>CM057456.1:1629090000-1631661666 GCA_016271365.2 Neoceratodus forsteri | reverse complement strand
GACAAGCTCTAGAATGTCTGGAACATCTCTAAGAGGTAAAACTTATTTATTGTGACTGAAAAGTGATATGCAAATCAGGAAAAATTCAAATGTATAAGATTCAGCTGTCTATATCATGGAGCAGTGCATCACATTTGGGCTTAAACCCACCCAGTAACTAACCAATTTTTTTTCCTGACTGAAGTTCTAACCCCCGCCAAAAAAAAAAAAAAAATATATGATTTCTCTCCCTGACTTCATTCCATTCAATACCCATCCCATATGGGTAGTTAAGCTACCCAAAGGTGCAGAAACATGAAAAACACATAATATTTCAGTATTTCCTCCTTCCCCAGGTCCCCTGTAAAAAAACAATTATTTACTTTTACTTACCCAGCCATCTGGCCAGAACCTGCAGCCTGGCCCAGTGTGCCACCAGCCCAGTTTTCACTCCGCTCTTCCTCTTCCTTCTGCCAGAAGCTGGATACTAGAATCAACCATCCCAGGTCCCTAATGGGTCCGTGACCAGGTCACCTCTCCAACCAAACCCACCCAACATCTGTTGCTTGCTTCTTGCTTGGCTGCTGTTGCACTGCACATGATTATGGCTTATGAAGGCCACCCACACTGCTTTCACAGCTGCTGTTAGGCCTCACTTGCTGCCACGGGAGGGGCCTGTGTTGTTTCTTTTTGTGAGGTGAGCCTAGTAGAGTAAGTAGCTAGCCTAGTCTCATGTTACCTTCTAGCTCACCCTCTACCCCTTCAGCCACAAGGAGAGATGGAGACTCACTAAGAGTAGACCAACAAAACTATGCCACCACAACACTGCTATTGAAAGTTCAGTGCTCATTGACTCCTCCAAGCTGTAGTGTACAGCTTGCTTACTCTGTGGCGGTAAAGACAGTGTTGCACTCATGTGACTCATGTGCTCTTGCTTGACAGAAGCTCCTCTGCATCATGTTTTATGGTGCCACTGGTAATATGTGGAGAGAGTGGACTACACAATACAGACATAGTCTAGTCAGGTGTGCACCTGCAGCATCAGCACACACAGGCAGGGGGCACTTATTGTGCAAAAGATTAAATCCAAATTTAATTCCATTATTGCCACACCATAAGAACAACCTAGGCACAAATGGGGGGGAGTGGCAACTGCCCTCCTCTGCCCTACCTAAATTGCACCCCCTGCTTTATGGTAGAAATTCATTCACAGGTGCTATTATCAGTACAAGTAAATACAATGGTCTCCACTGTGTTCTGAGGTACTGTATCTCCATGTTGCAGGATATGTCCTGATCATCGTGAGGGTTAGAGGTATGGTGCATGCTTCCAAGACCCTACTCAGCACAAAGAGTGCTGAGCATGGCCATAGTGTATATGCTCAGTACAGAATGAAAAAGGGAATGTAAGTGAACCAAAACAGTCATGGAGGAACACATTTGTAGCACCAAATATGCATAAAGGGGATTTGCATGGCCCAAAACAAAAAGGTCAGGTTTCACTACACAGAGGCCCCTCTTCACAAATCTGGAATGGGGGATGTTGGCTGACTATATCCTAGACATTTATGCAGTAAGCAAATAATACTTTACAAATTAATGGCAATTTAATGACAAAAATCAAAAACCATTAAACAACTTGCAAAAGGATCAGAATTAATGAGTTTACCTAATTTTAATGGGAAATCAATGAAAATGTATTTTAATGGCTCTAATTGCTAGCAGTAGTATGAGAAATTGAACCTTATGTGATTTTTTAGATGAGATTCACACCAGCTTAACTGCTGCACTCATGTCAAACGTGCAACACGTGAACCTGATGTGATTTTTAGACCTGGTTCACTTAAAGAGGGAGTCTGGCCAAAATGTCTAGCATCAGTAAATTCAGAATTTGGATCAGCATATCCCCAGTCAGCCGCAAGCCAAAAATGAGATCTGTAGGTTACTTTGTTTAAAAGTTACAAGTCATTTTGTGACCCTAAATTTACTGCCTGTTCAAAAAAGTCAGTTTCAATAAAGCACTACTGATGATATCACAACCAGAACTCATAGCCTGGTCCTTCTTGCAAACTACCTTACAAGACTTATTTCTCCCACATTACATAAAACTGCAGTGGTATCAAGCATCTAGAAAAGGAAAGCTGACAATGGGTGAGTCAGGGCATGCATTTCCATAATGTGCAGATGCAAGGTACAGCACTTAGGAATCTAAGGGGTGGCGGACTGGAATAGAGTGGCAAACATGGCTTTAGAATGACAAAAATATGTGCAATTTTTATAATAGTGCAGGGACGAGATTTTGAAATGTCACCAGACTTCAACTGTGGAATGCAGCAATGACACAATCTCAGAAAGTAGGTGGGACATACAGTTTTGGAAATTGGCAGGGATGCAAAAATTCTTAATGTGGCAATGTCATATAGTTTTATAATGTGGCAGAGATACACAATTTTGAAATGTGGGAGACAGTTGTGGAAGGTGGTAGGGATATGTAATTTCATTATGTGTCTTGGATGGATTAATTTGGCATGTGGTGTAGTGATGCAAAATTTCAAAACATGGCTGGTATGCTTGATTTCAGATTGTGGTGGTAACATTCAATTTCAGAATGTGGCATGGACACGAAATCTCAGAAAGTGGCAGTTACTCAGTTTCAGAATCTGGTAGCCACATGGAATTTCAGAATGAGGCAGGGATGCATAATTTTAGAATGTAACTTGAGCGTGCAATTTTTGAATGAGGCAGTGACACTCATCTACAGAATGTGGTGGGGACGTGCAATTTCGGAATATGGTGGGAATGCACATTTTCAGAATGTGACAATGACAGGCAATACTGGAGTATGGACATTTACACACAATTTCTGAATGTGGCAGGCAGGTACAATTTCAGAATGTGGCAGGCAGGTACAATTTTGGAATGTGGCAGGCAGGTACAATTTCAGAATGTGGCGCTGATGCTCAATTCCAGAATGTGGCACTGACAAATACTCATGCCTTTTGGAATGTGGCAGTGACCCTGACAAACACTTGTGCAGTTTCAGAATGTGGCGGTGGTGCTGAAAAACACCTGTGCAGTTTCAGATTGTGGTGGTGGCACTGACAAACACTCTTGCAATTTCAGAATGTGGCAGTGGCACTGTCAAACACTCTGGCAGTTTTGGAATGTGGCGGTGCCACATGACTTCGGAATGTGACAGTGCCAGAATGTGGTGGTTTCAGAATATGGTGATGCTGCATGACTTTGGAATGTGGTGGTGACGCACGACTTCAGAATGTGGTGGTGATGCACAACTTTGTAATGTGGTGGTGCCACACAACTTGGGAATGTGGTGGTGCCACATGACTTTGGAATGTGGCAGTGCCACATGACTGAAATGTGGCAGTGCCGCATGACTTCAGAATGTGTCGGTGACGCCCGACTTTGGAATGTGGCAGTGATGCACAACTTTGGAATGTGGCGGTGATGCACAATTTGGGAATGTGGCAGTGATGCACAACTTTGGAATGTGGCAGTGAGGCACAATTTTGGAATGTGGCAGTGGTGCAAAGTTTTGGGATGCAGTAGTGACGCACAGATTTGGAAAGCAGCAATGATGCTCAGTTTCAGAATTTGGCGGAGATACTCAGTTTCGTAATGTGGCAATGATGTACAATGTTGAAATGTGGTGGTATTGCACAATTTCAGAATGTGGTGGTGATGCACAATTTCAGAATGGGGCAATGACACAATTTTGGAATGTGATGGTGACAGTTTCTAAATGTGGCACTGAAATACAACTTTGGAACGTGGTGTGGCTGTGCAATTTTTTAGTGTGGTGAGGATGTGCTATTTTGGAATATGGCTGGGAAGCACAGTGTTTGATTGTTGTGGGGTTGTGATGCACCATTTTAAAATGTGGAAGCATACAATTCCGGAATGTGGCAAGGACAAGCAGTTTCACAATAAAATGGTATATCTTGCCATATTCCAACAGTGTACATTCTTACTTATATTCCAAAATTGCCAGTCGCATTCTGAGATTGAGTAACCCACCATACTGCAAGATGGCACATCCCTGCCACATGCCGAGATTAAATGCTCCCCTCAACATTCTAAAATTGTGCACCACTTTGACAGTCTATATGTTTTTTCAGTGCTACATTCCAAAACCACCTCCTGATGCTTTCTAAAGTACAGTACCATGTGTCTGAACATTATGGAAATGCAAGCACTACAGGCAACCCTGTGTCAGTTTTTGTTTTTTAAATAAATACTACAGCTACAGTTTTGATAACTTTAAAGAAATAGGTCCTATAAGGTTGCAGATAGGGAGGACTAGTCAGTGAGTTCTGGTTGTGACATCATTAGTGGCTTTTCACTGAAACTGGCTTTTCTGAACAGGGAGTGAAATCAGTATTACAAAATTGTTCATAAATTTAAAACGAAGTAACATAGAAACCTAATTTTTGGTATGAGATTTATTGGAGGTAGGCTGATTCTAATTCTTCAATTTAGTACTTTTGACCAGACTCCCTCTTTAAGTTCACTTTGTGTATGTGAACCACATGCAAACATTGTACAATTAAACGTGTGGCATGCATTCTGCATGTACACAGCACACTTATATTTCTGTAAGGGATAGGGGCAAAGTAGTGCCCCAATAGTTAGGGTTGAGTAGAATGTTTAATGTTAAACCTCAGATTTTGCACTGTAATAACTTTGCAATCGATCACTGAATTTGCACAAAACTTGGCATGTGCTTTCCGGTGGGGTAGATCTTTTGATGTGGTACATTTTGTTCCAGTTGGATGTGTGGATTCTGAAATCCATACAGTTGGAAAAGTCATAAAGTCACCACTTTTTGTAGTATACTCCTCATCGCCTTGCGTCCAGACAGTGAGGAATTTTTGGTGTGATTTTTGTATGGTATAAACAGCTTGGTTAACAGAACTGCCATGCTTAGTTTGGTGAAAAATATTAATCTGTTGCAAAGGTATTACATTTTTAATTTCCCATTGTTTTCAATAGGAAAATCACTTTTCAGGATAGAGGGAGAAAGTTCGACAAAGGATTTGATATTGTGAAAAAGGATTTTGTCTTGTGTGACCTGTTCCTTTTCTGTGAGGATAAAATCCTTTTTCATGAGAGAAAATTCCTTTTTCGTAAGCCGCCATCTTGTTTTCCATTAAAAAGAAAAATGTTCAGAAGCCACAAAAATTACATCCTGTAGAGAGACCACCACATCTAGCTGGTTGACTGGGACCCCCTTAGGTGTAATCTGCACCTCGATATTAGAGATATGGTCCAGAAATGCATTTGATTTTCTGTTAGTAATCCTTCTTCATGACTGCGTGATATAAAAAAAAAAGAATCCATTTTCATATCACGAGTCCTGAAAAAGGATCCTTTTCCATCACTGGAAAATCCTTGCTAATATCCTTTTCCATAGTGTAGTGTCCCACCCCCGGCACAGGGTCATAATGTTACAAGACATTACAGTGCAGCAATATATCACACTGTCAATACAGCATGATATATTGCCAACTGAAATACTATATGTTTTGCTGGGGCTCTGCCCCCTGCACCACCCATTACAGGGGGCTGCACCCCCAAATCCCCCAACTTAAATAACCCACTCCGGGGGAGGTTAACACTTAAAATCTCACAAAGTACGAAAAATAAAAAATGTTCTGCATCTGGAACCAGGAATCCAAGCCCAGTCCACAAATGCACCACCTCCCTTCCTGTGGCTTATCCTGTCAAGCCATGGCAGCTGCGCATTGACCCCTCTTGTCAGCAGAGGTCTTATCCTGTTCCTGGGAATAATGAGAGGGTGCATTACCACGCATACATCCTTTCACAGTTTTGCACCCTGTCGCTATTCCTGACCACACTGTTCCTGTTGCATGGTATTGCCGTCTGCGGTAGAGCATGCAGCAACCTGCCCGGGTAGGCCTACCCCAATCCTCAATCACCCTGCTGTAATAAAAAAACCTTTTCCATAGTGTGGTGTCCCAACTCCTGTCCCGAGCTGCAATTGCCCTGCAGGAATAAAACAAACACCCTTTCCCACAGTGTAGTGTCCCACCCCCTGCCCGATCCTCAATTGCCCTGCTGTAATAATAAAAACAACCTTTTCCATAGTGCAGTGTCTCACCCCTTGCCTCAGTCCTCCATTGCCCTGCTGTAACCCTTTTCCATAGTCTAGTGGCACCCCACCCTCTGATCCCCAGATTTAATGTATCTCGTTGGTGGTTAGTGGTTGCTCCCTTGCATATTAAAAATTACCTGAAAGAAAGAAAACCTTCCCTCAATGTCTTTTTTTAATCCTGAAAAAAAGAAAATGGTCCCTCATCATCTCCCCCTCCCACTCCCACAGCCTGACCCTCCCACTGAGCACCCACCACACCACACCCCCACTTTCCCATACTCAACACTGGAGGTCTTAGGCTGTCATCTTCTATGCACTGGGACATGTCTGCACTCTTCAAAGCTGAACTGTGAACTGAGGAATAAAGGAATGCAGGTATAATGCATTTCAAGGGTGTTTTGAACTTATGTTCCTAACTTTGCCATTTTAAGGAATTTTTTCACCAAATTTTCAACATGGCTTTTTTCTGACTCCACCTCATGAACACTGTCACAGTCATTTTTGTTATCCAGGCCTGGAAGGTGAATTTATGGTCACTGAAAGAAATCATCTTTCAAGACTGAATAACGAAATTTCACCACCAGTGTTTATGAGGTGGGGTCCCAAAAAAGCCATGTTTAAATTTGGTGAAAAAAATTCCTACAAATGGCCGAGTTACACGCATTCATTGAATTTTTTTTATGCACATGCATAACTTTGGTAATTTTCAATATTTTGACTTAAATTTTCAACAGCCATTTTTTCACACCACTTCATGAATCATACACCTGTCATTTTTCACATCCTGTATGAAATGTGTTTTCCTACCTGTGATATGGAATGTTGTTTTGGCATGGATTTAAACATTTTCACCTATGGGGTTTATGAGGTGGGGTCATAACAAGACTATGTTTTGGGGATAAAATATGAAAAAATGCCAAAGTTATGGCCATTCATTGCAATTTCACTACCCCCACTCATAATTTCGGAAATGGTATATATTTTTAACACAGATTTTCAACATAGCCTTTTCATTACCTCACCTCATGTATGTCACAGCTGTCATTTTGAAAATCCTGCCCAAAATATTTTGCACACCTGTGGCACGAAATGGCCTGCAGTTGTGCAGAATTATGTTTTGGCAATGATTCGAAAATTTTCTGTTCTGGGTACATGAGGTGGGCTGAAAACATGGTCACTGTTGTCCTATAAATGGAAGCTACATACTTATATGCATCTACAGAGGGATGGAAGCACAGGGTCTATAGGACCCTGCACTTCCATAGTAAAATAAGGATACCATTATACTATCTCAAAATGTAAGGAAATAAGTTGCACAAAACTTTGTTAATGGTCCAGTAAGGGTCAAAGTGGCAAAAGTTGGGAAATGAGGTGTTAGAGTTTCCAACCCTTACATCCCACTCTCCCAAACCAGGCAGGAGAATGGGTGTGGGGTGTGCCTTGGGCTTCTTAAGCCTAATACTCATCCGAGTCTCATATAGGCTAGACATCTGACCTTATTTACAGTTGGAATGGGGTGAGCGTTAGACTTGAGAAGCCCAAAGTATACCCTGCACCTGCTCTCCTGCCTGGTTTGTGAGGGTGGGGTGTTAGGGTTGGAAACCATAACACCTCATTTCCCAACTTTGGTTGCTTTGACCCTAACTGAAGCATTAACAAAGTTGTTTGCAACATATAGTTATGGTCAAGTAGGCACTTCAGTGTTAAACTCAAAATTTAGTACTTTAATAACTTTGCAACCATTCAACAGGTTTGCACAAAATTTGGTATATGCAGTCCTGTGAGGGTAGATCTTTTGATATGGCAAGTTGCATTCTTGTCAGATTTGTAGTTTCCGAGTTATGGAGAGTTAAAAAAACATGTTTTCACTCATTGACTTCACTGGGATTTTTCTTTGAACTTGCCTACACCCCAGACAGTTTTTTTTTCTGCTCTGAAATGTTTAGGGCAGAAAGCCCACATATGTGCCTTTTGCTGGTCCAGTGAAAAAAATAAAAAGCCATTTTTAAGTTATTGTATTTTGAAAATTTGAAAAAATAATTTCTGAGCATGCTAAGTAAGCACTAAAACATAGCTGTATGAAATGAAAGATGAGACCTCCTTCATATGGAAAAATTCCTCTTTTGTACGGCTGCCATCTTGTTTTCAATTTTAAATGAAAAATTCAAATTTGGAAATCCCCAAAATGATATTCTGGGGAGAAACCAACAGATGTAGCTTGCTTATTGGGACCCCTTAGGTGAATTCTGCATTTTACTGCTCAAAAAATACCCTTGCAAATTATTTTATTTAACACTGAAATTCTTCTTTCACATTGGCATCATACAAAATAAGATTTTGATTCATATGCTGACTCATGAAATAAGATCTTCTTTCATATTTGGACCCCTCAAATGATATTCTGAGGAGGAACCAACATACATAGCTTTTGTATTGGAAGCCCTTAGGTGCATTCTGCACTTTACTGATCAAAAAATGCCCTTAAAATGTGTTTTATTTAACATTTATCATACGATGTAAGATCTTGCTTCGTATATTGACTCATGAAATAAGATCTTCTTTCTTATGGCAAATCAATGTATTGCATTGGGATTTTCAACTTTGGTGCATAACGTTGCCATTTTTGCATATTTTGACACTATCTATCTATCTATCTATATATATATATATATATATATATATATATATATATAACTATATATATATATATGTATATAGTGCATTAGCAGTTTGACCAAAAGTGATTTCCTTAAAACTGCTTTTGTCAGTCGTGGCTTATGGAAGCAGTGTGAAGGAAATCATTTTTGATCACACTAACACCATCCTCAGCTACAGTATCTGTAGAATGTCCCCTTTCCTTACCAATTTCTTATACAAAATGGCCAGTGGGTGCCCAGTTGTGGCAGCTGGTTCCCTCCCTAAATCTGAGACTTTTAAAAACAGCCAGTGGGTGCCCAATCCCCCCCCACTAGCCAGTACCCCCCTCCCTCTCACCCAGTGTCTTTTGTTAAAGAACAGCTAGTGGGTGCCCAGTCCTGCCGGCCAGTATTCACCCTCCTTCGTGACACTGATTATGACAGCGGGTGCCTGATTCTGCCACCACATGCCCAGCCACCTATGCTGGCCTACAATCTCTCCCCCACTTGTACGGAGCAGCACCTTTGTGTCCACCCCAGGAGCTGCCCTTCTTGTACCCCCCCACATGGTACTGTTCCTTCCACCTATATTTAGCGACACCGGGGTGCCCAGCCACGGTGTTGATGAACAGCTGGTCAATATACCTGCATAGAGAAAATAGTCACATGTCATTTTTTTGTTCTTTTTTTACCTTGAAACAAAGAAAACCATCCACTGATGTCTATTGGAGTCCTGACCCAAACCACCCTTACCATCCACCCAACAACCACTCCACACCACTCCATATCCCTTACTCACCTAGAAAGGGTCTATTGCCACTCCACAAAGAAACACATCCTTTTCTTTAAATGCTGGCTAGGAACTGAAGAAACAAGGTGAGTGCTGTAAATGTTTTTTCAATGCATTTTGAAATTTTACTGGTAATTTTGTCATTTTCTAATATTTTTAGACCAAACTTTCAACATTGCCTTTTTTTGACCCCAGCTGATAAGCAAGGTAAGTTAAACTTGTTTCAAATCTGGGACAAAAGTTGATTTCACAGATACTGTGAGAAATTGCCTGTTAGACAGGATCTGAAAAAATCTCACCTACCAGGTTCACGAGGTGGGGTCCTTAAAAGACTGTTGAAAATTTGGTAAAAAATAGGTAAAAATAAACAAGTTATGAGTGAATTTTGACATTTGTCAATATTCACTCTTGCTTAGTTAATTTCCAATATTTTGACCCCAAATTTTCAACACGGCTATTTTTTTCAAATTACCTCATGAATGTGACAGGTGAATTTTTTCAAATACTGACCAAAAAGTATTTTTGCACGTAGGGTGAGAAACGATGTTTCAGCCAGTATTTAATGAATGACACCTGTCATGTTCAGAAGGTGGGTGATAAAGATGCTACATTGAAAATATGAGTCAAAATGAGAAAAAAGTTATGGAGAAACATTGCGTTCAGAGCTGGCTGCTGGAACAGTGGGCTGTGTATTGCGATTGCATGTGGTTTAGGTGAGATCAGGGGCAAGCTTAGAGAGCCAGCTGGATTAGTCGAAGTGGGGGGGAGGTGCTGCAGTGCAGTACCACTCCCAGCCAGGGGAGGAGATGGTGCAGTATTGGCCGAACAGGCAACAAGCAACCATATATTAAAGAGAACTCTTCTCTTGACATGCTGCCCAGAGAGTTCTGCTGCTCTGCATTCATAGCTGCACAGAAGCAGAGTGCACAGATGGCCCCGCACATCCATAGCCAGATGGACGCTTGGCCCAGTGTGTCTGCATCTGTAGCCAAATGGACAAGCAGGACAAAGAGGCCATTGTACTTTTGTAGCCACCCAGACAGCCCCACAGATTCTTTGCATCAACAGTCATACTAAAGTGCTGATTAAGAGCAATGTACAATCAAGGTCTCTGCAACAGTTGAGAACAAACTCCTGTCTAAGAGCCACATATTTTGTTTCCAACATTAACTACTAAAACAGGGCCGCCTTGGTTCCTCTCAGGTGACAAAACATCCAGGAGGCTTTGTTGACAGGTGATTAAGAAACAAAGTAGTGGCCTAGTCAATTGAAATATTTAGTCAGTTATTTTTGTTTTTGCTCATCAGGTAAGTGCACTAGGCACAGTGATGCTTTTTTGCAGGCATGACCTGGAACAGTACAATACAATACATTAGAAAATGGCCTTGAGAAATAAAGCATGCTGACTGGCTGAAAGCCATGCTCAGCATGCATTAATTTTTCAATAGAGCCCTGCAAAAAAAGCCAAGTGCCAATTCAGGGTCCCCCGTTACTTAGGATATCATCAGGCACCCTGAATTTTCAAACTGTTCAAGTGCCATTTTTTTCTTCCGCTTAGTGGGCAACCGAGCAATGCAGTGTCCCACCACCACCACCCAAGAGAACTCACCTCCAATACACACCCTGTAGCCAAATCATCACTTAAAACGCAAAAAAAAAAAAACATGTTAATAAAATAAATTCTAGATTTTTAGTCACAGCATACTGCTAACTCAGGACAGCGGTACTTGCGGCTCCCGCTCCCTTAAAAGCCAACAGATGAAGTACTTGAAGCAAGCCTACAGCATGTCTCAGTGCCTGAGTAGCCAAAGGTAACAAAGTCCCACCACAGCTCTATACTCCAATTGTGCTGCCTGCCACCCCCCCCCAGCCGGCTATTCATTCAAAAACATTTAAATCCACTGGTTTCAACACTTCTTTCCCTTAGTAAAATACCTTCTTATAAATCCTGGTATAAATGCTCCTACCTACGTCAACCTCTGCTCCCAAATCCTGATTCCTGAGCTACCACAACCCACATGACCAAACGCAGCATACCCTCTTCCTTCATGGCACACAGTAGGTATTCAGTACAGTCCTGGATCCCCAAAAACATTTCTTGGAATCAGTGGGGGGGGGTGCACCATGGAGGACATTAAATAAATATGATAAAAAGGGACCTCTGAACAGCCGTGCCAGGGACAAATCAAATCCTCCTAGAAGGGGAGCTCACCACTGGCTATGACATTGGACTACAACTCTCAAGAAACCACGGGCCAGTCATGCATCTCAGTCACAGAGGGTCTACTAAACAGCTGTGCCCTCTACTGTCAAGAACAGCATACTACAGGAACTATTTCTCAAGAAAAATAGATTTATATTTAATTTACCATACATTTTTTTTAATTTTATTTTTTTTGTATTGAAAATGTTTCTTACAGTACAAGCCATTTTCTAAGCACAATAATACCCTCCAAGGTGGGTGGTATTGGGAAATACCACCCACCCTGTTGGGTATTATTGCTTACATAAAAACAGTGGCAGAATAATAATACAGAAAAATTGTAACACAGCAATGCAAGATGGCAACATGATCGCAGCTGAGAAAACTGACATGTACAACAAATAGCAGAGCACAATAAGCATAGTAACAACTGTAGTATAATCCCCCAAACCATGGACACAATAGATAGCAAAATGTGGTTTCAACGTTGGTCACAACAGATGGGGGAATAGGAAATGAAAAAAGTGCAAGGTATGATTGCAATTTATCTCCTCAAATGTTAGCAGCAGTAGAAGATAATTAAGTACAGAAGCAAGTAGTCGAGAGACACAAAAATTCATTAAGGATTCTACAAAAATGCAGATGAGTGGCAGCACACCCTGCAGTAGAAGGCAGGGATTACCAATATTTGAGAACATAACAGGCAAAGACAAGCAGCTGACCTATTCTTGTGACACATGGTCATTTGTGGAGATACTGTGACTCATTTGATAAGTTGATGTGGAGTTTTGCAAATCAGTGTCAAGCATACCTGGGATCCTGATCAAAATAAAAGTAATTTGTTCACAAAACACCCTAGGAGGAAAGAGCACTTTCCATCCTGGGGTAGCCAGCCCTGGCCAGGGTAGAGCAGCTAGTAATGCGAAAGTCAGGGATTGTCCAGAGCAAAGCAACAGTTACTGTTTCATGTCACATCGCAATTTGAAAGATTTGTTTTACTTGTGCCAAGATAAGCTAGCAGCCATAAATAAGGCCTGGCAGCAGCACCCCTCTTTGTGATGGCCAAGTGTGCTTTGTGAGTTTGGCTATATCCAGGGCCACCGTAAAACTGTAGAAAAAATTACCCGAAACTGCAGAGATTTTTGCAAAAACTGTGTGAAATTGTGGGAGTTCTACTATAGACTCTGAGGCTGGGATATTCAAAGGGGTTCTGCCTGGTGCAACCCCATATTGTGCCCTGGCAGGATATTGAGATGTCTGCCTGGTGCAGCCCAAATCCCAATGCGCCAGGGTGCAATGTAATTGTATGCGGCGCAGATGCAGGGGGTGTGCCCATGCATATGCAGCACATCCCGATATTCAGCTTGGGATGTGCGGCACATATGCCAGGGTACCCTTGCATTATGTCACTAAGGGGGTTCAAAGTTGAACCTGTGAAACAGTGGAACATCTCCCGGACACCCATAGGTGGGCTGCTGTATTGCAGGGTGCAACACAGCAACTGCCAGCCATAGGTGGCCACCTGCCCACCCAGAACACTGTCCTCAAGCATACACATCAACTTGGTGGTCTAGTGGTCCCCCCTCCCTCCTGAGTCCCCGATTCCCAGATAAATGTCATTGCAGACCTTTCACTGGTGGTCAAGTGGTCTCCCTTCCCTTCCAAGTCCCCAATTCCCCGATAAAGTAAAAGAAGACCATCCCTGGTGGTCTAGTGGTCCCCCCTGCCCGTCACCACGATCGCGGTACAACACCATCAGAAATATCCCTGGTGATCCAGTGGCACCCCACCCCTCCACCCACAGAACCCTTGCCCCAGCTCCCACCCCCATCGCCGGCGGGCGGCGGTAACCACGCCCACATACCGCCCAGTTGCCTGCCGAATGACAGGTACAGTATGGGCTGTCAGCCCATTGGTCCCCAGTGTGGACCAATGGGCTTGCAGAAGTATACTGTACTAGACAGTCCCAAATATGTGAATGACTTCATTCACATATTTGAGACTGTCTAAACACAATATGCCCTACAAGCCGATGTTCCCATGAGGACCAATGAGCTCAACAAACTGTACCTGTCATTCGGCGGTACTGGTGGTATGCGGGTGGTTGTTGCTGCCTGCTGATGACAGAGCAGAAGTGAGGTGGGCAAGGTGTTCGTGTGAGTGGGAGGGTGGGGTGCCACTGGATCACCAGGAATGGTCTTCTTTTACTTTATCGGGGAACCGGGGGTTCGGGAGGGAGGGGGGACCACTTGATCAGCAGGGAAGAGTTTTCATTAACATATATCGGGGACTCAGGGGATTGGGAGAGTAGGGGGCCACTAGACTACCAGGGTCTGTCTTGTTGTGATTCTACCATGATCACGGCTATGGGGCAGGAGATGCCTCTGGATCCCCACTACACACATCATGCTGTGCAGGGTGCCAGGTGCAAGTTGCTAGGCTGCTCTGTACAAGGCATGCAAATGAGGCCATACTGACATGCAAATGAACCCATTTGTGCCTTGCATATATTATGGCCTCATTTGCATGCCCCCACTGAATATCGTGGGTGCTGCACCTAGCGCAACTGCACTCGCTCTGGTGCATCCCTGTGCTCCCTATCTGTGGCTTGCACCGGTGCAGTGCCACTGCGCTGTGCACAGTGCATGCCATATTCCATGGTGCTGTGCCATGGTGCATCACCATTGAATATCATCTGGTCCTGGCCCTGGCGCATCCCAGTTGCACTGCACTCAGGCTTGCGCCACTGCCCGGCGCAGCCTGAATATCTGGGCCTGACTGTTTTCTGCAGCACATATTAACCAGCATAAACAGCTAAATGAATACACTGCCACTTGAGTATGTTTTAAACATGAAAATAAGCGTATGTTCCTAAAATGAATACTAAACTAATTGATACATTGCATATCTTCCAAAATTTAAAAACATCTGCATCATACAGCACTAAATAGATTCTATTTAGTGAGCCATAGCAAATCAATATTAAATACATTTAGAATCAACAAATTATGTCTGTTTCTGGATGTAGAATAATGAAGCCTGATCAATAGCTATTTACAGTGCTCTAACTATTCACCCACTTTGGTGGAAGAAAAAATAAGCAGATAGTGTGGCGAATAATTGAGTTTTAGTAAAATGTTAAAATGTTTATTGTTCATAATTTGCACTGTTGGTACAGTACACTATTTTTGAAATCACATATTTAAAACATTATCTGGTGGTTATTGGGGATGACAGTATAGCCTACAGGTTAGAGTAGCAAACTGTGAATGAGCTGGGTACATCATGCAGACCTGGGTTTGATTCCCACAACCTCCACTTACATACTATGTGACTCTGAGCAAGTCACTTAACCTCCCTAGTGCTCCTAGGTCACCTCTGAAAACAGGCACTTGTGCTTCATGGGCCTTGCCCAGTTATCAAAGAATATAAAAAAAAAATGCAAACATATTTTTACTGCATCATACAGTAGTCAACATACCCTGTAATGTACCTTTGTTTTACTCTGGCTGCTTTGTTTGGTTAAATATACATTTTTAGATACATTTTATGTGTTTCATAAGCTTGTTTTCAGACTTTAGTCAGGTTCTTTTTGTAATCGTTGCATGTGAGCATCTAGGTTGTAGATTGCTAAGCGCAGGATCACTGTTACTAACTACTAGCTTATTCAAGTTTATAATTAGCAGGGCCATCCAAAATCTTCAGCTGTTTGAATCAGAACTAGTCTGAATGAAAGTACATTCACAAGGTAAAACCTGCCCTACCTCTTACAAAAAGACTTCGAAGTTAGCTCCCCATTAAGGTGAATGGGATAATTTGCATCTTTTCTCCCACCTGCTGTTTCAGTCTTTGTGGCAACAACAAGTTTTCTGATAGACTGCATCAACACAAATCAAATGTTAAGTGTTTGAGTGTACTTATGCTTGGCCAGTGGATTTTGAAACCAAATCAGTTAAGTACTTTCATTCAGACTACTTCTGATTCAAACAGCTGAAGGTTTTGGATGGCCCTGCTAAAAAAAAAAACTCTTAAATATACAATATTGACACTTTTGCATGCAGACTTGGGTTTGACCGAAACAATGCCGTGCTAGGTGGGGGAGGGTTTTATGTGGCACTGCTTTCTTTCGAATCATAGAAACATAGAAACATAGAATTTGACATCAGATAAGGACTGCTTGGCCCACCCAGTCTGCCCATTTTCCTACCTAATGGATAAGCTGCAGATCCTAGTTAACCAGCAGCCTACTTCTTCCTACTCCCTCCCCCTAAATTGCCTTATGACTGTCCCATGCATGCTTGAATTCCACCACTGTTTTTGACTCCACAGCCTCCTCCGGAGGCCATTTCCATGCATCCAGAGGGTTGCAGATGCATCAGAATAGCCTTCGGAGGAGGTTGTGTAGTCAAAACAGTGGTGGAATTTCAAGCATGCATGGGACAGTCATAAGGCAATTCTAGGGGGCAGGGGTAGGAAGAAGTAGGCTGCTGGTTAACTAGGATCTGCAGCTTATCCATTAGGTAGGGGAAATGGGCAGACTGGGTGGGCCAAGCGGTCCTTATCTGCCGTCAAATTCTATGTTTCTATGATTCGAAAGAAAGCAGTGCCACATAAAACCCTTCCTCACCTAGCACGGCATTGTTTCGGTCAAACCCGAGTCTGCATGCAAAAGTGTCAATATTGTATATTTAAGAATTTTTTTATTGAAAATGTTAATACGTTTTACACAGTTCAAAGCAAAGTCTAAAAAATTGCAAGAAATTGTGGAACATGTCAGTTTTTGTGGAGAATGGTGATAATTGTGGATTCTGCAAAAAAAAATTGTGGGTGCAATTTTCCAGTGCCCCTGGTTATAGCTAACTCCATAGGACATGCCCAGTTTATAGTTTACAATTATACAGACTGATGTCATATGAAGGAATACATCCTGTGAGGGGGTCTAGTATGATCCCCAAATATTTAAAAGTATTTGAAACCACTGATTTCACCAGCAGGGAACCATCAGTACAGAATAGGGAAACGTGAGGCATGCTTGACCAAAGTTTAGGCCTGGAACCAGCCAACATTGTTTCATCTTAATGCCATTTAAGAGAAGTCTGTTGGTCAACCATGACTGGATGCAGGCAAAGCATTTTGTAAGGTTCAACTGTATTTCAGATATACAGTACAGTCAAACCTGATTGAACACATAGCCTTGGGATTTCCATGGTTTATACGTTCAAGTGGGTTATGCACCTATGTGATCTTGTTGTTCTCATTGCTTTGCTGTGCTCTGTGTGACAATGGGCTGTGACCTGGCTGAGAGCTAGTGTTGTGGCAGACAAGAAAGGCTCTGATATTTTAAAACTGTTACAGAAAACTGTATTTTTTTATAGTACAGTACTGATCCAGTGCTGCATTGACAACAGTCCTCTCTATGATCCACTGGACAGGTACGGCACAGTCAGCCAGAATGCAAGCATTCCCACTTTGCTGTGGAGGACACGGGGATATTTTTGTTTGTCCATATAGCACCCTTCTCACAAGGACTACTCAGAGTGTCTTACAATAACATAAAAAGTTTACAGTATAACATACAATACAGGGCACTCAGGATTTTCATTTTGAGGCTGCTTTTCATCATCGTATTCTTCACCTTCACCTACCATGATCTTCTCTGCTGTCAGTATCCCAGTACTCTTTTTCTTGGGTGTCTCCTCCATAATGCCACAGATCACAGGTACAGGAACTGAGAAAACTGCCAGAATGACACATTGAATGGGATTTGTAGGCAGGTAATCAGGTTCCATTCATCGCTAATCACCTGATAATTGCCAGCAGTCTGAGAAGGGAAGGGGTAGACTGAAAAACACTACCGAAGCCCTCTGAAAATTATGCATTTTATACAGGCCACAATAATGCATTTAAATAAACCTAATATAATGGACTGTATAGGAACGGAATCAGGGAATGAAAAAAATATTAATTTATGTGGAATTTGGTTTTAAGCGGTATGCATTTAAGTGTACTCAACTGTATTAACAGTCCAGTGACATAGGACCAGATCATCAGCATGGATTAATGAATTACAATGAATAGTAACATCAGGGAGCTAGTTACTATACAATAATGTAAGCCTCCCAACTTTGTGGGCTTACCTTTATGCCCCCTGGCTCTCTGTTTCCTTGTGTGATTCACCGCTGTGTTGTCCTAAGTTCCTTGGTGTTACGGGACTCTCCATCTAGCTCTGATGTATTTCCCTTTGAGAATGGGGCCAGAAGAGAAAAGTCACAGGACCACCATGCAGCTCGCAACATGAATGGGCGAGCGGTGGTCCGCCCATGTGGGGTGCGTGAAGTCTGTTTTCTTGCTGCTGCTGCAGCACATGCTCCCGACTCTCTTCTACTCTGAATATGTCAAAACAAACTTCCAAACTGTCTCAGCTGTAGGTGACAGCAGAAAAAGACCCCACACTTTGATTTTTTTACTTTTTACACAATCCAGTTCTCAGAATCTGGACATGCAGCCATCACAAAACTTGCAAAATCAAGAGACCTTGTCCTCCAGACTATGCATGCAAATGTTCATGCAATTACATTGAACAGGGGCATAGTTATTAAGGTGCAAATGTAGTAGTTTAACATTAAACATCTTACTCAACTTTAACTACAGTGGTGTTACCTCACCCCTATTATGTATAGTTCTGCACCTTATTACACAATGGCAAAGAAATTTCCTGCCCTCTCATTGATCAGTGGGTGCCTGAAACAGTGATGTTATTTCACGATAACATCACTGTATGAAGTCCAGGTACAAAGATGACTGTATGGGATTTACAAGCACTCAGAAGCCCAACATTACTGCACACTAAAACTGTGAAGACTCAACACCAATCCTTCTCTCCATGTGACAGTCAGAGGAAACCGCACACTTCATCTTAAAAATAAAAGTAATTTTCATTGCAGGTGTTTTTTCCCCGAACCGAGCAGCCACCACACAGACCATAACTACCAGTCACACAGTTCACCAAAGCCACTTGGTTTAGGGAGAAAATACTAGCAGGAACAGGAAATTTAGTTTCTATCTTGAATGGTGCCACACGACCTGAATCACCTTCCTGCTCCTCCACAGCCTGAATCACCATCATGCTCCTCCTCTACTTACCGCTAAAAGTAGCAAGAAAAGAAATGTAAGCCATTACACTTCAGATCCAAAATTAGCAACACATCATGTGTGTGCCACACAGTCACTGAGTGGCTCTGCTACCAGAAACAGAAACACTAATCATTAAAACAGTATAAAAAAAAAACTTATAACATAGCCCGTTTTCACGAGTGCACGAACATCCATTGGGGGGAGGTTACATCAAAGATCACAGCATATACACACACACCAATGAAATCCATGGCAGACTAGGCTGACACAATGCTTTAGCTAGCAGCTCCACCTAGTGGCAGAAAAATGCACTGGATTATTTCAAACATACTCCTCCACACAGAAAAATCATATATAAAAAATAAAAATGTACTTTCTTCCTTTTTTTCTGTTTTATTAACAAATGAGCCATTGTATAATAGCAATAAGGCACTCCAGGGATGTTATTGTGTAATAACATCACTTTGCAGGTGTTGAATGCACACAGACTGCGGCGTCCTGATTCAACCACCCGAAGCATGACATTATTACACAATAACAAGCACCCTGTCATGCCTTATTGCTTAAATAACTTTTTCCCTGCTCAACTGATTTACTTAAAATGTGGAAGTCTCTGACATGGTGACAGCATCTCCGGATCATAAAACTTTCATGCCAATCAATTCACAGATGGTAATGTTACAAGGGTGCAAAAAACCAAAAAAAAATTACATTACTATAATTACTGTAAATATTCACTTCCAGGTTCTTGAGGTTAAATTATGTTAAAATACTATAAAACAACAAAGTTATGAGCATGATTTGACATTGTTCAACGCTTACTCATAACTTTGGCAATTTTCAATATTTTGACCCCACATTTTCAACATAGCCATTTTTTCACATCACCTCATGAACATGACAGTTGTTATTTTGCATATCCTACCCAAAATGTGTTCCCTTTTGGACCTGTATGAATGAGGATATGATTCCACTATCAGAAAAAGAAGGGGAATTTATTGCAACAAACTATGCATGCAAACAATAGGGTTGATAAATGCATAGTGCACAAAGTATGGACATGAAATACATTAGGGTTTGGGATCTCCACAGTATTCGTGAATTAGTGGTGGGGTCATCCTTGGAGTTGTCAACCCAAATGCCCACCACCTCCTCTGGGCAAACACGGTCAGCCCACGATCACTTCATGAAGAAAGTTATGACTGATTCTGTTGGCAACATGTAGTCAGCCATGCTTCCCTACTTTGAAGAGTGTATCACTATAAGGCACTGGCTTGGAGCTGTACATTGTGCTTTGGACAGAAGGCTATGGGCTGGGGGTTACAGGGTGGGCATTAGGGTTGACAATAGAGGTGGGCAAAGTGCATAAAATTCGCTAAGTGTAGTATTTTGCATAGAACCCAAATTTTGTGCAATTTTCAGCAAAGCAAAGCAAATAACTTCACATCTCGAAGTAACACGAAGTTCTCATTGTTTTCTATGGGCTTCGTGTTATTTCGCCTTTTGTTTTTCTCTTTAAGATGAATTTTGCAATGAGGCATGGGATATAAGGTCACATGGGCTCTATATTGTCTTGCACAGCCTCAGTTCAGAGTAATGTGTGTAGTGGAAAGCTGGAGACAGTTTACTCTCAGAGCTGTGAGAATCATACCATCGAAAAACCTTTAAAAACGCATTTTTGCCACAAAATTGTGTGTCAAAATTTAGTACATCGATTGTAGAAAACCCTTGTGGGTTTATATTATCAAGCATTTATTGATTTTGTGTAAATACTGAATGTTAATTTAGTACATTCAGTCTCTGTACTGACAGCCACTGTAGAAATGTACATCGGGGAAGGGGCAGATCTGTAGTGTAGAAGGGAGATTATTAGTGAGAAAGACAGTTTTTCCAGCTGTTGTTGGCTAGTGTTTTTAATTATTTGTGTGTTCAGGTACACACAGTGCAACTTCACTTAATGTTTTCTGTTTTTTCTGTTTGCTGGGCATTTTTTCAGGCTTTTTAAAGACTGTATGTGTTGTAGTTTACTGCACAGTTAATGTTTTTGTGCCTGACCTTTAATCTGTGTGTGAGGTGTAAATTGATACGCATTTTATTGCAGCACTGCAATAGCAGTACTCTGAATTTCTCAACCTGTCTGCAATATTTTTCCCTGCTTCTGTGTAGCTACCAGCTGCTGCGGTTGTAACCCCTTCCCCACAAAACAAGGTATTGTTTTTGGACTTTTGGATTTTTGAAGACTGGTTAAGGTCTTGTGTTGTGCCTGTGCAGCTGCAGCTCTTTAGTTTTTTGCTTTCCATCCCCCAAAAACTGCAGAAATATAAAGTTGCTGTTAATTTTCTGTGTAATCTTAAAAAATGCCCTCAAAGAGACAATCTGGCAGAGCAATGTCTGGCTGTGGTGCTGCTGCCAAGAAGACTTTTATTAATGGAAGTTGTGATGTTGAGGCAGGTTCGTCAGGGGCTAACAAGTCTAGCAGTGTTAAGAGTGATCATGGCTGTGATAGTACGCAGTAGAAGGGAAAGTTAGTAGTTGCTGCAAGTAAAGGGATTTCTCTGACTCTGTTTTTCACAGCAAAATCAATCACTTCAATGCTGGTTGGAGATGCTGTTGTCCTTGTTGGTAGTAAAGTTAGTGACAGCATGGTGATAACAGCATGAGTATTGCTACAAGTTCAACCCAGGCAAACTTATCAGGTGGGAAAAATGTTGTTGAATCTGCAGACTTCAGTGTAGTTGATGTCCCACTCTCCACAGTAGTTGAACTTGATTCTGATCATGCTAATGGCTCACAGTCTCTTGTTTCCACTGATCTTGAGGTTAGGCTATCCAGACATTCAGATGTTGATGAAAAAATTGTGGATGATAATTTCAAGGCTGTGGTTGGAATGTCTCCACAGGAGTACAGCATCCAAAGTGAATTTGTGGATGATGAGTATGATGATGATGATGCTAGCAACCCCATTTGGGAACCAGACAAAAAGAAAGTGAAAGTGGCTGTTCATAAACAGTCTGTTAGTCAATCCACCCCTCTTCAAGGTTCTGATGTTGCTGTGTCTGTTAATGACCCTGAGGGAATAGTCATAGACTGTGATGTTCGGTCAAAGTCAAAGTGTGCACAACACCAGAAATCATGCAGTACACCCCCCATTTCATCACCACCAAAACTGCCATTCCATATGCAGCACCAGCAGTGACATATGAATAATAGGGATCCAAATCCCTAGTTTGGGATTTTTTTGCGCAAGATGTTAGCAATGAAACAGTGGCAATCTGCCAGCTTTGCCAAGCATGTGTGAAGTGTGGTAAAAAGGGTAGCCATCTGGGCACTGGGGGCCAGCATACTCATCTCAAGAGCAGGCACGTGGCACTGTGCACTTGGCATCAGAGGGGAGTTAATACTGTTGTGGGGTGTTCATTCTCATCCACTTTAGTGAGCATGGTATCCCCTTCCTTCAGTGTAAGTAGTCATGTCAGTAAAAGTGGTGAAATAACACTGTAGGAGAACTGCAAGCATGAGGAGAAGGAGGAGGATTTTGAATGTTCAAGTAGTGGTCAGAGTAGCAGTGGTGGTCCATGTAGTAATTCTACTACATCAACCCCTGTGCTTAAAACAGGGAAAATAACCACATTTATTGGCTTGTCACCTGTGCACCCACCATCACACGTCAAAGGTAAGCCATCCATGTCAGTTTGCAGAGGAGAGCCATTTGGCATGCCTCGTGCAAAACACTGAACAATGCAGCCCACGTTGCACAGCCTTTTTGTGCAGAACAGTAAATACCCACCAAATCATGCGGTTGCATGTGAACTCAATGCTGCAGTAGCAGAAATGCTGACAATTGACCTTTTGTCGGTCTCCTTTGTGGAGAATGTGGGATTATGGTACTTTGTGGCATGCACATGTCCTAAATGGAAGATCCTGTCCAAGACATACTTTTCCACCCGTGCTGTCCCTGAGTTATATTGGATGGTGACAGAGTCTGTAAGACATACCCTTTAACATTCCACATCACCTTACATTCACTTAAGCATGGATATATGGACAAGTGACAAAATGGCAGGTAGTTCCTATCTGTGTATTACTGCATATTGTGTGCAGCTACCTGGGGTTGTCTGTGATGGTGGGATGGGAAAGCAGTATAATAAGTCAGGCTGTGGTGGTAGCAACCTTCGTGGCATTAGACAGCATGCCACACTTGCAATGCATAGTGTAGCAGGGTCGCATACTGACGAAAACATGTTAAACTTGCTACTGACAGAAATTGATGAGTGACTGCACCCCCTGTCCCTAAAAGCTGTCTTCATAGCTAGTGATACAGGATAAAACATTGTTAAATGTCTCAGCAATGGTGGCTTTGTGTGGGTTCCCTGCATGGCCCACTGTTTAAATCTTGTGGTGTGGGAGTTTCTGCAGTATCCTGAAATAAAGCAAATGCTGACTGTTGCATGCATCATCTGTGCCCACTTTGCATGGACTTGGAAGGCCTATGACCAACTTAGGCAGCTGCAGATTCAAAACTGCCTCCCTTAGCACTGTCTCAAGCTTGGAGTTATCACAAGATGGAACTCGATACTTTACATGGCAGAATGGTTGTATGAGCAGTACAAAGCCATCTTCAAGTACCTAGTTATGCACACTAGCCATGACAGTTCATGGGCCTCAGTGTCTATGATAAATGAACAATGGTGACTTACGGATTCAGTAATATTAATTTTGAGACTGCTTAAACATGCCACACAGGCAGTGAGTGGTGACACTGCATCCGTTAGTCAAGCCATTCCACTGCTCCCGGTGCTGAGGAATACTTTGTTGAATCTGCAGCCTAGCCTTGATGTAGCCGGAGATAAGACAAGCTGTGCATTATTAAAACACATGATTACAATATTAGACAGCAATCAAAACATCATCACTATTCAGCAATCTCCAGAATTTAGAATAACCACAGTGCTGGACCCACGCTACAAGCGTGGCATTGCATCCATACTGGAGGGAGGGAGGACATGATCAGGTTCAAAATCTGACTGAACAGCTTGTCTGATTGGTCCATGGGGCACAGAAGTTGCATCCATAGTTTTGCAAACCACAGCATAACAAGGCTGACGCTCACTGTGGACCGAGTGCATCCAGTAAGGTGGCTGATGGGCAAGGGGTGGTATCAGCTGCATGGCTGTCCATTAATCCACTTTGGGGTGCCTTGTCCCAAGTAGGAATTTGTGACCTAGATGAATCTTGTGAACAGGTAGATGATTCATCAGGAATGCATGCATTACAGACCATGGTTGAGGCCTATTTGGCAGAAAACAGACATCTGACAATATTTGACGATCCTTTGGTGTACTAGAGTGGCAAGGTGAATTAATGGCCAGTGCTGACATCAGTAGCACTGAAGTACCTGACCTGCCCACTCTCCAGTGTAAGTGTGGACAGGGTATTTAGTTCTGTGGGGGCCATAGTGTGTGACCATCGTACTAAACTATCACCTACAAATGTCAGCATGAATGAATGAAGGTCACATACCAAGTAGGGCAACCACATCTATGTTTTTGTCCAGTCATGATGATGGTTGTGCTGACGATACAGGCAAAGCAGACCATCCTGGTGGCAGCGTCAAATGGTGAACCATTGAGGTTGATGATGCAGCCATGGAAAAAGAATTTCTAAGTGGGTACAACTCCTGCACTGAGGATTGCAAGGGGCTGCTTCCTCCTTGATGATGATGAGGCGAATATTGTTGGGAGGGAGTAATGGCAAAATTACCGGGGTGAAGGCTTTTGCAGTTCCATAATATTACCATTTTTTCACATTAAAAAATGAAAAACAGTGACCTTGGTTTTGCCCCATTCTAGAGCTGCACCCGCCAGAGTAGGAATCTAAATAAGGGTGGGGTGGGGGGCAAAGTCCCCCACATGAAAACACTTTCTGGAAAGTGTTCACCCTGTGGGTTAGGCGTGTTGTAATAGGTCACCATTATTCGTTCATCCTTTTGACATGAAACCAGCATCACCAAGCAAAGCTCTCACTTGGGACACTGTGATGCATTTCTGGCCTTATTCTTTATCTAGACTTTTTCATAAAATTAAAGCAGCAGGACAACAGCAGAAGCAGCAGCAGCTGGCGTCACCAGGCAATTCTCTCACTTGGGATGCTGTGATGCATTTCTGGCCTTATTCTTCATCTGGACTACATGAAATTAAAACAGCAGGGCATTTACAAGATAGAACATTTGGGGGGGCATGGTAGGTGATTTAATGGTACTGTAATTATTGCACTGCTGCTTTAACCAAATGAAAGGAAAAAAGTCATAATTCTAATATAAATCACACCTCTCACAAATGTATCACACCACCATTATGCTTTCCACAATAGAATGCAGTTTCTAAGAGTTCTTACTTACTTCATTTATTTTTTAAAAGTCATACGGTCTGCAAAATTGCAGACGCTGTGCGCTTTCGCTATAGGTGACACTAAGGTGATGCATCACCGGCTTCAATAGAAGTGTATTGCAGTGTGTATTTATGTGGCACAAATTCAAAGGAAATGAAAGCACACAGCATCCAAAAAGTTGGTGACCATGGGAATTTTAAAAAATAAAATAAAGAAAGTAATAAGAAAAAAATTGTTTCTATGCCAGAAACCATAATAGGAGTTGGAACATTAGGGGGAGCTGGGGATTTATAATTATGAGCATCACAAAATCCTTGTTAATTTTATGAACATGTTTTCAGGGGATTATTATTTACATTAGAACACTAATACCGCATGCTAAATGATGTATACTATAAGCCAGCAACATTCAGAAGATAGGAAATTATGGTGGCGTGGGGGTGAGGATTACCATGGTAGGTGACTTTAGGTGACTTTAGGGTATTTTGATTGTAGTTGTTGTGGGTATGTATACTACGAAACTTTAACACAATAAACAGTATCCAAAAAGTAATACAGCCTGACACTGAAAGCAACAGTGCAAGAATGTGGTTACAATTTTGACTGATACTTTTTTATTCTATTTTACATTGCCACCTAATCTAATAACTTGTGTGTATGAATGATATCCTTCTTTCAACAATTTAAGAATACAGCACTACATTTTTTTTGGAATTGGAAGTAATAAACAGAGCGCTCATTTTACTCAGCCTTCCACCCAGTTGGGGTCAGTATTCTCAAATGCTTTTGGACAGCAACTATTTAAATTCAGTTCTGTTGTGACTACAATGAAGTCGCATGCAGCAGACAGTGCTACATGACATAATGGAACAATATTTGTTCAAAAACAGCTGGAAATACTGATGAAAACCAGGTCACAGTAACATTACAATGAGAACTACTTTTATTATTTCTCATTTAAAAAAATGGAGTAATGCAGAATTACATACATTGTGGAAAGAAGGGTACCGTATGTGTACACAAGTTATTAGATAAGGGGCATTGTAAAATAGAATAAAAATGTATTGGTAAAAATTGTAACCACATTCTTGCACTGATGCTTTAATTGTCATGCTGTCTTAATTTTTGGTTACTGGTTAATGTGTTACATACATTTTTATAGTATGCATACCCACAACAACTACAATCAAAATACCATAAAGTCACCTACCATGACAATCAACCACCCAACATAATTTACTATATTATGAATGTGGCCAGATTATACTGATATCTTGCTACATCATTCAGCATGTGGTATTAGTGTCCACATGTAAAGAATAATCCCCTGTAAAAATGTTTAGAAAAGTAAGAAGTATTTTAGGAGTTGTTACTTAATATAGTTTATTTTTTACATGACTGAGGGTCAGCAAAATGGCGGATGCTGCATGCTTTTATTTCAGGTGAAACTGTGGTGCTGCAATGCACGCAGCAATAAAAGTGTCCTTAAGATGGCGTTTTGGCACCACAATTTCAAATGAAATGAGAGCAGGCAGTGTCCTCAAAGTTGGCGACCACATCACTTATTACATAAAATAAAGTAAGGAATAAGAACAAAAATATTTCTATTGCAGAAAGCAGAATGGGGTGGAGGGAGCATTTGGGGAAGGTGAGGAATCAGATTTAGCATTATGTGCATCAATAAATGCAGGATTAACAAAATTAACATAAGGAAGAAAACATTAATTGAAAATAAATTACATACTTAGTCTGTAATAAAAAAAATATTGCTTAAGAAAAAGAAGAGGACAGGTTTTTTCAGGGGGAGATTTTGTGAAATAATAATTGTTTACTGGATCAGCAGGGGCTGGGGCTGACCACCACTAATTGTTTTTAACAAGCTGATTATCTCAGCATTCTGACTCTTGATCCTGTTCAGCTGCTGCACTGCACCCTCCACTACATTTTTGATGGCTTCCAACTCAGACCACAGCACAGCCAGGTCAGCCTGTGTGACAGGCTGTTCTAAGGGATGGTACCCACGGGCAGCTGCAGGAGCCACCATTTCTGCTGCCCCGGCCATTTGTCTGTGATTCCATGGATGCTCCACCTCTTCAGCAGCTTTGGCTGCAGGATTGGCTGGTACCTCCTGCAGCTTTGCTTCCCACTCAGCATGGTGGTGCCCAAAAACATGTGTTCACTGACTGCCTGTGCCCAAGTGGCCACCCTTGCATCCTCAATATACAAGTATGTCACACAACTTGCACTTCACTACCATCGGGTCACCGGGGAGGCAGATGAAGAATTGCCAGATGGGAGAGCTGTGGGGAGGACCAGGCACAGGCGGTTGGGGGGGATACCAGATAATACCGCCTGCTGTGCTGCAGTTGGTGGAGGGGCAACAAGTTGCTGCTGCTGCCATGGATCCTGTTGCTGCTACTGATCTTCAGCCTGCTGCTGTTCCAGTGCTGTAGAGCTGCCAGTAGCTGAAACACTCCTCACCAATGAAGAAACAGCAGCTGCTGCTTCTGGCACTGTACAACCACTTTAAACATTCTTCTGTGCCTGTGAGGGATCATTCAAGATCAAAACAGGACCACAGTTCAGGCAAAATGGTTGCACCAGGCTTCCGTGCATTTGGGGCCCCCGCTGCCCACCACTTTGGCCACCTCTCTCCATATTAACTAAACGTAAATGTAAATCAAAAATAAAACAAAAAAATACTAGAAGAACTACTAGCACTAAAACTACACTAACTAAAACTTAGTAACAAAAATAAACAACTTTTTTTAACTAAATGAAGCTTTCAAATAAACTCAAATTGGCTATAAAACTTTATCAACACAATCTAAAAACATTAAAGCACAAAAAAAGCTGAATATCTATATCTGATGCAAAAAAGCACACCGTCCACCAACATTGCTGACTAAACAGCTCCTTCTACAAGAGAAAGTGATATAGTTCACTGACTTCCTGCCTAATTAACTGCCTGCCTGCCTGCCTGCATCATATGACCTGCAGACAGTCAGACATGTGATCTGTGGGCTGTTTCTTACCAGCTTCGCCTTCTTAAACGGTAATGCAACGTGAACTCAAAGTAAACAACATGAAGTCCATTAAAGGTGAATTTCAAACTTTTAATAGAAATTTTGCATAGTGCTACACGAATTCGAAGTTGGCCACTTCGAGTTAACTTCCCAGGTGAATTTAAACTTCATGGCATCTCTAGTTGACAATAGCCAAATAAGACCCCACCACTAATTTGTTAATACTCCTGAGACCAAAAACCCTAATGTTTTTCATTTCCCTTCTTTGCATGCGTTTTCTTCAACCTTAATGTCTGCATTAACATAATTTTATATAGATATCTATATCTTTCTTTCTTTCTTTATGAAATTTTCTTTATTTTTCAACATGATAGAACTGTTAGGACCTTTCAAGGCCGTGTCTACAAAGTTGTCTTGCATTTGAATTGAACAGTGAGATGAAGCAGACAGCAGACATAGTTGATATTGTTACAGTCAAGTCATTTCAGTAGTCCATATTACTCGCTTTAGACATAGTTAGTCAAGCCATTACAATAGTCCAATTATTACACTCAATTGACATAGATATAGTGAGACTAACTAGACATAACATTTTTGTCATATTCATTTAATCTCTATATACTGTACACATCTATCAGCTATTTATATATATATATCTGCCTGTCTGTCTGTCTTTCTGTCTGGCTGTTTATCTATCTTTCTTTCCATCTGTCTGTCTATCTATCTATCTATCTATCTATTGCAATAGCCTTAATGAAAATATCACTGATTGTTTTCCTGAGTGCCATTTGATCTTATGCTCATCATGAGTGACAAAACCTCAAGTGACATCAAAAGGCCAAACTGCACTCAGGAAATTATCAGTGATATGTCCATAAGGGTTATGTCATGTTTGATTTATGCAATGCCTTATGTTTCACTATGGCAAGAAAAAAACCTCATCCTGATTGTTCAGTGGCCACCTTCAGCAGTGTTGCTGACTGTTCATAGAACATCTGAATCTTGATGGGCAGTTTATTTTTATTACCACTATGAACCTACTGTGTGGATAAATGGCAAAATCCTCCATTGCCAACGTGGGATAAATGGACCTAGAGTGAAAACAATACTGATACTCTTACACTAGGTCCCACAGTGGCAAACACATCAGTACTATTTGTTACTTTTTATCCTCAAAGGTAAGGCATAAATCAGTCTGTCTATGAAGCTGAACATGGCAAGGCAAATGTGATATATTATACCCAACTCACAAGATATCATGTTGTCTTGTGAGTTGGGGGTTCAACAGATATCTTGCTATGCTGAAAAAATTACAGTGGAACTGAACCAGTTAAAGAGCAGCTTTTGCAATGCTGATG
Organism: Neoceratodus forsteri; assembly: GCA_016271365.2. NCBI lineage: Eukaryota > Metazoa > Chordata > Ceratodontiformes > Ceratodontidae > Neoceratodus > Neoceratodus forsteri. The sequence goes on along the minus strand of CM057456.1, from coordinate 1,631,632,021 downwards.
ACATCACAATAACCATGTATGGCATTCAAGACAGCAGTTGAAATACAAAGAGAACAGTTAAACCTTCATAAAAACAGTAGATTAGATGTTGCATAAACTGAACATGCAAGGCTGGATATTCAAACTGCGCCATTCAAAGGCGCAAGTCCTTGCGCTGCGCAAATAGATGCGCAGGGGTGTGTCCGTGTGATATTCAAGGAGTTGCGCTAATGAGCAACTGGCACGAGATATCCCCAACCATAGCCACTGTGCATGGTGAAGTGGAACTTGTGCAGCGCAAGTTGACGAGTGGAGCAGTCAACTGCGATGGTGCAAGTACCATTGCGCCATGTGCAAAATCACGATATTCAAAAGGTGACATGCAAATGGGACCATAATACATGCAAGGCGCAGGGGGGGCCATTTGCATGTCATTATAGCCCTATTTGTATGCCATTAGCATGTAGGTGTGCCGATCCCGAGGACTTGTACCTGGCGCCTGCCGCAGCAACCGTCCGGGGGACCGGCGCCTCCCTGCAGCCGATCTCGGGCAACAATGTAGCTCCCCACCTCCTCCCGTACATCTCCCTGGTGGTCAGTGGACCGAAATGCCTGATCGTGGGCGAAGTATACAGAACCCCCACATCCATGTGCCCGATCGCGGGCAGAAAGTATAGAACCCCCATCCCATGGTCCGATCGCGGGCAGTAGTAAATTGCCCCCAAAACATCTCCCTGGTGTCTGAGTGTGGCCCCACCCACCCACCTGAACCCCACCCCTCCCCGCGGCGGCGGGTGGCAGCATCCACCGCCTGCCGCCCGCCCTCCACGCCGACTGACTGGCGGTGGGGCTGCACGCCCATTGGTACAGAGCTGAGAGCCAGTAGGTGCACGCCTTCCATATGACAGTCAGGTTTGTGGAATGACGTTCGTTCACCGTCTGGACTGTCATGTCTGTATGGGCTGCATGCCCATTGGCTCTGGCTCTGCACCAGTGGGCGTGCAGCCGCACATCAGATCAATGCGGCGGGCGGCGGGCGAAGGTGAAGACCTCGCCCGCCGGCTGCGCGGCGGTGGTGGGGCTAAATGAGTGAGGTGAAACCACTAGACACCAGAAGCTGAGGCAGTACTGCCAGCGATCAGCATGGGATGTGGAGATTCCAGCGACGGGCATGGCCTGCCAGCGAGCATTCGTCACTGAACCACCGAAATGAGAATGGGAGGAGACTTGATGCCACGCTCGGTGAGCCTGATGATGCCCAGCGATCGGGCTGGGGCTGGGGACTGGGTTGGGGGCCAGCCACAGGTGGCAGCTGCTGTGTTGCGCCCTGCAATGCAGCAACTCACCTGTGGGTGGCCCTCAACTTAAGCCTTTTTTTTTTGGCTCAAAGTTGTGCAGGCACAGGTTGGGGGTTGCGCCTGCACAACTCTGTGCAGCCCGACTGAATATCGGGCTGCGCAGTTTATGCATGGTTCCTCCCCCTCCAGTTGTGCATACATTCATTTGCATTGCGCTGTTGCTCAGCCTGTTTTCAGTGGCGCAACTGCCTACTGCTGAATATCGCAGAATGGCGCAATTTAGGACTTGCGCATGCGCAACCCTTTTGAATATCTGGCCCGCAGTGTTTCAACTCAAAATGTGTAGCTTGTCTTCACTTCTAAGAAGGCAAAACTTCCAAAAAAAACTCACTTATGGCTCTGCCATGCATGAGTCATGCTCCTAACACATTACAAATGAAGATATATTGCACTCACTTACTTCAGTTCATTTTCCCCTCTCCTCCATCTGCACCTCATTGTTTGTAACTTTGTATATTTTGTTGTATTTGCAACTCATTGTATATAACTACAGTATGTATATATTGTTGTATTTATTATATATTTCTCTATTGTAAATAGCATTCTATCTTTTTTTTTTTAAATGTATAATTTCAATATTTTGGTACACCTCTGTTGTCAATGCTGTATTTTTGCTTTTGTACCCCCTCTCCTGAGTAGCACCTGGAAACGAGCTTCTGCTCATGGTGCTTTTCCCGGTTACCAACTTTTTAATAAATAAAAAAAAATATTTTTGGTCAGTCTGTTGCATATCCCCTATCTGTCTGCCTGTCGGTCTGTCTGTCTACCTATGTATCTGTCTGTCTATCTCTCTCTGTCTGTCTGTCTATCTGTCTGTCTGTCTATCTGTCTATCTGTTTCTCTATCTCTCTCTGTCTATCTATCTATCTAGTTATCTATCTGTCTGTCTGTCTATCTGTTTATCTATCTCTCTGTCTGGCTGTCTATCAATCTGTCTGTCTGTCTATCTGTCTATCTGTTTCTCTATCTCTCTCTATCTATCAATCTATCTATCTAGTTATCTATCTGTCTATCTATCTCTGTCTGTCTATCTGTCTGTCTGTCTGTCTATCTATCTATCTATCTATCTATCTATCTATCTATCTATCTATCTCTGTCTGTCTGTCTATCTGTCTGTCTGTCTATCTGTCTATCTCTCTCTCTCGCTCTCTCTCTGTCTATCTATCTATCTATCCATCCATCTATCTGTCTACAGTGCCAACCACCATGATCAAGAGCAATATCACATTTTTGTTGGGTTGTCTTGCAGATTTTGAATGATCATGTGATTTAGCACTGGCAGTACCCTAAATTCAGCACCCTCTATCTAAGCATTGCTGCATCGCTATTTAACTGTCTGACGAGATAGTGCCCAAGTTAATGTGGCACCAATGCTGTGTCATAAGATTAGTTAAACCTTGAGGAACACCACACCATGGACTCACCAAGGCTCCAGCAAATTTTTCCACTATCTCTTCATTTCCCTTTTTATTTTTCCACAACAGATGCAGTAATGTAGTTTTTCAAATTAATTTCTTTACTTTTTGTTAGGAAGTACTTTCTGAGCTACATCATATTATCTTAGGTTTAAAGGATCTAGATAAATATAAAAAAAAAACAATTACAATGCAGAGAAAAGAGGCTACAAGGGCTTTCTCTCTCTCTTGCAGATCACCCAGATAGCCAGCCTTCATTTGAAGTGGACAGTTCATTCATTCAAGGGTAAAAGAATGAAAACAAGATCTTTTACAACTCGATGACCTTTTCCCTGATATTTAAGTGCTCACATTATCTGTGTCATGAAAAATTAGTATGCACGTAGTCTTACAGTAGTGGAGCAGTTAGTGATTATAAGGAATGATACTGATACACAGTTGTCTGAAACCTGACTCTGAATTTAATACTCTGTACCATATTGTGTGCCAGGGTCCATTGTCTGTACTCTCATGCATTGCTCTGGTACCATTCTGTTTTGACTTCTCTTCAATATTCTATTGTATTTTGAACATTTTGTATTTTGTATTTTGTTTCAAGGTACCTCCTGTGCCATTTGTCATGCCATTGTCTTGTATTGCTCTGGTACCATTGTGTTTGACCTGTCACCTATGCTCTACTGTATTTTAAATTTTGCATTTTGTATTTTGTTTTATGTCTCCTGTGCCATTTTGCTATGGCTTGGGTCGTGCCTGAAAATGGTCTCTGGGATCAGTGTACTTACCCAGTTATCAAAGTCATACATATATAAATACACTAAGAGAAGATACTGCCAGTAACAGGGCTACATAGAAAGTAGCTCTGGGACTTTTAAAGGTACAGTAATCCACCCTCAACAAAGTTAATCCTCAATAGGATATTCTAATACAGAGTCTCAAACAATTATTACTGTTCTGGAGCATGGCCTCCTGTCAGATACCGATAAAGAGGAGATTATAGAAAATAAGGATAGTAAGAAGGTAAGTCTAGACATTGAGAAGGTAAAGACAGAATCCAACATGAGGGAACCTTATCCACAGAATGAAGTTCAAATGAGGAATAAAAAGTCAGAAAAAAGGAAAACTGTTAAAAATCAGCTGACTGAAGGGGCAGTAAACAAAATAAATTAAAGATCTGAGTATGAAAATGTCCAAAAGAGAGGATGGCTTACATAAACCATCACCACAGAAGACTCCCCTAGAACAACCTAGAACCACCCTAAAGGGACAGGATTATATTAACTCTATTGAAATAAAAGGAGATAATTATGTTATGCCTCCCTGTGTACTTTTGTTTGGTTTTCAATAAGAAGTAGATGACATCCCACCCCCCCCAGATTCTCAAGGGGAAGGTTGTGGAGTTATTTAAATAAAATCTGGATCTATTCAGTAACCAAAGAGGATATACATGTTGTCACTAGAAATACAAATGTTGATAGAATAGATTTTGTTGACATCCACTGCATTACCCTTAGGGCTGGCAACTATCTGTGGATCAATAGTCGCTTGTTGGAATGGTACAACTTAAAGGCAGAATGTATTGAGGGTAATAATAAGTACTGTAGATTTCTACACTACGTTAATATGGTCACCAAACCAGGTGTTCTCAACCTGCATGGTTTGGGGAAAATGCACACGAAGAACAATCACAAACTCAGTCTTACCCTGTGCAGTTTCCTAAGTCACTTTCTCCAGATTCGATGAGGTAAAAATTGGATTATTCAAGCCTATAGGAGGGAGGGAGGGCCTCTGTGGGGAAGGACAGGTTGATGTAGTCTTTAAGAACATTGAAGTTGCAAATAGGGTCATGGAGAAAGAGGTAGTCTTGACAGTATGGGTCTTTATTTTGGCAATAAGAATGTCTGGAATTACAAGGGGAGTATGAGAACGGAGGACCATTCAGAGATGCTGGCTTCTAGAAATGAAATAACAAATATTAATAATTATGCTTTCCAAATTCCTAAAAAAAACTAATTCCACGCACTAGCCATGTATGGAAACTGATTAAGGGACACACAGAAACATAGAATTTGATGGCAGATAAGGACTATTTGGCTCACTTAGTCTGCCCATTTCACTACCTACTGGATAAGCTGCAGATACTAGTTAACCAACAGCCTATTTCTCCCTACCCCCCCACACGAATTACCTTATGTCTGTCCCATGCATTCTTGAATTCCTCCACTGTTTTTGATGCCATAGCTTCCTCAGGAAGGCTGTTCCATGCATCCACCACCTTCTCTGTGAAAAATATTTCCTCACGTTGTCCCTGAGCCTCCCCACCGTCTTCAAATTGTGTCCCCTTGTTCTTGCACATCCCTTTTTCTGTAAGATGCTATCCTCTTGGACTTTGTTGATTCCCTTGAGGTACTTTAAAGTTTCTATATTGTTCCCACCCTCCCTTCTTTCCTCAAGGGTATATATATTAAGCTCCTTTAGTCTCTCCTCATATGACTTCTGTTGCAGACCCTGCACCATTTTAGTTGCACTCCTCTGGACTGCCTCCATCTGTCTATGTCCTTGCAGAGATGGGGTCTCCAGAATTGAACACAGTACTCCAGATGGGGTCTCACCAACTGTCTGTACAGAGGGATAACAACTTCTTGTTTTCTACTGGTGATGCCTCTCCCTAGATATCCCAATATCCCCCCAGCCATCCCTACTGCCTTCTCACATTGCTTGCTAACCTTAAAGTCATCTGGTATGATTAGCCTCAGGTCCCTTTCCATTTCTGTTGTTGTTACTATCTCCCCCCATTTTGTACTCTTCTGCTGGGTTTTTGTTTCCCAGGTGCATTACTTTGCACTTCTTTGCATTGAATCCAAGCTGCCATACTTCTGACAATTCCTCCAACCTTGCCAAGTCCCTTCTCATCCTTTCTACTCCACCTTGTGTATCAACCCTGTTGCAGATCTTTGTGTCGTCTGCAAAGAGGCATAATTTTCCTTCCAGTCCCTCTGAAATGTCACTTATAAAGACATTAAAAAGGACTGGACCCAGTACTGAACCATTTGGTACCCCACTAGTAACCCCCCTTTCTTCAGAGTGGATTCTGTTTGCTATTACCTTCTGTGTCCTGTAGTCCAGCCAATGTTTTACCCAGGCTACCACCCTGGGACCCACTCCCAGGCTGGCTAATTTGTTTATTAATCTTTTGTGTGGGACTGTGTCAAACGTCTTGCTAAAGTCTAGGTAGGCCATATCCACAGCCCCTCGCTGGTCTACTACTTTGGTCACCCAGTCAAAGAAATCAATTTGTTTCCTCTGACATGACATTCCCACTGTAAATCCATGCTGCCTTGGGTCCTTTGCCCCACTGGCCTCTAGGTACTCGACAATTCTTTCCTTCAGAAGTGATTCCATCATTTTCCCTACCACTGAGGTCAAACTGGCAAGTCTGTAGTTTCCTGCCTCTGTCTTGCTCCCACTTTTGTGAAGGGGAATCACATCTGCCCTCCTCCAGTCCTCAGGTAATACACTATCCTCCTATGATTTATTAAAAAGAGTAGTCAGTGGTGTCACTAGTTCTCCCCTTAGTTCTTTTAGAATTCTGGGGTGAATCCCATCTGGCCTCTTTGCTTTGTCCACCTTCAGTTTTAGGAGTTCTTTCAGATCCCTTTCTTCTGTGATAGGACTGGGATCGACCCCATATCCAGAGTGCTTTATTGATTGGATTAGGTACCTCCCCTCCTCCTCTTTTGTGAATACTGAGCAGAAGAATTCATTCAGTACCGCTGATTTTTCACTGTCCCTCTCTGCCTACCCACTGTCCCCTTTATTCAGCCTCACTATCCTTCCCTTTGTCTTTCTTCACTCCCTAATGTACATATAAAAGGTTGTATCCCCCTTCTTAACCAAGTTGGCTATCTTTTTCTCAGTTTGGGCCTTTGCTATTCTGACTGCCTTCCCCACTTCCTTCTGCTTTAACTGGTATAGTTCTCTGTCTTGCTCCTTCTGTGTTTTCTTACACATCCTAAATGCTATCTTTTTCCTCTCTAACCTTCCCTGCCACCTCTTTTTAGAATCATAGTGTTTTTTCTTTCATTTTGATTTGTTTATTTGCTTCACACAAAGGCCTGTTGCCTCTGTGATAGCAGTTTTGATGTTTACCTATTGTTGCTCCACCCCTTCTTCTTGTTTGTTTTCTAGTGCTTTTCTAAGGCATTCTCCCATCTTGACAAAGTCAGCCCTCCTGAAGTCCAGTACGCTCACTTGTGTATGGCTTGGCTCTGCACCTGGGTTTATCGTGAACCACACTGTTTGGTCGTCACTTGTTCCCAGATAGCTACCCACTTCTAGATCTGAGATCCTCTCTCTGTCCCCATTTGAGAGTACCAGGTATCAGATTGTTCCCTCCCAAGTGGGTTCCAACACTAGCTGTCTGAGGCATGTCCCCTGTAGGGCATCGAGAATGGCCCTGCTCTTGGATGTGGCTGCAGCAAAGATGCTCCAGTTAACATCTGGCATATTCAGATCCCCCATCAACAATATCTCCCCTTTCTCTGCCATTCTAAGGATGCCTTCTATCATTTCTTTGTCCATTTCCTCCCTCTGAGATGAGGGTCTAAATACAACCCCATGTGCATTGTGGTGTATTTCCAGTGTCCAGGGTGATCCACAGTGCCTCCTCTCCTTTCTGTTTACCCTTTTGTTCCATTGTTTTGATCCCTCCCCTTACATAGAGAGCTGCTCCTCCTCCTCTTCTACCCTCCCTGTACTTCCTGTAGATTGTGTACCCTGGTATGTTGACATCCCAGTTATGGTTCTCTGTGTACCATGTTTCTGTGACTATCACAATATCCAGGCATCCCTCTCCCATCAAGGCTACCTGTTCAGGGAACTTGTTACCTAGACTATGGGCATCGGTACTCATTACCCAACATTTCTTGATGGCCTTACCCTTTTTTGCCCCATCCCTGTCCTTACTGCCTTTGCCTTTTTCTCCATTTACTCTGTGCTTCTCCCATTGACATCTTTGTCTTGGTGTTTACCTCACTAACTACCCTGATGTTTTGGGGGAAGCTAGGATTTCCCTGCTCCTTTTCAGTGCCTCCCCCCTTGGCTAGTTTAAATGCTTACCAATGAAGCATTTAAACCTATCACCTATGATCCTGGTTCTCCTCCTGGAAAGATGTTGACCATCGCACCAATATAGGCCTGCATCCCTCCAGGTGGATCCACAGTCCCCACTGAAGCCAAAATCCTTGCTCTGCACCAGTTTTCAACCACTGATTGAATCCCATGGTGTGGAGCACCCTTGCCTCACCCATACCATAGACAGGCAGCACCTCCGAGAAGGTTATCATGTGTGCTACTTATCTAAGGCCCCTCCCCAACTCCACAAACTCCTCCTCCACTGTTCTGATCCCTTTTCCAGCCAAGTTATTTATCCCTAGGTGGACAATGACATCCAGCCCCCCCATGGATCTGCTTCTGCAATCCTGAGGATTCACTCCCTGTCCCTCCAAGCCATGGTGCCAGGCAGGCACCTTATCTCCTTTCCCCTCCCTCCTCCAGTTCTACCCTTCTAACAATGGAGTCCCCCAACAGGAGTTGTTTCCTTCCCCTGTGGGGTCCCATGCCACCCTCCTGTAGGTCTCCTTTGTGGAGGTTCCCAGCATCCTCCTTGGTCTCCACTGCAGGTGCCTCCATAGAGGAACCACACTCTGCCAGAATGGCATATGAATTGTGAAGACGTACAGCTGGAGGGATGCGTCTCTGTTCCACCACCTTCACCCTCCCTGAAACCACTGTGGTCCAACAACTTCTCTTTCTTGGCAACCTCTGAGGCAGCGGTGGTGGCCCTGGTGGTCCCTGGGTGGGAGAAGAGATCCCTGCATTCTGGCCAACTCAGCCTGGAGGTGAGCAACCTCCTCCCTCAGCCCAGAGGGGTGCCTGCAGATGGGACAACACTGCATCCTCCAGAACATCTTCCAGAAGACTGCTGCTCCAGAGCCACTGCACTGCACCACTCCCATCATGTCTTATTTGTGGCCCCTTAACTGCTGTTTTGTATACTTACTCTTTCCTCTCTCTCTGTTTATTTATTTATTTAATTTTTATATATATTTTTTCTCCCTACTTTCCTACTGCATCCGTGCCCTTAAAGCTCCTGATCTTCCTGTTCTGGGACAGGAAGTTCCTATATTCCTCAGTAGTCTCCTTCTTACTTCCTCAGAGTCAGACCTAAAGCAGCTGGGGGGGATGGAGTGCTAATCTTTTCCTTCTAGGATGGTGAGTCTTTTGTGCCTCTGTGATCACTCCCTTCCTGCTTCCAAACAGGAAGCTCCTGTAGTCAGTCAGATCTTATGCCTATAAAAGTAGAACCGGCTATGGGTGGGGGAGGAGGATGGGAAGGAGGGCTATATAGTACCTCGAGATCCTGCTGGATCAGGAGATGTCCTACCAACCTCACATTGACTCTGTTGTTAAGTCCAACCACCAGAAGTTAGGACTTCTCTACAGGCTGGGAAACTCTCTTTCTCCCGAGGCATGGCATGCCATAGTCAACTGCACCCTACTCCCTTCCCTTCTCTATGGAGCTCCCCTGCTGTAGTTCCTTAGGGAGGGTAAACTAAAAAACTTACTATACTCTATCATAGGGTCATATGATTCACTATCTACTCACCTCCCAGGAGGCATCACTGTGAGGTCCTAGCTGATCTCCATTGGCCTTTTATACATCATAAACTGGCCTATTCCTCTCTGTGTTTGACCTCCACCTCCTCACCTGCGTGGACTGCTCAACCCCAAAGTCTGGGTCTGGGAACTGAGATCCTTCTCAGGCCGTCCCCTTGACATCCCTCATGTCTGAACAGACTATGGCAAGCACTCCATTCGATATGCTGCCCCACACTTATGGAACCCTCTCCCTGTGGACCTGGCAAACTATCACACTCTTCAGGATTTACGTCTGGCTTGAAAGTGTACCTGCTGGAGCTTAACCTCTGTGGCTGTAATCATTAGCTCCCACTTTCTTAACCTTTGGTGTGACTATATTATCATATTTAACCTGCTTATTGCTGCTACTATCTCTCCCTCTAAGTATCTTTGTGTTAAGTTGTCACATGTATGATGTAACGCTACTATAAATTTGTGTATGTGACTAATGTGCTCCACAATGTATTCTGTTTGCTTTATCCAATGAATGTTTAACCTACTGTATAATCCTACCAATGTACCAATGTATGTAATTTATGGTTGTAACTAATCCAGGTCACTCCTGAAAAAATGACCTTCGGTCTCAGTGAGCTTACCCGGTTTATCAAAATCTAAATAAATAAATAGTCCCAGTAGAGTAGTACAGCTCTAACAGTACCTCCTTCCTCTTACTGCTCTCTGCCAAAAGCTATCTAGGGCAGTTTTCAAATCCAAAACACCTGGCTTCCTTCTGCTTAAGCCACTCCCCCAATTCACAGTGTCCTTCTACACCTTGCTAACTACACAGATAACAATTCACTTCACCCAACTCAAACACTTGCAGAAATTGAACCTCCATTATTTAATACTACCTCCAATCCAAACCATAGTACTGCTTATGTGAAACAGCAGGTAATAAAGGGATTTATGGCATCATGGAATATCTCAGGTATAAGAATTAAATTTGTGGATAAGAACTTGGTTGCCCATGTTAGGGAATTCAACATAATTTGCCTACAGAAAACCTGGCACAATCCCTACCACATTTTTGAACTTAATGGTTATTAACTGTTTCACAAATCAGGGAAAAAACAGGCAAAAGTAGAGATGGTCTGTAGGCATTATGGTTTATTTTAAAGTGGGGGCCTTTGATATTACTGAAGACAAAATTGGACATGACCACTTATTGGATTTTAGGATAAAGAACAATGAGAAAACCATGTTCTTATTTCACATCTACATCCTCCCAGTAGTTCAAAATTCTACACAGATAAACTGTGGGAAAGTCTACAGTTCACAATTCTGGATATACAAACAAGACAACTGGATGCCTATATCCTACTAGCTGGTGATCTAAACTCCAGAATTGGGGTGTTTGATGGTTTATCTGACATAACCATTCTCAACTGAATCTTCCCTGAAGCCAGTAATTTTCCCAGAAGTTCCAGGGATAATAAGATCACTTCAAATGGACAAACACTGATTGAAATAATGAAGAATAACCCTCTTTATCTCCTAAATGGGAGGATGAAGGGTGACATAGTTGGAAACCCATCCTTTGGAGACCCATCCTTTTTTTACCCCTTCAGGTGGCATCATTATTAGATGTTGTCCTTTGGAATGGTCCTCCAGAGCAATGGTCAAAGACTCTGACTTTAGCAGGAAGTGAAAGCAATCTCTTTCCACTTGTTGTAAATAGTGATTATTACAAAAAGCATAATAGGTACCCCTCTACTATGTTTTTAGACCCCTCAACTGGAGATATGATACCTTAGAAGGGTTAGGTGGGATGATGAGATAGAGGTGGACATAATAAATAAGATCTAAGAATTTCTGGACAAATGAGCTATTAATGTTCAAACAAGTAAAACTAATAATAGATGCCCAGGTCCAGCTCAAGAGCTTGGGGACTTTTTGAAGAATTAAAAAAAATCTTCTCTATAAAGAAAAAACGTACAAAAAGTTAAACAAAAGGAGCAGGGGTTGGATCAATTGGGAGTGCAAACAAAGAAAGTAATCCTTGAGGAAATATATAAGAGCTGTAAAACAATCAACAAATAAACACACTATTCTTGAACTAACACAGGAAAGGAAGCAGTACAATATATTTCTAGAGTATTAAAAAAGGAGTCCCACAAGGGCCAGTGGGAATGTATTCTCACAGCAATTGATGAAAATGATCAAAAGGCATTCTGCTGCTAGTAGCAAGAAGGTGCAATAAATACAAAGGGGCAGTGAACTCCTACATTACAAAGGAGATATGGGTTAACCACTTTTTAAAGATTTTTTTATGATCTGGTGATGACCATAAAGGTGGAAACAAATGATTTGTTAGAACCAAGGTTAGATTTTATACCAGTTGAATGGAAGGAAGTCCTTATGGCTATTACCTCCCTTAAACCTAAAAAAGCTTGATGAGTTGGCAAGATGCCCGAAGAGGTGTTTCTATGCCAGATCAAACAATGGGCAGATTGTCTAACCACTTTTTTTAATAAGTGGATCTCAGAAAGAACTATTCATAAGTCATGGAATTGCTCTGAAATCAACCCAATTAAAAAAAAAGGAAATTGGTATGTTCCTAGTATATATAGACCCATTTGTCTACTTGAATGACATTATATAAAATTTTTACACAAAAGTATTGTTAGGAAGACTGAAGACAGAGCTACATATCAGAGGGGATATTTCTCATTTGCAAACCTGAACCAGTTTTAGAGAAGGCTTCTTAATGTTGGATAATTGTTTCATATTGAACTATCTCTTGGAAAATATTTTAAATTAAGACAGGCAAGGGACCCAATATCCAAAACTTTGCCCTGGGGCAAAAATAGCACTGCCCAGCTTGCAAATTTAGCCCACAGTCAATAGCACACAATATTCAAAGGAATAGCCCAGGGGCAAACAGTGCTGAATATACTGGGCAAATGAAGGTGGGCAAACAGGGCTGTGAGTGCAGTGCAAAAATAGCCCACCAAAGAAGTCAGTTCTGAATATAGCAACTGGCCAATACAAACTGCAACAGCAGCCCAGTGTACACAGAGGTGGATTAAGGCAAAGGCCAATATGGGCGCTAGGAAAGAAATGGTGCACAACTGCAAACAACATTGCAGGCCAAATACTGAAGATCTGTGCTGTGGTTCTGACAGGTTTGCCTGGGGAAAACACATTAGCGCAGTGCAAAAATTTGCTATATTGAAAATGATGTGCAAGTGAACCTACTTAGGCAGTCTGAGGGCAAACGGCCACATTTGAATGTCACTATGGCCTGGTTTGCATGCATTACCATGTGTAGATTGCTTGGGCTATTTTAGGGTGCACACAGCTCCACCTGTAGGTCCGACTGAAGCAACAGGTCAGTGGCTGCAGGATGGGTTTGTGCACAGCACCACCTGTGTATCAGACTGGAACTACAGGACAGTAGTTGCAGGCTGGGTCTGTGCACAACAGCACAGACTATTGTGCCCCAGAGGACTAGCATCACAGGCATGGGTGGTTGTGCTGAATACTGTTGACAAATTGTGTCCACTAAAGTGTGTCTCAGATGCTACAGTACTATAGTAGCTGGTATTGTGAGGGACACATCAATGCCTATGGTGTGTCAGGCATCAATGACTGCTGCTATCCACACAGTGACAGACACAGCTGGCAGGTGTGTTCTGATAGTGGACACCACTGTCCTACTGTCCTGTGACCCACATATGCTGTGCCAATGGCAAAGGAGTCTCAGAGTAACATACACATGGCTGGCCATGTGTGATAGGGTGTATGTACAGGTGTGTGGTATGTGCCCAAGGGGAGCAGACACATACCATCATACAGGCACACTAATGTCAGGGGCATACCAATCACTGGAATATGTGCACTGTGTGGATGGTCCAAGCTGTGTGGCAGCACCTACTATGTGGTGTATCCAGGGCACCTGTACACCCTCCCCTCTAAACCATCCATATCCTCAGTGCTGCAAGTGTGTGCTGGATTGTGTTGGTGTACCCCATGGGGGGACTGGTGGTGTGTGCTGCATGGCTACACTGACAAGTTGTCCACGGGGCACTGGGGCACCCTTCAATGTCTGGCAGAGTTAGAACTGGTGTCAGATGACAGAGACATGGGAAGTGCCATCTGTGTGCAGCATGTCTCTTGTCTCTTCCATGGCATATAGAGTGGCCCAGGGTGGCCCTCCACCCTCTCTGTCTCCTCATTGGCTGTAGTCATCAGAAGCACCATGCTGCTGTTGTTGCATATAGTCTTATTGCCTGTCACGCTGTATCCTTGTTTTCCCAGAGTTAAGACTACTCTTTTCTGGGTGGTAATTTGCACCGCGCTAAGTGTCATGCAAAGTTGCACAAACACACTTTGTGCAGTGTTAATGCACTGAATATAGCATATCATCTGTATTTATATACATACCCCCTCTCTATGCCCAGTGCATACATTATAATTTTGCACAGTGTTAATCCAGTTTGCACATGCTATTTGGTCTTTTAAATATAGGGGACCCATGCAAACAGGGTGCAAACCCAGCACAGTTTGTGCCCAGCTCAAAGTTTTGAATATCTGGCCACAAAAGTTCTATTCTGCTTTCATTGATTTTAGCTCTGCCTTTGATTCTGTTGATAGGAATACCCTATGGAAAATTATGAGGAACTGGGGAATTTGCCCCATTCTTATCAGTTATATCAATGATTTATGCAATAGATAACCCACTGTTAGGTGTTTGGTCATGTTCTGATATACGCACACCTTGGTGTCTGTCAACCACCCACGGCATGCATATATGAAAGCAAGACCGGACACCGTAGCGTGAGTTAGCTATCTTATAAAATGGCAAAATTGTTTTGCAGTGAGGTAAAAGTGCAGGTGTGTGGTCACATTTTGATATATGGATGGTCATCAGATGTGTTTCAACCAACCAAAGGATTCCTTTTTTCTTACTCATTTTATAAATACCGATAATTTATATACCAATACATAGGTGCAAGTAATAGTAGGAACTAATGGCAGATTATTAGATACATTTTTTTACTAATAAAAGAGAGGGTAGCATTCTAGCCCCCCTCACCTTCTTTTTGATATTCGTAGATATATTATTGAGAGCTTTAGAAACACCTCATAGTGACTCCCCCAAAATTGACTCAGCTGTTTGCCTTGCTTTCGGTTGCACAGATGATCTAGTTCTGTTCTCATTCTCATGTAGCAGATGTCAAAAGAAACTAGCCATCCGAGCTAAAGAGGCTAATGCCTTGTCCTTAAGGTAAACATAGCTAAAAGCAACATTATTTCATTTGGGGCTTCCAGGAATAAACATCACTGGAACCTGGACTCCATTAAGACTGACATAGTTAAAACATATTGCTATCTTGGTATAACCTTTTCCTGGAATCTCTCTTGGAAAAGTCATCTGGATTGTATCCTGCTGAAAGCAAAATGATTGTCCTGGGACTAAAAAGATTTAATTATCTTTATGGTGGCTGTTCGTTTTGGCCATCGGTTAAGGCCATTCAAGCAAAATATAATTCACAAGTTCTCTATGGTGTTGAGGTGTGGGCTACATACCCCATTGAGAAACTGGGAAAACCTATTATACAAATTCTACATGAGGCACTGGGGTTTAATGAATCCACCCAGGTCCTTTTGTTAGGGCAGAGCTGGGTTTAATTGACATACTAGCACTTGCTGATAGCAGGATAATTAATTATTTGATAAATTTCAGTAGGCTATCAGAGAATCAGCTTGTAAAGAAATGTCTAAATGAGAAGGTTCAATGAAAATACCTGGACCTTATGTCTTCCAATGGATGGGTCATGTTGTCAAATTTTTATACTCCATTGGATTGTGACTATTTAGAAATATATGTAAATAAGGAGATTACCATATGTAATCAATATAAACCCTATATCTCTAAGAAAATTAGAGAGATCCAAAGAAATAATGATATTAATGCCATAAAGCAGTCCAGATTTGCAAAATGGTACAGGAAAATGACTGTCGACATATTTTGAGGTACTATTTGGACATTTTGGAGGATCCCGATCAGAGGAAATTCTATGCAAAATATAGAATGGGCATGTTTAATTCAAACATGCTCTTGCCAGATTTAATAAATCTTCCAAATAGGGTGATGACTTTTGCAAATGTAACAACAGATCTTGGGAGGATTTACGACATGTAATGTTATATTGTAAATGGTATAACAAAGCTAGTAAATTCTGGTTAACCCCTATATTTGATTCACTTAACTTTATGGATGAGAACACTGTCTTGAAGATTTTATTCAGTGGAGGTGATTATAACATCAATAGAGTTGCTCAGTACTTAGTGACTATCAATAAAGTAAGAAAGAGAATGGTTCATATACAGTGAATGTACAGTACAGATTGGATGTGGGTTGCACTCTTTAGTAACTTTAATACCGCTAACTTATATATTTTAAAATCTTTTACTTTAAACATTTTTTTTGTGCTTCCACAAATATGTAAATTTTTTTATTTTATGTGTTTTCACTACTTATAATGATCTTTATGATGATTGCTCATTAAACTTAACCTATCTGCTTACTTTTAGTTAAAGATATATACGAACTGTCATGTACAGCATTCTTCACACAGGGCCCACATCAGACCATTTGGGATGGGCACAGCTTTGTTAATTTCTTTGTGTAAGGCCTTTTGTGAAGCAGCAGATCCATCAGGCAGGGCCCGACACCTACAAAGTGTCCAGAACGGTCGAGCAGGCAACATGAAAAGCATCAGTTCCATTGAGCATGAGGCCAGACTTGTTATTTTCTTTGTGTAAAGCCCAGAAAGAAACAGATTCATCAGGCACAGTGGCAGACCTATATAGGGCTTGGTGCATGGTCCTAAGGGTCCTACATGAAGTTGCAGACCAATATAGATGGGTGCCAGATCTGTAGCATACTTCATGCTCTACAAGAACTAGAATATCCACTGGGCAGATCACAAAATTGTCACTTGAGCAGATATAAAATGGTGTAGTAAATAGCCGATCCCTAAAATTTAGAATTAAAATAAAAAAAAAAATGTTAATGTTATGAGTGCTGTAAAAGCATCAGTGGAAAAAACTAAGTCCCAGCACATGCACAAATCATTTTTCTTTGGGGGGGGGGGAGGTAGAGTTCATTCACCTATAACTTTGTAATATTTCCATACTTTTTATAAACTTTGAAGCTCACAGTGATAACCATCTCTTCCCAAGGACCATTTGATCTTGGAGACAGAATTTGTCCCCAAAATACATTTTCAGGGATTCGAAATTCAACCCTCATTTTAGTTAAAAAAGCTTATATCCCTGTGCTTGAAAATTGTGTTTTTGGGGGACCTAGTTTTTTCTAATCATTACTTTTATATAGGTCATCAAAAGGCATTGACTCACACTAGAATAGGAAACAGTGACTGGTGGAGGGAGGGCTGTTTTGGTTGCCAACTGTGGAACCCTGAAAAAATTTATGCACCAGAATGGCCATAATGGGGGGGGAGTGTGGCATGGGAACTAGAGGGTGGATAAGCATGTCTGTGTTATTTTATTCTATTGGTTGAGTTGGTGACTTCCTAGGCAGTTGATAGGATAAGGTTTTATCTGTTGGGGAGGGTTCAACTAAGTCATGGTGACAAGAATTTCACCAACCTCCCCCACAGTGACACCGTCGGCATCTCCAACACTGCCAGGTCCTGACCAAGACCAGGGATCACACTGACACCTGTTTGGTGCTAATGGAGGGGCTGTGCCCCCCACATCCGCAGACATATGGATTCCAACTCTGGGGGGGTGGATGTCAGGGAGAGTGGCCAAACCTGGGAGTTGATTTATTGTTCATCGCTCCAACAACCCATTTGAAGCTGTAGGTGTTGACGGATTGGTGTCACTGTGGGGGATTCGCTGTAACAGCATCACTGTTATAACAGTATATGGTTGGGGAGCAGGGTGCTGACAGCAGAATCGGGAATCAAATACTGGCAATTTTAGAGATGGAGTAGCAGCAGGGTTTGGCATGTTACTGCTGTTGTCAATACTGTTGGGGGCATAGTGGTGACCATTGACATGCTGGACAACTAACTGCTGGTGTCACTACTGTTGTGGGAACTGCAGCAGGGTATTGGTGGAGGGCAGCGGAAAACACATGTTTTACCATTGTTTTATTTGTGATTGCTGTGGAGTCAATCATGAATGAAACTAAAGGCCTTACATTTCTTTCTTCAAATAATTTTTTCCCTGTTTTTGTTTGGTTGTGCATGCACATGTTAGGCAGTATAAAGATGCTTACAACTTTTTAATTTGACCTTTTTCATCACAAAACCAATAAAATGTGACTCATTGTGGTCCAATATCTAATGCACCTGAAAGTATCAGGTTTTAAATAAGAAAAAAAAAAACAATATTGGGAGAATTTTGCTAAAGTCAGTACTTCACAGCACATAAACTCCTGGATCTGTTTTTTGAAAATTGTCATGCTTTTAGCCTCTAAGACTGATAGGAGACTTGCCAATTTTCAAAACCCTAGGTTCTAAGGTGGCCAAGGTATAAGCTGTCAAAAACAGCAGTTTTGACACAAGCAGTAACTCAATCCTAACTATAGTAGCATGATAGCACAACAATAAAATGTAAGCATTAACAGACAACAGGGTGTGCATAAAGTTATATCACCACAAGCCCTGTACTTGTTGAGATTATAGTTGCCATGGTGATGGTGACAGTGGGCATATTTTGGAATGGCTATCCACTGCTCAATGTAAGCAGCATGAGATGGTGACATGCAGATACTGGAGACCCAAAAATGTTCTGAGTGACATCCAGATGGTTAAAGTGTGAACATAAATATCATTGCTATCTGTAAGTACTTGAACTGCAATTTCTTTAACGATAAATATTGGTTTTATCTTGCACGTGATAGTATAAATGCACATACATTTTAATATTGAATAACTTTCCTCATTGTATTTAATAGGGAACTGGTTGTGTTATTAATTCATGTGTTTCATGTGAGGAATGTTGATTCATTTATTTGACTTGTTTATTTAAATGTACCAGTTGAACCATATTGTAATGGCCCACTTGAGAAAGCGCTATGTGCTAAACTGTTGAGGTCTTTGCCATCCACCCTGTCTTGTCAATGTATTATATGTAAGAATAAATTAAAAACATTTGAATGACAAGCATACCAGTTTAGTGTGATGTTTGGAATAGCCTGACCTCAGTAGTGTGGAAGATCATGGAAACACTACTGAAAGAGAGATTGGTGGAACATCTGGTTGCCAATGGACTACAGGACCCAAGGCAGCATGGTTTCACTGTGGGGGTGGGGGGGAGGTCATGCCAGACCAACCTCATTGAATTTTTTGACTGGGTGACAAGGGAGGTGGATCAGAGGAGGGCAGTGGACATGGCCTATCTGGACTTCAGCAAGGCCTTTGACACTGTGCCACATAGAAGGCTATTAAACAAACTGGGGAATATGGGAGTGGGTAGGGCAGTAGTTTGGTGGGTGGGTAATTGCCTGGGTGGCAGAACACAGAGGGTGGTTATAAATGGCTGTCACTCCACAGAGAGAAGAGTGACCAGTGGGGTACCACAGGGATCACTGCTGGGACCGGTCCTATTCAATGTCTTCATCAGTGACATTGTGCAGGACCTAGAAAGCAGAATTTCCCTGTTCGTTGATGACACAAAGCTCTGTAACAGAGTAGACATGCCAGAGGGTATAGACAGAATGAGGAAGGACCTGCAGAATCTTGAAGAATGGTAAAGGGTTTGGTGGTTGAAATTCAAAGCAAAGAAGTGCAAGATAATGCATATGGGCCACAAAAACCCTGGAACAACATATCAGTTGGGGGTTGAGAATACAGCATGCACCAAGCAGGAAAGGGACCTTGGAGTTATCATCTCTTATGACCTCAAGGTAGGGAAACAGTGTGACAAGGCAGCAGGTAAAGCAAATAGGATGCTGGGATGCATAGGCGGGGCATCACTAGCAGGAAAAGGTAGGTTATAATTCCAGTATACTAGTGAGGACCCAGCTGGAGTTCAGCATACAGTTCTGGGGACATTACCGACATAAGGACAAAGACAGGATAGAGAAGGTTCAGATCAGGGAAACAAAGATGGTACAGGGATTTCATCACAAGTCCTTTAAGGACAGGCTGTAGGACTTGAATATGTACTCCCTGGATGAGAGGAGGGAGAGCGAGGATATGATAGAGACATACAAGTACCTTATAGGCAGGAATAAGGTGCAGGAATACACTATTTTTCAGCAAAAAAGATGTTCCAGGACTAGAGGGCATGGGATGAAGTTGGAGGGAGGTCAGTTCAGAGGAAATGTGAGGAAGAATTTCTTCACATAAAGGGTGGTGAACAAGTGGAACACCCTGCCAGAAGAAGTGGTAAGGGCTGAAACAGTCATGGGATTTAAGAATGCATGGGATAGACATAAGGGAATTCTGGAGGTCAGGGTTAAGGGGCAACAGACTTCTGGAAAAATGTGAAATTAACTTACAAGCTCAAACGGGCAGACTAAGTGGGTCATATGCCCTTATCTGCTGACAGTGTCTATGTATCTATAACATTTCCACTGCAAGTGAGACCAAGGTGCAGACTGATTTTTTTCTTAGAAAAGGAGGAGATGGAAATCCTGTTGGCAACCCTCAAATGACAGCAACAGACCCTACCCACCTGTTGCAGTCCAAGATTAGTACATTTCCAGGAAAGAGACAGTGAACACACGGGGGTGGGTAAAAAAAACATTATACAATGGCAAGAAAAAATCCTGGTCTCTGATTGGTCAGACTGGGACTAGACCCATGATGTTATCCCAGCACAACATCATGGCTCTAGTCTCAGCCTCACTGTGAACCAATGTAGATGATCTTATGGCCATTGATGATCCCTTTTTTTTGCATCTCCTCTTAAGAAACAAAAATATTTTTCCACATTAATAAAAACATTCTTTAAAACAATTTTTTTATTTTATACATAACAATGAGCCATTGTATAATAGCAATAATGCCCTACAGGGTGTGTGTCGTTTGGGATAACGTCACACCTCAGTTGCTGGATGCACTCGGCCTGCAGCCTCGTGCCTAACCACCTGAGGCATGACATTATCCCAGCACGACACACACCCTGTTGGGCATTATTGCTTAATTTTGAAATGACGGTGGGTCTAACTAAATTCTTAAGAACCCTTAACCTGAAAGTGTTTTTCTCTCTAAATTAGATGTGAGAATGAACCACAGGAAAGACCACAGAGTGTTGATGAGAGCCTCATTTAAACTCAGAACATTGCAGTAAAATATTTTCTGTAGTGCTCCACATTGTCAATGGGTAGTCATAACAGATCAGTAAATGTGCACCCTTACTGGGGGCAATGGCACATCTCAAGGCTGTTGACAGCACAGAATCCTGGGGCACATGAACATTCCGGACAGCAGTTGCTCTCCTCCAATGAAGAAAACCTCCACACCTCCTATGCCTCCTTTATTGTTGCCAGATCTTTAAACTTTTAGATTGCTACACTGGGTAGCTTCGTTCCCCTCAAATTTGAGAGGCAAACATTTTGCAGTTGGTATCTATGGCCTCCATCTTCCTAGTGGATGCTGCGGTGGAAAAATTATGCATGTCTGTGTGCTCCACTTATCATATTATATCCACCATGTAAGGGTATGGCTATGACATTGGGTCATGGACTGGGCATCCAAGATCTAGTGGTTTACCGTACCCTTTGGGGATGGTTTGTTGTTTGATTAGGTCCTAGATGGCATTTTGAGGAACATTCAGGATAAGAAGAGCTGCAAACTGTTTTTTGTTTTTTTTTAAAACAACAGCAGAAGGCAGCTCAATTTCGAAAGTCAAGGAGGCAGACAACAGAGGCCATCTTGAGAGGGTTCATGCACCTTTTCAGAACTTAAGGAACCAAAGGAGTAAAATATCCTATTCTGGATTCAAGTGCAATAGTGCAAGTGGAGTCCTTGGCTGGAAACAGAATAAGGGTCCAGGATGAAGAGGTGTACCTCACAATGAGGGTATGTGGACCCATATCTGCCTTTTTTCTCCCTCATGAAAAGATTGCACAGTTTTTACACAAGTTGGGCCCAGATAATGTCACATGCTTGGGTTCTGGAGATTCTGGCATCAGGCTACATAATAGAGTTCACCATTCCTGCAAGGGGATTGTTTTCTGTGTTCCCTGTACTGAAGGAACCCATGAACAGACAGGCAGCATCATAAACTTTGGATCTCCTAAAACAGACCAGAGTGATTGTTCTGGTGTCCTACAGCAAGAAAGGCCAGGAGTTCTCTCAATTTTATGGGGGTTCCATATAAGGTAGGGGTGTTTCAGACCTATTTTGGATCTGAAGCACATAAAGGCAAGGCAAGGCACATTTTATTTATATAGCACCCTATTTAGGGGCTCAGAACACTTTACAGTAAAAACATCCCCAAGAATAAAATCAGAAAATATTTTAAATAAAACTAACATCTTTATCAAAAAGAAAAGATTTTAAAGAGGCTAAAGGACTCCACCGAGCTAGGTGCATGTATAGAAGGTGGAAGAGAGTTCCACAAAGATCGTGCAGCAGCACCAAAAGCTGTATAGCCCGGTCTCTTATGGTGAAAGGAGGGAACAACAAGCAAGCCAGCCTCAACAGAACATGGGGTGGATAGGTCAATACGGTAGCAGGAGCTCCTTAAGGTAGTCAGGTCTTGAACCACAAAGGGCCTTGTAAGTAACAAGCACATTTTGAAAGTGATGCACAAACTCACAGGCAGCCAGCACAGAGTGTGTAGAACAGGAGTGACATGATCCATCATTGAGGCACTCGTCAACATCCTGGCTGCAGTATTCTGCACTAGCTGCAGTCAATTCATCAATCCTCTAGACAGCCCTAGGTATAGAGCATTGAAGTAATCAAGTCTGCTAATGACAAAGGCATGGATGACCATAGCCAGCTCATCAAGTGTCAAGAATTGTTGAATCCTGGTGATATTCAAGAGATGGAGGAAACTGGATTGATCAAACAACCGATGACACCTGTGGTTTGAGGGTCAGTTGGTTGAGTTTGTTTGCCACATGATGTTCAAGATGGAGTCTCCATGGTTAATCCTCCAGTCTGTCCAGCCTGGGGATTATCTAGCATACATAGACATGAGAAATGCATACCTCCACATTACCATCAAGTAGTATCATCAGAAGTTCCTCAGGTTCATTATCCTGGGACAACACTTTCAGTTCAGGGCACTCCTTCTTAGGCTGGCAACAACCTCCAGACTTCCCTTACCTGCACAGTTCACTCTTTCGAGCTCCATCTGTTCCACTGGTGATGAACTCAGCAATCAGGACTCTGGAGGTCTTGGAGTCACATGTTTCATTACACAGTAGAGAAAAAAAGCTCTCCTGATCTGCTGCAGACTCTGGAGTACCTGGGAGTGGTGTTCAGGGTGGATGAGGGGAAGGTCTTCCTCTTGGCAGCCAGGTAGGACACCTTGTTAAGAAAGGTTTAGTGGATTGGGGGCCATCCATTGGCTGCAGATTACAGGTTACTGCAGGTTCTGAGACTCAGGATGGCAACAATAAAACTGGTTCCAGAGGCTTACCTTCACATGAGATCCCTCCAGATCAAGTTGCTGTCAGCCTGGGATCCAATCTCGGAGGACTATCAGATGAGTTCCCAATGTCCCCACTCCAGAGGCAGTCCCAGAGTTGGTGGGTGAGTTCAGTGAATCTGAGCATTGGGACCCACTTGAAAGTCCTCCCCTAGAGTAGATACTGACAACTGATACCAACCTGTCAGACTTGGGGGCAAAGCTGGACCGCATTACCATTCAAGGGACTTGGTCTGAGCAGGAACAGAACCTACACATCAATATTCTGGAGATGAGGGCTATGTGCCTCACTCTTCTTTGCAAAATCAGGTGCAATCAGAGCCATGGGAGTAAGAGTCTCAATAGGAAGCTTTCTCATGATAGCTCTGGAAAGATCATGGTTCTCGCACCTTCTATTTTGAGGCCCCATTCTGCATCCAAATCTGGGAGTGATGCAGGTCATAGCCTGGCCACTGAAATGAGGGGCCTCCTGAAGCAGGTTTTCTTTAAAAGATGATGGACACCTTGATGGCCACCAGAAAGACTTCAATGTTGTCAGTTTATGCTCACATATGAACTACTCTTTCAGTTTGGGCCAGAGAGAAGAGTGTCTGGCATTCTAAAGCCATGGTCCAGCACATTTTTGGACTTTCTAGAGGAAGAAGTGGGAACAAGATTTTGTCTTTGAGCACTTGGAGAGGTCAGGTATTGGCCCTTGGAGCCTCCTTGGGTTTGTCTTTAGGATCTAACAGGGGGTTATTCATTTTCTGTGAGCTGTCAGCAGGTGCTGACCTGTGTTCCAGTCCCCAGTTCATCCATGGGATCCGAATCTGGTGTTGAATGCTCTTTGTAAAGACCATTCAAGCTTTTTTTATCAGTACCATTAGACATCTTATCCTATAAGATGTGCTTTTTAATTGCTATGTGTTCAGCCAGGAGGACTGGTGAACTCCAAGCCTTGTCCTATAATGAACCTTACCTCATCATGCACAGGACAAGGTGGTTCTTAGAATGGTCCCGCTTTTCACTTTGAAGGTTCCTACAGTCTTTCTTGTGAACCAGGAAAATTTCCTTTTGTCCTTCTGTCTGCGGCCAACTCCACCACTGGAGCAAGAGTTGCACAAGTGGGATTTGTGCAGGGCAGTTATGACACACTTCAGACCAAAGGAGGACTTCATAGAATTGGATGGGTTATTTGTGCTTTTTAATGAAGCCATGTAAAAAAAAAAAAGACAAGAAATCTCCACGGCCGCCTTAAAAGGGTGGGCAAGGACATGCAATGCCAAGCCCTATGTCACAGAAAAGAAGAGGGTTCCAGATCTCATCAGGTTCATTCCAACAGAGCCAGCCACATGCTATCCACATGCAGAATTGTTTTGCAACCCTAGCCAGGGGACAGAAACCAGGTGAAGAAGAAAGAAGAATCAAGCAGGACAAACCCGATTCAAGAAAGCAGGAAAGACATTCACAGGAAATCGTGGTCAAGAAACCTATGGAAGATAAAGTCTTGAATGGTGATAAACAGCTACCATTTAAGAACACATTTGAGGTAACTACAGATGCCATCAAAGGGTTAAAGAAGAACAAAGCAACTAAACAAACTGCGGAAGATGGAGAGATACAAAAGGATTCAGTGAACCAAGAGTGCTCTAGAGAGAAAGAGAAGGATAAAGAAGAATGTACCCCTAAAGAATGGGGCTAGAATGGGACACTTATTAAGATATTCAGTAGCTTGGTTTCAATATTGTGCATGTATTGTACGGGTCTACAAAGTCAAATTATTGGGGGGGGAGAATTGCTCTACCTTACCACACTGAAACAACTGGGCTTATTCTTGTTTAGCAAGCTATAAGTAGGTGTATTGAGGAGCATTACCATCTGGTATTGCTCTCCAATGTAGCATTCAGAACCAAATGAGGGGGATTGTTGTAGTACAGAGATGAAATTTGTGTATAGTAAGTTAAGGGGGAAGGAGGGTACTGACCAGTCATTTAAAAAAGTAAGTGTAAAAGCAAATATTCAATTTGCAAACAACATGTAAAAAAAAGGATGATAAAAGGTTAGGTTCAGGCTATCACAGCAATTTTTCTCTTCCTAAAGAAGCACAATATACCACAACCAGATGAAAGGTGATAAAATGTCTTAAGGAATGGTGGATCAAGTAAAGGTACTGTCCTGGAATATTAATGGTTTTAGAAACCCATTGAAAAGGAAAAAGATAATTATATAAAAAAAACAATGTGGATGTGTGTTTCCAAGAGACACATCTGATGGAGAAAGAGGTGGTTAAAGGGAACAAGACATGGGGGGGGGGGTAATTCTGTACATTCTATATTTACAACAAAGTCAAGAGGGACTTTGATTCTATTTAAGAAGGGATTACATATAAATATTGAGAGTAAAATAATTGATGAAGAAGGTAGATCTGTAATAGCTAAAATCAAAATTAAAGGTAATCATATTACTTTAGCATCATTTGTATTTACCTGATGATAAAGTTAAGGATACTCTGGGAGAATTTTTCTCAAAACTTACAGAATACCCACAACCACATTTAATAGGGGGTAATTTTAATCTGATTCTTCATCATCAATTGGATACCATGGCTAGAAAAAGAGAATACAAGAGTAGTGATATTAAAACCTTGCATGACAGGATGGAACACATAAGCTTGACTGACCTATGGAGACATTTGTACCCCAATAGTAAGGAATATTCATATTTTTCCCCAAGATATAAGACATATTCTCGAACTGATATGCTTCTAGGATCTCAACAGTTACTTAGAGATATTACAGAAGTAGAGTATAGACCGATACATATCTCAGATCATGCACCACTCTGTATCAGGCTAGCGTCCAGGGGCACCACCACTATAAAACATTGGAGACTGGATCCCATGTTGTTAAAAAAGGAGTCCTTTGTAAACAAAATAAAAGAAGAGACTCAGAATTATTATGTTAATAATGACGGCTCAGAGGTCTCAAATGAAATAACATGGGATGCATATAAAGCTTTCCTAAGGGCAGTATGCATCTTCTATGCATCCAAAAGGGAAAAAAAAAACAGCAAAAACTAAGATTGGAGCAATTGGAAAAAGAAATACTTGAACTCCAGAAATTATATTCACAATCAAAGTCTAATACCCTTTTGAAAACATTGGAGAAACTTAAAGTTGAATTCAATCAAACATATAACAAAATAATGGAAAGATTAATGTTATTCTCTAGGGCTAAAAACTATGTGAACATAGATAGAGGGGGAAAATTATTGGCATATATGATCCAGAAGGGAAAAATAGAAAGAAACATCTTAGAAATAAGATCTAATGGTCAAACGGTTAATAAAGAATAGGATATAAATTTAGAATTTGTACAATATGAAAGGAATCTATACACCTCACATTAGGAAATCTGATGAGGTTAGTAGTTTTCTCGCTATTCCACATATCAGGCCGGAACAGCAAACATGGTTTGACCAGGATATAACAGTGCAAGAAGTTGAAAAAGCAATTAGAGAATTGCAACCTGGTAAAACACCAGGCCTAGATGGCATAGGGATAGATTTCTATAAGACCTTTGTTAAAGATATTAGCCCTAGATTAACAAAACTATATAATGGTTTTCGGAATAAACTACCCCCCCATTTGACAAGGCCTTAATCATAGTTATTCCCAAGAAAGGTGAAGATAGAACATCATGCAAGTCTTACCACCTGATTTCTCTTTTGAATGCAGATCACAAGAGCTATGCAAAAATTTTAGCAGCAAGACTTAAGTTAATATTACCTGAACTGGTCAAAAATGATCAGACAGGCTTCGTCAAAGGGTCAAGAGGTCAAAATAACATAAGAAATGCATTAAATGTTATTTATAATGCTAAGGAACCCAATGATGTGGTGGTGTCCCTGGACACAGAGAAAGCCTTTGATAAGGTTGAATGGTCTTAGCTCTTTGAAGTTCTCAGTCAGGCCAAAATAGGCTCTAGGCATGCAGGATGGATTAAAGCTATATATTCATCGCCTAAAGCGAAAGTCATGACCAATACAGTAGTATCCTCTGCATTTCCTCTATTTAGGGGTACAAGATAGGGGTGTCCTCTGTCCCCACTTGTATTTACTTTGGCAATTGAACCACTGGTAATGCCATTAGAGCACATAAGGGTATAGGTGGATTTCAATTTACAGAGCAGAATTCTTTAAAGCTTTCTTTATTTGCAGATTATGTTTTACTTCATCTTAAAAAACTGGAGCAGGAATTAGATAGTATAATGCAAATTATGACTCAATATGGTAAACATTCTGAATATTCAGTTAATTGGGATAAATCAGAAGCACTGTTTGTTCATCCTGAAAAAAGAAATATTGATATTATGAAATTCCTCATGACAATTACAAAGGAAAGTTTAATGTATTTGGGAATACAAATTACAAATAGATGAAACAAATTGATTGACATCAATTTGCGACCACTAATAGAGGAAGTGCAGCAGGATCTACAAAAATGGGAAAGTCTTCCTTTATCATTATTACGATGAGAACAGTTGGTGAAGATGAATATATTACCATGTTTTTTTGTATGTATTCCAGGCAATTCCATTAATGATTCTTGAGGACATTTTTAAAAGAAACAGATCAGACAATTACCAAGTTCCTTTGGAAAAAGAGCAAACCTAGACTTAGAAAACAAAAGTCAATATTGGACTATTCACAATCGGGTTTTAGACTTCCAAATTTACAACATCATCATTGGGCAACAATAATAGATCCTCTTTTTTTTCAAATTTAATAAATTTTATTTAAGAAATGTTTAACAATAACAGTGACATCAACTTTCAGACAAGGGAGTAGATTTAAGACTGGATACATGGTACAATCAAAAATATATCAAGTTCAATAGAATTAGCTTGTACAATAGTGTCTATAATGAACTAGAATAAACTATAGTAAAAACAACAACCTACAATTACAACCCCCTCCCCCTCCCTCTTAACCACCCCCCACATGGCATGCATCAATGATAACATTTAAGATAAGAAGGGTAGAATTAGTTACAACATGGAAGTTAAACAGACTGGACATTAACATGTAGATTTTTGAGAATGCAAGTAAGCTGACATTACTATTCACATAGTGTTCAGACAGTCAACAGAGTATATAGAGGGGGCCCAGACCTTTTGATAAGTCGATTTTTTGGACATGTGAGCTATAAGATTCTCTGCCTGCAAGGCAAAAAGAATCTCATGCAGCCATTCTGTGAAGGAGGGGATGCTCTGGTCAAGCCAGTGACATAGAATTACTTTTTTGGCACATAAAGATATTATGGCCATATGCTTACATTGGTTGCCAATCAAGGAGCTCCCATAATCCCCTAGAATGCATATTTCTAGACAGAAGGCATCTGAGAGGCCCAAGATAGGATCCAACTTTGATTTAATGGCTGACCACAGCAGGGAAGCCTTTTTACATTCCCATAATATATGGAGTAGAGTACCAGGATGATCACCACATCTCGAGCAACAATTAGAGGAAAGCTTTCCCATTTTGTGTAGTTTACATAGATACATAGATACATAGACAGTGTTGGCAGATAAGGGCCTATGGCCCACCCAGTCTGTCCATTTGAGCTTGTAAGTTCAGTTTGTTTTCCTAGAAGTCTGTTGCCTCTAACCCCTGACCTCCAGAATTCCTTTATGTCTATCCCATGCATTCTTAAATCCCGTGATTGTTTCAGCCCCCACCACTTCCTCTGGCAGGGTGTTCCACTTGTCCACCACCCGTTCTGTGAAGAAATTCTTTCTCATGTTTCCTCTGAATCGTCCTCCCTCCAACTTCATCCCATGCCCTAGTCCTGGAACATCTTTTTCGCTTAAAAATAGTGTTTTCCTGCACCCTGTTCCTCCCTGTAAGATACTTGTATGTCTCTATTATATCCCCTCTCTCCCTCCTCTCCTCCAGGGAGTACATGTTCAGTTCCTTCAACCTGTCTTCATAGGACTTGTGATGCAATCCATGCACCATCTTTGTTGCCCTCCTCTGAACCTTCTCTACCCTGTCTATGTCCTTACGTAGGTATGGTCTCCGGAACTGTACACTGTACCCAGGTGGGGCCTCACTAGTGTCTTGAATAGCGGAATTATGACCTCCTTTTCCTGCTGGTGATGCCCCTGCCTATACATCCCAGCATCCTATTTGCTTTACCTGCTGCCTTGTCACACTGTTTCCCTACCTTGAGGTCATCAGAGATGACAACCCCAAGATCCCTTTCCTGCTTGGTGCATGCTATACCCTCACCCCCCAACTGATATATTGTGCAAGGGTTTTTGTGCCCCATATGCATTATCTTGCACTTCTTTGCATTGAATTTCAACTGCCAAACCGCTGACCATTCTTCAAGTTTCTGCAGGTCGCTTCTCATTCTGTCTACACCCTCTGGGGTGTCTACTCTGTTACAGAGCTTTGTGTCATCAGTGAACAGTGAAATTCTGCCTTCTAGGTCCTGGGCAATGTCACTGATGAAGATGTTGAATAGGACCAGTCCCAGCACTGATCCCTGTGGTACTCCACTGGTCACTCTTCCCTCTGTGGAGTGACAGCCATTTACCACCACCCTCTATGTCCTGCCACCCAGCCAGTTACCTACCCACCACACTACTCTCCTACCCACACCCATATTACCCAGTTTGTGTAATAGTCTTCTATGTGGCACAGTGTCAAAGGCCTTGCTGAAGTCCAGATAGACCATGTCCACTGCCCTCCCCTGATCCACCTCCCTAGTCACCCAGACAAAAAATTCAACGAGGTTGGTCTGACATGACCTCCCCCTGGTGAAACCATGCTGCCTTGGGTCCTGTAGTCCATTGACAACCAGATGTTCCACCAATCTCTCCTTCAGTAGTGCTTCCATGATCTTCCCCACTACCGAGTGAGGCTGACTGGTCTGTAGTACCTGCTTCCTCTTTGTTCCCACTTTGTATAAGGGGACTACATCTGCTGTCCTCCAGTCTTTGGGTACCTCCTGTTTCCAGTGATCAGCTAAACAGGATAGCCAGAGGTTCAGCCACAACCTCTCTTAGTTCTTTAAGGACCTGGGTGCACCCCATCTGGCCCCATTGCTTTATCAATTCTTATTACTTCCAGTTCCTTCAGGACCCTTTCTCGTAAAGGGACTTGTGTCCATTTTGCACCATTCTCACCCTTGTACTCCCTTCAGACCCATTACCCTCCTCTTCCTCAGTAAAGACTGAGCAGAAATACCTGTTCAATATGTCAGCTTTACTGTTGTCATCCTCCACTCGGCCCCCATCCTCCCCCTTCAGTCTCACTATCCCTCCCTTTGTCTTTCTTTTTTCACTTATGTACCTGTAAAAGGTTTTGTCCCCTCTACCCACTGATTTTGCAATGTGTTCTTCTGTCTGAGCTTTGGCTTCCCTTACTGACCTCCCTGCCTCCCTTTGCTTCTCCTGGTACTTCTCTCTATCCCCTTCTGCCTGTGTTTAACCAGAGTGTAATATAGTTCATGAATTACATAAAATTGCAGAAGATGATACCGATCCTACTTTACATCCTGATATAGTTGGGACCATATTCTAGACCAAGATCGAGTAACAGAGGGAGCAGGGGGTAGTACATAATCCAAAGTGCAGTGTGGGTGACCTCCTGCTTCTTCCACTGTGTCCCATAGGAGACGGAAGAAGAATAAGATGAGGTGAGATGAGGGGGAGATTGAGATTGTTGACAGTTCAAAGCAACAGAACTAAAGAGTAAACAGGGAGCAAATGAGGCACTCTGGGTCATCCTGGAGACAGGAAATGGCACCACAATCTGCATGGAGGTTGTATACAGACCCCCATCACAGGGGTAGGGAATGGACAAGGAAATGATAGAAGGCATCCTTAGAATGGCAGAAAAGGGGGAGATATTGTTGAAGGGGGACCTGAATATGCCTGATGTTAACTGGAGCACCTTTGCTGCAGGCACATCCAAGAGCAGGGTCATTCTTGATACCCTACAAGGGGCATGCCTAAGACAGCTAGTATTCGAACCCACTCGGGAGGGAGCATTCTTAGACCTGGTACTCTCATACAGGGATGGAGAAAGAATACAGATTTAGAAGATGGTAGCCACCTGGGAACAAGTGACCACCAAACAGTGTGGTTCATGATAAACACAGCCATAGAGTCAAGCCATACAAAAGCAAGAGTATTGGACTTTAGGAGGGCTAACTTTGGAAAAATGAGAGAGTGCCTCAGGAAAACACTAGCAAACAGGCAAGAAGGAGGGGTGGAGGAACAATGGGGAGTAATCAAAACAGCCATCACAGAGGCAACAAGCCTTTGTGTGAAGCAAATCAACAAAACACAACAAAGGAAAAAAATGCTATGGTTCTCAAAAGAGGTGACAGGGAAGGTTAAGGAGAAAAGGCTAGCATTCAGTAAATATAAGGAAACACAGAAGGAGCAGGACAGAGAACTTTATCAGTTAAAGCAGAAAGAGTCAGAGAAGGCAGTCAGAATAGCAAAGGACCAAACCGAGGAAAGGATAACCAACTCTGTTGAGAAGGGGGATAAGACCATTTATAGGTACATTAAGGAGCGAAGAAATACCAAGAGATGGTCACTGAAGCTTAATAAAGGGGAGGGAATGTGGGCAGAGGGTGATAGTGAAAAAGCAGGGATACTGAATTAATATTTCTGCTCAGTATTCACAAACAAAGAGGAGGGGGAGGTGCCTAAACTAAACAAGAGAAACACTCTGGAGATGGGGGTCAATACCAGTCCATTTACAGAAGAAAGGGTTCTGAAAGAACTAGTAAAATTGAAGGTGGACAAAGCAATGGGGCCTGATGGGATTCACCCCAGAATTCTAAAAGAACTAAGGGTAGAACTAGTGACACCGCTGACTACTCTGTTTAACAAATCATGGGAGGATGGGGTGGTACCTGAGGACTGGAGGATGGTGAATGAGTTTCCTCTTCACAAAAGTGGGAGCAGGGAAGAGGCAGGAAACTACAGACCAGTTAGTTTGACCTCAGTGGTAGGGAAAGTGATGGAATCACTTCAGAAGGAAAGAATTGTTGAGTACCTAGAGGCCAGTGTGGCACAGGACCCAAGGCAGCATGGATTCACAGTGGGAAGGTCATGTCAGATGAATCTAATCTAAGTAGATTTCTTTTACTGGGTGACCAAAGTAGTAGACCAGGGAGGAGCTGTGGACATGGCCTACCTATACTTTAGCAAGGCATTTGATACAGTCCCACACAAAAGATTAATACACAAGTTAGCCAGCCTTGGAGTGGGTCCCAAGGTGGTAGTCTTGGTAAAAAATTGTCAGGACAACAGGACGCAAAGGGTAGTAGTAAACGGAGTCCACAGTGAAGAAAGGAGGGTTACTAGCGGGGTACTGCAGGGTTCATTACTAGGACGGGTCCTTTTTAATGTCTTTATAAGTGACATTGCAGAGGGACTGGAAGGAAAAATATGTCTCTTTTCAGACGACACAAATATCTGCAACAGGGTTGATACAAAAGATGGAGTGGAAAGGATGAGAAGGGACTTGGCAAGGTTGGAGGAATGGTCAAATGTATGGCAGCTTAGGTTCAATGCAAAGAAATGCAAGGCAATGCACCTGGGAAACAAAAACTCAGGGGAAGAGTACACAATGGGGGGTGAGATACTGACAACAGTAAAAATGGAAAGGGACCTGGGGGTAATTATATCAGATGACCTAAAGCTGGGAAAGCAATGTGAGAAGGCAGTAAGGAAGGCTAGGGGGATACTGGGATGCATAGGGAGAGGCAGCAACAGTATAAAACAGGAAGTTGTTATCCCTCTGTACAGACAGTTGGTAGTACCCCATCTGGAGTACTGTGTGCAGTTCTGGAGACTCCATCTCCTCAAAGACATAAACAGAGTGGAGGCTGTCCAGAGGAGGGCAACCCAAATGGTGCAGGGTCTGCACCAGAAAACATATGAAGGAAGACTAAAGGAGCTTAATATGTATACCCTTGAGGAAAGAAGGGAGAGGGGGGACATAATAGAAACTTTCAAGTACCTCAAGGGAATCAACAAAGTTCAAGAGTGTAGTATCTTTCAGAAAAAGAGATGTGCAAGATCAAGGGGACACAATTTGAAGATAGAGGGGGCATGGCTCAGAGGTAATGTGAAGAAGTATTTTTTCACAGAGAGGGTTGTGGATGCATGGAACAGCCTTCCTGAGGAGGCCGTGGAGTCAAGAATAGTGGGGGAATTCAAGAATGCATGGGACAGACATAAGGCAGTCCTAGTAGGGGGTAGGAGGAAATAGGCTGTTGGTTAACTAGGATCTGCAGCTTATCCGATAGGTAGGAAAATGGGAAGACTAGGTGGGCCAAGCGGTCCTTATCTGCCATCAAATTCTATGTTTCTATAGGTCCTGCCAGATTTTGCTCCCAAAGTCCCCAACCAAAGTGGTGAAGAAGCATATATGATAGTTGAATATATTTAAAACAGTGAGAGGTAGGAAGGTTAAACTTAAGTTGGGCATCTTGGAAGGACAACAGTTTGCAGTCTTTCAGTAAGTTGCTGACTTTTAGATTAACATTATGTGGCCAGAAAGTGTGGCTGAGGGGCCTACCCTCAATTTTGAAATTAGGGTTGTTTAATATAGGTTGTGATACATTGTGTGTAAAAGAGGTATGAATGGTAGTGCTGAGCTGAACATGTACACGGAGTGCTGCCATGATGGGTGTGTTACGCAGATGCTTGGGGATATGTTTAAGAGAGCATAAAGTAATGAACTAAGATCAAGACCATGAGAGGTACAGGGAAATCTTTCAATCTGCAGCCACAAAGGAGAGTATGGCAGTGGGTCCGTATGTGCTGATTCTTTCATCCAGTGTAGGAAAACTGAACAATTAGTAGAAAAATAGTAGAGGAGAAAATTGGGTAGTTGTAGGCCACCTCTGAGCTTGCTTCACTGCAGCTTGGAGAAGGCACTCCTGGGAGTTTTGCCACGCCATATAAAATTGGATACAGTCCTGTGTACATTGTGAAAACCAGATTTTTGGGAGGAAATATTATACATTTGTAAGGGATATAAAAGACGGGGAAGAATGTTCATCTTAACAACACTTACACTTCCCCAGAGGGAAAGAGGAAGTAGGGCCCAGTGGCTTGGATCTGTCCTAATTTGAGTGAGGGCTTTATCTAGATTGTATTGCTTCGTATTGGAGCTAGAACAAGAAAGATAAATCCCTAAATATTTCAGTTTGTCTTTGACCCTCTGGAGGCCCAAATGAGAAACATCGGGTTGATAATGTATAGATATTAAGAGGCATTATTTCCATCTTGGAGACATTAAGTTTGTAATTAGAGAAACTGCCAAATTCTTCAATAATCTCTAATGTGGCAGCAATCGAGATGGAGGATGTAATACAAGGAGAAGTATATCATCTGCGTACACAGATAGCTTATATTGGTCAGGGCCAATAGTGATCCATGAAGCCCGAGGGGAGGCATTAATGTATTGGAGAAGTGGTTCTAGATATAGGTTGAACAAAAAGGGGGAAGAGGACAACATTGTTTGGTGCCCTGTTGAAGGGTAATGGGCTGTGAAAGTAGACCATTATAGGGTACACGAGCGGAAGGATGTGTGTACAAGACCTTGATCCAATTAATATATTGTGGGGAAAGTCGCTATTTAGGCAAAAGATGAAAAAGATAGTCCCAAGAGACTCTATCAAATGCTTTCTCTGTGTCCAGGGAAACCATTGCAGAGGGGATCGGGGAGTCCCTGGACACAGAGATCAAATACGTTAGCTTGCACAGATGGTCTACAGAGAACTTACCTGCCACAAATCTGACTTGTTCTGGACTTATGAAGCAGTGACAGACCTGGGCTAATCGATTTGCCAGGACTTTGGCTAGTATTTTGAGATCAAGATTGATCAAAGAAATAGGACGGTAGCTGGAAATGAGGAGATCTCTTCCAGGTTTAGGAAGGACCACTATTGTAGTTTCAGTGAAGGAGTGGTCTGATATACCATGTTCATAGATGTAGTTATAGGTTTTTAGAAGAACGGGTGCCAGTTGAACTTTAAAGGTTTTGTAAAATTTGGTGGTGTAGCCATCAGGGCATGGTGTCTTGTTCAATGGCAGTGCATCTATTTCAGATTGTATTTCTGCATTTGAGAGGGGGACTTGCAGAAGGGCCACCTGATGTTGTCCTAATTGTGGGAGCTGAATGCCTTGCATGAATTGGTCCACCTGATCTGGTTTAAAGGTATCAGCAGGATGGGAGTATAATGTTTGGTAATATTCTTGGAAACAGTTCACTATTTCCAGAGGGGAAGTGACTACATCACCAGCTGAGCTGCAAATGGAAGAGACAATTCTGTCAACAGCCTGGGCCCTGAGACGGAAGACCAGTAATTTGCCCGCTTTATCTCCCTGATCAAAATAGTGTATTTTTGAATGCAGGAGAAGATGTTCTGCTTTATCTGTTAGAAGCGTATTAGAAAGGGCTGTAAGGATTTCCATGTTGCTATGTTCTGTGGAGGTAGGGTGAACAGAGGGTGTCAGCTCCAGCTGCCAGATTTCACGAAGGAGATTGGATGTGACTTGTGTGGCAGTCTTTTACTGATAGTGGCAAGTCGAATAATTTTGCCCCTTATAGTACATTTTAATGCCCCCCAAATGACATCTGATTTGGGCATAGTAGGTGAATTAGTGCTAAGAAAAGTAGAAAGAAAAGTTCTGAGATAGGAGACAAGGTAATCGGATTTCAGTAATTGGCTATTAAATCTCCAAACCTTGTCTTTAGCAGTGGGAGGCCCCAAACTCCAATGTAGTAAGGTGGGATGGTGATCTGAAATAACTTTAGGAAGATAGTTACAGGATAAGATGAAGCAAGGTGCCCAATTCCCAGCAGGAAGTAGTCAATTTGGGGAAAAAGGGTTGTGGGGGATAGAGTGGAAAGAATATTCCTTGTGGGAAGGGAAGAGTGTTCTCCATGGGTCGATAAGGCCAACTGAGTCCATCAACTCCCTGATAGCAAGCTGTGCAGGTGAGAGAGAGGAGTTACAAGATCTGGAATGGTCCAGAATGTTGCAATATGCCAAGTTCCAATCTCCTCCCAGTAAAATAGGAAGAGAGGACCAAGGGGCTAAATTTGCCATGAGAGAGGTGAAAAACTGGGGATCATCTGTTGTTGGTCCATAGATTGAACCAAACACAATTTCTGTGTGGCCTAAAAGGGCCCTGACAAGAATAAACCTTCCATGAGTGTCAATAATGGAATCTAACAATCGGAAGGGTCTTTTGTGAGCCAGTAAAATAATAACTCCCCCCATATGGGTGCCAGGACCTATCCCAAGCACCTGACCCACACAGGACTTCCTGAACTGGAACACCTGGGAAGGGGACAAATTGGTTTCTTGAAGAAAAGCAACATTGACATCCAGCTTACACAGATGCAGGAGTATTTTAGGCCTCTTGGTGAGATATTGGGCACCCTTAACATTCCATGAGCAAAATTTACAACTGTCAGTCGTGAACCAATTTGAAAGTAAGTATCCTCTCTTATAACTGAGTTGCCCAAGTGAGGACTAATTTCCCTCTCACAGCATAACTTATTCATAGTAACAGTGCTTGCCTTAATCCCAAAACCCCATATCCTTATTAAGTATACCCAGCCAGTGAGCAGGGCTTGCCCTAAGTATAATAACAAGGTTAAGAAAAACTTATTGAGGCCCACTCTGTATAGTAACCACTTACTACCCCTAAATCCATCCAAGTGTATCATTTGCGCTTTAACAGCCCACTTGGAGTAAAAAGAAGAGGAATAAAAGTCCCAATAAATCTTCACCAACAACCTCCCCCTTTATTCTCAAAATGCCCTCCACCCACAACAGTAGAAACAGCATCCCTGAGGGCTGTCCTATTGCTTGGTCGGGCTGATTTATCTGCTGCCCCATATTGTAAAATATTAGAAAAAATGAAAAGAAATTTAGTGCACTTGAGATAGTTGTGGGTACCCCCCTCCCCTTATTACGACACACAATGCTTTGCTTGGACCATAGATTCTACCACTAGCCTACCCTCCTGCCCCAAACCACAGACAATGCATTCTAGACGTTAGTGTCAATACCACAAAATGTTGTTTGTATTGCTAAAAGATTAAGAAGAAAGAAAAAAACGAAGGAAAAAGAGTACTTAGAAATATCAATGTATGGAGCAGGAGTCCAAACCATCTGACCCCAACCCCAGGTGAGTAGTATGAGTTTTTTAAGATGTCCACATGATCCGCCTTCCTCTCAGTCGATTCTTCACAGAGATTGGAGGAGTAAGGGATGAGGAGGTGGCTGCAAGGGCTTCTCCATGGAGTCACTTTGGTCCCCTTACTGCGTCTTGATGTCTGGTGTCAAGATGAATCAATATAGACCATATACAGACAATGAGGGAGATGTATAAAGACTTGGAAAATAGGCTATGGTTTCAACATTCTTTAATGAGACAAAAGTCCCCAGGAGGAGACCGAGACAATTTGGGTGAAGAAAAAGATCCAGAAAGTTATAAGATGCTGACCTGGTGTAGAATATGGTGAACAATGCTAAGTCGCACATGCTATGGTGCGCACATTCTTGCAGCTGATCTTGCAGCAAAAAGGAGCCCTTGGTGGAGGTTCTCAATGAGCACTACAGAGATCTGGGAACATGGCCTGTAAAGCAGGGAGGGCCTGTTCTGCCATTTCAATGTTGTGTCAAGAGCCTTTGTTGAAAACAGAGACAAGAGGGGTACATTACTTTATACTTGATGCCAGTAGTGATTAACTTTGTCACCATGGGATGATGTGCTGCTTTCCTCTGCCTGGTAGCCACTGGCAGGTCTTGGGCAAAGTGTAGGTGCTGGCCTTCCCAGAGGATTTACTGGAGCTCCCTGACTTTACCCAGAACATTAACTTTACCCAGGCAATTTAGAAATTTCAAGATTAGAGGTCTGGGAGGCTTTCTGGCTGCTGGTTTTGGTCTTAGTGAGAAATGGGCCCTCTCAATAATATATGTGGTGTTGTTGGGAGAAGACCTGGATATTTTTGTTAAAATTTTTTGCAGAAAAAAGATTGTGGTGGCTCCTTCTGTGTCCTCTGGAAGGCCGAAGATCAGTTTGTTGTTGCAATGACTTCAGCCTTCCAGATCCTCCAACTTAGACTCCATCTTGTGTAACTTCTGTCTGAGAGAGACTACTTCGGGGTCCATCTTCTCCCTCCACCCCTCCAGGGATGTAATGCGGGCCACCACATCTGTGATGGCTTTTGTGGCATCCATTAGGTCCCCTCGCATTTAAGTTCTGCCTTGAAGTCTTGTAAGGCCACTTTAAAAGGCTACAGTTCCTCTATAAATATTTGCTTGGTAAGTGGCACTAGGGCATGATGGGTCATTGATGAAGTAGTAGCTTTGGCGGAGCTGCCAGGCTGGCCCTTGGTTCACTTGGAGGCCTTCTCAGGCATCTGAGGTGGAGTGTGGTGTGGCGGAGCCTGGCACATCTCCAATTCCATCCTGAAAAGAGGCTGACAAGCTGGTGGAATACTGCTTTGCTTTTCTTTTCTACCCGGGTACTTCACCTCAAATCAGCTTGGAGGCAATACAAAGTAAGGTTCATTGGGGTAAGATGAAAGTTTTGTGGTTTAGTAGGTTAAATTTGAGAAATTAGGGTGATTGAGGTGGAAGCCAGTCAGTGGACCTGCTAATCTGACAAAGGCATCATGTGATCCCATAATAGATCCTCTTAAAGAATTGTGGTTAGAAGAACCCCCCTCCATGAGTATTCTTTGAATTAAAAAAAAAACATTCTCTATTGAATCTTTTGCATTTACTGTTTACAAAATTGAGAAACAAATTAATTTGTATAATAATCTGTCCTTGAGACACAATTAAAATATGGCAAAAAGTTGTGCACCTGTTAGGAGGGAGAAATAAGATCTTCAGAACTTCTCCAATATACAAGAATAAATTTCATCTCTATTTTGACACCCTTATATTAAAAAAATGGAAGGATAATGGGATGTTTAAAGGGACACTGACAACCCCCTTAGGTCCCTAGTTTAAAAAACATATTTTATGATTGCCAGAATTCTGTAAAGATTGTTGATGTAGCTGGTAGTTTGATTCTGACTCTTATTTTCTTTAAAAAGTAAAAAACAGACTGCCCAACATACTGGTATTATCACACCAAAACAGGTTTGTTTACATTCCTGGATCAACTCAAATGCATCTTTCCTAGACTTGGGAACACCCACAAAACAGTCTAGCCCCTCATGATGCATTGAGCAATTAGGAGGCTACTGTCTTATGAGTGACTGCACTGACTGTGTGTATTTCTAATGCTCAGGACATATGCAGTAAGAACAGAACCATGATTGTAAACAAAAGCAAGGTTGTTTATAAATATATATTGCCATGCATTTCAGTTCTACTAAACAAGGAGACAGATAAAACA
The DNA here is from genome assembly GCA_016271365.2 of Neoceratodus forsteri. Taxonomy (NCBI): domain Eukaryota; kingdom Metazoa; phylum Chordata; order Ceratodontiformes; family Ceratodontidae; genus Neoceratodus; species Neoceratodus forsteri. Next base: position 1,631,592,532 of record CM057456.1, on the reverse strand, counting down.
AACAGCAACATCAATGAATTTTAGAGAGGGTAAGCAATCATAAAATGTGGGGTTTCAACTAGAAATAATATGATGAAAAATAGGTTGACAGTGTCTAATATCAGTGATTTTTATATCAATATAGATCTGAAATCCTTTCAACAAATTCAGGAAGAATATGGAATCCATAAAAATATGTAAAGGATAAGCCTTTCCATAGGCTGTAAGATCTCCTTTTCAGAAATCCTACTGGTGCCAAGGGCTAGTGGGGAAAACAGGAAGAAGATTAGGAAGACAAATCAGTGGCTTAGGGAGTGGTGTGGGGAATTGGGGTATGGCCTGGTGGGGGACTGGGGGAACACCTGGGAGGATAAGGGGCTGTACACTAGGGACAGGCTCCACCTATATTTAAAGGGGAAGGAAATCCAGAAGCTCAAAATAGCTAGGTTCATCAATGAAAGGTGGGGTTTAAATTTGTGAGGGGGGTATCAAAACAGGAGCAGTGCCAGCAGGTATGATGAAAGAGGGACAAGGTCTCCACTCCTCTAGGGGGCTAGGGAGATATGGAAATAGATCACCAGGTAAGGTGCAGGAGTTGATAAACAGGAGCTCAAACGGGGGGGCGAGGAGAGGAGGGAGAAGCGGTGAAGGTGGTCCTGATAAATGCCAGAAGCTTAGGAAACAAGATGCCTCAGCACCAGGCAATGCTAGTTGAGGGGGTGTTGGATGTGGCAGCAGTCACAGAGACCTGGGCCACCCAGGGGCATGAGTGGGACCTAAATCTGGAGGGATACACTATATTCAGAAAAGATAGGGGGAAGGGAAGGAGGGGTGGTGTAGAACTGTTAGTCAGAAATGGCATTGGTATTGAAAGTGTAGAGGAGTTGGGGGAGCATGGAGGCTATTTGGGTCACCCTGCTGATGCAGGGGGTAAGACAGTAAAGATTGGAGTGATATACAGACCACTTGCAATGGCAGAGGCTCTGGAAGAAAGGTTGGTGGCAAATCTCAAGGGACATTGTAGTTTGGAAAAGGGAAGGGTAGTGGTAATGGGGGACCTCAACATGCCGGGAACAGACTGGGGGACTATGTCATCACCAGTGGCCAGGGAGCAGAGGCTGCTGGATGTCTTCCAGGATGCATTTCTGACCCAGCAGGTGGGTGACCCAACTAGAGAGGCCCGGACATTGGACGTGCTCCTTGCGGATGGTGATCAGATTAGGGGCCTAGAGGTGAGGGACCCATTGGCAGGGAGTGATCACGCCACAGTCTGGTTCTTCATGGACCTGGGGAGGGGGGAGGAAAGCCAAACAAGGATGGCAGTAACCGACTTTAAGGGTGCAGATTTCAGGGAGATGGGAAGAATCCTGAAAGAGCGTTTGGCCAGGATAAGACCTGATATAGATGCTGATAGCAGGTGGGAGATCATTGGAGGGGATACAGGAGGTTACCAGATCCTGTGCAAGGGAAAGGTATAAGTTCAGTAAGGCCAGAAAACTCTGCTGATGGACCTGGGAGGTTCAGGAGGTGGTGAGGGACAAGAAGGTGGCCTATACATGCTTCAAGCACTCAAGGAGTGAAAGAGATCAGGGGGAGTATGAGCTGACAGTCAAGAGAGTCACCAGGGTGGTGAGAACAGCTAAGGTGAAAAAGAAGCAGTCCTTGGCCAGGGGGATCCGGAAGGGGGACAAGGGGTTCTTTAGATATATAGTGGAAAAAAGGAAAGTAAGGAGGCAGATCAGTAGGATAAGTATTGGGGAGGGTTGGGCACAGGAGGCGGGGGAACAGGCAGAGGTCCTAAATGAGTACTTTGCATCAGTATTTACCAGGGGTGGATGGAGGGGCTATGTCTTGTAGGGGGGAGCGGGGGCAAACTGGAGGAAGGGATGGGGCTGGTAGAGATCAGGGCCCCTGATGGGTCTGGGGAAAGGGAGTGGCCACTACAAACAGGTGGGTGGTCAGCAGTACAGGGCACAAAGGGGGAGGAGGTGGAGGCTGATATCCCGGTAGAGAGAGTATGGGAAGCCCTCAGGTCCCTTCAGATGGAGAAAGCACCTGGACCAGATGAGATACATCCCAGGGTGCCGAGGGAACTGGTGGACATCCTGGCAGTTCCCCTGGCAGAGCTTTTCAGCATCTCTCTGAGGACTGGATGGATGCCCCAAGACTGGAGGGTGGCCCATGTCATTTTGATCCACAAGGGGTGGGTCAAGGGGGAAGGTGGGAAATTACAGGCCCGTTAGCCTGACATCGGTGGTTGGCAAGGTGATGGAGGGTATCAGCAAGGAAAGACTAGGGGGGTTACTAGAGCAAACTGGGTATTTGGACAATAGGCAGCATGACTTTTTCCTGGGAAGATCATGTCAGATGAACCTTGTGGAGTTCTATGACTGGGTGACAAGGGCCCTGGACATGGGTAAGCAGGTGGACGTCCTCTTTCTGGACTTCAGCAAGGTGTTTGACTCAGTACCCCACAATGGCCTGCTGGCTAAACTGAAGGAAATGGGGGTAGGGAGACAGTTGTTAAGATGGATAGGAAATTGGCTTTCTGAGTGTACTCAGAGGGTGGTGGTTGGGGGGTTAGCTTCATCCCCAAGGTGGGTTACTAGTGGGGTGCCCCAGGATTCAGTGCTGGGGCCACTCCTGTTGAATGCCTATGTCTCAGGCATAAAGAAGGGGATCAGGAGTGAAATGAGTCTCTTTGCAGATGACTCAAAGCTGGGTGCAGTGGTGGATGAGAAGGAGGGAAGGGTGGCCTTGCAGGAGGATGTGGAGGCTCTGGAAAGGTGGTCAGGAAAATGGAAACTAAAATTCAATCCTGGGAAGTGCAAGGTTCTGCACCTGGGAGTCAGAAATCCAGGCCACGGGTATACCCTGGGAGGAGACAGAATTCAAGTCACAGAGGGTGAGAGGGACCTGGGGTAGTGGTAGATGCCAAAATGAACAACTCAGAGACCTGTAGGAGGGCAGCGGCAAGGGCAAATAGGATGCTGGGATGCATAGCCAGGGGGATTATCTCCAGAAAGGCGGACGTGATCCTTCCCCTATAAAACTGCTTGGTAAGGCCAAACCTCAAGTATTGTGTGCAGTTTTGGAGACCACATTTAAAGAGGGATGTTCCACTCCTAAAGAGGGCAAAAGGCAACCAAAATGTTCTGGGGTCTGGGGGAGAGGACCTATGAAGAGTGGCTCAATGAGCTCGACATGTACACCCTGGAGGAGAGGAGGGACAGGTGGGTCATGATAGAGGTCTTTAAGTACATAAAAAGGATCAATAAGGGGGACCCAGTCAGAGTGCTCCAAAGGAAGGAGGAGGGGGCAACAAGAGGAAATGGGTGTAAGCTGGAAGGGGGCAGGCTCAGAGGGAGAGGAGGAGGTGTTATTTCACTGAAAGGGTGGTGGAGCCATGGAATGCACTGCCCAGGGAGCTGGTAGAGGCAGACACTGTCGATGGGTTTAAGAGGGGATGGGACAGGTACAGGGGGAGGGTAAATCTGACCAAGTCCAATGCAGGTGGCACATCTGGGACTGGGGACAGTATAACCCAGGGAGAGGGGAGGACACCAAAATCATCCCTCAGTGCGGGTGTTGTAAATTGAGCACACTTGAAAGACCGTTAGACCTATTCTGCTGGCATTTTAGTATGTTAGTACATACTTGCAGATTAGAACTGTTCTTGTAAATATGAGTAGAAAAGGGAACCTAATGCTGGATAATCAGGTTTTGGAGATTTTGATATAGGTAAATGACAGGAAAAAGCTTATTTCAAAACTGAATTCCACTCTCAAGAGTAAACAACTGGATTCTGATAACTCCTTAAAAAGTAAATGGGAGAAGAATTTGAAAATTTCCATTTCTGATTTATCGTGGAAAACAATTTGTATGACTTGGAACAGTTCTTTAAGTAATAGGTGAAACCAGATCCAATTTTATATATATAAAAAAAGAAAGCAGGAAAGAGGTGCAAGAAAGGAGAAGAAGAATAAACAAAGCAACAGGAGGATTCTGGTCATGGAAGACTCTATGTTGCGAGGAGTAGTGGCTCAGTCCATCAGTGTAAAGGGAGCTGAAACCATGGTGAAATGCATGCCAGGAGCATCTGCAAGGTGAGGTAAGGACAGAGTAGGGCGGCTGTTGAGAAGAGATCAGGATTTTGCTGCGATCATTGTCCACCTTGGGACAAATGACATAGCAAATAGGACTGTGGAAGAAACCAAGACAGACATGAAGACCCTAGCAGACAGCCTAAATGAGTACACAACACATCTGGCGTTCTCGGAGGTGTTGCCAGTTTGGAGAAAAGGCAAAAGTGAGGACAAGATTATGAATGAAGAGATCAGGGAATTCAACCAGTGGCTCAAGGCTTGGTGTGAAGACAATGGGATGCACTACACTGAAGACTGGGGGACTTTCTGGGACAGTAAGTTCTTCAAGCATGATGGTCTGCATCTCACCGGAGAAGGAGCAAGAGCACTAAGGCAGAAGGTGGAGGTCTTCTTGGAGGGTTTAAACTGGAAGTTCTCCAGCATAGAGAAGAAGACCTAACAGAGGATGCAGCAGAAAGATATGAAGGCAAGGGGATCAGCGAATGGAAGGGAAACCCGCAACATTGGACTAAAGGAAACAGACATGGCCATGAGCAAGGACTGGCCATAGGTAAAAAAGGAGGGACTTCATGTAAAGTACAGGAGGGGCAGACACAAAATAAGGGGGATGGTACTGGAGTTATAGCAGAGGGGAAGGCTGAGGTTGGAAGGCTATGTGCACCAATGCCCACAGTCTGGGTAACAAAATCCCAGAACTTGTGGCATTAATGGCCTCCAAGGACCTGGATATCATGGCATTCACAGAGACATGGTGCAATAGCAACCATGCATAGGAGCTAGCTATTTCAGGGTACATGCAGCACAGATGGGACAGGGAAGGCAAGAAGGGAGAGAAGTGGCATTGTACATCAGGGAAGGGACAAAAGTGACAGTCCCGCAAGACAAGGGGGGAAGCAGAAGCACTGTGGGTAGCCCTGCAAGTGGGAAGGGGAACAATACTTAGAATTGGAGTGATATACAGGCCCCCAGGGCAAGCAGAGGATGTAGACAGAGAACTGCTGAAGACTATAGAGAACATGGCAACAAAGGGGGAATTGCTGCTTATGGGTGACATAAACTTGCCAGATGTGGACTGGAGCATCCTGGCATCAGCCTCAGCCAGGAGTAAGGGATTCCTGCCTTCCCTCCAAGGGGCAGGACTCACACAGCTAGTGAGGGAGCCTATGAGGGAAAATGCAATTCTGGATCTTGTCCTAAGCAATGGGGACAGGATAAAGGAAGTCACAGTGGGGGAGACCCTAGGGACTAGCGAGCACTGAGCTGTGGGGTTCACCATAAGGATGTCACAGGAGGCTAGCCACACAAGGACTAGAATCCAGGATTTCAGGAAGACAGACTTCAGTAAGATGAAGGACAAATTCGGGGAGGCTATGCAGGGATACGATGACATAAGGGGGGTAGTGGAATAGAGGGATAAGATAAGGGAAGTCTTGCACCTGGTAGTAAACCACTGAGCCAGGCCCTGCAGCAAAAGCAAAAGAAAGAGGAAACCACTGTGGTCCTCAAGGGGAGTGCAGAGCTAGTAAGAGGAAAAAAAATGCCATTTCTGAGGTACAAGGCAACACAAAGCTAGGAGGACAGGCAAGAATACTTGGAAAAATGAAAGGAAGTGAACAAGGCAGTAAGGGCAGCAAAGGCCGAAACAAGAAAAGCTAGCTAAATCAATGAAGGAAGAAGGGAAGGCATTCTTTAGGTATATTAGTGAGAGAAGGAAGACAGGGGGAGGGATTGTGAGACTTAGGGAAGAGGGAGGCAGGGTAGTGGAGAAAGACATTGACAAGGCGACCATCCTCAACAAATACTTCTGCTCTGTATTCATGGAAGAAGACAATGGAGATGGTCCCACATTAATGGAGAAGGGCAAACAGGGAGAAGGGCTGGACATTAGACCTTTTTCAGAGGACAGAGTAAAAAGATCACTAGAACAGCTTCGGGTGGATAAAACTATGGGGCCCGATAGGATACACCCGAGGATCCTAAACTTGCTCTTGGAGGAACTGGCTAAACCTCTGGCTAAGCTGTTCAGTGAATCACTAGAAACAGGCATGGTTCCAGAGTAGTGGAGGATGGCACAAGTGGTACCCTTGCATACAAGTGTTTGCAAGGAGGGGGGCAGAAAACTACTGCCTGGTCAGTTTGACCTCGATAGTAAGTACAATTATGGAAACTCTACTTAAGGAAAGACTGGTGGACTACCTAGAGATAAGGGGGCTGCTGGATCCAAGGCAACGTGGATTCACTGCAGGGAGGTCATGACAGACCAACTTGATTGATTTATTTGAGTGGGTGACAAAGGAAATAGACCTGGGCAGAGTGGCCTATCTGGACTTCAGGAAGGCCTTTGATACAGTCCCACACAGGAGACTAATCCACAAGCTGGCAAGTCTGGGGGTGGGGACAGAGGTGGTCACATGGGTTAGAAACTGGTTGAGTAACAGAATACAAAGAGTAGTGGTAAATGGGGTTAGCTCGAGGGATGGGTAACAAGTGGCGTACCCTAGGGATCAGTGCTTGGACCAGTGCTCTTCAATGTCTTCATAAGCGATATTGCAGAGGGTCTAGAAGGGTAGATTAGCCTGTTTGTGGATGATACAAAGCTATGTAACATGGTACATACACAGGAAGGTATAGAAAAAATGAGGATGGATCTGAAGAGGCTAGAAAACTGGTCCAATGAATGGCAGTTGTGTTTCAATGCAAAAAAAGTGCAAGATTATGCACCTAGGGAGAGGGAATCCTAGGGCTGAGTATAAACTAGATGGGATAACACTGAAGGCCACCACAGAGGAATGGGATCTAGGGACAGTCATAGAAGACAAACTCAAAGTGGCTAAACAGTGCGACAAAGGAGTTGGAAAGGCTAACAGAATGTTAGGGTGCATGGGGGGTGTATAACAAGTAGAATGAAGGAAGTGGTGGTACCGTTGCACAGCTCCCTAGTAAGGCCTCATCTGGAGTACTGTGTTCAATTCTGGAGGCCCCATCTCCAAAAAGACATAGACAGGATGGAGATGGTACCAAGGAGGGCAACAAAAATGGTGTTGGGGATGCAGCATAAGTCGTAGAGGAAAGACTCAGAGCTCTAAAATGTACTCCCTGGAGGAAAGGAGAGCGGGGGGGGGGGACATGATAGAGAACTTCAAATATCTAAAGGGGATCAACAGGGTACCAGAGGGGAGCATCTTTCACATGAAGGGAAATAGAAGAATAAGGGGGCACAACATGAAACTAAAAGGTGGAAAATTTAGAGGGAACTTGAGGAAATTCTACTTCACTGAAAGAGTGGTGGAGAGATGGGACAGTCTCCCCTAGGAAGTGATGGGGTGGCCATGGTTCAGGGATTCAAGAATGTGTAGGATAGGCACATGGGAATTATCAAGCTATGGGTGGGGGGGGGCTTGTAGCATCTAGGGTACCGTAAGCATTAGAAAGAGGGATAGGGCAGACTGGATAGGCCACAAGGCCTTTTTCTGCTGACAACATAGATAGATAGATACATAGACAGTGTCGGCAGATAAGGGCCTGTGGCCCACCCAGTCTGCCCATTTGAGCTTGTAAGTTCAGTTTGTTTTCCTAGAAGTCCGTTGCCCCTTACCCCTGACCTCCAGAATTCCTTTATGTCTATCCCATGCATTCTTAAATCCCGTGATTGTTTCAGCCCCCACTACTTCCTTTGGCAGGGTGTTCCACTTGTCCACCACCCGTTCTGTGAAGAAATTCTTCTCAAGCTTCCTCTGAATCATCCTCCTCAACTTCATCCCATGCCCTCTAGTCCTGGAACATCTTTTTCGCTTAAAATAGTGTTTTCCCTACCCTGTTCCTCCTGTAAGATACTTGTATGTCTCCTCATATCCCCTCTCCCTCCTCTCCTCCAGGGAGTACATGTTCAGTTCCTTCAACCTGTCTTCATAGGACTTGTGATGCAATCCATGCACCATCTTTGTTGCCCTCCTCTGAACCTTCTCTACCCTGTCTATGTCCTTACGAGGTATGGTCTCCAGAACTGTACACTGTACTCCAGGTGGGGCCTCACTAGTGTCTTGTATGGTGGAATTATGACCTCCCTTTTCCTGCTGGTGATGCCCCTGCCTATACATCCCAGCATCCTATTTGCTTTACCTGCTGCCTTGTCACACTGCTTCTACCTTGAGGTCATCAGAGATGATAACCCAAGATCCTTTCCTGCTTGGTGCATGCTATATCCTCACCCCCAACTGATATATTGTGCCAGGGTTTTTGTGCCCCATATGCATTATCTTGCACTTCTTTGCATTGAATTTCAACTGCTAAACCCCTGACCATTCTTCAAGTTTCTGCAGGTCCTTCTCATTCTGTCTACACCCTCTGGTGTGTCTACTCTATTACAGAGCTTTGTGTCATCAGCAACAGTGAATTCTGCCTTCTAGGTCCTGTGCAATGTCACTGATGAAGATGTTGAATAGGACCGTCCCAGCACTGATCCTGTGGTACCCCACTGGTCACTCTTCCCTCTGTGGAGTGATAGCCATTTACCACCCCTCTGTGTCCTGCCACCCAGCCAGTTACCTACCCACCACACTACTGTCCTGCCCACACCATATTCCCAGTTTGTGTAATAGTCTTCTATGTGGCACAGTGTCAAAGGCCTTGCTGAAAGTCCAGATAGGCCATGTCCACCTCCCTCCCTGATCCCCTCCCTAGTCACCCAGTCAAAAATTCAATGAGGTTGGTCTGACATGACCTCCCCTGGTGAAACCATGCTGCCTTGGGTCCTGTAGTCCATTGACAACCAGATGTTCTACCAATCTCTCCTTCAGTAGTGCTTCCATGATCTTCCCCACTACCGAGGTGAGGCTGACTGGTCTGTAGTTCCCTGCTTCCTCTTTATTTCCACTTTTGTATAAGGGGACTACATCTGCTGTCCTCCAGTCTTTGGGTACCTCCCCTGTTTCCAGTGATCGGCTAAACAGGATAGCCAGAGGTTCAGCCACCACCTCTCTTAGTTCTTTAAGAACCCTGGGGTGCACCCCATCTGGCCCCATTGCTTTATCAACTCATTACTTCCAGTTCCTTCAGTACCCTTTCTCGTGTAAAGGGACTTGTGTCCATTTCTGCACCATTCTCACCCCTTGTACTCCCTTCAGACCCATTACCCTCCTCTTCCTCAGTAAAGACTGAGCAGAAATACCTGTTCAATATGTCAGCTTTACTGTTGTCATCCTCCACGTGGCCCCCATCCTCCCCCTTCAGTCTCACTATCACTCCCTTTGTCTTTCTTTTTTCACTTATGTACCTGTAAAAGGTTCTGTCCCCTCTACCCACTGATTTTGCAATGTGTTCTTCTGTCTGAGCTTGGCTTCCTTACTGACCTCCCTGCCTCCCTTGCTTCTCCTGGTACTTCTCCCTATCCCCTTCTGCCTATGTCTTTTTGTATTGCCTGAATGCAATCTTTTTGGCTTTCACTTTCTTTGCTACCTCTTTGGAAAACCATAATGGTCTCCTCTTCCTTTTCCTCTTGCTAACCTGCTTAATGCATAATTCTGTTGTCCTTGTAATCCCCATTTTAAATACTGCCCACTGTTCCTCAACCCCTGATTCCTGTCCCATTCCCCTTAATGCCTCTTTCAAGTATCTCCCCATTTTCCCAAAGTCTGCCCCCTAAAATCCAGGATACGTGTTTTTGTGTGGTTTGGTTCTGCTCTTTCTGTGATTTCAAACCACGATGACTGGTGGTCACTGTTTCCCAGGTGCTCCCCGCTGTTACCCCCATCATACTGTCCCTGTTTGTGAGCACAAGGTCCAGTATTGCCTTCTGCCGAGTTGGTTCCATGACCAGTTGCTTGAGGAAGGCACCCTGAAGGGAGTCCAGGATAAATCTGCTCCTAGTTGATGCTGCTGCTGGGATGCTCCAGTCCACGTCTGGAATATTGAAGTCTCCAACCAGTACTACCTCACCCTTGTCTGCCATCCTTTGGATGGCTAGCATCAGCTCCCTATCTGTTTCCTCTTGTGCTGGTCGTCTGTAGACCACACCTGTGCAGATGGCTTTCCCATTTTCCTTTCCAGCTTAACCCACAGTATCTCTCCCCCATTTTGTTCCTCCTGGATCTCTGTGGCCCTTATGTCATTTTTCACATACAGCTACCTCCTCCTTCCTGCCTGCTCTGTCTCTTCTGAATATGTTGAGCCAGGTATGGCCATCTCCAGTCATGGTTATCATTACACCAGGTTTCAGTGATGGCCACAATGTCCAGGTCTGACTGCACCATGACAGCCTCCAGATCTTCCATCTTGTTGCTAAGGCTCCTGGCATTTGCACATGGCTTTCATGATTTGACCTCCTAGACTGTTTCACAGTTCTACTCCAGCCCTTTCTTGGTTGTCATTTATCCCTGGTTCTCCTTGCTGTCTGCTCTTCTGCTGAATTTGCCCTTTTCTGCTTATCCACCTCTTGGGCACTAATCTCTATCTTTTGCACACTGCTTTGCGAGATAGCCACTCCTCTGGTTCATTGGTTCCACTGCTAGCTGTGGGGGGTGAGCAAGTAGGTAACCTCCTTGCTGGCCTGCCACCTCCCTTTGCTAGTTTAAATGCTTGTCAATGCAGCATTTAAACTTATCATTGAGTGCTTGGATTCCCCTCCAGGATGGATGCAGGCCGTCAGGCTTGAACAAACCTCCATCCCTCCAGGTGGGTCCCCAGTCACCAATGAATCCAAACCCTTCCTCACAGCACCAGTTCTTCAACCATGAGTTAAGTTCCTGGTGCATGCACTCCTGTGTCCCTTGCCTCTCACAGGTAGTACTTCAGAAGTGACAGAAGTAGCTACTTGCTGAGACCCCTCCCAGTTTCCAAAACTATTCCTGAACTTCCTTTGGCTCCCCATTTGCCCAGGTCATTGGTACCCTAGGTGGATAATGACATCCAGCTCACCCTCCCGTCTTGCCTTCCCAGTGATCCCCAGGATCTTCCTTCCATCCTCCATGCCGTGCCACCTGGTAGGCACCTCACCTCCCTGTCCTCCCCCTTCTGTGTCCCTAGCTGGATCCCTCTTATGATGGAGTCCCCCACCAGGATTCACTTCCTCCTCCTCTGGGGTCCACTGCTTTCCCCGCTGAGGTCACCTCCCTGGCTAACCTCCACATCCTTTCCTTCCACTTCTCTGGGTACCTCTATTTGGTTGTCCTCATTCGCCAGTGTGGCATATGAGTTCTTGAGTGGAATAGGATCTGGGATGTGCCTCTGCCTGACTGCTCTAACCCTCCCTGAGCCCACTGTCATCCAAGTGCTCCTCGTTCTCGGCATCCTTTGAGGCAGTTGCATTGGACTGGGTGGTCCCTGGATAGGGGTGATGGTACTCCTGACCCAGTTTACTTCCGCTCTGAGTCTGGCTACCTCCTCCTGCAGTCCAGAGAGATGCACGCAGATAGGGCAGCACCTCAGTGTCCAGAAGGTCTGCCTGAATATGGATGCCCCACAGCCACTGCATTGCACCACTCCCCACATTATACTGCAATTACACTACTTGTCTGCTACTGAAGCTCTACTAGTTCCCTTTTTATTAATTTACTGTCCTAAAAATCCTGCCACTGATCCTCAGATAATTTTTTTTTTTTAAGAAAAAGAAAACAATAAATAAATAAATGAATCAAAACACTTGTTGTGCTGAGGGTGGGCTTCTTCCCTTATGCCCCTCCTACTTCACACCTTACTATACCCTGTGTTTAGCTCCTGTCAATCAGATTTAACAGGGCATATAATTAAGAGTTGGGGAAGGGGGAGGATGGGGGGGCAAAAATTTGCAGCAATTAAAGACAGCACAGAATTACACCACCACTATGTTTTAAATTTTCAACAGCCGAAAAAGTAAAGACAACAAAGAAATTATAGTGTCACTAAAAGCCCTCAATCTAAGTTTAAAAGAAAAATAGCAATTACCAGTTACTCTAAAGCACTGAATTGAATATGTTTCCTTCCTTCCCCTTCTGGCTTCTTCTGAGAAAATGAACTCTACTTGCTACTTCAACTCTTACTAAGCCCCACCTCCAGTTATCACGTAGCTGAGGTCAGAGGCCAGACAATTAACACCCTTCACCCAACTACAGGGCAGTCAGACAAGCCAAGATAAAATTTGCAGCAATTAAAGACAGCACAGAATTACACCACCACTATGTTTTAAATTTTCAACAGCGGAAAAAGTAAAGACAACAAAGAAATTATAGTGTCACTAAAAGCCCTCAATCTAAGTTTAAAAGAAAAATAGCAATTACCAGTTACTCTAAAGCACTGAATTGAATATGTTTTCTTCCTTCCCCTTCTGGCTTCTGAGAAAATGTCTCAACATCTATGTATCTATGTATCTATCTTGACCTCCTGGGTGGAGAAAGGTAGGCATCTGTCATAGGATTGTGCATTAGGGGTGTGTGAAAAAAAACTTTCGCTGGTGGAATTCAAGCTAAAGTTGGACTTTCGCTTCCACGAAAGTTCTGAAATCCATTCCTGAACTTTCACAGAAATTCCACCTGCAATTGCTGTCCAATGGCCAACCAATTCCCCTCAAAAATAAGCCCTGGTGGCTAGTGGTCCCTCCCCACCCTCCCCAGAAGTACACAAAATATCCTTGGTGGCTAACAGTCCCTCCCCCACCTGATCACCCGCCTGACCTGAAAATAAATACCCCCAGTGGTCATGATCCCTCCCCCTGCCCCATCACCTTCACAGCAAATCTGCCATGGTGGTTAGTGGTTCCCATCCTCCCCTCCACCATGGCCAAAGTGTCCAGTAGCCCCCCCATCCCTATCGCCATCCTGACTGTCCATACTGTTTTGAAAAAAAAATTATCTGACGGTTTAGTGGTTTCAACCCCCCTCCCCATCCCCGATCCCAAGTCCCTGAATAAATTCCATGGTTGTCTAGTGTCCCCCACCCCATCAGGTGTCCAACCACCCCACTCCTACCCCATCCTGAACCCCAGCAGGTGGACTGGCACAGTCCTCACTCTTCACTACAGCTGGCCCACCCACTGCACTGTCAATGAATGAGCACATTAGAATGTTAGAGTTTCCAATTCTAATACCCCACCCCACCCTCTGCTTCCAACCCTAACACCCCACCCCCACCCTGCATGCAGGAACAGATGTGAAGGGTGTGCCTTGGGGTTGCAAACTCTAATGCTCACCCCATTCCAAGAGTAAGTAAGCTAAGATGAGTACAGAATAAGAGAATGGGGCACACATTAGGGTTTGCAAACCCATGGCACACTCCTCACACCTGTTCCTGCATGCAGGGTGTGAGTAGGGTGATAGGGTTTGAAATTGAGGGTGGGGGTTAGGTTTTGGGATTGGGAACCCTGAGATGTCAATTCCCTACTTCTGATGCTGGAACCCTAATGGTCCATTAACAAAGTTGTTTGCAGAGAATTTCCCTACTTTTTGAGAAAGTATAATCATAAGGAGCCTTAATGGTGCATTAAATTTTTTTTGCAGAGGATTTCCTTAACATTTGAGAAAAATTAATCAAATGCTTATTTGCTTATGGGAGGCTCCCAACCCTCCATAATTATTTTAAGAGATTGTAATTGTATCCTTATTTCTCCATGGGAGTGGACGCATCACTCCATGCTGCTCTGCATATTTGTGTGGGAGTGCAGGGCCCAGAGGGCCCTGTGCTGTTTTCCTTGCATCAGTCTCTAGTAGTATCTGTATTTCTCTTTTGGAGCACAGGGCCCTCTGGGCTCTGTGCTGCCATCCATGCATTACTCCTTAATAGTATCCGTATTTGTGTGTGGGAGTGCAGGGCCCTCTGGGCCCTGTGCTCCCATCCATGCATCAATCCTTAGTAGTATTCATACCCTAAGTCACAAACATCTTTTGTAACACTAACTTGAACAGCTATCTCTAACCTTAACTCCAGAACAAGTTATATTTAATGGGGTGTACACATGACAGAAAGTATACCTTGGCACCCTGAACAATATCAGATATATGCTGCCCGTTAACGCCAACAGACACATAACCTAACCCTAACCTAACTCCAGAACAAATAATATTTAATGGGGGCACAAACGACAGAAATTGTACCTCGGCATCCTGGACAATATCAGATATGTGCCCCCTTTAACTCAAACAGACATATAACCTAACCCACACCCAAACCTGAACCCTAATGCTAACTTCGGAATAAGTAATCCAACCATAAGTCTCTAGTAGTATCTGTATTTCTCTTTGGAAGTGAAGGGCCCTCGAGGCCCTGCACTGCCATTCATGCATTACTCCTTAATAGTATCCATATGTGTGTGTGGGGGGCCCTCTGCTCTCATCTATGAATAGGTCATTAATAGTTTCTGTATTTCTGCGTGGGAGCACAGGGCCCAGAAGACCCTTTACTCCCATACATGAAGTGACAAAGAAACACTTGCATACACCTCACATTACAATATTATTCTATGGGAAATTAAGCAAAATGTAAAGTTGAAAAACTCCAGAACAAAGTAATATATTTTTACCAAACTAGCAAAAAGGCACATCTGTGAAGCAAGCCCTCAGTAACTTGGAAGTTTCAGTGCAAAATTGCAAACCATTTCTTAACACCATAGTGACAAAGAAACAGCTCTGTAAACCTCTCAGTTCAATGTTATCCTATGAGAAATCAACTAAAATTCAAATCCACAGAACTTGAAGCTAAAGTAATATATTTTCACAAAACCAGCAAAAGGCACATCTGTGGAACAAGCCCTTTCTACACTGAACATTTCAGTCCAAAATTCCAAACCATTTTTTTGCTATGAGGTGACAAAGAAACAGCTATATAAACTTTCTTTTTTCACAAATTGTGATCAAGAATCCTGTTTCGAGATCAAGAATCCTGTTTTGTGATTAGGAATCCTGTTTCATGATCGAAGAATCCTGTTTTGAGCCTCACATCTAAATTTTCCCATAGGAAATAATGGGAAACACAGATATTTAATAACTTGCCATGGATTCATATTTTTAATCAAACCTTCAAAAGGATCCACTGTGATCCAAAACCTATATACCCTAAAAATTGCAGACCAAAATTCCACACCAGTTTTGCACAATGTAGTGATAAGGAATTTAACAAAAAATGATAATTTACACATTTTATAAGATGCCATATCTCCGCACCCACTTATCCAACCAGAATAAAACTTGTCAAGTCAAGAGATCTTTGGTCCCTGATGGCTCATGCCAAATTTCATGCAAATTGCGTTAACAGTTGTGAAGGTATTAAACCACAAATTGCAATCAAGAATCTTAATAACATTGGAATGGATTATTTTTTCACCAAACCTTCAAAAGGTACCACTGTGACCTAAGACCTCTATACTCTATAAAGAATACTGGATGGGCAACTATGCACAACCAGTGTGTTCTGCCATCTTGGGTTTCTGATTCCCTCTGACCATGAGATCAAAGCTTGAGAGGTCTGTGAGAATCAGAACCCCGAGGTGGCAGAACACACTAATTATGCATAAAGCTGATCATCCTGTATTTTTTATAGTGTATAGTATTCTGTGAAATGTATGCGGGTTTTTTTGTTCTCTTTCACAATGAAACTGGCTTGTGCGGTCTCTAGAGGTTCTAGAATGCTGTTCTACCACAGAAGGGTACAATCACATTCCAAGACCTTTGAACTGTGGTACAAAAGCATTTTGAAAAGGATGAATTTCTGTATAGAACAATGCTTTACTATACACTGTAAACATTTCAGGCCAAAATTCACCACCATTTTTGCTCAACGGGGTGACAAAGAATTTGACAAAAACAGTAATTTACACATTTTTTGAGACTCCGTATCTCCACACCCGCACATCCAACTGGAACAAAACTTGCCACATCATGAGATCTTTGGTCCATGATGGGCATGCCTAATTATATACAATTCACCTCAAAGATTGCAAAGTTATTAAAGTACAAAATATTGAGTTTAACATTGAAGTGAAGAAAGAATTTGACAAAAGCAGTGATTTACATATCTTGGGACTCCATGTCTCCACACCTGCACATCCAACTGGAACAAAACTTGTTACATTTTCAGTTTAACATAGAAGTGAAGAAAGAATCTGACAAAAAATCAGTGATTTACACATTTTGGGACTCCATATCTCCACATCTGCACATTCAACTGAAACTAAGCTTGTCACATCAAGAGATCCTTGGTCTTTGATGGGGCATGCAAAATTTCATACAAATAACCTGAAAGGTTGCAAAGTTATTAAAGCACAAAATATTCAATTTAACATAGACGTGAAGAAAGAAATTGATAAAATAATAGTGATTTATACAATTTGAGATTCCGTATCTCCACACCCACACATCCAACTGGAAGGAAACTTGCCACATTAAGAGATCATTTATCCCTGATGGTGCATACCAAGTTTCATGCAAATTTGAGGAATGGCCATGAAGCTATTAAAGCACAAAATGTGATCAAGAATCCATTTTCACAATCAAGAATCCTATTTTGAGCCTCACATCTAAATGTTCCTATAGGGAATAATGGAAAACTGTGAAATTTAATAACATTTGAACAGATTAATATTTTTTCAACAAACCTTCAAAAGGTACATCTGTGACCCAAAGACCTATATACCCAATGAATTTCAGACCAAAACCCCAAGCCGTTTTTGTGCAGTGGCGTGACAAAGAATTTGACAAGTGGTAATTTTCACATTTTGTGACAATGTGTATCTCCATACCCGCACAACCGACTGTACTGAAACTTGCCACATCAAGAGAGCTTTCTTCCCCCAAAGCAGATGCAAAATATCTTGTGAATCAGTCAAACTGTTGCAAAGTTATTAAAGTTCAAAATGTGGGGTTTAAAATAGAAATGACCATTGAATCCTAATATACAGGTGGGACCACGCCTGTATAATATATGTACAGTATAAAAAAAAGAAAGAAATATTGGTTCCTTGAAATGTAGAATAACAGGTTTGAGTTGTATGAATAAGGGGTCTCCCTTGTTGCAGGTAACTGCTTACACTGATTGCAGTTTTCTTTAGAGTGTTGCCTGTTTTCATTCATTTCTTTGCCAAGTGTCTCCTAGCTGGCTCAGTACCACAAATAAGTTACACCACGTTAAAGAAGTCAACCTTCTCCTCTTCTGGTGAGATAAAGAACTGTTTTTGCTTTGTTTTATCATGGTTAAAGGTATGAGTATGTGAATGGCTTATGGGTTGTTTCATTACAAAATTAACAGTATATTATATGCTGATCTACTTTCACATAATTAGAGGCACTACATGGACAAAGGTAACTGGAGAGTTACTGCTGTCCAGAATGTTCATGTGCCCAGGATTCTATTCTGTCAGCAGTCTTCGCCTGTGCCATTGTCCTATTAGGGGTGCACATTTACCCATCTGTTTTGACTGCCCATTTACAATGTAGGAGCTAACAGAAAAGGAAATTTTGGTAAGTATGAAGAAATTTCTTCTTTGATAAAAGGTCAGCCTTTATAAAACTTATGAGCCATGCAGTAGCAGTGTTTAGTTGGCTGTGTGAGCATGATCTTGGTAAAATGTTTTCAGAAATGACTCAATCCAGATATTGTATTTAAACTGTTCTAACGTGGAAAGACGGACATTAGAGAGTCTAAAAGAAAATGCACAAATTACCATCAAGTCAGACAACAAAGGTAGCTCTATTGTAATCATGAACAGAACATAGTATGAGCAGGAGTTGAAATTGCAGTATTGTAAATAAAAATTATATAAAAGGTTAGAAGATTATGTAACAATGACATTTAAAAAATAAATAGATTTTATACTAAGCAATGCATTGGACACTAATATAATTTAGTAAAAATGGATGGAAATCCCCCAGCATGCTATACCGTATGCATATTGTTAACAATGACTGATGTTGGAGGTGCGATACCCATGTGGGAGATTTGGTTCATATATTATGGCACTGACCAAAGCTGGCACCCTTTTGGCTCGCAGTATTGGGACTAGCTTAACAGGTGCTAGGGTGTATAGTGGGTATGAACCCTCTGGTCTGGATTCTGGTGCTCCCACCTCCTAATGCTAAACTTTCCAGTGTGCAGGTCAGATGGCTATCTCTTTTTAGTTTACAGGCCAAGCGGCTCATCTTAAGCCATTAAAGAACTACAGAGATCCCCTCCCCTACCTGAGATATATAATTCAAATTCTCACATTGCTCAACTGGACTGTCTATCCCATATAGTTTCTAACAAATTGTCTCAATATTATTTATGTTGGGCCCCCTATCTGACATATCTCCCCCCCCGTGCTGGTATAGGCTGACATCTAATAATACCCCTTTTTGGTTCTAATCTGTTGGTGAAGAGAAGTGACTGTTGGACTCCTGACTCCTTAGGTCTGGAGTCTCATTACTAGATATTGCCTTGTATGTACTCTGTCTTTATTATACTAGATGTGACATTTGCAGATGGACATGAAATTTATTGTTTAATCCAGTGCATGAATACTTTTCTCTCAAGTGAGAATTGTCTCAGTATATCTCTACGGACATTCAATTTGGACTTCTGTACATCTTAGATTCTGGACTATATAAGTGATACTTATTGTCTTGCTGGGACACCATTATCTTTGTTTATCCTGTGGCAGCTATGTGCCTGTGTAACTATGAGCACTGTAAATACAATAATGGAAGAGAGCTAAACTATCACATATGTGCCATTCTCACATAAGGTATCTTAATTTATGCTTCCTTTTGCCTTTGGTCATTCTTCTTTTTCATTTTGGTGTAAAACTGCTTTAAAAAGATCATGGTTATGAAGCATAACTGTATTGTTTTAATTGATACATACCAATAAAAAGTATTAACTGAAAAAAAATGGATGGAAATATTGAACTGTGGACTTCTCTATTAAGCAAACAATATATATTCATTACCAAAAGTACATAAAAATTTGAAATTTCTTCCCTGGTAACTGACTGTGGCTAGTATGGGCTCAATTACTGAGCCACTATCCAAATATGTTGATGTCCAACTTAATGATGTGGGGTACGATTTTCAAAGGATACACTATGATGCAAGGTGCCTACACCAAATGGATGTGATGCAAGTGGTACCTTGCATCATAGTTTGCAGCAGTCCAGATTTTCTAATGCAGGCTGCATCAAAATCGGGATGCTGTGTGCCAAAGCCTTCCCTGTGCCACCCTTGCAACAGAAGCACCTGTGGGCCAGGTTGCAAGGGGGCTTGCACCTCGGTAGGGCTGCAACATTCCCTTTTTCACTATTTTGGAAGCCCCACTGTGGACACAGCAAGGAGCTCAACTTATACCAGCCAGGAGGTGGTCTAATTGACTTGCATCAGTGCCACACACTGTGGTGATTTGGGGGGTCTGAAAGTGGGAGTGAGGGGGCAGAAGGTGCACAGGGTGTTCTAGGGAGTATTAGGGGACAGTTGTCATGACAAGCACTGATGTGTCACCCAGCAGGGGTGTACTTTGCAGATCCTGACAGCTGATTGAATGGGACTGCTTTGTGGGGGGTTGCCAGGACCTAACACTGACATGGCCCCAGGTGGGCACAGCCCTGGTAGCTGCCCCATAGATCCACAAAGTCAAAACCCTGTAGACACGGTCTTATTTTGTGAACCTATGGGGTAGCTGCCAGTGCTGTGCCCACCTGGGGCCATGTCAGTGTTCTGCCCTGGTAACCCCCCATGAAGCAATTCCATCCAGTCAGCTGTTGGGCTCTGCAAATGGCACTCCCACCAGGTGCCACATTACTCCCTATCATGCCCACTGTCCACTGACACCCCCTAGTGCATTCCATGCCCCTTCTGCTCTCTGACCCCTCATGGCATGCAGATTCCTCCCAAACTCTCATGGCCCCTCTTGTGTTGAGCCAGACATGGGGGCTGGCTCCCTGTGGCAATTACCACAGGTGCACCAAATGTTTGACACTAGCCCATGGCTGTGGCAACTCCAGGGGCTCAATTTTCAAAGAGCCCTTACAGCGATGCTCTAGGTCTGTGGCAAACTCCAGGTGCATCAGTGACCCTGTGCCCAATTTTATAAAAGGGGGGGTCCCTGTGTCAAAAACCCAGGAGCTGCCACAGCAGAGGCAGGTGCCAAACATTTGGCACACCTGCTGTAATTGTCGCAGGGATCTGCTCCCCCAGCACAACACTAGCGGAGATGCTAGGGTTCAGGGGGAATCTGCATGCCAGGAGGGGTCAGGGGCAGGAGGGGCACATGGGGTGCTCTTGGAAGCACCTCATTTTTGGATTCTTATTACTACTAGATTCAGGAAATCACCAAGGATGTTTTGTCCCTAATTATGCAAATATTTATTTGGGAGTGTTGGATAACTAATACCTTAGATATCCAAGATCAAATCCATATTTTGAGTATCTTGAACTGTATAGAAGATTTTTGAATGACATCTTGATAATTTGGAAGGGAAGTGATTGTGAATTATTACAATCTGTATCTTATTTGGAGAGTACCAACACATGTTAAAATTTACAGTAACACTAGATAGGAAAGAAAAAAAGATGGCAGGTGAGGTATCTATACTGATCTCTATACAAAATCTACTGCTTGGAATTCATTCTTAGAATTCCCTAGTCGTCACCCATGACACACAGTTGAAAACATTCCCAAAAGTCAATATGTCCACTTGAAGTGGAACTGAAGCAGGGAGAGTGATTTTCTGAAACAGGCAGCTGATATAGATGTTCATTTTAAAATAAGAGGTTATATTGATCACAGTATTCTGCAGGAAGAGAATTTTTCTATTGGAAAGATATGAATACCTTAATACAAGAATGTGGTCAGTGGTGGAGGGATTAAAACCTGGATTCTATGAATGAATTTTGTGACAACGTATTCACTAGAATCAAGCAAAATGAATGAAATTTTGAATAGACACCAGCATGTACTGTACTTGGTACTGAGGAAGCTTTGGCTCTAGTTACAAGGGAGAAACCATGATTGGTTTATAATTGAGGCCAACATATTAAGGACATGATGGTTCCAAGTTTACAGTCAGTTAGGAGAAATGTATCTTGACCGGAATGTATTTATTTATTTTATTAATTTATTTCGTTTTGTTGACTGGGTAAGTGCACTAGACAAAATCTGCCTATTTTCAGGCATGACCCTGGGGGGGTGGGGGGATACAGATGAATGCCAACTGACCTTGAATCAGATTAAGCTGTTTGGAATGGATGCCTGAACCCCCTAGGGGTCCTTTTCCTTGTGGGAAATGTGTTTATTGTAAAACAATAAAGAAGCAGAGTAGTTCTAGTAGTAATGCAACTGGCAAAATGTTTAAGATGAGAAACTTTATAAACTGTGACACAAAGGATATTGTTTACCTGCCAGAATGCAAGTGTGGTGTCTTCTGTATTGAGAAGACGCAAAAAAATCTTAAGCACTGCATATGTGAACACCTGAACAGCAATTAAAATGGTAATGTAAATAGATGGTGGAACCCATTCTTTTAAGTTTATAGGTCTGGAAAAAGTATGCAGTGGCCCAGGGAGAGTGGATGGCAACAGTATATTGTTTAAATGGGAAAGTTACTGGATTTACACCTTGGGTGGATCTAGTGAAACATGTTTAAATGAAAAAGTCAGCCTGACGCCCTTTCTAAAATATTGAAATCCAGTTTTGCATTAATACCAACAAAGACTGTATACAGTAACTGATTTTTCTGTTTTTTCTGCTTACAATTATAGTTGCCATGGTGATGGTGACGGAGGGGACATACTTTGGCATGGCTATCCACAGAACAGCCCTCCAACACAGCCAGCTGCCAAATGAGCTGTCAATGAGCTCGTACTGTGTACAGTACATGCTTATTGATTAACAGCTCATGAGCGCCTACTGTATACAATGAAGGGATGGGGAGCAGGGTGGTGGTGGGGCATTACCTGGTGTGGTTGGAGGTGGGAGTTCACTGGACACCAGGGAGTGAAGAATAGTTATTGAGAATTCCTCAGACTGGGGTTGGGAGGGGGTACACTAGACACTAGGGAATTAATGTACATATACGAGCAGATAGGATAGAGGGAAACACTGGTCACCAATGCAGGATGGTCTTGGATGGGGGAGGAAATTGCAGGATAGGACCAAGGCCAGGGCAGTGTTTATGGGAGCTGTGTCACAATGGGGCCAGGGATTGGACAGGGGAGGGTCCACTAGACACCAGGGAATGTATTTTATAGATCTGGTGAGGGATCGAGTGGGGGGAGGGACCACTGGCCACCAGGGTAACAGTTTTGTGACATCAGGCAAGGGATCAGACAAGGGGAGGGACTGATAGACACCAGGAAAAACCATATCAGTTTCTCAGTTGGGCATTGGGTGAGGGGAGGGACCACTGTTTATTTATACAATTGCATCAGCGATTGGGGGGAGGCACTGGACACCAGGGAATACTTTCATTTTTCAAAATCGGGCCCACAATGAGTGATCACGGGGGGGAACAACTAACACCAGGGAAATACTGTAGTTTTATTACCTATCAGGCCGGCGATCGGTGATTGCAGGGAGGGAACCACTAGACACCAGGGACACAGAGCTGCCTCTGGGGCAGGGGCCATGGGGGTATGCTAAACTCTGGTGCAGCATATATCTTGCTTTGCATGCCCAATGGGCTCAATATACACAGTTGCTTTTGTGAATTATGAATAACGTCCCTGCGCTATGCATTGTGGGGACATACTCATGGCTGCATGTAAGGGCAGCGCTAGTGGGGTAGCACTGCCAGTACTGGGGTTCCTGCTGACTTCACCTAGCCCTAGTCATAGTCTCATAGAGTGGTGCACTATCCATCTGCGAATAGCACTTTTTAACATCTGGGCAAATGCAAAGCACAGAGCAAAATTTTGCACTGTGCTTTGCAATTTTTTGTATATCTAGCCCCAGCCGGTTAAAGCATGAGCATAAATATGATAGTTATCTTTAAGTGCTTGAATTACAATGTTTTTAATGATAAATGTTGGTTTTAACTGTCACTTTATAGTTTCAATGCACATATGTTATAAAGTTGGATAGATTCACTCATTGTATTTAGCTGCGAACTGGTTGCATAATTAATTCACATATTTAATTTGTCAATTTAAATGTACCAGTTGTACCATATTACAACAATGCATAAATATTTCCTGGATTGCAAATAGCTTAAATCAATCCAGCAACTTCACATTCATCTTTAATTAATATGCACGTAGAGCCTCATAACCTGCTGCAGGATCTTAGCAATGTAGTCCTGTCATGGAATGCCAGAATGCTGGACTCTATAAGTGTTTTCCAGCATTTCATGACAGTTTCTATCATCTGTCATTAATCCATTTTGGCTCTGTTGACTTGGCTTCACCTTGTGCCACATCACACCCCTAGAGTTGGATTAACTGATGATTAATGCGACCCCTAGTTGTACATTATTGCTTAATTGTAATGGTCCTCCTCCTCTTGAGAAAATGCTATGCGCAAAACTGTTGAGGCCTTTGCCATTCATCCTGTCTTTAAATGTATCATATGTAAGAAAAAATTCAAAATTTTTGTTTAGCTATTGGAGCCTTTCTTGGCATTTTTGCAGTATACCAGTTTAGTGCAGTGCCTGGAATTTTTGATGGACTGTGTTGAGAGGCATGACTGGTGAGGCCAAGTTCCTTCAACCAGCAGGGAAGTGCAACATTAAAACTTAATGCCCACCAGGGAATGTGTTATTGCACTTATAAAACTGTCTTCTTTTGAAAGATGTAAGAAAAAGGGGAAGCTAAGTGACTTGTTCAGGGTCACACAGTATGCAAGAGGGAGCTAAGGAGATTCAAACCCAGGTCTCTAGGTTTGCAGCTCAGTGCCCTTAACCACTATGCTATACTGCTTCCAATAAGGAGGAACACTTTTCAAAATGAGTTTAAAAAGGGAACTGACATTGTTCACCTTGATATAGTATGGCTATTCTGCTTATCTTTTTGTCATGCAAGTGCATTCTTGCCACAGAGTTCTGTACAGCTCTTTAAATATTTATTTTACATTGCAAAGATACAGAAATTTGTTTACACTGCTATGTGGTGAGTGAAATTGTCATATTGTCATGTGGTT
Organism: Neoceratodus forsteri; assembly: GCA_016271365.2. Lineage (NCBI taxonomy): Eukaryota > Metazoa > Chordata > Ceratodontiformes > Ceratodontidae > Neoceratodus > Neoceratodus forsteri. The sequence continues at coordinate 1,631,568,389 of CM057456.1, read as the reverse complement.
CGATTCCACCATTCACAGTGCAGGATTTCTTATTCCCATTCTATAAATATAGACTAATGCATGGGAATGTGTGCATAACATACAGAATAATGCATAGGCAGGCATGTGTTCTGAGTTTTGTTTACACACCTGAGGTGTGTGATCACCCATAAATCTTGAGAGCGAAGCTCAAGAGGCTTATATGGTCATCACATACAGAGGGTGTGTAAAAAAACTCATAAATACATACATCTATGTTTTATTTTTATAGTGACTGGTGGAGGGATTTGCAATCTCCTTGTCCATCATCCTGAGATGTGGGGGACATAGGAGCACTGTCACTAACCACTATAATAGTGAAACACAGACTGAGTTTGGCAGAGTGGCTAGCAAAAAGCCTTTTTCCATATTTCAAATCAAAATCTCTTTTCAGACATAATCTTTTATTGTTTAAAAAATACTGCTTGTCTGTAGAGTGATGTGAGTGCAACCGACAGACTTGGCACTTAAGAAGTATGAGATCAGAGGGAGGGAGCAAGCAAACATTTCTAAAAAGCTATTTTGAGAGCTAAACTTTGTTTTTAAACACAAGTGCTAAAAAGCTGCTGCCTGCCTAATAGAGCAAGTGCGAACAGATTGAGGTTTGCCTGCAAGTTCACATTACTACCTAGAAGTTAAAAAATGTCAGATTGAAATCCTGTAATGACTGGGTGTGTCATCATACTCGATCATTATGTTGTTTGACAGAACTTGAAACTGAGTTATTACCGACGGTCACCATTTATTATATGCACACCTGAAGTGTGTGATTCTACATAATCTCTGAAACTGAAAGTTCAAGTCACTCTTATTACTCCATGTTTTATTTTATATAATTGCTAGTACTAAGATCAACTGAAAAAAATCACACATCCAAACATAGATACAGTACATAGATACATAGAATGTGCCGGCAGATGGGGACCGCAAGGTCCATCTAGTCTGCCCATGTTTTTTCCTACCCCCCACCTTGGAATTGTTTGTTAACTTACTGACATGTCTGTCCCATGTTGCTTTAAACTGCTTGACCATCTTTGCCTCCACCACCCCCTGAGGCAGTCTGTTCCATGGGTCCATCACTCTTTCAGTATAAAAGAACTTTACTATTACTCGGAAACCTACCTCACCAGTCGCATGTCATGCCCTTTTGTCTTACTGTAACTGCTAATCTGGAAGGGGTTCTGTGATTGTACCTTGTTGATATCCTTTAAATACTTGAAAGTCTCAATCATGTCACCCTTCTTCCTCCTTTGTTCCAGGGAGAAGAGGTTTTGTTCCCTCAGTCTTTCGCAGTACGTCTTATGGTGTAAGCCATGAATCATCTTAGTTGCCCTTCTCTGCACTGTCTCCAACCTGTCAATGTCCTTTATGAGACTGGGCCTCCAGAACTGGACACAATGCTCCAGGTGGGGCCTCACCAGGGACCTATACAGTGGCATTATCACCTCACACCTCCTGCTAGTGATGCCTCTCCCTAAACAACCCAGGAGGCCACTTGCCTTCTGTGCCACCTCACATTGCTTCCCCATCTTTAAGTCATCAGAGATGATGACTCCCAGGTGGTGCTCCTGCTTTGTAGCTGTTAGCTTCTCCCCTCCCAGATGACACTCCACCCTGGGTTCTTGTTTCCCACATGCATCATCTTGCACTTTTTCACATTTAACTTCAGCTGCCAATCTCGTGATCATCTTTCCAATCTTAACAAGTCCTTTTTAATTTTTTGCATCCCCTCTGGTAAATCCACTCTACCACAAAGCTTCGTGTCATCTGTGAACAGACACACCTTTCCTTCCAGACCATCAGCAATGTCACTGATATACACATTGAACAAGACTGGTCCCAGCACTGACCCCTGTGGAACCCCACTCATTACCATCCCTTCCCCTGACAATGCTCCATTGACCAACATTCTCCTGCATTCTGCCATTTAGCCAGCTTCTCACCTATGCTAATTATTTTGTGGCCCTCTCCCATGTGCTGAAGTCTGCTAATCAATCTTCTGTGGGGGACCAAGTCAAAGGCCTTGCTGAAGTTGAAATAGACCACATCAATTGCGCCCCCCCGGTCCACAGTTTTAGTGACCCAGGCAAATAATTCCACTACATTGGTTTGGCAGGACCTTCCTGCAGTAAAACCAAATTGCTTTGGGTCCACCTGCCTGCTCACTTCTAGAAAAGTCAGAATTTGCTCTTTTAGGAGGGATTCCATCATCTTACCCACTATTGAGGTGAGACTGACTGGACGGTAGCTTCCAGCCTCATCCCTGCTCCAGTTTTTGTGCAGTGGCTCCACTGTAACACTTTTCCAGTCCTCTGGGTCTACCCCACTTTCCAAAGATTTGTTGAAGAGTGCGGCTAGTGGGGCCACTAATTCCTTTCCAAGTTCATTAAGTATCTTTGGATGCATGCCGTCAGGTCCCGTTGCTTTGTCCACTCACAGCTTGTTAAGCTCTGCCAGAAATCCCTGTGCTCCCAGGTCGCACCTGTAAACAAGCTTTCAGCTTAGTATGTCTCTCCTGGTTAAACAAATGGAAAAAAAATTTAAATCTTTGTTCTGTGAATGGACTTGTGTCCACTCCCTCAGTGGTGACTTCCTTTCTGGTTAGTGCTGGTCCACTCAATGTGACATGTCCACTCCAGGTGGCAGAAGGGGAAGTGCAAGCACAACAGGGCCCACATACACAGTTGACTGCCATGCCTGCACTCGGTCACAACAATGGGACAAACACCCGTGTGACATGAAATGGCTGTTGAGCATGGGCCTAGAGCACCTGTGCCTGGCAGAGCTTAGCATGTGTCAATGGTAGCAACCCCCACCCCCCAGGCACACAGCTATGCACCTGACTGTCCCACCCTGTAGCAGCATGCACACCATATCCAGTAATGACAGATGATACAGGTGTGTGGTGCAAAACAGGTGTATTCCAAATAAGCAAACACAACAACAATATCATCAACAGCAACAACAATAACTACTACTAGTAAAAACATAATAGTGAAAAGAAAAACTCAGAGAACATGAACAGGGGCAGGGAGCAATGGCAACCTCAAGAACAGGTGGGATATGTACAGACAACGGTCTAACAGAAGCAAGCAGTAACTATCAACTGTCCCACCTCATGAACAGTCAGAGCACCATGGACATTTTACAATGGTCATTGGATATAATGGCAGATGGCCTCGTGCATGGCCTCCACCCTGCCCAGCATATGCTGCAGATCCAATGCCAGTCCCAGGAGTCCTGCTTGACGTATGGCAGCCAAGTGCGATCATGCTGTCCTGTCGATGGCTGTCCCTGGATACCACAGTGTCCTCCTGCCCATCATCAGTCTGTATAAATTAGCTGATGGTGTTGGGCATTGGCATGTCCCCAGCCATGTCCATGTCCCCACCACTTTCCTCAGGATACTGCAGTGTGTCCCCACTGTGTTCCACCATGCCAACACCTTGCTTCCTTTCAGTGGGGTCTGTGTCCACTTGCGGGCCATTGTCCACCATTCTGTGCTGCTGTTCCAGGTGTGACATTGGGTGGCAATCTGATCCCCTTGTGCTACTGGCACCTCTTCAGAGGCCACATGGCCCTCTCCAGGGAACTGTGTCGATGATATGGTGGTCTCTCATGGACACTTGCATGTTGTTCGGCACCTGGAGAAGGACAAGAAGGAAGGTATTACTGCACAGACCATGATATGGTCTCTCACACAACATGAGTATAATAGTTGGGAGAGTTGGGGTTGGATGGCCAGTGCCTCCCAGACATGGCTGTAAATGCTGTGCACCACATATGCAGTGTTACAGGGTGGTGGACCTGTGTGAGACACCGAGCTGTGGCCTTGCACTGTGTGGATGCCAACACACCTGCCATGACATGACAGTGACATCCAGCAGCACCTACACCTTCCCCAATAGCTCACGCCGATGATATGTGATGGGCAAGGTGGCATAGCCACACCGGGACACCCCTCCCTCAATGTGTGCTTGGCAGGGGATGCTGATGCAGCTCACAACATGTCCTGGATCCTCCCCTCGGGCCCACCTGTCCCCCACCCACAACAAGACACACAGACCTTGATGTACAGCAAGGGGACACCATTCCTGTGGTGTGGATACAGGCCACAGGAGCACTCCACATCACACTGACGGCATCTGCAGAGTCAAGTGATAGTTGTGTCCGGCAAGCTGGGTGTTGTCTCTCACACCTGCATGTCCACTGGAGTTGCTGCCCAACACTGCTACACAGTTATACACACAATGTGACATCTACAGTCCTGCTACTGCCATGTACACCACTGCAGGCAACCATGAAAGCTGTACACACCACCCAGGGTCCACGATGCCTGACCCCAGATGGTAGATGCACAGGCCACACAGGCACACACACACACACACACTCAGGGTCCCACAGGCTGTGGGTAGGTGAAGTTGTGGCCTGCATGCACACAGAAACAGAGAAAGGTGAAGGCAGAAGGAGACCAAAGGTCCTCCAAGCCTGCCCTTAAAGACCTGGGGTCCTATGAGAGTACGTGATCTAGCTGGCACCCTTAACATCTGTTGTAATTGTAGGTTGCTCTATATCCAAACCCCTTATGAATGCATACACTATCCAAGCTCCCACCTCTGTCACAGTTGGTCTGTTCCATGACTCCACTATCCTTTCTGGGAAATAGTCTATCCTAGGATCCCTTTTGAAAGTCCTACCCATCAGCTTCCATCCATGCCCCTCGTGTGTGCTGGTGGACCTGGTTAACAGTTCAGAGAGGGGTACTGCATGTAATACACTCATGTACATCAATGTCTCCATCATATCCCCCCTTCCACTTCTTGTCTAGTGAGTACATGTGTAATGCCTCCAGCAGTCCATTATAGGGAAGCTCCTGGAGCACCTAGATCTGTTTGGTCACCCTTCCCTGTATAGTGTCTAGCCTGTACATGTCCTCTGTAATGTATGGTCTCCAAATCTGGACACAATGTTCCAGGTGGTGTATCACCAGGGATCGGTATAGTGGCAGTATCACCACTCGGCGCCTACTCGCCAATCCTTACCCTATAACACCGCAACATTTTCTGGCCTGTATTAGGGTGTCACTTATAACTCCCATATCCCTTTCCCCTCATGAGGCGCTGAACCTGACCCCATTGTGCCAATAGTCTGTCCTTGGGTTCTCCCTGCCAAGATGCGTCACTTTAAACTTATTGTCTTTAACAACAGGTGCCAGACACTAGCCCATATGTGCTAACTGATTCAGGTCCCTTGGTAGGATCCATATTGCCTTGTTGCTGTACAATCTACCCCCAAGCGGAGTGTCATCCTTAAACAGTGCCATCCTGCCCTGGATACCTACGTGTATGTTGCTGTAGCACACATTACACATGACTGCTCCCAAGACTGTGCCCTGTGGAACTAAACCCATCACTTTGCCCTCCACTGACCTCACCCCTGTGAGAACCACTCTCTCCCTGTGTTACTTGGAACACTGGCTCTGTGCCTTTCAGCCCTGCATGTTGATTTGTGCAGCTAATGCACAGGTGTTGTGACACAGATCTGCCACAATGTACACATTGCTGTCTTGGTCGGGCCACCTCCCCTCACTACTGGTGTGTCGCAGGCCAAGTGGAGGCCTGGGATGTCCGTGTGTTCGGGACAGGTATCATACAGAGGTGATACACATGCAGCTTACCTGATCCTGTCCTGCCGTGCAGCAGACCTTGTCTGTGGTCCAGCTGTCCCCTGGTTCTACTGACTCACCATCCTGCCTGTAGGGGGATACAATGAGAAAGACAATGTTAGTACATATTCCCTGGTTTGCCAGCTTGGTGGGGGTTAGGGCATACATTCATGTAGTTGCAATGCATGGTACACTCACCTGTACATCAATGGTGGCCACCACACATGGTACTATCCTCCTCCTCCTCTGTGATCCATCTCAGGCTGTACAGTGGTTGGGGGTTGTGCAGCACCATATCATTGAGCTTGTGTTTCAGCTGCCTGATGATACGTCACACAACGGACAACACCAGCAGAATTCCCCCAATAATCCTCCACATCCTGTCCTTTTGCTCTCTGGAGTGCCTCCTGCCCCCCACATGGCTCCAGCACCCAGGCCTATTATCCCACTAAACTCACTAGGAGGACAGTCTCATCCTCAGTAAAGTCTGGTGCCCTGCCCCTTGCTCTTGGCATTTTGGCACTTTGCACTTCACAATTTGCTTAGATAGTTCAAAGTTGTGCTGCAGAATGTCTGCATATGCCCCCTCTCTGCTTTTTCCCAGTTACTCCATGTAGCCACGATGTTTACAGTACTTCTGTGTTTTGCGTGACATCAATGTCCCAGATGCACACTGCAAATGTGGAATGTGCATAACACAAATTGTGACAATTTCTGCCATTTCCGCAATGCACATTGTGTTGGGGCCTACGGATTCACAATTTGCGTGCCGCACCTTACCTATCTGTACATTTTAATGCTATTTATCTTTTTGGACATGGTGATGACCACTAGGCACAGGTGCCTCTTGTCAGGGGTGAACAGTGAGCAATGGGGACTTGCTCTGTGTCACACAGTATGCAGGTGGTGGTTGTGGGATTCATGCCCAGGTCTGTCTGCTGGATGTACCTGGCTCATTCACAGCTCCTTACTCATACCACTCTACTGGCAGACCCACACACATGCATAGATCCCTCTCAGTTGCACCACAGACATTCACACCACTCAAGGGCACAAGCATAGTGTAAGCATGTGTGTGGGGGGGGAATCCACACCACAAGTCACTGGGGGCCAAATGCCAGCTCAGGTCATCCGGTGTGACCGTTGGCAGTGCACGATGTGGTTTGTGTGTCCGGTTGCCCTCACTGTGCTTGTTGCTCCTGTTGCCTATGTCACTGCTCACTTCACTCAGATACACATTGGGGACCATGGCAAACCTGACACATGTTCAAAGGAACCTCGTTGTGTGGATGTCCCTGGAACCATAAGCATGGCTGACTGCCTTTCATGTATGTGCTGTGTTGGACCTGTAGTTACCTATTGACTCTGACAGTGCATTGCTTCATATGCTGCTGCGAACCTCCCATCAGCCCACAACATCCCTGCCATGTGCACATGGACCTAAGACTACCATGCCTACCGCACCACTCCTGTGCAGGCTACGGCACCCAGTGTGGACATGCTCGGGGCACTTGCCATGACAATTTACAATTGCATTACTTCATAGTATTCATAAGTGTCACCCTCACTCTGCCAACACTGCACATACCTGGCACACACCGGGTCATAATGACGTACGCTTAATAATGTACGGCATTATGGTGAATCCCGGACCTGTGCACATTCCGAGTTGGACCCCCGGAGTTGGAATCTTTAGTGGGGGGTCCAGTGGGGCACAGCCCCGCCGTAACAAGGGGTGTTGGGGGCAGATCCCCCCACAGAACAATAAATAAAATGAAATTGTGCAATGTGATTCTGCCGCACGGCATTTTGCCGTGTGACATTATGACCCTGTGCCCATCTGGCATACTGTGCAGGACATATCGGATATAGGGAGAACACAACACACGTTGTTTGAATGTCCACATCACTGTGTGCAGTTCTGGGACTGCCAGCTATGGCTAGCAGGCAGCTGGGGCACCCGTTGGTATTGCCACCATAATACCCTGACATCTGTGGGACACATTGCAGCCCTGACAACTGCTACAGGGGTAACACGACTTTGACTGCAATGGCACTACAGTCCTGCACACATTGAGCAGTATGAGTAGCCCTGCTCCCTGCATTAACCTCCAATGATGTCTCATGCATTGGGCAGCCATAGTACTGTGACACTTTATTTATCATTCTCTTTCTCTCTCTCTCTCTTACAGTCCCACTATCATCACTGTACACACTGTGCATCTTGCATACCACAGCTACGACAGGGCACTACATAGTCCTGCTTCACCTGCTCTGTCTGTTACTGTACTGGTTCCACCATGCATTCCATGACTAGCTGGCCATGTGAGATGTCACATGGTAGTGGCAGCTCCCCACAAATCGCCCACATACATCCCTGCTGCACACATGGCAGCAGTCACATGACATCTGCCAAGTGGCATAGATGCACCAGACCCCCAGATCACATGGATGCAGCTGTTACAGTAGCATGACAGCAGCCACATGTGCATGTTTCATATACCCATCAGATGCACATTGCATGCAACCTGTGTGGTACAGGCATCATACATGTACATTCAGCATTTGCAGATGTGTGCTCCATGACAGTGTGCTTTACCTCACACCAGGGGGAAACCACCTGTGAATGGGTACAGTGCATGCCATGCACCAACACTCCCTGGTGGCTCCCCCAGGTGGCAGGTTGTAGTTGTCATGAGCTGCCTGGGGACACTGTGGTCAGCATACCATGATGATGTTATGGCTGTACAAATACATATTCTGGTGGGTGTCGTCGTCACATGAAGTGCCTGTGGATTAGGTCAGCTCTGACACAATGTCCAGCCACTGCTATGCTGGCATATCCTGTGCCCTGGCTCACAGCGATGTCGCTGAAATGGTCCTCCTCATCAGACAACTCTCCAGAGTCCTGCTCCTTCAGGATGTCAGTCATGTCCACATGGTGGGCCAGTGCAATGTTATGCAGTATGCAGCATGCAACAAAAACCTTACAGACCATCTTTGGTGAGTTCTGAAGTGCCCCGCTAGAGCTGTCTAGGCAGTGACAGTGTGCTAGGGGTTTTAAAACATGGCTCAAATTAGACCCAGTGGTGTAAAAAATGTGGTTCAAGATGAGAAACAACTGGGTCAAAACCAAATCACAAGTACGAATTTCACCAATACAGAAGCTTAAATTTCTCAAGTGAAAATACTTTTCTATTGTTTATGTTTCCATCTTTCAGCTATTGTTAGAGACAGCTGCATGACTTTGGACCCACTGTCATGTGGAAAGTGGGTCATTTCTGGGCAAGCTGCAAATTTTCCCTTTTTGCCCTATCTAGCACTGTCTCTGGGTCCAGGCATCAAAACATTGCCTTTCCATGCATCATGCATTTCTGCAACATACATTTCTGCTTAAAGCTAAACCAGCATAATATTCTGTGGTGATATGCATATGCAGCCCATGATGCTTTGTGTTATGGGGGCATGTGTGATTTTGTATTTCTTTGAAACTTGGCTTCCCGGCCAATGCCTTTTGGGGTAACCATTGCCTTAGTGCTTGCACACTGATGTTCTTTCTCAAAACCTTGTCTTCAATAGGTCAAATGTTCACTCGATGATCACCCTGCTGCTAGAGTGGGCCTGGTTGTAGCTTTTGTCAGCCTCTGACTGTGGATGCCTCACTGGCATCATTATCAATGGCTGCTGGGGGTAACCACTGTCACCTGTTGGAAGGTTAGGACACAGTTACACACCATCTCATGGCCATCTGCGCAACACCATCCCCTACCCTTCCCAGCTGTAATGCAGATGTCTGTGGCAGCCCTTCCTTGACCCACCTAACACATAGCATCCCAGGTGTGCCTTGTGTGAGGCACACACATTGGCAAGACAACACCCCCTTCCCAGTTCCACCAGGCCACAGCATTCATATTATCCATCTGGGGCTGGCCATCATGCCTTCAGGACATCTGGTCCACCTGCTACTCAATGCCTGGCTCTCAGTGGCACATGACACAGCTTACAGTGCCATGTACACCACTGATGTGTCAAATGGACATGTCCAGTGACCCCACCATTCTGTTTACCTAGTAGCCACCTGCCTTGTATATCTCTTTGGCAGAGGGCCTCATACAGCCCACTCTGTTGGATGATGTATAAATCATGACAGGAGCCCAGAAACATGGCCACAACATCAAGTATCCAGCAACGGCTGTCACACACCCCCTGTACATTGAGGGAGTGGTACTACTTCCTATTGACATACACATCAGGATCATTAGTAGGTGCACATATTGCTACATGTGTGCAGTCCATGGCACCCAGCACATGGGGAAAGTGCACAATGCCATAGAAGCCCTGCTTAACAGGCACTTGCAGCACTGGCTCCTCAGGGAAGCTGATATACTGTGATGTCCTTCACAGCAGGGCCTCAAGGAACTGGTGCAGGCATGTCAGCACTGCACACTGAGACATGCCCATAGTGTCACCTGTTGGGGTCTGAAATGTGCCTGTTGCCAGGAAGCACAGTGCTGCTGACACCTTTACTTCCACTGGAACAGGATGATCCCTCCATGTTCAGCTCTTCAGATCCTGTCAGAGTTTATCACAGAGCTGCACTATGGCATCACGGGACAGACAGTATCATGCCAGGCACTGCTCCTCCAGGAGGTCCCTGAATGATAGTCACCACCTGTATACCCTGGCTGTGTACCATTGATGCACACTGTCCACCCCATGACCAGCTTGCTGGTTCTGCTAGAGCTGCTGTTGGGCACTCTGGTGCTGCTGTCAGGTACGCTGTAGGAGCATCCGTAGTGCCAATCATATGGTTAATAGGCTGCTAGACCTGGTATTCTTTGTTGTCACTCCACTGGTGCTTGTGCTACAGCAGAAGCTCCTCACTAGTGACAGACTTCAAGCTCTGCAGCAGGGCCCTATTTTGATGTGCTGTAGACCAGCTCCTCCCTGGTCTAACAGGTGTGTTTAATGTTGGGTGCATGTCTGCGGCATTCACCTTCTGAATTCCCATTTATGGGGATGTGGCCTCTTAGGTTGATGCAAATAGCATTTGTGTCAGGCTGCAATCCAAACTTTGGCACATCCTTGGTTGCAAGGCCCTTGGACACAATCACATTGCGTCTCACACAATGCGCATTGTAAAATCACTCGTGATGCATCTTTGGCTGCAACTCGCTATTTGCATCATTTCTGTTTGATGCAAGTCAGTTGTGTTGTTCATACACCTTTAAAAATTGGGCCCAATGTCTGCCTTTTCTGAAGTATCTAGCTAGTGGACAGTGTTTGTCTCTCCTCCAAATTTTACTCTTTTACTCAGTAATGTAGGCACTTTAATGATATCACCCTTCCTGGTACATCAGGAAGAGAAAATATTTTGGGTCAAGATTTATCCCAGTGTGTGTGTGTGTGTGTGTGTGTGTGTCGAGAGATGTGCGAAGTTGGCAAACTTCACTCCACGAAAAAATTCACAAAGTTTGCAACATTTGTGAAGTGAGAAGTGCCAACTTTGCAAAGTCTTTGACAGGCAAAGTAACACTTTTTCAGGTGAAATTAAAGTGAAATTAAGGCAGAGTTGCAACTTCACCTTAACTTCACCTCCAAAAGTGTCATTTCCCAAGGAAAACTCAATGCGAAGTGGCAAAGTTGGCAGTTCATGAAGTTTTTGGTGAATGCAAATTTTTCAACTTCACCAGAATTTCACAGGAGAAATAAAACTTCGCTACATCTCTATCTGTGTGTGTGTGTGAGTGTTACACATAATCTGCAAGTCAAGAATGTGTGTGCACGCACACACATACCTCCATTAGTTGATGGGCCAGATGGGGTCGTAAGGCCACCTCCCCGGTGGAGGGGGCTTCGGATGTTTTATATACACTTTCTATATTAGGGAGCCAATCAAACATGTTTTGTGTCTATAGAGACACAAGAAGGCTCAGGGGTATGTTTGCCTAGGGGAGCAGGGAGAGACAATAGTGGAATACTGTATATTGCCATAAAATAAATGAAAACTAAAATGGGCTTTGTTCAGATCCATATAAATTATTTATGCTGTATATTCCCCCAGGACATATCTGGGAATGAGCTGTTTGGCTCAGTATTTGTTTCCTTGTAAAACTCTTGAAATAAATAAAAATAATAAATGTAGTAGTCCAAACAAATAAATATATTATTTTAAACAACTCTATAATTATATTTATAAAACTGTTACAATATTACATTTTTATACTCATTACATATACACAAAGAAGTTAGGCTTCTACTTGAATGAGCAGATAGTTGCTACAGTACTACATTAATTTACTATCTGATTTCATTTTTAATTTTTTTAGCTACAAAGGCATAAATATAAGACCCAGCATCTCAAGAGTCCTTGTTTTGAAAACCTTACAGCATAATGAATACATTTATCATATATTCATGTAGCTTGTAAACCTTTTTTTTCAATTTCATTAAATCATTCTTCTGTTCCTTATTTGGTAGAGCTAAAAAAATACATATAATAGCTTCATGAAGTAATACTATATAATAAATACTTAACTATTCCATAGCCATTTTTCTAGCAGTGCCAGAGAGTGGTATTTGTTTAAACTGAACATGTGGGTTCTGACTATTCTTCAAAGATCACTAAAAATAGGAAAGAAACTGCATTGCAACTTAATTTAAGAAGACAGGGATAGCAGCGGGGATACTGGGATGTATGAACTCTTTTTAGCTTGCACACCCAGGTAAGGGTCCAAATATCACAATCTCTTCAGGGAAAGCAGCACAATATACTTGGCCCAATGGCATACAACCAACCTCCCTCACAACGGCCTTCTGACTCAATTGAGATGCTGGTATTTTTCTTACCTTGCTGGATCTTTACACTGATCCTTGTTAGTGTGGCTGTATAAGCTGACACAATGAGCATTTAACAGCTGTGTTAGAATATTAAGACTGTTCCACCATTCATACTCAAAAGGAGCATGTCTCAGGCAGTGTTTTAAGCAAAAACAAAGTTTACTAAAATTAAAAATAGTAAATAAAATACAAAACACAGAACATATATACATTGAGGGTACAGTCAGAAAATAAATGGCCAGTTGTAAACAAAGCGCCTTGCACTAAATAACTAAGCCTACCCTAGTTCCAGTTGGTAAATAAATGGAATGAAATTACCTATTTTGGCAGAAGTGCCTCTCTTTGAGTCTAGGAACAAAAGTGTCCTTTAAAAGTCCAGAGCACAAGAGTGTCAGTCCTTTCAGCAGGCTTGATAATATCAGAGGTCAAAATTTCCCCCACATCCTGTGATGTCACAGCTCTGAGCTGCTAGTGTGAGGTCACAAACAGTCCTGCATACTTAATTTGTAACATGACCAGGTATAACCAAAATGGTTTCATCTTACTTTTTTTTTAAATCTGCAAAGATAGCAATATCAAATTATAACAGACAGTCTCTCTTCATCAAAGCATAAGTTATGACAGCATTCCCCTTTGATCTCTCAGCAGAACATCCTAAAAACACCTTCTCTTAGCTGGGTGAACTTTCACAGATATCTATCAGAACTTACTTCCCTCCTGATATGTCATAAAATGCAACCTGTTAAGGCAGTCTTCCCAAGTTCAAAGCAGTTGTCTTTTTACAACCTGGTTGTATAGCAGCTACACAGGCTCTGACAGGTGGGTGTCAAAAAAGGAAGTTCTAACTTGTTTATCCTCTAGGTCAGTGAGAGAGCAGACTATTTTTTATTCTCTTTTATGTCCAATGTTCCATGAGGCTCTGCTGCTTGGCCTGTTTCCTAAGCAGCACTGCCATACAAAACATATATTTCATAGCAAAAATATAATACAAATAATAGCAAGCAGATGGCTATTGTAACACTCCTCCCTCCTAGACTGAATTTGGGGGAATCTATTCCTAGATATAGGATGAGTTTCCCAAATTCAGTTTACTGCCCTAACTGGTGCGATAGACCATTGCGTTTGTGTTTGCTGATCCAGCCCTGTGGGTAATGGTCATATCATATCCCTGCAATGCAAGACACCGTCTTAGAAGCCTACCATTTGTCTTACCCATTTGTGCCAGCCAAACCAGGGGATTATGATCCGTCTGTACCTAAAAGTGCCGCCTGTATAGATATGGCTCTAATTTCTTCAGTGCCCACTCCAGGGCAAGGCACTCCTTCTCCACTGTAGAATAAGTCTTTTCCATGGGAAGTAATTTCTCACTGAGGTACACTATTGGGTGATCTTTCCCTTGATTAGAAGTCTGGCTAAGTACTGCCCCAATACCCATGTCTGCGGCATCTGTCTGGACTACAAATGGTTTACAGTAGTCTGGACTGGCTTACACAGGAGCACTGCACAGTTCCTTCTTTAGCTATGTGAAGGCTTGTTCACAGGTTGGTTCCCAGTTTACCCTTTTTGGCATTTTTTTCTTTAGCAGGCCAGATAGGGGAGCTGCCAGGGCACAGTAGTTTGATACAAATTTTCGATAGTACCCTGCATTCCCTAGAAAACTCAGACTTGCTTCTGTGTTACAGGTCTGGGCCATGCCTCTATTGCCTCAACTTTGCTTGATTAGGATGGAGCTGTCCTTGTCCTACTACATGCCCTAGGTATACCACCTCAGCCATGGCCACCCATCACTTTTCATCTTTCACAGTGAGCCCGGCCCTCTGTATCCTGCCCAATGCTTCCTTAAGGTGGGACAGGTGTTCCTTCCAGCTGGCACTGAAGATGGCAATGTCATTCACACCATAGCATACTCTTCAGTACCATGTAACACCTGGTTCACCAACCTTTGGAAGGTGGCAGGGCTGTTCTTCATTCTGAAAGGTATTACCTTAAACTCAAATAACCCTATCAGAGTGATGAAGGCTGACCTCTCCCTAGCTCTGGCAGTTAACTCCCTTGCCAATACCCTTTCATCAGGTCAATGGTGGTAAGATAGGTCGCCCCTCCCAACTTGCCCAGTAGTTTATCCATCTGTGGCATTGGGTGGGCGTCTGACTGCATGACTTTATTGAGCCCATGGTAGTGCACACAAAAATGAGTAGAGTCACCCAGCTTGGGAATGAGGACTACGGGTGAGGCCCAGGGGCTGTGGGATTCTGGGTTACCCCTATATCCAGCATTTCCTCTGCCTCCCTCCTCATGTCCTTTTGGATGGCCTCTGACACCCGATATGCTGTCCACTGTATGGGCACTTGCATCCCCATATCTACATCATGTGTCACTAAGGGGGTTAGTCCAGGCTTGGCATTGAGCAATAGGGCAAAGTCTGCTAAAACCTCCCTTACTTCCTGGATCTGGTCCACGGTAAACTGGAGTGGCAGTTTGATTGCCTCCACAGAGGATCCCTGTCCTGCTTGCTTTCCTCCAGCAAGTTCAGAATGGGGTCTACTTCATCCATCCCTTCCCCAGGACCACACACTGCAAAAACCATGTCAGCCCTATTTGCATATGGTTTCATTATGTTGACATGGTACATTCTTTGGGAATGTCTCCTGTTAGGCAGTTCTACAATGGAGTTTATGCCATTCACCTGTTTGACTACTTTGTATGGTCCTGCCCACTTGGCTTGCAGCTTATCTTTCCAGACTGGGATTAGGACCATGACCTCCTGACCAACAGTGTATGTGCGAACTCTGGCTCTGCGGTCGTACCATACCTTTTTCTTCTCCTGGGCAGCTGCCAGGTTGCTCTGGGCTGTTCCCACAAGTTCCTTCACCCTTTCTCTAAACTTAAGGACATACTCCACTATGGGAGTTCCCTGGATGGCATGCTTGCCTTCTCAGTCCTCCCCGTTCAGGCCTAGGGGCCCACACACCCTGCATCCATATAAGAGCTTGAAGGGGGAAAACCCTGTCAACTCTTGGGGCACCTTTCTGTATGCGAACAACAGGTGGGGAAGGTATTTCTCCCAGTCCCTCCCATGCTGTTCAGCAAATGCTTGGATCATCTATTTTAGGGTAACATTAAACCTTTCCACAAGCCCATTGACTTGTGGATGATAAGGTGTCATGCATTTCTGCTCCACCCCACACTTCTCCCACAAACACTTCATCAGGTCTGATATGAAGGAACCCTGCTGACCAGTGATAACCTCCTGTGAGAACCCGACATAGGAGAAGATCCCTAGCAAGGCATCTGCCACTTTGTCTGTCCTCAGTGAGGATAGGGAGACTGCCTCTGGGCATAATCCACCACTGTTAGGATAAACCTCTTCCCAGAGGAGCTGGGGGTATTCAAAGGCCCCACAATATCCATTCCTACCCTCTGGAATGGCTCCTTCACAATGGGCAAGGGAATTAGGGTGGCTTGGGTTTTACTACCGGCCTTCCATATTTCTTGGCACTGGTGACAAGACCTGCAATATTCCTTCATCTGCTGGGTGAAGTTGGGCCAATAGAAATTCTGGGCCAATTGCTGCATAGTACATGCAATTCCCAGATGTCCAGACATGGGGATATCATGAGCAATCTTAAGCAACTATTCACGGTACCCCTGGGGAATGAAAAGCTGCCTGCCCATCACCCCCTCCCTCTGTCCTTATATCCTGTGTATACAGCAGTCCATTGTCCCAATACATTCTATGTCTTCCGTCACCTCACTGTGTCCCATCAGAGTCTGCACAAGCCCTCAGTTTCTCAAAACGAGGGTCATTTTTCTAAGCAGCTACAAAATCTTTACATATTCCCAAGGCATGGGACAGGTCCCCTTCAGTTGCTAAACTAAGGTCCCTAGCTCTAGTGTCAGATCATTCAGGGTCACTGCCATCCCTAGCACTCTGACCACTGGTTAACCCTCCCTCCTCAGAGTAACCTTTGGTAGCTGTCTTGTTCACTGCTACCTCAGGAATTTCTACTTCCGTTTCACTACTCTCCATGTCAGGAGACATAAGCTGGGGAACCAGCCTCCCAGTGTTATCCACAGGGGCTTCTATGGGATACAGGAAACCACATTTGGCCTTTGCCATCTGATTATGGGTAACCGCACACTCCACCCCCTCTTGGAGATTGTTCCCTATAATCAAATCCAGTGCAAGATTTTCTGCCACTGCAACTTTTTGCACAGTCTCTCCCCAGTCTAGGAGAACACTAGCAAGTGGCAGAGTTTTCTCCTTCTCAGTGAATCCCAGTACTGTAATGAACTGATTAGGTATAAGCTGCTCAGGCTCAAACAAATCCCCTTTTACCAACATAAGGGATGCCCCTGTGTCCCTTAACCCATGGGTTTGTACCCCATTTACAGTAACCAGGTGTATGTGCTCCCTCATGTTTATAGGCATACTTTCAGGGATACACAGTGCACCCACCTCTGTTCAAGCACCACTTTGGGCACTCTCTGCCTTTTTAGGATACTGTCTTGCAAGTTGCCCAGGTTGTTTGCAAAACCAACGATCATCATTTCTTTTATCAGGCAACTCCTTTCTTTGTAACCTGAGGCTGGCCACTTTCTGGTGAGGCAGTGAGGGTTTTAGGTGCCCTGAAGGCGTGCTTTTCCCTTTCTGCACTGCCACACCTTCCTCACTTTCTTTCAGAGCAGGCCAGCTCCTGTCATAGCTGTCAGAGAGCTTGGTGCCTCCTGCACTGTTTTTGGATCTCGGTCCTCCAGCCAGGTTTTCAGCTCTGCTGGGCAAGCCCAAAAGAATTGCTCCAAAAGTACCACATCCTTAATTTTCTCTACAGAGTGTGCTTTGATGCCCTCCCACCAATGTTTCAAAAACTGACGTTGCTTGATGGCTAGTTCCTCGTAGCTCATGTTAGGGCTTCTCCTGAGCTTATGGAACTTAACTCTGTACGTTTTAGCTATGAGTTTGTACTTTTTAAGCAATGCAGCTTTAAGTTTATCATAATCATTACTGTCATGATGGTCCAAGTGACCCAAGGTGTCATGAGTTTTACCAGTAAGCAGCGGGGATAGCTGGAATGCATACCTTTTCAAATGAATTTAAAAATGCATCCATATCCTCCCCCTCTTTAAATTCTGCTATCCATTCAAAATTTAACTTGTAACCCAGTTCTGGAGCTCCAGGTTCACCCATGCCACTTACCTGCTCTGGCACTGGTTATTGGAGTTGTAGCTTCTCCAGTTTGAATTTCCTCTGGCATGCCCTCTCCTCTCACTCAGCCTCTATCTGGTGCTGGTTCTCTTTTTCTTGCATCTCCAGCGCCATCTGGAACTTCTTCTGCTTGAATTCCAGCTCCATTCTCCTCAACTTTAGCTGCAGCCTGATCCCTTCTGTCTCCAGCATTATGGTGACCTTCCCATGCTACTGTGACTCTCAGTTCCCACTGGTCCCCCTGTCATCCTCCCTGGGACTGGACACTGTGATGGACCCTGGCCCCTCCATGCACAAGGTCTGGTCCCTTTTAGTCACCGACTGTGACTTGAGGTCTTGGGCAGTCGCTTGTGTATCAGCTGCCACAAGAGCCTCCATGCAGTGCTGTTTGATTCTGCCCTCACATCGGACTCCTCTTTCCTGACACAACTGCCACAGGTGGTCTGCAGTGCATTTGCTGTAGCTGGAAGCCATCTTCTTCCCTAATCTATGGCTACACGTGCTTGGCACCCAAAAAAAAAAAATAAAACAGTTAGGGAACTTAGACTATAACCAAAATGATGTATTTCTTTTAAAATCTCTGCCTTGTTTGTGTGTGAACTGTTACAGTTTATCATTCCGACCCATGAGCTGTTAATGCTCATGTCATCAAATAATTGCACAGTATGCAAACACATCTTTTAGATTGCACACCGAATCTGTCAAAAACCCACTCCTGGGATCAGACCCTCTGCTACCACAGTGCCTAACCTTTAAATGCAATTCATGAACAGGGGACAAACACAGACATCCTCCTGTTTGTTTTGGGTCTGAGCAACTACCAATCTCAAGTCCTGGGGTCAATTATGAACCCTTTTTAGCTAGCATGCCCAGGTAACAGGTCCAAATATCACACTCTCTTTGGGAATATACTTGGCCCAAAGGCATACAACCAACCTGGCTCACAACCCCCTTTTGACTCAATTGAGACGCTGGTATTTTTCTTACCTTGATGGATCTTTACACAGATTCTTGTTAGTGTGGCTGCATAAGGTGATACTACTGAATGCAACTGCATAATACTGTACAACTTGTAATGTTAAATGTGCCTCTCATTGATAACCTGCATGTTATCCTCTCCTGTGTACTACTGTAATGACATATATACTCTCTTTGATAGCCTGCATGTTATCTTTCTTTTTCTCCCTCCCCCAGGTCACACCGGGAGATGAGCATTTTCTTTCTCAGTGTGCCTTTCCTGGTGAAACGATTCAATAAATATTAAGGAAAAACAAAGTTTACTAAAATTAAAAATAGTAAATAAAATACAAAACACAGAACCTATATACATGAAGGGTACAGTCAGAAAATAAATGGACAGTTATAAACAAAGCACCTTGCACTGAATAACTATGCCTACCCTAGTTCCAGTTGGTAAATAAATGGAATGAAATTACCTATTTTGGCAGAAGTGCCTCTCTTTGAGTCCAGGAACAAAAGTGTCCCTTAGAAGTCCAGAACACTAGAGCATCAGTCCTTTCAAAAGGCTTGATAATTTCAGAGGTCAAAATCACCCCCCATTCTGTGATGTCACAACTCTGAGCTGCTAGTGTGAAGTCACACACAGTCCTGCATACTTAATTTGTAACATGACCAGGTATAACCAAAATGGTTTCATCTTACTGTTCCTTTTTAAATCTGCAAAGATGGCAATATCAAATTATAACAGACGGTCTCTTTTCATTAAAGTATACGTTATGACAGCATTTGACATAGTCCCACACAAATGACTAATAAACAAATTAGCCAGACTGGGAGTGGGTCCCAGGGTGGTAGTCTGGTTAAAACACTGTCTGGTACTGCAGGGTTCAGTACTGGCCCAGTCCTTTTTAATATCTTTGTAAGTGATACTGCAGAGGGACTGGAAGGAAAAGTGTGTCTCTTTGCAGATGACACAAAGATCTGCAACAGGGTTGATATGCAAGGTGAGGTGGAAAGGATGAAAAGGGACTTGGCAAGGTTGGAGGACTGGTCAAATGTATGGCAGAGTAGATTTAATGGAAAGAAGTGCAAAGTAAAGCACATGGGAAACAAAAACCCAGGGGAAGAGTACACAATGGGGGGTGAGATATTGACAACAGCAGAAATGGAAAGGGACCTTGGGGTAGTCATATCAGATGACCTAAAGGTGGGCCAGCAATGTGAGAAGGCAGTAAGGAGGGCTGGGGGGATACTGGGATGCATAGGGTGAGACATAACCAGTAGAAAGCAGGCAGCTGTTGGCTCTTTGTACACACAGTTGGTAAGACCACATCTGGAGTACTGTGTACAGTTCTGGAGACCCAATCTCTGCAAAGACATAGACAGAGTGGAGGCTGTCCAGAGGAGAGCAACCAAAATGGTGCAGGGTCTGTACCAGAAGACATATGAAGAAAGACTAAAGGAGCTTAAGATGTATAGCCTCGAGGAAAGGAGGGCTTGGGGGGCATGATAGAAACTTTTAAATACCTCAAGGGAATCAACAAAGTCCAAAAGGGTAGCATCTTTCAGAAAAAGAGATGTGCAAGAGCAAGGGGGCACAATTTGAAGATGGGGGGTTGGCTCATAAGTAATGTGATGAAGTATTTCTTCACAGAGAGGGTTGTAGATGCATGGAACTGCCTTTCTGAGGAGGTCATAGAGTCAAAGACAATGGGGGAAGTCAAGAACACATGGGACAGACATAAGGGAATTCTAGTGGGAGGGTAGGAGGAAGTAGGCTGTTGGTTAACTAGGATCTGCAGCTTATCCATTAGGTAGGAAAATGGGCAGACTAGGTGGGCCAAGTGGTCCTTATCTACCATCAAATTCTATGTTTCTATGTTTCATTCCCCTTTGATCTCTCAGCAGAACATCCTAAAAACACCTTCTCATAGCTGGGTGAATTTTCATAGGTATCTATAAGAACTTGCTTCCCTCCCGATATGTTGTAAAATGCAACCTTTTATGGCAGTCTTCCTAAGTTCAAAGCAGTTGTCTTTTTACAACCTGGTTGTATAGCAGCTACACAGGCTCTGACAGGTAGGTGTCAAAAAAGGAAGTTCTAACTAGTTTATCCTCTAGGTCAGTGATTTTGGGTGCCCCAAAAATCTATTTCTGCCCCTCATTTTAAAAAACAAACATCAGAATCTAGCTAAACCAGGCCCATTTAGCTGCGTTCTGATCTTAGTTGTTTTAAATTATAGCATATTTATGTATTTTCCACACTTGTTAGTTCATGGAAACAATCAAAAATATGGCAATTGTCACAGCACAAAAAAATGTTTGGTGCTATACCAAGCAAGTGACAAGAAACTGAAAAAGGTACCTGCATAGACAGCCTCAGGAAGAGGTGTCTGTGAGTACAGTGGAGGGTTTTAAACATGCATGGGACAGGCATAAGGGCTCCTTAGAGATGGGAAGGTGGGGTGAAAAGCCATTGACCAGTTAGGGTCAGAGGCCTCAAACTAGTGTAGTGGCAGTCCTTATCTGCTGACAATTTCTATGTTTCTATGATATCCAATTTTTTCATTTGGCACCAGTGCGTTAACTCAAAAAACCTACTGCACATGCTCAGAATGGAAAACACAAAACTTTGTAGCCTTATAGTTCTGGAACTGTATAATATTTTTTTCACCAGATCTATCAAAGGTGATAGCTTAGGACATGACACCTGTCCCATATAAGTCTGGGGAAAAAATTCCATTCCATGTAGGCTGTAGGTGAGAGCAAAAAAAAAATGTTGAATATAGTAAAAAAGCTAGTCCTCTGCAGAAAAATGACATATGCGGATCTCAGAAACCACACAAGCTGATGTTGCACAACTTTCCATACGCCAAGATCTTGCCTCCCGGACAACACTTGCAAAATGTCAGCTCATTTCATCAAATGGTGTGATGATATTAATGTGCAATGTTTGGGGTTTAACATTGAACACCCTTCTCAACCCTAACTATGGTGGCACTACCACAGCACTATAATATAAATATATATATGTATGTAGATAGACAGACAGATAAATAGATATTCACTGCAAAAAAACTTAGTTAATGCACTAGTTATGGTTAAAGTGACAAAAGTAGGGAAATGTGGAGTTAGGGTTTCCAACCCTAACACCCCACTTCCACAATGCAGGCAGCAACAGGTGTGGGTGTGACTTGGGGTTGTCAACCCTAACACTCACCCCATTCCATGAGTAAATAAGCTGAGATGGGTATAGTATATGAGAATGGATGCTCATTAGGGTTGACAACGCCAAGGCACACCCCACACCTGTTGCTGCCTGCAGTGTGGGTGTGGGGTATTACAGTTGGAAACCCCAATGCCACATTTCCCTACTTTTGTCACTTTAAACTTAACTAATGCATTAATGAAGTATTGTGCAATGAATTTCAAAACCTTTTGAGGTAGTACAATCATATTCTTATTAGCCTGTGGGAGCACTCCCATTGATCCATAATTTTTGAGATAGTATAATTGTATCCTTATTTGCCTAATCAGTCAATGATGACCCTTTTACATGCATAGACAAAGCATTGGTAATATCATCCTTTGCACTAGCCCTCGTGTGTTCCCTAATCCTAACTTTCAACTTCCTGGAATGGAATCACAGTTAATGAAAATCTTTTGATATCGGGAGTTTCATTAACTGTGATTCCACACATGTGGTATATCTAGCCTAGTGGAACTGCAGAGCATTTTATATAGGGAAGATATCCAGGAAGTTGAAACTTAGGATTGGGGAACATCATCAACTGAATGTCATGAGTTTAAATTTTGTGGACTTGAGAAGGCACTGTGGATCTTTCAATTGGACGGGGGGGGGGCTACTACTTGCCAAGATTAAATGATAGGCTGGATATAACACATCTTATCAAAAAGAAGAAAAAAGGAATTTGAGATTCTGAGAAATTGCTAACACTTGAAAATTACTATTCATTTTATTTTTATGCTCCTCTGACCTCTCACAGTTCTTCTCTTTACAGAGGTTCCAATTTGTGTTTTTTCACTATGTCCATATGAGTGGAATGGAAAGGCTAGCTGTTAGAGGCAGCAGGTATTAAACTCAGTACAAGTGATGGCCTGTGGAACCTTTCTGTTAGCTGCATTGGTATACAGCATTGGTATATAGCAAATAGTTGAAGTAGTTTTAGTATGTGAATTATGTGCCTACTCTGTTGAGTAGGTCTTTTAAACTGTGGTACATAAGTAACTACTCTACACTTTGTGCTTGACACAGTTTATTTATGCACTGCACCTTTAAATGAGTGTTTTTAACACTATTGACAGTTTGTACTTTAAAATGAACCTTGCTCACCTGGAATATCATCCCTTGATAGAGCTTCTGGGTGAAACCATGTCAGAAGCATCTTGCTATGTTTTTTAAACTACTAGGTACTGTTATTATCTTGTATGGTATAATAAAACGTTTGTATTTTGTATTGAACCCTAGTGCTGGCTATTTTCTGTTGCTTACTTTTCATTGTGTGCAAGGCACAGGTGTGTTGGTGTGGAGCGGCAGCTTTTTGCTTTCCAATCCACTAGTTAGGGCTAAACTGAGAAAAGTAGCATAATGTGGTGTTAGGGTTTCCAGTTCTAACACCCCACCCCCACCCAGAAGGCAGCAACAGTAAAAACAATTACAGATTAACCTCTCCTACATCTCCACAAATCAGGTGTGGGGTGGGCCTCAGCATGTCAGTCCTAATGCTCATTCCATTCTCATGTACTCTACACATCTCAACTTCTTTAACAATGGAATAGGGTGAGTGTTAGGGCTGACAACCCCGAGGCACTCACCACACCTGATTCAAAGATGAAGGAGAGGTCAAACTGTAATGCTTTTTCCTGTTGCTGCTCGTTGGTGGGTGGGGTAGGGGCTGGAAATTTATCATTGATACTTCCCTTACTTTGTCGGTTTAACCCTTAACTAGTGATTAACAAAGTTTTTTTACAATGTGAGTGTGTGTGTGTGTGTGTGTGTGTGTATCTATCTATCTATATATATATATATATTTACTGTATATCAATTGCAAAAAACAGTCAGAGTTGCTACAAAAAGTAGGAAATGTGACTTTAGGGTTTCACCCTAAGATCCCACATCTACCCTGTACAGACCAAGAGGCATCGGGGTGGCATTGGGGTCATCAACCTAACACTCACCCCATTCCATCATAAAATAAGATGGGTGGGTACAGTATAGGAGAATGGGGTCAGTGTTAGGGCTGATGACCCCAATGCCACCCCCATCCCCCTTAAGGAGGCAGTATTGTGCAGTAGGTAAAGGCTCTGAGCTGCAGATCTGGAAACCTGAGTTTGAATCCCACAGCTGCCTAGGTGCATACTGTGTGATCCTGAGCAAGTCACTTAACTTCCTTGTGCTGCCACGTCACATCTGGAAACAAACTTCTACTTAGTGTGCTACTACTGGTTAAACAATGTTCCCTTTCCCCTTTCCCTTCCCCAACACCTCTTGGTCTGCGCAGGGTAGGGGTGGAGTGTTAGGGTGAAACCCTAACATCACATTTCCCTACTTTTGTTGAGGCAAAAGATGCATTAACAAATTTTTTTGCAATTTATTTCCTTACTTTTTAAGATCATAGAATCATATCATAATTTGCTTGTGGGAGCACAAGACCCAGAGACTCCTGCGCTCCAAACAGAGAGGACAAAATCCTCCAAACCAGCATCCTTTCAGAATCAATAAGTGGCCACTCCCCTACCTATATCATTTGGTCCACCAAAAGCAAGCGCCCCCCTCAAAAAAAATACTTAACTTTCAGGAATGGCACATACCAGGACACCACCTAACTGTTTGAGGAAGTCAGGGTAGTCAGCAGGCATACCCTTCACTCCCTCACAGATTTTGCCTCTGAAAGTAAACTACTTTCACAAGCTACAGAAGGACAATCTGGGCAATCCTTCACACTTCTGGTCCACCATAGGTTCCTTGCTAAATCCTCAACAGTTCCACTCAGTCATTCACCTAAACTCCCCCACCAGCCTTGTATCTGAAACCACTGCTGTAGCACACACCATTAACGCAAAATTCATTGACCTCACCCCCCACCTAGGTAATCTGCCTACCTCTTTCCCACCCTGCACAGGAAACTCTACCAAGCTCCCTCCTCAAGATGGCTCACCAACCCCCCCAATTCTATTTTAAACCAATCTCCTCTAAGGAAACTTTTAAACTGCTGATGAGCCCCCCCCCCCCAAACAGGGGCAGCCCAGGAAGCTCATCACTTCCTGTATCTCCAAACCATCGGTCACTATTTCCAGCCTTGTCCTGACCACATCTACAATGCCCACCACTTGGAAGAACACCAAATTGTCCCCCATCTTCAAAGCAGGTGACCCTCTCCCCTGACAACTTTAGGCTGATCTCCATACTTCCCCACATAAATAAATTACTTGAAAAGGTCATACACCACCAACTATCTGAAAACATGAACAACAACCTGATCTGCCCACAGCAACATGGCTTAAGGTAATAACACAGTAATACATCCGCCCCATCCCATTTCACTAACAATGTCTACAGAAACATGGTGCCATTTTTGTTGACCTGACAAAGGCATTCAAACCCTGGTTGACCAAAGCCGACTACGCACCAAACTGCTACACCTTGGCTGCTCAATCAACACTGCAATGTGGTTTCAAAGCTACCTCTCAGGGTGAACCCAAACAGTCAGCATAGAATCCACCACCTGTCTGCCCATGGCTGTGTCCACTGAGGTCCCCCAGGGCTCCATCATTGGCCCTCTACTATTTTCACTGTTCATTAACTCCCTACCTGCTGACTACCTCTCCTGTGAGGCCTTGTTATATGTAGATGATCCAGTACTCTTCCACAGTGACAAATCCCTGACCACTCTATTCTCCACCCTCACCCAAAACTACAGAGCAGCCCACAACTGGTTCCAGTCCAATAGGCTTCTAATCAATGCAAAAAAAACTAAGACCCTGCTCTTTAGATCCAGAACCAATCTATCAAAACTCACTAAAACCAATTCTACTGCAATTGTAATATCTCCAGAGGGCCCCCCTCTGCAGAATGCCCTCTATTTTAAGTACCTGGGTGTCACCCTGGATCCCTCCCTCACCTTTGACTTCCACATTAACACCATAGTTATGCACATCAACCAGAAATTGGGGATAGGCTACCGACTCACACACTGTCTGACCACAGAGGCATGCCTTGCCATAGCCCAAGGCAATCTCCTACCCCTACTTGACTACTGTGCCCCCCATTTATTCTCATACAACTGCTAACCAGTTCACAAGACTCATTACTACCTACAACAGCATCTGTAGCTTTGCATTTACTTGCTCCCTACTCCACTCACCACTGCACCTTGTACAACTCCATGGACTGGCTCCCACTACATGCCAGGTACAACTATGCACTAGGATGCTTAATAGACAACACCAGTAGGAGTGGCAATCTGTCCTATTACTACACCCTGCTTAAATGCAAATCCACCACTCACACCTTCTAGCAGTCCACCGTCCCACCACTGGTTGTTCCTAGGGTTTCCAGCTGTCTGGGCAGCAATGCCTTCTCCATCGCTGCCCCCACCCTTTGGACAAACTCCCTGCCTCCCTCCATTCCCTGGACTTGCACACCTCCTTCAAAGCCCACTTTAAATCCTGGCTTCTGGTGGAATCCAATTGTCAGTTCCCATCCAGGTGCCCTTGAGTAAGTAAGTCCTCTCTTCTCCCCTGACCACAAGTCAGGACTGTCCCACAAACCGCTATGTGCTATCTCTTGAATGCCTGCCGTAACCTGTTGTTTCTGAACTCTTCACTTTACAAGTCATTTCTTTTCTACCAATGTACCGTTGCACTTTATTTGAACACTGTACTTCATTTGTTGCTTCTAATGTACACCAATGTAATCATTTTGTTAACTATTCCTGTATGTAATTTGAATTGTCTGTATTTACCCTTTATATGTACTATTTCTTATGCCATCTCTATGGTCCAGGTCATGCCTGAAAATGGTCCTTTGGATCAGTGCACCTACCTGTTAAACAAATAAATAAAGAAATAAATATATGCATATGTGTACTTAGCTGTGGAAGTGCAGGGCCCTCTGGGCCTTGCACTTCCATGTATAGCCCAAGAGTGAGCAAATTGTCAGCATAGCCATATGATTACCCCAACTGATGTACCCAGTTCAGAAAATATTCAAATCCCCACTGAAACATAATTCTACGCAACTGCAATGCCATTTCCGTGCCGCAGGTGTGAAAACACATTTAAGCTAGGATTTGAAAAATGACAGCTGTGACATACATTTGGTGGTGTACTAACAAGTCTATGTTTCAAATTTTGGGTCAAAATATTTTCAATTTAAAAAGTTACCAGCGTGTACAGCGAAATTGCAACGAATAGTTGTAACTCAGCCATTTTTTAGCATTTTGACCTCAAATGTTCAACATGGCTTTTTGGGGGCCCACCTCATAAACAATATGATTGTCTTTATGCAAATCCTGCCTGAAAAGTGATTTCTCCAAGTGACTGTGAAATCACCTTTCAGGCAGGATTTGACAAACGACAGTCATATTGTTCATGAGGTGGGTTCCCCAAAAGGTCATGATGAAAATTTGGGGTCAAAATCTCAAAAACAGCTGAGTTATGCATCAAAGTAGACTGTAAAATCCTTTTTCGTGAGCTCACAAAAAAAGAATCCACTCATGAAAAAGGAATTAGCTCACAAAAAAGGATGTAAGCAAGTCATGAGAAAATAATTAAAAATGTTAAAAAAAAGGCATTGCAAGGTTGTTCTTCCACCAAATAACTTCACAGTCAACCTAACGGAGTACCAATGAACAAGATGTCTTAGTGTATCTAGACACCTTAATTTTGGATGCTTTTCAATGTTTTTATAAGCAGAAAACAAGATGGTGGCTAGCAAAAAAGGGAATTTGTTCTTGCGAAAAAGAAAACTCTCTCACAAGACTAAATTCTTCTTCATGAGATCAAATCCTTTGTTGAAAAAAGACATCTATCCTGAAAAACGAACTTCTCATAGGATATAATGGGACCTTAAAAATGTAATAACTTTGCAACAGTTTAATATTTTTGCAACAAACTAAAAGTGTCAGTTGTGCTACGCAAGTTCTTTATAGATTCATAAGTTCATAGTTGAATATGAGACCCATAGACAGAACGTCCTTTATCAAACTCACCACCAGTTATTTCCGATTGGTGGAACATATATTTTTTTACACATATATTGATCTAGTCTGTATTTGAACTGATCAATATTTTCACTTTCTACTATATGATTAGGTAAAGAATTCCAGATACTTATTATCCTTTGTGTAAAGAAGTCAGATCATTTCTTAGTTACATTAATTTCCCCTTTTAATCTATGCCTATGAGATCTTGTTTTTTTTGTTAGGTTCTTGATGTTTTTGTAATCCTATGCTTTCCAATAAACCAGGGTCTTGAAGATCTTTAAATGTAAGACATAGTTGTCGGTATTCAGTCGAATATAATCCTAAATGTACTAATCTATCCTTATAGCTGTATTGTTGTATGCCCTTCATTTTTTTTGTTATTTTCCTCTGCACACCTTCCTTTTTTTTTACTTTTTATTGTGTTTGCTACTGAAAACTGTGAACAGTATTCCAGATGAGGTCTTACTAAACTGGTGTATAATAGTAGAATTATTTTTTCATCTTTACTTTTGATGTTAGATAATATACAGTACAAGTCACATTAAACTGTTCCTCCAATGAGTTGTTTTGACATTTCTGATTAAGTTGCATTAGTGTTGCTGGATCCTGTACAAAGCCCTGCACAAACTGTTTCTTAAGAGTTAAAACTCAGTTTTACATTGTACTGTGACTGGACTGCTAATGCAATCTAAATGAGTTGCAAACACATTTTACAAACATTGCTCTTAAGCTGGTTAAACACTGAAAAACAACTCAATATGAGTTGCCAGTGCATCACCAACTGTAAAAAACAATGCTAAACCAACTCTTTGGTGGAATAGTTTAATGTGACTTGTACTGTACAACCCAGTATTTCATTACTTTTTTTTAACCAATGTCCTTGTATGAACATCAAAGTATAATTTGTTTGTTATAATTGTACCCAAGTCTCTTTCTTCTACCGTAGTTTGTAGTACCTGGTTGTTCATTTTGTAAGTGCAAACTGGATTCCTGGCTCCAAAATACATAACTTTACATTTTGCAGTGTTAAATGCCATTTCATAATTTTTTTGCCCACTCAACTAAATTATCCAAATTGGCTTGAGGTTTTTTGCCATCATTTTGATTAAGTACCAGACCCCCTAGTTTACAGTCGTCCATATACTTGCTCAACCATGCATTGTCTGTAGTTTTTAATGATGCTACCAAGATATTAAACAAAGTTGGTCCCAACAAGGAACCCTGTGGGACTCCACTCGTCACATCACCTCAGTTGGATAGGTATCCTTTAACTGAAACTCTTTGCTTTCTGTTTTGGAGCCATTCTGATATCCAACACATTATATTCAGTGGTAATTTAATTTGATAGAGCTGTTCGTTCAATATTCTATGTGATACCTTGTTAAAAGCCTTGGCAAAGTCCAAGTGTATCACATCTACTGAGATCCCATGTTCCAGGGCCACACTTACCAGTTCAAAAAAGGAAATCATGTTTATAAGGCAGGATCGTCCCCTTATAAAACCATGTTGTGATATATCTATATTTTGTACCCTAAATATGTGGTCTATAATTCGTTGATGAACAACTCTTTCCAAAATCTTGCCTACCACCGATGTCAAGCTTATCAGTCTATAGTGTTTGGTTTCTGATCTAGATCCTGACTTAAATATGGGAGTCACATAAGCCTGCTTCCAATCTTTCAGGACTTCTCCACTCTTTAGTGACAGATTATATAGGACAGTCAATGGTCCCACCAGTTCTGTTTCTAATTCCTTAAGCACTCTGGGAGTTATACCATCTGGACCCACTGAACTATTGATTTTGAGACCTTTCATAATTTTACTAATTTCATTTTCAATTATTGGTGTATAGTCATCAGCATAATTTATAATAGGTTTATCTATTGTTTCTTTCAGTTCTTATACACTTAGAAAGTATTTATTCAATTCTGTCGCCATATCTGTCTCATCAATAACAGTCCCAAATTGTGTTATAATAGGTCCAACTCCCTTCTGATTTCCCTTTAAGGCACCTATATAATTAAAAAACTGTTTCTTATTATCTTTCACTTTGTCTATTAAATTTAGTTTCATATTCCTTTTTGCCTCTCTAATAATATATTTTAATTTCGTGTTACATTGTTTGAGTTTTTCTTTACCATTTATTGATTTTTTTTTTACATTTAATAAACAGCTTCTTCTTTTTTATAATAGTTTCTTGATATTTGAATTCCACCATGGGGGACATCTCTTAATATTTTTGTATTTTCTGATCACTGGGATCCATTTGTCAGTGCAGTAATCAAGATGCTTTTTTATGTATAGCCATGTTGATTTTAGGTCCATATTTAGAAGTTCTTCTTTCCAGCTCCACATTGATAAGTGTTCCTTATTTTCTTGTAATTCGCCCTATGATCATTTTTAATTATAGTTACACCTTTTGTTATTTCATGAACTGATTCATATGATAATTCAATAATTCGATGAGCACTATCCGCAAGCAGTTTTACATTGTGTATATTTTCCATATCATTTGTCAAGACAAAGCCTAGGATATTTTTTTATACCATAAAAAATCACAACAAAATTCCACACTATCTGGGCCAAAAGCGAGGAGGGAAAAAACTGCTAAAAAAGGGGAACTTTTTACTTTTTTTTTCACTATCCAGATCTCAGAATCAGTGCATCTGACCAGAACAAAATTTGCTACATCAAGAGATCTGCCTCACAGGACAGCACATACCAAATGTTGTGTAAATCCATTGATTGGTTGCAAAGTTATTAAAGTGCAAAATTTGAGGTTTAACATTAAACAGGATACTCAACCCTTACTATGGGGGCACAACTGTGCCCCATAATATATTATCTGCAAAAAACTTTGTTAATGCACCATTAGGGTTCCAGTGACAAAAGCTGGGAAATGCAGTCTTAGGGTTTGCAAAACTAACACCCAACCCCCACCATGGGTTTCCAACTCTAACACCCCACCCCCACTCTATATGCAGGAAAAGGCATGGGGTTGTGCCTGGGAGTTGTGAACCCTAACACTCACTACATTCCATGAGTAAGTAACCTGAGATGGGTACAGTATAGGAGAATAAAGTGAGCATTAGGGTTCAGTTGATCGGAAGCACATTCCTCAGCTGGTACTTCTACAAAATTCCTACACCACTCTGGAAGAGGGGGACTGTCAGATGGAGGCACCCAGGGTAGTGGACATGGATGATGTGGTGGACATCCATAGTGGAGACCCCAAGGGGAAGAGGAGAAAACCAGAGGAGGAGGATGCAACTTCTGGTGCAGGACTCAATTTTCAGAGGGACAGATTAGGGAATAGGAAGGGGGTGGAGATGGAGGCCAGGGGCCTATGTTGCACCATGGCCCAGAGGAATAGGAAACATATCCTTAGGATTGCTAGGGCAGCAGGAAAGAAGGGAAAGCTGGATGTTATTGTCCATCTGGGGACCAATGACCTGGCTAGGGATGGGGCTGGGATAGTGCAGGGGGAGTTTAAGGAACCAAGAAGTTGTGGTAGGTGAAGTGCCTAAAATTTGCTAAGTGTAGTATTTCGCATAGCACCCGAATTTTGCTTACTACTCCGCAAAGCAAAAAGTAAATAACTATGCATCTCAAAGTAACATGAAGTTCCCATTGTTCTCTGTGGACTTTGCATTACTTTGCCTTGTTTTCTATTGCCTTTGTGTTACTTTGCCTTGTTTTTGTGCTCTTTAAGGTACATTTTGCAATGAATCATAGGATGTAAGGTCACATGGGCTCTATATTGTCTTGCACAGTCTCAGTTCATCATAGTGTGTGTAGTGGAAATCTGGAGACAGTTTGCTTTCAGAGCTCTGAGACTCAAACCCTCGGAAAACCTTTAAAAGCACCTTTTTGCCACAGAATTGTGTGACAAAATCTAGTAGATCGATTGTAGTAAACCCTGATGTGATTATATCATCAAGCATTTATTGATGTTTTGTGAATATTGAATGTTAGTTTAGTTGATTCAGTCTCTGTACTGAGAGACACTGTAGAAGTGTGCTTTGGAGGAGGGGCTGATCTATGTAGTAGAAGGAGAGTTGTGAGAAAGGCATTTTTTTCAACCATTGTTGGCTATTGTTTTATTATTTTTGTGTTCAGGTAGACACAGTACAACTTCACTGAATTGTTTATAAATATTTTCTGTTTGCAGGGCAGTTTTTCAGTCTTTTTACAGGACTATCTGTGTTGTACTGTACTGAACAGTTAAAGTTTCTGTGCTTCACCTTTAATCTGTGTGTGCTCTGTCAAATGATATGCATTTCACTGTGGCACCACAATAGCAGTACTCTGAATTTCTAAGCCTGTCTGCAATTTATTTCCCTGCTTTTGTGTAGCTAGGTACTGTGTCTCTCCCCCCCATCAAAACAAGGTATTATTTTTTGACCATCAGCTTTTTGAAGATTGGCTAAGGATTCAAGAACAGGTACTGTGTTGTGCCTGTGCAGCAGCATTTAGTGTTTTGCTTCCCAGCCACCCAAAAGTGCAGAAATATCAAGATGTGGTAAATTGTTTGTGTCATCTGAAAAAATGCCCTCGGAGAGATGGTCAGGCAAAGCAGTTTCTGGCTGTGGTACAGCTGCCAAGAAGACTATTAGCTGCGGAAGTTGTTGTGAAGATGAGTCAGATTCATCAGGGGCTACCATTGGTAGCAGAGTTAAGAGTGATTATGGCCATGATAGTACACAGCTGAACAGAAAGGTAGTAGTTGGTGCAAGCAAAGGAATTTGTCCGACTATGTTTTTCACAGTGAACTCAGTTGCTTCAATATTGGTTGGAGATGGTGTTGTCCCTGTTGTTAGTAAAGTTAGTGAGGGCATGGTTGATAACAACATGAGTATTGCTACAAGTTCAACCTTGTTAAACTTATCATGTGGAAAACATGTTGTTGAATCTACAGACTTGGTGCAGTTGATGTCCCACTACCTACAGTACTTGAACATGCGTCTGATCATGATGATGACTCACAGTCTTATGTTTCCACTGATGTTGAGGATAAGCCATCCAAAGACCCAGAAATTGATGAAAAAAGCGTGGCTGATAATACTGAGGCTGCTGTTAAACTTGGAATATCTCCACAGGAGGACAGCCTCCAAAGTGAATTAGTGGATGATGATGCTAGCAACCTCATTTAGGAACCGTTAAGGTGGCTGTTTGTAAACAGTCTGTTAGTCAATTGCCCTCTCCTCAAAGTTCTGCTGTAGCTGTGTCTGTTGATGATGACCTTGAATTAATAGTCATAGATTGTGATGTTCAGCCAAAGTCCAATTCTTCACAACAGCAGAAATCATGCATTACATCTCCCATTTCATCGCCACCAAAAATGCAGTTCTATATGCAGCAGCAGCACCAGCAGTAACATGTGAAGAGTAGGGCATCCAAATCCCTAACCTCTGGGGATTTTTTTGTACAAGATGGCAACAATGAAACAGTGTCAATCTGCCAGCTTTGCCAAGTGTGTGTGAAGCATGGTAAAAAGGGTAGCCATTTGGGCACTGGGGGCCAGCATACTTATCTGAAGAGCAGGCACAAGGCACTGTGGATGTGGCACCAGAGGGGTGCTAATGCCATAGCTGGGCGTTCACCCTCAGCCACCTTAGTGAGCATGGTATACCCTTCCATCAGTGTAAGTAGCCATGTAGATAAAGTGGTGAAATAACACCAGTGGTAGCAACTTTCATGGCATTAGACAGCATGCCACGTTTACAATGCATAGTGCAGCTGGGTCACATACAGGCATACACATGCTAGACATGATACTGACAGAAATTGATGAGTGGCTGTACCCCCAGTCCCTAAAAGTTGGCTTCATAGCTACTGATAATAGATCAAATGTTGTGAAATGTATCAGCAATGGTGGCTTTGTGCGGGATCCCTGTATGGCCCTCAGTTTAAATCTGGTGGTACAGGAGTTTCTGCAGTACCCTGAAATAAAGCAAATGCTGACTGTTGCATGCCACATCTGTGCCCACTTTGCACTTTGAACACTGACTTCCTGCATATTTAACTACCTCCCTGAATCATGTGACCTGCAAACTTGCAAAGACAGTCAGGCATGTGATCAGTGGCCTATTTTTTAATGACTTTACCTTACCAAACTGTAACTCGAAGTGGACAATGCAAAGTAAGGCAAAGTAAGGTGAATTTCAAGTTTTTAATGGACAATTCGCATAGTGCTATGTGAATTCGAAGTGGACCACTTCGGGTTCACTTCACCTGTGAATTAAAACTTTGATGCATCTCTACCAGTGAGTGGTCTTAGAGAGGTGGCACACTCAGTTTCTTTCACTGAGGTGCTTCCTGTCTATGAAAGGGGGAGGAGAGGGTTCTTCAAACCAGAAGCTTCAATTCACAGCTGAAGGACTGGTGCAGAGAGGAGTGGTTCAGCTTCTAGGGACCCACCTTGGTGGATGGGGATCTATGCAAGAATGATGGCCTGCATCCATCCAGAAGGGGAACCACAGTCCTCAGTGGACAGTTAGCTGTTACTTTAATATTTAAAGTAGCTGGGGGGTGGCAGAAGGAATCAGGGAAGCAGAAATTGCTGTCCACATTCTTAAGTAGAAAGGAGGGAGATCACAATGGGAGAGGTACCCCTCCCCCCGGGTGCAAATTAATAAAGAATGAAAGGGATAGAAATGGAGAGGAAGGGGAACATAGATATTAAAAAGAGAGGGGGGGAGGTGGACAAAAAGGAAAAAGAGGGATTCCATGCAGAGTGCAAACAAAATTTGGAAGGCCATGTGTACAAATGTTAGAAGTCTAGGAAATAAGACCTAGAGATCACAATGGCAGAGGCTGACCTGGATCTAGTGGCCAGTACTGAGTCATGGTACATTGAAAACCATTACCAGGGCATGGCCATACCAGGATACACTCTGTTCAGGAAAGACAGGGTGGGAAGGAAAGGAGGTGGGGTGGTTGTTAATATGAAGGAAAGCATAAAAGCAATGGAGATACAGGGAGATGGCAGAGGTACTGTGGGTCACTCTGGAGTCAGAATGCGGAGCCACTATTCACATCGACGTGATCTACAGCCCTCTGGCAAAGGAGAAGGAGTTAGATAAGGTACTGTTGGAAGCCATTGGCAAAACCACAAAAAAGGGGGAGGTGCTGCTGGTGGGATACTTCAACCTGCTAGATGGAGATTGGAGTCTCCCAGCTACAGCTACAAATACAGTAGATGCAGGGACATCTCGGACTGCAGGAGAATTCCTCAAGCAACCAGTCAGTGAGCCCACTCATGATGGGCCAATACTGGACCTGGTACTCACTAACTTGGACAGTGTTGCAGACATCAGGGGGACCAGTGATCACTGTACAGTGTGGTTCAAGATAAGGATGACTGTGGAATGAAACCACACACAGACAAGGGTACTGGACATCAGGAGGGCAGATTTTATTATGATAGGTGAATGCCACGGGGATAACCTAATGTGGGCGATGACATGCAGGGGTGGAGAAACAGTAGGCCAAGCTAAAAGGGGGCACAATGAAGGCAACAACCCCAAACCTCTGCATCAGGCAAGTGATCAAAAGCAAGAGGAAAAAGAGACCTTATGGTTCTTGAAAGAGGTGAAGGAAAAGTTTAAGTCTAAAAGAGTTGCATTCAGGAGGTAAAAGGAGACACTGAGGGAGGAGGATAAGGTTACAAAAGGGCTGCAAGACCATTGGCATTATGGTTTCATGGGAGGGAGGTCATGTCAAACTAAGCATATAGATGTTTTTGTCTGGGTTACCAGGGAGGTGGCTCAAAGGAGAGCAGTGGACGTGGCCTATCTGGACTTTAGTAAGGCTTTTGACACTGTGCTGCACAGGAGGCTAGTTAAGAAACTAAGCAGCCTGGGGTGGGAAAGAAAGTGGCAAACTGGGTATCAAACTGGTAAAGGGATAGGAGGCAAAGGGTGGTAATAAACGGTAGCCACTCAGGCAATAGGAGATTGACTAGTGGGGTGCCACAGGGCTCAGTGCTGGAACAGGTCCTCTTCAATGTCTTCATACTTGATATTGCAGAGGAGCTTAAGGGTAAGGTGTGTCTCTTTGTGGATGATACAAAAACCTGCAACAGGTTTGACAATCAGGAAGGGGGAGAGTGAATGCAAAGGGATCTGAGTAAACTAAAAGAATGTTCTGTGCGTGGCAGCTGGATTTCATTGCCAAAAAGTGCAAGATTGTACACTTAGGGATGTGGAACTCAGTGGCTGTGTATAATGTGGGGCAAGTGGAGCTTACAGTCATCAAGAAAGAAAGAGATCTAGGGCTCATCATATCTGATGAACCTCAGCATAGCTGGGCAGTGTGACAAAGCAGTGGGAAAGGCTATCAGGATGCTTGGGTGCACTGGGAGTGGATTTTCTAGCAGGTGGAGGGAGGTGGTGCTGCGGTTGTATTGCTCACTTATGAGGCCTCACCTGGAGTATTATGTCCAGTTCTGGAGATTGCACCTCTGCAATGACATTGAAAGACTGGAAGCGGTACAGTGGAAGGCAAAAGAAATGGTGAGAGGGTTGCATGAAAAGCCATATGAGAAAAGGCTGCAGTAACTCAATACTGACTACCTGGAAGAGAGGAAAGAGAGAGAGGGGACATGCCTGAAACCTACACGTACCTCACAAGAGTGAACAAGGTGCAAGTGGAGAGTCTATTTCAGAGAAAGGAAATTACTAGAACAAGCAGGCATGCAATGAAGCTAAGGGGGAAATTTAAGAGAGATGTGCAGAAATACGAGGTACTTCATGGAAAGGATGGTGGATGACTGGAACAGCCTGCCAGAGGAGGTAGTAGGGACAAAGACTGTGGGGAGCTTTAAGCATGCATGGGATAGACATAGGGGCATATTAGAGGAACTGGGGAGGGAGTGACACCTATGACCAACTAGGATCAGCGGTGATGAAATAGGCAGGGACAAGAGCCACACTGAATGAGCCTAAAGGTCCTTTTCTGCCAACAAAATCTATATTTCTACATTTCTTTTCCTTTGATTGGGTGACCAAGGACATTATTTATTTATTTATTTGTATTTATTTAATTTGTTATACAAGGAAAAGCTCCATTGAGCAAAAGCTCATTTGCCAGGAGGTCCTGGGTAGGACAGCAAAAACAATACATACAGTCTGGAATTACTGTATAGAGACACAATAATCATCAGATGGCACAAAATACATACAACATAAGGAGAACTGAGTACAAAAGCAGGGAATAACAGTTAAGTATTGGGGAGGGATAAGTTTAAGTCTTAGCATAATCTATTTGCTACAGGATGTTTAAAAGTAAAACAGCTTATGGTTAGCAGACAGTGAAGTAGCCTAATACATGAAGAAAGAGGTGGTCATGGTGATTACCACTCATAATGCCATAATCGAATGTTGTATTAAAAGGCACACACATTTATAGTGCAGTGTTGGTGTGGAAGACTTTGGAAGTGAGAGGTACAGACCAGGGTGGGTAATTTGATTAGTTTCTAATGGGCACTCCACGCTGAAGGGGCTGCCCAGCCAAAGGCAATTTTCCCATATTTTGTGAAGTGCCTTGGGATATCAAGCATAGCATTATGCAGCCTATGTGCATATGGGCCTTGGGCCCTGTGAAGGAGTGAAGAGATATATCTAGGTAGGGAATGACAGAGATCTTAAAGGTCCAGAGATTTAGATGTCTTAGTCTTCTAGTTCCAAGCGATGGCCAGCCTACTTCCTTATATATTAGGCAGTGGTGTGTGAGGGCAGGGAGCTCACTGATGAAGTGGAGTGCTCTATGGTAGAGGACATCTAAGCTCCTCAGATATGTGGAGGTGGCACTTCTATAAATGAAGTCACCATAGTCCAGCAACGGAAGGAATGTAGCCTGTACCAACATCTTCTTATCATCTTGGTTTAGGTAGGATTTATTATGAAAGTAAAAACCCAGTTTCTGCTGTAGCTTTTTGCAGAGGACATCTATGTTGACAGTAAATGTGAGTTTATTGTCCATTCACATGTCTAGGTATTTAAAGGTGCATACAGGTGATCAGATTAGATCAGGGAGAAGCAGTGGATTTGGCCTACATAGATTTCAGTAAGGCTTTTAATACTGTTCCACATAGTAGACAAGTAAGCAAGCTAGGTAGCCGGGGTGGTAAAAAAGTGGTAAATTGGGTAACATATTGGTTAGGGAATGGGTGACAGAGGGTGAAGGAAAACAGAGTTTGCACCAAGGAAGGGAGGGTGACAAGCGGGGCACCTCAGGGATCAGTGTTGGGACCGGTCCTCTTTAATGTCTTTATAAGTGACATTACAAAAGAGCTGGAGGGGAAGGTCTGACTCTTTGCAGATGACACCAAGATCTGCAACAGTGTGGAAAGCACAGGGGGGTGGAAAGAATGAACAGAGAACTGAGAAAACTCAAGGAGTGGTCAAGGGAATGGCAGCTTGGTTTCACTGTGAAAAAGTGCAAAATAATGCACTTGGGGCTAAGAAACCAGAGCACTGAGTACAAAATGTGTGGAGTGCAATTGGCAAAAACCAAGCAGGAAAGATACCTAGGGGTAATTATATCAGATGACCTGAAGGTGGCCAGGCAGTGCAGCAAGGCAGTTGAGACAGCTAGAAAGATACTGAGGTGCATAGAAATGGGTATCATCAGCAGAAAGACTGAGGTGGTGTTGCCCCTGTATAGGTCACTGGTAAGACCCCACCTGGAATACTGTGTCCAGTTCTGGAAACCACAGGCTGGATTCAGAAAACCCATGAAAGTCCCATAGCTGCAGGAAAAATCCAGTGCAAGTTGATTGCCACTTGCGGATCTGTGGGTTTCCTGCAGCTGCAGGTATTCACAAAAGTAGAGCTAGATTACAATCTGCTTCATGATTAACAGTGACTTGTAGGTGGTGTTGCCAAGGAAATCCCTGCAGCTGTGGAAAGATGTCATGGCCGGTGGAACCAGCCAGAACATCTTCTGCAACTGCTGCTGCTCTGAATCGCAATCACTGCACCTGTGGGGATTTCGGTCTGCAACTGGAGGTGCAGCGTGGGATTTAGTCCCACAACTGTTAATGAATCTAGCCCCACATCTCCAGAAGGACATAGACAGAGTGGAGGCAGTCCAGAGAAGGGCACCTAAAATGGTGCAGGACTGGATCAAAAGCCCTATGAGGTGAGACTAAAGGACCTCAATATGTACACCCTGGAAGAAAGGAGGGAGAGGTGTGATATGATATAGACCTTTAAATACCTCACAGGGGTAAATAAGGTACAGGAGAGAAGTATGTTTCAGAAAAAAAGGTGCTCAAGAACAAGATGACATGCTGTGAAGCTGGAAGGGGGTAGATTCATGAAAGATGTGTAGAAGTACTTCTTCACAGAAAGAGTGGTGTATTCCTGGAACAGCTTTCCAGCAGAGGTGGTGGGGGTGAAAACAATGATGGGGTTCAAGAATGCATGGGATAGGAACAAAGAAGTGTAGTGGAAAAAAAGAGGGGGAAGAAGAGCTGTAGCTAAAAAAGAGTCTGTGGTGAGAATGTAGATAAGGAAAAATGGGCAGACTGGGTGGGCCAAGTGGTCCTTATCTGCCTTCAAATTCTACCGTTCTATGTTTCAGTGAAATATAGATAGATAGATAAATAGACAGACAGACAGACAGATACAGTAAATAGCTATTTATTAATATTAGGGTATTAACAGACTGCAGTAAAACCCATCTAAGCAAGGATTTTAACCTGAAAAATGAGCCAGTCCTGGGGGAGAGAGGTTATCAGAACCTGTTCATCCATCCGGGACTGGGTCAGTATAGCGCTACCTGAACAGCACGGCAATAACCGCACTGCAGATAGCGCTAAACCTTGTACAGCGTCAGGGGGTTTTCAGCATTCGGGAACAACTGCTACCCCTGTAGCTGTACACTCTGATGGCTCAGTGTTAAAGTGGCTGCCGATGCAGTACCTGGCTGAGCCGCTCCCACGGTGAAGTGGTTAAGGCACCAGCACCTTGCAGCATAGGGGACCAGGGGTGGTGGTTCGGTTCCCCCCAGGTCTCATAGTGTTGTGGCTTTTTTTTATTTAAAAAATGAATTTTCCCTCCTCCAGAGTTTTGCCCATGCCTGAAGTGCACACTCCTTGGAGTTAGTTATTTTTAGTGTGTGTGTGTGTGTGGGGTGAAGCCTCCAGGAAAAAAATGACAGTGGAATTTTTCTCAATGGTGTGTGCTGCTTCTGTTGTGGTCAGTGTTTTTCCTGACCTTATTTCAGCGCACACCATTTTCCTGTGGCATTATTTGCTCTGCTGTTACATCAGCAGCATTATGACCCCGTGCCATCCATGCCTACCCTGCATTCCAATAAATGGCATTAGATTACTTACTTTCTTTTTTGTTTTTGTTTTTTTTAAAACTTCTTTATTAAAGTTTTATTATTTTCACTATTAAGACATACATACAGACACCCCAGGTTACATGCCCGGGCCCATATCCCCAAACTGGATATGGATACTATATACAACCCCCAAAACTATTTACAATCACAGTTATATATTGTCACACCTACCACTTAGTCTATTTATATTCTAGTGACCTTCACATCCATCTTTTCCATTCTGGATACCATATTCTTTTACTTAGCCGGATTACTTTGTATAAATTTCCCAACTTAATGATACCTATACTTTCTCCGGACTAAACCTTCATAACTGTGTCCCTAGGAGAGAGAGAGAATCCATCCTAACCAACCAGAAAAAGACATACCATCCAATCTCAATAAACAACTTCATGAGAGTTATATATCTATGCTCCTAAAGGACTTATCTTATGAAAAAAATAAATATGTTTATATTCAGGCCTAGGCCCTTCATACATTTTCGCAAAAAAAAAAAAAACTTTATCAGCTAATCTCTTTCAGACAGACAGATCTGTGTCCGAGGACCCTTCTGCTGCAGTGAATACACCGTCTCCAAAACCCCCCACCGTCTATCATACAATTTCTTTTTCCCTTCTAATAATATACACCTTTTAAGCCTATCCAGAACCTGTAAAAGGTCACTGACCCACTGATCATAAGAATAAGTAATGTCCTTCTTCCAATGTCTCAGGACAAAAGCTTTAACCAAGGCTGACATCAAAGACACATGATATTTAGCTGAGTCTTTCACTACAGCCTGCATATCTCCTAATAGACATATCGCTGGTTCAATGTATTCAGCGTAATTTAATAGTGGATCCATTTCTTTTCTAATTTGATCCCATAATGGGTGGATTCTGGAACAGGACCACAAGACATGAAGTAAGTCCCCTGATTCCATACCACATCTAAAACAGCGATCTGTCTGTCTGAGTTTTCTAGAGCATAGCTTAACTGGGGTGTGGTAAATATTTGGGCAATTAAAAAATTGCATATTCCTATACTTCGGAATAGGCAAAACTTTGATATTTTTCCAGATTTCTTTCCAGTCAGGCCTCTGGGGGGATAAAGTTTTATCCCAGTATGTTATCTGAGATTCAATTTCTAAGCTCACAAAATCTAGCAGTACCCTGTACACTTTTGAAAGGGGATGCCGTAACAGATCGATCTCCTTCAAATGGTCCCAAGTAAATGGATTTGGTCCCCCATCTTTATTGTCCCGCATAAATTTCTGCATCAGTTTTACAATTTGTAACCTTTTGAAAAAATCCCATTCCTTAGCCTGCATTGGCAAGTTCACCCTATCTGCCAGTATGAGATCTGTCAAGTTCCATTCAGACAGTTGTGGTGCCCATTGACGGGTAATTATTCGATTCCCCAAATGGAAATTAGGGTTTCCTATTATAGGCTGATCTCTAGCCCCCCTTTGTATTCTCCTCTGTACTGGGTTTAATAGCTCCCACCATCCCTTAATTGATTTATATATTGGAGAGTCTTTTCCTATGTCTGGCAGGGCATCCGGATCTGTAAACAATAGTGCCTTAGGGGAGAGTTTAACATCTTTTAAAATACATTGTTCAATTTGAAGCCATGTTGGAGTATAACCCCCCTCTTCCCCATTCCTTACCCAATGCCCCATCAGACCCAATTGTCCTGCGACATAGTACAGTAGCAGATCCGGAAGCTTAATGCCTCCCCTAAGGTGAGAGAGGCGTAGAGTGGTTTGTTTCCTTCTTGGAGGTTTGGAATCCCACAAGAAATCTGAAATTATCCTCTGAATGTTAGTAAACCTTCCCTTCGGGATGTTGTAGGGTGAAAGATAAATCGGGTACAATAATCTAGGTAAAAGGTTCATTTTAATCAGACCCAATCTGGCAGTAAAATTTAGGGGAAGTCCCTTCCACCTTAAGATATTGTTTTTAATTACAGCCATTAAACTACCCAAATTTTCTTCCACCACAGTTTCTGATCTAGCTAAAATCCATATTCCCAAATATTTAATTTTTTCCGGGGCCCAGTTAATCTGTAGGTGACTAAAGACTGCTCTGTGAGTATAAACAGTAAGCGGTAGAACTTGAGTTTTACTTAAGTTTAATTTATAATTAGACACCTTCGAAAATTTCGCAATGATCTCCAAAGCATTTTGAAAACTGTCAGCCAGATTACTTAGATGTAGCAATATATCATTGGCAAATACCGAAAATTTAAGTTCCAGCCCTTGAACCTCAATCCCCTGGACCCTGGGTTCCATAGTGAGTGATCTTAACAAGGGCTCCAGGTATATATTAAATAGAATTGGGGACAAGGGACAGCCCTGTCTAGTTCCGTTTCGCAGGAGGATTTCTTTAGAAAGATATCCGTTACACAGGATTCTAGCTGTGGGAGCCTCATAGAGGTTTTTAAGGCCCCTGAGAAATCCCCTTGGGAACCCCATTCTCTCTATTGTAAGGAATAAGAATTTATGGGAAACCCGATAGAAAGCTTTTTCAGCATCAAGTGCTATTAAAGCCATAGCATATTTTGAATTAGAAGCCCTATG
This sequence comes from Neoceratodus forsteri, assembly GCA_016271365.2. Classification (NCBI taxonomy): domain Eukaryota; kingdom Metazoa; phylum Chordata; order Ceratodontiformes; family Ceratodontidae; genus Neoceratodus; species Neoceratodus forsteri. Next base: position 1,631,525,556 of record CM057456.1, on the reverse strand, counting down.
TAAAATATGGTGCAGTTTCCTTAATGCGTCATGTGCCCCCCTTCCTGGCATGAACCCAACTTGATCCTGACTAATGAGTATCAGAGCAATTTTCAAAACCCTATTTGCCAGAATCTTTGTGAGTAACTTAATATCTTGATTTATTAAAGTGATTGGCCTATAATTACCTGGTATATCTCTAGGCTTATCTGGCTTTGGAATCAATGTAATGTAAGCTTGGTATAGAGGAGGATGGGGAACCCCACCATTCATAATATTTGAGAACAAATCTTTCAACAAGGGCAATATTGTCACTGCATGTGCTTTATAGAATTTAGCTGACAGGCCGTCTGGCCCTGGTGCCTTCCCCTTTGGCAAGTCCTTGATTGCTTCCATGATCTCAGAGTCCAATACAGGGGCAGCCAATGCTTGGGCCTGCTCTGTATCTAGTTTGGGCAACAGTACTTCCTCGAGAAATCCATTAATTTCTGATTCTAAACTAGAGGCCCCCCCCGGTATATCGTTGCATAGTAATCCGCAAAAGCATCAGCCAATCTTTGGGGCTCCGAAATTAACTCCCCTCCAAAATTTACAGCCAGGATAGTTCTTTCCGCCTCCCGTTCCTTAATTCTATGGGCCAGTAACCGGCCCGGCACATCCCCCTGGAGCAAATATGTAGCATTCAGCCTTTCCAGCCACAGATCAGCCCTGCAGTTCAATATTCCCCTATATTCTTCTTTTAACTCCCTTAATTCCTTATCAATCTCTATTGAGGAGCCCTCTAGAGGTGATAATGACTTAATGGCTCCCATTATGAATTCTTCCCATGCTCTATTCAATTTATTCCTTCGAGTGGTATATTCCAGAGCTTTTCCTGCATATATTACTTTGCAGACAGGCCAAGCTAGTTTTTTGTCCTCCATAGTCGGAATTTGAGTTTGAATAATTTCTTTGATTGTGTCATCAAGTTTAGTCACCATTTTATCCTATGCTAAAATCCCCTCATCTAATCGCCATTGGAATGGTTTGGGGGGAGTATTATCCATCTCCCATAGCAGTTGGATTGGAGAGTGGGCAGAGAGCATTCTGTTAAAAGTATGCAATCCTGTAATACCCCTTAAGACTTCTCTATTAACCAAAAAAAAATCGATCCTCGAATATGTTCTATGAACCCCTGAATAGAAGGTCATCTCTGTATCCCCTTTTTTATACATCCTATATGGATCTACTAGTGCTGTAACTTCCAGAAGTCTATGTATAGCTAGCTGTGGGGGACTGGGTAATCTATTGGAAACAGGGGTCCTGTCCAACCTATTATCAAAACAGATATTCCAATCGCCTGCCATGATAATTGAACCTTAGGGGAACGTAGCAATATCGGCCTCCAGAGAGGCAAAAAATTCTGACTTAGCCGGCGTTGGACCATAAATTGAAGCACATACTAATGGACGTCCCATAATTGAACCCATCGCATATATCCCCCTAGCATCCTCTCTTGCCTGGGTTCGTCTATGACATATGGGCAGTCCCTCCTAACTAGTATTGCCACCCCCCCGACGCTTTTGCATTCCCAGCTCCAATTACTTTACCCACCCAGCTCTTCCAAAGAAGATGCAGTTCCTCACACAACAAGTGAGTTTCTTGAAGTGCAACAATATGTACCCCCAGCTGGTTTATATATCGTAGCATGACCAATCTTTTCTTCCTCCTCCCCCTGAGACCTTTAACATTCCACAAAAGAATTTTAATTGATACCATGCCTTATAGAGCCACCCCTACCATTCACTCTCATACACTCTGCTTTTCTTATGTCATAAATCATGGATTCTCTCTCATTCCTTCCCCCCCAAATTCCCTTTCTTACCGCCCCCCGATCCTACGATTGCCCTCCTTAAACTTCCCAAAACGTGTATGAGTCCCTCAAGAAGTCTCCTGTCCCCTCCCGAGTCCCAGTGTAACCCATTATGGAAGTCCACCTAGTTTGCCCCCTCTCGACTACAAACCTTCCTATCTCCTTCCTTAATTTTCATTTATGTACATAGAAGAAAATACTAGAATAGCCTATTAATATCTTATTGGATTTCTTCCCAATCAATTTCCTCTGGGCATAATTTAGGAAACTGAGGAGTCCCCCAGAGAATTACGCCTTAGTCTCCTTCTTACTTTCCAAAGGAACTTCCCGGCTCTCCTTATGGGACTCCACCAATCTATCCAATTCCTGTATCCTTTAATTTTTAAACTGCGGGGCCCCCTTACTTCCCTACCTTGTGATCCCCACTTGATCCTAAGCCCCTTTGAGTCACCCCGTTCATTGTATATCAAACCTTTATTTATATTTGTAAACTATGATACACCGACAGGACATGAGTAGCCATCAAACCCAACAGAAACCTCCTCTGAGGGGCTTCAGTTCACCCCCACAAACAGCCCCTTGCTGTCATAACACCCTTTGAAGTAGAGAGGAGATAGACAAAAAAAAAAAAAAAAGGGGGGGAGAAGGGGGGACCCTTCCCCACAATTGGGTTCGTTTCCCAAGTTTAAACTAAAGTCAGGATGGGCAACAAACAATTTTTGACCACCTTCGCAGAGTTTCCCAGCGCTAACAATCTGGTAGACCTTGTGTTACTTTCACCTTTGCCAGTCCCCTACTTGAACAAGTCAGGTAGTTCCACTCTAAGATTTTCCAGGGCTTCTGCTGCTGTGAGATATCTTCTGTCCCCTTTAGGCAATTTCACAGTCAGTGTAGCTGGATATTGTAACCGAAATTTCAAACCCACCATATACAGCTTCTTCTTGATATCTATGTATTCTTTCTGTTTCTCTCTCACCGACGGTACCAGATCCTGAAATAGCCATATAGAAGCCCCATTCCAGTGCAAGTTCCTGTTAGCTTTAGCTTTATTCAAAAAATGGGTTTTCTCCTTGTAGTTCAAAAACCTCATGATAACAACTCGGGGGCGAGCTCCAGGTGGGGGGGGGTCTCTCTCAACGAGCGATGTGCCCTCTCGATGTTGTAGGAGTCACCAAATGGAGTCGGTCCAAATAGTTTCAATAGAAGATCCTGGATAAATGCTACACTATTTGAGCCTTCCGATTTCTCAGGCAGGCCCCGCCATTATTAAATTATTCCTCCTGCTGCGTGATTCTTGGTCCTCTAACCGGTCTTCTAATTTTTTAACCTGCCTTTTCAAGCCGATCACTTCCTGGTCTATGGTACCCACTTTCCTTTCCTGAGAAGCCACTCTGGCCTCCACATCTCCCACTCATTGTGTAAGAGCATGCAGAGCAGGTTTTAGTATAGCAAAGTCAGCCACCAGTCCTTGCAGGAGATGCTTAATTTCAATAATATCCTCCGACGTGACATGCCCCCCTTGTCCTTCTATTCTCCGCTCCTCAGGCTCTTCTGGAGTCGGAGACTGGGGCTTAGGGCGTTTAAGCGCCGGCGATCTGGCTGCCATAGGCTCGGGGGTTTCCTTCCTCCATCTCGACCATTTCACGCTCAGGCCCCACTGACGTTCCAGAATAAATATTTCTCTTGCGATATTAAGTTCGCAGTCACCCGCTACAGCCCTGGATCCTCCTGACACTCCAATCTGCCATTACTTTCCGTTTTGCTTGGTCGGAAGGTGTTGAATTTTAATGCTTTGTACACCGGGACTTGGGAGCTCACTCGGAGACATCTACTCTGCGCTAGCTCATCACGTGATCCCCAGATTACTTACTTTCTACTTTATGATCAATGTGGAATCCCAAGCACCAAATGTGAAGCTTGAAATCAACAACACGGCACAATGCATTGTGTTTCTAGGCACTGGATGTGCCAGGTTGTGCGTGGAGGGTGTTATTGGTAATGAGCATCCCAGATATTTAAGGTAGAGTACAAAATCACTTTTGGCCAGTTAAGACCCAAACCCTTCATGTTGATACCAGTAGGCTTGCAGAGTGCTAAATACAGGGCAGAAGGGATTAGCTTCAGAGACATGAAGAGTCATTACTGCACTAGCCTGGGTTTCACAGTATAAGCTAATGCTTTCAAAACTAACTTAAGGAGGTAACTTACTTGGTATGCTGGGAGAAAAAACAGGCTACACACAAAGAAAATTAAAAGAGCAGGAGCACTTTCTGTAATAGTCATCAGCACTGGGACTGTCCCCAATTGTTAGTATACTGGTTACCCAGGCCACTGAACTAGGCCTCAAATCTTTCCCATGGTAACACTTTTCCACCGTTTGCTACATGATGTCAATGTAAAATGTTTCCCAAACTTTCTGGAACAGTTACAGACAAATCACCAGAGACAGAAAAAAATATCTGGGGCCTCAGCCAAGTGCATTCCACAATGAATACTGGTATCTCAATTTGCTCTTTATTTGTGTTAATTGACATTACTCAGTTTTAAAGATTTACAGCCGGAGAGATTAACAAAACATAGCCAGGTCTCCCATTGACAGTATTTACTTTTCCACCATTCAGTGAATATAATATCCATCTGTAAAACAAATGCTGTGCACTGTGTTAAAACTATTAATAAATCAGCCTAGTGTAAATGTCCTATTATATTCACAGTGCTACATATAATCAATGTTTCAAACTGAAGTACCAAACAAGATTGTAATGCTGGATATTCACTGTTTGGTACAAGCACATATCATTCTCAATCTGAATATCTAGATTGTTTTCTTTGTATTATAGGGCAGACTGAGGTTAAAGGCAGTAATGAAGTAAATTATTTATAAGTGTTTGCTCTTAGACCATAATTAAGTAGTTTCAAGATGATGCACACTGTACAATACATTGGAGTGGGGGAATTTTTCTCTTTTTTCACAACACTTATTATAGATATTTTCTTACATCCCCCCCCCACACACATACACACACACACACTTCTCAGGTACAGCAGGCCCTCCCAACCATGCTTCTACCATTATCCAAGCTGAATCTCCAGATACCCCTCCTTCTGTGCCCCCCATTACCACACTGCAGATGATCTCTATCACAGCAGGCCCCTCTTTTAACTTGAAATGAATTCTGCATGTCGAACAGAGGGCAGCAGAGTGGATGAGCTTAACAGAGCGGGTCAGGAGGGTGACTTCTGTAGATGATTGTGGGATGCACCTGGAACCTTGCCCAAAGCACAGTCAGCACATTGTTGTCAGGCAGCCATATAAAGACTCTCCGATTGCGTCATGGTTCTGTTCCCTAGGGCCACCAGGGGGCAGCTGTTCAGAGAGAGAGAGAGAGAGAGAGAGAGAGAGAGTAAAGACAGAGAGACAGAGGGAGCGAGATTATGTTAGTATTATTCCCTTTTGAGATGTTTTGCATGCTTGTGGATTATGCTGTACCTCACTTCTGCCTAACTAGGATCCTGGACATGGGGTAGGTACTGTAGGTAAACATTTATTTATCAGTTTACAAAGCCATTTCAACTCACAATTACAATAGGCATAAAATGCAGAATTTTGCCAGAAAGGTTTCTATATATATATTACTTTACATACTTTCCCTTGTGATACATACAGCTCTTATAAATATGCACATTTTATTATAAGGTCCGCATTAGGACAAAATAACATTAATAAAGTTGATTTTCAGGTGGGCCCAAAGTTGCAGACAAAACGCAAAAGAGTACAGCATACAACTTTGAAGATAAAAAGTGTAAATTCTTTATTTGTGGGTCATCAGCAAAACATACCTCTGAGCTTTGAGGTCATACTGCATCTTCATCAGATGCCCTGATGAAGAGGCAGTATGACCCCGAAGCACCAGGGTATGTTTTACTGAAGACCCACAAGGATTTACACTTCATATCTTCCAAGGTATGTGCTGTACTCTTGTGTTTTCTGCAGTTTGGCTGTGTTTAGTACAGCAGCAGCACTCGGATGCACCTGAGAGCACATGGTTGTTTGTGTTTGGTTCCGGTCCAAAGATGTAGACAAATAAATTTGCTAACCATTTCCTCAAGTTATCATACATAGGGCAGTATTGTATCTTCAGGGCAATGCAACTGACAGCCACATAAAGTGGCTTTATAAATGTGTGACTTATTCTCACACCTTGCTTAAAGAACATTGGATTGTTATGCCTGGTTCTGTTCCTCAGGACCACCAGGAGGCAGCTGTGCAGAAAGAGACAGAGAACGAGAGAGAGAGAGAGAGAGAGAGAGAGACTGTACAAGATGCTGCTAGTATTACTCCCTTCTGAGAGATTTTGCATACTTATGGATTGTGTTGTACCTCAATTCTGCCAGACTAAGATCCTGTACATGTAATATGAGCCAGGTTTCCCACAAGGAGTACGAGGATACACTAGCTTTCTGGTAATCAGACAGCCCTGGAATTTTCCTGTTACTGTCAACAGTATTCAATACTTAGAGCAAGAGTTCATATTAGGGAAAACAATTTGCACCTATACCTTTGATGGCCCCTTTCCTTCTATCTTGTAAGATACCCTTTTCCTTGCTGTGAGTTTGCTTTAGAATTTGTTAATTTTGAAAAAAATTATGGTGAGTATAGGAACACAGAAAGCAAGGACCAAATAAGACACAAAGTCCATGAAGTCTGTCCTGAGACCCTACCTCACATTACTTTAAAACAGTGCTACTTACAATATCTTGCACTCAGGACCCAGTGACAAAATCATCAAACTGCTAAGGGATACTAAAAAACATTTCATTACTGCCACATGCCACATTGATAACAAATGATACAATGGACTTAATATAAAATGCTCAACAGTTTTGCACCCATACCCAGCTCTTTCTCAAGTGTGATTGCATACATTTACTGTGCTGACATTTACACAAAATAAATACATACACATGGAAGTTGAAATCATTTAGTGCAAAACCTCTACTTAATTTCCATTGTAATTCAGCTATTTAGCATTAGCAATAATTACAATTTTTAGATGGCATTCTTCAGATTAGCCATCCTGCTATGACACTTGTTTGGGCTTCAAATAGCTTCCTTGTGAAGTCACTGGAGCGCACCATTCAAGCATAAATTGTGTGCCACTCAGGTCTCTATGGTAACAAACAACAGATACATCTGAGTATGAAGATACAAAGAGACAGAACATTAGGTTCATATTATGTATACAGTTTTAATACAAAGAGCATCCTAGTATACACAGTTTCCAGAGGACTCCCCTAGGCAGAACATAAATTGATTGCTGTAAAGAGAATATCCTAAACAAAAAGGCAACAAATTCCACATGTCATTTAATCCTTTTCCACAAGTGGCTTTCAGTTTATTAATGCATATTGATTCCTTTTGAAAAACTTTTTGATTAATGTCTCCCCCACCATGGGACTACACACACTTTTTCAATACCCATAAAGGAGAGAGAATGACCTGAACCACTTGTCGTAATATGCATTGCCAATGCATTTCCTGGGAGCATGAGGTCATAATGTAGTAAACAAAAACAGCGCAGCAATATGCCGCTCTGATAATACAGTGGGTACATTGTTAGCACTGACACACTTTATACCACAAGTAAAGATATCTAACAACACAACACTATTTTGTTTTATGCTGGGGGCTCCACGTCCGCACCCCCCATTATGGGGGGCTGTACTCCAGAACCCCCTCTTATAAAGATTATCAACTCTGAGGGTTATGTACCTCGGGGTGGCAAGAAACATGCACAGGGGAAAAGAAGGTCCTCTTACAGGTATTTTTTTTTATTTCTTCAAAAAAAAAAAAAACACAACAACATCAGTGGTCTGGGACCGGGATTCGAACCCCAGGTCATAGACGCAGCACTTCACCTTACTGCCATTGGCTCATTCCTCTGAACCATGGCAGCTGCTCGCTGAGCCACCCACCCAGCAGAGGTCTTCCCTCTGTGTCATGGCTTCTCAGTCAAAAGCATACAGGGTAAAAATCCATGCGGGGAGCATTTCGATGCTGCGGTGTTTTGTACCCTGTAGCAATAGTGCCGTACACTGTATCTGTGGTGCGGTATGGACTGCGCTAAACAGATTACAGCATATTGACCCGGTACCTTTCCGGCATCCCTCTCTGCTATACAGTTTGAATGCTCACCCACCCTCAGTTTTAATTAATGACATGTTTTTCCTACATAATAGCTGCCACATAAACATTTTGCTAGGTACACCATATGCTCCAAGTTGTAATTAATAAATTGTCTAATGGTGTACTCTTTCCCCACTATGTCCATTCCAAACATGCAGCTTTTAATCATGTTTTTACAACATTTACAATGACTGCAGCTACAATTTTCCACAGGAAGCAGTGACACCCACTCAGTCCTTTGTTGTTTCTGAAAACTATTTCCCAACACATCTTTGTGTGATTTTGTATTTCTTTGAAACTTGGCTTCCTGGCCAGATGCCCTTTGGGGTAACCACTGCCTCAGTGCTTGTGCACAGAGGTTCTTTGTCTGTTAAATAGTTTTTTGTTTTAATTGGGTTCACCACAACATAACCTAGATAGACCATCTTAGGGTAACTGGTTGATTCCACTGGGATGTCAAACAGATGAGGCATACTGATGAGTCCTGGTAGGATGAAACACATGTCTTTGTCTTCTGTTGGCAGCCTTTGCAAACTGTGTGAGAGGCCTTTCGGCACCATGCATTTCTGCTTAAAGTTGAACCAGCATAATATTCTGTGGTGATTTGCATATGCAGCCCATGATGCTTTGCATTGTGGGGTCATGTGTGATTTTGTATTTTTATGTTGATATGTCTCATGCACAAAGCTGGGGGAGTCCCTGGTATACTCATGCAGGGAACCATCCGATTGTAAGACTTACCAATATTCCATCACTATCTGTTCAACATTGTGTGACTGAAGGCTGGAGATGGAGGCAAACTTTAGATGGCTAGCAAGTAGGAACTAGTTCATTGCCAATATTTCTATACGTACTTTAATTCAAATCCATATCATGTACCAAATCTTTTCTGCCTATATCTGCTTTCTCTTTGGCTGATAACATACATTCCAAAGTGTAACCCCTATCTAAAAAGTGAGCTGTTAATACCTCCACCTGGATTTTGTAGTCACTCCTTTATGGGTATTGAAAAAGTGTACATAGGCCCAAGGGAAAGAGAAAAAGAGACCGCTGTGGTTTTCTAAAAAAGTAGTGGAGAAAGTAAGGGCAAAAAAAACTGTCATTTAGAAGGTATGAAAAAACATAGAAGGAGGAGGATAGGGAGCGTTACCAGGAGGAACAAAGGCAGTCAGGAAAAGCAATTAGGAGTGCAAAGGCACAAACAGAGGAGAATATTGCCCAGTCAGTACAAAAAGAGGATAAATCATTCTTTAGATATATAAGTGAGAAGACAGAGACCAAGGGAGGGATAATAAGGGTAAAAAGGGAAGGAGGGTTGTGTGGAAGAGGACCAAAAAAGCAGACATACTGAACAAAAGTATTTACTGAGGAAGTGGTAGGTGATGGGCCAAACATAAGGGACAAGGGCATTGCAGGAAGAAAGGGCGACACTAGTCCTTTTACAGAGAAGAGAGTTCTCAAGGAACTAGCATAGTTGAAAGTAGCCAAGGCAATGGAACCTAATGGATTGTACCTCAGGATACTGAGGGAGCTCAAGGAAGTTATGGCTGTATCTCTGACAGCCCTGTTCAACCTGTCACTAAAAACAGGGGAGGTTCTGGAAGACTGGAAGGGGGAAGATGTGGGCCCACTTCACAAAAGTGGAAACAGGGAGGAGACAGGAAATTACAGACCTGTCAGACTGACTTTGGTAGTGGGTAAAGTAATGGAATTGCTACTGAAGGAAAGGATTGGGGAATACCTTGTAACCAGTGGATTACAGGATCCGAGGCAACATGGTTTCACAGGGTGAAGGTCTTGCCTGACAAACCTGATTGAGTTTTTTCACTGGGTGATCAGTGAAGTAGATAAGGGGGGAGCAGTATGTGTGGCCTACCTGAATCTCAGCAACGCCTTTGACACTGTTCCACATAGGAGACTGGAGAACAAGCTGGGCAGCCTAGGAGTAGGTCCAAAAGTGACAGAATGAGTAAGAAGTTGGCTAAGCAATAGGAGTCAGAGGGTGCTGGTAAATGGTGTCCACGCTGGAGAATCAAGATGACCAGTGGGGTGACACAGGGGTTAGTACTAGGCCTAGTCTTCTTCAATGTCTTTATTAGTTACATTGCAGAAGGGCTGGAAGGGAAAGTGTACCGTTCATGGATGACACAAAAATCTGCAACAGAGTGGACACACCGAGGGGGTGGAAAGAATGAGGGATGATCTGAAAAAGCTGGAAGAATAGTCAAGGGTTTGGAAGCTGTGTTTCAATGCAAAAAAGTGTAACATCATGCACATGGGGCACAGAAAACCAGGGGCAATGTAATAAATGGGCAGGAATTAGTAACCTCAAAACAGGAAAGGCAATTGGGGGTAACCATTTCTGATGACCTGAAGGTAGCCATGCAGTGTGATAAGGTAGTGGGGAAGGCTAGCAGGATGCTCAGGTGCATGGGTAGGGGTATCACCAGCAGAAAGATATAGTATTACCCCTGTACAGATCACTGGTAAGACCCCACCTCAAGTATGGTGTACAGTTCTGGAGGCCACATCTCCGGAAGGGCTTAGATAGGGTGGAGGCAGCACAAAGGCAAGGCAAATTTTATTTTAAAAAGACCCCATTCCAGAGGCTCTGGATGCCAAACATGTTAAAACTACATACAAAATACAATCAATGAATTATATGTACAAAATAACACCACAACATACAAAATAAATATTCGATGCTATAACTCATTATTATAAAGTTTATAAATACTACAATCAGCAATAACTACTGGCTAAAATATAGCCAGGGACCAGTTTAAACACAAAAGTCAGGGATCAGAAAGATCTATAAATCAAAGACCAGGAAGGCCTGATTATACAGGAAGGCCTTGAGGCGGGCTTTGAACACCTCAACAGAAGGGGCCTCTCTTACAGCTGGAGATAGCAAATTCTGCAGGATGGGGACAGCAACACTGAACGTTCTGTCACCTGCTGTTTTTATCCTCATCCTGGGAATTACAAGGAAGCCCCTAGAGGAGAAATGGAGAGAGCGGACTGAGATAGCAGGTGTAAGAAGGTCCTTCAGGTAACCAGGTCCCAGGCCATGTAGGGCCTTAAAGGTGAGCAAGCCCACCTTAAAGAGGACCTCCACTTGACCGGCAGCCAGTGCAGTTTAGGCAGCACCAGGGTGATGTGACAGCACTTAGACTGTCCTGTCAACAACCTGGCTGCTGCATTCTGCACCAGCTGTAGCCAGTGCAGGGTACCTCCAGAGACCACAAGATAGAGCGCATTACAGTAGTCAAGCCTGGACATCACAAAAGAGTAAACCAAGGTGGGAAGGTCCAGGGGTGGAACTAGGGACTTTATCCTAGCAATATTCCTCTGATGATAGAAACTGGTATGGACAACGGATGACACCTGAGACTCAAGAGTCAGTCCGCTGTCGAGAATAACGTACAGATAATGTATCCAAGAGAAGGCCTTCAATGGTACAAACCCAAGAAAAATCCCTGTTTCAGCACCAGAGGTCAACCTATCGCACCCTCTGTTCAACTCCACCACCAGTACTTCCGTCTTGTCAGGGTTCAGTAGCAACCAGCTGGAGGCCATCCAGTCATTGATCTCAGCAAGGCAGCTGTTAAGCACTTCCACTGCATTGGATGTTCCAGGGGCAAAGGAAAGATACAGCTGGGTTTCATCAGCATAGCAATGAAAACCCAAGCTGTACTTCCTAATGAGCTCTCCCAGGGGCAGCATGCACACAGTGAACAACATCGGCGACAAGACCGACCCCTGGGGAACTCTGCATGACAGGAGGCTGGGGGAGGAGGAAAAATTCCCCATCACTACCCTTTGCCTCCTGTTAGTAAGAATAGACTCAAACCAGCAGAAATTCAGTGCTGGCTAGTCCACAGAATTCCCTCAGGTGGTCAAGTAACACACGATGGTCCACCATGTCAAATGCTGAAGAGAGATCGAGGAGGACGAGAATTGTCCCCTTCCCTCAATCTCTTTCCCTAAGGAGGTGCACCCAAACTAATGCAGTTTTTGTGCTATGCCTCACATGAAACCCAGACTGGAGTGGTTCATATAGATCATAGGCCATGAGGTGCTCCTCAAGCTGAAACACCACCACCTTCTCGACAATCTTACCCAAAAATGGAAGGTTGGAGATGGGATGGTAATTTGCCTTGACGTCAGGGTGGTCCAAAGATGGTTTCTTCAGAAGGGGTCTCACCAATGCATCCTTCAAGACATCAGGAAAGACCCCCTCTGAAAAGGAACACTGGATAATCAAGGTAAATACCAGGCCAATGAAGTCAACACATCCCATTAAGAAACCAGTAGGCACTGGGTCCAGTTTGCAAAAGGTGTGCCACAGCTTGGAAGCAACCTCAATGACCTCAGCCACCTCCACCAGTGTAAACTCATCCCAACCAGGCAGAATGCTCTCCGGATGCCCATGGTGACCACTGTCAGCCAGAATATGGCTCACTGGAGGAATCCCCAGCCTGATGGTGGACACCCGGTCTGAGAAGAAGTGAGCAAACTCTTCACATAATGCATTTGAAAAGGCTCCTTTTGGCTGTAGATAGGAAGGATGAAGAAGCATATCCACAGTTCAAAAGAGCACATTTGGTTGGTTCTTCCCAGCAGCAATCTCCCTGGACAGGAATTCTGCCTTCTTATGGTTGATTGCCCCAGTACACATCATAGTGTGTACGCAGGGCTAGTTAGTCCACCTCCAGATTGGACTTCCACCAGCAGCGCTCCAATCTCCAACCCACAGGCTTCATCGACTTAAGCTCCCCATCATACAAAGGGGACCTCACGTGAGAAGATTTGGGTTATACATGGACCACTGCGAGGGAGCTGAGTGCACCAGACATTGCTTTAATACAGGCAACAACTGCCGTGCACACACCCCCAACGCATGCACTGTCCACATTAGATAGATCAGCCACCGCCAAGAACCCTCGGGGTCAAACCCCTCAAAGGGTGGTAGCCAACCATCTCAGCAGGGGGAGGGCTCTCGGGGGGGCCCTGAACAAGAATTCCACATGCAATGATTGGACCAAATGACCCAGTCAATCCTGAGACTATTTATCTCAAGCCCAAGGGAGAACACCAGGTCCAGCATATGGCTGCCCTAATGGGTCACGGAAGAAACTACTTGCAGCAGGCCGAGAGATAACATCATCTGGAGGAAGTTGTAACCGAGCCGGGAAGATTCATTGTCAGCCCAAACACTGAAGTCCCCCAACACTGAACATCTGGGGCATCCAATGTTTCACCAATGATGAAGTCAGCTACCTCCTGCAGAAATTCTCCCACCACCCCAGGAGGGCGATAAATTAGGAGAATCCAACAACTTGCACCCGGACCCCAATGGACAGCCACACACTCAAATGAAACTGGTGCTTTCACTGGGTGCAGGGTGAAGCCCAGCTCAGATCTAAAACAGATGGCAACCCCCCCGCCCCTTCGTTTTGCTGTGGGGCATTGCACTATAGTATACGCGGGAGGGACAGCAGCCTCTAAAACTGGGCCAGCATGATCACCAATCCAGATCTATGTGATGTAAGCCAGATCAACTGAAGAAACCAAATCCGCAATAATTGCAGTCTTGTTTCTGATTGACCTGGCATTGCAAAGCACTGGCTTCATGGGATTGGTGGACAGTGCATCCCCTCTGGCTACCTGCTCACTCAGTCTGGTGGGAACCCTGTTGTTGGGAACTAAACATGCCTAGCCTCTCCCTAAGACCCATCTAACACCAGGGAACCTTCTGCATCCAACTACCTTGATCCAACCACCTACAGCAGTGAATGGGGCACCCCAACCCAAATGAACAATGTGGTTCCTCTTCATTCCAACCTCTCTACAGCACCTTGCTGTGGTGGTAGAAACTGGGAGGTTGGAAATAGGTTGCAGATCAAGCAACTGGGATGCCTCATACATTATCCTAGCCCGCCCCAGGCCCTCACACCTTCCCAGACACATCCCTCCTGACTACGCAGTCCCAGGCCTCCAGATACTAATTCCACAAACACACACAATATTAACATACACTTAAACAATAAAAAACCCTACACCACACACACACACACACACACACACACACACAATACATAGTTAACTAGAACCTAAATTACCCCCACCCACAACCAAAACCAACTAAAAGTCCAATATATAAGCTTTAAAGATCTTGGAGAGAAGATTTCCGCTCACATAGAAAAATATTTGCTGCCAACCACTTTAAGGCAAGGGCAGTCTCACTGGCCCAGTCCCTTCACAGTCACAGTTCGATAATCCAGCAGTAAAAAGCTCTTCAACTGCATGCAACCATTCCAGGGAAAACCTGTATGCACCCCAAAGCAACCCTCACCAGCTACTGGGGCTCCAAAAACAATTTCTGGTGTAGAAGATCTTTGACCCCCTTGATGATAAATTCCCAGGGGCAGGTAATCAAAGGTCCAGGGAACGTAATCCCCACCTTAGTCCACAGACAGCCGCTTCAATCAGTGAAACTGCCCAAAAGTTCTGAAGGACTCTACAGAGATATTCAGGCAGAGTAATCTCGCCAGCAAACCCTTGCCCCGGGTGCACTAATGCAGAAGTGCCCTCTATGACTGCATGCCCTGGGAATGCAGTCCCTCTGACCTGGAGAAAAACTGTCTGCACATCAATGGCCCTCTCGTTTGATGTAAAAAGAAGCACCAGCGAGGTGCACAGTTCTTGGTGACAGGAAGCTGCAACTAAAGGCCCCCACGAAATAGCTCTGCCTCCACCCAACAGGTGGAATTCCTCGAGCATTGGCCCCTCTGATAATTAGAAGAACACCTTCCGTGAGGTGCTGTATCAGTCCCAGATGGCAGCCTGGTCAGATAGTAGTGCCACGGAACTCAGGGAAAAAACAAGGTAAACACCTGCACCAGCAGCCAGGATTCCTGAGCTGCGATGCACTCTGTAAGGTAAGCTGAATGCTAGCTCAAAAATTAAAAATGCTTAATAACCTACACTACCTCACTTCTCAGCTCTGCCTGTACTAACACCCTAAATAAAACCCTGACTAGGAAAAACCGCTAAAGGAAGGCAACCAAACTGTTGCAGGGCCTACATCAAAAGCCCTACCAGGAAACACTCAACACTCAAGAAACTAAATATGTACTTTCTACAGGAAAGGAAGGAAGGAAGGAAAGAGGGAACATGATAGAAATGATCAAATAACCTCACAGGTATTAATAAGGCACAGGAAGGTATAATTTTCCATAGGAAAAGATACTCGTGGACAAGGGGTCATGCTATGAAGGGGAGAAGGCTCAGGGGAGATGTAAGGAAATACCTCTACATGGAGAGGGTGGTGAATGCCTGGAAGAGCCTCCCAGTGGAGGTGGTGGGTGCTAAAACAGTAACAGGATTCAAGTATGCATGGGATAGACACAAGGTGACTTTAGAAGAAAGGCAAGGGAGGGAGAAGACTGGAGTAACTGTGTGCAGAATGCTGCAGTATTTTGTCACATCCATGTGTGTTCTGCTGTACATCAGGCCTGCATAGATTCCACAACTGAAGCAGCTAGGGATTGTGTGTGAGGAACCCCCATTAAGGCAAAGGAGTATATCCTGGTACTGGGAGAGGAGGGTGGTGGCCTCCAGTACAGGAAGACCATCAAGTAACTGTGCTATTTGCTGTGTGAGGTTTGTTGGGTGGAAGACTGCCACATGACTAGACTTGACTAATTGCTGTCTGAGTAACTATATCTGGTGAGCTTAGTCTGGTTCAAGTTAGAAGGCCACATGGATGGAGTATGGTTTCACCTGGCCTAGCAGGGCAATTAACAGAGTTGCATGTCAAGCTCAACTAGAGGGGCACCTAACATGGGTCACACTTAAATGTAGGAACACTACTATAATTTCTGTTTACGGGTTGTGTGGTCTGGAAAATAAAACTGTGTTTATTGCTAAGCTAATTCTAATCTTTGTTTGCAATAGTACTATGTGTGCTAATTGGGGGATACTGTTGCATTGGTGTGAGGGCTGTGAGAGGTGTGACCACCTGGAAGGTGAGTCATTAGAGCAGGGGGGATCTACTGATATGTAACCTAGGCCACTTAAATCTTTTTCTTGGTGGCAGTACTGGACATTGAATTTCCTTTTTGCTATGAATCCACCTCACTGCTGAGTGAGAGCAGAACCCAAGAGCAACCACAAACATCTGCAGCAGCCCAGTGGCAATATAAGATAAAGGTGCCTCCACCCCCTATGCCAGTTGGGAAGGGTGTCTGCCTTACAGGGACCTAAAAGTTTGAAAGCACTGCTAGGATCTAGTTCTGTTATCAACAAATGCCCCAGGGACTCCCCCATGTGATGTGACAAAATCTGCTGCTACACAAAAATTTAAAAAAGTCAAAACCCACAATTGGAAAAAAAAAGGCATTCCAGGAGATGGAGAAGTTGTTTAAACTGGAGGTGTGTGACCCCAAGAGAGTGTTCCTAGGTTGGAATATCCTAGACACCATGAACAATGGGGCCATTTTGACACATAAGAATGAAATTCTCACCATAGTTGGAATGCTTAAACTATTTCACCTGAAATGTGAGATGGACCTTAAAATGTTAATGTAATAGTGGGGAGTGCATAAAAAGTGGACCCAGATGACTTGCCACCCCCACACCCTCACCAACAATAACCCTCAGGGTGCATGGACACTTCTCAGCTGGGGGAGCACCCTGGATAATGACTCCTTTGATGGGGCTAAGGTTGACTGGAAAGCTCAAATGTGTCCTGGATTGCCAAGGAGGGCAAAACCCTTCAAGACCTCAAAGACTTGCTGGACTCTGCAGGATCAGATGCAGCCTCAGGCACTGCTGTATTAAATGGTATTGGCCTGTTAATGGGAAAAAATACCTGTTCCACTGACAGAATACAAAGAGTGTAAAAGACTTAAAGTTTTTCCAATATCACCCCCACCCAAAGAGGTGAAGTGGATTTGGATTTTTGGATAGAACAATCAATACAGATGGTGTAAGGACTGAAGTGCTCATATGAGGAGAAATTGGCCCGCATAGAGCAGTGCCTGCAAGGACCCACCCTTGATGCTGTTCAAGCTCTGTAGATTACACGATCCAGTGCCACCCCACTTGAATGCATATGCACGCTGGAAGGCTTGCTTAGGCGTGTGGAAAAAACAGGTTAGGTCTGGACCCAGCTGAGCTTCATGGAGCGGGTTGAAGGGGAAAAGTTGTCAGAGTTCTTGATTCGCATGGGGAAAAAATCATACAGAAGGTGCATCAGAAAGGGACTTTGGTGACTGTTGACATGGACCAAATCTGGGTGGAATGGGTACTCCAACAGGCTGTGTACTCAGACCAAAATGTAACCAACTTGCACTTCAGAAATAGGATGGACTCCTTGTCATTCTATGCAAGGGCACAACCACTGGGGGGGGGGTCCAGTCCCCCCTCAACTTTTTACACCCTGCAGAATGGCCAGTGACACTGCCATTGGTGTGAAAGACTTGGTATACCAATGCCCCCCTCCAACCTTTTAGCTGTCTTTGTACCCATGATCCTGTGGGGACTTGGTGTGAGAAGCACAGGAACAGATAGCCTGGATCCCAAAAAAGGAGACTCCTCGAGTACTATGAGGGATGGCCCACCTATTTTTGTCTGATAACACCATCTCAGAGGAAATAAATGCACATGTGGTTAGCAGGATGCAAGAGCAGATGAGGACATAGTTTCAGGCCATGCTTATGTTCTCCTGACCACTGGCATTGGGCTACACCCAGGCCCAGCTTGGTGGCATTTGGACCCCTACCTGCTCTCTCTTCCAGAGCTTAAGCCCTGGCTTGCTCAGGAGATATCCACCTTTTTGGAGATTAGTGGGACACTGGATGTGCCCAATTCTGTGATCAGGGATGCTCTTAAGGTATGTCTGAGAGGTACATTTCTCATCTTCACCACCCATAAAAAGAAAACAAGTGCTCAAGATCTAGGTGAGTTGGAAAAAAACCTATAAAGGACAAAAAGCAGAGCCACTGGGATATACTGCAATTAAGTACCACATTAATACCCTAATGTCTGCTAAAGCATCTATGGTACCCCATAGGACATCCCACAACTACTGGGACTCTGGGGAGAAAGTGGGACATCTGCTAGCACTCAGTACAAGAACACAACAGGCTGTGAAACATATTAGGGCTATTAGGTTCCTCTCTAAAGCATCTACTGCAGACCCAGACAAAATTTACCAGGCCTTCCAAACATTCTATGCAGAACTATATACCTCTAAATGATGGTGGAATTCCTGCAAGTGGTGCACCTGCTGACACTATCTGAGGCACAAATTAAGGACTTGGATGTGCCCATTACACCTCAGTAACTTAAAGCAGAAGTGCAATGAAACTGGGCAAAAAATTTTACCCTACCTTACTTTCACTATGAAAGATTCCAGGCATCTTCCACTTTTATCGGGTGGTAAACTTTTCTAATTCCACCAAAATTTTAGTATTTTAAAAACATTTTGATTTTTTTTCTCAAGAAAGAAGATGGCTGCTACATTTTACATAGAAATAGCATTGCAGACTTGTCAAGAGTTAGGATCTAAAAAATAAAGACTGACTCATGGTGTGTAGCACACGAAGTGCCTAGACAAGTACATTTGACAGGAATGCTAATATTTATATTAATTATAGCTGAAACCAGCTTTTTTGGAAAAACATTTTTCGTTGCACTACTGCTTGAAACAGGTGGTTACAATGCCCCCCACTAGGAAGACTCTGGGACCCAAAGGCTTCCAGGCTGAGTTCTATAAGGCTTTTCTGATAAAGAGGGACAACAGCTCACTACTGTTATCCTGGATGCCTTCCAAAGAGGGGAGCTCGCACATTTCATGTCCTAAGCACCAATCACCCTGATACCCAAGAAGGGTAGGACCTGCAGCTTGTAACAAACTATGGACCAATTGTCCTACCAGTGCTGATATTACAATCCTGGCCAATGTGTTACCACTCTGGATACAAAAGGGGATCACACTTCTGATTTCGACTCAACACATAGGATTAATGAAGAGTCAGCCAGTGATGGACACTCTATGAGTGAGCATGAAAGTTATAAGAGCAGTCTCCTAGTCTACAATCTCATTACTAGTAGTTAGTATGGACACCAAAAAAGCTTTTGATTCGGTGAAGTGAGAGTACCTGTATCAAGCAGCGCAAGACATGGGCATTGTGCCTAATGTTTCAAAGTGGGTGTGCATACTCTATACAAATCCCTTTGTTTGTATACAAATCAGCTTGCTGATATCGCTTCCCCATTTCTCTCCACAAGGTCAATAGGTAGGGGTGTCCACTATCTCCCCTCCTTTTCTCATTGCTGTGGAGCCACTACTCAGGAAATTCAGGCAGTCAGCAGCTGTCACTGAAATCTCATGTGGATCCTCACAGTTTACAACCCTAGAATACACTAATGATCTCCTAGTGGCATTAACCAATCCACAGTCCTCATTACCAGCCTTGCTGGAGGTGCTCAGCATATTCATCAATCTCTCTGGGCTCAAAATGAACTGGAGCAATACAGATGGACAACTGTTTAACAAGTATAATCAAGAAGGATCCATCAAACATTTGGGGCTCAGATGGTCTTCCTCCCAGCTCCTTTATCTGGACCTTACCCTCCCTATTGATCTCCATAAAATCATTGAGCTAAATTTTTAACCATTATACTCCTCTCTTGCAGCAGCTTTCAGAAGGTGTAAAATGCTGAGATTATCCTTTGAGAGAAAATTGTGACCTATAAGATGATTGCTTTCCCAAAGATTCTATTCTTCCTCAATAGCCTGCCAGTTCCAATCCCTAATGCACAGTTCCAATGAACAGTTCCAGTGACTGAAGAAATGTTTTAGCTCCTTTCTATGGGATGAGGCACAGCCATGCTTCAGTTTACCCCAGGCCACACAGGCAGGTGGGTGTTACCTTGGCTTTGGGCTTACCACCAAGCCTCAAGTATTAGGCTCAATTTTCACTGGCTAGCCCCTTAATTTGATCAAGCACTAGTGTGGCTCCCCCTGGAAATGGGTCCCACAGTTATACCTCCATGGGCAGGTACACCCCGGGACACCAGGAACAACTCAGTTCTCACTCCCTGTCCAATAAAAATCTTTGTCAGGCAAACTTTGGCTACAATGTTGAAAAGCCAAGATCATGGTTTAAAAACACTTGGTAAATAGGAACCCTTGTGGCTTAACCCAAAACCGACTCTAACAGCCAAGCCACTCTGTTGGAATACATAGAAGCAGGGGGGCATCCTTTTAGTTGGCCGCCTGATGGACCCAATGACCAACCACCTTGACTCATTCCAGCTGTCTGGTTGACTGATAGAATCTACCCTGCAATGACTTCTGAAGGTACATCCAGATACGTATGACACATTGTCTTGGGATTGGTACCCCTTCAGAATCTGTCAGTTGGTGGTTCCCTAGGCACTCACACTGACACATTTATGTGGAATCTTTTCCACCTGAGGGGCTGTATCTGTGACTTCCTTTTCGATCCCCACTGCCCTGACCTTCACAAACAAAATCTGCCTTGGAGTTGGAACTCTAGACCAGCATATCAGACAAGGAATGGGCTGACATGCTCTGTGGGGTTCATTAAAGTTTTTGGTATGTAAGGTAACAGCTCATACAAAACAAGATTCTTCAAAGGTGGTGCCACATCCCAGCAGTCATTAAAAATTATGGCACTGTTCCCAACAGATGAATGCTGGAGGTGCCACAAAGAAGTGGGCATATTATCCATATTGTCTGGTCCTGCCCTTCTTTGTAGAATTACTGGATGCAAATCTGTAGATTTTGCACAGTTGTTCTGGGTCATCCAGTATTCCTGGATCCTACCTTCTGGACCTTAGGAGATCCACCTCCTCTCCAATAGTCTCCAAAGGCCTAGAACAATGGCTAATCCCAGCTGCCCTAGAAACCAAGAGGTAAATAATGCTCAAGTGGAGAACTGAGTACTCTCCTGAACTCTCTGAATGTCTCAGAGCAATGTCTAAATTAATGAAATATGAAAGGCTATCTCACCTGGCAAAAACAGGTTAAACAGATTTCACAACATTTAGTCCCCTTGTCTCAATGTTATGTTACAGTAAGATAGTGCAGTCCAGGTTCAAATGTTTTACACTACTGACTATGCTTAGTAAATGTATTTGTGTTCCATTTTACTGTTCTTCTCTGTTAGTATGCAATCTCCATGATAAAGGTTTCTGTATCATTCCCTTAGCAAATCCCTGCTGTAAAAGTTGAAAATAGGAAAAAGGAAGAAACAGAATGCAGAGTCTGAAACTGTTAACATCAATGAGATGATTATTCTTTGTACTGTATTTGAACTGTTAAAATTTATGTAGTTTGACACATTTCTTCTAATAAAAAGATTAAAAAAAAAGAGCTGATAAGGAACCTGACTGAACTAGTGGTGGGTCTCTGGAAGCAGAACCCAAAAGGCCAGAATGTCAGGTCACCATCGGAAGGCCACTCTGAGATGGACATTGCTGTGGGTTGGACCTCCCCTACTGAGCTTGAAAAAAGCACATGTGGCAGGAATGTTCTGCTGTCAATGTGGAGAAGATAGGGACCTGGGGGAGAGATGCCTATCCTCAGGAAACCTAACAAAAGTGAACAATAAGCTGCCAGAATGAGACAAAAATGGTGGAACATTATGAGGGAATGGGATGGCTGAGATGTCATAGTGAGAAATTACCTAGTGGAGGGCCAGTGGAACTAGAGTGATGTCAAGGGGCCAGGAAGTTTTGGAGGAATACATTTGCATAAAATGTGGAATCTATGGACATTGCCACAGGAATTGCTCCAACACAGAAAATTCTTGGATGGTTATAGACAAACTCCTCACAAAAGGGAGAACTCTGCAGGGAAATACCAGTGAGGCCATGTAAGGGAGCACATTGTAGCCCTGCCCAAAAAACATTTACCAAAACCCAAAGTAAAGTTACCTAATTTTAGACCAGGTGTAGCCCGGTCCACAGTGAGACCAACCATACTGACCACCAAGATTATGGGATCAACATTAGAACTGAACATTGGAGTGGAAGGACAACAGACAAAGGCTGGGCTGGGTAGTGGCTCCCAGGTCACTCTGATTTTCAGTGGGTTGTATGAGTGGTAGCTGAGTCATTTCTATTATTGCCACTGGAGGGACAAGACCTCTGGAGTTTCAGCAACAAGACTTACCTTTACCTGAGGTGCACTGCTGTAGACAATGATTTCCAACAAAGTGGTGGGAGTTGGAGGATCCATGGAAACCCTTGCAATTGTGTGTCTAGAATTGGTGATTGAGGATAATGTCCCTGTGGTCACTGGAACAAATGTTCACATGTTCAGCTGACTAAAACAGCTCTGTTAAGAGAGGGAATCCCAACAAGGGGGACAGGCTTTGCCAGTCCATGAACTAGTGCAGGAAGCTTACAGAAAATGCCAGCACCCAATACCCCCAGACAAAGATGATGAAACTGGCATTGTATGATGATGGGACTTGGAGGACCTAGTCTTACTCCATTATACTCTAGAGAAAATGGTGGGGTCTGGTTGAGAAAAGTTGTCACTAACCAGATTCCGATGATTGATGCTCCAGCAGGGCATGGATGTCTGGAGGGCCTAATGGTTAAGCCAGTAGTACTGCATGCCCACACACATGCCACTGTGCGTCACATAGCTGTTTAAGTAAGAAGTATAATGGAACAGCCCATAATCATTAGAAAATAGAGGAAACTAGCTAAAGTGTGCTGTGCAGATACTGCCGTATAGCCAGACTGGAAGAAAAGAGCTTGAACCCAGATCACTTCATTGTTGGCAGCTCACAACTACCAGAGGAGTGGCAGATCTGAATTAACCAGAAGTTAGCCATGCAGACTCAAGTATTCTCTATTCATGAGTGGGATGTGTGGAGTTTGTCATTCATGGTTTAGTAGCACTGGGGCCAGATGCAGACCAACAACCATACAGGGAGTGATCTCAGCGGTTGGCACCCAATAATATTGATGATGTATGGTGATATCTTCAGGAGTTGTTGGTGACTGGAATTATGCAAGAATCAAGGATTCTTTACACCTTCCCCATAGTAGTGGTCTGGAAAAAGAATGGCGCAGTGTGAATGTGTGTGGTCTACAGAATCCTCAACAAGCATATTATACCGTACCATACCATACCATACCATACCATACCATACCACTACACCATGTCCTGGATCCAAGATGTATTGGGCTGCCTCCATGGTAGCTGTTGGTTCTGTGTGTTGACCTATGCAGTGACTACTATTAGATCTCCCTGCCCAAGTCTGATGAAGAAAATACTGCTTTAATCTGCCCCTTGAATTCAGTGAGTTTCTACAAATGTCACATGGTATTTCTGGGCACCGGACACATTCCAACATCTCATGGAGAGGGACATGAATTTGTTAGAGTGCCTGGTGTACATGGACAATTTAATTGTTTTTGGCAAAACTCTGGAAAGATACAGAATCATCTATCCATGATGCTGGAGTGATTGGAAGTGTTTGGGCTCAAGCGATTAATAGACAAATTCCAATTTTTCCAAACCTCTTTGAAGTATGTGGGGCATATTGTGTCTGCTGATGGAATTCAAACAGATCCCAGTAAGGCTGAGGCCCTGATTACTTGGCCCCAACCCTGGAACCTCAAAGATCTGCAGCAGTTTTGGGGTTTCTGCAGCTACTGTAGACACTTAGTTAAAAATTAAACCTAAGTAGTGAGGCAACTCTTGAATTTTTCCAAGGGATATCTCCCTATGAGCAATGCCTGGAAGCTCGAATCCAAGGAACGAAAGGAACCTCCAACCTATTATATAGTTCCTTAACCTTTTAAGACCATATGAGATGCGGCTTGTAAGGAGATAATCAGAAAAATAATTTGTCTTCTATCCAACTCACCTGTACTTGCTTATGCTGATCTAAAGAAGCCTTATAATTCGCACACATATGCTAGCCTACTCGGTCCCAGAGTTGTTTCATACCAAGACTGACCAGAAGGCTTTAAAGCCAGTTGCCTTTGCCAGTTAGAGTCTGATACCCAGTTATGAAATTATCCAGTGCACAATTCAGAATTCCTGACCCTCAAATGGGCCATTGATGATCAGTACCATGACTATCTCTACACAAAGCTAAGATCACTGTCAAAGCCAGCAATAATCCACTGATGTATGTACAAACCAAAAACCATGTTGGATGCAGATTGTCATATGTGGTTGCTTTGTCTACCTGGAGTTACTCTGTGGAGTATCATCTAAGCCTGAATCATGTAGATTTAGATGCCTTGTCTCACCACCTATTGGACTATAACCCCACTGACTAGAAGTAACTGAAGATTCCTGAATCTATCAGGGATCCATGTGCAAGAGATTCAACAGTGATAAGCAACCCACCCCTGTTAATACCAATTACTTTGAGGATAGCTTGAGGCCATCCAGTGACAGTTTATCACCTGCATATTGTGGAGTCCAATTGCTACAACAAATTTATTTGCACCTCCTGACCTGGTTTGATCTATAGAGGAAACAGAGACAAGATCTGATGTTGATAGACATCATGTGCCTGCTACCAAGAGGGGTGGACATCTCAAAGTTTGTTCTTAAAAGTACGGATGCCCAATTGCTAATGAAGCAGTGAACAACGTTAAAGGTACAGGCCTGTGGAAACCTGTGAGCTGTGTATGAGATGAGTGGGGAGGTACTAAGAGTCACCAAGCATGAAAGTGACCTCAGGGTAACCACATCTGATGATCTCAAGGTGGCAGGGCAGTGTGACAAGGTAGTAGGCAATGCTAGTGGGATATTGTAGTGCATATGGAAGGGTTTCTAGCAGGAGAAGGGAGGTGGTGCTATAACTGTATCGCTCACTAGTGAGACCCCACCTAGAGTACTGTGTCCAAATCTGGAGTCATCACTTCCATGAGGACATTGACAGAGTGGAAGTAGTCCAGAAGAAGGCTACCAGAATGGTGCAGGGGTTGCATGAGAAGCCATATGAGGAGAGACTGCAGGACCTCAACATATAATCCCTGGAGGAGAGGGGAGTAAGATGGGACATGATTGAGACCTATAAGTACCTCACAGGGGTGAACAAGGTGCAGGTGGGGAGTCTCTTTCAGAAGAGGAAAAGCACCAGAACATGGAGATATGTAATGAAGCTGGGGTAGAGTTTAAGAGTGATGGGAGGAAATGCTTTTTCACAAAAAGGTCGGTAGATGCCTGGTCAGCCTTCCAGCAGAGGTGGTGGGGACAAAAACAGTTGTGAGTTTAAGGCATGCATAGGATAATCACATGGGTATAATAAGTAGAGGAAAGAGAGATGGGAGGGACGCCTGTGACCAAAAAGGGTCTGAGGTGTCAGCCTAAGTAGGGAAAAATGGGACAGACTGGATGTCCCTCTGTCCCTTTTCTACCGACAAAATCTATGTTGGTATATTTCTATGTACATGACCATTTGTATTACTGCAAAGCACAAGATGTACATGCCCTGGCAAGGATAGCATGATTGAACAATGGTTAAACTTGCTTCAGTCTCAGACTGACCATTGTCAAAAACCATGGTCAACCATCCTTTGGAGCATGCTTTGTTATGGCTGACCACAATTGTAAAATGGCATCACAGGCAACAATGGTCATCTACGGGCAGAACATGCCATTGGCAAAGATCATTGTCAACTGGGGCTGGCCTGCCAGGGCAATGATAGCACTACCATTTGCAACAACATTGAACCTAATTTGGGAGTTAAATTGGAGCATTAGAGGGTTGACTGGGGGAGGAGGAGGATTAAGCGTCCAGGGGGCTGCTGTTCTCCAGGAAGGGTGTGGCATGGCACCTGGTGCATGCCTGGGCACAGGTAGTGGTTGGGGGCAGGACTCGAAAGCCACAAAGAGTGGGCAAAGGGTGCAGCAGATGTCAGGTGTGCTGCATGCTGAATCATGCACAGTGTCACCCTTGATGCCATTGCAAGCACACTGCTTGGGAAGGGAAGAAAAATCAGAACATCACTGTGGCTTGTACAGTGACCACCAACCCTTCACAGGCCACACAGTAGTGACCCAGGTGCAACCTGAACTGGATCATTTTCTGGTGAGAAGGACTTCCCATCACCCCACCACAGACATTCTGTTATGGAATGAGGGAAGGCCACTTCTTTACTGGGGAAGAAGCCACAATCCAGATCTCAATTCAACTAGCTGAGAAATAGGTATGCAAAGTACCTCTCTACAAGGTATGACCTTCAAAACAGAGGAGAGGAAACCCCCCTTGTGGAGGAAACCTCAGGGGATCCAAGGCTTTAGGCTGCCATCCCTCCAGGCTATGCAATTGTCTTTTCAGTCTAGGCTTTATAGTAAAGGCTGAAAACTGACTGCAGAGAAGATGAGGAAAATTGATCAACTCAAATGGCTTGAGCTTTTGTGCAGTCGAGGAAGGAGAGGGGGTTGGCATACTTTGGAGGAAATAGGAACTCCCTTCATCCATCTAGCAGATTGGTCATCCTTGAAGGCATGACAGAGCTGACATTGTATGACTAAAGGAACCAACAGAAGGTCCACCCTTGGAGGAAAGAGGCTAAGCTCCCATAGCAATGAAGATTAGCCTTCTGCGAGGAGCTGAACACTGCTATGGAGGAATGTTAAACCTTCACACCTGTAGGAAGCCAAAACTTAGGTGGGTGTGACAGAGTTGCAGTAGTATTACTAAAGGATCCCTATGTGATATGGCTCCACCTCATGTTGGGGAACAAGGTCCCGCTAAAGGAAGAGATGCAGATAGAGACTGGGCATATATATAGCAGGTGCAGTATATGAATGCGTGTCAACCAAATGAGCTGCCTAAACACCTCCTGGGTTTGATAAGTCAAGGGTGTCACAGAGTTGCAGTCATATGACAAAAGTAGTTCTCAGAAAGAGTTCTACCCCTGCATAATGCTTGAACCTCAGGTCAACTAAACTGTCCTCGAACTAAAGAACAGCTGGGGCTAGACTCCCAATCTAAGCACTACAAGGAAATCTGACTACCAGTTGTCCATATCAAATTAGGCCCTTAGGCTACTCGAAGGAAAACTTGGCCCTAACTGATCCCAGAAGGAGTGGAGATAGCTCTAGGAGGAAAGAACACAGAGGCAGGTCAGGAAGTGATTAGGCAGTACAGAGACATATGAGCAATGTAGTAGTAAGCCCAGAAGGGCTTGGTTAGTTGTTGTATGATGCTAGGAAGAGTGATGCATGCTGAATCCTGATGCTGTCATTGGGGCAAGAACCCAGAAGTCATGGGGCATCAGTAGTTGCTGGGGCATGAGTCCTGAAGATATTGTTGGGATGACGCCAAAGAGTAATAGGGGTGTGAGAATGATAGTCATGGGACAAGAGCTTTCTAGTCATAGGGGCATATGTCTGGTGCTAGTGGGGCATGAGTGCTGTAGTCCTGGCCTGGCAGGTAGTTAGGAAGCAAGCCCAGGGAAACAACAAAGTGGAGCCAGGCCACAGCAACAGCCACTGAGGTCCCAGCCAGGAGCAGCAGCAAGTCAGGGGGTTGGAAGAAACTGGCCCCCAGGCAACCTGCAGGCAAGGGAAGCATGGGAGGGTGAGCAGCCGCAGAAGGCTGCTGCCACAGGGGCCAGTGGAGGGGGGTCAAAGGGAAAGGTAGCAGCCACAAGGGGAGCTAGGTAGCAACAGACAGAAAGGCCCACCCCCAGCCAGAACCCCGGAACTGCAGCAGCGGGTGGGGGGGGGCACAGTTAGGAGGACAGTGAGCAGGCAACCACTGGAGCTGGAGAGGTAACTGTCAAGAGTCAGAGGCTCTGGCCAGGAGAAGCATAAGTATCAGGCATAGCACCAATGAGATGAGAGAAACTTGGCTCCCAAGCAGCTTGTCTGTACCCAGAGTAGCCCCTGAAGGAACCTAAAATGGAGGGCACCAGGACCCATGAGCGGCACAGCCAAAGGAGTAGCTGCTGTGGAAGACAGTGGCCACCTGGCACAGAGGCCCAGTGAGAGGAACCAGCATGGCAGATGAGCAGTGGGGCCATGCTAGTCAGGAGAGGGAATGGGAAGCAGGGAACCTCTAACATCTGGGACCATGCATCAAGCTAAGAACAAGAGGAGAAGGAGTGGGTGTGCAGGAGCCAGCAGCCCAGCAACCTCAGAAGCAGCAAAGAAATGAGCATCCAGAGGATGCTTGACAAGAGGTGCTCTTATAGTGCTCACTGATGGGTATGGAGATAATGCCCACTGTCCCACTAAACTGCAGGCAAAGCCTTTCAATACTACAACCTAATCACTATTTATTCCACCATACAGCTAAACTCTTTTAAGATGTGATGAGTTTTTGAGGGAATATTTTTTTTATGCTCATGTAATTCATTTTTTTGTGTAACCATTATTTTTCATTTATAAACTGCAAAAATGTCTGACTGTGATTATTATATTACATTAATGAAATAAACAAATTAGAAATTTAAAGATCTAGTAAAAGATAAAAATTAATGTGTTCAGCTAGTTAAACAAATGGATGTAGAATTATCATTGTCCTCAACCACAGTAAAAGCATGGTCGAGCATGGTCCTCAATTTTCAACTATAGCTGAATTTGGTACCATGGTCAAATTCTTGTGAGGTGGTTTCCTCAAATAGCAACAGCTGTTGTTTTTCAGCTGTATAGTAATAAAGGCCCTAAGTGACAAGATGGGGCATATGGGATCAGAATGACCCCAGATTTGCCCCATGAAAGGTTCTATTGGCCCATGATGGGGAGTGAAATTGAGGAGTATTACAAACAATGAAGTTGTTATGTGCAATGATAGACTTTGCCGAAGTAGGCAGCCTGGCTAATGAATTTTGAAACCAGTGCTTCCATCGACTTGGTCTGCATTCCTTTCTTAAGGCTGAAGTCCAACTCCAAAAACATCACTAATATCTTGGTAGTCACAGACTATTTTTCTCATGTCAATCTGATCAAAAATCAAAAAGCCAACACTCATTGATAAATTCATTATCCACTACTAGGTGCCAAAGCAAATACATTCAGATCATAGATGGGACTTTGAAGGCCACTTTATGAGGTCTCAGTGGAGGATTAAGAAAACATGAACAACTAGTCTGCATCTCCCTCAAGATGATGCCCAGTCCAAGCATTTTAACTGGACCTTGCCGAACATGGTGGACAAGCTGAACTTAAAGGACAAAGCAAAATGGAATCAATAAGTCTGTGCATTGTTGCTCACCTACAACTGCAGTATTCTTCCCATGCTACTAGGTTACCAATTGACTTGTGCTTCTGAGTTTCTACCAGTGGAGCTCACCCTGAAATGCATCTGCAGTATGTCTATAGACTCAAAAACCACCTGAATACTGCTTATCATTTGGTAGCTGAGATGGCTAGAAAGAGAAATCTTTTTTCTTTCAATCAATATTTTGTCCTCCATCCAAGTCTGCCTGACAGCGTCCCCCTAGCCCTGTCACTGACCTCCTCACGCACATACTGGTCATCCACTGCTTGCACAGAACCTGTTGGGTGAGAGGCCAGCTGTGTCAGTTATGTGAGAGCTTGTGGAGGGTGCCAGTTAAGAGCAGCCAGGCGTCTGTTTCTTCCATTTTTTTCCCCCTGGACTGGAATATCAGGATGCGTGTGACAGCATGTCACACTCCAGCCCTACCCCTTGCTTGCCTGACTTCCATTGCACTGCTGCTCATCCTCCATCTGCTGGCAGTTCCTGCAGAGGGAACTGTTATCCCCCTCCTTGAGGAAGGAAGGAAACCTGCAACTGGGTGCTCTATTCTGTCTCACCCCACCAAGTGACCCTCATCTGTTCCCAAACCTGGGTCTCCAGCATGTGGGTCAGAAGTGCAGCTGCACCTCCACTGGGCCATGGCAAGAGAAATCTGGCCAACAAGACATGTTATGACTGGAAAGTGAAAGCAAATGATCTCAACCCGGGGGGGCAAGGGTTTGGTGTGGAACTTCACTCTGATTGGCAAGCATAAACTGACTGATTGATGGGGCAATGTCCCTTTCATCATCGTAAGGAAAAACTTAAGAAGCTGTCTGCATATCACAGACATCTGGTGGGACAGTGCAGAAAAGTCAAAACAGTGCATTGGAATTATCTGTTTACAGCATGGTACACAGACATTCCAAGGGGCATTGTTCTGTCCAAGCAGCCTGGAGGACCAAAGACACAAGATCATCAGAGACAGAGGGTTGCAGCACCCCAACCTGCCCCAGAGCAGGCACACTGTGATGCCTTGGATGAGGAAGTTCAAGTGACCAAGTACTATTCCTTCAGGGACATCCTCAGCCTGTTACCAACTGATATGCCTGAAAAGGACAATCATCCAAATGGTGGTGCCTTGGACTCTCAAGCAGAAGTTTTCATGCATGTTGACTTTCAGAATAGTGCAAATGAGGAAGAGGAGTAATGTACAGTGGGTGGCAATGTGTCTCAACAGCCTGAGGAGGAACAAAGACCTTCAAATGTGGAAGTGGACACCAAGGCACAGGAGCCTGAAAGGGAACTCAAATTGTTGGAAGTTGACAATGGATTAGTACCCTCAGAGACTGCAGCCTCAGAATCCAAAAAGGAAGTGGTTGCGCCTTCATTCTACTAGGCCTGTGAAATCTGTTTTAAAACTTAGTTATTATGCACCAGGAGTCCTCACTAATATTCCCTTACATGTGGTGCATAAGTGGGTATATGTCACCCCAGGTCCCTTACTTGTATCCAGTTAAAAGGTTTCCTAAGGTAAGTGGGATACAGTAATTATTGGGATAATGTTGACAAAATGCTACTAGTCACTTAGGAATCATTAGTCTAGCTAGCAATTTTATTAAATGCACTAGACTACAATGCAGGGTCTCGATTTTCAAAGCCCCGAGAATGCCATAAGCCCCTGGTGCGCTGATCATTTGGCACACACAGCTTGCAACATTCTCCCATCTGTCGAATGGGATTTTCAATTCTGAGTGCCAAATGCCTCAAGTTAAACCAGCTTTTCCCTGGTCTGACTTGTGCCATTTTGGGGATTCTTTTTACAGGGCTTCTGCCAAATATGTAGCACAAGATGCTGTAAAATGAGGAAAGTGTTGCAACTGGACCCAATATATTGAAATTTGGTGCAGTCACATCAGAGCAGATTGGCACAGCTGTGCCAAATAATGGGTATGATGCATGGCTTGATGCAAGCCGTGTCTCACCCTTTGAGAATCGAGCCCCAGGTGTCTAGACTAACCACTGTTGTAAATAGGTTGTTGTTGCATTACTGGACTGTTTTAGACCTTAAACAATAGCTTAGTGAAGTAATTTTCAACAGCAGAAGAACAGTGT
This sequence comes from Neoceratodus forsteri, assembly GCA_016271365.2. Taxonomy (NCBI): domain Eukaryota; kingdom Metazoa; phylum Chordata; order Ceratodontiformes; family Ceratodontidae; genus Neoceratodus; species Neoceratodus forsteri. The sequence continues at coordinate 1,631,494,190 of CM057456.1, read as the reverse complement.
AATCTCGTCTCTTAAAATGAATCTTACCTGGGGGACCTCCAAGAACTGCTCTACCCCATTACTGCAACTGACGGACTTCTCCAGTCTCTGAGACCTGACTTATGTGCACAGGTGCAGGAGGTGGCAATATCCAGTAGGAATGGTGGTTCATTGCTGTCTCCTGTGCTGTGTGACTCTTGCACTTCAGCTGGGCCTTAAGGGCAGTGCATAATAAGGGTGACTTTATTTGGGAGATGGCAAAAGGGTGATGACATTTGAGCGATTACATGAAAAGCAACATATAAATAAGGGCAACAGGTAACATTTTGCAATTTCACCTTAGTGCAATCCCTAGTGGCAAAGAGCATCTCAGAGTGGTATCTACAGAAAAAGTAGAGGGTCAAGGGGTGCAGCCCCCAACATCAATAAAGGTCAGAAAGATGCACTAATAAATATGGAAGCTGAAGGAAGAAGGCAGCACAGTACCTGGTGTCCTAGAAGGGAAAACATCTGCTCCTTCATGGTGGATTCCTATACTGCTGTGGTAAGAGAATTGCAGATAAAATGCTTTGAAGGTGCATTGAGACCAAATGCATTGGAGGAGCATTGAGACCAAATGCATTGGAAGTGCGTTGAGACCAATCGTCTGAGGTGCCATGGCAGAGTGCATACCATAGGCACGTTTCTCAGGATGCAAAATTTACATGAATTCACTGTTGTTGTAGGTTGCCTTTGTTTCATGTCACCCTAATTGCAGGTACTTTTATGTAATCACCATTTTGACACTCACTATATTTGTATTGCCCTTATCACATGGAACCAGCCTCAAGGGCAGGTTGCTTCTGCCAGTGGCTTAAACTACTGGATGCTATCCTACCACCACAGGAAGACAGAAGCCACACCTTCCATCCGACTGAGGGGGGTGGATAAGCAAACTGAGGGCTAGATCCCTTTCAAACTATATCTTAGGGGCCAATGTCTATGGATGGCATAGAGATCACCATCTTTGTAACCAATGACCCCCTGGAACAGTGAAACAAGAGGCTGAGGATTCTCAGAAGGCTTCTAGTAATTTTTGGGAGAGTTAAAGACTGTGATTCTGGCACCCTTTCCTGGACCAGTAGAGCACTGTAGTTGTAGAGTGACAGCTGTTTAAACCAATGGGAGCTGACTTCAGACTGTAGTGATAAGAGGGAGACTGTGCTAATGGCTGCCAGATCTGAGATCTCAGTGGGACAGGACTAGCTGCTTGTTCCAGAGGTCATACTATGCTACATTGAGCCTTGTTCCTGGAAAACATTCAGTGAAGGCAGTTCCTGGGTTTTGGAGAGGAAGAGAGCGGCAACAGTGTGCAAACCAGCATGAGTGATGATGCTGAAGAGACAGCGTGGAGCCAAAGGTTAAAAGCCAGGGCTGCTGAGTCAGGTCCAGTAGCAGGCACTTCAGCAAAGTGTCAGGCTGCCACGGGCTTGAGGGTTTGAAAGCCAAGATGTAAGGTTTAGTCTGAGTGCTCAGCAGTAAAGAGATGGAGTGGAGAGAATGAAAGAAGCAGCAACTGGAAAAACACATGGACTTCTAAGCTTCTTCTCATCTTTGTCTGCAGTAGTACTGTTCATGAAAATTGTTGGATACATTTGTATTGGAGTGAGATCTGCAGGAGGTATGATCACAGTGAGGAGGTTGTCCACTACAACATCCCAGGGTGTTATATTGATACCAAATAACACAAAGAAACCAGGCACTCGTGCCTAAGTAAAACATTTCATACAGTGGGCTTACTGTACATTAAAATCCTCATTTTGGGCGTGAAAGGTATACAAAGAGTGAAAAGTACCCATGAGCAACTCTTTTAACTCTTTGTATGCCTTTCAGCTAATACAGTTTGGATTTTGATATTCAGTAAGCCCACTGTAGCAGCTCTTCACTTAAGTGTGACTGCACATTTCTTTTGTGTTGTTTGGTTCTAGTTTTAACCATGAGCACCCTTTTTTCCAGGGTGGCGTTTTTGTTTTCTGGAATTGTACAGTACTCATATGTCACCTAGCCCACCTAAATCTTTCTCTGGGTGGAGGCACTGTACATTCTTTTCCTTCTACGTAAGATCCCACCAACTGCAAACATATATGACAGCCTGTTGGCAGTGTAAGGTAGATGTGCCTCATCCCCTATGGCAAATGGGAGGGGTGTCCTCCCTACAAATTTATGTACAGTTTTGCCCCAGGACTCTTTTATGAAAGTGATATGCTTTGCTCATCTTGATGGTCTTGGTTAAAATTGTTAATTGGGTAAACTAAGTATACACACATAGATATCAACATACTGTAAATTATGTTGAAGACTTCAGTTTTAAAAATATAAGAATTCAATTTAAAATCATATTTGTTTTACTTTGCAGACAGTTAGACAAACCCCTGTGTGAGAAAAGGACTATACCAGCTAAATGAAGATCAGCAGCATTTTGGAACTGTTACCATAAAACAGCCAATTATGGTATATGAGTTTTGGAATAAGAAATCCTGACTGGCTGAACATGATGTCATGATGTCTAATTAAACAAAAATAAAGAAACAAGAAATTGGATATTTGTTCTCTCCTTTCATCCTTCATTGATCCTTTCACAGCATCACATTAAAGCAATCTGGGGCCCTAGGCCCAAGTCTGGCCGCCCTCACCATGACCATGCTGCTTCGCCATAAAGGGATCTTCTCACAGACTCTAAGGCATGTCGGGAATCCATTTACATACAAACTGTATCCCAAGCTGGGATAAAATTTATTTCAGGCAGAAAGAAAAGAGTACATAGTAAACATATTTTGGGGATTGTCAGGGGTCTTCTGGCAGGCAGGGGCCATAGGACTGGGCCTATGTTGCCTATGCCTTAATCTGGCCCCATCCTTTCACACTTTATGCAGTCTGCCTGATATGCTACCTCCAAGTGTAAAATGCCTGCTGTAGTCTCGACTGAACTGGTACTTGACTGAGACAGTAACTACATTAACTGAAGAATCACGACAGGATGAAGCATGTCTGCTGATTCCGCTTAACTGGTTCAAATCTAAAAGCCTTTTTAAAATGGTTCTTTTGGTCTGGTGAAGCTTTAGAGCATGCCCTGCCCAAGGATTTGCATATCCATAAAGCCTTGCACTAGATTTGAGACTTTAGCAGGTGCAAGTGGGTTTGAACAGACACAAAAAACAAGCAGATGTGATATTTGTTCAGTTCAGGCATCCTTTTACAGATCCTGCACATTGTTCTCCTTGGAAATTGCCACTCTGGTTTGGTAAATGTGAGTGCCCTAGATACCTATTTGAAAATTGGTGATAGTTGTTTTTCAGCTACTATATTTTAAACTCTTATTAATGGGAATACTTCCTTTTCTAAAAAGTCTTGTTTTTTCTTCTGCTTTTTTTATAAACTGTAAACTGGCAAACTGTAAATGGGTAGTACCTGAAAATAGACATTTTTTGTCTAGTGTACTTACCCAGTAAACAAAAGCTAATAAATAAATAAATAAATTCAGTTTCAAATTTGCAAAGCAATCCAGCGAATCCATATTTGGGTGTCAATATAAAGTCTGTGAATCACATCAGCAGTTGGTAGATATGGCCTTTTGATATAATCATAAGGAAACTAGAGCAGTACAGATCAGTCCCAAAGTGAAAATATTAGTCAGTATTTACCTCAAACATTCTGACATCATCCAACATGTCCAGATAGCTTCCAGAGTGGAGATTTCAAGAGTTACCACATTACAATCTTACCACATTACAATCATTACAATTGCCACGGTAACCCCAATTCATAAAAGTGGTGACAAAACAGCTACTGAGAATTACTGTCCAATTTCCATCCTACCTCCACTCTCCAAGGCCCTAGAACAGATTGCATCAGACCAGCTGACCGACTTCCTAGAGAATCACAACATCCTGTGCAAGGAGCAACATGGCTTTAGAAAAGGTCATAGCACCTCCATGGCACTACTTGAATTCACTGGTGCAAACCATCACTCACTCGATAACAGTCATCTTACTGGGTCCACCTTCATCGACTTAACTAAAGCCTTTGATACCGTCAACCACAATCTCCTTCTTGCCCAGCTTCGACTAGCAGGGCTCTCACCTAACTCGGTGAACTGGTTCTAAAGCTACTTAGACAACCGCTCCCGAAGAGTGAGAATTGCTGGCACACTCTCAGACCAAAGACCAGTCTGGTCCAGTGCCCACAGTGCTCAATCTTGGGCTCCCTCCTTTTCAGCCTTTTTCTGAACTCACTGCCAGAATCCTGCCCTGAACAGATCCTACTCTATGCGGATGATGCTGTCATCCTGGCATCCCACCATGATCCAGTCCATCTACGAGGTAACCTCCAACAGGCCTTCTCTGCAGTCGAAAACTGGTTCACAAAACACAGACTTATACTTAACCAGAAAAAAACAAAGACCAGGATCTTCTGCAGCTCCCAAAACAAACACAAACAATATCAGCTCTCCATTAAATACAAGCAAGGAATCACCCTAGAACAAGTTCATACCTTCAAATACCTCGGCCTCACCCTCGACTGTAATCTCACAGTAATTACAGTGTCAGTGGCTCAGTAGGTAGCACACTCGCCTCTGAGGTCAGGAGATCAGAGGGCTGTGGGTTCAGTTCCCCCATCTGGCACTTGTGTTAATATCCCAGTACTGACACTGTAGTGCAGCATGAGAGGAGTGCTGCACTTCTGAGTTGCCGTTGTTCGGATGAGACGTTAAACCAAGGTCCCATCTGCCTGGATTGGTGGCAGTTCAGGTGGATGTTAAAGGTCCCAAGGCACTTATCAAAAAGAGTAGAGGAATTTCCCTGATGTCCTGGCCAAATTTCCCTCCTTCATTAAAAATACCACCAACAGCTTAATCTGGTTCAAGGTCAGTTGGCATTCATCTGTATCCCCTTCCCCCAGATCGTGCCTGAAAATAGGCAGGATTTGTCTAGTGCACTTACCCAGTCAACAAAAACTAAATAAATAACTCTCCTATGTCCCACATATCAATAACGTGGCAAAAGTAGCCAACACCAGGATGGGCCTACTATCTGACATTGGAAACATCTAACCCCAGAAGCTCTGTCCATAGCTGTCCAGAGCTCCAGAGCTCCATCATCAGTATCATTGACTACAGTCTCATTATGTATGGATCTGCCACAACCTCATCTCTCAGGCATGTTTTGACTTCTCTCAATCAAGCCTGCTGACTCGTTACTGGTTCCCACCGTCTCACCCTCACCTGCGACTTCTACTTTAAAACAGGCTGGCTGCAACTGAACAACCGAATCAAATACCAAACCTGCATCACTGCTAAGAAAATCATGATGGGAAAGGCACCACCAGGAGTCGGCACCCTCCTCAAACCCAAAATCACCAACCACAACACCAGGAGCTCTAAGCCCCAAATCCTTCAAATCCCCCACTGCCACATGTCCCAAAGCCAAAGGTCATTTGCATACAGGACTCCGAGCTGGCTGAATGAGCTCTCTAGTGACACCTCATCCACAGCAACACTTGGAGCATTAAAAAAAAAGCTCTGCCACTCCATAAATGGCACCTCCACCTGTGCTTGCACCCCCATAACATCTTCATTCCCTACACTGCTTCTGACCTTATAGGTGTCAGTTTCTGCCCTCTCTTCTTGCACTTACCTGTCCAATGCAACTTCTAATGCACTTGCCCTGTGTCTGTCCTGACAAGGCCCCTTGGCTGCCTCACCCTGACCCTCTACACCTATGCCTTCCCCTACCCTCAGTCCTCTCCCCTTCTTGCCCTCTTCCTCCTATTGTTTCTTGAGTTACTCATCACTCAGTCTGATTTTGTCAAGCAAAGTTACTGTCTAAAACCATGTGCCTGTAACTGTTTTATGTTTTAGTGTCTGTTACCCTCTAACAGCATGACATGGAACCTTTGTAAAAGAGCCTTGGCTCAAAGGTACTTTGTAATCCTAGACCCAAATAAATAAAATAAATAAATAAGCAATCAAATCCACTGCAAATCAAGAAGGAAGCCAAATTTGAGGCTAGTGAAAGTGAGGTTTTAAAGAGGAGTTCTGACCAAAATTCCTAAAATCAATTAATTCAGAATTAAGATCAGCATATCCCGAATAACCCTGGTACCAATAATAAGATCTATAAGTTGCTTTGTATAAATGTAATGAGCTGTTTTGTAACCTTGATTTCACTGCCTGTTCAAAAAAGATGGTTTCAGTGAAGAGTTATCAGTGATGTCAGCTGCAGATCACACAGCCTTGTCCTCCCTGTCAGCAATGTTATGTAACCTGTATTCCAAAATAAAACTATAGTTGTAGTAAACTTTTGAAAAGGAAAAGCTAACATTGGGTGGGTGTGTGCATGTATTTTCAGAAGTCCACATACAAATTGCTTGAAAATGTGGCAAAGGAGGTGGTTTTGGAATGTAGCAGCAAACATTGTTTAGGAATGTCAAGTAAAGAAGTGTAGAATACAACATTCCAGCCACAGAATGCCCATGGAATGACCATTTGGATTCCATGGAATTCCACAGAATTTTCATGAAAATTCCACAGAATTTTGCAAAAGTTTTAATTTCAGTTATTTCACTATAATTTTAAACATACATGTTCAAATAACACCATGATTAGAATATAAAGAGTACCCAATGGCTTACAAAAGTGTACCAAAGTTTAGAGTTGCATATTAAAAGGGAGTGGAGTTATGGGTGGCCAAATATTTAATCAAAATTTAATTTTCAGTTATTTTGAGATAATTTCAAAATTTCTTATCACACTTTCTCCACAATATCAGGATTTAGAGAAGTGCTTAGAATGCTTACGTGCACCATGTTTAAGTCTCAAGCTTCAATGGGAGCTGAGTTATATGTAGCCAAATATTTTGCCAACATTTGGATTTCTGTAATTTTAGTATAATTTTGACAGTATTTATTGAAATGTTACAAAAAGTGACAGGTATACAGGTTATCACTACATTTGTATATGCACATAGATTCAGATTTATAGCTTTAAATGGGACTGAGTTATAGCCTGCCAAACATGTTGCCAAAATTTAAATTTTGGTTAGTTCCCTCTAATTTTAAAAATACATTTCCAAATGTAACCAGAGTTGAAACATTTAAGCTACTGTACCACATGGTCATTTCTGAAAAAGTTCATATTTGAAGCTTTAAATGGGATTGAATTAACAGTAGTCACACTTTCACAACATTTAAAAAATTAACTTTGCAAGAATGTAAACTACAAATGTATAAACCCCTGAAACTTTTAAAATTAGAGAATGCAATATCATTAAATTTGACAGATTCTTAGACCTTACAAGGAGACTGTATGTGTTGATTTTATTGATTGCTTGCTACAAGAAACTGCAAAATAACATCTGTACATAAAGCCAAATCCCATGAGTCTTTGTGAAAATTGTACAATTTCATGAATAATTCCATAAAACTGGAATTTTCTAATTTCACTCAGCCTTATCTGGGGGATTCTAATTAAAGGATAGAGATATAACAGACAGGTAGCACAGGGGGTCACCAGGTTCTGGAGTTAGATGCACAGCTTCACCAAGAAATGGACAGCTGAGCTGGGTAGCACAACAGTGGCAGGCCCCCAGGTTGGAGCATGAAAGCACAGAATGTCAATAATTCTAGCCTGAATGCAGGATGTTTAAGAATCACATCCAGTAAATTTATGATCCAGGGTGCCTGGTGTACATGCAAGTCTAGGACTTAGATGTACTCAAAAAGATGTAGTGGAGGATGACAATGTCTTGGGCAGTAGGAAGAAAGAACTCTGGCTATTCCAACAGGGAAGGTCAATAGGAAAAGGAATAGGTGACTCACATTTTAATGGAGTTTGTCACCTTAAAGAACAAAGAGGATATCAGTGAGATTGGTGGTTCTACTGAGTCAATCTAGCTATGCCAAAAGAAAAGGGGGGAATAGTCACCCATAGAGGAAAAGCAGGACTGCAAAAAGCTGAGCCCAGCTTATCAAATGAAGTAGTAATATGAGCATTGTTAATGTTAAATTAAAAAAAAAATACTGGATGCTTCATCTACAGTATATGTTTTTATAAATATGTGAGAAAATGTTACTAATCATTGATTTGCTTCTGCAAAAATAAAACTGCTTAACCAATTTATCCAGTTGTGTTAGACACCAGGATACACTCGCTATAGATACACATGTCAAATGTTAACTCTATACATGTAAGAGTAGACAAGCTACAAACATCCACATTTTTGATAGTTTCCACAAAGTTTTGCAAATATTTACATAGAAAAGTTTTTAACCCCTGTAACTTAAAAATCTCTTATCTAATTCTCTCCATATTTAGAACATTCTATTAACATTACAAAAAGGTTATCCATACTAATTTATACATGTCTAGCTCCAAAGGTGCCTGAGTTATATGCAGATGAATTTTTTTCATGCAATTTCCTGAAAAAAACAAAATGATAGATTTTGAGCACATATAATTTTGAGATGAGGCATCATATTGCCATGACATCTGGCACATTGTTAGAACAGCTATCATCAAAAAATTATGCAAAATTTAAGATCTCTGACCCAATAGACGGTTAAGGTATGTGCAGATAAAAATGTTCATGAAATTTCACACAAACAATAAAATGACAACATTTGAGTACCTATAATTTTGAAACTATAATTCATAATTTCATAATATTTATCAAATTGGTGGCCACTGAACCAAAGAGTTTATATTCCAAATATCAGAGTCCTAGCTTGGATTGTGGCTGAGTTATAATTACATTACTAAATGTTAAACAGTCCATGAAATTCTGATGAATTCTGTGACATTTTGGAGAATTTTGCAAACTTTCGTGAAAATTAGGTGGATTCTGAATTTTCCGATTCTGCACAACTCTAATTCCAAGGTTGTATGGAATTTCAGAAAACTGCAGGGATGAGATATTCAGAATGTCATCAGGTTGCAATTTTGGAATGAAGTAAGGACAACGCCTCAGAAAATAGCTGAGATGCACAATTTTTAATTGTTTCTTTGACACTAAAATTCAGAATGTGGTGGTGTCACAAATTATTACAATGTGGCTGTGGCATAAACAGGATATACAATTTCTGAATGTGGGGATACAGTACATAGTTGTGTAATATGTCAGGGAATACTGTGGCAGGGATGCACAATTTAATCAATGTTAACCTCTTGACTGCAGCTATTCTCCCCAGAACCCCCATACAAATGAAATGCTATATCTCATGGAATTATCCAGCTGAAATCATTTTAAATAAAAGAAATACATAGATACATTGATATATAGACAGTGTCGGCAGATAAGGGCCTATGGCCCACCCAGTCTGCCCATTTGAGCTTGTAAGTTCAGTTTATGTTTTCCTAGAAGTCTGTTGCCCCTTACCCCTGACCTCCAGAATTCCTTTATGTCTAGCCCATGCATTCTTAAATCCCGTGATTGTTTCAGCCCCTCACCACTTCTCTGGCAGGGTGTTCCACTTGTCCACCACCCGCTCTGTGAAGAAATTCTTCCTCATGTTTCCTCTGAATCGTCCTCCTCCAACTTCATCCCATGCCCTCTAGTCCTGGAACATCTTTTCACTTAAAAATAGTGTATTCCTGCACCCTGTTCCTCCCTGTGAGATACTTGTATGTCTCTATCATATCTCTCTCCCTTCTCTCCTCCAGGGAGTACATGTTCAGTTCCTTCAACCTGTCTTCATAGGACTTGTGATGCAATCCATGCACCATCTTTGTTGCCCTCCTCTGAACCTTCTCTACCCTGTCTATGTCCTTACGTGAGGTATGGTCTCCAGAACTGTACACTGTACTCCAGGTGGGGCCTCACTAGTGTCTTGTATAGTGGAATTATGACCTCCCTTTTCCTGCTGGTGATGCCCCTGCCTCACATCCCAGCATCCTATTTGCTTTACCTGCTGCCTTGTCACACTGTTTCCCTACCTTGAGGTCATCAGAGATGATAACCCCAAGATTCCTTTCCTGCTTGGTGCATGCTATATCCTCACCCCCAACTGATATATTGTGCCAGGGTTTTTGTGCCCCATATGCATCATCTTGCACTTCTTTGCATTGAATTTCAACTGCCAAACCCCTGACCATTCTTCAAGTTTCTGCAGGTCCCTTCTCATTCTGTCTACACCTCTGGTGTGTCTACTCTATTACAGAGCTTTGTGTCATCAAGCGAGCAGTGAAATTCTGCCTCTAGGTCCTGTGCAATGTCACTGATGAGATGTTGAATAGGACCGGTCCCAGCACTGATCCCTGTGGTACCCCACTGGTCACTCTTCCCTCTGTGGAGTGACAGCCATTTACCACCACCCCTCTGTGTCCTGCCACCCAGCCAGTTACCTACCCACCACACTACTGTCCTGCCCACACCCACCCATATTCCCCAGTTTGTATAATAGTCTTCTATGTGGCACAGTGTCAAAGGTCTTGCTAAAGTCCAGATAGGACATCTCCACTGCCCTCCCTGAGCCACCTCTAGTCACCCAGTCAAAAATTCAACGAGGTTGGTCTGACATGACCCCCGGTGAAACCATGCTGTCTTGGATCCTGTAGTCCATTGACAACCAGATGTTCCACCAATCTCTCCTTCAGTAGTGCTTCCATGATCTTCCCACTACCGAGGTGAGGCTGACTGGTCTGTGAGTTCCTGCTTCCTCTTGTTCCGCTTTTGTATAAGGGGACTACATCTGCTGTCCTCCAGTCTTTGGGTACCTCCCTGTTTCAGTGATTGGCTAAACAGGATAGCCAGAGGTTCAGCCACCACCTCTCTTAGTTCTTTAAGGACCCTGGGTGCACCTTCTGGTCCCATTGCTTTATCAGCTCTTATTACTTCCAGTTCCTTCAGGACTCTTTCTCGTGTAAAGGGACTTGTGTCCATTTCAGCACCATTCTCACCCCTTGTACTCCCTTCAGACCCATTACCTTCCTCTTCCTCAGTAAAGACTGAGCAGAAATACCTGTTCAATATGTCAGCGTTACTGTTGTCATCCTCCACGCGGTCCCCATCCTCCCCTTCAGTCTCACTATCCCTCCTTTGTCCTTCTTTTTCACATATGTACCTGTAAAGGTTTTGTCTCCTCTACCCACTGATTTTGCAATGTGTTCTGTCTGAGCTTTGGCTTCCTCACTGACCCCCCTGCCTCCCTTTGCTTCTGCTGGTACTTCTCCCTATCCCTTCTGCCTGTGTCTTTTGTATTGCCTGAATGCAGTCTTTTTGGCTTTCACTTTCTTTGCTGCCTCTTTGGAAAACCATAATGTTCTCCTCTTCCTTTTCCTTTGCTAACCTGCTTAATGCATAGTTCTGTTGTTCTTGTAATCCCCATTTTAAATACTGCTCACTGTTTCTCAACCCCTGATTCCTGTCCCATTCCCCTTAATGCATCTTTCAAGCATCTTCCCATTTTCCCAAAGTCTGCCCCCCTAAAATCCAGGATACGTGTTTTTGTGTGGTTTGGTTCTGCTCTTTCTGTGATTTCAAACCACAATGACTGGTGGTCACTTTTCCCCAGGTGCTCCCCCACTGTTACCCCCATCATACTGTCCCTTTCTGTGAGCACAAGGTCCAGTATTGCCTTCTGCCGAGTTGGTTCCAGGTCCAGTTGCTTGAGGAAGGCACCCTGAAGGGAGTCCAGGATAAATCTGGTCCTAGTTGATGCTGCTGCTAGGATGCTCCAGTCCACATCTGGAATATTGAAGTCTCCAGCCAGTACTACCTCACCCTTGTCTGCCATCCTTTGGATGGCTAGCATCAGCTCCCTATCTATTTCTTCCTTCTGGGCTGGTGGTCTATAGACCACACCTGTTCGGATGGCTGTTCCCATTTTCCTTTCCAGCTTAACCCACAGTATCTCTCCCCCATTTTGTTCCTCCTGGATCTCGCTAATTTTGGCATGCAGTGGTAATACTTAATATTAAAAGGTGGTCGTGATGCTGAATTTCAGATGGTGGTCGCAACATATGCTGTAGTTTAACTATGTGGTATGGGCACAGAAGTTTAGAATGTGGCAGAGACATGCAAGATTTAGCAGTGACATGATTTCAGAATGTGGCAGGAACATACATTTTTGGAATGTGATGGAGATGGATAATTTTGAAACATGATAGGGAGTTGCCTTTTTGGAATGTGACAGGGATGTACAGTTTTGAAATATGGCAGTGACACAATTTTACAATGTGGTTGGGATACACAGTTTCACAATGTGATGGGGATACACATTATTGGAATGTTGCTGGGAGGTGCAATTTCAGAAAGTGTCAGGACTGCACTGTTTTGTAATGTTGCTGTAACTCACAACATGAAATGTAGTAGGGTCACACAATTTTGGAATGTGGTGGTAACACATCATTTTAGAATGCGACTGTAAAGCATTATTTCAGAATTTGGCAGTGACGCCCTACTTTGGAATGTGGTGGGGACACACAATTTTAGAATGTGGCAGTGACATACAGTTTTTAAACATGGCAGGAATGCACATTTTTGGAATGTGACAGATCATGCAATTTTGGAATGTGGTAGGGATGCACAATTTCTGAATGTGGTGGTAACAAACAATTTCTGAATGTGGTGGAGCTCACAATTTTGTAATGTGGTGGTGACACACAATTCTGGACCATGGTACAGGCATGCATTTTTGAAATGTGATGGAGACATGCAGTTTTGGAATTTAGTGGTGACAATTTCGGACTGTAGCAGGGATGCAAAACTTTGGAAAGTGGCAGGATATGCAAGATCAGGAGTGCAGCAAGGACACAAAAGATCAAAATGTGGTGGAGATGGGCAAAGTTAAAATGTGTCAGGAAAGCAACATTTTAGAATCTAGTAGGTGTATACAATTTTGGAAGGTGGAAGGAACATGCAATTTTAAAATAAAATTGTGTGTCCTGCCACATTCTGACGATAAACTTTCACACCACAATAGTAAATTGCATGTCTTCCACGTTTTTAAATTGCGTGTCTGTACCATATTCTGAAATGCTCTATCCCTGCCACTTTCCAAGACTGACCTCTCTACTGCATTCAGAGTTTGCACATCACTACCAAATTCCTAGAGGCATAGCCCTGCCATATTCTAAGATTGCATGTTCCTGCCACCTTCCAAGATTGTGTATCTCTGCCATTTTTCAAGACTGCATGCCCCTCATTGCAAAAGAATGTATTTCACCCCATTCTGAGATTGCTTATCCTTGCCACATTCAGAGATGGCACATGCCTCAGTCCAACAAGATGTGTCTCCCCAATTCTGATATTGTAAGTCCCTGCATTCTGAGACTGCGTTTTCCTGCCACATTTCAAGATTGTCTGTCACTGTCACATTCCAAGATTATATGTCTCTCATATAATCTTGGAATGTGACAGTGACAGACAATCTTGAAATGTGGCAGGAAAATGCAATCTCAGAATGCAGGGACTACAATATCAGAAATTGGGGAGACACATCTTGTTGACTGAAGGCTGTGCTATCTCTGAGTGTCTTTGCAGATGACACAAAGATCTGCAACAGAGTTGATGCACAAGCTGGGGTGGAAAGGATGAGAAGGGACTTGGCAAGGTTAGAGGAATGGTCAAATGTATGGCAGCTTGGATTCAATGCTAAGAAGTGCAAAGTAATGCACATGTGAAACAAAAACCCAGGGAAAGAGTACACAATGGGGGATGAGATACTAACAACAACAAAAATGGAAAGGGACCTGGGGGTAGTCATATCAGATGACCTAATGGTGGGCAAGCAATGTGAGAGGGCAGTAAGGAGGGCTGGGGGAATACTAGGATGCATAGGGAGAGGCATCACCAATAGAAAACAGGAAGTTGTTATCCCCTGTACAGACAGCTGGTGAGACCCCATCTGAGTACTGTGTGCAGTTCTGAGACTCAATCTCTGCAAAGACATAGACAGGATGGAAACTGTCCAGAGGAGGGCAACTAAAATGGTGGGGTCTGCACCAGAAGACATATGAAGAGAGACTTATGGAGCTTAATATGTATAGCCTTGAGGAAAGGAGGAGAGGGGGACATGATAGAAACTTTCAAGTACCTCAAGGAATCAACAAAGTCCAAGAGGTAGCATCTTTCAGAAAAGGTGTGCAAGAACAAGGGGCACAATTTGAAGATGGGGGGCCAGCTCAGAGGTAATGTAAGGGAAGTATTTTTTCACAGAGAGGGTTGTGGATGCATGGAACGGCCCTCTGAGGAGAAGGAGTCAAAACTGTGTGGAATTCACATGCATGGGACAGTCATAAGGCAATTCTAGGAGGTGGGGCAGGAAAAGTAGGCTGCTGGTTAAATAGGATCTGCAGCTTATCCACTAGGTAGGGAAATGGGCAGACTGGTTGGGCCAAGTGGTCCTTATCTGCCATCAAATTCTATGTTTCTATGTTTCTGTTCCTAAGTTGTGTCCACCCACATTCTGAAGTGATCTAGTCCACTTTCCAAAATTATATGGCCATGTTGCATTCTATAATTGCATCTCTTTTGCATGGCAAAATGTTGACCATGCCACAAGTTGAAAGCTCATCACTGCTGTGCTCTGATACTACATACACCCTGACATTCCAAAGCCTTGTATACTGCTACCTTCTAAAACCACCTCCTTGCCAAATTCAAAGTACAGTATTATGCACCTGAACATTCTGTAAATGCATGCAATGCACCCATTCCACAGTCATATATTTTTTTGAATGATTACTGCAATTATAGGTTCTTAAACACTGATGAAATCAAATAAGTCCTATCAAGTTGCTTGTTGTAGGAAAGGCTAGGCAGTGAATTCTGAAGGGGTTATTGTAAGTAGCTCTCTGGATCACAGGCTTTGATGGTGTAGTAGCTTTTTTGCAGCTCCCCAGACTGATTCCCTCAAACTCTACTATTTACTCAAACAAGATCTGAATATTTTGATCAAGTTGAGTCTTAAAATTCTCTAGGAACAGGCAAGCATTGTTTAATCACTTTTCTTTTAAGATATATGCTGAAATGAAGGCTCCACCTGCTAAGCATACACCACTACCGACTCCTGACCGATCATCTGGGGCAAAGCAGGCTAAACAGGCCGCACAAAACTCAATCTCCATAAACGCTGGATCTCCTGCAATCACTAAGGAGAAATTCCTTTCTGAATTATCACAATTAAAGGAGGTGTTAGAAACACTGCTAAATGAGACTAAAATTATTAAACTCAAAACAGAGGACCTCACCAGATGGATGAAAGACTCAGAAGCAAGAATCTCCTCAGTAAAGGACTGGCACTTAAGAACAGACCTGGAGCTTCCAGCATTGAAACATTGCCAAACTCGAATCCAAGCTTTAGGACCTAGAAGGGAGAAGTTACCGAAACAATATTGCAGTGTTTGTTTTACCAGAAAACTCAGAAGGGACCAATCCAATACACTTCACACAGATTCTTCGTGAGAATTTAGTGTGTCCTTTGCCTAGTAGACACATCTACATAATTGAACAAGCACACAGAGCTTTAAAGCCAATGCTTCCTCCTGGTGAGAAACCTAGATAATTTATTCTGAAATTTTTGAATTATCGGAATCACCAGCATGTCCGTGCAAAAGTTAAAGCTAACCAAAACCCTAGTTGGAATGGGAGAAGAATAAGGGTGTCACAGGATCTCCCTCATGCTGTCTGAGTACACAGGCAAAAAAGTGCTCCCCTTATTTCGAAAATAATTGCAGCTGGCATATACTTCAAAATGCTTTACCCAGCAAAACTTTTTATCCACAAAATATCTGGTATGCTTTGGATTCACCCAAGAAAGCAATTAAAGAGTTGCCCTTGATTTTACCTGACTTATTTTACAGACATTGGTTAGGCCCCATCTGGAGTACTGCGTGCAGTATTGGAGGCCACACCTTCACAAGGACATTAACCAAATTGAGGCAGTCCAGAGAAGGGCAACCAAAATGGTGCAGGGACTGCATCAGAAGACATATGAGGACAGATTAACGGAGCTCAATATGTATACCCTTGAGCAAAGGAGGGAGAGAGGTGATATGATCGAGACATTTAAACACCTTAAGGGCATAAACAAGGTGAAAGAGTCTAACATGTTTAAATATAAGAAAATAGCAGGACAAGAGGACACAGCATGAGATTAGAGGGAGGCCGATTAAGGGGAATGTGAGGAAATTCTTTTTCACAGAAAGGGTGGTAGATGCATGGAATGGCTTACCACAAGAAGTAGTGGCTATGAATACAGTGCAGGGCTTCAAACAGGCATGGGATAGGCATAAGGGAGCAATACAAATGACTATGAATAGATAGGTCACTGACATAGCAAAGGCCGATGGCACATTTATAAGGTAGAAAAAGAAATGGGCAGACTGGATGGGCCTTGCGGTCCTTATCTGCCGTCAACTTCTATGTTTCTATGTTTCTATGTTATTCAATATAAAATGAACTCTACAGGGCTATTGTACTGGCAGTAGCTTTCATGATATGGGAGCTGTTTTTTGATTGTTCACTGTTACCGGTGTGTTCTCTGCCGTGTTTTGATCATGATCTGGGATTTCTTCATTATGGTATCTGCTGCTGCTTTATTTGTGATCCACTTTGAGAGAAGTGCTCCTCAATTATGATAGGAAGCCCGATCGTCTACAGAGCTTCTGGAAGATTACGGGAACAGCATTTGTGTTTTGGATCTTCTCTTTGATCTATGCTTAAGTGAATTGTTTTGAACATTGGAGATTTCCTGAGGGGGTATTTCTGTGGAGACTTGGTGTTGACTTGTGCCCACCTTTGAAAGATGGAGGTCTTTATTTGTATTACTTTGTATCTTCTTTGATGGGGAGCCGGACTAGAAAATAACACCATCTGTACTCGATACTAGAGGGACAACTACATTGTTGTTATACTCCTCTAAAATCATTACTTTGTTTATAAATTTATCTTGACTTGGTATGAAAATATGTCACAACGATCAGCATAGATATTTAGATTTTAATTTTTGTAGGTTCTTGCATGGGTATTTTGAGGTCGCATTCCTGTATTTCAGTGATGATGACTGGCTAATCTAGCTTCACTTTGATCCATGATATTATGTGACTATTGTTCAGGTATATTGGAAACACGTTTCATTTATGTGTGTCTTGCTAATACTTTGCTGAATGTGAGGTACCTTAGAATATTAATAGATTTAAGAGGTCATAGTTACTTATCAGCTCTGTTTGTAATCAACTGCAAGGATTCTATTATTCATTTGTGATATGCCTAAAGTTTATTGCTATTATTCTAACTCATGCATGGAGTTTGAATACCTCAGAATTAGTATGTTAAGTTAATGTCTATATATTGAACAGGCTACCATGTCAGTTTATTACTAGAGGGACACCTATCTATTGTAAATGGTGAAATTGTATTTGTTTTTGTATCTGTGCCAAATAGTTACTTACACAAATCTAAATTTATTTAACTGGCAATGCATTGCTTTACATGCTCTATAACATTTCCAATGGTTAATTTATTATAGTTATTTTTATTCCATATATGGTTAAGATAATTTGGTTCTTAACGTTTATTTACAGCTCAGCTTTTATAACTGCCATTCATCATCCTTGGGCTTAGCAAATATGGTTGTGGCTCTGTTAGTCCTCCACATGAAGTATTGAATGTTTATTTGTATGTTGTGGTGGTTTCTAATACCAACTAAACCTGATCATCTTGGTTATATTTTAATTTCTTTAACTGTTTGAGTATCCAATTTATAATTGTAATTGTGGTATCGCAAGGAGACTGAGGGCTGCAATTTGAGCATCACTGTTTAAATGATATTTATTGGAGGTCTGTGTTAGAACCATGGGAGATATTAGTAGGAATTGGTTATGATTTTGCTGATGTAAGATTTATGTATTGGGACTGGTTGGTATGAGGTGGGTGGGTTACTTCTCTGAGTCCTATATATCCATTTGGGCCCAGCTTTTATGTGTATTTTGCTTCTACTATATCTCTCTTATATAACCTTGTATATGATATTATAACTATATCTATAAATTTTGCTTTGTGGAATATTAAAGGTGCTAGATCAAGATCTAAAAGAATTTAAATACTGACGCATATTAAGTACCTTAGTTGTCAGATTTTATTTTTACAAGAAACTCTCCTCCTGACTGATGAAGTTAATCTTTTAGGTAAAATGGGCTAGTCCCATACATTTGGGGTGGAAGAATCTACTAATAAAAAGGGAATGGCTATACTGCTAAATAAGACTGTCTCTTTTATTCATTCTGCAATGGTGTCGGACTCTGCTGGTAGATTTATTTTGTTAGAGGGCTCTATAAATAATATCTAGGTATTGCTGTGTAGTATTTATTGCCCTAATCTCAATACCTCCTCCATTTTTGTTGATTTAATGAAAAGTCTGCTGCCTTATGTATCATATAATATTATTTTGGGTGGGGACTGGAATCTCTCTTTGGATTTACAGTTAGACAGAACATCTGGCTCAGATTCTAGGTTACTTCAAGACCATAGGGTGATGCTAGAATTTTTAGATTTCTTTAAATTAATAGACACCTGGAGAACTTTGTTCTTAACAAATAAGCAATATTCGTTTTACTCTTCTGCGCATAAAGTATAATAAATAGTTGATTACTTTTTGATAAGTAACAGACTAACCCCAAGTGTCACTGACTTAATTATTACACCTAGAGTTATATCAGGCCACGCCTTGGTTATGTTATCATTGACTTTAGGTCTTTCCCCCCAAGAGCATTCTTTGATTTGGGGACTGAATAATCAGTTATTAAAAGATAAATATGTTGTATCCTATATCAAACAAAAAATAGGTACTTTTATAAATTATAATCACAACTCAATTGACAAGATTTACATGATCTGGTCTTCTTTTAAATGTTTTGTTTGTGGACTTTTTATACATTTTGCTTCTACGCATTAAAGCAAAGATCTGCTAAATTGGTCACAGTCTTAGACAATACTAAAAAGTTGGAAGCTCAATGCATTACTCATCCTAATAAACAAGATTTCATCAAACTACAAAACTTAAGGAGCAATTACTTTGAAATTACTAGAGAGAATGTGGAGTGCTCTATATTAAAAACCAAAGCGATATATATAGACCAAGGAGAAAAACCTATTAAATTACTTGCCCATAGGCTTAAAAAGTTAGAAACGAATAGGTATATCATGGCTATAAAATCAGATATAGATAACTCAGTCAAAACTCATCTGAGTGATATTATATTTGAGTGTGAACAATACTTTCAGCAGGTATATAAACTTGCTGATGAAAGTCTAACTAATAGAGATGGCATACAGATGGAATATCTCTACTCGAGATCATTTCCTATCCTGGATCATCCAATCTCTACTCCCGCTCCCCATAACTACCACAGCCCCTCTCACTGTTCCCCTACTCACAGTTTCTGGCATATATAATAACAAATAAATCTAGGACTCACCAGCAGAATAAAGGACTCAGTTCATGACACAAATAAAGTGCCCATATTTTATTTAATGTACCACAGCAAAATCACGCCTCGACAAGTTTCAACTAGAGAATCCTTTTTCAAAAGGATTCTGTATCTGAAATGCATCAAGGCATGATTTTGCTGTTGCACCTTAAATAAAATATGGGCACTTTATACATCTGATGAACTGCATCCTTTATACTGGTGGTGAGTGCTAGATTTCTTTGTTATTACATATCATTTTGTATCAATAGCACCACAGCCTTGTGATTTTTTTCCTTTTCTGGTTATTGTTGTTTTCATTTTTGTTTCTGGCATAGTTCTGATGTTCTTTCAAGAGCTCAGCCCTGACCTCCATGGTCCCTATGTGTCCTTCTGTACTGCTTTCTCCTGATTCAAAAATGCTGCTGCCACAGCTGGGGTGGTGAAGGTGTGGCGATGTCTCTCCTCCTGTCAGATAGGTGCAAGTAGGAACTGCATGCCCTGCATTAATGGCCACTTGTCCTGCTACCAGTGAATGTGGAAATGTTTTGTCTGCAACTAAACAAGTACAGTGGTGTCTTCGATCATTCCTTTTGGTCCCCGTGTCATTGTGTCTGCTCTGTTCCAAACGCAGTGTTATGTCTGGAGACAAAACAGCCGCACATGATAGAGAGTTCCAAAGTTACCTTGAAAACATTAAATGTCCTACCCTCCCAGCCCATAATTTCTAACCCTATCATCAAGATTGGAGGGAAAACCCTTCCCCTAGGATGGCTACCCCAGCTACAGGATGCCAAGGTTACTGATTTATATGATCAAGTCTCCCTTCTTTCCTCTCCTGACATCCTTATGAAGTTTCACATCAATCAATCCCATATCTTCAAAGCCTTTCAACTCAGACACCTAATAGTGTAACTTTTTGGAACAAGGCCTAAACCCCTGGCTGTACAACCCATCCTTTCTCGAATCTCAGAACTGGTTAATAAATCTCATGCTGTCTCCTGCATGTATTCATACCTGCTGGCCATCTCTCACCTGGATCCCTTAAAGGGTTCCAAGGTCTGGGATTCCCTATTACCTGACATTTCCCTTAACTGGAGACCAATATGGAAAGACCTCTCTCTCTCTCTCTCTGTGTGTGTGTGTGTGTATATATATATATATATATATATATTATATAACACCCGGGACAAACTTAGGCTCACCCAATATCACATCCTCAATGATATGTATTATACACTGGTCAAGTTAGCTAAAATGAGGCATCTCCCATCCCCTACTTGCACTAGGTGTGGAAAAGATGAAAGGAATATCCTACATATCCTATTGTTCTGTGAAAAAGTATCTCCCCATGGCAAACAATACAATCCAAGTTGAATCCTTTATTGGGGCTCGTGGATCTATTCACTGTTGACATTTGTATTCTGGATTCTTACTCTAGCATCAATGTCAAAGAAAGAAGATTCCACATGGCTATCATATCAATGGTAGTAAAAAAAGCTGGTTCTTAGACACTGGATGGATGAATTACCCATATCCTATACTGAATGGTTAAAAGAACTCACTTTGTGCTTCCAGACTGAAAGTCTAATTACCAGTACTTGCAACCGGCTTCATCTCTTCGATAAAAAATGGGACAAATTGTGTGCCTTATACTTATCTTAAATTGTCTGTAACTCCTCTGACTCTGTTGGTGCATCCTTATTCTGTTCTTGTAATGCTTAGTATTTCAAAGTGGAACTGTTAATTGGCACACTCAGGGAGAGGTGGGCTGGGAGGTGGTAGGGTGGTAGATTTGGTAGTTCATAGTTAACCAATTAACACCACTTGACAATGCATCTGTGATGATGGCTCTCTGATATAAAAACTTAATAAAACTTTAAATTTAAAAAAAAATAAATGTCCTACCCTGCCATCTCAGATGTCCTCTGATTTAATCTGCCCTACTGTTTTTCTACACAGGAGATTATTAATGTAATTAGTACTCTTAAATTGGACAAATCTTCAGGCCCTGATGGTCTAACCTTGAAGTTTTACAAATTATTCTGTGATGACATAGCCTTTCTCCTTAAATAATGTTTTACCTATATTTTAGAACATGGGTTGACAGACTATTCTCTGTTAGAGGCTCTGATTATTTTTATTCTGAAACCTGACAAACCTAGAGACCTATATCTCTTTTAAACAGAAATATTGAAATTCTTGATAAGATTCTTGCACAGAGGATTAAAGCATGCTGGGCAGGACTAATCTCTAAAGAACAGGTGGGATTTATGTCCAGTAGATCACCCTCACACCATATCAGGAAACTTGCTCATATTTTTTCTGTGTCCAGGGATTCAGGGGCCCCTGCAGAGCATCCTGTGAACATGGTGACCTGCAATTGAGTGACTGAAAAAACTGACTCAATTACGGCACCTGTGTTCTGAGCTACCTGGCAGGGTAGAGACAGGATACCATGGTGGGTGAAGGAGGGTGACAGGATGCATACACGTGCATGGGGGGACCACACCTCATGAGGGGTGGAAGGGAAGGGAGGGAGGGTAAGGGGGAGGTAGTGTGGCATTCAGCTGCTGAGCTGGCCATGTCACATGGGTGAGGGTGGCTGACTGGGATTGGGAGGGTGCCAGGTTTGGTTCTGGGGTGGGCATTGCTTTTTTGCATCAGGGCTAAGTTTTTAATTTTTTTTAAGTTTTAGACACCCTCCCCCCGACATGCACCACCCTGGAGTTGAGAATCTTTAGTTAGCAAGGTGCTGGGGGCACATCCCCCAGATGTGTTAGAGTCCCGTCGCAGCATTTGGAGTCACTATGAGTGTACATTGCCGTTATTTATTTTCGGCGATGTACACTCACCCAAATGGTGATCGCCATTATGACATGGAACCCCACTGCAGTCCTTGTTTCCCTAGAAGCAGAAAACGCTTTTGATAGAGTCAGCATTTCCTTATTATTTGAAATTTTATTACAATTTGGCTTTCTGCCTTCTTCTCTTAAGTGGTTAAAAGTCCTATATTCTCATCCTTCAGTAAAGATCTATGCCAATGGTCTTTTTTCTTCTATTATATACCTACTTCCTGGTATGAGACAGGGTTATCCTCTCTTCTGATTCTATTTAATTTTTATTTAGAACCTCTTCTTTTTTAATTAAAGCATAATCCTATTATTAAAGGTATTAACACTGACTCATATTTTCTAAAATTGTTGACTTATGCAGATGATATTTTGCTATATATTTCCCACCCCAAACTATCAATTCTGGCTATTTTAGAGACTACTGAAAAATTTAGTAGGGTTTACAACTGTAAAATAAACAAACAAAAACAGTTGTGATGCCCTTCGACAACAATGTTCTCAAGGAGGATATTCTTAAATTTGGATTTACTTGTTCCCCTAGATATATTAAATATCTTGGTTTATATCTCTTTCAAGATAAAGTGTAGATGAGATTCCAAAATTTAACTAATCTTATTTCCAGTATTAAGCAAGATCTAGATAGATGGAAGAAACTTCCACTTTCAATTAGGGACAGGGTTAGTATTATTAAAATTAATACCTTTCCAAGAATTTTCTATGTCTTAAATACATTGAATTTATTTTTATCTCCTTCATGGTTTAATACTTTACACTTACTTCTGTTTTGTTTTCTTTGGCTTAATAACCCCCCGAACAGCTTACAATAGGTTGACTGTAACTAAACAGCAAGGTGGTTGCAAAATTCCCAGCATTACCTTCTATTATATGGCTAGTAATATAAACAAATACTTTAAATGGGAGGTTACTGGAAACAAAAATCCTTTATATCAATCAGAGTGGCTAATTATAGAAAGGACTATACTGAAGAAACATAAACTTTTAAACAATTCCTCTCTATATTAAATATAAGAATTTGCCTAAGGCTCTGAACAATTTTATAATTCAAATTTCACACAGAATACATTAACACATGTGTAAATATTTAAATATCTCTTTAGTTGAGGATATTAATCAACCTGTGTTTAACAACTATAATTTCAGACTAAACAATAAACCGATGTCCAGAAATTGGTTCCCTCTTACGAAAGACACAATAGTTGCTATGTTTCATTCTAAGGGAATTCTTCTTTCTTTAGGTGAGCTGAGAAACAAGTTAAATCTCAACAAGGGATACTATATTAATTTATTTGCCATAAAGCATGCTTTACTAGCTCACGTTGGGCCCTTACCATGGTTGCATAACAATAAAAAGGAAATCAAGGATATCTCTACAAGAATCTATTTATTTATTTATTGAAAATGTTTCACCAGGAAAGGGACACTGAGTAACAAGATGCTCGTCTCCCGGTGTGACCTGAGGGGAGGGGTTACAGAGGAGGCAGGTATACATACATAGTTGAGTTTAGCAGCAGAGCAATACAGATAAAGAACATATTTGGAGGGCTTACATTTGAACTTGTACATAAGGAGAACAGTACAGAACATGATCATCAAGGACAGGGTATACATATCATGGGTACAAGTCAAGGCAAGAACAAGTACAGTACATGAACATCAAGGACAGGGTATACATATCATGGGTTCACAATGAGGCAATAGATGAATTACATAAGTGCCAGTATCCGATCTAGAGAGCCAACAACAGACTTGAGTGCCAGGAGCAGAACTTGAGCTGCAGTGAGATGCACCAAGTCGGCAGTAGGAGTTGGAGAGCGAAGATGGGGGGTAGCGGAGGAGTGGGCTAGTAAGCATTAGGTGTGTAGGGAGGGTTTAGGCGAGGAGGGAGGAATGGAGAAAGGAGTTAGTAGCTGCGAGTAGGGCTGAAGAGCATATGTTAATTAGGAAAGGGGAGATGTTAGGAGGGAGAGTGTAAGTGCATAGGGCGGTATATAAGCCAGACATTAGGCGATGGCCAAGCCACTGGTCAGGCACTAAGGGGCGATGGGGGAAGAGAAGCTATCAAAAGGGTGGAGGTCAGAAGCAGTTGCAATTTGGTGTGAGGAAGTTAGTGAGGTCAGAGGATAGGGAGTGTTTGGATGAAGAATGGCAGATCTGGGCCAGCAGGCCATTCCAGAGTTTGGGGAAGAGGTAGGAGAAGGCCAATTGGCCAGCAGTGGTCCTTCGGTGGGGGATGACTAATAGCCTAGAGTCCGTGGACCTGATGGCATGGGTAGGGGTAGGTGGGGAAGATAGGGAAGATACAAGGTAGGGCAGGAGGGAGCCGAGCCAGAAGTTGGAAGTGAATTTAACACTATGAATTAGGCACCAGTTACACAGGGATGGTAGAGCCAGTGAATGGTAGAACTCACAGTGATGTGAGCGGGGGGGCATTGAGGGCAAAGCGTCAGAATGCATTAAAGAGGGGGTCTAATCTGGCTAGGGTGGTCTTAGGGGCGGAACTGTAGACGACATCACAGTAGTTGAAGGTGGGTAGAATCATTTTCAGGACTAAATCACGTCTGACAGGTAGCGGGAGACAAGTGCAGTTCCTGTAGAGGGCTCCAAGTTTTGGGCACAGTTTCGAAATGATGCATCTATGTGTGAGGAAAAGGAGAGGTGGCGATCGAGCCAAACCCCCAGATACCTGAAGGAGGGCACTTCATCAAGGATGGTGTTGTTTAGGGTATGGAAGATCAGAGCGGGGGTAAGTTTGGATAGACGCTGTCTAGTGCCAAAAGACATAGAGATGGTTTTCTTGGCATTTAGGGAGAGTTGGTTGGTATTGAACCAGTGTTGGATTTTGTTGAAATCCGTTTGCAGTTTGGAAGTGAGTTCTTCGTGAGTCCGGCCGGAGGTAAAGAAGACCGTGTTGTCTGCATACATGTGGATTGTGGTAGAGGCGCAAGAATTAGGCAGATCATTTAGAAGGATGGAGAAGAAGATGGGGCCATGAACTGAGCCTTGGGGAACGCCGGTGGTGATGGGGAGAAGGGGGAGGTGCGGGCAACTATTTTAGTGGATTGGGTTCTATTTAGTAGGTAGGCACTGAACCAGTTTGTGGCAGACGCTACTAAACCAGCCCCTGATGGGCAGGATAGTAGGAGAGAGTGTGATACCATGTCAAAAGCTTTAGCTAGGTCAATGAAAATAGCGGCAGTGATTAGCCCTTTATCCATCCCAGTGAGGATGGCGTCCATGAGTCTTAGTAGTGAGGAGGTGGTAGAGTGGTGTTTTCTGAAGCTGGACTGAAATGGGGTGAAGAAGTTAGTTTCTGAGAGAAAGTGGGAGAGCTGGGATAGAACTAGGTGTTCTTGGAGTTTGGCAAGGGCGGAGAGGAGGGAGATGGGATGGTAGTAAGTAGTGGAGGAGGGATCACCACCTTTTGGAAGGGGGAGGACAGTGGCATGCTTCCATTCAGAGGGAAGGGATTCGGTGGTGAAAGATAGATTTAGTAGGGTGGCGAGGGGGTAGCAATGGTGGGGGGCAGAAAGGAAGAGGAATTTGTTATTGAGACCATCAGGGGATTTGCCTTTGGAGGGGTTCAGGGAGTGAAGGGCTTCTAGGGTTTCGGTGGAGGAGATGGGTCTGAAGGAAAAGGGGTTCCTACCAGTTGGGAGGGGATAGATGACTGAGAGCTGGTGTGATTATAGAAGTAAGGGGCGGGTGTGGTTGCAGGAGGTAGGGAATCAAGGAGGCCAGGGCACAAGTAGTGAAATAGGAATTAAACTCAGAGGCTACCTTCATGGGGTCAGAGAGGAGAGTCCCTTGGATGAGGAGGAGAGGAGGGGGGCTTGCTGTTTGGGGGGAGAAAAGGGAGTTAATGACTTTCCAGAATTTGGAAGATCTCCCAAGATTTGCATTTAGAGTGTTGTTGAAATATTCTGCCTTGGCTAAGCGGATGGCCTTTGTGCACTTGCTGCAGAGCATACGGTAGGTGACAAAGTTGTTTGGGAGGAGCGTGGATTTGTAGTTACACCAGGCCTTGTCATGGGCTTGTTGGCAAGCTATCAACTCAGGGGATATCTAGGGTAGGTGAGGTCTTCGGACTCTAGCCTGGCACAGGGGGGCGTGTTTGTCCCTGGCAGTGAGGAAGGTGTTCCGAAAATGCATAAGAGCCGAATCCATGTTAGAACAGCTCAAGCTCAGGACCCAATTTGAGTGAGATTGATCATCCAGGAGGGGGGAGAGGGTGAGGGATTTGTATGACCATTGGAATATATATTTAGGAGGGGATTTAACTCTGTGGATTTTGCGGACCATGTAGATTAGGTGGTGGTCACTAATGGAATCTGGGAGGAGGCCTGAACTGTTGATGCGGTGTGGGTGGGATGTAAGCACCCCGTCTAGTAGGGAGTGATTACCGGACTTATGGTTTGAGCATGTGGGTTCTGTAATGATTTGGGTAAGGTTGAGAGCGGTTATCTCAGTTTGGGTTTTGTTTAAAGTGGGTACTAGCTAGTTGTGGTTAAAGTCACCCAAGACATATAGTCCACCTGACTGGGCAAGAGATGAGAGTTGGCACAGCAGGTCGGTGACTATTGTGGTTGGTGTGCCCGGGCAGCAATAAATACCAGCCACGAAGATAGGTAATGAAGAGGGAGGGGACAGCTTAACCAAAAGAAGCTCGTAAGCTTTGGGTTCCGCTTTTGTAAGAGAGACAGTGAAGTGTAGGGCTGATCTGATGTAGATAGCCACCCCTCTACCTCTGGTGAGCCGGTCTTGCCATGTGATAGTGAAACTAGGAATAGCAATGGTATTATCTGGTAGGTTGGAGTTTAGCCAGGTCTCAGATAGGATGATTATGTCAGGGGCATGGTGGGCAGCTAGGACCTGAAGCTGATCAAGCTTAGGGGCTAGGCTATGAATATTTAGAAGGAGAAGGCATAAGCCTTGGGGGAGGTAGCATGGTAAAGAGTCGGTGGTGACCTTGGCTGAGGGGTTAGGTGCGGGGTGGTTTTGGCCTGTGGTTAGGGTTGGGCCAGGGTTAGGGTGTATGTCCCCTGCAGCCAGTAGGAGTACGGCAATGGTTAGGTGGCAGCATAGAACACGGAGAGACCGGGATTTTGCCATGTGCTGGCTGGAGGCATCAGTAGGGTGTGCTGAGTGGAGGGAGAGGGTACTTGAGTGGGAGAGAGAGGACAGAAGGCAGCCAAAGGAATAGACCGAGGAGGAGAGCAGTGTGGGGAAATGTGACCAGGAGACAGCTGGGAGGGATGAAGTGGACTTAAAAGGGGGCATTTGTAGGATGGGTCAGGATAGCCGTTGGGGGGGTGCTGGAAAGCTGCTTAGAGGGGGAATTAAAATGGGAAAGGACAGTAAAATGGGGGAGATCAGAAGTACAAGGGTTGTTGATGGGGGCATTTTACCAGATTTGGGGAAGAGGTGCCCAGGCATAGTGCCTTGGTAGTAGCAGGGTGGTGAGTTTCAAGTATCCTGGTTGCCCCTCAGAAAGTGTAGATACCACTTTGGAGTAGTGGTACTGTCACGGACTCTGGTGGACAGGGTACAAGGTTCAAGATCCTGTCAGGGCAGTTGGGAATAGGACCTGGCTGAGAGCAGGGATCCAGGTTCTAGGTGACTTATGTTGGGCTGGTTTGGGCCAGAAAACATGGTAGAAATAGCGACTCCTAGTGGTCAGTGGGGTTAGTGACAGTTTGGGTGTGGGTCAGACGATAGGGTAGGGTTTTGTGAGTAGGGCTAGTCAGGTGGCAGGGCGAGGGTGAGGTGTGGGCTGAGGCAGGAGTGGGAGTAGGGAGAGAAGTAGCCTAATCCGGTAGATAGGATACAGGAAGCAGGAGGGGATTCTGGTGAGGAGTCAGCGGTGGACAGGACAGAGGGTCCCTCTAGTGGCTAGCAGGTATAATCTGCTAATGGAAAAGTGGGGGCTTAGTAAAAACAAAAGAGAGGAAGTGATGTCATAAGACAGCCTATAGGTAGTGACGACCCAGGGTGGGTGGGTGGGCAGTCAATGCAACAGAAGCGCAGATCGGCTAACTCCTCACAAGGGTGCAGCTTTAGAGGTACTTTAAATACCTCTGGCACCCACATTAATCCCCATTCCTGGAGGGAGCTTCCGTGAGACTGGAGGACAGGCAGCTGTTTGTATCGGTGGGGAAGAGTAGTGAGGTCTATATTAGAGTGGGAACAAAGGAGCTAATTAGGATGCAGCGGGATTTGCAATTGTAGCCTGCGCATGTACAAACTGTCCTGACTCAAGCACTACCTAACACTTGTGAGGATGTACTGGAGTGTTCAAAAACAACAATGGCTACAGGTAAAAGACTTATATAGCTATATCATGTCTGTATCTTAAAATACCACAATTCTAATAATCACAGTGCTTAAAAAGTGTAGTCGCTAGAGTCCCCCCCCAACAGTAGCACTTGCATGAGAATATTAGTAAAACCTATTTAGAGACTCCACATGGCATTCTAGCTAGCTCTGTGTAAAAGACATTGTTCAGCTAATTCTGCAGTCACGAAGTACCGTAGCAGTTCAGTAAACACCCCCCCCCCCACAAGGGTGCAGCTTTAGAGGCACTTTAAATACCTCTTCTGGCACTCGAGTTGGTCCCCGCTCCTGAAGGGAGCTTCCGTGAACATCTCATTCAGTTTTGTTATTGTACCAATTTCTTTTATCCTTTAAATCATCTCAGGTAACCTTGGTTTCCAAATATTGGTATAATTTATCAAGTTTTAAGGGGGTGGAGTGGACAAAAGTTTGGAGACATCTATATAAATCAATCTCCAGTGACAAACTAAGGCTGTTACAAATTAACATTTTGCATGTCACTTATTATACTCTAGCTAAGTCATGTAGATTTGGTCCTTTCCCTTCAGTGAATTGTTCCAGACGTGGGGTGGCTGAAGGTACTCTCCTCCATATGCTTTGGGAATGCCTGCTGGTGAGACCCTTTTGGCTGGCTATTAAAAATAATTTAAATAGAGAGCTTGGAAATGATCATTATATTTTACCTGAGACTTGCATTTTGTTTGATATCAGTTGAGTTAGTTCCAATGTTTTAAAATGCCACTTAACCTTGATAGCTTTATCTGCCAAAAAAGTTATTTAAAGCATTGGAAGGATCAACAAATACCTTCATTCTTGGAATGGAGACAAGAATCATTATCAAATCTAAGATTAGAAAAAAATCATTGCAAATTTGAATCATTCACTCCAGGGCTTTACCATGAAATGGGGAAAGCTTTATGATGTGGTATATCTGACTGAACCTGATCTGGCACTTTGTCTGTACTATCTTTAATTTTCTTTTCTTATATATTTTACTTGACATTCTTGATTAATGGCTTTGTTTTGATTATTCTGCTCCTCAGACTACCTATCTTATGGAAGGATAATATATCATACTATGTGAACTTTGACAAAGTTGGGCTTTTTAAGTTATTCTTTTTTCTCATAGGTATAATTATGTCTCAAGACGTTTGGAGGGGTATTAAGAGGGTGGATGTTGGCTGAGTTATTTTGTGCATTCGTTTTCCTGTCTGTTGTCAACTTTTTTAAGGGGGTTATTTCATTTGTAGATAATTCTCTGAAAATTATGTAGTCCCCGTACTGTGATTTTTGGATTTTGTAGTAGGTTCTTAAAATCAATAAAGATGATAAAATTTGAAAACAAAATTTCAGTAGCTCTCACTGGAACCAAGTTTTCTGAATATGCAGTAAAACCCAGGTTACAAATGGCTTATAATGTTTAGATAAAGTAAATTAGGGATCTCCTATTTGTTATGAGGCTTACTGGGGATATGCAGCTACTAATTCTGCAATTTAGTACCTTTGACCAGAACCCCTCTTTAAAATACTGAAAAAATCTGCTCACGTGCAGTAACACATGATGTGGTATACATTTGTACTACAATATAAGGGCACTTCAGGACGGGAGTGTAGGCACTGTAACATTGTAAGGCACGAGGGAATCAGAGTGTCTTCAATCACGAGAGAAGTCCACACAGTATGAACACACATGCCTTGGAATATAATATTGTATTTATCATGAAGCTACATGTGCAAAAAAAAAAAAAAAAATAAAAAAACAAACAAAAAACTTTTATCTGTACAACAAAAACATAAAAATGTGACTAATATCCTTTCCTGAAAGAAAACAATCCATGTGAAAAGCATAAACAAAATGTAGTCAAAGTGATTAAAATGTGAATAAAAATATAATAAAATAAAAAAAAATGGTTCTCTGGTCCAGTGGACAGCTAAGTGTGTAGGATGCATGTGCAGCATGGTAGTGCTTGTGCTTCTGGAAGAGGTTACGGTTAGCTATGTACTGTATGTGGCCTTTCATGCTGTCCTGTTTAAGAGGAACTACCACCCTTTTGAGGTACAGAAAATCCCTGCCATTAGACAGCACATCAAAAGATATTTTGTTAAATATGCAACATGGCTTAATAATATCAGCTTCACATTAAAAGAAGGTGACAAGACTTTCTATGTCAGTGAAAGGAGAAAGTCCAGAGGAGGTATTGCTAAGATCAAAGGAGATAAGGGTGCATATGAGGAGGAAGACCATGTAAAAGCATCTATCCTAAATAAATACTTCTGCTTAGTATTTACTGAAGAGACGGTAGGGCAGGGCCCACAGCTCAGCACCATGGACACAGGGGGGAAGGAGGTGACCACTAGTCCCTTCACAAAAGAAAGGGTCTTACAAGAGCTAGACAAGCTCAGGGTGGACAAGGCAATGGGACCTGATGGCATACATCCTAGGGTACTAATGGAGCTATGGGTGGAACTAGCAGACCCATTATCAAAACTGTTTAGTGAGTCTCTGAGCACAGAAGGTGTCCCAGAAGACTGGAGAAGGGCTCATGTGATCCCACTCCACAAGAGTGGTAGCAGGGAGGAGGCAGGGAACTACAGACCAGTCAGTCTTAACTCAGTAGTAGGCAAGATTATGGAGGCACTCCTTAAGGAAAGGATAGTGCAACACCTGGAATCCATAGGAGCACAGGATCCAAGACAGCATGGGTTTACAAAAGGAAGGTCCTGTCAAACTAATCTTACAGATTTCTTTGACTGGGTAACCAGAGTGGTGGACCAAGGGGCAGCAGTTGATGTCGCCTACCTTGACTTCAGCAAAGCTTTCGATACCGTTACACATAGAAGATTGATTAATAAGCTGGGTAGGCTCGGGGTGGGTCAGAAGTTGGTCAACTGGGTGGCAAACTGGTTGGCAGGCAGAAAACAGAGTGGTGGTAAGCGGTATACAGTCAAAAGAAATGAAAGTCACAAGTGGGGTACCTCAGGGATCAGTCCTGGAGCCAGTCCTCTTCAATATCTTCATCAGTGACATTGCAGATGGACTGGAGGGTAAGGTTTGTCTGTTTGCAGATGACACAAAGATCTGCAACAAAGTAGATGATCCAGATGGGATGGGATGGGCAGAATGAGAAGAGATATGGATAAACTAGCAAAATGGTTGGAAAAGTGGCAACTGGAGTTTAATGCAAAGAAGCGCAAGATCATGCACATAGGGAAGAGAAACCCTGAAGCCACCTATAGGCTGGGAGGGGAGTTGCTGGCAGTCACAAGGGAAGAAAGAGACTTGGGCGTCATCATCACCGATGACCTGAAATCATCCATGCAGACCACTAAAACAGTAGGTAAGGCTAGGGGGATGTTAGGGTGTATTAGTAGGGGTATCACAAGTTGGAAGAGGGAGGTAATAATCCTTCTTTACAAGACACTGGTTAGGTCCCATCTGGAGTACTGCATGCAGTACTGGAGGTCACACCTTCACAATGACATTAACCAAACTAAGGCAGTCCAGAGAAGGGCAACCAAAATGGTACAGGGACTGGATCAGAAAACATATGAAGACAGATTAAAGGAGCTCAATATGTATACCCTAGAGCAAAGGAAGGAGAGAGGTGATATGATCAAAACATTCAAACACCTTAAGGGCATTAACAAGGTGAAAGAGTCCTACATGTTTCAGTATAAGAAAAATAGCAAGACAAGAGGACACAGGATGAGATTAGAGGGAGGCCGATTAAGGGGTAATGTGAGGACGTTCTTTTTCACAGAAAGGGTGGTGGATGCATGGAACGGCCTACCTCAGGAAGTGGTGGATATGAATACAGTGCAGGGCTTCAAAGAGGCATGGGGTAGGCATAAGGGATCAATACAGATGAGTATGAATAGATAGGCCATTGACTGAGCAAAGGCCGATGGTACATTTATAAGGTAGAAAAAGAAATGGGCAGACCGGATGGGCCTTGCAGTCTTTACCTGCCATCATCTTCTATGTTTCTATGTTTCTACGTAAGTGAACAATGTTTATGTGTAATAAAGTACAACCTATAAAACATACAGAGGCAATTTTGTTCCTCACTGGCTAGGTACTGTACATCCAGTTAACCGGAGAGAATGTTAGTGATGTGGCTGAGGAAGCCCAAGCAATTAAAACTGGTACTGTTCTAACTTTGAAAACTGAAAATTCAACCGATCAGGTTTTACTAAGACCAAAGAGGTTACTGTTCAATCCTTTGCACCATTACCAAATGAGGAGTCAGAAATGAACAGAGCAGATGCTCTGCACCTAGGGACTATTTTCTTTTTTTTTGGAAACATTTTATTGAAGACTAAATGGAAGTACAAGAATAAATAGTCAGTATCAAAACAATAATCATAAACAAATAAGGTGCCCTACAAGAAAAACTGCAAACAAGAACTGTTCATAAATTTTAAAGAAAACATTCTATTATTTCTCAAGAATATGACCGACATTAAGGGTTACAAACAAGAACCAACTAACGTATAACCGGAAATGTCTACCTTCCTCACAAAAGAAGTAAAATCTAATACATATGAAGCAGTGGCTGAAGTGCACCCTGCCAAATCCCCATTTATAGAACCTGCTGAGGTCAACCACCATCCCCAGGTCAGGTAGAAGTGTGGGAGGGCATTCCTCCTCCAATAAATCACCCAATAAAACGATGCTGCTCTAGACACTGCTAACTTCCACCAAGATATATGTGGTACCTCAGTGGACTTACAGTTGATAAGCAAAAATCTCTTAGCTTCCAAGGCAGCAGCAAAAAGGAACCCTTTATAAACCAAAACCTGCTCATCCAAAATATGTGAATCCCCCAAAATCCGAAATGAGGAGTTGTAGGGTTTCCTCTAAAAACCTAAAAATATTGTCCCACCAATCTTTCAACAAAGGGCAGTCCCACAAAATATGATATATCATACTGATGCCCCGGAGGCACCGCCAACATGAATCTGAACTCAACACCTCCAGGTTCACCAAATGCACTGAGTGTGATGCAATCAATGTAACATCTTCTTGTGTATTAATTGGAGTTTGGGGTCAGGAGAGGCCTTTTGTGCTTCTGCCAAACACTGCAACCATAAGTCATGATCTAAAGCTATGCCCAAATCTTCCTGCCATTTCAGCCTATGAGGGTCCCGATTTGGTAAGGAGACCTTTTTGCAACTCTTTATATAGCAAGCTAATATGGCCTTTAGGGGCTGAGACCCACTTCTGCAAATAAAGCAATAACTGAGGCTGCTTTAGGAGATAAGATTTAAAGAATTTAGAAGACAGGAATGCTGCAACTGAAGTTAATGCCACAAATGGTGTTGAGGAACCTAATATCTATCCTGTACCTCCTGAAAAGACAAATAAAGTCCTGAATTTCTATCAGTCACATCCCCAATGATCTAAAGACTCCTTGACTCCCAACTTCCCCAAGAAACCAATCTCCCACCCACTAGTATGGCAGGATTACTCCATAATGGTTCATAAATACCCAAAAATGAAGAGCACTAACCCAACTTCTTAAAGAACTGGCTCCACACCCACCGGGAGAAGGCCATCGAAAATGTTACCAATTTTGTAGATATCTCCCAGCCAGACAGTACAACTACCAAGGGCTGATCCTCTGCTAGTTGCTACTCGATCTCAATCCACATGAAGGACCAAGACAAGGCAAAAAACACACAGCCCATAGTTTGCTTAACCTCCAGACACATGTGGTATCCCCATAACCAGGGTAGGTTCCAACCTCCCACAACGCCTGGAGACCGAAGGATTTTCCTACTAAATCTAGGGGGATTCCCCTCACAAATAAAATCTGACAGTACCTGATCAGTCTTATTCCAAACAGACCTGGGGATTAGAAAAGGTAAATTGCTGAGCCTATACAAAGGTCTGGGAAACACCATCATCTTAATAGTGGTAGTCTTACCCAGGAGGGATACACCCAAATGCTTCCACCTCTGAAAGTCCAGCTTAATATCTTCCAGGACCTGTAAAATGGTCCTTGAACACATTTCTTGAAAATTACCTGATATAGACATACTAAGGTATGTCAAAACAGCCGATGACCAATTCAAAATATGAAGGTCCATGTGGGCCACACCCCAATCTGCCTGGAAGAGAGGCAGAGTCTCTGATTTCCCCCAATTTACCTGCCAACCCAAAATCACACTAAATCACTTCCCACATCTTATGAAGGGCAGACTCCACTTTGTTAATAACAAAAGTGAATCATCTGCATACAATAGAGTGGTGTAAAACTTCTTGCCTACAGGTATACTGAAAATATCTGGATGTTGACAAATAGCTAAGTTCAAAGGTTCTATAGCCAAAAGATATAGCAAGGGGCTCAATGGACAACCCTGCCTTGTACATCGAGCCAGGGAGAAGGGATCAGAGAAGATCCCATTAACAAGAACAAGTGCCTAAGGATTAGAATAAAGGCACCCAACCCAATGCCAAAATTTAGGGTCAAACCCAAAACTAGACAGAACAAACTGGAGTTACTGCCACTCAGCAGAGTCGAACACTTTCTCAGCGTCCAACCCTATGAGAGCCGTTGATTCTGGACCCCCACTTGCCACTGGAATAAGACTGATAACAGCTCTCAGATTGTCACTGCTCTGCCTACCCCACATAAAGCCCGACTGAGAGTTACTAATCAAAAGGGGAAGAACCTTTTCTAATCTTCTGGCTAAAATCTTCGCAAAGATCTTGCGATCAACATTTAATAAAGAAATCGGATGGTAACTGGCACACAGCGCAGGGTCCTTCCCTGGTTTAGACAGGACAGTGATCATAGCCTCCTTCATGGACACAGGTAAGGTACTGGAGAGGCAGCAATATCCCCCAGAACCTTCATTAGCCTCTGTGAAATTTGGGACTCAAACTCCTGATAAAACTCTGATCTAATCCCATCAGGGCCTGTTGCCTTCCCTAAAGTCAGGGCCCTGATAGCTTGTTGCACCTCCAAGAGTGTAATACCAACCTGCAAGGGAGCAACAGACTCTTCTGGAAGATGGAGCAGAGTAAATTTAGAAAAAAATTATTCTAACTCAGCATTTGAAGGAGAAACTATAGAAGAATATAGGTGGGAATAATACTCTCGAACCCCCTCAGCCATCCGTCCCACATCAGAAACTATAACACCCCCCCCTTCAAAAATGGAACTTGAGCCTCAGTTGCCATCTTCTTTAACCAGTAAGCAAGAAGTTTCCCGACCCAGTCCCCCGATTCCCAGTACGCTTGCTTAACAAAGAAGAGAGCCCTAGTGGCCTTCTGATGATAAATATCTTGTAACCTCTCTTTACATTGGAACATATCTTGAATCTTCACCTCTCAATAAGGCAGGGAAGCATAAAGGGCCTCCTCCAAATGTCTAATTTTAGAAGATAGGGAATCAATTCCTGCTTTCTGCTGTTTATTTACATGGGAGGCATATGAAATAATTCAACCCCTAATAAAAGATTTAAATGTATCCCATACAATAAATGAAGAAGTCTCAGGGGGCACATTAGTCAAAAAGTAAAAATCTATTTCCCCCCTCAACCAACCCTTAAAATCTTGCAAACAGAGTAAGGCTGGATTGAACCACCAACATGGAGTTCTCGATACGACCTGCTGAGGGCACCATGACAAACTCACTGGGGCATGATCAGACAGTAAGATAGGTTTATGGCAAACCTCAAACAGATCAGAAATAATGGAGGCACTATACAAAAAATAATCCAGCCTATTAAAAGTCTTATACCTCAGGTACCTGAATGTAAAGTCATGAGTCAAGGGGTGAAGTATCCTCCAACAATCTACCAACTTATATTCACCACATAAAGGCCTCAAAACAGCCCTAGATCGAGTATGGGAAGGAACACCCCTCTCCATGGTAGCCCTATCCATAACTGGATAAAAAGTGAAATTAAAATCACCTGCCATAACCAATATCAAAGGATGGGCAAACCACTCCAGAATGGACTGTGCTAAAGAAGAAAAAAACTCAGGGGCGTCCTTATTGGGCGCATACAGATTAACCAGCAATACCAGAACCATATCCAACTTTCCCAACACTATAACCCAGCATCCCTCTTTATCTGCAGCCCATTTCTCGACAGTGAAAGGGCAACCCCACCGAATAAGAGTTGAAACACCCGTGTTTTTAGAACTAAATTAACTAAAAAAGATCTACTTATCCACCCACGGTCCAAACACCCTAAATTCTATTTCAACAAATAAGTTTCTTGTAAAAACATAATGCCATAATTACTAGACCTCAAAAAGTAAAATATTTTTTTTTCTTTTTATGGGGATATTCAGACCCTTGAACATTCCAAGTTAAAATTGAAATCTGTGTCATATATTACAAATAACAAACCCAGAGTAACAATATAAAGAATAAACACAGAAAAAAGCTTCACATCAAGAAATTATTGCACATTGGAAGGTAGACATTTCCCAAAAGACTCCAGCAACCCCAAAAAAGCCCCATCCATGACAGATCCTGAGTACACACAGCAGAAATACACCCCTTATAAAACACAGATTGAAGAAAACCCCTAAACTACAAACAACTCAACCACCGTATCCGAAAAAGACATAGCCCGAAGCAGAAATCCCATTTCCTGAGCAAAGAATAAATCCCCACAGAATGTTAATAACACCCTCTTTCAGAAAATGAAAAAAGCCACCCTCCCCCTACCCACAACAAACCCAACCAAACAACCTAGCAGAAACAAGTATCAGTAACCATACTTCATCCCCCCAACCAATGAACCCAACTAGCACAAGGAGTGAAAAATAGAAGGGCTAGGGATCTCCCTCCACCCATGCCCTCTCACTCCTCAGCTGGTGTAGAGGAAACCATAGATAACAACCACTTCACAAGCAGTCAGCATCTCCTTGCTAGGGCGCACCCCAGACAAGGGGTTCCCCAACCGCCCAACCCAACTAGAACCAGTGAAAACTCCAAACAAGCCCCCCCCCCCATAGAGATTTAGAACAACCAACCACTGGCTTCCTTCAGTAGAAACCAAGAAAAAGTCCTAGTGGAACTATAAATTGAAACTCAAAGCTAACAACACTAAAACAGAGATATGTGCCAAAAAAAAAAAAATATGAACCAGGTAGAATTAGGCAACATCCCAGGGGCACACCCCTCCAAATGACATTAAAGAATGCTACATAATACCAGCATTAACAATAAAAAGTGCATACCGAACATTATAATGCAGTCAATTAAGAAACCATATAGCACAGAGAATCTCCCTCTCACTGAGCAGTCCATCCTATACCAAAAGTTGAGGACTCTCTCACAGTCCCAGAACAGGCCATCTGCAAATCATGATAACTCTCCCCTTTGTTGTCCTTCAGGATGCCACCGGTGGTACCATACGAGCTTCAGTCAGATGAAACTGCAAGGCCACTCTACCCCAAAGAGATTGATCACACTTCAAAACAGGATCATCTGTCAGACTAACTTGGGAGGCTGACAACAGATCCTCATTCCTGTACTCTGCCCAGTCCATCTCTTTGGAACCCAACATAGAATCTTACATTTCAGGAGATAAATGGGGATGTTTAGAGTCAGGAATTGGTGAACGTTCCACAGCTGCAGAGACATCACCATAATGCGAGGAAGAACTCAGGAAGTCCTGAACCACCCCTAACACCAAAGAAGGAGGAGTAGATCTTCTGCTTGTTTCTTTATGGCACTTAACCTGTTGCCATCCAGAAGCAAAGTCACCAGCTTTATTCCCACACCCCTTTTGTAGCTGAAGAGAAATAGATGAAGCTCCTACTGAAGCGTGAGCCAACTCCTTTGGCAGATGGATTTCTGCTCTGATCTAGGCAATCCTGGTTTGAAGTAGGCTCAGAGCCAGCAATAGTCTGCCCAGAGATGGTACCAAGGGACCAAAGAAATGACTGAACTTCTTGGGGGGACACACAATGAACTAAATGTTCCTGCCACCAGATATTTAGAACTGCAGGGTAACACATAATAAACTTGATCTTCCTGGCTGCTAACTGCTTATTCACTGGGGCAAAAGCCTGCCATTGGTCATCCACAGACTTGGAGAAATCTTGGAAAATATAAATTGAGTGCCCATTCCATTTCAGGGGGCCCCTCTCTCTCGCAAGTCACAGAACCAGTTCTTTTACAGAGAATCAGACAAAATACACTATGATAGGCCTGGGGGGAGAATCCTGCACTGGACGGGGGCCCAACAAATGGTGCATTCTTTCAATATCCAGAGGAAAGTCTCAAGTATAGCACAGCAGCCGCGGAAAACAGGATTGGAGGAAAGCATACATATTGTCTCCCTCAGTCCCCTTCAGGAGCCCAATAATACGCAGATTATTCCTACAACCTTGGTTTTCGAGGTCTTCCACCTTTAGAGCCAAAGAATTCAGCTGTCTTTCAAGCAGAGCTAACCGATCTTGCTGCCGGGCTGCAGCGGAGTAGACCTGTAGGCAGACTAATTCACTAGCAGTAATCCATCACTCCGCCACTTCTACCTGCTCCTCCAATAGGGCAATGGAGGCATTTATGGTAGGGATATCCTGAATGAGCTGCTGTAGCATTAAGCGAATGTCCAAAATATCCTCTTTGTTAACTATGACTGAAGTTTTTTGAGTCTCCATACCTGGAGAATGGGGAGTCAGAAAAGCCCTATGATGCAGTATTAGCAGTAGAGAAAAAGCAAACAAATTCCAAGCCAGAAATCACTTAGCATTGTAATTCAGAAGCCGTCCAGTATTCCAAAATAGAAATTGGAGCTGAAACAGGCAGTAGGAAGAAATATGTGAAGAAATATCACTGGCAGCAGATGGAGCTCACTCTCTAAGCAGTCATCTTGTAGCTCTCCACACCAGAAGGGCCAAGAGGGGACTATTTTCTTTATTTGCAGATTGATTTTGTGGATGCAGAGTGTTGTGGACCAAAAGGGGGTTGGGTGGGATGTGGGTGTTTTACAAAACAGAATTGAACTTGGGGGTGGGGAAGAGTATTTGGCATGCAGGTGGGGGGGGGAGGGATTAACAGCTTCTGCCACCAGCTGCAGTAGTGTGATGTTCCAGGGAAGTGTGCCAGCATGAGTGAAATAACCATATATATGTTCTTCAGTAAGGTGAGTTTTTTTTTTTAATAAAAAAAAATCTGCTGTTGAAGTTGGCAGTTCTGCTTCATAATGTGTGAATTTATTTGCGAATGTGAATATGGTGGATTTGCGTCAACTTCGTTGGTGAATTAAAAATGTGCAACGCTCTCTAACTACAACTGTCACCTCACCCTTAGCCACTCTCCCCTTTCTCATTCTGTTCCTAGCTTCTTGTCTCTCTCCTCCCCTGTCCTGACATTCTATAGATCAACCCCATCCATAGTTTCTTGCTGGAGGATACCATGAGCTGAACCCACTGAAATTCTTTGTCCCCATTACCTCCCCTGATGCTTCCCTCCTTCACTGTCTCAATGCCTTTCTTGGCATATAGGGCTATGCCTCTCCTTTACGTTTTCTTCTATACCGTGTAAACATGGTGCAGCCTGGGATTGACTGGTCCCAATCATTATTCTTTTTTGAGCCAAGTGTTTGTGATGGCTGCTGGGTTCATCTCAGTGTCTGCCACCATTGCTTAGAGCTCACTAAATTTATTTCCCAGACTTCTGGCATTAAGGCCTTTTCATCTTTTCATATTTCTCCTGATCCCACCTTGCTTTTTCCTGTTCCTTCTCCCCCAGATTTCTACATGCCTGAGGGGAGAGCCACCTGAGCAACAAGTAGAGTGTGCAGTTGTGGGTGTTATAAGGTGCTAGGGTGACAAATCTGCAGATGTTAATTAAGGCAGTGTTAAGGTGAGTGAGGTGATTGGATGAGGTTAGGGAAATGATGGGAGAGCAGTAGTCAAGAAGATGGAGGGAGTGTGCCCTGCCCTATAGCCAGTCTCACTTTGAGAGTCATGAGATGCCTCAGGCAGTAGTAGACACCCTGTTGCTGGTTAGCCCTTTCCATGACTAGCCTTATATGATTAGAGAAGGAGACAGAAGGGTTGAGTGTAACTTCCAGGTACTTAAAGGAAGTGATGTTATTGAGGGGGGATCCATCCAGGGCCAGAATGCAGATGGAAGACAAGGGACCCACACTGCATCTGGCATGCCAAGGCTTTGAGCCAAATTACATGCCCTTCATTTTCTTTGCATTGATGATAAGTTTATTAGCTATAAACCATTGAAGAATGGAGAAGAAGTCATCAGATAGGGATAGGAATAGTTCAAGAGGGCTATTGCCACTCCTGAATAAAACAAGATCATCTGCATATATGATCATGGGACAGCCTGCGTGGTCTTCCAATAAGGGGTTAACAAAGAGTGAAAAGAGTAAGGGCCCGAGGATGAACACTTGTGGGACCCAGTATGTACTTGTAGTGGGCTGGATAAGACCCCTCTAACATGGAACATTTGGGATCTGTTCGAGAAGTAATTTCCAATCCAGTTCAAGGCACCTGGGAAAAAGTCATAGGAATAACATTTATGGAGGAGGATGTCATGATCTACCAAGTCGAAAGCCTTAGAGAGATTGACAAAGATTGCCCCAATGAACTTTCCATTTTGTGCTTCCTTAAGTAGATGGTCTTGGACATGTGCCAGTGCAGTGATAGCACTGTAACCTTTCTGAAAACGGTGCTGGTCACGAGATAATAGACTGTATTTCAAAAGATGGTCTGAGATTTGAGAAAATACCATTTTCTGAAAATACCATTTTGCTTATGTGGGACAATATAGATACTGGTCTGTAGTTTTTGGGAGGATTGAAGTCCCCTGACTTAGAGAGGGGAACAGCTCTGGCTTGTTTCCAAATAGGGTAATAGATGCAGTGGACAGGGATAGGCTGAATAGGATGGAGAGAGGTTTGGATATAAAATCAGCTGTGAACTTTAGGAACCTAAGGCATAGT
This sequence comes from Neoceratodus forsteri, assembly GCA_016271365.2. Taxonomy (NCBI): domain Eukaryota; kingdom Metazoa; phylum Chordata; order Ceratodontiformes; family Ceratodontidae; genus Neoceratodus; species Neoceratodus forsteri. The sequence goes on along the minus strand of CM057456.1, from coordinate 1,631,452,622 downwards.
CCATCACTCCCAGCACAATCAGAGCTTGGTAGAGCCCAGAGAAGACATTGAACTTCTGAGGATGACATAGCTTTAAAGTAGAACAGAGGACAACCTGTCCTCCAAGGACCCTCGATTCCTGTCACAGGGTTTGCAGATTTGGGTGGAAGGTTCGCAAGATATGCATCCAGATTTGCAATTTTGTTGTTTAAGACATCCAAAAGTAATGAAGGCTCAGTTTGGAGGCCAGTGTCTGTGAGCAAGTTAATAATATTCAGTTTAGGGCAAGGTTTCATGAAGGAGTTTACAGAGGACCAGAACCAAAGTGGTTCTCCATGGTTTCGGGTGTGCTGGGTCTTAAGAAAGGAAGCTTTAAGTAGTTTGGATTCTTTGTTGCAGAGATTCCTGAGTCTCTAATAGTTGTTCAAGATTGCTTGCATATCTCTGTATGCCTACCTGGTGAAACACTTTAAATATCAAAACACTTTAAAGATAGATAGATAGATAGATAGATAGATAGATAGATAGATAGATAGATAGATAGATAGATAGATAGATAGGTAGGTAGGTAGATAGATAGAGGACAGACAGACAGACAGACAGACAGACAGACAGACAGACAGACAGACAGACAGATAGATAGATAGATAGATAGATAGATAGATAAATAACTCTGTCCCCTAGCTTCTTAAAGTTCCACTGTACTGTCTCCACAGTCTGGTCCTCCAGATTGTTGGTAGCCAAGTGTCCAACCACCCTCATCTCCCCCTTCTCCATCATTCTCCCTATTAACCTATATCTTGAATGGCTCATGAATGAGAAAGCCATCTGACCATCCCATTCCCTTTCCCCTCCCCCTCTCTGCCCACCACCCTTTCTACTTTCCCAGTCACTGAATCCCAATCATTAACATTCTTCTTGCTGACTTCCTCCTATCCCTTCCCCTCTGGTGCCACCCCTTCATCCTGACCATTTCCCTGACTGATTCAGAGCCCCCCCTGACATAGTCAGGTAATTGAGCCTCCTCCAGTGGTGCAAATCAATTTTCTGTGGGGGTTGTGTGTGATTTGATGATCCCTTGTGGCTGCCGCTGCCATCTCCACCACCTTCTATCCCCTGGGCCAGTGAACCTCTGGGAGAGTGGTGCATGGGGGATGTACCCTCGCTGAGCTAATGCAGAAGCTATCTAGTCTCCTCCTGTTACCTGCTGAGCATGGAGTTAAACAAAGGACCTGCAAATGTGGCAGTGCCCCTCTTTCAGAGCAAAATCCTGGAGAAGAGTTCAGCACAGTCCCTGTAACTGACAACCTCTCTGCTGTACCTCATCTCCATATTGATCCCATGATGACCCCATAGATTGTTGTTAATAACTTCCTTTCCATTATTTGCCTTGTACCCTGAGACTAGAAACAAAAGGGACTACCTTACATATGGAGTTCTGTTACTGTTCCTGCCTTACCTGATTTACTTGGCTGTCCCTCCAAGACTGCTACCTTGAACCCCTGCCTTAGATGAATAGTTAGGTACAAATTCAAGATAGGTTCAGATCTGAGGATTCCATTGTCACTCATGCTGCTGCAGGATTCCAGAGTGGCACCACATTTGATTGATCCTAAGGAGTGGAATCAGCCAGCTGTCCACTCAGGGGCCAGATTTGGGGTGAAAGAGAATGTTGAATGAGTGTAAAGGGAGCAGCACAGCTCAGTTTAGGGGAGATCAAGCATGGAGACCAACCTAAAGTGACCAGTTTCTGACCAGAGGGAGTCCAGCCTATAGAGGCCTACTACTAGATAGGGCCTGGGGGACTAGCTCTCACAAAGTAAGCCTAGCCTATAGTGGATTGCCTGTATTCCAGTGCCAGGGTCAGTATGGTAAAGCGAGAACAGGGAAAAGTATAGCTTTTTCATGTTGCAAGTGGTATCTGTTCCTGTAAATTGTTTCATCTGGCATCCAGCAAGTTCAGCATCAGCATTTGCAGCATTCAGGTCATCTTCAAGAATAAGCAACATCATGAATCATCTGTCATCTCCAAAGGGTCCAGTTTTGTCATCAAAATCCCAAAGCTGATTTAAGGAAAGTGGTACAGTAATTTGAACCTATCTGTGGGACTAGTTCAAGAAGGACACCCATCTGCTATACTGAGATTTGTGATTCCTATTGTTACAAAAAGGACTACTGTCCAAAAATTACAGATACTCTGATCAGAGACTGGGGCAGGATTGTATTGTAATTTCATTACAAGTATTTGTCAGTTAAATTTTATTTTTATTTATTTAAAAGTTTGGTAATTGAGAAAGTCACACAGAGCCAGATCTTGTTTCCAGGTGCGACCCAAGGGAAGGGTAAAAAGGAACAAAACAGCAACAGTTACTTACAGTGAAATGAAATATCGTCAGCAGTTATAAAGTGCAAATTACATTGTAGGCATACAAAAACTAAATAGAGAAATAAATACCCAGAGGTATTTAGGAGCATTACTATAAGTAGTGTCAAAAAAAAGATTTCCAAATGGTACACAGGGGGGTGAGAGTGGGGAGGTTTAAGGTAGTGAGGCAAGGCCCTCAGATTATGGAGAGGGAAGAGGCGTGTGGGAGCAGGTAGGTAAAAGGAAAGACAGCAGGGGAAAGCTGAGGGGTAGGGAAGCAGGGGGAGAGGAAGGGTAGAGCAGTAGGGAGGAGGGAGAAAGGGGGGAGAGAGGTCAGGGAGGGGTTGGGGGAGAGACAGGAGAAAGTAGGGGGGCAGGAGGCTTTAGTAAACATTTTAAGAATAGTAGGGACATTGCATGTCTAAGAAGAGGAGGGAGCCAGTTCCAAATGGAGGGGAGGCAGAAAGAGAAGGGTGCTAGACCAGCATTAGAGCGAGGGTGGGGAATTAAGAAGGAACAGGAGTCTCTGGAATGAAGGGGATAACTGGAGGAAGCAGACAGAGAAAGTAGAGATGATCGGTGGGGGGGGAGATGAACCAGTATTTTCCTATCAGTGAGGATCAGTGAGAGTGGAGAAGCAAGGGTAAGGGGCGCTAGCAAGGCTGGAATAAACGGAGCATTGATGTGTGTGTGGGGAGGAGATTTAGTAGCAAAATGACAGAAGGCATTGAAGAGGGTGTCAAGTCTAATGAGGCCAAGGAGAAGGGAGGGGCTGCACTGTAGACTACATTAGCATAGTCAAAAATGGGAAGGATCATTTTGACAAGCTGATCCTTGCATACGTCGGCAGGAAGACAGTCCTTGTTTCAGTAGAAGATGTCTAGTATGGGGCAGAGTTTTGAGTGTATAGCATCAATGTGTGCTGAGATGTCTAGGTTGCTGTCTAGCTACACACTGAGATATTTATATTTGTGGACAGCCTCCAGTTGGGTACCATCGAGGGTGGAGAAGACAGGGACAGGAGACAGCCTTGATAGCTTTTGACTGGTGCCAAAGGTCATTGATACCACCTGTTTGGTATATATTTTGAGCTAGTTTATGAAAGTCTCATTGCAGTGAGGATGATACAGTGGATGTGGAGAGGCCAGATGTGTAAATGACAGAATCATTGGCATACATATGAATATGGTAGAGACCCAGACGCAGGAGAGGTCATTGAGAAAAATTGAAAATAGTATGGGGCCCAGGATAGAGCCCTGGGGGACACCTGTGAGAATGCTACAGTGAATTTACAGTGGCTTGATATCGATATAGGATATGATACAGAGTATAGAAACACAGACGTGTATTTTGTTGGCTGAAAAGGATTGGTTCCCCACCTAGACTGCCCAATGTTTCTTGCTGAATCTGTCACAGCAGACCCTAACTGATCTCCAGCAACCCTCCCCCTCCCTGCCTATTTACTAATGTACCCCTATGTCTATACCACACATTCGTGAAGCCTCCAATTTGTGTGCCTCCACCACTTCCATTGGCAGTCTGGTCCAAGCATCTACCAAGGGCAAGAAGGAGGGGTGGAAGAACAATGGGGAATAATCAAAACAGCCATCACAGAGGCAACAAGCCTTTGTGTGATGCAAATCAACAAAACAAAATGAAGGAAAAGACCACTATAGTTCTCAAAAGAGGTGGAAGGGGAAGGTTAAGGAGAAAAGGATAGCATTCAGGAAATATAATGAAACACAGAAGGAGCAGGACAGAGAACTTTATCAGTTAAAGCAGAAGGAGGCAGGGAAGGCAGTCAGAATAGCAAAGGCACAAACTGAAGAAAAGATAGCCATCTCTGTTAAGAAGGAAGATAAAACCTTTTATAGGTACATTAGGGAGCGAAGAAAGACCAAGGGAGGGATACAGAGACTTACTAAAAGGGAGGGAATGTGGGCAGAGGGTGACAGTGAAAAAGCAGGGATACTGAACGCATATTTCTGCTCAGTATTCACAATGGAAGAGGAGGGGGAGGTACCTAAACCAAACAAGAGAAACACTCTGAATAGAGGAGTTGATACCAGTCCATTTACAGAAGAAAGGGTTTTGAAAGAACTCTTGAAACTGAGGGTGGACAAAGCAATGGGGCCTGATGGGATTCACCCCAGAATTCTAAAAGAACTAAGGATAGAACTAGTAACACCACTGACTACTCTCTTTAACAAATCATGGGAGGATGGGGTGGTACCTGAGGACTGGAGGAGGACAGATGTGATTCCACTTCACAAAAATGGGAGCAGGGCAGAGGCAGGAAACTACAGACCAGTTAGTTTGACCTCAGTGGTAGGGAAAATTATGGAATCACTTCTGAAGAAAAGAATTGTTGAGTACCTAGAGGTCAGTGGGGCACAGGACCCAAGGCAGCATGGTGTCACAGCAGAAAGGTCATGTCAGATGAACCTAATAGATTTCTTTGACTGGGTGACCAAAGTAGTAGACCAGGGAGGGGCTGCAGATATGGCCTACCTAGATTTTAGCAAGGCATTTGACACAGTCTCACACAAAAGATTAATATACAAGTTAGCCAGCCTTGGAGTGGGTCCCAAGGTGGTAGCCTGGATAAAAAACTGGCTGGACAACAGGATGCAAAGGATAATAGTAAATGTAGTCCACAGTGAAGAAAGGAGGGTAACTAGCAGGGTATCACAGGATTTGGTACTGAGACTGGTCCTCTTTAATGTCTTTATAGATGACATTGGAGAGCACCTGGAAGGAAAAGTATGTCTCTTTGCAGATGACACAAAGATCTGCAACAGGGTCGATACATAAGGTGGGGCGGAAAGGATGAAAACGGACTTGGCAAGGTTGGAGGAATGGCCAAATATATGGCAGCTCAGATTCAATGCAAAGAAGTGCAAGGTAATGCATCTGGGAAACAAAAACCCAGGGGAAGAGTACACAATAGGGGGGTGAGATAATAACAACAACAGAAATCAAAAAAGACCTAGGAGTAATTATATCAGACGACCTAAAGGTGGGCAAGCAATGTGAGAAGGCAGTAAGGATGGCTGGGGGGATACTGGGATGCATAGGGAGAGGCATCAACAGTAGAAAGCAGGAAGTTGTTATCTCTCTTTACAGACAGATGGTGAGACCCCATCTAGAGTACTGTGTGCAATTCTGGAGACCCCATCTCCGCAAAGACATAGACAGAGTGGAGGCTGTTCAGAGGAGGGCAACCAAAATGGTGCAGGGTCTGCACCAGAAGACATACAAGGAGAGACTAAAGCAGCTTAATATGTATAACCTTGAGGAAAGGAAGGAGAGGGGGGACATGATAGAAACTTTCAAGTATCTCAAGAGAATCAACAAAGTACAAGAGGGTAGCATCTTTCAGAAAAAGAGATGTGCAAGAACAAGGGGGCACAATTTGAAGATAGAGGGGGACAACTCAGAGGTAATGTTAGAAAGTATTTTTTCACAGAGAGGGTTGTGGATGCATGGAACAGCCTTCCTGAGGAGGTTGTGGAGTCAGGAACAGTGGGAGAATTCAAGAATGCATGGGACAGATATAAGGCAATTCTAGTGGGGGGGGTAGGAGGAAGTAAGCTGTTGATTAACTAGAATCTGCAGCTTATCCATCAGGTAGGGAAATGGGCAGACTGAGTGGGCCAAGCGGTCCTTATCTGCCGTCAAATTCTATGTTTCTTACCACCCTTTCAGTGAAGTAATGCTTCATCAATTCCCTCTCAAACTTCCCATGCTAGCTTCGTTGAATTTCTCTTGGTCCTGGAGCTCTTTCTCCTTTGAAAGAGACTCCCTCCTGCACCCTGGTTGCCTCTGTGAGGTACTTATAGGTTTGTGCCATATTCCCTCTTGCTAGCCTCTCTTCCAGATCCCTCAGTCTCCCCTCATACGGCTTCTTGTGCAACCCTTGCACCATTTTAGTTGCCATCCTCTGAACTGGACTGGGGTATAAGTGAATGCTAACTGTTTAGATACCAGGGAAGAGTAGCAGGGTGAAAGGGGTAAGTGGGCTAACTGTGGTGGTTATAGGCTACGCAGCCACTGCATGCTATTATGGCTTCTGTAAGTGAATGTTCTGTGACTGAGGTCTGAGGGTGGCCTAGTGCTGATGGTATTAACAATACTACAGGGCTGGTGGCATAGGTATAGCCTACAGTCTCCAGGGTTATCAGGTGCAGAACTGTGGGAAGAAAGTCATAAGAGTAGAAGTATTTGTGCACAGAGTGTAAGTTACAGTCAATTTAAGAGGTTACTGCAAAAGTGTTGCTGTTATTTCTCATTTTGCAAACTGTCACTCCCACAGAACTGCCCAGTTAATTTAACTTTATTTCACTTAGAAACTGTGTCTGATGTCATACTTCAAAGGCGTCCAAGACTCACACAGTTCCTGTTTTTTTCCAGTGTCAATAGGGTACAGTGACTTCTCTCCAACACAGGTTTCTACAACTATCTGGTTGTTAGGTCAGCAGTAATTATTATCCAGTGATGGTGGTGGGTGGAAATAGAAGTAAACGAATCTAGTGACTGAGTGGCAAACCAGTTACCTAGTAGTGGAAACAAAGAAGCACAGAAATACAGAAACATAGAATGTATCAGCAGAAAAGGACTGCTTTGCCCACCCAGTCTGCTCATTTTTTTCCCTGCCTATCCTGTCACCACATACTCTACTTGATCTTCTGCTCCCTCTTCTCCCTTGCTCCCAAATTGGATTCCATTGTGCCTATCCCATGCATGCTTAAATCTCACCACTGTTTTCGACACTCAGCCTCTGCTGAAAGACTGTTACAGACATCCACCACTCTTTCAGTGAAGAAGTACTTCCTCACATCTCACCTAAATTTACCCCCTTCCAGCTTCGTTGTATGTCCTCTTGTTCTTGTGCATCATTTTCTCTGAATCATGCTCCCTTCCTGTACCTTATTTAACAGTGTGAAGTATTTATAGGTCTCTGTCATGTTCTCCTCCATCTCCTCTCTTCCAGGGTGTACATATTGAGGCCCCTCAGTCTCCCCTCACAGGGCTTCCAATGCAGCTCCTGTACCATTCTGGTTGCCCTTCTCTGGAAAGTCTCCACCCCATCAATGTTCCTTCCAAGATGTGGCCTCCAGAACTGGACACAGTACTCCAGGTAGTATCTCACCAGTGATCTATACACTGGTAACACCACTTCCCTCCTTCTGCTGGTGATACTCCTCCCTATTCATCTCATCATCCCACTGGCCCTACCTGCTGCCTTGTCACACTGTCTTGCCACCTTCTGGTCATCATATATGATAATCCCAGGTCCCTTTCCAGTTTAGTTCCTATCAATACCTCTTCCCCAATTTTGTACTCTGTCTCTCTGTTTCTGTGCCCTAGGTGCATAATTTTGCACGTTTTTGCATTGAAAGCCAGCTGCCATGCCCTAGACAACTCTTCAGGTTTTCTCAGGTCTCTTCGTATTCTTTCCACTTGCTGCAGAGTGCCTACCCTATTGCAAATTTTGGTGTCACATCTGCAAAGAGGCATACCTTCCCTTTCAACTCATCTGCAATGTCACTTAAAAAGAAAAAAGAAAATAAAGAGGACTGGTCCCAGTACTATCCCCTGAGACATACTGCTGGTCACCCTCCCATTGCAGAATGAAGTCTATTTACCACCACTCTCTGTCAATTATTCTTTAACCAATTTCTTACCCAGTTTACTACAGATCCACAACTGGTGTGGCAAAAATTTTGTCGAGCGACCAGATAGCTGAACCGACAGCTTGACCACATTTGCAGTCAGCAGCAGGTTTTGTACAACCACAGTGTTTTTCTTTGGGGGTTTCACCCCAGAACACTCCTATGCAGGGAGTCTGTGCCCCCACCCTCCACTTAGGATTCTCAACTCCGAGTTGGAGCTGACTGGGGGGTGCAGGACCCCGACAGACAGTGACGGGTTACAGCGGGTTCCCTACAGTGCGGTGGCGCTGTAGTCACTGTAGGTGACCGTGCTGTCGAAATTTCACTGTACCTGTGGCATACCATTTACTACAATAGGACCCATCCCTAAGCTGACCAGTTTCTTTATGAGTCTCTTATGTGGTTATGGTGTTGAATGCCTTACTGAAGTCTAAGTAGGCCACATCCACCACACACCCTGTTCTGTTTCCCTGGTCACCTATCAAATAAATCTATCAGATATGTCTGACATGACCCCCTCCACCCCCCATGAATCCATGCTGCCTCGAGCCTTGTAAACCACTGGATTCAGTATACTCCACACTCCTTTCCTTTAACAGTGAGTCCATTAACTTCCCCACCATTGATGTCAGACAAAACTATGGGGACAGATGGGGTTCACCCAAAGGTATTGAGGGAGCTCAGGGAGGTACCGGCTGCACCTCTGACAACCCTATTCAACAACTCACTGGAAAAAGGAGTTTATAAAGTGCAAAGTACATTGTAGGCATAAAAAAAAAAAAACTAAATAGAGAAATACATACCCTGAGGAATATAAGAGCATTACTACCTTATTTATACCCATGAGGTATTTGAAAGGCTCTGTCATATCCCCCCCTCTTTCCTCCAGGGTATACATAATGTATTGAGGTCCCCCAGTCTCTTCCTATAGGGCCTGTGATGCACACCTAACACCACTCCAGTGGCCCTGTCTCATTGAACAGGACAAGCTCTTGGACTGACCCTTGTGGTACCCAACTTGTGACCCCCCCCTTTCATTTACCAAAATCCTCTGTTGTCTCCCCCAGAACCAGTTAACCACCCATCTAGCCAGCCTCTGCCCTAGTACAAAATCCCCCATCTTTCTTAGTAACCTTTAGTGTAGTACAAAACCAATGGGCTTGCTGAAGATAAGGTACAGTGCATTAACAGCCTAGTCTCTTTCCATAGCTTTGGTGGCCTAATAAAAGAAGACTGTCAGGTTGGTCCTGTTTGATCTACCCTGGGGGGGTGCACTGGACTCTGTTTCTTTATTGGTCTAGCATGATCTTCCTGTTACAAATCCTTGATGCTTAGAGTCATATGGCTCATTTACCTTTGGGCATTCCACCATTTGTGGTTAGCAGGATAACCTAGAGGTTAGAGCAACATGCTGTGAACGAGCTTGGTACATCCAGCAGACCTGGAGTTGAGTCCCACAACCTCCACTTCCATACTGTGTGACCCTGAGAAAGTCAACGCCAAGGTTGGTGCAGCCTATAGAGTGCATCACTCACTCACTCAATCCAGCTGCTTGGATCTCTGTAGCAAGAGAAGTTCTACTCCCACAATTGCTTTATGCCCTCCCAGTACTCTCTCATGCCTATCCTTCGCCAGTGGGACATATCCTACAACAATATCTGTAGATTCGCCTTATCTGCTCCTCGCCTAACACATCACTGCCTACTCTATTCTGCCTTGAACTGGCTGTCTCCCACTGCCCTCCATTCTTATGCTCTTGGGTGTTTTGTTGACTCCCTAGCCAGAACCACCCGCCCCTCCTCACTAGGTGACATGCTCACCCCAGTCTCTCACTCTCGATCTCTTAGGTCCTCCACCTCCCCCTTGCTCACTGTTCAGCCCTGCTCCACTAAAATGGGTGAGCAGGCTTTTTCCTATTTTGCTCCTAGGTTCTGGAACTCACTCCCCCTCCATGTTAAGAACTCCACATCTCACCTTACATTTAAGCATGGTCTGTTGTCTCATCTTAATGCTCTTGGTACCTGCGACTGCACTTAACTTTTGCTTGTCTCTCAATTTCTGGCCTATCAACTTGTGTTACATGCCCATTCTTATGTAAGCCTTATGTGAATGTGTGTCTACCTGTCTTTTTCTCCCCAAGCAAGGTTACATGACCTGGCTACATCACTATTATGCTATAATTGTGCTATTATGCAATTGCTGGTATTTCAACCACAACGTCACTATTCTTGATGTCATCTCTGTTCTGTATTAATTGTTGTAACTGCTTCTGCTATTATAGTTGTTGTTTTTACAGTTATCTTACATTTATGTACCCGATTGTTGTCACTGCTATATTTTCTTATTGTACTCTCCTAGGTCGTGCCTGAAAATAGGCAGTTTTTTTGCCTAGTGCACTTACCCGGTTACCAAAAGCTAATAAATAAATAAATAAATAAATAATAAATAAGTCACTTAACCTCCCCAGTGCTCCTGAGTTGCCCCTGAAAATGGGCATTGTACCCAGTGGGCCTTACCTGGTTACCAAAGAATAAGTAAAAAAAAATAAATAATTATATATATAATAAAATTTGTTCCAAGATAATGGTCTCCATGAGCTTTCCCACAATAGAAGCAAGGCTGACTGGCCTGTAGTTCCTTGGGTCCTCTCTGTCCCCCCATGTGAAATAGCACTACCACTGTCATCCTACAGTCTCTCTGCACTCTTCCTGTCAAGCTAGAGCACCTGGGTAGGGCCCACTGGCAAAGAGGGCTACTGCACTGAGCACCTCACCTGCCTCTACTCGATGCACTGAGTACCTCACCTGCCTCTACTCGATACACTGAGTACCTCACCTGCCTCTACTCCAGTGACGCAGGTTTGGGGATGGACTTGGGTTGCTGGGGGTCAACTGAGAGGGAGAGGAACAAGCTTCCTAGGGACTGCTCTCCACCTCTGGGTTGGGAGGTCAGCTATCTCAGTCTTTGACTGCCAGCAAGTGGAGGCTTGGTGGCAGTTCAGGTTGCAAGCACCTTGAAGTGAGGTGCCACAGTTCTGTGGTGTGTGCATGTCTCCACATGCATGCATCTATGTGCTGCTGTGATGAAGGAAAAGGGAACAAAATGGAAATGGAGCCAGGCAGGCTCCCTCTTGGCCAGCAGAAGTGCCTGGTCCCCAGATATGTGACCCAGGGGAGTGGAGGATGGCCCTTCTCATGCTGGCACTACCACAGAGGGAAATGCATGGGAAACTGGACCAAAGGACTGAGGGATGCAGACATTGGTTGTGAAGAACAGAGACATGACTGAGAGTCTGCCTGTCTAACTCAGTGGGAAAAAGCTTTAAGAAAAAAGAGAACCTGAACAAATCTTTAAGGTGGGGGGGGGGGGCTGAACCCAGCTCTTTCAGGACCCTCTTCTATAATTCATTGGTATCCAGTGCTTTGTTCACCCTGAGTGCTGCAAGTCCCTTCATTACCCTGCCCTCTCTAATCTGAACTGACTACATTCCCATCACATCCATCTTAGAAGCCTTTATGCAAATCTTGAGAAGGGTTCCCCCTTCTCTATCGTGATTACAGAACAAAAGATAATGTTCAGTAAATCTGCCTTCTGCTCATCATCTTTCACCTTCCCCCTTCCTTCCTTAATCTAACAACCACCCGTTTTGTCTTCCTCTTATTCCTAACATACCTAAACAATTATTTTCCCCTTCCCCCTCTGCTATTCTTACCTCTGTATCTGCCTTTCCCATTCAGACTGATAATTTTGTTGCCCCCTCGATGGATTACTCAGATTTGTCTGATTCTTGAGAATGGTGTTCCCCAGTGGTTGCAAAAAGGTAAGCATATCTTGTACATTTGGGAAGGGGTTCCTCGGCTACAGTCTATGTTCTAATGGCCTGATCTCTTATTCTCTGACAACAAGGACATTTGCTGGGAGTTTTTTTTTTCTTTGGCTCAAATGTGTATGAAAATGTTATTGTAAAGTGGAATGGCCATTTTCCTTGTCTACCTCATACTCAAGGGAATTTTTAGCTATGGTCTCTAACTCCCAAGTAGCATATTAGTAATTACTAGGGAACAGTACTCCCTGGCAGCTGAAGGGTTTCCTAGCTTGTTGTTACATATCAGTAACCTGTTTAACTAACTTGGGAGTCAGTTGGCTGGTTCTGTAACTCCCCAGCAGCATTTAACTGGGTGTGGGTCTCCCCTGCAGCAGTTGAATGGTTGTTAGTTCTTCTTTGAGCTCCCTTATTGAGCATTGTGGTTCTCCTGCAGCAGTTTCTGGACCTTTATTGGGAGCAGGTCTCCCCTGCAGCAGCTTCTGATCTAATTTTTTGGATTTAAATTAATCAACATTCTTTATTTTTTCCAACTCAGGAACGTCACCCCCAATTTGTTCTTTTTTCTTTCTTGTCCCCACAAATTCTGGATTTGGATCTCATTTCACTACTTTTTTGCTTTTCTTTGGCACTGAATGTTTTTTGCACTTTTATTATTTTATTATTTGATCTGCTAGGCATCTCAAAATGATTACATATCTGTCAATGTTTTTCAAATCTATTAGGACAAATCCACTTATACTGAGCTTGATCCTTCTATACTGAGCACTGTGAGTCCCTTAGTATTGTACGGAAGGCCCACAGGGGTAAATGGGGGGAATCTAAATGGGCAATCTATTGGAATCATATATTCCAGCTAGAATATATTCACATATAAATGATTCTGCTCCTCTCGGTTGTGGTGATACAACTAGAGATATTAATCTTTTTAACTTGTGTCAGGTGTTGAGAGATTCTTCTGCAAATAATAATGTAAATAAAAGATCTGCAAAGGGTGCTTTACTGAATCTAAGATCTCTGTCTTCTAAATTGTTACTGATTTTTGATATAGTTCAGCAACATTCTCTCAATTTTTGTATGTCTATGTCTAACTGAAGCATGGCAGTATGAAACTGATGACATGGTGTTGTTAGAATCCTTTCCCCCTAATTTAAATGCTGTAGCCACATCTAGAGAAAATAAGAAAGGAGGTGGTATTGCTTTATTATCTAGATCCTTTTTGATTCAATCCCACATGTCTATGGAATTATGTTATTAAATCCTGTGAATGTGTAAAACTGAGCCTCTACAAAGGTTTGATACTTGCAATTGTTTATCACCCTCCAAAGTTTACTGCTGGATTTTCAGAAGAATTCTCAGACTTTGTTTTTAGTACGTTTAAAGATGTGGAGAAAGCATTAATTGCTGGTGATTTCAGCTCCCACATTGAAGGTCCTGAAAACAAGCAAGCTGCTGATTTTCTTTATCTTTTAGATTCCCATGGATTTCTGCAGCATGTTATTGTATTGACTCACTCTGTAAATCATACCTCAGATTTAACCTTTTCTAGGGGTTTACAAAGTTATCAGACTAAAAAGCATGTAGTGCCTTTTTCAGATCACAATTTGTTATTCCTCAATATGGCTTTTACTCCTAATTCTCCAGTGCAAAATCAGTTTGTGTCTTGAGCCTTGAAATCAACTGATGTCAAAAAGTTCTCCTTTGATCTCTTCAGGAAGCATGGCACAGCACCAGTTTTGTCTGTGAATGCCTTTAATAACACTTTGTCTAAACAGTTAGTTACCTTTGCTTACGAACAACTTTGCATGTCTAATAAATGGGCAATTTACCTTTGGTTTTCCTCCATCCTCTCCCATCTTAAGCAGATAAATCTCTGACTGCAAAGGGCCTGGAGAAACTCTGGATTAGAAATTGGTGAACAGATTTTTGAGATCATACATTGCTACATAAGCAGAGTACGCCAACTGCCAAATGTACCTACTATACAAATCTACTCTTTGAAAATGCAGGAAATAAGTGATTTCTCTTCCAAGTTATAAATAGGCTGTCTACTCAAGATAGTGAAAATATAGGTCCCTCACCTTCTCGGGAACAATACTACCTGTTAGCTAATTACTTTTTAGACAAGATTTTTAATATTAGATCAAACATTATGCAAGATTTGAACAGTAAATCAATGGTGCAGACCTCCCTATGTTTGAGGAAGTGATTAAGTTTGAGCTTCTCTGAAGTTTTGTTTCACATTGAGTTGAAGGCAGTAACCTCTTTAAAGAAGGTTACATGTGCTCTTGACCTTCTGCTTGCTTTCTTGTTTTTTTCCTTGACTCCCAGTTTTGATGGCCAGCATTGTGGGCATTTTAAATGATTCTATTGTTTCAGGTATTGTTCTTTCTGCTCTGAAATCAGCTGTTGTTAAGCCTACCATTAAAAAATCAAATTTAAATCTGGATGGTCCTGCCCAGTGTCAAATCTCCCTGGGATCTCAGAAAAAAGGAGGGAGGCAGTGAATGTTCTCCCAGGAAATGAAAAAGCAGAGGGGAGAGGGTCAGGGGAAATAAATTCCCAAGGGGTAGAAGGGCATAGGGACAAGGGGGAGGAAAGGTCAGGAGGGTCATAAGGTGGTTCAATGGCTGACAGAAGAGTTAAGGAGGGGGGGCAGAGGAAGAATGAAAAATGGTAGGATAGTACTAAGGACAAGAGAAGTGCAAAAGATGGAGCTGGAAGGAAGAACAAAGCAGTGAAAGGGAGCGTGGGACAAAGGATGTGGACAGCCATGTGGGAAAATGCAAGTAGCCTAGGAAATAAAATTCCTGACCTTGAGGTAGCCATTGTGGAGGCAGACATGGATCTGGTGGCCATAACAGAATTATAGTGCACCAAAAACCACTGCTGGGATATGGCCATTCCAGGTTACATCGTGCACCAGAGGGCAGAACAAGGAAGAAAGGGGGTTGTATTATATCTGAGAGAAGGTGTAAAGGCCATGGAGTTACAGGGACATCAGGGGATTAAGAAGGTCTTGAGATTCTTTGAGTCAGCTGAAAGACAGGTTCCATGACCTTTATCCATGTAGGGGTATTGTAGAGACCACCAACACAGGGGAAGGAATTAGACAAGATTTTGCTGGAGATCATTGGCAGAATGGTAAGGAAAAGGGAGATACTGATTATGGGTGACTTTAATCTGCTGGATGTAGACTGGAGCTTTCTGGTCACCACTACATGGACAGAGGTCTTTCCGCCATAGAGCCCCTTCTTGGTACAACACTCTCCCTCTCTCCATCTCAGAAATCCCCACTATCTCCAAATTCAAAACTGCGCTCAAAAGCGAGCTATTCAACACACGCTGCTGCACCTGTGCATAATGGGTGTACAACGCCCTTTGCCCTGACAATGCCCACTGGGCTGCACCCTCTCCATACCGCCTTAATCCTACCACCTCGACATTACTGCCATATCCGACTGCCTACCTTCTCTCAGTTTTCAAGAACGTACCATGTATGATAGAATCCTAATATACTGCTTGCTAAATTGTCCTACTAGTATGCACTACTGTAACCAAATCAAACTATCTGCTGTGTTGTCCTGGTCGCATGTTCAGCTAACTCTGTAACTAATACCATGGAACTTGTTACGACTGTTTCTTTTTGCAAGTGTCATACATTTATGCTGATAAACTCTGTAACCAATCTTTTGTCTACAATACCTGAATCTGCACCTTATAATGCAAACTATGTAACCTATACCCTGGATCCATATATGCCTGCATCTTTATGTATTATGTTCTCTTCTCTTTCGACCACACCTGACGAGGTACCTTTGGAAATGAGGCTCTGGCTCAAAGGTTGTAAACTGATTGCAATATAAAATAAAAATAAATAAATTACAACAAGAAACAGGTCCCACCTTGACTCCCTAGAGGGAATGTTTCTCAGGCAGCTGGTTGTGGAATCCACTAAAGACAGGGTACTGCTGGACATGGTACTTTTAAACAGGGACAGCATTGTAGACATCACAGTGGGTAGTCCCCTGAGTACAAGCAATCATCGCACAGTGTGGTTAAGCAGAAGGAATGGGAAAGAGAAAAAAACACACTAGGATGAGGGTCCTGGACCTCATGAGGGCAGATTTGAAAGAAAGATGAAATGATATAAGTAAGTATCTTCAAGGGGGTGATGGCTGGGTAGAGTGGAGGCAATGGAAAAGTAAAGGATGGACTAACTAAGGCAACATCAAGCTGTTTGAATGAGGTAAGCAAGGGTAATAGGAGGAAGAGGCTGTTATGGTTCTCAAAGAAGTTGGTTAAGGCAGTAAGGGAGAAAAAAGAAAACAGCTTTTAGGAAGCACAAGAAGATCCAGATGAATGGGGATAGGGAGGTATATCTAGATAAATGAAGGGAGGCAGGGAGGAAGGTGAGGGCAGATAAGGCACAAACAGAGGAAAGAATCACTAAGAAGGTCAAAAAAGGGGACAAGTCTTTCTTCAGGTACATGAACATAAATATGAAAGCAATGGGTGGGGTAATGAGGATCAGGAGAGCTAGGGGACTGTGCAGAAGATGATCAAGAAAAGAATCACATTTTAAATGAGTACATTTGCTTGGTCTTCACCGTGGAGGGTAGATGGACCAGCACGTATCAGCAGGCACTGTGGGGGGTGGACACAAGCCCATTTTTAGAGGAGAGATTCTGAAAAAGATCGGAAACCCTAAAAGAAAAGTAAGTAAATAACATTTATTTAGTTAGGCGCCCAGTCCCAGGGGCTCTGGGCACCATGCAGTAGTACAGAGTCAGCAGGATAGACAGGATAATAAAATCACAATTTAAATAATCAACAGGATAATCATATAAAATATTAAATATGTCAGGCATTATTTAGAATACATCTGCAGGTTAAGCAAGGTTAAAAAGATGGGTCTTTAGGCCCCTCTTGAATGCCTCCACCATAGGGGCCTCCCTCAAATATCTTGGAAGCAAGTTCCAGAGGACCGGGCTGTCCACCCCGAATGAACAATCACCCGAGGTTTTCAGCCTGGTCCTCGGAACCGCCAGGAAGCCCTGGGTGGAGGAGCAGAGGGAACGAGTCAAGATGGCAGGAATAAGGAGGTTTGACAGTTAGCCAGGGCCCGATCCATATAGGGCCTTATAAGTGAGCAAGCCCACCTTTAAGTGAACCCACCATCAGACTGGCAGACAGTGCAGAACCCACAGGACTGCGGTCACATGACAGGACCTTGATTGTCCCATCAGCAGATTGGCCACTGCATTCTGCACTAGCTGCAGCTGGCAGACGTTCCCTCCACTGACCCTGAGGTATAGAGCATTGCAATAGTCAAGTCTTGATGTCACAAAGCATGCACTAGTGATGGCAGATGCATGGGTGGAATTAGGGGTTTAATCCGGGAGATGTTCCTCAGATGGTAAAAGCTGCTTTTGACAACTGCCGACACTTGGGTCTCAAATGTCAGTTTGTCATCAAATACCACACCCAGATTTCTCACCCTAGAGGATGACATCAATGGTATCAGACCCAGGACCAAACCTGTTGTCGGCCCAGAGGCATCCCCATTATGCCCACAGCCAGGTTCAATCACTAGAACCCCTGTCTTGTCTGGGTTAAGTCTTAGCCAGTTAGAGTTCATACAGTCCTGGATCCCAGCAAGGCATTTATTCAGGACTTCGACAGCACCACGTGTCCTTGGTGCAAAAGACATGTACAGCTGAGTATCATCTGCATAGCAATGAAAACTCAGCATGTACACTGAGAACAACATCGGTGACAGGATCGAACCCTGAGGAACTTCACAGGTCAGAGGCAGAGGGGAGGAGGAGAAATTCCCCATCATTACCCTCTGCCTCCTACCTGAAAGAAAGGACTCAAACCAGTTGATGACAACACCAGTGAGTCCACAATACTCTCTAAGGTGATCCAACAATACGATGTGATGACAGATCAAGGACAACGAGAACTGGCCATTCCCTTTAGTCTCCTGCCATAAGGAGGTCATTATGCACCCTGACTAGTGCCATCTCTGTGCTATGCCTCACCCTAAACCCGGACTGGATTGTCTCATAGATGTTACAGGTCTCCAGGTGTTCCTCGAGCTGCAGAGCCACTATCTTCTCGATAACCTTCCCTAAAAATGGGAGGTTGGAGATTGGACTATAATTTGCTAGGGCGCCAGGGTCAAGAGATGTTTTTTTCAGAAGGGGCTTCACCAGCGCTCCCTTCAAGGTATTGGGGAAGACCCCTCTGAAAGTGAACATCCAACTATCTCAGTGAACACTTGACCAATGACCTCAATGCATCCCACTAGGAGACACGTCTGGACAGGGTCCAGTACACAGTAAGTGGGCTTCAGCTTCGAAATCACCTTGGAGACCTCAGCCACCCCCACTAGTAGAAACTCTGCACAGAAAATAGGAGTGCCCCAGCTCCACCCAGACCCCACCCTGCAGGGCTGGTCTAAACCCGCTGGCAAGATCCCGGCCCAAATAGAGGATGCCCAGTCAGAGAAGAACAGAGCAAACTCTTTGCAAAGTGCTACCGAAAAAGATTTTTTTAGCCGTAGACAGACGGAGGAGAAGCCTGTCCACAGTCCAAAAGAGCAGAGCTGGTCTATTCTTCCCTGCTGCAAACTCCCTGGAGAGGAAATCTGCATTCTTATGGTTACTTGCCCTTTGATAGTCACCGTAGTGGTTTCTTAAAGCCAATCTATCCTCCTTTAGCCGGGTCCTATGCCAGCAATGCTCCAACCTTCGACCCATGGTCTTCATTGCCTGAAGAGCCCCATCAAACCATGGGGGTCTTGGGTAAGAAGACATGGGTCATATACGGACCAGTGCAATGGCATTGAGTGCATCAGAAACCGCCCTGTATAGGCTGCAACCAACCCACCAAAGCCCACTGCACTAACAACACTAACACCAGAAAAAATCAACTACTGCCATCAGTCCCTCTGGGGACAATCCCCTTAAAGGGCGATAGCTGATCATCTCAACAGGGGAGGGACCATCAGGAGGAGCCCCGAATGAGAATCCTATTGTGCAGTGAGCAGACCAAACAACCTGATCAGTTTCCAGATCAGTGGCCTCGAGACCCAGTGAGAATACCAAGTCCAAGGTGTGGCCATGGTAATGGGTCACAGAGGCAACAGCCTGTGCTAGCCCCAGTAGTGATGTCATTAGCTGTAGGTGGTCAGAACCAAATTGCGAGGCGTCATCTTTGACCCAGGCATTGAAGTCCCCCAGAATAAGCCATCTGGGTGACTCCAACACCCTGTTGGTGATGAAGTCCGTAGCCTACTGAAGAAATTCTCCACCCGACCACGGAGGGCGGTAAACCAGGAGAATTCTGCAACCTGCGCTTGGACCCCCACACACTGCCAAACATTCAAATGACTTAGTAGAATCCAGCAGATGCATGGAGAAGTTCATGTCATATCTAAAACATATGGCTACACCCCTGCCCTCCCCGTACCACAGAGTGTACCCAGCTGGGACCGATGCCTCTAAAACTGGCCCTGCATCATCCCCCAGCCAGGTCTCTGTGATGCATGCCAGAATGACAGAGGAAACCAAGTCCAACATAATTGCAGACTTGTTCCACACCACCCAGGGGGGATAAGTGAAGGCTGTAGGCCCTCTAGCTGCCTGCCCATGCGGTCCAGTGGAAACCCTAGAAATAGAGATCAAACAAGTCAGGCCTCTCTCAAGGCTCCATTTCCTCCTAGGGTGCCTCCTGCTCCTTACCACCCCGATCCTTCTCACCTAAGTTAAGCTTTTGTCACCCCACCACTGACCCCCTTTCCTCCTAGCAATACCCACCTCCCTGCAGACACAAGACAGTGGGACCAGACAGAATTTATGCAAGGGTTCCAAAAGAAATAAGCAGAGTGCTAGCTACCCCTCTGTCAACACTATTCAGCACTTAATTAGAGATGGGGTAGTTTCAGCGGACTGGAGGAGGGTCAGTGCGTTCCCTCTGCACAAGAGTGGAAGCAGGGAGGAGGCTAGCAATTATAGGTCAGTCAGTCTCACATCAGTTGTGGGGAAATTAATAGAACCCCTGCTGAATGAGAGGCTGATGGAGTACCTGGAGGTAAATGGGCTGCAGGACCACCAGCAGCGTGGCTTCACAGTGGTGAGATCATGTAAAACAAATCTCATAAGTTTATTTAACTGGGAGACTAGGGAGGTGAAACAGTAGAAGGAAGTGGATGTGGCCTATCTGGACTTCAGTAAAGCCTTTGACACTGTGCTATGCAGGAGACTGAAAAACTACTTTACAACCTGGGGGTTGGAGAGAAGGTATCAAGCTGAGTATCAAACTGGTTAAAGGATAGGAGGCATAGGGTGGCGGCAAATGGCAGCCACTCAGGGGATAGGAGAGTGACCAGTGGAGTGCTACAGTGATCAGTACTGGATACTGTCCTCTTCAGTATCTTCATAAGTGATATTGCTGTGGATCTGGAGGGGGAAGGTGTGTCTCTTTGCAGATGACACAAAAATCTGCAACAGGGTGGACACCCAGAAAGGTCTGTAAAGAATGTGGAGGGATCTGGGGAAACCAGAGTAGGAGTCTAGGGTGTGGCAGCTGGGTTTCAGTGCCAAAAAGTGCTAAGTCATTCACCTGGGGCAGGGAAACCCAGGTGCCATGTATGAGATGGGGGGACGTACAGTCACCAAGCAAGAAAGGGATCTTTGAGTAATCATATCTGATGATCTCAAGGTGGCAGGGTATTGCAACAAGGCAGTACATAAGGCTAGTGGGATGCTGGAGTGCATAGGGATGTTGATTTCTAGAAGTAAAAAGGAGGTGCTGTTGTCACTGCATTACTCAACAGTGAGACCTCACCTAAGGTATTGTGTCTGGTTCTGGAGACTGCTCCACTGCAAGGACATTGACAGATTAGAAGCAGTCCAGAGGAGGGCTAATAAAATAGTGTGTGGTTGCACAAGAAACCACATGAGGAGAGGTTGCTGGAGCTCCATGTACTCCCGGGAGGAGAGGAGAGAGAGAGGAGAGGAGAGGAGAGGAGAGGAGAGGAGAGGAGAGGAGGGGGAGGAGAGGAGAGGATTGGAGAGGAGAGGACAGGAGAGGAGAGAGAATGAAAGGGGACATGATTTGAAACCTGTAAGTAACTCACAGGGGTGAACAAGGTGCAGCAGGTAACCTCTTTCAGAAGAGGAAGAGCACCATAACACAGGGGCATGCAATGAAGCTTGGGGGGGGGAGTTTAAGATAAATGTGAGGAAATACTCCCTCACAGAAAGGGTGGTGGATGCTGTAACAACCTGCTAGAAGAGATGGTGACAGTGGTGACAGACTCCCCAAAGACAGTGGGGAGCTTTAAGCACGCATGGGATAGACACATGGGCACAATAAGCAGAGCACAGGGAGGAGGGAGGGACACTAGTGACCAAATAGGGTCCATGGTATGGTAATAGGCAGGGAAAATAGGGCAGACCAGATGGACCTACTGGTCCTTTTCTGCTGACAAATTCTATGTTTCTATGTCATTGCTAAAATCCTTGAAGAAGTTGTTGCTGAGCAATTGGTAAACTTTCTTTCTGGAAATGAATGTTTTCAGTCTGGCTTCAGAACAATTAATTCTACAGAAACTGCTTTGCTAAAGGTTACTAATGCTATTTTTAAGGCAAGTGATGGGGTGAATGTACTTTTTTTGATCATGCTTGATCTCATGGTGGCTTTTGATATCACTGATCATCATATATTAGACTGCCTTGTATCTGTGGGACTATGAGTCTGCAGTGGGCTGGTAAAAGTCCTGTCTGTTTTCTCAGATATTTGTTGTGCAAATGGGAAATTTCAAATCTTCTACTAAAGCAGTGACATCTAGTGATCCACAAGAATCTTAATTAGGTACTGTCTCATTTAACATTTATATGTTGCCATTGGCAAATATTTATTTGAAAGTACAATCTCATTTTTTCAAATCTAAAAATCTATGCTGATGGCACACAATTTTACTTCTGTGTCACAACATGGTCAAAGGAACTTATTGATACTCTTCAAGTATGATACTACTGTCACAACCCCACTCAGCAGGTTAAGCCCTCTGCTCCCACAATGCCAACCTCTGAGCGCAGTATTGTGAACAGGGTAACAGAACAAGGTAAACCTCCTGTCTGTTTTGTGGGTCCGAATCACCTTTGGTCTCAAGCTCTGGAGAGATTCAAACTGTGAACCTTATGCTATCATTCCCAAATGTACAGGCTAAAATAATTCTGCTCTTCGGGGAAATGCCAGATATCTTTCGCCTACAGGCACCTAACCAGGTATACAACATGAACCCTAAAAACTCTATGAAAGACCTTAGGGAAAAGTCTTACCTTTTCCCAGTTTGGTATTACCAGGAAGCTTATGAACAGTGTCAACTTCAACCCTCTGTACTTCACTTGTAAAAGAAAGAATTTCAAAGGCACACCAGGTAGTCTTTTTTAAAATAAGAGGTTTACTAAGAAAATGGTTAAAAATATGTAAAATGTAAATACAGAACAATATATCACAAAACATACAATCACTTAAAAGAACAAGGTTTAAAGTACAATTTCCTACCAACATACATTTAGACTTTTCTAATGTATACCTTCTTACAGTGCTTTTGGTAGCTGTTGTTTGAAGAGAGTCCAAACAGGAATGTCTCTAAATGGAAATACAGAATACAGTTAAACTGTCTCTAAACCTGCCCCTTCCATGATGTCACCTAGCTCCTCCCTGTGAAATATAAAAAATAATGCACACAGGATGTCACATCACTCGGGGGTACATTAAATAAAGTGACATCAGCAAAAACTCATTTCTCCATATGACCCTTTGATCTTGAGTCTTTTCCTGCTTTTTTCAAAGACAGCAGAGAACTTTTACAACTCTGCAGTGTTCTCACCTAGCTGCAACATAGTCTTTCAGCACCAGTTGAAATTAACTGCCCTTCCTGAGGACATCATAAAATGGATATTTTAGTTCCTGGCTTCAAGCCACACAGCTCCTAAACAAGGCTATAAAATGTGAGTTCTTGGAAGTTAATCACATTACAGAGATCTGCTATTTAACATATCCTGTGTTTTGAACTGAAACTGGGGGGTCATTCCAGGAGCACAGGATGTCTCAAGAGAGACTCTCAATAACACATTTTTATATTACAAAATCATAGAGCAATCAGAACCAGCTGTCCAAGTGTCACAACTATGACCTAAATATATGGTTGTCTGAAAATTTCTTGCAGCTTAAACTTAAAAAACTGAATCTATTTGTTTTGGTACAAAAGGTAATTTAAAGAGCTAGTGTACTGCTTGGAATTAATAGTAATTTTCTGATGCAGATAGCTATCACTTCCAATGTCTGAAGAATTTTTATTTTCTGTTTTCTAGTTAGAAGATTTTCCAGCTGGTAGTACTGGGGTGGTGTGTGGAGCAGCACTCTGGTGACTAAACAAAGTCAGTTCTGTTCCTTCCACTACATCATCAGAAATGAGACCAAACACTTTGAGGTACCACAATTCTTGTAGCCTGAGCAGGTGACTTTCACATGCTACCAATCAAAATACAGGCAATTGCGACATCACTAGTAACCAGGAAGAGCCAGTCTCTGCTGCTTCATGTGAAAGTAAAACCTGGCAGTGAGAAATGGTTCTCATTGGTTACTAGTGATGTCACAGGCAGTGTGGTCTCAGTGTTGATGTTGTGGGAGGAACAGAACTGACTTTTGTTTAGCCTCCAGACAGAGTGCTGCTCCAAACATCACCCCAGTACTACCAGGTGAAAAATCTTCTAATTAGCAGACAGAAAATAAAAAATGCTTGAGATATAAGAAGTGGTAGCTGACTGCATCTGAAAGTTACAATTAATTGCAGGCAGCTTCCAGGCAGTACACTGGCTCATTAAAGTGTTTGGAAATAATATGACTGGATTTTCCAGATTTAAGATGTAATCTGTAACCAGAAATAATTGTTAAAAATTTGGAGGGTTCTACTGGATTCAAATCACTGTTTTGACTCATACATCAGTTCAGTCAGGAGACTAGCATTTGTTCACCTTATCAGAATTTTTAGTCAAAAAAAGATGTAAGTAATTTGCACTTGAAAACAATGGTAAATACATTTGTTATCTCCAGAACTGACTATAGTAATTCCTTGCTGTTGGGTTTTCCAAATTTTTACTGTGGAAAGTTGCAATATGTTCTTAATGCTGCAGGAAGAATTGTTTCAAAGGTGGGTATTCACAAACATGTTACTCCAATACATAGAGATCTTAGAGGAAGGGGGAGCTTGTGGGGGGGCAGTCAAAAAGTCTAGTAGCAGTGGCTCAGAGGGTGGCAACATGGCAGTGAGTAGGGGCAGGGCATCGGTGGGATGCTGTAGGAGGGGGAGGCTAAAGTGGTTGGTGGAGAGGCTGAGCCAAAGGGAGGGGAGGGGAGCAGGGGAGGAGTAGGGTGGGGGCAGGATGTGGATGGAGGTAATGAGTGTCTGGCCAGGGCACTGGCAGGAAAGTGTAGGGTTGGAAAACAAAGTGGTTGGCAGAGAGGCTGAGCCAAGGAGGAAGGGGTAGCAGGGCTGTAGTGGGGTGGGGGGGAATTTGGAGACAGGTAGTGGAGGTAGGGGGTGAGTGGAAAGGTCATGTCAGATGAATCTAATTGATTTCTTTGACTGGGTGACCAAAGTAGTGGACTAGGGAGGCACTGCGGACATGGCCTACCTAGACTTTAGCAAGGCATTTGACACAGTCCCACACAAAAGATTAATAGTCAAATTAACCAGCCTGGGAGTGGGTCCCAGAGTGGTAGCCTGGATAAAACATTGGCGGGACAACAGGACACAGAGGGTAACTGTAAATGGAGTCCACTCTGAAGAAAGAGGGATTACTAGTGGGGTACCTCAGTGTTCAGTACTGGGTCCAGTCTTTTTTAATATCTTTTTAAGTGACATTGTAGAGGGACTGGAAGGAAAAGTATGCCTCTTTGCAGATGACACAAAGATCTGCAACAGGGTTGATACACAAGGAGGCATGGAAAGGGTGAGAAGGGACTTGGCAAGGTTGGAGGAATGGTCAGAAGTATGGCAGCTTGATTCAATGCAAAGAAGTGCAAAATAATGCATCTGGGAAACAAAACCCTGGGAAGATTACACAATGAGGGAGGTAGTATCAAAACAAAATGGAAAGGGACCTTGGGGTAATCATATCAGATGACCTTAAGGTTAGCAAGCAATGTGAGAAGGCAGTAGGGAGGGCTGGGGGGATACTGGGATGTATAAGGAGAGGCATCACCAGCAGAAAACAGGAAGTTTTTATCCCTTTGTACAGACAGTTGGTGAGAGCCCATCTGGAGTACTACGTCCAGTTCTGGAGACCCCATCTCCACAAGGACATAGACGGGATGGAGGCAGTCCAGAGGAGGGCAACTAAAATGGTGCAGTGTCTGCAAGAGAAGTCATACGAGGAGAGACTAAAGGAGCTTAATATGTATACCCTTGAGGAAAGAAGGAAGGGGGGACATGATAGAAACTTTTAAGTACCTAAGTGGAATCAACAAAGTTCAAGGGGGTAGCATCTATCAGAAAAAGAGATGTGTAAGAACAAGGGGACACAATTTGAAGATAGAGGGGGGGACAGCTCAGGGGCAATGTGAGGAAGTATTTTTTCACAGAGAGGGTGGTGGATGCATGGAACAGCCTTCCTGAGGAGGTTGTGAGGTCTAAAACTGTGGGAGAATTCAAGAATGCATGGGACAGACACAAGGCAATTTTTTTGGGGGGGGTAGGAAGAAATAGGCTGTTGGTTAAATAGGATCTGCAACTTATCCTACAGGTAGGGAAATGGGCAGACTAGGTGGGCCAAGTGGTCCTTATCTGCCCTCAAAGTCTATGTTTCTATGTTTCTATGTGAGTGACATGATGGGGGAGAAGGCAGAGCTGGAGGCTGAAAGGGAAGGAGACATCAGGGCCATGCATTATGAGGACATTGTTCAGGACTCTGTCCAGAAAAGCGGGATGCACAAGGAGTGTACCAGGAAACAGGAGGTAGGGTCTTAGTCCTGGGTGACTTGATACTAAAAGGGGTGAGGTGGGGAGGTAAGGGCACAAGGCATAGTTGCGTATAGGTGGAGTGTATGCCAGGCATGACAGCAGGAAGGGGGGCAATTTATTCTGAAGTCCGTGGGGGAGCAAATGGAGAATCCTCATATGCTGCTGCACTTGGGCAAGAATGACTTGAAGGGGAGTAGCAGGGTACTTTCTCTGTCAAATTGTTGTGTAGGGTATCTTGCTGACAGGAAGGCACTCATCGCAGCGGTGGGTGAGAGCTTTTAGTCGATTGTTTTGTGAGGACACAGTTTAGGCCCAACCCCTTCCCACCCCTCACCCCACCCATCCCTGGAAATAGTTCCTTTATACCTGAGGTTCTGACATCATTTCCGAGTGCAAGGTGCATTTCACTGTCATATCCTCTCTAGCACACTGCACTGATAATATAAGCATACACGCTGTATAATATATATATATATTTCTATATAATCAAATCACACAGCACACATACAAATACAATAAAAAAAACTAGATAAACATGTGGGAATAGTGCAATGTAATGGCTGTGGGGTAGCAGTCTTCCGGGAGTCTTTCTGAGGCTGAGATGCTGCCTCATTTGCAGACAACTATCTGCCCTGAGGGAGGAAGTTGCCCGCCTTCAGGCCACACTGGACAGTAGTAAGGAAACCGCCCCCAGGCCACACTGGACAGTAGAAGGGAACCTCCCCATCCAGGGAGCACTAGCGCCACCACCACTACCTCAGAGGTTGCAAGAAAGCACAGCAGTTGGACCACAGTGGGCTCAGGAGGGTGAGGAGGGTGGAACAGAGGCACACCCAGTCAATTGTTCCACTCCACAATCCATACACATTCTGGGGAGCATAGCTCTCTATGGGTGTACCCGAGAGAAGACTGATGATAACTGTCACAAGGGAGGCCCACAGAAAGGAGGCAGAGGACACCAAAGAGAAAGGAAGCAGCTCCTGGTGGGGACCCAATTATTAGGGTATAGAACTGGGGAGATGAGAAATGAAGTAAGGTGCCTGCCTGGTGCCATGGCTTGAGGGACAGGAAGCGCATCCTCAGGATCACGAGAACAGCTGCAAGATTCCGAGCTGGACGAATTGTCCACCTAGGGACAAATGACTTGGCTCATCCTGAGATTAGAGCAGTGCAGGAGGACATTGCAGAGTTGGGGAGAGACCTAAGACGAGTAGCACACACAGTTTCCTTCTCAGAGGTGCTGCCTGTCAAAAGCATGGGGGAGGCGAGGGTAATTGGCACCATGCAGTTTAATGAATGGTTGAAAAAATGGTGTGGAGCACAGGGGTTTGGCTTCATTGGGGACTGGGGTTCCACCTGGAGGGACACCAGCCTATACTGGCAGGATGGTCTGCATCTGTCCAGGAAGGGAACAAGTCTTTTGAGCAATCGGTTTAAATGCTTCATTGACAAGCTTTTAAACTAGTCAAAGGGGAGGCACTGACAAGCAGCAGGAAAATCCCAGCCTCCCTACAAAACAGGGTACTAAATGAGAAAAGACAGAGGTAGAACGGTCAGTGGGGGATGCTGCACTGGAAGGTAAAGCCATCAAAAATGGAGAGCAATGAGTACTAATGCCTGTAGTCTGGGTAACAAGCTTCCTGAATTAGTGGCCTTGATGGAGGAAGAACATCTGGATATCGTGGCAGTCACAGAAACATGGTACACACAAAACCATGACTGGGACATAAACATACCAGGATACACTGTGTACAGGAGGGACAGGGAGGGTAAAGAGGAGGAGGAGTAGTTCTTTACATAAGGGAAGGAATAAAAGCAACAGAACAAAAGGTACACAGGGAGGAGAAGAAGCACTGTGGGTAAATTTGAGACAGGCAATGGCACCACAATACGTGCAGGGTTAGATACAGACCCCTTCTCAGGGGAGGAAATGGACAGGGAAATGATAGAAAGTATACTTAGAATGGCAGAAAAGGGAGATATTGCTGATGGGTGATCTGAATATGCCAGATGTTAACTGAGTGCAGTTGCAGCTGCCACTTAAGAGTGCAGTTATTCTAGATGCCCTACAGGGGTATGCCTTAGACAACTAGTACTGGAGCCCACTCGAGAGGAGCAATATTAGACTTGATTCTCTCAAATGGAGATGGTGAGAGGATTACAGATGTAGAAGTGGTAGCCATCTGGGAACTAGCCACCATCGAACAGTATGGTTCACAATAAACACAGCAATAGAGTCAAGCCATACAAAGACAAAAGTACTGGACTTTAGGAGGGCTGACTTTGCTAAATGGGTGAGTGCCTAAGGAACGCACTAGCAAATGGGCAGGAAGGAGGGTGGAAGAACAATGGGGAATAATAAAAACTGTCATCACAGAGGTAACGAGCCTTTGTGTGAAGCAAATAAACAAAACAAGACGATGTAAGAAACCACTATGGTTCTCAAAGGAAGTGGCAGTGAAGGTTCAAGAGAAAAAGAAAGCATTCAGGAAGTACAAGGAATCGCAGAAGGAGCAGGACAGAGAACTGTATCAGTTAAAGCAAAAGGAGGCTGGGAAGGCAGACAGAACAGCAAAGGCCCAAACCGAGGAAAAGATAGCCAACTCAGTTAAGAAGGGGGATAAAACCTTTATAGGGTACATCAGGGAGCGAAGGAAGACCAAGGGAGGATAGTGAGGCTTAATAAAGGGAGGGAGGGTGGGCAGAGGGAGACTGTGAAAGGCAGAGATACTAAACAAATATTTTTGCTCAGTATTTACAAAGGAAGAGGGGAGGTACATAAAACAAACAGTAGTAACACTCTGGATACAGAAGTTGATACCGCCCATTTACAGAAGAAAGGGTTCTGAAAGAACTCTTAAAACTGAAGGTGGACAAAGCAATGGGGCCTGATGGGATTCATCCCAGAATTCTAAAAGAACTAAGGGCAGAACTAGTGACACCACTGACTACCCTTTTAACAAATCATGGGAGGATGGGGTGGTACCCGAGGACTGGAGGAGGGCAGATGTGATTCCCCTTCACAAAAGTGGGAGCAAGGCAGAAGCAGGAAACTATAGACCTGTTAGTTTAACCTCAGTGATAGGGAAAATGATGGAATCACTTCAAGGAAAGAATTGTCGAGTATCTAGAGGCCAGAGGGGCACAGGACCCTAGGCAGCATGGATTCACAGTGGGAAGGTCATGCCAGACGAATCTGATAGATTTCTTTGACTGGGTGACCAAAGTAGTAGATCAGGGAGGGGCTGTGGACATGGCCTACCTAGACTTTAGCAAGGCATTTGACACAGTCCCACACAAAAGATTATGCAAGTTAGCCAGCCTGGGAGTGGGTCCCAAGATGACAGCCTGGAAAGAATTGGCTGGAGAATAGGACACAGAGGGTAATAGTAAATGGAGTCCACTCTGAAGAAAGGAGGGTTACTAGTGGGGTACATGAGGTTCAGTATTAGGACCGGTCCTCTTCAATGTCTTTATAGCGACATTGCAGAAGGACTGGAAGGAAAAGTATGTCTCTTTGCAGATGACACTAAGATCTGCAACAGAGTTGATGCACAGGGTGGGGTGGAAAGGATGAGAAAGGACTTGGCAAGGTTAGAGGAATGGTCAAATGTATGGCAGCTTAGATTCAATGCTAAGAAGTGCAAGGTAATGCACCTGGGAAACAAAAACCCAGGGGAAGAGTACACAATGGGGGGTGAGATACTAACAACAACAAAAATGGAAAGGGACCTGGGGGTAGTCATATCAGATGACCTAAAGACGGGCAAGAAATGTGAGAGGGCAGCAAGGAGGGTTGGGGGGATACTGGGATGCATAGAGAGGCATCACCAGTAGAAAACAAGTAGTTATTATCCTCTGTACAGACAGCTGGTGAGACCCCATCTGGGGTATTGTGTGCAGTTCTGAGACCCAATTCTGCAAAGACATAGACAGGATGGAAGCTGTCCAGAGGAGGGCACTAAAATGGTGCAGGGTCTGCACGGAAGACATATGAAGAGAGACTTAAGGAGCTTAATATGTATAGCCTCGAGGAAAGAAGGGAGAGGGGGACATGATAGAAACGTTCAAGTACCTCAAGGGAATCAACAAAGTCCAAGAGGGTAGCATCTTTCAAAAAAAGAGGTGTGCAAGAACAAGAGGGCACAATTTGAAAATAGAGGGGCGGCTCAGAGGTAATTTAAGGAAGTATTTTTTTACAGAGAGGGTTGTGGATGCATGGAACGGCCTTCCGAAGGAGGTTGTGGAGTCAAAATCAGTGGTGGAATTCAAGCATGCATGGGATAGTCATAAGGCAGTTCTGGGGGATGGGGGTAGGAAGAAGTAGGCTGCTGGTTAACTAGGATCTGCAGCTTATCCAGTAGGTAGGGAAATGGGCAGACTGGGTGGGCCAAGCAGTCCTTATCTGCTGTCAAATTCTATGTTTCTATGTTTCTATGTGAGTACATTCGAGGAAGTACAGGTGAGATTAATGGAGTTAGGGATTCTATGAAAGGGTGCTTGGTTGTGTACTCAGAAGTTTTCCCAGTACTGAGGGCAAGTGCTGCCAGGAAACTAAGAATAGCCGAGTTTAACACATGGTTGGGGGGATGCTGTCAGACAAAAGGATATGAGCTGGTAGGGGGTGTGGAACATGGGAGAACAAGACTCCGTATGTCTCAGACAGTTTACAGTTGAGTATGGAGGTCTCAGGGGTGCTAAAGAGGGGCCTGAATGAGTACATAGCAACCAAAGTGAATTTAAACTAGGTGTGGGGGGAGGCAGGGGGTTGGTCACCCCCAGTGTCTCCGGACCAGGGAGCTTGATGGGCCTACCCCCCCATACCAGTAAGAAAGGATCATGTGAGTATTCAAATAGGGATTGCAGTAAAGGCAAACAGACTGGGAAGGAAGGACAGGGCACACACTTGAGGGTGGTCTCCTTGATTGCCAGGAGCCTGGGGAACAAGGCGGCAGAGTTGCAGGCACTGATGGCTGAGAGAGAGGTGGACATAGCTGCCATCACTGAGACTTGGGCCACCCAATACCAAAACTGGGATCTAGTGATCCTGGGGTACAGGCTGTATTGGAGAGACAGAGAAGGGGAAGGGGTGGCCATTTATGTAAGGGAGGGGATATGGTATAGCACAGAGGAAGGGGAAGAGGGCAGGCTGAGGCATCATAGATAGATAGATAGACAGATAGATATATACTTTATTTATAAAGCACCCCTTCCTGGAGGCTCAGAGCACTGTACAATGTCAAATAAAAACATGTGCAACAAAAGCATATTCATAATCACATTACAGAGCACATAAAAACCTAGAATCATAATCTATCTATTACAATATGACAAGACAGTAAAAAGATGGCAAAAGCATAAAAACATCAAACAATTATGTTAGATGAAATGCCTGGTTAAATAAAAACGTATTTAGCCCCCTTTTAAAGGTTTCCATAGAGGGTGCCTCACTCAAGTTACCTAACAGTGAATTCCACAGGACTGGCACAGCAACAGAGAAAGTACGATCTCCTGGCTGCCGCAGCCTAGCCCTGGGGATCACCAAGAAGCATCCCTCAGAGGAAAGGAGTGGGCAAACCAGGCAGTGAGGAATCTGGAAGTCTTGTAGATAGTCTGGTCCCTGGCCATGCAGGGCGTTATCGGTCAGTAATCTGACCTTGAAGGCAATCCTCAACTTTATTTGTAGTCAGTGCAGCCCATGGAGAACCAGTGTAATATGATCAAATCTTGATGCACCCATTAATAACCTTGCTGCTGTGTTCGGCACCAGCTGTAGATGGCATAGATTGACTCCCAACGGATCTATGTGATAACAGCGATCATCGATGGGTGATCACCATTAGGGCGACGGCACATCAGCAAAAAAATATGTTGGCAATGTACTCCCCAGCGCACAGCAAAATGGCACCAAGAAGTTGGGATTTTTCTTTTTATAAGGGGGGCTGTGTCCCTCGCACCCCCTACTTAAGGATTCTCAACTCCAGGGGGGTGCATGTTGGGGGTTGCAATCCCAGCGAAAAAGAAAGTTTGAGCCGGGTGCATCAAAAGGCACCCACACCCAGACCCTACCCCAGCACCATTCCCGCCACAGCCTTGAACCCCCCACCACACCAGAGAAGTAGCTCAGCAGCTCACCATGGTGCCACCCCCTACAGTCCCTGCAATCCCTCCCACCCCTCGGTTGGCGTGCTCGCTCCCCCTGCGTGTAGGCATGTAGTGACAGGATGTTATTTCGCGCACCCCCCCATCCGGTTGCCCATCTTCCCCAGTTGCCCTGATGACAGGTGCCGCAATTGAGTCACCCTTTTGGTAGGTGCCCAGTCACAGGCACCAAAGCCTCAGGATACCACTCCTCACAGCCCTAGGTATAAGGCATTGCAGTAATCCAACCATGACATGACAAAGGCATGTATTAGGGTGGCAAGGTCATCAGTTGGTATCAGTACACGGATCTGGGCAATGTTCCAGGAAAGTGGTCAAGGATGGACGTCAAAAGGTATCAGTCAAAGTCAAAAGGTATCAGGTTGGACCAAGCAATTGCTAGGCAAATTCATTTTAAGCCAGCATGATAAGCAAAGCAAAGAAAAAAAAAAGGCGAACTGAGTACGACAAAAATAAACAGAAGCAAAGAAAAAGAATATATCAATATACACTTCTCTAGAAATGACTAGAGCATAACAGCAGGTCAGTGTACTACCAACCTCTCCACTCACTGTCTATCTGAAGAGATGCATAAAAGCTGCTCCTTTTATCTCAGTGGGGGTCAGGTGATTTACTTGAAGCTTCGCCCACTTGCTTCCAAAATCCTTAATTTTAAAACTAACCATTATTTTCACATATTAAACACAGGACAGCTTTAATTTAGCATAATAGCTTTTAATATCAATAAATATGCTTTGTTTCTTTTATTGTACTGCTGTTCCTGGTAGCAGACTCTTCACCTTGAACTGAGCAGTATATAGGACTGAGAAACAAGGCTGGCCAGCTCCTAGAAACAATGGAGAGGCCAAGGAGGAAGTTCTGCAGCCAGGTTAGGTAATGTCTTTCTGGTCACTATTCATTGTCTATATGCTTTTCTTACAGCACTTTATTCAGTTTATTCAGTTCAGTAAAAAGCAACAGAGTGATACATCAGACTTGTATTATTTATACATATGCAAAAGAGACATAAAGTAACATAAATATAGACTGGGTTTTTACTGTTTTACCTTAAACATGCCTGGTATATCTGCATAGCACCACATAACTTTGTCTAGTTGCTAGCTAACTGCCATCCAAAAACATAAAACCACAAATACGTATTCTTTATTGTTTAGGGAGTTACAAGATAGCTGTAACTAACAAAAACAAACCTCCTATTCTACCTTCTCCTTTAGTGTGCACTGGTATGTATATGACAAGCGCTCCATGTATTCCAGCACTTCTCTATGCTATGCCTACATCGAGTTGTTAAAGGTTACACTGTAGAAACAGACATTCAGAACCTAAAAATGTACCTCAGTGTCATGTTTCCCATTCAGCATGAATATTCTTCACTTACATTACTCCCTCAGATCTCAGACCATTACTTTAATGAGTAAGGAAAGGACAGCATTTACATCGTTGTTGCCAGCTGCATTCTCTTATAATACATTCTGCTGCAAGAACTGACTTAGTCAGTTCACTATTATGGGTATTCCATAAAAGGGGGGAGGGCATGAAGACATTTTTCTTCCTGAAACCATAAAGAATCACAGGGATAGTACAACGAGCTTTCCCAGGTGGCCTGTCTGGGAAAGGGAAAATAAAGCAAAGTCAATAGAGACAGGATATATACAGAAGGTGCTGCTGCAGCAGAACTTGAAGCAGGAGAAAGAGAAGAAGGTTCCAGAAATACAAATGGTCTTACAGCACCCTGTGACTGTTCCTAAGATGGTAAAAGCCACTTTCGATGATGGCTGACATCTGAGCATCAAGTGTCAAACTGTCATCAAGAACAACGCCTAGATCCCTAACCCAAATAAAGGGTTTCAAGGACAAAACCTCCTAGTCTTAAACCAGGATCAGTCCTTAACCCTCCCCCATCCTGTCAATGACCAGCATCCACCACCGATATCTCCATCTTGTCTGGGTTGAGATGTAGCCAGTTTTGAGTCATCCAGCTTTGGATCTCGGTAAGGCAGGTGTTAAACACAGAGACTGCCATCTGGTTCATGGGCATACAGGACAGATATAGCTGTTTGTCATCGGCAGAGCAATGAAAACTCAGCCCGTACCACCTGATGACATCTCCTAAAGGGAACATGTGCATCATGAACAAAAGTGGTGACAGGACTGAACTTTGTGGAACTCCATAGCGCAGAGGCATCAGTCCAGGCAAGTATAATCCCATCATCACCCTCTGCACTCTGCCTGTGAGGAAGGAACTAAACCAGCTGATGACACTGCCAGTTAGTCCACCCAGTTCCACAGTCAATCCAGTAACACCACATGATCCACAGTGTCAAATGCAGCACAGCGATCAAGGAGAACAAGGATGGTACACTCTCCCTTATCTCCCGCTACAAGGATATCCTTCAGCACCCTCACCAGGGTGGTCTCCATGCTATGCCCAGTTGTAATCCCAAATGGGAAATGCTCAAAAGTGACAGAAGCAGCGAGACAAGCCTCAAGCTGAACAGCCATCACTTTTTTCAAAACCTTCTCTAAAACCGGGAGGTTTGAAACTGGTCTGTAGTTGGTAAGACACTCTGGGTCCAAGGAGGGTACAGGTTACACTTGATTATGGGTAAAAGTCCAAGACCAGAAGGGAAGGAGAGTTAGGCTAGGGGTGGTGTATAGACCACCATCTCAAAATGTGGATATTGACAGAGTGCTAGGGAAGAGTATAAAGAGAGTCAGTGGAAACAGTAACACTGTAATTGTAGGGGACTTCAATCTACCTGCAGTACACTGGAGTACCCCAGCCACCCCAAGCACCAGGGGAAAGGTCCCCCGGAGGCCTTCCAAGGCAGCTTCCTGGTGCAGATGGTAAAGGAGCCAACCAGGTATGGTGGCATTCTGGACCTTATGCTGACCAGTGGGGAGCTTGTCAGAGATCTAGGGGTTGTTACCCAGTGGCAGAGAGTAACCACAACACAATGTGGTTCTCCCTCAGTATGGGTAAGGAGGCTGCCAGAACCAGGACAAAGGTGTTGGACTTCAGGCAAGTAGACTTTGCTGGAATGAGGCACATAGTAGGGGAGCACCTAGCCAGCATCCAACTGAACATGAATGAGAACCAGAAGTGGGAAATAATTAAGCTCGGGCTAGCAGAGGCCATTAGCTAATGCACTAATATCCAAAGCAAAAAGGCCAAGTCCAAGAAGCCAAGATGATTAAGCAGGGAAATATTAAAAAGGTGAGGGATAAAAGAGAAGCATTCAAAAGATTTAAGAGGTCAAAGCAGAGAGAGGATAAAGAGGAGTACAAGAAGAAATCAAGGGAAGTGAGCAGAGAAGTAAGGGCAGTCAAGGCATCAAGAGACCTTAGTATGGCACAGGGTAGCAGGGAAGGGGAAAAAGATTTCTTCAAGTGCATAAGGGAGAGAAGGAACTACAAAGATCAAATTGTTAGGGCCAGGAAAGATGAAGGGTGGGCGGAGAAGGGGGTGGAGCAGGAGGAAGCACTCAATGACTACTTCTGTGTTCATTTTTCTTTTGCAATTCAAAGTTTATTAACATTTTTCTATACAGAGGACAAATCAACACAGCACATATAATACAAAGCCAATGCATAACACATTAATGGATCTGCCCTCCAATCTTTTCCCCCCCCCCCTACAAATCATGCACAACAAGGGGATGTGAAGAACCATTGAGGCACCAATAACAACCCTTGGATTAGGCAGGCTGCAAGGAGTATAGAGTTTGTAAAAGGTCCCAAATTTTGGTGAATCGCACTGTCTTGTTACAGAGGCTTGCAATTGGTCTCTCTGTTCTGTGATTAGCCAATAGCTCATGTAACTATTTAGTATAGCAAATTTCCTCAATATCCTTCCAATGTCTCGATACTAGTTTTTTAACAAATGTTGAGTTTAAGGCCATATGGAATTTGTGGGCAGGGGCTGAAATCCCAGAAAAATCTCCCAGTAAGCAGACTTTTGCAGAGAACAAATCATTAAGATCTAAAAGGGGGTCTGCTCTATGATTGGTAAGTGCCCATAAATGAACCACTTTAGGGCAAGTCCAGAAAATATGAAGCAGGTTGCCTTCATCCTGTGTGCACCGAATGCAAGTAGAGGAAGAAGCAATATCGTATCTGGCCAAATGTTGTGGTGTGTAATATAGATTGTGTAATATATTAAATTGCATAAGATAGAGTCTATCTTGGATGATGAACTTATGGCAACCTTGCCGTAAGAGAGGCCAATCTATAGTTTATTTATTTATTTATTTAGACAACAGTTTGGAAAACCTTTGAGCCATAGGCTCATTTACAAAGGTACCTTGTCACAGTAAGACCAATGAAAATACACAGTATAACAGTATAATACAGTTTAACAGTAACTTAAGACATAGATACAAACAAGCTGGTACAGGTAGGATTGATGCAAACAATACCGGAGTTATGTTGTCCTTAGCAGCTTAGTAGTAAGCTTTGTCATTAGTATTGAGTACGGCTTTGACTAGTGGCAATTACAGCTTTGGGTGTTAACAAGGTTACATCAGGGAAGAGAGAGGACCAGTAGATGGATAGACCAAAATGATCCAGATAACTCCAGGCATACAAGGATCCAAATATCTTGGACACTGTGTGTGGAAGCCCAGCAAGAGGAACTAGTTCAGACTGGAATGCCAGTTCAGAAGGCTGCGGTGGGACTTCCCCCATCATTTTCACCAAAAGGTGACGTAACTGGAAGTTTTTAAAAATGTTGGATTTTGTGATACCTGATTTAGCAAGGATCTGAGGGGAGGAAAGCCAGGTCCCCTCCTCTTTTACAAAGTATGTAAGAGAGCAATCCCTGAGCCAAGGGAGCCAAAGGGAAGAGGGAACCTTACCATCTATCTTAAGGTTGGAGTTACCTAATAGAGGTTGGGCTAGGTCCTGAAAGTGATTATATTTTAGGAACGTGCATAGCTGAGAGTGAACTTTAATGGAGATAGCAATCGGGGAGGTACAGAGTTACACAGGAAGACATTTTACCTTTGTGTGTAAAAGCGCAGAAGGAGAGAGACCATGGAATCTGATTTGAGCTGATTCTGTTTTAAGCCAGATTGGTATATATGAGGGAGGGTTCTGAGGATCCACTGGAACTAGCCACCTGAGATATTTACTAGCATGATTAGCTCAGTAATAGAAACCAATATGTGGGAGACGGAGGCCTCCCTTAGCTTTTGGGGCTGCTAATTTGTGAAACGCCAATCGTGGTCATTTGCTGGCCCTGATAAAGTCAATAATGAGATTGCGCACTTTCTTGAACCAAGTAAGAGGGGGCCATAAGTATAATAAGTAAAGTGGGTAAAGGAGACGGGGAAAACATTCATCTTAATCAGATTGATTTTGCCCCATAGCAAAAGTGGGAGAAGGGACCATCGTTTCAAATCTTGATTAAGTATGAGCAGCAGGAGTCCAAGTTTTTCTTATGAAGATCTGTTGGATTTCTCGAGCGATCAATTCCCAGATATCTCAGGGATTCATTTTCCCAGGACAGCCCCAAGGCTGTGACCTCCTGTTTCAAAATTTTATGACTGAGAGGGAATACAACTGTCTTTTCGACATTCAACTTGTATTTGGATAGATCACTGAATTCACTGATAATTCCCAGCATAGGAGGGATAGATAAGGTAGGGTGGGATAGTTGAAGCAGGAGGTCATCAGTGTATGCTGATACTTTTATTTTATAATTTTGTATGGTGATACCTTGAATCCTAGGACAATTCTCATTTATCTACATATTAGAGGTTCCAAGTATAAGTTGAAAAGCAGAGGGGACAAGGGGCAGCCTTGTCTCGTACCGGATTCTAAGGGGAATGAATCGGAAATTATCCCATTACTCGACACCTGAGCTGCTGGTGATTTATAAAGTGTTCGAACCCATTTCTGAAAGTCTCAAGGGAAACCAAATGCATGTAAGGTGTGGAATAGAAAGTTCCAGTTGACCCTATCAAATGCCTTCTCGGTGTCCGGGGAGATTAGAGCTGCCAGATAGTCTGCATCCCTGGACAAAAGACATGAGCCAAGGTGCATAACTGGTTGACCGAGGACCTGCCCTTCATAAATCCTACTTGTTCTGGGCCTATGAGATCAGGAAGAACCACGTTTATATGGTCGGCCAGTAGTTTGGTCAGTATTGTGATATCTTGATTGAGAAAGGAAATCGGTCTATAACTTGTTACTGAATCAGGGCGCTTTCCAGGCTTGGGTATGAGAACAATCAGGGCTTCGAACAATGATTTATCAATATCTGAACCAGAAAAAAATATGTTGGTACAGGGGCAAGAGCAAAGGGATTAATTGTTTCACAAAAACCTTATAAAAATTGTGAGAAAAGCCATCAGGGTTTTGTCTGTGGGAAGTTACTTTATTATTCTGATTAGCTCAGCCTGAGAAATGGGAGCACATAAGGAGAGCTGTTGTGTTTCTGAGAGGTAAGACAAATGAGAATGTGCCAGATAGTTGTCCAGATTATCTAGGGAGGGAGGGTTTAACATAGATCCATATAACGGTTCATAATATGTACAAAATTCCATAGCAATATCAGCCTGGGAAGTTTTTAAAGAACCGTCTTCAGGTGACCGAATGGCTCCAATAAGCCTGGAAGACTCTTGTTGTTTAATTCTTAATGCAAGGAGGTGACCTGCTTTCTCCCCTTGGTCTGTATATGAGGCATTGGTTTTCAAAATTACAAATTTTGCCTTCTCTCTCAGAAGCTCTGAGTAGGTATCTTTCAATTTTATGAGCTCCTGTTTAATCTGCTCTGGAGTGTGTGAGGACAGCATGGTCTCTATATTTCTAATCTGTGACAGACTATCCAATAATTGACTTTCTCTCTTTTTCTTTCATTGGGAGGCCAAACCAATCTGTAGGCCCCTTAAATAAGCCTTAAATGCATACCATTCCACATCAGGCTTACCTGTGGAGTTTTGATTAACAGAGACAAATTATATAATATGATCTGTAATATATTGAATTACTTCTGGGTCTTTTAAGAGCTGGCCATTGAGTTTCCAGTGCCCCCCACTTCTGGGAAGGAGAGAAAATGAGAGCTGACATGAGACCAGAGAGTGATCTGAAGGAGAACCTGGATGGATGGATGAGTCCAACACCCCTGGGAGCAAGACATGTGAAATCATGTTGTGGTCAATTCTAGAGGAGGTCCCATTTACCGATGAGGTTAAAGTATACATTCTATCAGTAGGGTGAAGAACTCAGTAAATGTCATATAGGCCCACCTGATCCACCATATTCCTTTTTTTTTTTTTTTTTAATTCTCAAATTTATTCCTCCTCTCGGCCCCTCAGCTCTGGTCTCCTGGGGAGACACCAAGGAGTCATCCCTCTGCGGTCCGCCCTGCCTGGACAATCCTCCGTCGCCCATGTAGCCTCAGTTTACAGCCCAGGCAGGGACGAGGTGGGCCCCTAACACCCCGAGCAGTCAGTAGCATCGGTCGGGAGGATGTCAGGCGGGTGGCTGCAGATCGAGGGCAAACTCCGGTGCTCCGTCTCCACTGGAGCTGAAGGGTGTTTTTCCCCTGTTTCTTGGGGAGTGGCTGGTGCCCTGATGTCAAGACATGTTACCGACATCTGTCACTCTCCTGCTCCTTCTTCTGCGTTGTCAGCACTTGCTTTAACTCTGGCCTCCGCCAGAGGGCAAACGAGCACCAACTCAGGACCCCTGTCCCTCCCGGGAGAGGAGAGCTGTCCTCCGGACGCTCAATCCTCTCTCTCCCTCCTGCCGACCCCCAG
This sequence comes from Neoceratodus forsteri, assembly GCA_016271365.2. Classification (NCBI taxonomy): domain Eukaryota; kingdom Metazoa; phylum Chordata; order Ceratodontiformes; family Ceratodontidae; genus Neoceratodus; species Neoceratodus forsteri. Next base: position 1,631,412,811 of record CM057456.1, on the reverse strand, counting down.
CACCCCACGCTCGAACACCATCATATTCCTTAATGCTCTCTGAGCTGAGGAAAGGCCTTTAAACTTGTGACCCGTGCGATCCATATTTGGATCAAATGTTAGATTTTGGTATCCCCCTATAATTATTGGGTTTGGTAGGAAAGGAGCTAGTGTGTTAACCAGCTGCATGAAAAACCCAGGAGAGTCAGTGTTCAGATCATAAATGCTGCCCAACAAGATATCAATAGTATGCAGTTTACCTTGAACAAATAGAAATCTACCTTGGAGATCACTAATAACATTCACCGGAAAAAATGGGACAGACCTTGCTATCAATATCATTACCCCACAGCTTTGAGTGATCCCTTCTACTGTGAAAACTTGACCTATTTGTTGCCTTCTCAACTTCATTGCCTCTGAAATCAGTAAGCTGGACTCTTGTATGAACATAACGTCTACTTTCAATAAGTGCAAATGTTTTAATATTTAATATTGCTTCAGCTTTTGCCTCACTCCCTTAACATTCCATGTGGCAAAAACGAAATCCCTAGCCATTGATCCTTAAGCTTTGGGACTGTGCACCCTTTAATGAAATAGAACAATCTCCTGCCCATGCCACCTTATGTTTGGTTCTTACCATGCAAATCCTCCCCCTTACCTCAACCCACCCTATATCCCATACCCCTGTCCCAAACCCCCAACACAGACAATGATTACGAAAAAAGCTCTTATAATCCAAAACCTACCAACCCTCCCTTCCCACCCTGCTGATTCAAACTATGCTCTGCAGTACACCTCTCCACTACCTCCACCCCTCCAGCCACCCTAAATTAGCTCCCATAATTCTAAGTGTAACTGTCCCTAAGAGGGATAACAGGAAAAAAGTATACCAGACTAATCAAACAGAATACCCCAAGCTGATCTTTAACCTTTTTTCCCCTCAGATTAGGAATACGACAGCGTCCAACGCACTGCCTAACTAGCAAAAACTGCAACATTTATTAAAACTAATTTCTTGCATAGATAATCTGTGAAACTATCCTTCACAGGCCCTGATTCCTTCAGAGCCTTGACTGTTAAATGACAACAACAGTTATAATTATTTGATTTAATCTAAAAGGAAAAACATAAAAATGTCTCTAGATCCCATAGATGGCTTTTCCAAATATCGTACATTAGGGAATTTTGGCAAACTCAGGGATTAACCGACTAGGCTGAAAATCAGTCCGTGGATTAACTAGTAAGAAAGAAAACACAAAATAAACAGCAGTCGAGATGGTAAAGACCCAATAACAAATAAAACAATAAAAAGAAAAGTAAGTCTTTAAGTCCCGCCCTAGTTTCGAGGGATCTGTGCTCCACAATCTCGAGATCAGGCTTGCTAATAGTTGAATCTGGCTTGATACAGTCCCAAAGGCTGAAAAGGTAAGCTCTGCACTCCCTCTAGTGTCGAAAGCCAAGTACAACCATCTAGTGAACATACAGAGTATTCCACACAAATGTGCACACTGTCAAGCAGAATAGAAAAACAAACAGCTCGGCTCCCAGTCACTCACCAAATAATCTTTTTCCAGCAATAATTATCCAGGAGGTGTTGTATTGGATAATCATACATTTGGAAATGACGCCTTAAACCTCAGACGTCAACACGTAACCAAGAGATTTGCTCCGGGACTAATATTAGAGATACATCAGCACAGAGGAACACAAATTGTTTTATAATGGTAATGATGTTCGTGCATGTTAATTTTTAATTCCAGTAGATACCGAAAGTCATTGATGCTCTTCCATTCTTGCAGGGGAACATCCACGTACAGACAGCAGAATCAAGGATCTCTAAATAGGTCCGGAAGGGTAGTTTTAAGACCTGTGGATGCTGCTTCTGGATCTTCATATAATACCCAACTGCCAGCAATCAGGAGTTGAAGTTGTGCAGGGTAATTCATCCTGAATTTAAACCCAGCAGCAATAAGTTTGGAGACCAGCAGGTGGAAAGCTGCCTGTCTTTGCCTTACCATGACCGGTAAATCCTTAGCCACTCTGACTTTCATGCCTTCCCATCTCACCTCCTGCAATTCTCTTACTTTGGAAAGAAAATGCTGGCACTCCAAAAAATTGAGGAATCAGAAGATCAGGGGAAGCGGGGGGAGCCCCCACCATTGACATCGGGAGGAGGGCTTGGTGTGCCCGATCTATAACATATTGAGGCTCAAATGGTGAAGGGCCTGCAATTTTTTCAATCAACTTCTGCATGAAAAGAATAGTGTCCAGCCCTTCTTCCTTCTCTGGAAGATCTATGAGGACTGCATTGCTCCTACTGCTGTGGCCCTCTAGGTCTTCCACTTTTAATTCCAGGTGAGCCATTCTCTGGTGGGTGGCTACGAGCACTGGATCCACTTTCTCTGCATGTTTTTCAGGGAGCAGATCTGGACCACGTTGTCTGAGGTGCATTGGTATACATCTTCCATCGCTTGGGTGAGAGATTTTGTTTCTGAAGTGATAGTGTGCAGCTCCTCTTTAAAAGGTTTAAATTCTTCAAGGAAGCATATTAAAGTGAGTGACTCCTGGTCCGAGGAGAGATTTGCTGCTGTCGGCACATCCACACTACTGGAGGCCCTGGGTTTCTTTGGGGCTTTCTCCGGGGTGACTGGAGGAGTGTGTCTTGGTGGAGCTTTCTGCATTTTAACCTCCATGGAGCCCTAGACCAGCTTCAGAATAAGGTAGGCACTGTCTTCTTCCCACCAGAGTAGTTTGGGGATCTCAAAAGTTGGTTTATCTGCCAAAAATGAACTTATAATGAGTTGGGTGGCTGGAGCGGTGAATAGGAGCTACTAGCCAGCATGACGCATCATGTGGTGTGCTTCTGTTCTGTGTTCATTAGGGAGAAACATGGGCCAATGCCACAGGGGAAAGGAGGGGTGGGAACGGGGGGGCAGGGATAACAGATGGGCAAATCCTGGAGAACAGGGAGTTGGAAGGTCTAAGGGCCTTGCAGGTGGATAAGGCACCAGGCTCAGAAGGCATACATCCAAGTGTTCTGAAAGAGCTGGCAGAGATCCTGTCAGAACCACTAGTAGATCTGTTCAACATCTCTCTGGGAACTGGATGCATGCCCAAGGACTGGAGGATGGTGCAAATGGTGCCCCTCCACAAATGTGGACCCAAAGATGAACAAGGGAACTATAGACTGGTCAGCCTTACCTCCATTGTAGGGAAGCTAATGGGGACTATCCTCAAGTAAAGATTGGTAAACTTTCTGGAGGTGAATGGTTTCCAGGACTGCAGGCATCATGGATTTGTCTCTGGCAGATCATGTCAGTCAAGCCTGGTTAATTTTTATGATTGGGTGACCAGGGCACTAGACAGAGGGCAAGCAGTCGATGTCCGGTATCTGGATTTCAGTAAGACCTCCAATTCAGTGCCACATGGGAAGCTGATAAGCAAACTCAAATACCAGTGAGTAGGGGAGAAAACAGTGGAGTGGGTCAAGAACTGGCTACAGGATAGGCATCAGAGGGTTGTGCTAAGAGGGGGAATCTCAACTCCAAGTGCTTTAACCAGCTGAGTACCACAGGTCTCAGCACTGGGTCCAGTGTTGTTTGTCATTTTTATTGTGGACATCTCAGATTTCATTCAGAACAAGATTAGCCTTTTTTCAGATGATATGACGATCGGTGCACTGGTGGATGACAAAGAGGGATGGCAGAGACTACAGGATGATCTGGCTAAACCTGAGCACTGGTCAGACACATGGCAGCTGAGGTTCAATGCAAAAAAGTGCCAAGTTATACATTTGGGAGCCAGAAACCCAAGGAATTGCTTCTGGTTGAGGAGGGTACAGCTATCCACTGCAGAGGAGGAGAAGAATCATGGGGTGCTAATAACAGGGCAAATGAACTATTCAGCACAGTACAGGAGGGTGGCAGCTAAGCTAATAAGATGCTGGGGTGTATCACTAGAGGTATCACCTCAAGGAGAGAGAGAAGGTCATCCTGCCACTGTAATAGGTCATTGGTGAGGCCACACCTGGAGTACTACGTGCAGTTCTGGTGCCCCTGCTTAAAGAAAGATATCAAATTGCTAGGGGGGTCCAGTACAGAGCAACCAGGATGATCCTCAGGATGGAGGACAAGCCCTATGAGGAGAGACTGAGGGAGCTCAACATGTACTCCCTGGAGGAAAGGAGGGATAGAGGGGACATGAAAGAAAGCTTCAGATATATGAAGGGCATAAATAAGGCTGGGACAAAGAGACTCTTTAGAGTAAAGGGAGAGAGAGACACCAGGGGACACAGTCTGAAACTGGAGTGTGGTAGATTTAGGAGGGAGATGAGAAAGCATTGTTTCATGGAAAGTGTGGTGACAAGGTGGAATGCACTGCCTGAGGGGAGATGGTATCCTTGAAGACAGTGGGCAGTTTTATGAGGGGACAGTACAGGGTCAAGGTGTAATTCATGATCAAGGGGACATTGGGGGAAGGAGAGGCAGCAAGCACTAGAATGAAAATTGATACGCAGGAGGGGGGAGGTGGGGTAGTTGCAGTGTAATGAACTGCTAGCTGAAAACTCAAGCAGACTTGATAGTCCATTTGGCCTGTATCTGCTGGCATTGTTGTATGTTTGTACTGTATGTTCGTATGTTCATATGCACTGACTGCCTGTCTAACTTAAAACTGTTCACAAGGTTCTTCTTATTACATATAAATATCTGTATGACTATCCCTGTATTCCTCCCTGAGTTACTTGTGCAATATTGCCCTGCACAAGTTCTTTGCTTTACAGATCTTGAACTGCTTTTGGTTTTGGTCCTAAAATTCAGCCTTAAAACAGTTGCTGGTCAGTCATTTGAGGTCAGAGCCCTTCAATTTGGAATGCCCTTCCAATAGGTTTAAGGCAAGCAAATTTACTGGTTAATTTTAAATCTGCCCTGAAAACCTGAATGTTTTCTTAGGCTTTTAATTCTCTATGATTTTAAATTGCATACATACTTCATAGCATAGTAGTTACTGTACTATAGTTTCATTGTTCTAGCCAGCACATAATTGTATGTAAGATTTACTTCTTAAAGTATGTATTTAAATTGTGTACATTGTTTTCACCCTGTACAGCACTCAGAGCTATTTTGGATGAGCACTACATAAATAAAGATGGCTTGGGTTTGGTTGAATTGGATTGGATTGGATATTCCTTGCTTGTTTCAATTTCTCCTTGACATTCTTCCTAGATCTCCTCATTTTGCCCATCCTTCTGTTTTTGAAATACATCCTTTTGGCCTTCAGAGCTTGCCTTCTTTTGTGGAAAACCAAAGGGTTTCCAGTGTTTTGTTTTTCTTGGATACATTCCTCAAGCAGGTTTCTATGACTTTCAGGATACCCCTTTTAGTGATCTCCCACATGGATTCCACCCCTCTGCCTCTGCTTTGCTCTTCATGTTCCCTCTGATTCCTCCCTCATCTTATTTACTTAAGCCCTCCTAAAGTCCTACACCATTGCAGTTGATGTGGAGTGCTTGATACACATAGTTATTTTCAAACCACAGCAAGTTGTGGTCACTCGACCCGAGTTATTCTTTGTACAATGCAAAACCAACACCTCTCATGGGGAAAATAGTTACACTTCCTTCCTAGCTACCAAATCAGTGCATATCATCACAAAGATCGCCATTAGTTTTACAACATGCAGCCTATAAGCAGGGTTTCCTGCACTGGACAGTCCACAAGCTAGTTAACAGTTGGCAAGGGTTTTGGTGGCAGACTGGCAGCTGTTTCATGTCATCTGGGGCAGGATCTCAAGCAATTAAAGATTTGCTGTTTAGTGGAAGAACAGCTGGATGTGCAGTGGGATGCCATGTATAATGTTACGCTTGCAGTTTACTCACTTCTCCTTTTTGCTTTTAAAGTTGGGGAGCAGTTTATATCTAGTAGTAGTAATGGTATATTTTATTCATGAAATGAATACAGATAACCCAGTTGAGCAGAGGTCATTTTCATTGTGGTCTTTAATAGAACATTACAAAAAATGTAAAGAGGGAAAAAATATCATATAAGATTTGTACAATATTCAGAGAACAGTTACATATCACATATTTAGGACATGCAAAATACATATATATTTAGATTGCCTATGCATGTGTCATTACTACTTACTATACAACATATGAAATACTAAAATTATAAAAATTATCATACAATTTAAGAATCGGGGAGGAGAATACACTATGAAATCTAGCCTATATCAAAACCAAAGCAGCACTGTTGTGGCTTCTTTCCTGCTTCAATTAAGCATTGATTTATCCTATTTAGACTAATTTGCTTGTCAAATTATCATAGCTACATGAGATGGCATTCCAAGCTTTTGGCCCCATGTGATAAAAGACCAATCTACATATACAAGTTTTCCTTGGAGGGACAACATATTCCAGTCCTTGTGCTGATCTCAGCTTTTTTTTAATTCTGTCTCTCTTCAATACCATCCAAGAGATAGGTTGGGAACCTACCAGTACTACATAAATACATGAGGTTTACAAGATTCATGTTTCTTCAATCAATCTCAAGCATCCAAATTCCATATATAGACTGCAATGGTGTGTCTGTGGGGGGGGGGGGCATCAAAGATGAAGCAAACAAATCTGTTATACATGAAAGCCAGCTTTGCCAGCTCCCTCCCTGACACTCCCATAAAAAGCAAATCACCATAATTGAATATGGAAACAATCATGGACTCCACAATTGTATTCTGAGATTATCTGGGCAGATATTTCTTTATTCTATGGATCATTCCAAGTGTTCTTCCCAAATTAGATACTGTTTTGTCTACAGGTATATTTCATTTACATTTTTCATCTAGCCAAATGCCCAAGTATTTTTAATACTTGGTTTGTTGTATGGTTATATTATTTAACTAAAAAAATAAGAAAGAGGAGCTATAAATTAAGTTATTATGTAACTGCAAAGATCTGCAACAGGGTTGATACACAAGGAGGTGTGGAAAGGATGAAAAGGGACTTGGCAAGGTTGGAGGAATGGTCAGAAGTATGGCAGCTAGGATTCAATGCAAAGAAGTGCAAAATAATGCACCTGGGAAACAAGAACTCAGGGGAAGAATACACAATGGGTGGGGAGGTAGTAACAACAACAAAAAAGGAAAGGGACCTGGGGGTAATCATATCAGATGACGTTAAGGTTAGCAATCAATGTGAGAAGGCAGTAGGGAGGGCTGGGGTATACTGGAATGTATAGGGAGAGGCATCAGCAGCAGAAAACAGGAAGTTGTTATCCCTCTGTACAGACAGTTGGTGAGACCCCATCTGGAGTACTGTGTCCAGTTCTGGAGACCTCATCTCCGCAAGGACATAGACAGGATAGAGGTAGTCCAGAGGAGGGCAACTAAAATGGTGCAGGGTCTGCAAGAGAAGCTGTATAAGGAGAGACTAAAGGAGCTTAATATGTATACCCTTAAGGAAAGAAGGGAGAGGGGGGACATGATAGAAACTTTTAAGTACCTCAGTGGAATCAACAAAGTCCAAGAGGGTAGCATCTTTCAGAAAAAGAGACTTACAAGAACAAGGGACACAATTTAAAAGATAGAAGGAGGGCGGTTCAGGGGCAATGTGAGGAAGTATTATTTCACAGAGAGGGTAGTGGATGCATGGAATAGCCTTCCTGAGGAGGTTGTGGAGTCTAAAACTGTGGGAGATTTCAAGAATGCATGGAACAGACATAAGGCAATTCTTGTGGGGGGTAGGAAGAAATAGGCTGTTGGTTAACTAGGATCTGCGGCCTATCCTGTAGGTAGGGAAATGGGCAGACTAGATGGGCCTAGCGGTCCTTATCTGCCGTCAAAGTCTATGTTTCTATGTTTCTATGTAACAGTGACATCAAAATGGCCTTTTATCACTGAAACATGGAGGCACCAGGAGGACAATTGGGGAACATCTGTCCCAGGTTATCAGTTGTACAGGCAGGATAGAAATGGAAAAAGGGTAGGAGGGGTGGCAGCATTTATTCATGAAACGATTAAATCCTTAGACATCTCTGAAAAAATTAGGAAAGTCAACAGTAAGGTGGAATCTATGTGGATCAGGGTTGAGGGCATGATGGTTTGTGTTATAGACCACATAATACAGATGATCACACCAACAAGGAAATTTTGAAGGAATTAGAGCGAGCCTGCAAACTGGGACAGGTCATCTTTATGGGAGACCTAAACTACAGTGATATATGCTGGTATTCATTAACAGGAACCAAACCACAGAGTACAGAATTTCTAAATACTATAGAACACCTAAGATTAACACAACATGTAAAATCACCCACCTGCATTAATAAAAAACTTGACATCATATTAGCAACAGAAGAGGTTACTATACCATATACCATATACATACCCATATACATACATACTATACCATAGCCTCCACCTCTTTTTTCTCTTGACAATGCCCCCCGGGCAGCTCTCCACCCAACCATCCCCTCCACCACTTCCCTGTACACCATGCCTAGGTTTAACCTGGCCAGTGCCAGCTGTTTCAATGTTTACCTACCAGAATGCTCACTTGATACCGACTTGTGTAATACCTGTTATCAATTACATGTACCCTGTACCCAATTGTATTTGTCTGACCACAATGTGACATGGCACCTCTGGTGAATGCCTATTGATTTTTGCAAATCTTTGCTATGTAACCGAAACGCAATGTATGTCTTTATGTGATGAAGTACCTTTGGAAACGAGCCTCTGGCTCAAAGGTTGTAAACTGATTCTTAAAATAAATAAATAAATAAATAAAAAACTATTAATAACTGCATCATAATTTCACCATTGGGAACAAGTGACCACACTTGCATTATTTTCACAATTGAAAAATTCTGTTCCGTTATAAAAGATTGCAGAGAAACATACAATTATAATGCAGCAAATCATAACCTAATTCAAGAGGAACTACAGTTAAGTATAATTGACTGGGAAAAAGAACTCAAAAATAAAACCACAGAAGAAATGTGAAATATTAAGTCGCATATTTTTAGGATCTGTGACAAACATATCAAAAACCAAAAAAAATATACAATCAACGGGGTATCAAACCAAAGTGGCTCACTTAAAGTATAAAGAAACTAACGAGAAAGAAGAAAGCAATCTATAATCTACTTAAAAGAGACAGGAGGGAATCAAATCAGCAAAAATATAAGGAGATTCAGAAAAATATTTAAAATCATGATCAAGAGGAATAAACAAAAAATGGAAAGGAGAATAACCAGTAACAGTAAAAAGGACAACACGAGTGGATTTTATGTCTATGTCAGTTCACTGCATGATTCAAACAGATCAGTTAACATGATCATCATAAATCATGAATCTATAGATGAACCCGTAAAAATGGCTAATGTGTTTAATGAATGTTTCTCTTCTGTTCTTACTCAAAAAACTAACTATAAAGGGACTTTAAACACAAAGCTAACTGCTGACATTAATATCACAGAAGAGCTTATAATAAATAAAATAGCACAGTTAGAAAAATATACACTCAGTTGGACCGGACAACATTTCTCCAAAACTATTAAAACTATATCCAGCCTGGTGGCTCTAAGAGCTGAGGTGTTGGATGCCTTACCTTGTGCTATACCCATGACCCATGTTCAGGAGCAAGCATGGGTGCTGGGGGTCGGCAGGGGAGGAGGATCAAGCATCTGATGGACTTCTCTCCTTCTCTGGGAAGGGGGGCACCAACAGTTGGCATTCCACTGGCCCCTGGCGGTGGCTGGGGTACAGTGCACTGACACTGCAGAAAGGGGAGGAGATGGGGCAGATGCTTGGAGGAGTGCATGCGGACTTGTGCATGCTCTATCCACGGGCTTCATTACACACCCCATCTCCTAAAGGGGATAAAAGTGGAAAATGATCCTGACTGTGCAGCATGAAGCTGACCCTCTCAGGTACCTCCCTTGCTGGATCCATGTTGGGTGAGTTGAGATGCTCCCCACCACCCTGCCATGAAGGTTAAGTCATGGGAGCTCAAGGGACGGGGTCTGATCCTTGGGGGATGGTGCTGGGGGGGGGGGTGGCAGTGAATAGGGTGAAGGAGTGCCAGCCAGGATGAGGATGAAAATACCAGATAAAAAAAAAAATCTGACACCTTACATAGCCAAACCATTAAAACACCTGTTCACAAAATCACTAAATAATAATAATGGACCATCTGATTTGCTATGTGGATCAGTCATACAATACATAAAAAGGAAACTTGGACAGCATGTAATAATTATAGACCCATAAGCTTGACATCAGTCCCAGGTAAAATATTGGTAAAATACTGGAATCAATCTTAAAGGATTTCATAACTAACCACTTAGAAGCACAAGGCATTGTGGACAGTAACCAGCATGGCATCAGACAAAGTACTCATGTTCCACTAATCTTTGATTTTTCTATGAGAAAATATCCAAAGCACTAGATAGCGGACTACCTGTAGACTGTATATATCTTGATTTCTCTAAGGCATTTGATACCATTCCACATGCAGCAATCATTCAAAAATCAGTAGAAATTAAGCTAGACTACAGGATGACTAGGTGGATTCAAAACTGGTTGGGCAATAGGACTCAGACGGTGTGCAGAAATGGCTACTATTCTGATTAGAGACTGGTGACTAGCAGAGTGCCTCAGGGCTCAGTCCTTGGGCCTGTCCTGTTTCAGATTTTCATTTTAGACATGAAAAAACAGATTATTAACTGGGTCACAAAATATGCAGATACCTCTAAACTAGCTGGAATTGTACAAACAGCAGAATATCAAGATAACTTACAAAATGACTTGAATAAAATACTAAATTGGGCAAATGAACAGGGGATGTCCTTCAATAAGAAAAAATGTTGCATGGTACATCTTGGCAAACAGTCAAACATGGCTACATATCTCCAAGATGGAGTACCATTGAGAATATCATAGTAAGACAAAGACCCTGAGGTGATATTTAATAATAAATTAAACTCAAATTCACACTGTGAGAGCCAGATTGTAAAGTCCAAAAGGATGCTATAGACAATTAAGAAAAACTTTAAGAGCTGGAGTAGTGAGGTAATAATGCCACTATATAGGAATTATATCAGACCATTATTGGACTATAGCAGTCCATTCTGGGGACCAATAAACAGGGGCACATATAAATAAACTAGAGGGGGTTCAAAGGAAGACAACCAAACTGGTTTATGATATAAGACAACTATCATACCAAGAACGTTTAAAACATCTGGGATTAATGAAGCTAGAAACAAGAAGAATTTGAGGAGATTTACTATCATATTATGATATACTGTAATACAAGATGAATAACTACTATATGATATGGGCTTTGATTTCAAAAATGATAGACTGGGTACAAGAGGCCACCCCTTATCACTGAGGCCTCAAGGGTTTAACATGACCAGGAGAAAGGGTTTTTTACACCCAGAAGAGTGAAATACCCTTGGAACAAACTCCCATTGGATATTATTGTCAGTGAAAATAAGCAGCAGTTTAAAAATAGGCTAGACACATGTATTATGAAGGGAAGCATACCAACTTTTTATCAATGATTGGATAGGGGCTTTCAAGGGCCCAACAGCTATTTTTCACTCCTCACACTATTGTATGAACCACTGTATGAAGTACTGTTAATGGATCCTTTACCAAATTTGAACTGTGATTTCCCTGAGGATTGCTAAGCTTTAGGATCAATTTGTTTCTGGTGAAAAAATTCTGCTTCTGATAAAATGTGTTCTGCAAATGTATTTCAACTTGTTTAATGGAGACTCCCAATACATACAGAATGGTGTCATCTGTGTACAAATGAACATTTACTGCAGCATTTTGCAATATCTAATCAAGAGTTCTGGAATCATTAGCAAAAGATTTTGCTTTTGATTTTAATAATTTTATTTATAGCAAGATAAATCACTTATGATATGGGGACCTCTAACTGCTGCATATATATTTTTCAGGGGTGTAGGGTGGCACAAGTGAAGAAGAATTCACCATAGTATATATACATCAAAAATCTACAATGAGTCAGGTTGCTTTATTAACATTTTATTTTTCAGTAGCAACCATAAACACACAGTCAACAGTGGCAACTTGTAAATAATTGTTTGTATCTTGTATGTATATTTCCCCAAGTCAGCAAATAACATTCAAGTGCTGGATAAAATAATAGCAGTAATTGAGGATAAGAAGCAACAAATAATTTTAGGAGATTAGGAGCAGAGAGTGAGCGATTTGGTGGCTTCAGAAAGCTAGATGCAAGTGCAAACATTGCTATGGCAACACTCGTGCTTGCATCTACCTTTCAGAAGCCACCAACTCGCTCGGTCTCTGCTCTCTACAGTAGATGGCTTCTGGCACATAAATGAAAATAGTCTTAAAATAACAAAAGCAGTATACATACTTTTGGAGGTAAAAAAGCTTATGTTCAAACTTTTCCAGTAGTTCCTCATCTGACATTAAAACCACTTGGTCACGTTATGATACAGCAATGAGTGACTCACTGGCTCGGGTCTCTACAGTCAGAGGCTTCCTTTAAAAAAAATGTAAAGAACTGTAACAAAAAAAAAAAACACAGAGTTTGCATAGTTTTTTTAAACAATTACTCTTGACTACTGCCAGCATGTTGTTTATCATTAACACCACTCAGTCCCTGTATGCTAGAACATGCAATGTAAAAGTGAGAGCACCTTGAGACATTCTGAAAATGGCAGGATCAAACAGATATGCTTTTTTTAAGTGAGTTGTTCTTTAAAAATTATGGCAGGATCAACCAGATAATTGTAAATAATGTGTGGCAACTATAAAGATTTAAAAGACAAACAACCCTGTAGGTAACAATGAGGCACGTTGTTTCAGTAGTTTATTGAAGTTGTTTCGAAAGAAAATACAAAATCACACATGCCCACACAATGCAAACACTGATGAGTCCTGGTTGGACAAAACACGTGTCTATGTCATCTGTTAGCACCCTTTGCAAACTGTGTGAGAGGCCTTTCGGCACCATACAATTCTGCTTAAAGCTGAACTGGCATAATATTCTGTGGTGATTTGCATATGCAGCCCATGATGCTTTGCATTGTGTGGGCATGTGATTTAGTATTTCTTGAACAGGCTCCCAGCCAAACTGCCCTTTTAAGTAACTCTATTCCTCAGTGTTTGCATTACAGGTGCTTCTGTCTTTTAAATAGTTTTTTGTTTTAATGGGATTCACCACAACATAACCCAGACAGTCTTAGGGTAGCTGGTTCATTCCACTGGGGTGTCAAACAGATGAGGCATACTGATGAGTCCTGGTAGGATGAAACACGTGTCTATGTCATCTGTTAGCAACCTTTGCAAACTGTGTGAGAGGCCTTTCGGCACCATGCAATTCTGCTTAAAGCTGAACCGGCATGATATTCTGTGGTGATTTGCATATGCAGCCCATGATGCTTTGCATTGTGTGGGCATGTGTGATTTTGTATTTTCTTATAAAGATTTAGTTAAGGCTGTGGGTGCCAGCGTGGGTGTGGGTGTGGCTGCCTGTCTGTGCCAGGTGTGGAGTGATCTCACTGCTGGTGAGAAGGTTTGGAGGGCTGGAAAGTAGCTCAGGTGTGCAGTTATACTGGGAGGTGTGTGGTCATTGTGGAATAATGCACGATCATGTGACGTGTGTTACTCAATCAATATACTAGATTTGCAGTGATTTTTCCTACCCATTTTAGATATAGATATAGATAAATATTCTTTGCAAAAAAATGTGTTAATGCATCAGTTAAGGTGGATACTACAGTGACAAAAGCAGGGAAATGAGGTGTTAGGGATTCCAACCCTAATGTCCCACCCCAAGGGTTCCCACCCTTACCCCCATCCCATCCCCCTACTCTCCAGACACCAACAGGCATCAGGGTGTGTCATGGTGTCATATGACCCAACTCTCACCCCATTCCACATGTAAACATGCTTACATGAAGTAATAATGATTTCTTAAATGATAAATCATTAGCATAGACTTGATCAACCAGCACTGAGATTATGCTGCACGTTAGGACTTGTTACCATCATAATGCATCCTGTGTCCACACCATCCCACTGAATGTCAACAACATGGCCAGTAAACTATTGCTATACATTGGGTTTTTACATGCACTGAGAGTTGTAATAAATGTTTTTCATGAGTGAAGGACATCTCAAAAAAAACATTAAATGTGATTCTGCTTGCAAACCAGAGTCAATACAGCCAAAAAAAGTGAGAAATTAAGCTTGTTTTTAAAGCTTTCCTATAACGTGATTATTAAGGGAAGAAAATTAGAGTCCATCAAGTGTGTCCTGATTGCTTTATTTTTCTCTAAACACTGTATGTTTCATGGCAACTACAGTACAGTATATGTAAACTCACTAGTGTAGAATGGTATAGCATAGGGTAGTGTTACCTACATGTAATTTCCCTCACTGTCATAAATCCATCATTTATCTTATGACTGATTATGAAAGCCACAGTAATCAACGTGACCATAATCTCTTTGACTGGTGACAGTGGCATGAAGTAATAATGATTTCTTAAATGATAAATCATTAGCATAGACTTGATCAACCAGCACTGAGATTATGCTGCACGTGAGGACTTGTTACCATCATAAGAGGACCTCTCTTGCAGTTTCAAAAAGTGTAACATTTTACTTTTAGTTTTTTTTATTTAAAATGTATTTTTGTTTTACTTTTTATGCATCATAAATCATCAAATTTAGTTTGATGAACTATACTAAGTTTTGGTTGAAATGTAGAATGCTTCTTATGGTTATAAGTGTGTCAACACATGTGTCTTTTGGCTGCCAGAGCTGCTTGCCTTTTGTTTATATTTATTTCACCCAAGGAACACATGAGAAGACACATTTACCTATGAGACACACCCTACTTTTCTATATAAATGTGGAATATAAATGCAGTGCGCTGCAGAGTCATTGGCTCAGCAGGTTGCACACTTGCCTCTGAGGCTGGAAAGTTGTGGGTTCTTGCTCCATACATGGAACCTGAGGAAACACCTAATTCTGATGCTTTAATGCAGCATGATGGGGATGCTGCACTCCTGAGGTGCCGTCGCTTGGATGAGATGTTAAACTGAGGTCCCATCTCCCTGTTCTGGTGGTTGTTTAGGTGTACTTTGAAGATCTCATAGCACTTCTCAAAAAAGTGGGGAATTTTTCTTGAAATATACAGGATCATAAATCAAGAATGCAATAAAACAAGGAAAAGAAAAACCAAAAAATGGCACATCATGATTACAGAAAGGTATTCCATACAGAAATCATTGAAATTGTATGAAATAAAACAAGGGCCAAAAAGAAAAAACATTGGTGGCCTACCAAAAACAAAAATGCTCACAGGACAAGGGAAAAAATATTAACATATACCTCTGTGTAAATAGTATAAACAATCTCCAGATACCACCAGTGAATAGAAATAAATAAATATAAATAAATCAGTTCCCCAAAATTCAACCTCCATTAGAGATCCCTGCCTGAAAATAATAGACATTTCCTAAAGCTAATAAAATACAATTTACATTAAAGCAAAATTCAAAAAGAGAAACATGTGTCTCAAACTCTTATTTAATCCAGTTTAGGGTTCCCCATCTGTCATTCCACATTGCCCATCCCCCTATTTGTAAATCCTAGTCTTGTAAATGGCATAATTCAGTTAAAATAATGTGCAATAATTCAGACTGAGTGGTGTATTGTTTCTGTAAAACAAATTTGCAATGTGACTGCCAAATCCAACATACCAGGCATGCCATTAAAATTGATATACTGCTTATGTATGTTATGCTGACTCCATGCAGGTGGAACACAACCTCGAAATAATGTTGTGGGAGTGAAATTTGAAAAACAATTTGTTTGCCATCTAGTGGCTAATAAATTCCAAATGCTAATACAAAGGGACAGAAAAAAAATAAATGGTCCATGGTCTCAATTACCTGATTACAGGATTCCCTAGGGAAGTATCTATCTTTGAGATACTTGTGTTTAGGGTTTCCCTTCACATTTATTCTACCATGTACCCCTAACCAGACAATATCCCACATTTCTTTTGGAATTCTGGAATCAGTTGATTCAGAGCCTATCATATCCTGTTATGTACAGGTAAACAGTGTGAAAGAAAATTCACTAAAATATTGTTGCAAGATGGCCATATAAAGTTGTTTCCATGGTTTTGTGGATAGTACAATGATCCTAATATCCCATTTTTATGTTGCTTGCATGCATGTGCAAGAAACATAGTGCCATCATCCGAGTTTTCAGAGGTGTGGAACATGTCTTCCAATGCAGTCAGTGTGTTTGCAAGCAAGGCCCCAGTTTCCCAATCACTGCTGCAGATGTCTATGACAGCAGTTGAAAATGCAGTGGTCGTACAGTTGAAAGGGAAAGCTCCGCTTCAGTGAGCAGAGCTCCCCCCTCCACACACACACACACACTAGCATGCCCTTCCCCTCCCCCACTGTATGGCTGATGGGGTGCCCAATCCCGTCGGCTCCACACCCCCTCAAAGCATCCAGGTGCCACGCTGGGAGCCCACCCTAGCATGGCAAAATGTTTTATGGCCGACAGGAGTGCCCAATCCCCGTCGGCTGCATGCCCCCCCAAAGCATCCAGGTGCCACTCTGGGAGACCACCCCAGCATGGCAGAATGTTTTATGGCTGATGGGGCTGCCCAATCCCCCATTGGCTGCATGCCCCCCCAAAGCATCCAGGTGCCATGATGGGAGCCCACCCCAACGTGGCAAGACGATGTTATGGCTGACGAGGTTGCCCAATCCCCCGTCGGCTCCAGCCCCCCCAACAGCCTTCCAGCTGCCATGCTGGGAGCCCACCCCAGTGTGGCAAACATTCCTCATAGTCTTTGTCCCTCGTAGTCTTATTTAAAAAACCCTGTAAATACAAAAACTGTCCATCGGTTGCTTCTCACTGCCCCCTCCCACAACCCGCACCCACCCACTGCTCACCCTGCCTCCCCACACCCCCACCCCATATACTTACCTCTGGACCTCAGCACGACGATCTTCGTGAACCGGAACACGCCTGCACTCTTCAAAGCCGACCGGGAACTGAGGAAATGCCGGTAAGCTGTATAATGGGATAGATAGGGGGTTTTCAACTTTGCTGCATATCTCAGGCATTTTTTGGAATTTTGACAGCAAATTTTCAACATGGGGTTTTTGGGACCTCTCCTCATGAATTCTGTCACTGTCATGGTGTTAATCAGGCCCAAAGGGTGATTTTGTGGTCACTGCGCAAAATCACCTTTCGGAACTGATTAACAAAACAATAGTGCCAGTGTTCATAAGTGGGCTCTCAAAAAGCCTATGTTGCAAATTTGGTGAAAAATTTCCTAAAAATAACTGTTTTACGAGTGTGCGTTGCGCAGTTCCTACGCACGCTCGTAAGTTTGCGAATTTTCAATATTTGCTCTCCGGATTTTCAACATTGCCATTTTACCACATCTCCTTATGAGCAGTACTGCTGTCATTTTTCACATCTCGCCCAAAATGTGTTTCCGCGCATGTAGCGCACAATCGCACAGTCGGTGTGTGAAATCAATGTATGGGACACATTAAGAAAATCATAGTGACACTGTTCATGAGCAGAGGTCTTAAAATGGCTATGTTGAAAATTTGGTGAAAGAATTCCCAAAAATGACTGTTTTAGGAGTATTTGTTGCACTGATCCTACACACACTCGTAAGTTCATGAATTTTCAATATTTTCACTCCAGATTTTCAACATTGCCATTTTACCACACCTCCTTATGAGCAGTACAGCTGTCATTTTTCACATCTCACCCAAAACATGTTTCCGCCCATGTAGCACACAATGGCGCAGTCGGTGTACGAAATCAATGTATGGGACGTATTAAGAAAATCACAGTGACACTGTTCATGAGCAGAGGTCTTAAAATGGCTATTTTGAAAATTTGGTGAAATAATTCCTAAAAATGACTGTTTTACGAGTGTGCGTTGCACAGTTCCTACGCACGCTTGTAAGTTCGCAAATTTCTAATATTTGCACTCCAGATTTTCAACATTGCCATTTTACCAACCTCCTTATGAGCAGTACAGCTGCCATTTTTCACATGTCGCCCAAAATGTGTTTCCGTGCATGTAGCACACAATGGCGCATTCGGTGTGCGCAATCAATGTTTAGGACAGATTAAGAAAATCACAGTGACACTGTTCATGAGCAGAGGTCTTAAAATGGCTATGTTGAAAATTTGGTGAAAAAATTCCATTCAGACGTTCTGCAATGCTACTAATGAAGACATTGAACAGGACTGGCCCCAGGACCGATCCCTGCAGCACCCCACTGGTCACCCCCTCTCCCTAGACTGCACCTCATTTACCACCACTCTCTGCCTCCTGTCTGTTAGCCAGTTTCTAACCCAGTGTATCACCCTTTCCCCCATGCCCAGCCTACCCAGCTAGTTTATCAGCCTCCTATGTGGGATGGTGTCAAAGGCTTTGCTGAAATCAAGGTAAGCGTTGTCCACTACCCCACCCTGATTCACTTCCTTTGTCACCCAGTCAAACATATCAACCAGATTTGTCTGACATGATGTCCCTATTGTGAATTCATGTTGTCTATGGTCCTGGGCTCCGATGGCTTCTAGATGCCCCACTATCCTTTCTTTAAGCAATGTCTCCATGATCTTCCCCACTACTGAGGTGAGGCTGAACAGCCTATTGTTCCCTGCCTCCTCCCTGCTGCCGGACTTCTGTAGAGGGACCACATGTGCCCTCCTCCAATTCACCCATGTTGAAAGACTCAGTGAACATGGCTGCCAGAGGTACTGCTATCTCCCTTCACAGTTCTCTTAATATCCTTGGGCGCATGCCATCTGGTTCCATCGCTTTGTCCACCTTCAATTGAGTGAGCTCCTGCAGGACTCCTTTGCCTTTGAATGGACTATTTTCCACCTCTTCACCCCCTTGGCACTGCTGTACTGTTGTAGCCTTGGCCCCTCCCATGCTTCTGTGAATACTGAATGGAAAGACACAGTAGATGTCTTGGGAGGAAAGCATGGAACTATCACTTCCAAATAAACAGCACATACAAGCAAGCAACATTCGGCATTGACAAATGCTTGTTTATATTGTTAAAACAATAAGTACAATCAGTGTTCAGTTTTTCTGATCTCATTCTTATGAACAAAAGAATGTGATGTCCATTTTTGCAGAATCCCAGCTACTAAGGGAACTGCTCATTGTACCCAAACCCTCCCCATATATTCCAAAAAACAACCAAATAGCACTCTCAGAACCTTTGCATTGCTCAAAATGCAATTCACATTTCTGGAGAAGGGTGCTGCTGGTGTGTGGCATCCAGTGCCCCAACCCCCCCATGGCAGATATTCAACATTCAAACATTTTAACTACCTAATGGCTTTTCTTACTTTAAACTCCATGTAAAAAGGGGGTCCTCTTAGTTTTTAGATTGGCTGTTCACAAATATAGAGTGCTTTCTGCTAGGGGGTGCTACTGGGTTGTGGTAAATAACAACTGTTAAAAACAAGGTACCAGTGCACAACCACCCCCCCACCCCAAACATGGAACATTTTAATATTTAAACAATTTCATGGCCACTGGCTCTACTTACTTTAAACTTCATGTAAAGAAGGGGGTCCTCTTAGTTTTCAGATTGGAATTCCAAAGTGAGCAAGCTATACCACCTCATCAGGATGGGACCCTTTTGGTATAGTCCCTACACTAGCTTCTTAGCTCTGAAATGCCTGCAGTGGCTGCTCACAAATACAGAGTGCTGCCTGAATAGGCCTGCTTGATTGAATCCATAAATAAGGTACTTCCACCCAGAAACATTTACAGGTGGTGGAAGGGAGCATGTTGCAAGGGGTGCCACACCTTCCCCAAATCAGCATGGTCCACTCTGCATTGCCCACATGTGTAATTCACATTTCTGCTAGGGGGTGCTATGTTGAATATCTGCCATGGGGGGTGGGGGCACTGGATGCCACACACCAGCAGCACCCTTCTCCAGAAATGTGAATTGCATTTTGAGCAATGCAAAGGTTTTGGGTGTGCTATTTGATTGTTTTTAGAGTTTTGGGAGTTGTGGTACCCCTCTTAGCATGCTCCCTGCCACCACTTTTGGAAATTCCTGGGTGGAATCAAATTAAGGCGCCAATAAGGCCATGTGACTTAAGCCAATTTAGGCAGTACTCTATATTCTCTTCTCATTATCCCGGATGCTCAATCGGTATGTGAATACTTGCATGCTACCCTTGCATTGGGAGCCAAGAAACTGCATGTTATCTGTGCATATAACCCCCCAGTGGGAGGGATTGCGGGTCTAGAGTACCTGTTGGAAAATACCTCTCAGAATTTTTATCAAAATGAGATTGTCATCTTAGGGGACCTAAACTTAAACTGGCTTGAGGCAGCTTTCAGTTCTCTTCAATCTCTGACTCATAGCTACAACCTGCATCAGATGGTGACAGTGCCAACTAGAAGTCTGTCTTCATCACCACTAGGCACACTATTGGATTGGGTGCTGGTAAACTGGATCGAACACATCTCAGCCACTGGTACTCTTGCTGATGCCTTAACTGACCACTCTCCTACTTTCTGCATCCTGTCCTTTGGGGCACCTCCATCTCCTCCACCACGTCTCATCACTCTCACAAACTTTGCTCACCAAGACCAAGAGGTGTTTCTGTATGACGTCTCCAGAATTGATTGGTCGGAGATCTATCTATCACACTGTTCTCAGGATGCTCTTAACCTCTTCATCACTAAATTCTTTACGGTTCAATGTAAACATGCCCGAACGATCACCTGGCGAGTGAGGGGTAAAACAAACAAGATGGCTAAACAAAGACTTGATGAAAAGTTTGCGCCTTATAGATAAACTTTGGAAGCATTACAAAACATCAGGCCAGCAAACAGATTTCAATGCTTACCATACGCTACAGAATTCATGTAAAAGACAAGTCAGAGCTGCTAAGAGCAAGTACTGTAAAGACCTGTTGATTAACTCAGCCAATGATCCCAGAAAATTCTGGTCACACATCAAATCCTTCCTAGGATCCTCACAGTCAACTACCCCTGGTGATATGCTGATAAATGATGTGCATTGCAATGACTCACAAACCATAGCTAATTCTTTCAAACTGCATTTCTCTGATCTCTCCCAATATACCTCTTCCTTCGATCCCACTGCAGTGTCCTCCCACTCCTCATCAGGAACCTATCTGGATAAGTTGGAAGTGTTGTACTCTGTGCCTTCTTATACTCCTCCATTCTATTTTAAGGCTGCTTCTAGGAAGGAATTCCTGAAGCTACTGAGGTCCAGCTCTGATCATACCAGCTCTGGCTCAGACTCCCTTGAATCCCATCTCTTGAAACTTGCAGCTCCCCTTATTGCATTACCGCTGGCCAAAATTTACATGTTATCACTTTCAGGTGGAGTGGTCCCTGACCTCTGGAAAGCTGTTTGAATCACACCTGTACTTAAAAAAGGGGATCCTAAAGTTGTCACGAACTACAGACCAATTGCCATAGTCTTGGTACTGAGCAAAATCCTGGAGAAAATTATCACAACTCAGACAACTGACTATCTACTTAAGCACAGCCTGCTCTTGGATATACAACATGGCTTCAGGAAAGGACATAGCACAATGACTGCACTCCTTAAATTCACCACAGACACTCTTTCAAAAATGGATACTGGCAATCTGACTGGGGCTATCTTTATTGACCTCACAAAGGCTTTTGACCTTGTTGATCACACTTTGCTTCTCTACTCACTTCGACACCTGCATTTCTCCTCCTCTGTTGTTGACTGGTATGAAAGCTACATGACAAACAGAACTCAAGTGGTGAAATTTAATTCCTCTCTATTGAACAGCACCACCATTAACATTGGTGTATCTCAGGGCTTCATCCTAGGGCCCCTCCTATTCTCTCTTTATATAAATAACATTGGAGCTGCTCTAAAATCCTGCTCTGCTATTCTATATGCTGATGATCTTGTCATCTATACAAGTTCTACTAATATAGACACTATCAACACAACCCTTTCATCTGACTTTAACAATATCCAAAACTGGCTATACGGCCACAAACTGGCTGTCAACACTAGCAAAACTAAAGCCATGCTGCTTGGATCGGCCCCAAAGTTCCGGGCATGCACAACAGCACTGACAGTGCAGGACTTAGAAGGTCAATTACTGGAATGTGTGACCTCTTTCAAGTACCTGGGTATCCTGCTAGATCAATCTCTTGATCTTAATCTTCATGTACAGTCTGTTTGCAGAGCTGTCAACTCTAAACTGGGTGTTGCATATAAGACTAGTTATATGCTCATGCCATTGGCTAAAATGGCCATTCGAGGGGATTCTGCTCCCACCCTAACCTATGGGGCTCCCTTATTTGGGGTTGCTCATAAAACTGACCTACTCAGATGGGATATTACGTGTAATATGTACGCTATGCCTCTTCTGCTCCTTGGCTTAAACACCACTGTCAGCTTTATAATGATCTTGGTTGGCTCTCTCCGTTAGCTAGTAGGAAATACTACCTTGGCTCTCTTATTGATTCGATAATTCGAAATCAAACCCCTAGGTGTCTTGCAGCTATGCTTGTTCCTCAGGATACACTCCATGGTCTACGATCAGCTGATAAATCCTGTCTGAATTTGCCAAGGTGCCGCACTAGGAAAGGAACTGTTGCATTTGAGCATGCAGCTCCACAGCTGTGGAATTCCCTTCCCCTTGGCATTAGACTTTCTAGCTCCCACACATGCTTTAAGAGAAAACTGCTCTCAAACCTGCTGATTACTGATACCTGTTCCTGCTTTCACCCTACCTAATGACTGATGTCTCTGGCCATACAATAGTATTTTCTCACCTCTATATAACCCTCTTGCTGCCTCAGCCTGTCCCGGCTCCCTTTCCCTGCCCATATACAATCTTGCACTGCAGGCATCTCCCTTACACTTACATACACTCATATAATCTAATTTCATGGCTTGCTCCCATCTTCCTCACTTACCGACCTTTTCCTTAATGACACCCCCTGCTCTCAATGGTTATTTCTTCCTTCTGTATTACCTGTTTTTATTTTTGTGTACCTTGTTCTGTTCGCATGATATGTCACCTGATAATTTATTGTCCAAGGTCCTCACTATTCATTGCATAGATAGGCACCTATGAACTTATGAATGGTCTACTCTGTATGTCTCTGATATATTGTATCCACTTTAACTCATTGTATGTAAAGCGCTTTACTTTGTATGTTCTGATATATTGTATACTCTTTAACTCATTGTATGTAAAACATTTATAATTTGTTATCCTGTTAAGTTTCTGCATATCTGTACTCTCCCGGGTCGTGCCTGAAAATAGTCATTTTATGGCTAGTGCACTTACCCGGTTAACAAAAGCTAAATAAACCAAATAAATAAATAAATAAACAGTTTGCTGTGTGTTAGTTGGTAAAATACTGTAGGCAAAACAGGGTCTTTTACAGCCCTCGTACTCACTTTTACATTCGTGGTGTCTGGCACAGTAGAAACTATATCAGCCATTGCCTCATCATGCACAGCTGCAACTGCAGCTGCCACTGCTGGTTGTTGAGTCCTGTTTGTCTCCATAGGTTCGGAGCACATTGTCTCTGTCTGCTGAGAAACATCTCCAGTTCCTGGGAATGGAATAAAAACATTGGGCACCCATTTTCCAGCCACAAAAATCCAATCTACCTGCTGTAGGACTGACTCAGGTGACCAATCTCCTGGTGAAATGTTTGGGGTAAGCTGGTTATTTTGGCTCAAACTTGTAGTCAGATCCTCTGTTGGATCTGCATGTACTGAATCATGAGCAACAGTAGTATCAGGAATAGACTGAAATTTCTTGCCCAGTAGCCTCATTGGCTAATCGATAGCCATTTTCTTTTTCTTTCTTTCACTAGTTTTGATTTACTTGGGGCATAAAACAATTCTGCTTTTGTCATCATTTGTAGTAATTATGTTTTTTTTCCATTCCAAGTCTTCTTCAAATTTTTGCTTCTCATCAGATAATTCTGAATCCAGTGAATCCATTATGTCTGAAACATGAGATGGTTCAAAACGAATATTAGATTTGTTCTCTTCCCTGAGAGCACCACCTGCTTTATCACCATTTGCCTCCACACCGGGTCCCTCCATGCTGCCCACAGACAGTGCAGTACCCTGTGCAGACAGGGTAGGAGATGTTCCCTGGTGTCATGGCCAAATTCCCCCCAATCACCAAAAAATACCACCAGTAGCTCAATCTGGTTCAATTTCCATTGGTTTCCATCTGTATCCCCCCCCCCACGAATGATGCTAAAAATAGCCAGAACTGCCTAGCTCTCCTTTACTTGTCAACAAAAACAAAATAAATAAAAATAAGTAAATGTACTGTATAATTACTGAGACAATTTATTAACGCAGGTAATCATGCACAAATCAGGCATGATTTGATGTAGTGGAGAGGCGGTTTTTGCTTCCACTATTTATTAAGCTGACTACCATCCCTTTCAAATCCTATAATATACTGGTTTTTCCACACGAATGTTGTATTACATTGCATGGATACATGGATGTTGTATTACAAAAAAAAAAAATCTAACGCAACCCACCATTTAAAAATCATGCCCCATCAGAAACTGACAAAAACAAATTTTCTTGTGCATGTCACAAACCCCTTTCCCCAAATCTGTTTCCTTCACAAGCATTACTCACTAGTCACTTTCTCTGTTTACTCCACAAAGCACCATTTTTATCATTTAAAACAACAAAAAGGTTTTTTTCACTCAGATTCTTGAGCTAACGTTTTGCTAGTAATATTTTGAACCAGCAATGATAAAAAAACAAACTATGGGGTGTCATACATTTATTTTCTATTTTTACACATCCTCACTGTGTGATACCTCTTATAAACCTTAGTGCTTCACACTTATGGTTTATGTAGTATCATACATCTCAGTGTGTAATAAAATGCTGTAATGTACAGCAACCCATATATTATTCTATATATAATAAATGATGGGAAACTATTAATTACAAAGTTGAAATTCCATTGAGATACTCTGATGACATTGTAAACAACAAGTCTGAAACTCAAGTGGTTTGTGAATGTATCAGGAACCCTGAAATCGAATTGTAAAGTGCATTTACACATAAAATACTTTTCTGCCCCACAACCAGTGTGGTTACCCCCTTCCCACAGTGACATTTCACCAGCGAGGTCCCCCACAGCGACTACAGTGCTTAACCATGGTGGGAGACCCGCTGGAATCTGGCTCTGTCTGTCGGGGGTCCTGCATCCCCCCAATCGGCTCCGACTGGAGTTGAGAATCCTTAAGTGGGGGGGGGTGCAGACAAAGATAGAAATAGCGAACTGGCAGCCGACTGCAGAATGCGGTAGACCTGCCGGTGTCGTTGACGGGGCGTTCAACAAAATTTTTGTCAGACTCCTGTTGTGGATCCCAACCACTGCTGCAAAGTTGTTGATTTGCTGTTAAGATGATCAGTATTGTGTGTTATGATTGTCTGCTTTTACTCGTTCAGTTCTTCTAATGTCTTATGATGTATTATATTGTGTATCTCCTATACATTGTATTTTTCATATACCTTGATGTGGAACCTCTATAAAAGAGCCTTTGGCTCAATCGTATTAATCCAGAATTTCAAATAAATAAAAAATAAAATAAATAAAAATATGGCTAGGACCAGAAGTACTGTAGAGCTTGTGCATTATAGACATTTTTGAGTAATGCAGTGGTGAAGAGTAGAAATGTCGCTGGCATTTTACATCCATAAATGGATGTACCTCTTCATATACAGTGGCATAAGCTATCTATAGAGGTAGTGGGGACTAGGAGATGCTCTGGGGCAAAATGGGGTCAGGAAAGGGGTGTTCCCTGCTGGATTCCCATACCCAAGGGCTCCACAAATTGTGGGCAGGTCCTGGATCCTCCTTGAAAACCCATCCAACCAGGGCAGTGTTGTATAATACCAGGTTGATTAGGAACAAGACCACTATTATAGCTGATCTTGTTGCAACATCTGATCTGGCATGTATCACAGAGACCTGGCTGGATGAGAATGCAGGCCCTATTTTGGCATCTGCTGCTCCAGCTGGGTTCTCGATGATACACCGCCTGAGGTTGGATCGTAGCGGCGGGGGGGGTGGCCATTTTCTTTAAAATGGAGCTGGGTCTTGTAGATGTGCTAGAGGGTTGCACTCAATCTTTTGAGTGTATCCTGGGAGCAGGTGTAGGGTTCAGGATTCTCCTCATCTACCGTCCACCCGGGGATGGTGGAGAATTCCTGAAGGAGTTTGCGGACTTCATTATCGACATGGCATTGGAGTCACCCAGATGGTTAATCCTGGGTGACTTCAATGCCTGGATCAATGATGAACTCTCGCAGTTTGGAAATAATCTCCTCCAATTTATGACTATGTTGGGCCTTGTACAGGTGGTTACCCCTGCTACCCATAGAGGGGGTCACTCAACAGATCTTGTGTTTCTCCTGGGGATGGCGATCATGGGATTGGGGGTGGAATCAAACAGTTGGTCAGACCATCACACCATAAGATTCAGCTTTGGGGCACCCCCAATTAGGCCTGCCCCTACAGAGATGATCCAGTATCACCCTTTGAGGGGGATTACCTCAGAGGGCCTATCGCCGGTGCTGGACCTATCGGGTGTATCAAGTGAGTGCATGAGTCCAGGGGATCTTGTACTTGCCTATAATAAGGCTGTGGGTGATGCCCTGGACTTAATTGCTCCTGTTCATGTTCACCCACTCACTTTGCGCCTGAGGACCCCTTGGTTTGATAGGTCCTTAAAGGAGCTGAGAGTGGGATGAAGGCTAGGAGGGCTTGGCCGAAATTCGGCCTTGATGCTGACAAGCTTAGATTGATGGACCACTATGTGGCCTATCAATCAGCAATCACCCATAACAAGGCAGAGTTCCTGTCTGGGGAGATTGCTGCTGCACGGAACCGACCAACTCAACTCTTTTGGACTGTCGACAGACTGTGCAATTCAGTCTGCCTTCAGCCTGGAAGAGATTTTTCATAAATAACGTGTGATGAGCTTGCTTGATTCTTCGTACATGAGATTGCCAGCATTAGATCGGGTATCGGTCCAGCTCTCTCTCTAAGGTATTGCGGAGATAGGCGGGAGGTGGCAAGTGCCAGTGTTGTCTGGTTTGACTTTAGCAGGCTGGAGTTCATGGACATTGTGAGGATTGTTCAGACTGTATGACCAACCAGCTGTAGTCTGGATCCGGGCCCTACACTACTATTAGTAGGTTGTGTAGATGTTATCTGCCCAATCCTTGCTGAAATTGTCTGGAAGTCCTTGGAGCAGGGGGTCTTTCCCGATCCCCTTAAGGAGGTGGTCATTCTACCACTCCTTAAAAAATCCTCCTTGGACCCAGACTGCTTAGCTAACTATAGACCTGTCTCTAACCTGCCCTTTGTGGGTAAGGTTATTGAAAAGGTGGTTGCACTGCAGCTGGATGACCATCTTACAAACCACAATGTCTATGATGTTCTCCAATCTGGGTTAAGGAAAAGACATAACACTGAGACCGACCTGGCCTGGGTTCTAAATGATCTCCTAATTGCGAGAGATCAAAAGGCCCATACTATTCTAGTCCTTCTTGATCTCTGTGTGGCATTTGATATTGTGGACTATGGTGTGCTTTTGGAGCACCTGCAGCTTCTTTGTGGACTGTCTGGAGCAGTTCTATGTTGGTTTTGATCCTTCCTTACAGGCAAGACACAGAGGGTTGTCACTGGAATTTATTCCTCTGACACCTTCTACCTGTCCTGTGGGGTGCTGCAGGGCTCCATTTTGGCACCCATGTTGTTCGCAGTTTAGATGCTGCCATTAGAAGAGATCATTAGGCAATACAGTTTGGGTTTTCACTGCTATGCAGATGATACTCAACTGTATCTGTCCTTTATTCCCCGACAGGATGATGCGATCTTCATGCTTAACAGCTGTCTAGCCAAGATCAGAGATTGGATGAGCACTAGCTGACTGAGGTTAAATCTGGATAAGACCGAGGTGTTGGTTGTGGACCCTGGTCACCTTGAGGTGGGTCCTAGGGCTGGGCTCCTGTCAGGCTTATGGCTTGATGGTGTCTAGCTCTTGACCTCAGACCGGGTGCGTAACCTGGGTGTTATTTTTGATGACGGTTTGACCCTGAAATCACAGGTGTCTGCTGTTGTCAAATCTTCCTTTTATCATCTTAGGAATATCACCTGGGTGAAACACCTGGTTCCTCTGGCTGGTGTTTCCATATTGGTCCATACCTTCATGACCTCCTGCATTGATTACTGCAATGCGCTTTACCTAGGGCTGCCGGGGGTTGATATCCACCGCTTGCAGTTAGTGCAGAACGCAGCAGCCAGGCTTTTGATTGGTACATGTAGGTCTAGTCATATTATGCCTGTGCTGTGCGGACTGCACTGGCTGCCGGTTCAGTGGCAGATCACCTTTAAGGTCAGTTTGCTGACCTATAAAGCCCTACATGAACACGGACCCCAGTACATGCAAGATCTTCTTACTCCCTACTGCCCCTCCTGCTCACTCTGATCCACCAAAGAGGGATTGCTAGAGATTCCCCAGGTTCAGTTAAAAACATCTGGGGCACGTGCATTCTCCTATGCTGACCCCTCCCTGTGAATTCTCTACCTCGTCAGATAAGAGAATGCCTGACTGACTCAAGTTTTAAATCTGAGCTCAAAACTTATTTGTTTTTTAAAGTTTACTCTGAAGGATTTTAAAATGCTTATGATTGTTTAATGTAATTTAATTGTATGGTTTTAATATGTTTGTACAGTGCTTTGGTTTTGAAAAGTGCTTAAATATAATGTTTTAGTTTACTTACTTTATTTTACATCTCTGAGGAAGCTTAACAAGTGACCAAGTGAAATGTCAGATGTTTGACATTTGTATGGCAGTTTTTCACTATCGGTGTGCATAGCAAACTGCCAGTAAACAGTATCTTTCTTTCAAATACGTATTTGCACTGAAAATAAAAATGTGTCATTTGAAATGAACAGATAGCTGACTGTTCTTATCCATTATTTTCCATAGTCACGGGTGTGACTTTCCTGCCTTTTTATGGCTGCAACATTCAAGGACAACATGTGTAAGTTTTTTTTCACGGAAAGGGTAGTTTATCCATGGAATGGATACCCACTGTGGTGGTGGAAGCCAAAACAGTAAGGGAATGCAAATCAGCATGGGACTGGCATGGGGGATAGCAGCAACTAGACCCTAAGTAGGGGGTAGCAAACAGAGCATACTAAATGGATCTTTTGGTCCCCATCTGCTGTCACTTTCTATGTTTCTATGTAACATTTCAGTCCTCTATGCCTGTGATGTAAAAATGACAGACACTCATAGAAAAGTTTTTTGGCCTGGCTAGATTCCAGATGCTTCTGGCTGTAGGTGAGATTTAAACGAAGTAAACAAAAATTAAATATTCATCCTTCTCCTGTGGCTCAGCTTGAATGTTAGCCTTTAAAATAAATTAAAAATTGAAAAGGCCATATGAAAGAAAGTGAAGCTGCCTTCCTGATTTGCACAGCAAATGATTCAGAGTGCTGCATAATAACTTCAGTCAGGGAATGATACTGACTTGGTTTGCATAGGGAAGAGCCAGAGACATCTAAATTAAATTCTTTTTCTCCAGTGTGTGTGTGTGTGTGTGTGTGTGTGTGTGTGTGTGTGTATGTGCAAACAAAATTTTCCACAATCCTACTACTAACCCTTGCCTATTAACCCCCCAATATGCAGCACACAGGACTGGGAGGATTAGATAACAATTACTTTGAATTTCTCTGTCTGGCATGGCAGTTGGATATAGGAGTCATGCCTCTCATCTGTCCCTGATTTTGCCTCAAAATGTTCATCTGCCCCATATCAAATGTGTGCTTTTGTGACTGAACAGTGGGGATTATAAGCACAAACTAATGTCAAACATTAAAGATACATATTTGTTGTTCTTCAGAAAATGCATCTTACTCTAATCACCTTATTCTGTTAGCTTTCTGAGTGAATATTACCAATTATTGAAATGTGTCCCTCTATTTGGGGTCTTTGTTTTTTTAAGCCTTGCCCCTGGTTTATGAGGTAACAGGTTGAGAGGTATGACAGGAGTTAGGCAATCAGGGTTCCTGGCCCAGAGGTATCTTCTGGGTTCTGATAGTTTTCAAGGAAGGATGTCTTACAGGATAATGAATTTTATCTTTGGACAAAGCAAGGATTATTTATGAATGTTTCTCTCACAGTAATTGTGCTTTTTCTCTCCCAGTCCAATGTTGGACCAATTCCATATGCTGCCCCCAATACTGCTGCTGCCACAAGGACACCATAACAATAGTGATTTAAACCTGAAATCCAAACAAAACAAATGGCACACACAACACCTCCTCTAAAATATGAATGCAATTCACCTCAAACTTCATATAAAAATATTTATATTCAAGTGAAAAAGATATAACAAGTGATATATATATATGTGTGTAAGCATGACACAGCTATACCTTCCCCCCTTCCCCATCTGAACACCACTTTGCACTCTAATAACATTTATTTTATACAGTATGTGAATGTTGAGGTAAACTGCATAGTAGAGGTTGTAGTACTGTGTGTCAGTTTTTTGTTTGGATTTCATGTTTGCCGTGCAACTGTGCAAAATGCAGACCCCTGCTAGAGCTGCTCTTGTGCTGCTGCTAATTATTCTGAACTAAAGGATTAAGCGCCATAAGGGACTGCTCTGGTGCTGCTGCTGATAATATTGCCCCAAGTCTGACCAACTTGTTTTTTTTAGAGAATAGAACTTTAGGCCAAATGCACAAGGAGGGATTTAATGAACACAGCAATATACATGGCATGTCATATCATAAGAGCAGCTGATAATACAATACAACTGCACCGACATGTGACAGTGGGCTGGGCCCTTGAAATAAAAGGGTTTGGTTAAGCTTTGGAACACGTTTCCAGATGTCTGTTATATGAATATGCTAGGACAATAGATAGGAGACTTGGAGGAGTATTACATATATTATTATTTATTGGGCACAAAACAAGAAAATAATTTATTTTATAATTATTAATTAAACAGGGCAAGTGGTTTCAATTTGGCGGTGGTTGTGGGGCTGTGAACCAAAAATGTATCCCATTCCCCATGTTTCTTCTGCAGACGAAATAAACTTGCACAGCAGGAAGCAAGGAAAGTCATGGCATCCCCATTCTGTAGAGGTGACAGGCAAGTGTAAAACTTACCCTTTTCTGCTCCTTATGTGGGGGACCACTTACTCTGATTAGTTAAGCAAATCTTCTTTCTATGAACTGTGTGGGAGTGATGACAGCAATGGAACTGACTTTCCCATTCTACTGGTTACCTCAAGCAAATTCGATGAATTGTAAGGTCAAAACAGATCCTTTCCTCCCCAGTGGTCTTCTCACCTGGTGGGTCACTCATTTCACTCACTACTGCTTGGGTCCTCTAGGCTCTGTTTGACACTACTAAGCTGGTTGGTGGGTGGTGTCTTGTGGATGAAGGAAGGTAGTTGCTGTGTAATAGGCTCAGCAACCTCCTTTCAACTATACAAAGTTCCCAACCATCAACAGGTAGATCACCTTCATGATCAGCCTTGATGAACATTGGACTGTCATGGTCCAGCCCATTGTAGCTTGAGCTACATTGGACCAGCAGTGACCCACCTCTGAAATTCAGTATCACTGCAATAAATTTGCTTTGCACAAGGGCAAACATAAAAAATAAATACCAGAAAACTCAGATAGTGACCAACTGTGTATTTTCAGTTGAATGCTGGTTGAATGTGAGTTGACATTTTGCCATGCAAATCAGATAACAGTCAACAGGCTGAAATGCTGAACTGCTCAGAATTATATCATACTGAACTCTCAAGTAGCACTCTTCTTCAAAATATACTTATCAAACATGCTTTAAAACTGTAAGTTAATTATATTGGTAGTTGAATGGCACTTCTATGTTAAAACTAAAACAGGGGGCCCCCGGTGGCGCTGAGGGTTGAGGCACTGGACGCCACACCTCACGTCACGCCGGTGACCCAGGTTCGGGAACAGACTCAGGCACTGGGGGTTGGCAGGGGAAGGGTTGAGGTTTGAGCACCCATGGTGTGCTCTCCTCCCCGGACCGAGGGGATGGGATGGCCCAGCGAACCGGTGACCTCTAGTGGAGACCAAGGGGGGTACTGCAGTGAGCTGGGCAGGCACGTAGTAGCGTGGCTGACGCAGGCAGGGTTGCTGTGTGCCAGTAGCATTGGGGCATGCCCACGCATGGGGAGAGAACACAGAAAACAGAAAAACCCAGTCCTAGGGGTAGGCAATGGCACCAATCCCCATGTTCATGACCGGGGTCTGCCAGCCTTCAGGATCTTCCGCCCAGGGCCAACATCTGCAGCTGGAATCTTAACATTGACAGCACCCAAGGTAGGAGGGGCAGCCCCAACCTGGAGGGGTTAATCTGGGGGTGCCAGCTCTGAGGTGGGGCAGGGAAGAGGATGGGGGAACTTCAGGCAGGACAGGAACAGGTTGGATGCCTGAGAGAAGGCTCCTAGGACTGCGACTGAAGAGAAAAAGAGTTGACAAAAAAAACTAAAACAGGAAGAGTCACTTCCAGTAACATTGTACCACGATGAAACAAGCATCAACTAAAATAAAGGATTAAGTGCAGACCACCTCCAATGCTTTGCAGTCATTTACTAAAACTCCATACTGCTATTCAAAAAATAATAGGCTTACAAGACCAACAACTCAGTGACAAATCGGGGACATAAACAAATGGCTGGGCAAACCTCTTACTGGTTTCACATACTGTATAGTATGCTTCTTCAGGGAGAGCCTATCCTTGTTGTCTGTTACACATTTATAGAACCAGTTAAAAGTGACATCACACAATATTGTGCCACATGATGAAAACAGGTGTGGAGGGAAAGTGCCTTATGAGTAAAAAATGTTAGAATGGGCATTCAGAAATCTAGCAATTATTTTAACTAGATACAGTTAAAGAATCACATTTAAAAACATCTTACTTGTATGCCATCACTAATGGATATGCACAGTAGTTCCTATTACAGGGTAACATTTAGCCAGTGAATGCAATTTGCTAAAAAAGGTAACCAAAAACTAATAGCATACAATACTGCAATTTTACAAATAACTGTTGCATTCAAAGTCCATATAGAAATGGATACAGATTTATGTTGTGCAACTTCACCTTTTGCATTAGAACAAATATGAACACATATACATCTGGTTGTCAATGGACTACAGGACCCAAGGCAGCATGGTTTCACCAGGGGGAGGTCATGTCAGACCAACCTCATTGAATTTTTTGACTGGGTGACTAGGGAGGTGGATCGGGGAGGGCAGTGGACATGGCCTATCTGGACTTCAGCAAGGCCTTTGACACTGTGCCACATAGAAGACTATTACACAAACTGGGGAATATGGGTGTGGGCAGGACAGTAGTGTGGTGGGTAGGTAACTGGCTGGGTGGCAGGACACAGAAGGTGGTGGTAAATGGCTGTCACTCCACAGAGGAAGAGTAACCAGTGGGGTACCACAGGGATCAGTGCTGGGACGGTCCTATTCAACATCTTCATCAGTGACATTGCACAGGATCTAGAAGGCAGAATTTCACTGTTCGCTGATGACACAAAGCTCTGTAACAGAGTAGACACACCAGAGGGTGTAGACAGAATGAGAAGGACCTGCAGAAACTTGAAGAATGGTCAAGGGTTTGGCAGTTGAAATTCAATGCAAAGAAGTGCAAGATAATGCATATGGGGCACAAAAACCCTGGCACAATATATCAGTTGGGGGTGAGGATATAGCATGCACCAAGCAGGAAAGGGATCTTGGGGTTGTCATCTCTGATGACCTCAAGGTAGGGAAACAGTGTGACAAGGCATCAGGTAAAGCAAATAGGATGCTGGGATGTATAGGCAGGGGCATCACCTGCAGGAAAAGGGAGGTCATAATTCCGCTATACAAGACACTAGTGAGGCCCCACCTGGAGTACAGTGTACAGTTCTGGAGACCATACCTCGTAAGGACATAGACAGGGTAGAGAAGGTTCAGAGGAGGGCAACAAAGATGGTGCATGGGTTGCATCACAAGTCCTATGAAGACAGGTTGAAGGAACTGAACATGTACTCCCTGGAGGAGAGGAGGGAGAGAGGGATATGATAGAGACATACAAGTATCTTACAGGGAGGAACAGGGTACAGGAAAACACTATTTTAAGCGAAAAGATGTTTCAGGACTAGAGGGCATGGGATGAAGTTGGAGGGAGGATGATTCAGAGGAAACATGAGAAAGAATTTCTTCAGAACGGGTGGTGGACAAGTGGAACACCCTGCCAGAGGAAGTGGTGGGGCTGAAACAATCACGGGATTTAAGAATGCATGGGATAGACATAAAGGAATTCTAGAGGGCAGGGGTAAGGGGAAACAGACTTCTAGGAAAACAAACTGAACTTACAAGCTCAAATGGGCAGACTAGGTGAGCCATAGGCCCTTATCTGCCGACACTGTCTATGTATCTATGTATCTATGAAAGAGAAGGAGCTCTAGTTATTAATATATCACAAAATCCTAACTGGAAAAGGAAGAACCGCTAATGTTGTACTGCTTCAGAAAGGGTGACAATTACATTCTTTCATTCATCCCTTGTTTTTGTTTTGAATGCACCCAGGGTTAAAATCCAAAAAGACTGTCTTTTTAGTAATAAGAAATTGAGATCTCCTCCCTTCCTCCCAAGAGTGGCCTTCTCAATATGATAGAATTTAAAATGATGGATTCTTTGTTGGCCCTCCTCCCAAAACATGTCTTGCCAGAATGTTATGTACTTCCAACTTTTCAGTACGCTGCAGATGTCCCCCTATTTCAATCTTAGGCAACAGGATGTTTTGCCCATATTGAAAGCCCTACATTCACATGTACTCAAGTAAACCACTCTATGGCTCCAGCAACTTATAACAATTCTAATGTTCAAGTTTAAGGGGTTATTCTGGTTGGCAAAAGTTGCAGTCTTAAACACTAATGGGCAAAACATAAAAGGTTCCCATACAAAAGAGCCAAAGGGGGAGATGGAAGCCAGTGAATGGTTCTTACATCACCTGGTGGTTACAGACTAGTCATAACGACTGAGGGAGCCCAGATATCAGCCAGTTGCTGCCTGGTGCCAAAGGTCATGGAAACTGTCTTTTTGGTATTCAGGGTAAGATAATTGTCATGGAACTAGTGTTGAACATTAAAGAGGGAGTCCAGCCAAAATTTCTGGCATCAATAAATTTAGAATTTGGATCAGCATATCCCCATCGGCCTCGTGCCAAAAATGAGATCTCTAAGTTACTTTGTTTAAAAGTTACAAGTCATTTTGTAACCCTAAATTCCCTGTCTATTCAAAAAAGCCAGTTTCAGCAAAGAGCTACTGATGATGTCACAGCCAGAACTCATAGCCTAATCCTTCTTGCAAACTACCTTATAAAACTTCTTTCTCCTACATTACATAAAACTGCAGTTGTGGTAAACATCTGACAAAGGAAAGCTGACACTGGGTGGGTCAGGGCATGTATTTCCATAATGTGCAGATGCAAGGTATAGTACTTAAGAATGTGATGGGGGTTTGGAATACAGTGGCAAACACGGCTTTAGATTAACAAAAATGTGTACAGTTTTTTGAATACTGCAGAGATGAGATTTTGAAATGCCATTAGACTGCAACTGTGTAATGCAACAATGACACAC
The DNA here is from genome assembly GCA_016271365.2 of Neoceratodus forsteri. NCBI lineage: Eukaryota > Metazoa > Chordata > Ceratodontiformes > Ceratodontidae > Neoceratodus > Neoceratodus forsteri. The sequence goes on along the minus strand of CM057456.1, from coordinate 1,631,376,980 downwards.
TCTCAGAAAGTAGCAGGGACACACAATTTTGGAAAATGGCATTAACGCAAATTTTTGGAATGTGCCATGACACACATTTTTTAATTGTGGCACTGATGCACATTTTTGGAATGTGGTAGTAATGCACAATTTCGGAATATGGTAATGACAGTTTCAGAATATGGTGGTGGTGTATAATTTTGGAATGTGATGGTGACATAGTATTTCAGAATATGGCACTGATGCATTATTTCAGAATGTGGCACTGACGCATGACTTCAGAATGTGGCACTGATGTATGACTTCGGAATGTGGCACTGATGCATGACTTTGGAATGTAGCACTGATGCACGACTTCAAAAATTGGCATTGATGCATATCTTTGGAATGTGGCAATGACAGTTTCAGAATGTAGTATTGAAACACAACTTTGGAACATTGTTTGGATGTGTAATTTTGGAATGCGGTGGGTTGCGCAATTTTGGAATATGGCTGGGATGCAAAATGTTGGATTGTGGTGGGGATGTAATGCACAATTTTGAAATGTGGTGAGTGCATACAGTTCTGGAATGTGTCATGGACAAGCAGTTTCAAAACAAAAATGGTGTGTCCTGTCATATTCCAATAGTGTATATCCTTACTATATTCCAGAATTCCCAGTCTTTATGAAATTCCTTGATGTGTGTCCCTGTCACATTCTGAGACTGAGTGTCCCACCACACTCTGAGATGGTGCATCCCTGCCACATGCTGAGATTGCATGTTCCCCCAAAAAACATTCTAAAATTGTACACCACTTTGACATTCTATATTTTGATTCAGCATTGCATTCCAAAACTGCCTCCTGATGCACTCTAGAGTAAAGTACCATGCATCTGAACATTCTGGAAATGCAAGCACTACAGGGAACTATTTTTTTAATGATCACTGCAGCTATAGTTTCTATAACTTTGGAGAAAGAGATCCTATAAGGTTGCTGACAGGGAAGACTAGTCTGAGTTCTGGTTGTGACATAATTGGTGGCTCTTCACTGAAACAGTGTTTTTTTTTATACTTTCTTTTTATCCCTGCCTGACTGCACTCTCTTTCCACTCCTTCAGACCTGATCAGCTCCCCTTAGATCACTCCCAGGAAGTCTGACCCTGGAGTGCCAGGCTTACTCCATGATTTCCTTCCTCACTCCTCTCTTAGAAGTGCCTGCACAATGGGGTCTGCCTGTGGGTAGGAGATCAGAGGCTCAGATCGGTCATCATCTTGGACCAAGAGGTTTTTTTCCCATTTTTTTCCCCTTAATCCTTCCTCCTCTGAGGGCTTCGGCATGCAGGATGAACATCCTGACAGATGGTGTGCTGACGCATGATGTTGTCAAGTGCCCACAATGTCCTCCCCTCCCTGACTCTGGAGAGTTGCCTGTGCCCCAATGCCCATGCTTCCACAGGCATAGGTGCATCGGGTGCTTGCAAGCATTCAAGGAACCTACCCCAGGAGGAGGAGAGCATCCGTTGGGATGCTCGATCCTCCCGACCCCCGGTGGCCCGAGTCTGTTCTCGAACCCGAGTCACTGGCGTAGAGCAAGGTGTGGCGTCCAGCACCTCAACTCTCAGAACCACTGGACTGGCCTGAAACTGGCTTTTGAACAGGTAGTGAGATCAGGTTACAAAATAGCTCATAACTTTAAAATGGAGAAATGTAGAAAGCTAATTTCTGGTATGAGAGTTATTGGGGTGGGCTGATTCTGATCCTGCAAAGCAGTCCTTTGACTACACTCCTTCTTTAAAATCATACTGGAGTTTCACAGTCAAATCAGTGGCAAAGGTGCTATACATATATGCATATGTGAAGATGGAGCTACAGACCGTGGATTGGTCTTTGAGGAAGACTGTGGCCAGGATAGGGCAAAGGGCAGAACATTGCCAAGCACTCAGTGCTTCAGAACTTAAGTATTCAATCTCCAATTTTTGATGCAAACACCTTACAGTAGTCTGTAGAGATCCACAATACCCACTAAGCTGCTAGTGTGATGGTGAAGAAAGAGATAGACTGAATGATCTTAAAAAAAAACAGAGCTATATAATAAGTAATCAGTTAATTAAAACATAATCCACAAGTCCCTAAGGGGGGAAAATTCCATTATTTTACCCTCCCCAGCACAGCCTGCAGCATATCATCCCCCCTAGGTACACCATCCACAGCAACAATTGCCAATGGCATTGCAGTAGCCAGCCACCCACACACCCCATCAACCGCCCACCCATGATGATGCTCTTTTTACATTAGATTGGCTGTCGATAGAACCAATCAGTGCAGTTTCTCCAACCCATCCTGGAAGCTTTCCATGACCCACCCCTTGCTCTGCCCCTCTTGTCTCCCTCTCTACTGACCCAATAATATTTAAGCTACCACCACCCCGCCTTCTGAACCAGGGTTAATGCTCTAATTTATAGCCATCAGTTTCCTATACACAATACAGAGTAATTCCTAACACTTGCCCTTTCCCTGTTTCTTATTATTAGTGACTGTCACTCAGTCTGTTTGTTTCAGCCCCATAACCCTTAAACTACCCTTCGTGTCTGCCCATCCAGTGTTTGTTGCAACCCCTCCCCCCCCCAAAAAAAATTGCTGAGCTACTGGCTTACAAGTTCTACTGCCTGTCTCCTGATTTTCCCATTACGGATTAGCCTGACACTAAGGGGCTAGCAATGTTCCTTGCTATTATCATGTTAAGTCTTCTGGGGTTCACATGCAAAAGCCGTGAAAATACATTTGTTCCAGCATAGACCCTCAAGGACAGCCCTGGTCTTAGAGGCACAATCGCTGATCCTCAGCCATGTAATGCTGGCTCCTTCAACTGCCTGGAGCTTTCCAAAACTAAGAGTGTCCTGACTGAATTAACCATACTATACCTGAGCCATAACCTATCTGATAACTTCTGGCACAAGTGTAAACTCCCAAAATTGCCACCAAGGAAGGTATTGAATGCATGCAGGTTAGCCAAGCTCAGAAAGATTGTTTAATTCTATTACTGCTCTCTGGTGGAATTCTCCCCAATGCTGGACCAGTAAGTTGCCAGTTCAGACTGAAAAATATGTGTATTGTTACATTTACCCGGGGGAGGTCAAGGTATGCCCTGATTTGTTGTTTTTGTTGATGTATGCCATATACTGTACAGTAGCACCCATCATTTAGAATCCCATTTATAGTTTGCGAATGAGAAAGGGTGAGCAGTTAACACTGGATAAAATTTGTAAATGGAGAAGTGTGGCTTTCTCATTTAGTTAGCTCCTCACCAGTTACCTGCACATCGGCTGGGGACCACACCTTAATTAAGCCAATTTTAGGCTGATGCACCTTATAAAGGTAAGCCATTTGAGGCAGATGCAGTTTAGAGTATGGACCAAGCTGATGGGTGGTCTACCTCAATGATGGTAGTTGGGTGACTTCACAGCAGGGCTCTGAGGTAAATACCAAGAGACCTTCATTCCTTTTGAAATCAAATTAGTAAGTTGCCAATCTAGGCTGGAAAAATGTGTTTATTGTTACATTTACTCTGGGGGGGCTGTTAGGGTGTGCTCTGACTTGTTGTTACTGATGTATGCCATATACTGAAGCTCCCCTCATTTAGAGTCCCATTTATAGTTTGTGAATGAGCAAGGGTGAGTAGTTAACTTTGGATAAAGTTTGTAAATGGAGAAGTATGGCTTTCTCATTTAACTAACTCCCCATCAGTTACCTGCACATTGGCTGGGGACCCCACCTTAATTAAGCCGATTTTTGGCTGATGCATGCTATAAAGGTAAGCCATTTGAAGCAGATGCAGTTCAGAGTAGGGACCCAGATGATGTGTGGTCTACCTCAACGTTGGTAGCTGGGTGACTTCACAGCAAGGCCTTGAGCTGAATACCAATAGATTCTCATTCCTTTTGAAATGAAATTAGTAAGTTGCCAATCCAGGCTGGAAAAATATGTTTATTGTTACATTTACAAAACAAAGAAATAAGTTCCCCAAGGTTCCTTTTAATTTTAACAATGCTAATAGGGAGACAAGAAATGAGGAATAACATCTAAATAGTACATACAAGGAACTTGTCTCAACCCAAAACAGAATTTCTTAGAAAATTATCATACTTCATTTATCAATTTTTATAAATGCTTTATTATCAATTTATAGTTTATAAAAAACACATATGCTCCCTAATAATATCAGTAACGTATTCCTTCATCAGACTGTGGAGCTAATTCTGAAATAAATAAATATATATATATATATATATAAGTACAACATACCTTCATTCTGATTAAATGCTTAATAATACATGAAAAACATTGCAGGTGGAACAACCCTCCCCAATATCTTTAATCACATATTACATGGTAGCCAATGGTGGGGGGATTAGAAAAAATTCCTCTAGTCAAGGGTTCAATATTTTATATTGTCTAAAAAGGAGAGAGAAACAAAATGTTCATTAGCCTAATTAATAGCTAATATAGTATTATGCACACTATTAAATAATGATTTGTAATGTACCTTTAATTCAATTCTTTTGTTTAGAAATAGGTACATCTTAGTTGATCCAATATGTAACTTTATCCTAAAAAGAAACTTATTTTCAAAAATAAAGGACCGACATAAATAATGTTATTTGTCATCTGATACTTTTTAATTCATAGGTTTGAATCTTACCTTTATGATTCAAACTTTGGAAAATAAGGGGGGCTCTCCTTTCACTGACTTTACAGGAGAGTTTCATTCATTTGACCGAGCCGCCCAGTGTGATGTCATTTAGTGACGTAGCATGATTTACATGCACACCTGAGTGGCTCGTCCCCTACTTTTTCATTTAAACTAAATAGAGAAGAAAGGTGTATGCAGTAGCTAGTTGGTGTGGTGTGCTAATGGCGGCGGGGTGATTCAGTATTCAGCATTCAATTTGGTCGTTTTAAAAGCCTTGGAATGATTTAAAAGAGTGCATAAATGAACACAAAATAGAAGGTAAAGGGTTTCATTTGGAACTCAAATCTTTAAACTGCTAATAAATCTATTTTTTTAGTTTAAACGGGGAGAGTTGTCTATTAACTGGTATTTATCTTTATAGATATTGATTTTGAATATAAGAAAAACAACTAGACTAATTTCAACTCTTACCATAAAGGTAAGATTCAAACCTATGAATTAAAAAGTATCAGATGAAAAATAACATTATTTATGTTGGTCCTTTATTTTTGAAAATATGTTTCCTTTTAGGATAAAGTTACATATTGGATCAACTAAGATGTACCTACTTCTAAACAAAAGAATTGAATGAAATGTACATTACAAATCATTATTTAATAGCTTGCATAATACTATATTAGCTATTAATTAGGCTAATGAATATTTTGTTTCTCTCTCCTTTTTAGATAATATAAAATAAGGAACCCTTGACTAGAGGAATTTTTTCTGATCCCCAAACCCCATTGTCTACCATGTAATATGCGATTAAAGATATTGGGCAGGTTAGTTCCACCTGCAATGTTTTTCATATGTTTTTCATATATTATTAAGCATTTAATCAGAATGAAGGTATTTTGTACTTATATATATATTTTTTTATTTATTTCAGAATTAGCTCCACAGTCTGATGAAGGAATATGTTTTCTGAAACATTACTGATATTATTAGGGAGCACATGTGTTTTTTATAAACCATAAATTGATAATAATAAAGCATTTATAAAAATTGATAAATGAAGAATGATAATTTTCTAAGAAATTCTGTTTTTGGTTGAGACAAGTTCCTTGTATGTACTATTTATTGTTACATTTACCCGGGGGGGGGGTGTCAGGGTGTGCTCTGACATGTTGTTGCTGATGTATGCCTGATACAGAAGCACCCCTCATTTAGAGTCCAATTTATAGTTTGTGAATGAGCAAGGGTGAGCAGTTAACATTGGATAAAGTTTGTAAATGGAGAAGTATGGCTTTCTCATTTAACTAACTCCCCACCAGTTACCTGTACATTGACTGGGGACCACTCCTTAATTAAGCCAATTTTATTCTGATGCACCCTATAAAGGTAAGTCATTTGAGGCAGATGAAGTTTAGAATAGGGACCCAGCTGATAGGTGGTCTACCTCAACATTGGTAGCTGGGTGACTTTACAGCAGGACCCTGAGCTGAATACCAAGAAACCCCTCACTATTTTTGAAATCAAATTAGTATGTTGCCAATCCAGGCTGTAAAAATGTGTTTATTGTTAAATTTGGGAGGGGGGGTGTCAGAGTGTCCTCTGACTTATTGTTTTTGTTGATATATGCCATATGCAGTAGCACCCCTCATTTAGAATCCCATTTATAGTTTGCGAATGAGCAAGGGTGAGCAGTTAACACTGGATAAAGACCACAACACTGGACCACCCTGCTTGAATCTTACCAACTGCACTTCAAAGCAAAACTAACATGATTTAACCATTGTTCATCTCAATATTAGAACCATACTTTCAAAGAAACATGACCTCGAAGCCTGGGTTGCTCTTCTTAAGTTTGACATCATAGCCCTCATGGAATCTTGGTTTAATGACTCCATTTCTGGTAATGCTATAACTAATGTGGTAACCTTAGAAAACTACAAAATGTTCCTCAGGTACCATAAAGGCAAAACGGGAGGGGGCTGCCTGCTCTTGCTCTCAGACAAATTTGTAGCAAATGAATGTCCTGGTTCCCCTCTCTCCCTAAACTGTGACTTCCTCTCCATTAACCTTCTTCTGGTCGGTGCAAAATCCCTCACCTTATCTGTCATATATACTCCCTCGATTTTTATTGAAGAGGGCTCAAACATTATCCAGCAATTTGGCAGTTCTGTCCCTAGCCTCAGAGAATGGATCATCTTTGGTGACTTTAATTTAATCTGGTCAGTGAAATTGGGTAATATTTTCCTTCCAATATTCCACAAACGTGGTTTACATCAAGCTATTGATCCCCTACCTGTGTTAACTACAAAACTGTCTCACAAACAACCCTGGACTGGTTAGTAGTTTCAGATCCCACTAGGGTCCTAGCGTCAGGCACCATTCCTGATGATCTTAGTGATCACTGCCCCATTTTCTCTCTCTGGTCTGCAAAAAAGCCCCATCCTCATCCAGTCTTTATCCAGACCAGAAACCTTAAGAGTCTAAACAGTAAACTATACCTGAACAGCTTAAGATCGACAGACTGGTCTTTCTTTGACAACATCACTGACTTGAATCTTGCTTATGACCAATTTTGCAAAACCCTGGAAAACATTCTGAACCTGTTCGCTCCACTAGGAACAAATGAGAATCCAAGGTGATAAGACTGGATGGCTAAATGCAGATATTCTCAGTCAGTTGAAGCTCAGGGACAAAATCTGGAAAAATACATAATGACTAATGATCCCCAAGAGTTGCTAGAATGTAAAATTGCCTGTAATAAGTGTAAGACCTTAGTTAGAAATGCTAAATCCAAATACTTTAAGGTGTGTCAGGAAACACAACGTGCCGAATCAAAAAATGTCTGGCATGCTTACAGAGAGTTAAACAGTGACAACCACTCGGGGGAATCCTTTACTCTTCAGTTTGATGGCAACATACTGTAGTTTGTGATCCCAGCACCATATCCAACAATTTCAATACACAATTTGGTGATCTCTCCAAATATAGAACCCCTGAATGCTCTTCCTCTCCCAATCCAACAGTCCCAGACCTCTCCACCTACTCCACATCCAAAATTCTACTTTAGACTTTTGACCAGGAATGAAGTTCTGAGGTACATCAATAAATATAATCCAGAACCCCACATAGCACCAGATGGCCTTGATTACCAATTCTTAAAATTAGGGAGGGAAGTCCGAGCTGCAAAAATCACCAAGCTCTTTAACTTCTCCCTTAGATGTTGTACTTTCCTGGACAACTGGAAGCTGGCAACTTTTAGACCAATTCCCAAATCAGGCCTAAAATACCCTGTCTTCTAACTACAGACCCATCTCACATCTTAACTCCCTTTTCAAATTATTAGAACGCATAGGGCTGGATTCACAAAGCCCATTTTACAAAGTTTTCCTCCTCAACTGCTGCTGCGTGCTGGGTGCATATTTGTGGACCTCACTAAGGTGTTCGAAATAGTGGACCATCCACTACTTCTCCACACTTTGGCCCAAATGTACTTCACCCCCAGCAATGAAGCCTGATTCCAAAGCTATCTAAGCTACAGAATCCAGAGGATGTATATTCACAACACTCTCTCCAACCCAGTCATGGTTACTTGTGGAGTCCCTCAAGGATCAATCCTCGGGACTCTCCTGTTTTCTCAGGACTCTCCTGTTTTCACTTTTCTTCAATTCAGCTTCTTCCACTTTCCCAATCTTTGGCATAGTCCTCTATACTCAGGATGCTGTTATCTTCTGGGAAGGTAAGGATATGTAAGCAATAATACCCAACAGGGTGGGTGGTATTGGGCTATACTGGACTTCCAAGGGGTGTAATGAGGCCCGACATCACAAGCAGAGTGCCTTATAGCCCCTGAAAGGTCTGGTATAGCCCATAACGCCCACCCGGGAGGGTATTATTGCTCTTAGAAAATAGGCACTGTATTATATGTGTTAGGAAAAAAATAAATGTTATGTTTAAATGTTAAAACTCTTGGGTGTTTTATTTATTTTCCAATAAAATAGTTCCTCCACTTGCATTAGAATGTTGTGGTCCCCCCCCACCACACACACAGAGGGCCCACTTTTACAAAATGGGTAACAGCTTATGTGCTTTATTGAGTCTGTGGGAGAGAAAACTTTTATTCAATTTACATTCTCAGTAAATTAATGGAAATAGCTACTGACATTTCTTTTCGGTAACATTTCTTCTGTCAATATTTTGTCTGCTGAGAAGAAATTACTTATTCGTAAAGCGGTCCCTTCCTCTACCAGTAGACGCTGATGCTTTTTTGAAACCTGTTTTTTGTTAGGTGCTTTCACTTTTGTCCTCCCCATGCCAATAATAAATATATGTTCTCCCCCCAACTCCCTGACCCCACCTGAGTAGCAACCAATTTTATTATTTTTTTTAATTTACATTTTCAACCACAATCAGTTGTGTTTGCAATCCAGTGCAGGCAGTTGCTGCAGGATGCCAAAGCCAGGATCAACTGCTACATTCTGGCCAGTGGTGGGCTTCTCAAAATGGCATTGTGTAAGTCTTTGGAGTGGGGCTAAACTGAAGCAATCAGGAATTAGAGAAACAGTACTGTTTCATTTTATTTTGCTTGCTGCTCTGACTAGAACACATGCTGGCAATGGGTTCAAACTCTGTGGGACTCTGACACAGAATGCAATGATTGTTGTTGTTGGTGAACGCAGTCAGAAGTGGCAGTCAGTGGTAATAACAAGATACTGTCATGAGAAGCCATTAAACACTAATGTTCAAATTAAACAATGGCAGTTGTTGCTATAGTGTTGTAGGGAGGCATTGCGTTGTGAGGGAAAGTTTTTTTTATCACACATGAAGGGGGGGTTTATCACTCACTAAGTGAGAAGACAACATGGCGGCAATTTAAAACTTCAAAATTCTATGGCAGAAGGATTTCAGAATGGAATCAGGCAATAGAGACTTGGACTCATTATTTCCCAGTCTCTGTTGCCTGATACTGGACCAGCTGATTGGTGGCTGTAGCTAATCAAAATGAAGATTTCTCCCTACCCATTTTCTAAAAGTAGCACAAACCAGACCCTGCAATCCGACCTCTCCTCTCTGGAGAGTTGGATCCCTCAACACAAATAGGTTCTTACTACAAAAAAGGCAAAGGCTATGCTATTCTTGGGTCCCAGTAAACCTTTCCACAACTCTATAATCCTGTCAGACTCCATGGGCAAGCAAATAAAAACCATTAATGAATTTTGTTAGTTAGGCATCATCCTTGACAACTCCCATTCCTTTGAATCTCGTGGTTCACATGTCATGAAAAAACTCCATCAACAGCTGAGTGTGTTATATAGAATTAAAAACTGCCTCACAGCTGAGTCAAGGAAAATAATATCTGATAGCCTACTCTTCCCACTGATTGAATATGGACTGATAGTTTATTCCTCTGCCAGTGAGTTAGTTTTGTCCAGTGTTAGGGTACTCTATAACTCCGTCAACAGATTTCAAACCAACCTTCCCTGCTGTACACACCACTGACACTTTGTCTCCTCTGCCTCACATCTCTCACTGGACCAGCACATAGAATTCCTTGCTCTGGTCATTCTACAGAAGGTGGCACTAGGACTAGCCCCTCAAAGTATTCTGGAAATTTTTCAAAACTGGTTAAGAAGAGGACCACAAGATCATCTGAAGGTCATGCTTTTTATACTCCAATGATGAATAGCAGCCTTGGTTTGAGATATCTGAACTACAGAGTCATGTGCTCATACAACAAGTTGAATTCCTCCTTAACTGGTCTGACATCCATTCTCAGTTTCAAAACAGCTTGTTCATAGTATCTATTGCTTCAATCCTCTTGTAACTGTTTCTTACATATTTTGTATCTGTTCACCTGCACTGTATTGTTCCTTTTGTGATGTACTGGGCACTTATGAAAAAGGGTCCTTGCCCACTAAGGTTTTCCAGTATAATAATTAAAAATGAAATAAAATTTAAAGTTAATAGATAGCATTCCTCAGCTCAGTGTGCCTCTCCCAGATACCATTTTTTTAAATTAATAAATACATACATAATAAATAATGATGATTTTGCTATACAAGCATGAAAAGTGTTTACAGAAATTGAAAAACTGGCTTGAGGTCCAGCTCCCCATGAATGGAAATCAGATAGGTTCTCATCTATATCAGCAGTCGTAGAGATGAAATACAGTACTAATCAGTGGCAGAGAGGTCAGACCGTAGGGCAGATATTGTAAATTGAGTAACCTAAAGGAGCTGAGCAGAATGACCTTGAGTGTGTATGTGGTGGGGGCTTCAAAATGTTAATCCTTATGCACACAGTAAACCATATGAAGGTTGCTTTAGTGAAGGTGTCAGCTTCAGTGGTGCAGTGGTGATGAAAGAGGAGAGCCCAGTCTGAGAGGCAGTGGATAGTGGAAGATTGATTGATTCCAGTAGGTTCAGAGACATGCTGCATAAGATGGAGAAACCAGATTTATTGTGTGAGTTTGTTCAGAGCAGGGAAAGGCCACTTGGAGTTTAAATCACCTAGAGCTAGATAGAAAGGGTAGGTTAAGACATTGTCTGATTTGGAACCAGGACATAAATAGACACCAGCAATAAGAACAGTGTGAAAAAAAGGGAAGGCTAATTTGCCAAGAATCAGTCAATGGGAAGTACTGTTGGTGTGGAGATGAGGTGCACACCTTCATATTAAAGGGAAAGTACTATCTATATGTCACCACTGCTCTTTTTGGAGCAGGGCAAATGGTTTTACGTTAACAACGCACTCAGCTTGGATGAGGTATTTGGCAAATACTGTACAAAGTTCATGGAAACACACACAAAGCCAAGCATCCTTCTGATTGGATAGTGTTAATAATAGCTAAAGTGCATAGTGCATCTTGTACATACAAAAATAGGAAAATGCTAATAATAGCAGACCATCAGGAGATGGGCCCAGTGCTTCGAGGCACAGACCTCTTCCTCAGGGACATGGCTACCACAATACAAGCATGGAAATTTAAATAGTGTAATTCAGGTGATAACAATTACCCACTAAGTGTACAAGTTAATTAGAAGAACTTTGGAATCAATGAATGCTACATACTGTATGTTTGACATTTTCACTTGTGTGAGTAACCAATAAATGCATGGATGCTATTAATCGACTTTGGCCCATTGATCCACCATATGCTATTCTTATCTTTTAAATTCTTAAATTTGAGAAAAATGTGAAGACTAATGATATGTTTAGACAGACCTCCTAATAAATTGCAATTATTATAGTGGCACAGTACCACCACTATAGTTTGGGTTGAGTAGGCTGTTTAATGTTAAACCTCTTCCTCAGGGGCATGGCTACCAGAATAGAGATATAGAAATTTAAACAGTGTAATTCAGGTGATAACAATTACCCACTAATTGTAGGAAGTTTATTAGAAGAACATTGGAATCAATGAATGCTACATATGTTTGACATTTTCATTTGTGTGAATAACCAATAAACTTATAGATATGAACATACGAACATACAAAATTGCTAGCAGAAACAGGTGATAACGGTCTATCTAATCTGCTCGGATGTGCAGCTCTTTTCAGATCATTGGAGCTGCCCCCCCCCATTCCCTACTCCTCCTGGAGTCATCGACCCCCCATACATTCTCCTTTCCCCTTCCTGTAACTGATTCCTCCAGGTTTGATTTTCTTTTTCACCCTGTCCCTCCCCCCTCTGGAGCTGCCACTGTATTCACCGCTACCACCTCCTTCAGCAACTCGTTCCACCCCTATACCACCCATTCCATGAAAAAGTGTCTTCTTATAGCCTTCTTAAATCTACCCTATATGAGCTTCAGGCTGTGCTCACTTGTAGTACCTTCCTTTCTTAGATAGAAAATACTCTCTGCTATTAATTGAATTTGGCACATTGATCCTCCATATGCTTTTCTTATTTCTTGAATTCTTAAATCCGAGAAAAAATGTAAGGAGTAATAATGTTTAGACAGACCTCCTAATAAATTGCAATTATTATAGTGGTGCAGTAGTGCCACTATAGTTAGGGTTGAGTAGGCTGTTTAATGTTAAACCCCTAACTTTGCACCATAATAGCTTTGGCCCTGTTCAACAGAATTGCACAAAATTTTGCATATGCGGTCTGGAGAGGAAGGTCTATTGACATAGCAAGATTTTTCTATTCAGATGCATGGTTCCCAAGATCAGAATAGTGCATTTTTAGGAAAAATCTATTTTTGTTTTTTTCTTATTGTATTTCTGCTTCTCCTTGGGGCTGACAGGTGGCTCCAGCCCCTCTCACAGGGCTCATCTTTCAGAGCCCAGTTGTCCATGATGCAGCCCTACTCCGGTGGGTCCCCCAAGGATTACCCCCATGGCATGGCAAAAGGGAGGAGTGCCATCTCTCCCCTCCCCTCAGAGCACAATCCAGATGCCAGAGCAAGTCAGGATTGGGACATAGCCAGGCCATCATGAAGTCTGCCAGTCCCACTTTTTCTTGTTTTCTCCCCACATCTCCCACTCAAAACATAAGCATGTGCATGTGGAGGCATGCACATGCCACATACCCATGCTACTGTGCCTCCCTGACTCCAATGCTGCCATATGGCCTCCAGTAGGGGGCAGCCAAGGAGCAGGATGAAAACCCTCCCCTGCCCAGGAGAGGAAAGCAGTCTGTCAGATGCTCAATTCTCTCCCCCCAGCAACCAGAGGTTGCTTTCATCCTGAACCCAGGTCATCAGTGTGGCACGAGGTGTGGTGTCCAGCACCTCAACCCTCAGTATCACCGGGCCGGTCCTTTTGCTGTTTTTTTTTTACATCGCCTACAGCTCAGATGGTTTGGAATTGTGTTCTAAAATGTTCAGAGGAGAAAGGGTTTGCCCCAGAATGGTGCCTTTCACTGGTTTGGTGGAAAAATATGAATCCATTCCAGAGTAATAAGGATTTGAAATTTTGGTTCTGAGTATGCTCAGTAGGGTCTTTTGGATAGATGTTTGATATGAAAGAAGAATTTGGTCTAATGGAAGAAGATTTCTCTTTCATGAGGGAGTAATCCCCTTTTGTGAGGGAACAATTTTTTTTTCATATGGCAGCCATCTTGTTTCTGCTTAAAAAAAAATGAAAACTTTGAAAATCAATAAAAGTAATGCCCTGCAGAGGTGCCAATACATGAATTGAATCTAGCTAAATGGGACCCTGCACTTAGTTTTTCAAAAAAAAAAAAAAACAGCTTCTAAATATGTTTTTGGAGCATTTAAAAAATATTTTCTAGAGAGATGATTTTCTTCTTTCATATGACTCATAAAAGAAGAATAAGGACATACAAAAGAAGGAAAAAGCCATATGAAAGAACATTTTGGACTTAGGTTTTTTTCTCAATCTTCTATTGTGAGAAGGCATCTTTCATGAACTTATGAAAATCTCACAAAAGAAGATAATTTCTCAGGAAAGAAGAATTTGAACTTAGGATTTTTTTTCACCATCTCTTTTTGTGAGCTGAAATTCTTCTTCTTTCATAAATTCTTTCACTAAAGAACAATGAAACAAAAAAACCTAAGTCCACCATCTTCTTTTGTAAGTCCCTGGACCATGTATCTGTGTATGTGTGTATGTATATATTTTGAAAACATCCTGTATTTTATTGTACCTAGTGCTATGCAGTCACCTCTGCATTCTTGTTGCATTTTCTCTACTTCCCCCTCCCCTTGTCACACTTGGAAAAAAGGTCTGATTCAGTGTGCCTTTCCCAGTTACCAGAATTTTAAATCAATCAATCTATCTATCTATCTATCTATCTATCTATCTATCTATCTATCTGTCTGTTTTTTGTTACTGTTAAGTGGATTGGGGTGTCCACCCCATGTTGTTTTGTTTTTTGTAATTTAAACAATAAGTAGACTAGGGTACCCACCTCTGGCACTGTTTCTCTTGTCCCCCTCCACTTTATGCCACCCACCCTCTTCTGAATACATGGTGGCACAAGGGTGCCAAACCCAGAGCTGCCAATCATCTTCCTGACACTGGGGTGCCCAATCCCCAGTGTCGCCTTCTCTCACCCTATAATAAAGTAAACTGTTCCTCATTGATCTTTTTTTCTGTAACCTGTAGAAAATAAAATGGTTCCTTGCCAATCTGATCCTCACCCCCTCACCCATTGTATATAGAGGAGGCATCAGTGCCTATCCCCAGTGCCACCAAAGATCATGCCATCACTGGGTTGCCCTATCCCCAGTATTGACTTCTCTTCTCCTACAATAAAGAAAACCATCCTGCATTGATCTGGGATACATTGTGTATGAAAGCACGATTTAAATGCTGATTTTAATATTTTTATTTTGTTAACCAAAAAAAGCCATTTGGTGATCTGCCCCTCCACCACACAGCCACCTGTCTGTCTGTCTGTCTATCTATCTATCTATCTATCTATCTATCTATCTATCTATCTATCTATCTATCTATAAAGTAAGTGGACCAGGGTGCTCACCCCCAGTACCATTTCTCTGTTTTTTTTTTAATTCATGTTTATTGAGCAACTTGGGTACATAGCACTTAATACTTTACAGCCATTAAAAGATCAGCAATTTACACAATAAGAGAACATGGAAGTAATATACTAGGTGGGATATTCATGGTAAAACAATCCAGCAGAATTCATACTTTCAGCAAAAGACTTGAACTCAGACCATTATGAGTGGGGAGGAGAGAGCAGCACAGTGTCTCTGTAATAGATCCAATGTAACCATCTCCTGGTAAATGTGGAGGTTCTGAAGTTAATCTTATAAGTGAGTTCCTCCATATATTGTATCTCATGCACTGTGTCAAGCCATTGTTGAAAATTTGGGGTACTTCCTATAGCCATTTCTGAGTAATGGCCTTGTGCACCACAGACAACAGTTTATTCCATAAGTAGATCCGATCAGCACGCTCCACTTTGGGGGGGGCAAGATCGTATGCTTGGGAGTAAGTTCAACAGCAACAGAGAAAATGGGTTGGAGAGCAGCAGTGATTCACTGCCAAAAATTTTTCAATACTGGGCAGGACCAAAATATATGCAAACGATGGACTCATGTATCACCACATTCCATCCAGCATACCTATGAGAAATATGCATTCCATTTTGCCTGAATGATCGTCATGTGGCAGAATGGGTGCATACCGTCCAGGCAAATTTCTGCCACAGTGGCAAGCTGGTGGATTTTACACTGGAGTTGAAAATCTTGGTCAATCCTTATAGTCAAGGTCCAATCCATTCTCTTGTGACCATTTCTGCTTAATTTGAGTGGTGTGGTTGCCATGTAGGGACTGTATAGCTTTTTAAAGGGCTGAGATGTGCCCTTTTGTATTTTCCTGTTTTAAAATTGCCACTATGGTGTCCAATAAAGGTTTAGCTATTGGGTTTTTCGGTGTAGCATTCTGAAGTGCCTGTACAGGATTCCAAAGTTGGATATACCAGAAGAAATCTGAGAGAGATAAAATGTTTGTTTCAGGAAGTGAAAATCTAAGTTGGAGCATGCTAGCATGATTTGGCTCAAGAAGCAGAGACCCTGTTGGGTCCACTGCCTAAAGGTAAAATCTGTTCAGTATGGTGGAAAAGTGTCATCCCAGGTGAACCACCTAAATAGCCAAAGGTTAGGTTCAATATAATTTTTTTTCCATTATCTGTATACTCCACCCAAGGTAGAGTGGACTGTTAGTAAGGTCAGATCCCCATTTTGCTGTGTGTAAGTGAGATCCATAGCCCTTTTGGATAAGGGGGTGCCACCTTCTTCTCTGCATTCTGTCAGCATCCACTTAGCTGTATATGTAGGAATAGTCCTTTGTAATGTAGTTTTGAGATAAGTGACAAGATAGTAGTCTTTTAAATTTGGTACTACCATCCCCCAGAAAGCTGAGGAGCTTGCAGTAACTGAAATCTGCATCGTGGTTGTTTCAATGTCCATATGTATTTGGAAAGGAGCTGTTGCCATTTCTGAAACTGAGTTTTAGGAATTGCTATAGGCATACATTGAAAAGATATAAATACTTGGGAAGGATGTTCAGGTACGACTTATCTTGACACCCTCTCCCCCAGGTCATCCTCCCCCTCTTATGTGTGTTGGCAGCAGTGCCCCCCCCGGTGCCTCCAGAGATCTTCCCAATTCCTATGGTCAATGTCTGTCCTCCTAGAATAACGAAAACCATCCCTTGTTGATCTTTTCATTTTTTTAACCAAATAAAGTTCATCAGTCATCTGTTCCCCACTACCACAATGCCACCTGTCTATCCATCTCTCTGTCTATTCTATCTGTCTCTATCTATCTATCTATCTATCTATCTATCTATCTATCTGTCTATCTATCTATCTCTGTCTGTGTCTCTCTCTAATCTATTTGTAAACCAAGTGGACTGGGGTGTCCAATCCAAGTACTGCTTCTCTTGCACCTTCCCCTCCAGGTCACCTTTCCCCTTATGTATGGTGGAACCATGGTGCCCAACCCCAATTCTGCTGAAGATCCTCTTGACACTGGGGTGCCCAATCCCCATTGTCAGCTTCTGTTCCCCTATAATAAAGAAAAATATCTCTCATCAATTAATGTTTTTTTTTGCTTATCTGTTTTTTAAGCTGCAAAAAGAAAACAGCCCATCAGTGATCTGACTCCCAGCATCCCCACCACCCTACCTGACACACACTCACTCACCTGAAAGAGATCCCACTAATGTAGATCCACTCTCTGAGTGAAGATTTGCTGCTGGAACAAGCGACTGCAATATGAAAACATAAGGTAAGTGCGGTTTAGTGTATTTCAGAGAGGTTTTGAACTTTGATTCATAACTTTGTAATTTTTGAAACTTTTTACCCCAGATTTTTAACATGCCCTTTTTGGGACCCCGCCTCATGACCAATGGTGGTGGAATTATGCAAATCTGGCACAAATGCAATTGTGTGGATGCTTTTATGAAATCTTCTTTTGGGCGGTATTTAAAAATGTTCACTGCCCTTGTTCATGTGGTATGGTAATAAGAGGGCTATGTTGAAAATCTGGAGTCAGAATATGTAAAAATAGCAAAGTTATGAGTGTACATGGAAAATTTTCTACACTCACTTGTAATGTTATTAATTTTATATATTTCACCCCAGATTTTCAACAAAGCCATTTTTTCACACCACCTCATGAATGTGACAGCTGTCATTTTCAAATCTTGGCCAAATTGTGTTTTCCCACCTCTGGCAAGGAATGATATTTCAATGGTGTGGAATGAAGTTTTAGCGAGGATTTGAAAAATTTCACCTACTGGTTCATGAGGTGGGGATATACATAGGCTATGCTGAAAATTTGGTGTACAAATATGGTAAAATACTGAGGTTATGAGTGAATGGTGCATACAGTATTTCGACGTTCACTCATAACTTTGCTAATTTTCAATATTTTGACTCCAAACATTTGACATAGTCAGTTTTCCACACCATCTCATAAACATGACTGGTGTCATTTTTTTTAAGTCCTGGATGAGACATGTTTTCGCTTTTCTGGTGCAAAATGATGTTTCAACCAATATACCATAATAGCTACATGCCATGTTTATAAGGGTAGCCATAAAATTTCAACTTCATTGGATATCAAACTGCGATAAAATTCTCTCTTTTCCAATTGTATCCAAAATTGCTATCTTGAAATTTTGGGGACAAATTAAAAAAATATGTATATTTATATCTTTGTTAAGAAACACTGTGTGTAGTGCCAGTTTTGACCCCAGAGGGTATGCTTTGTGATCCCGTGCCAGTGAGCTGAGTTCAGGGGTGAGCTCAGTGACCCAGCTGGATGGGGTGAGATGGAGTGATGCCACTGTTATGCAACACTCCTCCCAGCCAGTGAATGCAAGCTGTATGGGTGTTTGCACAGGCCTGGGTACCATATAGTGAAGACAACTGTCCTCATTCACCCTTTACACAGTCACTCTTTACATATCCACTCTTTATACATTCATTCTTCACTCATTCACTGTTTGTTCTTTCATATCTCTTTGCCTCTTTAGATCTGAAAGATCAAGGAGTGAATGTGTAAAGAGTCAATGAGGACCATTATCTTCACTATATGGTAGCCAGGCCTGTGCAGATAACCCTGCAGCTTGCATTCATTGACTGGGTGGGAATGTGCCAGGTCCTGCACTTCAGTAGGTGGATAAAGTCTTCCCATGATGCAGGGCCCAAAGGGCACTGCATATCTGCACCTGTTCATGCAGTTTCTGAATGAGGATACAATTCCACTGTCTCAAAGAGAAAGGACATTATTTGCATTTTCAATTAATGCACCAGTTAGTTAACAATGTCAGAAAAGTAGGGAAATTAGGCATTTGGGTTTTCAACACTAACTCCCTACCCCCAACCCCTCCCAAGCAGCAAAAGAAAACAGCATTAGGATTTTTTGTCTTTGGAGCCTTGTCAAATCAGTGGTGGGGTCTTCCTTAGGGTTGTCACCCTTCATGCCCATCCCATTCCCTGAGAAAAGAATACCACACATTGGCAACATGTGGTGAGACATAATTCTTTACCTTTGTAGAGTGTATCACTATGAGGCACAGGGTCATAATGTGACATGACATTATGCCGCATGCAAAAACTGTGCTGCCTATACAGCACAATTCTTTACATGAGGCATAAGTCTTTTTTATGCGGGGGGGTGTCAGTGAAATTGCACTAAAGTGCAAAAAAAAATAAAATGTTCTGGGACAAGGAATCAAAGCCAATCCCAGACACAGTGCCTGGGTTCCTTGCTGCAATGGCTCAGTCCACTGAGCCACGGCAGCTGCTCGGCAGAACCATGTCCCAGCAGAGGTCTTTTCCTCTGTCTGGAGTAGTGTGAGGGTGCAATACCATGCACAGCAGCATTCGTAGTATTGCACCACTCACTGTCTTGTACAGCATTATTCCGGGTTAGCTGTAATGTCGTACACTATTCAGTGTATGACATTATGACCCGGTAGGTCATGAGGAGTCACTTAATTGGAGCTGTACCATGTGCTTCAGATTGGAGGCTATGTGTTGGGGGAGGAGAGAGCATTATGGTTGACAACCCCAAGTAAGACCCCACTGCTGATTTGCCAAGACACCAGAGACCTAAAACCCTAATTTTTTTTCTTTTTAATTAAGAGTGGCGATGGTGTGCTTATGTATGTTCGATCCTCTCTATCTGCATCTGAGTTAGTACCCCCCCATGAAACCTCTCCTGCTGAATCAATCTTCCTTACCATAATACTTGGGAAAGTGAAGAAATTGATGGTTGTATCTACCTCACCCTAGTGCTCCTGCCTCTTTCCTCACCTCCCTCATCTCTTCCTGGGCTGGTCTCCTGCTGACAGATTGGATCTTATGTAGGGATTTCAATAACATCTGGCATGGCCCTGGGTTGGGTCATGGTCATAGTGCCCTTGCTGACATCCACCTTTTCCAGCTCATCAGTGACCCCACAAGACTCAACAATATATTTGGTCACCATACCCTTCTTGACTGGGTTCTCACCAATGCCCCCAACCACATCAAATCTACCGGTGTTCTTCCTGATGCCTTAAGTGATCACTCTCCTACCTGCTGTGTGTGGAGGAACAATTCTCTTAACCCTCCCCCATTATCGTGTCATCTAGGGACATGACCTCTTTCTCTCCTCAAACCTTTCAAACCTCCCTATCTCAGACTGATTGGTCCTTGGTAAACATTTTATCAGAAGCGGATTTTGTGCTGGAATTCTTTACAAATACATTTAACTCAATAGTAAACCTCCATGCCCCTTTGTCCAAGTGAAACTCCAAGGGGGCTCACATCCCTTGGCTTTCTAAGGAGCTCAGAAGCCTCATGGCTTCTCAGGACACCACCTGGAGGCTTTACAAGGGCACTGTCCTACCTTCCAACTCACAGGCTTATAGACACCTATGTAATCAATGTAACAGCATGTTGCATTCAGCCAAATGCTCCTTCCTCCAGTCCCTCCAGATTAGCAATCTCTCCAATTCCAAAGAATTTTGAGATCAAATTAACTCTCTACTGAAGGGTAAATCCACAGCCTTTCCAAGCACTATGCTTCATGATGGTGCTGAGGGGACTGACCCCACCAAAATTTCCTCAGAAATTAACATGGCCTTCATCGATCTTTCTAAGCATAAGACATCCCTCCTGGCCCCTGTTCCATCTCATCCTTCCCCCTCATCTCTACTGGCTCCAACTTCCACCTTAAACTGGCCACCAGGAATGAGGTGCTTCTCCACCTCAAGAGTATCAAGGAAACCTTGCCAGGGTTCGATGCCCTTGAACGCCAATTCCTAAAACTTGGAGCTGTCACCATTGCCTCCCCTGTGCATGATCTAATCAACAAATATCTCTGTCCCAGCACTGTGCCTTCCAGATAGAAGGCCACCATAGTTGTCCCTATTTGCAAGGGCAGCCCTAACTCTGCATTTGAGAACTACTGGCCAATCTCCATACTCTGCCCCCTCACTAAAATGCAGGAAAAAAATTATACATGCACAACTTCAGCAGCATCCACAGCTAAAAATTCACTCTCCAAAAACCAGCATGGATTCTGTAAATCCCACAGTACCCACACTGCCCTCATTGAGGTAACATCTGATGTCCTTTCTGCTATAGACAAAGGCCTTTTAACTTGTGCTATTTTTGTCAACCATACCAAGGCCTTTGACCTTGTCCATCATAACCTCCTGCTCCACACACTCCTCTCTTTTGGTCTTGATATCCCATCATTAAATTGTTTTTTGAGCTATCTCTCCAATCGACCCAATGTGTGAGGTGGGCCAGACATGCCTCCACTTTCCATGCCATAATAGATGGTGTCCCCCATGGGTCCATCCTTGGCCCTCTCTTATTCTCTTTATTCATCAATGAACTCCTACAGTACTGTGGAGGTGTGTCTGTTCATTTGTATGTAGATGATGCTATCTTGTATAGGTTCTCTTCTGACCCTACCCTGCTGAATCACCTCTTGCAACAGGACTTCCATCTTCTCGAATCTTTGTTCCTCAATAAGCTCTTGGTGCTCAACACTAAGAAAATGAAATTGATGCTCTTCCACCATCAGACCCTTAGTCTACCCCCACCTCCCTTGGTGATCAATTCCTCCTGAGGTAACCTCCTAGATCAGGTTCAATCTTTTAAATGTCTTGGGGACACACTGGACTCCCACCTCTTCTTTGATATGCATGTTTCAACTGTGGTTAAGACCATCCACTAAAAGTTCAGGCTGCTGTACTGCCTTTTACCCTACCTTACTCTCCCCTCCTGCCTGGCCATAGAGTCCACCTCATTGCTCCTGCTTATCTCCTATGGTGCTCCTATTCTCAACTCTGCTCAAGTCTCCCATCTTGCCAAACTTAAGCAAACATATCACGGAGTTGCTCGCTTTGTCCTGGGTGCTAATGCTAGGATGCACCATTGTTCTCTCCTTGATTACCTTGGCAGACCATCCTTGGAAGCCAAACTTCAATACCTCAACTTTGCCTGATCTACAAGCTTGTCCATACTTTCACACCTCCCTGCCTCTTATGCATCATTCAACGTAAAACCTCTATGAGGTCTTTAAGGTCAACTGACCTTCCTCTTCTCTCCAGCCTGAAACCCACCTAGTAGTGAGTCGGTGTGCCTTCACCTTTTCTGGGCCCTCCCTCTGGAATGCACTGCCCTCTGCTGTTCTGACTTGTGCCTCTGTTTACTCCTTCAAGAGTTCTCCTAAATCCCACCTAGCTTCCCCTCAAGTCAGCACCTGTAACTAATGGTTTCCCACGCCTACCATCCAACTCACTTATTCCTCCTCCATTGTCCCATCCTGCTCCCTTCCTCACTCCCATCCTCACTCTACCTTGCAACCCCTCCCATGAGTTGTTTTGGGGGTTACAGTGGTTGCATTGTGTCCCATTCTGTTAACTGTCTTCTTCCTCGCCCTAGTCCCCTGTTCTGCTTGTATCTCTTACTGACAATATTGATCTGTTTGAATTACTTACTGCATTTATGTAAATATGTATATCTGTATAACCCTGCCTATGCAATGTGTATTTATCTGCAAAACTTGTTATTGCAGCATCTGTACTCACTGTATTATTTGTATATAATGTATATGCCGTTTTGTACATATATTATGCTCCACGTTCTATTGTACAAGTGCCTTTGCACATTTATCTTGCTTTATTTTGTATCTCTGTACCTCCCCTTGTACCCTCCCCCAATTGCCCCTGAAAAAGGGACTTTCTGTCTCAGTGGGCATACCCAGTTACCAAAATTCAAATAAATAAATACATTTTTGCTGCTAGGGGGTGGGGGGTGAGTGAGGGATGGAAACCCTAATGCCACATTCCCTACTGTTGTGGCATTAAGTTATCCTAACTGGTGCACTAATGACATTTTTTTGCAAAGACTATAACTGATTAGTTAACTAAGTTTCCAAGGTAAGATGTGCTGCTAAATAGCGCTCACTCAAAAGAACAAGTAAAGGTAAATCCAAGGTCTGGATATTTAACTGATTACAGCATATGAATTGCATGGTAGGAAGAAAAAGCTCATGGAATTTTGAAAGATGTCAAATATTGTGAACATAAAAAAAACTCTTTGTTTGATTTCCAGTTTTACACAACAGTTCAAATAATTTCTAAAGAATGATGCATCTCAGCACTGAGCCAGAAACAGAGTATGTCTCAGTGAAGTTAATTTATATAACAATGACATATTGTATTGTAGGCAGTTTGAACAATATGGTAAAATCTAAAACTATTATTATTAAGTACAAATGCATTACCCAAAATGAACACGAAATTCTAACACTTGAACTTGAAGTGTTGGAATATTGTGTGCATTCAATCAGGGCACAAGTGACACTCCCCCAATCCCTTACCTGCTGCCTTGTGTAAAACACGCTGTAGACCCAACCTGACATATAAGAGTCAGTACATCAGAAATATACAGTATGAAGACTGAAAACAGAATAATAATATGCTCTTACTAAGAGCATATTAATGGCCTGTTTTCTTGTGAATGACTTTAGTAGTAGTAAAGAGTGGATTGTCGTATCTGATTCCTGAAAACTGTAATTTTTTTTGCAGGTATCAGGAAAATTATTTTAAAATGCAGATGCTGTTCCTCTCTCTTCAATGAGTACAGAAAGCATTCATATGATTTTATTGCAGCCCTCTTATTTTCCACAAGGGACCAAAGAGGCTCCCCCTTTCAGCAAAACCTCATTTAATGTATACTAAATCAGCTACCTGCCATATTGCTAGAGAGGGAAAAAGTAGCGTTGTATTGTAATAATACATTTTTGTTATAAGTGAACTAATCCTTATGCACTACATCATACAATTCAATAGTCATGATTCTACTTGATGCAAACTTGCAGACTGTACTTGGGAGAGTTGCTAGAAAACTATCACTCTACCGCATTCTGTTTGCAAAGAACTCACCTCTTACACACTTCTCCCTAATAATTACGTGATATACTAATGACTCAGGCAAGTGAATACAAACAATGTATGCTAGATTAGCTACTTGCAGTGTGGCTGGAGAGGAAAAAAGGCAGCTTTTAATGCTAATAATAAATTAACACTGTAAGTTAGTGAATCCTCATTCACTACATCACCCCACAACTGAAATTTTGAATTATATGTTTCATTTCCCAGCAATATGACAGACAGGTTACTTAGTATGCTTAATTTCAAATTACTATCATGACTCTACTTGATGCAACCATATTTGGAAGAGATGCTACTGTTCCCAAAATCACAAAGAGCAATGAGGACTGCTCCAAACACAATAGCAGCAAGCAAAGAGTAGCTTTGCTCCCCCCACCTGTGTAACTTCCAGTTCTCTCATGGTTGAAGGTAACCCTCATTGTACAAGGTGCATATTTCTGACAAAGAAGAAAAAACATATAAATGAGATACTCTTTCTAGAGAAAAAAAAACTGTTACTTTAAAGACTGGTAAGGATATTGGTAACCTAAGTAACATTCAAAAAATGTTAAAATGGTAAAACATTTCCAGTACTCTAGCTCTTAAAAAAATAGCTTCTGGCTCGACTGGATAGAGGAAAGCAGTTATAGTGTACAGTGAGGGCTTGTTGTGCATGAAAGTCGGTGGCATTAAAAATGTTGTACCACAGTTCAAAAGATCATGGAACATGATTGTACCACACTGTGGTACAACAACATTTTGAAAACTGTCAGATGTTCCATATGTTATCCTGTAAATAATAGTATCAACCAGATAAACACTCATGGCGGTAGTGGCACAATCACTTATGACTCGAACAGGATCTACCAGATAGTTAAAAAATGCAGGATAAAGCAGATATTTTAACCTATAACAAAAAAAAATACAACTGCATGATCAACCAGATTTTAAAAAATGACTCACAGAAGTGAAAGGGATTCCTTTTGGACACAATCCTATCGCTTAGCAAGAGATACAGCTGGCATGTTTTTTTTTTCTGGAAATCCCACCCAAGTGAAACTGACAACCAATGGCAGCCTGCACTACAGACGTAAGGATGTCTGATCCCTACCAACCACACCACTGACCCTAGCAACAACCTTGAAACCCGGAAGGAGACATTGCATCAAAAATGTACTTTTCTATTAAAAACGAACATTAAATAATTTTTCACACTATTCTGAGGGGCACCATACTCTATAAAGAATAGTGGATGGGCAACTCTATTACCAACCAGTGTGTTGTGCCACCTCAGGGTTCTGATTCCTATGGACCTCTGGAGCTTTGCTCTCAAGGTAACGGGGAATCAGAATCCTTCTGTGGTGCAACACACTGGTTTGGCATAGTTGGCCATCCACTATTCTGTATATGTTGCAGCATTTTAAGTTGTTGTGCTGCAGTAGTAACATCACTACTGTAGCATAACAACATAATGATGTCACTATTGCATCACAACAAGCATATTCCAGACATGGAATTCAATGCTTAATAGGGTTGCTCAGATTCTATGGAATCTGTTCCATTAGCACCCATCAGATTCCAATCCCAACTCCAAGTAAGCTCCAATGCTAATTAAGGCACTAAAATCAGGTTTGGACTCAGAATCTGACTTCTGATCTCCAGCTCCCTTGTTAAACCTATATACATACACACATTAAACTCAACTAATAATAGCCCTTAGCCAAGTCAAGTTTTGTTAAAAAAACAGACTTCCCCCTTCCTTTACCTACGACTGTAGAGGGGATGGGAGCCATAAAGCTGATTTCTTCAGTTGACTGCAGTGCTTGGTCTAGTACTGGAACCACTTTTCCCAGCCAGCAGTGGTAGCCTGCCAGTACCAACCCAGGGTTGCATGTCCTCTTCTTACCACTGCAAAACTAAGCACCAATGCCAGCCACCATGTTAGCCACCTATGCACTAAGACACTCATAGCCACTGGTTTGTGGTCACATGCCCTGACCCCTCCAGTCCCTACTGGTGAGCCATATTCAAAATGCAAAAGAAGGGTGAGGTTCCTTTTATGGAAATAATTTACTCCTTCACTTGAGTCAAATACTTTACATTGCTGCATAAAGAATGTCAACCATTTCCCACAGCAGAAAGTTTTCTTATTAGTGAGCTAGCTTGGGTGATGATGATGATGAGTCCAGCACCAAATGAATGCCCCAGTCCATTCCTGATTCCCAAACTGATATCCCAGTTACATGTGACCATTCCATTACTGATCCCCCCATCCTCCTAAATCCGAAGCCTGACCCACAGAATACTTTGTCCTGGCAGAAAAGCAAGCGCAACTCACCCAGCCACGTGAGAGCAGGGACTAGGTAGGTGACGGTGCCAATTGTGGCCAACCGCACAAAACCCCTGGGTAAAACACCAGATGCCATACTCAAAACAGCATCTGGCTTAGTGGGTTTACCCAGGGTTTTGTTGCAGTTGACCACCCGACTAGCACCTGATGTTACATAATAACACTGACTCTGGCATTACCCAGCACTCCCACAGGGACAGTAGTAAGGGCTGGGCAGAAAAATTCTACTTTCTGGAGAAGAAAGAACTTTTTATCAATACTGCCAGTGCCACCAGCCATAAATGTATGCTGTCACTGGGCCAGGTTGCAGGATGGAGCTGAAGGGGACTCATGGTCAAGGCCCTGTGGCATGGGGAATGGAACTGGGTGATTGCTGTTGGCTAAGTCTCTCAGTAGTAGTTGATTCAGTGCTAACGGCATGGACTCAGTCAGACAGGGAGAGTGCTGGAGATCATCATTCTGAGGAGAAGATGGAAGATAACAAGAATGATCCAGATTTGAGCAACCTGAAAGAGGGTGTTGGTCTAACTGGATTGGAAACTCAGGTAGTCTTGTTGGCTGGTTTGGGGTGAGAGAGAAGTCAGATGCAAAATTAGGATTTCAGACATCAGATTGTGAAATCCTATTAAAATAACACTATTTAGGATTTTGGATGTTCAACCATAAATATCAAAAATCTGAAATGTTAAAAACGGATCAGAAACCAATGCATCTGAATTGTGCATCTGAAATCCAAGCAACCCTAATACATAACAGGGTTCTCCATACACTATAATAAGTTAATACAAATGTAAATGAAATGAAAATTTAAGACAGAATGGGGTGTGGGTAAAACTATGGGCAAAGGTTTGTCTTTGTTATTAAATTTATTGCTTAATAAATTGATGAGATTGGGAAGTGGGTGTGGAGATAAGGTGCAGAACCTGAATTTAAAAGGAAAGAGCCATGTATATGACAACACCAATGCCCCTTTTGGAGCAGTCCTGATGTAGATGGAATAGCTAATGAGACCAATGTGGGTGTGGCTAACCCTCCTGAAGAGCCAGTTCTCAGAGACAATGAGAACTGAGGGCTTTAGAAATTGAGCCCAGAGTCTGAGGTGGCCAATTTTAGGGAGTAGACTGTGTATATACTCTGTCTTGTGCAGTGATGTAACTCAATTAGCATCAGTATCCTCATTTAATTACCTAGGGTAACATTGGAGCTATCCCTGAACATCTCCCTGTATGTCACTGGCATATGTAAATCAGTAAGTTCCAGGCTGGGGCTTTTGTATAAGGTCAGCAATAGTCTCACTCCAAAAGCCTGATTAGCCACTTCCCATGGCATCTTTCTCCCTAAGCTTCATTAAAGTGTGACTGTCTTCAAGGTAAAACCTGTGAGAGTGGATAAGAGAGTTGGAAAATGGAGATAGACCAGCAAGGTGCAAGGTGGAAGGGCAGAAGGGTGGATGGCAGAGATGAGGGAGGGGAAAGAGGAGGGGGCAATGAGGAAAAGGGGATGAGGGTGAGGAACCTGTTGAGTCACCATGGGAGCACAGTAAGGGTAGAAGGTTGAAGAAACGTGAAGAACAGCAGAGGGCACAGCAAAATAAGCAGTAGTGACAATATACTGAACACGCACATGGGTCACTAGCAGCAATGACAATCAGCAGTGATTAGAAGCATATGCTGATGCTGCAGTGAAACTATTACAGAGATCGCGTCAATGCCGACAACATCAACAGATCGCTGTAAAGTCCACACAGGACCCTGGCACTCTTTTCCCCAGTCCTGCACCCCTTCCCTGACTCAACTCATAATCCTAAAGCCTGGGGGGTGTGGGGGGCATGACCCTACATGCAGGGGGTTCTGGGGCGCAAAGCCTCCCCCCAAAAAAACAGACAGTTTACCTGACAGATACAGGCAGCAGTATAAAAAAGTAACCAACCTAGGTAGGCGCTAACTGCAGTATGAATGGAAACAAAATATGTAGGTAAAAATAAGCAGTAGTATACTTAGCTGAGTTACACTAATCGGGTACAAGCAGCAAGAAGAAATGCATGAAAAACAAAGAAAGCTAGAAAATTAAATGGCATACAGAACTGAAATAGGTAAAAGCAGCAGTTCAGTGTTCAAAATGCAACAAAGCAGCTCCAGAAATAGAGAGATATTCATCCAATTAATAAAAGTAGACGATGCATGTCAACAAAAATATACATTGACAGAAATGTATACACAGAGAGAAAATGTACACAGATGGGATGACTGTCAGTACAATACTACCCCAACCAATTTACAATGCCTTTACTGAGGTAGGCCAAGCAAGGAAACAAGATGTTTTAGAAATTTCAAACTGCTTAACTTGCATTGGGAACAAGTGCAATTGTCATATCAATAGGTTTTCTTACATTTTTGTTTGTTCTAACTGCTGCATAGCCTATTTCAATTTTTCTATCATGGCAAGGCATTTGACACAGTCCCACACAAAAGATTAATATACAAGTTAGCCAGCCTGGGAGTGGGTCCCAAGATGACAGCCTGGGTAAAGAATTGGCTGGAGAATAGGACACAGAGAGTTATAGTAAATGGAGTCCACTCAGAAGAAAGGAGGGTTACTAGTGGGGTACCGCAGGGTTCAGTATAGGACAGCCTCTTCAATGTCTTTATTAAGCGACATTGCAGAAGGACTGGAAGGAAAATATGTCTCTTTGCAGATGACACTAAGATCTGCAACAGAGTTGATGCACAGGGTGGGGTGGAAAGGATGAGAAGGGACTTGGCAAGGTTAGAGGAATGGTCAAATGTATGGCAGCTTAGATTCAGTGCTAAGAAGTGCAAGGTAATGCACCTGGAAACAAACCCAGGGGAAGAGTACACAATGAGGGTGAGATACTAACAACAACAAGAATGGAAAGGGACCTGGGGTAGTCATATCAGATGACCTAAAGATGGGCAAGCAATGTGAGAGGGCAGCAAGGAGGGCTGGGGGATACTGGGATGCACAGGAGAGCATCACCAGTAGAAAACAGGAAGTTATATCCCTCTGTACAGACAGCTGGTGAGACCCCATCTGGAGTACTGTGTGCAGTTCTGGAACCCAATCTCCAAAAGACATAGACAGGATGGAAGCTGTCCAGGAGGAGGCAACTAAAATGGTGCAGGGTCTGCACGGAAGTCGTATGAAGAGACTTAAGGAGCTTAATATGTATAGCCTCGAGGAAAGGATGGAGGGGAAATGATAGAAACTTTCAAGTACCTCAAGGGAATCAACAAAGTCCAAGAGGTAGCATCTTTCAAAAAGAGGTGTGCAAGAACAAGGGGCACAATTTAGGAAGATAGAGGGGTGGCTCAGAGGTAATTTAGGAGTATTTTTCACAGAGAGGGTTGTGGATGCATGGAGCGGCCTTCCGGAGGAGGTTGTGGAGTCAAAATCAGTGGGGGAATTCAAGCATGCATGGGATAGTCATAAGGCAATTCTGGGGGGTGGGGGTAGGAAGAAGTAGGCTGCTGGTTAACTAGGATCTGCAGCTTATCCAGTAGGTAGGGAAATGGGCAGACTGGGTGGGCCAAGCGGTCCTTATCTGCCGTCAAATTCTATGTTTCTATGAATTGTTGCTTTAAGTACTTTTTGCTCAATATGCTACTGTTTAGATGGTGAAAAACTGTGCTATGATGACTAAAATTATATCATGTTATTTCTGCTGAATGCTGGAGCATGGAGTGCTCAGGGCATAGGTGGCAGTGGCAAAAGCAGTATACAGTCATACATTTCAGCACTGTTTTTATGTAATAAAGGTGATTGTGTTACAAGTGCTTTTATAGATATTGTAATTACCTGAAAGCCTCATTGTTAAACAGCAGAGGACAACTGATTATGTACTTTGACTATGTTAAATAGAGACATTAATTAATGGACATCTATAATGCTGTAACCTGTTTCCACTGCATATGTTGCTGATGCATCTCATATTTGAGAATAGACATTACTGAATGTCTTTGCTCTCGCAGTTGGGGATGGGTGGAGAATGTGACAGTGACACAAAAACAACAGTTCCTGTTTTGGTACCCTGGAGCATTCTCCATTGTGCTGCTGAGATGGGAACAAAAAAGCAACATTGAAAAGAAAAAACTTTAGCTTCTCATTAAATTGTTTTGTTCCTTATACCAAGTGCCTGTCTAGACAATGAGTCAGTAGTGACTAGAAACACTGCAACTGATGTAATGAGAGAGGAGGAGCAATTTGCAGTACTAAAAGTTTCTAGTCAGCATAGCTTCAAGGGGTGTAGCAGTTAATGTGAGTTTGTGACTACCTGCCTTTGAACAAGAGAAGGTCTGATAGTGAACACACCCACAGGGACTTTCTCTAAAGAAGGCAACAAAGGGGATGTGTTTGAATCTGCTAAACCATGTATTCCCCAAGGGTATTACAGTCCCAACATGCAGACAATTGGCTACTTATGTTAAAGATGGCTAGATGGATAGATAGATAGATAGATAGATAGATAGATAGGATAGATAGATAGATAGATAGATAGATAGACAGACAGACAGAGACAGACAGACAGGCAGGCAGGCATACAGATGGATGGGTAATCTTTGTATTATAAACTATAAGTTAAACCCATATTTTCAATGTACTCTGCATTACTGCATTCAATATTGTTTTCACACTTTCTATAACTCTACCTTAGCCTTTGGTATTGTAGTGGTAAAACATGATGCAACAATTTGTGCATTTTAAAAATGTCTCCATAAGAAAGGAATATGTTGTCATTTTTGTTTAAAGGGTTCATGAAGCATGCTATTTCCATTCACATCTAGTAAAAAAAAAAAAAGAGTTTTTGCAAATCTATATATATTTAGTTTCAGTCTGGTCCCTGGGGGGCATAGGGGTTGGGTATAAAAATGCAAGCCAACTCACATTGAACAAGCAATAATACCCAACAGGATGGAAGGTATTGGACAATACCAGACTGCCCAGGGCATAATGAGACCTGACATTGTTGGCAGAGGTCCTTAAAGCACCTGGAAGGTCCAGTATTGCCCATAACCCCCACCCTGGAGGGTATTATTGCACTTAGAAAATGGGTTGTGTCATTATGTTTGCTTGCATGCATATGCAAGAAACAGTGCCATCATCCAAGTTTTCAGAGGTGTGGGAGCCCTCTTCCAATTCAGTCAGTGTGTTTGCAGGCGCGGCCACAGTTCTCCAATGGCTGCTGGAGCTGTCTATGACAACAGTCGAAAATGCAGAGGAGTACAGTTGAAAGGGGGAGATACGCTTCAGTGAGCAGCAATAAGATATTGCCTGCTCATGTGCGCTCCCCCTACACACACAGCGCATGCATAGTGCTTGCTCACCCCACCGCACACTGTATAGCCCGGAGGTGTCCAATCCCCACGTCGGCTGTGCTATCTCCCCAAACAAAGTTCCACATGCCATGCTGGGTGCCCACCCCAGCGTGGCTACACATCATATATCTGACGGGGGTGCTGAACCCCCCGTCGGCTGCACTGTCTCTCCCAGAGAGTTCAGGGTGCCACGCTGGGAGCCACCCCAGCGTGGCAATAGATGCTATCACCAATGGGGGTGCCCATTCCCCCTTTGGCTCCACACCCCCCAAATAGCCGTCCTTGTGCCATGCTGGGATCCCACCCCAGTGTGGCAAGCATCCCGCGTCGTCGACCTTTTAAAAAATAAAAACCCCGAAACACAAAAGCGGTCCATTGCTGTCTCTGACCCCAGCGCCCTCCCTGTGCACCCTGCCTCCCCACCACCCCTCACCCCATGCCACATCCGTACTCCGGCGCTACGATCTTTGGTGGACCGGGAACACGTCTGCACTCTTCAAAGCTGACCGCGAACTGAGGAAATGCCGGTAAGCTGTATAATGGGATAGATAGAGTTTTTTCAACTTTGCTGCACATCCCAGGCATTTTTTTGAATTTTTGCACTAAATTTTCAACATGGGGTTTTTGGGACTCCTTCTCATGAATGCTCTCACTGTCATGGCATTGATCGATCCCGAAGGGTGATTTCGCAGTCACTGTGCAAAATCACCTTTTGGGACTGAGTAATGAAATGGCACTATCACTGTTCATAAGGTGGCTCTCAAAAAGCCTATGTTGAAAATTTGGTGGAAAAATTCCTGAAAATGACTGTTTTACAAGCGTGCATTGCACAGTTCCTACACACTCTCATAAGTTCACAAATTTTCAATATTTTCACTCCAGATTTTCAACATTGCCATTTTACCACACTTCCTTATGATCAGTACAACTATCATTTTTCACATCTTGCCCAAAACGTGTTTCCGCCGATGTAGCGCTCAATGGCGCAATCGGTATGCAAAATCAATGTATGGGACACATTAAGAAAATCACAGTGACGTTGGTAATGAGCAGAGGTCTTAAAATGGCTATGTTGAAAATTTGGTGAAAAAATTCCTAAAAATGACTGTTTTACGAGCGTGCATTGCGCAGTTCCTACGCACGCTCGTAAGTTTGCGAATTTTCAATATTTTCACTCCAGATTTTCAACATTGCCATTTTATTACACTTCCTTATGAACAGTACAGCTGCCGTTTTTCACATGTCTCCCAAAAATGTGTTTCTGCACATGTAGTGCACAATGATGCAGTCGGTGTGCGAAAGCAATGTTTGGGGCAGATTAAGAAAATCACAGTTACACTGTTCATGAGCAGAGGTCTTAAAATGGCTATGTTGAAAATTTGGTGACAAAAGTCCATAAAATGACTATGTTATGAGTGAGCATTGCACAGTTTCCACACACCCTCATAAGTTCATGACTTTGTAATATTTTCAGTCCAGATTTTCACCAGTGGCATTTTTCCACACTTCCTTATGAACAGTACAGCTGTCATTTTTCACAACATGGCCGAAATGTGTTTTCACACTTTCACTGCAGAGATGCATGGTCGCCGTGGGAAATCATTGTTCAGGACAGATAAAGAAAATCACAGTGACACTGTTCATGATCGGAGGTCCCAAAATGCCTGTGTTGACAATCTGCTGTAAAAAAATCCCCAAACTAATTACATTACGGGTGTACATTGCACAGTTTCTATGCACACTCGTGACTTCACCAGTTTTTTAAATATTTTTACCGCAGATTTGCAACATTGCTATTTTTTACACCTCCCCATGAACAGTACAGCTGTCATTTTTCACATCCTGTTCGGAATGTGTTTTTGCACCTGTGGTGCTTAATGCCGTAGTTGCTGTGCATAAGCAGCTTTCGGCAAACAAACTGATATTGCCACTGTTCATGAAGTGGGGGTCACAAAAAAACCATGTTGAAAATTTGGAGTGAAAATACCAATGAATGCCTGAGGTGTTAGGGTTTCCAATCATAACGCCTCACCCTGTAGAGAATGACAGGCATCAGGGGTGTGACTTGGGATTCTTGCCTGTAATGCTCATACCATTCCACACCCTGCAGCCAGTGAGAGGCATCGAGGTATGCCTTGGGCTCTTCGGCTCCAAAGTTCACCCCATTCTCCTGTATCGCACCCATCTCACCGTATTTCCTACTGGAATGGGGTGCGCATAAGGGCCAAAGACCCCAAGGCACGGCGTGACACTTGTCAGTGTCTGCAGGGTAGGGTGTGGTGAAATGGCATGGCTGCTATGCCTGACGACCCAAAGGCACATCCCAATGTCTGTCACTCTCTGCAGGGTGGTGGTGGGGTTGGCTTCAGTTCAATACTTCACTGCCATTCTTATTATGCAGCTCTGTAACTTCTACACTACCAATGCCAATGCCAGCAAGCAAACATTCGACATTGACAAATGCTTGTTTTTTATAGGATTACAAACAAAAATGTGAAGTAATTCTATAAAAATGAGAAAGATGCATTTTTTCTTTTTTGGGGGGGTAAAGAAGTCCCTGTACCTGTGGCAGAGTGCTTTTTCAGTCCTCACCCCCCAATATTACTCTGTTCTTTCTTTGTGTAGCTTTTGCCAGCCCATTGGTGAAAAGTGTTTAATTTTCTTAAGTGACCTGTCAGTAGAAGTGAGAGTGGAATTCAGGCTACAGAATGGAAACTGTAAAGCTGTACTGCTCAGCCCCCAATCGCAGTAAATTGAATACTGCATTTATAGTAGCCAGAGAGAGGAGCGTGCTGTACATTTCGAAACTGCACTAATGAGACATGGTTTGGTGAAGCCGATTGGTGGACTCAGACGGCTTTGCTGTTGTTATGTATGCCATCTTGTTTAAAGTATTTGAAAAGTAAGAGAGAGGACTTATTTCTGGGGGGGGGCGGCTGCTTCGCTCCAGCATTCTATTCAAGTGATGGCCACTTTCGTTTTCAGGGGTGAACTAGTGTCCGGTTGCAGGAGGAATGAGAGAGACTGCAGTCAGCTCTGACAGACTCAGGTATCCAAATTAAATTACAAAAAAACAAACAACAAAAAAGATAAGTTTGCCTGAGGTTGTCACTTGTGTGGGAGTATCGTGAGGCAGCTTGCATTGAAGTATATAGCACTGGAGCAGTTTCTCTTGCTAAGCAACAGAAAAAAATGGCACCATTTTGACATTCAGATTAGGTTGTTGTGGCCACTTAGAAAGCAGGGTGGCCACTACAACACTTTAGTGGATGAAGAGGCACTATAGGGTGATACTTGTTGAGAGGCCTTTAACTGTAAGTGAATGTACACCTGCCAGCCAATCAGGTTTCTCAGATTTTTAAGCCGATTTTCTGAACCAGATAAAGCTGTTGATGATAGAGAATGAGAGGAATTTGGCCAGAATGAATTTAGTCAAACCAAAAGCTAATTTCATTGTTTTTTAACCTTAGCATTATTCATATTGTAGTACGCAATTAAAACATAAGTCTTTATTCCTATGCTGTCCTGTCAGGTTGGTGGCCAGTTATGATTGCATATATAGTTACACTCTCATTTACATTTTTCCAGAAGCACAAAACAATATTATACCATTTAAAAATACACTTAAGCGTGACACTATCTAATAGAAAGCTCACACACAGTGGGACAATCCTGCTACAGTCAATTAAATCTAGTGCTATTCATTTTTAATTCTACAACCATTCATATGTGGATTTGTACTTGTAAGTCAGTGGGTATGATTTCTCAATTCAGTTTTTTGTGCTGAAGAAAACTGGACAATATTAATTTTAACTTGGAGGATACAGAAGTGTCTGGCATCTCTGAGGTATAATAAGAATAAAACATGAAGGAAATTAACTTGGGACATCCTTGCAGAGGTCTAGACTCAAACATGCCAAAGTCAATAGTAGGAACAGACTTAAACTGTAACTGACAATGACACTGGGTCTGTATTGCCTGCATTAGTGTACTGAAATCACAAGAACTATGGGCCAGATATTCAAAAGGGTTGCGCCATGCGCAATAGGGTTGCGCCTGCACAAGTCCGAAATTGCTCCATTCTGCGATATTCAGCAGGAGGCAGTTGCGCCACTGAAAACATGCTGAGCAACAGTGCAATGCAAATGAATGCATGCTGAACTGGAGGGGGAGGAACCATGCATAAACTGCACAGCCCGATATTCAGCCGGGCTGTGCAGAGCTGTGCAGGCGCAACCCCCAACCTGCGCCTGCACAACTTTGAGCCAAAAAAAAAGGATCAAGTCGAGGGCCACCCACAGGTGAGCTGCCACATTGCAGGGCGTGACACAGCAGCTGCCACCTGTGGCTGGCCCTCAACCCACTCCCTGTGTCCCCCCTGCAGCCCGATCGCGGGCAAAAGAGTGTAAAATCCCACCACCACCCCCACTGGCCTGATCGTGGGCATAGCACTAATTCCCCCACCAGCCCGATCGCGGGCAGCATGTATCTCCCCAACACATCCCTGGTGGTCAGTGGACCCGATAAGCCCGATCGCGGACTGGAGTAGTAAAACACAAACACACCTCTCCCCCAAACATATCCCTGGTGACCTAGTGTCCCCACCCCACCCACCACAGAAGCCCCACACCCCGCTCCCCCACGGCCGGTGGGTGGCAGCATCCACCGCCTGCCACCCGCGCCCGCCGACAACTGCCGGTAGGGCTGCATGCCTGGTGCAGAGCAGAGCCAATGGGTGTGCAGCCCTTACCATCTAAGCCAGTCCAGATTTGTGACTGAATGTATTCATTCACAAACTGGACTGTCTTATCTGATATGGACTGCGCCCATAGCTCTTGCTCTACCAATGGCGACAGCCTTAACAGGTAGTCAGTCGGCGGGCGCGTCAGCGACGAGTCAGGATGCTGCCGCCATCGGCTGTGGAGGGAAGTGGTGAAAGCTCATGGAATTAAGGTGGTGGGGGAGCACTAGGTCTCAGGGATATGTTAGAAGTGTTTACTCCAGTCCGCGATCGGGCTTATCGGGTCCACTGGAGCACCAGAGATATATTTGAGAGGGGGTTGTGTTTAAACTGATGCAGCCCGCGATCAGGATTATCGGTCCACTGGACCAACAGGGATATATTCAGGAGGGGGGTTGTAAACTGATGCAGCCCACGATCAGGCTTATTGGTCCACTGGACCACCAGGGATATGTTAGGGGAGGGTGTGTGTTTTACTACTCTGCCCGTGATCGAGCTGTCGGTCCACTGGACCATCAGGGATATGTTGGGGAGACACATTGCTGCCCATGATCGGGCTGGTGGGGATTTAAGCTATGCCCAGCGATCGGGCCACTGGGGGGGTGGTGGTGGGGATTTTTCACTCTTTTGCCTATGATTGGGCTGCAGGGGGCATCGGTCCCTGATGGCTGCTGCCTGGCAGGGTGCCAGGCGCAAGTCCTCAGGGATTGGCGCACCTGCATGCTAATGGCATGCAAATGGGGCCATAATCAGATGCAAATGGCTCCCCCTGTGCCTTGCATGAATTATGGTCCCATTTGCATGTCACCTTTTGAATATCGGAAATTTGCACATGGCGCAATGGTACTTGCACCACCGCAAGTTGACTGCACCACTCTGACCACTTGCAGTGTTGCAAGTTCCACTGCACCATGCACAGTGGCTGTGGCCAGGGGGTGATATTCAAAGGAGTTGCTCAAGGGCGCAACTACTTTGACTATCACTCTGGCCACACCCCTGCTCAACTATTTTGTGCAGTGCAAGGGCTTGCTCCACAAAATAGCGCAGTTTGAATATCTGGCCCAATGTTTAAATCTCTTTTTTTCAGGCATATAATGGGGTTGGAAGTGCAAAGGCAAATCCTCATTTCATTTTTATTTTTTATGCTTGTAAATCTGATGAGCAAAAATTGCCTGTTTTCACAGATGACAAGTTATTACTATTATATGAGTTGGGTACTTAATCCCCCTGAACAGAATAAGGTCAACATTTGTAACACCAATGTGCCCTGACCAAGTTGCACAGCCTGTTCTGTACAATGGTACTTAACAAACCATAGGTATCAACTTACAGTTTTAAATATTTGAAGCAGCTTTGGACAGACATCTACTAGTAAACAGTATGTGATAAACTTCTGCCATGCTGGCACACGCCTGTCTCCGAAAGATGGAAAATCAGCCTGGTTCCTCATGCCCTATAATTAGAAAAATACTTTAAGGAGTCCTGTTCAAACCACAGTAAACTAGTCTAGTCTCATCAATCAGAACACATAAACCCTCATTTATTTATTGAAAAGAGACAAGTATCACAAAGACATACATGCTGCTTCAATAAGAATATATGGTCTTCTATATTGGTCTTTTATAGCATTTCCATTCATCTCATTGTTCTTAGAGAAATGAATTCAAATGATAAAAAAGATTTGGAACATTGAGAAACATTGAGAACTGTGTGTCTTTCTGATACTGGTCACATTTTTTATATTCTTTAATTTTATTCTCATCAAGACAGCAGGAATACAGTTGACACATTTGATAATGCATATAACATCCATCAATTCATATAGCTTAATACAGCAGTATAAGACAAATAAGTTCAAGACAGAGTAATGGCAGGGTACATCATATATTCAGGAGATATCTTCAATCTGAGAATTTTCTCAAAACTATTTAGGGGACAAATGATTCATCTATCAGAGTAATGTAGAACACCCACGGTCTCCATACCAATTAAAACTCTTTAGTTCTTCATGTACACTTGACTGTAGTCCATTCAAGATAGTATAGCTCAGACATCACCGTATGCCATAAGGTCAGTGTGGGAGTTGTACTGGTTCACCAAAGGTGAGTAATAACTTTCTTTGCTGCAGCCAAATAGAAATATATTCTACTTTTTCTAGGAGGAATTGAGTCGTCCTTCCTAACATAAAGCAACACAAATTGTTGTGATAAGGTTATGTCATTACCCACTAGTTGTTTTAAGCTATTTTCAGTATCTTGTCAGTACTGAGCTATCCTTGGTCATTCCCAAAATATGTGGGTCAAGTTAGCCAAGGATTCTCCAGAGCCCCTCCAGCATGAGCCATAATTCACGGGTAGGAACTTAATTAACTTATCAGGTGTATTAAAGAACCTGAGTCTGCATTTCCAAATAAATTCAACCCAGTATGGAGCCTGGGAGAGCCTCATAGAAGGTAAAAATGGTTGCAACCACTTCTGTTATGTCATTTGTACATTTAATTCTAAATTCCATGCATGTAATGTATCTCTTGTGGATTCAAGCCAGTGTTCTCTCAGAGCCCTATATATAAGACTTATGAGATGGTCTTGGTCCTGTCCTCTGATGGCATCCATAAGCAGGCTCATCAGCTGAGGAATGGGGTTTGGGAGGATATTTCTAGGTGATTGTTTCTGGGCTAAAAATGTTCTCAACTGTAAGTACCTGTAGTGGTGAGAACTAGGGAGATGATAAACAGTTTTCAGTGAGGCAAAAATCACCACACCATATGAGTTCAAAAATTGCTATAACATAGATAGACCTCTAACATACCATTCTCCAAACACATGATCTAGTTGTGTTGGGAGAAAATCTTTCTCACTCACTAAAAGTCTAAAGTAGTAAAATATTTCTTCTAAAGCTGGGAGGGCCCTTATCTCGTATCGTGTTTTTAGGGTAGTACTTATGCCAAAACAGAAGTTTCTATACTTCGGAGGGGATGAGAGAGGGGAAAACACTATTAGAAGAATATTAAATAGATCATTTACTGCAAATGCAATGTGCTTCCAAGTTGGGTTTATTTGATTATTAAGCCAGATCAGTACTGTTTTGCAAGTCACCATTCTATGGTATTCCCTCAAGTCTAGAAGGCTCAAACCACCTTTATCAATTGGTAACTGCAGTATTGACCACCTGACTCTTGACTGTTTACCAGCCCATACAAACCTTGACATCATTCTGTTCCAAGACACAAAATAAAATTGGGTGGGGGTGATAGGTAAGGTCTGGAAAAAATACAATATTTTGGGGAAGACTCATGCGTATAGTTTGTATTCTCGTATTCTCGAACAGAATGGTAGCAAGAGATGAGACGAGACCCCCATCAGTTTTTTTATCTCTAGGGATAATAGTTCCAGATTCAGGAGCTCCAGGTGGTCCAGATTACTAGGACTATGTACTCCCAAGTACTATATTTTGTTATTTCTCCATCTCTCTGGCAGGAGTTTTTTCAGGGTTTGGGTAGGAGAGAGAAAGTCAGAGCTAATATCTCTCTTTTCTGTATATTTATGTTTTATCCAGAAATATTAGAGTAGGTTTTAATTGCCTCTGATATAGCAGTGATGGAGCTTTCTGGTTCCAACAGTGTGAGCAATATATTATCAGCATACAGGAAGAGGGTAAAAAGCTTCCTCCCAAGCAGTATGCCTTGAATCTGCAAGTGCCGGCATATGACTTGAGCTAAAGGCTCTATATAAAAAGCAAAGAGAAGGGGTGACAAGGGACAACCCTGTCTCGTTCCTCTGCTTAGGAGTATTGACATTGACAACTGCCCATTTATTTTTATATAGGCCTTGGGAGAGGTATATATTCGCTGCCTTAAAGATTATGTGTAACAGTTTTTACATATTTTTTATAAAAGCTTGAAAAGCTGAAATTCTAGTCCCTGTGTCATGATAAGCGTTTCCTGAAAATTACATGCTGTTTGGTTTTGTGGGTTTCTTTAAAACAGCATTTGTTAATTTGCTCTACAGTGGCTGAAAACTGGAGTTTTTTCTGTTCTTTCAAACTTAGAGTGTGATGACATCATTTTGGAGTAGCTTGCTGTTTCAGATTCCCAATCAGAGCTGTAGTTTGTAGAGTTAATGGTTTGCTGAGCTCTCCAAGTTTCTTACTAACCCAGTCTCTGGTTTGTGTTTAGATAGATCAGTTTAAAATATAAAAATATATTCTCATAAAAAGCTGATCGTTTCAGTTTCACTGCTGAATTGCAGTAGTGGAAATCTTTCTCTGTGAGAAATCAGCTTTTCTGTATCACAGCTCTCACTTCTTTCTAATCAAAAATCTGATTTTTTTCTAAATATATAACACACAGCTATTTAATGAATATAAAATAAATCTAAATTGTGTTCATTGACAGAAACAGTTTGTCTTTGAGGTAGCTTTCATAAATACATTCATGCAGGAAAATTTTTTTCATGTCAGATTGACAAACAGTACATGTGCTTGACACACTGTAGCAGAGTGTGACAGGCACTTGTCTGAACTCACAAATTTCAGTTCTTTGGTGGTTTCTGTGTGAAAATACATCATGAATGTGTATAACTAGAAACACTATGTGGCATCCCGATGTACCATTTCTCTGCCAACAGTTGAGACAGCTGCAGTCTACTGCCACCCGTTCCTGACCCACAAGCCCCCTGCCTTCTGCTCCTCATTCGAGGCTGCTGCATCCAGCTGCCCACTGTCTTCTCCCACATAGTCAGGGATTGTGCACCCTGCTGTCTCCATCCCCTGCCTAAAGAATCAGGGCTGCTGCACCCTGCAACCCCCTGCCCAAACAGTTGGGGTTGCTGCATCCTGCTGCCTTCTCTCCCCAACCCCCACAGTTAGGAAAGCTGCACCTGCTGCATCCTGTTCCTGCCTCCACTGTCAGGGCTGTTATGCTTTGCTAAGCCCTAGAGTGCCAAGTTCCCTGCCTCCATAGCTGGGACTGCTGCACCATGCTGCCCTAGCCACCAGAGGTGGGACTTTTGCTACACCCTGCTACTCACTTCCATTAACCCAAATGGGCAGGGCTGCTGCACCACCTGTACTCCATCTCACAGTCAGGGCTGCTGTACCCTGTTGCCCCCTGTGTTCTGCACCTCAGTCGAGACTTCTGCATCATGGTGTCCTTAATCCTCTGTCACCAGAGACAGGGCTGCTGCATCCTGCTCCTTTCTTCACATTTGGGATTGCTGTGGCCTGCTGTGCCCTAGAGCACCATGCCTCTGCAATTAGGGCTACTGCACCATGCTGCCACTTGCCACAAGCTTCAGGTCATTTGCTGCATCCTGTTGCATGCCTCTACAGTTGAGGCAGTTTTACCCTGCTGCCTCCCTGCCACTAGAGTCAGATCCTTTGCTACACCCTACTGCCCACGTTTCTTGTCCCAAACAGTCATGGTTGCTGCGCCCTGTCCTACAGTTTGGGTGTCTGTATCCTAATGCCACTTCTATCTCCTGCCTGAACATTCAGGGCTGTTACACCCTGCTGCCCTCTGTCCCCACCCCCACATTCAGGGGCACAGCACCCTGTTGCCCCCTGTTCCTTTCTCCACAGTCAGGGCTGCTGTGCTGTACCCTAGAGTCTCATGCTGCCTGCATCCACAGTTGGGGCTGCTGAGTCCTGCTACTCACTTCCATTGCCCCAAATGGGCTGGGCTGCTGCACATTGTGCACCCTGTGCTATTATCAGGGCTGCTGTACCCTGATGCCCACCTGTGTCCTGTCCCACAGTCAAGGCTTCTGCACCATGCCGTC
This sequence comes from Neoceratodus forsteri, assembly GCA_016271365.2. NCBI lineage: Eukaryota > Metazoa > Chordata > Ceratodontiformes > Ceratodontidae > Neoceratodus > Neoceratodus forsteri. The sequence goes on along the minus strand of CM057456.1, from coordinate 1,631,334,747 downwards.
CTTTGTCCCCTGCCACCATTGTGCCCTGCTGCCCAACACAGCCTCTTGCCTCCACAGGCAGGGGACAGGGTGCAGCAAATGCCCTTACTCTTGTGCTGCACCATTCCTGAACAGTTGGGGTTGCTGCACCCTGCCACCCTCTCTCTCTCTCACCCTCACAGTCAGGGACACTGCACATGTTGCCCCCTGTTCCTGTCTCAGCAGAATGTAGCAAAGGGTCTGACTCTGGTGGCAGAGAGACAGCAGGGTGCAACTGCCTCAACTGTGAAGCATGCTACAGGGTGAAGCAAATGTCCTGAATCTTGTGGCAAGTGGCAGCATGGTGCAGCAGTCCTGACTGCAGAAGCATGGGGCTCTAGTGCACAGCAGGCCATAGCAGCCCCAACTGTGTATAAAGGATCAGGGTGCAGCAGCCCTGTCTGTGGTGACAGGGTATAGAAGACAGCATGGTGCAGAAGCCTCGACTGTGGGGCAGGACACACAGGGCATCAGGGTACAGCAGCCCTGACTGAGATGGAGTACACATGGTGCAGCAGCCCTGACCATTTAGGGCAATGGAAGTGGGTAGCAGGGTGCAGAAAAGGCCCCACCTCTGGTGGCCTAGGCAGCATGGTGCAGCAGCCTCAGCTGTAGAGGCAGGGAACCTGACACTTTAAGGTGTAGCACAGCACAGCAGCCCTGGCTGTGGAGACAGGAACAGGAGGCAACAGGTGCAGCATCCCTAACTGTGAAGGTGTGGGAGAGAGGACAGCAGGGTGCAGCAATCCCAATTATTTGGGTAGGGGGTGGCAGGTTGCAGTAGTCCTGATGCTTTAGGCAGGGGATAGAGGCAGCAGGGTGCAACAGCCTTGAATGTGGAGCTGAAGGCAAGGGACTTGTGGGGCAGGGACTGGTGGCAGTAGACTGCAGCTGCCTCAACTGTGGGACAGAGACACGGTGCATCTGGATGACACATAGTGTTTCTAATTATACATGTACATGATGTATTTTCACACAGAAACCACTGAAGAACTGAAATCCCTCTCCTTTGTTGTTGTCAACTTACCAGCACTGTCATGCGCTGGGTATTGTTCTTGGGGGGCAGGGTGGGATGTGTGGACATTGGAGGACGAATGAATGCATCTCACACATTGGGGTGGTTAGGCCTAGAAGACGCCCTGGGGTGAAATGGAGTCCTGAACGGGGTATTCCTTGTCTAGTCCCCATACCCAAGGGCGCTGCCTTTTGTAGCAGGCAAGTAGCCGGGGCAGCCCTTGCAACCCATCCAACTCAAGTGGTGTTATGCAATGCCAGATCTATTAAAAATAAGACTGCAATTATTGCAGATCTTGTTGGAACAACTGATCTGGCTTACATCACCGAGACCTAGCTGGATGAAAAAGCTGGCCCTATCTTGGATGCTGCAATTCTGGCTGGGTACTCGGTGATACATCACTTGAGATTGGATTCCGGGGGAGGGGGGGTGGTCTTTCAGAAGACCAAGTTGGGCCTCACGAATGTACCCGTTGAGGGAACTGAATCATTTGAGTGTACTGTGGTGGCCGGTGTAGGTTGCAGGTTAACTCTCGTCTACCATTCACCCGGGGATGAGATGTGTTTCCTGCAGGAAGTTGCAGATTCCATCACCAACATGGCATTGGAATCTCCAAGATTGATGGTACTAGGTGACTTCTATGCCTGGGTCGATGACGAACTCTTGCAGTTTGGACAACACTTCCTCCAGGTTATGGCATATCTGGGACTTACACAGGTTGTTACCTCTGCCACCCATAAACATGGTCACTCTCTTGATCTGGTTTTCCTCCTGGGGATTGAGGCCTCCGATTTGGAGGGGGAACCTGTCAGTTGGTCTGATCACTACATCATGAGGTTCAACTTTTGTGCCCCCCTTCGAAGGTCTGCCCCTGTGGAAATGGTCAGTTACCACCCTTTATGGGAGGTGAGTCCTGGAGGCCTAGTGGTGGTGACTGACCTCTCAGAGTTTCTGATGGCCAGCACAAGTCCAGAGACTCTAGTGGTGGCCTATAATAAGACCATTTCTGTAGTCCTGGTCTTTATTGCTCCTGTCCATGTTCGTCCTCTTCCCCTTCACCCTCGGGCCCCTTAGATTGACAGGTCTTTGAGGGAGTTGCGGCGAGTAGGATGTAGGTTAGAGTGGTGCTTGCAGAAATCCACCCTGGAGGCCGACCACCTTAGATTCATGGAGCATTATCAGACTTACCAATCAGTGATCTCCCGTAAGAAGGCAGAATTCCTGTCCGGGAAGATCGCTGCCACTCAGAACCGACCAGCTCAGCTCTTCCAAACTGTTGACAGGTTGTGCAACCCAAACTGTCTGCAGCTCCGAAGACCTTTTTCGCAAGTGGAGTGTGATGAACTTGCTCGGTTCTTTGCGGCTAAGGTGGCCAACATCAGGTCGGAAATTCTTTCAACTCGCTCTATGGGGGCTGCTGATGATCGGTGTTTAGTCACCTCACCTCTTAGCTTCCTGGAGTGCCTTTGCCTTACTCGACCTCATGGATGTCATACGGATTGTCCAGGGTATGCGCCCTATGTACTGTAGTTTGGATCTGGGCCCAACATCCTTGATTATGGGTTGTTGGGATTTGATCAGCCCTGTCCTGGCAGTGATAGTCCGGTGCTCCCTGGAATCTGGTGAGTTTCCAAGCTCCCTGAAGGAGGTGGTGGTAACACCCCTCCTGAAGAAAGCTTCTTTGGACCCGGACTCTCTGGCCAACTACAGGCCTATCTCAAACCTTCCCTTTATAGGGAAAGTGATTGAGAAAGTAGTAGCAGTACAGCTGGATGACCACCTCACCATCCATAACATCTATGAACCTCTCCAGTCCGGTTTTCAAAAGAGGCACAGTATGGAGACGGCACTGGTTCGGGTGCCTAATGATCTCCTGATGGTGAGAGATCGGAGAAGCTGTTCTATCTTGGTTCTCCTTGATCTCTGCTCAGCTTCTGACACTGTAGACCATGGGGTGCTGCTTGGATGTCTGAGGTCCATCTGTGGATTGACAGGTATAGTCCTCAGGTGGTTTACATCTTTCCTCACTAGCAAGAGTCAGAGAGTGGTGCTGGGATTTTTTCCTTGGACCCATTCTCCCTGCCATGTGGGGTCCCTCAGGGTTCAGTGCTGTCCCCCATGTTGTTTGCAGTGTATATGCTGCCCCTCGGAGACATTGTAAGACAGTATGGGCTGAGGTTTCATTGCTATGCTGATGATACCCAGCTCTGCTTGACTTTTGCTCCCATCCAGGATAGAGCTGTTTCGGTATTTAATAACTGCCTTGCCGATATCCAGGACTGGATGAACTTGAGTTGGTTAAAGTTGAACGCTGGAAAGACAGAGGTGATGGTAGTGGACCTGGGTCACTGGACAGAGGGGTTGTGGGCTGATCAGCCCTCTGAACTTTTTCTTGGGGGCTCTCAGATCCTAGCCTCTGAACGGGTGTAAAAACCTGGGTGTAGTGCTTGACAATGGGCTGACTTTATGAGATCAGGTGTCAGCCATCATTAAGACTTCCTTTTATCATCTTAGGAATATCTCCAGGATTAAGCACCTGGTTCTGTCTGGCGACTTGCCTACTTTGGTCCACGCTTTTGTGACCTCATGCCTTGATTATTGCAACTCCCTGTACTTAGGGCTTCCTTGGGTTGATATCTACTGCCTGCAGCTCATACAGAATGCAGCAGCACGATTGTTGACTGGGGCCCCCTCAGGCTTCCCGTATTACTCCTGTGCTGCACGATCTGCACTGGCTGACAATTAGGTGGCAGATCACCTTTAAAGTTGGTTTACTAACTTATAAAGCCCTACATGGACTGGGCCCTGACTACTTGAAAGAGCTTCTTGTGCCTTACCACCTAGTGTGACAGTTGCGTTTGGCTGACGAGGGGTTGCTGGAGATTCCAAGGGCGTCTTTCAAATCTTCTGGGGCCCGCGCATTTATGCATGTGGCTCCAACCCTCTGGAATTCTCTACCCCATCAACTTCGGGAGTGCACGACTGTGGGAGGGTTCAAACAGGTGCTGAAAACCTTTTTTATGGTGCCATGCTTTTGGTGGCACTGAATAATTTGGATCCTCTACTGTTTTGATAGTTATTTTATTCTTATGTTCACTGTTTATATCATGATTGTTTTTATCTTACTATAAAGCGCCTTGATGGCCTGGAAGGCGTTTGTGCAAAATAAAATGTATTATTATTATTATATCTGTAAGTTCTGAAAGTATATGTGCTTGAAATTTATCAATCTGACATGAAAAACAAATGTTCTTACATAATTGTATTTATGAAGGCTACATCAAAGACAAACTGTTTCTGTGAATGAACAAAATTTAGGTTAATTTTATATTCATTAAACAGCCATGTGTTATATAGTTTGAAAAAAAATGAGGTTTGATTAGAAAGAACAGAGCTGTGATACAGATAAGCTGATTTCTGACAGAAAAAGATTTCCACTACTTCAACTCAGCATTCAAACTGAAATGATCAGCTTTTTAAGGGAAGAGAATTATATATTTTAAGCTGATCTATCTAAACTCAAACCAGAGACTGGGTTTGTAAGAAACCTGGAGAGCTCAGCAAACCATAAACTCTACTGAGTACTGCTCTGATTGGGAATCCGAAATGGCAAGCTACTCCAAAATGATGTCATCGCTCTCTAAACTTGACTGAGAAGACAGAAATAACTCCACTGTTTTCAGCCACTATAGAGCAAGTTAACAAAGCTGATTTAAAGAAAACCACAAAACCAAACAGCATGAAATTTTCAGGAAACACTAATCATAACACAAGGACTTGAATTTCAGCTTTTCAAGCTTTTATTAAAAATACGTAAAAACCATTTCACATGATTTTAAGTCTATGAATTCCTTTGGTTGTCCAAATTCGGACGTTGTCCGCCACAAAAAGAGCCACCTGACTCGATCAAAGGCTTTGTCAGCATTGAGGCTGACAAAGACCGCAGGGATCTTGTTCTGATTTATGTGGTCTAAAAGATGTATTGTTTGATACTGGTCACTCTTCAATAAATAAAAGAAGATATAAAAATTGAAACAATTAGTGAAAGGATCTACTGTATGCGTTCAAACTGATGAGTCAGGGAAAGTCTGTCTCACTTACATGCACAAGTGCACCCAGATAACTGGATGGCTCCATTCAGTGCTGCCACCAATTGACTGACTGCTAGGGTATCTCAGTATTGGTCTAGTCCTACTATTGACCAGTGCTCACCCAGTGCAAGGCCTTACTTTTTATGTTGCTTGCACGCATGTGCAAGAAACATAGTGCCATCATCGGAGAAGTCGGAGGTGTGTCACCTCCTCCTCCAATTCAGTCAGTGTGCTGGCAGGTGCGGCCCCTGCAAGCAATGCATTTGGAGCTGTCTATGATAACGCTCAAAAGCGCTGATGGCATACAGTTGAAAGGGGGCTAAACTGACGAGCACCGATAAGAGGCTTATCACGCGCAGCTCCCCACCCGCAGGCGCGTGCGCCTCACATGCACTGTATAGCTGATGGGGTGCCCAATCCCCTTCAGCTGAGCTGCATCCCCAGTAGTCAGTGCCACGCTGGGGCCCACCCCAGCGTGGCAAGCAATCCTATGGCGAAGGGTGCCCAATCCCGTCGGCTGAAAGCCCCCAATGTCCTTGTGCCATGCTGAGCCCACCCAGCATGGCAAACATCTGACGTCTTTTTTTATTGAAACCTGTAAAGCGAAAGCGGTCCTCGGCGCGTCTCCACCCCCCTCCACAACACACCCGCACCCACCCTCGCCTCAGCCTCCTCACCCCATACCTACCTCCGGACTCTGGCGCGATGATCTTCAGTGGACCGGGAACACGTCTGCACTCTTCAAAGCAGACTGCGAAATGAGGAAATGCTGGTAAGCTGTATAATGGGCTAGATAGGGGTTTCAACTTTGTTGCATATCTCAGGCATTTTTGGAATTTTTGCACCAAATTTTCAACATGGGGTTTTTGGGACCCCTTCACATGAATGATGTCACTGTCATGGCGTTATTTGGGCCCGAAGGGTGATTTCTCGCAGTGACTGCGCAGTGACTGTGAAATCACCCTTCAGGCCTGAATATGCCATGACAGTGACATCATTCATGAGAAGGGGTCCAAAAAACCCCATGTTGAAAATTTGGTGCCAAAATTCAAAAAAATGACTGTTTTATGAGCGTGCGTTGCTGCAGTTCATACGCAGGCTCGTAAGTTCACGAAATTTCAATATTTTCACTCCAGATTTTCAACATTGCCATTTTACCATACCTTCTTATGAGTAGTATAGCTGTCATTTTTCACATCTCACCCAAAATATGTTTCCGCCCATGTAGCGCAGAATGGCGTGGTTGGTGTCTGAAATCAATGTACAGGACAAATTAAGAAAATCACAGTGACACTGTTCATGAGCAGAGGTCTTAAAATGGCTATGTTGAAAATTTGGTGAAAAATTCCTAAAAATGACTGTTTCTGGCGTCGTTGCGCCAGTTCCTCATGCCTTTCGTGAGTTATAATTTTCAATATTTTCACTCTAGATTTTCAACATTGGCATTTTATCACACCTCTTCATGAGCAGTACAGCTGTCATTTTTCACATCCTGCCCAAAACATGTTTCCATTCCATGTAGCTTACAATGGCGAGTCGGTGTGCTAACCCAGTGTATGGGACACATTAAGAAAATCACAGTGTCACTGTTCATGAGCAGAGATCTTAAAATGGCAATGTTGAAAATTTGGTGAAAGAATTCCTAAAAATGACTGTTTTACGAGTGTGCGTTGCACACTTCCCACTCACGCTCGTAGGTTTGCGAATTTTCAATATTTCCACTCCAGATTTTCAACATTGCCATTTTACCACACCTCCTTATGAGCAGTACAGCTGTCATTTTTCACATCCTGCCCAAAACATGTTTCCGCCCATGTAGCGCACAATGGCGCAGTCGGTGTGCAAACTCAATGTATGGGACACATTAACAAAATCACAGTGACACTGTTCATGAGCAGAGGTCTTAAAATGGCTATGTTGAAAATTTGGTGAAAAATTCCTAAAAATGACTGTTTTACGAGCGTGCATTGTGCAGTTCCTCCGCACGCGCGTAAGTTCTCAAATTTTCAATATTTGCACTCCAATGACTTCCAAATACCTAAACAGCACATAGAAGCAAGCAACATTCGGCATTGACAAATGCTTGCTACTTTTGACACTCAACCAGCCCTTCAGTTACTTCCAGGAACCTCTTATCTTCTCTCTATCAATCATAGATCAGAGGCAGTCTGCCCCCATATTGCATCATCCTGTCAGTCCAAGGGCTAACCTCCCTTTGTCCCTTTGATCCTAGAAGCTGGCCCAAACCGATTCAGAGATCACAGCTAACCCCCTTCCCCCGAAGATATTGTGTACTACTGTATGCATTTTACCTACAAGCAGCCAAGCTGCTTCAATTATTTAATAAGGTTTTCACACCAACAAGTGGTCACTCCTGGAAAGTAGTACTTTCTTGTGACCTTCCTATTAACTATCTGATTAAGTTTCCACACCCACAAGCAAACAATTCTAGGAAAAAGCCCTTTCATATGACCTTGCTATGAATTCAGACATTTTTTTCCATGAGACCAGTTAACACTTTCTGACCAGCTGTTGCATATCACCATTCACCAACTAGGCCTCATATTCATGCTACAAATCAGTGTTTGTGTTACAATTCCAAACTTATATCCATGTTACACTCCCCCCCCCCCCCCACACACACATACAGAAAAGGAAGGGGCATAATCCTGGCAACTCCACAAAGTGCCTCTTCAAGTGAGGCTGACATCTTACCATTTGCCATCTTCTCTATGGAGTACACCCCCCCCAACTCCTTGGTCAATAGATCACAGCCTAGATAGTCCATCTGCATTAACACACTGGGAGCCACTGAAGTGCCAATGCTCATATTGCATTGCTGTAGCACCAGCCTTCTTAGTAACTTGACATTCTGCCCATTTATCCTGTGGAGTCATATTAAGTGGTTATGGTCAGTAACCAAATAAACTACCTCATTTACAAATATGGCTGCAGCATTTGCAGTGCCCATACCATCCCCATGCACTCCTTTTCAACCATGGCATAGGCCTCATCCCTGGGTAAGTTTCTGGCTGAGGTACACAACTGGTTGTTCTTCCCCTATGATTGTCACCTGGCTCAGAACAGCTCCTAGCCCATAGTCAGAAGCATCAACATGAATGACACACTTTGATGAATAATCAGTGCTAGGAAGCACTGGTGCTTGATACAACACCTCTTTTAATCCTAGCAGAATGCAGCCTCACAACATTCTGTCTACCGAATCTTTTCAGGCATTCTTTTCTTTGTCAGCCAGAGGTTTTGTTATGCTGTTAAAGCTTGGTACAAACCTTCAGCAGTACCCTGCATTCACCTGAAATGTCCTCACTTTGTTTTTAGTAGTGGGTGTGGCCATCCCTGAATGAGCTAATTTTTTGCTGGGTCAGGCAAGATGTGCCCACTGCTTACCCAGTGACCAAGGTATGATACATTTGCCATCCCTATCTAGCATTTCTCAACCTTAACCATCATGCCTGTGGCTTGTAGCCTGTGGAACACATCTCTCATGATCCTGACTTGATCCTTTCATGTTTGGCTGTAGATGGCAATGTTGTAAATGTACACCAGTATGAAATCATCCACCCTAAGCACAATGTGGTCCACAAACCTCTGAGAGGTGACCTGGCATTCTTCATTCTGAATGGTATTTCCCAGAATTTGAACAAACCAAATGGAGCAATGAAGGCTGACCTTTCCCTGGCATTAAGAGTCAGAGGTACCTGCCAATAGCTCTTTGTTATGTCTGTGGTAATCAAATACTTGGCTTCGCCTAGCTATTCGAGGACCTCCTCTGTTCTGGGCATGGTGTAGGTGTTTGACTTCATGCAACTGTTGAACCTGTGGTAGTTAATGCAGAACCTTGTAGTCCCATCCTGTTAGGGAAATAGCAGCACAGAAGAGCTTCAGGAGCTACTGGTCTCCTGTATCACTCTGAGAGCCAGCATTTCCTTAAAACAGAAGAGTCAGCACTAATAACCCCACACCAAAGTGTAAGACTTGTCCCAATTTCCACCTTGTGTGCAAAACCATTTTTTTACTTACTGTTTACTTCAGAAAAGTAGAGTGTATTACATTGAGTCTGCTGACTACCAAGTTAATATTTTCTGTAGATAGAAAGCCCAGAATCATCTGCAGCTTTTATCAGAACAGGGCTTCAGCAGTGGAAGATTCAATAGACTGCAGTGCATGTTAGAATTTTTAAAATCGCTGTTCTTTGTTTGCTGGTTCTGTTGTCCTCTCAAGGCTAAAAACAGTTACAGATGACTGTAATTAACCCCAGGAGAACAGCAGAATAGCAAAAAATAAGCCTATTGGGCATGCAAGACACATTGAGCCATTTGCATGCCCATTATGGGCACATTTGCATGGGAAGTGGTGGCAGGGTTGCACCTCTGTGACCTGCTCTGCCCTAATCTGATTGCCCGGTCCCATAAGAAGCAACTATTCCCTGATGCCAAGTGGTCCCTCCACCCTCCGATCACCAGCCCACCATAGCAAATGTTCAAACTCTCTTGCCTAGTGGTCCTCCTGCCCTCCAATTATCATCCCTCACAGAACTGTTCAATCTCTGGTGCCTAGTGGTTCCTCCCACCCTCTCATCAACAGCCCTGGTGTACATTCTATTTTCCTTGGGACTAGTGGTCCCCCCACCCACCAATTACTAGTCCTATAGATGAAAAGCGGGATGCAGGATGCTAGTGGTCCCTCCACTCACTGATCACTGGCCCCATAGAAGAAAAGCAGTCCCTGGTGCTGGTTGACCCTCTGGTCCACCCCCACCATGGGCACCAACACAACAGGTTACTGTCAAGATTGCGTGAGGAGAATAGCACAGACAAAAACTGCATATGCAAAACTGCAGGCACTACACCTGTGCAGAACAAGCTGCACAGACTCACCATGGGGGACACAAGTCAGTGGGGTGCAAGGTCAGTCAGGCATGAGCAAACCAGACACACACATCCACAAAAACTCTGCAGGGAACACCAGTCTGTGGGGTGGGAAAGTTTGGGGGCACAAGCACAATGAAATAAAATTTTCTGTGTGGGTCTACACCCTCCACACGCCCCTAAAATATAAATAATCAACCCCAATATTGGCAAAAAGGCCAGTAAAACAGCACTCCACACAAAAATGTCTCAGGGCAGCCCTGAACCCAGGTTGGCTGCACTGCAGCCTGTAACTGTAGTTGTTACACTACAGCATCAGACTGTGCAGGGGCACACACTCGCAATCCTGTAGTCATCCACTTGCATGGCAACAACTAAAGGACTAGCATTGTCATGTCTCATGCTGTAATCCTGGCCTATTTCTGCATGGCTTTTTGCCTGTGCTATTCTCCCCCTCACTGTCTTGACTAGATACCCAACAAAACCACCCTGCCAACCTCCCTTACCATAACAGCTGGTGCTGCAGATTCCACATGGTGACTGATACAGCTCTCCTTTCACCTCCTTGGCTGGTCACCATATGGAAAGACAGGGAGTATGCATCCAAGGTACTGTACAGAGTGCATCTCCTCTGTATTGTACAGGGAGTGCAGCTTGTGTACTGTACAGGGAGCACACTCCCTGCACAATACATAGGCCACACTCCCTGTAAAATACAGATGATGTGCTCTGTACGATACAGAGGACATGTGCCCTGTTCAGTACATTGGACACACACTCCCTGTCTTTCTATATGCCTTATCCACCTGTGCTAATTTATAACATTAAATTTGGTAAAGTCAACTTAATAAAACTAAGTTGAATGGAGAAGGAAACACTGAGTCAGAAACTGTAAGTTTTGAAGTGCTGGATCTGACCGCTCATAAACTTAGAGCAAGAAACAAATTAAGTGAACAGTTTGCAACTGGTCATGGAGGTTCGAGTAAGGAGGGTGCAGTCATTAGAAGTTTATTTAACACACTGGAAAAACAATACATATTGGAACTGAATGTAACCTGTAACATTATTACTCTGGAGACATACCTGGAAAAGTTGCAGGCACCTCGTGGTTTGAGACTGACAAAAGTACTGTCCTGTGGGTTGGAAGCATTCAGCAGAAGGGCAAAATGGGAGAGAGCTGTAGCCCTCTGCTCAAAAATTTTTATTGAGCTCATCATTACTGAGGATGGTGAGAAATATGAAAGAACTAAGTTAGAGATCCTGGATACACAGAAAAAACTGAGTAATTATAAGGAACATATGGACATTGTCAGCCTAAAAGAGAGAGACTTTATTGCAAAACTTGACAAATATGAGTCTGATTTGATAAAGAAAAAACAAGAAAAACTGGAACAGGATGATAACGACTATCAAGTTGAACATATCAATTCTTGACCCAGGAGATCCAGATCCACTAGCAGGGGTCAGTCGGGTTCAATGAAAAGAATGACATTACAAACTGATAAGGCTTCAGGTACCAGCTCTATCCCAGGAAGCAGCAAGGGTCCTCAAAAGAAAAGGGACAGCAACCACAACAGCCACACCAACAAACCAGGTAAAATGTAAGAAAAATGGAAAATCCGTAGAAGGACAAAAGGCAGGCTGAGAGCGAGAACTCTGAAGCGGCAGCAAGAAAAAGTTAAAATCACGAACCTTTCTCAGGTAACTGACTGAAGTGCAAATTAGCGTTCTTGAAAAAGGTCTGAACATTGCACCATCTAGGGACATTGATAATTTTAAAATACAAGTAAACCTATTTAAGTTGTTTAGAAAAATAAGATTAAAGGAATTTTTTGCTAAAAGAAGGTTGTCTGAAATGGGTTTTGATGTCATCACTGACACAATGGAGAGGGAAGGGGTGATTTGAATGAGGATCAAGAAATGGTAAATCTAATGAATTTAAAGATGAAAATGCAATTGTTAGAATGTGAGGAGATAGGTGATAATGTGGATACTGAAGATGTATCTAATTTGCAGTCCTTGTTAGAAGAAAATGAGTTTTTAAATAATGATGAGCCTGAGAGCGTTAGAGAACATACAGCGTTACAGGATTTGGGAAATGATGTGACTGCTGGGTTACTGTCAGAACACAGAAAACCGTTTCAGTCTCCCTCTTTGTTTTGCCCCACTGCCAATAATACACTGATCGGAAGTTTTGAAGCAGTGGTTTTAAAAAAGGCTGATAAAATCTTGAGTAATGAACACAGGGGTAAAAGAGACAATCTGAGTAATCAGGAAAGAAAATCTTTAAGAGAATCGATGACAATGAATGTGGTTATAAAACCATAAGATAAAGCAGGAAACACAGTTATCATGGATTCAGAGAATTACGTGAACAGCGTTTTGGAAATGTTGAATGATGGAACAAAATATAAAAAGTTAACTAGAAATCCTACAGACACCTTAAAGAAAGAATTCTTAGGGAATGGGGCAGAGCTAATAACTTCATTAGTGAAGAAGAACTGAAAATGCTATGGGAAGATAGTCCCACAGAGCCCACACTATACACACTACCCCAAATTCATAAAAACCTGGAAAACCCTCCTGGGCACCCAATTGTTTTGAGCATAGGGTCAATTACTGATAAATTAAATCAGTTTATAGATTTCTTTCTTAAAAGGTACCTTACTGATGTACCTCCCTATCTAAGTGATACAATGGACATTCTTGACAGGATGCAAGAATTTGAATGGAAACCAGATTACCTATGGTTCAGAATAGACACTGAGTTATTGTACACCAGCATTTTGCATATTGATGGTATAAAAGCAAGTGTTCAAGCCATGAGAAATAATACACAAAATTTGTACTTCCCCATTGAATTCATTGAAGCAGCATTGGACTTTGTCCTGACACAAAATTTTTTTTAATTTAGTGGAGAATTCTATTTATAACTTCAGGGTACAGCCATGGGGGCTACCATGGCCCCAAGCTATGCAAACCTTTATCTCAGGGCATTTGAAAATGACATGATACACACAGAAAGTAACAACCCATTATTCAAAAATATAAAGCAGTTGAACCACTCTGTAAATGATATTATATGTGTATGGAAGGGCCTCGAGGAGGATATTGAAGATTTTATGAGCTGGCTAAATGAAGCAAATGGCACTAACCTGAAGTTTACACATACCAAAAACCAGGACAAGCATTACTTTCATAGATCTCACTTTGTTTGTGGATGAGGACAATGAGGTACAAACTACAAATTTTAGAAAAGAGACTGCAAGTAACAATGTATTACGGGCAGACAGTTCTCATCCACAAGCACTCATAAAATCCATCCCCTTTGGGCAATTCCCCTGATTGAGAAGAAATTGTTCAAAAAATGAGAATTTTGAAAGAGAAGCAATAGAAATGATGAACAGATTTGAAGCTAGGGGATATGAGAAAAGCAAGCTTATGAAAGCAATACAGAGAGCTAGAAAAGAGGAAAGAACACAACTTTTGCAACCTAAAAAAATGAGAACTACTAAAGAGTAAACACAAGTAACATTTGTAACACAGTATAGCAATCAAGCAGGTCAGATAGCAGTAGTTGTTAGAAAATTCTGGCCCATACAGCACAATGACCCTTGACTGTCTGAGGAGATAGGCAGGGCCCCCAGAATAACATTCTCAAAGGCAGAAAATACTAGAGATAAACTGGTTCACAGTAGGTATACCACCAAGAAAATTGAACCAATAATGTGGCTGCCACCTCTCCCCAAAGGGATGTATAGATGTGGTAAATGTAACATATGTGCATATTGCAGTCAGGGGAAGGAATGTGAACTGGCTGGGTATAGCTACAAAGTAAAATTCAAAACATTCCTAAATTGCAACAGCACATATGTTGTATATGGTATATGGTGCCCGTGCAAACTCCTTTATGTGGGGTGGATAGTGAGGCCTGTTAAACAAAGCATGAAAGAGCACTTAAGAAATATAAGAGCGGGTCTCATTAATAAACCCAGAGTAAGGCATTATATCGAGAAATGTAATCAAAAGGTAGATGGTATAAATTATATGGCACAGGAGCAGGCTGAGAGTAACCCCAGGGGTGGTGACAGGCTAAATAAATTGCTGCAAAAGGAAAGCTATTGGATATATACTTTAAATAGCCTACAACCAAGGGGTTTGAATACAGAGTGGTAGTCAAATCCATTTCTGAAGAGAAAATAAAAATATCAACAGAAGAAATGATGCCATAGTGGTAATTATTACTATCTACTTCCTTTCCAGTTCTTCCATCCCTGATGGTGCTATGACTAGTAGATCCCCCAGCATATATCCATGAAAACAAAAGGTTGGAAATACAATAAAAGGGAGTGATCAATGTTCCAGAAATGAACTTTTAAGTAAAATAGAACAGTGAAAATTAAAAACTATCCAGGCAAATTATGTAATATAAAGTTTAGTTAGTTAAAATGTGTAATAACTGATATATTTTTTATTGAACAAAATGAAGATTAATTCTTGAAGTGTTGGAAGTAAATGGTTTGGGCAGAATGGATTTGAACTAATGTAGATAAGGCTAACTGCCCACTCTAAGACTGAATTGTGCATTATTCTCAAATTTATAATCTATAGTGCATAAATCTGAACCCAAAGGAACATAAAAAGGCTAATATAGAATAAGCTATTACTGATCAAGTTCAGAATAACCACACATCAGTAAATATAAGTAATGTTTATATAAGAATCATAAAAAATTAAAGATTTAAAAATATAAAAATGCAAAGCTATATGCTGTATTTGAGTTCATTTATTTTTCTGTTTGTGTCACTTCATTGTTAAAAGTGAATACAGATGCAATAATATTGTATATAATGAAGTGAGCGTTAAAATATTTTGAAAGATGTTTTACATGATCAGAAGTTTGCATCCTCCCACAGCCACTTTAAAGTAAAGAAAACAGGATGTGATATATGGCTATAATCAATAGGGGGAACTCTTGTATTGCAAAATTGCTATTTAAGGGAGAGGAACTCACACAAACCCCACCCCCTGAGGAAAACCACACCTTGGTCAACAGGCTGGGGTCTTTTGGGGCAGGATCAGCAAATTTCATGAGTGTGAGACAAGTTGTCTGGAATTGTCTAACAAAATTAAAGTTCTGAATTTTAAATGGATAAAGAGTCTCGTGCTTCCTTGTGAGTGCAGAGGAAATTTTGGAACAGTTACTGAAGACTGGGGCTGGCATTCCCCCTCTACTGCACCCAACTCCACACATTTAGCACACAGCAGAATTTGGTACTGTCTTTCTATATGGCAGCTGGCAGAGGAGGTGGGAGGGGGGCTGTGCCATTCATTGTATGGGATCTACAACACTGGCTCTTAAGGTGAGGGGAGTTGGCAGAGTGGGTTTGTTGGTGCCTGCAGTGTGGGGGGCCACTAGACACCAGGTCATGTATTTCATCTATAGGGCTGTTGATTGGAGTGTGGGGAGACCACTCGACACCAGGGAAAGGAAATTACATTACTAGGGAAGGTGATTGGGGGGGTGGTGTGGACCACTGAACATCAGGTACATTTTATACTTTACTGGGGATGGCAATCAGTGGAGAAGGGTGTCACTAGACACCAGGGGGTGGGTGTGCCTCCCAATTGCCACTTGGCTGCAGTGGTTCCAACAACTGATAAGGTGCCTGGAATAAGTAGTGATCTTGATCAGCGGTATTTGTGCTGTGCAAAGTGACCTGTGCTAACCCCTTTGCACAGCGAAAATGCACTGAATATCATGCTGCACTGGAATTCCTGTCCCATACTGTCCTTTGCCAACTGCATACATTATTTTTTTGTGTGTGTGTGCTAACCCTGTTAGGGTGTACAGCAGCTCCCTTTGAATATTGTGCATGGACACAAACCTAGGGCAAAGAGGGTGCAATCACTTTGCCATTGGGCAACGTATTGAATATCTGGCCCCTGATCTGATATTTCACTTTTTGTTAGCACCTAATGTCAGGCTGCTTCATTACATAGTTTATCTCATTTACCTTTCCAACCATGGAGTATGGGCCCTCCCATACTGCTTGCAGTTAATTTTGCCTTCGGGAGCAATAAACAAACTAAAATATCTTGTGACATTTGCTTTCTGGTTTGTGTCCCAAGCAAGTGTCAGTTTTGTCAGAAGGCAGGGCATATGTAAGAAAACTGATTATGTGCTCATTAAAATATGCACAATATTGGGGTTAAATGTTAATTGAATATAATTTAGATATGCACAAGGTCATACTGCCATTACCAATTTATAAAGGGCAACCTAAGCACTGTTCCTCGCTCTCTGTAAAGAAGCAGGCACAGGAGCCAGGTGGTACCTCTCATTAGAATTGGTAAGAAGGCTAAAAGAAAAGCACAGTTTATAGTATACTGTTTCACAGCATTAGGAAATTCATAAAGTTTGTTACTCTTTTTAGGTTTAGATGAGGTCCAATTTGACACTAGTCATAAGAAAATATTTACCTGAGTAAGTTGTCGATCGCTATTTTGAACACTGGAGTGCAGAGTACAAAGGCATGGCTGCATCAGGCACAAGAGCACTTTAAAGTTAGAAATACAAATGGGAGAACATGTTCAAGATGTTAATTTCATTATTTGATTCACTTTTGGTGAAGGTGGATTAAAAGAAATATTTAGAGTCTAATCTATTTAATAATCAGTTTGTACAAAGAATGAAGTATGGAGGGAACCCTTGTAATTTAACATGTTAGCAAATTGTGAGTAAGCTTGTAATGCTTTTAAATGAGGAATACATATTAAATGTTGTAAGTGATTTTCAGAAGGATTATGCAAATTAATTCAAGTGTCTGTGCACCACAGCTTATTTATAAGTGAGGGCAGGTTGCTACTTCTGTCTTATTTAACACACTGTATCATAACTGTGTTTACAGTTAAAGAGAAAATACATTATTTATATTTTTTGTTATAGATTGATATACTAGCCAGCACTCCCTGATGAAGGGGTTATCCCCAAAACGCTGGAGTTTTTTCTGGTTGGATTAATATTGAAAATAAATTAAAGCTGTTTTGAAATATTTTTTTAGCTTGATAAGTGGGCCTCTTTTGGTCCAAAACATTTTTTTTACTTTATTCGTAATCCATAACATCCCCATCAACCATTCTGGCAAATGCCTCTAGTGCAAAGCCTGTAAGAAGAGATGTAAGGTGGGTCATCCAAGAAGCTCTAAAAAATTAAAATTGTAGACATCATTTCTCAAAAGATTTTAGAATTGAAACTAGAGCCTCCCCTCCTGATACTGAGGAAATATTTTGTCATTAATTTTGGATTCTTAGGTCGGACACCTTATGCCAGTACTTAACGTTTGTTGCAGTGCCCTCTTGCAGATAATTCCATTTCACTCTCTCTCTCTCTCTCTCTCTATCTCTCTCATTTTCATGCATGTTCTTATTCCCCCTTCATCTGTAACTCATGCTAATGCTCCTCCAATTCTTAGTGGTTCTTTTCTCACCAGTCTGCCTTAATGTTGGCTGTCTGCTCCTCAGCTTCCAGCATTGCTTTCTGCAGCTCAGCTTCTGCCCTTACCTTAACCCAGAAAAGCTCCAAATGCAGCCTTTTGACCTGGTCTGATTGTGCAGCTGCCCCATTATAGGTATTGGCTCCCTCTCACTGTCTTCTGTGTGGACAGTTGCTGCCATGACCTCTCTTGTACACTTATCCTGGCCACTTCATGCAGGTGTGCTAGACTCAGTTGTGCCTGAGTGACAAGTATGTATGATCATCTTTCTATCTGCATTAAACTTTCAAGAAACAAATCAAAGTGTGAAAATGCCCCTCTGTGTAGTCTGTCTGTGACTGGACAGGTAAGCTTTCTATTGGCAATCTGTTTTATGGTGTTCTTGGTAAACACTTATTCCTGTCTCAGAGATCTCTGCTGCCAGCCACCTGGCACTTCAGGAAAAGCACGCTGCTCACAAACTACTTGTTACTAGTTTCTGAACAAAAACCACACTGCTTCATCTACAGTTTATGAAAAAGTAAGGGCGGTATCATAAGGTTGAGAACTAGGGCCCACCAGACTGTTGAAACTGTTGGACAGAAGGCAGAGATTCTAAATGAATACTTCTGCTCAGTTTTCACCAAGGAGGATCATGGAAATGGACCAGTACTAAAGAATGAAGAACACCGCACCAGTGAAGCCGACACAAACCCCTTCACAACTGAAAGGGTCCTTAAAGAACTAATAACATTTAAAATCAACAAAGCTATGGGACCTGATGCTATCCACCAAAGAATACTGAAGGAACGCATGGAAGGACTTGCCAACCCATTAGCAGACCTCTTCAACAAGTCACTGGAGAGTGGCGCAGTACCGGACATCTGGAAAAAAAGCCATGGTGGTACTGCTGCACAAAAATGGCAGCAAAGAAGACATTGGAAACTACCATCCTGTTAGCCTCACCTCAGTGGTGTGAAAAATCATGGAAGCATTACTGAAAGAATTGTACAGCATCTAGAAGCAACTAGCCAAACAGAGCTAAAGCAGCATGGCATCACAGTGGGGAGGTCATGTCAGACAAACATGATTGATTTATTTGATTGGGTGACCAGAATGGTGGACCAAAGAGGAGCAGTAGATGTAGTATATCTGGACTTCAGTAACAAACACGTTCGACTCAGTTCCACATAGGAGGCTGATAAATAAATTGGAACACACAGGAGTGGAACATAAAATAGTAGGCTGGATTAGAAACTGGCTCCAAGGGAGAACCCAGAGAGTGTTAGTAAATGTCATTCTGTAGGAGAAAGGAGTGGTGACCAGAGGAGTCTCCCAGGGATCGGTTCTGGGGCCAATTCTATTTAACATATTCATCAGTGACATCTTGGAGAGTTTGCAAGGAAAGGTATGCCTGTTTGCAGATGACACCAAACTCTGTAACAGAGTGGACATGCAAAAGGGGGTCACAGAAATGATTGCTGATTCAAAAAAACTGGAGGAATGGTCAAAACAGTGGCACTTGAAATTCAGCAACAGGAAGTGCAAAGTTATGCACCTGGGGAGGAAGAAACTAGGCTGGAAATATACCCTAGGAGGGAACAGATGATGGAAACTAGAGAGGAATCTGGGGGTACTCATATCTGACAATTTAAGGACAACCAGGCAGTGCAAAAAGTCAGACCAAAAAGCTAGCAGCATTCTTGGATGCATAGGAAGGGGTATCACAAGTAGGAAATGCGAAGTGATAGTCCCACTGTACAGGATCTTGGTGAGGCCTCACCTGGAGTACTGCACCTAGTTCTGAAGATTGCACCTCAAGAAGGACAAGGATCACCTGGAAACCATGCAGAGGAGAGCTACAAAGATGATACATGGACTACACAAAGAACTGTATGAATCAATATTAAACCATCTTAGTATGTACTCACTGGAGAGGAGAAGGGGCAGGTGGGGTATGACAGAGACATTTAAATACCTCAAAGGTCTCAACTCAGTACAAACACAGGATCTCATCACGGAAAACACAAATACATGGACAAGGGAGTACAACATGCCCCTGAAGGGAGGTAGTTTCAAAACAAATAGCAGGTAGTTTTTCTTCATGGAAAGGGTGGTGGAGCCCTGGAACAGTCTGTCCCCAGAGGCTGTGGCAGCAAAGACAGTGGGGAAGTTCAAGCTAGCATGGGATAGGCACTATGTAAACCTAAGGCAGTAAAGAAACTGAGAGGGGGGTAGCTTTCACTGGCAGACAAGATGGATCGCAAGGTCCCCTTCTGCCAGAACTTTCTTATGTTCTTATGTTCTTAACTTCATCCCTTCTGGCACTGGTCTTTCTTACTCACATATGCTAGAGAGACCAGATGAATGAATGACTCCCTGTAGTTCAATAGTAGTCTGACACCACCTGACTGAGTGCTACGTTATTTCATTCTAGTTCTAGTCCAGCTACTGAGCACTGTTCATCCACTGCAAGCCTTTACTTTGAAGATGGTAGTGCAAGTGTAACTTGCAAAGTATCTCTTGTGGTTATGCATGTCATTTTTTGCATTTAGTCAAGTTTAAGGATACAGTCACTGGGAGTGATTTAACTGCATTATATGATTGATGATGTCAGTGATAAGGCTTTTAGGGCTAAGCAAAATGCTTCAAACCTACAAAAGCCTGGGATCAATCCTCCAAATATCTCCTTTTCTTTCTTACTACAATTTATGTAGTATGAAAGAAATTGTTAAATGCCATTGCTGATGTCAGTGCTTATTTCATCAGAACAGCTACTTCAGCTTTTTAATAACTTGTCATTTATAACCCCATACTGTGATTAGAATCCTGGTCACCTTTCTTGCAGGTTGTGACTTAACCTCAACATCACATGAACTAAAGTTCCCTTCCCTGCAGCTCAATGGCACTCTGAATTTGTGCTCATTTAGCAGGCAAAAGGATCAATGCTTCAAATCTAGGCAGGCACACAGTATATTGTATTTTCTTCAAAAGGCAGATCAAATCCTGGCAGGGACTTAAACGTTTTACTTATCATTTTTTTAAAGATGGAAACTCACTTGAGTGGCAATCTATGGAGGTGTGGCATTAGCATAGTGAACTTTATGAGAAATAAACTTAGATAAGAAGACCAATTTATTCCAGTAGATAGTTTTTCTGTCAGGAGAGTAAGTCTTGACAGGAACATTGTGTGTCACTTTTACTAAGCTTGCAGTTTGAGATGTGATAATAATGGTGACATGAACTTTTCCTGTCAGTAAAATTCAGTTTTTCCATCACATATCATTTACAAACCCCTGCTGTGATAGAACTATGATCATTGCCTGTACAGATTGTGACTTAACCTCTACACCACACAAACTGCAATTCCCTATTCTGCAGCTCAGTGTGGCACACTGAATGCATGTTTGTGGAACAGCCAAAGACTCAGAAGTTTAAATCCATGTAGGTACACAGTACATTGTATTATTAGCAGGAAACATGGTTCAAAGCTTGGCAGGGATGTGAACATTTTTTTCAATTTATTTAAAGATAGAAACTCACCTAAGTAATGATCCATGGCAGTGTGGAGTTGAAATAGCAAATTATATGTGAAGTAAATATAACTAAGAACAATAATTTGTGCAGGTAGAAAGTTGTCCTCTTAGGTCTGGAAGTTCTGATACGAAAATGTTATGTCTCCTTTAAAAAGTTTGTAGTTTGAAGTGTACCAAAAAAGGTGACTTAACATTTTCTCCCAGGACTGCTTCATCCTTTCCTTATCTTGTAATTTCTAATTCCCTGCTGGAATTAGAACCCCTTGTCACCTGTTTTGCAGGTTGTGATTTAACCTCTGTATCACAAGAACTGCAATTCCTTTCCTTGTAGCTCAGTGATACACTAAATGTGTGATCAAATGTCTGATCAGTTAGGAGGAAAAGGGGCAACAGCAACAATTTCAAACAGCATTCATGGAATTACCAGTGGAGGGAACCATGGAGCCAGCAGCAAGGGAGGAGACATTAAATATTTTGGACATCTCTAACTACAGTATATTCATATAGAAGCAGAACACAAGGTACTTCAGAAGGGCCTTACATCTATTCAGGTAAACCCTTCTGAATGTTTTATAGACTTACAAAAGTTCAACACAGTACTTAACCTCAAGTCTTTTTTTGATCATTTGGAATTTAACAGCATGAGACTTTCTGAGCTTGTGATCTCCCACAAGAAGTAACAGACCATTATGCACAGGATATGAACGATAAAACTCAAGAGGCAATTTTAAAGGTTTTTTAGAAAAAATCCCTTCTCCTCCCCCATCCAGGCTTCAAGTGTTTGAAAGACAGTGTACTCAACAATTAAAGGAACATTTTTCTGAAGAACAAAAGCCATCCTTTATGAATTGTACTGAACTAGAGTTGAAAGCTATAAAGAGTTTAACAAAGTAACACCAGTATAACTATTGAACTATAAACTGTTTTTTCCTGTTGTTTTGCAAATTCCCAGGGAGTGGTGAGAGCACTGCTGGGAAAGGTACTGCTTTCATAATTATCAGATTTGGACAAGCCCTGATGGCAGTAGGGCACATTCACTTTCACAAACGGAGACTAAATTATTGACTCATAGAACTCTTTCCTCTAGAAGCACATTATTTTGATTCTCCTGACCAAGTAGTTCTATGTTATTTATTGCTATTGTTTTATTATTATGATCTCATTGGGGTGGATGGGAGGTGAGGAAGGGGTAGGACTGACTGCCTATTAGGTTAGTGATTGGATGGTTGTTGTATGTGAATATTTATGTTATTGTATTTAGACAGTGTGTTTGTTGGCTGTATAAATAGAGCTTAGGGTGAGTGAGGGAAAGGGGTAGTGGTTTTAAGACTAAGACTGTATTTAGTATATGTGGATTTTCATAGTGTGGCTTGTTGATCAGCAGGTGTAGTTACTGTATGTATGTGAGTGTCAAGCCTCTCAGGCTCAGCTGTTACTCATCCCAAGTCCTAGACCTCTGTCCCTTTGATGACATTTCCCTGCCAGCACCAGTGTATAGGCACTGTCGGAAGATGGGCATTGTGAGGAGGCAGGATGGTAGATGGCAGGGTAAGGGAAGTGCTAATAGGGAAAGCTGTATTAGGGTGGCGAGGACTAGGAGGTGCCCTGTGGTGAAATGGGACCTGGGGAGAGGTCAGATGTGTTTTGGTTCCCAAACCCAGGGCTTCCGCTGGGCTGAGTGGGCGAGTAGCTGTCAGGCTAGCAACCTCTACTTGTCCCCTTCAGGAAATGCTTTGCAATGCCAGATCGATAAGGAATAAGACCGTAATTATAGCAGACTAGATTCCCTCATGAGTCTGGCTTGAATGACAGAGATCTGGTTTAGTGATGATGCTGGCCCAGTCTTAGAAGCATCCATTCCAGCTTGATGCTCTGTGGTGCACTGTGTGTGGCGGGATCGCAGGAGCAGGGGTGTGGCCTTCTGTTTTAGAGCCAACCTGAGCATTTTAAGTCTACCTCATCATTTGAATGCACCGCTATATATGGGGGTCCAGGTGCAGACTGCAGAATCCTTCTGGTGTTCTGGCCTCTGTGGCACAAGGGAGAATTTCTGCAGAAGTAGTGGACTTCATCACTGAGAGAGTATTAGAGTCACCCAGATGGTTGGTTCTGGGTGACTTCAATGCTTGGATCAATGATGAACTCTTTTAATTTGGACAAGACTTCCTCCTGATGATGGATCCATTGGGCCTTAAGCAAGTTGTTACTACTGTGACCCACAGATGTGGTTAGGCCTTGGACTTGGTACCCTCCCTGGGGCATGGGATAGATAACCTCAAGACTGATCCAGTTGTATGGTCAGATCATTGGACGATAAAGCTGTCATTCAGGACTCTTCAGCAGTCGTGTCCCTCTAGTGATGGTCTGCTACTGCCCTTTAAAGGGGTTGTCCTCAGCATGACTCCAGGCAGTGATGGTCCTCTCGAGTGTGATGGTTGCTTGTTGGACAGGTCTGGGAGAGGTAGTAATGGCTTATAACAGGGTGTTGCCTTGGTCTCAACTCTGGTGCACCAATTCATATATGACCTAGGTCTTCTCACTTGAGATCCCCATGGTTTGACGGGGAGCTCAAGGAGATGAAGACCAGGGGTCAGAGTTTGGAGCATTGTTGGGGGAGGTTCATTACTGAGAAGGACAGGCTGACTTTGAAAGCTTACTATGGTGAGTATCAAAAAGCAATCTCTCATTAGGAAGCAGAATTCCTGTCCAGGGAGATTGCTGCAAGGAGGAACAGACCGGCTCAGTTCTTCCGGATGGTGGACAGGTTAGTCCATCCTTCCTGTCTTCAGCTGGTTAGAGCAGCATCAGCCACCATGTTTGAAGAGTTCACTTTGTTCTGTTCTAATAGGGTGTCTTCCATCAGGTCCATGATTGCCCCAATGGGACTACTGAAGCCTCACAGTGGTGAGATGATCATCAGTAGGAGCACTTTTCCTGTCTGGAGTGAGTTTAAGCTGGTGGGGGTGGAAGAGGTCAGTGAGGTGATTTTGAAGCTGTGGCCCACTTATTGTGAACTGGACCTGGGCCTGACACATCTCTCAGTGGGCTGTGTGGAGTGCGTAGGTCCACTGTTTCCTGAGATTGTTCGGTGCTCGCTCTCTTACCGGTGTTGTTCCCTAATGCCTTGAAAGAGGCGCTGGTGAAGCTCCTTCTGAAGAACCCTTCTCTGGACCTGGATTGCTAGCAAAATTATAGATTTTCTTGTTGTGAAAGGTTATTGATAAACTAGTGGCTCTGCAGCTCAAGGCACATCTCACTGCGTTTCACATTTACAATCCTCTATAGTCAGGATTTAGGTCCAGACACAGTATGGAGAATGTATTGGTCAGGCTGCAAAATGATATCCTTAGGGCTAGAGATAAAGGGGAAAGGTCAATTCTTGTTTTTTGCAATCTTTCTCCAGGATTTGACAATGTTGTCCATGATGTGTTGTTGGATCACCTTATGGAGCTCTTCAGACTCACTGGCATGATAATCAGCTGGTTTGAGTCCTTTCTCACAGACAGGATGCAGAGGGTGGTCATGAGGAATTTTTCTTCTTACTCAAAGCCTCTGTCATGTTGAATTCCTCAGGGTTCAATTCTCTCATCCTTGTTGTTTATGGTGTACATGCTTCACCTAGGGGGCATCATTAGAAATTACAGGGTTGGGTTTCCCCTCTTCACAGATGACATCCAGCTGTATATGTCACTTGCACCAGGATTAGAGATGCAGCGAAGTTAAATTCCTCCCATGAAGTAGACACAAAGTAGCCCACATTATGTTATTTTCAGGCTATGTGACGTGTCCATTAAAAACTGCTACTTCACTACTTCACCACTTCGCCTTGTAATAATGGTGATAATGACTTCACGTTGCTCACTTTGCCTTACTTCACTTTAAAGGCGGAGTGAGAATTTACAATTAGCCCACACACATCACATGACTTACACAGTCTAGGTCACCCCTGGCCCCAACTGTGCAGCAGCAGCCCCTGGCTCCAACAACACCTGGGCCCCCCCGCCTGTGCCTGGTCCTTCCCACACCTCGTTATTGTGGGAGTTCTTTACTACACTGCCTGGATTGCAGCAGTATAATGAAATATAATCTGTGTGGTGTGGAGGTGCGCTGTGGCCCCAAAGGAACTCACCCTGGCACAGGTGATCAGCACATCCACCTGTACAACCACCACCACATACAGTAGCAGGCCAAGGTTGCAGAACAGGGCAGTAATGCACCTGCTGGCCTTGCTGGGGAAGAAGGGGCAGCACAGCATCCACCTGAGCATGGTGGTGTGAAGTGGGGAGGGCCATGGATCAACCAGCTACTCCACCACCACAACCTGCAGCAGGTGACGGTGGCAACCCTGTACGACTACCTGCCACACAGGCCAATTTGTGCCTGATGTGGAGTGAGTTGGAGGCTGTTAACCACCATCTTGACAACGTTGAACAGCAGTTGGAGCAAATTGAGGAGCACCAGCAACAAATTATGGGGATGCTTCAACTGCTGCTGTTTCATCAGAACATTGATCATTAGTTTTAATTTGTC
Organism: Neoceratodus forsteri; assembly: GCA_016271365.2. Lineage (NCBI taxonomy): Eukaryota > Metazoa > Chordata > Ceratodontiformes > Ceratodontidae > Neoceratodus > Neoceratodus forsteri. The sequence goes on along the minus strand of CM057456.1, from coordinate 1,631,309,193 downwards.
CTTGCACCTACCACCCTCTGTGTGAAAAAATTGTTCCTGATGTTGCCCCGATCCATATCCCCTCTATCTTTTAACATTTTGGCCCTTCTTTGTGCACATCTCTTTTTCTGGATGATACTATCCTTTTGTACATTGTTGATTCCCTTTCAATACTTGATAGTTTCTATCATGCCCTCTTTCCTTGTGTTTATATGTAATGTCCTTTAGTGTCTCTTTGTCTGGCTTTATTCTGGTGCATACCCATCAACATTTTGGTTGCTTTCCTTAGTACAGCCTCCATCGTGTGTATATCCTTGCAGAGATAGGCTGTCATCACTGCACGCTGTACCTAAGATGAGGTCTTTCCAAATATATGTACATAGGGATAAGAATATTCATTTTTGGATTTCATTTTAATATGATGGCTCCCAATGCATCCCAGCATACCCCCAGACCTCCTTACTGCCTTCTTGCATACCTTTAGGTCATCTGACACCGGTCACTGTCCATTTTTGTTGTTGTTATCCCCCCATTCCCCCATTGTGCACTGTTATGTGTATAATGTTAAGTGTGTGTTCTGTCTTTCTTTCGCAAAACCTTGTTTACCTCCCAAAAAAGATAAGAACCACACCCAAAAACAGCTGAAATAAAATAAAGTACAAAAGTGTTGTCCTTGCCCTCATTATATTCCTACTTAACAAAACTAGAAAGCCAGCACTCCAGATGAATGAATGCCAAGAAAAAATGTTCACTGCTAGTGCAAATTTATTGATGGCAAAATAAGCCATATAAATGATTCGTACGCTTCGGTGGATAGGCCTTCATTAGGGGGCCCCTCTAAAATGATTAACTGGTCAGAAGTGGAACTTGAGGCAGCAATACTCATGCCAGCAGCAACTGCACTAGCACCAACAACGGGGACAACATCATTTCCTCCATCTATCAGTGAAGCAACAGATTGTGCTGTAAAAAACATTGATGGATAAATCCCTTTACTGACATCAGCTATGTACTTCTATGTACTAGAACACCCATGGCCAATCTTGTCACTGGCAGCAGTGCCATGGCCAGAAACAGTTTTTCTTGCACGTCTCTTTGCAGGAATTTTTGGGGATCACCAAGAACATTTTAAACAAATTTAGATTTATGAACTTTCAGTTTGGGGTTGATGAGAAGCCAAAAAACAACTGTGACTTTCAGATGGAGATTGGGCACTAAACAGATGCAAACACACAGACAGATTAAGATTGTACTGTGCATTCAAGAGATGCAGATGCCAAGGCACAACACCTTAACCAGTGCTCACAAATCCAAAACTGGAAAAAAATACCTTTTGCCAGTTGAGGGGTGGGGGCATTGCACTGCAGTAACAGTCCACTACCAAGATACCAAAAAGCAGCACAAAATGATGCAGATGGATAATAGGTTCACAGTGCTGCAATTACTGTGTGGCACAATAAAATGTGTCTGACCTGATGGCACATGTCGCACACACATACTCACACACACACACACACACTACAGGTAATGCGCAGCAAATTGAACATTTCAGTAATATAACCAAATCTTTTAAGCAAACTGAAATTATGCATTACACCACAACAATCAGCAGAAAAAAATTCCAAAATTACTGAGAATATTACTGTGTGTATACGAACACAGTTATACAACAAAAATATAACCAAAACAGTTAGAAAGACTGCCTTTTTCCCAGTTAATCTACCTATACCACAGATACACCCCCCCCAAGCACACTTCAACAATGTCTGTCAGTACACAGACTGAATGTTCTAAATTAATATTCAAAATCCACACAAAAACAATAAACACTCGATGATATGAGCACAGGAGGGTTTCCTACAATCAATGTACTATATTTTGAGCAAAGAAAATAGCTCAAAAAGGCTTTTTGAACAGTTTTTAGAGGGTTTGAATCTCAGAGCTCTGAAAGCAAACTGTCTTCAGCTACCACTACACACACTACACAGAACTGAGACTGTGCAGAACAATCTAGAGCCCATGTGACCTGCAGTCCCATGAATCAGTGCAAAATTTGCCTTAGAGATCACCAGCAAGGTGAAGTGATGCGAAGTACATTGATTTCAATGTACTTCACATTAAAATTGGTGTAGAAGTGGTTGTGGAAAGGCTGAGTAACGCAAAGTCATTGTTTCCAATGGCCTTCGCAATCGTAATTATAAGGTGGAGTACTCCATTTCGCATTGCAGATTACTTTGCGGATTCTGCCTTAATACACAAATTGCTTCAGATTTTGGCCACATTGCCCACCTCTAGCCGGGATGCAGGCTGAGGTTTCAGTGCTGAATTTATGCCTTGCACAGATCCAAGACTGGATGTCCTCTAGTTGGCTGACATTTAACCTGGACAAGACGGAGGTGCTGGTGATTGAGCCTGGCAATCAGCTAAGTGTAGATGTGGCAAGAGAGGCCATTGGTTTGATTCTCGGCTACATAGAAACATAGAGATTGATGGCAGATGAGGACTGCAAGGCCAATCCAGTTTGCCATTTCTTTTTCTACCTTATAAATGTGCCATCGGCTTTTGCTCTGTCAGTGGCCTATCTATTCATACTCATCTGTATTGCTCCCTTATGCCTAGCCCATGCCTGTTTGAAGCCCTGCACTGTATTCATAGCCACTACTTCCAGAGGTAGGCCGTTCCATGCATCCACCACTCTTTCTGTGAAAAATAATTTGCTCACATTCCCCCTTAATTGTCCTCCCTCTAATCTCATGATGTGTCCTCTTGTCCTGCTATTTTTCTTATATTTAAACATGTTAGACTCTTTCACCTTGTTAATGCCCTTAAGGTGTTTGAATGTTTAAATGCCTTATTGCGGCCTCTGCAAATGTGAAAAATCTGGGGGTCAGACTGAATGATAGACTGATGCTGGAGCCTGGGTGTTGTCAGTTGTCCAGAGTGGCTTTTACCACCTCAGGAACATCACCTAGATGAAAGCCTTAATCCCGTCTGATGACTTGCCCTCACTAGTTCATGCTTTTGTGACTTACAGACTTAACTACTGCAATCTTCTGTACCTCAGAGTAAATGGAGGGGGCCCTATGTCACCTGCAGCTGGTGTAGAACACAGTGGCCAGGTTGATGACAAGCCTTCCAAGGTATTATCATGTGACCCCTGTCCTGTGTGAGCTGCACCGGCTGCCAGTGAGGTGTCAAATCACCTTGAAGTTCAGGTTATTGACCTATAAAGCCCCTTTACAGATTGGGCCCCAGCAATCTGTGTAACATCCTGACTCCTTGTCATATCACCACTCTCGCCAATCCTCTGAGATGGGACTCCTAGTAGTTCCCAGGACATGGCTGAAATTGTCCAGTTATAGGTCCTTCGAGGTACCTGGCCCAGCCCTGTGGAACTTGATTCCTAGATCCTTGAGGGAGGCCCTCTAGTTGGAGGCCTTTAGGAGGATCCTAAAATCACACCTATTTAGGGAGGCCTGTGGACTATCGATAATGACTCCTGATAGAAAGTATTTTATTAATATTTATTTTTAATTATTTGGTCTGTATTTATTTCAGTTTGTATATTAATTCAGTTTATAATTTGTTGTGAGTTTTATTCCATTTTTGAACTGATTGTGATATGAACTATTCTGAACTTTGTACAGTACCATGAGCCCCAGGGAATGGGTGTTTTGTAAATAAAGCTTATTTACCAAAGTGGCAGACAAGGGTGGCTCTATAGTAATTATGAACACGGAGGACAGTGACACTGAGTAGAGCTGTGCAGAATACAAAATTCCACTGGCAGAATGCCCATGAAATTATCATTCTAATTCTGTGGAATTTTGTAGAATTTGTATGAAAACTTCTGCAGAATTTTGCCAAAATTTAAATTTCAGTTATTTTAATCTAGTTTTTAAAATGTGTATCAAAATGATGCCTACTTTGACAGATGCACAGGTACTGATGGCTTACATAAGTGCAACACATTTTTGAGTCCTACAGTGAAAGGGAGTTGAGTTGTGGGTGGCCAAAGATTTCATCAGAATTTTATTTTCAGTTTTTTCCATTTAATTTTAAAATTTCTTCTCCAAATGTCTCCATGGCTTCAAAGATTTTTTTTATTAGTATTTTTTTCTGGAAGTGACAGGCACTTTCACTTCATTGGTGTTCATTTCTCTGGTCTAGTGTCCCACAGCCGATTCCTTGGGGAGTCCTCCACAGGTTACCCCCCTCCCCGTGACAGGGCCAGAGAGAGGAGCATCGACTTTCTCCCCACCCTGGAAGCCTACATCTGGTTCTTAGGGATGGGCACAGGTTCACCAGCCATCATGGAGTCTGCCAGCTCCTATTATTTTTTCTATTTTCTATCCAGCCCCCAATCCATGCAATGAGCAAGGTGACTGACCCCCACCTCCACGGAAGTAGCTGAATGCTCCGGTCATGGTACCATCCCTTTTCTGGTCTGCCTGCGCTAGCATCCAGCCACCACTGGGAATCAGGCTACAGTGCAGTGAACAGTTCCTCCTCCCTGAGAAAGGAGAGCAGTCTACAGATGCTCAATCCTTCCTCTTCCCGACTGACCCCGAAATGACCCGAGCCCATTCTCGAACCCAGGTTGCTGGTGTGGCATGAGGTGTGGCATCCAGACCCTTAACCCTCAACACCACTGGGACAGCATGGCTTCAGAATTTAGAGAAACATGCACCATGGTTATGTGCACCAAGTTTTAAGTCTCAAGCTTTAAAAGTAGCTATGCTACAAGTAGCCAAACATTTTGCCAAAATTTAGATTTTAGTTTAGTATAATTTTGAAAGGATTCCTCAAAATGCTACCCTAAAGGTGCCTGAGTTATATGTAGATAAACATTTTCATGAATTTTAAATTTCCCACAAAAACAAAATAAAATGACAGTCTTTGAGCAGCTATCTTTTTGAGACAATGCATCCTAATGTCATTATATTTGGAACACCTTTGGAATCCCTATCAACAAGTGATCATGCCACATTTCAGATCTTTAGCTCAACTGAATGCTGAATTATGACCAAATTAATACAGTTCAAAAATCCATTGAGTTTTATTACATTTTTAATTTCAGTTATTTTTAGTCTAGTTTCCGAAAGTACATATTCAAAAAATACCAAATTGGCAGGTATACAGGTACTAAGGGCTTTCAAATGTGTACCACATTTTAGAGTTCCAGATTCAAGGAGGGTGAGTTGTTGTTGGCCAAACATTTAACCAATATTTAATTTTCAGTTATTTACATTTAATTAATATGTATGTGTGCATATGTATGTGTGTATATATATGTGTGTGTGTGTGTATGTATGTATGTATGTATATATATATATATATATATATATATAGATAGATATATAGATATATAGATATATATATAAAATCTATCTTTTTTCACAGTGTAAGGATTTCAAGAAATGTGCAACATGGGTATGTGCACCAAGTTTTAAGTATCACGTTTTAAAGGGGGCTGTGCAATAGGTAGTCAAACATTTTGTCAAAATTTCAATTTTAGTTATTTTAGTATAATTTTGAAAGCATTCATCAAATGTTATAAAATTTGTAAGTAAAAGTGTTATCACTACAGCAATGTATGTACCTAGTTTAACATTTCTAGCTCCAAAGATGCCTGAGTTGTTACATGCAGATAAAAATGTTCATGAAATTTCCCACAAATAATAAAATGACAACCTATGAACACCTATAATTTTGGGTGATGCATCCTAATGTCAGGATGTTTGGTAAACAATTAGAGCACATGTCAGCATGCAATTATACCAAATTGCATATCTGCAGCTTATTAGACAGCAGAGCTATGATCAAATTAATAAATTTGAGAACATTTGTGAAATTCTGTTAACATTTTGCAACATTTTATGGAATTGTGCTGAAATTCCACAAATCTGGAATTTTCTCATTCCACACATCTCCAACACTGAGGTGTATAGGCAGACAGAGATTTTTACACTTCTGTCATGTCTGTCCCAGCAAATGCATTCAAAACAGAACTGATGGGGTTTTGAGGGAGGCTCTAGCAAAGGGTATGATTACACAAACAATTTTTGAATATGTACATGTAGATTTTCCCAATAGGGTGGTCATATACATTTTGCTAAAAATCCATAAGAGACTGGAAACCCCTGTGGACCAACTTGTTGTGCCAGGAATGGGCTGTGTTACCAAGTTTTATCTAAATTTGTGGATGCTCTCATAAAGGAGCTAGTTTTTTGCCTTCCCTCCTTTATAAAAGACTCAATAGAAGTGCTTAATCTTCTGAAGGGGTTTGCTCTGCCTGTGGGTACACTGCTGGTTACTATGGACTAGAGGTGGGCTAAGTTAGAAAACTTCACAGACAAATTAGCAAATTTTACCAAATTTACTAAGTTCTCCTTAAAGGTGAAGTTCTACTACACCTTAAAGGAGAACTTCACAAACAGTGAAATTGCAAAATTTGCCTACAAAATTTGGCTCTGAAGTGAAGTTTGCAAGGATTCATGGGAAAGGAGGTCACATGGTGCTGCAATGAGCTATATTGCCATGCATAGGCTGAATTCAGTGAAGTGTGAGTAAGAGACAATTGGTGTTAAGTATGGGCTGCATCTTTGTGCTTAAAAACCTTTGAAAATAATTTAAAACATGCTGTTTTTTTCAAACAAATCACTCCATTAAGTGTCTACTGTGGCTTGGGCCTCAGGATTACCAATTATTATTTTTTTTTGTGTGTGATTTAGTTAAAGTTGTAGTTTCATTTTCTGTAGTGCGTGGTGAGGCAGTGCTGTGAGAGGGGGGAGGGGAACTTATCTGCAGCAACTTCCAGCAAGAGAAAGGCAGGTTAAGCAGCCTTTTCTGTCTTAGCATTACTAGTGCTATTGTAGTCAGTGTTTTGTGATTTTTCCTGTTTTCTTTAGTTTGTAATTTTAGTTCTGCAAAACTGTTTGGTGTGTTTTACTGAACAATATGCACTGTAGTTGGACTATATTGATTTCACTTTTGTTTATTGATTAACGTTAGCAGTTTTTTGTGTACAGAGCAACATGTAAAAATTACTTGAGTTGTTGCAGCGTGTGTGTGTGTCCGCTTAGTTCCTGAAATCCCTGTTGTGTATTGTTTGTGTAAAAAGAAGAAAAAAACTGGTGGCAGTGCAGGTGCTGCTAAAGATGTTGTTTCAGGAGGAGCTTGAATTTCAACAGAGGGTGCTGCCACTTCTGTAAGGTGTGCCTACTGCCCCACTGTGATGTGGGAACATCTCTTACACCCTCCACAGACTGCTGCCAGCATGGACAGGCTACCACCTCCACCACCCGTACTCACCTCTGCTTTTCCTCCCACTCAGCCTGGTGATTTGCCATGAGATGGGTCATCTGCCTCCCAGTACCCATGTGGGTCCCCTGCTTGCCCTGGGGGACATATTTATTGCATAGGTTGCAAGTGACCACACTAAACCTAATGCTAACTCCAATGTCCCATAGGATAACATTGCAATTTTAACAAGCTATAACTCCACCAGTCTTTGGAGTTAAGGGACACTATGTATCCAAACAAAAATCTCAATGAGTACTGCAGGAGTAACACATTATACCCCAAGAAAATTTAATGGGGTATGCACAGCATCCCATAATTACCTCTCAAATTCACAATGGTTTTTAATCCACATTTTAAGTCCTATAATCATCACAAATGCACCAAATATGCATCTCCTCTTGGACTACAACCATACTAAGTTTCAGAGAAATACATCAACAACTGATCAAGTTATGCTTAAAAACCCAAAAGGAGAAGTTGGTGGAAGTGGGGTGGTGGCATTCATGTTTCCAAATTATTCTCTGTCACTTCTGTGACATCCATGCAGGTGGGTGCTGGGGGAGGTGGCAACAAGAGGATCATTCTGAGATGTAACAAAATCTTTGGCTCAGGAACAGTGGTCAAAGAGGAGGTTGCTGGTGTCCTCCTAGACTACTGGTGGTGTGGTAGCACTGAGCCTGATCTGGATAGTAGGTCTCTGGTATGGATAAATGGACCTGTGACCAAACAGCTGATAGCTCCATTTGATGAATTACAGCACATTGGGCATAGGTAATTGGTGTAGTATTACTAAGCCCAAATGCAGTGGTAGTAAAACTCTGAGTATTTGCCAACATGTCACACTGGCAGTGAAGAGTGTAACTGGATCACAGACACAGGTCAGAAAATGTTAGAACTGTTTTGGACTGAGATTGATGAGTGAATGCAGCCTGTGGTGGTGGTACCACAGAGGTGGGAGTGGCACAGGTTCTTCAGTCTTCATAGATGGGGGAAGAGAACTGCTGGCCTTGATACTTGTGTATCAGTAGCTTCATCTTATCCCAGCTTCACCTTGGTGTACCCCAAGGAGAAGTTAAGATGAAGTTGCAAGACAAAGTTACCTATGGTGAATCTCCTATTAGACAGAAAGACTTTGTGAAATTACCTGCAAAGGTGAATTTGTCAAGTTTGCCTTAACTTCACCTGCGAATTAAAACTTTACTACATCTCTGCTATGGACATGAAGTCACTCTACACCACTATTCTCCATGATAAGGGACTCCGAACCCTTCAAAAAGCTCTTATGGAAAGTGATTTGCACTCTGCAGAATTGTGTGACTGTTAGTTACATCTTACAGAACTTGTATTGAGTAGCAATGTCTGTTCTTTCCAAGGCAAGTACTTTTTATAAAAGAAGAGTATGGCAATCCGTCTGCCTTGGTCCCTAATATTCTCAATATCTTTTTGGGCATTTGGGAATGGAGTGTCATCCAGGACCATGTTACTAACCCCTCCTTTGAAAAAGTACTTCTTTACAGGTTTTATATTGATGACCTGGTTTTCATCTGGGGAGGCACACTGGATGAATTAATGGAATTCAGGCACTACTTACAGGTTGACAACACAAATTTAAGGTTCACAATAAAACACAGTACTTAACATCTTGAATACTTGGATTTGGGCATATAGATGGATGGCAACAGGCTGTTACAAACTGACTTGTGTAGGAAAGTTACTGATCATAACATCCTTTTAATTAGCAGCTGCAATCTACAGCATGTGGTTAATAATATACCCTTAAGTCAGTTTTAACACAGCAAGAGAAATTGTTCAAAAAAACTGAATTATGAATTGAGAGCAGGAGAGATGCAAGATAGATTTAAAAATAGAGGCTAGTCAGATCACATCTTGGATGTTGCCATAGAATGAACAAACCAAGTAGATAGTGAACAACTGCTGCAAAACACTGGTGACAGACAGAGAACTAACCATAAGTTAAACTTTGTCATGGCACAGTTTGCAGTCAGGGAACATTATGAATATCATTCACAATAACTGGCACATCATGCAGTCAGGGTCAGGTCCTGTTTTGGGCAAACATACCGGTGATCCTATAAGAACTGTTTAGAGGAAGGCTCCCAGCTCAAGGGATATGGTGGTTCATAGCACCTAGGGAAAAGAGAGACAAGACTGGTGTCCCCTTCCCCCAAATGACATTTTTTGGTGTGTCAATTGTGAGCACTCCACAAATATATTCCGTGGTAATGTTTTTAAAGTATCCAGTTTACATCAAAAGTTTATCACTAGACATTTCATTAATTTTGCAGCCATGAATGTTATTTATTTAGCTCAAAATGGCTGTCAAGCATTTTATGTGGGCAACACTGCATAAAAGTTGAAAATCAGGGTGATGGAGCATATTAGTGAGATCAATAGGGGTGTTATTGATAATGTCCTGGCTAGACATGTTATGGAAAATGGCTATGAGCAGACCTTCTCTTTCATGGGTATTGAACGACTATATCTTGGCCAAAGGGGAGGTAATTTAGATATAAGGCATGAAGCAATGTGGATATAGTACATATTTTGAATGCATACATCATTCCAGGTTTGAATGATATGGTGGAACTGATGCCCTTTTTAGGTAACAATACATAACTATCATCAGAATCATGTGTTGTCTGGTTGTACTACATTTTTTGTTTCCTCTTGCAAGAGTACTGCTTATGGCCTATTTATCCTGAAAAACTACTATGAATTGCCATGTGGCACTTTAAACAATAGTCTATGGCATGCATGTTTGTGTTGCCTTGCAATGAAATGTACTATGTCTGCTTCTGGTGGTCCTTATTGGGTTTAACTTTGTGTATCCAGGGCTTTTGTACTCTGTTAATGGACTTTTTGATGTTATGAAATGAGAAGTCACTTCCTCCTAAGGTATCATGGACTACATCAATGGACTTTTTATCACTGCTTTTGAGGGAATGCTAGACCTTTTTATAAACTATTTATGAAAAATGTTTCCTCCCCTATCCCCCATGCCACTGCACCCTCACCTCCTCTTCTCAATCCTCCTTCTAAAGTACAATATATGATATTAATATGTGACTGCATGAATGTGTTATTATCACCTTGTCAGATTAGGACTTGAGACCTGTGATAATTAGCTAATATTGACAAAAAGAGTCTAATGGTCAGTTGTGGTGGGACTAGAACCAGAGTTCTTAACTAATAGGCAGTTGAAACTTAGCTCTACTGCATAACAATTCCTCTATTAAGATTTCGTTATGCCAAATTATGTGTGATATTAATTTATTAATTATTTTTAAAAGTACTTTTGCACTTTTTCTTATTTTGCACAATCTTCCATTAGTACATGTTTATAGTGCTAAAAATGTGTACTACTGGCCCTTTAATATTGTCTTTATAAATTTCATTGACCGTGAGAGGAAAGTCACCCATAATTAAGAACATGTAGACAGGCAAAACACTGGGGAGTCTGGTTCCTCTGCATTCTTCTCTTTGCTGCCCTTTGAATATAGTGAACTTTGTACATTTAAACTTGGTCAGCATTTGATTCAGTGGGTACAGCTGAAGGTGGCCTGTTTTTATTTTAATTTTTTGGCCTTGGTAGTTATCATATAGCACTGGCTATACCAGCAATAATCCTTTATGTGTTTTGTTTTACAGTAAATAGACTTGGCTTCCTTGATACAAAGTTTCACTGAGTTATGTAACTCCTACTTTTGAAGGTAATTATTGTGGCCCAGTTCTTTGAATAGATTCTAAACTCTGTTATTTTCCTTGTTCAAAGACTTAATTGCTGTAGGTAGCCTGGTGGTGCTGAGGGTTGAGGCACTCGATACCACACCTTGCACCACACCAGTGATCCAGGGGTCAGGAGTGACCTCGGGTTGCTGAGGGTCAGCAGGGGAGGAAGAGGACTGAGCATCCAAAGACTGCTCTCCTCTCCCAGGGATGGGAGGGTTGTTATCCTGCTCCTCAGCTGCCCCCTGGTGGAGACTGCAGGGCAGTTCCAGAGGTCACGAGATGCAGAAGTGAGGTTACATGTTGTGCATGTGCCTCCATGAGATACATGCCATGAGGGGAAGTGGGTGTATGGGTAAGAAAACAGAAAAAGAAATGGAAAAAGTAATATGGGAAAAAAGAAAAGAAAAGACTTAATTGCTGGTATGTAACATGCTTGAGAGTTTCCCTTCCTAACTATAGGGCTGAACAAGGCCACAATATTGCAGACCCTGTTAAACTGGAGAATAAAGTACTCGAGTGTTGCATTGACATCCTACATTTTAGCTAGAAAAGACCAATCAATTTGTTGCAGGAGGACTAGAAAATATGGGCGATTCTTAATCTGGAAAACATTGGCTTCTGAGGTGAAGGGCTCATTTAGATGGACACTCACTTAAGTGGTGATCCATGGCAGTGTGGAGTTGGAATAGTGAACTATATGTGAAGTAAATTTTTCTAAGAATAACAATTTGTGTAGGTAGAAGTTGTCCTGTCAGGCGAGGAAGTCCTGATAGGAAGATTTCACAGTTATAATCATCTGTTGGGATTAGAGCCATGGTAATCTTATTTGCAGGTTGTGACTTAATCTCTACACCACAGGGATTCCTCTCCCTGTAGCTCAGTGACACACTAAATGAGTGATTACTTAGGATACAAAGGATCAGTAGCTCAAATCAAGGTATGCCCGCAGTATATTTCATTTTCTTCAAAAGATACAGTTTGAATCCTGGCAGGGACTTACAAATTTATTATATTTTTTTTCATTTGTAGTCCTCTGCTGGGATTAGAATCCATGTCATGTGGTTTAAAGCTTGTGACATAACTACTACACCATAGGCCCTACTGCTCAGTGGCACTCTGAATGTGTATTTGTTTATCAGGCAAAGGATCATACGTTTGAATCTAGGTAGGCAAACAGTATATTGTATTTTCTGAAAAAGACATGATTCAAATACTGATAGGGATTTAATCATATGTTTCAATTTTTTTTAAGATGGAAACTCACCTGAGTGGTGATCAGTGGTGGTGTGGCGTTGGAGTAGTAGATCATATTTATTGCAAAAAACATCACTAATGCACTAGCTAGGCTAACGCAAAAAAAGTAGGGAGATGTGGTATTAGGTTTTCCAACCCTAACACCCAACCCTGCAGGCAGGAACAGGCATGGGGTGTGCCTTGGGGTTGCCAGCCCTAATGCTCACCTCATTCTATTAGTGAATAAGATGAGATGGGTACAGTTTATGAGAATGGGGTGAGTGTTAGGGTTAACAACTCCAAGGCACACCCCATGCCTGTTGCTGCCTGCATGGTGTGGTGGGTTATTAGAGTTGGAAATCCTAATGCCACATTTCCCTGCTTTTGTCACTTTAACCCTAACTAGTGCATTAATAACATTTTTTGCAATTCATTTCCTTAGTGTTTTAGATAGTATAATCACATCCTCACTTGCCTGTGGGAGTGCACTGAACTCCAGGCCTTGCTCTCCCATACCTCTACCAATATATATGTAAGTTGCTGAGGAAGCGTTGGTCCCTCTGGAACCTGTGCTTCAAATATTTGCAAAACTGCAACCAAATTGTCACCATAGCCTTCTTATTACCCCACCTCATGAACCAGGTACTGAAAATTTCAAAATCCCCACCAAAATGTGATTCTGCACCACTGCAACATCATTCCATGCCACAGTTTGGCCAGGATTTGAAAAATGATAGCTGTTGTGTTCATAAGGTAGTGTAAAAATATGCCAATGTTGAAAATTTGGGGTAAAAAAAATAAAATTACCAGAGTTATGAGCAAGTATAACAAAATTTAAACACATGCACATAACTTTGCCACTTTTACATGTTTTGACCCCAAGTGTTGAACATAGTCTTCTTTTGACCCCACGTGATGAACAATGGCAGTGAAAGTTTTTACATCCTGACAAAAGGTGATTTTGCCAAGTGACCACAAAATCACACTTTGGTCTGAATTTGTGGAATTCCACTGACATTGTTCATGAGGTGGGGTCCCAAAAAGGCCATGCTGAAAATTTGGTGTCAAAATATACAAAAATGGCCAAGTGATGAATCAAAGTTGAAAACCCCATTAAAATACATTGAACTATATTTAATGTAGTTTCTCATATTGCTGTCACCGATTCCAGCAGCAAGACGTCTTCAAAGAGAGAGTGGATTTTCACCCTGGGACCTATTCAGGTGAGTGAGAATGTATGGGTGGGTGTGGAGGATGTGGGGTGGTGGATGCTGAGTTGGAAGTCAGGGTGGGGGGTGAGATCGGAGAGGGACTGTTTTCTTATTTACAGGTTTAAAAAAAGATTGTGGTTAAGGTGCAAAAATAAATTAGGAGTGCTTCAGTTAGTCAATACATGGCTATTATATAATCTTTTGTGTCTTACTAATGGGGCTAATAACTGTTTTTCTCAAGCATGCATTCTATGTATTCCTTTGAAATGTACACATATTTCCCCCTTGATATTAATTACTATTTTTTAAGAATGAGCTTACAATTTAGGGGCTATATTTCCCCTTTTCTTGTACAAATTAACTGTATATATGGTTGTCTGTACTCTTGAGTTTTTTTAACATCTCTTTCACAGTTGTGCATTTGCAGTCTATATATATTCAGTCAAGATGCGAAAATAAGTTTGTGAAGTCCCAGTTGGCCAATAATGCAGCTTACTGTATGTATAATACTTTTGCTATACCCTTTGGCCATCCATCTAATAACTGTTCACTCCAACATGCATGTCATGTATGTGTTTTAGTGTACAGATGAACAGTTTGTACTGTTGTCCTTACTTTGTAAATTGCTTGGGCAACTGACAGTATAAATGCATTTGTTCACTCTAGCAGTATGCCTACTGGGATGGCTTGCTATCTGGTTTTACTGTTCTGTGCCTTACAACTCATGTGAGATGAACTGAATTGCTTTGAGTCTGTCAGGTATTTTTAGCATTTTCTATTCAGTACATGCAAAGGATCTGTTAAGTTGTTTTGCACATGTACATTTGTTGATAATGGATGCCGAGTATTATAGTATTGTCTTGTCATGTATTAATGCATATTCAGTGACAGTCACATTCAATACCAAGTGCATTTGTGGGTCTTAGGAAAAAAATTGATGTGTGATCAGGGAAAACATGCCTGCAAGTCACAAATGATTTTCCTCACAAAAAAGGACTTTTTGTGTCACTTGTGAATGCAGGAATAGCTAATAAGTTAGAAGATAGATAAATTAAGGAAATAAATAAATATGATATAATATTATTACAAGAGACATGGACTGGAGATAATCAAAAGGTACTTACAAACAGATTTATGAAATTTGAAGTGAAAGGCACAAAGCCTAAAAATAACTGTGGTCAGAATAGGGGCAGCCCAATCACACTGGTTACAACTAATTTACAAATGATTAAGGAACCACAAATTGTCTCCCAATCCCCTCCCAGGAATGATGAATGCAGTAACTTATGAACTTTTGGCTGCTTACTGGCAGTATTTATTTTGGCACAAAGATACTATTTTACATTCCTCATTATCATAGTTCAATCACAATACACAACTCTTGTCACAATAATTTTCTTCATTCCAGCCTTCTTCTGGCTGATTGTTCTTTTTGTGTTTCAGGGTCTGGAGACTGTGAATCTGGCCCGCTCCTCCATCACCAGAACCAGGCTGGTTCCTCACTTACCCGAGCCTCGGCCCTTCAGTCCTGGACACTGTGAATCTGACGCCTGCACCTACCCCCCCCCCCGCATTAACACCCACGCCTGGGTTCCTTGTCCCCAGCCCATGTAGCTTCTCCCCTCCCCCTTTACAGCTCCTTCCATCCCCCGCTCCTCCATTCCCTTCTTCCACTGCCCTGTCTCCAGCTTGAGAAGGATGGCGGGGCTCCCCCTTGCGGGTTAAAATCTAAGTCCTTTCTTGGCTATTTCCCCCAATAGGTCTCTGAATGGCCTTAGGAATTCAGACAAATGCACCCTGTCTGACCCGTATACCATCACTTGATCAAATGAGATGTCCTTGTGCTGGATGTGCACCCCATTTCAATTACTGCCCTCGTTACCTTCCTGTTAAGGTGCTGCCTCACCTTTTTGATTAACTTGATGTCACTGGCTCCCCATCCAGACCCTCCAGGTGGTAATCTCAGACCAGCCAATGATCACTCCCAGCCACCACCCCTTGATCTTCTCTAGGTCCCTGGTTATGGTCTGCCCGAGCACTCTCCACGGTACACCCCCCAAATCGTTGCCCCTCCAAGTGGATAATAATACAATCCAACCTTCCCCATTGTGCCCTTAGTTCATCCAACAGGGGCTGCAGCTCGGACCAGCTCATGCCCATGATGCCTTTCCATTGCACCCTGGTGTGCTCCATGCTGCTGCATAACTGTGTCCCTCTAGATGTGGTAGCCGCAAACCTCTCCACCCAGTAGATGAAGGAATGCCCCATTATCCTGACCTTTCTCTTGGAACCTGCCATGGAAACAAAAGAAACAGTGTGAGTTGCTGATATCACCACCTGACATACCTCCTGTAGCAGTTGGACCTCCAGCACCCAATCCCTTTCAACTCCTCCTCCTCTGAAACCCCTTTTTTGGCCACCTCTGAGGCTGACCCAATCCAAAAGAAGTGGGGGCCAAAATTCCCCTGTTCTTCATCTAAAAAGGCTAGGGCCTCCCTAAGCACTGCTCCAACCTGAAACCCAGGAGCCATCCCCGTGGTGGAACAAAGCCCCCCAGCCACCCCCTGAATGCTCTCATATGCCTCCAATGTGGACACTGAGTAGCTGGCAGCGTGTGGCTCCCGTACCAAAGTCACCGTGGTCCCTCTCCCCCCTTGGTCCATTTTTGACCTGGCCAACATGATGACCAATCCATTCTTGCCCCATACCATGCTCTTGTGTTGTAGTGCCATCCCAGCTGCTGATTCACGTGGGGCCACCACTTCCCCAACCCAAAAGGTCCCTGCTGCCATAACTGCAAAAACAGCCCTGAATAGGAGTGTCTCTTGGGCCAAGGAGCACACCTGCTGTGTCACCTCCAGTACCCCAGCCAGCAGCTGACCCTTAATGGGGCATCTCCAGCACTTCCTAGTACTTTGTCTCCTCTGCTAGCCCGCAACCATCCTTTTTACTGTCCTGCTGGCAATGGCATCCTGCCACCCCCTGTTCTGGCACACCCAGCTGATGCCCGCCAGTTGCACCACCACTGTGGTGTGGGCCAACCCCTCTTTCCACTTCTCCACTATGAACCTTCTTACCTGCTCGTCCCGGGTTGGTTTGATCTTGTCCTACACATGCTTCCCTCTAAACTCCTGGAATCTTTCCCACCCACCTTCATAGGTTCTCAGGGTGTTGGCTAACCAGTAACCTCGGTACAATGCCCTGGCTGTATCCTTCCAATCTCCCACAACCAGCCTTTGACCCTGGTACTGTGCGTTGCCACCTGTGGCACCATCTCCCGGAACCCTTCACGCTGTAAATCGGAAAGACTGTCAGCCACTTCATTCTTAAACCCTACTACATGTTGTGCTTTGAAAGACAAGTTCAATTGCAGCCCCAGTAATACCATGCTCTGCATGATCTTGCACATGATCTCTGTATTCCCACCCTGTCTATTAATGACCTCCACTACCCTTTTATTATCACACCAGAAAAGGATGCACTTTCCCCTCATCCTGGTGCCCCACACCTCCAAGGCTACTCATATTGGGAATATCTCAAGGAATGTGATTATCATTAATACCCCACTTGCCCTCCAATGCTCCAGTCATGCTTCTGACATCCAATTATCCTGAATTTATGCTCCCATTCCCAGGGCACCCGAGACATTGGTGTACAATTCCAGATCCGAGTTTCGCTCCCAGTCATCTTTCAAGAATGTTACCTCATTATAGCTGTCCAAAAACTTCTTCCACACCTTAAAATCCTCCTGCACCCCTTTTGACACATCCACCCAGTGGTGTTGTTGCTTAGCCTTTCATGTCACCCTACCCAGTCTCCTAGTAAATGCCTTACCTGGGCTAATGGCCTTACATGCAAAATTAAGGTGCCCCGGCAGTTGCTGTACCTGTACCAGTGGCAGCCTCCTCCTCCCTATTACTTGAGCCAGTAACCCCCTGAGCCAGGCGACCTTGGCCCCGGGTAGACAGAAGCATCCCTGCTCCATGTCCACCTCTATTCCAAGGAATTCTAATCTATGGGCTGAGCTCTCCGTCTTTCCCTGAGCCAACAATATTCCAATATGTTGGCACATCACCTTGAAGTCCTGCAACATCTCCTGTGCCTCTGCCAATGTCTTGTCAATAAGGAGAAAGTCATCCAGGTAGTGCACAACCCTCTTGTGTCCATACCTGACCCTGAATACCCACTGCACCAGGATCTGAATGCCTCAAAGGTGGAACAGGCCACCGAGCAGCCCATTGGCATGGCTTTGTCAAAGTAGAGCCTGCTCTTCAATTGGAAACCCAGAAGGTCCCAATCTCAGTGACTGATTGGCAATAGCCAGAATGCTGACTCTATATCCATCTTCACTAGCCATGCCACCTCGACTGCCCTGATCAGGATTATGGCCTGTTCAATTGAGGCATAGGACACTGCTCTGAGGTATTCTGGTATGCACTCATTCACTGTCGATCCCTCCAGGTAAGACAGGTCATGGATCAAACAGAACTCCCTCTTCTGCTTCTTTGGTACTACTTCCAATGGGGACATCCAAAAGTCATTGCAGAGGGTGGCCTCCAAAGGCCCCTCCACCCGACTTGAATCTATTTCCTTTTGCATCTTGCCCCAAATTACTTCCTCCTTCCCCCTTACTGACCTAAGGTTCTTTGCCATCATCCCTGCCCGCCCCCTTGAAATCCCAGCATGGAAACCCTCCAGAAGCAGTGCCCTTCCTTTTCTGTTAGAGTAATCCTTAGTCCATGCCTCCACCACTTATAAGGAGATAGGCATGCGTGCCAGCACACAACCCCACCGTCCCACTGTTGCCATGCCTCTAATTCCATCCGTAGTTCTAACTACAACTGCCCCTATTGTCTCCCCCATCTCTGGCCCTGCCCTCCCCCTGGCCCCCCTGAAAGGGCTGTTCATTGTACTGCCCACCATTCTTCTACCTTTTGTCCTCTCCTTGTCTGCAGCTGGACACTGGGTGTGATCCCCCACACTTCACACAGACGTGTTGGAATTTACAATTATTCCAGGTGCAGGAGGCCCTGTTCAAACTCCAGCAGGTCTTAACTCCTGGTGCAGGGGGGTTCTTCTTTTCCTGCTCCCCCCAGTCATACCCCTCTCTTCTGAAAGGGATCTCAACCACAATACAGAATGGCTGCAATCCCAACTCAAGTCCCCTTTTGCTGCCATCCTCCTCCTCCTCCGAAATCCTTTGCTATATTTTAACCAGCAATAACCCAATTTTGCCTTATAAGTGTCTCTAATGATGGACATGTATGTGAGCAGGGGAATGTCAATGTCCAGCTGCTTTTCCAATACTAACACACTGAAAATGATGAACCCTGCCTGCCAATTTTCAATGGTCATCCCCTTGTACTTGACCTTTTCTGCCGTATGCCCCATGACTGCCAATGCCACTGCCATCTCAGACTTCCCCACTGATTCTTTCTGCTCATACTTCTTAGCTGTGTCCTTGTCCACCAGGCCAAAGATGTCTACATATTCCCCTTTCCAAATCTTTTCTTAAAGTGAGGCTGGTACGTGGTTCCCTAGTGTTACACCTGTGGGGCCCTCATATAGTTTCCTGCCCCCTGGCCTAGACACCACCCCCCTGGCCCCCACCCCATCCCCTTTTCCTTTTATGACCTGCAGGGCCCACTCCATCTTCTCTATCCCCTCATCCCTCATGTCACCCAGAAGCCCATCTAGGTACTCTTTCAGTTCACCCTCCTCGGTGATATCAACACCATCCTTACCCCCACCCGGAGCTAGACCCTCTGGCTCCAGTTTGGGCGTGGGTGCCAGGGTGGGTGCGGGGTTTGGTTCCACCAATTTAGGCCTCTTCTTGGCCTTGCCTCTTAATGGGCATTCATCCTTCTCTTTGCATTTTTTCAGCACCTTCTCCTTTGACTGTCTCGATTTGGCTGTCTCCACCAACTTGGTTACTTGGCTCATCAATCTTGCTGCCTTCTTCATCATCTTTCCACTAAAATTTGGGGTCCTCTTGGGTGCCATCATCATGCCCTGTGAATACTATGGTTGGGAAAAAGCACACCATGAGCATACATGTCCATTCCTCAGGCCTCTGTCTGTACCTCTGTTCACCTGGAGGATTGGTATGCTGTGGCACACCATTTTACCACCCTGCTGCCTTGGGCCCCCTTGCCCAGAGGCCCCTGGACCCCACTACCCCAGCTCAGTTGGAGTCTGACTTTGCCTGAAAAAAAAATATTGGAAATTCAGACCGATGAAGCTGTGAAATTAATCGAAGGGATAAAAATGGTGGTGTGCTTGATAAACATAATTCTTTGGTGAAAACATTTTTTTGTTAGTATTAAAAATGCAAATAGGAAATTAGTCAAAGTATATGGTAGGGATAATGCACCATGGTACAAAAAACAATGTAAAAATCTTAAGTTTGAGATTAATAAGGTTGGGAGGCTGATAAAATATCCAGATCTGTTACTTTATAAAGGGCTACTAGATTTAAAAAAGGAGTAAAAGTTAATGTTAAGAAATAAAAAGAAGACCTTCCAGTTACAGCTATGGACACAACTACAGGAGGCTATAGATAAGAATGATAATAAACAATTTTGGACATTGATATCTTATGGAGAGCAAAAAATATCTAGTAATTTTGAGAAAATAACCCATCCTAAAATTTGGCAAAAATATTTTAGTAACCTATATGCTGGATTAAGGGAAGAGTCAAAATTATTATCCATTGTAATAAATGACACATCTACTCAATTAACAAATCAACAAGAGAAATGGCTAAAAAATACAAGTAATGAAATAAAGAGTTAAATTAGAAGTCAAAAAAATAATAAAGCAGCAGATGTAGATGGAATACCAGCAAAAATATTTGAAGTAGACATTGACTGGTGGGCAAATTTACTAGCAAACCCGTACAATTTTGTTATTGGTAATAGTTTAACCCCCAAGTCTTGGCTAGTTACTGAGATTGCCCCTATATACAAAAAAGGAGACAAAATGGAACCAGAAAACTGTAGGCCAATCTCTTAATATGGATTCCAGAAAAAATATTCTCAAGGATTCTGCTAGAGAGAGTAATGCTATGGATAGAAGAAAGGGGCATTATATCAAAAAAAAAAAAACAATTTGGATTCAGAAGTAAAAGATCAACCATAGACAATATCTTTATTTTCATCTATCTCATACATAAGCAAGCTAACTTGAGAAAGGGGGGGTTTATACTGTTGCTTTTTAGATTTAAAAAAAGTATTTAATAATGTAAATAGAGGTACTTTGTGGGAAATAATAATAGCATGGGGAATAGATCAAAAACTGTTGGAATTAGTAATGATGATGCATACTAATACTACTACAAGTATAAGATATTCAATGGATGGAAAACTAACATACCCAATAGAAGTAAAAAAAAGGGGTGAAGCAGGGATGCCTTCTGGCACCACTATTATTTTACATCTACATAGACCAAATTATTCACACTCTGAATTTGCAGGATACGGATGCACCTAATATATTGGAATGCAAAGTGAATATTCTCACATATGCTTAAGATGCAGTATTAATATCTAAATCAGTAGCTGGTCTTCAAAGAGCATTAAATGTATCAAATGTTCCAGCAGAATTATCATTGGAAGTGAATTGTAAATAATCTAAAACAATGACACTGGATAAACCTAGGAATAAAAAAAGCATGTTGGTGTTAAATGACAAATCATTACAAACAGTTAAGGAATTTAATTATTTGGCTGGTATCATAACCAATAATTTGAACTGGAGCCAACACCTACAAGTTAACAAGCAAAAAGGCAGGCAGCTGGTAGCTGGGATAAATAGATTTGGAAGAATGTATGTAGACAACTCTTATAAAGATATGCCTGATGTATACACAGCAAAAACTAAAGCAACTGTGCTATACTCCGTGGAAGTCTGGGATTTGGAAGCTGTACCCAAAACATTGAAAACAATTCAAAATATTTCCTAAGAAATGTGTTGGACCTGCCAGTGATAGTATCAGGTGCACATCTCAAAAGAGAAACAGGTTTAGTATCTCTTGGATTAACAGCTAACACAAGAGTGCTAAATTTTTGGCAAAAAAATGGTAAAACATCCAGAAATCAAGTTGAGATATGCTTGTTGTCAAGAAGCAATACAGCACCAATATGTAGATGTTTGATATCTTTCCTGGTTCATTAAATTGAATACAATGATTCAGAAGTCAGGGATGCCTACTATGTTTAACAACTGGACTTCATCTAATATAAGAGAATACATAGACAACATAAAAATCAGATGGAAAGATATCGAATTACAGTTAGACAATATGAAGATTTCCTCCTTATCGGTCCTCAAACTATATAAAGGGATTACTGCAAAAATAGGGAGTCAGGATTATCTAAATTGGTGTCAAAATATGCTACATAAAAAAAATAGCAAGAATGAGATTTGACATACATTTTCACTACAAATCTCAGATGATGTAATGGGAAACATTGAAAGAACTTTGTGAGTGTAAATGTGGAAAGAATGTTTTTATTACAACTATTCACTTATTACTCAACTGCACCTTATTAGATGTAGCAAGGGGAAATGGATTAAGCCATTATTAAACAAGATAAGTGAACTAAAAAAAGAAGATGTACTGCTAAAATTTATAGATGGACATAATATGACCTATTCATATGCTGCTATTAGATTTTATCTGGAAGCCTGTAATATATTGAAATTGTAAATTATGCATGGCAAATTATTATCAAATGTTTGTTATATAGTGTAACATGTTTTTAAGTTTAAGTGTTTATCTAATGAATATACACTTTTAAATCAATAAACTCTGACTTTTGACTTTGACTGTGTCACTCAAGATACAAAAAAAAATTTTTTTTTTCATATCACGTGTTAGGGAAAAAAAGATTAATAATCTTAAAAAACAATATTTCAAGGGCTTTTCTCTAACAATTAACTGCAGAATCCAGCTAAGGGGTCCTGATAAGCAAGGTACATGTGTTGGTTGCTTTCCAGAATGTCATTTTCGTGGTTTTCCAGATTTGAATTTTTAGGAAAAAATTTAAATCAATATGGCAGCATATAAAAAAACCTCATGAAAAGTGTTCCCACTGAAAACATTATTCAGCTATTTTGAAGTGCTAAGCATGCTCAAACCCCAGATTTTTAAAATTCAATAACTTTGGAACAGTTTAATATTTGTTCACCAAACCAGTGAAAGGCATTTCCATGGGACAAGCCCTTTCTACCCTGAAAATGTCAGAGGAAAATTTCACATTGCCTGTGCACTACACGATGACAAAAAAAAACTCCAGAAATTGTAATTTTCTGCATTGTTTTGCTACCTGCATCTCAGAATCCACACATTGACTTGACAGGAACTTGACACTTCAAGAGATCTACCCCCCACAAGACTGGACATGCAAAATATGTGAAAATCCGTTTAACAGTTGCAAAGTCATTAAAGTGCAAAAATTGGGGTTTAACATTAAAGTGCCTGCTCAGCCCATCTATAGTGGTACAACTGCACCAATATAATGAGAAATTAATTTAGCTACAAACAATATGTGTAGGTAAAAGGTAGTCCTGTGAGGACAAGAAGTCCTGACAGGAAAATGTCATGTTACCTTTATTAAGAATGCAATGATTAAAGCAGACTTTCAGAACATGGAACTGATGCAAAATATATTTCAATCTCAATATATTTTCATTTGTTAGCCAGCTTCTCTCCTAGAAACCTCCTGGTTCACTATGTCGAATAATGCCATGGCATAGCACCAGGACAGTAATTAGGAGGAGGCCTGAGTTTGATTTCCAGTTGTAAAAAATATTTTCTTTCTCACTGCAATTTATGTTGCCAGCATTAATCTAGTGATAAGCTTTCTGTTGTGCCATGTGCAGTAACAGCACCGTGGCAGAGCATCAGGAAAGCAGTTGGGTTGGGGCCTGGGTTTGACTCCCAGCTGTGAATATGTTTCTTTCTCACAACAATGTATGCTGTCAGCATGCATCTCTCTCTAAAAAAAAATCTGCTGCATAATGTGAAATGATAGCACAGTGGCAAGGCACCAGAATAGTAACTGGTAGGGGGCTTGGGTTCGATTCCTATTTTGAACATGTTCCCTTCTCACTGCAATTTTTTCCTTTTTTTTTTCTTTTTTTCCTGTACAGATGGGTGGGTTCATTCATGATAGTATATCAAACTTCCATCATCATCACTTCCATATAACCTACCCAAAACTATGTCTATGTCTAAACTCCCTTCAGTATATATGTAAAGTTATATAGGTGGTTCTTTTCACTTTATACAATATTTATAACTTCAAATTTAATTCTTGTGGTGAATGAAGTACAGGTTTGCTCAAATGAGTGCCAGGATCCATTTAATTTTTTAAAATGCTTTTTCTATTTTACTTAAATATATCATCATAGCTATCCATGTCATGAAATTTGTGTGGTTCTGTGTCATTCCACTGAGATAATATTACCTTTTTCCCTATCAATATGGAAAAAATAATAATTAGGATCATATGATGTTCATTAAATTTATCATCTCCATTTATACCGAAAATCAGAATGCCAGGATCAAAATGGAAGTTCCTCTCCAAGATTTCCAACATTAAGTAAAAAATATCTGCCAGAACTGAGCTAACACAGGACAATAATTTATAAAAAAGTAGTCCCCTTTTTATCCTGGCATCTTTGATACTTGTTGGAGAAGATATTATCACATTTGTGTAATTTTGAAAGTGAGAAATATGTCCTATGTATGACATTAAAGTTCAGTGAAGCAAAAATCATGGTACTCACCACCTAGTAAAGACAAAGTTGCAGCCAAAGACTTGGTCCAGTGTTTTCAGATATTTCTTAATATTTCTGAAGAGATTCTCTCTGATGGCTCTTTAGTAGTACTGCAGGCAGCATATAATTTTTCTAGAGATATCACAGAAATTTCTCGAAATATCTGTTCATGTTTTTGGCTGCAACTGTACATAGGTAGAAAGGAATCAGTGCTCAGTTGTATTTATGGAAGTGTCTTTAGTACTAAGTTTAAAAAACTCACACTGGAACAATTGCCTTACATGTTTCATGCAAATATAATGCTTTTTCAAAGGCAAGGCATCTATGTCTGGACTTAGTAAATAGTGATGCTGTTAAAGAGACAGTGTTCAGCTATTCAAAAACAATGTCAAGTCAGGGGGCCAAATTAAAACTGTGTCTAATTGTGGAAAGTGCTAATTATACATACATGCACACAGTAATAAAGAGTGCTGTGTGGAATTTTCAAATTGCAGTGAAATTAAGTATAGTGGAATTTTGAAAATTCGGCCAAAATTCTGTCAAATTTCATTGGAAACGGAATTGCAGAAACACACGGCTGAAAAAGTGGAATTAGTTTTTCCAAAATATTTCTGCAGAATTGCATTCCTTGAATCTCAATATTTTCCATGGAACTGGTTGTGGAATGATTTTCCATGGAAAAATGCTGTTCTGTGGAATATTATTTTGCTGATCTCAATATTTTCAGTGGAAATGGTTGCAGAATGATTTCCAATGGAAACAAAATGCTGTTCTGTGAAATATTATTCTACGGATCACAACAGGCAAAAGTCCACAGAAGAACCAGTGAAATTCCTGTGGAAATTCTGCTGCTTAATGGTTATTCTGCATTAATGTCACCGATGGAATTCCACATTCTGCACAGCACTAGTAATAAATATCTAGAATAAGTACCAAACTAAAAACAAGAC
Source organism: Neoceratodus forsteri (assembly GCA_016271365.2). Taxonomy (NCBI): domain Eukaryota; kingdom Metazoa; phylum Chordata; order Ceratodontiformes; family Ceratodontidae; genus Neoceratodus; species Neoceratodus forsteri. The sequence continues at coordinate 1,631,283,980 of CM057456.1, read as the reverse complement.
CAGTAGTTTAATTTATTTTATAAGTGTTACACATGTAACCATAGATTCAATGCTATATTACAGAACTACAACAGATAGTCACTAAATTATTCATTCCTGGTATGTACAAGGGTTCTTGTGTCCAAGTGTGCATTGCCTGCTGCATTTTCTTCTTGACACTATGAACCTCAGGTTGCAACACTGAAGGAAACTAAAGAAGATATTAAAAACAACAGTTAGTAAAAAAAAAAGACAATAATTTCATAAATCAGTTTTTCAGAAATGGTGCCAGGTATAACCCATGGTTCAGCCCAGGCCAGAGACAAGCAAGATATCAAGGATTCAGTGCTACAGTAGAAGGGGAAATCAAAGAGGAGAATTGGGGGAGAGGAAGGTGCAGGAAGAGAGGCTACAAGAGGCCAGAACTCAAAGCATTAAATTCAGTAACAATAGTCCAATCAGTGCTAGAGGGTACAAAAGTAATAACATAGATACATAGATACATAGCTACATAGACAGTGTCAGCAGATAAGGGCCTATGGCCCACCCAGTCTGCCCATTTGAGCCTGTAAGTTCAGTTTGTTTTCCTAGAAGTCTGTTGCCCCTTACCCCTGACTTCTAGAATTCCTTTATGTCTATCCCATGCATTCTTAAATCCCATGATTGTTTCAGCCCCAACCACTTCCTCTGGCAGGGTGTTCCACTTGTCCACCACCCATTCTGTGAAGAAATTCTTTCTCATGTTTCCTCTGAATCGTCCTCCCTCCAACTTCATCCCATGCCCTCTAGTCCTGGAACATCTTTTTTGCTTAAAAATAGTGTTTTCCTGTACCCTGTTCCTCCCTGTAAGATACTTGTATGTCTCTATCATATCCCCCTTCTCCCTCCTCTCCTCCAGGGAGTACATGTTCAGTTCTTTCAACCTTCAATAACACATCAGACTATAGTCTTACTGATACAGAAATTGAAGTGTTCAACAAAGGACTGTCATTTGCCTCTCAGTTCTAGCAAACAGATTTGAAAAAAATAACAGATGTATATAAACTGTGCAGAAATCTAATCCTTAAATCATTTTTTGAGAAAAGAAAAAATGGCTATCCAGACATGGAAACAACTATTGAAGAAATTCCAACTACTGACAATAATAAAGGGATTCACCCATTCGAAGAAGGCTCCACTTCCTTTTTTTTTATTTAGTAAACTTTATTAAATTTTTTCAACAACAGAAAGAACAACAAAACAAACTCATGCACCCAATACAGAACATGGTCCAATGTGCACATGAAAAAGCTGGAGTGAGGCAAAACTAGCAATGATAACAACCATCTTTCCCCACCCACTACCACCCCTCCCGCTCATCTGCTACCCTACTATGTTATAAAACCTCAAAGCAGGATAGGCACCTTCTAATTTCACAAAGGACAAAAGGACAAAGGGCCAAAGTGAGATCAGGGGGAGCTCTGAGAGCCCCAGAGGAACAATAAAGTATAGAGTCACTCCCAGGTGCAGTAAAAAAGCTGAGGTCTCTTTCACATTGATGTTGTGTTTCTCCAAGTGGAGAGCCAACAGGATCTCTCTGTGCCACTCTAAGAAGAGTGGCGGAGCATCTTCCTTCCAGTGTCATAACATAACAAGCTTAGCTGTGGCAGCCATAAGAGATAAGTGGGCTTTCCTAACATTGGGGTACTGGGAAAAAATAGCCAATAAACAACTCACTGGGATGAAAATGTCATCCAAACCCTAAAGGGGGTCCAGGGCTTGCTGGATGGAATGCCAGAAAGGCTGAATCTTGACACACTCCCATAACATATGAAAAAGGGAACTGGGGACCTCTCAGCACAGGGTGCACAAAGGTGAAGGCAATTTATCCATCCTGTACAGCTTTAGTGGAGTAAAGCACAAATTGTGCATGATGTTAAATTGCACCAAATCCTGCTTTATAAATCTATATAAATTTCTTCCAGGAGTCCTCCAATAATCCTTATCATCCAACAGTTGGAGAGTGTGGACCCACTAATAACAAACCCCGGTGGGTAGATGGGGGTCTATAGACTGAAAATGTTTGTAGAACATAGACACTAAGTGGGGATGTATAGCAATGGATAGGAGGGAATCTAATCCATCTAACTGAGTCAGGTGCCAAGATTTAGGACCCAAGAAGGCAGTCACTGCACCTCTAAGCTGGAGGTACTTAAACAGGTCCATTCCCCTCAACTTAAATTAAGCCTACAAAACCTGGAAGGGAACTAACCCATCTTCATGAGAGATGTCAGCCAGCATGCAGGTGCTCAACTGGGGGAGAAAAGAAGATGAAATGGAATGGACATCTATTTTAAAGTGAGGGTTTTTGAACACAGGCTGGGAGGTTGCATAGTCCATGACAGACACAAATAAGATTGCAGTTGAACCCAGGCTTTAAGGGACCACTCAATAAGGGTGGCACGCAGGGACTGAAGAAGCTGGGAGGGCCTAAGGTAGAGCAGACTGTTAAGAGAGCAACCTGCCCTATTAGCAAGAGCCCTCTCAATGTCCAGCCAGAGAGGGCTACATGCAGAGGGACCAGACTGAGTGCTCCCTATACCCCACTGAAAGAACTTACTGGCATGCTGGGCACCATAGTGCAAAAATACCAGTGGGAGTGATAAGCCTCCATTCATCTTGGAGCAACCAGTTCAATAAAGGCTTTATGAATAGCTGAGGATCTCCAGAGAAATGAATCAGATAACCACTGCAAATGGGAAAACCAGTGCTCTGAGAGATGAAATCTATGCATCCCCAGGGGTATAGCAACAGCGCAGGACATTCATCATGAGGATGTTAACTCTCCCTAATAAGGACAAAGGAAGGGTGGACTATCTGTCTAGGTCAGACTTATTCACATCAATAAGCCTAGAACAATTCTCCTTAACCATGGTCGACATTGAACAGGAAATCTTGACCCACAGATATGTTACAACACATGACTCTCATAAGAGACCTTGGTTCAGGATGACTCTCTTAATGACCAGACTATTGAGGTGAAAACCTTTTGTCTAAGAAACATTCAGTTTGTAGAAAGAAACCCTGGAGAAAGTGGAAATCTCTAGAAGTAGGGCTGGGATGGATACCATGGGGCCCTCCACATGTAGAAGCAGGTCATCGGCTTATTCAGACAGGATATAGCATGATCCCACTACTTGAACCCCTTTGAGATCATTTGAGCTGCATAAACACTGAATGAGTGGCTCCAAATAAAAATTTTATAGCAGGGAGGACACGGGACACATGCTGAACTGATCCCCTATTGAGATCCAGGAAAGTGGATGTAAACTTCTGGACATGGGACAAGGTGTCAGGGGTCTGCAACAATTGAGCATTGAGATGCCAGAGGGAATGTTGCTGCAATCCTTCACCAAGTAAATACTGGACCCCGACAGGGGAATGGTCAGAGATGACCATAGGGTGAATGTCTGCAGCAAGTATACCCGGTAAACATGAAGCACTAACCAGGAAATAATCAATCCTGGAAAAGGTCTTGTGGGGAGGTGAATAAAAAGACTACTGTTGCACTGCTAGGTTGAAAACCCAACAGAAATCAATGAGTCCAACTCCTTCCATCAGGTCACTCAGTACCCATTGGGCCAGGGAGAAGCCAACTGTCTTAGCATCCAAGCAGTCCATGTCCGACTGGAAAACCATATTTCAATCACCCCACCAACAATATAGGTGAGGGAGAGTCAGAATCCAAGAGGGGAATAAACTGGGAGAAAAAGTGGGGTGAATCTGAGTTAGGACCATAATCTGAGACAATCACTATGGAGTGAAGACCTATGGTCCCTCAACAATAATATATTGCCCTGAAGGGTCCCAAAGTTCCTGATTGAGTTGGAACAGTATTGACTTTGCAATCAAAATGACTCCCTTCCCCCCATATTTGGAAGAGACCCCAAACCCATAGGCCAGACCAACCCACTCCTGTCTAAAAAGGGAGACATCCTCCCAGTGACGGTGGATTCCTGCAGGCAGGCAACCCCCATCTGCAACTGTTTTAGGTGGCACAAAATCATTGAACATTTGCACCTATCCAGAGCTCCATTGACATTCCAGCTAATAAAACAATGCGGTTCACTCATGGTTTAAACTGTACCAAAATACCAGTCTGGGATGGAAGGAGGGACCATACCCATACCAGTCAAACCATAATAAGACCGAGGATGCAGATGAGGTCCCTCCAAAACCCTCCCCCCTGAGCCTCCATACACAACTCCAGAAAAATCCCCTCTCTGTCCCACACCCAACACCCTCACCACACACAGGGCCCCAGACACCTCTTAATGGCAAGGGGAACAGAAGAAGATTAAATATATAAAATACTAACTCTGGTCCTAGCGACTGCACACTGAATACAGCCCCACCCCTGATGATTATAACACCAATTGCCCAAGTCCTTCCCTCACCCAAACCCCCTCCCCAAAACATCAAGACACTATCAGCCATCAAAATCTTGAACTCTAACATTATAAGTAACAGTAACACTATGAGCTCTGGAGGAAAAATGGCACCTAACCTAATAAACTAAGTAAACTAGAACAACTAGAGAAACTACCCCCCCCCGCAGCATCACCCAGGGACATATTTAAATCTTAAGAGCATACCGATCGAATAGCCAAATGATAAGAAAGTGTACTGCTCAATCCAATAAGCACAGTAAGGGAGACTAGGTGACAGCCAAGTGAGGAAGGGGAGAGAAAAAAACTGTAACAATGTTCCCCAGGATACCCCCTCTAAGTATGCAAGTTACCCTGGTTGCCTTTAGGTAGTGCATGTAATTTACAAAACACCATCAGGCAGGTAAACATTTTTTTTAACCTAGAGAGACACACTAAGCTGAAAGCTTGTTTACAGGTGTGACCTGGGAGCACAAAGAAGTTAAGTGACTTACTCAGGGTCACACAGTATGCAGGGGGGGGCTGTGAGATTCAAACCCAGGTTCTTCAGATTTGCAGCCCAGAGCCTTAAACCACTGTGCTATACTGCCTCCAACACATACTGCCTACCAAAACATAGTACTACAATCAAGAGAAAGAACCACCTCCCCAAGCAAGCTTTGTCACCTTTACTATCCCACAGATCAGTAAAGTTCCCTCCTGATAAATATTAAAAGTAAAATAAATTTTGACCACCAAGTCCCTCCTGAGGGCACTACTAAACCTAGATAAGTCCCTCAGTAGTCAGTCTTCCATAGCATTCTCCTTCTGAGCAACAACAGAATTTGTCGATGGTCTTGGAAGAAGGGGTTGGGGGGGACAAAGACAGCAAACAACTCGACAGCAATCCACTTTATGGGGAGATACTGATGCGGATGTCCAAATACCAGGCTGACCGAGAGCCACAGGGGTCACAGGAGAGGCTCTTCCAGAAGCAGGATTCCAAAACAAATAAAAGTACAGCTATGCGCTGCAACCAATGCACACAACAGAGTCAAGGATCATTTACCAAGTGCCAATCCTCCATTAGAAGAACAGCCAGGCCTCAACTTAGCAGAACAGTAGGGGCAGAGCCTTACGAGGCAAGAAAAAGGTTGAAAGGGCAGGTGCATCAGCCAGAGCTCTAATGCCCGTGGGCCTCCATAATCAGTGCAATCCAACAGTTCCACAGGAGACTAACAAAAATGGGCCAACTTTACCATGTCCATCAAACTACTATTTCCACAATAGCAGCAGGAACTGAGACCAGAGCACATGATCAGCCTTCATTTGAACAGGTCAGTAAATCAATTTGTGAGCTCCATGGCTGCCTTTTCAGGGGTTTCCAAACAGCGCCAGTGCCCATTATGCTGTACTTGAAGCACCTCTGGGTATTTGACCCTGAATGGCTTCCCAGCAGCAATTAACTTAGACACAAGTGGGGGTGAAATTCTGTACATTTAGCCCGGACTGATTGGGGTAAATCCTGTGCCAAGTGCAGCCAGTGGCCTTCCCAAAGCAACTTCTTTAGCTCCCTTGTTCTGGCCAAAATGTGCTGTTTATCAAGAAAGTTCAGCAGATGGAAGATAAAAGGGCCTTGGGGGTGAGCCAGGAGGAGGAGGTGATGGCCACAGCAAGTGATGGGCTCTCTCAACAATGTATAAAGGCCCATTGGAAGAGGGACCAGCCACCCGATCATAAAATTTCTGGACAAATACAATAGTATTTGTGCCCTCTTCCTTCTTGGGCAGTACAAAAATAGCTAAGCTATTGAGCCAGATCCTGCCTTCAAGGTCTTCTAACTTGTCTTCAAGCCAGTGGAGCTTCTGGCACATCATAGAAACTTCTGGATCCAGTTTCCACTGCCAGCGTTCCACTGAAATTATGAGGGCTTCTGAGTCAGTACCCTGGGTAGACAGTGAGTTTACTGTGGTCCTGATGTGCTGCAGTTCGTCGGTTAAAGCAGAGACCACTGACTGCAGCGGCTTCATCTCCTCAAGAAAATATTCTTCAGATACGGTGGTCCCTGTGGTCAAAGCCTTGGTTGAAGCAGCAGCCTGCTGCCACCTCTGCTTTTCATTCTTGGGCCCCTCCAGAGTGGGAGGCAGTGTGTGGTGTGGCAGCGTTTTTTTGTCTCCACGTCAGCCATGCCATCCATCCAAGTACACTGCAAGGATCACTGGACAGTTCACAGACCATAGCAGGTAAGCTGGGGTCTCCAAAGTTAGGTAATAGGCAGGAAAAAGGTAAAATTTGTGAGTGGTGATTGAGAGGAATCGTGAGGAGATGCTCTTCCTCAGACAGCCATTACGTGATGATTCCGAAGGCTCAACTTTCCAACCATCACCAATTACAGCTGTCACCACATTTAAAGGCCTCTGTGAGAAAGATCTCCGGCAGTTATTTGAAAATCCACCAGCTACGAAATACAATAATCTCAAAACAGAAGAATGGAACGCACTAGAAATTCTGCAGCTAAAAGGGTGGCAGTATTGGAATCATTACCAGTATCAGTTACAAGTCTTAAGGCAAGTCAGACTATTTTTTTATAAGAACCTGGATGAAGATCCAGCATGTGCCTTCAAGCAGATTATAGCTGAAGTCATAGAAATGGCACATACTAAGAGGTATGTAGATGCACACACCAAAAAATTCCTCACCATTTAATTACCTATAAAAACCACTATGTAAGTTCTCCTGAAGGAATATACAGTAAGTAAGTAGTTTTATTTATATTTGGTGCCCTATCCGGGAGACTGTGGGTGCAATTACAGGTAAAAAGAAGGGTTATAGGCAGCATAAAACAAACAATAGAATTATAATAAATAATTCAGTAGCTATTTAAAATTAATTGAAACTATCTAAAAATACTTTATTAAAGAGGTACATCTTCAGGTATCTTTTAAATGCCGCCACCGATGGGGCCTCCCTCAGAGATTTTGGCAGCGGGTCCCAGAGGGCCTGGCAGGCCACCTCAAAGAAGGGACCTCCCGAGGTTTTCAGCCTAGCCCTTGGAACTGCCAGGAGGCCCACGGTGGAGGTACAGAGGGAATGTACTGGGAAGGCTGGAGTAAGGAGGTCAGACAGGTAGCCAGGGCTCAAGCTATACAGGGCCTTGTAGGTGAACAAGCACACCTTGAAGATGATCCTCCACCTGACAGGCAGCCATTGCAGATCTCACAGGACCAAGGTTACATGACAGGACCTGGGCAGACCCATCAGCAACCTGGCAGCAATATTCTGCAACAGCTGTAGTGGACAGAGGATCCCTCCATTGATCCCGATGTACAGAGTGTTACAGTAGTCCAGCCAGGAAGTCACAAAGGCATGTGCAAATGATGGCAGATCTTTCGCAGAATCAATGATTTAATTCAGGTGACATTTCTTAACTGGTAAAAAACATTTCTGACAACAGATGACACCTGAGTTTCAAGTGTCAACCTGTCATCAAGGATGACACCCAGATTTTTCGCCTTATGGGAAGTCATCAACAGAGTGGATCCCAGGACCAGACCTGTCACCACTCCAGAGGCATCCCTGTCATGCCAGTGACCAGGCTCAATCACATGCACCTCTGTCTTGTCAGGGTTCAGTCTCAGCCAGTTAGAGAACATCCAGTCCTGAATCTTGGGTGGACAAGCTTTTATCTAGCACTTCAACAGCACCTTCACTCCAGGGGCAAATTACATATTCAGCTGGGTATCATCTGTATAGCAGTGGAAACTCAGACTGTACTGTCTGATGAGCTCACCCAGGAGCAGCATATACACTGTGAACAGCATTGGTGAAAGGATAAAACCTTGAAGAACTACACATGACAAGGGCTTCGAGAAGGAGGAGAAATTACCCATTACCACTCGTTGCCTCCTGTCAGAGAACTAGGACTCAAACCATTGAATAACTGTTCTGGTGAATCCACCATGCACTCTTAGGTCACCCAAAAACACAATATGGTCCACAGTGTTGAATGCTGATGAGAGATCAAAGGATGATGGGAATTAACCATTCTCCTCTATCTCTCGCCCTCAGGAGGTCATTTTTGCAGCTGAATTAATGCAATCTCCCTGCTATTCCTGGCTCTGAAACTGGATTAGAATGGCTCAAAGATGTCAAGGGCTGAGATGTGTGCCTCGAGCTGAAGATCCTCCACATTCTCAACAACCTTCCCTAGAAATGGGAGGTTGGAGATAAATCTATAATTCTCCAGGGCATCAGGGTCAAGCGATGGTTTCTTCAGAAGAGGCTTCACCAACACCTCCTTCAAGGTTTTGGGAAAACACTCTTCTGAAAGCAAACACTGGACTATCCTTGTGAACTATGGACCAATGGCCTCAGCCCATCCGACTAGGAGATGATTCGGGCCAGGGTCCAGTTTACAACATGTGGGCCTCAGCTTCGAAATCACCTCAATGAACTCAACCAGCTCCACCAGACAAAACTCCACGTAGACAATAGGAATGCCTCTGCTGCAACCTGGCTATCCACTGCGGGACAAATCCCATCCTGCTGGGGAGATCTCTGCCCAGATGGAGGACACCTTGTCTGAGAAAAACAGAACCTACTCTTCACACAATGAGATTGAAAATGCTCTTCTCAGCTGAAAACAGACTGGATCTAACAGTCTGTACACAGTCCAAAATTGCTGAGAAAGTCTGTTCTTCCCAGCAGCAATCTCTCTGGACAGGAACTCTGCCTTCTTATGGTTGATTGTCCCTTGATAGTCATTATAATGATTTCTCAAGGCCAGTCTGTCATCTATGAACCAGGTCCTATGCCAACAACACTCCAAATTCTGAGTAGTACTTCACTGGAATGTGAACCTTAATTATGATTTTGTAAATGTTAAAGTGTAAATTTTATACCTGTTTTTTTAAGTAAAGATATTTCAATGCAAGTCTGGAGTGCTGGTTTTCATTATTCTTTGGTAATTATATTTTCCAGCACCTGACCCTAGCTGTAAGCACCACCTGGTCACTTTATGGAGCTCCATCTTCTGATTCCTGGTCTTCATCTCCTTGAGAGCCCAATCAAACCATGGGGTCTCAAGTGAGAAGACCTTGTCATATACAGAACAGTGTGATGGCATAGAGTACCTTGGCAATGGTCCTATATAGGCCATCACCGCCTCACCCATGCCAATCACACATGCAGCACTCATGCCTGAAAAGTTTACTTCCACCAAAATCCCTCTGGGATGATCCCTAAAGGGCAGTAGCCACCATCTCAAGAGGGAGGGACTATTGGGGCCCCAACGAGAACTTCAATCGTGCAATGATCAGACCAAACAACCTGATCAATCTTCATGTCATCGCCATCAAGTTCCAGTGAGAATACCAACTCCAAGGTGTGGCTGTGTTGATGGGTTGCAGAGGTAACCACCTTTGTCAGGCTCAGAGATGTCATTGTCTGGAGGAGGTCATAACCAAAAGCAAGGATTTGTCCAATCCAATCCAATTTTATTTATAAAAAGCACTATTCAAAGTATCCTAGCGCTTTGTACAATGCTAAGTTAAACAGTCATAAATAGATAAAATGAAGGAACATTCTTCAGATCATTCAAACTCCAGAAAAGCCAGATGGAAAAGATGCATTTTCAGTGCAGATTTAAAGCTCCTCATGGTTTGGCACTCCTTGTCTGACGAGGTGAGAGTTCCACAGGACGGGACCAAGAAATGCAAGTGCTCAGGCCCCAGAGATCTTCAAAACATACCCTGGGAACCACTAGCAATCCCTTGTCAGTGGAGCAGAGTAGGTGAAGAGGGCAGTAGGGTTGCAGAAGCTCTTGTAGATACTTATGGTCCCTGTCTGTGTAGGGCTTTATAGGTCAACAAGCTGACTATGAAGGTGATCTGCCACTGAATAGGCAGCCAGTGTAAGTCATGCAATACAGATGTGACATGGCTAGATTGAGACAAACCAGTCAACAGCCTGGTCATTGCATTTTGCACCAGCTGCAAGTGGCGGATATACACCCCAGTAGCCCTAGGTACAGAGAGTTGCAGTAGTCAAGCAGAGGGCCACAAAGGCATGGAACAACGTTGGAAGGTCATCAGGCAGAATCAGGTAATTAATCTGGTGATAGTCCTCAGATGGCAAAAGAGGACTTCACGGTGGATGATACTTGAGGTTTCATTGTCAATTCCTAATCAAAAATAATGTCCAGATTCTGCCCAATTAGAGGCTCATCAGCTGGCAGCTGCCAAGACAAAGACCAGAAGGCCACCCAGCCCAAAGCCCCTCAGCCCGACGACCAAAGTCCACAACCAAAATCAATCAGTTAATCAATCAATCAAACATTATTTAATCAGGCAAGTCATCCCTGAGCAAGATCATTTGCTAGATGGTCCTGGACAGAGAGCATACAAGTAAAGACAAAGGTTGATACGTTACAATACAATACCAATATTATAAGGTACAGCTTATTTACACATAGATGAGTACAATGATGAAGATTATAATTATAATTAGTTTCAATGAGTATAAGGGAAACTGACAGGAAGGAGGGTAGGAGGAAGTTGACAAGCTATGGGGACAGCTTAAGAGGGAGCTGCTATAGGAGCTAAGGGAGATGGGGAAGGGATTGGGAAGAGAAGGAATGAAGTACTGTTGTTGGCAAAGTTACAGCTAAAGTTGTTAGGCCAGGGCAGTAGAATGGCAAGGTGTATGTAAGTTTACCTGAGGTAGACACAGGTATCCCTTAGATAGCGCCGTGAGTAACATTTTGAAAGTGTGAGGCCCAGGCAAAGAAGCCATTTTAGGGTCTTTTGGGCTGCGTTCCATAGGTGGAAACAGCAGTAGATGGTGGCTGAACCATAACGTCTTTATTCTAGGTACCTTGAAGGTTACCAGAGCAAGTCTTCTCAGGTCATACAACCCCCAGTTTTAACAAAGAGGTTACATAGGTAGACAGTCGATCAGTTAGGGCCTGTAAAACAAAGGACAGCATTTCTTTTGCCTCCTAATCAAGAGGGAGGACCAGACCAGCAGCTCATATAGGAGACAGTGGTGAGTGTGTGGAGAGTAAGTTCAGGATGAAAAAGGTGGTAAAGAGTGTCTAATTTATTCAAGGCCACAATGGGGTAATGACTATAAAGAAAGCCTGCATAGTCAATCATAGGAGAAAGGTCATTTGGACTAATCTCATCCTGGCTTCTAGTGTAAGCAAGTGTCTGATACGAAAGAAGATGCCTTGTCATTGCCTTAACTTTATCTGAGCTCAGTCCAGTAGCTTAGCCTATTGTCTAACCAGAATCCCAGGTACTTGAACTTGTCCACAGTTTCCAGAGAGTCACTTAGTATTGTGTGAATCTGGAAGTTTGCTGAAGGCACAGTGGCATGGGAGAAATGCGTGAGATAACCATGGCTTTAGTTTTTTTTGCATTAAGCACTAGCTTAAACTTTAGCAAATGATACTGAAGGGTGAAATGTCCTGCTGGAGTTCCTTGTGGGCAGTTTCAGAGAAGGAGCTAGTGGTATAAAGAACTGTATCATTGGTGAATAGATTTACATTAGCTATACAGATGCTGGCATCATTATTGTTAATATAGATTACAAAGAGTATAGGTCCCAAGATCGATCCCTCGGCACACCCCTAGGAGAATTTTCAACAGAGACAAGTCTCCTGAGCTTTACTTGTTGCATTCTGTTGGTAAGATAGGACTCAAACCATTGTACTGCAGTACTGTCCAGGCCAATCCTGCTCAAGATGGAGGTGGTAGCTCACCCACTTCAGGAACAATTAAATAGGTGAGTGGTGGGGCTGCCAAGTGATAGTAACCTATTTTCAAGAAAAGTGATTCTAGGTGGTCTGTGCCTGTGCTCTTATTCGTATCCAGGGTCAGTAGAAAGTTCTTGACTTGTTTGGAAGAGACTGGGTGAAAGTTAAACAAGGAATGGGTCAGGTTGGGAAGAGTGTCACAACTTGGGCCATAGCATCACCATGAGCTATGAGCTTACTGACAAGGGAAACATCAAAAGCTAGGCTAGCTGTATGAAATGATTCTTAAGCTGTTCAAGGATGTCCGCCCTATTGGTGTAAATAGTAGCACCAGTTACAATCTTGGCAGGCAGGGAGAAGCTGGTGAATGACCTTCAACCTCTTTGAGGATTTTCTAGAATTTGGCAGAGCTGACTATGTTTTACTCAGAGGCAGTTTGGAAAAATCAGGCTTTTCAGATCTAATCAATTTGGTACAGGCGTTCCTTGCTATGCAAAAGGCTAGCAAGTCATTATCTGACTTTGTTTTCTTGCCTTTTCATCAGGACATCTGTCTCTAAGGGCTTTCTTTAAAGAGGAAGTGAATGAAGCAGGAGACCTTTTCCTGGTTTTGATCTTCCTAATGAGAGCATGTTTATCTATCAGCCCCAGTAAAAGATTTTGGAAAATGTTATAGGCCTCTGTGATAGTAGAGGCCAGAGAAAAATCCTGCCAGATAATGTTTCTTAGATCTGTCAGAAAGGAAGTTGGGCAGACATTTTTAAACATCTTTTCAGTTTAAACAAGGAGAAAGACGACCGGATAGGAACATGCCTAATACAGGCTGTAGCACAGTGATCACTTAGATCACTATGAAAGACTCCTGCATGGGAGATATTGTGAGGCTTTTTGATAAGCATATGATCCAGAAGTGAGCTACGCTTTATGCTCTTATTAGGATGGGTGACCCTCAGGCGAGTCTGAGTCAGCCCATGTGCATCGCAGAAGTCCTTCAATTTATTGGAACAGTCATCCAACCAGTTTAGGTTAAAGTCACCCATAATTATGCATTCAAGATTCACATTATCCAGTAGGGGTGAAGGTGAGAAAGTGTATCAAGCCCAGCTGAGACTGGCCTGTAACAGACAGAAATAAAGAGGATTAATGCTGGAGACAGGGATAACTTTATGGTGAGGTATTCAAATTCAGATGACATAGAGGTCCCGCTAATAACTGGGAATTTATATTTATCCTTAATACATTAGGCAACGCCTCCCCCTTCATATGCTTGTCACACCTAAGTAAGTTGTATCCAGATATGTTAAGGGTTTTGTCAGGGATATGATTAGAAAGCCATGTCTCCAAGATCATAAGTACATCTGGGATGTATGAAATACCCAAGCTTGGACCAGATCGAATTTTTGAGAAGGCTGCAGACATTCATGTGAAGAAAGCTTAGACCTTTAACTGCGAGAGGTCAGAGGGGAGTTTAATGACAAGGTGGGTTGGGATTCAGCTCAGCACTCCTGAGCAAAGCAAGAGAATAAGTAACAATTTCCTAAGGAATTTTAACATCATTTTAGTAAACTAGCTTTTTGCTTAGAATAAGGAGATAGCTGTGCTGTATGTTCAGAGGCAGCTGGGAGGCCTGAAGAAAAAGAGAAAACTCCCACTCTTGCAGAGATAAGGAGAGGTAGTTGAGGTAGGTAGATGGTCTAAGTTGTGGGAAAGGAGAGGTAGATGTAGCAGGGTCGGTGCTCTTGGATGAGAGTGGAAACCCAAAATGGGGTAGCAAAGCATTGCCCATATCCTGATGCTTGTCTGTGTCCTGATACTGGTGATAGACCGACCATTCAGTGGGAAGGTTAGACAGGAAGTAAAAGTAGTAAAAGATAAGGAGGGTTTTCATGGCTGCGATTAGTAGTAAGGTATATGAAGTTATTAGAGGGATAAGGGTAGCTTTAAGCAGCTTATTAGGGCTGTAAAGCAGGTCATCTTTAAGAGGAGGGCTATCTAAAATGAGAAGACCAAACAGCAAAGAAAGGCATGGTTAGCTTTGCTGTGAGAGCATTTAATTAAGGCTGGGGGGTGGTGGGCCAAAAACTCAGAGCTGGTAGCTTGAGCAGCCGTGAAGCAGCCAACAAAGTAATAAATTTAATTTAGAAAAGTATGCTTTTACTGGAAAAAACCCACCCAAGAACAGGCTTCTGTGTACTTGGCTGGGGTCTGTTATTACAGTGAGCAGCCCAGCACGCAAACACAGAGCTCCAAGTTAAGGGAAAAATAGCTCACACACACTCTCTATGTACACAAGTTCCTAGGGGTTAACTCAGCAGACATCAGGAGCGAGCATAAAGTCCATGGTGAAAAAGCGCCAAAATTAAAACTTCTTTGTGAGTGCCATACCTTGCTGGCTAGTGGGTCAGGCTGGTGGCTGTAGGTTGGAACCGTGATGCCTGCAGCCCAGTTGGAGGTGAAGATACCCTTGATGGCTAGTGGGAGTCGAGACTGGTGGCCGTAGGTAGGATCTGTAATGTCTGCAGCCATGTTGGGGGTAGTGGTGGGCAAAGTGGGCTCAATCCGCTCTGCAAACGTGATTCATGGAGCAAAGGTAGATTCACGGAGTGCTCCACAATGTGAAGCGGAGTACTTTATGCTATGATGAGGAACGAAAGTCCATTGGAAACAATGACTTTATGCTACTCTGCCTCCCGAGACCACTACTCCACCAAATTTAAGGTGAAGTGCATTGAGGACAATACTTCGCCTCTCTCTTTTGTTTTTGAGTCTCAAGGTGAATTTGCAGAGATTCATGGGATTTCAGGTCACATGGTTTCTATATTGATCTTCACAGCCTCAGTTCAGGGTAGTATGTAGGAAGGAGTAGGAGACAGTGTGCTCTGATAGCTGTCTGTGATAGAAATCTTGTAAAAGCTGTTAAAAAGCATTTTGCATTTTTGGGGGCTCCAACTTTAGTTCATCGATTGTAGGAAACCCTCCTGTGCTCATATCATTGAGTGTTTTTGTTTTGTGTGGATTTTGAATGTTAATTTACAACATTGAGTGTGTGTGTGAAAGACAGTGAAAGTGTCCTTTGGGGAAGGGCGTATCTGTGGTGTAGGTAGATTTAAGTTGGAGAAATAGTGATTTCTTTGTTTTTGGTTATATTTTTGTTATATAACTGACTATGTTAATGTACACACAGTAATATTGTCAGTAATAGTTGAAATTTTCGTGCTGTTTGTTGTGTGTGGATGTGGTGCAGCAGTTCATAATTTCTGCAGCAGTTCATAATTTCAGGTTTACATTACAATACGTAATGTGGCATAGTAGTGAACTTTGCATTTGCTACGCACTACTTTCGTTCAGCACTGTAGACAAACTGTTCTGTGTGTGAGTGTGTGTGCGGTGCTGCATGGCATCAAATAATACACCTTTATTGTGCCACAGACTAGTGTAATTGCAGAAGCAGCAGTGAACCTGCTATCCACTGCAGCTGCCTGATTTTGTACCGCGATCGTGGTATCTGTACTTTGTTTTGCTGCTTGTACTGCCTTAAAATCTGCACTGTCTACATTCAGTGCACCCTCCCACTCCCATGTTCAAAATGAATTTTTACCAGATTGGATTGTTTTTGTGACCTCATCAGCACCACTGGTTACTGAAGTTGTTTTCATTCGTGACAGACTAGCCTCTTATCTGTTGCTGAAGCTACAGTTGCTTTTTGACTTCACAACCAGCGTTCCCCAATCAGAGAGTGAACGATCAAAATCTGAATTTGGTTAATAATATTGTGGTTGATCCCAAATGCATGCAAAGAGATGTGCAAGCAAAGCTGTTTCATGGCAAAGTTGGCAGTAAGATAGTCTGTGGGAGTGGTAGTAGTATGCAGAAGCAGAAATGCATTGCTGATGTGAGGAAAGGTATTCTCCTTCAAGCCCAATCAGTAGCTTCACTTATAGTTGGAGGAGATTATGTTTTCCCAGCTGGTAGTGTTAGTGGTACTGGTGTTAGTGGTGCTGGTAGTATTGTTGAGTCAAGTTCTAATTCTGACCAGTGTACCATATCCAAAAATATTGAGTGTGAAGCAGTGCAAATGAGTGGCAGTGTAGATGATGTCATACTTCCCAGTAACATCCCAGTAACTGAACCTGAGGATTCCGATAATCATGTCAATGATAGCATCCAATGTGATATTCCGTCCACCAAGGCAGTTAACGCCACATTTTCCATGCAGTGATTCACAATGTAACATAGAAACATAGAAGTTGACGGCAGATAAGGACCGCAAGGCCCATCCAGTCTGCCCATTTCTTTTTCTACCTTTTAAATGTGCCATCGGCCTTTGCTCTGTCAGTGGCCTATCTATTCATACTCATTTGTATTGCTCCTTGTGCCTATCCCATGCCTGTTTGAAGCCCTGCACTGTATTCATAGCCACCACTTCCTGAGGTAGGCCATTCCATGCATCCACCACCCTTTCTGTGAAAAAGAATTTCTCACATTCCCCTTAATTGGCCCCTCTAATCTCATGCTGTGTCCCTTGCCCTGCTATTTTCTTATATTTAAACATGTTAGACTATTTCACCTTGTTAATGCCCTTAAGGTGTTTGAATGTCTCGATCATATCACCTCTCTCCCTCCTTTGCTCAAGGGTATACATATTGAGCTCTGTTAATCTGTCCTCATATGTCTTCTGATGCAGTCCTTGCACCATTTTGGTGCCCTTTTCTGGACTGCCTCAATTTGGTTAATGTCCTTGTGAAGGTGTGGCTCTCCAATACTGCACGCAGTACTCCAGATGGGGCCTAACCAGTGTCTTGTAAAGAGGGATTATTACTTCCTCTTACGACTTGTGATACCCCTACTAATACACCCTAACACCCCCTAGCCTTACCTACTGCTTTAGAGGTCTGCTTGATGATTTCAGGTCATCAGTGATGATGATGCCCAAGCCTCTTTCTTCCTTTGTGTCTGCTAGCAACTCCTCCCAGCCTATAAGTGGCTTCTCTAAGTGGGTTTCCAACTTAACCTATAAGTGGGTTTCTCTTCCTATGTGCATGATCTTGCACTTCTTTGAATTAAATCCAGTTGCCAATCTTCTGACCATTTTGCTAGTTTATCCAGATCTCTTCTCATTCTGCCCACCCCATCTGGATCATCTACTCTGTTGCAGATCTTGGTGTCATCTGCAAACAGACAAGCCTTACCCTCTAGTCCATCTGCAAGGTCACTAATGAAGATGTTGAAGAGGACTAGCCCCAGGACTGATCCCTGAGGTACCCCACTTGTGACTTGCATCTCTTCTGACTGTATACCATTTACCACCACTCTCTGTTTTCTGCCCGTCAGCCAGTTTGCCACCAGTTGACCAACTTCTGACCCACCCGAGCCTACCCAGCTTATTTATCAATCTCCTATGTGGAACAGTGTCAAACGCTTTGCTGAAGTCAAGGTAGGCGACATCAACTGCTCCCCTTGGTCCACCACTCTGGTTACCCAGTCAAAGAAATCTATGAGATTAGTTTGACAGGACCTTCCTTTGTAAACCCATGCTGTCTTGGATCCTGTGCCCCTATGGATTCCAGGTGTTGTACTATCCTTTCCTTAAGGAGTGCCTCCATAATCTTGCCCACTACTGAGGTAAGACTGACTGGTCAGTAGTTCCCTGCCTCCTCCCTGCTACCACTCTTGTGGAGCGGGATCACATGAGCCCTTCTCCCGTCTCTGGGACCTCCTGTGTCCTGTGTGGTGAAAAATATCAGGTGATGGTGTGCAGATGCTGATGATGAATGTGATGATGACGATGATGTTGCTGTTGTTGCAACATGCAATCCACATGCTAGCATCCAAGCAGAAGATGTGGATGTGTGTGAAGTTGATGAATATGATGATGATGTAATTGACTCCAGTTGGGAACCAGAGAAAAAGAAATTCAAAGTGGTTGTGTCTGAGTCTGTTTGCAGGAATCCCCACCTGTAAAAACTTGTGATCTACTGGTTTTAGTTGATGATGATGACCCAGTAATAAATATGATAGGTAGTCATGGTGGTCAGTTGCAGTCCATGTATGCGTGCCTGAAACATCATGTGCCCCCAACTTCAGTGCTTAAAATAATGGACTTAAATAAGCCACGTCATGGACATGTTAAAAGCAGAGCATCACAATCCCTTGCTTGGGATTTTTTGTTCAAGATGCAAATGATGAGTCAGTTGCAATCTGCCAGGTTTGCCATGTGTGCAGGAGTCGAGGTAAAAAGGAGCTCATCGGGGCACAGGAGGACAGCATACACATCTTAAGAATAAGCACTTGGCACTTTGGACCCAGTCCAAGCTGGCAGCTAACATGACAGTGGAGCGTTCACCCTCGTCACCGGCAATCATAGCCAGCATGTTATCCCCTTCCATGACTGTTAAGTCCAGTAATAAATTAAATGTGTGCAGTAGTGAGGTAATAAGAGCAAAGGATTACTACAGGCACGATGAGGTGGAGGACCATAATGACTTTGAAATGTTGTCCAGTGCTGGTAAGAGTAGCAGTTTTGTGGTGGTGGTGGTGGTGGTGAATGCAGTATGTCTAGTGCAAGTGATACATCAACCCTGGTTGGCAAATCTGGCAAAATAACAGCATTTCTGGGTTTGTCATCATCACCTGTGCAACCGTCTTCATCAAATGTCCACACTCCACCCCTGCAATGCCATTCATTACAGAGCACAAACATTTGTAATCACACACCATGTAAATGTTTGTCAGCCCATCGCTATAGAGTGTTTTAAGATAAGCTGAAGTACCCTGAATCATACAGTGTCACGTGAACTTAATGCTGCTGTAGTGGAAATGCTGGCAATTGATCTTTGCCCTTCTCCTTTGTGGAGAATTCTGGGTTCAGGTGATTCGCTGCATGTGCCTGGCAAAATGGAAAGTCCCATCCAGGACATACTTTTCTACTCGCATTTCCCGAGTTGTTCCACACTGTGTCCGACTCAGTAAGACATGCCCTTCAACATTCCTCTCCATTTATCCATTTAAGTATGGATATATGGACAAGTGGCAAAACAGCGGAGAGTTCATATTTGCATATAACTGCATACTGGGCACAGGTGCTGGGGGTTGTTTGTGATGTTGGTAGTGTGAATAATCAGTGCAGTAAGGTGGATTGTCGCGTAGCAGTCTTCCAGGAATTACAGCATGCAACAAACTGCTATGTGCACGTGACCTGCTCACACACTGGTGAGAACATGTTGATGTGCTGCTTACTGAAATTGACAAATTGCTAAACCCTCAGTCCCTGACAGCTGGGTTCAGCAAGTGACAACGGGTCAAATGTGGTGAAGTGCATCACGAATGGTGTTTTTTTTCGTGTTCCATGCATGGCCCACTGTTTAAATCTTGTGGTTCAGGAGTTTCTGCAGCACCCTGATATAAAGGAAATAATGACTGTTGCACGATGTATCTGCTCTCAGTTTTCAAGATCTGGAAAGGCCCGTGACCAACTCGCGGCAGTTGCAGATACAAAACAGCCTGCCTCAGCACTGCTTGAAGCTGGAAATTGTCACCCAATGGAACTCCACTTTATACATGGCTGAGAGGTTGTATGAACAATACAAAGCCATCTCAGAATATCTTGTGATGCACACTCAGCTGTGACAGTTCTGGGGCCTCCGTGTTCTATGATGACTGAATAGTGACGCTCATGGACTCTGTAATAACAATTTTGTGGCCTTTGAATATGTCACACAGGCAGTTAGTGGTGAGCCTGCCTCCATTAGCCAATCAATTCCACTGCTGTGGGTGCTGAGGCAGACATTGGTAAATGTACAGCATAGCCTTGATGTTGCCAGAGATG
This sequence comes from Neoceratodus forsteri, assembly GCA_016271365.2. NCBI lineage: Eukaryota > Metazoa > Chordata > Ceratodontiformes > Ceratodontidae > Neoceratodus > Neoceratodus forsteri. The sequence goes on along the minus strand of CM057456.1, from coordinate 1,631,264,015 downwards.
GTGGTAGCAGTTTGTTGCTGCAACACATGCTGATCGATTTGACCAGAATCATCTTGTTGTGAGCATTCAGTGTAGTAACAACTTTGCCATAGCAACAATGCTGGACCCACGATACAAACATAGAATTGCATCAGTACTGGAGGGAGGGCCTGAACAGGTAAAAATATCAGTGGTCAACTGGTGCACTTGGTTCATGGGGCACAGCAGTCACATGCCAAGGACAGCAAACCTTAGCAGCATAATCCAGCTGAAGGTGTAAATGGAGGACCATCAAGCATATTCTGCAAGGGGAAGGGGACTGCAGATCCAGGTGGCCTGTCATCCAAAGTGGCTGGCGTCAACCCACTTTGGGAGGTTTTGTCCCAAGTAGGTATTTGTGAAATAAATGATTCGGGAGAACAGGATGATGCATCAACAACTGGACTTAGTGTGGCACAGAGAATGGTTGAGTCTGATTTGTCTGAAAACAGGCATCTGACAATAACTGAAGATCCTTTTTATACTGGAGTGGAAAGGTCAGTGAATGGCCAGAGCTGACTGCAGTGGCACTGAAGTACCTCACATGCCCACCCTCCAATGTAAGTGTTGAGACGGTATTCAGCTCAGCAGGTGCAATAGTCAGGGATCGTTGGACAAACCTGTCTCCTGCAAATGTTAGTTTAAAATGAATGAGAGGCACATACCAGCACAGACTGCAACCTCGGTATTCATACCCCAGCCTAGTCATGGTGGTCTTGGTGATGTAGAAATGGACCATCCTGGTGGCACTGGCACCGCTGCCTGAAACAGAACACCACTGACTTAGATGATGACACAATGGAGAAAGAATTTCCCAGTGGTCAGACATCAGACATCAATGACTGTGAGGGCAGCTTTCTTTATAAGGATGATGATGAGGTTAATGTTGGTTGGTTTTAACTGAAGTTTTTAAAGGTGGTGTGCCACCCTAGACCACCACCACCACCGGACTGCTGTTAGCCACTGCCACTACTGGAGCCTGAGTCTGACCACCCCCGGACCACCACCACCACTGGGACTGCTGTTAGTCACTGCCACCACTGAGCCTGAATCTGTCTGTCCCCGGACCACCACCATCAGGACTGCTGTTAGCCACTGCCACCACTGAGCCTGAGTCTGTCCACCTCTGGACCTCCACCATTGGGACTGCTGTTAGCCACTGCCACCACTGAGCCTGAGTCTGTCCCGCCTGACCTCCACCACCATACTGTGTTGACCTGCTGCAAAGCACCAACCCTCTGATTGTTCTCTTCCAAAGCTACCCACACAAGGGGACATCATGCTGTGTTGCAGGGACTGTGGTGGGGTCCACTGCAGCTGGGAATCCAGGTAGCAGGGGTGATGGTGGAGAGGGTGGTGCTGGTGGCTGTGGTGGTGGTGGTGGAGCAGCTGCTGTACTGGCCCTCCTTCTGCTGCAGCAGTGACTGCAGGCACAACTCCCACCCCAGCAGCACCCTTGGCCACTGCCATGGAAGGGCCAGCAGGTGGATGGCTGTCCCTTCCATGGCAGCCTGCCACTCTGCCCTGTGGTGGTTGAGCATGTGGGTGCACTGGCCACCGATCCCCAAATGTGTCCCACTGGGGCCATGGTGCACCAGCACACCACACAGACAGCACACCACCACTGTGCTGTCTTCCCCACCTAGTTAAAAACTCCCACACTGGGGAGCTGTGGGGGACCAGACACAGTCCTCACATGAGTCGCACCACCTACATTTTCCAGGGCCACCTCCTGTGGCTGTGGAGGTGGTGGAGGGGTGCTGCTGGAGCCCCTACAGCTGCTACCGGTGGTGGTGGTAGTGTCGGAGGAGGTGGATACACAGCAGCCACTTCTGCTGCTACTCCTCTTGCTTCAACATGGGGAAGCAACATCCAGGAGTCAGGAGCAGTCCAGCATGACACAACCACCCCATGTGTCCAAGATTCCCTCCGACCGTGCCCACGGTCCAGCGACTCACCTTCTCCTGGGTCCATTCTGACACAAGTCCCCAGGCCAACACACACTGACATTCACTGACACACACAGTCACACGCACGCACGCACACACACACACACACACACACACACACAAAACAAAACTTATAAAAAATTCAGTAACAAAAAGAAAACACAAATACAATACAAAACTAAATAAAGATATAGCTTTTAAAAAGCTGTTGGTTTTCTTCAGTACTCAAAGGCAAGTGGCAATCAGGCATTTTCACTCCCTACTGTCCTATCACAAAGCTTTCATCCTTCTACGAGTGCAAAGGAGAAAGTGAAACTGCTTCTCTGACTTCCTTCCTTCCTCCCTGGCTAAAGCAGCATGTGACTTACAGTACTGTAAGTCATGTGATGTGTGGGGGGCTGCCTATTACTTCTCACTTCACCTTATTTCGCGTTAAGGCATAATGATAATGATAACGCAAAGTGAGCACTGTGCACCGCTAATGAGAAGTGGCCACTTCGCATCCACTTCGCCGGCGGATTAAAAATTTGCTGCATCTCTAGTTGTGGGCAGAGATCCCATGCTGGCTAGTGGGGTCGGGCTGCGGCTGCTGGCTGTAGGTCAGGATCTGCGATGCCTACAGCCCAGTTGGGGTGAAGATCCCTTGCTGGCTAGTGGGTCAGGCTGGTGGCCATAGATTGGGATCCGTGATGCCTGCAGCCTCAGTTTTGTCCAGGTTCAACCTCAGTCTGTTGGAACTCATTCAATCCTGGATCTCAGATAGACACTTGTTAAAGACCGAGACAGCATAATGCAGCTCAGGTACAAAGGACATGTACAGCTGAGTATCATCTGCATAACAGTGAAAACTCAGCCCATACCACCTTACAATGACTTCTAATGGCAGCATGTACATCACGAACAACATGGGTGGCAAAAAGAGCCCTGCAGTATCCCACAAAGGTAGGAAGAAGGTAACAAAGAAATAAATCCCTGATACCACTCCCTGAAACCTGCCTATGAGGAAGGACTAAAACCATTTGAGGACTGTACCAGACAGTCCACAAATCAACTGCAGCTGCTCTAATAACACACCATGGTCCACGGTATCAAATGCTGCAGAGCGATCAAGAAGAACCAAGATAGAACGCCTCTTCTGATCTCTCGTTATCAGGAGATCATTGAGTACCCATACTAGGGCCATCTCTGTACTATGTCTCTTCCCAAATCCAGACTGGAGAGGATTGTAAATATTGTAGATGGTAAGATGATCCTCCAGCTGCTGCATGACCACTTTCTCAATAACCTTATCCACAAAGGGAAGGTTAGAGACTGGTCTGTAGTTAGCAGACAGTCCAGGTCCAGGTCCAGAGAAGATTTTTAATGAGAAGTCAAACAACTGCCTCCTTCAGGGTGTCTTGAAACACACCTGTCTCTACTAAACTCCAGACTATCTCAGCTAGGACAGGGATGATGACCTTAACACATCACACAAGGAGACGTGTTTGGCCTGGGTCCAAACTACAGCAGGTCAGCTGCATATTCTGGATGATCCTCACAAAATCATTGATCTTCAACCAGTCATAGTCAGACAAGACACATTGAGGTCCAGTAACTCCAACCGACCTCCGCCACACCCATTAGAATGGGTTAAATGGATCTCAGACCTGATGTCTGCAACCTTATCTGCAAAGAACCAAGCAAACTCATCACACATCTCCTGTGACAACACACTCCGAGACTGCAGACAGATTGGATTGCACAGTCTGTCCACATATCGAAAGAGCTTGGCTGGTCGGTTCTGTAGCAGCGCCTCCTTGGACAGGAACTCTGCCTTCTTACAGGAGATGGCAGATTGGTAGTCCTTATAATGGACCATCAATCTAAGCCTGTCAGCTTACAGGCCCGATTTCCTCCAATGCCATTCCAACCTTCGCCCACTCTCCTCAACTCCCTCAAGGTCCCATCAAACCAAGGAGAATGAGGGTGAAGAGTGAGGAGATGAAGCTGAACAGGAGCTATGGAGTCCAGAGCATCTGTCACGGACATATTATAAGCCAGCAACAGATTGTCTAGATCCATACTTGCACCCAAAAGACCCGATAGGTGCAGCACTGCCATCAGGCCATCTGGGGTCAAACCCTTTAAGGGCATTACGGACCATCTCCATAGGCGCAGGCCTGTAAGGGGAGCCTGAAATTGAACATTATAGCATGATGGTCAGACCAACCAACTGGCTCCACCACCAGGTGAGAGGTCTCCATCTCCAGCAGAAAGACTAGGTCCAATAAATGACCATGCTTATGAGTCATAGAGGTAATCACCTGTGTGAATCCCAGAGAATTCATAAGCTGGAGGAAGTCCTGATGAAATTGCAAGAGTTCATTGTTGACTCCATGTATTGAAGTCCCCAAGAACAATCTGTCTAGGGACTCCAACACCACGCCAATAATGAAGTCTGTGACTTCCTGCAGAAATTGCTTCCCATCCTCAGGTGGATGGTAGATGAGAAGAATCCTGCACCCTACACCTGCGCCAATGATACATTCAAGGAATCTCGTCTCCCCAACTGGCACATCTGCAAGGCCCAATTCTGATCTGAAACAAATGGCTACATCCCTGCCCCATGATCCATCCTTGGGTGGTACATCACCAAGAACCTGGCAAAGAACAGCTGACTCCAAAACAGGGCCAAAATTATCATCCAACCAGGTCTCGGTGATACAAGCCAGGTCCACGACCCCACAAGATCCACAATTATTGTGGTCTTGTTCCACAGTTATTGCAGTCATTGATCCAAGCATTGAAGTCCCCAGAATAAACCATCTAGGAGACTCCAACACCCTGTTACTGATGAAGTCTGCTACATGCTGCAGGAATTCTCTCCCCCATCCTGAATTACGGTTAATGAGGAGAATCCTACAACCTGTCCCTGGACCCCCATGCAATGCCACACATTCAAATGATGAGATAGAGCCCATTGGGTGCACAGAGAAGTTCAGGTGGGATGTAAAACAGATGGCCACTCCCCCATGCCTGTGTTCATTCCTCAGGAAGTGCACCATCAAATACCTGGCGGGGACCAATGCCTCCAATATAGGCCCAGCATCATCCCTCAGCAAGTTTCAATGAAGCAAGCCAGGTAGACCAAGGAGATCAAGACTGCCTTAATAGTGGTCTTGTTCCTCGATTGACCTGGCATTGCACAGCACAACCCAAAGGGGACTTGGGGAGACTGCAGGCCCTCTAGCTACCTGCCCACATGGTCCAGTGGGGCCCTGGGTACAGGAACCAAACACACTGGGCCCTTCTCAATAAGTCAGGTGAATACCCACCTGATTGTCCCATCATTAACGGGATAGGGTTTGTCACTGAACCTTTATCAAAATGGATCTACTATTATCAAGACCATTTGTCCCCCACTCAGATCATATGTGAAGGATACAACTTCCATCTTACAAATTCTGCTTAGTGACCCTTGACATCAAGGCACTTTATACAAACAGCTGTCTGAATTTGTGTTAAAGTTCATTGTCTTCTTTTTAGATGTTAACCATTTACAAGTAAAGAGGACTGCAATGAGGGCAAGTTTTGCCTTCACTATTGTCAACATATTCATCGGCCTCTGGGAGAGATACTTCATATATGATGCCACAGAAAATCAATACTTTTCTAAGCTAGGGCTCTGGAAATGTTATATTAATGATGTGGCGTCTGTGTGGCAGAGTATAGCAGAGGAGTTGGAAGATTCTGTTACCTACATTAACTCCACAAGTGACTATTTGAAATTTATCTGCAGTTCTGATCCCAACAGCATTCATTTTTTGGATCTTCCGGTTTCCAGAGAAGAAGATGATAATATTAAAACAAATATTTACTGGGAAATGGATGGAAACACTATTCTTCTGTCTTCCTGCTCTTACCCATGCCACATGGTCACCAACATCCCAAAGAGGCAATACCTTCCACTTATAAGGAATTGTAGTGCAGAGTAACCTTTTGAGGAAGGAGAAAGTGGCTTAAGAGACAGATTTGATGAGAGGATATACTACCATAATGGTTTCAAATCTGCAGAAAATTATGCTAGAAACAAAAGTAGGGAAGAACTCCTGCATCAAGACAGACACACCAGGGGTCACAAGGCAGGATTAACTTTGTCACTACTTATTCCCACCAATTATGTTACATTGAAACCATCATAAAAAATGCTGGGAGATTTTAAAGGGTGACAAAGCTCTTGAGATGTTTGTTAACATCCTTACCAGGATGGCCTAGAAGAGGGCCACTACACTGCCAGACAAACTCATACATAGTAAACAATGGGGGTCCAAAAATGTAGCTGCATAACCAATATAAGGGAGAGTCCCTTGAAAGAAGTGAAGATATTGTCATGCTATTGAACAAGGAAAGAGTTCTTGAATCCAAGAACTGGTAAAAGCATAGAAATCAAGGACATAATAACTTGTGACACCACTGGTGTGATCAACCTGGCAAGTTGCATATGGGGCACACTAAGTAGGGAAGACAGTGAAGAAATTGTTTGAGCACTGCCATGCTATATAAAACAAAGACCTCACTTATGCCACTGCAAATCATGTACATACTGCTAACCAGAGGCACACCCACCAATTCAAATATCAATGAATAGAAAAACTGTACCCCTAACCCGCTAGGTGGGAATTACTTTGACTAGAAAGGCCTGATGTGGAAAGCATTTTGGATTTATGAATTGGGAGCTACCAACTGGTCTGGGCTGAACCATGGGTTCACCCTGGTGCCATTTCTAAAACAGTGATTTATGAAATGATTGCTGTTTTAGGACTAACTGTTGCTTTTAATATCTTCTATAGTTCCCATTAATTTTCAACCAGAGACTCATAGTACCAAGTAGAAGAAGGCTATGCACACTTGACACACAAACCCTTGAGCATACTAGCAGGGATACTGACTATCTGTTGTGGGTTCTTTAATAAACATTAACTCAATAGTGACATTTGTAACATTTATAAAGTAAATTACAGGACTTATTTTTAGTTTTTTACCTTTTCTAGATATTTTTACTGTATGCATGTATTTATAGTTAGCACTTTTCACAAATAGTCAGTTTTATTTCAGTCCCCTGGCTTAATGGGCTTTTTTTAATATGGGACACTGTCCCATTAACTGAACCATTATTTATTACATCAAGACCTAGGCACCTTGTCCTTGAAAAATTACTATATCTGTGTGAAACAAGTCATGCAATTGTTCCAGCGTGAGCAACTTTGTACAAGGCTCTTCAATAATGGAACAGAGCAGTCATTCCTGCCTGCCTGTGTATCATTACTAGGTGGTGAGTGCCACAAGTGAATCTCTCAGTGGGACCCGGGTCCCAGTGCTGTATCTTTGTTTTGCTTATTGTTCTATTAAAGTATATCTGTTTCAAACTATTATTTTTAGATGCTAATTCCATAGAGTAATTATTTTCAACCATTAGTTCGGCTGTATTTCTTCACCTAAATCCTTTTCTCATTAAGTTTTTGTACTGATCATATTTGTTTCTTGTGCATCTCCAAATACTATACATAATTTTGATATTGGTTATTTGCTTGATTCTGTCTCCAACAGTACTAGTCCTAGTTTTGAGTAAGGTGGAAGATTAAGATTTAGTTCCTTAAAATATAAATTTTAATTAGCAGGAATTGAAAAACTGGCTTCCATTTTCCAATACTTCAGTTGTACTTGTTCAAAAGAAACATATTCTACATTTTCATAGAGATCTCCTATCTCTAAGTCATGTGCTTTCAAATTGAGAAAGTATGATTGAGAAAGGAAGGTATGAAATTCTTATTATGAGAAATTGAAAAGAAGAAAGAGAGGCATGCTGCATCTTTCAAATAATTGTGTGCTGTTTGCCATGCTGTTTACCACTTTAGTTGCCAGTAGACAAGCCTCTTATTTATTAGCATTAGTCAAATTCCCCACTAACACATTCCTGATGTAAGAGAAAGGTATAGCAGCAAGTTCTAGGTGAAAGCAAGCATGGTTCTTAGTGATATTATAAAACCATGCGTATGAGGACTCTATTTGGCTTACAGATAGTATCTAAAATGTTAGGTAAACTCAGCCTACCATTTTCTTCTTCATGCTGAAGCTTCTCCAAACTACTTGATGAAATTTAAAATTAAAAATAAATAAAAAATAATTTGACTTGCTTTATTTAATGCCATGTTTTTTTTTTTTTTTTTTTTTTATCCAGAATGACTGGAAGTAATTGGAACAAAAATAAATTAATTAATCATTCTTGAAAATATGTTCATTTTAATAGGTTCACTCCCTATCAGTGCCAGTGGTAAGTATCCTCTCTCCAGGTCTTCCAATATATTTTCCATAGTTATTCTATAATTATATTAATTGCAAGAAACATTGCTAGTGCACCAGTTAGGGTTAAAGTGACAAAAGTAGGTAAATGTAGTGCTAGAGTTCCCAACCCTAACACCCATCATCATCCTTTCAGCATCCTTTCATGTATGAATGAAAACCCCATATAAAAGGATTCCTTTGTTTAAAAAAGAATTGGGAAATAATTATGTCTAAAATCTTTTTGTATGAGGTCATCTTTTTATATGAATGAAAAAATATGAAAATGTATTCCTTTGTATGAAAAAAGAATTGGGGAAAACTAAGTCTAAAATATTTTTCATACGAAGCATCCTTTTCATTTGAACAACAAAACAAAAAAAAAAAACATGAAAAAGGATTCCTTTATATGAAAAAGAATTGAGGGAAAAAAAACAAGTCCAACATATTTTTTCTTATAAAGGCCTCCTTTTCATATGAATAGGAAAAAAGAACATACAAAAGATCACTTCATTCAAATAAAAAAGATTTGGACTCAGTTTTTTAGAATTCTTTTCTCATATGAAGGATCCTTTTCATATCTCTTTTTGTTCATGCAAAAATGATGCCTTCAAGTTAATAAAGAATCGGAAAAAAACAAAGTCCATTTTTTTTATATGAAGGATCCTTTTGTATGGCCAAATTCCTTTTTGTATGCCCATAAGAAAATGGAAATTGAGTAATGAAAAGGATTTAAAATGTATAAAACACATTTCTGGGTCATTTTCCAAAATATAAGTGCAGAACCCACCTAATAGGGTCCTGATTAGCAAGATACATGTGTTCTTCTATGTGTAGGATATCATTTTGTGGATTTTCAGAAATTTAAAAGAAACAGAAGCAAGAAAACATTGTTTCCTCATGAAAAACGATTGCCCCATAGAAAAGGATCATTTTCATATGGACCAAATTTTTTTTGTTCCAAGCAGCTATCATAAAGACCGTACTGAGCATGCTCAAAACCAAAATTTTAAAATTTAATAACTTAGGAAAAGAGTAATATTTTTCATCAAACCATTTAAGGGCCCACTGTGACCCAAGTCCTTTCTACCATGAAAATTTCAGACCAACATTCCAACCTATCTGGGTGCAATGACAAATGACAAAAATAAACAGTAAAAAAATCACTTTTTCACTATTCGTATCTCAGAATTTTCAGTGATATTAGACCAGAACAAAACTTTGCATTTCAATATAGCTACCCCCTGAGACTATGCATGCAAAATTTATGTATTTATTTATTTAGCTTTTGTTAACCAGGTAAGCACACTAGACCAAAACAGATGCCTATTTTCAGGTGCGACCCGGGAGGTTACAAGGAAATAAGGAAGCAAATTACAAACATGGTAAGGTTGTGCAGAGCACAAGTAAACAATATACAGGCATTGCATGGTGAGACAGAGAGATAATTCAAAATAACATAAAATACATACACAAGAAACACTGTGAGCAGGTATGGCTAGGAGGACAAACACAGAGCTCTAGAAAATGCCCCACAAGGAGGACCAAAGTATCAAGTGTGACACTTGTTAGAAAGGCCACTAATGCCTTAAGTGCAATTGCATGCAGAGGAGAGCAGTAAGTGATCCCAGAGGATTCGGAAACAGGTATGGGAGGGTGTAGTATGAACATGAGCAGGAATGATTCCTTGATCTAGGAGCAAATGTTCTGTCACCCATTTGGTTGCAGATATTGGGAACCTGGAATACTAAAGAACCATGCAACCTTAGGGAATAAAAGGAGTGGGCAAGTTTTAGGACCCTTGCCAGGATAGGAGTGGCTATCCTGACAACATTGTCAACGAAACACTCTAGGACAAAGCTCCAATGATGGTCTGGTGGAAGCCAAGTAAGTTTATTGTAAAGGTCACAATGATGGGTGAGACCAGGGGCTTGCAAGGGCAAAGTGGCATATATTATTGTAAGCCACGTCCTATTTGGAGAGGTGAGTTTTGCAGTGTGAGCAAATGTGATGAGACCATAACAGAGCATTGGTAGAAACACACCTCTCACCAGGGCAATACTTGCAGCAGGATGAGACTGTTTTTGCTCTGTAAGCCAAGCCCAGCTTATTATTTACAGCTCTGCATACATTGTGAATATGCTGGGAGACTTCAGCTGAGGGTCAAGGGTAACTCCCAGGTATTTGACAGAGTCAGCAACCATCATGGGGATCCATCAGAGCTGGTAATACTCAAGGGCACAGGAATGCTTTATTTTGCCTAAGCATAGCCCTGTGTTTTTCTGAGATTGAGGACAAGTCTATTTGCTTTTAGCCAGGATTGTATATTGCTAAAGTCAACATTTAGGTGTTGGTTAATGACACTAATGTCATGGGAATGGGTAAGGATGACCAGGTCGTCTGCATATATAAGGTGGCACTGCAATGGGATGGCACTGTGGGGAGATTATTTACAAATAGGGAGAAAAGGATGAGCCCTAGGACAGACCCCTGAGGAACTCAGATTTAACTGGGGTGAGCGCTGAGAGAGCCTTGTTGAATTTTGGTAGTTGTTGTCTTCCTTGAAGGTAGTTGGAAAACCCTCCAAGGATGGGGGCAGACAGCCAAGGACTGAGTTGCGACACAGAAGCATATGATCAACCAAGTCGAAGGCCCTGGAAAGATCAATATTGTGCAAATCTGTTAAATGGTTGCAAAGCTATTAAAGTGAAAACAATGAGGTGTACATAGAAACCCTTGCTCAACCCTAACTGTAGTGGAGCTACTGTGTCACTATAATTCAAACAGGAGATTTAAATTGGCAATGTTAATCCCAAGATATTTTATAATGTCTTTTAAGTTAGTGGGAGTACTGTTCTGCATCAAAATTTTTGGTCGCGCTTAAGTGGCATCACTTCATACTTTATCAGTTCACCTTACAACCTGAAATAGCAATGCATTTTTATTAATTCTACAATATGCCTGTATGAAGTATGAGATATGAATATGAATATCTGAAATTTGTACTAATACATTGTCTGAAAACAATGATATAATATAATGATATTGGGCTCTATGCACAATGCCAAAGTGCCACATAAACAGGGTGCGCTGGCATCGATACGTGTGAATGCTATGGAGCTGGGTCCCATGGACCCCACATGGCATTCATGACTGATGCAGAGTGCAGTTATGCACCTGATCCCCTGACCACATGGGACAGCAATGCACTGAGGGTGAGCTGGGGGCATGCCAGCACTACACACCATGCACTATGGTGCGTAGTGTTGCCCACAGAGGTGTGGAAGAGGGCACAGCTCATGCCATGGAGAACCCTGCTGTAAATCCCCTATGCCCCCATGCACACCAACTGCCACCCAGACCAGGCAGATAGCCACCATCCCCTTCAGCAGGTCTCCAGCACTGGTCCCCATTGGCTGCCCAGTATCACCCAACCCAGCTACCAGGCATGCCCCATCCCAGTGCCAGCTGTACACCCCCACATAAACACATAGGGTCACCGGCCCCAGGATGCAGACACCCCTGACCCAGCTCCTCCGTGCATGCGCTGGGATTCAGTTCCCCCGGCTCTGTTAACACAACCTCCAACCCTGTATCTGTGACCCAGTGCTGCCTCACAGAATGGCCAGCAACACTGCCCTCCTCACATCTCCATGGCCACCGCCATCCAATCCAAGGGCATGCAGCCAATGCATGTCCTGCCACATAAGGGAGCCATTGAGGACTCCGGCCAGGCATCCGATTGGATGCCCATCCAGTCTGCTGCTCTGCCTCCATCTGCCCACACATGAACCTGCATGGGAGGGCAGGACCATGGACAGGTGGCTAACAGTCCTTAATGCTGCCTAGTGCACACCTTTCTGCAGGTGCGAGCCTGTGGAGTACCTGCCTGTGGTGCGTATCTTCTGCCCTGTTGTATAGGGGCCATTGAAAGCAAATACTTTTTAATGATCCTTTTATTTGATGAGATGATCTAATAGCTAAGGCCAAGAGTTCTAAATATATAGCAAACAACAATGGAGAGAGTAGGCCTTCCTGTGTAGTCCCTATTAACTGGGAAAACAGTCAGAAAGCTCCTGATTTATTTTTATTCTGGCTCTTGGTTTCTTACAGATAGTGCATACTCAGTTTATGAACCGCTCACTACGACTAAAGTTTCCAACCACCTGAATACGAGAAAACAAGGTACTTGTTCAAAAGATTTTCAGAGTCTAGTTACAAAATTGCCACATTTTCACCTCAACAAATGCCTACAATGTTAATCGAGTGTCTCATATTACGTTGCATCCTTCTTCCTTAATAGATCCCATTTGATCTTCATGAATAATAGATTGTATGACTTTTTCTAATCTATTCACAATTATTTTAATAAATATCATAAAATGCATGTTTAATAAAGATATTGATTTGTATGACCTTCACATTTTGCTGGATTATTATTTTTAGGAATCAGGAGACCGTGGCTTCATTGAAAGAAGAAGGAGCTCACCATGGTTTTGTATGATAATGGCGAGCGCCTAAAGGCAATCATCGTTGTCATACAGTCAGAGTGCCAATAATATTTTCGGCACTCTGACAACCCCAGTGCACAGGACAACGGTGCTGGGACATGTATTTTAATGCTTCTTGTGGGGCTGTCCCTCCACCCTCCTTCATAGGGCGCCACCACGCCCCTACTAAAGGATTCTCAACTCCAGGGGGTGTATGTCGAGGGTGAAAGCATTGTAAATAAAGATTTGGGCGAGCAATAAAATCGCACCAGCTCCCCAGGCCAAACCTAGTACCTCACCCACCCCAACCACTAGCCAACACACAACACCATGATGCAGCTTGGCAATCCACCACAGCGCCACCCCTATAGCTCCTCCACCCCTCCCAGCCCATGCTCGCCATCCTTGCTCCCCTAGACATTTCATACATAGCGACATCCTGTCGCCCAGTTCGCCCACCCTCATTCGGTCATGCTACCCCTCCCATCACCATGGAGGGATTGCAATGGGAAGGAGTTGCTGTTAAGGATGATGCCCTTCCCATGCACCCACCTCACAAGATACAGCTCACCATTAATATCTACCATACAGAGCAGGTTTAATAAGAGCAGGGCCAGCACTGGTTTTAAATTTTATAACATTCTGATGGAAATCCATTGAACCTGATAATTTGCCATTTAATAAGGAGTTGATAGCTTCTTCATTTTCTGTTAATGTAAAGTCTTCTTAAGTTTATCTCTGTCCTTAGGTGTGATTGATGGAAAAGTAATTACCTTTAAGAAGATGTCAATTTTTGAAAATCTGGGGAATGTTTTGGAGTAAAAAGATTATTATAAAAGCTTTCAAAAGTTTGATTAATTTCCATTGGGTTAATTATTTTGTGTATCTGCTTAGTGGATAATATTGGTTGCCACTTGAGTCTAGTCATATCAAAACTGTAGTGTCAGTGGTTTACTATGAAGGTCTGAAAAGTAGTAATACCTTGCTCTTGATCTCAACATACTCCTTTCTGCTTCTAGATTAATGAGGGTAATATACTTTTTCTTATATATAATACTTTCCTTAGATCTTGGTCTGAACCTGATAACTGAGGTTGAATTTCTGCCATTAATAAGTCTTGTTCTTGTGATTTTAACATTTTAAGACTGTTTTTCTTGAAGTTAGAAAATACATTGCCCATCCTCTTAAATGTGCCTTCAAAGATTCCCACTGTGTAGTATATGAGAATTATGTTGCTAGGTTCCATTGCAGGAAGTCATGTATCTCTTTTTCAAACAGGCTTTAAAGGTCTGATCTAACCTGAGACTATTATCCAGTCTCCAAGTTCTTCTTTGACCTGGGTTATTCCAGTGAAAGGAAAAGAAAATGAAGACTAAAGTAAGAAATGTTATTGCCCCATACTTGTCATTAAAATCCTTTAAAGAATGGTTTGTGAAACCAGAAAGAAATCAATTCGGAATAAGAATTTTGTACTGGTAGAAAATATGAATATTTATTTAAATTTGGGAATTCAAATTGGGATGACTGTATTAGATTAAACTCCTCTACAAGGCTTTTAAGAGTTCTTACTGCCCAGTGCCCTTACTTTATGTTCAACCAATGACTGAGATCTAGCTACTGGTGCGAGAACTAGATTAAATTCCTCTGTCTATGATAAATGAAGCTTGGAAAGAGGTTAACTTGAGGAAAAATGAAAGGAGAAATGTACATCCTCCCCATTTGGTGCATAAACACTGACCAAAGTAAGCACTGACTGGGAGAGCAAAACTCGGCACAAACAAATCTTCCAACAAGGTCAGAATAAAAGTCTATGGGCAGATATTCAAAACTTAACCCCGGTCCAAAATTAGCACTGCATGGTGTGCAAAATTAGCCCTGAACAATTCAGATACTATGTTCAAAGGAATAGCCCAGGGCCTAATTCAATTGAATGTAGCGTGCAAATGAAGCCGCGGTAAACAGGGCTGAGAGCGTAGTGCAAAATAGCCCAGTAAATATGACAGCTCTGAATATAGCAACTGGGAAGGCCAAACTGCAACAGCAGCCCAGTGCACAAAGATGTGGAGTAAGGCAGCATTGCAGTAGGTGGCTAATGTAGGTGATACCAATGAAGTGGTGCACAACAACTGCAAACAACATTGGAGGCCAAACACAGCAGAACTGTGCTGTGGTTTTGACAGGTTTGCCTGGGGCTAACTCGCTTGCTGGTACTAACACATTTGCCCAGCACACATTAGCCCAACATTAAATTTTGCTCTATTCAAAGCTCCTATGCAAATAAGCCTACCTAGGCAATCCGTGGCTAACAGCCACATTAATATCTCATTATGGCCTGCTTTGCATGCATTACCATGTAGATCGCTCAGCACTATTGCATGGTGCACACACTTCTACCTGTATGTCAGACTGGAACTACAGGTTGGTAGCTGCAGGCTGGGTGTGCCACAGCTTCACCTGTATGTCAGACATGATAAACAATCTGATAGCTGCAGGCTGGGTTTGGACACAGAAACAGAGACTATTGTGGCTCCAGGGACTAGCATCACAGGAACAGGTGGTTGTGCTGCATGCCATGGACATTTTGTTATTCCAGCTACAGTGTGTCCAGATAGTACAGTGCCATAGTAGCTGGTATTGTGAGGGACACAGCAATGCCTATGTTGTGTCAGGCAACAATGACTCCTGCTAGCCACACAGTGACATGCACAACTGGGAGGTGAGTTCTGACAGTGGACACCACAGTCATACTGTCCTGTGACCTAGATACACTGTGCCAGTGGCATGGGATTACCACACTAACATACACATGGCTGGCTGTGTGTGATGGGGAGCCTAGACAGGTGTATGGCATATGCCCCGGCGGGGAGGAACATACAATCATACAGGCACACTGATGTGAGGGGCATTCCCATCACTGGTACATTTGCACTGTGTGGATGGCTCCAGCCATGTGGCAGCACATACTGTGGGTGCAGCCCTAGCCACCTGTACACCCTCCCTCAGTACCTTCCATTTCCCCAGTGCTGCATGTGCGTGTTGGATTGTGGCGGTGTGTACCCTATTGGAGGAGTGGGACTGGACGTGTGCAGCATGTCTCTTCCACAGCATATGGAGGGAACAGTGTGGCAATATGCCATTTCTGCCTCCTTATTGGCTGCAGTTATCAGGTGCACTATGATACTGTTATTGCTTACGACCATATTGCCTGTTGCTGTTGTGTCCACGCCACTATCTTTGTTTTGCTCGGAGTTAAGACTACCTTTTCTGGGCGTGTAATTTGTGCCACACAAAGTGTTGTGTAAAGTCATGCAAACACACTTACCAACTATATTCATGTACACAACCTTCCTTTTCAGAGTGCATACATTATCATTTTCCAGCGCTAATGCAGTTTGCCTGGCGCTAACTGGCCTTTTGAATATAGGAGACCCGCAGAAACTAGTCAAATGGTTTGCACTAGTGCAAAAGTTTTGAATATCTGGCTCTATAAATTCAGATCTTAAATGTTTCATTATAAATATACTTACTCCCTGGCATTCCAGGGCAAAAGAAGTACTTAATCAATTGTTTGAAATCAGCAGCTAAAATATCTCGATCTCTCTCCTCAAAATGTGTTTCCTGTAGCAAGATGCCTCTTATATTTATGCTATTAACATATTTAATCATTTTGTACAATAATATAAACTGCATATTTTGCATCTCTTCCTCAAAATGTGTTTCCTGTAGCAATATGCAGCTTATATTATTGCTATTAATGTATTTAAAAGTTTTAAGCATTTTCATTCTCTTTTGTGCCATTCAATTCAAGGTAATGTTTTCAAGTCCAAAATTTAAAATTTAAAGCCTTTATCTGTTCTGTTTTGAATTGAGAAGCAATAATAATGATGATTATACAATGACAGGGAAATTTCTGAGGAATTGATTGGTCGGTGTGCCCTGTTATTTGACAGTAACATCATTGTAGTAAGTCCAAACACAAACAGAACCACCTCATAGAAAGAAAACATTCAGAAGATCACTACCCATGTGCCCTGTTGCACAGTGAATGCTATCCCTGGCTCACACTTTCCACATGACCACTCCCTCACAAGCCACACAGAACTCAACCATTTCCATGTAACTGTCATCACAGCCTCCAAAAAAAAAAAAAAAAAAAATAACTCCATCCCTTGCTCTTCCAGCCCAGGTAAATACCATATTCTAGTATAAAATGTATTTTATTAGTAACGGCCACTGCATGTGACCAGTTTCCTGTCCCTGGCTATATGCAGAGCATGCTTATTCCTCGGCACTTGCCATTTCTCTCAAAAGCCACTTGCATTGGTTGTTTTAAGTAACTAAAACTGCTTTTCCACAAGAGAAAACAACAGTTTTGGTAATTTACTCGATCATTCCAACTGATGTTGACTTGTTGAGTGGAGTGGAAACCAGTAGTCTTCACCCATTTCCTCACTGTCTTCATATTTTCCATATGTTGATGCTGGTTCAATGAGAAAAATACATCTTCTCCAAGTCTCAGGGCAGGCAGTGGGACTAGGTCAATTAAAGTTGACAGGCAAGGAAAGCACACCACACAATGAGATGTTAATGTGTGTGTTAAGGGGGAGGTACAAGCCCAATTGTAGATAGCAAATAGCAGCACATACTGGGCTAAATAATACAGCAACACTATCTTTCTGCTATGTTCTGTTTGCCTGCCCAGTAAAAATTAGTAAACAAATGTTTTAAACATATTTATATATATATATTTTTAAGTTTATTACAAGGAGCCATTGTATAATAGCAGTCAGGCACTTCAGGGATGTGTGTTTTTGTCATTATAGTTCTTCATAGGTGTTGAATGCAGCTGGCCTGTGACTGCATCCTTCAACCACCTGAACTGTAATGTTATTACAAAATTTCACACTTCTGTCATACATTTTGCTTAATTACTATGTTTCAATACTTCACCTGATTTTACTTAAAGGAAGTGTCCTCTGTATCCTCAAATGGAGCACTTCATCCACCAATATGCAAAATGTTAAAAGAAACTGAAAGCATTAGCACTGATAAGGACGTATGATCTGCTGTAACATAAATCTTCTTAGGAATCACCCACTATAGCAGAATATAATCCACATACCCCCAATATTTCAGAAATAAAAGAAATACCCCAAAAGAGAAAGAAACCAATGCTTTCTCTGAGAGTGAGACCCTTCTCATTCCATAAACAAGCATGCAAAACATATCAATTGAGGAAGACAGTAGTTAAAATGTGTGTAGCCAGACTTCACCTCTACACATTTAGGAAGGCTACTGTCTTCATTCCTTCCCCAAAACCCTATTCCACCACCACTTATCTCTGAAGTGGTCCAGCAACACACTTTATGAAAGATATACAGAGCTTATGCTTGAGAGGAGCCGATAATATTTAAAATCTCACCCCATACCAAAATCTATGTCTATTACCTAAATCTTACCAAAGCCTTGCCTAACTCTTTGCTTAAATGATTAATGTGTTCTATATTACCAATATGTTTGATATAGCTTTTTCTTTTCCTTTTAACAAAAAAAAAAAAGAAAAGGCACAAACAAATGGTATATCTTTTGCAAAAGATGTATCAAAGTTCTTCCAAGCCGACTGTGTATTCATGTTTTGTCCAACATGTCTTCCCAATTTTAGTCTACAATGTTGCCATTACAGTTATGTTGTTCCTGTGGAGCTTCCTTTCATGAAGTCTCACTAGAGTTCTCAGATTCTTATATATCCTAGAATTATATATGCTAAATTTCTCTCCTCTCTGCAGAAGAGCATATTCTACCTCTTTAAAAGTGTTCAAGAAGAAAACATCTCCCATGTAAATTAGTTTACATCCTCACTGGATGTAGAAGAGAAAAAGAATGCCCAGGATCTCAGTTTATGTCTAAGTGAGCCAAACAAATTCCTTTCACATGGACCAATGGAGGAAGCTCTGGAAAATTTGTAGCCTAATTCCTTAAAATACAGGCCTTTTTCCACCCTGGCTTTGTAGAGACTCTTCTTCCTATCTCAGTAGTGGTGCAATTTGATAAATATTAACCTTGGCCTGAAATTTTGCTTAGCAAAGGCAAGGGCCCTGTGGGCATTGTTGAGTTTGATCTTTGCTCAGGGAATTTTAAGGCCCATAATTTCTGAAAACATCTTTACACAGAAAGCTAGAGAGTCAGTACCTTCCATTCCTTCAGGGAGATTTCCTATTTTTAGATTGTTTCTTCTTGCTCTCATCTCAAGATCCTACTCTTTGAGCCTTAATTCCATTAACTTTTTGGCACAGTTGTCAACTTTAACCTTAATGTGAGGATACAAATCTTCTAGGGTGCTAACATGGTTTTCTACTTTCGATGATCGACATACAAGAGATGCCATATTTACTTTTCTTTGAAGTCTGTGGACATCTCTTTCATGGAGGACATGCAGTGATTTAATGTCCAAAGCTCTGTTTCATTTCTTTTAATAAAATCTAGTAGCCCTCCTCTGTTTTAAAGGTTTGGCATCCTGGACGACCAAAATTTTCTTTTTAATAAGCTTGTAGTGGGCTTTGAAGTAGACTCTGTCCCAGTATCACTCAGTGTGATACCCTATTCCTGGGATGAGGTCAACATTTTATTTGATTGATCTTTATAGATACAGTTACTTTTTTTTCTGCACTGTTTTTGGCATTTTTTTGTCTTCTAAGTTATCCTTATTTTTCCACTCTGCTTTGTTTATCCCCATTCTATCACTTTTCTCTTTGGTAAGTTTCAGTCAAGCCTCCTACAACAATATCTGAAAGGTTCCTACCAATTTTATTTTCAATGTTATGGTCCAACCCTGAAAGAGATGCTTTTTGCCATGATAACCCCATGCTTGTCCATACAGGATCTTACAGTAACAGTACAATCAGTTATACTTTGCTAGATAAGTCTTGTGTCTTCCATTGAGCAAATGGTATAGCTATCCACAGTTTTATCTGCAAATGTCTGCATCCTTATTGTATATTGTCATTTACAAATTTTCATCAACAACGGAATAGCTCACTTAGTATGCTGCTTGGACGTCAGAGTAGTTGAATCCACAGCAGATTCTAAGAGTAATGTATTGCTCTGCCTGCATGTTATTCATAACATTTCATGGGGTTTCTATTTTGAATGTTTCTGCCTCTGCTCTCATCTAAGCTCACTGTTTGTGAGCTGCTGACTTTCTTAGCCCCCCAACAGTTCTGGGCAACAGCTCGTAGTGAAGTCAGAAGATCTGGTTGTGGCTTCACCAAAGATTTCTGCAGTCTCAGAGAGAATCACTGCAGCAGCCAGGTTTTTCATTAAGGCACTACTCAGAATATCTTTGTAAAATCTACCTTTGTGAGTTGAAGCCATATGTATCTATTTGTTGATGGCAGCACAGTTGAGGTAGGAGGATCTGAAGTTGCAAGTCTGTGTCTCACTCTCAAAGCCTTCTCCTGTGTAAAATAGTCAGAGAGCTCCCAGAGTTTCATAAAACTACCAGGCATACCAAGAAAACCCCAATTTGTTTGTGTGTGCGTGGAGGGGGCTCCTGGATGTTCCCCTAGCAGTGGAAAAAGTAGTCCTAGGAGTCTAGCCCTGTGGCACTCCAGAAGTACAGTTAGAAAGGTCAAGAACACTCAGTCTCCTACATAGTGAATCAAAGGTATTACATTTGATTACATTGGATACTTGTCCCACCCTTTTTCACAAAAGTCAATGGTTTGGCCAGGGGTCATGTCTTCAAGGACCCACTGCAGTCCCATGTATACATAATATAAAACATATTTCAGAGAGTGTTTCCAGATATTAAACATAGTTGTCTGCTAATCATCCTATACCAAATCATATTACTTTGTAACATCACACTGTAACCTATACTTGCTGTGTTATACCAATGTTACAAATCTCAAAAACACTGACACCTCTAATGTGTTACTTAGAACTAACAAACATTTTAATAGCTATGTTATGTTGTTAATATATATATATATATATATATATGTGATACGTTAGTGTTCTATGAAGATTTTTTCTGATTGTAATGTTATTTACTTATTTAGTAATGTACTGTGCTGTTATTCTCTACCCCAGACAAGAAACGGATAGTACCTCTCGAATGCTTTTAGCTTACAGGCTCTGAAACCTTATAGGCTTGGCATATTCCTTAGGTGTTCTGCCATAAAAAGAGTGTAAAAAGAAGTTTATCAGATAGTGTTTTACTGAGGTTTAAGTAATATGTGTCTGTTATTCCTGTTGTTTATCTGATTTCTTCCTGCAATAATTAATGGTATCTGCACTCTCATAAGGGCTTGCACAGCAACATTAGTGTTTCCTTATTTCTCACATTGGGATATCTAGGGACACATATCTAGTTGTTTAGACAAGTATGGGATCCATCATTAAAACCAGAGTATCAGTCTTTAATAGCCTGAGTGCTATTCCTGTGTTATATGGGTGCTCTATATTCAATTGCCATTAATATCAGAGAGCAGTAAGTTTCACAACAGGATTACAGTTAACAGCTAACTTATTCTTTTCTCTGTTCCAAATAAAGCTGATTAAACCTCTGGTTATAAGGTATCTAAAGTGCATTGATTTCTTAGCAAATATTGTATTTCAATTATTTGGCTTATTTTATTCTCAACAATGATAAAAGACATGCTTTGACTGGCAGCCTATTCTAATGTTTATGTATGTTGCTTGACGTCTTTGGTTCTCAGCATATTTATAGTCAATCTGTTGCCAGACCATTTGATTATAGCATCAAGACATATTACATTGCCAGTGAAGTTTTGTACACTTTTTTGATGTCTAATCCATATCATACTCTGCATAGTGCTTGCATTTCATACTGATGCTATCATTTTTAGTAAATCTTTACTATTGTTGAAATAAAAGCTCACCTCCCACTGCTACACTTTTCAGGTTCCTGATGGCCTGCTCACTACTCTACCCTGGGTAGTGGTTGGGCCTGCATAGGCTTGCTGATTATGAAGGTCTCTACTCCAGGGTGTGTGGCTATGCATCATGACTTGAAACATCAAGACACATTGCCTAAGAGAAGTGCTCCTGCCGATCGCCTGCCCTGTTACAGCAGACACTAACAAGAACTAGCAGGTGCTGAAGGAGTTGCCTAGAAGGGTAGTTCACCTGGTGGAGTGTGGTGTCTTGATATTCTCAAAGGGGTAATGGTAGTATCTATCTTAATGTTTTTTACTGTATTGATGATATTTAAATATGTAGTATCATATTACCTCCTTAAAGATCTTCTTCATATCTCTCACTTGTAACCCAGGCATCGTGATAACTTATAGTACAGTCTACATTTACTTGCAATTAACTTGTGCTTGTACAACTCTTATAAGGAAAGAGTGATAGGAGGAAGAGCAAACAGAAAAAGTTCTGAGGAGGATAACGGTTGGGGGGTCAAGAAGGTGACTAGGGATAAGCTAAGCTCTTATATTGTTATCATGACTTCTGAATGAAAGAAACCCAATAAAGTTCATAACTTTATAGTTTTGAACAGCAGAACTGTACCAGTTCTGCAGTACTATACTGAATGCTTGTAGGCACTATAGTCAGGCTCCATATAGCAGTATGGCTGTGGGTATGGAAGGATCCCTTGGGTGGGGCTCATGGATGGTACCTCGGGTGAGAGTGTGAAAAGAGGAGGGAAGGAATGTAGTAAGGGGGAGAGGGATAGTGGGATAGAAGGGGTTATGAGAGAATACAAAACAAATGCCTATAGCTTAAAACTTAGTGCTTTCCTAGAAAATTGTGACACACGCTGACAATGATGTCCCTGAGTGAATTACTGGCTATAAATCCTTGACATAGTTCTGAAATTCATCTGAAGAAAATATTCTACTCTTCTACCTCATTCATGCCATGGTTTTCTTCTGTGGTGCCCAAGGTATAAACCCACCACATCTCCAATTTCCTTAGTTGCAGGTCCCAGTCTGGTCACCTGTTGGCTTGTTTGACCTGTTCAAATCCTCAAAACATCAGAGAAGCTGCTATTTTTACATGGAATATACTTTATTGTTATTTTTAAATACAACAAAGAACCATCCCAAAACAGAAACAAGGAGGGTAGAACATACACAAAATGTCACCTTAAACCAATGCAACCACTGACAATTCAACCAGAGAACTTAGATGACAGTAATATTATGAACATCACCTTATGCCCACATGTAAACCCCTATCCCCAACCCAACCAGCCCCCCCACCTGCCCTCCGTGACCTGAAAACATTAATCTTACATTTCTGAAACCTAAGATGGAAGAAGAACTAGCCATAGACTATACTAGGCTTCATGTAGTTGAGCTAAGAATGAGTTCAGTTCCACAGATATGGAAACAGTATTACATTTTCATCCCATAATTAACTAATATGCAGTCTTCGCTGTGCTCAATCCATATGATAAACTTTGTCTCAAGGTTACATCTTATAAAGTTAGTCTAGACAAGTACTTCATACTGGCTCAAGACCACCTCAGAGGAGGGAAAACTGGAAAGTTACTGGTTAATAAGACATATAAGGGCTCGCATATATTTTATATCTATTGCAGTGATCTGTCATGCTGGTGATGATCCGCTCAACCTGCAATACAAATAAGATTTCTCAAACCACTCCAAATATTGGGTAACTAAAGTGTCAGACCAATGCCATTAAAATGACCTTCTTGGGGAGTCACGTGATGACGCTTAGTGAAGCAGCTCGGCTGATCACCTCGCCCCGAAGGGCCGTTTTCCCATGATTTAACAAATACTCAAACATTATAACCAGCTGAAAAGTGGTTGCTGCTAACCTGACTCACCACCTAACTGTTATCAGAAGATATTTTGGATTTACGGGAAACTCTAGCACGTGTCAGCAAAGGGTGTCCTGGCCTAGGCCTGTAATGGAGGTTGAAATGAGACAGGCTCCTCCACTTCACACACCTCCATCTACGCTGGAAAAAGGAGTGAAGAGACCAAAATCCAGCCAGGGCTATGCAGAAGCCTGTTAGCGTCCCTCCAATACGCAATCAAATGCTCCACTAACCGAAAACGGTTCATCAAGAGCTGCAATTTTAAATCTGCTATGCAAGAACTGACAGCGGAGCTAAAATCACTCAGGGCGACCTGGCAGAAACTAAAAGAGCCATATCAGATAACCTGGTTCGCATAACATCTTTAGAGAAGTGGGTAACGGTGACTGAAAATGATATAGTAAATATCAAAGCAAACAGCAGAAAACAGATTCTAAGTTGAAGATTTAGAGGGCAGAAGCAGACGAAATAACATTCTTATAATTGGTCTGCCAGAGGATGCGGAAGGTGCAATGCCCATCACTTTCATACAAAAATGACTAGTTAAAGTCGCCGGACCATCTCCTAACAATTCTACATATGTTATTGAGCGAAAGGCATTCGCTTCTTTAAGTGCGTCCTAAACCCGAAGTGGGAAAACCTCTCTCACTCACTTATTATAAAGTTTTGAATTACTAAGACAAATGGCATGTACTGAAGCAGACCAAGGAATCGTGATCATGTTGTGGGAAGGTCGGCAACTTCGCTTAGCGCAAGACCTACCAGTCACCATTAGACAGAGATGAGCAGAATATCATTCAATTGTCATGAAACTAATTGCAGCCGGGATCCAATTCAGAGTTATATATCCATCACTTCTCTGTAAATGTAACTGGCTCCTGGCATAATTTTGAAGGTGCCCTGCAAGCACTTCCAGCCCTGCAATCCCTCCTGCCTGATCTCTTCGTGCCCGCTGAAATATACATCAGCCGAGGATTTGGTTTGAGTCCTGACTATCAATGGCTATAGACAGATTACTATTGAAAGATTTCACAATTGAAGATGTAATTCATCACATAGTAGGTTTTGAACCCTTACCCAGTCATAGTCTAACACTGGAAAGCAAGCCCACAAAATTTGCGACTTTAATTTGTAGCCTTTTTTTTTTTTTTTTTAAATACTAGTTCATACATTAGTCTTGGTTATATTTTTGCAATCCTGTTAGAGACCAGATTTTGAGCAATGGTTTTTCAATGTGCAAATTGGTCTTATTTAATCTCCTTTCAAGCACAGATTTCGGCTGATCAAGAAAGGCCACGGAGATATTATAGTTGGTTGGGCTGAGATGAGATCGTGAGTAGTACCATGCAAGAGGAATAGATAGATCCTCTCAACCCCATAAAGGCGTGATATGGATTAGGGTTTATGGCGTAGTAAAGCCCTAATGGAAAAATCGAAGTCTGCTTTGGAATGGATGTGAAACTTCACCAACACCAGAACATGTGGGATGCTAAAGCCGAATTATACAGGGCGCTGCAGACTTGAACTTTCTGGCTTGCTTCTCGTACTAAACTTTTTAAAAATGGTGCACCTCAAACGATGTTCAACCCTGTTGGTACTCCATTTTCATTTAATCTTATGGAGCCTTGGTCGGAGTGCAAGACGGACTTTACTTTTGTCAGGAAAGGCTGTAATTACAATATTTCCTGTGATACTTGAATATCTTATTTGATAAAATTGGATCTGAGGCTGTTTTAAGGGGAAAGAATTTCCTTATTGAATTTACTTCGCCCAGGTCTATCCATGCATAGAAAGCCCAAGATTAATGGGAAGGCACCCTGGGAGGGTGTTTTTTTTTTTTAGGGACTTACTTCATTCAATGGGCTTTACACTTTTGTTATGGTGAGCCAACATAATTAGGGGCAGACTGAGCAGGTCATACTACATTCCCTGTGTAATGGTTGGTTATAAAATTTCATACCCAACTAACGCCTGCATTTAAGTTCATCATACTATGTTTGTTTATTAATACACCAAAGGGTTCAAGATGGATTTGACAGCTAAACTAAGCCTCTTAAGGGGGGACCAGTGTTCAGTGGTGTAATAGTCAGCAACCGGCACACTACAGCGCATTATGTGCTACAGACGTAGGGAAGGATATCACAGTTTAAGTCTGACCCATGGTGTGGTTATTTGTTGCAAGTATGCTTATATATGGAATATGGATGTTTTATACTTAGTACAGTTAGTAATTTTTGTCTTCTCTGGTTGATGAGACTAGTGATTTTGATCTATATTACTGGATATGTTTACATTGTTCGACTTTGGGGAACGGATGATATAACCATGTTACCACAGTTTAAATTTAGTTTCTTTGTTATGGGGGGGTATAGGGAGGGGAGGTGGGGTAAAATATGGGGTGGGGGCTGTCTGCCACCAGGGACCGATACATTGATTTAATATACCACTGCTGTCTTAGTAAATTTATCTGGCTAATTACTAATCCACCTAATCAAGATCCATAATGGAATGAGATATGGATCTTGGAACATTAAAGGAGCGACTTCGCTAAACGATCCAAAATTCTAGTTCATCTTAAAACTTCAGATTGACATAGCCTTCCCAAGAGACTCATCTTAAATCTATAAACTCATGCTACTTTCATAGAAATTGGTAGGGCAAGTATATGCTGGGCAAAGAAACTAAGAGAGGTGGTGTAGCTATTCTCATAGCCCATAGGGGTCCTTTCAATTGCTGTAATCTATAGTAGATCCTGAAGGTAGATATGTCATGGTGAGGGGCCTATTGATTCATACAAGTTATAATGGGCTTGGTTTATGGTTCGAACTCAGGCGACCCACAATTTTTCACTTCCATAATGACCATATTGGCTCCTTGGACCAAATTGCCAACTTTACTTGGGGTGACTGGAATACAGTGCTCTCAAACACATTAGACAGATCGGGGCCCAGCAGGCCATGTTTATCTCTGGTCAGAGAGCTCTACATGAATTAAGTTCCACCTTGGGATTAATAGATCCCTGAGGACTGCAAACCCAGAGGAGAGAGAATATTCTTTTCATTCCACACCTCATAATACTTACTCCCAAATAGATTATTTTCTCTTATCTATAGACTGCAACTCAGGGTCACTGAAGCATTACTCATCCCAGGCTATTTCAGATCACCTTTGTTTTACCTCCAAGTTAACTTTTTCAAAATATTCATAGAGAACGAACCTGGAGATTTAACAATCAGATTCTAAATTGGATAAACTTATTGAAGGCGTTACGAGATTTTATCCATATGTATATGAGAAAGCATGCCACCTCCGTGTCCAAGAAAGACATTCTGTGGGAACCCTCAAATGCGCCCTGAGAGGTGAAATAATCCTCCTATCAATCATCACGTAATAAGCAAAGGAACGTAGAAATATCTTTAAAGATACGTCAGATATATCATTATCCTTTATGTCAGATGGACTCATTTCTTCAAGGAATTACACTCCCTGTTTTATCTGACTCACAAGTAGACTTATTAAATGCCCTATTGTAATATCTGAAGTCTGTAGGGCCATAGACTCTACGCAATTGACAAGTCACCTGGGCGACGGATGGCTTACAGCCAATTTTACAAAGGCCTTAAAAGACACCATAGCACCCATATTACTTGATACATTTAATTATCTATTTCAAAATGGTCTGTCAGGCTCTTCATTATCGTCAGCCACTATAGTTCTTATCCCAAAACCTAACAGAGACCCTCTCATAATGTCCAACTACAGACCAATTTCCTTATTAAGAGGCAGATTTTAGGCAAAATTCTCTCGCCAAGACTTGCCCAGGTGTGGGAACATCTTATCAGCCCTGAACAAGTAGGCTTGTTAAAAATAGACACTCCTCAGATCATCTTAGGAAACTGGCATATCTCCTCTCCGCGTCCGGGGACCTGGACATTTCTCCACCTTGGTGTCTCTCTGGATCACGGAGAAAGTGTTCGATGAAGTATCATGGGAATACCTTTTTCTTTTACTTCCCGATACCGAATACCAGAGGAATTTATAAAATGGATTAAGATACTATACGCTACTCCATCGGCAGAATACAATGTAACGTGCAGGTATGTCTGCCCATTCACCCTGACACAAGGCACACGGCAAGGCTGCCCTCTATCACCTTACTTATTTAATTTATACTTAGAACCTCTTATTAGAAAGATTAATCTTTCCACAATGATCGGGGTATACGAGTAGGTCATCATGAATATAAGGTCTCAGCTTATGCAAATGACCTGTTGCTACATGTTATTGATGTTGGGCATTCTGCCTAAGGTATTCCAAATTATAACACAATTTGAAGCCTTCTCAAATTATAAGTTAAATCAGGACAAAACTGAAATTCTTCCTAAATAATTATATAATGAAAGCTGAGGTGATACACTTGGGGTTACAATGGAGCCTGAGCAAGATGAAATATCTTGGTATTTACATTCACCCTCCCCTCAAAAGTTATAATGCATAACTTAACCTAGACAATCTGGTTCATAACCTGACAGAGGATTTTAAACTTGGTCTAAATTACCATTAACTCCTTGAGGCGGCGAATGTTATTAAAATGAATGTATTACCACGGCTGCTATACCCACTTCAAATGTTGAACCTAACATTACCATACTCATGGTTTGCTCGGTTGCATGGTATTTTGAGCAAATTATGGGCAAAACAAAAAGCAAGGAAAAGTTATCTAAAACTCACAATGAGAAAATCAGAGGGTGGTTTACAGGTACCCAACTTCTATATTTACTACCTAGCAATACACTTGCTCGAGTCTGATATTGGCTATGCCCAGTCAAGATAATTGTCACCTACCTTCTTGGGTCAGGATAGAGCAAGATCTTTGTCGGGACATGGGGTGGACACCAGAGGCTCTACCATTTATCCCACTAAGGAAATTTACCAAAACCCTATAGATACCCTTTATTCTCTTTGGTTCTAGACTCAGCAACAACTTAACTCCTTCCTTAAAACAGGTAGAGTAGGATATAGCCCACCCATATTCGTAATCCCAACTTCCAAATCGCTGTAAACCAATAAAAGCCCAGATATTCTGGCTCCAGATAGGTGTGGAGAGGGCGGAACAGTTATTTTCTGATCAGAGGATTATCTCTTTCCAAGAAGGCTGTGCTCGGTTTCACTGGGAGGAAACCACAATTTTCAAATATTTGCAACTAGTACATTCATTAAGGCAGCATTTTGGGGCAAAGGGATGGCATGGCTCTTTTTTCTAAGAAGCTAACTCCATATCTAGATACCATCCTCTCACATGTAATATCATTTTCATACAATTTTCTTAGATCAACAATGGAAACAATGGACAACCACTGTTATACTCAATGGGACAAGATCTCCAGACCCTCACCAGTCCTACTGACTGGTCTCTTGTTTGGGCACACCTATATAGTATATTAAATGGGATAAATATAGATATATGCAATTTCGTATAATTCACAACTTATATTACTCTCACTCAAACTACATCTATTTGGCCTCCAGCATAACAGTTGTTGTCCTAGATGTCAACAGGAGACTGCTGATATGATTCACATTATGGTCATGTGAGAAAATAATTACCTTCTGGCAAAGTATAGAGAGCAGGTTAAATCCCTATTGGCCTTAACAGGCTTTTTCCGAATTGAAACATGTATAATTGGAGAATATACATTAATACCTGGGGGCAACCGAGAGCCCATATGCCTTGATATCGGCATGTGTGAAAATGTTATATTAAGAAGGTGGAAGGACACTGCTGTCCCCACTTATCTAGAATGGTTTCATGAAATAATGTTTGCCTTGCAAGCAGAGTATACTGATCGCTAAATTGTCCAGAAACACCAAGAAATATGCAAAGAGATGGGCGCCTCTCACACTTTGCTAATAAATAACTAATGAGCCGTGGGAGATTGAATTTTAGTTCAACAATGCTCCAGCAACTTAGATAATTTATTTCACGTAAGGTTTTAACCTACTAAATAGGTGGCAGACTGGGGAATAAGGGAGGGAGGGGGTGGTAGGAGGGATTCAGTAAGCTATAGATTACTAATTGTATGGTTATACTATATATGGTTTTATAATTGTTGTTTCAAACAATGGGCAATATATATATGTCATTTGTTATCTGCTTAGACTTATTGAAAACTGCAATAAAGTATATTAAACAAAAAAAATTACCTTCTTGGCATAAGCATTAATCAACGTCATGTGACATCATTGATTCTCAGCAGGAAGGTCTGTGAAGTCACCAAGCAAACAGATTCAGGTAAAAAGCATCAGTCATGCCCAATAATGGATCTAATCACTGATATATAGAATTCTGGAAGAGACTACTTTTCCACGTCCAAAGAATGTACAGTAACGATCCCATGTCCTGACCACATCTGTAATAAATAGAAGTAGGATCTTGCCCATTCTATATAATTTAATAGGGGTGAGATATAGATTGTGGAGTATTTGGAACTGCATAAAGCTATACCGTTCCCATTCTATAAATCTATAAACATTCTGCCATAAAGATTTCTAATTGTACACACCCTTTGGGGATGGGATGCCTGATCCCAATAATAACTTATTCTTGTCTCTAGTGTAGAGAAGCTGCAATGACGCCTGCAGTGTTGAAGCATCTTGCAACAGAGGTTTTCTGGTCCCTCATTGAAATGCATCCCTGTGCTCTTGAATACAAGTTTTAATGATCTTGTTATTTTCCTATATATATTCTGTTGCATGGGCACATTATAACTTATATAACATGGCCTGTGAGGCAGGTGATGTGGCTCCTAATACTGTACTCCTTGCTGGTGAAAAGAGTACTTAAAGCTCTGTTTTCCAGTTGTGCGGGAGTACACAGAGAGCACCTACCACCAGAGAAATTGCCATTCCTCAGAGGGCCTAGTAAAGAGAATATTTCTTCTGGGATTTGACAAACTGTTGGTATAATGGTTTCTTTGATGGTAGAGTTATTCTTTGTTGCAACCAGGGTTTTTGGTAAAACCATGTAATATCTATCACATACTGAAATAGTGCGTCAGTGTTTGTGGCATATTAAAGTTACTTGACTTGTGAGTGTATTATATCTGGTACTAAAACCTATCCTCTGCATGCTCTGCTGCTGTGGTTTCTGTTCTAAGGCTTTCTGTCTTGTGTTATTGTGTTATTGATCTGCTTCCTGGCTTCTAACAATCTTTGTTTCCTGTAGCTGCTGTTTTGAATCTGTTCATAATTATTTGCTCTTCTGTTTTTGTAATGTGTGTGCACACAGGAATTGCACTTTCTTTATTTGGTGGATCTCGCCTTTAGCACCTCAGACTATAAATGGGAATGAGCAGGGAAGAACAATGGCATATTTTCTTCTGATGAATTATGGAAACTATGGCAGGAGACTTACAACCAGTAATTTACTCAGGGACATTATTGTCAGGATGCTTGTAACAGGGTGTTACCTGTTATTAGTACACAGACCCTGGCAATAAAGAATAAAGAGTCATATGTGCCAGTTCTTGTCCCTCTTGCGTTATTTCTCTCACCCTTTTCTATCCTCTCATTTTCTACTTTTTTCTTATTTCTTTGTCAGGAGGCCAACCTGACAAAAGCCTAACCTTTTCTTTACTGTCCTTTTTTCAAAAGACCCCCTTCCTCTCCACATATGACTAGAAACTATCTCCCATTTTGGAGATATCTAAAATGCATGGCGTGCTAGAGTTTAAAAAGCCCAGAATAAAGGGCTGATGAATGGCGCATACCATGCTTTGATTTAATCCCATAGTGTCCCCAATATTTAAAAGAATTGAAACAGTGTTGTGACAGCCCCAGAGGTTATAAGTGGGTTTGCCTGTAAATAAGGCATATTTGGACAAAAGGGCCAAATAAAAAGCCCCTGCATGTTAAGGCATGGGATAATATGGAAACTCCCCTATTATGTAATGTCATGGCCAATGGAAACTCCTCCACGGAGAGTGATGTGATCCCTAGGGCTATAAATAGGGCGCACTCTTGCGTCTTTTATGCATCTGATCTCTGCCTATTATGTCAAGTTTGTATTCCACCACTCCCAATGTCTCAATATTTTCTGGGAAAGCACTGAGTTCTAAGCAATAGGCATTTATTCTTTATTCTCTTAAACCCCTCCTATCCCCCATTCTCCTCCTCTTACCACTGCCCTTCCTCCTACCTTTCCACACCTTCACCCAGAAGAACCATCCATGACCCCCACTAGAAGTGGATTCTTCCACACCCACACCCACACCCACAGCCATAGTACTAGAAGAACCCTGACTACAGTGACTACTAGCATTTAGTGTAGTATCGCAGAACTAGCACAGCTGTGCTCTCTAAAATATAAAATTATGAACAGCATTGGGCTTTCTTTTTATACAGAAGTCATGATAACCATACAAAAGTATGACTATCCCTAGTGACCCTTCTTGTCCCCACCCTTTCCCTCTTACACTCTTTCTGTTTTGCTGCTACACTCTAACCTCTTATTCCCTTATAAGAGCTGTGTAAACCAAGTTAATTGTAAGTAAATGTAGACTGTACTGTAAGTTACTGTAAGGTGTATGACATCTGGGCTACAAGTGAGAGGTACATGGGAGGATCATTAAGGAGGCATTATTGTACCACATACACAAATATGATTGCCCACAGGTTTTCCTGCTCGGTGGTCATCAATACCACTTCACCGATATTGTACTCTGCCATTGTTTCTGTGTCCTAAGTGCATCATTTTCCACTTTTTGCATTGGAACCCAGCTGCCATACCTTGGCTGCTCCTCTAGTTTTCTGAGGTTTCTGCTCATCCTTTCCACCCCCTAACTTCGAGTGTCCAATCTGTTGCAGATTTTGGTGTTATTCACAGAGACGTAGACCTTCCCTTCCAGATCCTCTGCAATGTCACTTATAATAACATTAAAGAAGATTGGTCCTAGTACTGATCCCAAGAATCCTCCTTCCCTGGAGTGAAATCCATTTACTACCACCGTCTGTTGGCTATCTCCTAATCAATTTCTTTTCGAGTTTACCACCTTTGAACCTACTTCTAAGCTACCCAGCTTGCTTACTAGTCTCATAAGTGGAGCGGTGTCAAAAGCCTTACTAAAATCTAGGTGGGCCATGTCCACCACTCTCCTAATCTAGTTCCTTGGTCACTGATTCAAAGAACTCTATCAGATTTGTTTGACACGACTGCTTCCCTGTGAAACCATGCTGCCTTGGGTCATGTAACCCACTGGATGCCAAGACTTTCACCATCCTTTCCTTCAGCACTGATTCCACTAATTTTTCCACCACTAGTGTCAGACTGACTCATCTATAATTGCCAGCCTCCCTGCTGCCACTTTTGTGTAGTGCCCACCTCCAGTCCAATGGAACCACTCCTGTTTCCAGTGAGCTGGTAAACAGAACTGTCAGAGGTGCAGCCAGTATTTCGCTGAGATACCTCTATACCCTTGGATGCACCCCATCTGGCCCCATTGCTTTGTCCATCTCAGATTAGCAAGTCTCTTGAGGAATGTTGCCTCAAAAAGGACAAGTGTCCACCTCCCTCCAAAGCTTCTGTTCCTTTTTGTGGCCACCTCCTTCCTCTTCTGGAACACTGAACAAAGTATTTGTTCAGGATGTCTGCCTTTTCTGGACCCTCTGCAGTCCCCTCCCAGACCTTTTAACCTTACAATCCCACCCTGGACTTCCTCTTTTCACTTACATACAGAAAACATGTCTTGTCCTGTTTCCTAAGCTCCTGGTCTGTTCTCTCTCTTTCTGTTTGTGCCTTTGCACTGCTTCCTGTTCTTCCTTCTTCCCTCTGTTACCCCTGATACAGCTTCCTATACTCCTCCTTCTTCTGCTTCTCCTTATACCTTCTTAATACTACACTTTCAGCCTTTACTTTGTCAGTCACCTCTTTCAAGAACCATAGTGGTCTCTTTTCCTCTTGCTTTTGCTCCATTGTTTGATGCAGAGGTTGTTGCCTTTACAGTGCTTACTTTTAGCTTCACCCACTGTTCCTCAACCCCAACCAGGCCATCCATACACCCCCATGCCAGGTCATTCCTGAGACATTCACCCATCTTTATAAAATCTGCCCTCCTGACGTCAGAAATCGCACCCTTGTGCAGTTTGATTCTGCTCATCTTTATATTGAACCCACCATATGGTGATCACTGGTCCCCTGATGGCATCCCACCTTGACGCCTGTAACTGTCCTGTTAGTGAGTACCAGGTCTTATATTGTCCATCACTAGTGGGGGCACTGTCTAGTTGCCTTATAAATGCTTCCTGTCGAGAGGCCAGGATGTCCATGCTTCATCTGAAGCCACTGCTGGGAGGCTGCAACCTACATCTGGCAGTTGAAGTCCCACAACAGCAGCAGCTCCACATTTTCTGCCATCTTGCCAGTGGCTTCAACCTGTACCTTATCTAATTCATTCACCCTGTGCTGGAGGTCTGTGGATCGTTCCAGTGTGAAAAGTGACTCCATTCCCCATCTCCAGGGTGACCCACAGTGCCTCCGCCTCCTCCTGTATTCCTGTATATCCACCACTTTTAGGCTTCACTCACATAAAGCACCACAGCCCTCTTTTCCTTACCACTGCTCCTTCCTGAAAAGAGTGTAGCCTGGTATGGCCATGTCCCAGTCATGGTTTTCAGCACACTTGACTTGGTAATGGCCACAATATCCAGGTTGGCTCTCTGCCATGATGAATCTCTAGTCTGGAATCTTATTTCCTACACTTCTAGCATCTCACACACGGCCTTCCAGATTTTGTTTCTACTCTGCTTATTGCCCCATTTTTTCCTTTTGTCCTCCCTCCATCCCCGCTCTCTATTTAATGCTTCTGTTCCTTCCCTTTTATCTCTACCACCCTGCTTCCTTTATTAATTTGTACCTTGGAGGATTCCTCTCCCCGGGTTCCCTTAGAGTTCTTTGACTTGGGAGGCAGTATAGTGTAGTGGTTAAGGGAACTGAGCTGCAAACCTGGAGACCTGATTTTGAATCCCATAAGCCCCACTTGCATACTGTGTGACCTTGAGCAAGTTATTTAACTTCCTTGTGCTCCCAGGTCACACCTGATAAAAGCTCTGGCTTGGTGCCTTACCTTGTTAAACAATTTCCCCCTTCCTTACTCTCCACTTCAGCCTGTGGGAGGAGTTTCTGCCTCCCGCTTCCTTCTGCCACCTATACAGCTAGTTTAAATGTTACTCGAATAATATTTAAACCATCCACTGAGGACTGCAGTTGCCCTCATTGATGAATGCAGGCCATCACCCCTGTATAGGCCACTACCTCCCTGGTGTGTCCAAAGTCTTCAGTGTGGCTGAACCCTTCCTCTCTGCACCATTCCTTCAGCCATGAGTAGAGAAGCTCCTGGTGCAGAGATCCCTTTCCTTTCCCACAGTCATTGACAGGCAACACCTCAGCAAAAGCCACCAAGTGAGCTACCCAAGACCCCTCCCCAGCTGTATAAACTACCCCTGCACTATCCCAGCACCATCACTAACCAGGTCATTAGTCCCTGGTAGACAGTGACATCCAGTTCTCCCTCCGTCCTCTTACACTAGTGATCCTCAGGATCTGATTCACATCCTTCTGGGCTGTGGCACCAGGTAGGTACCTAATCTGCCTCTCCCCATTTCCTCCCCTGATCTATCCCTCACGAGCAAATCCCCACAAGAAGTTGCTTCCTCATCCTCTGGTATCATCTATCACCCTCATTGGAATTTCCACTATGGAGAGCCTCCCACACCCTCCCTGGTCACTACCAGTCTCCTCTCAGCAGTTCTGCCCCACCAGAGTGGTGTAGGAATTATGTGTGTTACTGGTTGAGGAATGTGCCTCTATCCCAGCACCCCAGCCCTTCCATAGACCACCATAGTCCAGCCATTCCACCTCCCTAGATCCTCTGATGTAATGGTGGCAGATTTGGTAGCCCTTAGGTGGGGGAAGAAGTCCCCTAAATGCTAGCCAACGTGGCCTGAAGTGTAATGATCTCCTCAACCCAGACAGGTGTGTGGATGGGGCTTCACCCAGTCTCCAGAAGGTTTCTCTGAAAATTGCCACCTCACAGCCACTGTACTCCACTGCTCCTAGCATTCTCAGCTCCTGTTCTTCCTCTGTTACCGATACTTTTGTACCTTTACCCGATATGGTATTTCTAGTGTTCCATTTTTAGCTTGTTTTATTTGTGTTCTCCAGTGCCTTGTTTAAATCTTTTTATATTCCTTCCGTAGGTTGGTGTTGCTTCTATTCCCAGTTTTTGTCTTCCTTTGACCTTCTGCCCTTCCATAGTGACTGTTACACAGTACTGAACAGGTACCTTGTCTTCCTCAATCTGGCAGATTCCCTTTCTTCTCTGCCCCCTTCTGCTGACACCTTCTGATGACTATGATGCCAGTACAACATGACTGTGGTACTGCTAGCACTTCACTGTATTATTTTAAAGGGATATTAGTTACAGTTTTAAGCAAGGCCCCCCTCAACACTGAAAATCCTCAGGTGAGGTGAATTGGGATCACTGTTACTACTGAAAGCTTACATTTTACTCACCTTTGTCTGTCTTCTGCTATTCTGTCTGTTGCTCTGTCTAATGCATGGGACAGCCACTCCAACTCCCCTATTCAAGAGCACGTTTCTCACCCTTCCACACTGGTTGAAGCAGTGAGGGCAGAGAAAAATATTTTACCAGGTGTAAGGAAAAGCAGGTGGAGGAGGAATGAGAAGAGTACCAAGTAAAAACTAAGGAAGCAAAGAGGATGATCATGGAGGCAATTACCAACACAGAGCTGCATTTTGTGGCTGAGGTCAAGAGTGGGGAAAAATGATTCTTCAATATACAGTACTTTATGCTAATATGCCCTGCTGACTTCAGCTATTGGTTGAGGGGCATATTAGCATAAAAGTGAGTGAAATGCGCGCTGCTCATGGGATGGTGGTTTCAACAATGGAAACCGAAGTTGTAGTGAGTTGTTTCAATTTTTAAAAGACATGTACAAGGCCAGCCCAGTGGTTCTGAGGGTTGAGGTGCTGGATGCTACACCTTGTGCCACACTGGTGACCTGGGGTTAGGAGTGACTGAAGACTGCCAGGGTTGGCAGGGAGGGAGAGGATTGAGCATGTGATGCACTGCTCTTCTTTCCAGGGAGGGAGGGTTGCTGTCCCACTCCTTGGTTGCCCTAGCGGAGGCCTGGAGACAGCAACAGAGTTAGGGAGACAGAGGAGCACAGAGATGTGACATGCATGTTCCTCCACACTCACTCATTCACTCTGAGAGAGGGAGGGGTGTATGGGAGAATGGAAGTGGCAGGCTGCATGACTGCCTGGCTGCCCTCATTGCCAGCTTGCTGGCTTCTAGATTGTGCTCCGGGAGGGGGATTCTTCCTCCAGCCCCACCATGGGGTGGAATCAGTGGGAAAATTCACTGGAATGGGCAGGATGTGGGTAGATGGGCTCAGAAAAAGACGAGTCTTCCAGGGAGGGCTGTAGCCAACTGACAGTTCCACTAGGCAGAAAACAGTTGATTAAAAAATAAATAAAAGACATGTACAGGTACATTAAAGGAGATAGGAAATGATTTTTACATAGTTAACTGCCCTTCCATCTTCCTTTCCATGCCAGTTGAGTATTCTGAAATGCTATGATAATTTTTAATAAATAAATAATCTAAAGTTGGGGTACCATCAGATCTACATAGAGTTCCACTCTCCTCACCAACCATTGCACTTGATTTTCATATTTCTAAGACATTCTATGATATCAGTAACTCCCATTCTATGCTATTCATCTGAATGAGTTCAAGGTTGTGTTCTGGGGGAGGGACCAAAATACTCCACTTTGGCTGTTGTTCAGTTTTCCAAAGATCTTTATTAAGATATTGTTAATTGCCCTGATGTTTTGCACCCATGTGCTGTTTCAAAGGGCTTTTTGTTATTTTCTGAAAATAATAAATATATGTTTTAAGTCTTATATGTACTTACATTTAATTAGTTTAATTTATTATATATTATTTGACTATTGCTTGTTGTACATTCTTGTCACTGTGTTTCCTTCTCACAATACTATAGTACATATTCTGTAAATACATCTATTTTTCTCAGCATGGGCAGCGTATTTTCAGTGCTTACGGATCTTCACTTTTCCTTATAACTTAAAGTTACTGTTTGGTCATGCAGGTGGACTCCCACACTGAGAAAAATAGATGTATTATACAGATAAAAGGTGGAACATAATGATGATGTGATAAACCTAAGGAAGGAAATAAAATGTTATAGCTTGAAAGAGTTGAAAAAGTGGTGGAGTCAAACCTGACAACACAGATAAAGCTAAAGAGAAAAGCTTAAAATAAGAAACCAGTTCAGATGAAGGGTAAAATATGCAAATGTAGAAAAAATACTGGATATAATAAATCAAAATGTTAAAAGCATGAATAGTTTTGTTGATCTTTTAAGGGTGAGTGGGGTAGACTTCAGTATTTCTTAGATGTTCAAGAGTAAGCCTATACTGGTTATTGTCCTCTCCCTGTAACAGTTACTAATATACTGTTTTATATATAACCTGTTTGAGGTACTGGCTGTACTGGGATACCCTTCTTTGCAAAGGTTTAAATGAGTAATTCTTAAATTATACTGCATGTGGATCCTCTCCTCCAATCACATACTAGCATTACAAGCAATGTTTTCCATTGCAAACTCACAGCTGTCTTATATTCTCAGTAAAATGACTGCTGAGAGCTTCAAACAGTCATGTAATTGTCACTAAAATACTAATACTGGCATCATTATCCGATCTTACATTCTGATTGGTCTGTACTCATGGCACTCAAAGCAGCAACTCTAAACATGTACACTGCAGGGAGGGGAGGAGTGGCATCAACACAAAGCAACCTATGGATAAAAACATCACCACTGGCTCTTTTCAAACACATGGAGCAGACTAGTGATAAAGTACTGTACTTGCTGGCTTACTATTCTCGCAATAATGTGTCTTGTGAGGATAAAGTACTTAGCCTTCAGCCTTATTTTTTATTCACTTAACATTCATTATTTCCATGTGTTGTGAGCCAGCTATCACATTATCACTTGAATGTATTCTCCTCTGGTATGCTTCATTCTTACACTTAAATATTGTTGCAGGTTGCTGCACAGATTTCCTGGACCGATAATCAAAGTCACCAGATGTCAAAATGGTTGCCCTGTGTATACCATAACAACAGTTTCTCCTTTTGCAGCTGTGCAGCCCTTGCCAGATTCTGACTGTTGTGCTGAGTTGGCAGCATCTCCCTCCTCCTTCTCCTCCACCTATAACACTGGCATGATGAGGGAAAAGTGAAAGGGAGAGTGGAGGTTCCAATTACTTTCCTCATTTTCCAGTACTATTATATGAACTGATGCCTGCATGTAAAGTGCTTTTGGCTTTGCTTTGTGTTGGTGGGCTGCACTGTCAAACTTCTTGCTCAATAAAAGGAGCCAAAGTTGAAATTTGTTTCTCCCTGCCAACATTCAGACTTAGTCAATATTGAGACTTGAGGTGATTAGATTCTGTGGAATCTGTTCCACCAGTACCTTCCAGGTTTTCAGAATTTCCAATTGCATCTCCATTTTGTTTTGCATCTGATTAAAGCCAATCGGATGGAATTAGAGGTGGAAATGGAATAAAAGACCTCCCCACCGCTGCCTCTCCCCCACCTTAATTCATGTCTGTGCTGGGTTTGCTGCTAGAGGCTCTGGTGGCTGTGGGGGTCTAGACTGCAGCATCTTCTTAGCTGCCAAACTGGACTGACATGCCCTGCCTGCTGTGTCTACTCCATAGGCATCCATGTTGTCCCAACAGCCTTCTCATCTCCTAAACTCAGTCACTTGTGTAGTATATACCCTCCAGTACCCCAGCTCAAGCAGCCTCTGACTCCATGCCAGTACTACACACTGGTCCCCCATGCTGAGTACTATTTGAGTCCCTCCCAACAAAACAAAGCCAATATCAGACCCCATACTGGTTTGGTAGTGGCTGATAACTCTTGGGCTGTGTTTATTAGCCA
This sequence comes from Neoceratodus forsteri, assembly GCA_016271365.2. Taxonomy (NCBI): domain Eukaryota; kingdom Metazoa; phylum Chordata; order Ceratodontiformes; family Ceratodontidae; genus Neoceratodus; species Neoceratodus forsteri. The sequence goes on along the minus strand of CM057456.1, from coordinate 1,631,224,372 downwards.
CCTCCCTCAGGCACAACCAGTAGCTTCTGGGAGGTGGTTTAGGTCAGGAGGGGCATGGACAGAACCTGAGAGAAAAGCAGGGTCCTAATTTGATTTGGTGGTGGTGCATTTTTGCAGATCATCACTGCAAGCAAAATACCAGCAAAGTACTGTATTAAGTGCATGCTACTAATGCCATTGTCTGCTGCCTATCTGTAATTGCCACAGTGCCACCATAGGCATCAAAGATTGGAGACTTGTCTGTAGTGATGGGATTGGTGGGACAAGGGACATGAGCAACTCAACTTGGTATGGTCTGGAGGTATTAGAGTCAGACTCGAGTCAAGGGGCTAAACTGAGGTTGAGCTATTGTGGGGTTAGCAACAGCAGAGTCGACCTGTTGAAAGAAGGCTGTTGTGAGTCATGACAAGGACCACAATACACATGCCTTCCAACTTATGCCTAACTCACCATTCCTGACCCAGCCACCTATCCCTCAGCCTCCACAGCTGTAAAGTAAGAGTAGAGAAGGCTTTGTCAATTCTCAATTGTACTGGATGGGGTGGAGGGTTTAGGAAGTGGAATAGGAATCAGATTTTGATTCCAGAACCATTAAGAAGATTTTGGAATTCAGATTTTTTCAGACTGAATACCAAAATTATGAATTCTGAAAAAGTTTGGAATCTGATGAATCTGATTCCAATTCTGTGATTCCAAGCATCCTTAATTCAGATAACATTCTACACTTTTATATTAAGTAAGTTGCCAATGGCAAAATCTGTTGATATGTTTATAACCCTTATTTACTTAAGAATATCCCTTCCTTAGAGTTGGCACAGTTGCATGGGAGTGCTGAGGCACTGGTTGCCTCACCTCCTACCACACCTGTGCTTGGGGGCTTGTAGGTGAGGGAGGCTTGAGTGTTCCTAGGACAGCTTTCCTCCCTTGAGGAGGGATTAACTGTGACCCATTAATCCTCTGCCACCTGGAAAATCTGGGTGGCAGTGTGGAGAGACAACACAGGAGAAGGACCCCACATGCAGGATGTGGGGCATCTCCATGGAGGCAAATGATGCACATTACATCCATTGCATGAATGGTGGGCCCTGGGCAGAAAAACAAGGCAAACAAAAACAAACCGCAGGATGAAGCCCAATTCCCAGCCAGCTCCCACAGGTGACTGTGCACCTCCAAAGTCCTATGACACAGGATGACAGAGAAAGAAGTTAAGTCCCGGAGAAGTCAAGCAATGAAGCTGGGGAGTACCAGTCAGATAGCGATGGTCAGAGCAGATCAGGCAGCAAGAACTATAAATTAAAAAATCCCTTCCTTGTTCATCCATTACATTATAGAAAATTAGCAACAGTTGTGAACTGTACGTATAGCAAATGTAGAGACTTACCTGGGTCTGACAGACTTCATGGGATGGCAGTTTCTCAGCAGTTGCTATAGAAGACAGGCCCACTCTCATTTGCTCTTTTATGGTAATCATACCAAATGAGGAGTAGCTATGTAAATACAGCAAGTAGGAGTCATCAGAGGGTGTGCAGTGATATAGGTGAGTGAAAATGAGACACTCAATTTTAGTGACTCAATTTGACCCCCGTAGAAACAGCGAGTTATAATATGAAGCAAAAGAATCATGTATAGTGAGTATAGCAGTGAGCTACACCCACTATAGCAGGCTATGGGGTTGTGTTCAGCAAGTACTGCCAAGCTGGCCTATTTGGTGTAGTGGCTTGAGCCACTCCCTGGAGTTCATGGACCCAGGTTGGGGTCTGGCTGTGGTGGAATATTTTTCGTTAGTGTTTGTTCTTTTCCCTGTGTCCACCCCCACCCCAGGAGTTGATTATAATTATTTTGGGATTGGCCTCCCGGATAAAAATTGTTGATTTCTATGGTTGAAGTACTTGAAACCATCACTGTTTGTGAAGGTTGCTGTAATGCTGATCACCCTTTTGAGTTCGAGCACTTTTATATTCGCTCTTTGTGGACTGCATTGTTAAATACTCATGGTCATCACATAAAACCATCAGAGGTGCACCCAAGTTGAGTCCTCCCTAAATTGTTACTTTTATCTTATTATCTTTACATTGTTTATTAGGTTAGGATGAAAGACATGTACAGCAATTAGTTTTGTAAAATTCTTTATTGTGACCATGGTTTCAAGCTGTCAAATTAAACCATTTAGGCCCTGTCTACACTTGCATTTTGTAACATTACCAGTAGTCTGTAATGCTACAAGAATGGCAAACACGGATTGCATCCACACTGTAGCACGGTAAAACCATGCTATGAACTGTGTTTGAAAACCGTGCTAAAACCCTGATCAGAGCAGGATTTTAGCACAGTTCCAGACTGACACATTTACAGATTGGGAATTCAAGTGAGAAGCCTATAGTCAGATGGCAATGTGTATGGTCTGACAACCTTGCTCAAATACAGAAACTGATTTGTTTTAAAAAGTTTTGAAAATGTCTGTCAGTGTGAACAGGGCATTACTTGATAAGCTGATTTACAATTGTAATGGGAAGATCACATGATCTAGGGAGATATGTATAAAAAGGAACCCTTGTGGACAGAAGGAGAGATCCCCACAATCTTTCATTTAAAAATAAATGTATTTCCTTGATGGTTTCAGAGTTAACCAATATGCGTAAATTATCTTTTGAATGGTTTAATGTTTGAACAGTAGATGCCACAAACTTATTTTTTTAAAGGATAACTAAATCATCCTTTTACATTTTTTTGTAAATTGCTCCACAGACTTGTAAAGGAGAGGTTGTTGTTTACATTTATACTAAAAATGCATTTATTAAAGTAGGATAAATGCATTTTCATAGAATTTGAAAATTGTAAGCAAAGCCTCTTCTGATTCAAAATCCTGATCTCAGAATTCTAAAATGGCTTCCATGATGATGTTACTTATGACAGAGCTGACAGCCATGTTCTAGCTCTTCTAACTGTTTTCAAATGCAAACAACTTTAAAATAAAAACTGGTACTGTGAGCATAAAAGTTGTTTAGCACAAAATATCTACAATATGAGTGGTGTTTCATTTATAGATACCTTTTTCTTAATAAGCAAAAAAAGCAGCGGAAAATTCAACTGTTTGTCACTTTTTCAAGAAACACATCAAATAAATTTAAAAAATGATAGCATGATACTGTGAGCATGACTTTTGTTCAGCACAAAAATATTTACAAAAGAGTGGTGTTTCATTTATATATACTTTTAATTTTTTATAATTATCAAAAAAGGCAGACTTTTTTTTTTTTTGCAACAAGCAAATGCAAATAGCTTTAACATAAAAATGATTGCTAGGCGCTTTGAGCACAAAAATTATTCAATACAAACATATCTACCAAATGAGTGGTGTTTCATTTATAGATACTTTTAGAATTTTATAATCAGCAAAAAATAGCAGAAAATGTAATTGTTTTTCACGTTTTGGAGGTATGGAATAAATGGATTATGTTACCACCATACTGCAAATATTGTTGATACTTTTGTTCTAATGCCAATTGACCTGATGATATCACTTGTGGTTTCGCCACTCATGATTTTGTCAGGTCAATGGGCACTTGAACAAAAATATAAACAAGATTTCCAGTAGAGGTAACATATCCCTTATATATTCTTTGCAAAAAAACTCTGTTAATGCATCAGTTAGAGTTACTATTAAAGCAGCAGTAGTATGGCAATTTGATGTTATGGTTTTCAACATACAGCAAATTAGTATTATTACACACTCTGCCATATGTTTGTGCTACTTACAATTTACAGTGTGATTTTGTAGAATCGCCTACCACACTTCATAGGTGGTTGAAGGCATTCAGCTGTGCCTCATGCCTTGCAACCCATCTTGGGCATGTGGTAATTTAGCATTGCATCACACCCTATCATGTGTTATTCCTTGCTCACAATTTACATTGTGATCCTAAGGAATTTTTACTGCACTTCCCAGGTGGTGTGCAACAGTGCACGTGCATCCATGGCTGCAGAAGCACTTGTTTGTCTTACCTGATGATGGATGTCTGTGGCTGCTTGTGTTTTCTTTCCCCCTTTGGCTGCTTTGAGGAGGGATGTGGAGTTAGCGTTTAAAACCTTAACATCACATTTCCATACTATTGCCGCTTTAATAGCAACTCGAACTAATGCATTAATTGATTTTTTTACAAAAGAACATATCAGGGATATGCTACTCCCTTACTGGAAATGTTGTTGATATTTTTGGTTCAAGTGCCAATTAACCTGACGGCATCATGAGTAAGCGAGACCACAAGGGATGTCATCAGGTCAATTAGCATGAGAAAAACAAAGTATCAACAATATTTCCAGTAGGGAGGTAGCATAATCCATTTATGCCATACCTCCAAAAAGTGAAAAACCACTGAATTGGCTGCCATTTTTTTGCCGATTATGAAAAATAATCTGATAACTGCAGTTTCAGGATAACTGCAAACAGCAACCTCTCCTTTACAAGCCTATGGAGTAATTTACAAAAAGAAACTGTAAAAAGATGGTTTAGGTATCCTTTAATGAATGCTTGAGGCCAAATCAACATAAATAGAGCATACTGATATGTTTTTTATGTGTCAAAACATGTCTGTTTATAGTTATAGTATATGTTAGTAAAATTATATATAATAATACAGTTTTCTAACTTTTCAAAGATAGCATCAGTTTGCTTTTCAATATCAGTTACGAAATGTAAGGTATTTCTGTATATATATAGACATGCCCTATTATATTGATTTAAACATTTAAAATAAAAATAAATCACTTTTTCTAGATTATGGTATTACTGCACATTCAATTAGAAACTGTGCAGTTTGAAACTAACAGTTACTCAGCTTAAGCCCTTAATCATGTTGCAAATATTTCACTCTCCTTCTGGCAACCCCTACTCTTCTTTGCTTTTGCAGCCTTTTCCTGCAAGTGTTGGAAGAGAATATAACATTAACCTGGAAGAGATGGCAACCTAAGGCCTTGGACTTTCAGGGATTATTTTATGGGGGTTGTTCTCCATGCTGATGGTCATAATATAATCATATAATAGTAATTCCACCTTGACATTGGCCTGAACAATGGTTTGTTCATATCTGATCCGTTGCTTCTACCATGTATTACTAATCATTGGCCATGTTCCCTCTTTTCTTATGGGAAGTAGGCATTTTCAAAATTCTATTCAATGCCTTTGGCTCTGCAATTTAGTGCTTCTTCTCCAATGTGCAGTACCTTTGGTCAAAGTGCACCATATCTCAGCAGCACCTCTAGGGATGGAATCCTGCTCAAGAAGATTAATATGCCTTCATGGTACCTTGAAAGGGTGGCAGTTTTGTAATAGGGACAGAGAGTGAACAGCCAAACCAACATGGCATAAGCATTCTAATGATCTAGTGTAATAACTCATACCTAACCTACTCCAGTACTAACATACTCAGCACTTAACATCCTACCTATTGTTTCAAGCATCTTTCCAATCATTCAGAAATTGTCTAAGCATTTCTGCATAGGTAGCCCAATGCACCAGTGAATATTAAGGCTTTCCTGTGGTTCAAGAGAACAGTGGGCAACACCCATCATGCCCACCACCATGTGGTACTTTAACTGTGCATGAGACATCCTTTGGACATTCATTTTATTCTACCCACCAGCCTCACCTCCTCCTCCTCCTCCTCTGGTGAATCCTGTATTTTCTTATGTGGTCCGTGGGCTTTTCCTTAAGGTACCTTTGTTATAAAACAACTCATAACAATGTGGCACCTTTAAGGATGGACCCCTCCTTAAGATCATTCCTGTGCCTACCTTGAAATAGTGGTACAGTAGTTCTGTAGTGCAGGACAGTGAGTAGAAATGGCCAAACAATGCTGTATAAACATTCAGAACTATCCAGATACATCAACTGTACTCATACTGTACCCTAACCTACATAAGAAATAACACATGAAAGGGTGTTCATGGAACTTTTTGTCCCATGAACCGTGGTGAGTAACAAGTCTTGAGACTGCCGGTTGAGTGCCCTATAACACCTAGGACATGTGATAATTATAGTTTAATGCAAATCTTGGAGTATGTTATTGCACTTGTGGGATAGCTTTTCTGAAAATAAAATATGTAAAAGGAAAGCAAAGCCTGCAATCAAATGTAACACAATATCTCCACACAGTCATGAGATGGGTCACAGCTAATGATAGCTCTCAATTTAGCTACACATTATACAATCCAGTGCAAATGTACTCAATAACTAACATCGTACCAATAATTTCAAGTATCCTTCCAGTCATGCCTACAGTACATTGCATAAACGTTCTTATATACCATGGAGCCCACCAGGATCAGCAAAGAATACTGCAGAATTTTGCAGAGTTACTACAGAAAGCAGTGTAATTTCAATTTTCATCCCTGTTTTTATATTTATTTGTAATATTTTGACCAGGAAAGGTACACTGAGCTGCATCAGTTCATTTACAGGTACCTCCTGGAAGATGGGTTACATATAACTGTTTTATTGGCAGGAGTATTGCTGACCAGCATACAGGGAACTCTATTAGTTTTACTGTAAGTGACGGGGTATTTTTTTACTTCTACCTGGGAATACACCAGAGATTGATCAAGAGGATATGTCTGATCCCAATGATGGCACCCATACAGTGAGCCCCTCCCAGTGCTGCTTTATAGTATCAGCACTGGGTATTCACCTAGATACTTGACGTGGGACTTGAACCCATCATGTAATCTTCGGTCCCAGAGGTGAAGGTACACTGAGCCACTGACACTGGTATATTTAATTAGATTTTTGTTCAATCCTTTGGCAACTGGGTAAGGACCCTGGGCACAAGGTCTATTTTCAGGGTGACTGTGGAGCATGGAAGAAGTTAAGTGACTTTCTTAGCATCCCACAGTATGCAAATGGTGGTTGAGCAAATCAAACCCTGGTCTGCTGGATGTGCCAAGCTCATTCACAGATCATTACTTTAACCTTTAGGCTATACTGCCAGCCAACATATGTAACAAAGCAATATAAGGTACCTTGATGCAACAGTAGAAGAGGTTCAATTGCCTCATGGCGCTTATTATTTCATCAAATAGGGATGCACAATATCACTTTTTTCTGCTTCCAATGTTAAAGGAAACACTGGAAAATCTGCTGTTTCATTCTCTGCTCTGGTTACGTGGAATGCCTTATATCTGGAACTAAGGATAACAACAGTTTAAATGTTTTTCTAAGGCTGTTCAATTGAAACTTAATAATAACTGCACATGTATTCAACAATGTTGGTCTGCACATTTATTGATTTTAAAGAGCAAGTGTACTGCCCAAAACTAATATTATATTTTAAAAGCTGCCAACTATTAACTTTAATAACTGAGGTACTTTTTCTTTTCCTTTGTTTAATTAGAAGATTGTTTATCTGGTGGTAGTAGGTGTGATGTGTGAGAACTCTTAGCCTGGCAGCTGACATATCTTGCTCTATTGCCCAACACTACATCATCAGCATTGTGACCTCACTGACTGTGACAACACTGCTACTTAGAATCAGCGGTGAGTGACTGCCAGGTCATTCACTTGTGATGTCACTATCAGTGAGATCATAGTGCTGATAATGTAGTGCGGCGTAGCAGGAGTTAGATATGTCAGCTGCCAGGCTAAGAGCTGTTCCACACATCCAGCACAATATTATCATATAGAAGGCTTTCTAATGAGCAAAAGGAAAATGAAAAATATTTCAGAAATAAAATGTTAAAACTGACTACTACTTAAAATTGTTATTATTTTCCTGTCTGCCTGTTTTGGCTCCACAAGCTCTGTAATAAGTACTTGTAGGTCCTTTTATTGAAAGCAGAGTGCAAGTGAGATGCAAATTAATTGTGCAGTGCTTTAACTAGTTTCAGACCGGTGGCTACAACTAACTGGGCACTAAGCTTGAGCCTGCTTTCACTTGCCCAGCTATATGGAGGCATGGGCTTGAGCCAGTTAAGTTTTTTTGGTGGCAGTAAAAGCGTCACTTTGGGGTCTGTTTACCACTGCCATAAACCTTTGGATATACCACTGCACCTGTCGCAGGACAGGAACTCCTCATTTTCATGAGCACAGTGGTATTTAACACCTGGGCACTTCTACATTCAGAGGATTCTAACTGGGCATCTAAATATGGCCCTGCCTAGAGCACAAGAGCAAACCAGGTAGCACCAGTGTAAACCATGTTAGCACTGGTGTTAACATTGACTAGTGAGCCCATAGTGTTTTGTGTTTTGTTTTTAGTTCTGGATGCTCTTGTAAATGAATCATTCTGCCTAAATGAACCTTCCAGCATCTGCAACTTTTAAATAAATACATTTTGTGCTATTCTGGTAAACATAATCACTATATTTTAAAGCAGGCAACAGTTTCTGTTTCATTATCTTTAACCTTGTTAATTCAGGCAAGTGCTATTCCTTTACAAGGCACCCAGCTTTGCATTCATGTTTATTTTAAATGTTCAACATGGTCATCGTTTCAGTTAACATCTGTTTTAATCCAAGATACTTAAAATGTGTTACTTGTTCCAATGTGTATCCTTTTAGTGTATTTACAGTTTTCTATAATCAGAGCTTTAAACTAGCCATGTTTTAGAACAAAAATTCTTATTTTAGTTTTTCTCTCATTTAGTGTCAGCATGGTCTCAAGAAGTCATTGCTGTAACTGGTAAAGTCAGATGGTAATGCACTATTAAGATCTGACAGTGAATTGACAATGTGCAACAATATCAAGTCATCTGCATATAGATGCACTGCACTGTATTTACAATTATTTCTATTTCTTTTATGAATAATAAAAGACAGTCCTAACAGGGATCCTGGGGACTCCTCAGCTGATACAAAAGGGAGTCACCTCCTTGTGTAAAAGCAGACCGATGTCTACAGTTCCAGTAGTTTTTTTACCCATGTTAAGAAGTCCTGATGAAAATTTTAATTATTTATCATAAGAAATTACAAATGATGAGCTACAGTACCTAATCAAAAGCTTTCACAAAATCTATAAATAAAGCTCCAACAAATTCATCTTTTTCAATTCATTTCACCATGCCATGTGATTTACAAGCTTCAACAAGGCCATTGTTTTCAAATGTGGGAGCAACAAGAGTGACTGTCAAGCTGCACAGATGCCCATAGGTTTAGTTTCCTGCTAAGCAGCCAGTACAGAAATGGCTGTAGGGTTATGAGGTATGTAAGTGACTCAAAATCTCTGAGCTGTTGTTGAGGGAAGGAAACAAACATAAGAAAGCCCTGGCTAATGATGCTACCATTTAGTTCTCTTGGCCCTATGAACTGTGCCAGGTATCTGGTATAATACATGACAACATCATAAAATGTATGGGCTCTATACACAGTCACAGCAATGGGTGGTGGTATTCAGGAGTGCACATAGCTCCCTGTACCTCTACCACCAAAACTGTCATACAGAAGCAGGTAATGCTGTCTGCAGTGGGTCAGATTGTGCCCTGCAACATCGGCACTGAATACAGTTATGCAAATTACCATTCCATGTACAATAAGCTGTTGAATCACTGACATTCTGGAACTGGTGCAACTATAGGGTCAACTCATGTCATGGCACCTGGTGCATGGTGCTATGCCATGGCTCATGCCCTGTGCACTAAGTGCTTCTATGGATATCTTCCCCACCCTTTTGACCTTTAACTTAAAATCCACCTCTCCAGTGTTTTCTGATGATTCAGTGTCCCTGAAATCTCACCCAGTGGTGACTGAAATCCATATCATCCAGAGGAACCCTCTCCCTAGCCCGGCCCTTTGTGGTCCAGTGTTTGGCAGCATTGTGCACTTCCTCACCTTCCCTGCCAGAATAGAAATTCCAGCTTGCAAGTCAGTGACCCCTACAAGAACTTCTAGCAGTGCTTTTGGTCCTTGGGTTATTGTAACTTTACTTCCAGGTTGAGGGTGCTGGGGAGCTACAGTACATGCACACCACTGCACTTCTGCATATACCAGCAACCTCATTTACCCTGTCTTCTTACCCCTTTCTCTGTGCTTACACATTGATCTATGGGTGAGTGCAGGGATAGTATGTAGACCCTTTTGTGTATCTATTATTATTAAAGGAACAAGCTTATGACTATGTATAGTGCTCTAGTTCTTCAGTGATAATCCTATTTTCTGTCTGTATGACCAAGAATCCCAGCTATTTTATTATTTCTCCTTTTCATTGTACAGATGATTATATTTCTGAATTTTTACACTTTGTTGACTTTTAATTTCCTAAATTGTATACTATCCTATGATTTATATTTCTCATTTTGACTAAACACCTTTTCATTTTTGATGTTATGACTATGGTGAAGATAGGGCTGACTAAAATTAACAAATTCGATATCACAGAATTTGTATGAAATTCCACAAAATTTGACAAAATTTCACAGAAGTTTGCACAGTTATCTAAAATGTTTTAGATCAGTTAGTTTTACAGCTCAAGGTCTGTCAATTGGCATGCATATTGTTTGACAAGGTCCTGCATAGATAGATACCTAGTTTCGTAACATTTGGAATAGGGGTAGGAAGTTATAAAGGCTCAGCATCTGATATTTATTATTCATGTGAAGATTTCTGAAAATATTTCTGTGTTTACAACTCAGCCACCTTTTGAGCTAGATAATAGAAATTTTTATGCATATTTTCTTGGAGGAGTCATAGAAACTGTTAAATAGAGAAGCAATTGGTTGTGTAAATTGTAAGTTACAGGCATTCAACATTTCACTAAAATATTTGTTAAATTGTATGAAAATTTTCAAAATGTTTTCATGTTTAAAGCTCAATTCTATTGAAGGTATGCACTCAAGATTTGGCATGCATACCAAAGTAAATATGTCCTTGGATCTAATTAAGCTGGGTAAATGTGGTTTAGTAGGTTAACTGCAAAATGTGCTCAAAAATTCATGGACAAATAATAGGTAATACCACTAAACTTCCACTTGTGGGGTTTAACTTTCACAAAGTACTTATCATCACTGAAACACCACAAGATGCACTAGCATCACAGTCCTACAATATCCCTACTGTACAACACTCATGCAACAGTGATGCCCAACATCATGCTCCATCGTTATTAAAGACATCCAGGTACTTCTGCTATAATGGCCTAAGGCACAACTAGTTGTAAAGCTTGGCATCAGTTGGTGCCTCTGTTTTTAAAAAGTAAAAATATACATTGTTATCTACAGGGTTGTTAAAGAATAGCAGCTGGCATTGTACAGGAACAATGCTGCATTTTGTATGTGCTTCCACATGACATTAGGTCAGGGAGCACTAGTGGTTATCAGGCATACTGCAAGGATTTAGGCTAGTGCACAGTGATGTCCAATGTCTATGGCTTTTCTTTTATTTATTTATTTAGGAAATTGAATTGCAACCCTTTGAGTCATAGACTCTGCTTCCAAAGGCTCCACATCAGAATAAAATATAGACATTTATACAGTACATACATAGAATAGATGTGGGTGAGCAATCATACAGAGTACAAGTACAATGAGAACGGGTAATGTCTATGCATTTAGTAGCTAATAGGTTTGTCACTCAAAATAGTGACCTGACACTTAGTACCATTATAATTTTACTATGGACCCTCCTATAAATACTACCTTATTGCTACTTCACTCATCCTTTGCCTTCCTGTACAATGGCAACTCAATTGTATGACTGGGAAAATTTGATGAAATTCAAATTATTACTGATAGTACTTTGGAATCTTTGACTACTTATAACTTGGCCAGTCCTTGAGCAAGAGATTAGAGTATTGACAAATACACCTTTTTTCCCATATTGTTTCTTTTTTCAGCTGGCAGCTCGTCTCTCAGGTGTATACTCTGATCTGGCTGAACCCAGCTATCATTCAGTTCGCTACAGGGCTTTTCTCCAACATGGTTTCACTCCCATCTCCTTAGTGGAGGTGGTGCCCTGTCAGCCTTGCATGGCCACAGCTTCCTGCAGCAGGAGCAGACTACCTGACCCAGGGACAGGATCTCTGTGTTGGTGGAACCCACCGCCAGCCCTCCTTGATCAAGATGCACTGTCAAGCAACAACTGCCTCAGCCATGGCCTGCCTCCTGATGTGACTTCCTGGGCTTGCTTCCAAACCCAGCTTGTCAAGGCAGCACAATTCTTTCTTCAGGACTAATGGAGGGGCCTCGTAGCCTAATATTTAAGGTCAATGAATCTAAGAAAACTGGTCATATTCAGTTCTTTAGTTTTAAAGTTATAAGGGCTTAAAATTCTGCAGTTTACATAATTGTGAAATGTAATTTTAGAATTGCCAAATGTTTGGAGACTTATAACTCAGTCAGCTTTACAGACAGAGATCTCAAACTTGGTATGCCTCTGAATAGACCGAGGGAAAGATATGATGCCACAAATGGTGTACATCAGACACATACTGTTTAATATAGATAGAAATAACTAAAATCACAACTTTGGTGGCGGTTTGTGAAATTTTCACAGAAATTTTGTGAACTTTTGTGGATGGGAAATCATAATTTTGCCAGAATGCTACTAGCAGAAGATAAACTTCACCCAGCCCTAGTGAAGAAGCCATGTGTTCACTTACTGTATGTCTATTTTCCAGTAATGAAGACCCAAGAAAAAGATACTTGAAATAAGGAAAACAAGTTCTTTAAACAAAAAGTTGTTCTCCTGAATGCAAACTAATTTGCATATTTAAATGCACATAATATCTAATACAATTAGGATTTAAACAAGTAAGTAAAGTAACAAGGAAAGCTACTGTTTGAGCACAAAGAAAATCTAACACATGAACTCACACTCAATTAAAAGGATTTTATTTTGAGATTATGTAAATATCAATTTAGTATTTCATTCTACTTAAGAGGAAGAAAATAAGTCATTTTTTATAAAGAAATACAAAATCACACATACCTTCTTGCCCACCAGTGGAGTTGGAGGGCAGACAGGGGACAGAAGGATTGAGCATCCCAGAGACTGATCTCCTTCTCTGGGGGAAGGAAGCGTGTCCGGTGCTATGCAGACCTCTGGTTGGGGCTAGGGTACAGTCACGGCCAGAACCACACATTAGGGGTGGGGTGGTTGCTGGCATCATTGTACATCCCACCCTAGGGATCTTCAATAAAAATTGACATGCCCGTTAATGATGGCAGCCTCTGCCACCACTCCTGCTGTGAACAATGTCCACTGGGGTCCAGCTCTGTGGCCCACCCAGGGAACAAGCCAAAACTACTGAACCATGTTTCTTGGGAGGGTGCCGCTTGGTGGCCCACCTAGAGGCGATAGCCTGGGCATGGTGGGTGGCTAGCAGAGTGGGGGCTGGAACCTCCAGTACAGGGGAAGGAGCCCAGTGTATTAGAAAATAAATAAATAAAATCACACAATCACACATACCCCATAATGCAAAGCATCATGGGATGTATATGCAAATCACCATGAAATGTCAGGCTTGCTCAGTTTTAAGCAATAATGTATGGTGCCAAAGGGCCTCTCACACAATCTGCAAAGGTTGTAAACTGAAGACACAGACACATGTTTTTCCTACCCAGGACCCATCAGTGTTCCTCTTTTGTATCACACTCCAGGAAATGAACCAGAGCAAGAAGTTGTCTTATGGGTTTGGGTCATGGTGAGCCTCCCAAAAACAAAAATAAGCTAAAAGACAAAAACCAAGGGTTACCCTAAAGAGCATTGGCAATAAAGCCAAGTTTCAAAGAAATACAAAATCTTACCCCACTTATGCAAAGCATCATGGGATGTTTATCCAAATCACCATGAAACTTTAGGCTGGTTTAGCTTTAAGCAAGCATGTTCTGTTATGATTGGCATCATATTAAAGACTCAATAAGTAATAGAAGGATAGCTATAAATATGAAAGTAATTTTGTATGATGTGTGTCAATACAAATTATATGAATTCCTTGTTACTATAAGGCTATGTTATGTACATTAGGTCTTAAAATAATTTGGCTGGCTTTTCAAAGAGTTACATTACAAAATTCAACACACACATGCACTGAATGCATCAAGACAGATAGACTATCAGAAAAGTGATATGATGTCTAGATGCAGCATCCTCGTGCTGTGCACCAAAAATGACAAACCAGAATTCTGACTTGTGTCATTTTTTGACGAAAGTGTCATAAATGTGTTAGAATGTTTAAAACTAGGTGCAAAACATTCTGATGCATTTGTTATGATGCACTTGTATCACAAATAATGAAGCAAGTCTTCCATCCAGACTTTTGAAAATCCAGTTCATTATCTTCAGTTAATATCATAAATTAAAAAAGCTGTAGTACCTTGAAGTAAGCCATAATACACAATAGAGGTGTTAGCTGTGTCAGCAGTAAGACACAAGGGGTTTGCATTAGGCACTTCTAGTGCACAACCAGGGGCATAGTAAAGCACAAGACCAAGTCAGGTGCTTTACCCACTCCTAAGCAACCTGTTCCAGCACAGTACTTCTTCTCAAGTGGCACCAGGCAGGATGCAGTGCAATAACTGCAGTAAATTACATGTCACAAAATACTGCATAACAAAAGGGCTTAATTGTCACTGAATTACATTGCTCCCTGCAGCATACTGCAGCATTTTGCAGCAATACTGCATGTATTGCATTGCATTCTGGCTGGTGCTGCTGTATCTCTCACTACCCAATAATACCTGCCTCAACTTCCTACCTCCCTAACCAACAAACCAGCTGAAAATATGTAAGACATCATTGTACTTGGGCCCAGAATAATGTTGCAAGATATAGTATATGGGTGTACCCCAGATAGGCAGTTGGCTTTACTTCCCTGTAGCTTTACCTAGATAAGGATTAATCCCTAAACCATACTATGTGGTCAAACCATACTACGTGGTCTTTATAGATGTCCTAGAGACAGGCTGGTCCCCTACTGATATCACTGCTACTTTGAATTGTACAGATCCCAGTTAAGGCTTCATCCCTATAGGTTCTTCCCTGAGTAGTGACTGAATCACACTACAATTCCCTAAATCCTTCTAACAGACCTAGGATACTGTTGAACAGTTAGCATTGTTATACCTCTGATACAGACTCCTATATGACTTAAAACCTGGGTGGATGACCCAGAAACTGCTTCCCTTTGTTAATTAAAGAGGCAGAGGCCCATGCAGACCTGCAGACTCAGTGTGAATGCCACTGCAAATACTGTGCTCCTGCTCCATGGTCCTTATGCTCCAGGGCTTGACATGTCTCAGGGTTGCTCAAGTCACCAGGAAATAAGTAACAGCAAGTGCTATATTGGTTACTTGCAGTCACATGCTCCAGCCACAAACAAAGGCTCCTATTTCAGTACAGTCCTCTTCCTGATCTTCATTATGGTATAGTGCCTTCATCACCTTTCTGCTTCTCCAGCAACAAACTCACAGCTGACTTCTTTACTGAAAATTGTAAAACCTGGCAGAGCCAAAGGTGGTTCAACCAAAGGGTGATCTCAGTATAGAACTCCCTACCCAAAAGTGGTTGGTATCACAAATCCACTCCAGGGGTCAGGCCCTCTGCTCCCATAGTGACCAATCTTGAAGTGTGATTCGTGATCAGGGACAAACAGGGACACCCTCCTGTTTGTTTTGGGTCCAAGCAAACTACCAGTCTCAAGTCCTGGGGTCAAATATCAACCCTTTCTAGCTAGCATGCCCAGGTAACAGGTCCAAATATCACAATCTCTTTGGGAATGTGCAATACTTGACCCAGCGGCATAGAACCAACCTGATTCACAACCCTTGCTGACTCAATTGAGATGCTGGTATTTTCTTACCTTGCTGGATCTTTACACAGATCCTTGTTAGCATGGCTGCATATGGTAACACACTAAGCAATTTAACAGTTATGTCAGAATTATCAATATTGTTCGACCATTCAGGCGCAAAATGAGGATATGTCTCAGGCAGGTTTAAGGAAAACAAAATTTACTAAGAATTAAAAGATAGTAAATAAATACAATACATAAAACAGAACAAAAGTGTCAGTCCTTTCAGCAAGCTTGATAATATCAAAGAGGCCAGAATGTACCTCCCATCCTGTGATGTCACAGCTCTGGACTGCTAGTGAGAGGTCACACTCAGTTCTACATACTTAATTTGTAACATGCAACTACATAGGCAAAACAAGTAAGATTACTACTTGATTAGAATCTGCAAATACAGCAATATTTTTAATTATAACAAGACAGGCTGTCTTCATCAGAGTATGGTTTTATGGCAGGTTACAATATCCTTTGATCTTCCAGAGAAATATACTGGAAACACTTCTCATATTAGGCTCACTTTTGACAGAGATCTATTAGAAATAGCTTCCTTCTTGGTATGCCATAAAATATAATATTATGACCTGTTGCTTAGATTTAAAGCAGTGGCTTGTTATAAACTGGTTTTACAACAGTCTCAGGAAGTTTAGCAGATAAGTGTTAGAATTTACAAGCCAAGTAGCCATTTAGGCCAGCAAGAGGGCAGAACATTTTTGTCTTTTAAAAAATCCAATGTCCCATGATGCCTTGTGCTGACTGTCATGTTTCACAAGCAGAAATTCTAAAGAAAACATATTTCTAGCAAAATATAATACAAATAATAACAGGCATATGGCTATTGCCACACCTTCCTAATAGACTGAATTTGGGGAATCTATTCCTAGGCATGGAATGAGTTTCCCAAATTCAGTTCCTCTAACTGGCGTGGAAGACCATCTATGTTTGTGTTTGCTAATCCAGCCCTGTGGGTAATGGTCATATCAAATCCCTGTAATGCAAGGCTCCATCTTAGAGGACTACCATTTGTCTTACCCATTTGTACTAGCCAAACAAGGGTGTTTGATCCCTCTGCACCTCAAAGTGCTTCCCGTATAGGTATGGCTCTAATTTCTTCAGTGCCCACACCAGTGTCATGCACTCCTTCTCCACTGTAAAATAAGCCTGCTCCTGGGAAGTAATTTCTTATTGAGGTACACTATTGGGTGATCTTTCCCTTGGTTAGAAGTCTGGCTAAGTACTGCCCCTAATACCACATCTAAGGCATCTGTCTGGACTACAAATGGCTTACTGTAGTCTGGACTGGTCAACACATGAGAATCACACAGTGCCTCCTTTAGCTGTGTAAAGGCTCATACCTAGGCTGATTCCCTGTTCAATTCTATTTGAATTATTTTCTTTAGCAGGCCAGATAGGGAGCTGCCAGGGCACTGTAGTTTGGCACAAACTTACGATAGTACCCTGGGTCCCTAGAAAACTCTGAACCTGCTTCTGTGTTTCAGGTCTGCCATGCCTCTATTGTCTCAACCTTGGCTTGATTAGGATGAAGCTGTCCTAGCCCTACTACATGCCCTAGATATGCCACCTCTGCCATGGTCACCCATCACTTTTCATCCTTGACAGTAAGCCTGGCCTCCATACCTTGCCCAACACTTCCTTAAGGTGGTACAGGTGTTCCTTCCAAATGGCACTGAAGATGGCAATGTCTTCCAGGTATGCCACTGCATACTCTTCAGTACCATGTAACACCTGTTTAACCAACCTTTGAAGGTGGCAGGACATTCTTCTTCCAAAAGGCATTTTGAACTCAAATAACCCTATCAGAGTGATGAAGGCCGACCTCTCCCTAGCTATGTCAGTTAACTCTACCTTTCAATACCATTTAGTCAGGTCATTGATGGTAAGGTAGGTCACCCTCCCAACTTGTCTAGTAGTTTGTCCGTCCATGGCATTGGGTGGGCTTGACTTTGTGACTGTATTGAGTCCACACAAAATGAGTAGAGCCATCTGGCTTAGGAACAAGGACTATGGGTGAGGCCCAGGGGCTGTGGGATTTCTAGATTACCCCTAAATCCAGCATTTCCTCCACCTCCCTCCTAATGTCCTTTAAGATGGCCTCAGACACCGGTATGCTGTTCACTGTATGGGCAGTTGCATCCCTGTGTCTACATTGTGCATTGCTAAGGGGTTAGTCCAGGTTTGGCATTAAACAAAGGGACAAAGTCTGCTAAACCTCCCTTACTTGCTGGGTCTGTTCTGGAGTTGACTGGGGTGACAGTTTTATTGTTCCACAGAGGACTCCTGCTTGCTTTCCTCAAGCAAGTCCAGAAGGGGTCTCCCTTGTCCATCCCTCCCAGGATTACACACTACAAATACAATGTCAGCCCTATTTGCATATGACTTCATCATGTTGACATGGTACATTCTATTGGGATGTCTTCTGTCAGGCACTTCTACAATGTAGTTTACATCACTCGCCTGACTGACTACCTTATATGGTCCTGCCCATTCAGCCTACAGTTTATCCATCCAGACTGGGATTAGAACCATGACATCCTGACCCACAGTGTATGAGCAAACTCTGGCTCTGCAGTCATACCATATCTTTTGCTTCTGCTGGGCAGCTGCCAGGTTGCTCTGGGCTGTTCCCATAAGCTCCTTCACCTTTTCCATAAACTTAAGGACATAATCCACTATGGGAGTTTCCTGGGTGGCAAGCTTACCTTCCTGTTCTTCCCTGGTCAAGTCTAGGGGCCCACGCACTTCTTCGTCCATATAAGAGTTTTAAGGAGAAACCCTTTGACTGTTGGGGCACTTTCCTACATGCAAACAACAGGTGGAGAAGGTATTTCTCCAGCTTTTCCCATGTTGTTTAGCAAACGCTTGAGCATTGATTTAAGAGTACCATTAAACCTTTCCACAAGCCCATTGGCCTGGTGATAAGGTGTCATGCGCTCTGTACTACTCCACACTTCTCCCACAGACACTTCATCAGGTCTGACATGAAGGTACCCCTCATTCAGTGATAACCTCCTGTGGAAACCCAACATGAGAGAAAACCCTAGCAGGGCATCTGCCACTTTGTCTGTCCTCAGTGAGGATAGGGTGACTGCCCTTGGTATCGAGGTGGCATAATCTACTGCCTGAGAAACCTCTTCCTACAGGAGCCTGAGGTACTCAAAGATCCCACAATATTCATTCCTACCCTCTGAATGGCTCTCCACTACGGACAAGAGAATTAGGGCAGCTATGCTTTTACGCCTGCTTTCCCTATTTCTTGGCACCAGTGATAAAACCTGTAATATTCCTTCACCTGCTGGGTGAAGTTGGGCAATAGAAATTCTGGGCCAATCACTGCATAGTACACGTGATTCCCAGATGTCCAGACATGGAGATATCATGAGCAATCTTGAGCAACCACTCACGGTACCCTGGGAATAACAAGCTGCCTGCCCATCACCCCTCCCTCTGTCTTTATGTCCTGCATATACAACAGTCCATTGTCCCAATACAATCCAGGGTTTTAAATAATTGATTAGCAGTTTTTTCCTTGGGACTATACTAACTGTACAGGAAGTATTTATACAGATTTTCTAGAAGTGCTGTGTTTGTTTAACACAGTGAGGCAAGAGCTATGCATTTTCACAAAGATTTAGCACTTTTATGAACAAAACGCTAATCAATTTTTAGAGTTAAATAAATCCCTGCAATCTATGTCTCAAATCACCTCCCTGTGTCCCATTAGATTCTGTGCAAGCCCTCAGCCTCTCTAAACTAGGATCAGTCCTCTGAGTAGTTGCAAAATCTGTACATTTTCCCATATGGGACATGTCCCTTCAGTCTCTAAACTGGGGTCCATTGCTCTAGCATCAGGGCATTCAGAATCACTGCCATCTCTAACCCTCTGACCACTGGCTACCCTTTCCTCCTCAGAGTAAACTTTGGTAGCTGTTTTGTTAACTGCTACCTGGGAAGTGCTACCTCCCTTTCATTACTCCCCATTTCAGGAGACACAGGCTGGGGAACCAGCCTCCCAGTGCTTTTACAGAGGCTTCTACAGGGTTCAGGGAACTACTGTACAATCGGCCTTTGCTGTCTGACTGTGGATAACTGCAATACCACCCCTTTGTAGATTATTCCCTATAATCACATCCAATCAATCAATGAAAACTTTATTTATAAAATAGCTATTCCCAAAGGACCATAGAGCTAGTACATAACAATAAAAACAAATTCACATAAAAACAACTGCAGCAGCTTATATAAAATCAGAAAATACTAAAGTAAATAAATAAGTTTTAAAGGCAAATTTGAAGCTCTTCTCCATCAGCACTGTCATATCCGATGAAGTAGAGAGTTCCACAGGATGGGGCCACAAATTCAAATGCTCAGGCCCTGGATGACTTTAAGTGGACCCCGGAATCTGTAGCAATCCCTCATCGGTGGAGCAAAGTGGCCAGGAGGGACAGTAGGGATGAAGAAGATCTTGCAGATAACTCAGTCCCTGTCCATGTAGGGCCTTGTAGGTCAGTAAATCTACTCTAAAGGTGATCCACCACTGAATAGGCAGCCAGTGCAGATCGTGCAGCACCAGCATGACATGGCAACCATGAGGCAGCCCAGTCAACAGCCTAGCTACTTCATTCTGCACCAGCTGCAAGTGGTGGATATCAACCCTGGAAGCTCTAGGTAAAGGGCATTACAGTAATCAAAGCATGAGGTTACAAAGGCATGAACCAAGACTAGCAGGTCATCAGGTGAAACTAGGTGCTTGATCCAGGCTACATTCCTTAGATGGTAAAAGGCAGTCTCGACAACGGACAACACCTGGTGTTTAAGCATCAACCCATCATCAAGAATCTCACCCAGATCTCACACCCACTCAGAGGTCGTCAGCTTGCCACCACCAAGCCAAAGCCCAGAATCTTGCCCCTCCGACGGCACCTCTACCCAATGACCTGGGTCCACCACCAAAACCTCAGTCTTATCTGTGTTCAACCTCAGCCAGCTGGCACTCATCCAGTCCTCTATGTTGGAGAGGCAGTTGTTAAAGTTTGAGATAGCTCCCAGCTGATCGAGCATAAAAGAAAGGTAGAGCTGAGTATCATCTGCGTAACAGCGAAAACTCAGCCCATACCACCTTACAATGTCTCCCAAAGGCAGCATGTACACTGTAAACAACATGGAGACAGCACAGAGCACTCGGGACCCCACATGGCAGGGAGACCTTGTCAGAGGAGTAAACCCCGAGACAATTCTCTGAGACCAGCCAGTGAGGAAAGAGTGGAACCAACTGAGGACTGTACCAGACAGTCCACAGATTAAGCCATGAGCACTCCACTAACACTACATGGTCCCAGCGTCAAATGCGATGGGAGATCAAGAAGAACCACAATGGAATGGCTCCTTCTATCTCCTGCTGTTAGGAGATCATTGAAGACCAAACAGGTGCCATCTTGGTACTGTGCCATTTCCAAAATCCAGACTGGAGAGGATCATAGATGTGGATGGTGAAGTGATCATTCAGCTGCAGCGCGACCACCTTCTCAATAACCTTACCCACAAAGGGAAGGTTAGAGATAGGTTTGTAGTTGGCAAGACAGTCTGGGTCGAGATGGTTTCTTAAGAAGGGTATCACTACTGCCTCCTTCAGGGTGTCCGGAAACACCCAGAATCTAATGAACACCAGACTATCTCAGGAAGGACGCGCTGATGGTCTCAATGCACCCCACAAGGAGATGCATTGACCCAGTTCCAAACTACAGCAGGTCAGCGCAAAAACTGGATAATCTTGATGACAACCCAGCCGGCGAAGTCAGACCAAGCAGACCGAGGGGCTGCCACCTCCCACCGATCACCGTCAGCCCCATTGGAGCACACTGCATGGATCTTAGACCTGATGTCAGTAACCTTATTGGCAAAAAGCAAGCAAACTCATTGCATTCATCTTGCAACAATGCTCTCTGAGACTGCAGACAGGCTGGACTGAACAGTCTGTCTACAGTCTGGAAGACTGGGCTGGTCGATTTTGTGCCACAGCAATCTCCCTGGACAGGAACTCTGCCTTCTTATGGGAGATAGCCAATTGATAGTCTTGTAATGGCCTAACAATTTAAGCCTGTCATCATCCAGGCCCGATTTCACAGCAATGATCCAGCCTTTGTACCATTTCTCCTCAGCTCCCTCAAGGTCCCATGAAACCAAGGGACCAGGGAGCTGGGTAGGGATGAACACAGACAGGAGTGAGACAATCCAGCGCCACAGTCACAGAGTCATTATAACCCTGGACTAAGGCATCTGGATCACCACCATTCCTCAGAAGCCGATAGGTCCAGTACCACCAACAAGCCATCAGGGGACAAACCCCTTAAAGGGCGGCACCGGACCTTCTCCGTAGGGGTAGGCCTATAGGGGGCTTGGAAATTTAACCTATGGTAGGAGGGTCCCAACCAACTGACTGGCTCCACCACCAAATCAGAGTTCTCCATGCCCAGAAGGAAGAATAGGTCCAAGGAATGACCATGACTATGGGTCACAGAGGTAATTACCTTGTGTGAAGCCCAGCGACTTCATTAGCTGGAGCAAGTCTTGGCTAAGCTGCAAGAGTTCATCGTTGACCCAGGCATTGAAATCCCCCAGAACCATCCATCTGGGGACTCCACACCATGTCGATGATGAAGTCCATGACTTCCTGCAGGAATTGCTTCTTGCCCCATGGTGGATGGTAGATGAGTACAATCCTGCACTCCACACCTGCACCCACAATACATTGGAAGGATCGAGTCTCCCAAACTGACACATCCACAAGGCTCAATTCTGATCTAAAACCAATGGCCACACCGCCTCTACAACCCAACCTCAGTGGTGTATCACCAAGAAACCGCTGGAATTGCTGACTCCAGAATTGGGCCAGAATTTTCATCCAGCCAGGTTTCAGTGATGTAGGCCAGGTCTGATGATTTGACAAGATCAGCAATTACTGCCATGTTGTTTTTAATGGACCTGGTATTATATAACACCACCTGAAATGGATGAGACCCTGAGGCCGACTGAGTCATCCGCCCACATGAAGTGGAGCCTGGGTATGGGAACCAGACAGGAGGACTCATATCAGGGACCCATTTCTCCAGGGCATCTTTTAGTCCCCACCACTCCAATCCAGCCACTTGGCTCCACTTCCCTAGAGGTCCATGACCCCCACCCCTATACCTTCTTCTGATGATCCCCAATGCACAGCATCAGGCATAGACTTTGGCCGGTCAAATGAGGACAATCAAAGGGGTGGAGGCCACAGAGCTTGACTAAAAGAGTATCGCCTGATGGGAGAGACCCTGCCAACACATAACAAGACAATAATAAGCAAAACAAACAAAACAAATTAATCACACAACAAAAATCCCCAGGACCCTTGAACAAGATAATTAAAACCAAAATCCCCTCCCACCCACCCCAAACCTTCCCTAAAACAATAAAATACAATTAAGGTACAAATAAAGTAACGAATAAATAAATGACAGTAAATGAGTCAGTATAAATATGATCTTAACAGAGTTAATATTATAGGAACCAATATACAGGAGATGGGACCTCAGCCCCACTATTACCACTGAAAACAAAATCCAAGTACTGTTCTCTCACAGCAGTACATAAGAAACTAAAAATAAAATATGAGAACCAGAGGCCCTCTCACGGCCTCACCAAGGAGCTGTCTAATGTTAGCAAGCCCTAAGTCACCAAAGTACCTGGCTTTTCCAAGTCCAGATGATCTAACAGAGCCCAAGCTAGAAAGAGGAGAGCCAAACAATCCATAGATGACGAATGCAGCAGGTTCTAACTGGGTCACAGAGTCAAGATCAGCATAATGACAGTCCAGACCTGAACCCCTCCTGGTCAGGGTCCCAGAGCTAAGGCCATCAAAGACAGCAGTGTTCTGGGGACCCCAGGGTGGATGACAAGCTGAGCCCTCCGCATGCCTCATCCAACCCCCAACCCTATAGAGCATTCAGGCCTGGCTGCCACTCACCAGTCCTACCCAGGGCCCAGTAAGTTCTCCAAGTATTATCCACTGAAGGACTAGAAGGGTCACAATCAGGTGATTCACCACCTCAGCAAATTGATCCTACTCTGAGGTACCAAGAAAGTCCTGGGAAATAAGTCTTGCTATAGCCTAGGTGGGAAGTAGCAGCTGAGCGAAAACACCCCAAGCCAACATCGGCTTGGAGACTGCCCTAATCCAACATTCCTCAAGGTCAGGGCTCCAGACTCAGAGCAGCCCAATGGCCACTCCTGTTCTACAAGCTCCACAGGCAGACAGAAAAGCTTCACCCTCCAGTGAGCCTCACGACCAGCACCCCCCAACCATGGAGAACGTAGATAGAGCACTCCTTCCCACTGCAGCAACGAGTTCTGTACAGTCCCACACAGTCTGCAGATGATAAAAATAAATGCCCATCCTGGGATAGCTCACTACCTCCTCTTGATCAAAAGCTGTTAAAGCAAGGAAACACAGTTAAATACAGGACTTCAAAGTTTTTAAACAATCCCCAAAAAGTCTTCTTCAGGTACAATCATCGGGTTGATCACAGGATGTCCCAGCAGATTAACAGCCTCACACTGCTGCACTGTTTCACTTTCAAGTAGCTGACTTCAGGGAGAGACAGGAAAAGCAGAGCTCAAACCAGACCACCCACACTAGTAGTAATGAATAATGCGGTCCAAATCAAACAGACAAATGAAGTCAGATGGTTGCTACATACAAAAGTGAAAACGAGAAAGCCAGCACCTAAGTGTAAGTAGTTATAGCACTTAATGGCATCTCAGACCAGAGCTAAAGCTAGAGTTCAAAACAAGGCACACCGCCACAAAGATAACAAAACGGTAACACACGGTAACAAACAACAGTGGAGAGACAAAACTCGAAACAAAAATGCAGCAGACAGTTTAAACTAACTCACTGAAAAGCCCTCCTAACAACAAAACTAATCGACAAACAAAACTAAACAAAATGAAAAAGACAAAAATTATAAAACTTACAAACTTAAAGCTATACTGCTGCTGCAGCAGAACTCATGGCAAACCCACACCGTAGCCATCTTGATAGCACTGGAACTCCAGGGTGAGGCTGTCTGCTGCAACCACGTTCTGCACCTCTCTGTTGTTGTCTCAACCAAGTCCAGGAGAACACTTGCTAGGGACAGAGTTTTTTCTCACCAGTAAATCCCTTACAGTTAATAACCTGATTAGGTATAAGCTGTCCAGGCTCAGCCAAATCCCCTTTTACCAAAGTAAGAGATGCCCAGTGTCCTTAAACCTTGGGTCTGCACCCCATTCACAGTAACTGGGTGTATGTGCTCCCTCATGTCTACTGGCATGCTTTCAGGATACACAAAAACACATCTTTCCCAGCACCACTTTGCCCACTATGTGCCTTTTTAGGACACTGTCTAGCAAGATGCCCAGGTAGTTTGCAAAACCAACAATCATCATTTCTTTTATCAGGCATATACTTTCTTTGTACCGTGGAGCTGCCCACTTTTGGTAAGCAGTGAGGGTTTTACCTGCCCTGAAGGTGCACTTTTTCCTTTCTGTGCTGCCACCCTGCCCCACTCTCTTTCAGAGCAGGCCTGTTCCTGGCATAGAGGTCCAAGCCTCGCAGCCTCCTGCACTGTTTTTGGATCTCAGTCCTCCAGCCAGGTTTTCAGCTCTGCTGGGCAAGCCCAAAAGAATTGTTCCAAAGTACCACATCCTCTATTTTCTCTAGAGAGTCTGCTTTGACCCCTCCCACCAATGTTTTAAAACTGACATGCCTTTGTGGCTAGTTCCTCGTAGCTCATGTCATGACTTCTCCTGAGCATATGGAATTTAACTGTGCACACTTCAGGTGTCAATTCATACTTTTAAGCAATGTTGCTTTAAGTTTTCATAATTACTGCTGTTCTGATTGTTCATTTGACCCAATGCTTCATGAGTTTTACCAGTAAGTAGTGGGGATAGCTGGAAACTCAGGACTCCTGGGTATTTTAGCCTGAATACAGACTTTTTCAAACAAATTCAAAAAGCATTCATATACTCCCCTCTTTAAATTCAGCTATTAATTTAGAATTTAACTTGTACCCCAATCCTGGCGGTCCATGTTCACCCCTGTCACTTACCTCCTATGGCACTGGTCTTTGGAGTTTTAGTTTTCAAGTTGGAATTCCCTCTACTGCTGGTTTTTCCTTCCTCAGCCTCTTTCCGATGCTGGTTTTCTTTTTCCTGCACTCTAGCTCCATCTGTGGGAGAGTGGACACAGCTGAAGGGATACAGGACCACAGGAAGATCTGTAAAAGCTGGGGAGGTGGTCCAGGATCTGGCAGCTTGGCTTTAATGCCAAGAAATGCAACTGTTATGCATATTGAGCCAAGAATCCCAGGACAGAGTATTACCTGGTTGGAGTCTGAGTAGCTGTATCAGAGGAGGAGAAGGACCTGGGAGTGATGATCACTAGTGACCTGAAACACTCCATGCAGTGCAAAAAACAGCAGCAAAGGCAAACAAGATGCTGGAATGCATAGGTTATACTGCCCTTGTACAGGTCACTGGTAAGGCCACATCTAGAGTATGGTGTTCAGTACTGGTGCCCACACCTCAAAAGGACATTAACCTGCTGGAGAAGGTACAGAGGATGGCTACAAAGATGATAGTCGGTCAGCAGGGCAAGGCACACAAGGAGAGGTTGAGTGCACTGAACATGTACTCCTGGAAGACAGGAGAAAGAGAGGGACATGATTGGTACATTCAAGTACTTGAAAGGGATAAATAATGTTGATAAGGAAAGTTTCTTTAAGCTGAGTGGCAACCATATCATGAGGGGCACAGTTTTAAGTTGGAGGGTGGGAGGTAGGAGGGATGTCAGGAAGCACTTCTTCACAGAAAGGGTGGTGGATACTTGGAATGCGCTGCAGAAAGAGGTAATCTTGTTAAAGACAGTGAGCAGCTTTAAGAGGTTGGGATAGGCACAGGGGAAGATAAGAATCATAGGTAGGGAGGATGGGAGGAGTGGGAGGCAGGAACATTAGCTCAAGCTGTGGACCCTGCAGTGCAGAGCAGACTTGATAGATCAAATGGCCTTCTTCTGCTGGCTTGTTCATATGACTAGCTGGTCTGCAGTTGCTAGCAACCTCCCTGCTGCCACTTTTTGTGGAGAGGGACCACATTGGCCCTCCTCCAGTCTTCTGGAACTTTGCACATATCCAATGAGGTGATAAGAAATCTACCAAAGGGCATCCAACACCGTGCTCAGTTCCTTTAGACCCTTTGATGAATCCCATCTGGACCAATCACCTTATTGGACTTTGAGGCTTCCCATCCTTCCAGACCCTCTCCACCGAGAATTAACTTGTGTCCATTCTCCCTCCGCGATGCTTACTGCAGCACGCTGCTATGTTCCCCACCACCCTTTACTGTGAAGGCCAAGAAGAAAAATTCTTCAGTATTTCCACTTCTTCCTCGTGCACTCCCTCTGCCCTCCTCATCCTCACAATCCCTCTCCTTGTCTTCCTGTTTTCCCCACATACCTGAGCAAGTTGTGTCCCTTTTAACCTGTTTTGCTATCCTCCTTGTTAGTGCTTTAGCTGCCCTCACCCTCCTTCATGCCTCCCTTTGTTTTGCCAGATATTTTTACTTATTTATTGAAATGTTTCACCACCTCCCTGTCTTCATCCTTCTTGGTGTCCATGTACAGTACTTTCTAAATGCTATTTTATTCTGCTTCACTGCCTTGCCTCCTCCTTAGAGAACGATAGCAGCCTCTTCCTCCTCTTTTCCTTGGTCACTTCCTTCAAATAGCATGGCGTTGCCTGGGCTATGCCCTCCTTAATTTTCTGTGCTGAGTGTCCTCTCCCTACCTCTGCCTTCCATCCCTTCAAGGCATTCTCTGAGGCAGTTTCCTAATTATTTAAAATCTGCCATCCTAAAGTCCAGGACCTTGTCTTAGTGTATTTTTTTCCTGTTCTATCCATATACCAAACTACATTGTAGGTGATCACTTGTACCGGGACTACCCAATGTGACATCAGCAATGCAGTCTCTGTTTGTAAGTACCAGGCCCTGCACAGCCACATCACTACTAGGATCCAAAATCATCTCTCAGAGAAATTCCCCTGTATGGGTCAAGGATGGCCCTGCCTCTTAATGTAGCTGCAGCAAGAATGCCCCAATCTACATCCAGCAGATTGAAGTCTCCATTATCAAAACTTCCCTTTGTTGACCATTTTGCTAATGGCTTCCCCAGAGCTCCCTCTAAATCCCCGGGTTGGAGGCCTGTACACCACCCTTGTGTGAATATTGCTAACTCTGTCTCTAGAGCTGACCCATAGTACCTCCAGCCCTTCTTGTCCCCATGTTGCTCTTGTATTTCAGTAGCTCTTACACTGTCCTTCATATAAAAACAACCCTCCACATTTCCTCACTGACCTTTCCTACCAGAACATGGTGTAGCCTGGGATGGCTATTTTCCAGCTATTGTTGTCCATGCAACATGATTGTATGGCCATCAGATCCAGGGATGCCTCACAATGATTACCTCAAGGTCAGATATTTTGTTTCCCAGACTCCTTGAATTGGCACACATGGCTGTCCATTCTTTGTCCCTCTCTTCCTGTAACCACCTTCCCTTCCTGCTTTCTCCTCTTGCTCCCTCTGTTACCCGTCCTGCTCTCTCCTGTAACATTACATAGAAACATAGAAACATAGAATTTGACGGCAGATAAGGACCGCTTGGCCCACCCAGTCTGCCCATTTCCCTACCTACTGAATAAGTTGCAGATCCTAGTTAACCAGCAGCCTACTTCTTCTTACCCACCCCCAGAATTGTCTTATGACTGTCCCATGCATGCTTGAATTCCACCACTGAGTTTGACTCCACAACCTCCTCCGGAAGGCCGCTCCATGCATCCACAACCCTCTGTGAAAAATACTTCCTTAAATTACCTCTGAGTTGCCCCCTCTATCTTCAAATTGTGCCCTCTTGTTCTTGCACACCTCTTTTTGAAAGATGCTACCCTTTGGACTTTGTTGATTCCCTTGAGGTACTTGAAAGTTTCAATCATGTCCCTCTTCCTCCTTTCCTCGAGGCTATACATATTAAGCTCCTTAAGTCTCTTCATATGTCTTCTGGTGCAATCCTGCACCATTTTAGTTGCCTTCCTCTGGACAGCTTCCATCCTGTCTATGTCTTTATGGAGATTGGGTCTCCAGAACTGCACACAGTACTCCAGATGGGGTCTCACCAGCTGTCTGTACAGAGGATAATAACTTCCTGTTTTCTACTGGTGATGCCTCTCCCTATGCATCCCAGTAACCCCCAGCCCTCCTTGCTGCCCTGTCACATTGCTTGCCCACCTTTAGGTCATCTGATATGACTACCCCCAGGTCTCTTCCATTTTGTTGTTGTTAGTATCTCACCCCCATTGTGTACTCTTCCCTGGGTTTTGTTTCCCAGGTGCATTACCTTCACTTCTTAGCATTGAATCTAAGCTGCCATACATTTGACCATTCCTCTAACCTTGCCAAGTCCCTTCTCATCCTTTCCACCCCACCTGTGCATCAACTCTGTTACAGATCTTCGTGTCATCTGCAAAGAGACATACTTTTCCTTCCAGTCCCTCTGCAATGTCGCTATAAAGACATTGAAGAGACCATTCCTAATACTGAACCTCATGGCACCTCACTAGTAACCTCCTTTCTTCTGAGTGGACTCCATTTACTATTACTTTCTGTGTCCTATTCTCCAGCCAATTCTTTACCCAGGCTGTCATCTTAGGACCCACTCCAGGCTGGCTAACTTGTATATTAATCTTTTGTGTGGGACTGTGTCAAATGCCTTGCTAAAGTCTAGGTAGCCATGTCCACAGCCCCTCCCTGATCTACTACTTTGGTCACCCAGTCAAAGAAATCTATCAGATTTGTCTGGCATGACCTTCCACTGTGAATCCATGCTGCCTTGGGTCCTGTGCCCCTCTGGCCTCTAGATACTCGACAATTCTTTCCTTCAGAGTGATTCCATCATTTTCCTATCACTGAGGTTAAACTAACAGGTCTGTAGTTTCCTGCTTCTGTCTTGCTCCCACTTTTGTGAAGGGAGTCACATCTGCCCTCCTCCAGTCCTCAGGTACCATCCCATCCTCCCATGATTTGTTAAAAGGGTAGTCAGTGGTGTCACAGTTCTACCTTTAGCTCTTTTAGAATTCTGGGATGAATCCCATCAGGCCCCATTGCTTTGTCCAGCTTCAGTTTTAAGAGTTCTTTCAGAACCCTTTCTTCTGTAAATGGGCTGGTATCAACTTCTGTATCCAGAGTGTTACTACTGTTTGTTTTTATGCCTCCCCTCTTCATTTGTAAATACTGAGCAAAAATATTTGTTTAGTATCTCTGCCTTTTCACAGTCTCCCTCTGCCCACCCTCCATCCCTTATTAAGCCTCACTATACCTCCCTTGGTCTTCATTTGCTCCCTGATATACCTATAAAGGTTTTATCCTCCTTCTTAACTGAGTTGGCTATCTTTTCCTCAATTTGGGCCTTTGCTGTTCTGACTGCCTTCCCAGCCTCCTTTTGCTTTAACTGATACAGTTCTCTGTCCTGCTCCTTCTGTGATTCCTTGTATTTCCTGAATGCTTTCTTTTCTCTTGAACCTTCACTGCCACTTCCTTTGAGAACCATAGTGGTTTCTTACATCGTCTTGTTTTGTTTATTTGCTTCACACAAAGGCTCGTTACCTCTGTGATGGCAGTTTTATTATTCAGGGGCATGCCTTAGACAACTAGTACTGGAGCCCACTCGAGAGGGAGCAATATTGACTTGATTCTCTCAAATGGAGATGGAGAAAGGATCACGGATGTAGAAGTGGGTAGCCATCTGGGAACTAGCAACCATAGAACAGTATAGTTCACAATAAACACAGCAATAGAGTCAAGCCATACAAAGACAAAAGTATTGGACTTTAGGAGGGCTGACTTTGCTAAATGGGTGCTGCCTAAGGAATGCACTAGCAAATGGGCAGGAAGGAGGGGTGGAAGAACAATGGGGAATAATAAAACTACCATCACAGAGGTAACGAGCCTTTGTGTGAAGCAAATAAACATTGTCTTTCTGCCTTTCTTCCTTCCCTGTCTTCCAGCTGAAGTTCTTCCCCAAACTTGCCTGCCCTGCCTTCC
Organism: Neoceratodus forsteri; assembly: GCA_016271365.2. Classification (NCBI taxonomy): domain Eukaryota; kingdom Metazoa; phylum Chordata; order Ceratodontiformes; family Ceratodontidae; genus Neoceratodus; species Neoceratodus forsteri. The sequence goes on along the minus strand of CM057456.1, from coordinate 1,631,193,414 downwards.
CTTTGCTTCCTTCAATCTCCAGGAATTCCATCCTCCAGGTTAACCTTTCATGTTGCTCTAGTTTCTTGGTGGCAATCATTGCCACATCACAATCTTTCTGCTTCCCTCTTGGCTTGTTTAAATGCTCATCAAAGTGGCATTGAAATCTACCCAGGACTGCCATTCCCTCCTGGATGGATGGAGGCTTTCCTTGTACAGGCCTCCATCCCCCAGGTGTTACTCCAGTCCCTGATGTAGCCAAAGTTCTCCTTCCTGCACCATGCCTTCAACCACTCATTGAAGGACCTGGTTTGGAATTCCCCTAACCTTCCCCTGACTGCACAGTTAGCACTTTAGTGAAGACAATTGTGTGAACTACCAATTTCAGGCCCTCCCCAGCTCCAAAACTTATCCTGCACTATATCTACAGTTCCCTTGCCAGATTGTTTGTGTTCAGGTGGAAAACAACATCCAGCTCCCTCCCCACCCTTATTCCCTGGCGCAATCTCAGGTCCACCCTCCAGTCCTCCCCAATGAAGCACCTGGAATACTGTACAAAATGATCCATTGTTCATTTTTATTTTACATTTTTTTTGCTGGGAAATGCACACTGAGCCAAGTTCATTTCCAGGGGTGATCTGGGAGCACAGGAAGGTCATGTGACTTGCTCTAGGGTCACATAGTATGGACGTGGAGGTTGTGGGTATCAAACCCAGGTCTGCTGAGTCTACCAAGCTCATTCACAGCTTGTTGCTCTAACCTCTAAGATACAGTATACTGCCAGCCGCTCTAACCTCTAGATGAAACTGCCAGACATATTTCTAACAGAAATTCACTGGCACTATGTCAAGTCCTCAGATTATAGAAAGGCATTACCTTTTACTTTAGTCAACATTAATAATCAAGTTACTGACATCCTCTAGAAAAAAATGTTGCCTGAAGCAACAAGAAGATTTTGTCAGCATTTCAAAGAAAGAGTAACATTAAGACCTTGGTCCATTCAGTCTGCCATTTTACCCTTCCCTATTTGTCTGTTGACTAAATGAGGTTTTCACCCTGCCACTTCCCCACTCCCTTCCTTACTGCTTCACCCCTACATAATTATCCAGCCACCTTACTCTGTCCTAGTCATGCTTGAACACATTTATGGTCTTTGCTTCACAACCTTAGTTGGTGGCCTGTTCCACAGGTCACCCACTCCCTAATTTTCTCACATCACTCCTGAATCTACCCTGCCAGGTTCCATCCATGCCCCATTGTTATTGACCTGTTATTCCTGTTCAACAGTTCTTCACAGATTAACTTGGCAGAAGACACCAGGAGAAAGGACTGCTGTGTGACTGAACTTCTCTACTGGGACTATATTGCCTCCTTCCCTCCACCCCCCACCCAAAGCTAGTTCTATTTTATAGGCACAGGATTTTACTGACAACAGGAACTTCTTGTTTAGGGGCAGGAAGTGAGTGATCACAGAACCACCAAGGACCCACCATCCTAGAAGGGCAAGAGTAGCTCTCTGGCCCCTCTAGTTGCTGGAGGTCTGCCTCTGAGCAAGTAAGGGTCTACTGAGAAATATAGGATATTCTTGTCTCAGAACAGGACAATCAGGAGCTTAAAGGGCACACAGGCAGAAAGTAAGGAGAGAGATAGAGAAAAAACAGAGGAAAGAGTAAGGATTACAAACAGTTAAGGGCCAGAAATAAGACATGATTAGAGTGGTGCAGTGCAGTGGCTGTGGAGCAGCAGTCTTCCTGGAGATGTTCTGGAGGATACAGTGTTGTCCCATCTGCAGGCACCTCTCTGGGCTGAGGGAGAAGGTTGCTCATCTCCAGGCTGAGTTGGCCAGGATTTGTGGGACCTCCTCTTCCATCCAGGGACCACCAGTGCCACTGCCGTTGCCTCAGAGGTTGCCAAGAAAGAGGAGCGGTTGGACCACAGTGGGCTCAGGGAGGGTGAGGGTGGTGGAACAGAGGCACATCCCTCCAGTTGTACCTCTCCACACCCTATGCCATTCTGGCAAAGTGTGGTTCCTCTATGGAGGCACCTACAGTGGAGACCAAGGAGGATGCTGGGAACCTCCACAAGGAGACCCACAGGAGGGTGGCAGGGGACCCTGCAGGGAAGGAAACAACTCCTGGTGGGGACTCCATTGTTAGGAAGGTAGAACTGGGCAAGGAAGGGAGAGGGAGGTAAGGTGCCTGCCTGGGCCATGGCTTGAGGGACAGGGAGCGAATCCTCAGGATTGCCGGAGCAACTGCACAGGGAGGGAGTTGGATGTCATTGTCCACTTAGGGACAAATGACCTGGCTAAGAAAGGGATTAGAGAAGTGCAGGAAGAGTTTGTGGAATTGGGGAGGGCCTTAGTCAAGTAGCATGCACGGTAACCTTCTCGGAGGTGCTACCCATCTATGGCATAGGAGAGGCTAGGGTGTTCCGAACATGGGATTCAATCAGTGGTTGAAAACTGGTGTGGAGCACAGGATTTGGCTTCATTGGGGACTGGGGTCCACCTAGAGTGATGCAAGCCTATACTGGCATGATGGGCTGCATCTGTCTGGGAGGGGAACCAGGATCCTAGGTGATAGGTTTAAATGCTTCATTGGCAAGCTTTTAAACTAGCCAAGGGGGAGGCACTGGAAAGGAGCAGGAAAATCCTAGCCCCCAAACAATCACGGTAGTAAGGTGGCAAACACCAACATGGAGGTGTCGATAGGGAGAAGAGCAGGGGTAAATGGAGAAAGTGACAAAGGCAAGAAGGACAGAGAAGGGGAAAAAGGGGTAAGGCCATCAGGAAATGGAGGGTAATGAGTACCAATGCCCATAGTCTGGGCAACAAGCTCCTGAGCTGGTGGCCTTAATGGAAGAGGATGCCTGGATATCGTAGCAGTCACAGAAACATGGTACGAGAGAACCATGACTGGGATGTTAACATACCAGGGTACATAACCTACAGGAGAGACAGGCAGGGGAAAAGAGGGGAGGAGTAACTCTCATGTAAAGGAAGGATAAAAGCAACTGAACAAAAGAGTAAACAGGGAGGAGAGGAGGCACTGTGGGTCACCTTGGAGACTGGAAAGGCACCACAATCCGCACAGGGTTGTGCACAGACCCCCATGTCAGGGGAAGGAATGGACAAGGATATGATAGAAGGCATTCTTAGAATGGCAGAGAAAGGGAGATACTGTTGATGGGAGACCTGAATATGCCAGATGTTAACTGGAGCACATTTTCTGCAGCCACATCCAAGAGCAGGGCCATTCTTGATGCCCTACAGGTGGCAGGCATTAGACAGCTAGTTTCAGAACCCACTCGTGAGGGAGCAATCTTAGATCTCATACTCTCAAACGGGGCAGCGAGAGGATCTCAGATCTAGAAGTGGGTTGCCATCTGGGGACAAGTGACCATCAAACAGTGTGGTTCACGTTAAACTCAGCTACAGAGTCAAGCCATACAAAGTGAAGGTACTGGACTTTAGGAGGGCTGACTTTGGCAAGATGGGAGAGTGCCTCAGAAAAGCACTAGCAAACAGGCTAGAAGGAGGTGTGGAGCAACAATGGGAATTATCAAACTGCCATCACAGAGGCAACAAGCCTTTGTGTGAAGCAAATAAACAAATCAAAACGAAAGAAAAAGCCACTATGATTCTCAAGAGGTGGCTGTGAAAGTCAGGAAGAAAAGATAGCATTCGGAAGTAAAAGGAAACACAGAAAGAGCAGACAGAGAGCTGTACCAGTTAAGGCAGAAAGAAGCAGGGAGGAAGTCAGAATAGCAAAGGCCCAAACTGAGGAAAAGATAGCCAACTCAGTTAAGAAAGGGATAAAACCATTTATAGGTACATCAGCGGCGAGAAAGACAAAGGGAGGGATAGTGAGGCTGAATAGAATGAACGGTGGGTGGGCAGAGGAGACAGTGAAAAGCAGGAATACTGAATGAATATTTCTGCTCAGTATTCACAAAAGAGGAGGGGAAGTGCCTAATCCATTAATAGAAGCACTTTGATAGGGGGTCGATCCCAGTCCTTTCACAGAAGAAAGGGTTCTGCAAGAACTCCTAAAACTGAAGGTGGACAAAGCAATGGGTCCTGATGGAATTCACCCAGAATTCTAAAAGAATTAAGGAAGGAACTAGTGAAACCACTGGCTACTCTTTTAATAAATCATGGGAGGATGGTGTGGTACCCGAGGACTGGAGGAAGGCGGATGTGATTCCCTTCACAAAGTGGGACCAAGACAGAGGCAGGAAACTACAGACCTGTCAGTCTGACCTCTGTGGTAGGGAAAGTGATGGAGTCACTTCTGAAGGAAAGAATAGTTGAGTACCTAGAGGTCAGTGGAGCACAGGATCCAAGGCAGCATGGGTTCACAGCGGAAGGTCATGTCAGACGAATCTAATAGATTTCTTTGACTGGGTGACCAAAGTAGTAGACCAGGGAGGGCTGAGACATGGCCTACTTAGACTTTAGCAAGGCATTTGACACAGTCCCACACAAAAGATTATTAGTCAAATTAACCAGTCTGGGAGTGGGTCCCAGGGTGGTAGCCTGGGTAAAACATTGGCTGGACAACAGGACACAGAAGGTAATTGTAATAGAGTCCACTCTGAAGAAAGGGCGGTTACTAGTGGGTAATCGCAGGGTTCAGTATTGGGTCCAGTCCTTTTTAATGTCTTCATCAGTGGCATTGCAGAGGGACTGAAGGAAAAGTATGCCTTTTGCAGATGACACAAAGATCTGCAACTGGGTTGATACACAAGGAGGTGGAAAGGATGAAAAGGACTTGGCAAGGTTGGAGGAATGGTCAGGACGATGGACAGCTAGGATTCAATGCAAAAGTGCAAAATAATGCGGAACAAGAACCCAGGGAAGAATACACAATGGGTGGGGAGGTAGTAACAACAAAACAGGAAAGGGACCTGGGGTAATCATATCAGATGACCTTAAGGTTAGCAAGCAATGTGAGAAGGCAGTAGGGAGGGCCAGGGGTATACTGGGATGTATAGGGAGAGGCATCAGCAGCAGAAAACAGGAAGTTGTTATCCCTCTGTACAGACAGTTGGTGAGACCCCATCTGGAATACTGTGTCCAGTTCTGAGACCCCATCTCCACAAGGACATAGACAGGATAGAGGCAGTCCAGAGGAGGGCAACTAAAATGGTGCAGGGTCTGCAAGAGAAGCCGTATGAGGAGAGACTAAAGGAGCTTAATATGTATACCCTTGAGAAAAGAAGGGAGAGGGGGGACATGATAGAAACTTTCAAGTACCTCAAGGGAATCAACAAGTCCAAGAGAGTAGCATCTTTCCGAAAAAAGACTTGCAAGAACAAGGGGACACAATTTAAAGATAGAAGGAGGGCAGTTCAGGGGCAATGAGGGAAGTATTATTTCACAGAGAGGTAGTGGATGCATGGAACAGCCTTCCTGAGGAAGTTGTGGGGTCTAAAACTGTGGGAGAATTCAAGAATGCATGGGACAGACATAAGGCAATTCTAGTGGGGGGCAGGAAGATATAGGCTGTTGGTTAACTAGTATCTGCAGCCTATCCTGTAGGTGAGGAATGGGCAGACTAGATGGGCCTAGCGGTCCTTATCTGCCGTCAAACTTTATGTTTCTATGTTTCTATGTAACTTGTTTATTCAATTTAGAACTTGAAGGTTCCTATTATGTCTCTGGTCTCCTTCTTGCCAACAGCAAGCACATGTCTAGTGCCCTAAGATGATCCTCATAGGATCTACCCTGTTAGCTCTGAATCATTTTGGTTACCCTATGCTACCTGTCTCCAGCCTGTGCTTCTCCTTCCTTAGAGTGGGCACAGTATTCTGGAGTGGGGCCTCAACACTAACCTCTAGAGGTAGTATTACCTCTTTCCTCCTGCTATCAAAACCCCTCCCAAATTGCAACCCAGCATTCTGGCTGCCTTACTACAGGCCTTGTTGCATTAGTTTGTTTAACGGAGTCATTTATGACAATTTCCAGGTTTGTTTCCTCTAAAGTAGTTGCCAGACTAACCTGCACCCACATCCAGTATTCCATCCTGGATTCTTATTCCTATGTACAACACCTTGCACTTTTTGGTATTGAATTTCAACTGCCAAACCTTAGACCATCTCTTTAACCTTTGCAGATCCATCTGCAACTCCCTTACCAGCTCTCACTGTCTACATGCCATGAGCTTAGTATCTTCTTTGAAGAGACGCATCTTGCCCTGTATTCCTTCCCTATGATCTATGATGAATTTATTAAAAGGACAGATCCATGACTGACCCTACAGCACTCCACCCATGTCTTCTTTCACCCATTTTGACTCCATTAACCACCACCCTATGCTGACTCCCCAGTCAACTTCTTGCCCATTTTACATAAAACACAGAATTTGCCAGCAGATAAGGACTACTTGGCCCACCTAGTCTGCCCATTTCCTCAACATACTGCAAAACCGTAGACACTACTTGATCTCCAGCTTTGCCTCTCCTTCCTATCTACTAAGGTTCCTTATGCCTATCCCATGCATTCTTGAAACCAGTAGCAATTGTTGCTCCCACCACCTCTGCTGGGAGGCTGTTCCAGGCATCCACCACTCTTCTGTGAAGAAGTACTTCCACATTTCCCAAGTCTACCCACTTCCAATTTCATAGCATGACCCCTTGTTCTTGGGCATCTTTTTTTTTGAAAATGCTTCCTCTCTTATACCTTATTTACACCTGTGAGGTATTAGAAAGTCTCTATCATGTCTTCCTCTCCATCCTTTCCTCCTGGTAACAGATTGAGGTCCTTTAGTCTCTCCTCATAGGGCTTATGATGCAGACCCTGTACAAATGTAGTTGCCCTCCTCTGACTGCCTCTACTCTGTCTATGTCCTTCTGGAGCTATGGTCTTCAAACTGAACAAGTACTCTAGGTGAGGTCTCACCAAAGATTTATAAAGTGGTATCACCACCTCTCACCTTCTTCTGGAGATACCCTTCCATATGTACCCTAGCATCCCACTAGCTTTCTTCACTGCTTTGTCACACTGTTTGGCCACTTTAGATCATCAGATATGATAATCCCCATGTATCTTTTCTGTCTGATGGTTGTCAGTACCACTCCCATCTTGGACTCTTCCCTGGGTTTCTGTGCCCCAAGTGCATGATTTTGCACTTTTGCATTGAAGCTTAACTGCCACACTGTTGAACACCTCAAGTTTTCTTAGGTTTATATCAATCTTTTCCACACACACCTGGAGTGTCTACCCTATTGGAGATCTTTGTGTCAGCTGCAAAAGGCATCCTGTACCTTTCCCTCTAGCCCATCTGCTATGTCACTAATAAAGACATTAAAGAGGACAGGTCCCAGTACTGATCCTTGTGGCACCCGCTGGTCACCCTCCCATCCTCAGAGGGAACTCTGTTTACCACCTCCTCTCTTTCCTATCCCCCAACCAATTCCTTACCGAGTTCACCACATTTGGACCCGCTCCCAGGCTGCCCAACTTGTTTATGAGTCACCTATGTGGAATGGTGTCGATGCCTTATGAAATCTAGCTAGAGCACCTTTTACTTATGTTCTTTGCTGCCCCCAGTACTTTCTTCCCACTGGCACTAGTAAACAACATAGTCATTTAACAGTGCCAGTCAAGAAGGAGTATCGTTCTCAGTAGAGTGTGCACTTCTTGAACTACACAGACTAAGGACAGTGCTTTATTTTAAAAGTAGTCTATTCAGGGATCTCCATGGGACTGTGACATTTTGGACTGGGCTTGGAGCAGTGATGGCAGTGGCCAGTGGATGAGGAGATGTTTCTGTCACAATTTCTATGGACTTACTGAGATTCAGTAAGAGAAATACACTGGGGAAATAAGACTTCAAAATAAAGAAAATTTACACTTAGAAGCATTTTGACAACTTCAGTGGACAAAGGAGCATGCTAAAACCACTTGACCACCAGGTAAATTAATAAATAATGCTGCCTTTACTGCAGTTCATCTCAGAGAGCCTGTACAACTTTGATTAATTTATTGCTGCTCTATTAATAAAATGATCAGCATAGCTTAACATGTGTACTGGTAAAAATTATGCACATGTTAAGTCACGATTTTGAGCATTTTGATAAAACACTACTTCAAATCAGGATTTAAAAAGTATATTGCACTATATAGGAGCGGTCTAGCTCTCACTTCTTTGTTGTCGTTATGTCTCATGTTTGGGCCATTTTGTAGAGCAGACAAGCAGGTTGTTCAAAAGGAGAGGGCTGTTGTTTAATGTTGTTTTCAATAGTGAAGGGGCAAAATAAGCTGTTTACTTGTCCTTAAATAACAAATTGTTATTTTACAGTTACTGTTTTGCAGCCTTGGTTCTTTTGAATTTGGGAAATATTCATGTTTATATAAGTTGTTTTGGTAATGTCATGTTTAGTGCCATTTTGGGAGCCTTGCCACTTTAAGCCAGTCAATTATATGGCAGCATATCACAGCTGAGCTCCACCCTCTAAGGAAGAGACATTGCTTCAAAGAACTGGGGACACGTTAAGCTCACATTTGTTCCATATCAGGGTTGACTGATTTTAAGGTCAGAAATGCACTCTTTTAAACTGGTTGTTTTTCATTTTCCCGAGTTTTATCAGTTTTCACACCACATGGATTTGCTGTTGTACTTCCAGTGTTTTGTACATATGACCGAGATGCCTACACTGTTTGGTACTGTACTGTACTGTTTGTCTACTTATGCATTATGTATTTTCTCCCTTGTACCCCCATCACAGCTGGAAAGAAGCCTCGGTTCAGTGTGTCTTCCTGATTACTATTGTCTAAATAAAAACATAGAAACATAGAATTTGACAGCAGATAAGACCACTTGTTCCACTAGTCTGCCCATTTTTCCCTACCCACTGTATCACTGCAGACCCTACTTGATCCCTAGTTTATCTCTCCTTGTCTTATCACTAAGGTTCTTTATGTCTATCCATGCTTTCTTAAACCCTAATACAGGTTTTGCCTCACCACCTCCACTCAGAGGCTGTTCCAAGCATCCACTACTCTCTCCATGAAGTACTTCCTCACATCTCCCTGAGTCTACCACCTCCAGCGTCATAGCATGACCCCTTGTCCTTGAGTATGTTTTTCTGAAAGTGCCTCCCTCTTGAACCTATACCTTTGAGATATTTGAAAGTTTCTATAATATCTCCCTTTCCCTCCATTCCTCCAGTGTATACATATTAAGGTCCTTCGTCTTTCCTCATAGGGCTTTTGATACAGACCATGCACTATTCTTGTTGCCTCATCTGGACCACCTCCACTCTTTCTATGTCATTCTGGAGATGAGTCTCCAGAACTGGACACAGTACTCCAGGTGAGGTCTCGCAGTGAAATCTATACAAGGTAACACCCACCTTCTCTTTCTGCTGAGTAACCCCTTCCTATGCACTCCAGCATCCCGCTAGCTCTCCAGACTGCCTTGCTACATTGCTAGCCACCTTTGGGTCATCAAATATGATAACTCCTAGGTCTCTTTCTTGTTTGGTGGTCGACAATATATTCCCTTCCATTCTGTACTCCTCCTGGGTTTTGTGCAGTTCAGTGCATGATTTGTAATTGTTTTACTGAAACCCAGTTGCCATACTCTTGATCATTCCTACAGCATTTTCAGATCCCTTTCATTGTCCCCCAGAGTGTCTACCCTGTTGCAGCTTTTAGTGTCATCCATGAACAGGCAGACCTGTCCATCTAACTGCTATGCAATGTTGCTAATGAAGACATTAAAGAGAACAGGTCCCAGTACAGATCCCTGTGGTCCCCACTGGTCACCTCTCTTCCTTGGAGTGAATGCCATTTACCACCATCACCCTCTGGCTCCTATCCCTTTGCCAATTTCTTACCCAGTTTACCTCCTTTGGTCCCACTGCTAGGCTACCCATCTTGCTCACTAATCTCCTATGTAGAATGGAGCTGAAGGTCATGCTAAAAGCCATGTAGGCCACATCTACAGTTCCTCTTTAATCCAATTCCTTGGTCACCCAGTCAAAGAAATCCATTAGATTCATTTGACAAGACCCCCAACCTGTGAATAAATGCTGTCTGAGGTCCTGTAAGCCACTGGATTGAAGATATTCAACTATTCTTTTCTTCAGTAGTGATTCCAATAATTTTCCCACTAGCAAAGTCAGGCCGACTGGCCTGTAGTTGTCATCTTCCTCCCTACTACCACTTTTGTGAATTGGGACCACATCTGCCCTCCTTCAGTCCCCTGAAACCTCTCCTGTTTCCAGTGACAGGTTGAACAGGACTGTCAGAGGTGCAGCCAGCACCTCCAGAGTTCTCTCAGTATCCTTGGATGGACCCCATCTGGCCCCATTGCCTTATTCACTTTCAGATTTGTGAGTTCCTTCTGGACTTTCTCTCTCCCCTGTAAATGGACGTGTCCACTTCCCTACCTTTGATGCTCCTGTCACTTTTCTGAGGTCCTTTTCTTCTTCTACTACTGTGAACACTGAACAAAAGTATTTGTTAGGCCTACTAGGTCACTATGTCAAATACAGAACCGCACATGGACTACTACGAAACATAAAGTGCGGTGTACTAGCATGACATGCTACAAAACCCTGCAAGGCACATATGTGTACGTGGTTTTGTACCCTGTAGCACATGGGTGGGGAGGAGGAGTGACACAGAGGTCAAGACCTTTGTTGGGGAGGTGGTCCTCCGAACTGCCACCGTGACTTAGTGGGATGAGCCACAGCAGTGCAGGGACACTATGCATCTGTGGACTGGGGCTCAAATCCTGGTCCCAGACTTTTACAAAACCGCATTGTGCATTTTTTCTCTCCTGGTGGTGTTTCTCCCATCCCATATTGAACCCTCCCGGAGATGATTATATTATTAGGGGGTTAGGGTGCAGACCCCTGAACATGGGATCACGGAGGCGTGCTTCCTTCAGAAACAAAGAAGCCACTAGCTTCTTTTAGAAAAATGTGTTTCGCAGCATGTCTGAGCAGCAGCAATGTATCTGATGTATTTACAGCATGGTACATTGCTGCACTTTTATGTCATAAGACATTATTACCCATGTCTTTGTTCAAGATGTCTGCTTTATCTTGGTCCCCTCCATGCAATCCCCTTCCCTTCTTAGTCTTACAATCCCTCCCATGATCTTTCTCTTTGCTTACATACCTAAAACATGTCGTGTCTCCTTTCTTTACTTCTTGGGCTATTTTCTCCTCTGTTTCTGCCTTTGCGCCTCCTAACTGATTTCCTGCTCCCACTGTTTCTCCAGATACAGCTACCTATCCCCTCTTTTTGTGTCTTCTTATACCTCCTAAATACTAACTTTTTTCTCTTACCTTCCCAGTCACCTCCTTGGAGAACCCTAGCAGTCTTTTTCCTCTTGCCTTTGCTTAGTAGCCTGATGCAGAGGTTTGTTGCCTTCTCTATGTCCCAATTAGTTTTGCTCAAAGTTCCTCAACTCCACCCAAGTCCTCTCCCTTGCCAGGGCATCCCAGAGCATTCCTCCATCTTTTAAAGTTGGCCATCCTGAAGTCAAGTACCCTCATCCTTGTGTGGTTCAATTCTGCCCCAGTCCTTGTACTGAACCACAGAGTATGGTGATCACTGGTCTCAGGTGGAGAGCCACCGTGACGTCTGCAACACTGTCCCTGTTTGTTAGTACAAGGTCCAGGATTGCCCCTCATGAGTGGCTCCTAACTAGTTGTCTGAAGAACACCCCTACAGGGAGTCCAGGATGTCCCTCTCTAGTTGTAGCTGCAGCTGGGATGCTTCTAGTCTACATCCAGCTGAATGAAGTTTCCCAGCAGCAGCACTTCCCCTTATTTGCCATCTTCACATGGCTTCTCCAGAACCGTATCCAACTCCCCCCACACACACACACTTTGCTGAAGGTCTGTAGATCACACCAGTCAAAAAAAGTCTAAGTTTAAAATCTACAATATAAAAGCCACATACTGTAAGTAAAAGTTTAAGTGGTTAGAAACTCTACATAATAACTTTTTGGAGTCACGTTTGATGGGAAAGAGCCTGAATGGCTTGATGGAAGTGTGCCTTTCTATAACAAAGGATAAATCCCAAAGGCTGTTGAAGGCCAGCTAATGGAGCCTTTGGCCCATGGGAAGGGGTAAAATAGATCCTCTATGAAAGAAGTATGTTTTGTTTAAATAATCTTTAATGCAAACTGTCATCAAATTGAGAATTCATCATAGTTTTAGATATAAATGTACCTCTTATTAAAGAGAGATATCAACTTACAATAGGCATTAACTGGCCTGTAATAGCTACTCTAAGGTTAGTTTTCTCTCTGAAACATAATCATGTTCACTGTTTATATCTCAAAAACAAAAATGCTGACAGCTATTTTACTCTTTCTAAATGGCAGCTCAGCAAGTTTGCTCTATTGAATGAAGAACATTAGCCTTTTTACACATCAGGAATGATGGAAAACCCCTTTAATCAGACAAGACTTTTTAAAAAATGCTTGTATTTAATATAATATCACATAACTAGAAATGCAAAAGGTCTAGTTGATAAAAATGCTGTTTAGAGTTAAAGGATGCCTCAGGAAAAACAAATGCATTGAGGCACAGTTCAGACAGTATTTAAATGACAGCTCTGTACTAATCTCCACGTCACCCTGTAGTACATCATACTAACAATATTTGCCTGAAAACAATATTATGGAATCTGACCAGGATGATCTAAACCAATCTGAGTCCACCAACCTTCTTTTTGGGGAAGAGGATATAAATTTGAATGTTAGGGTGTTGACAGTCATTCAGTGGCCTGTCTAGGGATCTGGCCTGGATATTACAAATCTGACCCAGAAGATGCCAGACTTATGGGGGTGGGGGCATCTGAATCAGGCCAATTTGCCCATCATTAAGCAAATATAGCCTACATGTATTTATTTCTTTATTAATTAATTTACTTATTTTAGTTTTTGGTCCTCACTGATGTGCTAAAAGTGATAAATAGAGAATAATGCCTGTGCAGGTGTGTGTCATGAGGATTTAAAATAATCATAAAACAAACTTTGCACAGGCATTATTTTTTGTTATAACTGGTGCAATGTTTCAATAGAGAGAAAATCTGTTGTACTCGTGCAAACAAACGTTTGCCTGAGCAGCTGCTCTACCTGCATAAATACAGTAGAGTGAGAGGGAAAGAGGAAAATGTCAGAATAACCATCTATTGAATTATTATGAATTCAGTGGGTTATTATGGTATTTTATCAAGACTAGATATCCAGTCATTATTGGGGGTCATCAGTAATTATTAAACACTATCCATCTATAGTATATGGTTAGGGCTTATAATGAATAGAAAGCCGTGGCTTTCAAAATCTTGTTGTAGGACAGTTCAAAGGTCAAAAGTTGTTGTACTATTGGTCTGACGTCACATCGATAGTACAGCTTTTTTGCCTTGCCTGCAACCTGATTGGCTTACTTAGCAACGGTCTGAGAAGAAAAAATGTGGAACATGGCGGCGTGATTAAGCGAAGCGCCGGTCAGAGGACCTCGTCTTCATGACACGGAGAGCCTCACAAGGCTCTGTGTCACTAGAGTGAATCACCATTTTTATTTTTTTTATTTTTAACTAAGTGCTGCCAAGCTAGTGGGACGGGGTGGCCGACCTGAGAGCAGGGCGAGTCAGAGCGGGAGCAACATAACACTATGAAGGTAACCGTCCAACCTGGGGAAGAAATAAAAAAGAAACACAAGCCAGGAACCATATACTATAAAAAATAGTGGATGGGTAACCATCACAACTATGCTATGTTTCTATCTCGGTTGTTGAAGACATCATGGAGACCTCTTGAGCTTCTCCCGAGGTCTCCATGATGTCACTAACAACCTTTGACGAAACATAGTTTTGTTGTGGATGGTCACCCATCCAGCATTCTATATATAGTGTATAGAATGCTTCTGCATAGAAATACATGCTTAGAACAGTGTTGTTGTGCTGCAGTAGCTATGTCATTGTGTTTATTGTGCTGTAGTAGCTTCATAGCTACTGCATCACAACAACATGCACGCTCCAGTGACCTCCAGTTTTCAAGAAATGGCCGTGACAGTGAGAGCTGGCCCTGGAAGTGAGTGGCAATAAAAAAAATGAAAAAGTAAGGACACCTACTGTATTTTATGAGATTATAAAAAACAGTGTAAGAGCACTCATACACAACAAGGGGTATTTTCAACTCTCAAGGTTTCCGTGGTAATGAGACCTCTCAAGCTTTGCTCTCCAGATCTCCAGTTACCATGGAAACCTCCCCAGTTAAAAATATCCTTGTTGCGTATGAGCACTCATAAATTATCCTCTATAACTAGGTACTGTAGCTAGCTATCTATCCATTTAGCTACAGGGTATCTATCTATCTAGCTATCTATCTATCTAGCTATCTATCTATCTATATGAACATAAATTAGGGTTTTAGCTCTCTGGACTCTTGGCAAATCAGTGGTGGGGTCTCTCTTGGTGTTATCAACCCTAATTCCTACCCCTCCCTTGGTCAAACATAGTCAGACATGCTCTCTTTCATCCCATAAGGCCCAGAGGTCCAAGCATGTAGAAAGCTATGACTGATTCAATTGGAAACATGTGGTAAGCCATACTTTTCTACCCTGAAGAGTAGATCACTGTGAGGCACTGGCATGGAGCTGTACATTGTGCTTTGGACAGGAAGTTATCGGCTGGGGGATGGAGCGGGCATCAAGGCTGACAACCCCAAGGGAGACCCCGCACTGATCTGTTAAGACTCCAAAGACCCAAACCTCTATTTGTTTTTCATTTAGCTATTTTGTCCAGTTTGTGTTCTTTAACATAATGTCTGCATTAACATATTTTTTTTTTATAATGAATTTCCTTCTTTTGAGATAGCTGTAGTTTTCAAAGATTGATTTAGCAGACTTACACCGCTCATTTCTGAACAGGAAGGGAATTAGTAATTTCAGCTCATGGCCTACTGTTAAATTTGTCTTAAACTGATATTGCATAACATTTTTCAAAACTCATTCATGCATGAGTATACCAGCACAGTGGCACCATGTTCGATTGTGAATGTGTTACAGCATCAGCTTATGAGTCAGATGAAATAGGTCATTATATGTATATATATATATATATATATATATATATATATGTATCTGAAATAAATTGATATTACATAAAAATCTGTCACTATATATAGCAAGAATTGACATTAAGATAGCTACACAAACACACATGCACTTAAAATGAGGATTCAAAAGTTAGTAAAAAGATGAATGTCCCTTTAATAATAGATAACAGATATTTTCTTTGTTAAAAGTAACTAACAAAAGAAGTCCCACCCCAGCTGTCAAGCATCTATCTATTAAAGTAAGGAATAATACCAGACAGGCTGGATGGTATTGGGCTATACCCCACCAACCCAGCGGTGTGGAGGGCCTTACAACTCCAGGAAGGGCATGTACTGTATAGCGCTCATACCCCCACCCTGGAGGATACTATTGTGCTTAGAAAATGATTATTTGAAGATTATATATTTTAGAAAAAAGTTTTAAGAAGTAAAATAAACTATAGAAAAGCATTTCAAATTAGTAGATTTTATTGAAAAGTAGCCCTCTCTGGTCAGAATTATCAGTGGAGGACACTGATTCTTTTGAGAGCCTTGTTATTTAATTCTTGTCTTCCCCACCACATAGCAAGACACTTGTTGCTTAATGCTTGTTGTTTCCAGTACCAGTGCTTGTGGCACATGTAGTGATGGCCACCTGTGCCTTGTGGAATATATTTTTATTGGTTCACTGGAACGAATGACTGAGCAGAGCTGATTGATGGGAGCCCCATAAGGAATGTAGGGTGAGCACTGCCAGCCCTGTTACCTCAAGGTAAGTTCAAGAGCACTAACAGTAGCTCTGTTTGCGGCCCTTAAAAAGATGTTGAAAAGAGAAAGTCACAGGGCCAATGGGGGCAACAGTCAGCGAAGGTGTGACTGATGATCACATGAAACACAGAATTAGTTGGTGCAGTCAGACCCAGCAGCACGATGGCACTCTTGTACTGCTTTATTTTTTTCTCTGATGCTGTAAGGAGCAAGCAGATGGCATAACAGTGTTGGGATCTGTCACTAAAAAAGGATTAGTGCACTACACACCTCTCAGTTAAGAAATTGAAAGAGTCAACAGGAGACACATCACTTGCTAGCTTCCTTGTTAAGCAAGTGAAAAAGTAACTGTCGGCTCATAGCTGACTGTACCACTTATTGCAGTGATTCCAGTAAAAGGCAGGCAGGCACAGGGACTAGTTCTTTAATAGTCTGTGTTGCTAATACCTGCTTGTGTCCATGGTGCTCTCAGAAATCAGGATCCAGGGTTTCCCTAACCCATTTTCTAACATTCAATAGACAAAATGTTTGTTTGTCATGAAATGCAGTAACTCAAACTTCTGCAGAATTCTACTGAAAGAATGTTCACCTTTTCCACACAAACACACACAACAGAGGCTTCAGAAAAGCCAGGGATTCAGTTTTATCTGGTACAGGGCAAAGCCCCATAGTTTTCCCTGGTATGCAGGTAAGGATTGTAAAGGAGGCCATGATCACAAAAGTGGCCCCAGTAAAATAAAACTGTGAGTTATACTTTATTTTAATTTGTGTATGTTTGTAAGGAGGAAAATATACTGTACATGTCATCAGTTTGTTTGTCCTTTTATTCTGAGGAAGTTCTATTTTTAGACCCTACAGTAGATGATTTTGTTTTAGTGAATGAAGGTGGTAGCCATGTTTGTAATGGCAATCAGAAATTTTCAAAAGACATTGATATTGTTAGCATGCTGTGTCTCATTTGCCAGCATTTATTTTTTCTCGTGCATTATGCTCTCTCAACACACTGGTCCTAGCCAATAAGGATGTAATATTTTCTTAATCCATTTTGTAAACAGAGGATATGATTTGACCTGGCTGCAGGTATCATATTTTCTTTCTTAATGAGATATTGTAATATTAGTGGCCTCAGATGAAGATAAATATGATACCTTCATTCAGGTAATGTCACGCTCAGTTTATACTACATATGTTAATACCCCTGAATTATCCAGTTCATACCCCGAATCATCCAGCTTCAGGATCCACCAAGGGTCCCAGGTCGCGAGAGCTGTGCAGGAACTGCCATCCCCCACCCCCGAATTATCCAGGTATGGCAAGAGCTCCAGCAGCTGTTTTCTACAAGCGGCTGTTTCAACCACACTAGTTCAACTCAGCACTAGGTAGCTGTTGGGCGCATTTTAATTTAAATTGTGTCGCCACAACAGTAGAAACATTTTTTCGACTAGGACTATATATGATCTCTGCATAGCATTAAGCTCTTTTTTTTAATTCAAACTTTATTCGTTTTTATACAGTTACAGAGAGAAGATCCAAAATTGCATACATACAAATGAAACAGGAATATGTACCAGAAATTAGATCAACTCTCCACCATCCCTTTCCCATTTCTTCACACGGGATAGACTACCAACTGGAAAGAAAAATGACCTCTATGATGATTGCAGAGGAATACAATGTCAGAAGGGGCCCATACCTTCTGAAATTTCTGAGATTGATCATGTAAATAAGCAATCATATTTTCCATTCTCCATTTGCCAGCAGCTCCTGTAACCATTCACTATAGGCAATGCCAGTCTTATCTTTTCTAATGATGCAAAACCAGATTTTGACTGACATAGCTATAAGAATTATGTGATATTTTCTGTTAGTGACTATGACAGAGGAAAGATCCCCAATGTCGTATTTTGGGAGAAAAAGTTTGGACAAACCTAATAGAGGTCAGCCCTCTGCTGAATCGCATTCCAAAGGGAGGCTACTTTGGTATATTTTGCAGAATATGTGCAGTAGATTACCCTCCTCCTGCTGGCAACGAGTACACGTGGAAGATGATAGAGTCCCAACCTAGCCAATTTCTGGGGTGAATAATAGAAGTTATGCAGGGATTTTGAACTGTATTAACGGAGCTTGTCTTGTCTCACATATTTGTGACAACTCAACCACAAAGAGGGTCAATTAATTTCCTGCTGGGGAAAAGAGAGCCCAAAAATTGAGTCAGGCCAAAGCAATCTGGCCATTTCCAGTTATGTATTATCCCATACATTTTAGATACAGCATGGGAAAGGCCTGCAAGTGGACTCAGTTCTGTCATGCAGGACAAACTTGAAGGTATGGGTGGAACAGACCCAAAAGATTTCACAATCAGGTGGCGAATTGGAATATGTTGAAGATAACAGAGTTCGGGAAAAGGCTTTGTGTAAAATTTCAGGAGAGGTTAACCAAGAGACATCTTCCCAAATAAAGAAATTGAGGGGTGATCTCCCAGCTGGGAGATCCATTTCAACTGTAGAGATTTACCTTCAATAGTGAGATTGGGGTTCCCCACCACAGTTGAGAAAGATCTGTAATGTGCTCATATTTCAGAAAAGAACACAGTTGTGAGTGAACTCTGATGGATGCTATGATGGGACTGCCTTTAAGCAATAGGGGCAAAGATTTTAAATTGATATGCAAAAGTGCCCTGGGGATAGCCATTTCGCTTATTAGGGTACATTCTATTTTGAGCCATATGGGAGTAAAAGAGTGTGATGTTGGAGGGTGTTCAGATGTGAGCCACCTCAAGTACTTACTTGCATGGCTGGCCCAATAATATAACCCGATATGTGGAAAGCAGGCCCTCCTTTCACTTTTGGGGCAGAGGAGCTTGTTGTAACTTATCCGGGGTTTCTTAGCTGCCCAAATAAAGTCTGTAATTATTCTGTGTATCTTTTAAACCATGTCAGGGGAGCCAGGCGTTTGAAAGATTGATTGATAAAATAACGGGAAAAATATTCATTTTGACTATATTCATTTTCCCCAGAGAGAAAGGGAAGTAACGCCTATCTTTTAAGATCTTGTCTAATAACAGAAATTAATGGATCCAGGTTCAGTTTTGTAAATCTGCTGAGGCCCCTTGATAAGTTAGTTCCCAAGTATCTCAAAGATTTTATCTGCCAGGAGAAACCTACTGTTAAAGCATCTATCTTCATCGCTTTGTAATTAAAAGGAAATCCACGGTCTTGTCTTTATTTAATTTGTAATTGGACATAGAACTAAATTCCTCTAGAACTGTAATCAGGGCAGGTATTGAAGTATTGGGGTGGGAGCTGTAGGAGCAAGTCATCTGCATAGCCGAGACTTTGACAGTCTGATGGTGAATATTTATACCCTGGACATCCGGATTTGCATTAACGCTTTCGAATGGAACCTTAAGAGGATGCAGTGATTTCTATTTATGCAATTAATAGTTTTAAAAGTTGCTTTAAGAACCTCTGTCCTGTGCCTGAATGAAGGAGAGCTAGACTCAATGCTATAAGTTATAACTGCACCAGAACTGCTGGAGAAGTCAGCTTCTATCACATCTAAT
The DNA here is from genome assembly GCA_016271365.2 of Neoceratodus forsteri. Taxonomy (NCBI): domain Eukaryota; kingdom Metazoa; phylum Chordata; order Ceratodontiformes; family Ceratodontidae; genus Neoceratodus; species Neoceratodus forsteri. The sequence continues at coordinate 1,631,174,034 of CM057456.1, read as the reverse complement.
TGTGCACCTTATGTGCATGAATTACTAGCTAAACCAGTTCAGGTGTGTAGCCCACAAGTATTTGTTTCTTTCAGGATTTATTTTACTTCTGCTGAAATTGGCTACTTAACTCAGTTTTAAACATTAAATTAGGGACCTGGTAGTCAGAACTAGCTCAGACTTGGAACCTGGTAGTAATTTTAAACCTGATGTTGAGTAGAATCTAAGTTTAAATGATGTTCTGTTTCTACTGATCCGAACTGCCCAGAATAGGAAGTAGTGTGCTGCTCGCCTCATATGCTAATAAGTTCAGTAAGGTTGTATAAAAATTCTCTTACCTCCTCTTCTGTCTCCACAGCTTCAGGATCCACCAAGGATCCCAGGTTGCGAGCTGTGCAGGAACTGCCCTCCCCCACCCCAGATTATCCAGGTACGGCAAGAGCTCCAGCAGCTGTTTTCTACCATGCAGCTGTTTCAACCACACTTCTTCAACTCAGCACTAGCTGTTTCCCCACAGTCGCTTTGTGACTGCACCCTGCCCGCCCCAATACCCTCCCACCCTTAACTGGTAGTATGATGCAATTTGCTATCTACCTGGTTTCCTATCTGCTCCTTATATTAACTAGCCACCAGAGGTCACCGTTTAGCTTCTGGCATCCTAGTTCTCTCAGCCTCAGTGCTCAGCCAAGACATTTTCCTCAGTCCTCTCTCCTCCCTCTTCATCCTCCAGCCCATTAGCTCCTCCATAATTATGGGTGCAACTTGAGCTGCTAGAGTACTGCTCTATGCCTGCCACTAGCCATGTCCCTACTGCTAGGTTACCTGCTCCTCCTGGCTATCCTAATCATCTGCCACCCCACTCCTCTCCAACTTACCACACACATCCCCTAAACTTCAACCCCCTATCCTGCCTGATCTTATAAAGTCCCATTATCCCCAAATTCTGTGACCGCCACCCCCAGCCAAATGTGGGTCCACTTAAACACATGATCCTGCCCCTTCCTCGTCCCTCCCTCACACACTTGGATAATTCTACAATTACTTACCTCCCATCACACCTATTACAGCTGCATGCATACTCATACAAGATGGTGCTCAACCACTTATTGGTGGCTACAACTTATAGCACACTACCTTACTATTGCCCTCCTGCTTCTCACCGCTGGGAACATACATCTGAACCCAGGTCTCCACCATACCCCTACACTGCTAAATTCTCCTGGACCTTCTCAAACTTGTCCACTACCACAAACCCCAATGGCAGCTCCCACATGGCTCATGCCTCTGCACCTAAACATAAGAAGCCTAGCCCTCAAACTCGACTCCTCCAGGTACTTGCAGCCCACTATGCCCCAACATCATCATCCTGCCTGAGACATGGCAAAACAAACATATCTCTGAGCCCTCGGTCTCAATACCAGGTTATACCATGACCCATCAGGACAGGGCTAACAGAGATTTATGTAAATGTCGAACTACACTTCTCATAGCCAAGTCCGAACCTAAAGCCCATGAACTTACACTGGTTCAACTGGATCTACCCTTCTCACTCCCTATTTACATCTCCAGTGTATACTGCGCCGGCACACCAGCATCATCTGTCACTGACCTAATCATGCAAGGCTCCTCCTAAAGGGAATTGCATATTATGGGGATTTTAACCACAGCTGGTTATCTCATTCTTTCAGCAAAACCCGTACCAACATTTTGGCACTAAACCTCTTTTTTTTTTTAATCAATTGTTTTTTAACCAGTAATAGCACACTAAGCTGAAAGCTTGTTTACAGGTGCGACCTGGGAGTACAGGGAAGTTAAGTGACTTGCTCAGGGTCGCACAGTAAATGCAGTTAGAGCTGTGATTCAAATCCAGGTCTCCAGATTTGCAGCTCAGAGCCTTAAACTACTGTGCTATACTGCCTCCTGTCAAAATCCATTACCGACCCCACCCACCTAAACCTCAAATCTGGGAACCACTCATTAATAGATTGGGCACTCACCACCCACCCCCACCAGGTTATCCAAGCTAGCCTGCTCCCTGAGTGACCCCACATTATATACCTGATCAGGAAAATTCACGCTCCACATCTGCCCCAAAGCTTTTAATCCAACAGTCCTATAAATCCCTCAACCTCGCCACCATGCTCAAGACCTAGCCCTCTCTAACTGGATCCCACCCACTTCAGTCTGCTTCATAGATGATGCCCTCATACACTTCCAAGACACGTTCCTCAATGTCTGGAATATGCATGCCCCACTGCGATGCCAAGGGTACGTGGTAACCACCTGTCTTGGCTCACCCATGAACTTATAGCCCTGCCAAAATGCCTGTGACAAAGCTTGGCGAGTGCATAAATCTTTGCACCTCCAACAAGACTTCACCATGTACCGTGTGCCGCATAACATGTGCACCAGAGCAACTCTGCTCGCTAAAGTGGAATATTTCAACTCCTCCTCCAGTCAAACTTAAATAGCCTATCCAAATTCTGGAAGGTCATTCACTCCTTTTCTTCCCTGGCTGCAAATCCCACACCACTCCTAAAGTAAACAACTCTCCTCTTGGACCCCGGCGGTGGCAGCTGAGTTCAACACATATTTTACCTCTTTGTGCCTCAACTCTCCTCTCCTCCTGCCCCCCACTGCTTCATCTGGCCCTACCACTGGAGCCTCAAACTTGCTAGGGCCTTGCACCTTCTCCTTCAAAGCTATCACACAAACTGAAGCTGTCGAGGCCTTATTGGCTCTAAACCCACCTAAGGTAATTTCCCTATAGGCTGGACACCAAACCTCCACCTCTCTGCACCAGCCATAGCAACACCTCTTGCCAATCTCCTAAACCTCTCCTTTACCACCGCTGCTGTCCCCAGGCCTGGAAACACACGTTGTCATTCCCTCCTCCACTTCAAACTGTCACCCTATCTCTGTCCTCCTAGTCCTTGCATACTACGAGAACACCTGGTACTTGCCCAACTTTCCTCCTTTCTCTCGACTCTGACTTCTTCATGCTGTTTCAGTCTGGTTTCAGAAAGGGTCACTCCACTGCCTCCTCCTTGTTAAGATTCACTGACACCATCCTCTGGAATGGATAGAGGCAGAGCCTCGGCAATATTCGCAACCTCACTAAAGCATTCAACACTGTCCCCACCCTTTGCTGTTAACAAGCCTCTCAGATGCAGGCCTCACTATCTCAGCCACTAACTGGTTCAGTGCCTACCTCTCAGGAAGAACATAGTCAGTAAGAATTGCAGATGCCACATCCTCCACCCTCCCGTGACTACTGGTGTCCCCAAGGGTTTGTGCTTGGCCCCATCTTGTTCTCCTTCCTCAACTACCTGCCACAAATCTGCAAAGCTACATCTATACACATGTACGTGGATGACACCATCCTATTTGCCTCCTGCTTCTCCCCAGAAGAAGTAGCATCCAATCTCCAGTCCGATTTCAATAAAGTTCAACTGTGGTTCAGTTCGCACCAACTCTCTCTCAATGCTAAAGAAACTGCCACCATGTCCTTCAGCATGAGACAGCGGCTATCCCAACTCCACTCCCTCCCTCCTTTCACATTCAGGAAGGGACAACCCTGGAGGACGTTGCTTCCTTCCAGTATCTAGGGTATGGCTCGACTGTCACCTTACCTTCTCTGACCACATTGATGCAATCATAAAAAACTGTGCCCCAAAGCTAGGTGCTCTGTACAGGAACCGCTTTTGCCTCCCTTTACGGTTAGGTGGGAACTTGTGCAGAAGATGATCCTTCCTTCCTTAGACTACTGTGACATAGTCTACAGCACTACACCCAAATCCACCTTATCTAAACTAGACCCCCTCTTCAATGCCTTCTGTTGCTTCACACTCGATGCCCCCATTCCCACCACTGTGACCTCTACCTCTCCTCACCTTCCCATCTCTCGAAAATCGCCAACAACTGCACTGCTCCAAATTTGTCTCAAAATACTGGCTTGGCACCCTCCCTCCTACCTCTCCTCTATACTGTTGTTGACTCCCACTTCCCTCATGCCTTGACACCCGACTACTAGATATCCCCAGATGAAAGATTTCTGCTGGACAAACAGCCTTCTCGCACCTATTCCAAGCTCTGGAATGCTCTCCTCCTCAAATTCATCACTCTTCTTCCACCCATTCCCTATCAACTGCACTGGAAAACTACCTCATGGTAAACCATGCCTGCACTCAATAACTCTAATGACCCCACTCTCCAAATTCCCATTGCCTGACCAGTGGCACCACCCTATCTTTGGAAGCTGGCTTATTAAAAACAACCATGGCACTTACTCACCTACTCTTGTCTCTCTCTGTCCTGCCTAGATTTAGCCATAGCTGTTAATCTCCAGCTGCATTCTGTATTCTATGTATGCATGTATGTCTGAAGTTATATGCATACCTCTGGTATATGCTTTTAGCAGACTGTTAACCAATGCTGTAACCAAGTATTTCCATTCTCCTCTGTATACCTGATTTAATTGTTATTGTGATAACCTGCATGTTATTCTCCCCTTGTAACCCTTCCCCAGGTCTCACCCAGAGACTAGCATCGTTTTGCTCAGTGTGCCTTTCCTGGTGGAATCAATTCAATATATAAATAAATAAAAATGCAACTGCAATGTTTTTGATTTATGGCAAGCAGCATCAGCCAGACTGCAGCCACAGGACAGAATAGATTATCATTAGTACAGTATATATAAATTTGTGAAGACAGAGTGATAGCACCCCCATTGAAAACAGAAGCAGCATCCCTGAAAACAAAGAGTGAAAAATGATTATACCTGATGTTTTAAATGCACTGCTCTGGCATCCATCAGATGCTGTACTACCATACTCCTCCCCAGCAGCTGAGAATTACTGTGTTAAGGAGGCTTGGCATGGTAAAATAATTTCATTAGGGGACCAGAAGCAGGAAGGAGACTGAATGCTCAGTTGCAATCACAGAACTGAATGGAGTCTGTGAGTGTATAGGAAATATTTTGTGGTCAGTGCTCTTTTTTCTTTTTTGTTTTGCAGTCTGCAGGCATTGAAACCAGCAGTGAAAATGGATTTTGTGAATCAACAGTTCATTGGGCGACTGGCACAGTGTTTGGAAATAGCAGTTAGAGGCTGTAGTGAAGAGCAACAGTGAGTCTATTACTATTAGAAAGAAAAATGAACTGTTACACTACCATTGTGGTATCTATATTAACTGTCACAGTACCATATGCTTTGACTAACCAGTGCAACACCCAGAACAGTCAACATATGCAGTTCAATTTAAAAAAAGTTTACTTTTAGGGCTGCTTTAAGAGCTGCACACTTCTGCATAACTCTCACTTTTCAGCACGTGCAATCATTCTTGTATCTGTTACATGTGGGTACAGTAAAAGATTACAGAATAATGTATAGGTACAAAGGAAATGGATGGTGGGAAGGGAAATTGTTTAACCAGGAAAGGCACACTAAACCAAACCTTGTTTCTAGGTGTGACCTGGGAGTACAAGGAAGTTAAGTGACTTGCTTAGGGTCATGCTACAGAAAGAAAGATATTATTATCTTCCATAGTAGCCCAAGTTATTGCTTTTATCTGGTTATTTATTTTAACACATATGTTGTATGTATATACATATAAATATAAGATACATATAAACACAGAAACATAGAAGTTGCCTGCAGATAAAGACCTCTTGGCCCACCGAAGTCTGCCCTATATTCCCTATCTACTGTACCACTGCAGACCCTACTTGATCTCTGGACTTCTCCCCTTGCCTTTCTTTTAGGTCCCCTTGTGTCTATCCCATGCATTCATGAATCCTTTTACCACTATAGTACCCCCACCTCTGCTGGGAGGCAGTTCCAGATATCCACCACCCTCTCTATAAAGAAGTATTTCCTCACATCTCCTCTGATCCTCCCCTCCAGTTTCACAGCATGATCCCTTGTCCTAGAGCATCCTTCTCTATGGAAAATGCTACCTGCCTATACCTTATCGATACCTGTGAGGTATCCAACATTTCTAACATATCCTCTTTCTCCTTTCCTCCAGAGAGTACATATTTAGTTCCTTGAGTCTTTCCTTGTACGGTTTTTGATGCAGGCCATGCACCATTTTGTAGCCCTCATTTGTACTACCTCCATTTTATCTATGTCCCTCTGGAGGTAGGGCTTCCAGAACTGGACACAAATACTTGAGGTGGAGTCCTACCACTGATCTATACAGATATAGATACAGATACAGATATATAGGTGTATATATGTACTGTAGATGTAGATATAATAGGGTGCTTGTTAGGGTTGAGTAAAGTGTTAAATGTTAAAGCCCTAACTCTACAATAATAACTTTGGTCCCATTCAACAGAAATGTATGACACTTTGCATGTGTGATGGGAAAGCATGCTCTCTTGCTTTGGCAAGTTTTATGACAGCCACACATCCAGATTCTAAGATGCAGATAGTGCAAAAATGAAAACATGTGTGTGTGGGGGCATTTTTGCTTTGATCTACAGCACAGACAGATTTGAATTTTGTTCTGAAATGTTCAGGGTACAGTAGTAGTGACATGTCCTTGAAAGAAGCCTGTTCTGTTTGGTGAAAACATATAATTGGCTCTGGAGTTACAAGGATTTGAAATTTTGTTTCTGAACATGCTCAGCTGGGTTCTTTCATTTAGACTGTGGGCCAGATATTCAAAACTTTGCGCTGGGCAAAATCATTTGTGCAGGTTTAGCGGATTAGCGCTGGTCTGCCATATTCAAAAGGCCAAATAGCGCGGGCAAACTGCATTAGCCAGGCAAAGTATAATGTATGCAAGGGCAAACTGACATGAATACAAGCGCAATGCTATATTCAGTGGCTAGCACCGCCTAAGTGGTTTATGCGACTCCAGCGACAGTTAGCGCTGTGTAGATTACCCAGAAAAGCTGGTCTTAATCCTGGGCAATCAGCTTATGCGCAATATAAATGGCTGTGCGCGGGATTTGTTGTTTAGCTGGTCTTGCGCGACCTTAATACATAAATATAACACATAGATAAAGCCAAACATAGTGGAAGCTTGTTGCTAACCAATGGCATCACAATGATGCCATCATCTGCCACCAGTCCCAGCCATGCCAGGCAGTAAGTGGTGACCCTGCCGCCAGTGGACAGCATGGCAGTGTAGCCATACAGCACACACCTGCTGACCACACATATCTGTGGACAAAACAGATGCCAGCACACACATGCAGCACTGTGGGCATGGAGGATGTTGAGGGAGTGTGTATGGGTGGCCAGGCTGTGCCACAGACCAGGTGTGGCCACAAGGCTGGGACTCAGCATGCAGTGCACATGGGCCAGTATTAGGAATACCCCAACACTAGTGTGCCTTTCGATACTATATGCCCCCAGCCACATACCACACAGCTGTACAACTGCCACAACACACAAAGCCAGATATGTACATGTCACTGTGAGCATCACATGCCACAGGTACAGCATCTGTGGGTCACACAACAGTGTAACAGTAATGTCGACTGTCAGTAAACACCTGCAGGTTGGGCCTGTCACTGTGTACAGTGCAATCAGCATCACTTGCCCCACACACCATAGGCAGTGTACGTCCCTCACACTACTGTCTCCCTTGCTACTGTAGTGTCTGCTGTGCACTGTAGCATGCCCTACAGTGTGACAGTTGCATGCAGCACCACCACCACCTGTACCTATGCTGTCCTGTCCCTGGGGTACAATATGCTATGCTATGCTATGCTGTACTGTTTACCTGTAGCCTGTAGCTATCATCGCGCACTGCCAGACTGACCTACAGATGGAGCTGCGGTTGGACCTTGTCTGCCCTGTACTTCCAGACTGACCTACAGGTGGCTCTATGGGACCCTGCAGTAACGCTAGGCAAACTGTGTGTCAAATCAGGGTATAATGAGATGCTAATCCGGTTGTTTGCCCAGAGACTACCTAAGTAGGCTCATTTGCATGGCACTTTTGAATATGGCACATTTTAGCTCCGGGCAAGCGTGTTTGCTCCAGGCTAATTATTAGCCCAAGGCTTAATGTGTTAGCGCCGCCAATGGTACGGGAATATTGTAAAGTTTTGATCACTGTTCTTCTCATCTGCTGCTTCCTGCAACTGTACTGAGTCCATGCATTTGCTGGCACACACATTGGCCACGTAGTTCATCTGTACCTGCCTCACGTTGCTGTGTACTGTGTTGTTGTTGTGGGTTGCACTTCCTGGTTGTTTTATTCAGTGCTGTCTTATTCCAGGGCAATGTTTGCCCTGCACTCCCAGCCCAGTTTGCATGGCCTCATTACCATGCTATATTCAGAAACTGTTGCCCTGGGCTATTCCGTTTGAATCGCAAACACTTTGTCCTCCGGGCTCGGTTGCCCGCTGGGCAGTGCTAATTTTGCCCCTGGGCAAAGTTTTGAATATCTGGCCCTGTATGTCCAATGCGAACGAAGCATTTCAGGCTCACAAACGAAGAAACAGTTCTTCCTTAATATGGCCACCATCCTGTTTTTATAAAAAGTAAAACTGAAGCAAATTCAAATTGTGCTTACTACTTAAATGAATGTATAATACTATGTCTGTACCGTGTTCAAATGAAAATGAAAATCTATTAAAAACTTTTATGGAAAATCCATAAAATGATGCCCTGAAGAAAAACAAACATACAAATCTTGCTAAACAGAATTCTGTTTAGCTTGATTCTGGATTTTGTTTTTCAAAGAATGACTCCAAAATATGGTTTGGGTTCATCCCTAAAATCCTTGACAGAAGGTTTAGCGAGGGGTCCTGATTCTTCTTTCGTGAGCTGAAATTTTTCTTTCATAAGTCTCATGAAAGAAAAATACCAGCTCACAAAAGAGTTAAATCTCTCACAAGGAGAAATTTCTTTTTCATGATCTCCTTTTGTATCAAAAGATTCTCACAAAAGACTTTCTTCTTTCATGAGGCAAGATGCTTTATCATGATCTTCTTTTGATCCGACGGAAGAATGTGTCACAAAAGAAGGGTTTACAAAATGTCCCAAAGAATATTTCCTTTTATGAAAGATCTCTTCTTTCTTTTATGAGCCCATACGAAAGAAAAAAATCTGTTCATAAAAAAAGAACTTTGCATTTATATAGAAAAAAATTTTGTTTATAACAAGGCCATTTTAAAAGACCTTTTCCACAAAGTTTTAACATCACCTTTTGATCACACCTCATGAACCAGGAAGGTGATATTTTCAAATCTGACCCAGAAGGTGATTTTTCAGTCATTCTGTGAAGTCACCTTTTGGGCTGGATTTGAAAAACTTCATGTGGATGGTTCATGAGGTGGAGTCATAAAAAGACTATGCTGAAGATTCAGGGTCAAAATATTAAAAACATTATAAAGGAAGGGCTCTGCATCTGTATCTGTAGCTGCTCAGAGATGTAGTGCCTAGATGGCCCAGGTGGACTCCCCAATTGGCAAAGGGCCCACAGCCAGAGGATACAATTCCACTATCTCAAAAAGAAAAGACATTCTTTCCAAAAATGCATTAATGCAGCAGTTGGGGTTCAACTTAAAGCAACAAAGGTAGGGAATGTGGTGTTGGAGTTTCCAGTCTTAACTCCCCCTAAAGAACACGAACACACCAGCAACCACGGACAGCCATTATCTGGTAAGACAAACAGTATACAACTGTTTCCAGATGACATAAATGCAGTACCACTAATCTGGTACTTTCAAACATATGCATATAACACACTGCACTTTAAAAACAAAATCTGGACAGAGCTGATAGGGCTGCAACTGAGGAATGTGGGGAAAATATTGAAAAATGTGTTTTTAACGTTTACACCAAATTTTCAAGATAGCCCTGTTAATACCTGCCACATGAAGAACAGCAGAGAAAATGTTCAGTTCCTGGCCTAAAGGTGATTTAGTGCGGACGCAAATCAACTTTCAAGATTTTAAAAAACATTTTGGCTAGGATTTGAAAATAACAGCTGCCACATTCACAAAGTGCTGTAAAGATATGGCTATGTTGTGAATTTGGGGTTATAAATTTTGAAAATTACCAATGTTACAAGCCCGCTTTCACAAAATTAAATGTCAGCTCATAACTCTATTGTTTTTGAATATTTTTACTCCAAATTTTCAACTTAGCCTTCTTATGACCCACCCTCACGAACAAGGGCAGAGAAAAGTTTCTGCTCCACCTGAAAGGTGATTTCAGGTAGGGACTGTGAATCACCTTGGGATGTAAAAAAAACATTTTGGCCAGGATTTGAAAAATGGCAACTGTCCAGGGACCACAGAATCACCTTTTGGGATAGATCTGCCCAATGACAGTTCAGTTGTTCATGAGGTAGAGTCCCAAAAGGCATGCTGAAAATTTGGGCCCAAAATATGTCCACGTTATGCCACCAAGTTCAAAACCCCATTGAAATACATTGAACCACATACCTGTTTCTTCAGTTCATAGTCCAGTTTTGAAGAGTGAAGATGTGTCTGTGGTCCAGAGAGGGTTACGGTCTTGGACCCCAACAGGTAAGTAAGGGCTTGGGGTGTGTGGGATGTTGGGTGCTGAGTGAGAGGGTCAGGTGGAGGGATGGTATTGGTGCAAAAGACATAGATGGATGGTTTTCTTTATACAGGTTAAAAAACAAGCAGGATTCCTGCACTGGGGATTTGGTACCCCAGTGTAACTATTATGTTTTGAGGGATAGTGGGTGGAGTGCTGTGAGAGAGGGAGGGTGGGGATATCTTTAATTAATAAAAAAGGATGCTGATCCTGACACTGGGGATTGGACACCTCAGTGTCACTTGTATGTTTCCCGACACTGGAGGATTGAGCACCCACAGTGACACTCATATGTTTCTGAGGGGTGCACGGTGGTGGTGCTGAAAGAAGTGTCAAATAAGGAGGATATCTTTAATAAAAAAAAAAATGAGGATGTCTGATCCTGACAGTGGGGATTTGGCACCCCTGTGTCACTCATATGTTTCTGACATTGGGATTTTGGCACCCCAATGTCACTGTATGATTCTGGGGGTGGAATGGTGGGTGCTGAGACAGAGAGTCAGGTGGGGGATACCTATAACTTAAAACTATTTTTGGATGGTCATGCAGTACACGTGCACTCCGCCATGACTAAGACGGCTTCTGAGCACCACTGTGCATGCGCTAGTAGTTGTACATGTGCAATACAATTTGGTGGCCATCTTGGACATTTATTTTTATTTATTGAGTATTCAGATATATCTTTGAGTCAGAAACTCATTTACAAAGGTTCCACGTCACACAGAATAACAACAGAACAGACATTAGAAGGTAATTCAACAAGCAATACAGTCCAGCACATTTTTACAAAGAACAGTGAAGGCTAACAGGTGGCTGATATGTTCATTTGTACAAGCCTTTACTAGTTCACTTAAAATCAGGATATAGCAGAGTCATCAGCTTAAATAAGGTCCAGAGGGTAAAACAGGCCGGAGGCTGTAGTCGTGGAGAGAAGAGAGAAACAAAAGGAGGGTAGTGCAGGATCAGTGACAGTCACAGGTATCAGAGGACTTTAGGTGGGCCTTAAAGTAGGTTTTGAAGGGGCAATTCTGTTTTCATTCACAAGTGAAGTGGGACAGTTATTCATCCAGAAAGGGCTTTGTAACTGAAGGACCTTTGGAACTGGGAGGTTCAAGTATGCTTTAGCACTGGGGCAGGAGTGGACAATGGCGGTGTGAGCCCAGGGTGGGAAAGGCTGAGAACAGTCATTTTGCCATGAGACAAGTGTGGAACCTGATTCTATTGTCAAGATTTCGCCAGTTGGTGCCATTATAGAGTGAGCAAGTATGGGTGAGACGGTCACATCCCAGTATGAGGTGGCAGGCTTTATTCAGGGAGAGACTGAGTCTATTAAGGGCAGAGGTGTTTGCTGCACTGTAGATCAGTAGACCATAGTTGAGAAGAAGAAGGACTGAGGAGGAGACAGCAAGCCTAAGGGCATCAGGGAAAAGCAATGTTTGAAATGATCCAATAACCCAAGCCTAACATTGAGGGTGGAGGAGAGGAGATGGATATATTGGTGGAAATTAAGGGTTGGGTATAGAGAGATGCCGGGTATTTAAATGAGTCCACTTGTGCCAAAGTGGTAAGAATGGTAGTTAGTACTTTGGGCAGAACTCTTTGGGGAGCTCAGAGGGTGAGAGAATAGCATGACTTTGGTCTTCTTATAGTTGAGAATAAGGCATTGAGAGGAGAACCAATTTTCAGTGCAACTAAAGTAGGATTGCAGAGAATGGTGGAGTACAAAGGGGTCAGAGTTGGAGGAGGACTATAGGATGGCATTATCCATGTATATAGTAGTAGGTTGCCAGGGCAGGATTTGTGGAGGAGTTAAGGAACAGGCCAAAAGTAGTGGTCCTAGTATGGACCCCTGTGGAACATCGGAGAGAACAGGCATTGTAGTGGATAGGGTGTTACCAATTTGACCAGTTGGTAATGGTTCAAGAGGTAATCAGAGAGAACTAGCCAAGGGCATCCTGAGGGAGACCAATGTTGGTGAGTGCGGTTAGTAAGAGGGAGTGGTTGACAGTGTCAAATGCTTTAGTAAGTTCAATGAAGATAGCCCCAGTGATATCACCTCTGTCCAGGGCAGAGCAGATGTGTGCTGTTAGTTCCAGAAGGGCAGTAGTAGTACTGTGACCTTTCTGAAAGCCGTGTTGCTGTTTGCAGAGTAGGTTGCATTTATTAAGGTGGTCTGTGAGCTGGTCAGAGAAAATTCTCTCTAGGGCCTTGGACAGGGAGGAGAATGGAGAATGGAGATGGGGGGCAGTTATTGGTGATGGTACAGTCCCCACTTTTGAAAATAGGGGTGAAGGAGGCAGATTGCAACCTAGAGGGGAATTTTTCTAGAATAAGGAGTGGTTTAGAATATGAGTGAGGGGGTGAGTACCTCATGGAGGGTGAGCCAGAGAAGTTTCACGCCTAAGGTGTCACTACTGTAGCAGGAGTGGCTTAGAGCTTTAAAGATGCGGCTCAGCTGACTTAAGTGAAATGCAATGTAGGCAAAAGGGGGACATAAGTGGAGGGAGGGAGCTGGCTGGGGTGGGTCAAATAAATTAGGAGGGAGAATGTGGCTGAGGTTTGTGAAGGTGCCATTGAAGGCTGTGGCTATATGGGATGGATCTGAGGATAGGCAGACATCTATCATTATCTGATTATGGACAGGGTTTAGGACTTTGCCACAGATATCCTTAATGTTGTTCCAGAATTTATGGCAGAGCCCCAGGTAGATGTTAAGGAGGATTTACAATACTCTGCTTTGGCCTTCTGCAGGCCCACGGCATTTGTTCCTGGCCTCTGTACTTTTGCCCATCAGAAGGGAGGCCAGATGCACTAGAGAGGTGCCATAATGAATCTCTGGACCAGATCAGGGCCAGGAGGTGGTCAGTGATCCAGGGCACTGGATTGCCTTTGACCACCCTTTTAGAAATTGGGGCAAACTTGTCACATGTGGTGTTGAAGGAGAGGATGAAGAGGTTGACGGCTCTGTCAGGGTCAGGTGTGTTTGTTATGAAGAACCACTCCATAGTGTTGAGATGCGATTTAAGATGGGCAAGTTTGCCAGGGCCACATTTGCATTGTAAGATTATTTTGGGAAGTGATTTGGGTGCCTTGCCTGACAAATGGCAGAGAACTGGGGAGTGGTCACTAAAGACATTTGGGAGAACTAGTGCACTTTTGATTTTGTGGGGGTGATTGGTGAGAACAAGGTCTAGCAATGAGGAAGACCCTGTGGTCTGATTCAAATGGGTGGGGATGTGACTACTTGGGTTAGGTCTTGGGCAGAGGCTGATCGATAAACAGGGTAGCTGCTTTGCTTAACCAATGGCGGAGTGTACCATGTTCCGCCAGACCACTGACACTGTAAAATACTACAATGCTTCTTCCATTGGAGACAACGAGCAGAGTGCTTCACGGATGTGGAGGCAACTGTATAATTCCAACATGTTGTTCAGTCAGATGAAATGCACCCAGTCCTTTTCTCATAGCAAGAGGTCTGCAGGGTATGTCCACTGCAGCCCTAGAAATACTATGTAAATGCTGCTTAGAAACCCTACAGTGTGACTGCAGAAGGGAATAGCTCAGACAATTTGAGTGCATAAGTGTAGGGGTTACACTTTTGCACCACAACTGGTTGTGTATGTCTGACACTGTGCTTATTGATCTGTAGCTGTAGAAGTGCTTCTTCAGACAAAAGCAGTGTTGTGATTTGGATAACATAGAATTGTATTAGGGCTACAGAAGTGCAGAGCCCACAGGGCCTGCACTTGCCAGCCACATGGGTATGGTGGTGCATAACCAAAGGGCCTGAGCATCTGCATTTGTAGCTGCATGGAAGCCCAGAGCCTGGAGTGCCCTGCACATCTGCAGCCAGATGAACTCCTCATTTGGTGACTTTGTATCTCTAGTCAGAAGTGGGTGTGTATGCCTTTATAGTTTCCATGTGTACCCAGGGCTGCAAAAGCACTGGACCCTTATGATGGATATCGTTGTGTCGCCTGGAAACAGTTGTATGTTGCTTGTCTTACTTGATGATGGCTGTATGTAGCTGTTTGTGTGTTTTGTCATTTTGTTGCTTGAGGGTTGTGGAGTTAGTGTTGGAAGCCCTAACATCACATTTCCCTACTTTTGTTGCTTTAAGGTGAATTCTTACTGGTGCATAATCAGTTTTTTTTTTTTGCAGTGAATACATATGTATCTATTATGGTGGTGCAGTAGTGCCACTATAGTTAGGGTTGAGCAGCAGTTTCTATATTAAACCTGAAATTTTGCACTTTAATAACTTTGCAACTATTCAATAGATTTGCACAAATGTTTGCATGCATGGTCTCCTGGGAAGATCTCTTGATGTGCCAAGATTCATTCTGGTCAGATTTGCAGATTCTGAGACCCAGATAGTTGAAAACCTTAACATTTGCCACTTTGTGCAGTTTTGTTTCTCATCACGTTGCTTAGAGACAGTATGGAATTTTGGTCTGACCTTTTATGGTAGAAAAGCTTGGATCACAGAATAGGTCAGAATTTATTTGGTGAAAAATATTAATTCGTTGAAAAGTTAGAGCATTTTTAAGTTCCCATTATTTTCAATGGGATTTTTATTTTCAGGATAGCGGCACAGAATGAACAAGGATCCTTACTGTGAGGTGCCAATCCTTGCTCACCAGAAAAATTCTTCATTCATGAGCTGCCATCTGGTTTTTGAATTTGCCCCAAAAACCTTTCATATCGTAACTTGCCTAGAGATGTCTGTTTGCCACATTGATGTATGATTTTTGATTATTGGGAGTTGATGAGCTCTGCTTTGTGTTTTCTAATGTTTGTATGCCCTGGAAAGTTTGTTTTTATAGCATTAAATCCTTGTTCGTTAAATTCCTTGTTAGAGAACAAGGAAATAGACTCATGAACAAGGATTCTTGGTCTAGCCATCTGGTCTGAAATTTTCAAGACCAGAAGGTCAGACCAGGAAATCCTTGTTTGTCAGCAGACTTCCTTATTCGCCAGATGAACAAAGATGGCGAATCTAGGAATTCTGGCTAACAAGGATTTCAGTTTTGGCAATCTGGTCCTGAAAATGGAAATCCTTGTTCATGAGCCAATTTCCTTGTTTGCCAGTGATGAACAAGGATGGTGAACAATGAATTTTTGGCAAACATGAATTTCAGTTTTTGCCATTTGGTCCTGAAAATGGAAATCCTTGATCATGAGCCAACTTCCTTGTTCACCAGTGATGAATAAAGATGACAGACAATGAATTTATTTGGCTGAATAAGGATTCTAGTTTTGGATATGTTTTTGGGAAAAAGGATTTAGAGCCATTAAATAGGGTTACTTGTAGGAGAAAGTATGCTTTTTGCCAGAAGTAATATTTTTTGCCAGAGTAGTATAAGATTGTTGGAAAAGTATTTTGAAGGACACTGTCCTCCCACCATAAAATAAGGATAGTTTTAGACTATCTCAGTGGAGGGGTGAGCATAGGGTCCAATGGACTCTGTGCTTCCATTGTAAAGTAAGGATTAGAGATGTTGCAAAATTAAATTTTATGGCAAAAATTCACAATGCCAGCAATTTCACCACAGAAAATACAGCCATTCTGCAAAATATTTTACGGGTTATGAAAGTGCAGAATTTCACTCACTAAATGTGAAATTTTGCACAAAATGGTGAAATTCTTGCTCTGGTGGTGAATTTCGCCATTTTGCCCATGAAATTTCACCATCTAGGAGAAACCCGCATGTCGCCCCATGAAATATTTTATGGCGGCCAACTTATGAAATATTTCACATATCAAAATCGACAACTTCCCACATCTCTGATAAGGATACTGTTATACTATCTCAATGGATGAATGGAGCTTACAGGGTTTGAAGGACTCTGCACTCCCACTGTAAAATAAGGATACTGTTATACTATCTCAGTGGAGGATGAGAGCACAGGTCCAGGATACTGTTATACTATCTCAAAAGTAAGAAATAAATTTCAAGAAACATTGTTAATGCATCAGTTAGGATTAAAGAGACAACGGTAGGAAATGTGGCATTAGGGTTTCAACCTATCACCCCATTCACCACCCTGCACAGACCCACAGGTGGGGTAGAGTCTGTCTTGGGGCCCATGAACCCAATGCTCACCCCTTTCAGCCAAGATGTAGCCATGTTACCTAATTTTGTACTGAATGGGGCAAGTATTAGGTTTATGGCCCTAAGACAGTTCCCCCACCTGTGGGTCTGTGCAAGGTGGGGATAGGTGTATTTGGGTTTGAAACCCTAACACCACATTTCCCTACTTTTGTTGCTTTAACCCTAGCTGATGCAGTAATGAATATTTTTGCAATTCATATATAATATACATACATAATACATGCATATCTATCTAGCTATACACATATCTATCTATCTATCTATCTATCTATCTATCTATCTATCCAAATCCTCACAGAGGAGCTGCAATTATTGGAGGAGCGTACTGGGCGGCCACATTGGTGGTGAGGAGCGGCAACTCGGGGGAGTTTCTACCACAAGGAGAAACCACTGGAGTGTTTCTGCCTGTATCAGTGGCAAGGAGAGCTGGCAAGGAACTGCTGGTGCCTCAGGGGCCAAGAAGGACTGCGGCCATAAACAGCGCTGCATCGGCAGTGCAGCCGGAGAACCTATTGTGCTGCAGGCAAGAAGAGCAGATCAATCAGGAGCAAGCGTGGGATTTTTGACTCATGGCCAGGTTATAAATAACCAAGCCCAGCCACTAAATCAAATCCCTACGGTGGAGCTGCAATCATTGGAGGAGCTGTTAATGGGCATCTGCATCTGCATGGAGACGCGGCGATCAGAGAGTTTCCTCCACAAGGAGCAGCCATCTGAGTGTTTTGCCTGCATCAGCAGCAAGGAGAGCTGGCAAGAAACTGCTGGTGTCTCGGGGCCAAGAGGGACTACAGCCTGAACAGTGCTGCATCAGTAGCGCAGCCAGAGAGCCTATTGTGCTGCAGACAAGAAAGCTGACCAACCAGAAACAAGGCAGGATTTTTTGACCCATGGCCATGCAATCAAATAACCAAGCCCAGCACAAATCAAATCTCCATGGAGGAGCTGTAATTGTTCCCTGCCCACCTGTCCACCCCTGCCCTTGACCACCCACCCAGGCCCCTGACCTCTATTAAATGATCTTGGGGGAAGGAGCAACCTAGGAGTTGTGGACGGGGGCAGAGCTATTAGAGGGGAGGGGGAATCGATTGGGATACAAGCTCTGTTACAGACTGTTGTGTTGTTATATTAGGTTATGTTGTAGTCTGTATGATATGCTGATGTTATCTGGTAACCATTTCCTCCACCCACAGGGTTTTTTCTTAGGCAAGTAGCTTGCCCAGTGGGCATTGAGAAGGTCCCAAACAAGCTCCACCAGGGTTAGGGACAAATGAAGGGCAAACCAACTTGGAGGGGAAATCAAAACAGGATGGGGATGAAATTAAGGCAGGATTCTCAAACCACAAGGGCTGGTATCTTGGAAGGGTGGTGGGTGTACTGGGTGTGGTCAGCCATGGTTCAGCTCTGGCTTGGAAGATGGAGGTCTGCATGGTGTGCCGACAGCTGGCACAACTAAAGGAGGAGGTCAGGTGGTTAAGGTGAACACTGGGCAGGGCAGGGAGGGAGGTGGGGAGGAAGGAGACTCTGCTGAGGGGGAAGATGGGATGGGGCAGAGGAGGAGAAATTGGAAGGTACTATGGGTCCAGCAGCCACACCTGTGATCGACAGGAGCAGAATGGACTGAACAAGCAGGAAAGGAGGTGTTGGGGTGTGCATTGGGGAGCTCCAAGGTGCCTCATGTAGGGTGGTCCTAAATGCAAAAGGGCCAAGGGTGCTGGCAGGTTGTTAGGAGCAAAGGTCCAAGGTGATGCACAAAAGGGAACTAATTGGGGGGGCGCACCAGCAGGGAGAATCAAGGCAGTAGGCATGGAGCATAATAACAGATTTGTACCACTAATATTGACAAATGAAGGGGAGGATGATGAAATTGGAGCAGAGGCGGATACGAGGTAAAGGAAGAGTTGGGCATGATGGAAGGCTCAGTAGATGGGAGTGAGGTTGTTACCTGCAAAAAGATGCAGGAAGAGCTGTCAGCAGTGGGCGCGTGAGCGAGTAAGGTGGATGGGTGGGGGCAAGGCAGCGAGGCTACAGGTGGATCAGGGTTAACACAGAAAGGGTAGCTGGGAGTAGCAAGTGTCTGGGAAGGGAGGAGGAGGAGGAGGAGGAGGATACAGTAAGGAGGAAGTGGGTAGTCCGGGGGAAGGGACCAACAGGGACACAGGAGGGAGAGCAGAATGAAAAATGATGAGAGGGTGGAAATTGGGTCCTCGGGGGCTATTAGTTCCTGAGGAGCTGCTGGGATGGTCCAAAGTGATATAGCAGGAGGGGGTGCCTGGGGCAGACAGGTCAGTTAGGAGAAAGAGCTGGGACAGGAGGGATAAGGCAGCAAATGCCACTCAGATAGGGGGTTCTGGCCAGCACTCAGATGGAAGGTGAGGCCAGAGATGCAGAAGAGGTAGTGGAAGGAAGGGGGATAGCAGAAAAGTGGGTATGCCTAAGGATAGGGAGGAGGTTAGGGTGCTCCTGTTGAGGGACTCATGATTAGGGGTATTCAGTGGGAAGGGCAGGGCAAGGGAAACTGTACTGTAAGGACCAAGTGTATTTCTGGCTTGATCTGTGCATAATGCCAAGCATCTGGTCTATGCTCTGGCAAAGGAATGTGGAAGATCTCCTGACATATTAGTGCACCTTGACAAAAATGATAAAGAGGGAAATAGTGTGCTGGAGATTCAGGCACAGTTTCATGAGCTAGCCAGGGTCTGTCATACTATCAGGTGCTTGGTTTCCTCTCAGAGATCCTGCTGGTGCCTAGAACCAGTGTGGGCAAGAAACAAAAAATCAGAGAGGTTAATGAATGGCTCCAGTGAGTGGTGTGAGGCTAGGGGTATGGGTTTGTGGTGACAGTGGTGCAACCTGGGGGACAAGGGCTGCACACAAGGGATAGGCTCCACCTCAATTTGGGGGAAGGAAGTTCTGAAGCAAAAAACTATCTGGAGTCATCCAAGCTGGGTGGAGTTTAAACTTCTGAGGCGAGGGGGCTGGTCCTTGAGGCTGATCCTATCATGTCCATCAAGAATGGCTCGATATTCTCCCTCAAACGGGATGGGGTACAAACAGAAGCACTCAGGAGAGTTTGAGCAGGCAGCTATCTGGGAACTCTTGGGTTGGGGAAATGAGGGAGGTAATGTGAAGGAATGGATGCTGGTCTTGATTTACGCTAGGAGCATGGTAACAAGATGCCTGAGCTCCAGGCAATGCTAGTAGAAGGGAAGTGGATGTGGCAGCTGTCACTGAAAAGTGGACCACTCCTGGGCATGACAGGGACCTAAACCTGAGTGAGTACACTACGTTCAGAATGTACAGGACTGTGGCCAGGGAGGAGGAGGAGTAGCACTTATCATTAAGAACAGCATAGGGATAAGCAGGGTGGAGGGTAACTTGAGGCATTATTGGTCACCTTGCAGATCCTGTGGGCAAGCAGGTAAAATTGGGGTGGTTTATAGCCCCCATGCTGATAGAAGATCTATAGGAAGCCTGGAGGCAAATCTTAGGGACCACTGTGGTCGGGGGAGGACTGTGGTACTGGGGACCTTAACATGCCAGGGACTGATTGGGGAACTATGACATCCTCATCAGCCAGGGAGCAGAGGCTGCTGGACATCTTCCAGGACGCGTTACTTAACCAACAGGTGGTTGACCCATGAGGGAAGAACGTTTCCTGGATGTGGTCCTGGCAGACTGCGACCTGGTTAGGTACCTAGTGGTGGGAGACCCACTGGCCTGGAGTGATCATGCCATAGTCTGGTTTTCCCTGGACCTGGGGGAGAAGAGCCACAAAGACAGTGGTAGTTGACATTACAGGTGCAGATTTGAAGGGTATGGAGAGGATCCTTAAGGGTCATTTGGAGGGATCAGGTCAGGCATGGATACTGAAAGTAGGTGGGAAATTATTAAAAGGGGCTCCAGGAGGCTATCAAGGCCTGCACAAAGGTGAGACACAAGTTTGGTAGGGCCAGCATGCTGAGCTTGTACACCAGGGAGGTCCAGGAAGCAGTGAGGGGAGAAGAAGGCTGCTTATAGATGGTACAGGTGCTCACGTGGGTTATGGACAAGGAGGAGTATGATATGATGGCCAGAAAGGTCACCAGGGAGGTGGAGATTGGCTAAGGCAAGGAGGTTGGCACAGGGGATCAGGAGGGGTGATAAAGGTTCTTTATGTATATCAGGAAAAGAAAAAAATGAAGGGGCAGAATAGTAAGCTGAGGGTGGGAGGGGTAGGCTGAGGAGGCAGTGGATCAGGCAGAGGTACTTAACAAATACTTTGCCTCAGTCTTCACTAGGGAGGATGGTGGGGTTGCACCACATAAGGGTGAGGCAGGTTGGACCTGCAGATGGGAGGGGGTCACAGATGTTGAAATCCTGTTGGTAGGGTGGGAAACCCTCAAGTCCATAAGAATGGAAAAGGCATCGAGTCCGATGGCGTCCATCAAAGGGTGCTAAGGGAATTGGTAGATGACCTGGCTGCACCTCTGGTGGAAATTTTAACACTTTCCTCCAGATGGGAGGGTGCCTCAGGATTAGAGGTTGGCCTACACCATGCCTATTCATAAAAGCAGCTCAAGAGAGGAGCCGCTAACTACAGGCCTGTCTGCCTGACATCGGTGATGGGCAAATGGATGGAGGCCATCTTAAAGGAAGGGCTGGGGATGTTTCTGGAGACACATGGATACCTGAATGATCACCAGCATGGCTTTATTCTGTGCAGATCGTGTCAGACCAACCT
Organism: Neoceratodus forsteri; assembly: GCA_016271365.2. Lineage (NCBI taxonomy): Eukaryota > Metazoa > Chordata > Ceratodontiformes > Ceratodontidae > Neoceratodus > Neoceratodus forsteri. The sequence goes on along the minus strand of CM057456.1, from coordinate 1,631,152,688 downwards.
TGTGGAGTTCTTTGATTGGGTGATGAAGGCGCTGGACCAGGGCAGGCCAGTGGATGTCCTCTTTCTAGACTTTGGCAAGGCATTTGATTCATTATCACATACTAGGCTGCTGGACAAGCTGTGGGAAATGAGGTGGGAAAATGGATGGTCAAGTGGTTAGGAAACTGGCTATCTGGGTGTTTTCAGAAGGTTGTGATTGGGGAGTCTCATCTCCTAGTAGGGTCATTAGCAGTGTCCCACAGGGATTGATGCTGGGCCCACTCCTGTTTAACGCTACATCTGAGACATCAGAAAAGGTATCAGGAGTGAGATGAGCCTCTTTGCAGATGACTCAAAGCTGGGGGTGGTGGTGGATGGGGAGGAGGGTAGAGCAGCCCTACTGGAGGACCTGGAGATGTTGGAGAGGTGGTCACATACCTGGAAACTGAAATTTGATATGGAGAAATGCAGGGTTCTCCACATGGGGCTTAGGGAACCAGCTCATTTGTATATCCTGGGGGAGAATCACTGCAGGCTTCAAGTGGGGAGAGGATCCTTGGGGTGGTGGTGGATGCCAAAATGAATAACTCTGAGCATTGTAGGAGGGCTGCTGCCAAAGCAATAAAATGCTGGGTGCACGCCAGGGGATAACCTCAAGAAGCCGGGATGTGCCCTCCCTCTGTATAACTGCCTGGTTGTACTGCACCTTGAATACTGCATGCAGTTTTGGCATCTGCACTTGAAAAGGATATTGCACTCCTAGAGAGTGTCCCGAGGAGGCGACCAGAGTGATACAGGGTCTGGAGAAAGGTCCTATGGGGAGAGACTTGAGGAGCTCTACCTGTACTCCCTGGAGGAGAGGCGGGACAGAGGGGATATGATTAAGGTCTTCAAGTACCAAAGGGGTAAATAGATGAGCCTAGTTAGGTGTTCCAGCAGAGGGAGGTGGAGGCCACCAGGGGGCACAAATTGAGTCTGTTGGTGGGAGACCCAGGGAGAGAGAAGGAGGCATTACTTCACTGAGAGGGTGGTGGAACCCTGGAATGCACTGCCTGCAAACTGGTGGATGTGGATACTGTGGAGGGTTCAAGCTGGGCTGGGACAGGTATGGGGAGGGTGAAACTGAGTTATGCAAAACTGGAGGAGGAAACAACTTCAGTCAGGGATGGGGAGTTCCACAGGAAAGCGGGAAGGCAGCAATGGTGCTCCAACAGGTGCTGATTCTCAAGCAGACTCGATAGACCATGAGGCCTATTCTGCTGGCATTTTAGTATGTTATTACATATATATATATATATATATATATATATACACATATACAGTATCTATATATCTATATCTATATGTATCTCTATCTCTCTCTCTATATATATATATATATATACTGTATGTGTACAGTATATAGAGCAACCTTTGCATACTGTGTGAGAGGCCCTTCAGCACCATGCATTTTTGCTTTAAGTTGAACAGCATAATATTTTGTGGTGATTTGCATATATATGCGTAATTTTGCATTTCTTTGAAACTTGGCTTCCGCCAATACCCTTTGAAGTAACCATTGCCTCAGTGCTATGCTGAGGTTCTTTATATATAGATATGATAGATAAACTACTCTGAGGTGTTCGGTCACTCTCTGATATACGCGTGTCTTGGTGTTGTGGCCAGCCACCCAAGAAATGTGTATATTAGAGCGTGATCACACACCTCAGAGTGGTTTATCTATCTTATAAAATTTCAAAATTGTTTTGGAGAGGAGTAAAAGTGCAGGTGTGGGGTCACGCTCTGGTATACACACCGCCATGTGATGTGTTTCAACCCATCAGCAGGGATACCTTTTTCCTACCATATCATGGGGGCGAGCTTTCTGTAGAATATCCTGTGTTGTTTCCACTGGAGTGAGAATAAATCCTGATGACATCAGCTGAGTGAGAATATCGACAAATATCCACACTGCTGGTGTCACCAGAGTGAGAATATCTTCACTGCAGCTTGCATTCTAAATGAAACTACTCAGAAAACGTTCTCTTCTCACTGAAGCTACAACTTACTCAATTAGCTTTGCAAAACACTTTCACCTGAGTCCCATTGTGTTTCTAACACTCCAGCCCAATACTGTGCTAATCTCACCTTCAAAACAGCCTGCATTCCAAATGAAACCCCTTCACAAAACAATTTGTCTTTCTCACTGCTGCCTGTAGCATCTCAATTAGTACTGAAAGAACACTCACCTGTCTGCAGTCTTTGTAAAACTTCCAGCACATTATTGTGCTACTCTCACCTTCAAAACACCCTGCATTCTAAATGGAACTCCTTCACAAAGCAGTTTCTTTTCTCAGTACTACCTGCAACAGTGTCTCTTTCTCACTGAAACCTACAACTTACTCAGTTAGCTTTGCTAAACACACCCACCTGTGTCCCATTGTATTTCTGACTCCCAGCCCACTCAGAACAACTCACACACACACACTCACACCACATACAGACAGAGCAGAAAACACGCAGAAACAAATTTCCTAAAGCTCTCACCCCATGGTATAAACTGCACACATGATTGCAGATTGTGGATATGGAAAATATTCTCAGTCCTGCAGATTGACCTGTGAGTTATCACTTGTGCCTTCGGCACTCATGAGAATACAGAGCTCACTCTGTAGGACTGAAAATATTTTCCATATCCCACTCCTACCCATCATGTATCCTCTCTCTCTCATCTATATACACACACACACACACACACACACATATATAGGCCGATTTTAAAAGGACATGTTTGATGCAAGCTGCCTGTGTCAAACTGGTGTGACACAGTGGCACCTTGTGTCAAACTTTGTGGCAATCCCATTTTTCAAATGCAAGCTGCACCAAAATTGAGATATCATGCACTTAAGCTGCCCTCACCACCCTTGCAATAGAAGCACAGGTCACAAGGGGTGTGCACCATGGTGGGGCTGCACCCTACATTATTTGTAATTTTGAATGCCCTGCTGTGGATACAACATGGCATAGGGTTAGACCAGCCAGGAGGTGGTCTAAGGACACTGTTATGATTGTGAGACCTGAAAGGAGTCTGTGTAGAAGGAGCAGGGGTTGCTGTAGGGGCATTGGGAAGACAGCAGCAATGACAGGGTTGTGATGTGGGACCCGGCGGGGTGCCATTTGCAAAGTCACACAGGCGATTAGATGGGACTCTTCATGGATCATTGGCACGGATGGACAGTGACATTGCCGCAGGTGGGCACAGCTCTGGTACCTGCCCCATAGGTGTAAAAATTCTAACCCTGTAGGAAGGAAGTTGTGGCTGCAGGTTGAAGGCTGCCATTTGTGGAGGGAATGTTCTCCAGGCACCACAACTGTCCTCTACCCCATGTTCTCTCATTGTGGCAGGCTGACTGACACCTACAAGGTTACGAGTTGTTGCACTTATGGGGCAGGTCCCAGAGTTGTGCTCACCTGGGGCATGTTACTGTCCATTCTTGCCAACTATCCAAGAAGCGGTCTCATGTGATCGGGCTGTCTGGTTTTGCAAATGGCACCTTTTGCCTCTTGCCACATCACAACCCCGTCATTGCTGTTGTTCAATGCTGCCAGGGTATCCCCATGCCCTTCTGCCCCATGTCCTCCTGGCAGCCCTTCTACTGTTGCAACAGTTCCACAACACCTGTTCTTTTTAAATCTTGAAATAAATAAAAGTCTCTCATTGTCTACCACCTTCCCCACTCCTACTCTGACCCTCCTGTCAGCACACACACACCTCCCACACCCTTAGCTTATACTTACCAAGCTGAGATTCAGTACTGTAATCCTTCGGACTAGAGACATGTCTTCAGTCTTCAATCCAGATCGGAAACTGAAGAAAACATGTAAGTGCTGTATAATGTATCCCAATGCATTTTGAACATTTACTCATAGCTTGGTCATTTTTAAATATTGTTTGCCCAAGTTTTCAGCATGGCCTTTTGGGAACCCACATCATGAACAAGGGTGGTGACATTATTCAAATTAGTCTGAAAGGTGATTTTGTGGTCACTGTGCAAAATCACCTTTGGGGCAGAAGTTGAACATTTTCACCTACCTGTAGGGATGTTTGAAGTTTTAATTCACCAGCAAAGTTAAGATGAAATTGCCAAATTCACCTATGTGGATAATTTTGTGAAGTTTTTCTGTTTAACAGGAAATTCGCAATTGGTAACTTTCTCCTGGCAACTTTGCCTGTAACTTCTCCTTAAGGTACACCAAGTCACAGTTGGGTCAGAATTAAGTCACTGATACACAAAAGTCTCAAGGTCAGCAAACCCTGTCCCCACCACTCTGCATCTTGAAGACCCATGCCACCCCACACTCATTGTGGGACCACCACCACAGGCTGCACCCACTCATCAATCTCAGTCAGGAACAATTTTAACATTTTCAGAGCTATGCCTGTAATCCAGTTACACTCTTCACTGCCAGTGTGACATGTTGACTAATACCCAGAGTTTTGCTACCTCTGCATGTGGGCTTAGTACAATATTCCCCAACCAGAGTCAAATACTACCATGTATACCTGTGCCCAGTGTGCTGTAATGCACAGAAAGGAGCTATCAGCTGTTGGCCACTGGTCCACATATCCATACTGGGAAACTATTATCCAGATGAGGCTCAGTGCTACCACTAGCAGTCAAGTGGACACTAGCAACCTCCTTGTTGACCACTGTTCCTGGAGCCAGAGATTTTGCTGCATCTCAGACTGATCCTCTTGTGCTGCCTCCACCAGCATGGATGCTACAGATGTGGCAGAGAATAATTTGGAAACATGAATGCCACCACCCCACTTCCACCAACTACTCCTTTAGGTTTTTATGCATGACTCAGTCAATTTTTGCCTGATTTGTCTGAAACTTGATATGGTTGTAGTCAAATAGGAGATACACATCTGGTGTGTTCTGGATGATTATTGAACTTAAATATGTTGATGACACTGTCTTGTTTACCACTGGCAAATGCCCTGCTGATGTAACAACCACCCTACAGCGTGAATTCCATCAGGTTCAGCTCTGGTTTACCTCACATCAATTGTTCCTGAATGCCAAGAAGACTGTCTCCATGACCTTTGGAACTAGGCAAAGACTCTCTAGGCTTCATCCCTACCTCCTTCCACACCCTGGATGGGACAATCCTTGAGGACACCTCATTCAGATACCTTGGGGTCTGGCTGGACCAGCACCTCATCTTCTCGGCCACATTGATATTATCCTGAAAAACATGCCCTCAAGATAGGTGCCCTATACAGAAACTGTATTGCATCTCATACGGCATGGCGTAAACTGGTCCAGAAGATGATATTCCCATTTTGATTACTGTGATGCAGTTCTATGGTGCTGCCTTCAAATTCTCACTTACCAGATTGGACTCTCTCTTCAATTCTTTTGTCACTTCACATTTGATGCCCCATCTTGTACTCATTATTGTAAACTCTACCATGCCTGTCCTTTTCTCTGCTTGCAACAGGTGCATGCACCCATTGTGTAGACTTACTTCTAATTTTGGCTTGGGAATCTCCCCTCCGACCTCTCATGCTCTCTTCTTCCCTCCACCTCCCTCCCACTCCTCAGATCTGCAGATGCTGGCTGCTTGCCATTCCCCATCACTTTACACTCATTGGACAGACTGGTTTGCCCATCCCTTCCTGAAACTCCGGAACTCTCCCAAATGGCACTCTTCCTCCTCCTGCTCCCTTGCCTCTGCCTCACATAACCATCTCTCCTCTAGCTGTTCCTGCTTTAATCCTCCTTAAACTCCTTCCCTTGAGCCTGTTCCCCAGCTTGATACCCACCCCCACACATAAAATCCACCTTGCCTTAACCCTGTTTTACTCCTGACCCCATCTTTCTTACTAATTATCCTTGTTCAGTTCAGCTCCTTACAGGGTTCTCAGCATCCTGGGGCTAATTCTAGCATTTCTTTTCCTTCCCTTCTCCTCTCCTCACATCTTCTATCTTCCCTACCTAACGCCTCCTCTGTAATTCCCCTCCCATCTCTTTCCTTCTCATTCTAATTGTCTTCTCTGGTTCTGCCTCTGGCAGGGTTTTCAACATCCTGGCAGGGATAGATCTAGGCAAGACTTGCCCTTTCCTCCCAAAACCCTTCCCTATTCCTTCTCAACTTATTTCACATAGCCTGGTCTTGCCCCTGGCAGGGTTTCCATCCTGGAATGGCTAGATCTAGGCAAGACTTGACCCTCCCTAACCTCCCCTTCTTTTGTCTCCTTTGTACCCCCACTGCACTTATTTAGCCTGACCCTGTTCCTATATACCCTGTGCTAACTTTCCTCCATTTTATCCTCACTTTTTGCATCGACAGAGCTGCTACCTCAGCCCACCCTTGACTTGCTCTTAAAATGCCTCACTCAACTGGATTTAGTACCTATTACTGATAATAGTCCTGGCCCTCTCGCTCACATGCTTCTCCTTCCCTAGCTAGCCCCCAACTTTCTTACTCCTCCTTCCACTATCACTTAATTGTTTAATTTACTGCTTACCTGTTCTTATTTGTAATGCCAACCCAAACAGTGTTTTGGCGATATTGTTGTTCTAGTCTCTGTACCAAATCATTCTTGTATGTTAACTGTTAATTGTATTTATAATCACTGTTTACATCGACTTGCACCCCCACAAGGTTGCACCAGGAGACAAGCAACTTGTTGTTCAGTGTGTATTCCTGGTGAAACATTTCAATAAATAAATAATGGATTTGGCACCATGGTGAACTTGGAAAGTAATTTGGGGTTCCTGTGTGTACCTCATGAATTTATCTGGGCCTGGGGGTAGTATGTGTTAATCTTGTAGTATCATTGAAGCCTTTCTTTGATATATAGATTGTCCCTTAACTCCAAAGATTGATGGAATTATATCCTGTGAATGTTGCAATGTTAACCTGTGGGAATTTTCTCTTTTAATGTTATGATTTTTGTTTGTCTATTTTCACTTGGTATTTCTTAGGTGTAGGAAGATTGTTTCCTGATGACTAGTCTGGGTCCAGCCTGGTCTGAGACCAGTTTGGGACTTAGTGTTGTAAGTACTCATACCTTTAAGTCCTCTCTTGTGTAGTCTTTGTCCATCTCATGGCAAATCACTAGGCTGAGTAGAAGAAAAAGCAGAGGGAAGCGGTAAGTGGGGTGGTGGAGATGGTGGCCTCTCTGTGCTGGCAGCGTTTCTTGGAGAGTGTCAGGAAGTTCTTTTGTCAAGGAGGGACAGTGGGCACAATTTTGTGGGCATGGTACTGCCCTCTGTTGAAGTTCAGCTTCTCCTGTACCAGCATCACCAGCAACTCCTGCACCACAACCACTGTTTTCTTTTTGTTTTTTGCAGAAACAATACACAACAAGCATTTCAGGGACTAAAGGGACACATACGATGAAACAAATCAGGTAATTATATCAATGTTACTATATACATAAAAAGATAACTTCTATCAACAAACAAAATGAAATCAAGATACTCAGACTACAGTGACAAAATAATTCAGTAAAACACACTTAACTGTTCTACAGAACTAAAATAAAAATTGCAGAAATCAGGAAAACAATTCACACAAAAACTGACTACAACAGTGCTGCCTGCAAAAGACAGAAAAGGCTGCCTAGCCTGCCTTTTAGGGCTGCAGTGGCAGATCCCCTGCAGACCTCTTGATTTAAAAAGAGGACTCAGCATTACTTGCATTCGTTGTAACTGAATAACGTGTTAGAATTGCACCATAGTCACCTCTCATCCATGGAGCACTCCGCTCACTGCACTATTTTTACTTGGATAAAAAATTGGTAGTCCTGATCATGACACTGGGGATTGAGCAACCCTCAGTGTCACTCTTATGCTTCTGGGGGTGTTGAGAGAGGAGGGTCAGGTGGGGATATCTTAATTAAAAAAAACAAAAATGGCAGTCTTGGCAGAACATGGCACACTCTGCTGTATCCAAGATGGATGCTGTACTGTATCACACATGCGCAACCACTTTTTTAGTGTGGTGGCTATCTTGGTCATGGTAGAGTGTGCTGTGTTCTGCCATAACCACTGATTCCTTTGAAAAATGTATGCATATCCACACCACCTGACTCTCCATCTCAGCACTTCAAATGTAAAATGACATTTGGGGTGCCCAATCCCCAGTGTTATGATCATATTCATTACCCCTTTTTTAAATATATCTTTTTATCCACCCATCCAGCTCTCCTCTTAGCACCAACCCACCCCCAGAACAAAGAACAATGGCACTGGAGGTGCCCAATCTCCAGTGCTGCAATTGCAATTCCTCTGTCCTTTTTTTTGTTTTGTACCCAGTAAAAGAAAAACTGCCCATTGATCTCTTTGTGCTGTTACCATTCCCCCGCCCAACCTCGCGACTCTGCATCTGCCACCCACACCCCCAAACCCTTACTTACCCATCCGGGGTCCAACATAATAATCCTATCTGCACCACATTCATGTCTTCACTCTTCAAAGCCAGACTGTGAACTGAAGAAACAGGTATGCGGTTCAATATATTTCAATGGTGTTTTGAGTTTTGTAGCATAATATTGGAATTTTTGCATATTTTTGGACTAAATTTTCCACATGCCTTCTTTGGAACCTTAGATCATGAACAATGGCACTGTCATTAGGCAGATCTGTCCTGAAAGGTAATTTCATGGTCCCTGCATGAAATCACCCTTTCGCATAGGAGTTGAAAATTGTCACTGCCCTTGTTTATGAGGTGGGCTCATTAGAACTTTGGTAATTTTCAATATTTTACCCAAATTCCTGGCTGCAGCCCCATCAGCTGTGGCCAGAATATGCTCTGCTGAAAGTTACTGCAGCTCTGCACCCCCCAACAGCAGTCTCACTCACACAGAATGCAGAAACAAAACTACAACCTTAAACTAACTTAAATCACAACACATACCAGAAATAATTTTAATTTATTATTTAATAATATTTTAATTATGCTTTACATCCCAAACCTATCCTCTCACTCATTGCCTCATATTCTCTTCTCTCTTACCTCCTCATATCCCCCATCCTACAACCTTACTCACACTTGCTATTCTACTTGTGCCTGATGAGGCCTCACTGACTGCTACTCTGTCTTTAATCTAAATATTATTGTATACAGTTGAGATTTATTTGCCTAGAATACTTTGTACAACGCCAGTTACCTTGTCTGTTTGTAGCTGCTTATTTTATTTGCAAACAGTTTTACTTTTATGTTAAGTTCTCATCCTATGTTAACCTGTTGATGTTGAACCTATGTAAAAGAGCTTGCAGCTCATACTGTTGTGTCAATCGAGCTATAATAAATAAATAATTGGTGATCTAGAGGCACAAAGCACAGTAGACACTTAATGGAGTGATTTCATGACAGAAATTGCATGTTTTAAATGCTTTCCAAAGCTTTTAGGCACAAGTTGTAAATCCCACTTAACACCAGCTTTCTCTTCCTCATACTGCTCTGATTTTAGCCAACACATAGCAATACAGCTCATTGCAGCAGCATGTAACCTACTCACCTCTAATCCCATAAAACCTTACAAACTTCACTGTACAGCCACAATTCACAGGCACAATTCACATGTTCACCACTCGTAAAGTTCTTTTTAAGCAAAGCTGAAATATACCTTGAAGGAGAACTTCACAAATTTGGTAAAATTCATGAATTTCTCTGCAAGTGAAGATTTTAGACTTTGACCACCACTACTACTGGCTGGATATGATTCAGTCATAAGAAGGCTATGTTGAAAATTTGGAGTTAAAATATTGAAAAAAAACAAAGTTGTACACTGAAATATGCCAATGCTCACTTATAACTTCAGGGATTTTCAATATTTTGACCTCAGATTTTAACATAGCCATTCTTTCACACCACCACATGATTATGACTGCTGTCATTTTTTCAAATCCTAGCTGAAACATGTTTTTGCACTTGAGGCATGAAATGAAGTCTCAGCCAGGATCTGAAATGATCACCTACTGTATTTATAAGTTGGGGTCATAAGAAGACTATGTTGAAAATTTGGGGTCAAAATATTGAAAACAAAAATAGTTATGAAGGTATGTTATAATTGTTCCATGCACACATAACTTTATCAATCTGAAAATATTTTAACCCCAGATTTTCAATATAGTAATTTTTCACATCACATCAATGTGACAGCTGTCATTTTTCAGATCCTGGCCAAAATGTGTTTTGCACAAGTAGCATGAAATTACATTTTGTCCAGTATTGTATTATTAACACCTGTCACGTGGGGTGAGGGGCTCATAAAAGACTATGTTGAGAATGTGGGGTCAGAGTGTCACAAAAAATATGAAGCAATGTTGTTTCAGGGACAGCCATTGGCCTAGTGGGGACCATGTTGCCTTCCTGTGCCAGTGATCTGAGCTCAGGTGCAAATTAATTGAGCCAGCTGAATTGGCTGAATTTTGAACACAGACATTTGTTTACACCACCTCATGAACATGACAGCTGTTGCTTTTCAAGTCCTGCCCAAAATGTGTTTTGCACTTGTGGCACAAAATGATGTTACAGCCAGGACTTGAAAATTATCATCTACCTGGTTCATGAGGTGGGGTCATAGGAGGACTATGTGCAAAATCTTGGGTCAAAATATTGAAAAGTAACAAAGTTGTTAAGGTACATTGACATTTTCATTGCTCTCTCATAACTTTGATAATTTTAACTCAAAATTTTCAACATAGCCATTTTCATACCACCCATGAACCTGAAAGCTGTAATTTTGGAATCCTACTGAAAATGTGATTTTGCACTTGTGGTGCAAAATGTTGTTTCATCCAGTATTTTACAAATGACACCTGTCACTTTTGATGGGTGGTCATAAAAGACAATGTTGAAATTTGGGGTCAAAACTGTTACAAAAAACGATTTATAGAGTAACATGATTTTCAGGATGGCCAGTGGCCCAGAAGGGACCATGTTGCCTTCCTGTGCCAGTGACCTGAGTTAAGATATGAGCTCAGTGAGCAAGCTGAATTAGCTGAGACTGGGGAAAGGTGCTGCAGGTGGCACTGGCCCCTAACCTGGAGAAAGACAGAGCAGTTTTCTGGTGCACACATGACACCTAATGTACCTTATGGCAGGTTGGGCAGCCTTCCTCACAAGAGCTGATGTGCTTTTGGGTCCTGATGGGCCTATACATTGCACCTGTACAAGTAGAGTGACAAGAAAAATGCGTGAAAGTGTATATGGTGGGATAAAGTTTACTCACAGCAAGCCCCACACTAACAACAGGCTCCCTTCTGCTGTAAGCTGCCAACCCCCATCACCCTCCATCTTAGGAACCTACCTTGTACCATTGGTACCCCCAAGACTCCTCATGAAGGGGATAGAAGAGGATCAATGTCCACCCCTTGGACAGTCACCACTTTGGCAGTCTGTCGTCTCTGTTGGTGTTGCAGGGTGTGAAAAGGAGGTGGCTTCATCCTGTTCTGGTGGTGTTCAATGAGAGAAACAACTTTCCCCTCCACCCTGAGAGGAGAGTGGAAGCAGTAACACTGAAACCTGTCCACATCCCCCATCGGCCTCCATGAGCTACCCAAGTCCATTCACGAACCCAGGTCGCTGGGTGTTACCAGTGTCTACCTACCGACTAACCCACTTTAAACCCCACAAATAAAGCGAAACGTCTTTCTACCCTATACCGCTGATCAGTGTTTTATACAGTTGAAGCCTCTTAAAGGGATACCTCTGTAGACAGGCTTTCATCCCCTTAAATGGACATCTCTAATAACAGAAGATCCAAAACTGCAACCTACAGAGATGAACAGAGCAAAAGAACATCAGGAACAAACAGAGACATACATTAACACGAAAACTACGCATACTGATTTCAGCTCTTTGTGATTTTGTGCTGTGTGTCTCAAGTTAGTAAATGAAACTTTTTATTGAGAAAAATGTTAATAAGTGTTTAAAAACAGTACAGATAAATGTACACAGGTAACAGCAAGAGACACAACCCATGTCAATTAGCAGTTTGTGACTCTTTTAGCAGTATGTACTGATTAAATATGATTAGCTGCACCTGATTAGTGTAACCATCAAGTGCCTTAGCAGATGATAATAAAGGAATAATGCATGACAGGATGTGTGTCATGCTGGATAACACCACACCTGGGGTGCTGTGCATGAGGCCACAGGCCGAGTGTGTCCAATGTCCCAGGCATGGCATTATCCCAAGCGACACACACCCTGGAGTTCATTATTCTTATTATACAATGGCTCATTGTTATACAGATTAAAAATAATTATTTTAAAGATGTTTTGTGTGGAAAATATTTTTTGTTTTAAGAGAAGAAACAATCAAGAAAATGCTCCATCAACTGCTCATCTACAGGTTCACAGTGAGGCTGAGACTAAACCCGTGGCATTGTGCGGGATAATGCCATGGGTGAGCCCCAAACTGACCAATCACAGTCCAAGATTCTTTCTTGCCATTGTATAATGATAGATAATTAGAGGATAGCAGAGGAAACAGCCACAATATCATCCCATTAAAGAGATTCCTATGTCCCTTTAATGGTATGATACATCCATTCAGTTGCATAGCCACTTAACTGGAGCCCAGGGGACTGTCTCCTTAAAGGAACTTCCCATTAAGCACATCCCAATTAAGTGGCTTCAACTGTACTAACTTATTTTTCACTTTATGTCTACAGGTCCAGTGGATGTCAGCACTGACATTGGAGGACAGTGACTATATGTGTCAGATAAATATTGTATTATGTTTAGAGTACCTTGTTTTACTCTGTTAGTTATTAAAGAGCTGCAGATCCATTGTGACCCCATTGCTATTCTTATTTTACAAGTACAAATAAATGTTCCTCCAGCAGCACACAATTCACAGGACCCAGGTAAGAAATCTTTATTAGAAGTACTGTGTGTAAGTTAGTAGTTATAATACTTGTACTTGCACTATTGCACTATACCATCATTTGCTGACAACAAATATTAAAACCCTGTTGTCTTTCACTAGTTAGCTGGTTGGTGAAACGGGACTAGAAATAACTCAAGATTCTGTTTATTTCATGGCGCAACTGAGGATGTGACTTCGCTATCAGAAAAATGTGAAATTAATTGAAAAAACTATGTTAATGCAGGCCTCAGGGTTGAAGAACACAAAAAGCACAATGTAGGAAATGAGAAAACATTAGCATTTTAGGTTGATAGAATCTTGGCAAATCAGTGGTCAACAAGTGTCAACCTAATGCCCACCCCACCCCTGAGCAAACAAGGTCAGGTGTCATCTCCTTTCTTCATGCAGTGTCCATGTGTAAAGTATGTATTAAGGCAGTGAAAGCTACAACTAATTTTTGGCAACTTGTGGCAAGCCATACTTTTCAACCACCAAAGTGTGCATCACTATGAGGTACTGGCTTGGAGTTATACCTTGTGCTTCAGAAAAGAGGTTATGGGTTGGGGGGAAGGTGGTGGGAATTAGGTTTACAGCTCCAAGGAACACCCCACCATTGATTCGTCAAGACCCTACGTTATGTGCTTTGCATTCTTCAACCCTAATATCTGCATTAACATAGTTTTTTGCAATGAATGTATAGATGCATATATATATATATATATATATATATATATAGAGAGAGAGAGAGAGAGATGTAAATCTATAATAGTAGTGGGGAGAACGTAAAAGAGATCTTAGCTAGTGACAGCAACAACAGCAACATATCAAAACACACCAAACTTTGTGACACTAAAATTGTAGTGCCACACATTTTAGCGTTGCATTTAAGTATGTGACACTAAAATGTGAGACACTAAGTTCTATTTTTGTGCCTCACATACTTTTACTTATAACTAGGCCATTTTATAATATTTAAGTCCAAATTTTGAATATATATTTACATGACGCTTATCTCAACAAGTATGGTGTGAATTTTCAAGCACAGGCAAAAGGTGACTTTGCAGTCACTCTGTGATAGCACCTTTCATATGGGATTTAACAAATTCTAGTGACCATGTTCATGAGGTAGGGTCAAAATACTTTTTGTGTCACAAATTTAAGGCAACAATAAAGCGTAACTCAAAAATTTGTAAAAATTATAATTTCAGTGCACACCACAAAAATTTAATTCTTGGGTCACACTAAATGCAAACAGGCTCTTCCCTTGGTTCAAGGCAGAGAGGACCCCACACATCAGCATTAGTTAAGAATAACGATAAGATTCCACTTTCTTCAAAAAGAAGAAAATGCACTGTAAAGAATTGCATTAATGAACCAGTTAGGGTTCAACTTAACACTACAAAAGGAGGTAAATGAGGTGTTAGAGTTTCTAATCCTAACTCTCCATCCCCAAGTAGCAAATGGATAAGATCATACAAGCAACCACAGCAGGCATCATCAGGTATGACAAACAACATACAACTGTTTACAATTACACAAATGTAGTAGCACCAATGTGCTACCTACATGGATTTGTATCTGCAGGTGTATAAGCACAAGCCTTACAGAGGCCTGTGATTCTGCAGCTAGAAGTGTGAGTATATGTCTTTAATGTCATGAGTACCTTGTGGCTGCAGAAGTAATGTGCAATTTAGGTATCATGGATTTCTACATACAGCAGCAGAAGTGCAGGCTCCCCAGGAGTGTGTGCTTCTGTACACAGAACTCAGTGTTTGCGCCTTACACCTGTGGCTGCAAAAGTGCAAGCAACATAGGGCATTCACTTCTGCTGACAGAAATCTGTATGTATGACTTATACCTGCAGCCACAGAAGTGCAAGCCATTCAGATGCCTGTATCGGCAGATGGAACTAGTGCTGCAGTTTGGGTATCATAGATTTCATAGCGCTTGCACTTCTGCAGTCAGAAGTCAGTGTGTATGTCTTACGCCTGTGGCTACAGAAATGCAGGTCCTTCAGTGTGTGTGTATATTTTTACAGTATGCATGATTACCTGTGGCCACAGAAGCACTAGCCCATAGGTCACAGACAATGCAAGTCCTGTAATTTGGGCATCATGGATTTCTATCTTTGGCTAAAGGGGTCTGTTTATCTGAAACAGAGACCGAGTCGTGGCACTCCCACACACAATATATAAGATAAGATAGAAGTCAAAGAGACTTTTCACCATAAATGAAGTTTTATTCAGCTCACCAATATAGACAAAGACCCATTAGGGTTCAATACAGGATACTGCAGACAGACGTTCTAACATTTCACCTAAATGTAGGCTTTCATGAAGATGAAGGTATAATTGTGCAACCAGTTTAAATAGCTCTCAAGCCTTGATCACGTGTTTACCCTTAACCTGACAGTAGTGCTCTTATTTCATTCACATTTACATCAAAGTGCATAAGTGTACACATATTAAAACATTTAAAACAGACATGCCCTTCTTAGCACTGTGCTAATTCATTATTTATAGTTGAACTTTAGCATACCCTTAAATTTAATTATACTTGGAAACCTTTTTCCTTACAATCTTGTTTTGCTTAATACAAAGGCATAGAAGAGAGGGAGCAAGAAAGTCTTTATCTTGAACTTGAAGGTTTAAAGTGCTGAAATAAGTACATTTCCATAAGTAGAACACCTTTGTTGGGTTGTGAAATCTGGGAATGGTAAGTACAGGCTACAGCATGGGAAATAACAATTGCCTTTATGGAGCATACTTGAGAGGCATATGTTTACAATTGTGCAGTCAGAAAAGGAAGTCAGGTGTGCAGGGTGATAAAAACAAGCAAAACTGTTGGAACCTAAGGAAAGGAAGAAGGGAGGGATGGGGTGGGGATAGATTGATGATCATGAGCAATACCTGTAGTGGGATGCAATACATGCTCCACAGCTACCCTTTCATTATAAATTATATTAACATGTCATCATCAACCTAGGCTGTATAAAACCAGACCGAATTCAATTTTAAAACTTCTTTTAGTCAGTAAGGGTAAACACTTCCTGCCCTCCTACCTGATGTGAACCACTGCAGCCTCCACTAGCGTATCTGCAAAATTAGCAGTATAGAAACTTGTTGTTGATGCCTTGCCTTCTGCTCTCCTCCTCATTGTTTTTTTTTGAAATTATATTTCTTTATTATTTTATATAAAGGTAATATACCTAAGATAATAGTGCAGGGATTACACATTATGACCAATAACATAAACTGTATGGCAGCTGCAGTGTGATAATATACAGCATTTTGAAGAAATCCCTGATTCTGGAAAAACAATGAAAAATCCCCCTACCCCTCTCACCCAAATCTCTTGGCCCCCATCCTCCCTTCTCCAGGATGTGCCTTCTATAAAAGAAAAAAAAGGAAAAGGAAGAAAGGGAACTGATCCTGATACATATAAGATGCATAAAAGTGTATCAGCTGCCAAGGTAGCAGAGGTGTACCCAACAGGACGTTAATTCAGATAAAGAGCATATAATTTGCCCCATTTCTGCTCAAACGAAACCAAACAGTTCCAAGAACTTGCTATTAACCTTCTCAGTCTGAAAGCAGAGAGAAATTTCACTGATCCATTCTGCACACGAGATAACCAATTGGTCCATCCAATGCCTAAGCACCAATCTTTTAACGACCATCGAAATTAAAGCCATATGGAATCTATGCTCTATCACCTGTATATTGGAAAACATCCTAAGATACAAACTTCTATAGTAAATAAATCATCTAAGCCCAGAAGAGGGTCTAGGTGAGATTGGATGGACTGCCATAACGGAGCCACCTTCTCACAATGCCAGAAGATATGTACCAGGTTCCCTTCCACTGTGCCACACCTTGTGCATAGAGTTGAAGATAATCCATTTAATTTAACCGTTTAACTGGGGTGTAATACATGTTATTCAATATATGGTATTGGGTAAGTCTGTCTGTCTTGAGAGAGTACCTGATATGTGTCTGCCCAAATCTGATCCCAATCTAGGAGGGTGTCTGAAGAGAGGACCAGCATTTGGAGCCAGTCAGAGAGTCCAGGAATTTAATGTCCAGTAGGAAAGAATAAAGCTTAGAAATACTATGGGCCTTGCTTGCCTGTCCTGTATCTGATTTAGGAAGGGTTTAATTTGAGACGGTATGGGATTGAGGCCAAGCTGGAAGCCACTAAATGTCGTGAACTGAAAAACTGTAAAATGTGCTTCTGAGGAATGTTATACTTGGTCAGAACCTCCCAGAGGGTAGAATAGAGTTATTCAGGAATAAATAGTCCACACAGCAGTCTCTCAGCTAGAGAAGCCAGTCTAGAGAAAGCGGAAACCACCAATCCTAATATTTAAATTAAGGGTGAGTGGTTGGGAAGTGTCTTTCCAAGGAGAGAGATTGAAAAATGCCAGCATTGATTTAGCACCTTAATAGAGGTACCAATGATGCTCCCTGTAAAAGTGGGGCAAAATTGATAGGCTATGATAGAGGAGTCTGGATGGGGAGGCCAAACTTGGTTAGAATCTTTTTCTCAAGTTGTACCCAAATTGGTAGATACTCATCCGCCCTCTGGTCATACCACCTCCCAATTTTCGCCATGTGGCTTGCCCAGTAATAGAGCATAAAATTGGGAAGACAGAGCCCCCTTCTCTTGAGTAAATTAAGTTTAAAAGGCTTTCCTGCGCTTGTTTACCCTGCCAAATGAACTTGGAGATAGACCTATGAAAGTGATGAAAGTAGGACATCAGCAGATAAATGTTCATTAGGCTAGTGGGTAGAAGTCCAAGGCAACAACATTCATCTTAACAATATTAATACAACCCCACAGCGAGAAGGGAGGGCAGACCATCTTTGAAGGTCTTGCTGAATTTTAATCGATAGTTTATCTAGGTTAAGCTTCCTGAAGAGTTCAAGGTCTTTAGTAAGGAAAATGCCTAAATATTTGAGGGAGGAAGGGCTCATTTCATACCAAGCTGGAGAAGTTGACCTGAAGTGTATTACGCTCAGTGGGAATATAATTGATTTAGCTAAATTCAGCTTGTAATTAGCCACTTGGCCAAACTGAGCAATAATGTGTAGTATATGTGTTAGAGACACTTCAGGGTTAGTCAAGTGTAAAAGAATATTGTCAGCATAGGCCAAGAGAACCAGAGACTGTTGCTGAATGAAACATCCCGTGACCAGTGGAGAGTTTTTGATACTGAGAAGGAGAGGCTCCAGATATAGATTAAACAGGAAAGATGACAGGGCAGCCCTGCCAAGTGCCTGTAGATAGCGAGATTTGAGAAAAAAACCTGTTACAATAAATTCTGGCAGTAGGAGATTGGTAAACCGATTTGATCCATTGAATAAAGACCTCCGGAAGCCCATTCTCCAAAATAATCCAGAGAAATTCCCAGTGGACTCTATCAAAGGCTTTCTCACATCTAATGATATCAGAGCCATAGAGACTTGAGAGTCCTGGGTGGCCTGAAAAATATGTGGGAGAGTACGCAGGTGGTCTATAGAGGACCTGCCCTGCACAAACCCTACTTGCTCAGAACTCACAAGTTGAGCCAAACCCGCTTTGAGTCTTAGGGATAGGATTTTCATTAGGATTTTAATGTCATAATTAAGAAGT
Organism: Neoceratodus forsteri; assembly: GCA_016271365.2. Lineage (NCBI taxonomy): Eukaryota > Metazoa > Chordata > Ceratodontiformes > Ceratodontidae > Neoceratodus > Neoceratodus forsteri. The sequence goes on along the minus strand of CM057456.1, from coordinate 1,631,134,198 downwards.
GAGATTGGGTGGTAACTAACAGGATCCGCCTGGGATTTGTCTGGTTTCAGTATCAAACAATAGTGGCTTCCATCAGGGAAGGGTCCAAAGTTTAGCGTTAAACATGTATTCAAATAATTTCATGAGGAGAGGGCAAGTTCCTTCCCAAAAGTTTATAGAAATTGAGGAAGCTGTCAGGTCCCAGAGCTTTGTCCGGAGCAAATTCCTTGATCACCTCCTCCACCTCCGTTACCATGATAGGAGTAATCAGAGCTTCTCTAGGTGAGTTTGGAGGTAGGAAGGGAAGGCCTTCCAGAAACTAGGTCCACAAGGGAATGAGAGAGTGGAATAAATTTCCTTAAATTTCCTTAAATTGCCATAAATTTCTTATAAAATGACTGAAAAATTTGTGAGATATCTCTGGGAGAAGTTTTAAGGGAACCATCGGAAGATAATAATGAGGAATCCATCTCGATCCCTCTACCTCCCTTAAATGTAGAGCTAGCATTTTACCAATTTCTCCCTTGATCAAGATAGAGGCCTTCGTTTTAAGGAGAGCATACTCTGCCTTATCTCTTATCCAGTCTGAGTACTCATTTCTAAGTTTCATTAGTGTTTCTAGGTCAGCTTGGGAAGATGAGGAGGATAACTTATTCTCTGCCAACCTAATTTGGTTTGACAATAACATGATCTTGGCCTCCTCTGTTTTTTCTCCTAGATCAAGTTTAATAAATTCGCCTGATGAAGCATTTAAGGAAGCACCAAAGCAGGTCCTCCTCTCGATTGAACCTGTGTTGGTCTCCACAAATAAAGTGATTAGGGATCTAATGTGGAGACCATGCCCTTGTCCTTTAGAAGCTGGGTGTTTAGTTTCCAGGCGGTGTCTCTTTGCACCTGTGGGTTCGGGAGACCAGAATCCACGCCACTGAGTGGTCTGACACAACTATGGGCCTAATACCAGACTGAAGTACACCAGACAAAGGTTATTGCTGACTAGTATTAGGTCAATTCTGGACCACGCCTTGTGTACTTGGGAGTAATAAGAGAAAAGTTGTCTTGTGGGATTAAGTAGGCACCAAGGGTCACACAAGCCTAGTAGGTCCATAAAGTTCCTCAAGGCCAGCTGTGAAGAGGAGAGTGGTTTCAGGGTCTATAATATTTATCCAAATCTTGTAAGGGAGTGATATTCAGTCCCCCGATTATTAACATTGAGGGTAAAAGTCCACTCAGCTTTTTAGCCAAGGTCATGAGAAAATCTGGGTCCCCCCTACTGGGCATAAATCGCTCCTAATGTTATCTTTGCATTAGAGAGTGACCTTTCACAATAATGAATCTTCCTTCATGGTCCGATAAAAGCTCTTCTGCCAGAAAGGGAATGTGCTTCTTAACCAGAATGACCACCCCCTACTAGAGGACAACCCCTCTGAGGCAAAGACCTGAGCATAACCCCATTGACTTCTGATCAGAGCAAATGGGTTTCTTGCATCAGGAGAATATCGACATTCAGTAGAGCACAGTTTTGAGAACCTGGTACATTTTAGTTAGGTCTCTGATACCTCTTACATTCCACTTAGCAATTTTAAGTGCTGTAACACTCATTGTCAAATATACAATGCAACAATAGAATATGAAAACTTGAAAAGGTAGGCCACCCTAGAAGGCACATCCTGCACTCCCTCCCCATGAACCAACCACCGACCAAGTCCCACCCTCCACCCCTCCCCTGAAACCAGTAAAGAGAAACTGGAGCAGTGTAAATTCCAGACATGGTATTACAGCCTTTACCAGGTCCTGAACTAAGAAAGAGAGACCCCATCTCCCCAACTCCAAACTATATACAACTGTTCTCCAGACTGCATACTGAGAGAAACTGAAAGTGATTTTACTTGGGTTGGGGAACAAAACCCAAAAGCTACCACCAGATAGGTGTACCAGGAAATAATCATGAACCGTACCTGAGGAAGTATCGACTAGCAAATAGAGATTAATCCTCGTAAGCATTGAAAACTTCCTGACTAAAGTATCCCCATCTGGGCTGCTCTCCCCTCTGGCGCGTTTAGCAGTCCCACCAGGGCTGACTCTCCCACGGAGCCCCCAAGGAAGTCTGAATAAATCCTACAAAAGACCTAAGAGAATTGAGAACCTGACCAGAATCTGAGATTATCTAAACCTTAGCCATGCTGTACTTCATAACTTGAGAAGGAGTGTAATAATACATGTGGAATGTACTCTATAAATCTATTCAGAGATAGCACCATTAATCTGGGTTCGGTGCAACTAGACCCCAACTGAGAATGAGAGCACCACCAGGGCCCCTGGATTCAGTCTTCACCATGAGAGAATAGCCAGTGACCAAATTGCTGACTGACTGATTCATCACAAGCCTCCAACCTCCCGACTGCCATCTGAACTCCTTAACCCTCGAGAGATAGCGAACTACGCTACCCGCAAGTTTCAAACTGAATAGGGTAGGTGATTAGAACCCTGAAACCCCAATGGCAGTGCTAAGAGTCAGAGTCACCCCCAGCCTAGGCGGCTAACTTCAGGCTTCACCGCCATCAAAAACAATCAGCGGTAAAATTATGTTCCTAAATGTAGGAGTGTGTTAGGCCACAGGCAGAGTCATACTGACATCTTGCAAACCCCTCCAAAATGCTCACAATAACGCCACAGTCCTCATTACCTAATATCGCCTAGCTAATCACCCCTTTTCAAAAGGCCTCCCCAACCCATCATCCACACCTGACAAATACCCAAGGATTTCCTAGTGACCGCTTCTGTCCAACTTGCTGTAAAGTTAAGTGAACCTAATTACCTGGGCCGGGAGGAACCGGGGAGCAATAGGTACTAGAGGGCCCAAAAGGTCCCACCGGTCCTGCATCATGTGGAAACCGCCTCCACTCCCAAGCTCCCCCAGCAAGCAGGCCCCATGAACCACCGCACAGGCCGAGCCCACCCAACCCCCAACAGTCCACTCCAAAGCCACCCCCAGCCACCAGAGAAACCAGACAAGAGAGAAAAGAGAAATTGAAACAAAAGTTGAGAGTCCAGAAATGCAGCATGTAGCAGGAGGTAACTTCTTGGCACTGCCTTAGCGATTCAGCCTGGTTTAAACAGGTCAGATAACCTGATTGAGAGATCTGATGCTGCTTTGTCTGGGGATTTGCAGGAGTCCCAAGAACCATCAATGGCAACTTGCAGCTTGGCAGGGTAATTCATTTGTAGCTAATGCCCTCTGCAATCAGCTTGCTGACCGTAGAATGGAACGCTGAGCATTTTTGCCTCTTCTCATGGAAAGATCCTGAGTAATGCGCAGCTTGGAACCACTCCATAGAATTGCTTGTAATTCTCTTGTCTTTGATAGTACATGCTGTTTTTCCAGAAGCTTAGAAATTTAATAATGATAGGTCTTGGTGGGCTCCAACGGCAGGTTTTGGTCTAAGAGAGCAATGAGCACGTTCAATATGATATTGTGGATTGAGAGGGAAGGCCCAACAACTTTGCTTAGAAACTTCTGGAGAAAGAAATTAATGTCAGGGCCTCCCAGACTCGGGAGGCCCAGGATCACCAAGTTGTTCCTTTGGCTCCTTCCTTCTAAGTCCTCCATTTTGAGTTGCAGTTTACTGATCTGTTGCCTGAGGTGAATGATCTCCGGGTCTATCCTCTACCTCCAGGTCTCCAAGGAGGAAGTTCTGGCTTCTGAATCTCCCATTCTGGTGGTTAGGGCACTGAGATCTCCCCTTAGTGATTTCAGCTCAGCAGAAATATCGTCAATGTTTCCTTAAAAGGTATTAGCTCTTGTAAAAATGGTCCTCCGTAAGAGAAGTTGGAGAAGTATTGAAAGGGGTGATTTGCTCCGGGCCCGAATTCTGGTTTTAGATTTTTTGAAGATTTCTCCGGCGTGGATGGTAGGGTGTGCTTCATGCCAGCAGGCCTCATCTCCACTTCCATCTCAATCTACCTCCAAGTGCATTAATATGCACAAAGTACAATGCTGCCAAGTACCGAAGAGTGTTATCTATACTCCAGATGTAGAACAGAACTTTAGATGTTGAATTTGTAGGCTGAAAATAGTTTAAAGACAGGTGGGTAACAGGAGCTCCATGAGAACGCTGCCTCTAGCTGCACTGCATCACGTGACCCGTCCTCCTCATTGCTACAGCTAACTCTTTAAGATCTGAGATCTCCAATGACTTTACTAATTGTAGGATGGGACTTATGTTGAAAGGCAGATACAGTTTTCTGATTCTTGCTGTACAACTAGTTGAGTGTCTTGCAAAATATTGTTGTAAATGTGTATACATGTGCATAATCCTTACATGTCTCTGGCCAGTGGATATGGAGAGGAAGGTGTGTAAGAATGCAAATACTTAGCCAGAATTACAGGTGTGGCAAGTAATAGTTTACTGTGTTCTATAGGCTTCACATTGAATTACATATTTGTGTGGCAAAATGACAGACTGGCTATTGTCAGCAATACCGGGTAGTGAGATGAAATACATGCTTTCCAGCCACCCATGTACAGTCAAATGTACTATGATGGTATCATCAACCTCAACTCATAAAACGAGAACCAATTTGATTTCAAAATTCCCTTTAGTCAGTAGGGGCAGATTTGTAGCTTTAAGCAAGAATAATGATAACATGCAACCTATGCAATGTCTATAACCCCAAAAGTTTAATTTGTGATGTTACATTTTAAGAACTATGTGCCATATATTGTGCCATCAAATGCTGAATTATTTTATCCATATCAAAGTATTTGACGTTTGGTTGATTTATTTATTTGCTTTTGGAAACTTTATAATATAGAGGATTCATAGTACTCATTTTAGCAATGGTCATGATCTGACACGTATTGAAGAAATCAAAATATTACTTAAAGTGCACTGATTCAATGAGATCTATATAGAAACCCAAAATAAAGTGGTAACAGACTGTTATATACAGTATCTTAGATTAATTATAACAATTCAGCAAGAGATTCAGAGCATTATCATTTACTATACACTAAATACCATATATGTGAAAGCTAAACCTGAATGATAAAAGCAGAATCTGCATTTTATATCAGCAGTCCCTTCATTTTATTGTATATGTTAAATGGATGAGTGACAACGATCTACCACTATTAAAAGAAAGATAGTAACAGAAGAGTCATTTTCATTTTAGAGTCCATCTGAAATTGCCAGCAATATATGAGTGAAGATAAATAGATAGATAGATAGATAGATAGATAGATAGACAGACAGACAGACAGACAGACAGACAGACAGACAGACAGACAGATAGATAGATAGACAGACAGATGAGACATAGGAGAGAGAGAGAGAGAGAGATCTACTGATTGTCGACTCACAGCTGGTACACAAGCCATCAACACACCTCCTCCTCTGCTGCTGATGTCAAAAGTTCAATTGTTCTCATACTGAGAATATGGGTGAACAGCTCCCCTCACTAAGTTGGGCACCCTGAAGTTTGGTGTGCCCAGAAAAGGCATTTCTGGAGTAAAAAACAGAATTTAGCTAGGTTCAACTTGTTTTTTTTTTTGTTTGTTTTTTGTAACATACACAGCTTTATGTATTTTCTGTGCTTTTTAGTTTGGGGAAAACAAGATAGCACTATCACAACAGGAAAACAAAATTCATGTTGTGAAAAGCAAGTGGAGAGAAACCAAAATGGTCTGGTGAGAAGAATTTTTCATGTCATATCAGAGGGTTATCTAAAGCATCATACTAAGCATACTCCGAACAGCTAAGGAAATAAACTTTACATCCTTAAATCTGGAACATTTAACAATTTTTTTCATGAAACCTTCAAAAGACACCACTACCTAGCATGTATCACTTCTACCACGAATGTTTCAGGAAAGAAAATCATTCTTTCTAGGCTGTAGGTAAGAGCAAAAAACAAAAAACATGTTAAGTATAGGAATAAAATTAGATGTCTACAGGAAACAATATATGCAGATCTCAGAAAACACAAAAGCTGCCATCACAAAACCTTCTTCGTGTTTAGACATTACCTCCTAGACAATGCATGACAAATTTTAGGCAATTTCGATGAACAACACCAAAACTATCAAGGTGCAAAGTTAGGGGTTTAGCATAGCATAGGCAGCTGTCAAACAACTCTAACTATACTGGTACTACCGTGTCAGTATTACATATGTGTGTGTGTGTGTGTGTGTGTGTGTATATATATATATATGCACACACACACACACAATAATGGGGGTGAGAGCAATATGAGTGGATTACTTCAGTTATTTCACTGCAGGAAATAACTTACAATGACATCACCAGAGTTAAAATAACTTACAAATATACCTACTCTGCAGATGTCATCACTCACTCACTTACTCACTCACTCACTCACCACTCACTCCAGCCTGCATACTAAATTGAACTTTCTCCACAAATCTGTTTCTCACTGCTACTTGCAAGTAACTCAATTAACACTGCAAAGGACATTCAGCTGTTTCAATAGTGTGTAAAACTCCCAACCCATTATTGTGCTACTGTCATTTTCAAGAAAGCTTGCATTCTAAATCACAGTGCCTCATAGTTTGTTTCTCACTGCTTGCTGACACTAACTCAATTAGCACTGCCAAACACATTCACCTGTTTCTCATAGTGTTTGTAACACTTCCAGTCCAATCAGAAACACTTACACTCCCTAAGAACACACACAAACAGTGCTCTCAGTACAGCCTAGAGGTTAGAGTAATGAGCTTTGAGAAGCTTGCTACATCCAGCACACCAAACCTGGATTTGAGTCTCACAACCTTCACTTCCACACTGTGTGACTCAGAACAGGTCACTAAGTGCCTAATGCTCCCAAGTCATCTCTAAAAACTTGCCCAGTTACCAAACATTAAAATAAAGACAGAATAAACAGGAAAAGGATGCAAAACAACAAAGCACTTCTGAAAGCTCTTACCCCATTGTATAAATAGCACACATGATGTGCAGATCGTGGAATATGGGAAATATTGTCACTCCCACAGAGTGAGCTGTGCATTCTCAATCTGCAGGAGTGAGAATATTTTCCATATTCCCTCCTATCCATCATGTATCATATATATATATATATATATATATATATATATATATATATATATACACACACACATACAGTATATACACACACACACACACACACACATATATATATATATATATATATATATATATATATATGAGTTGAAGTAAAAATTATATCTTCACTTGTGACAAGAGTAACAGCACAATATCCAAAATTATACAATGACAAGGAATTTCCTACCTTCTGATTGGTCAGTTGGTGCCTGGGACAGTGATGATATTATACAATACCATCACCGTATCAAGGCTAGGCACACACATGACCGCATATCAGATAAAAATCATACCTCCGCTTCACAAGTTACCAGCTATGGACCATCATCCTAAACAACTTCAACCTCCCCAAACAAAGTTACCACCCCCACAAATGCCAGCCACAACAAATACTGCCTGCAACAATACTAAACAGAAGCAGCTTTTAAATAAAGCACACCAAGTATTTTCTTTTAATATGCTGACACACTAAGCGGCTTCTCAGTCCACCGCGCTCAATGGATTCTTCACTTCCTGCCTCTTAACTCGCTGCTGCACATTTGCCATTGTCCTGCAGTGTTCTCCGGTACAAATGAGAAAAGCCACATAATGTACCAGGAAAACCTAAATCACTGCTTCTGCTATAAAGACACACAATCTGCTGGCTTCTCCTGCTTCTGCAGTACTACCACCGAAAAGTAAATGAAGCTGTGACACCTCAGTTCCATCAGCATGATTATGAAATCTGGACATCGACTGTGTGTCTCACGCACCAATTAAACCATAAAAATAAAAACTCAAACAAATATCAGCTGCATCCCATTTTCACTGGGGAAGAATGGGGAGGAGTCAAAATACCATAAGAAAATGAAAGTGTGAGCAGTGTTATACTGGGCAAAGCACACTGCTTCAGCTAAGAGCTCCATCTAGTGGCAGAAACACATATTGGACTTATTTCTTAAAACATACTCCTCCACCCAGAAAAAATTAAATAAAAATCTTTATTTTTTATTATTTCTTTAGAATTAACAACTGAGTCATTGCATAATTGCAATAATGCACAACAAGGTATGTGTTATCATGTAATACTCTGAACTCCTGGAAGCACCTGGCTCAACTTGTGTTCAAACCCACCCCAGGAGTGACGCTATTACATGATAACACACCCTGTCATGCTATATTGCTTAAATATATTGTTGTTTCTGTTGACCAAGAAATTAAAAAGTGAGCAAATATAGTAATCTGTTTTTTATTTTGATATGTTTAACTGTACTATGCTATCCATTGTCTGAAGTCACATCCTAACACTGCCTGTACTGTACTGTTTTAGTCTCTAACCTCCCAGGTCATGCCTTAAAATAGTCATTTCTATGGCTAGTACACTCACACTGTAAACAAAAACTAAATAAATAAATATTATGCCGGATAAGCACTGTTGTCCATTATTATGAACAATACAGGTGTTTAGAAAACATAAGAGATGAGAGCATCAGCATGACTGGTTCTTACCTTATTTAAATAATGTTAAAACACTTTAAGCATGTGTTTCTCAAAAGAAGCTCATAGATAACATGGAAAGTATTCAGATATATAAGTAAAACTATGGCATAGTAGGTCACAGTATTTACAAATGATTCTCTAATACTATATTGTTACATCATTTCATTTTAAAGTGAGGATATATGATATTTTTATTCAATACACTTTAGTAGATACTTACTTGCTGTGGGGTCCTGGTGAAGACCCAGAAATTAAGAAATCAGCAAATATGTAAGAAGTAAGCACTGTCACCCTAATTTCATGTTGTGAGGTTTACTATGTCCTTATGATTAGGATTTCTAAAATGAACTGATGTAAGTGTTTGATACTGAAATTAGTAGTCTAAATGCTAGTAGTCTGGCTTTCAATCTCTCTAGTAACATCAGTTTATTTGTATTTTAACTTTTATGACCAGGTATACCTAATTCTCCCTGATGAAGCAACATTGAGGGTAAAACATTGGGTTCTTTTTGCTGAATGTGGTTTCTTCCACAAAATATTAATAAAGAACACAAATTAAACAAGGTGATTTTTGGAGTTGGCTGGTTTATGTTGTTTCTATGAAGTATTGAGTTGGTTTGTATTAACTCCCAACCTGAGAATTAAGGAACAATAGCCTAGAGAGTACCAAGGGTTCCTCCCTTTTGTTTGAGTTCCAGCATATGAGTGTGGACCTTGGATCACCCCGAGAACATTGACATCTAACCTATCCTAGTTTGATTGGAGTGCATGAGCACCTTGAGAAAGGGACATACATAACACACAAAGGTGTTGGTGTTTGGGACTATCATGGATACTGAATGGACTTTTTGGACTGTTACCATTTGGGTGAGCTTCATTAGTAGTTATACTGTGATTAAAATTGAATGTGTTTCTTTCTCAGTGCTGGCGTACAGGGTAGTAATGGTCACATTTGAGGAGATAGGAACTAGTCTAGAAACAAGGCAGACATTTTGTGCATTTATGGAATCTAAACAAAAGAAATTGGTGAGCGCCATAAGAGGCAAAAACATTTAGAACTAGGCACCATTGAAAGTGATAGCACTAAAAAAACATAGAGGGTCAGCACAAAGTCAAACTTTAATAGCAGTATAACAATATGGAAAAACACACAAATAATGGCAACAATCTCACCAATCTCTCAGTGGAGTGTGGACATGATGGAAAATACAGTGCCATGCAGACAATTGGGTCTCTCAGTAGGTGCAAATTCACTGAGTCGGTGTGTTAGTCAAACAAACATAGCATGGTGTTAAATCAGGCTTCAACACCTAACTAGAAATGGATTGCCTTCATGCAAAAGGGATGATTTCTAGGTGGATAATAACCTAAAACACCCGCAAAAAGTTAAACAAAGGCATAAATACCTAAAAGCGCCTAAAAGCTAAAACTCGCGCACAGCTGAATGACCCTCTGCATGCACATACTTCGGGTATGTCTTACATAGCGTACCGCCTCGCTGAAGAAGATCGTGAGATGGTCACTACGTAAGCATACGCTTATGCCTTTGTTTAACTTTTGTGGGTGTTTTTGGTTATTATCCACCCAGAAATTGGCTTTTGCATGAAGGCAATCCATTTCTATTTAGAGTTGAAGCCTGATTTAACACCACGCATGTTTGTTTGGACTAACATGCTGACTCAGTGAATTTGACAGAAGTAAAATAATTGTTCTAGCACTAAATTCTCTGACAAAAGTAGGAATATAAAGCAAATAGTTAACAGAAACACATTGCTCTCTAGTATGTTCCTACTAGGTCAGTCCTGCACAAAATTACCCCCCAAAAAAAAAACCTTGACTTGAATTAATGACAAAGCCTCCTCTTGGCTGCATTAACATACAGGGTGTAGTATATCTTGGAGTCTCTCCCTCCTGACTTTATATGACATAACAACAATGCCTCTGGCGCTTTACCTCCTGCTAAATTAGTTCCTTAAATCCACAGCACTCACCATGTACATTGGGCTGTACTAACCTGCAATATGTACCACTACATGAGAGATAGCTTGCAATTGTAAATGGACCAATTGCTATTATTTCTTGTATTTTTGTCTCTGTACTTGTGCACCCATACTCTGTAACTACCTTTCTGTATTGTCCTCTTGTCAAAGTGGAACCTTTGAAAAGAGCATTTTGCTCAAAGTTTATGTCAAATGAAGAAATAAATAAAAATAAGTTTAAAAATATTAGGATGTACTGCATGAGGATAGCAGATTTTGAAGAAACCATGATTCTTGCCTCAAACAAATCTAAACCCCAAAGGACAGGTTGGCCCATATGGACCATTAGAGGAACCAGCACAAGGACAGCAATTAGTGTTTGGATCACTCAGATCAGGAATGAAACCTTGCTCTAAATGTTGTGACTGCAGCAGTAGTAAGAAGGCATATGTGAACATCATAATATGAATCACAGATACTGGATCAATGAACACATCTCTTATGATACTGATGAGTTGTGCATCTCCTTACCTGCCCATTTAGCAAAGTTTATATGGGAAAACCACTGCTGACTAAAAACTAGGACAGGAGAACATAAGAGCAATATAAGGAACAAGAATAAGAAATCTACCATGGTGTCACACTTTAATAAAGGCAAGGCATAGTGTTGCCATGCTGACATTTTGGGGGATAGCAGTAGAAAATAAGTACACGAGGGAGAAATTGGGACATGGAATGAAGTACAAGAGAGAGTTTTGGAAATATACCATAGGGACACTAGATAAAGAGTAGGAATGAATGAAGATAAAGAGTGGCATGTATGCTGGTACAGTAAAATGCATTATATATTGTGATAGTTGATCTGATGGCAATTGATTGTATTCAGTCTAGAGCTAAGTAAAATTTATTTTACACCAGTGAAATTCTAACAAAATTCTGATATTGCTTCCATGAAATCTCACCACACGTATGAGAAAATATTGCAAAATTTGGCCAAAATTCTGATTTTTAAATCTAATTTAAGAATGTATTTGTGCCCATTGCACCAAATTTGGTATGATGACTTATAGTGGTGCCCAATGTCAGGTCACTATCTTGAGTGATTAACCATGAAGAATAGTCATGCACATCACTGTGCACTAGCCTTTCTTCTTGCAAGATGCCAGATAGCCACTGGAGCTCACTAACATAATGACTTATGGAAGCTCATGCACATGCAGCATGGTTTCTGTAAAGTACCACCTGCTGACTCTAACAGTCCTGTAGATAATGATCTATATTATTACTACTATGTAAAAACAGTGGCATCAAGTGAGCCAAGCCTTAAAACTAGTTGTGACTTGGGCCATTGTGACAGGTGTTTTGAGGTGGAAGTCTAGGTTTGCTGGCAAAGCACTTAGCTTCACCTGAACTCTTTTCTTCTAGGTTTGCTTGTATGGACAGAGCAAGGAACAATATTTCAGGTTGTGCTTACAGGTTTCGTTATTTTTACTGCTTTTCTCTGTAGCAAAGTGTTTTTTGCAGGGTATATCTTTGTGAAATTGTTACAGGTGGTGCTTTCAGGATTTGTTACTTTTTATCTGTCATAAGGCTAAGCTTTCAGGGCTAATTACAGGAGCATATACTAGATACAGACTGAGAGATAATGACTGCATTTGTTGTTGGTTGATTGTTTCTTCTCTTACCTCCTTGTTTCTTTGTCTGTGGTTCTTCTTTTCGGGAGAGAAGAGGCCCAACCACCCAACCCCATCCCCAACCACCCCATACTACACTCCTTTTATAGATTAGCAAATCATGACATTTTCTGTAGCAAAGCATGAACAGGAGGATCAGAGGGTATCCACAAAATGACTTCACTTACAGGGGCACAATTAATATAACTTGTTATAAAAAGTTATACAAAAACAAACAAACAAAACAAACAAAAAAAAATACAAAAAAAAAGAATCAAGTTTGTGCTTTAATTTGTCTTCAAATTACCTGGACCAGGTTATAAACTCAGCAACTAAACTGGAATGGATATTATTAACTGCAGGTACGCGGGACATTTTTCAAAGGAGCAGTTATATAGGATTTAGGATGTTGTCCTACATGCTGGACCATCAGAGTTCTAAGGGCTCAGCTCTGGGCAGCATGGGTGGAGGCTACGTACCTCAAATCACATATTCTGGAGGAAATATATTACAAGAACTACCCCTATTTCCCCAACATCCACCTGAAGCACCCACGACTGCAGAAGGCAGTTACTCGGGAGGTTGGCATTTGTTAGAAGGGACAAATCGAAGTGCCTCATCACCAGTGCTCACCAACTTATCACCTTCACAAACCACATAAAACTACAAACAGGTATATGCCTCTATCTCAGAAATTAAACAAAGGGGTAGAGGACACTGCAAAGCAGGGCACTGCAGCACAGGAACTAACACTTCAAAACTCAGCCAAAACAGGGACCAAAACAAAAAAAAAAGAAATCCAAAACACTTCTGATCATAGGAGACACCATGATTCAGGTATTTGATACCTACCTCTGGTCGGGGTAATGGTCAGATGTCTCCCAAGTACATTAGTGTGGAGAGACACCAAAATCATTGCTAAAATTGTGCAGGAAGCAGAAGACAACATTGACATCCTGGTACACATAGAGACAAATGATCTCACCAGCTGGTCAGTTGTGGAGATCAAGTAACATCTGGCCAGGCTGGATAAACTGTCATCCATTTCATTCAGCATCTCTTTCCTGAGATGCTGCTGGTCTGGGAGAGGGGACGATGGACAGAAGGTTAGATAAGTAGAGATGGGAGCTAACGTGTGGCTCAGGGATGGAGCCAGGAAAAGGATACAAATTTGTATGTAACTGGCAATGGTGGGAGCAAAGTTCTTTAAATTCAATGGACTGCATCTGACTAAGGAGGAGTTGGTGCATTGGGGCAGAAGTTTGATGTATTTGCAGAATATTTAAACAAGCAAATAGGAGAGGGTGCAGCACCTGATACATCGAACAGGAAGAACACTCTCCCCTCAGCTAGTGATCAAACAGGAGTTCAACATATCTGTAGTTCATTTGCATCACCAGGTAAGGAAAAAGGTCCAGCTCTGCATACAATGCAGGGAAAAGCTGGACCTCACCCCACAACTAGTGCACCAAAATATGGCCAAAGGAAAATCATGTACACAATGCCGCAGTCTGGGAAACAAATCCCAGACCTGGAGGCAACAATGACAGAGGCTAAACTGGACATAGTAGCCATTAGCAAGACATGGTTTACCAGTAACCACACTTGGGAGACTTCAGTACCTGGCTATGTACTATTCCAGAAGAGACCGAGGTGTAAAAGGTGGGGGGCAGAATGGCGTTTATGTGAATGAAAATATCAAGCTACAGAAATTCAGAATACAAATAAGGAAGAAGAACTGTGGTTCACCCTGGAAACAGAAATGGGATAGCCATATAAATTGAGGTTGTCTACAGGCTCCAGACCAGGGTAGGACATAGAGTACATTACTGTTAGAAGATATACAAAACATGGCAGCTAAAGAGGAGGTTCTGATAATGGGAGACTTCAACATGCCAGATACAGATTGGTCAATGCCAACAGGAACATTCACCAGTAGGCAAGTAGTGGATTTCTGTGGGGAGGGCTTCAAACAATTAGTACAACAACTAACAAGAGACAGGGCTATCTTGGATCTAGTACTGACTAATGGGGAAAGGATCACAGATCTCTAGGTAGAAGGTCACCTGGGGCCAGTGACCATCACATGGTATGGTTCAATTTGACCACTAGAACTAAATCATCCCATTCTAAAGCAAAATATGGGACTTCAGAGGAGCTGACTTTGATAAGATGGCCAACAGAGTTAAGCTAGCCCTGGCAAGAAGAAATACAGGTGAGGGGTACAGGCAAAGTGGACAAGCATTAAGGATGCAATATTGAAGCAACATCCCATTGTGTTAGGAGAAAGGCAAGAGCAAAGAAGGTGGAAACCACTTTGGTTCTCAAAATAGTAGCAGAAAAGATCAGAACCAAAAGGTTGGCCTTCAGGAAATAAAAGGGAACACAGTGGGATGAAGATAGGAGACATATCAAACTTCCCTAAGGGAAGCGAGGAAGGCAGTAAGGTAGGCAAAGGCCCAAAACTGAGGAAACACTAGCATGAACAGTAAAAGAAGGGACAAGACTTTCTATAGATACATTAATGAAATGGGAAAGTCGAGGAGGTATTGCTCAGATCAAAGGGAATAAGGGGAGTGTGGAAGAGGACCAGGAAAAGCATTTATCCTAAATAGATACTTCTGCTTAGTATATACAGAGGAGAGAGTAGGGCAGGGCCCACGGCTCAGCATCATGGACATTGGGGGAGAGAGATGTGTACAAGTCCCTTCACAAATGAAAGGGTCCTACAAGAGCTCACTAAGCTCAAGGTGGACAAGACAACAGAACCTGATGGCATACATCCCAGGGTACTAAGGAGCTATGGGTGGAACTAACAGAGCCATTAGCAGAATTGTTTAGTGAGTCTCTGAGCACAGGAGAGGTCCCAGAAGACTGGAGAATGGCTCATGTGATCTCGCTTCACAAGAGTGACAGGGAGGAGGCAGGGAACTACAGACCAGTCAGTCTTACCTCAGTGGTGGGCATGATTATGGAGGCACTCCTTAAGGAAAGGATAGTACAACACCTGGAATCTAGAGCACAGGATCCAAGACAGCATGAGTTTACAACAGGAAGGTTCTGTCAAACTAATCTCATAGATTTCTTTGGCTGAATAACCAGAGTGGTGGACCAAGGGGTTGCAGTTGATGTCACCTACGTGACTTCAGCACAGCTTTGGATACTGTTCCACACAGAAGATTGATTAATAAGCTGGATAGGCTTGGGGTGGGTCAGAAGTTGGTCAACTGTGTGGCAAACTGGTTGGCGGACAGAAAACAGAGATTGGTAGTAAATGGTACACAGTCAGATGAGATGCAAGTTACAAGTAGGGTGCCTCAGGGATCAGTCCTGGGGCCAGTATTCTTCAATATCTTCATCAGTAACATTGAGGAGGGTCTGAAGTGTGTCAGGGAGGAAGGGGAGGAGGGCAACACAGAGTCATTATGGGTGCAGCTCCATGACTCCAAAGACAGGACCCTCAGGAAGAGAGTGGTGTACAGGCCACCCTCTCCAGTCTAAGGAGTTGGACAGGGATCTAGCAGGGCAGATCAGAAAGACCTGTGGAAGGGCAGTACAGTGATTGTAAAGACTTCAACCTGCCTGGGGTGGATTATGGTACCCGGCCACCACAAACAGGCAGGATCAGGCACTCTGGATGCCTTCCAGGACAGTTCCTATTGCAGATGGTCAACAAGCCAACCAGGTTAGGGAACACCCTTGACCTCATGCTGGCAAATGGTGAGTCTGTGAGGGAGATGAGGGCGGAGAAACCACTGGGAGGGAGTGACCACCACTCAGTATGGTTCAAGATAAACATGGGGAAAAGGTATGATCAACCACAAGAGTGTTAGATTTTAGAAGGCCGACTTCCTGGAGAATGGAAGAAATAGTACAGGGTATCTGACCAAGATCAGTCCAGATATGGACATTTATCAGAGGTGGGATGTGATTAAACACGGCATTGAGGAGGCAACCACAACATGTACAAGGGTCCAGAGTAAGAGGGTGAGGCCAAGAAGCCTAGCTGGGTAAGCAGGAAGTAATGGAGAAAGTAAGAAGGAAAAGAGCCACCTTCAGAAGGTACAAAAGAACAGAGAGGGAGGACAGAGAGAATACCTAAGGGAATCAAGGAGGTGACAAGGGCAGTCCTGGCAGCCAAGGCATCCTGGGAACTCAGGCTAGCACAGGCATTATGATGTGGAGAAGGACTTCTTCAGGTACCTCAGGAGAAAAGGAGCTGAAAAAGAAAAATTGTGAGGAGTAAAAGAGGAGGGTGGGTGGTGGTGGAAACAAGGGCAAACAGGAAGAAGCATTTAATGAGTACTTCTGCTCAGTTTTTACTAAAGAGAAGGGGGAGCATTACCCATGGGAATGGGGGTGGGTATGGGAGGAGAAGAAGACAGACAGGAGATCCCAGTGGACAGGGTACTTGAGGGCTTGAAGGCACTGAGGGTGGACAAGGTGCAGGGGCCAGATGGCATACACCCCAGTGTTCTCATGAGAGCTAGTCGAAGTTCTGGCAGAACCCCTGGCAGACCTGTTCAATGCCTCCCTGGTCTAGGGTGTGTACCACATGACTGGAGGATGACATATGTGGTGCCTTCCACAACAGCAGCCCAAGGATGAGCCAGGTAACTACAGACCAGTAGGCCTCACATCCATTGTGGGAAAGCTGATGGAGACAATCCTGAAGGACAGGTTGGTTTCTTTCCTTGAGACAAACGGGCTGCAGGACAGCAGGCAGCATGGGTTTGTCTCAGGCAGATCCTGTCAGACTAACCTGGTGGAGAACTATGATTGGATAACCAGGCAATTAGACAGGGGCCATGCAGTAGATGTTCTGTACCTAGACTTTAGTAAGGCATTCAATTCAGTACTAAATGGGAGGCTAGGTAGTAAGTTGGAAGGCACAGGGCCAGGGAGAAGATGGTGGGATGGGTAGCAAACTTCCTGCAGGGAGGCAGCAAAGGTGATGGTTGAGAGGAGCTTTCGTTGCCTGGGCAGTGATAAGTGGGGTGCCACAAGGATCTGTACTAGGGCCAGTGTTATTTGGGGTCTTCATAGCAGATATTTCTACAGGCATCAAGAGCAAGATCAGTCTGTTTGCAGATGACACCAAGATGGGAGCAGTAGTGGATGACCTGGAGGGCTAGCAGGGGTTGCTGGATGATCTTGTTAGATTGGAGACCTGGAGAGACACTGGCAGCTGGGGTTCAATGCTAAGAAATGCAAGGTGCTGCATTTTGGGCAAAAACCAAGGAAGAGCTACCAGCTAGGGGAGTTCAGCTGGCCCAGGCGGAGGAGGAGGAGAAGGATCTGGGGGCATAAAGGGAGGAATGAACAACTCCATGCAGTGTGAAAGGCAGCAGCAAAGGCAAATGGATGATGGGTTGTATTGCCAGAGGCATTTCCCAGAAGGGGAGGTGATCCTGCGCTATATAGGTCACTGGTTAGACCACACCTGGGTACTGTATGCAGTTCTGGTGGCCAAACCTGAAAAGGACATTAGGTTGCTGGAGTTTGTACAGTGCAAGGCAACTAAAATGATCCATTGGCTGGGGACTTGCCCTATGAGACTAGGCTGAGGGAGCTGAACATGTACTGCCTGAAGGAGAAGGGATAAGGGGACATGATTGAAACCTTCAAGCACATGAAGGAAAGAAATAGGACAGACACAGAGGGACTTTTCCAGTTAAGGAAGGAGAGGGACACCCATGGTCACAGTCTGAGGTTGGCAGGGAGAAGGTTCAGGTGGGGAAATGAGGAGACACTTCTTTACGGAGATGGTGGTGACAGGGTGGAATGCATTACCAGAGGAAGTGGTATCCTGTAGTACAGTGTGCTGCTTCAAAATGGGATGGGACAGGGTGAGGAATGGGTCAAGGGAGGGAGGGCACTGCAGTCTAGGGCTGCTAGCTGCACAATCGAGCAGACTTGATAGACTGTAAAGCCTTTATCTGCTGGCACGTTTGTATGTTCATATGTTCATATGTTCATATTGCAGATGAACTGGAGGTAAGATCTGCCTGTTTGCAGATGACACCAAGATCTGCAACACAGTAGATGATCCAGATGGGGTATGCAGAACAAGAAGAGATCTAGAAAAACTGGCAAATGGTCAGAAAAGTGGCAACTGGGGTTTAACGCTAATTATAAAAGGGTCTGAGAAATGGAGCTTTCTTATTGGATGCAAACATTCTAACAGCCTTTGTTAATCTTTATTAACATACATGTACAAGCTAGCCATATGCTGAACAAGGTTTAACACTGTTTAAAAACATTTTTATTATAATAGCAATAAAGCACTCCCAGGATTAGGTTAATGGTCAGTTAATCACCTTCTAGGGCATGTGGCACCGGCTACACCTTGTGCCACAGTACACCCCTAGAAGGTGATTAACAGACCATTAACATAACCCTTGGTCGTGCCTTATTGCTTAAGACATGTAAGATCATGCATATAGGGAAGAGAAACCCTGAAGCAAACCTATAGGTTGGGAGGAGTTGCTGGCAGTCACAAGGAAGAGATAGAGTTGGGAATCATCATCACAGATGACCTGAAATCATCCAAGCTGACCACTAAAGCAGTAAGCAAGGCTAGAGTGATGTTGGGGTGTATTAGTAGGCGTGTCTGAGCCATAGAGGAAGTTAATAATCCTATTTACAAGACACTGGTTAGGCCTGATCTGGAGTACTGCATGCAGTACTGGAGACCACACCTGCACAAGAACATTAACAAAATGAAGGCAGTCCAGAGAAGGGCATCCCGAATGGTGCAGGGACTGCACCAGAAAACATATGAGGACAGATTAACAGAGCTTAATATGAATACCCTAGAGCAAAGGAGGAGAAAGGTGATATGATTGAAACATTCAAACATCTTAAGGGCATTAACAAGGTGAAAACGTCTAACATGTTTCAATATAAGAAAAATAGCAGAACAAGAGGACACAGCTTGAGATTAGAGGAGGCCGATTAAGGGTAATGTGAGGAAGTTCTTTTCACAGAAAGGGTGGTGGATGCATGGAATGGCCTACTTCAGGAAGTGGTGGATATGAATACAGTGTAGGGCTTCAAACAGGCATGGAATAGGCAAAAAGGTTGCAATACAGATGAGTATGAATAAATAGGCCATTGATAGAGTAAAGGCCATGGCACATTCATAAGGTGAAAAAATGAGCAGACGGGATGGGCCTTGTGGTCCTTATCTGCCTATCTATTTAGGAGAGATGCTTTTCCTTGGTCCTCCTCCACACACTCCTCCTTTTCTCCTTTGATCGTAGCAATACCCCTCTGGACTTTCTCCTTCCACTAATGTATCTATAGAAAGTCTTGTCCCTTCTTTTACTGTTTGTGCTACTGTTTCCTCGATTTGGGCCTTTGCCTGCCTTACTGCCTTTCCTGTTTCCCTTACAGTAGGAAAGTTTGGTATGCCTCCCTATCTTTGTCCAGCTGAGTTCCTTAGACTTCTAGAAGGCCAGCCTTTTGGCTCTGACCTTTTCTGCTGCTGTTTCCAAGAACCAAAGTGGCTTCTCATTCTTTTGCTCTTGTTTTTCTTCCTAACACAATGGGATGTTGCTTCAAGTGTTGCATCTTAATGCTTGCCCACTTTGCCTGTACCACCTCACCTGTATTTCTTCTTGCCAAGGCTAGCTTAACTCTGTTGGCCATTTTATCAAAGTTAGCTCCTCTGAAGTCCAATATTTTTGCCTTGGAATGGGATGATTTAGTGCTAGTGGTCAAATTGAACCATACCATGTGATGGTCACTGGCCCTCAGGTGACCTTCTACCTGGAGATCCGTGATCCTTTCCCCATTAGTCAGTACTAGATCTAGGATAGCCTTGTCTCTTGTTAATTGTTTTACCAGTTGTTTGAGGTCCTCCTGCAGGAATCCACTATGATGTTCCTGCTGGTGTTGACCAATCTGTATCTGGCATGTTGAAGTCTCTGATTATCAGAATCTCCCTTTAGCTGTCATGTTTTGTATATCTTCTAACAGTGATGTGTCTATGTCCCCGGTCTGGAGGCCTGTAGACAACCTCAGTTCATATGACTGTCCCATTCCTGTTTCCAGGGTGACCCACAGATCTTCTGTCTTCTTATGTGTATTCTGAATTTCTGTAGCTTTGATCATTTTCATTGATATAAAGGGCTACCCCCCTCCTTTTGCACCTCAGTCTCTTCTGAATAGTACATAGCCGGGTACTGAAGTCTCCCAAGTGTGGTTACTGGTGAACCATGTCTTGCTAATGGCTACTATGTCCAGTTTAGCCTCTGTCATTGTTGCTTACAGGTCTGGGATCTTGTTTCCCAGACTGCGTGCATTTGTGTACATGATTTTCCATTGGCCAGATTTGGGTGCATTAGTTGTGGGAGAGGTCAGGCTTTTCCACTGTGCATCATATGGGGAGCCAAACCTTTTTCCTACCTGGTGATGCAAATGAACTACAAACATGCTGAACTCCTGTTTGATCACTAGCTGAGGGGAGGGTGCTCTTCCCAATCAATTTATTGGGTGTTGTACCCTCCCCATTGGCTAGTTTAAATATTCTGCAAAGAAGTCAAACTTCTGCCCAATGCACTGACTCCCTCTTAGTCAGATGCAGTCCATCAAATATAAGATCCTTCCTCCCAAAACTGTTGCCAGTTACCTACAAATTTGTTTCCTTTTCCTGGCACCAGCCCTTGAGCCACACGTTTAGCTCCCCTATCTCCCTTCTCTGACCTTCTGTCTGTGTGCCCCCTCTCCCAGACTGTCAGGATCTCAGAGAAGGAGATGCCAGATGAAATGGATGACAGTTTGTCTCAGTCTGGTCAGGTGTTCCTTGGTCTCCACACCAGACCGGCTAGAAGATCGTTAGTCCCTATGTGTACCAGGACATCAATGTTTTCTCCTGCTTCCTGCATGATTTTAGCAATGTGGTCAGTGTCTCTCCATGCTGATGTACCTGGGAGATATCTGATCATTACCCCTGGCTGGAGGTAGGTATCAACTCCCTAAATCATGGAGTCTCCTATGATCAGAAGTGTTTTGGATTTCCTTTTGCTTTTTTTTTGTTTTGGTCCCTGTTTTGGGTGAGTTTTGTAGCGCTAGCTCCTGTGCAGCAGTGTCCTGCTCTGCAGTATCCTCTACCACTTTGTTTGATTTTGGAGAAAGAGGCAGATACCTGTTTGTAGTTTTTCTATGGTTTGTGGCAGTGATGTGTTGGAGAGCACTGAGTGATTGCCCTCCGACCACCTGCCAACCTCCTGGACCAACTATCCTCTGTGGTTGAGGTGCTTCAGTTGGATGTTGTGGAAATGGCAGGCAGTTCTCATCATATATTTCCTCTTGAATATACGATTTGAGGCACACAGTCTCTGCCCAAGCTTCCTGGAGCTGAGCCCTTAAATCGCCAATGGTCCAACATGGTGACAGCAGCCTAAATCCTGTACAACTGCCCTTTGAAAAGTGTCCGCAGTGCCTGCAGTTAGTAATATCCATTCCAGTTGAGCTGTTGCATTTATAACCTGGTCAGAGTAATTAGAAGGAGGAAAATGAAAGCAAAGTTTGATTTTTGTTTTGTTTTTGTTTTGTATAACTTGTTATAACAAGTTAAATTATACGCCCCTGCAAGTGAGGTCACTGTTGGATACCTCACTGATCCTCCCTTCCTGCTTTGCTACAGTAAATGTCATGACTGTGCTCTATAAAAAAGAATGTAGCATGGGGTGATTGGGGATGGAGGTGGGTGTCTGGGCCCTTCCTGCCAAAAGGAAGAACCACGGATGAAGGAAACAAGGAGGTAAGGGCAGAAACAATCAACCAACAACAAATGCAGTAGCTGTGAAAGCTTAGCCTAATGATTGATAAAACTGTAAACTCTGTAAGCACCACCAGTAACAATTTCACAGAAGATATACCCTGCAAAAAAACATTTTGCTACAGAGAAAATAAAGCAGTAACAGAAAATATACCTTATGAAAAACAATTTGAATCAGAGAAGATTACAGCATTAATCTGTAAGCACAAAAATGTAACAAACCTGTAGGCACACCCTGTGATAATGCAGCAGAAAGTATACCGAGCAACAGATAATTTGAATTAGAGAAGATTACAGCAGTAAAATGTAATCAAAAATAGTATTAAACCTTGTGAGCGCAAAAGAAAATAATAACACACAGTAAATCTGCCTAGCAAAAAGAAACCTAATCTTTTCCTTGCTCTGATAAAGTTGTTCCATGCTCTGTCCTTACAAGCAAACCTAGAAGAAAATAAGCTCAGGTGAAGCTAGTTGCCTTTGAGTAGCTAACCTAGTCTTCCACAACTCCTGTAACTTGCAATTTATATAATCCACTACCTTTCTATTTAGCAGTTTCTAAGACTCTTCCAAAAAGTATGTATATACATTTTCAAAAAGGCTGGCTAAGGTGTAAGCATAGCTTTATTTTCAGAAATGTTCAAATTAATTATAAATTGCCAGACTTTGAACTACTATAACTTCCCCATGCACTTTCCAAATGTCAAACTTGCATCCTGTTAGGGACATTTCAAACAGCATGCATTACACTTGTCAGTTCTATAGCTTTAAGACTCACAGAGTGATGGCCAATTAAACCATTTTGGAAAATTCTACAAAATTTAGTGAAATTTAATGAAATTTCATGAACATTCTGCAAAACCTGAGTTTGCTAATTTCACCCAGCCCTAATCCTGCACTGCACTACTATAAGGATTATTGTTTAAACATGAACAATTTTATGGTTTCTGTGGGATTGAGCAACACTACAACATTTCCATACCCCCAAAAATCCATCAACCCTCCTTCCATCTAATCCTGATGATATGGAGAACATTATTTGGTATTTATTTATTTATTTAGTTAGTTTTGTTGACTGTAAAGGAGGACTAGACAATTTTTACCTATTTTCAGCCTTGTCCCGGGTGGGGGGATACAGATGGATGCCAACTGAAACTGAACTAGATTTTAAGCTGTTGGTGGTATTTTTAGTGAATGGGAGAAATTTGGTCAAAACACCAGGAAACTTCCCTACTGGCCTGTAGGGATACCACTGACTGATGTCTGAGGAGAAGGCTGCACGTTTGGATGAGGGGATGAACTATGTGGAGAACCTGTGGAGGTAGAGGCCTCTATGAGCAGGGTTTCTGATGATAAGGAGCTATATGAGTCTGCTCCAGCAACAGATTTGTCCGAGGTCAAGTCCTTGGAAGAATTGATTTAGAAATGGATGCAGACATGGAGATCGGGAGGATTTTCACCCGACTAAGAAGCATAACTAAAATAAAGCATCAGCTCACCTGGAGCAAATTATGGAAGAAAAGAGGATGTCTGTTCAACAAATCTTGGAGGAAGATGATGAAAGGCAAATGGAGGAGTGAAGGAGAGAATCAGGCCACAGAAGGAACCCAGAACCTGGTACAAGCACTAATGGCAGGAGGAAAGGACCATGGGGAAAGAAAAATATATTTGCACAAGGATGTCGGCCAGGCAAGCGATTGTTCATGCATTTGTATTAACCACAGAGGAAATGCCAATGGAGGAAAGGTCCCAGGGCCTGCACTTAGGGGCATGAGCTGGAAACAAAGATCGGATGGTTGGTGGGAACTGGAGGAGGAATGGGTCTCCATTTCTCAAAGTGGTAATGTACCAAATGGCAATAACAATAAAATAAAAGCATGGAAGAATTGGTAACTGGGTCAAGTGATCTTGTACTGTTGGGGACTGATAGGGATGGGGGTCAGGCAAGTAAGGATATTACTCGGGAGAAACAGAATGGAACAGAAAGAGGCAAAGAGCCCCAACTGAAAATGAAGTCTCTGATGGGGAGGAAGGGGAAAATAGTCAGGTGTGACTAGTCATAGAAACAAGGCCCACTGGTTCCCAGCCTGTGGGAACTAACAATACAAGAGGGGCACACTGATGTCTTATTCCAAGGCACTGATAAGTAGAAACACAGCAGAAGAACAAAGGAGCAATCCCCAGGGGTAGGGGAGACCAGGCCCACCTCCTGCAGCAAGCTATATTGAATCTCCCCAGGAGAGTTGTAGTACATCTTCATCACAAAGGTGGTCTGGAGGTTTCCCAGGCAGGGTCTATGTGGGAAGAACCCTCTCTTAAAAGGTTCTATGAAATTTATTACAAGAGAAATATACATATTAATCACGTTTCAGGGAGGATGTATTCAATGTTAGTTTTAGACTGATGAGGGGTCTGGAAAGATTCTGGCAGAAGTATAGCCTGATGAAGTTCTGCCATTGTGGGCCCCTTTCAGCCATCCCCTGACCAAACCCATGATGAAAACCATAACTATCAGTGTCAGTGGCTCAATAGGTAGCACACTCACCTCTGAGGCCAGGAGATCAGAGGGCTGTGGGTTCAGTTCCCACATCTGGCACTTGGGTTAATATCCCAGTACTGACACTGTAGTGCAGCATGAGAGGGTGCTGTACTTCTGAGGTGCCATCTTTCAGATGGGCGTTAAACTGAGGTCCCATCTACCTGGATTGGTGGTAGTTCAGGTGGATGTTAAAGATCCCATGGCACTTTTCGAAAAGACAGGGGAGTTTCCCGTGTCCTGGCCAAATTTCCCTCATTCACTAAAAATACCACCAACAGCTTAATCTGGTTCAAGGTCAATTGGCATTCATCTTTATCCCCTCCCCAGGTGTGCCTGAAAATAGGCAGGATTTGTCTAGTGCACTTACCGGTCCAACAAAAACTAAATAAAAAAACTATTCTATTTCGGACTGAGTGTGTACATGTGGGTGATATCTCACAGTGGTTGAATCAGAAGTGAGCCCCCAAGCAATAATAGATACAGAATTTCTCTAGACAGGGAATGGAGATTCAAAGTGAGACTACACCGTACATCAAATGGAATCAAACATATTCCAAATAATTTCTTCCTGGGCAGGGATGGGGTGGTTTTCTACCTAGACCAGCCAAAAACCTGTTTCAGGTGTCAGTCAAGATCGCATCTTTCAAATGTCTGTGATGCTATCAGGTGTGGTCTGTGTGGAAATAGAGGGCATAGTAATTGACAGTGCAATAACCACATGTACTGTATCCTATGTGAGGAATATGCCATTTATATCAAACTGCCTTGAGTAGCAAGAAACAACTCATGTAGCATGAATCCAGAAGCTTTATTAACAAGGCAAAACAAGGGAATCAAGGAAGGAGCCTTTTGTACCCCATGAGAAGGGAGGCTGGACTCTGGGGACCCCCTTCCTCCCTCTGAACCCCTAGCCAGGACAAATGATTGGATCGACCAGTTGAGCAGACAGAGAGGAATGGAAGAGGAAAGCCCTCAGCCGGGATAAGGGTACAGGCAGAAGAAGCAAGAGAAGTCATTATCCAAGAGAGGAAGAAGCCTTGGAGGAATGAGTAAGAGAAGACCTGAGAAAGATAATAGAAGAAATGCCCCTCCCTCAAAGAACCAGACAGTGCAAGGAGCAAGGAAGAAGAATGAGTCTGAAAAGCAACAAGGGGTTGCACAAGACATAAGACTGGGAAACTCTTCGAAGTTTTGGGAGATCAAAAGAGAAGAAAACACCATGGGCAATGAGGACTTGGATGCAACATCCTCTGTTCATTCAGGGCAACAAAACACTGAGAAACCAATCAGTCGCCGGGGCAAGTGTGAAGAAAAAAAGAAAATAAGACAAATATCTTAAGGAAAATTAGTTATGGAAATGTTTGTAAACAAATAATGTATGGTTTTGTTTTCCTTGGATTCTGCAAATGTTTACAGTGTACTGAATGGGGGCAAAAGGGAGGCAGTGTGGACTGAGTTAAGGGGTTTGGCTTGTGAGGTCATTTTGCACAGGAGGCATGGTTGAATTCTACGCTTCCTGTGTCACAGGCACAAAGAGAATGGGTGTGGGAACCATCTTATTCGTCATTTGGGAAGAAGAGAGTGGATGGGGTTGGGATCCTGTTCTTGGATATGGAGTTGAAATTAAAAAATAGTTGACTTACAGCCAGGAGGGAACTAATGTTGGATGCCTATGGTATGGTCAGCTAAGTAGCTTTATAGTGGTGTATGTATCCCAGATAAAAGCTGAGCGAGTGCAGTTGTTTGAAGAGGTGCAACCATTCATGTGTACATCTAGAAATGTGTATTATGGAGGATTTTAACTGTTCTTTGGATATATTAGAATGGAAAAACTTGGGGAAAAACATCTATTGGGACTCACAAGTCTTGCAAGAATTGATGGGAGTGGTTGAACTGAAGGATGTGTTTATTAAAGCGGTACCACCAGCTAAATTTACTTTTCTAGAGGCAAACTATTCTCAAAATTGACTATGTGTTGTAAATAACAGAATAGAGATTTTTTTATTAATCCTGGTGGGTCCACTTGTCAGCCATCAGCCCAGGTCATGCCCTGGGACTTCCACTGCCATCTACTGCCTCCCCAGTCACCCCCGCTTACCTCCCAAAGGGCGGGCTGCGCATCAGTCCCTCATCCGTGCCATGGAACAAATATCTAGTCAGGGATGCGGCGATGGCAGCTAATCGAAGCCCCAGGAGGGCTTCACTTAGACAATGGACCCACCCACCTACTCCTGTTTACCTGGTTTTTCTTAGTGGCGGGGACTTGCAATGATGCCTGCATCCACCCTGCCTCCTTGTTCACTAGCGCTGGTAGTGTGAGTGGCTCCCAGCCTCCACCAGGGGTCCTCATTGTGCTGGACACTTCCACCCCTCCACCCAGAGAAGCAGAGCTGTCCATGGATGCTCTATCCTTCTCTCCCAGCCAGCCCTCTGATGACCTAGGTCCATTACCGAACCTGGGTCGTCATCATTAAAGTGGAAATCCAACAGCTGTGCCGGTGGGCTGGTGACAGATTAGAGATTTTAAAGACATCCATTATTCCAGGTTCTTTTTCTGATCACTTTGTGACAAAACTATATTATGCGCTGAAACAGGCATACAACAGCCAAAATCAAGGTGGAAGATGAATGCAGCCAGTTTTGAAGAAAGAACAGTGAAACTGAAATGGCAAACCTATTTGTTAACAGGGCCTCAGTTTTAGGCCTGTACGATGATCATTTTATCTGGTGGCAAGATTTAAAATGGAGGTGTGTAACTGGATGAAAAGCTTTGGGAAAAAGGCAAGACATAACTTCATAGAGTGTCTGGGACTTAGAAACTAGCTATCTCATCTTTATAAGGCATCATATACAGGTAGAGAGGTTTATCAGTACAGATAGAGAAAATCAAGGGAGACATGAAGAAAGTGCAGTATGATAGAGTAGCTTCTTTAGTAATGGAATTAAGCTTGGGGACACAAAACAAAAACCTTTTCTGATCTTTGCGAGGCTCTGAAAGATGAAAAGAATAGGTCCAGAATAACTAGTTTAATGGACAAGGATGGGAATGTAACCAATTCTACTGAAGGGGTAAGGAAGGTGATGAAGAATATCTATACAAAACTACTAGTAGCAGTGAATTAAATACTCAGGATATGCAAAATTATTTACAACATCTAAATATATCAGATTTAGAGCTAAGGTAGATAACCTTAGAAAATAAATAACAGAATCTGATGTATATGAATTTATAAAACAGCTAAAGAATGGGGTAGTCCCGAGCAGGATTGGATACCAAATGAATTTTATAAAACTTTCCCAAAAATTATGGCAACTTTCTAACTGGAGTATACAACAGCACGTTTTGTAAGCAAAAAGTTCTGGCAGAATTCTCTACTGGTGAGTTATTTTTTTATTTAAATCCAGGGAAAGACAGGATCTGGGTAATTGGAGATCGATAAGTGTTTTAAATTCGATTTCAAGATTTTCACTCAGGTACTCCAGAAGAGGCTGAGAGGGTGCCCTTACAGAAATAATTATATGAAATGTTTTCATGCTGCACACATAAAAATACCTAAGTGATATGTGTGCTTCAATCATGATTTAAATGTTAAATTGGAACCGATGGCATGCATTTGGCATGCATGCAGCAAGCAAGTGTGGAAACCATGATTTTTATATTAAATAGGAAAGACTGCATGCATGTGGCAGGCATGCAGAAAGCAAGTGGTCACTGATAACTGCACAGGTAAAAGTTAAGTGATTTGCTCAGGATTACACCATACACGAGTGGGGTGAGAGGAGATTCAAACCCAAGTCTTCATGCCTCCATGTCTCCTGAATTGTAGTTCAGTGCCTTTAACCACTAAGCTATACTGTCTGCACACATATGGCTCACTTGTACCTAATACATACTGTATCTGAATACATCTGCACCCATGTGGCATGCTTGTAGCCACTGTTATGCTTTTCAGTTTTCTTCTCTCCCTCATCTCAGTTTCACAATTGAACTGTAGCACACATACCAATGGAAACACATGTGGTTTTCCCCACCTCCAATACACAAACTTACCCACAAAACCACTTAATTACTTCTGCCTGGCCTATTCCAACTAGTTTCTCTCCATAGTTTTGAATGCTTCCACGTAAGCAGACTTTAAGGTGCAAACACAAAAGTAGCAATAACTCAACACACACTGACATGGCCAGTCCCCCAATGCACACACACTGTAGTGGGTATGGCCATGCTACAGACAACCAACCAAGTATAGACATAAGTAAAAGTCTCTACTTGAGTACTAGGGAGCCAGAGCCAGGAGTCTTTAAGAGATGATGTCCATGGGTCACAGTGCTGGGGCATACCCCATTGAAATGAATGGGTTATGTAATATTATAGTATACATTATGATGGTGAGTTGGAGAATAATGGAGGCCACCATTCTACTAGCAAGGCCCTTGTTAGTCGAGGCAGTGGCCTTCATTAATCTCAACTCTCATCAATAATGTATAAAATAATAATAAAATACCCCCATTTGTTTCAATTGTGCACACCTGCAGTATCCTTTGCCCTTTGTCATAATGTGCCTGAGCATGGGCATGTGGAGGTTAGCTTCATGGGGAGGCATAAGCCTGACTATAGTGGTGCTCTAATAGTCTGTGCATATCATATCACTCAACTGTCCGTTAATGCAAGGGACAGCTCTAGAATGACTGTAACATCTCTAAAAGGTATACAACTTATTTGTTTTGACAGAAAGGTGCTATGCAAATCAGGAAAAATTTAAATGTTTAAGATTCATCTGTATATACCCGGAGCAGTGCATCCGATTTGAAGCTAAATCCACCCAGTTACTAACCAATTTTTTCCTGGCTGAAGTTCTGCCCCCAAAAAAAAAGAACTTTGTCCTGATTTTTCTCCCGGACTTCATTCCATTCAATACTCAACCCCTATGAGTCACGGAGCCACCTAAAGATGAAGAAACATGAAAATACATTAATATTTCAATCCTTCCTCCTTCTCCAATCCCCCTGTAAAAAAATATTTACTTTTATTTTCCAGGCCATATGGCCAGAACATGCAGCCTGGCACAGTGTGCCACCAACCTGCTTTCAGTCTGCTCTCCCTCCTTCTGCCAGAAGCTGGATGCTAGATCCGACCATCACAGGTCCCCAGTGTGGTCTGCGACCAAGTCACCTCACCAACAGAACCACTGTGCTGCTTGCTTCTTGCTTGGTTGCTGCTGTGTTTGCCACTGCACTGCCCTGATCAAAGCCTTTGAAGGCCACCCACACTGCTGTCACCACTGCTGCTAAGACTAGCTTGCTGCTGTGGAGGTCTGTGCTGTTTTTGTTTTGCAAAGGCGAGCCTAGTAGAGTAAGTAAGTAGCCTAGTCTTGAGGTTAGCTTCTAGCTCACCTTCTGCTCCTTCAGCCACCAGAGGAGACAGAAACTCACTAAGAGTAGATGAACAAAAATATGCTGCCACAACACTGCTATTAAGAGTTCAGTGCCCACTGACTCCTCCAAGCTGTAGTGTGCAGTCTGTCTACTCTGTGGTGGTAAAGACAGTGTTGCACTTTCAAGACTCGTGCTCTTTCTTGGCTGGAACTCATCCACATCACATGTGATTGTGCTGCCGCTAATAGGTGGAAAGTGGAGAACACAATTTAGACACAGTCAGTCTGGAAGTACCTGCAGCATGAGCACACACAGGACAGGTGGGCACTTACTGTGCAAGATTAAAAAAAATGTAATGCCATTATTGCCACACCATAAGAACAATCTAGGCATAAATATGGGGAAATTGAAACGCCCCAGTACCCTACCTAAATGGCACACCTCCTTAATGGTAAAATTCATTCTCAGGTGCTAATACAATAGTTTCCACTGTGTTCTGAGGTACTGTATGTCCATGTTTCATGATGTGTCCTAATCATTATGTGGGTTAGTGTCCCTCATTTGAATGTCCATGTCCCTCATTTCCATGACAACATGTGAGGTATGGTGCATGCTTCCAAGACCCTACTTAGCACAAAGAATGCTGAGCATGGCCATAGGTTATATGCTCAATACAGAATGGTAAAGGAAAGTACAGTAAGTGAGATGAAATAGTCATGTAAAACACATGTATAGCACCAAATATGTGTAAAGGATTTGCATGGTCCAAAACAAAAGGATAGGCTTCACAACACAGAGGCCCTCTTCATATATCTGGAATGGGGGTGTTGACTGGCTATATCCTAGGCTTTTAATGCAGTAAGCAAACAATACTTTACAAATGAATAGCAATTTAATGACAAAAATCAAACACCATTAAACAACTTGCAAAAGGATCAGAATGAATGAGTTTACCTAATTTTTATAGAATTCAAATAAAACGTATTTTAATGACTCTACTAGCAATAATATAAGAAATAGAAATGAATGTGTTTTCTGATGATATTTGACCAGCTTAGCTGCTGCACACATAGCAAGCATGCAGCATGTGAACCTGATGTGGTGTTTAAATGATGTTCACATCAGCTTAACTACTGCACTCATGTCAAGCTTGCAGCATGCAAACCTGATTGCTATTTAGACCTGGTTTGCTTAGGATCACTTTGTACATGTGAAGTGCAAGCAGACATTGCACAATTAAGCATATGGCATGCATTCTGCATGTACACAGCATGCCTATATTTCTGTAAGGGTGGCAACGGATTTAATCTATGAAGCACAAATATGTGTAATACCATGGAGAAATAGCCACAAAATGTAATATTAACTAGGGACGTTTTGAATCGTGCCAACAACAAGGAAAGAAGGGTGCTTAGTATCATTAGATCAAAGTAAAGCTTTTGACTGCGTTAAGCACAAATTTTGCTGAAGGTACTGGACAAATATGGTTTACTGGAAGAATTCTGCTCATAGGTTAATATATTATATGAAAATGCTGTGATTAGGCCTGAAATTGAGGATACAGAAGAAAACTAATATCAGTACAAAGGGGAGGGTTAGACAGGGATGCCTCTTAAGCCAACTCTTATGTACATTTGTTTTGTACCCAGTAATAAGAGAAATTAATGCTGCAGAGGAAATTAAGGGAATTAAAAGGGACCAGATAGGTGATGAAATTAAGGTGTCAGCATATGCCAACGATTAAATATTTTTTGGCATCTGATACAGGGGTTCTAAATTTTATGGAAATAATAGGCACATTTTCATGGGTCTTTGGGGCAGTGGTGAATGTAAATAAGAGCAAGGGCATGTGGTTAGGTACTCCAGAAACACTTGACATAGATAGTAGCAGAATAAAGATTTTAGAAGGAAAAATAAATACATTGGGGTACAGTTTGGAAAAGGGCACATGGCAACAGTAAATTGGACTGAGGTAATTGAGATAGGGGAACGTAAGGCAGCAAGATGAAAGTCTTGGAAAATGTCTAAAGCCAAAAGGGGTTTTGTGGTGAAACAGTTTTTACTCCCTTGTTTTCTTTACATGAGAAATTTCCCTCCCTACTGGTACCTTGGAAACAAGGGTATTGGGGCTTTTCTTTCCAGCTATTATGGGGCAGCAGGCTGAACCCAGTTAAAGGAAATAACTTACAAAATTGGAAAAAGGAGGACTAGGGATGATTAACATGATCATTTTTTTCCATACGTTATTTTGGTATAAAAATCTAAGTAGGATTTTGAGAAGGATATAGGAATGTGGCAGGAATGTGGGGAAGAAATGTGTTAGAAAAATGGGTGGAGTGTTGGAGTGAAGAAATACCAAAAGGATTTAATAAAAGGAAATATCCAACTACTTTAAAATAACTTTTAAAAAGTACATAAATGGAAATCACTAGGACTCAGATAAAGAACTTTTGGAAAGGGGTTTATGAGAAAATTTTGGAGGAAACAGGGATAGGAGAACCTGAATTTAAAGGAGGAACTCCGTCTGAAAATATATATGTGTATAAGATGTGAATCAACAATAGAGTCCCTAGAAAATGTGGAATGTGTAGTGGTTAATGGCCTATGGAAGAATAGAGGTAAGAGGAAATCACAAGCACAAAGTGATAGAAGAATGTAGCTGCTTATATCCAGGGTGAGGAGTGAAACAGAATCTCAAGACCATTTCATTTTTCAATGTGCTTATGCAGCAGTATGTGGTATTTTTGGCAAAAGAGTGGAAGATGCCTTGACTTAAGGGAATTAGTTATAAAAACCTGGTGCTAGGGTGTTTTCCAGAGTTGGTAGATAAATACCTCTGTGCTACAATACACATTTTTTGCATGTATAAAATATATGTGGCAAAGTCATTGCCAGCTGTTAATACAGCAAAAAGAAATGCTATATGAAAGGATAGAAAAAATGTGTGCTCAGTTGATAAATGAAGTATACAGGAGAGACTGCAAGAATCACCCAAGAAAAAGTAGAGATGTGGTGGAAAGGGTTAACGATTTTTGTAAAATATGGATAAGAATTTGCAACTGTCTGATGGGGAGGTATAAAGGGAAAGGGTAAAAGGGTATATCTGTAGTAATTTGGTAAAAATAAGTAGATGGAGGAATAGCAAATATTTAGGTTACTTACAGTATAGAAGAGTTTTAGGAATATTGTAAAACATAAAGGTGGTGGGCTAGTGGGTGACAAGTTGGGGCTGAATTGGGTTGTGGGGCTATATGGGGTGAGTATGGGTAATTAGAATTTAAATATATTTAGAAACAGTTTTTGTAAACTTAGAAGAAGGTTAATTTAATGTTACATTAGGTATGAATACCATTGTTTGCTAAAGGTATTCAAATAATAATTCCTATATTTTAGTGGTGGTAGGGAGTTGTGTGGAAATGGGGACTATGAGGATGTGAGAGAGATGGGGATGGTATTTATTGTACCTGTTTTTTATGTAAATTTTGTTGTATACTCTCAGGCCTATGTGTGCTTGTGCTATGTTTTGGTTTTCTTTTATGAATGTATTCTGAAGATTTGTAGTGGTTTTGAATAAAAACTCCCTACTCTTTTCGAGAAGTGCCATGGGATCTTTAACATCCACCTGAACTACCACCCCAACAGGCAGATGGAACATTGGTTTAATGTCTTATCTGAAAGATGGCACCTCAGAGTGCAGCACCCCTTATACTGCACTACAGTGTCTGTATTAAGATTCAACCAAATGCCTGAAGCGGGATAGATCCCCAACCTTCTGATCTTCGACCTCAGAGGTAAGTGTGCAATCTGCTGAGCCACTGACACTGCGCTATATGTACTATATGCATCATATAAAACATAAAACCTTATGTCCTTAGAAAAACAAAATCATCCTTTAATCATTAATGTTCCCTTCTCTTCTTCCCACCCCAACACCCTTTGTATGAATGTAGATAATAATTTGACTATTATTATGTTTAGCTCGATTTTTTTGGTTCATGTCCTAAGCAACAAAAATCCCAAAAGACCCTTGAGGCTGAATGTTTCATTTATGAACTAGTACCTATTGTTTTGTGACATAACCACTTTGGGAAATGTTCCTTTCTGACCTGTCTCTCTTTCTTGAGATCTATATCCCATCACAGCTGGCCACATGTTACCTGTTCCACCGATGCAGATGAAATGTGTAAGTGCTCTTTTGAAATATGAGAACCCTGCAAGGAGGGTGAGTAGCAAGCTGAATTATAGATAGTAGTAGTGTACGCTCCTAGCAGCTGCTCTCTACAACATCAAAATGCCATTTCTAGGCAATGGGTGGGCAAAGGTGAGGAGTGTAACAGACCATCACAATGTTTCAGTGATGATGGCCTGTCTATCATCATTCTGTGGGACTACCCTTCAGCAGACTGTGTATAAATAGACTCAATGCAAAGTGCCCAGTGTGCTACAGAATCCTGAAGGAAGCAGACACACTTGTGTTAGTGACTACTATTACTTCTATGCACTCAGTACATCTCCTTATTACTCTTTTGCAAACATGTAAGAGCCCTGAACCTAAAAGGGCACTATCTATATATTTTTGTAAGTTCATGACTAAGTAATGGTGCACAATGTAATAACTATTTCACCATAGTAAATGCCTTCAGTGACCAGTTCATTGGTCTCTGCTCCTTTGCTGCCTGCATTACTACAGCCCAGAAGAGCATCCAGACCTCCCTCACTCCTACCCACCTTCTTCTACCTGAAAACTGTCACCAGAAAAGATCCACAATCTCCTCAACTCCTTCCCCTTGACACAGGCCTAGGACTGGACTAGCTTGATCCTAAATTAGTCAGGCTAGGGTCCCTGGCTCTTTCCTTCTTATCATGCACACCTGTCCCTTATCTCTGGTATGGTCCAACTTCAATGGAAAGTTGCCAAGGTGGTCCCCTTCCCCAAAAAGTGTGACCCCAAAATATCGCACAGTACTGACCTATCACCCTTAGCCTGTCCTTAACAAGCTACTCAAAAATGTGGCAGCCTCTAAACTAATGGACTACCTACAAACCAACCACCTCCTTACTCCGTGCACCAGCATGATGTCCACAAAGAATGCACTAATACATTTACCCTCATTAAGATTACTGATGACAAATCTGCCATGGACAAAGGAGCTGTCACTGGAGCAATTTTCATTGATTTTGTCAAGGTATTTGACCTTGTTGATCATGCCTTTCTGACTCAAAACTAATTAACCTTGATATCTACTCCCATGCAAATGCCTGGTTTGCCAACTACTACTTAGACAGGTGCCAGTACATCAGATTTGGGGATGCCTCTTCAAGCCAGTTGTGATTACCAGTGGTGTCCTCCAGGGATCTATCCTAGGTGCACTTCTCAGTTTTCATAAATAACCTCCTTCTGTCTCCACCTCCTGTTCTTTTATAATGTATGATGGTGACATATTCTTCTGCCACAACACCAGACTTCACCCTTATCCAAAGTTGTCTTGAGGCCAATAACTTAGTTCTCAATGCCTTCAAAAGCATAAGCAGTGTTATTTGCTTCTAGGGCTCACAGATCTTCCTGCTCTCACCCCTGGCCATCAGGTGTAGATGGTTCTCCTCTCACCACAGCTGAAGAATTTAAGTATTTGGGTGTTATCTTTGACCTGGATTTCGATCTGCACATCTCAGACCTATGCAAATCCATTCATTCTCGAGTCAGCCTGGCCTATCATCTCTGACATCTCCTTGCTCAGAAAGCTCTCTTAGCTATCACCATAGGCATCATACTCCCTTGCCTATAGTAAAGGTCTTGTTTTGTCTCGTCTCTTCTCTTCTCTTTTTCTCTTCTGCCCTCATCTTTCTACACACATGGGATGTCACATACTGTACAACAACATTTGCCATTTCACCCTTTCCTCTCCAAGCCTCACACATCACTATTCCTCTAGTCTTACTTAGGGCGGCTATCCCCCAGCCTTTGAATTATACAAGCTAGGTTGTTTCATCTTCAAACAACTGCAGTCTAACTCCTCAGCCACCCAAATTCCCCTACTTCATGATGCTCATCCCACATACAGTCTCAGGTCATCAGACACTACCTCACTCATCACTCCTAAATGTTTGACTGAGATAGGTGACCAGGCTTTCTCCTCATTTGCTCCCAGGCTTTGGAACTCCATCACCTCAAATGTTTGTAGTTTACCCACCACCATGCCATCCTTCAAATTTGCCCTTAAGTCTCATCTACTGTAACTTTATCGATGACCTGCACCTGTTTCTAACCTCTCCATCTGTACTTGCTCATGCCTTTGCCTAATTTGTTGTTTCTCAGATTTGTCTGCATCCCAAAATGTTAAGCTTGTTTTCATACTTTGTTCACTGTTTGTAATTTGCAGTATTTCATGTTCTACCTTTGCCAGCCTTGGAACTGTGAGCTCTCTAAATCTGTATCTGTATTTGTTTGAAGAATTTTGTTCTGCACCCACCGGATCAAACCTGAAAATAGGCATTCATTTGTCTAGTGTAACTACCTGGTTACCAAAACCAGATAAATATATGAGCATTCATGTCCAAAGTGATTTTCTTTTTTATATATATATTACTCATAAAATCAGTGATTTTGAGGTAATAATTAGGTCATTGTTTCATTGGAACAATTATTTAAATGCAGGGGCATGATGCAGGGCTTTCATCAAGCCCTGTGTCAAACCTATTGTTTGGGGCAGCTGCTTCAAACAACTTTGCTGCAACTGCATTTGATTTTAGCACATTAGGTGAAGTTGTGACACTTTCCTCAGCTTATGGCAGCTTAGCCAAATATTTTGCATAAGCCCCATGAAACTGGTGCCATAGATACTGCAAGTAAGATTAGTGGAATTTGGTCTAACTTGTGGCATGGCGCACAGAGATGAAAATCCCAGTCAGCACTGGGAGAATACCACAATCCCAGTGTGCCATAGGATTAGCACACCAGGACCTTGCAGCAGTTGCAGGGATTTGAAAATCAAGCCCAGGATGTCCCTGTGTTTTTCAGAATACATGAGAATCTAATTTGAGGTATGAAGGAAATTTACTAACTGGCATGCATTTTGTAGCTACATTCTCTGACTGAGTAAAATGTAAAAGCTTCTAGATGATATATAACATTTGAAAATAAGTAGCAAACAGTAAAGAAGAATTAGACCCAGTCACTGTTTCAATGGCACATACAGGATGCGATGTCAGTGGGTAACTTAATGAAAGTGTTTCATCAAAATAGTTTGATTTGCAATACTTCAAGTAAACTTATGATGTGAATTTGGAGTAAATCCAAGTGATGTGGAAACATAGAAATTGTCGGCAGATAAGGACCGCAAGCCCATGCAGTCTGCCAGTAGGCCCTATACATTGTATGTGGCCACTGACCCTACGTGATCAATGGCTTTTCATCACTCCCTCCCCTCTCAAGGTTCCCTTGTACCTGTCCCAGGCATGCTTAAACCCCTCCACTGTGCTTGCCCCAACTACCTACTGTGGCAGATTATTCCAAGTATTAACTACCCTTTCTGTGTAGAAAACTTCCTCACATCACCTCTTAATCTACCCTCCAATTTCATATCGTGCCCCTTATTCTAGTACTTTTTCTACATTGGAAAAGGTCCCAACCTGTGCCTTGTTCACGCCCCTTGAGGTACTTGAAAGTTTCAATCATGCCCCCATGCTATCTCATCTCCTCCAGTGAGTACATATTGAGGTTCCTTAGTCTCTCCTGAACATCGAACAATACAAGTGCTTAGGAAGCCTAAGATATGAGTGCATCAGCATGACTGGTGCTTACCTTATTTAAATGATGTTACAGCACTGAAGAAAGACAAAAATGGCACTCAGAAGACAGATGACCCAAACAACTGTAAGATTATAACACTGTTTACATTTTTATTAAATGTATTTATTTGAAAAGTGGTAACAGCGAAAGGCACACTGAGCTGCAGCTCATTTCAGGTGTGAGGGAAAGACATACAAGAGTAAACTGCTTAAAGTACAGTAATTGACAGTAATTTACATAAAAAAGATAAATTGTGAACAATTAGCATCAACATACATAACTGGTACAAGTGGAGAACAGAATAGAGTGCAAAATATAATAAACAATAACTAGTGCAAGTTGAAAATTGGATTGTTATCAAACAGTAAAATGTCAGTCAAAACTGGTACAGTTGTGCAGATAAAGGAGTTTCAGCTGGTGCGTGAGGGACTCTATTGAGATGGCATGGTGAATAGAATGAGAGAGATGGTTCCAGAGTAGTGGCAAACAATAGGATAAGGTAGATTGCCCTGCAGTGGAACAGGGTGTGGAATGAAGAAAGTTTGATGGTCCCTTGAATGAAGGGAGTGTAGAACTGGAGGCATTAAAGAGTAGTGAGTTTAGGTAGGATGGCAAGGAGCCAAACCAGTATTTGGTAATGAAGAAAGTGCTGTGTAGCTGGCAACATGAGAGTAGTGGGAGGATGGAAAGTGTGGAGTAGAGGCAGCATTGATGCATACATGGGGGAGATAGCCACAAAGTGACAAAGGCATTGCAGAGGGTCTCCATCTGGCTAGGGTAGTGGAGAAGGCAGTACTATAGATGACATCAGCATAGTTAAAGACCAGCAGCACCATTTTGGTGAGAAAGTCATGGCAGACTGGCAGAGATAGACAGTCTTTGTTTCAGAACAAGGCACCAAGCTTAGGTTGGACTTTTGCATGGACAGTACTGATATGGACAGAGAAGTCAAGCTTACTATCAAGCTACACACTGAGGTACCAGAAGGATGAGACTGTATCAAGAGAGGAGCCATCCAGCATGGAAAAGACAGGTGGTCTCAGGTGCCTGGCCAGTTTTGGCTTCTACCAAAGTCATAGACACTTTTTTTGTTTTTGTTTTTTAGTATTGATATTAAGCCAGTTGGATTGGAACCTGCACAGTACATTGCTGAGGTCCTGTTGGAGTAGGTTTTTCACTGAGGCTGGGAAAGAGCCAGAGGAAAGATGACTGCTTCATCAACATGCATATGTATATGCAATTGACAGAGAGCTGAAGGAGATTATTCCGAGAAAATTGAGAACAGAATGGGGCCCAAAATAGAACCCTGAGGGACTCCAGCCTCAGCGAGTGGAGGTGATAATGCATCTCCAATCTGAACCAATTGCTGGTGGCTGGTTACAGTAGATAGCATCAGAACCAGTCAGTAGTGGAAGCAGAGAGGCCTGTCAAGCTTAACTTATCCAATAGGGTGAATGGGACACCGAGTCAAAGGCTTTCTCCTGATTGATAAAACGGCAGCTGAGATATTTTATTTATTTATTTAAAAGTTTCATGAGGAGGGCATACTGAGCAGAGTACTGCTCAATTCTAGATGCACCCTGGGGTGAGGGGAGGATGTATACAGTAACAAAGGATCAGAATATCTACCATACATTACAACAACATCACATTGATTATACAGGAACAAGAATACACACAAGTACAATAACATCTGTGAGGTGGAGCAGTTTGTAATCAGAGTGCAGTGTTAGGATAACTATCTAGCAAGACTAGTGTACAGAAATACAGCAATGTTGTGTAAGTGCCAAGTGTGAAACTTGATAGTTGCAGCTTTAGAAATGGTAAGAATTAGAATTGCACTGTGGTGAGAGCAGGCCTTCTAGTACCAGTGGTATGCAGGGCCGAGAGGCATTTAGTGCATCAAGTGTGAGAAGTGAGGTATGGGTAGCATAGCATCATTGTTGGCAGGAGCAGAATGGGGAAATGCACCTTGAGGAGCATGTTTCAGTGCTGTGAGTTGTTTGTGTGCCTGATGACTGCGGTAGGGAGTTCCATAGTTTAAGCATGCAATAATTGAAAGCGGCTTGCCCTTTGGCTGTAGTCTTATGTGTGGACATGTAGGAGCCGAGAGTCAGTGTTCCTGAGGGAGTAGACTGAGGGTTGTTGGGTTTGGAGAGTGGACTCGAGATAGGGGGTAGGGACTGTGCCCAAATTTTGCAGTTCGCTTCCCTCCGTGAGAGCTGTCTCTGAACTGGGGTGAGGGCAGGTCGAGAGCCATGTAGAGGTCACAGTGGTGCATAGTGGGAGGGCAGTCAGGTGAACTGGCAGAAGGAGTGGAAAAAAGGGTCGAGTCTAGCTAGGGAGGATTTGGGGTGGCGCTGTAAACTATGTAACCATAGTCCAATATCAGTAGAATAATTTTCTGAAGGATAGGCTTGCAGGTTACAAAAGGATGCAGCCCTGTTTCGATATAAGGCACCAAGCATTGGGTAAAGTTTCTTGTGGATTGAGTCGATGTGTCCTGAGAAGTCGAGGTGCTGGTTGAGCCAGATCCCTAGGTACGGAAGAAGGAGCAGGCCTCTAAGGTGACCCATCTAAGGTGTGGAAAGAGGGGTGTCGGTGAGGAAGGGTCTCTGCCTGGTTCGAAGGTTAGGGAGATGCTTTTTTGGGGTTTAGGAAGAGCTGGTTTGATCGAAACCATTTCTGGACAACAGTGAATTCGTCTTGAAGCCTGGAGGCCACTTTGGTGTGGGAGGGACCTGACACATACAGTGCTGTGTCGTCTGCGTACATGTGTATGGATGAGTGTTTGCATACCAAGAGCAGGTCATTCAAGAATATGGAGAACAGGAGTGGGCGAGGACCCGAGCCCTGGGGATGCCCGTGATAACTGGGAGAGAGGAAGAAATATGTTGACCAACTTTCACAGCTTGGGACCTATCAGCTCGGTAGGATTTGAACCAATTGGAGCTGGTTACAGAGAGGCCTGCATGTGTGAGTTTGGATAGTAAGAGGGTGGGAGACTGTGTCGAATGCCTTGGCAAGGTCGATAAAGATGGCTAAGGTGATGTGCCCATGACTCATTCCTGTGAGGACGGTGTCTGTGAGTCGTAGCAGAGAGGTGATGGTGAGTGTGACTTCTCAAAGCCAGATTGGTAAGGTGTAAGTATGAGGAGGAGTCAGAAAGAGGCGAGTTGGAGGCTAACACAAAGGCTCCCTGAATTTTGGCTAGAATGTGGAGTAGTGAAATAGGCGGAAATTACTTAGTGAGGAGGGATCACCCCCTTTCAGTAGGGGAATGACTGTGGCATGCTTCCATTCAGCTAGGACTGAGGCAAGTGTGAATGAGAGATTTTAAAGAGTCGTCCAGAGGGGTGGCGATGGCTGGAGCAGACAGGTAAAGCATTTTGGAGTCAGACCAGAGGGCATTTATGTTTGAGGGTTTAGTACTTACAGCTGTGTTAGTACTTGGGTGGGGTGACCAGCTGAAAGGCAAAAGCTTTGGGGAGGGAGAGTTCAGGCGTGGGTGGGTGAGGTGGGATTGGTGGAGGGCGGAAAGGAGAAGCCGCACAACTTATGAAAAAGTTGTTAAAGACTGAGGCCACTGCACCTGGTTCAGTGATGGTGGTGCCATTTACATTTAGAGCTGGGATGGGGGGCTAAGCAGGGGTTAAGTAGCGATTTTAATGTTTTGAAGAATTTCGCTGGGTTGTTAAGGTTAGAATGGAAAGAGTCCTTGAAATAGTTAGCCTTTGCCTGGCATAGAATCCTGGTGCAGGAGTTCCAGAGTGTGCAGTGAGTTGGAGTGCCTCCAGGAAACCGGTTGCCTTATATGCTTTCAGGCCTGGTCCCTTGCATGGAGTTGATCAATAATATTGGCGGTGACCCAGGGCAGGTGGGCACCTCTTACATGGGTCCTTTACAGTGGCGCATGGTAGTTCCATACATTGAGGAAATTTAGATTTGAAGCAGTCCAGAGCAGAGTCGATGGAGGATAACTGAGTGATGAAAGACCAGTCCAAACTGAACAGGTCATAAAGTAGTGCTGGGAGGTTGAGGGATTTATATGACCTGGTGAGCAGTATCCGGTGGGGGTGGAGCTTTGGGTCTGATATTTTTCTTACCACGTAGATCAGGTGATGGTCACTCAGCTAGTCTGGAAGGAGTCCTGACTCTATAATATGGTGGGGGTGCGAGGTAAGGGTCCAGTCAAGCAGGGAGTGGTTCTGAGACTTAGGATTCAGTCGAGTGGGTTCAGTAATTTGTTGGGAGAGATTTAAGATTGCTATGTGGCTCTGTAGCTTACAGCGAGTGCTGGAGAGCCAGTTAGAGTTGAGATCCTCAAGGATAATCAGCTCAACTGCTGAGCCGAGCAGTTTAAGTGTGGTCAAGTGGTCCATTATGAGTGATGTGAGGGATATGACCCTCATCTGTCCAGAAGGGTATGGAATCAGTGACATGCAGCAGGGAAGATATGGTGGAATGATGCTTCAGAAGCCAGATTGAAAGGAGAGAGGAACCTGGAAGAGGTGAGGTAGTCTAGAAGTCTAGAGAAAACAAGTTTCTCTTGCAATTTAACAAGGGTGGTGAGAAGGAGATTGGGCAGTAGTTTCCAGGAGGGAGGGTCCCAGCTTTGTGGTGGAAGACATTTGGCTGTCTTCCAGGCCTCAGGAAGAGAGCTGAGGTGAATGAGATCTTAAGCAGGAGTCAACAGAAGAGCAACTACACAGATACACAGAAATGTGATGGCAGAAAAGGTCCATGGCCCATCTAGTCTGCCCAACACCCTATCTCCCCCCTTCTGTTATGCTTCCACCCTCTTTTCCCAACCTCTTAAATCTACCCCAAGCCCTCTTGAACCCCTCCACCATTTCAGCTGCCACTACCTCCTCTGCAGCTTGTTCCAGGCCTCCACCACCTTCTCCATGAAAAACTGCCCCTGACATTACCTCTGTATTGCCCATCTTCCAGTTTGAGGCTATGTCCCCTCGTGCTCCATTCTTCATTTTGAACAAACTATCATCCTCCACCTTATTTATTCCTTCAGATACTTAAAGGTCTCAATCATGTTCCCCTCTCCCTCCTAGTCTCCAGAGGGTACAAATTCAGCCTTCTCAATCTTCTCTCGTAGGGTACATCCTGCATCCTTGTACCATTTTGGTTGCCTTCTCTGTACCCTCTCCATCAACTCAACATCTCTTTGTAGATGAGGCCTACAGAACTGCACCCCATACTCCAGATGGCCTGACCATGGTTCTGTA
Organism: Neoceratodus forsteri; assembly: GCA_016271365.2. Taxonomy (NCBI): domain Eukaryota; kingdom Metazoa; phylum Chordata; order Ceratodontiformes; family Ceratodontidae; genus Neoceratodus; species Neoceratodus forsteri. The sequence continues at coordinate 1,631,091,257 of CM057456.1, read as the reverse complement.
TAATGGCATTAGCACCTCTCTCTTCCTGCTATTAAAACCCCTCTCAATGCAGGCCAACATTCCATTTGCCTTTCCACGCCCTGCTACACTGGCTGCCTACCTTGAGGTCACCACGATACCATTATCCCCAGGTTCCTTTCTGTTTCCTTCTCCTTAATCACCACCCCACAAGGGAGTAAGTTTCCCTCCTATTCCTCCTCCCTAGGTACATCAGCGAGCACTTTTGTGCATTAAACTTCAATTTCCAGCTGTCAGACCACCTCTCCAGCATCTCCAGGTCCCGCCTCATGGCTTGCAACCCACTAGGTGAATCCACCCTATTGCAGACCTTTGTATCATCTGTGAACAGACACCCATCCCTCCAGACCCTCCGCTAGGTCACTAACATAGATGTTAAAGAGTATTGGTCCTAGTACTGACCCTTGTGGCACTCCACTGGTCACTGCCCATTCCTGGAATGTGCCCCATTTACCACCACTGTCTGACTCCTTCCCTTTCAACCAGTTTTCCACCACCTGGTGATCCTGTGGTCCACCCCTAGTCTGTCCAGCTTATGCACCATTCACCATGCAGAACGGTGTCAAAGGCCTTATTGAAATCCAGATAGACCACGTCCACTGTTCCTTCCTTGTCCACTATCTGTGTCACCCCATTGAAAAACTCTATCAGGTTAGTCTGACAGGACCTTCCCTTAGTGAAGCCATGCTGCCTGTCATCCTGCATGCCATTCATCTCAAGTATTCTATCAACCTGATCTTAAGTAGTGTTTCCATTACCTTCTCCACCACCGAGTAAGACTAATGGGATGGTCATTTTGACCTCGTACTTCCCACCTCCTCCTTATGTAGTGCAACCACCTCTGCCCTCTTCCAGTCCATTGGCACCATCTCTGTGACCAAGGGCAGTTAAACAACCTCTCCAGATGCGGTGCCAGTTGTTCCTTCACCTCCTTGAGAACTCTTGTGTGTATTCCATCAGGCCCCATTGCCTTGTCCACTCTAAGTCTACCCAGCTCTTCCCTTACTCCTTCAGCTGTGAATTCTGCCACACGCACCTGCCTGTGGCTGTCACCCTCCCTACCCGTCCTGGTCCCTGCCCTCTCTTTCCTCCATGAAGATTGAGGCGAGATAACTATTTAATGCCTCTGCTTTTCAAAATCCTTCCAGTGTTGTTCCACTTCCCCCTTATCCTTCCAATCCCATGCTATGCCCTCCTCCTTTCTCCGACGTGCGAAACAAGGTTTTGTCCCCCTCGTTACCTGCTTCGCTGTCATCTCTGCAGTGGCCTTCTTAGCCCTCCTTATCTTTTGCCCTGCCTCCTTTCTTTTTTCCATGTAGGTTTCCCTGTCCTCATCCTTTTATGTCCTCCTATACCTCTTGAATGCTCTAGTCTTCTCCTTGACCCATAATGCCACCTAGTGAACCATAGAGGTCCTTTCTGTCTTCTGTTCTTTCTTACCCTTCTTATACATGAGTCCATGGCTTTAAATACCCCTCTCTTGATGGCTGCCCATCCTCCACCACCTGCAATCCCCTATCCTCAACATTTCTTCCCAAATACCTTCCTCATTCCATGAAATTGCTGGAGAAGAAATGTAAGAGCAATGGGATCAACCCAACTAGGCTGGACTTAGACTGATTAAGATAAGAAAAGGTAAGTGGTATTTTATGAGTCATAATGGAAGGAAGTGAAAACCAAAGTGGATTGACAGGAGAGGATTTAAAGTGAGAAGGGTGCACACACAAACTCAAAGTTTGAAGACACTGAGAAAATACAAAAAAAAAACCTGGCACTTTCGAGTACAGATGACCCAAACAGCAAAAGATTGTCATAACTTGTGTGACATGGTATTTTTACCATATTTGGTTTGCTATCCTATGAGATATTTAACGTTTTTTAATGATAGTTGTCTTTGAGCACTTACGCACTCATTGCACTGCTGTTAATTATTTGGGACTACACCTTTAAGTTCTGACAATTTAAGCTACACAGTAGGTGCGCCCATCACTCTTGATAAAGCCATTTATGTGAAACTTTGGGCCCGATTCTTAAATCTCCCTGCATGGCGCAATGGACTTACGAAACAAAGAATGGCAAAGTGCCCCTTGCACCAAAAATGTGCTGGGAGTGATTCTGAAAGGCAGCCTGCATCAACTGCAGACTGCCTGTTCCAAACAGGGCTTGCACCATGTGCACCACAAAATGGGCTGCGGCATGGTGAAGGGGAATAGGGCAGATGTAGCTGCCATAACCCTGAATATCAGATTCTCAACACTCTCCCAGAGGAAAATTTCTTAGTACCCATAGACCAGCCAAGGCTTTTTCTCCTATCCACCTCCCCTTTTCCTTTCTTTCCTGCTGTCCACCTTAAGCAGTCCCATGCAGCATGCCACTGTCTGCACCTACCACAGTGCCTTCTGCTCCCTCCTTCAGGGTGGGAGGGTGGAAAATTCATTTGGAGCAAATTTTTGAGCTCCCTTTTAACTGCCTATTTTGTTCCTGCCTCCTGGCTCCCTTGGCCAACTGTGGGTTGTCACCTCATTGTCCCAGGCTCTCCATTGCCCACCCCTTTGTGACCTCATCAAGCCCTCCCTTTTCTGACCTCATGACCTCTCCTAGATCACCCTCCCTTTCCCTTCCCCTCCACCTATCCTGGGCTTGCCACACTTCATGGCTGGGCCGTGGGACAATGCTGTCTGCCCTTTTAATTGGGCAACCCTCTTTGTTCCCAGAACCCCACCAATGAAGACACAGACCATTGTCATGTGTGGTTGCTTAGTTTGGCAATTATTTTACTGAATTCAAAGATCTCATAGTTTACAGTTATCTTAGTCACAACTGATTACATTTCCACAATTTCCATATACAATTACTGCACAATAATATTTATATACATTATGTACATTCCATTCTTGTTCAATTCATACATTCTTTCACTTTATTCTTTCTTCTGCCTCCCAGAGACGTACATCATGGGGGATGCCTCTTCCCTCTTATGTTGTGCAAGGGGTACTAGTGTACACACCGTACCCTGCCTCTTGCTTATCAATCCTGTGTCCTTTTGGTGCTTTCCATTTTCCCCTTCTCTCCTATCCTCCTCCCTTTTTCCACTAGTGCACCTCTTGCTTGCGATGGATGGTGGACTTCCCCCTTCCTACCTTATTTCCTTCCTTTTCTTATCTTAACCCTACATCAGCCATTCTTTGATGGCTTTTGCTATTCCATGTAAACATGGCCAAACCCAAGCCTGATAGGTGTATCCTGTCTCCCCTGTAATATTTATCCACCCATTCTAAATTCCATGGAGAATAACTAAACCCCCATGGCCTCCAACCAGCCTGCCCACGCACGCATTCATGCACTTCGGGCCCTCTCCATCCCCTTTGGCTCTCTGCTTAGTGCCACACCCTTTGAGGCGTGTTCTCCAACCAGGACAGAATAACCTCCGCCACCAACCTTTATCTTTTCCACATCGTGTTTTATTTGATAAAAATGTCCAGCCAGGCCTTGCCCCCAGGTCATTGCCACCCAGATGTATCACAATTAAATCTGGTCGTCTGTGGCCCTTCTTGATCTCCACTGCACCCACTTCATCCCCTGCTGACTTTCCATACTAGCTGGATGGCGTCGCTATCCAGGTACAGCTCTTTCCCCTTGTCTCCTGGCTGTCCATTTCTCTGCCCAGTGGATAAATGAATGCCTGCAGATCCATGCCTCAAGCTTCCTGGATGTCCCTGCATAATCAAAACACACACTGTTTAGCATATTTCTTCATTAACCCTCCCCTCGCTCCACCCTCCCCTTCTTCTCCTCCTTCGTACACCTGCTTATGGAGACAAAACAGATATATTGTTATTGTTGTATTTTGCGTATGTATTTTATAGCAATCAGAACTCCACCTGTATTTCTGCTTGATTTCCCCAGGTCTGTTGCCCTGTGCTGTCATCATGGGGCCGCTCAATCCTAAATGAGTGGAGGAATATCCATCCTCGTTCCCCAAATTGGAGCTCTTGTGCAACACTGCTGTCACCTGGTATCCGGACACTGACCTCCCATCTCCATGTATAAACAGCATTGAACTTCCTAGTTTGGGCAGTCTGCCACGTACACATGCAGAAGCGGCCACTGGGCAAATGACTGTATTGAGTGCTTCTTTAACCACACCTGTTGCCTTGCCCTTGCTGATCAGTCTTTGACCTCCTTAACAACACTGCTATTGCTTCTCCTTTCCACTCTATGTCTTCCCAATGCAACCCTCCTTGCCTTTCTTACCATGACCCACCACCTCGCTCAGTCTGAAAGCCCCACTATACATGGTAGCATACAGAGCCTTAAACAGCACTGCTTCACTGCTTGAACAGCAGACCTGGTGCAGTAACCCCATCAACCTCACCATTAAACCTTCTGATATTGGCTTCCTGCTATCCAGTTTCCTATCTGCTGCCTGCAACCAGCCCTGCATCATCATGTTTTGGTTCCAGCCTGTAATAACAAATCTGGCCACCTGATCTCTTGTCACTGCCCACTTACCTGTCCGCTGTATTGTTCCTGGAGTTTTGGAAATGTCTGCAAGAGGTTTTGGAAGCTCTAAGGGTCCTGGGACCCAGGAGTTGTGGAACAGTACTTCAGCTCCCCAATCCAATCGTCCAGGCGTACATCAGGATGGTGGTCTGCCAAAACTCTGCTCTGGGTGTGATGGTCCAGAATTTGTCCATCTGCAAGTGGCAGAGGCAGTCAGATATCACATTGTCCACACCATCAATGTGCTTGGCCCTGAATGACATGTTCAGGTCAAGCCTAGACACATCATCCTTCTCAATATCCTCGTTACCCTGTCTGACTTTGTCTTTTTCTTGCTCAGCACTTCTACCACAGCCTGATTATCACTCCAGAATATGATTTGGCTGTTCCTGAGCTCCTCACCTAAACTATCATTGCCACCCATATGGGGAACAGTTCCAGGAAGGTGATGTCTCATCACCCTTTCCTGCACCCATTCCACTGCCCATGACTCTGCAAACCATTTACCATGGAAATAACCACCCATGCCTATGCCCCAGCCGCATCCGTATACAGCTACAAGTCCAGATATACAGCCACTCCTCCTGCCAAAACATTTTCTGTTGTAGGTCTGGAGGAAGTGTTCTAAACTACCATGTCCTCTCTGGTCCCTGATTGATATCCACCCAGTGGTGGGGCTGTTTTGCCCCTTTGTTGCCCAGACTAAATGCCGCATAAATGTGCTTTGTGGTGCAATGGCTCTACATGCAAATTTAGGTGCCCAGTAGCTGTTGGGCCTGTTGTAACTGCACCCTCCTGTGCCCCCCAGTCTCACCTAATAACTCCCTTAACTGCTAACCTTTTGTTCTGTGTAATCGGTACAATTCCTGAACCGTGTCCAGTTCAACCCTAAAACTCCATCATCTGCCTTGGCCCTTCTGTCTTGTCCTCATGGGTGGCACTCCCAATTCCTGATATAGCCCTTTAAAGTCCTGCAGCATGGCTCCCGTCTCTCTTTTCTATCTCCAATGAATAAAAATCATCCAAGTAGTGTACCACCACCTGGTACCCGTGACCTTGTCTGAAAAACCCACTGGAGCCAGGTACTAAACATCTAGAAGGTTGAGCATGCTATCAAGCACCCCTTAGGCATAGCCTTATCAAAATAGTACTGCCTGTCCACCTGAAATCCCAGCAAATCCCAATCCTCTGGCCTGGCTGGAATTAGCTGGAATGCTGATTCATTGTCCGTTTTGGCCAGCCATGCCTGTCCTTGGCCCTAATAGGTCACACCACTTCCTCCAGGGTGGCGTATGTGACTCTGCTGTCTTCCTCCTTAATCATGTCATAGACTGATTCCCCTTCCAGGTAAGATGAGTGATGTATCACCCAGAACTCACCTAGTTGTTTTGGGCAGTAACACCAGTGGTAAAATCTTCAGGTTTGGCAGTGGGGGGGCGAAACAGGCCTTCCAACCTCCACGCTGCCAACTCTTTCCAATTTTAAGTGCCAAAGTCGCCTCTTTCCCCTGTGTAGATTTGAGATTCTTCACCTTCATCCCTCTCCTACACTCTTGGAACTGTAAGCTAAAACCTCCCAAAAACCATCCGCAATTTTCTAGCTGTCTCTTGGTCTGGATAAACCCTCAACCACTTTTCCATCACCTCCACCCGGATAGGCATCCATGCCAGCCTGAAACCCTGGACGTCAGCCTTTTACTGACCTGGCACCTTATTTGCTAGTTCTATTCCCCCGCTGCACTGCCCTTGTTTCCCTCCCCACGGCTGTCCCCTCAAGGTGCCGTGGTTGGTCAAAGGGCTGCTGGTATGAGCTGTCCTGGTGCCATCCCTCTCTCCAAGATTGTACCTGCATTTTGATGCTGGATAGTGCCCACTACACTTGGAGCATATATGTGGAATGACAATTTGGCAAGGAACAAGAAGCCTGTTGTATCCCCAGCAGGCCTTTGCCACTGTCTCCCCTCTTCTGTCCCCTTATGTTTCCTTTTCCATTGGGCCTGTGTAAATTTCCGACCATAGATCTATTTTCCTGGCATCCCATTTCACACCCTGAAATGTGCCATCCTTTTCCTAAACTTCTCATCTTATTTCACCAACTATGCCCTCCTTTTTGTAGGCATTCTTTAAAATGAGGAACAGGTCAACAATGGGGTAGTGAGTTCTGACTGCTTCTCAGTCACAATGGTAGTAAAATAAGTAAAAACCATGGACCAATTGTCCCAGGTTTTCTCTTTACAGGATTTGTCATCCTCTCCCTTCCCCAACAACACTACCACTGCCATGTCTTTTTCTCGAAGCTGTCCTTCTCCTCGTACTTATCCATGTTGTCAACATTAAGCAAGGCGAAGATGTTGACATGCTCCTTCATATCTTCTCTTTCATGGCTGTTGGAGCGTAGTCTGCCAGCCGTATCCCTGGAGCCCTGATCTCTCTTCCCAGCAGGTGCCCACCTGCTGCCCCTCCTCCCTTCTGATCCTGCCCTTTTATCTCCCCAATGCCTTCTCCAACTGTCCTAGCCTGTTATCCCTCATGCTTTTGAACATCTGTTCCACATACTCTTTGACACTGCTCTCCAGTGTCACCATTTGATTACCTGCTGTGCCTGGCTGTGACGTGCCAGTCCCTGGCTGTGTCACTCCCACTGGTCCAGGTGCAGGCATTGGGACCTGTGGTGGCAGTACCGGCTCCAATTGGGTGGGTGGAGACACTGGGGAGGGCAGCACCGGCACTAGCTCAGGGCTTGGTAGGGCCCCAGGGCTGGCACAGGGACTTGGTTCTCAGGAGGTGGGGTCAGAGGGCCACTGGTTCTGGCACTGGGTCCACCGGCCTGGGCTCTGGTCCCCAGCCCTTTGCCACCTACTTTTCCTCTCCTGCCCCTTCTCCTGCTTCCCCTTCCTTTTGCATCCCCCATCCAGCTCTGCCACATCCAGCAACTGGTTTGCTAGTCTACCAAATCCATCACTGCATGGTAACACTCCTCCTTGCTTTGCTTCACCCTCTTTGGTGCCATCTTCCACTCTGCACAGATCTAATAAAAGAAAGATCACACATGTCAGCTTGCACCCTCCAATGTTATGCCATCCAAGATGCCCTGATGTGCATCCCCCACCTTTGTTGCCTTCTCTCTGCCCAGTCCCATGGCAGCTTTCCTCCCATGTTCCCTAGCCACCTCCACCAGCGGGGTTCCTTGTACCTGGGCTGGCCATTTCAAGCCCATCAGACCTGCAACATATTGGATCAACGCCCATGCCCCCACCTCTTGAGCGGGGAGGGGTCCCCCCTCCCTGTTTCTGACTAAATCCCTCGAGTCTCTTATTTGCCTTTGTCTCCTTTGCCTTGCCTTTGCCTGAGCCCTTATCGCCCCTCACTGTTGTTGTGGTAGCATGGCCCCTTTGCACCCCTCATACACCCTCTTTATTCTGTGCCTTCCTCTTTCATCATCTTATAATCACCAGGAAAGGCAGCCACAGCTCCTGCTCCTGTTGCTAGAAGCCCATGTATCCCCTTTCCGTTTACTTCCTCACTGGTTCTCTTGCTTGGGTCCCAGCCTGCCTGCCACGGGTTATCTCTCATTGTCCCATGAGGGCCTCAGCCTGCTTCACCTCCTGGCAGCTGCCACACCTCCCAGTCCCTTCTCATCCCCAGTCTGGCCTCTCGGTGGCCCTATCCCTTCTTGCCACCCGTAAGCCTCTATGCCCCCACCCGCATTGGTTTCCCAGCCTTCATGACCTGCTAGCTCTTCATGTGGTTGTCCTAGGCCCCCCCATGGTGATGACATCACATGCTATCACATGGTGAGTTCCCATGCCTTCTTTCTTGCTTCTTGTGCCTTTGACCCCCATCCTCTTTGTTCCCCAGTGTACCCATGTTTTAAACAATTCTCCTCGTTGCCCTCATCCTGCTTCCGACTCACCGACCCTTCATTGCCCAGTGCAGTGAGTCCTTGCCTTCCCACCCACATAGGCTTTGGCCTGTGCTCTTTCCTTGCTGCTGGTTTGTTAAACCCCAGACTGCGTGGTGATGATGTCACGTGCCATTCCCACGGTGGAGCCTCGACCTCTATCCGTCATTTTCTTTCGGGACTTGGGCTCACGCTGTGCCCACCTGGTGCCAGAATCCCCACTAGCCAGTAATTCCTTCACCCACTCAGCAATCCCAGCTCCTTTCAGTCCATCCGCTGACCAAGCCGGCCTGTGCCCCTCGCTGCCTTTCTGCAAGCATCCATTCACCTGAGGCCGACGCTCATCTCAACCCGGCTTTCTTCCCCTTTCAAACCTTGTTTGTGCACCCATCCCACCAAGCAATCCAGCCCCAAACAAGCCTGTCCACAACTGGAGTGTGCTGCGAGCTTCCTCTGCAGCTGCACTGCTCACTTAAGCCCATCACATTACCCACCTCCTCTACCGTCTGTGCTCACACTCCTACTCCTTATGCTAAAATTTGCATTCCTTTTAACATTTTACATTCTGTTTCCTTGCTGACTGAGGACAACTAACATCATTCTCTGAGTGAAGCTACTTCATGCTCATATCCACGATACAGCTGCTCAAGCAAACCAAACATCATTTCCAGCATACCGCTGCAGAACTCCTGCAGGTTTTACTGCCCACCTCACTTACTTGTAGTCTGTGGCTTTACTCACTGTATTCACTGACTCCTCAAGTGTCTCTTCCGCCTCCCAGGTATACTTACCCAAGTACTAATAATTCTGTAAATTCCTTTATTATTTTATAACTACTTAAATTCTCTTTTCTTTTTTAACTCAGAAATCCTAGCTAAAGCAAAATGCTCATTTGCACTACAATTAATTCCTTGCCAAACTGATGTGCTTCCAAGAAAAAATTATTTTCGAGCAAATCTGAGCTCCACTTGGTGTGCAGCCCTGTTTAACTGCCCATTTTGTTTCCTGCCTCCGACTCCTTGGCCAGCAGTGGATTGCCACCTCATTGTCCTGGGCTCACCATTGCCCACCACTTTGTGACCTCATCAAGCCCTCCCCTTTTCTGACCTCACAGCCTCTCCTAGCTCACCTCCCTTTCCCTCACCACTCCCCTATCCTGGAGCTGCCACACTTCATGGCTGGGCCATGGGGCAATGGGGTCTGCCTTTTAATTGGGCAACCCTCTTTGTTTACTTCTTGCTTGCAAAGTGGAAGCATAGGAGGCAGTACATAAAGATGTGATTTCAAAGAATAGTTTTTTTTGAGTCAAGGGTTGTAGCTAGTACAAGCTCTTTTTTGGTTTATACATTATACCTCCAAAGTTGACTTTGCAACTGCCCCACCAGTTTTGTGGGTCAGCATTGCCAGCCCTAAATTGCCACAATCCACATCTTTGACTAACTTTCAGTTCAATTCAATTCTTTATTTGAGCAACCAGGATTGAGTAAGTATCACGGTTTTACAAAGATTAAAATAATACAAGAATATACAATGACTATTTCTAACGATAAAATAAGTGACAACATTTAAGCAACATTTAAACAAACAGCTTTAAAAACAGAGCAGTATCAGTAACAGGATAGAGTTTGTAAATTATACTGCAAAGACAATAATTCCTAAAAAGTGCAATGATTATTCACATATGGTTAGTGATGTTAATCAGCAACTATTTATCAATGTCATGTCTCATTCAGCTCCAAGGTTTTGTGTTTCAGTGCCCAATAATTTTTCTTTTAAGTTTGACAACTGAAGCAAGGAAATTTGATACTAACTCCGCATCTTTTTCAAATTGAGGATGAAGTAAAATAAAGACTAGATCATAGTTTGAGTCTGCTTAAATTTTTAAGTAATCCAGCAAGAATTGAGTTCTTATTTTGTATATAGATGGCAGACCATGATTATATGTTTCGAGGTTTCAGAAAAGCCCCTATTTCAAAAGCAGAGGTTGCTCAGTTTTGCATTGATGGTTTCAGTTTTATCTTACATTACAGTATGTACTTTATATTTTGAATTGATGATTTCAGATCTTGCCCAGATAATTATTTTTTGTTTATTCTGGTTTTAGAGGAAGAGTTGGATAACTTTCAAGTGAATTATCTATTTTGTTTTCTTTGAACCATAATGCACACCTCTGGTTCATTATAATGTCCATATCAATGTTTTTCCCAGATAATACAACTTATTTTTGATTCTGTCTCTATATGAACTAGAAACTGAAATCCCCTTTTATAATCATTCTATAAATGACCCATGTTTATTATATTCAGTTTTTTACCAAAGAATCAAGCCTTAAGAATGAAGCACATTTTGCTGCCATTTAATTTTTCCTTGAGGCATTTCCTGAGCATAATATTTCTGTTATGTTTTATTATTTTGAGCCAGTAAGATGTACGTATATGAGATTTTTAGAATATTTGATGGGAACCCTCCCCAGTTCAACTCTAGTCATAGCATTTGATGTTGAATTTGGGACTTCTAATAGAGTTTTATAATAAAATGATAATGGTTTCTCTAGATCTTCGTTATTTACATGTACCCGTGTTTCAGACCAATAAAGGGTAGGGGATGCAATTTAGCTTCCCTGCTTTTAGAGCTGGAATTATTGAATTTCCATGCTATTGATAATTATGTTTTAGGAGGGCCCTAGTAACCAGTTTTACTTTCATGAGCTGTTCTTTTATATGTTTTGTCCAGGCCGTAGATGAGACAAATTTTACTCCTAGGTAACAGTATTTGCCAATTACTTCTATATCTTTGCTGCCAGTGGTAAATTTAAGTTTGTTATATTTCCCAAGATTTTTACCAAAAATCAATATTTTAGTTTTTTTATATTTAACTTTAGCTCCAAACTGTTACATTTCTGACACAGATTGTCAATTTATTTTGTAACCCAATTTTTGGAAGTGAAAACATGCCAAGTCATCTGCATCAGCCAATAAGTGAAGTGGGGTTTTATCTATTTTGGAGGAATCAAATGAATCATTATCTGGATACTCAAGCAAGTTGTTAATGTAAATATTGAATAATGCAGGATCAAGAAGACATCCCTGATTGTGTCAAAGGTTTGAGTTAAAGTTCCTTTGTTATTGAATCTGATTGCAGTTGTAGTACCAGAGTACAACATTTTGATTAATTTAAGTAAAGAATAATGTATACCTTGGACCAGCAATATTTCTCATAATTTTTCCTATTAATAGAATTGAAAGCAGAAGAAAAGTCTATGAATAATGCAAATAATTAAAAGTTTCTAGGATGAACACACTTTTCTGTTAAGTGGGCCAAACAGAATATGTTATCTGCCACAGAAAACTCTCTCTGAAACCAGCTTGACATTGCAAAATTTGATTAGCGGAATCTGACCATAGAGTTAACCTGCTTAAAGCAGCAGTGCAACAAAACTAAAATGAGAGTAGCAGTATAATTACTAGCAAAGTGCATGAGTGTAACAAGACATTTTAATCGATTAGTAGCTTTACTTTGTGTTAGTCACATCAATTTTGGTCTCAGAGGTTTGCGTATACTTTTGCCAAGATAGCCATGTTTAAAATGTCTCCCATTACAGAAACACGCATGTGCTATTGTAAGAAAATGAAATGTCCAATCCCAGTGCATGCAAATGTTGTTGCATACTGTGCTGTGCTAGTGCCTGATTTAATATGTGTGTGCACTGCATGCCGTGCATGTCAATCATGTTGCTGTCACCCTACGCCGTGATATGTAGTTGTGAACCGTCGTGGTGTGAACTTTTGTAGTCAGGAAAAATAAAGTTTAAAATGAGTAGCAGCTCTGTTTCAGTGAAAGTGACACTTCTTTGTCATGGTGATTGTCATAAGACTTGTTATTTTGTTCTGTTTGACAATGTACTGTCTCCATTATGAGACCATTTTGCATCTAGTATGTCAACATTTATTTTGAGTAATGCAGCCTGTCAGATTTTGGTTAACAGTGTGTGTTTTGAATATGTATGGATTTTTTGTGGACTGATTACACAAGCAACAGTGTTTTCATAAGTTTCATGGTGTGTGTAGTGCATTGTACAATGGATTATCCGTGGTTTTGTATGATATGTTGGAAAATGTTTCCTCGTAAATAACATATACAATTGCAAGATAAATCTGAGTGTATACCAAATTAACAGTAGCCTCTGATAACATAAATAATGTGTTAAAACATGAAGTGCAAGAGCAGACAGATTACGAGGGAAAAGTTACCAAGAGATCATGTAAAACCATAGGCAATGCAGTATACAATGCATTACACACACACCATAAAAATTACAAAGTTATGGGCAGATGAATGGTTGTTGCCAAAGAAATGTTGTTCACATTGGTATTCCACAACAATTGACATCATTAAACTACTTTGAATATAGTAATTCTGTGTGAATATATATGAATAGTAGCAAGCTTAATGACAGTGTGTCGGGGTGGGGATAAGTCCACCGCATCATCAAGTATTTCCATTTTCGGCATGAATTAAACACTGTTACTGACAGTGTATGCAGTACAATTCTGGCCCATTCCAGTGGAAAGCATCTTCCAGATGAAGGGTGATCAGATGACGAGGAGGCATGGCCTGCAGGTGGAGGTGTGCAGTTCAGGGTAACATTAGGAAGTACTATTTCACAGATAGAGTGGTGGAAAAGTGGAACAGACTCCCAGAGGCAGTCTTTGGAGAAGAAACAGTGGAGGGATTCAAAGGGCATGTGACTACCACAGGGTAGTGTTAAGGGTGTGGGGTGCAGGTTCAAGCAGATAGCTGGACAAATGGGCAGACTCGTTGGGCCTTGTCTGTCCTTTTCTGCTGTCATACTTCTATGAGTCTATGAATGTCAAAAATATTCAGTCACTCCTCATTTGGGTTATTGGTGCACCCTGCATGATTTTATTTGTCTTTTGTCTAGATTGCCTGTGCTGTATCTATGTGTCTGTTGAGATTCAGCTCCAGATACAGGAAAAAACTGATCAAGCAATGCTGTGATGGTCTCGATAAGCAGTAAAAGTGTGTAATGTAGCTAGCTCACATTGTACCACAACCCTAAACATAAGCATACCATGTGTTATTTACAAATGCCATCTGCTACGTTGCTGCTGTATGCCTACAAGCACATAGGAGAGCAGTCAGAACAGAGGGTGGGCAGGGCATAAGAATAAGGTGATTGCCCAGTCAGATGTCTTTCCCACCTGAAGACTACTTTCCATTCTCAAGGTGGAAGTGGGGCTCATGGGTGGTGGTGCACACAAGACTGAGTAGGATCCATGGTCGTGGGTATGTGGGCTGGTAACCCCAGCCCTGACAGCATGTCAGAAGGGCAGGGGGCTGCCATATTGGGACATCCATCTGCCCTGATGAGCCACCATCTTTAGGACAGAGGGAGCAGTTAGCATGTATGGCAGGGTGTCTGGTGGTGTAGCGTGGCCTCCCTCCTGGCACACTTTGAAACGTGTCATGTAGTCCATCTCCACTATCACCCTGACCCCCCATGGGAAGGGTGCTGTGTTATCCACTCATGCTTGTAGGTGGTTTCTCATGTTCAGAGCAGTGACTTACTATATGTCACACATAGGAATGTGAGGTATTGCCATGAAAGACTGGCAGATGTGTCTGTTGGGCTGTAAGTTGTGGGGGTGGCTGCTCGGTCATGGTTTAGTGTCACTCATTGGTTGCAAGGACAGCTTTGCAACAACCTTCTAACCTGATCAAATTTGTACTCTACAAAAATTGGTTTGCAAATGTTGCCTCACACTAATTCACAAATTAGTGAAACCTGTCAAGGAAAGGTGTGGGGTACTAAGGAAACAAGCATGCACAGCGAGACTGTGTTATGTACTGTGGCTCCCCAGAGCCCTCATTTCTTGATGCATGCTTTAGTGATTCCTTTCTTTGGGAACTTGTGAATGCTGCAAATTAAGGGATCAGAGCTGTGTACTCCATTTTGGTTTTTGTTAAGGGAAGGATTAAGGAGCACATAGACACAGCTGAACAACTAGCCTTTTAAAGTGTCTCATTTAAATGTGGTGGTGTATGATCACCCTTTGTTATGTATAAAAATCAGCAGGCACAAGATCATTGGTAAGTCAATTCTAAGCTGCTATGCACATTTTACACTGCTGTTATGCTCTGTTTACGTATGGACGGTGTATGTATTTCTCCGATGGTTGGTTTCTCTTTACATAAAACTAGTAGGGTAACAGATTTGTTAGGGTTCACTACAGAAACTATCTTGGTCCAAAATGTTGTTTTCCCATGGCTGATTCAGTAATGTGATTGAAGACCTCTGTCATGTCCATCCTGTGTTATCTCTCCTCCATTGTGTACATGTTGTGCTCATCAAGCCTATTCCCATAGGTAATTGTCACCAGGACTCAGATCACTGTGGTTCGTCTTCTTTGCACCCTCACCAGGAGTGCAATGTTCCTCTATAAGTGCGGTCTACAGAACTGCATACAGTACATGTGGTGCGGCATAATCAGTCATTTATACAGTGGAAGGATGAATTCCACCCTTCTAAAGGTAATCCCTGTAGCGATGCAACCCAGCATCCTAACTGCCTTTGCCACATCACTCCTACAGTTCTTAGGTTGTTCATTTTGACATCCATCAACAACCCCTAAGTCCCTCACCCTCTGTCAGTTGTGGTGTTTCCCCTGCCCACTCACTGTATACCATTGCCCGGATGTTTGGCCTCCAGGTGCAGAACCATGCACTTAACTGCATTAAACCTCAAATTACACTTTCTCGACGCTTACCCAAAGTCTCCATTTCCTGCTGCAGTACCACTGTCCTCTCCATCGCATCCACCACGCTCACAGCTTCAGGCATTGCATCTGGTCCTGGTGCTTTCTATTTCCAAAGGGACCTGAGGTTTCCCGTACTATATCCACCAGGATTTCAACTCTCACATCCCTCTGCTCCGTCTTCTCTTTGTACTGTCCTCTGCATTTGATGGTGCGGGCCTTCTCTGTCCCCATGCATGTCACATATGCCTGTCTCTAATGGACTCATCTCCTCCCCAGGGTTACCTTGACTCCCTGGACAGGTATAGTTCCCCCATCTTTTCTTGTAAACAATGAGGCAAAGTACTTGGTTAGTATGTATGCCTTTGTCACCAGTTCTGTACCCAGCTATACCCTGAGCTAATTCCACAGATCTAACCCTAGCTTTCCTTTGTTACTCAATGTATATAAAGAGCACTTTGTCTGTCCTGATTTCCCTGTGCAAGATGTACTCCATCTTGCATTATCCTCTCTCACCACCCTTGTGACAGGGGCGCAATTAAGTTTGTAGCTACTAGCGGCAGGGCCAATGACTGGGAAAATCTACTAGCCCCACAGACTTTCCACTGGCCCATCTGTTTTACTTATTGAAATTTATCTTCTCTGTACAAGCCCACAGGGCTAGTTAGAAGAAATTCTTAGTAGCACGATACAAAATCTACCTGCTTTTGGCTAGTTGGCGATACCAGTTTTGACCTCTGTTGTGACCCTCAAGACCATTTTCTCCACTCCCCACAGCTGCTCAATTCTGCTTGTTGAGCACTTGAAGCAGTTATAGGCGGCCTTCTTATCCCTCATCACCTCCTGCACCTCCCAGGTCCACCAACAGGATGTTTTGGCATTACCAGATTTACGCATCTCCTGTGCACATGACATGGTAGCCTCCTGTCACACCCTCCCAATGATCCTCCACCTGCTGACAGCATCCATGTCTAACATGCTAACATATTAAAAGCCAGCAGAATAGACCTGATGGTCTGTTGTGTCTGCCTGGTAGCCAGCCCTATTGGGCGCTCGCTTTCCCACACCCCGTCCCAGAGGGTCATCTTCACCTTCAGTTTACCCATGCACCTGTCCCGCCCTCTTGACGCCATCCACTGAGCCTTCCTCCACCAGACTCCCGGGCAGTGCATTCCATGGCCCCACCACCCTCTCAGTAAAGTAATTTCTTCTTTGTTCTTCCCTGTAATTACCTCCAGCTTCCACTCCATGCCCCCTGGTTGTGCCCCTTTCTCTACTCTGAACATCTCTTTGGCTCTGCCCCATTTATCCCTTTCACATATTTGAAGACCCCTATCATGTCCCTCTGTCTCTCCTTTCCACCAGCAGTACAGCCCAAGTTCTTCCAGCCTTTCCTCATTGGTTCTCTCTCTCTCTCTCTCTCTCTCTCTCTCTCTCTCTCTTCTCTCTCTCTCTCATTTACTGGATCATACTGGTTGCCTTTCTCTGGACCCTCTCCAGCAGTGCTATGTCCTTCTTGAGGTGAGGTCTCCGGAACTGCATGCAGTAATAGAGATGTGGCCTGACCAGGCATTATACAGAGGAGGATCACCTCCCTACTCCTGGAAGTAATTCCCCTGGCTATACAGCCCAGAATCCTGTTTGCTTTTGCTGTAGTTCTGCATTTTCAGTGTTATTCATTTTGGTGTCTACCACCACCCCAGATCCCTTTCATTAATCATGGTTTGCAGTGAGCCCCGGTGTATACATGACCCAGGTTTCTGACCCCAGATGCAGCACCCTACACTTCCTGGATTAAACCTCAGTCCCCACCTCCTTTACCACACTTCCAGGGTATCCAGGTTCCTCTGGACTGTCTCTCTGCTTTGTCCCAGTTTGCCAATGTTCCCAGTTGTGAGTCATCAGCAAAGAGGCTCATCTACTCTAACCCCCTCCCATATCCGAGACATAGGTATTAAACAGGAGTGGCCCCAGTACCATCTTCTATGTCCCCTTTGGTATTTATTCATCCTTCTTGTTCATTAACACAGAACAGAAGTAGTCATTTAGTGCTGTTTGCCTGTTCTTCCCCTACTCCACTCACTTCCCATCCTAGTTATGTGGTCTATGCAGATTCTTCATCTCTTATGTATCTGAAAAAGTCTTTCTCCCCTAATTGAAAGAGATAAGTAAGGTTGATAAGGAGAACATCTGTAAGCTGAGTGGCAATCATAACACTAGGGGCGCAAGCTAAGCTAGAGTGTGGGAGGTTTGGAAGCGGTGAGAGCGCTTCACCACAGAGAGGCTGGTGGGCACTTGGAATGTGCTGACAGAATAGGGATGTTGTTTAAGACAGTGGGAAGTTTTAAGAGAGGCTGGGATAGGCATAGGGAAAGGTAAGGGATAATGGATAGGGGAGGGAGGCAGGACATCAGCTCAAGCTGTGGATTCTGCAACATGAGCAGACTTGATAGACCAAATGGCCTTTTATGCGGCTTCTTAGTATTTTGTATGTAAATGGCTTTCAATACGGAGATCGATTGTGACCAGCAGTTAACTGAGTGTATTGTAAATAAGACAGTCTAGTTTAATGTCTTCAGTGCTGATATTTCATATGGCCTGGATGATATCTGTGTACCTTATTAGACATCTAAAAGAATTTCATATAGGTACTGAAATGGTGAACTCCATCAGTTATGTAAACTAAAGTTTCCTTTTAATTTTTCTTACACATGAATAGCTCATCTTCCAATTCTGTGTCTTCTTCTGAACTGTCATATGATAACATACCTGTCATCACAGATGCACAACAACAACGCAACCCTATGGTGATCAGATGTGATAGGTCCAGAGGCAGAGGAATTTCAAGATGGTGTATCGCAGTAGAGGCAGGGGACTGCATAACTTCAGAAATGTAGGCGTACATCTACAGGACACCGCACTATTCTGAATCAGGTGGCTGAAGTGCAAGTAATCACAGTACTAGTACTTTCTGTTATCACGTCAACATAGTACATATATCATGTGGCTTGACTGAAGATATCATATACTATAGTAGTGGTGGTGAAAATGACAAGGTAAAAAGATATCCTAGTTGGTGCCATCAGTAATAGCAAGATACATGAAAATTTCATTATTGATCAGGGTGGACCCGAACAGTCCAGCACTCCTTTTCCTGCACAATGCACTGTTACTCTGTGATGGCGCCTGATATGCAGGTGTCCTGGAAACGGACACTTTCCGACTACATCCTCACAGCTTCCAAAAGCCTCCAAGCACCAGACTTCTCACAGATTAGAAATTCTGTAGACAGCTGCATTTCACCTCATCACTCACAACACCTTCCCTTCAAGAATGCACTTCAGGATGAGGTATATTAGTATTTCATAACTCTACATCCCATGAAATACCATATCCTGGACTGCATTATTGCTTAAATATTTATCCTCATGAGAGGCCAATGATATCATGCTATTTTGCAAGTGGCAAGTCTCAAGTGAAGGCGAATATGATATATTCAGTCAGGCCACGCAATGTTCTGTTTATACTCTATGTGGTTTGGGTCCCATAGAACACAATTCCTCCCCACAAAAAAAAGACAAATCCACACATCATGCACCAACAAATATATAGTATATGTTATTTTAATAAATTAACTGGTTGATCCTGCCATTTTAAAGTTATTTAAGGAAAGCTGACAATGTGGTTGATTTAATTGTGCTATGTAAGGCAATCTAACACCGCAATGGGGTCCCAGGTATGAAAGGCTGACATCAGTTTTATGACAATGGGAAGTTACTTTTCACTGTGACTGCAATACCTCCCCACAACACACACACACACACACACACACACACACACACACACACACATGGGCATTGAGAGGCATAGACAGTGTTCACTGCTGAGTACAGTGAACTTTGAATAACACAGTGGTAACATGAGCCTTTGGCCAGGGCAACAAACATAATATACCCTGATTTCCTGAATCTGTATGTAACAGCTAGCTGGCTTCACACTAACTAGCAGTAGAGTGTGTGTGTGTGTGTGTGTGTGTGTGAAATATATTAATGTAGAACCTTTTGGACCAGTGACTTACTATATATTGTTGACTGAAATGTGGTCAAATCAAAATTGTTGTGGTTGGAGCACCTAATTTTATTATTATTTCAAGTGTTATGGGGGTAGTTATATATTTCTAATCACACCACTAGACTCTCATCATAGACTTCCTGAACTTTCTGAAGGAAAATTAAATGTATTAATATGTAACACTAAGTTGACAGTAACAAATGTCTTTTCACATGCAGGAACTTTTAGAGAACATGGATAGAGAGGCTGTCAATACTCTAGTTCAACAAATGATCTTACGCCAGCCAGGTGTTTTGTTTGATGTAATGTGTGCTTTAGTGGAGAGTCTTCATCAAGGAGTAATAGCCCAAGTTGGTGTTCCTGCACAAACTGCAGAGAGATGCCAACACTGCATGAGCGTGTTTGCTGTGGCATGGATAATAGCATGTGTTAGCACCACAAACACATTTAGGTCTACTAGCTCTTAATGAGACAGTGCTAGCGATAGCACATGCATACCGTAATGTTATTTTGGGACATCGATTCATGTGTATGAAGACAATAATAAGCAACTTAAATTTGCTGCTTACCGGCAGTTCATTCCCTGGTAGTATGGCCGACTGGGTTCGGAAACAGGAAGGTCATACCATCATGCTGTGTTTGGTCAATTAGAGACAAATACCTGACCCTTTTGGTCAGTATGTGGGTTTCCTGCCACATAGACTTGCCTAATTATTTAGAGATGTATAAGTGCCCTCTTGCAAATTTACATCAAAGTATAGTACACTGAATGCCCTCCATCTGTTATCTTAAGTGTTGTGGTTGTGTAGATACTTCTTATTAATTGAATAGTATTAAAAATCAATAGTGGTAGACTTATAAAATTCAAACCCAATCTGTTGCCGTTTGGCATCATTGGGTTATGTAGAAAGCTGACTCACAAAATGGAAAACAAGTGTTTATTTATTTATGTATTTCAAAAAACAACTAAGAGGGACATTGTATTATTGCAATACACTGTTTGGGAGCAGGGGTTAGGGGTGATTACCGACTGTCCAGTTCCACTATACACACTTTGAACAGTATGTGACCCAAATCCGATACAGCTGGCACCTTTGGGCCTACCTTATCTTGACATGTGGCCTTGAGTGTTATTTTGTTCTCAGATCCTCTAAAACCTTTGCCTGTGTGTGTTGTGTTTGCTTTGCTTTTGGTCACCTCGGTTCCTATCATTCCATCACAGTTAAGATATACCCTCTTCCATCAGTCCGAACCGTGAAAAATGATAAAAAACAGTATTTGACTAAGGCTGCCAGTTTGATTTGCATGATAGATTTACATAACATGAATATGGTTTGTCATAGTCCATATGCAATTTAATGTTTTACTTCTAAGATGTTGATGACATGAGACTGTCTGTGTACTGTGTAATAGTTGAATCTGTACAACTTTCCTTAACAATACATTTTATTTATGTAAGTTATACAGTGAAGTAAAACTAACTGAGGTAAAACACAACAGGAATTAACATACTCTTTCTCAATATCGTTGTTCATTTATTATTATTTGTGCCAGTACAGTTAACTGCTGCATGTGATAAGCAGCTTGTATTGTTGCCTTACTATATCTGATTTTCTCAAACTGCATAAACTCACATTTTACATACTATATATGGTGGCTTGTTTGATGACGGTAACAGAAGCTACTGTATTCTGTGTTCAGAGTTTGATTCTACACAGATACCCAATTGGGCAGATGATAGTGGTGTATTCCTGACTGACCAGATACAATAGGAGGCATGAAGAACCAGATTCAACTACATATCTGGACGGTCTGGTACACATCATTACTGCCTTTGTTTTGGGAAGTGGACAAGGTGGGGGTTGGACTGAGCATGCTGATGTCCATCTCTCGTACTACACCAGTTAAACTATCAGCTAACGATACTGATGGAGGTCTGGTCATATCTATATTTGCAATACAGTTCCAGTTCAGTACTTAAAATATGTAAGAAAACAATGTAAACAACGCAACCCTTTTTTGAACAAAACAGACACCTAAAAGCCATAATATGATTGGCAATAAAATAGATCCACAACACTACCGATGTATAAATAATACACTGTCAGCAAAGGACCTTTGTGCCCTTAGGTTTCAAGTCAACTACTCCTCTTTACATATCCTTTTCCTGTGATTTAAAACAAGTTCCTCAACCATTGGAGGTGGAATTGGAGCAATAGTTTTGTGATTGTCTTTGGGTGTCCTTCTGGTATAATTGCTGGCACCAGTAGTATTTTTGTATCATCCATGTGCCTGCTCACCACATCTTGGATTATGTCCTTAATGTAACTGTATTTCTTTTTCTTTTCTCGGAACTGCACTCCACTGCTTCGTCCTTTTGAGAAATGTCAGGTGTATTTGTCAGTGTAAATAATTTAAATACATAATCATTTCTTATAATTATAAAAGGGTCTGAGAAATAGAGCTTTCTGATTGGTTGTAAACATTCTATCAGCCCTATGTTAATCTTTGATTAACATACATGTCAACCCTAATCACATGCTGAACAAGGTTTAACACTATTAAAAACACTTTTATTATAATAGCAATAAGGCATTCTCGGGGTTATGTTAATGGTCAGTTAATCACCCTCTAGGGGCATGTAGCATGGCTATGCCTCGTACAACATTACACCCCTAGGGGTGATTAACAGATCATTGACATAACCCCTGGGAGTGCCTTATTACTTAAGTAATTCTATGTAGAGGAGAGCTAAAAGTATGACTTTTTTCCTGATCAATTCCCCTCACCACCACTACCACCTCCATCTATCTCAGAAACTGTTCCTCTTTATATGCTCTTAACATGATGTGAAATTCTTGGCAAAATAGCAAGAACAGATATCGTGCTGCTGGCTGCAAAGTGATGTGCATCCATTGGTGGCACAGAACACCACAACATAAAATGGGCATTACATTACTCAAGATATATAAAACATATGGTGTAAAACACCAATATTTATATTAATATAAATGAATGGTGCATTTATCAATGCAGATACTAATATAACCATAGGTGTTAACACAACAGCGATTGACATTTTCATCCTTGTTGGGACTGAAAAGGACCTTTGGTCCATAGCCTTTATCTGGTTACCGAAGAATAAATGTAAAACAATGAAATGATTTAGCAGTTGCCTGGGGTGGGGAGAGAATTAGGAATATTAAAATAGAGCAAGAGAGTCAGAGAGACAGACAGATATATATATATATATATATAGAGAGAGAGAGAGAGAGAGAGAGAGTGTAATAGTAATGCCAAAAATACTTACAAAATTTCGCCTTTGGAATTCGGAGTGGTTGTCTGTCTAGATGCTGGCTATAATCAATGGCTACCAATTTAACTCTTGCGTCATGCTGTCATTGATTGAAAGAGAATGTTATTATTAAATATAGTATTTTTCAATTAACAATTTTAAAAGGATATCAGAAATACTGCAATCTGATTGGCTGTTAGGATTCCAACAGCCTTACATTAATCCATGTTATACTGTCATTTACAGCCTGATCATCATGGAACATGGATTATAAAAATGTTATGAGACATGGGCCCAAATTCCAAGATGACTTCACGCATGGTACACATGGTGATTCGCCAAACCTCATGGCGTTAATCACAACTCTCCATGAGATACACAAGTCATGATTCCAAGTCATGACCTGCAGTATGTCATATGCGGGTTGCATTAACCCATTGAGAACTGAATATGTGTGAACGTATATAGATTCTGGATGTATATATAGGTCCACAGTCTTCTAAGGGTTAAGGTGGGTTATGCCACCCACTAGCCTACTACCTCGACAGCATGGTGCAAGGGTGGTCACAGCACCAACTACGCTCTATTCCACCATGACGTAATGCCATAACCAACATATGCTATTCCAGAAGCTGCAAGTTACAGTGGACTTAGACCATAAACTGTGCTCCCCGTGCCCTCCCCAACAGAGACAAGACCCCATCCACCCTGAATTAACATCACTCCTGGTAATGCCTTATCGATAAATGACTGTATTCCTGTAGGAATAGTAACAGGCAATCCAAATGCAGTATTTCAATGATCCTTTTCTAATCATAATAAAATCAGTAATTGACAATCATTTCAAAATTCCTTTCTTTGTGCTAACTTACTCATATGCAAATCTTTTAGAGTCATACATCAATATTTGATTATGAAAGGTTTCCAGCTCACTGGTTGACTTTTGTATTGACTATAAAACAGAAAGTTAATGGTCACACAGTGAGACTGTACATATAATTCACATATTCCATCAGTTTATATGAAATGTAGGCTGTATGTTATTGATTAGATTTGGCATCACATTTTAACAGTTCCACACAATATTAAAGTTTAACAACTGAATCATAATGCACTTTGCCCATATTGTATCAGCACAGGTCATTCACAAATAAGCTTATCATTAGATACTCTGTATTTTCAGACAATCCTAACTGACCGTGCATTGATGAAATATGGTGTCTTAGCCAATCCCATTGTCATAAACTATGGCTCTAGTGCTTGGTGTGCAGAGCTGTCTGGGACTAACCAAGGCTTATCAGGTGTCATTATTTCATCATGGGTGCATCTATCAGCATCGACTGGTTGTGTGATTTGCCATTCATGCTCATTAACAGTGTGATGGAGTACACCACGCACATACTCTTAGTAAAATATAATAGACAAATATTAAATATTGCAACTGAACTTTGATAGTATCATGGATTACCTATCTTTCAAATACCCCGATACATACATACCTCAAACATCTGCACACTACCTTCACAATTAAGCTGCACTATACCAGAAATGGTTAATGATGTCTCGTGCCCAATATGACAAATTTTTATTTGTCTTGAATCTGAATACTGTTAACATTATAATTTAGATTTCAGTTGTCAAGGTAACCAACAGACAAATAATATCTATAGAAACTTAAATACAATTATGCGGCATTCTAATTATCACCAGGAACACCCTCTGCATTACATAATGTCTCTTGATCTCTCTCTTGAATTTACCACCTTCCAACCTCAGTTGATGCCCTCTATCATGTATCCTTCTTCTGATCCTGACTGTCTCATCTGTACTAACCTTTGGGTCATTTTGTGCTACCCCATCTAACTGGGTTTTGCTGCTGCTCTAATACACTGTGCGAGATTTTCATATTCCCAGATACAATCACCCTATTTCCTTTTCCTGTTCTGTTCTCTCCTCTACAACTGTCCCTAATAACTGAAAGTTTGTTATTGTGTCCTTATCAAGCCTGGAACAGCACCAAACCTACATACTCCCAGTATTATGTGGTGTTGGTGTGCTGCAGTCCACCCTGGTAGATTGATGTCCACCACCATCACTGTGTATCCCTTCCTGCAAACACTTCCATGTTGATATGCCAACTCCATGACCAGCTACTATCTCCATGGGTTGGTGTCCTGTACACTACAACCATTCCTATTACTGTGCACTTTGGTTCCTGAAACTGTACCCATATTGCCTCTGTCCTGCTCCACTATCAATGTTCACTTATGCACCATATTCCTTCCCTTACATAGATTGCCATTGACCCTTACCTTTCTTATGGAGGCCTTTTCTAATTGTTATGTAATGGCAGAACATCCTGTTACCAGGGATCATCATATCCCAGTACTTGTATTAGGTGAACCAAATTTTATTATGGTCGCAATGTCCAGCAGCCACAATGTCAAGACAGCATGCTATTCAGCTAATTTGTTTCACAGGTTCCTCGCATTTAGCGACATTACCATACACCCTGCTCCTTGCCATTACCACCCTGATGAACCCCAACCCAGTTGCTCCTACCCTGAAGCCTTATCCTACAGCTGAGAAGGTAGGTTAGTTTGACTCTCATTTTATTAAAAATATCTTCTACTGTAAGATAAAATGTTGTAAAGGACACGAGATCAGCAAAGTAATTATAGAAAAGTGACCACCCCATCCTTTTCTATTCTAGTTGATTATACATGATTCTATACAGCTAATGCCTGCTGGATGTCAGTGTGGCTCAGCATAGCCTCGGCAAACATTTCCTCCAAACAGGTTGTTAATTTTGCTGCAATAATTATTTTCAATTATGTAGCAGTACTAGAACATAGAAAGTGAAATGTAACTGTTTGCCACACCACACAGCCTTTTGTTCACAGCCTTGCTCGCATGCCAGATATCAATTTGATGTGTGATTTGAGGATACTCATGCTCTATATAAAAATAAACAACAAATGACATATTACATATATCGCATATAAATGAACATCCTGTTTATATTGTGCTGTTACAGAATACAGTAAAAAACTGACACATCAATGAAATGATCTACACATGAGCATCAGAGACAATTTCTGCAACCTCTATTCCATCACTCTCCAGTGAAGCTAAGCATCGTCTGAATCCCACAGCTTCTATGTTTGGTGACTTTCCTTTAACTTCACGAATATCAACTGACTGAATGGCAATAATCCTCTTCGTTGAGTTTTCCATAATCATGTAGGTCATGTATTTTGAGGTGACTATTTTTTTTAGTTGTTTAACCGGAGTAGCACACTAAGCTGAAAGCTTTTTTACAGGAGCGACCTGGGAGCACAGGGAAGTTAAGTGACTTGCTCAGAGTCACACAGTATGCAAGTGGAAGCTGTGGGATTCAAACCCAGGTCTGGTCTGCTGGATGTCACCAGATTTGCAGCTCAGAGCCTTAAACCACTGTGCTATCGTCTTTTTCAGATATCACAACTTCTTCATCTGTGCTTGAATATATACTTGGACTATCATTGCGACCATCACCAATCACAGTTACTGGATGTTTGAATTTTGGACAGTGTCTTGTCTTACAGTAATCATGAGCATGCATACTTGCATTGTACAGCATAGAATGTTGTTTTAGCCAGAGGTTTCATGTTCATGAATTTAGTAAGAAGAGCAATCTTTTCATAGTTATTCCCAGATAACATGACATTACAAGCTATCATGAGGTTCCCCAATGATATTTTTCTAAGTAGTGGTTAGATCTCCAAGTCCACGAATGATTTCCTTTGCATCGCATGCTGAGTAGTAGACATGTTCCCACATACTTGCAACTAATTGCAACAGCCTCATGGCATTTAGACGCACACTCCCTGAATGCTAGTCATGCATGACTTAGTAAATTATCCTCAAAACAAATGAAAGTATTTTGAGAGATAGCATTGTTTCCTGAGTTTGTAGCAGGTGTTGATATTTCATCTGTCTTTACATTATAAGTTACAGAGTCTTCCACACATGTGTTTCTGAGCCATGTATTGTCTAATGATGTGTCCCGGAATCACTCTTCATGAAACTATGCAATAAAGTTACACATTACTTAAATACATCATCCTTATGTATATTGTTATAAAAACAGTTTTTTACAACATAATATTACACTAAATATCTTACCATTTATTGCATGGTGAATAAAGCACATCTTTTCAGATATCACAACTTCTTCATCTGTGCTTGAATATATACTTGCACTAGTAGTATCAAATTTCTGTACATGGATGTTGCAAAGAGCACAATTTGTTTTAATTTGCATATAACTGCAACAATTTTGTAAAAATTCTATAACCTAACACAACATGCCAATGAATACATACTGACTGAGTTGTTTACTAAAATTACATGTATCTAATGTATGCATAAGTGGTGTAGACATGGATGGCTTCGTGAAAATGATTCACTTGAGGCGAACTGCCACTAATTGTGTGTCTGAAGATAAACTGGTACACATATCTTCACCCTGCTTTTCAGACACAGTTTGCCTAGTAAATGCATATAATATGTTACTTTCAAACAGTGACCAAGTAAGCAATAATATATAGCAGGGTGGGTGGTCTTGTGCAATACGGACCCCAGGGGTGTCATGTAATGTGAAGCTGCAGATGGAGGTCCTTATAGCCCTAGAAGATCAAGTATGGATGGTATTGTTGCACTTAGAAAATGGACACTGAAAAACAATTAAAGTTTACTATAAAATGGGTCTGAACAATTCTGCATCCTGATTGGCTGAGAGATGCATCTGGCCGTATCCTTTTCAGGCCATATTGTGCCAGGCACCTCTTCAGTAAGTCAGGATGCAGCACCTCTGAAACCCATGCATGCAAAAAGAGTTTAACAACCCCTCCCCCACCACATGGTCTGTTCCCTGATTAAGTAAAACTCCACCCTGAGAAATGCAGTGTCTTTCAAGAAAAATCTGATCTTGTCACTTTTGTTGAGAAGTTTGTGGCAGGTCGCTTTTCCATGACTCTCAATGGACTGCTGCAGCTTTCTTCCCACTATGTTTCTTCACTGCCACTTGCTACAGTCTCCTGTCTCCACATCATGATGGTTCCCAGCCTCCCTGACCAGACCGCATGACAGAAAATGGAAAAAACTGCCACTATCCTGTGACTCTGACTTTTCAGTCAGTGACCAGGAACTACCTCCACTAACTGTACTGCTCTGAGGGTGAGAAAGTTAACTGAGAAGAAGCGGGCATCCATGTGCTGCCAGAATGCTAACTCAGGGCTTACCATTTAAGGCCCTAGGCTTGCGTAAAGAGACATACTGATCACTGGCGTGAGCACACGCTTGCCCACAGTCAAGCAGGCAGCTAGGTCCAAGTGCAGCAGTAAATACAACCAAATAATAAAAGAAACCAAAACAAAATGTGTGAGTTATGGGAGAAATATACTTGAGGAAGACAGGGACAAAACCGTAAAATGGGAAACTGCGCACGGCAACCACTAAGAGCGTGCTCGCTCAGACTCGAGTGGGAAATGCCTGCAAGTTAAAACAAACACTAAATAAAACTAAAATACCGATAAAACAATAACAAAATGTAGTCTCTGTTAGTGAAAGTCAGACTTGAGAGAAGGCGTGGAGAGAGGCGTACAAATGTCAACATCCTCTTAGAAACATAAAACATAGAATTTGACGACGATAAGGACTGCTTGGCCCACCTAGTCTGCCCATTTCCCTACCGATGGATAAGCTGAGGATTCTAGTTAATCAACAGCTTACTTCCTCCTACCCCACTAGAATTGCCTTATGCCTGTCCCATGCATTCTTGAATTCTTCCACTGTTCTGACTCTACAACCTCCTCAGGAAGGCTGTTCCATGCATCCACAACCCTCTCTGTGAAAAACACTTTCCAACATTACCTCTGAGCCATCCCCTCTATCTTCAAATTGTGCCCCTTGTTCTTGCATCTCTCCTTCTGAAAGATACTACCCTCTTGTACTTTGTTAATTCCTTGAGATACTTGAAAGTTTCTATCATGTCTCCCCTCTCCTCCTTTCCTCAAGGGTATACATATTAAGCTGATTTAGTCTCTCCTTGTATGTCTTCTGGTGCAGACCCTGCACCATTTTGGTTCCCTCCTCTGAAAAGCCTCCACTCTGTTTATGTCTTTTGGAGATGGGGTCTCAGAATTGCACACAGTGCTCCAGATGGGGTCTCACTAACTGTCTGTACAGAGGATAACAACTTCTGTTTTCTACTGTTGATGCCTTTCCTATGCATCCAGTATCCTCCCAACCCTCCTTACTGCCTTCTCACATTTGCTTGCCCACCATCTGATATAATTACTCCTAGGTCTCTTTCAATTTTGTTGTTATTAACTGCCCCACCATTGTGTACTCTTCCCTGGGTTTTGTTTCCCAGATGCATTACCTTGCACTTCTTTGCATTGAATCTGAGCTGCCACATATTTGACAATTCCTCCAACCTTGCCAAGTCCTTTTCATTCTTTCCACCCACATTGTGTATCAACCCTGTTGCAGATCTTTGTGTCATCTGCAAAGAGACATACCTTTCCTTCCAGGTGCTCTCCAATGCCACTTATAAAGACATTAAAGAGGACCAGTCCCAGTACCAAACCCTGTGGTGCCCGCTAGTTACCCTCCTTTCTTCACTGTGGACTCTGTTTACTATTACCCTTTGCATCCTGTTGTCCAGCCAGTTTTTATCCAGGCTACCACCTTGGGACCCTCTCCAGGCTGGCTAACTTATATATTAATCTTTTGTGTGAGGTTGTGTCAAATGCCTTGCTAAAATCTAGGTAGGCCAAATCCACAGCCCCTCCCTGGTCTACTACTTTAGTCACCCAGTCAAAGAAATCTATTAGATTCATCTGACATGACCTTCCTGCTGTGAAACCATGATGCTTTGGGTCTTGTGCCCCACTGGCCTCTAGGTACTCAATAATTCTTTCCTTCAAGTGATTCCATCATTTTCCCTACCACTGAAGTCAAACTAACAGGTCTGTAGTTTCCTGCCTCTGTCCTGCTCCTACTTTGGTGAATTGGAATCACATTTGCCCTCCTCCAGTCCTCAAGTATCACCCCATCCTCCCATGATTTGTTAAAGAGGTAGTCAGTGTTCCTGCATGTCATAGTTGCACAACAGAGGGACTATTTTTCTATGTTTGGCATATTTAACTCTTTACCATACTTTAAAACAGATTATATACATATTTGGTGCTATGTGGATTTATTGTGGGTGAGACCCATTTGGGAGGCCCATTTATAAACACACGTAGCACACAAGAGAATTGTTTATCACCTGGTAAGAGCATGTCCAGTGGCAACAGGCGCTTGGCACAAGTGCCTTGTACCATAGTACACCACTGGGCATGCTATTATGGTGATAAACAACACCTTTTCATCTGTTATTGCTTGAGCAAAAATGCCGTGAGGCAAAACTTCCAACAGGGAGGGAAGGAGGATGAGTATGACCTGTATACATAATACTTAAGTTGGGACATCCGCAGCATTCTGCCAGTTGTTTGATTCTTTCAGTGAATTGTCTCAATTACAAATACCATTCAAAATACAAGAAAGATGAATTATATATTAACATACCTTAACTTAACATATAACACTGTTTTGATTGTTTTGTTTCTGACAATATATTTTTATTTGTCAATTTTTGTAACAGCATTTATAACAGGCAGTAATGACTTTACATGAAAATATCACAAGTACATTGCAGTCGACCATCGATTGTAAAATCTCAACATGCCACTGAGCGGTCCAGTATTTCACCATGAATAACATCTTATCATGCATTGTGGCTTAAGTAACGTTTAGTCCACCTAACTCAATACACAACTGTAGTAATCAAGCAAAAAAAAAATGCAAAATCCTGATCATTTTTCAGCTCCAACGCATCCTTCAGCTCATTACATCTCTGAACTTTAGAACCAATGTTGATTGTGGTTTTATTTCTTATTCTATCTCTCATTAATTTCCTCTTTTTTGTCTCAGGGTGGGCAATCTAGGATGTCCTCTTTTCCTTGCCATGTGTGACATTCTTAAATTTGCAAATTAATAAACTGAATTAGACATCAAAACCATATTATAACACTGTCAACTGCAGATTCAGCTTCCATGCTAGTCGTTATAATTTGCTTATGACATATGAGGAAAAAATTATGCGTGTCATATCACAGTAAATCAGACATTTAACCTTGTAAAATATTCATGCTATGTAGATTTAAATGCAGGGGTGCTGCAAGAAGGTAATAACTACATGCCCGTGACCTTGTCATCTGTGGTGGCAAGCTCATAGATGTGCAAACTAAAACCATGATCTCCAGTTAAATTGATGAATCAATGAGAACATGGCTTTACAAGTGTTAGATCCCATTATGAAATCTGGATCGATTTATTTGACTTTGTATATCTAGATTTATCACAGGCATTTGACTCCATGCCATGCAGGAGAAAACCGTTCCAGCTGCCATGACTGTGTCTGGACCAGATGGTTATTCAATGTGAGACACTGGATTGGGGAACATGAGACAAATGACCATTATAAACAAGGTTGCACCAGGAGAATGGATTGTAACCACTGTGGTACCTACGAGGTTGATAATATGTCACTACTGTTCATTATAAAATTGTTCTCAGAAATGCTGCAATCTAATTGGCTGTTAGGATTCCAGCAGCATTACATTAACACATGTTACCCTGTTATGTATGTCAGATTTTCAGGACAAGTGGAGAGGAAGCCGAAGGACTATGGGTCTCCTTGGCTGCGTAAAAGGGTAGGTGGTGTGTACTGGGTTGGTTTACATGCCCCAGCACAGCAGGAATCTGTGGATAGAGGCATGGCTGATGAATTTGTGAGAATAGCGGCTAAGGGGCAGACCTGAACCGACCAGATGTGGACTGGGACACCCTATTGACATCATCAGCAAACATCAGGGACATATCAAGTTGATCTACTTTCATATGGGTCGGTGCTCCATTATTGGGCATACAGTTCCCTATTATGCCTGACCACCAGACTGCTACTTAGTGAGCAGGCAAGAACCTATAACCTCTCATTCGACTGGCTTAATTAAAACAGAGGCCCTGAAAGGTAAAGGAGGGTCAAGATAGACTCCTCTTTTATCTCTTGAAGCTCTTGTGAAACTCTTAATTTTCATACTGACTTGCACTGAAATATAGAAATTAATCCAGGCCCTCCAGAGAGCATTACCTCACCAGCGGAGTTAGCCTCGACCAAAGGACTAAGTTTTCTCCACTCCAATGCATGCAGCCTGCTAAAAAGCTCACGATGTTACAAGCCTGGGTTACTCATATATTGCCAGACATTCTAGTGGTGTTGGAGACATGGCTCAGACCTGCCACAGCTGACAGAGACAAAAACTTACCCAACCACCAAGTATTCAGAGTGTATCGTCAAACAAGGGGCAGAGGAATAGTGATATATGTAAAATCCAATCTATCTGTAACTTGCTTAGACGTAACATCTATGCCCAAAGAATTCAAATGCCTATCCCTCAAAGTGGCCCTCTCAACTCCACAGCATTACAGCTAATTGGCTGCTATAGGCCCCCTCAGCTGATCTTAAGCTTCTAGCCCACCTGGAAACCTAATCAAGAAAGGTAAAGAGGAAACCATGATCCTAGGTGACCTAAACCTAAACTGGCTATCCAAGACAGCAGCACCGTTAATATCATTCTGCGATACATATGGGCTACACAACTTATAAATGAACCAATCAGAATCAACAAAAGAACCTGAGCAACAGCACATTACTAGGCATCATATTGGTGAGCAAGCCTCACCTCTTCATGCATGCTGGAGTGCTTTTCAGTGATATAAGTGACTACGGCCTTATTGCTGGAATAAGATCATCTGGCAAACTAACACCCCCGCTAAATTCATACTGATGAGATCAAAAGAAATTCAATATTGAGGCATAACTACAAGAACTAAGTCACTCTATAAGATGGCAAGAGCTCTATCTAGCAGACTCAGTGGAAAAAGCACATGAGGTGTTAAATGGCATAGTTTTAGGTGCCCTTAACACTCATGCACCTATTACTAAGTGCGATGTAAAAAAAACTTACCGCTGGTTTACAACTGACCTTAAATCTGCCCTTCTTGAGAGGGATAAGCTTTGGAAGAAGGCAGGAAGTCTAAGAACCCAAATGACTGGATGATGTTCAAGAAAGCCAGAAATAGCTGTACCAGGAAAGTACGGATGCAAAGGCTGCCTATTATGTGATAGAACTCTACTCCTCCTATCACAACCCTGCCAAATTCTGGAGCACAATAAAGGGCATAACAGGACAAGAACCTAGTACTACACTCCAGCTCAGATACACCACAACAAGGGAACAACTTCAGATAGAATGGAAATGCTGGATTGTTCAACATTCACTTTACAACTGCTGGTCTCGCATTTGACACCTCTCCAGCTAATCTACTATGCACTCAGCTAAGCTCCCAGAGTACTGGAACTCGGATATCTGAACCCTCCTTCTCCTTCAAACTGGTTTTGTTGAAACAAGTGGAGGACCTACTTTCGCAGATGGATATCAAAAAAAGTGCAGGTGCAGGCGCCCTTGATCCCTATTTTCTAAAGACTGCAACACATGCACTAGCAGTTCCATTAACACACCTCTTTCATCTTTCATTAATATCTGGTTCTATTCCCACAACCTGGAAAACAGCCCAAGTTATCCCACTACTGAAATCAGGGGATCCTGTGGACCTTAACAACTATAGACCAATCTCTATCCTTCCTGTGCTATCCAAGCTGCGAGAAAACTAGTGAGCATCCAGCTAAGAGAATATCTTGAAGAGGCTAATATTCTAAATCCAGCACAATCTGGGTTTAGAACCAGGCATAGTACTATCTCTGCACTGGCCAAAGTAACAAATGACTGGCAAACCGAACTGGATAAAAAAATAGTGTTTGTGCTGTATTTCTAGACCTAAGCAAGGCGTTTGATACGGTGGACCATGAACTGCTCCTCTCTTCCTTGCATTCCATAGGCCTAGATCCATCCTCCCTTAGATGGTTCAGCTGTTACCTTACGGAAGGACACAGCAAGTGAAAGCTGAAGGAGACCTCTCTCCACTCAAACCATTGCAAAGAGGAGTTCCACAAGGATACATCCTGGGTCCCATCCTCTTTGCCATTTATATTAATGACATTGACTCAAACCTTACCAAGGCATTTGTACACTTATCTGCAGATGACACTGTTTTATATGTCAGCAACCCTTCGCCTGTTACAGCTTGTGAAGCTCTTCAAGTGGAATTCACATCCTACAACATCAACTATTGGGGAAAAAGCTTCTTCTAAATGCAAAAAAAACAAAAGCAATGTTTTTCTCCACCAAATTCAGACAAGTCCCACCTCACTAAACAATCTCCCCAGCTATCCACTATTCTTGGTGAAAGCCTTGAATACATGGAAAATTCAAGTATTTGGGGGTTTGGATAGACAGCAGACTTGACTACATCGATCACATTGAAGAACTTCTAAAAACTTCTACAGAGGCTTGGTTTCTTTTACAGAATAAGGCACTTCCTAATCGGAGACTCAAGAAGAGGCTGGTCCAGGCCTCATTTCTCTCAGTACTTGACTATGCAGATTTCCTTTACAGTCGCTGCCCTATTTTCTATCTAAACAAACTGGACACTCTATACCACAGAGCATTGATGTTTATAACAGATCTACCTTTCAATACTCACCACTGCTCTCTCTATGCTGCAGTCGGATGGACATCTCTACATCTCAGAAGAAACAGAAATGCTGCAGTATGGATGTACAGAGCACTGATTAAAATGCTCCCAAATTATATCATCGACTGTTTCACTCAGACCACAGCTAGTACCTATGCCTAAGAAGCCATAATTTCATCATGCTCAATGTGCCTAAATTCAACACCGGCATGGGAGATCTGCTATCAGCTATGTACTAGCTACATCATGGAATATGATTCAGAAGACCCTGAGGCTGTAACAACTTTATATCATTAGCATCCTTTAGCATCTATACCTCAGTCTCTTCCAAGAAAAATGCAATTGCTACCACTAGTACTAATATACTCAAATTCCTAACCTTCCCCTCCTTAGGCAGCCAACATCAGGTGGCATTACACCTTCAATAATTCAACCCCACAGACTCCGTGCATCCTGTCTATAGTCTTCTCCCATTACTTCCTGGCACATACTGTAGTCCTCATCCCTACTACACGCCTGGGCTAGCCTCTAGCCCCAGTTCAGGTCACCCACCTTCCCGCCAAGACACCCAACACAGTCCTTGATTATTATCATCCAGTCATTCTATCACTGCGTCTCCTTTGTCCACTATGATTTTACCCTGAGCATTGAAATATTGGCTGCTTTATTTAGGAGATTTACTAAGATCATTCCAATATTGATATGTACATATTAGATTAGATAGTGTACATCTATGTGTTCCTCGTGTCTTGTTATGTTTAGGCAACAGTGTTTTTGTATACTGTATCTAAGTGTTTAATATAACTGTATATGTAACAACTATTGAACCTTGACCTTATCAGGTCCATCTTGCAATTGAGCTGTGCTCAATGATGTTCGCCTGAATAAATAAAGATTTGATTGATTGATTGATTGATTGATATTGGACTCCTGTAAATGGCCCTCCTGAGGCAACTAGTCAGTGAGCCCACCAGGGCAAGAGCTCTTCATGATCTGGTCCTGACAAATGGAGATATGGTCAGGCGGTATCAATAACACCTTATATGAGTAACCACAACACAGTTTTGTTCAAAGTAAGGAACACTGTGGAGGTTCACTGGTCTCAGTTAAGGGTGCTTGATATTAATAGATCAGATTTAAGGGAATGGGGAAGTAGTGGAGAGGTCTAAAGGGGTAGATTAGTTGACAGATGTGGAGGACATGTGGGAAAGGGTACAAGAACCTATTGTGAATGCCATAGACCTATGCAAATAGATCAAGCAAAATAAGAAGGAGAACACCACAGTTGTTTAGTAGGGGAGTAGCAGAAAAGGGCAGAACAAAGAGTAAGGCCTTTAAGAACTTCAAGGTAACACAGTCTGAAGAGGAATGGGAAAGAAACTGGGTGACCAGAAAGAAGCAGGAAGAGAAGTAAGCAGAAACAAGGACAGCACAGCTAGCAAGGTCAAACAATGGGATTACATTTTCTTTAACAATGTCAGTGAAAGGAGAAAGACTAGACAGGAATATTCTGACTAAAACAAATGAGGATGAGCTGATACAAGGTGACAGAGAGAAGGCTGAATTACTTAAAACTATTTTCACTCAGTGTTCATCAGGAAGGAATAAGGGTAGGCAGAAGAGCAGATAAAACCAAGGCAGGATACGAGGGATTGGATATAATTCCATTTAATGTGGATGAGATTCTATTAGAACTAGTCTGCATGAAGGTGGACAAGGCGATGGGACCAGATGGAGTACACCCAAGGGTGTTGAAGGAACTGAAAAATATACTGGCGACACCCTTGACTGCACTTTTCAACAGGTCCATGGGTCTGAAGTGGTACCAAGGACTGGAGGCAGGCAAATGAGGTCACTCTGCATAAAGGGGAGGGAGAGAGGAAGTGGAAAATCACAGCCACGTGAGCTTGACACGGTTGAGGTCAAGCTTATGAATAAACTAATGAAAGTCATGAACACCAGTTATATAGAGGTAAGCAGGCTGATGAATCCAAGGCAACATGTTTTTACAAGGGGTAGATCCTGTCAATCAAACTTGATAGAGTTTTGACATGGTCACCAGAACTGGATCAGGGCATAGCAGTACTTTTGCATATCTGGATTTCAAGCAGGCATTTGACTCAGTGCCACACAGGAGACTGCTGTATAAGCTGTCATGTCTGGGGCTGGGGAAGAAGGTGGTTAAATGGATGGGAAAATGGCTGGCGAACAGGAGACAGTGCATCATTATAAATGGCGTGGCATCTGGGGAGGGCAAACCTCAAAAAGCATGTGGGGAGACTGCAGCGAGTTCAGAGAAGGGCAGCGACAAAGCTTAAGAGGCTCAGCCACCTGTCCTATGAGGAAAGGTTGAGAGACTTGAACATGTACACCCTGGAACAGAGGAGAGAGAGAGACACGACTGAGACCTTCAGTTACCTTAATGATATAAACCAGGTGCCAGTGGGAAACATCTTCCGGCTGAAATGGAATCCGAAGATGAGGGAGCATGTGTTACAGATTGAGGGGAGACAGTTCAAGGCTAACATTAGGAAGTGCTATTATACAGCAGAGTGGTAGATTAGTGAATTTGCTCCTGGCAGAGTTGGTTGGAGAAGCAACAGTGGAAGGCTTCAAAGGGCATGGGACAGACAGAGGATTGTTGATGATGGGGGGCATGTCCTAGCACACAGCTAGACAAATGGGCAGAGTAGGTGGGCCTGTAACTCATTTTCTGCCATCATACTTCTGTGTTTCTATGTGTATATATGTTCATAAATGAAATAAATTATGCAAGACTTGGTTTGCTGTGAAGCATTGAAAAATAACCTAGCCCCACACTGTTCAAAACCCAGTGCCTAACCACCAGCTTTCCAGATGTCCAATGCCTCAAACATCCAGCAAGGCCTGTTCACACTCTCATGACCATAACCAAAGTGGATTTGCATCCCAGCGTATTATTAGCCCATCCTGCTGCTTTCTTGCATTGCTTGCAGCACTTCATGACACGTATTGACAGTACTCCCAGGCCATGTTGTTAATTATTTTGATGCAGGTACATGCACTCAAAAGAGTACTACCACATCCTAGTATTTCAGAATCTGATTTGCATACTTTAGCATTTCTTGGCATTGAAGCGAGACTGCCTGACCCCAGACAACCACCCTGCATTTTCAGGTGATCCTATGAGTCATATATTCCTTCAACTGGATTAACAGTATCACACTGCTTAGTGATCTTGGTGGTAGACTTTAGTGCCATCCCTATGTCATTGATAAACACATTTAATAACACCATCACCATCACCAAATCATGCATTACCACACTTGTGACCTCTCTGTTGACAGGTAACTCTCCACCCACATACAACAATCTGTCTGCCCTGCCTACTTCCTTAATTCCTTTTTTTATTTATTTTACCCACAGAGACAAACTAAGCTGAAAGATTGCTTACAGATGCAACCTGTTAACACAAGGAATTTCAGTAACTTACTCAGGGTCACACAGTTTGCAAGTGGGGACTGTGGGATTCAAACCCATGTCTAAAGGTTTGTAGCTCAGATCCTTAATCCACTGCGATGTACAGACAGCTTAGTAAACCTTTCAAACAGCTCAGAGCAAACCTGATTAAACTTGGAATGTACATCTAGGGGCTAAGTAAACCATTCACTCTGCTCAGAATCTTAAACAACTGCTCTATGCCACCTCATTAGTAAAGCATTCACATACAAACTGCTGCTACAGTTTAAGATTTCACCTTATTAAATCCTACTGTAGAGTGACCTTTTAAACTACATTCAAAATTTGGTATCCTTAAAAACTGTTTGGGAATTATTTATTGATA
The DNA here is from genome assembly GCA_016271365.2 of Neoceratodus forsteri. NCBI lineage: Eukaryota > Metazoa > Chordata > Ceratodontiformes > Ceratodontidae > Neoceratodus > Neoceratodus forsteri. The sequence continues at coordinate 1,631,053,126 of CM057456.1, read as the reverse complement.
AGGAGAGTTTCAAAACCGCATTTTAAACGTTACTATTCACATACTGAAATGAACATGTCTGTGAACTTACTACGAGACAATAAATGAGCACACTTTACAATACCACTGTTACATCAAATAACCCAATTTCATGACGAGCAACTGTTTCAAAAATCATTACAATTATAGGTATGACCTTCTTTTAAGCCACATTCAGAAGCATACACACAAGCCGAACATAATGCTTACAACACTATGGAAAGGCAGAATATTATATCTCATTTCATCTGTGGCTGTTTACACAAGTGAGAAACTGCTTTTAATGCAAGGGACGGTTTCATTCACTGGAAACAGTATTGTGCAGACTGTAGAATAAACAACAAGTCTTTCCACTTTGACACTATGCCTGTCTTGCCCTATGCTTGTGCATGTACTGTGAATGACAGTTACATGACCAAGCTCATCCTCTCATGACCGTTCTTGCGTGTCCTCACTAAATAGCATCATGCGTGCATCACACTGAACGTCAAGAATCAGGAAGAGAGAAGAAATCGCTGAGATTAAAGACATGCATCATGTAAATTAATCTGAATAAAAACAAAAGTAGCAGTAAGCAACCGCAAAGAAATAATGTTATTTACACAGACACCAGCCAAGAGTGCATCAGTAATGTATGCAGGCACAGGTGGAGGCGTGCCATGCATACTCTGCAAAGCCTGATATTCAGCCCGGGATGTGTAGAGCCATGCATGCACAACCCTACCTGCGCCAGCACAAAGTTAAGCCAAAAAAGGAATAACTGATGGCTACCCACAGGTGAGCTGCCGCATTGCAGGGTGCACGACGCAGCTGCCACCCGTGGTGGCCACCGAAGTTCTGGCTGCACCTGGCGGTGCCACCCCATGCCCGATAGTGGGCATTTGTAAAACAAAACATGAATTCCAACATCTCTGGTGGTCCAGTGGACCATTATCAGCCCTATCGCGGGCATTTGTAATAGAAAAGAAGAATTCGTCCTCTATCCCTGGTGGTCCAGTGAACCGATATCTGCCTGATCACGGGCATCTGTATAAAGAAAGACAAATCCAGCCAATGTCCCTGGTGGTCCAGTGGACTACTATCTGCCAATCATGGGCATCTGTATATAAAAAACACAAATCCGTCCAATATCCCTGGTGGTCCAGTGGACGCTATCTGCCCGATCGCGGGCATTTGTAAAATAAATTCTAATATTCCTGGTGGTCTAGTGGTACCTCCACCGCCCACTGAGCCCCACTGCCATGCCCCCCAGTCAGATGGTGGGCGGCAGCACCCTGCCAGCTGCCCGCCACCACCGACTGACACCTCCAGTAGAGCTGCCGCCCATTGGTTTCACATCGTGAGCCAATGAGCGTCCTTCTCCTACACATTCAGATATGTGAAATGAATCATTCACATATCTGGAATGTATAATAATGAGAACTGCGTGCCAGTGGCTCACGCTGTGAACCAATGGGTGTGCAGCCTACTGGTGTCAGTCGACTGGCGGTGAGGCAGCAGCTGGAGTGAGTGCTGCGCCCGCCAGCTGACCAGGGGAGCTGGGTGGTGGGGCTCAGTGGGCGGTGAGGGGTACCACTAGACCACCAGGGATATTGTTTTGTCTTTTTGTTTAGAAATGCTTGCGATCAGGCAGATAGCGTCCACTGACTACCAGTGATATTGGACGGATTTGTCTTTTTTTTAGAGATGCCCACAATCGACAGAAAGTAGTCCATTGACCAACTAGGGATATTGGGAATATTTCTTCTGTATACAGATGCCCATGATCGGGCTGCAGGGGTGTCAGTGCTCGACGGTTGCTGCCTCACAGGACTCCAGGTGCAAGTCATCAGGAATTGGTGCACCTGCATGCAATGGGTAGATGACATGCAAATGGCCCCATGTGCACCTTTGCATACATTATGGCCCCATTTGCATGTTAAGTTTTGAATATCGTGGTTGCTGTGCATGGCACAATGGAACTTGCTTTAGCGCATCCCCATGCTCCACTCTGGCCACTTGAGCTTGCACAGTGCCACTGCACCATGCACACGGGGTGGCCAAGGTGTGAAATTCAATGCTGCAGAGCCATGGCACAGCTCCGTTGAATATTGCCCAGTCCACACCCTGAGCAGCCAAGTTGCACTGCGCCCAAGCTTGCACCACAGCCTGGTGCAGTTTGAATATCTGGGCCATGGGTTCAAATCAAGGTAAATAATGAAACTTTTGATGATTGTTGCACTGCTGCTTTAATAAAACCATTACAAAAGTTTTGAGCTTATACCCAATAGGTTTTGGGATGAAAATTAATGGGATCATATACAGACCCTTTTATTGTGTGTGGGTACAATTATATTCTGAATCCAGGATATAGGAATGTAGTTTTGGATGAGCATACATTTTAAAAAGTTGTTAAAATTGGGATCAAAAACTTTTCTTTATAAACTTCAGGTGGAATAGAGTCAGGTCCTGGGGCTTTGTTGTTTTAATTTTAAAATGGCTGACTCTACTTCTTCCATGGAAAAAAAAACTATAGGATGTTCTTGTTCTGTTACATTAAGTATCTGGTTGCTATTGTCCAACATGATAGAAGGGACTTTTAAAAGATATCACTAAAATGTTTAACTCAAGATTCCTTGGGTATATATACTGCTGAAGTGGGCTGATATTGGTTTGTTCCCTTAGCTACCATGTTCCAAAAACTTTAGCATCTTTCCCTAAGATGGTTTGGTACATTTCGTCCCATAATTTCTGCTGATAACTCAATTTTTTTATTTGAAGGTACCTATGATATTATTTCCAGGCTTGATTTAGGAATTGTGATTTTTCTTGTGGGTAGGTTTTAGTCTGTTTAATTAATCTCCATAAATTCTTTTCTCTTTTTACATTCAAGATCAAACCAGGATTTGGACATAGAATGTGGGTTACCAGTATAGGGACAAATCCTATTTCTTATTTCCTAACTTATTTGTGAAAGTCTTAGAGCAAATTGCTGAGCAACCTCCAGATAATTTTCTTACCCCAGAACTGGGCGACCTTCCTGACTATACAGTACATTTCTTAACTCTCTGCCTTTAATTAGTTTATGTTTTAATCGCTGTTTTCCTCTGTACTTAAATGTGCCAGAGGTTTATAGCACAGCCCTGTTTTGGGATATTCAGTTTTGTTTTAATTTGTAAGCTGAAAGAGGCATGGTCACTTTCAGTTTTATTTGCACTTTAGGTGATGCAAACATCTCAAAATTCTTCAGATTAATAAGGACATAATCAATTGTGCTTTGCCCAACTGATGAAAGAAAGTAGTTTCCCTTCTTTATCACCCTGTAACCTCCCATTTAACAAAAATAAGGCATTTTGTTCTATGAGTTTTCAAATATCTTCCTGTTCATTAACCCTCTGTTCTTACGTTGTCTAGTTTTATAGTCTCTTAGACTAAGCTGTGTCTCTAATATGGCTAAATTATCAAATGTTGCAATACAAGCATTGAAGTCACCAGCTATCCAAAAATGCCCTGAGGATATCTTTGAAGGGTGGAGCCAATATCTACATTGAGTGATTCCCATATTATCCTGTGATTTTGTGAATCATTTTATTGGGGATGTAAACCTTAACAAGCCAAAAAAAAAATACTTTTGTCCCATAATATTGCCATAATTATTTAATTTTGTGAATTTTAAAGACTTCAACTTCCGTAATGACATGGCCAATTTTATGTATATAGCCAGCCCCAGTAGGTCTGACAAACATTTTATTTTGATTGCAGAATTTGAGGACACCTGATACCCGTTAATGTCTCTGACTTCTTTAGACAAAGTCTCCTGTATAAAATGTAATCATGTGTTGTCATAAATGAAAGACATTGTTATCAAACATTTTACTAAGAAGTCCTGCAACATTCCATGACAAAAGTTATAGCCAGAGAAGCATTGTTCACTAGCAACTGTGCTTCCTGAATTTTCCATTATATTGTTATTATCTAAAGCCAGTCATTGCCTTGTTGTAGTTTATGACACTTCTCTCACAGGTAAATCACCCATGTCAACAATCAGAATACTCTCTTTGTCAAATTCCTCAGGTCTACTTTTCAGTTGATAGTATATATCAGAATTTGCACATACAAAGCTTATCTGGGTTCATGAGCCATTCTAAAATGCTGTTTCTGCAAAGATGATATATTGTTTCCCAGGTTCTAATTTTAGCTTTGACACAATCAGCGAATTAACACATAAAGTCAAGATCTCCACTCTTTCAGGGAGTCTATCAACTCCAAATAGGAAAATATGTAGGTTCATCAGTCATCTTGGGTGGAACTAGTGTCTTAAAATTCCATTTCAGAGTTAAGGTTTATTTGCAAAAATGCTTTGATCTAATATCAAGCTTGCGGTGCCCCTCCGATACTTGTGCAATAATTGTTTTCCAAGTGAGTGGTGCCCATAGGCCCAGTCCTAACTGGTCCAATGTAGGGGATTCAGCCCAGATTTCTTTTATTAGGTTCATGTCAAGAACTAGGGCATACACTGATTTAGACAGACTTTTAGAGTCTCTGCATGCCATGCTGATTTTCTTTAGCTTGGTAAATACCTAGTTCTGCTGTTATTAGGTATTCAATTAAATCGCCTAAGGATTCTATGAACTCATAGTCTTTTTGAACATGCTATCAATTCTTAGACACACTTCACTACTAGTGAGAGTCCAGGTTTTATCTCTTTGGCTTGTCTAAGGCTATGGCTACTAACATTTTCCCATCTGAGGGATAGTTTATTTTATTTTATCCTTGTGCATCTCATTGTTTCCTAACTTGTCCATGTGTTGCACTTTCTGCTAGAGTGGGTCAGCTGTCTGTTTTTTTTAGAAGGTTCAAGCCCTCCTTCTTTTCTAGGTTAGTCCACTACCTCAGAGTTTTTGGGCCCATAGAAAGACTTTGTGTTTTCTTATTTTCTTCCTTTTTATTTTGCTTGGAGGGCCCTATATCCTCCTAACTGTTTTTAAGAGTATCAGTGATGTGTTTGTTGAAAAGGACAGTTTTCCATTCCCACTTATTCTTTAAGGATTTTATTTTGTTGTCTGGCATTTGGATTTTAGCAAACATAGAATTAATAAAACCCTCAATGATATTTTCTGTTCTCTAATAGCTTTAAGCAGGACAATGTTGGCCATTATTGGATGTGCCAATGCCTTAGTTGTATATTTAGATACAGTGTCTGGGCGTTGAGCATAGAATTCATTGTCCAATTCTATTTGTTCAGCTTTCTTATCCAACTTTGGAAAAACTGCACTGGGTGACCCTGCTAGGATTGAACAAGTGTCCTTCTCCTCCTCTATTATATCTTGCTTAATTAGCTCAGACAGATGTGAAGATATTTCTAGGGGCTCAAGAGTTCCAATGTTGTACCCTGAGAGTTATTAGGAGGAGTCACAGCCCAGTTTTATATTTTTCCTGTATATGGATACTATGGTGTTCTGAATTCCCTGATTCATTACTCTCCATTTGTTTGGGAGAAAATAATTTTGTGATGTTTTCTGAACAGTTTTTGAGTCTCCTCACTAGGGTCCAAATCTTTGCTTTTGTCCTTCTTTTTTTCTTTTTAGGTATTGCTCCCAAAGGGAATTTATTAGTTTCAACTGCTCCCTCTTGTTTGTCAGCTACCACTGTCTCTATAAACTGCCATTTTCATTTTAGTATCCTTCTCCTTTTCAATAACTGTCTTTTTTTAATCTATTTTCACCACCTCTGTGTAGGAAAGATGTATTTTCCCTGTTTTATACCAGTTGGAGTGGAGATGGTGATATGCAATGGCTCATTAAATATGCATCCATTTTAAAGTTGAATTAAAAAATATGCATCCATTTGACTTGTTCCCCTTTGCTATCAACATTTCCCACTCCTAGTATGCACTAATCAAGCAGTACAATACAATCTGATACAGATAACCATAGCTACTGTTTCTAAATTGCAAGACAAATCAAAACAATTAGATTGGCTAATACAAAAGTACGAGGAAGGGATTTGAAACTATCTCAAGAGTCCTTTAAGGAACCTGCTCAGAAATCTTGTGCAAAAGAATCTTGAGGCCAATCAGGTTACATAACTTGGAAAAAGTGAGCTGAGAGAATGTGTAGCTTCTTAGTATAGGCAGGTGTTGGACATTTGGTGGCAACAACCTAAGATAGTACAGTCCTTTTCACAATGGTTTCTGAAGCTACACTTTCCACTATATGGGAACAGAGGAAATAATAAATAAATAAATAAATGGTTTTGTTTGGCATGAGCATAAAATGAAGTGAAATTATACTTAGAAGAAAAAGTGACCAGTCTAATAAAAGACCCACACCTATCTGCTTTTGGTCTCTTTAAACACATGGACTGGTGTTTGTATGCTTCCTTAATGCCAGGTCTCTGCTCTTAAAACCGTTAAAGCTGGCCAAAATAGTGTACAATTAGGAAAGTGTGTTCAATAAGAAAGACCTAAAAGAGAAACAAAAAGGAATTTAAATTTGAAAGATCAAACAGACCCATCTGGGACATGAAAAAGAACTAAAAAGGGGAAAGGAAGAGGAGTAAGTGAATACCAAACACAACAAAATGGCAAGAAAATGCTAAAAATAAATGTTATATGTAGCCAAATACCTTTCCAATCACAGGCCAGATCTTCATTCTCAAGGGCACAGTTAATCTGATCCTGGTTATATATAGTTTATCTGTACCTTTCACACAGGTAGGTTTGCTAGTTCTCAATATACGAGTAATACACAAGCAGAGTGGAGCAACTTGAGTAGCTCTGAGAAGGCCTGGCATGCAAGCAAATATGGTGCTTTAGCTTTTCAAGTTAGGTGGATGCTTAGACCCAGCCAATAGGAACAGTTAGAAACTTATCCAAGAAGAAGGAGCAGATGGAAGTGATAGCAACTATGGAAATGTGAAAAAAAAACTATGGGAAAACTTCAGGGAACCACAGGGATGGGAAAAACTTTGAAAACTTTGAAAAGTCCAAAAAAAGTAAGAAAGAGCTCTAGAAGGCAAAAATGGAGGAGGGAATAGCTACAAAGGAACTGCCAAGGATGCCTAGAAACAGCAGGGAACTGCAGGTAAAGAAATAAAACTCAAAAGGGTCCAGAAATACTTAAAAGAACACAAAACCACATAAAACCTAATTGAGAAATGCTGAAAATGTGTCTCTTTTAAACACAGTAAGCACTTTCTAAAATAAATAGTATAGCTACAATAATTAAAAGACCAGGCAAAGCAGGCAAGCAGGCAAATCAAGCACAAGTTGCTCAGTATTTACAAATGAAAGGGAGGTACCTAAAATAAACAATAGAAACACTCTGGATACAGAAGTTGACACCAGCCATTTACAGAAGAAAGGGTTCTGAAAGAACTCTTAAAACTGAAGGTGGACAAAGCAATGGGGCCTGATGGGATTCATCCCAGAATTCTAAAAGAACTAAGGGTAGAACTAGTGACACCACTGACTACCCTCCTTAATAAATCATGGGAGGATAGGGTGGTACCTGAGAACTGGAGGAGGGCAGATGTGATTCCCCTACACAAACGTGGGAGCAGGGCAGAAGCAGGAAACTACAGACCTTTTAGTTTAACCTCAGTGATAGGAAAATGATGGAATCACTTCTGAAGGAAAGAATTGTCTAGTACCTAGAGGCCAGAGGGCACAGGGCCCAAGGCAGCATGGATTCACAGCAGGAAGGTCATGCCTGATGAATCTAATAGATTTCTTTGGCTGGGTGACCAAAGTGGTAGATATGGGAAGGGCTATGGACATGGCCTACCTCAACTTTAGCAAGGCATTTGACACAATCCCACACAAAGATTAATATACAAGTTAGCCAGCCTGGGAGTGGGTCCCAAGATGATAGCCTGGGTAAAGAATTGGCTGGAGAACAGGACACAGAGGGTAATAGTAAATGGAGTCCACTCTGAAGAAAGGGGTTACTAGTGGGTTCCGCAGAGGTTCAGTATTAGGGACCAGTCTTCTTCAATGTCTATATAAGCAACATTGTAGAGGGACTGGAAGGAAAGCATGTCTCTTTGCAGATGACACAAAGATCTGCAACAGAGTTGATGCACAAGGTGAAGTGGAAAGGATGAGAAGGGACTTGGCAAGGTTAGAGAAATGGTCAAATGTATTGCAGCTTAGGTTCAATGCCAAGAAGTGCAAGGTAATGCACCTGGGAAACAAAAACTCAGGGAAGAGTATACAGTGGGGATGAGATACTAACAACAACAAAATGGAAAGGGACCAGGGGTAATCATATCAGATGACTTAAAAGTGGGCAAGCAATGTGAGAGGGCAGTAAGGAGGGCTGGGGATACTGGGATGCACAGGAGAGGCATCACCAGTAGAAAACAGGAAGTTGTTATCCCTCTGTACAGACAGCTGGTGAGACCCCATCTGGAGTACTGAGTGCAGTTCTGGAGACCCAGTCTCCCAAGGACATAGACAGGATGGAAGCTGTCCAGAGGAAGGCACTAAAATGGTGCAGGGTCTGCACGGAAGACATATGAAGAGAGACTAAATGAGCTTAATATGTATAGTCTTGAGAAAGGAGGAGAGGGGACATGATAGAAACTTTCAAGTACCTCAAGGGAATCAACAAAGTCCAAGAGGTAGCATCTTTCAAAAAAGAGGTGTGCAAGAACAAGGGGCACAATTTGAAGATGGGGGTGGGGGAGCAGCTAGAGGTAATGTAAGGAACTATTTTTTCACAGAGAGGTTGTGGATGCATGGAACTGCCTTCTGGAGTAGGTTGTGGAGTCAAAACCAGTGGTTGAATTCAAGCATGCATAGGACAGTCATAAGGCAATTCTGGGGGGTAGAAAGAAGTAGGCTGCTAGTTAACTAGGATCTGCAGCTTATCCATTAGGTAGGAAATGGGAAGACTGGGTGGGCCAAGCGGTCCTTATCTGCTGTCAAATTCTATGTTTCTAAGTAAAGCATAAAAAAAAAAAATATATAGAATAAAGAAAAAAAAGCCTGCAGCCTACTTTGCAACTGAGAGAATTCATACATGCTACAAAATGAATGCTCACTGGGACGTGGAGCTCAGAAACAACTTACAATGGCAAACAAATGAGTTTCGCACAACCACCTCACAAATGGGACTCCACTAGGAAAAATTAGCTTCACATCTTTAGTTTATTATTCAGAAAAAGACAGACTAAAGTCCTGCCTGATGCGTTTCAGATGTATCAGGTGCTTTATCAAAGGTTAAGGACTCATAGCAAACACCACATTTAAATAGTGAAATTACGCCATATGATACATGACATCAGACTTGTTCTTCCACCTCATTGGTTAAAAGACCAATATAAGTTTTCACTGGGTTAAAAATTACATAGTATGAAAAGCACTTATAAAACATCTTATTATCTATAAATACATAACTATACCACCACATACCAATTATTATATGAATATTTAAAATTTATAGTGATAGAAAAGGGAGAAGAAGGAAGGGTGAGGTGGAGTCAAATCACCTAAAACACCAAAAAGGAAAGAATTATTCTGCTCTTCCAAATACAGTATTATATGCACCAAACATATTTATCATCAGTTGAAAATGCTCTGCCCTTAAATTCTCTACGTATTTAATTCAAATTACGTCTCTCATATTATAATCTTATTATTATTACTGCATCATATATTCATTATTTACTATTTTCTAATACCTAAATCTCATATAGAGAATAAATAGTATGAGACAGGAAGAAATAGGGAAGCAAAGAGCAATGGAAAAAAGGGGAAGGGGAAGAAAGATAAACAGCATTAAGATTGCAATAGGCTATATACCATCAAAAGCAGTTGCAAGGGCTGAGGTTTTCTCTCCTCTTTTCAGATAGGGTATAAATCAAATGACTGTTCAAACCAGGTTGTATGTAAGCTTTCAGGATAGAATCCAAATGTTCACTCTCTGGAGGACTAAATTGTCAAAATCTCCCCTCTGGACTGATTTTACCAATAGCTATAAATTTAAAGTGGTGTAATTATGCATTTATAGATAAAGGGCCCTATATTCAAAACTTTTCACTGGGGCTAAATTAGCTGGACCCAATAGCCCACTATATTCAAAAGGATAGCCTGGTGCTAAACCTGCTGTATATAGCATGCTAAGATAACTGGGCAATCTGGGCTGGGAGTGCAGTGCAAACATAGCCCAGGACTAAGACAGCTCTGAATATAGCAACCAGGATGATCACACCACAACAGCAGCCAAGTTCACAGGGATGTGAAGGAAGGTAGACGTGAACTATGTGGCAAAAGTGTGTGCCAGCAAATCTGTGGACTCAGTGCAGCTGCAAGTAGCAGCACATGTGAAAGTACATTGTGCAAAATGTACAATTGTTCTGAAACATTTGCACAGCACTAACATATTTGTGCAGGTTTAGTACTGAGCTAATCACATTTGCCGGGGCTAAAGTTTGCTATATTCGAATGTGACATGCAAATGGGCCTACTTAGGTAGTCTCTGGGCAAACATCCAGATTAGCATCTCATTATAACCCGTTATGCCTGCAGTTTGCCCAGCGTTACTGCAAGGTCCCACAGCTCCACCTGTAGGTCAGTCTGGAAGTACGGGGTCTGGCTGGGTCCGCCCATAACTCCACCTGTAGGTCAGTCTGGGAGTGAACGTGGTAGCTGCTGGCTACATTTATACAGTACAGCATAGCATATCATGCCCCAGAGGACTACACAGCACAGGCACAGGTGGTGGTGCTGCATGCAACTGTCAAACTGTAGGTCATGTTACAGTGCACAGTAAACATTACAGTAGCAAGAGGGCCAGTAGTGTGAGGGACACAGCAATGCCTATGGTGTGCAGGACAGTGATGGCCATTGCATTGTACACAGTGGCAGGCCCAACTACAGGTATTTATTGACAGTGGACATTACTGTTATGCTGTTGTGTGACCCACAGATGCGCACCACTCACATGGGATGCTCACAGTGACATATACGCGGTGGCTGTGTGTGCTGTGGTGTCTGTACCGATGTGAAGTATGTGGTGGGGGCACATACTATCAGACAGGCATGCTGGTGTTGGGGTATTCCCAACACTAGCCCATGTGCACTGCATGATATGTCCCAGCCTTGTGGCAGCACCCAGTATGTGGTGTAACCTGGCCATTTGTACACCTCCCCTCAACACCTTCCATGCCCACAGTGCTGCGTGTGTGCTGACATCTATTGGTGTCCACAGAAGGGTGGTCTGCAGGTGTGTGCTGTATGGCCGGCACTGCTATGGTGTGTCTACTGGAGCCAGGTCACCATGTACTGCTGGCATGGCTGGGACTGGGAGCAGATGATGGCATCATAGTGATGCCATCAGTGAGCAACATTTTCCTTTATGTCGCTTATTTCTATGTCATACTTATTGGTTAGGGTCTACATAAAGCCACACAAAAAGTTGCGGAAATGCAACAAAAGCCACAAAGACTTGCAGTTGGTTTGCCTAGGGTTAAAACCGTTTTCCTGGGCGGTTATCTCCATCTATGCAATGTGTTGTGCCACGTCGCACAACACCACTTTGTGCAGCACTATGCGCTGAATATAGCATTGTGCGGACACATCCCCTCAGTTAGCCCCATGCATACATTATGAGTTTGCCCAGTGCTAATGCAGAGCCTGCACATGCTATTTGACCCTTTGAACGTAGCTAACCAGGCTCTAAACCTGCACAAATGGATTATGCCAAGCGCAAAGTTTTGAATATCTGGCCCAAGATGTTTTATAACTGTTTTTCACACTATGTAATATTTAACCCAGTGATAACTTATATTGGTCTTTTAACAAATGAGGTGGAAGAACAAGTCTGATGTCATGTATCGCATGGTATAATTTTACTATTTAAATGTAGTGCTTACTATGAGTCCTTAGCTTTTGATAAGGCCAGATATGTCTGAAACACATCAGGCAGGACTCTTATCTTCTTTTTCAAATAATAAACTAAGGATGTGAAGATAATTTTTCCTAGTGGCATCCTATTTGTGAGGTAGTGTGTTGGGGAACTCATTTGTTTGTCGAGAATTCATACAAGTAGCAGAGTCTCAGGTTCAGTGTTGGGGATTCACTTGGGTTTAAAGTAGGAGGCAGTATAGCACAGTGGCTTAAGGCTCTGAGCTGCAGATCTGAGTCCTGGGTTCAAATCCACAGCTGCTTAGGTGTATACTTTGTGATCCTGGGCAAGTCACTTAACTTTCTTGTGCTCCCAGGTTGCACCTGGAAAAAGCTTCAGTTTAGTGTGCAACTCCAGATTAAACAATGTTCCCTTTCCTCATCAGACTTTTCAGGCTTTTCTCAACTCTGAAGAGGTTTAGGTCTTAGACCACAGTAAAGAATCTATCAAGTGCATGGTGCTGTAAACCAGCAGGCAGACATCAACCATTTCTGTTTCAGCAGGTGGATAGGTTACTTCAAAGGTTCAGGGATTCAAGGGTTCAAGAGCTCTGCAGAAAGTCTCCTGGAAAAATCTTCCTTTTCTTTCTTTCCACCGGTGTTGTGAGCAGCTCTACCACCACTAAGACTCCACTAGGACACCACTGTAGTCGGCTTTACAAGTCTGTATGGAGAGCCTTTCACTGTTCCTTGTTGTCTCAATAAATGCAGATACCCCTATTATTGTGTCTTGGGCACAGAAGCTTCTGTAAAACACAAAATAAAACTAGGAGAAAGGTGCCAGGAGGCCTCCAGATACCATTCATAAAACAGGCTGCTAGGGTAAGGTAGCAGTATCATACCTGTTATAGAGAATAAGAAAGCCTCTAGCAGCCCTGCTGCACTGCTCCTCAAAATTTCTCCACAGCACTATGAAAATTGATTGAGGTTCAACTCACTGGCACCCCTGCCAAAAAGCCTGAACCTGGACTCACTTGTATACCCAAAGTATTTTGTTTACAAACGCCCTGGTTTTCTGTTCTTTGGTCATTTTCAAGGTGTTCTGAGGATGGGTTAAAACAAATACCATCGTGCTGGCCCAGTGGCATCGAGGACTGAGGCAGTGATGCTCACTCCTGCCACACCGCAACCTGTGTTCATGGTGCAAATGGGTCATTGGGGCCAGCCAGGGTGGGAGAGGATCAAGCATCTGGTGAACAGCTCTTCTCTCATGGGGAGGGTGGGGAACAGAGACAGGCATTTGCCTGACACCTAGCGGAGGTTAGGTGTTGGCACACCAGTTCCTGTACAGTGGGATAAGAGGTGGAACAGCTGACAGGCAAGTTGCGTAGTTGTGCGCATGGTGCAGCCATTGTTGGCATTGCATGCTCCCTCTGCAGGAAACAAATAAAATTGTGGTCCAGTCAAGGGCATGATGGCCGCCCACAGCAGGTGCCGCCCCAGAGACTGTACCCACCCTCAACACTGCATCTGGTCCTGGTGTGTTGATTTGAGTACTCCACGTCACCCTGCCATGGAGGGTAAGCTGTAGAGGTACAAAGATGAATGCCTGAAGGTCAGGGAATGGGGCTGTGTGGATGGCTGGAAGGAAGGAAGGAAGGAAGGAAGGAAGGAAGGACCGGGCCAGGAGAGAAAAAATAGAAGCAAAAAAAAAGTACCATTCACATAGACATTACCTCAAACCACAGCATATGGTATCTGAGGAACTATTATTGACTCAAAATGGCCATTGGTGAGGATGAATGAGATCCTTGTCAACTTGTTCTTGCACAGCCAATCCTACTTGCTCTGAGAAGTCAAATTAACCCATTTTAAATATATGTGGTTTAAATAGGTCCATTTTGTGCCTGAATGTGCCCATGACTTCAGCTGAAGGAAGCAGCAGGGGCAGATGAAGTCTAATGGAATTTTCCATTTTAAATAAATGTCCACAGTAATTAAGAACTGCCAGAATAAGACTTTAGCTGTTATAGTCAGGAATCCAGAATCATATCAGGACATATAGTCTTATGCTAAATAAAGAGATTTGCTACAATAAAGTAGTCTTCTGAGATAATTCAGCTAGTGTGTGTTCTACTGTATATCCACATGCCTCTTTTGAATTTGCCAACGTTCATGTTGACCATTCATACTACAGTCACCTTTATTACAATTGAATCCAGTAGAACTTCATAGCTTGAGGGAAGGCCTTTTAAGTCCTTGCCAAATAAAATGTCATCTTATTTGGCATCTAGCTCTGCCAGAAGGACATCTTTCTCATCCTGCTCATATTGTGGGGTTCCCAGAATCTACACACTGTCTATTTTTGCCACTGTGTACCATAGTATGTTAAGTATGGTATGGTATTTTTATGGTATTCTTTATGTTATGGTATTCTGTTGCTGCAAAATGCAAGGCTCAGTGTACAGTAAGCAATCTTTAAATTCATATTACATGTTTTCCTGGGTTTTAGATTCAAAAGTTTGTTTTTCCACTGTAGAAAACTACTGACAGTTTTATGGTCACATTGACTTATGCCCCGCACCAATTTTATTTCTAATCCAAAGCAGGAATACGGGCTTTACTAATCAAGCCCCTGTTCTCAACATAAGCCTTAGGTTGTGAACTAAAATAATCTTCAGAGAGCTTTTTAATCAAGAATGGTAACTCCAACCATTAGCTAACCTCCTCACATTTTTCTCTGGAATACACTAGCACACTCTTGCATGGTTTCTGTTTTCATCAGCTCCTATTCTTACAACATCTAATCTCCTTTTGGCATTAGGATATGCAGAAGATGGACAAGAGAAATTTAAATGGAAAGGAATTATACAGCTGGGTATCATCTGCACAGCAGGGAAAAGTGAGGTTGTCTTCCCTCATGATCTCTTCCAGGAGCCATTTATCAACAGACAAGAGCACTGTAGCAAAATTTGACCACATGCAACACATTGCAATGGTTCCCATCAATAAGCCACAGATGAAGGGGACGATGTGCCATTTCCAGCCTTCAAAATGTGTAACATAAAGCCTGTCTACACAGTTTTCAGTCATATCCACAAAAGACACCAGTCTGATTATTACAGAAGTAACACATGATTTTGATTGTGTTTCATTTTTATGTTTGCTTGCACGAACAGTGACAAGAAACATATTGAGATAGTACAACATTGCAGAGGTGTCTCCATGTTGTGGTCAGTACAGCAGACACTCTAATGGACATGTCCTCAGCCACCAATCAACGGGAAGCTGCCAATGATGGCAGTTTCAGAGCTAGACCACACTTGAAAGAAATCTGCCTCTGCAATCAGGGACAGTTTTGTCATTGCAGTGGCAGCTCCCCCTCTCACAACCAGGCACACAGACATCCAGCTAATGAGAATCTGGCCATGTACATTATAGTGCACAGTAATGCACATGGGCAGAGTTTCAGTTCTTGTCGGCTGCTGTCCACAATTTGATCAGTGTACCCATCTTGGTGAAATAGTTAAATAAATGTGGCGCAGCTACCACATTGGCGGCTCCTGCTGCCCCCACCCACACAATCTGTGGAAAGCCAACATCGGGTGCCCAATCCCATGTCAGCATGTAACCCCCCATTAATGTGGCACACTGAGAGCACACCCAGTGTGCCAAAATACTCTTTATATTTCTAAAACCGGAATGCACCCTCCCAGCGTCAGATATGCCAGACCCCATGCCCCTATTTGCTCAGTTGACCTCATGGTGCCCAATTGCTGGGTCACCATTAATCCCCTCCATTAATCTGGCACACTGGGATCCCAACCCAATGTGCTGAAATTAATTTTAATAATATTTCACCAGTAAAAGAAAACTGACCTCCCAAGGTCTTTTGTTTTTAGACCTGAAGAAAAAGAAAATGACCCTTGTTATCCTTGCAGGCCCCCTCCCCATCCCGACCCTCCCTCTGTGGACCCTCCTCCCACACTTCCTCCCTCACCCCATACTTACCTGTGGAGGTCAGAAGCAGTGATCTTGGTGGACGGGAACACATTTGAACTCTTCAAAGCCGAACCGGAACTGAAGAAATCACAGTAAGCCCTATTATGGCAGTCAATGGGGTTTCAACTTAGGTTGATATCTCAGTCAGTCTTAGGAGTTTTGATCCCAAATTGTCAACATGGGGTTCTTGGGACCTCACCTCATGAGCACTGGCACAGTAATTAATTTTTGGCCCTAAAGATGATTTTGTGGTCACTGGGCAGAAACACCTTTTGGGACTGATTAACAAATGACAGTGCCACTGTTCATGAGGTGGGGTACCAAACAACCCATATTGCAAATTTGGTGAAAACTCCACACCAACACGCTCTAACTTCATCAATTTTTCAATATTTTCACCCCAGATTTCCAACGTTACAATTTTTCCACACTCCTCTTATGAACAGTACTGCTATCATTTTGCATCCTGCCCAAAATGGGTTTTGTGCCTATGGTGAAGAATGTGCTGGTCTCTGTATGAAATCAACTTTGGAACAGAGCAATAAAATTATAGTGCCACTGCTCATGAGGTCAGGTCCCAAAAGGCCATCTTGAACATTTGGTGAAAACGTTACAAAAATGACTGTGTTACAAGCATGCATTGTACAGTTTCTACACATACTCAGTAACCGCCAATCTTTCATATTTTCACTCCAGATTTTCAGCATTGCCATTTTGCACTCCTCCTCATGAATAGTATAGCTGTCAATCTCACATCCTGCCCAAAATGTGTTTTCATACCTGTGGTGCTGAATAGCTCAGTCACTGTGTGAAATCACCTTCGGGATTGAGTAACAAAATGATAGTGCCACTGTTCATGAGGTGGGGTCCCCAAGAAAATATAAACAAATGCCCAGGATGTTGGGGTTCTCAACTGTAACACCCACCTGTACAGACTGACAGGTGTTAGGGTTGTGTCTTGGGGTGGGTTGGCAGTAATGCTCACACCATTCCTCCACCTCCACCCTGCAGCCAGTGACAGTCATCAAGGTTGTGGATTGGGATCTTCAGCCCTAAGTTCACCCCATACTCCTATACTGCAATCATCTCAGCTTATTTCCTTATGGAATGGGGTGAGCGTAAGGACCAAAGACCCCAAGGCATACTGCAACACCTGTCAGTGTCTGCAGGGTGGTGGGAGGGTTAGCGTTACTTCAGTACTTCACTGTCTTTCCTATTATGCATTTCTCTTACTCATGCACTACCAATGCCAATGCCAGCAAGTAAATATTCAGCATTGACAAATGCTTGTTATTTATACCACTGAGAAACTCATTGAGTCTAAGCTCCATTATAAAGAGGTTCTGGTGGCAAAAGCTGCACATTACACACTTCAAAATACACAGATGCATCATTAGCATCAGCATCTTCACTTTCTTGTTTTAAATTTGTTTTAAGCAATTTTTGCTAGAAAATATTGTGTGTGGGGAAGTGGTCTAGACACTGGGAAGATGGCAGCCTAAAACGAGAGCTCTTGCTTGAGCAGTGATCATCCAAAATCCATCGTTGCGATCCCATGGAGTCCTTACCACAAAGTGCGATTTTATGAAAGGGTGACACCTTACCTTCTAGATGGCATGTGTTTAAGTGGATTCTGGTGCATTTCACAGTAGTGTTTAGCGCCTTGCTCCCTAGACCCCCTCTGGCCTTGGTAGGCCACTCAGGCCCTGAATGCAGTCATGGCTTTCTATAATATTGTAGCCCATAAATGTCAGGCTCAGCATTCCTAGGCAAGTGGATGGACCGCTTAGGTGCAGCCTTGATCCTCCCTTTAAAACATGAGTTTACCGACAACCCCTACAATATCGGATGCAGCTTCCACAAACTCTGACCAGCCGGTTGATGTGGGGAGTCTCTGCAACATACTACAAAGCTGCTAGAGGTTTTAATTTCTAGGGTAGATGATATCAGCATATCTCTTTCAGTATGGTTACAGAGGTCAGGCAACTTCAAGATAAGATGAATGTGCTCGAACAGAAAGCCAAGCCTGTGAGGCTCATCAGTCTAAGTATGGCAAGGCTACAGCAACAAGAGTGCCTGGCAGCACTATGGGGCAGGGCAGAAGATCATGAAAATAGAAATCGCCCCAATAACTACGGATCATCGGCCTGCCCGAGGGTAAAGGGCAAGTGATGGAAACATTTCTCAACCAGAATATCCCTTTAATGTTGGGGGAATGATGGCAGGGTCCCATTGAATTTGAAAGGGTCCACAGGGTCTCTGCCCACTCTAATAAGCAATCTGACTCCCTCATCCCATAGTGGCTTACTTGCTTTGCTACTCAACTAAAGAAATGATTCTATGGGTGGCTAGAGACATTGGGGAGCTGCAATGGCAGGCACACCAATACAGATATATAGGGATTTTGGGCAAGAAACTGCTGCTAAGAGACAAGCTTTTGGCCCTATCAAGCATTTCTTATACCAACATGACTTTCACTTTAAATGTAAGAATCTTACTAGGCTCTGTGTCTCCAGAGGGAGACATGAGATCACCGTGAATCATCCTGCTGAGTTGGAATGGTGGCTTACTTGGGTCTGGCCTGCCCTGCATTTTCTGACTACTACTCCCAGGAGGCTTTGGGAACCTCCTTTGACTTCACCTCCTAACAGGAACCTTTCTGCTTGATGAGACAATCCTAGGGGGCCTTTATCAGTTGGATCTGTGGACTCCTTTAGCCATCACCCATCGAAATGGCACTATGCAAGTGCAGGTTATGGTTGCCTCTCAGATATTTCAGCATAACTCCCATCTCTGCCTCAATGATCAGACACCTCTTTTTCTAAAGCCAGGCAGTGGCGAGCAGTCCTCAACATTCACTAAGCAAGATACTACGGCTTCACCGCTAAAATCTCTAGGGATGACCCACTTCTCTCATCAGACCCTGCAGAAACAGAATCATCCGACCGCCAAGAAATGGACATCGGACTACCGGCCGACTGGGCAGATTTCCTGCTACAACACTGGTTGAAGCTATGGATATTATCTCCCCATGAAGCCTGGGCATATTACCTATGCTGCAGCCACAGCAAAGCTCCTGTGGACTTTGAAACTCCCCTCAGGGACCCCTGAGCTGGCGAAGGTCAAAATACCTGAACTGATCCATAATTACTATGTGCTTAAAAATGTTTGTAGCGAACTAAGATAGACCTGTTACAATAGTTAAAGCTGTGTTCTGAGTTACTGTTATGTAGAGTCCCCCTTTTGTTAAGGCACTGGTTTCATTCACAGTGCCTCCTCCCTTCCCTCCCCCATTCCTGCCAAGGCTGAAAGTGCATTTCAACTTGAAATACTGAATTGCAGAGTAATTCTCTATTCTAGAGGGCCTGTGGAATTACACTGCTCTGCTCTTTAACTAGTCGGTGGGTGTTTCCACCTCCCCCATTCCTGCTAAGGCTGAAGTGCATCCCAATTTGAAAGTGCTGAATTGTAGAGTAATCCACTTTTCTATAGGGCCTGTGGCATTACAGTTGCTCTACTCTATAACCTAGTTGGTGGGTGTGTCCCCGTGGGGTCGGGTCAACTGACCCTGGATGATCACCTGGCTTAGGTTGACTCTGCCTGATTGATGACCCACTTCATGCACCCCCATACTGAGTGCTGGAGCTAGCGTAGCTAAAGGGTAATACTATACCCTCTTTTGCAGTGGTCTCCACTCTCATAGGTCAGTTGACCTTGCTTTATAACTTTACTGCATTCTTATTTTAACTAGTTATTTTTGTTCCTCTGATTATTTTTGCAGTCATCTAGCACGTCAAGGATAACGTTATTATCTGTATCTTCCACCCCGTAACTTTATTACTCGGATGGGCAGTGCTATTTTGTGCAGGGTATTGTATCCGTCAGTAATATTAAAGAGACTCTTTCTTCCTC
Source organism: Neoceratodus forsteri (assembly GCA_016271365.2). Classification (NCBI taxonomy): domain Eukaryota; kingdom Metazoa; phylum Chordata; order Ceratodontiformes; family Ceratodontidae; genus Neoceratodus; species Neoceratodus forsteri. Next base: position 1,631,033,364 of record CM057456.1, on the reverse strand, counting down.
CTCTAGATATCAGTAAGCACCTCTTCTTATTTATCAAGTGAAGCCGTGGTGTTGAACCCTCCGCATCCCAGAACTCTAGATGGGTATCCTGGAGCGTCAACGGACTCAATCACTCAATTAAAGAACAAAAGTTCTGCAACATTTACGGTCTCTAAAGACAGAAGCGGCACTACTTTAAGAAACACATCTCTAGCTAAATCAAACATTTGGCTGAAGAAATCTTGGGTAGGCGAGGTTGTAGCTAGCTCCTCTACAACTAAGTCTGAAGGATAACCATCCTTATCTGCCATGCCTCCCCATGGAAACTAGATGGTATTAAGAAGGACAACCAAGGCAGATGGTTGATAGCCCGACTAACCTCACCTGAGGGTGCCATGCTCCTGGGCAACTTGTATGCTCTAATGTTGAGCACACAGAATTTTTCTGGCAGTTAGTCAGGCAATTTCAGATTTACAATTGACGCCCCCACCATTGTACTAGGTGGAGATTTAATTTAGTTAGGGATATTTTTCTGGACAAATCAAAACCTACTCCACATGCCACCTAAAGCTAGACAATCCCTTGCAGACCTAATAGATGAATGGGCCCTTGTAGATGTTTGGTGTAGAGCATTCCACAGACAGGGACTATACCTTCTATTCCACACCACATCAAACATACAGTCATACAGATTTCTGGTTGTGCTCGATGTTGCTATAAGGGCACAGCAGATACTGGATTGCCTCAGTAGTAATCTCAGACCACTCCCGATCTGGCTCTCATAACCAGGGCCACTGGAAAATTGCAGGCGCAATTTTTCCATAATTCATAATTTTCACCCTTCTCTGCACAAAATCCTAATTTCTTGCAATTTTTTACATTTCTGGAATTTTGACTGAAATTGTATAAAAATATTTAAATTCTCAAGAAATATACTCAGATGTGGTACACATACTTGATTTGACAAAACAATACAGTGTGAGGTGAGAAGGGGTCAAATGTGACTCTGCTTTCATGTGATTCACTTCCTGCTTTGGTTTCAGTATCCTCTGGTCATACATATGTAGACTTGAACACTCAAAATCTGTGTTAAAGCAGACTATCACAGAACTTTTTGCTGACACAGAGACTGAAACAATAGTTGTGAGAAAGAGGTGCAAAGTGCCCCATTCACCTAAATGAAGCCTTGACCACAGTGCTTGTTTTGAATGGTAGGGTAGATTTTTCTTGTATAAATACTTTCAATCTGAAAGGATTTTGATTCAAATGTGTCAAGAGTTTGGATGGACCTGCTGATTATAAACTTGAATGTGCTTCTGAGGGGTTGGTGACAGTGATTCCTTACATGTCAGTCTACCACAACTGTATACTCACATACAAAGCCTACAAAAAGCAAACATTTTTGAAAACATGCTGAACAGGTTAAGTATAGTTAAACAGTTACCTTCAAATAGGCGAAATAATTGCAACCCTAGTAAAATCACTGCAAAACCAGTAGAACAAAAGTACAATGTATTAAAAACTATTATGCGATGTAATGAAAAGCTATTGGTATGATTTGATACTTTTATCATGTGATTTTAAAATGTACTTACAGTGCTGATTAAGAACAGTAATCATTTTAACAAAATAAATATTTTCTTACTAGACCTTCATTAGGCACCCTGGTTATCTGTTTATTTTTTCTTGCACTAAAGCAAGTAGTTTAAACAGGCTTCATTATTTAACATATAGAAACTGGCAAAACATGTTGTTTCAGGATGTATTCAGTATAGACTAAATGTAAATTACTGAATAAAATCTAGTTAGCACTGCATGACTTAGATGTCCTGATTTTAGAAGAAATGCTACATAATGATTAGTTTACAGTGCATTTCAAAACACACATCTTTCTTCATATTAAAAGCATTTACAAGTAGCAATACATTTATCTAACAATTTATGTGATCAATACATGCTGCAGCAACAATAAAATACTTATTAGGGGCAGTGGGGATGTATAGTGAACCCCGCGAATTTTCCCGCAATTTTGCAAGAAAATCCCGCATTTTAGGTAAAATATTCTGAATTTTCCAGTGGCCCTGCTCATAACTTCCTTTAGCCACTCCACCCATAGATTCCATTGGTGCTGCAACCCACTTTTTCTCAAAGATCTAGATTTTGGTTGAATGTTTACTCAGGCTATGAAGGACTGTTTTCTCTAAACTCAGATTGTGGTGTATCCCCGGCACAGTTTGGGAGGCTTTTAAGGTGGTCCTACAGGTCGTATTATCACCTTTTCAGCAGCTCGGGACAGAGCCCGTAAGGCAAATCTGACCATGTTACAGGCAGAATTAGCCAGTTTGGAGCCAAGGTTTAAGTCTACCTCACAGGCGAATGCAGATGAGAAATCTGATATCATAAAATTGTCAGTCTTAAATACCAGATTAATATTATATTACACCAGAAAGCTGAATGGCTACTCCTGCAATCCAAACAAAATGTTTGGGCTACTGGAGAGAGATCTGGCAAACTTTAGCCTTCCACCTTCGTAAGCAGCATGCGACCCACATGGATACATACTCTTTGTACCTCATTGGGCTCAGTAGCATCTAACACAAAAGATATTAGTCATACAATGCGGTTATTCTATGAATCCTTGCACCAATCCTGCTCCACATGCCACACAAAGAGTTAGGTCAGCAGGTGCTGAACTTTGTCAGCAAGCCCAGTTGCTGTCCCTTTCCCCTGAGCAAATTGATCAATAGGAGGCACCTTTATCATGTGAGGAACTACGCTTGCACTTTCCAAAGTGGCTTGTGAGAAGGCTCCCATCCCAGATGGCATGTTAGTGGAGTTATATAAGGCCTTAGGCTCAGATATTCTCTGCCCACTCCAACTGGCCCTTCAAGCCTCACATGAAAATAGTCTCCTCCACCAACTAAGAGGATGCACTCACCACCCTCCTTCCAAAAAATGTATGGACCCTCTGCTGTGCAAATTTCTGGCCAATATCCCTGCTCTTGGTTGTTACCAAGATTTTGGAAAGGCATTAGCTAGTAGACTGATGTCAGTGCTCCCATCAGTCATTCACTCCACACAAGCAGGTTTTATAAGGGCAAAACAGGAGCAGACTCGACCGTAAATGGTTTGTGCTCACGGCCTCCCATCCCATGGCTGCATTAGCAATAGATTTTACTAAAGCATTTGACTCTATAGAGTGGGATTATCTACTCAAATTTTAAAGCTATATGGTTTTGGTACATATTTCAAACAATGGGTAAATACACTGTATTGTTCCCTCATGGTGTGTATTCTTACAAACAGTGACATTTCCTCCCTTTCCCTCTCCATGGAGGCACCAGGCAAGGTTGCCTCCTTTCCCCTCTTGTTCCTGGTTGCTGTAGACCGTCTTATCCAAGTCCTCACTGCTGACCCATTGATACAAGATATTGAAGTTAATGGTCAATCCTATGTGGCTATGGCATATGCTGATGACCTCCTTTAACCTTGACTAATCCTCAGCAAGGAATCTCTGAGGTGTTTCAAGTCCTCGGAGGTTTTGCAACACTTTCTGGCCTATGGATAAATCAGAAAAGACCACTCTGGCCCCATTAAACACTCAATGTATGAGAGACTATAGACAAGGCACCAACCTACCATGGGCTGCCCATAGTTTTGTTTATCTCAGGATTCAAATTCTGACTAAATGGTCAGCTCTTGAATTTGTCAATTTCTCCCCTTATATGCTCAACTGTCCACAGAAGTGGAGATGGCGTAAACTAAGGCTGTCGCTCCCAGGCAGGGTGTCTGCCATATGCATGCTGTTTCTCCTTGGGTTATGTTTCTTTCTAATAATTTACCCATCCATCTCTCTCCCAAGCTATTTCTGTCACTGGAAAAGTTAGTTTCCAATTTCATCTGGGACTGTAAGACACCAAGATGGAGCAAACAAAAATTAGGGCACAGTGGTCTAAAGATGGCCTTAGCATGCCCTGGTTTTCAGTTACCATCTATCCTGTTTGGCAGCCCAAGTGACTAGATGGTTCTACCCCTAATATGGTGGCCCCTTTTGGGTTCTTCTGGAAACTGACTTAGTGGGCTCCTCAACTCCTTACACTCTCCTAACACTGCACCCCAGAATTGCCTCACAACTCCTCCCCATAATTACAAGTACTGCACTTGCCTGGAAGCTCCTTATTTCTAAATCACACATGCCAAAACAGGCTTGGTACCATCCAATACAATTCACCCCATTGTGGCACAACAATATCATCTAGATTGATGGTGCCATGGTTTATTAGCCCTCTTGACAACAATGTGGTAACTGGTCAATCCAAGACCGTGCCTCATCTGGCACTAAACATTTGGTTTCCTTTGCACAGTTGCAGGATAAATTTGCATTTCCAAAGACTTTTGGTGCTACTTATAGATTCATAGTGCCCTGCTACCCCTTCTCATCAGAAGCATGGATAACACACCGTGGCAATGGTTAACTGATCTTCATAACCCCAAACACTTTGAAAGGCCTTATGGGTCATTTTATAATGCATGGAGACTCATAACCAAATACCACTCAGTCATGCAGACTGAAATGGGAGGAACTGCTGGGCTGTTCAATCTCAGAAGAACAATGGAACTCTTATTGTAAGGGCATACACCATTAGTAATTTTTACAGTTAAAAATCTTACTGTTTTGGTGTGCACCCTGCAGTTCTCCATAACTGTGGGTTACTTAGCCATAATCTTTGTTGGAACTGCTCCCAAACTGATGCCCACATTAAGCACATACTCTGGTCATGTCCTCACTTGCTACTTTCTAGAATATGGTGACTGCTGACCTATCACAGGTGCTGAACTCTCCAATCATTTTAACTGCCCCCACAGTACTTTTTAGGTGATACAGCCCCAATGGAGACTCTACCCAAACCTTTGCAGCACTGGGTTCTTTCTTCCATTTTAGAAGCTAAACACCTTCTCCTAATGAACTGGTGTCAACCCCCTATACCCACCCAAACTATGTGCACACAGCTGTGGCTCATTTATCCCTCTTTGAAAGGCTGTCTTCCTGCAAGGGAACAATATCGCCTCTATCAAGCAAAGTGGGGACTGTACCTTCAGTCAGATTTTCTTAAAATTCTTACACAGCCTGCAAATCCCCTCCCACTTGACTGTTGACAACTCCTGGTACCATTGGGTGTACCTGTCCTATAACTGGAAAATTTAACCTGGGGTAAGCAACTGCCTTCTTTGCTGATGTTGTTTTCTCAAAATGTTAAAGTTGGATATCCACATGTTATTTCTGGATAGTATACAAGCTATATGGTACATATATGTGACATATATAGTAATACATGTTTATCCTTGGTCTTTGTATTCCTCTGTATAAGCATATAACTGCATTATGCATTATTGTATGACAATAAGAAAAATACCCAATAAAATCTTATACGGTTAAAAAAAGAAAATATTTTGTGTAAATGTTTAAGCTAATTTTGCATCAATTTTATATCATTGTTTTGTTTTAGGTTATTTGTATTTTGTTGTCTCTGGGTCAGACCTAAAAATGACTTGTCCAGTGTCCCTACCTGGTTAACAAATAAATAAATAAATAAAAATAAATAAATTGTACTTTCACATGAGGATGAAGACATGATCTCAGATTTAGAAGTTGGTACCCATCTGGGAACAAGTGACCCCAGTGTGGTTCATAATAAACACAGCTGTAGAGTCAAGCCATACAAAAGCAAGGGTGTTGGACTTTAGGAGGGCTGACTTTGGCAAAATGGGAGAGTGCCTCAGAAAGTACTAGCAAACAGGCAAGAAGAGGGGTGGAAGAACAATGGGGAAAAATCACAACTGCCAACAAGCAACAAACCTTTGTGTAAAACAAATCAACAAAGCAAAATGAAGGAAAAAGCCACTATGGTTCTCAAAGAGATGCCAGGGAAGGTTAAGGAGAAAGGATAGCATTCAAGAAATATAAGGAAACACAGAAGGAGCAGGACAGAGAACTATATCAGTTAAGGAAGAAGGAGACAGGGAAGGCTGTCAGAATATCAAAGAACCAAACTACGGAAAAGATAGCTAGCTCTGTTAAGAAGGGATAAAACCTTTTATTTGTACATTAGGGAGCAAATAAAGACCAAGGAAGCACACTAAGAGCTTAATCAAGGGAGGAATGTGGGCAGAGGGTGACAGTGAAAAGCAGGGATAGTGAGCGAATATTTCTGCTCAGTATTCACAAATGAAGAGGAGGCGGTACCTAAACCAAACAATAGAAACACTCTGGATAGGGGGTCGATACCAATCCATTCAGAGAAGAAAGGGTTCTGAAAGAACTTAAGCTGAAGGTAGGCAAAGCAGTGAGGCCTGATGGGATTCATCCAGGAATTCTAAAAGAAATAAGGGTTGAACTAGTGACACCACTGACTGCCCTCTTTAACAAATCATGGGATGATGGGAAGGTACCTGAGGACTGGAGGAGGGCAGATGTGATTCCACTTCACAAATGTGGGAGCAAAGCAGAGGCAGGAAACTACAGACCTGTTAGTTTGACCTCAGTGGTGGGGAAAATGATGGAATTATTTCTGAAGGAAAGAATTGTTGGGTAACTACAGGCCAGTGGCACATAGGGCCCAAGGCAGCATGGATTCACAGTAGGAAGGTCATGTCAGATGAATCTAATAGATTTCTTTGACTGGGTGACCAAAATAGTAGAATAGGGAGGGCTGTGGACATGGCCTACCTAGACTTTAGCAAGGCATTTGATACAGTCCCACACAAATGATTAATATACAAGTTAGCCAGCCTTGGAGTGGGTCCCAAGGTGGCAGCATGATAAAAATTGGCTGCACAACAGAATGCAGAGGTAATAGTAAACAGAGTCCACTCTGAAGAAAGGGGTTACTAGTGGAGTACCACAGGGTTCAGTACTGGGACTGGTACTCTTTAATGTCTTTATAAGTGACATGGCAGAGGGACCAGAAGGAAAAGTATGTCTCTTTGCAGACAACACACAACTCTGCAACAGGATCACTACAAAAAGGTGGGGTGAAAAGGATGAGAAAGGACTTGGCAAGGTTGGAGGAATGGTCAAATGTATAGCAGCTTAGATTCAATGGAAGGAAGTGCAAAGTAATGCACCTGGGAAACAAAACCCAGGAATGAGTACACAATGGGGGTGAGATACTAACAACAACAAAAATGGAAAGGGACCTGGGGGTAGTCATATCAGATTACCTAAGGTGGGTAAGCAATGTGAGAAGGCAGTAAGGATGGTTGGCAGGATGCTGGGATGCACAGGGAGAGGCATTACCAGTAGAAAACAAGAAGTTGTTATCCCTCTGTACAGACAGTTGGTGAGTCCCCTTCTGGAGTACTGCATGCAGTTCTGGAGACCCCTATCTCTGCAAGGACACAGACAGGATGGAGGCAGTCAGAGGAGGGCAACTAAAATGTTGCAAGGTCTGCACCAGAAGACATGTGAAGAGAGATTAAAGAAGCTTAATATGTATACCCTTGAGGAAAGGAGGAGAAGGAAAACATGATAGAAACTTTCAAGTACCTCAAGGAGTCAACAAAATCAAGAGGGTATCATCTTTCAGAAAAGAGATGCGCAAGAACAAGGGGCACAATTTAAAGATAGAGGGGACGGCTCAGAGAGTAATGTGAAGAAGTATTTTTCATGGAGAGGGTTGTGGAGGAGGTAGTGGAGTCAAAACAGCGGGAAATTCAAGAATGCATGGGACAGACATAAGGCAATTCTAGTGGATGGTAGGAGGAAGTAGGCTGTTGGTTAACTAGGATCTGCAGCTTATCCATTAGGTAGGGAAATGGGCAGACTAGGTGGGCCAAGCAGTCCTTATCTGCCATCAAATTCTATGTTTCTATGTTTCTTTACAGTAAACATTTACAAAATAAAAGGTAAAATGCAATAAATGATCAAATACATTGTTAAACTTAAAATTCAGGACATCATGGTTTTGATGTCAGAGCAACATTAGGAAACCACAACAGTATATTTGTACTAAGTACTTTTGATAAATATTGGTGTCTTAAGCATATGGGGAATTTGTTCCACACAGAGGGCCAGAAATAAAACACGACTTTTTGCACCAAATTAGATTTCACTTTGGGAACACGTGGTTCAAGTCCCAGAAACTCCCAATTCAGCTCTAATGTTTTTACTTGAATTTGGTCAGACAGGTGACTGGAGCAGTCACACCTCAAAATCGTAAACTGTACATTATCCAAATGCCTTTTAGCAGCCAAGGCTAGCAACCAGAAGTTGCTGGTGTATGTGGCAAAGATGAATTAAATAAGGAAGATCAAGGGCTAGTCTAGCCAACTTATTGTAGAAGGCATCAAGACACTTTAGTACTGAGTCTGTAGCTAAACCATATAGAGTATAACATCACTGTAGTTAATAACAGCAGAATTAAAGACTGAATAAGACAACTGCAAGCTTCCATACTCAATATAGCTCTACTGTATGTTTAAACACAAACCCAGTTCTAGGATGAACCTTCTTGCAAACTGATGCCTCATGCACTGTCTACAAAAGATTCTGTCCAGCCATAAACTAAGGTGTTACCAGTTGAAAATTTGTTAAAGAGCAGCATTTATTCACATTAATAATCTGAATGCTGTGTTGTCATCCCTATGGACCAATCTAGGCCCAAATAATATGCTTTTCTTTCATCCATATTGACAATTAACTTGTTTTGAAGCTGGAACTCTTGCAAAACATTGAAACCAGACTGCTGTTTAAGCTAAATGAGAAATAATGAAGTTTTTCTATAAAGATACACTTACTGCATATAACTGAAAATGCAGATCATTGTGATTGCTACCAATGCCAAGTTTGCTGTTATTACTATAAATTGAAAAGAACAAATGACCTAAAACGGGTTCTGGGGATGCCTCTAGAAATAAGTTTCATGTCAGAGATATTGTCATTGCACAACAAACTGAATTTACAGAGATAAATACTGTAGTTATTAAACCAGGAAACAACAATTGACTTACAGCCCATGCATTACAACTTACTGATCAAAGTTACATGGTCCACAGTGTTAAAAGCCATAGAAGGGTTAACAGAAATGGTTCCAATATACTGCACGCTATCAGCTGTTAAGGCAATGTCACCACAAATAAGAGCAAGGGCAGAAGTTGTACTTAGATTAGTGCAAAGCCCAGATTGGAAGCCTTCAAGAATATTGTATTTCCTTATAAATAATGATTACATTGGTCATTAACAATATGTTCAAGGCCTTTAACACTGTTAAGGCATTAAGCTGTTATTTGAACCAGGAAACTCAGTAGATCTGGATTTAAAACCCACAGATGCCTCTTGCATACTGTATAACTCTGAGAAGGTTTCTTAACCTCAATGTGCTCCTGAATCACAACTGAAATGAGCTCAAGTGCTCCTGAGTCACAACTGCAACAGCGTCAGCGTGCTCCTGAATCACAACTGTAACAAGCTTCAGCGTGCTCCTGAATCACAACTGTAACAAGCTTCAGCGTGCTCCTGAATCACAACTGTAACAAGCTTCAGCGTGCTCCTGAATCACAACTGTAACAAGCTTCAGCGTGCTCCTGAATCACAACTGTAACAAGCTTCAGCGTGTTCCCGAATCACAATCTGTAACAAGCTTCTCAGCGTGCTCCTGAATCATCACAACTGTAACAAGCTTCAGCGTTCCTGAATCACAACTACAAAGCTTCAGCATGCTCCTGAATCACAACTGGAAATGAGCTTCAGCTGAGCGTGTCTTTCCAAGCCAAACATTCTATAAAGAAGTATAGGATATTTTAGAAATCATGCCTCAATTTCATCCTTACTACAGCTACTCTGAATCCTAGACTCAGAAAATATTTAACTTTGTCTGGTTCAAAATAGGTGAAAAGCAGAATTACCTTTCTGTTGAATAAGAAGATGTTGAGTAACCCATCTAGTCAGACAATAGTTCATTAGGTAAGGAACAGACTTAGGGTGGGCACAATTAAGCAAGTTGCATGACAGTATGAATAAATTATTAAGAACATTAAAATCGCTCTCTTATCTGAAATAATACTGCCCTTATGTTCCACAATATTGGATAAAAAGAATTACAGTAGATGTATGGGACAGACCATTAATAGTTTTCCAGAATAATGCGGATTTTTCAAAGTATCATTAATTTTCAAACAAAATAAATCAATTTCAACCTAAATTCTTCAGTACTGCATGTCTATACCTCAATTTCCAATAAGAAATTCAATCATGGGTGGTATTAAAGGAGAACTACTCGATAAAGTGAAGTCCCAACCACTTCACAGACTGACTTCATTGTTCAAATCACCCTGCAGTCACCCTGTAAAATTAATAGATAAATTACCTGCCCTCATAAAATTTGGGGAAGCCCCAGTGCAGCTGGCATTTTCAAGCATGGCTCCGATGTCCACTCTCATTCTTGCTATTATTAATGCAAGATGGTGATGCATCGTGCCTCAGCCTTATTGGTACAGTAGCATTATGTATGGAAGTATAATTAATGCTAAATATTAAATGCTGATCATTATTTTACACCAGGTGTGGGCCTACTTGCCCATCTAAGCTGGGTCACACATCGTTCTGCTGCAAGACTGGACATTGCCACTCCAGGGTATAGTGTTGTACCATGGCAGCCCCCTTTCACACCATCAGCATATGTTTCAACTTAGAGCACCTCCAATTCCATCTCCCTACTCCTCCCAGGGCCCCTATGCAGCTATAACTATCCACTGTGCCTTTAGCCCCACCCCATGACCAAGATGTGCATGCCACAAGATACCGCACAATGTTGTAAATATAAGTCATCGAGGTAGTATGTGATTGTATAATATCAGATTTAATCATATGATACTGGGTGCATATAATGCTGTTCTCACTGTATTGCACAATGCTGTAGAGGGAAGATACCATCGGTGTGGAGGAGCAGCATCAGAACACAAAATCTAAGTGCTGTGGGGCTTTGGTGTTGTGGGTAGGGCTGAGTTCTGTATTGTCCTTTAAAAACAGCAAACTTTCATTGTGGCAGTGTAATTCAAGGAATGGGCTACACGACTGCTGGGAGGAGAGGGAAGCATCAGAGGGCAGGCTGAGGGTGGAAGATTAGTGGCAGTTGCATGGCACCATTGGGGCAAAAGGACCTTGTGACTACAGCCAGTCAATTGGGCAGCGGTAGTTCCTATATATTACCAGAGACCAAAGCGACCTCTTGTGTAAGTGCCATGGAGCAGGAGTGTGGCATCTGTCCTGGTGTCATCAGGGGTGTGGCAGAGCATCTGCAGGGTGGACCTGAGGCCACAGGCTATGCTGACCACAATTATCAAGGTAAGGGGCAGGGTGATAGAATCCATACACAGCAGAAGGTTAGGGGTGTTGCAGCAGAATAGGTTTGGCCTAAATTTGAATACTGTGATAAGGAAGAGGACTTGGTGGTACAAAGCAGAGCAAGAAGGAAAGCAGTTGATCCCCATCTCGGGTCTGGTGTCACTTGTGATAAAGTAATAAGGCTGGGAGGTTAGCAGATAAAGGGTAATGAAAATGAAGGCTGGGGGTGCAAAGCACAGTGAGAAGGGGCAAAGCTGATCCTCATCTTGGATCAGGCCTCATTGTAATAATGAGCAGGAGGGTAGTGGATAAAGGGGACTTGGAAAACTGTAAACTATAAAAGCCACTGACCAGGGAACAGTGAAGACACATAGCTGGTAGGGATAGGCTGAGTAGGGAGGATGTGGGGCACTAGGAGCTGGTACAGGCAGCAGGACAGCTAGGGAGGGTGGAGGTAAGAACTGATAGAATGTACAGGAGCTAGGATAACAAAGGGAGGATGGGAAGCTGTAATGGATGTGGATCCGCAGTCTTTCTGGGGGCAGTGTGGAGAGCAGGGGGCTGTCCAGTGTGCAGGAGCCTGGAACAAATCAGGGCAGAAGTAAGAATGCTCAGATGGGAGTTGGAAAGGGAGGAAGAAGCAGGGATACAGTGCAGTGGAGGAAGGGTTAGGTAGGGGCAACTCTGGGGCAAGTGGATGTCAGATAGGGATTTGGGGCAGGAGGTTGCCACATTGTTCAGGGACATCTCCTTCTTAAAGACCGTGAGGAACCAGTATGGAGAAATGGCAGGTGGTAAGGGGAAATGGTAGGTGGGCAAGAGGATCAGCACAGGAGGGAGGAGGGAGGTACTTGGAGGGAAGGAAGGGGTAGGATCTGTTGCTGGGGTGCCCTCATCAAACAGGTATGTAACACTGGCCAGACTAGGGGAAGGGGGCAGGTGGTGGGTTGAAGGGTCAAGGATACCCAGAGTCAAATGCTAGCAGCAAGAGGAGAGAGAAATGAGTAGATTGGGGAGACAAGGAGGAAAAGGTAATCAGCATGGAGTAAGGGATGGGGTATGGAGGTTAGAGTATGGGATAGGGAAGGTAGAGTGGCAGCAAGCAAGGGAAGCCAAGGAGGAATGGGATGAGGGAGGGGTGGAGAAGCAGAAAGAGGAACAGTGATGGTGGTGGCAGGAGACAACCAGAATAGATGAGGAGCAATTAAATGGGAAGGGGCTGGTTTATTAGAAGTAGCCAGAAGGTGAAAAACATGCTTGCACATGATGGAATAGTGGCAATCATTGAGACTCCATAATTGAAGGGTATCCATTGGGGAGGATGGAGAACCCAAAGACTAAAAGAATGGTGGTATTTATGCTGGGGATAGTAGCAGGAGGGCAGAACCAAGAATTAGGGAAATTGTAAGGGAGGTTGGTGGAAAACCTAACTAGTCATTGACCTGGAAACCAATGACTTAGCAGGAGAAGAGGTGGTGTGAAGCAAGGTAGGTCCGAAGAGTTGGCAAGGGCCTACATGGGAAATAGTGAGCTCTTTGGCCTTTTCAGACATGATTCCGTCCCCGAGCCAACACAGTTAGGAAAAGAGAATAGAGGAGTTTATTGACTGGCTGAGGAGCTGGTGCAGGGAATAAGGGTTCAAATGTAGAGAGACTAGGGGCATGTGGTCAGACAGCAGGCAATACTCAACAGATAGACTACACCTTAGTAGGGAGGGCTCAAACTTACTCAGAGACAAGCTGGGGGAATACATAAACAACAATCTGAGTTTAAACTGCTGAGGGGAAGGGGTGGGCAAGAAGGCCCAGAATCTTTGGGATGAGGATGTCTGTGGACATCTCCCCACTGCAGTAGTAGTGGGAGGGTGAGCAAGGAGGCAAGAGGGGCAACAAAGTACAGGGGTGAAGGGGAGAGAGGGGAGGCAGGTCAGGAAAAGTACAAAAATAGTCAGGGAGGCACAGAGTCACGGTGGAGTGTAGTGGCACTCAATGCTCTCAGTCTTCTTAACAAGATGGCAAACATGCAGGCACTCTTAGCAGAGAGAAAGGTAGATATAGCAGCAATTACTGAGAACTGGGCTCAACACACCATGACTGGGACCTCTCATCCAGTGTTACAAGTTATACAGAAGGACAAGATATTAGGAAATGGGGGTGGTGGCTTACATCAGGCAGGAGATAACATGCACTTAGGAGGAGAATGAAAAAGAAATGTGGAAATCCTGTGGATTCAGCTCCAGACCAATAGAGGGAGGAAGGAAGGTTTGGTTGAGAGTGGTCTACAGACTGCCCAACCAGAAGGAGAAAGATACAGATATCTGTGTTCACAATTGCTTGAAGCTACAGGAAGGGAGATGATAGTTGTGGGATACTTTAATCTACCCAAGGTGGACTGAGATATGCTGGCCATGTCCTGTGCCAGGTGATCCTGAATGCAATACAGGGTGGGTTTCTGACTCAGGGTGTTAGTGAGCCCACCAGGAGGGGCAATCCTTGATCTAGTGCTCACAAATGGGGAGCACACAACAGATAATGGTCAAGGAACCTCTGAGGGTAGCGACCACAGCACAGTGTTGTTCAGGTTGGATATGGGCAGTAAAGTATCTACACCAAGACCAAAATAATGGATTTCAGGAGGGCAGATTTAAGAAGATGGGTGAGGTGCTAAGCTTGCACCTAGAGGGCATCAGAATGGAAATGGGGATGGACCAATATGGACCATTATCAAGGATGCAATACTAGCTGCTACAGCAGAGTGTGTTAGGATTATGGGGAAGAAATCAGGGGCCAAATCACCAATCTGGTTCAACTCTAAGGTTGCCAGGGTGGTGAGGACAAAGTGTGCCAACAGGAGATACAGGAGGACTGCAAGTGAGATGGATATTGAATACTACCTGAAGTTTGCTAAAGTGGCAGGCAAGTGGTGCAACAAGCTAAGGCACAGAAGGAATTACAAACAGCTGACAGGATTAAGAGGGGGAGAAGGCCTTGATTCCTACATAAGCAAAAAGCGACAAGAAGAATGGGATAGTTTGGCTTAGAGGGGATGTATGGATGGAGTAAGAAGGGAGCAAGGTGGAGGTATTGAATGATTTATTTATTTGTATTTCGGATGACACCTTTGAGTGAGGGCTTTTACAAAGGTTCCATGTCAGGAAATAGGTAGAACAGGACATAAAACATAACAGGATCATCACAGTGGAACTTACAAAAGGCAAGTAAGGATTACAGTAATAGCAGCAGAGGCATTGTCAAGGAATTCTGTTGCAGGTTATTTATACAGTACAAGTCGTAGGTGGCTCAGAGAAGCTTTGTCAGGAGCAGGTAGAGGGAAGGAGAAAGAAAGAAGGGTGATGGGAGAGGAAGATATGGAAATGAGAGGGAGGAGAGAGATAGGGAGGAGGTTGAGATGGGTATGAGGAAGATGGGAAATAGCAGAGGAGAGGAAATTAAAGAGAAAGGAAAGGGCAAACACCCTATACACAGGTATATGGATAGGAGAGGTGGGGAAGGTGCAATGGTGGGGGTAGGCCTAGAGGAATTATAGGAAGCCATCACAGGAGTCACTAGCCACAAGGTGTTGATGTAGTTTACATTTAAAAGCACCAATCGTAGCAATGTAGGAGATTTTTGTAGGTAGCAAGTTGAACCAGGTAGAAGGCTCTGACAGAGTAGGAACGCTGGGCTTGAGAGGTCTGGCAGGGACTGTAAAGGTTGGCTGTCTGATCTTCTAGTTAGTCTGAAGACTCACTGCAGAGTCAATATTGGATTCCAGGTGGCATAAGGCCCAGTAATGTCTTCTTAGCTAGTATGTAGGTCTGGTATTTTAGCCTGCCGGCTAGCTGGAGCCAGTTAGCCTGTTCGTAGATGTCACACATGTGAGAAGGCAGTCAGCTGAAATAAGGAGTCTACATGCTTTACTAAGGCCTAGAGCTATGTGCCAGAGAACAGTGTCAGTAGCGGAACCGAGATAACAAGCCTGTAGTCAATAGTTGAGATAGCGGAACTCTGGATAGCGAAGTTCAAGGCTTCAGCCATAAGGCAGTGTTTTTGCTTGTGTGAGTAACCTATGCAGGCATTCACAGTTTTGGCGATATTATCAATGTGTTTGTTATATGAGAGGAGCAGTCAAGGGTCAGGCCCAAATATTTAAACATGCCCACCTACTCGAGGGTGATGACTTCATGGTTGTTAATTATTAGCTCATGATCCTTGTACTTATTAGGGTTCCATGAAAACATTGTTTTAGCTTTTTGTGGTTAAGGATGAGTTTGTGTGAGCAAAACCAGTCTTCCACATCAGTAAAACTTTTCTGCAGTTGAGACTGAAGGGAGGTGGGGTCAGTGCGGCATGTGAAGATTACTGCATCATCAGCATACAGTAGCATTCTGTCATGGCAGGAGGCAGGAGGCTGTTCAGGAATATGCTGAATAACAAGGGACCCAGGATTGATCCTTGGAGTATTCGAGAGCAGACTGGTAGGGATTACGAGATGTATTCACCAGTCCTGACCTGCTGGGTCTGATTAATGAGGTAACTTTGAAACCAGAGGGTAGTTTCACTTGAAAGACCAAGGAGCGATAATTGTTAGGAGAATGTAGTGACTGACAGTGTCAAATGCCTTTGTCAGGTCAATAAAGAGGCACCAACCAGCTGGCCCTGATCTAGTGCATGATGGAGATATGTGGTGAATTCAAGGAGTGCTGCAGTAGTGCTGTGCCTTTACAAAAGCCATGCTGCTGGGAGCATTGTAGGCTGTATTTTCAAGGTACTCTGTGAGCTGATTAGCCACTATCCATTCCAGTGCTTTGGATGGGGGTGGGGGTGGAAATAGGTCTGTAGTTGTTAGTGACAGTCTTGTCACCACTTTTATGGATTGAAGTCACAACTGCAGATTTTCACTTTTGGGGAACTGGGAGAGCATGAGGGACTGGTTGAGGATTTTGATTAATGGGAGCAGGACTTTGTCAATGGTCTCATAGGTCTCATAGATTATTACAAGGCCAAGAAGACAAAAGTCCATAATGGCCTGCCTAGTTAATATCCAGTTATATCTTGTTTAATCAGGTATTCAGTCCAAGGAATTTTTAAAATATTCATTGATGAACTTGCCACTATTTCCAAGGGTAGACCATTCCATATACTAGTTATCCTTTTACTAAACCAGTTTTTCCTAGCATTTGTACAGAAGAAGCTGATCTGGACTTGAAATGGGTGAGCTCTTGTATCATATGGCTGCATCCTTAACTCCAATTCCAGTTTATGCCACAGGTCATCATCTGATAGTGCTCTGTATACTATGCACATATCACCTCAGACCTCGAATTCCAAAGAATACAGTTCCAATTCTACCAATCTCCGTTGGTAGCTTAACCCTCAAGGCCTGTCACATGTCGTGTTGCTTTCCTTTGTACCTGTTCCAGTGATTTTATGGTCCCTTTTCCCCAGGTGACCAAAATTGGGCACAATATTCCAGATGCGGACAGACCAGAGCCTTATATAGAGGCATTACCACCGATCTGTCTCTACTTTTAATATGCTTGTTTATGCAATGTAGGAGACCACTAGATTTTCTGATAATGTGATTACAGTGTGTCTTAGAGCTCAGATCATTGGTAATATAAATCCCAGGTCCTTTTCTTCTGATGTTTCTATAACACTACTCCATTTAGTGTATATTCATATATGGTGAGGTTGAAGTTTCAAATCCAATGAATTGCCACTGACCCTAGTTCCCAAGCACTTTAAGAATGCGTTTTTAGCAAGGCTTGCCAGGATTGCTTTGAAATGGAAAGAAGGGTGCCCTGGTGGCAAACCTGAATTAATAGGGTGCTGGGTTGACTGTGGTAGAGTCAAAAAGTTAGGGTAGCACATTGCTGAGGTCAGCAAAGGAGGTGTCAAAGCATCTGCAATGATTACCTGGTCAGGGTGATTGTACCATCAATACTCCTGTCATTCCATGTGCTGGCTAAGGTGTTCCTGTAGTAGTTAGCCTTCTCATGGTGGATTGCTCTGGTGCAGGCATTCCTCACAGTTTTGTAGGCCTGGATGTCAGTCTGGATGCCAGTAGCCTTAGCACAATACCAGAGCTGGTCTTAAGAATTCATTAGTGTAGGGAGGCTTCAGTGTGATCTACAGGTTGTTGACACCTTTGATCATACACTTCTTGAATGTAGCATGTACGTTGCAGGTGGAGTTGAAGCAGGTGATAAAGTATTCAAGTGCTGTGTTCATCTGGGGCTGTATCAACTGGTGACATGTCATGTTCACAAAGGTGATTTGAGTGACTCAAAATGACCAGGGGCCAGCATTTGCCTGTTAACATTTTTGGGGGTTTGGTGTATTTGTTGGTCCAGATGCACTGGATAGGAATGATCACTTAAGTAGTCTGGGAGGACTGTAGCTTTAGAGATATGCCCTGGACAATTTGTTAGCACCCAGTCCAAAAGAGTGTGAGTCGCTGTTCTGTAGTTTATTCTAGTAGGTGATTTGACCATTTGCAAAAAGTTAGTGGCAACTAGGGCATCCTTATAAGTGTTTGTGCTGGGGGCCAGCCAGTTGACATAAGTCGCCAAGCAGGATGACTTCTGTATTCTGATCCAGGGAGTTAATACAGCCAAGGAGGGGTGAAGGCCCAGACTGGTCAGCTTGGGTGGTATATAGACAGAGACAACAGTCAGGATTTTACTATGAGCTCTGGACTTGGATGTCATTTCTGGAGATGGGCAAGGGCAAGGCATGAGCCGAGGGACTCTTTCAGGTCGAGGCACAGCCTCCTCCTTTCTTGGTAAGTCTCTCCTGTCTGAAAACTGCATATCTGGGAATTGCTATTGTAGAGTCAGGTATCTTCGGAGACAGCCACGTTTCCAGCACTGATAGGATGTCTGGATTGTCCTGGGAAACCCAGGCGGAGAGGGTATCAAGCTTGGAGAGAGGCTGCTGATGTTAATTCTTGCCAATGAGAGTGATCCTGCTTTCTTGGTAGCATTGTGTCCAAGCTGTGGCGGGCGGGTATGGGTGAATGTTGCCTGAGAGGAACAATAGCAGCAGTATTAGATGTTTAAAGGGCTTTAAGGTTGCTTCTGTATGGCAGTAGGGCACTTTTTGTAACAGGTTCCTTTCCATGAGGACAATGTATGGGGTAGTGACCGGTTAATAATAGGGAAAAGCTAATGAGAAAGGGCACTGCTGCAGTGTTTTGAGAACAGGCAAAAGTGAAAAGCTCTTGGAGGAGCTTGCTAGAGGGAGTTGGGTAGTAATGACTTGTAGTGGTCTCATAGGCAGAGGTAAGTGTTCATAAGGAGGACATTGGCTGGGTGTGGATGAGGCCAGCACCAGGGCCAGTTAATGTGAAGAGAGCCAGGAAGGAAGACATATAAAGCAAAAAGTGGGGCTGATAGCATTATAACCTACAGTACATGAAACAGAAGAAATTGGACACAGGAAATGGGAAGTAGACCTAAGAGCTAGGAGAGAGGAGAAAGAAACAATAAAGACAATGAAAAAAGAAAAACAAAAGCAGTCAATAGTGGTGAAGGAGTGAGGGTGGGCAGGATTTATGGGTATTTATCAGTTCACTGGGATGTCCAATCAGACACCTACAAGGAGACCTCCAGAAATTGAAAGCTCTGGCAACAAACACTCCATACCTTCCCTGGGCTCAGGTCTGCAGCAGCAGGAGATGGCAGGCGCAGCTTGGTATGTAGCCACACTGCAGAGGGTCTGTACCAATCAAGGGCAGAAGCAGCTGTGAGGGAAGACAGAAGAAGGAAGAGGTTAGCTAAAATTTGAAATGTGGGTGCGGGGTAGACAGAGAGCACTGCTGAAATTAGAGGATGCACAGCAGGAGGCCAAGACAGGCAGGAAACAAAAGAAAGAGTTAAATCATAGGTCAGTTCCCAGTTTAAGCAGCAGTTTGCAGGATGGGTCAGCTATGGAGTCACAGAGAAATGGGGGTTTGAGGGTGAGAAGTCTGTTTCTTCAGGGCAGAGAAGAAAAAAAAAGAAAAAATTGAGTAGGAAGATTTAAAGTTAAGGAAATAAATTATGGAGTAAGGAGTGGATAGAGTGAGCAAGCTGTTAGTTAAATTACAGAGTTAGGAGTGGACAGAGTGAAGTGAGCTATACAAGGTGCAGGCAGGTAAAGACTAAAAAATTTAGCAAGGGCTCTGTAGCACTTTAAATTTGTGATTATGAAATTAAATTGACATAGGCAGAAATTGCTAAACAGTAAAATTGCTACAAATAGCAGCATAGGCAGAATATTTTAAGGCAAGATCTTAAAATATTGCAGAGCTATGCACAGTACAGCAAATTAACTATTGATTGCTAACAATAAAATATCACAAACAAGATTTATTCTGCTCTGTCTTTACTAGGGAAAAAGATGGACCAGTACCATCAGGAGGAGAAAGGCGGGGGGATGGAGCACAGGCATAGCGATAGAAGTGGATAGAGTGAGGAGGGAGGGGCTGCTGACACTGAAGGTAGACAAGTCCATAGAGCCAGACAGCATACACCCAAGGGTGCTAAAGGTTGAGGAGCTTGCAGGGCTGCTGGCAGGCCTCTTCAGTAGTTCCCTGGAGTTGGGTGTGGTGCCACAGTACTGGAGAACAGCACGTGTGGTATCTCTCCACAAGAGTAGACCCAGGGATGACCCAGGGAACAATAGGCCAGTCAGTCTGACCTCAATCATGTGCAAACTCAATGGAGACCATACTTCAGGAGAGGCTGGTAAGGTACATGAAAGAGAATGGTCTCCAGGACAAGATGCAGTATGGATTTGTGGGAGGAAGATCATGTCAAATGAACCTGATTGACTTCTTTGACTGGGTCACAAGAGTGGTGGACAGGGGTCTGGTGGTGGACATCATTTACCTGGATTTTAGCAAGACCTTTGATTCAGTGCTCCATAAGAGGCTGTTTAGAAACTGGTCAGTCTAGGGGTTGGGGAGAAAATGACCAGGTGGGTAGAAAGCTGGCAGAGACAAAACCCAGAGGGTGCTGGTGGGGAAAGTTGTCCAGCACCAGACAGGTCCTGTGAGGGTCCCACAGGAGCGATGCTGGGCCAGTGTTGTTCAATGTCTTCATAAATGACAATGGGGAGGGCATTAAGGGAAGATGTGCCTGCTTCTGGATGAGACAACAAACTCTGTGGAAGGGTGAACAGAGTGGAAGGGATACAGGACGTGCAGAAAGACCTCAGAAAACTTGAGAGGTGGTCAGGGTCTGGCAACTTGGCTAAAGACAAGAAATGCAAAGTGATGCACATTGAGTCAGGAATCCTAGAACTGAGTTCTACCTGGGGAGGGATTTGGGTAGCAATAATGGAGGAAGAAAAGAATCTGAATTTGGTGATTACTATTGACCTGAAGCACTCCTCACAGTGCAAAAGGCAGCAACAAATGCAAACAGGATGTTGGGGTGTATAGCATGGGAAATAGCAGTAGGCTGCTTGAGGTCATACTCCCTTGTACAAGTTTCTGTGTGACCGCATCTAGAATATGGTAAGATACTGATGTCCATACCTTAAGAATGACATCAGCATGCTAGATAAAGTCCAAAAGAGGGCAACCAAGATGATTATGGCTCAAGAGGGAAGTTTAATGAGCAGAGGCTGGGAGCCCTGAGAATGTACTCCCTGGAAGAGGGGGAGAGAGAGAGAGAGAGAGAGAGAGAGGATATGACAGATACCTTCAAATTCTTGATGGGGATAA
This sequence comes from Neoceratodus forsteri, assembly GCA_016271365.2. Classification (NCBI taxonomy): domain Eukaryota; kingdom Metazoa; phylum Chordata; order Ceratodontiformes; family Ceratodontidae; genus Neoceratodus; species Neoceratodus forsteri. The sequence goes on along the minus strand of CM057456.1, from coordinate 1,631,012,330 downwards.
ATAAAGTGGATAGGGAAGGTCTCTTCAAGCTAAGAGACAACCGAACCATGAGGGGCACAGTTTAAGGTTGGTGTGGGGAAGGTTTAGGAGGGATGTTAGAATGCACTTCTTTATGGAGAGGTGGTGGCCACATGGAATCGCTGCCAGAGGAAGTGGTATCAGAGAAGACAATGGTCGGCATTAGAGGGCCTCAGATAGGTATAAAGGAACCCATGGAACCGTGAGGGGGGCAGATAGGGAGGAAGGAAGGCTAGGAAGGGTGGGGCAGGGTCAATGGCTTAAGCTAGGGGCTCTGCAATAAGTGCCACAACAAGGTATACACACAAGGACGGGTGTTTTAGGATTAAGAAACAGTCATATAGCAATACAAAAAAAAAAACAGCAGTCACCAAATATATTGAAAATACTGCTACTTAAAAGACAAAAGAACAAAAGCTTTATTCAGGTGCTTAAAAAATATTCCTTGTTGCATTTCAGACAAGGTTCCTTTCTCACAATACAACTTTTTATGCTGTCAAATGACATCATTTTACAGAGTCATTGAATTGTGACGCCACAAACAGGGTCGCTTGTTTATATTAATCACATGTCAAAAATCATCACAGAAAAATACAAACAGACAATTAAAAAAATATATTGCTGTATATAATTAAAAACACTTTTGAAAATATTTAATTCATGCTTTCTTGTATCCTTTTTCATTTTTATACATGCCCAGGAGGAAACTTCAGGTTGAAGATTATTTATGGGTCGCCATTTCAGGAGTGAATCAATTCCTGGTGTTAACTTGGATCTGTAGAAATACAAGAAATCAGTGCCATATTCCCACAATATTTTTAAAACTTGTACATAATCCTTTAATTTCTTCATCTGTTTAATGTTTCAGTTCTCATGGAACATGATTACTAAATACGTTTTTCCTAAATCATTGTTTTTACTTTATGTATGGTATCCCTAATTTCACCAGCATCTCCTTGTGGGTTACTACATCCGAAGGGGTGCAGGCCCTTTCCTTTCCTTTCCTCTGCATATCATTCATCAGCCTCTCCCTTGAGGGTTGCCACATCCTGAAGGGGTGCAGGCACTTCCTTTCCTTTTCCTCTACATATAATTCCCTTGCCTTGGTTCTCTACCTTCGCTCAAATTATACACACCAGTCCTAAGTTGTTATGACTGGCATTCAGCCTAGTGTGAAAGTTTCCTGTTGGTGGAATATTCATAGATATGTGTGTATGTTTTGGAAGTACTGTATCGTATATATATGATTTATATGGCTGTATTGCAATTTTATATATCAATTGACCTTAGGTATTGTATAGTAATTTCTCTATCTAATGAATTTACGTGCAGGCTGCCATTCATTATTCAAATCTATTACGTATTTTCAATTGCACTATCCCTTTCCCATCCACCCCAGTATACATCCCTAACGTCGACATGTTGACAGCGGAGTTCCTTATAGCGACAACAGTGCCACGCCACTGTAGGGAACTCGCTTCACCTGGCACTGTCTGTGGGGGGTCCTGCACCCCCGACTCAGTCTCCGACTCAGAGTTGAGAACTAGTGGGGTGCGGGGTCACAGCCTCTACATAGGGGCTTTGGGGTGAAACTCCCCAAAGAAAGCACTTGTTGCTTCTGAAAACTGGCAGCCGACTGCAAAATGCAGTCAACCTGCTGGTTTTGCTGTCGTGCCATTCAACTAGTATTTTGTTGACGACCCATCGTGGATCTCTCACCCCACCCCAGATGCATCTGGAAACGAGCTGCATAACTCAGTGTGCCTTTCCTGGTAAAACTTTTCAAATAAATAAATACACAACAAAGACCACTGCATTTATTTCTGGATATGTACATGACCTTAAGGTATAGCTTCAGAACACTTCCCTTCTTAAAAGGAAATTATCAGACTCACCCTCGTGGTTTTTGTACACTTTATCTTTTCTATATAAGTAAAGCCATGTTCACCCTCATTTCTCATCCTTGTAATGTGTGCTTCAGTGGCATATTTCTTTTTTTCTATGGCTCTGCAGTGCTCTCCCACTTTCTTTGAATTGCCTTTAGTCTTATCAATGTAGAAGGCACCACACTTGCAAGTTGCAGCATAGATCACCCCACAGCTAAAGCAGGAAATAAACTGTCTAATCCCATATTTTTATTATTGTGGGTTAACAAAAACTTGTCAGTTGCTATTACTTTACAACAAATACAGTTTTTACATGTATAACACCCACATTTTATTCTGAAGCCACGTAGTCTTTGTGGCTGACTCTACCTGCTGTGAACTAGTTTGTCCTTCAAGGTTGTTGCCCTCCTGAAAGCCATTTGTGGAGATTCTCATGCAATCTCAGTTAAAACAGGGTCACCCTTCAACACGTGTTCCATGGGTACTGAAATATTAACTAGATGAAGAAATGAAAGGATGTTTAAGTTTTAAAAGTATTGCAGGAATATGGCACTGATTTCTCATATTTGTACTGCAGATCCAGGTTAGCACCAGAAATTGATTCACTCCTGAAGTGACGGCCCATAAATAATTTTCAACCTGAAGTTTCCCAATGGGCATGTATACAAAAGCAAAAGGATCAGAGAAACATCAATGAAATATTTTCAAAAATATTTTGATTATAGCAATGTGTTTTTGTCTGATTGTATTTTCTTTGATGATTTTTGAGACATGTGATTAATGTAAACAATGTGACCCTGTTTGTGACATCACCATTCAAAGACTCTGTAAGATGATGTCATTTGTCAGTATGTAAAGTGTTCAGTATTGTAATATGACACATCTTTGAGAGAGGAACTTTGTAAGAAATGCATCAAGGCGTGTTTCTTAAGCACCTGGAAAAAGCTTTTGCACTTTTGTTTAAGACTATAGAGAGCAGCATTTTCAATGTGGTTGGTGAGTGCTGGACTTTTTGTGTTGTTGCTGGACCCTGCAATAATGAGCAGACTTGACTGACCAAATGGCCTTCTTCTACTGTTTCTTTTGCAGTCTGTTTTGCGGTTTGTATGTACATATGTATATAGACAGAGATTATCATTGGGGTGTCATATGAGATTGTCTGATATCAGATCCAGTCATTCAATATTGGGGCATTAGACACTGTTCTGATATTGCAGGGTATTGGGTACTGTAGTGAAATCTTGGAAGTAATCATATTTCAGTCCAATCATTGACTCCAGTGGCCCATGGTAGCAAAGATATCTGACTACATAAGTGGTACACCACTTGGCTCCACATGTGCCTCTCACTCACCTCCTCATAAGCCTCCACCTCATTGCCCGTACACCTTTGCCCTGGGAGCTGGAGCCAGACCCCAACATCCTCCACCCTAGAGTTGAGGCAAGCGGCAGAGATAACTCTTGCATATGATAGCTCCTGTATAGAAAATGCAGTTAGCAGCATGCCCAGGTGGGGTGGTCCACTCACGGTGTAGACCAGGAGTGGATCACCCATCCAGCGGAGGCACACACGTTACACACAGGGACCCACTACAGGGATCAGTGACAGAGCACCCCAAAACCTCATTTACCCCCACAATTTTGCTTTTGCTGTCTGGCACTTAATACTTCTCTACTATGAAACCTGCAAGACATCCACCACCTCTGTGTCCAGCTGAGCAGCATCAGGCTCAACCTGCAATGCTCAGGTGGCATGGACAGGGCATGGTCCATGTTCAGACTTGGGCACTTCACTACCTGATGGACAGATGTGTAAGGAGGTGCAAGCATCTGTTTTAGGTCCTCTACCCTGCTCAGAACAAGCTCTCCCTCAGAAAAGTGTTGTGTGTTCTATTCACCTTCTTAATTCATGGTATGTTCTTAGCTCAGGAACACTTCTCATCAAGTCACTGGAGTTTGTCATATTGTTATTTGTTAACCTGTATAATAAATTTATACTTGCACGATACTCTTTTGCAGCTGCACACTGGGACATTCACCCAGGGGAAAGATGGCCTGATGGATCTTCCCTGAGGTCACTACCCCAGCGGTACTGCACAAGTAGAGTGTCATACCTCTTTAACAGTGGTACATCATGTGGTGTCTACACCCCTTCAAGTAACTCTTCTGATCTATGCACGAGTGGATTAACCTTTTGTTGGCCCAGTGCAAAATGTTTTTGGGTCCCCATTTTCGTGGGGAGGGGCATGGGGAGTATTCAAATGACCTACCTAGCTAGGATCAGCAGTACACAGGTGAAACCAAAGTGCTCAGAGCTCTGATAACCAGGGTGGGTGCCATTTCAGATTTCAAAAGGGCAGAGCGGGGACATTGGGCAACAACCAGTGGGGTCAGGTGCCAGTTAGGCCCCTTGCACGATCGCAAACAGGCACTGTTCACTGACTGCTGTGCATATGTTCAAGCAGCTGCCTGCCTGCTCCGAACATGCAAGTTGATTCAGTACAACAGAACTTCTGTTGCACTGGAACAACTCACCGTTGGTGGCGACTGCTTGAATGTGTATAAAGTCTTGAGAATTACATGTTAAGATTCAAGTAAATAAACACAACCTACAAGTGTGGATGGGGAGCAATTGTACTAACTTACATACCTGGCATTTTGTCTGGAATCTGCAGCCTGCCACATACCACCAGCCCAGTGAGCCCAACAGTTAAGACTTCCTCCTTGAGTCCTCTCCTCCTTCTGGGAACTGAACCATCCCAACTCCCAACTGTAAACCATACTGTCCTGTGCTTGCTTGCAACTATAGCCACGAGCATCTGAGGCGAGCCTGGAAGACCAAAATTTTTTAAGTCACTAAGCCAGAGCTCACCTCATTGCCAGACAAGCTGTAGTCTGTCTGTGGTGGCAGGAAAGTATGTGTCATGCAACTTGCGTGCTGTGCTCCTCCATGTCATTTGATGTCACTGACAACTCAGCCAGAGTGTGAGCGCACAGAAGGCAGACAGTGCTTTTATTGCCCAAAACAAAGACAATAAATAACACACCAAATAACAATCCACATTTTCTACAAGGCATGCGGGCAGCAGCTGCCCCTGGGCATAAGTGGACCCCATTCTGAGTGTGGGCATGGCTCTATGGAGCCATTCGAGCCATTGTAAATCCACTACTGGCTCTATGATGAATCTGACGATGATGGACCCACTAAAATGTGTGTCCTGGAACTTAAAGGGCATCCTGTACCTACTTAAGCATAATTAAATTCTCGATAATCTCTGCAGGGTGTGGACTGGGATCACTTTCATTAGAGAAACCCACCTTATGCCACCTTAAACAGCCAAACTAAAATTAGTTGGGTCTCTCATGTGTTTGGCAACACCTTCAACACCATGAGTAGAGAGGTTGCTATGCTGATTCATATGAAAGTCCACTTTCTAGCTGGGCAAGACATTGTGGACCCGTAGGTATGTCTTGATGCAGAGCTTGTTGAGTGCTCTCAAACCACACTATGTAATATACATGGGCCCAAAACCCAGATGACCAACTTCTTTACCAACCTGGCCCAAACTCTCCTGACAGATCTCAAACAGCACTTGGTGTTATAAAGCGATATGAACGTAGTACTTGATGACTGCCTAGATATGAGAACCCCTCCCCAGACTACACACCAGCTTTGCTAGCTCTGGCTGACCTGTTAACAGATTTGAGTTTAACAGATATTTGAAGAATTGTTCATGCCAGCGGGAAGCACTACTACTTTTCCATCACACAGCAATCATACTCCAGGATAGATCTATGGCTCATCCCTCAGAAATGGGATCCAGGGGTACTAGAGGCAGACACTGGCACAGTGATTGTTTCTGATTATGCTCCAGTCTCCTTTACATGGTTGCCAGCACCAGCAGACCCCCCACCAGACAAACAGTGGAGATTTATACCTCCCTCCTGCAGTACCAAGCATTTCACAAGATGCTTGGAGAGGAAGTCATACTTTTCTTATCAGTTAATCACCCATGGGACACCATAGCTGCTACACGCTGGGATGCATTAAAACTTTCATGCAGGGAGGTGTATCAGCTATGCCTCCCACCTTAAAAAGCAAAAGCAAAAGATCTAGATGAGCAGTTGACTGCACCAAAGTAGCTGAAGGAAACATTTAGGAACTCTTCACATCCCTCCCCCAGTCTCTTGCAGACATTACTGGCACTAGGTGCAAAATTAATTTACACCTGCATCAGCAAAAGAGTTTGCCTTATTCAAACTGTGGCAATCCTGTTGCGAAACTGGAGAAAGACCAGATGTTTTTAGTTACCAACTTAAGAAGCACCAGGAGAGGTTGTGAATTGTTGCCATTCACACTCAACCAGGAGACACTTTAACCAAGGCAGAAGAGATTGACGCTGCTTTCCTGGACTTCTATAAGTCCCTATATCAAAAAGAAAGAGCCACTATCTACAGTAGTAGGTTCTTACAGCTTCATAAAACCCCAGATCTTCCCACATAGACTCAAGGAGCTGGTTGCCTCTTTCTTTTGAAGAATTAGAATGCATAATTAATTCTATGCCTGTAGGGAAAGCCCAGGACAGGATGGTCTCCTGTAGAATTCCTGCACATGTTCAGGCAGACCCTGTTGACACCACTTGCAGACACATGCACAGAACCCTGCCTGACAGGTGTGTTCCCGAATCTATGCCAACCATGACAATTTCTCCTCCCCAAACTGGGTAAGGGTTCCATTGCATGGGCGCTATCACCAGTTTTCCTGGATTACAGCTGATTATAAGGGGTACGCTAAGATACTGGCCACCAGGCTACAAGAGGTCACTCCCCAGCCTGATAGACAAAAGAGCAAGTTGGCTTTGTTCTGCAAAGGCAGGGGACAGACAACACTAGAAGGCTCCTCAATATCCTGTGAAAGGCCAAACGGTGCAGGACCCAATAGTGTTAATTTCATTAGACGTAAAAGGCCTTTCGTGGGGTGGAATGGGACAAACTCTTCCACACCTTAACCACATTCAGTTTTGGAGGAGCCTTCATAGACAAAATCAAGACACTGTACAATGGTGCCCCAGCATCCTTGGTAACTAACTCAAAATGTCCCACCTTTCCCTCGGGGCATGAGGCATGGGTGCCCTTTTTATTCCTTCTTTTCATTGTGGCCCAGGAACCATTGCTGTAAGTCATCTGGCAACACCAGGACATTCATGGCATCTTCATAAAAGAGAACATAAGGTGCTTTCCTATGCAGATGACATCATGCTCACCCTGTCAAAGCCTGGGCAGTCAGTACCCACTGTACTTCAGCTTCCCAAAGTGTTCAAGCCCTCTCTGGCTGCAAAGCTAATGTCTCTAAATAGGGAACTCGGGCAGACTGGATGGCCGATGGGACTTTTCCGCTGTCAATGTCTATGTTTCTCTGTTTCTGCAAATTCTTAGCCTTCCCACAACTGCTAAAGATCTGAGAACATTCCCTTTGGGATTGGGGCTGCAAGATGTGGACAACTCTTTGAGGTACCTGGGGTCCACTTCTCTTGGTTGATGAAGGACTTAAGAAGACTGATACCCCCTCCCAGTGGAGACAGGCAATGATCTGGCTAGATGGAGCCACCTAAATATCTTACGCTGGGCAGAGCTAACAACTGTAAGATGATGGCACCCCAAGAATCCAATATGTGCTAGACAACTTTCACATTGCTATCAAACCTGCCTTATTCAGGCGGATACATCAAAAGATGTTCGGCTTCCTTGGGATCAGAATCTAAAAGAATCAGTTACAAGCTCTCTCAGACACTAAACAGTGGCTTCAGACCCTGACTGTGGGGTAAACCTAGTACAACCAATGTCCCTGAAGTGTGTTATTGCTTATATAAAATGAGCTAAACTTTTAAAAAATGAACACTCTAAAAGTTTTAAAACCACCAAAAATAAATAATGTAAAACAGTCCCCCACAGATATTTTTCACCTGTCAGTCATCTGTCTTTCTACACATTCAATACATTGTGTGATTGTTTACCATGGAATAGAAGAATTCAAAGCTCTCCATTGTTCCAGTAGTAGAATGCTCCCCACCCCACATACATGGAATGGTAACATGGAATACATGAACTCAAACTTTTCAGAGTTCCTTGGCATGCATACACACTTGCATGTGCATGCTCCTTAAGTGGAGCCAGAACTGCAGTTTAATCTGTTGCAGGGTAAGGGTAGGGATTTATGTGGCAAACTGGTATGGATAGGAGTGGGAATTTTCATGGTCATTAAATACCTTTTCACATGGCATGCATCTTCATTGCTTCTGTTCCCATTGGTTCCACCACATTTTGAGAAACACGTCAAATGAAAGTTCATATGGACAGGGCTTATAGGTGTTGCAGGATAGCTCCTGCATTGTGAGTGGTTAGGATAAGAAATCTACTTAAATGCAGCATAGAAAATCACCTAGCATCATTGTGAGTGGTGCCAGCTGCTGACATGGCCATGTGAAACACCAGCACTGCTAGGCAATGCAAAGAAAAGAAGATCTTGGTGAAATGTAATACATGCAGATAATGCAATGTGGATTGTGTTCACATGAGTGAGGCGGCAATGTTGTAACAGCTCTGCACCACTCACAATAGTGCAGAATTTGCAGTGTGAAGGAGCCTATAGAAACATCAGCAATGGAAACTCTGAACTGTACTTGATTTTTTAAATTTGTGTTTGTGTGTAAGGAGGGCTCATGAGATTAAATAACATTAAATTGTGTACTTGCTTTGTTTAATTTAATGGCCTTTTATTTTAGTGCCTAGCTGAAGGTTTTACATATGAGTAAAGGTAGTAGCCATGTTTGTGATGGAAATTAGGAACTAAGTGTCTGATGAATTCTCGTGTGAGTTGCCCTTGTTGGCAGGGACTTGGTTTTAGCCATTGGTAGTGGCTATTAAGGCCATGGCTAGAATCAGCTCTCAGCCAATCAGGAGGGAGGAATTTCCTTAACCATTTTATATAGGGATGTATAGCATTGACAAACACAAACAAACAAAAGAAAAAAACTTTGTTTTATTTTCTTCCTTCTGATTACTTGGACCAGGTTTTAAACTCAGCAACTCAGCTGAAATGAATATTGTTAACTATAGGTACTGTGGGACACTTTTCAAAAGGGCAGTTATACGGATTTAGGATGCTGTCCTACATGCTGGACCATTGGATATCTAAGGGCTCAGCTCCAGGCAGCATGAACAGAGATTGCATGCCTCAAATCGCATATTCAGGAGGAAATATATTATAAGAACAACCTGCCATTTCCCCAACATCCTACTGAAGCACCTCGACCACAGAGGGTAGTTGGTCTGGGAGGTTGGCAGGTGGTTAGGAGGGGCAAATTGGGTGCCCCATCACTCAATGTTCTCCAATGTATCTCCTCCACAAACCATATAAAACACAAACAGGTATCTGCCTCTATCTCCAAAATCAAATAAAGGGGCAGAGGACACTGCAGAACAGGACACTGCACACAGAAGCTACCACTACAAAACTCACTCAAAACAGGGACCAAAACAAAAAAGCAAAGGAATCCAAAACACTTCTGATCATAGGAGACTTCATGATTCAAGGAGTTAATACCTACCTCAGCTGGGGTAATGGTCAGATGTCTCCTAGGGACATCAACAGGTAGTGACACTGACCGCATTGCTAAAATCATGAAGGAAGCGAGAGAAAACATTGATGTCCTGGTACACATAGGACTAATGATCTCACCAGATGGTCAGTTATGGAGATCATGGAATACCTGATCAGGCTGGGAAACAAATTGTTATCCATTTCATTCATCATCTCCTACTCTGAGATCCTGCCAATCTGGGAGAGGGGGCAGATGGATGGCAGGTCAGAGAAGGAGATAAAGGAGCTAAACTTGTGGCTCAAGAGCTGGTGCCAGAAAAAGGACACAAATTTGTAGGTAACTGGCAACAGTTTGAGGAAGGAAGGATCTTTAAATTTGATGGACTGCATCTGACTAAGGAGGAGTCAGTGCATTGTGGCAGAAGTTTGACATCTTTGAAGATTATTTAAACTAGCAAATGGGAGAGGGCTGCAGCACCCAATACATCGAACTGGAAGAATACCCTCCCCTCAGTTAGTGATCAAACAGGAGTTCAGCATGTTTGTAGTTCATCTGTATCACTAGGTAAGAAACAATTCTGGCTTCCCATAGGACACAGGGAAAACGCGTGATTTCGACCAACAACTAACGTGCCAAAATCTGGCCAATGGAAAATCATGTACACAAATGCCCGCAGTCTGGGAAACAAGATCCCAGACCTGCAGGTGACAATGACACAGGCTAAACTGGACATAGTAACCATTAACTGAGACATGGTTTACCAGCAACCACACTGGGGAGACTTCAGTACTCCACTATGTACTGTTCAGAAGAGACCGAGGTGCAAAAGGGGTGGGGAGTGGCCCTTTATGTCAATGAGAATATCAAAGTTACAGAAATTCAGAATACACATAAGGAGCCAGAAGTACTGTGGGACACCCTAGAAACAGGAAATGAGACAGCCATACGAACTGGGGTTGTTTACAGGCCTTCAGACCAGGGGAGAAATAGACACATTACGTTAGAAGACGTACAAAACATGACTGCTAAAGGGAGGTTCTGATAATGGGAGACTTCAACATGCCAGACACAGATTGGTCAATACCAGCAGGAACGCCAGCCAGAACTAGATGCATCATGGATTCCATGCAGGAGGAGGGCCTCAAACAACTGGTACAACAACCCACAAGAGACAGGGTTATCCTAGATCTAGAACTGATTAACAGGGAAAGGATCACAGATCTCCAGGCAGAAGGTCACCTGGGGCCATCACATGGTATGGTTTAATTTGGCCACTATAACTAAATCATCACATTCCAAGGTGAAAATATGGGACTTCAGAGGAGCTGGCTTTGATATGATGGCCAACAGAGTTAAGCTAGCCCTGGCAGAAGAAATACAGGTGAGGGGTACAGGCAAAATGGGCAAGCATTAAGGATGCAATATTTGATGCAACATCCCATTGTGTTAGGGAGAAAAGCAAGAGCAAAAGAAGGAGGAAACACTTTGCTTTTCAAAAACAGTAGCAGAAAGGTCAAAGCCAAAAGGCTGGCCTTCAGGAAATATAAGGAAACGCAGCAGGATGAAGATAGAGGGCACATCAAACTTCCCTAAGGGAAGCAGGAAGGCAGTAAGGCAGGCAAAGGCCCAAACTGAGGAAACACTAACACAAACAGTAAAAGAAGGGTACAAGACTTTCTATAGATACATCAGTGAAAGGAGAAAGTTCATTTCTTTTCAAAAAGTGTGCACAAGGAAATGTGGTGCTCTACAGTTAAAACAAATTACATATGCAAACCAAAACTGGAGCACTCTCACCCATCTTTAAATACCACCAAGGCACTTCAAGTAAATTATAAACTTTTATTAGTAAACAAAGCGACACATATAGCTCTGATGCATTTCAGATAGATATTCTTCTCAAAGGCTCCTTTGAGAAAGGATATTCTATCCAAAGCGCGTCAGGTGATATATGCCATTATTTGAAGATGGGTGACAGTACTCCAGTTTTGGTTTGCATACGTGAAGAGAAAGTCCAGAAGGGGATTGCTAAGATCAAAGGGGATAAGGGGAGTGTGGAGGAGGACCAAGGAAAGGCATCTATCCTAAATAGATACTTGTACTCAGTATTTACTGAGGAGAAGGTAGGCAGAGCTCACAGCTCAGCACCATGGACAAAGGATGGAGGGAGGTGTGCACTAGTCCTTCACAAAAGAAAGGGTCCTATAAGAGCTTGATAAGCTCAGGGTGGATAAGGCAATGGGACCTGATGGCATACATCCCAGGGTACTAAAGAAGCTAAGGGTGGAACTAGCGGAGCCATTAGCAGAACAGTTTAGTGAGTCTCTGAGCAGAGGAGAGGTCCTAGAAGACTGGAGAAGGGCTCATGTGATCCCATACCACAAGGGTGGTAGTAGGGAGGAGGCAATGAACTACAGACCAGTCAGTCTTACCTCAGTAGTGGGCAAGATTATGGAGGCACTCCTTAAAGAAAGGATAGTGCAACACCTGGAATCCATAGGACACAAGATCCAAGACAACATGGGTTTACAAAGGAAGGTCCTGTCAAACTAATCTCATAGATTTCTTTGACTGGGTAACCAGAGTGGTGGATGAAGGGGTGTAGTTGATGTCACCTACCTTGACCTCAGCAAAGCTTTCGATACTGCGCCACGTAGAAGATTGATTAATAAGCTGGGCATGTTCAGGGTGTGTCAGAAGTTGGCCAACTGGGTGGAAAACTGGTTGGTGAGCAGAAAACAGTGGTAGTACATGGTATACAATCAGAAGAGATGCAAGTCACAAGTGGGGTACTCAGGGATCAGTCCTGGGGCCAGTCCTCTTCAATATCTTCATCAGTGACATTACAGATGGACTGGAGGGCAAGGTTTATCTGTTTGCAGATGACACCAAGATCTGCAACAGATTAGATGATCCAGATGGGTGGGCAGAATGAGAAGAGATCTGGATAAACAGACAAAATGGTTGGAAGAGTGGCAGCTGGGGTTTAATGCAAAGAAGTGCAAGATCATGCACATAGGGAAGAGAAACCTGAAGCCACCTATAGGTCGGGAAGGGAGTTGCTGGCATCACAAGGAAGAAAGAGACTTGGGCATCATCATCATAGATGACCAGAAATCATCCAAGCAGACCACTAAAGCAGTAAGTAAGGCTAGAGGGATGTCTGGGTGTATTAGTAGGGGTATCACAAGTCGTAAGATGGAGGTAATAATCCCTCTTTACAAGACACTGGTTAAGCCCCATCTGGAGTACTGCATGCAGCAGTGGGGGCCGCACCTACACAAGGACATTAACAAAATGGAGGCAGTCCAGAGAAGGCAACTGGAATGGTGCAGGATTGCATCAGAAAACATATGAGGACAGATTAACGGAGATCAATATGTATACCCTAGAGCAAAGGAGGAGAGAGGTGATATGATCGAGCATTCAAACATCTTAAGGGCATTAACAGGGTGAAAGATTCTAACATGTTTCAATTTAAAAAATAGCAGAACAAGAGGACACAGCATGAGATTAGAGGAGGCCAATTAAGGGTAATGGGAGGAAGTTATTTTTTTACAGAAAGGGTGGTGGATGCATGGAACAGCCTACCTCAGGAAGTGGTGGATATGAATACAGTGCAGTGCATCAAACAGGCATGGAACAGGCATAAGGGAGAAATACAGATGAGTATGAATAGATAGGCCATTGACAGAGTAAAGGCCTATGGCACATTCTTAAGATAGGAAAAATGGGCAGACTGGATGGGCCTTGCAGTCCTTATCTGCTGTCAACTCCTATGTTTCTATGTTTCTATTGTGGATAACATCATTGATGCTTTTTGCATCTGTCTTGAGGATGCCACCAGACTGCTTGGCAGCAATGATTTTAGACTTTTTTTTGTCTTTCTTAGCCGGTATGTCTGCAGTCTGCCCAGATTCTCATCCCATTCTGAGAAAGTCTGTTTTAGCCTACAAAGGGCATAGTTAGCCTTCTGGTGAGGATACAAGTTGATCTTGTATCTGACCCTGTTAGCTCTTCCAAGAGCCCTTTGTCCTTTCTAGGATCTGCTCTGTTTCTCCAGTTCCATAAATTTGTGTTGTTCATCAAGGCCCTTGTGTTTGATCTTTCTTGAAGTGGGAAAAAGCCTATGCACCTGCCTCTGAGAAAGACTTTCTTAGTATCCCAACAGATTGCTGTAGTGGTGTTTCCTTTCCAGTTAAACTCTGAAATTATCTTATTTCTCCTAGGTTCTGCTTCCTAAGGTCCAGCTTATTCAGAAATGAAACATTGAATCTTCACTGACCTCTCTTGCTGCTGTGAGCCTGAGGGGAGTCAGGAGAGAGACAACTGGGGCATTGTCTAATATTATGATTGAGCCTATATCAGCCAAAGTCATGTCTTGTGTCTAGCTGGTTGGGACCAGCCACATGTGAATTCTTGTAGTAACTGATCAGGATATGAAAAGAGAACAATCCCTCCTGAACGTTTGAAAGTCTCCAGAGTCCACCATGCCCAGTTTTTGTGCCATGTTCTCTAGTGCTTCAGAGGACTTGGAGCGAGGCTTGTAGGTGACTTGCTCCTGTCCAGGAACCTATCCATTACAGTGCTCAAATCACTTCCAACAATAAGAAGGCCATCTATATGTTCCACAGCCTTTTTGTCCCAGACACAAAGAAGTTAAAATCTGAGACATTTGTTGTGTATATGTTGTACAAAGTGACCCTTGCCCTTCTAGATCTCCTCTTACTAGAAAAAATCTACCCTCTGTACCTCTAGTGGTCTCAACTGTGCTGAAATCAACCCCTTTTCTAACTAGTATATATACTCCCCTGCTTTTTGTGTTGTAAGAAATGCTATACACCTGAGTCATCCACCCCATTTTTAGTTCATCTGCTTCAGGCTTTAAAGGTTCATATGAACATATGAAAATTGCCAGCAGCAAAAAGCCATTATGGTCTATCTAGGCTGCTCATGAATGCAGTTAGGTCCCTATTAAGCTGCTGCCTCCCCTCCCTTTACCTATCTTTACCCTCCCTTTTCTCCACCCCTTCTTGAAGTATTCCACTGTGGTACATGCTGGAAGTGCTTCCACTTTGCCACCACCCTCTCCATAAAGAAATGCCTTTTCACCACCCTCCTGAATCCACCCCCTCCAATCTCATGTCATGACCCCTAGTGTCTCTCCTACCGTCTCCTGAATAGACCCTCTGTGTTCATTTTGATTATCCTTTCATGTATTTGAAGGTCTCAATCATATCTCCCCTGTCCCTCTCTCCAGTGTGTACATGTTTAACTCTCTTAGTCTGACCTTATATGGCAATTCCCCAGGCCTTGAATCATCTTTGTTGCCCCACGCCACACCCTCCAGCAGCCTAATGTCCCTTTGTAGGTATGGATGTCTGTACTGCATGCAGTATTCCAGGTGGGGTCTATCCAACAGTCTATACAACGGTAGAATAACCTCCCTTCTTCTCGAGGTAATTCTCCTTGCAATGCACCCCAGCATTTTGTTGGCCATTGCTGCTGCCTTTCAGCATTGTGTGGAATTGTTCATTGGTCCCGTGATGAGCACCCTAGATTCTTCTCCTCTTCTGTTACCTCCAGCTGCACTCCCCCAGTTGGTAGCTTCTCTGATTTTTTGTTCCAAGTGCAGCATCATGCCTCCAGGCTTGCCAGATCCTCCTGTAGCCCCCAGGTCATCCACCACCCTCCCATCTTGATGTAATCTGCAAATAGGCTGATTTTCTTGCTGATGCCCTCCGAGATGTCTGCAATAATATGCCAAACAGCACTGGGCCCAAAACCGAATCCTGTGGAACACCACTTGTCACAGGCTTAGGGATGAGTATTCCCACCTACCACCACCCTCTGCTGCTTATCTCTTAGCCAGTTCTCCACCCATCCACCAGTTTGCTCCTGCTCTTGTATCCTGTAGCTTGATTCCAAGTCTCCCATGTGATACTGAATCATAGACCTTACTAAAGTCTAGGTACAGGACATCCACCGAAAAGCCCCTGTCAATTTGGCTAGTCACCCACTCATAGTATTCCACCAGGTTGGTCTGAGATGACCTGCTCTTGATGAAGCCATGCTGTTCTCCCATCCTGCACCCTGCTCACCTACAGTTGTGCCACTAACCTATCCCTTTGGATGGTCTCCATTAGCTTCCCACTATGGACATTACACTTACTGGCCTATAGTTCCTCGGTTCGTCTCTGGGTCCACTCTTGTAGAGGGAAACCACGTGAGCCAGTCTCCAGTCCTGCAGCATGTATCCTGCATCTACAGATGAATTAAAAAGTCTGCCAAGGGTTCTGCCAGGACCACTGCCAACTCCTTCAGCACTCTAGGATGTACTCCATCTGATCCTGGTGCCTTCATCTCCTGTAGGAAGGCTATATGATTGTCCTCTCTTGATGTGTCCGAGTATTTTCTACCTCTTTACAGGTATGTTAGTACCTTTCACATTCTATATAGAAATGTAATCACTTGGGTGCCATGATTATGGTTCTGAAGGTTCCATGTCACAACAGTGAAAGAAATATGGGCAACTACCTGCACAGCGATTGTACATTGTCGAAAATGAAAAAGACGATGTATACGCCACAGAATACAAAACAACAACAAATACTTACATTCTATATGGGACAAAAGTTGTTACCAACTTTCAATGCTTTGCCCTTGTATGTCCCTATATTTAGATTAACAACCCAAGGCAGCACATGTCAGGGAAGGGAGAAACTTGGGAGGAACACAACTCAGGGAGGGAGGCACAAGCTGTAGGGCATGGAGAATGTTGAGGGGCAACCTGGGATGTGGAGCAACAATATTGGGGAACGGAACATCACAGATTGAAAAAATTATTTATGCAACCTCCCAAAATATGATAAAGAAACCATGCCCAGAGCTGAACCCATGACCCTAACCACTACACCATACCAGCAACTCGGCAGTGCCTCTTCCAACAAATCATCTTAACCTAATCTACCTAATGCTCACTAGCTATCTACTCACTACTGATTCACTGTTTTCATCACATTTCCTCGCTATTCCCTACCTTCACTATGCTCTCACAATCACTATCCTACAGGCGCTCAAACTGAGTGACTCAAAAGTGAGTCACTCAATTTGAGTTGCCCACATAATAGTATACCTTTCTGAATCTGCAGGTGATTAAATCAATGCATGTTAGAATCCCTACTTTTCTCCTTGTTACTATACAGCCATCTCTAGTGGGGCACAGTGCATTCCTTCTGTACAGCACTGCTTTCTGTACTATCATTGACCTTAGCAGAGCGACTCTCACACATGCTATACACCGATCTTTGCTGAGCCTTCCTAGAATTTTGTTGTGGCTTTGTGATCACATTGCAGTAGAGTTAACCTTATTAGGGCAACAACTGTAACATGCAAGGAATAACAGATTGAATGGAACAAAACCTTCTCTCTCACTGCACAGGCAAAACCCAACAGGAGGGCCCGAACTGGACTCTCCAGTGAGTGTTCACACATGCTGGTTTCTAGTAACTTGGGTTAGTTTATATTCTTACCCTAATTAGAGACTGGTCCGTGATCTAACTATCCCCATCAAGGGCATTAGGAAGAGAATTATTCAGCCATTTAGGCAGCATCTGCTAGCTGTTGTGGTTGTTAGCCTGTTCTGCAGGTTGAGTATTAACTCAATGACTGTTAGGTAAGTGTGTGAAAAATGGTTATCAGTGTGTGTGATTGTGAACCCATTCTGCTGAAACTGGATGTGGTACCACATGGGAGGATTTATATGTTAACATACTAACATATTAATTGCCAGCAGATTAGGCCTTATGGTCTATCGAGTCTACTTGAACCTCACATCCCTTGTTGGGAACCAGGCCCTTCCCCTTGTGTTCTGATAAATCCCTTTCTGTATCTGTCCCACCCTTTCTTGAAGCCCTCCACCGTGGAAATCTGGACCAGCTCACCAGGCAGCGCATTCCAAGGATCCATCACCCTCTCGGTGAAAAATCTCCTCTCCCCCATCATTCCACCTTCCAACTTCAAATCATGCCCTCTGGTGATACCTCCCTCCTTTGTCTAAAGATCCTCCGTGTTTACCCTATTTATTCCTTGAGGTACTTGAAGACCTCGATCATGTCCCCCTCTGCCTCTCCTCTCTCTCCAATGAAAACAGGCCAAGCTCCCCAAGTCTGTCCTCAACGTCAACTCCCCAGTCCTCAAATCATCCTGGTTGCCCTCCTCTGTACCCTCCAGGAGCAGTATGCCTCTTTCAAGTGAGGTCTCCATGCTGTACACAGTACTCGAGGTGTGGTCTAACCAGTCCATTGTACAGTGGCAGAATCACTTCCCTGCTTCTAGAGGTGATTCCCATTACAGTGCATCCCAACATCCTGTTTGCTTTGCTAGCCGCCTCCTGCACTGCTCAGAGTTATTCATACATGCATCCACCTTGACCCCTAGGTCTTTTTCCCAGATGAGGCCTCCAGTGGCTCCCTCCCAGGATGTACCTGTGTTTAGGGTTTCCGCCCAAGATGTAATACCTTGCACTTGGTGGTATTGAAATTTAATTTCCATGTGTGAGCCCACCTTTCCAAGGCATCCAGGTCCTCTTGCAGGGCCAACCTCCCTCTTCCCTCAACTACTGCTTCCATCTTGAGTCATCATCGAGGAGACTTATCTCACACCCTATACCCACCCTGATGTCAGATATGTATGCATTAAACAGGATCGGGACCCAGGACTGAGCCCTGCACTACCCTACTACCGACCTCTAAGATTTGAGAACTCTCCACCGACCACTACTGTCTGTGTGCATCCAGCTAGTTAGTTTCCTATCTATCTGACCATCATGGGCCCACCCAATCCCATCAGTTTCTCCACCAGTCCATTGTGGGGGACCAAGTCAAACACCTTACTGAAGTCCAAGAATAGTACATCCACAGACGTACCCTGTCCAATTCTGATGTTACCCATTCATAGAACTCCACAGGGCTGGTTTGACATGATCTACCAGGCACAAACCCATGTTGTCAACTATCCAGCCCTCCTCCTCCTCCAAGAACACCCCAATCATTCCTTCAGTATACTCTCCATTAAGTTTCCAACCACCAAGGTCAAACTGATGGGTCTATAGTTACCTGGTACTTCCCTCGACCCTGCTTTATGGATTGGTGCCACATGTGCCTCATGCCAATCCCTAGGTACCCTCCCTGTCTCAAGTGACCTCTTGAAGAGCTCTGCCAGGGTGCAGCCAGTATGTCCGCCAACTCCCATAGTATTCTCGGATGAATGTCATCTGATCCAGGAGATTTATCTTTCTTCAGGGCCTTAAGGGCTTGCCACACCTGCTCGGTGAAGATAGCATCATAGGCCTCCCACCCCGCACCTTGCTGGCCTTTCTATTCTTATCCTGGTGGTGAAACCCCAGGGTGCATCTCCTCCCTTATGCTCCATTTCTGTTGCTCCCTGATCTCAACCACTACTGCTTCTATCCCCTCATGCCTTGCTTTGTAAATATCCCATCCTCCCTAGTGAACACCGCTGTGAAGCACTCGTTTAATACCTCTGTCTGGTCACTTGCCTCTTCCACCCCACCCACCATCTGATCTCAATCTGCCAAGCTAGCCCTTAGTTTTTCTCTGCTCCCTGATGTGGCAGAAAAACCTTTTCCCCCCATGTCCCTTGTGCCAGCCGCTGCTTTTACTGGACTTTGCCCTTGCACCATCCGGGTGACTTTTCTAGATGCAAGATGGAACATTTCATTTCCCTTTCCCTCTCGATGTTTCATATTTTGTAGGCAGCCTTCTTCTCCTGACTGCTACCTGAACTTCACTGGTCCACCAACATGGTTTATGTGACCTTGCTGCCTTCTGGCGCACCTTAGTGCAGGTCCTGACTGCCTCATGAAGTCCCGTTTTATGACCTCCCATCTCTTTTCCACATCTGTCATTGTTGTAATCCCTTCAAGTGATCCTTGAGAATATTTCCCATGCCCATAAAGTCTGCTGCCCTGAAGTCCACAGCCAGTGTCCTAGATCTCACCCCTCTCCCCCATGCTAATTTGAAACCAGACAGTATAACGGTCGCTCCCAGTCAGGGATACTCTACAACCAGGTCTCTTACCAGATCCCCATCCACCAGAACCACATGTCTATTGTGCTGCAAATGATTCTTGCAGGAGTCCTGTTTTCTTTTGTTTTAAAGTTTTGTGCTTTCCCCATATACATTTTTCACAGGGCAGGTTATGACATACACAACAAATGCAGAAATGCAGTCATTGTGGTCCTCAATGGTGTAAATTTTATATGTATGAAGCTACTTTAAGTATTTTTCCTCAGCATAACCAAACATTGTGTGCAGTTTCAGGCATGAAGATTTCATTTTTGAGGGTCCCAACAGGTATTCTGTTGTCACACTTGTGTTGTAAACAATAAGAACAGTGTGTACCAATCTATATTTAACACATGAGAGTCTTTTTGTATACTATTAAGGTCTTTCTTTGAACATCTAGTTGGTGCTCCTATCTATTTGTAACAAATACCAATGTTTTTTAATGATCTGCTAAATCTCTGAGAGTTAGTAAGATGTTGGAGAGCCTGCAAAGAATTGCAACAAGTGAAGATTTGTCAGCAGCCCTTCTCCCAAATACCTGAACCATGCAGGCATAGCTCAGGTTGACATCCTTTCTCAGTGGAAGGCCAGGTAGGGCTGTCCATTGGGCAGAGTGTTCTATCCGGAGGGGTCAAGCAATGGCCTTCAAAAGCCTTGCAAGGGCCAATTCTCCCTCCCACCCACCCAGGACTCTGGGCCAGCAAAGCAACTGTAAGGAACCTTGCTGCACTGCTATGGGATCACCTTTAGGGTTAGGGAGGCATTTTCTAAGTTTTTCTACAGGGTTTACTTGAACTTTTCTTCTCCTCCAGAAGGCTCAATAGAGTCTTCACACAGAAGTTTCTGTCACAGCCATTGTAAACATGTGGCAGCATACTAGTCTCACAGAGGTTGTACAAAGGAGTAAAGGTGGACTTAATTCCATTCCAGACAGGTCCCCAGGTCAGCAGCATGAGTGCAGCCCAGATGACTGGGAGTCCAGTTTGGAGAAATCAAGGATATCCTCATCAGGCTTGTCTTATGGGTGACGCCCTCCTGATGGGGGACATGCATTCACCAGTCACTACAGGGCACCTCATCTTGGAGGCTGGTATTCAGTCATAAGGCTGCACTTTGTACTTTGTACCTGCATCTGCCTGGAGGCTCTCTCATGTGGTAAGGGCAGACTGGCATTAGAACATCAAGAACTTTGGCGAGACTACAGAGCTGTGCACATCACATTGCATGTTGTATATTGTACAGGTTTTCAAATAAACACGTGGCTATGGTTATTTCTCTGGGAGGGCTGTGTAACGCCTTTGTTCAGGAAAAGCGGAATGGTGGGGCCTATAAAACAGTATGTGGATAAAATATTCTGTTTTGCTGCGCTTTGGTTGCATTAGTAAAGGGTCCTGTCTACAAATGTTATCTGCCCTATCAGCTGCCCTATTGACCGTGTTTGTACTATTTCCCAATGTAGGAATTTTTATGCAATGGTATTTCTATAATTTAATAGTGTTATTCAGTGCTGCAATTTCTTTTAACCTGGAGTAATGGGGAATATGGAATACCATTGATCAAATTTGAACTGTAATAACTCTACCTGGATGAAGACCCATACAGGAGCTGAAGCACTGGGGCATTTGCTAGGTGAGGTCTGTGCACCTCAGAATTTTGCATTAATTGCAATCATTCCTGTGGATAACTTGGAATATCCTTGTACATTTTCAGTTTAACAACATTCTATTGTTTATGGTGAATGGACTTACTTTGTCAAATAAATATCTGGCGGATTTTGCAAGATAGCTTGCTCTGAACATTCCCTTTTGTACCTTGTTTGTGTGTGGGACCACTTTGTCACATATTTGTATTTCCTTGGAGCTGGCCAACCAGGAACTGCACCCTCTTCCTGCACTGAGTATATACATCTTTCTTGTGGTATTGGATGCAGTGATATGCCCTGAAACTCAAGAGTGGTAAATTCTGGGGTAATGTTAGGAGGTACTTTTTCTTAGAGATGTTGTGCCTTTAGAACAGCTTACTCAGTGATAGCACGTAAGAGGGAGGTAATAATCCCTCTTACAAGACACTGGTTAGGGCCCCATCTGGAGTACTGCGTGCGGAGTATTGGAGGCCACACCTTCACAAGGACATTAACCAAATTGAGGCAGTCCAGAGAAGGGCAACCAAAATGGTGCAGGGACTGCATCAGAAGACATATGAGGACAGATTAACAGAGCTCAATATGTATACCCTTGAGCAAAGGAGGAGAGAGGTGATATGATCGAGGCATTCAAACACCTTAAGGGCATTAACAAGGTGAAAAGAGTCTAGCATGTTTAAATATAAGAAAAATAGCAGGACAAGAGGACACAGCATGAGATTAGAGGGGGGCCGATTAAGGGGAATGTGAGGAAATTCTTTTCACAGAAAGGGTGGTGGATGCATGGAATGGCTTACCTCAAGAAGTGGTGGCTATGAATACAGTGCAGGGCTTCAAACAGGCATGGGATAGGCATAGTGAGCAATACAAATGAGTATGAATAGATAGGCCACTGAGAGAGCAAAGGCCGATGGCACATTTATAAGGTAGAAAAAGAAATGGGCAGACTGGATGAGCCTTGGTCCTTATCTGCCGTCAACTTCAATGTTTCTATGTTTCTATAGTATGTCATACTGAATAGAGACACTGAGCTGAAAACCTGGAGACCTGGCTTTGAATCCCATCAGCCATCTTTTGCATATGGTGTGACCCTGAGTAAGTCTCTTAACTTCCTTGTGCTCTCAGATCACACCGGAAACAAGCTCTAGTTTAGTGTGCCTTTCTTGGTTAAACAGTATCCCTTCTTTTCCCTTACTTTTGCCAGCAGAAACAGTGAACATGAAGGTAGTTCAGGCATTTTTATTTTTTTAGTTACTGTTTTGTCCTCCATCCCGGTCAGCCCACTATCCTGACATCCACCAGCCCCATCCTCCGACCTTCAGACTTACTTCCTTCTTCTCCCATGGCTTATCCTCCATGGCAGGGCCATGGGGAGCCCCTGATTCTACTCGCCAGGATGGGATACATTTCAGGGAGGTGCCTTCTCGTGGGCAGCACCTGCGGAGGATGTCCTTCATCCAGCTCGACCGGGACCAGTTTCCATTTTTCTGTGGAGAGGAGCATGCAATGCTGACAATGGCTGAGCTGTGTGCATTTCTGCATGCAGCAAGCCAATTGGCTGCTCCACCTCAAGCCCCACAGAGCAGGATGTGGCATGTCAATAGCTAGCCTCCGCTAGGTGTCAGGCAGGTGCTGGTCTCTGTTCCCCACCCTCCCCAGCAGAGGAGAGCTGTCCCCGGATGCTCGATCCTCTCCATCATGGCTGACCCCTGACAATCTATTTGTACCACAAACACGGGTCACCGGCATGGCAGGAGGTAAGGCATGATGCCTCAGCCCTCTACACCACTGGCAGGCAGTTCAGGCCTTTATGGAAAGCCTGAACATATTTCTTCTTACAAAGGAAATCACCTCGGTACTCTGGGTAGTGGAGTGGTAGAACTCCTATCAATTGGTATGTGTTTGCACTCCATACTGGAGGACATGGTGGACCTAGAGTTCCTTCTGATTTTGCCTTACTATGTTACTACTTTAATCTCAGCTTAACCTGTGTTTGTTAACTAGGCGGCTACTAAGAACTGGTAAATTAGTCTTTATTACTTACTTCATCTTCATTAGTTATTTATTTTTAACTGAAATAAGTTCCACCCTAAAAGGGTGATTACATACTGCTGTAGCTTAGGCCCACATTTAGGAAGTTAGCGATGTCAGATGCCCCGCCCACCCAACTGTCCTTGTCTGTGCTGTGTAAGAGAACATGTAGAAACTTTGCCTTTCTCAAAGATACCATTCCTCTTTATAAAGGACTTGGTTTTCAATCAAACCAAGAAAACACAAAGTGCATAAAAGGCTGCAGACCACAGTGAATGTGAATCCTTACCCAGTTCCACTCTCAGCATGTAAAGTGCCATTGATGTTGAATACTCTTTAAACAGGCTTTTATTTTGTGCTAAAGCTTTCTGCAGAAAACCAGCAGCACACAATTCTCTGACCAGGGGAAAAACCACCATCAGCAGCCAACTCTGCATGAGACAGTAATGATTTAGGAGATTCAAGAACTGCTGCAGGCAGAATAATAAATTTCCTGATGATCCTTATCTCAGACTGCCTACATTTGACACGTTACTTAACGTCTGCAACCTCCACTGTGATGTGTATTCCAATCACCAGTTAATGTAGTATCTTTTCAAATCACTTTTAGAAATTAAAACGGATAATGAGAGTGTAAATTTCATCATCAGTAAACCTAAGGCTATGTAATTAAGCTGTCTAACCTACATTAGTAAACAACCTTCACTGGACCAGACTTTAAACATCCTCTTTTAAGTTGGGGTTCGCTGGCTACAACTCTTGATGTTTTTAGAACCTTACATTCTGCAAGATTTTAAATATCAACTTTTGCAGGAATTGACCGTTCACTGTTTTATCAAATAATGTCCTTACATTTGCTATAAAGTAACAGAAACCAACTTTTTCTCACTTCAAACCCTGGAAAATAATACAATTGAGCTGGCTTCAGGTATAACACCACATTAAATGGTTCAGTTGCAGAGCTTTGATTAAGATCCTCCAGAGAAAATTAACACTTCTAGTTTAATCTGTGTGTGAGTGTGGGGGTACATAATCCTCTGCAGTAACTGGAGTATAAAGAATGGTCACTACAGTATCATAAAAGCTTGACTATTAAACATTTTTTGACTTTTGGATTTTTGACTTACTAGTTTGATGTTATGGAATTTATTTCTCAGACTACTTCTAGTACCTAAATGGAAAGAAGAATGTGAAGAATAGGATGGCACCCTTCATAATAGGGTGGAGGAAGCCTGTGAGAAAGTCAGAGGCAGTGGCTGAGATACCTAATGAATACCTTGGTTCAGTGTACACAAAAGACTGACAATGGAAGGAGGGGCCCATGCCTTGGTAGCTGACTGCCTGGTAAAATCAAGCCAGATAAGTACTTAAGGGTGGACGAGATACACTCAAGGGTCAAAGGGTAGCTAAAGGAACAATTGCAATTGCCACTTGCAATAATCATTTGGTATTTTGCTTGGACAGGTATAGTGTCAGAGGACTGGAAAGTGGCCAGTTTGGTCCTTATGGATCCATGACAGGAGTCTGACAGAAATTCTGTCGAATGCCCCGTCAGAGACATCAGCAGGTTGACCATAGTCTGCAGTAGGCTGCCAGTTTGCTATTGCTGTCTTTGTTTTCTGCAGGGGCTTTGTCTCAAACTGCCCATGTGGGGGGACTGTGCCACCGCACCCCCTACTAAGATTCTCAACTCCAGTCAGAGCTGATTGCGGGGTGCAGGACCCCAACAGACAGTGCTGGGTTCCAGTGGGTCTCCCACTGTGGCTAGGCACTGTAGTCGCTGTGGGGACCTCGCCATGAAATGTCACTGCAGGGTAGGTAAATGGGTCCTTATCTTCCAGAAGGAGAAAGGGTCTGAAACATGCAACCACAGGGCAGTCAGAGTGATAACAGTGATGATCAAGGTCCTGTATGTCATTATCATAGGGCATAGTATCAAAGCACTGGATTGAGGCCAAGGTTCTAGCCCCATGGCATTATGATGAGCAGATCATACCAAACCAGCTGATCACTTTCATCAAGGGTGATCAGAAGGTATATTGGGCAGTACCATGGATGTAGTCTATCTGGACTTCAGAAAGGCATTTGATACTGTGAGACACAGTGAGCTCCTGGACAAAATAAACCAGTGTGATGTACAAAAGGCAGACTGTTAACTGAATTGGAGACTGGAAGAAGAGTGCAGTGGTGGATGGGCATGACAACTCTGAACAAAGTGGAGTACTAAGTAGCATCCTTCAGGAAATGGTGCTGGAGAACTGTTCATCAACATCTTCATCAATGATCTTGAAGTTGCTGTCTCCACCAGGTTGCTTAAGTTTGGTAATGACATTGATCTAGCCAGGTGGTGGATTCCTTAAAGTGGAAACAAAATTAAGGAAACCCAAATAAGCTAGGCAATTGGATTGTGGCCTCTGATTTAATGTAGGTAGGACAGAAAAATGGTATGGTGCTGCTCTTACTATAGTCAAGGAGAAAAAGGAACTGATGATCATTATAGGCAAGGGGTGGAAGCAGGACAAGAAATGTGTGGCCATTGTCAAGTGGGCCAACAGCATGCAGAAATGCATCAAAAGAAGTAGACCAATACAGCAGGAACATAATCCTGCTACTTTACAAGGCCATTACCATGGCTCACCTTGAGCAGTGTGTGCTGTTTTAGTCTTCTCCATGCAAAAGTGACACTGAGGCAGCCAAGCGTGTGAAACACAGAGGGCCATCAAAATTATTAGCAGTATAAGGGACAAAAGCTCAAGGAGAGGCAGGACATCCTGAACATGTTCATGCTGGTGCAAAGGAGACTGAGAGGACTTGATCTCAATCTGTCACATACTCAAGGGTATTGAAAAGATTGAACTGTCAGAGATATTTTTCTAGTGTTCTGCAATAAGATGCAGTGGCATTTCCTGAAGCTCAGGTATGGTAAATGCAGGAGTAATGTAAGACAAACTTTTTCTTCTAAAGGGTGGTGAACATATGGAACAGTCTACCAGTGGAGCC
This sequence comes from Neoceratodus forsteri, assembly GCA_016271365.2. Taxonomy (NCBI): domain Eukaryota; kingdom Metazoa; phylum Chordata; order Ceratodontiformes; family Ceratodontidae; genus Neoceratodus; species Neoceratodus forsteri. The sequence goes on along the minus strand of CM057456.1, from coordinate 1,630,986,064 downwards.
AGTGGACATAAACATGGTGCAGGCCTTTAAGATAAGCCATTTGCTTACTGTACCAGGGGAATCACCAGATACCTTGTACAGGATCCCTATAAACTGGCATATGTTTGCATACCATACCTATTTCATCCCTTCTTCTAAAACAGTTGGGGACATTACAGACCTAGAGTGCCTTCTAACCTTTAATTACTATGTTGCTATGTTGCAGTCATGGAGAAACCAGGCATGGTGATAACATAATAGTTCCAGGCCCTTTGCCTTTGCCAAAGTCTCCTAAATGAGTAAAGCAAACATTAAATTCACCAACTGTATTATAACAGAGATTCAAGAAGTAACTGAAAATATTAAAATAAGCAGTGTCCATGGGTAGATGGGGATGTTAATTGATTTAGTAGGAACACTGTCTATTCAAATGATCAACAACCATATTCTGAATACATGGGAGAAACCAAAGAAATAAACTCTTTAATTTGTTTTAAGCTTTGTATGCAAGAATTATTGTTATGCATAAATAAACTTAAACTCAGACTTGAACTTGAAACTTGACTCCTTCTAGTGTATATGTTGTACCACAGAGTGGAAAATATAACCATCAGGTGTGATCTTTATCATTTCATTACTAAGCATGTATTTAAGATATAAGAAGGTAATACTCACTGCTCTATGAATGCAGTACCATGCAGAAAAGATTTCCACCACAGCACTTCAGCAATTGAATGCACCATGCCACACAATCTTGGTATAGAAGAAAGTTCACTCTAGACTTCAAACTGCAAACAGTCTCAGTGCATTGTGGCCTCCCATGAAACTTTTCAATGTGTGGATGTTAAACATGACATCTTTTCATTGCATCACATAAGGCACTTTTACAACCAGGTTTTCTAAACAAAAATTAATTACCTGTGTTGCATCGTTGTAGTCCATTCTGTTGACTGCTCACTTTACACACATCAAGTATGCCGAATACCAGCTCCCCATTTTACTATGGTAGTCATTCTGGCTTCCCCACAATGTGAGATTTCCACTGGAGATGGTGTGTGATAATCGAATGGCCACTTTACACAGCAGGACAAAACGGAAGAGATTGGGATGAACCATGTCGAGAAGGGACACGATTCAGGCAAGTGTTCACCAAGGAAGCAGAACAGATGCACTTTACACACAAGGAAGGTAACAGCAAACTGCTTCTGTAATGGAAATTCCATTCCAGAAACAGTAGTGTAAAAGTGCTATTGGTCCTGCACTCATGGAGTGGTGAGTCTTACCTGTTTTTCTCTGTATTCCTTACATGCTGATACAGTACTGAAAGCAGGGAATAGAGCTTAGGGTTTGAAATGTGTTTGGTTATGAATTTCAAATATTCATATTATTCTTGTTAAATGAATGGAAACATCATTAATGTGGTTGATATATTGAGATTATTCAGATTTAATTATGGATGGATAGAACATGACAGTAGGAGGGATGCCCTGATCATATAAATGATCACATACATTTAAAAATACAGGGTAAGAGAATAAAATGTTTTGATTGCATTGGATGCTGAAAAGGCTTTTGACAAGGTATTTTATACTTATGCTCATATACAAGTATTTAAAAATGAACTTTACAACAAACATTATAGGTTGGATCAGTTCTTTACATAACTGTTTTGCATCAATAGCAAACATTAATGGAATGTACTCCATGAATTAAAATTGAAAAAGAGATATAAAGAGATTGCCAGTGGTCTATTAATTCTTACCCTTGTAACTGATCCAGATACACAGAAACATGTAATATAATAAAGGCACATTGGCCATAAAATCTGTTTAACCCTGCCTAAAATGTGTGTGATAAGCTTACAGAGTACACATGAACTAGGGACATAACAACTGGAAATGTGGAGCAAAACATCAGTTTCTAGTTGGATGGTATCTGTTTATGTGTAAAGACGCTGAACAATCATTGTATTACTGTTAAGTTGGATTCTGATTATGGATGTACTGTACTTTATCCTTCTTTTCTTACTTCATGACCTAGAAAACACTGCCTACCAGCACATATGTCTGTTCTCTTACATGGCATGATTGTAAGGGTGCCTTGATTCATGCATCCAAGAAAAAAAGGCTATATAGATTGGTGTCCTGGGGGTGTCATTCACTTTTGGAATAAACATCTTTTTTACAATTTTCTATCATTTCTTGATTATTGTTATACTATAGATGTGTAGCTTTAACTGTAATCTTTAAAAGTCAAGTGATGGGACTTTCATTTCATTTGTTTACAGAGGTGACACACAAAACCAGAGGCTCTTTACCAGATGCAGGCCAGAGCCACAGAACAAAACAGCCACAGTTAGTAACACAGTTTACAATTACAAATGTATGCAATATAATAAATTACATCTCAAAAAATGCATGAAATACTTTAACATAAGAGCACTGAACAATGCAGGCTAAAACATTAACAATATGAATTGTTAGCATTTTTTCAACTGTCGTTTATAAATCAGATGCATCTTTGCAGTGTAGACAGTCAGAAGCAATTAATTTCAACATGTGGCAGCTTGAAAGGAGAAAGCATGCTGACCCATGTTAGTAGAGACATATGGGATAAAAGAAGAACGTTTTCATCAAATCATAGACTTAATATACCCTTACTAGAAGCAAATCAAGAACATTGTAAGTATTTTGACTGGTATAATATGTTGGCACCTGCAAACTACATGTATGTTTTTATTTAAGTAAGAATGATATGAAGGAATATGTAAAGATCGTGAAATTATTCTTGCATGAAAAAATAATGCAAGGAAAATTCTTGCTTCATGCAAAGAAAACAATCTTTACCAATATCACGAGATGCAAGAAGAAATAAGTGTGCGTGATTGCACTACAGTATTGGTTATACAGCCTGATGTGAATCTAGAACCTGCATCCTATGGCTCTGGAGGAGGGTACACAACCTACTGAGCCACTGACACTGTGCAGTTTATGTGTTATGCAAAAAGTATATAAACAGATATGCATGCAATAATCTAGAAACATTCTTATGTATTGCTTGCATTTTAAAAGGAAATGTTTTCATTCTGCTCCCAATACCTTTGATATGAATGGACAAGACCACTTTACAACTCTTAGAGTGGTCTCCAAATCAATATTATCATATAGCTGAGGTTCTATTACTGCACTCTACTTGTGGCATTGTAGTCATTACCATGACTAATTATGATGTAATTACTGAGAGATATGAATTCAAGTGGGGAATACGATACAAGTGTAACTAACTGTAAGGGTTAAAACCCATTTGCATATACATTTCTTCAGTACTGACAGGAAGAACAAATCTAAGAAATATATATGTAGTATTATCTGAATAGTACCTAAACAGCATATTTTAAAAAATTTCTTACTGATGTGCATGCAGCTTTTGCAGCTCAGATTGGTACCTAAAGCTTTGTACCAGCACTTTGAAGACACACATTCTTACCTATACTTATACAGAGTTGAGAAATCTTCTTCACAGTTCTAACATGTTATCTTTCATCCTTAAACACTACATGTTATATTTTTCAGTTTCTTGACTAGTGAAAGATAGGATATTTTTCTTGCACTATTAAACATATAGTACAAGAAAACACCCTGCACTTAACCTAGTCAAGAAACTTGCAAGTATATTTGTCTTTTCTTAGGTGAGGGCTCCAAAACTGGGCATAGTATTCTGGATGTTATCTCACCAGTGATCTACAGAAAGCAGTAGCACCTTCTTTGTCTTCCTTCTTATTCTTCCTGCTGCCAACCCCCTAGCAATATAAGCCAACATTCTGATTGCCTTGCTGTAGGTCTTACATTGGCTACATTGTTTTAGAGAGTCACTGATGATGACATCCTGGTCCTTTCCCTCAGTGGTCGTGTTTATCTTAACCTCTCCCATTTAATATTAAATCCTGGGGTTCTTGTTCCTATGTGCAATACCTTGCACTTTTGACATTGAATTTCAACTGCCAAACTTTGGACCACTGCTCTAATCTTATCAGTTCCTTCTACAGCTCCCTAACCTTTTCCTCACTGCTTGCCTGCCACAGAGCTTAGAGTGATTTGCAAAGAGACTGCTCTTGCCTTGTATTCTTTCTCTTAAGTCGCTGATGAAAATATTATTGTTATTACTAGCTTTCATTGACCAGGTGAGCACACTAGATACAGCTGTGCCTATGTTCAGGTATGACCCAGGAGGTTACAAGACAGTCAATACAAAAGTGACAAGCAAAGACACAACACAATAAATTACAATAATGTAAGGACCGTAAGTACAATAAATACAATACAGTAAGGACCAATGAAGCAAATTAACAAATACAAGAAGGCATGTTGTGGAGCTGAAAGCTAAAAACACAAGTATGTGGTACAACAGTTCATGAGAAATACACAAGCAGGCCAGAAACCTAGTGAGCTATAGGCTGACTCAAGAGCATAGGTCTCAAGAACTGAGAAAGTAAATGAAATGCACAGTCTTCTAGCTAGTGATGGGAAATGTACATGGACTGATTTTGTTAAGACCCGCTAATGGCAAGGCTAAACAGCCTGAGGCCAGGGGACACCCTTGAAGATCATATGCAGACATCGAGTTGGCCTTTTTTTTTTCAAATTAAGTTTATTTTATTTTTCGAAACATATATATACAACCAAAATTAATACAAAAGAAAGACTAAATAATAATAAACAATAACTCCCTCCCACCCCAATACCAGTTAAGGAAAACTATGTACAAAAGAGCAAGTGCGCTATAAACAAGAAAATCATCCACAGTTAAACAGTGGTCCTTGAAGTGAATGAAAATAACATTAAAAAAGATACTAGGGTGCAAAAGAACAACTCAATGACTTACTTCAAATAATAAAATCCATACTCTAAGTGATGACAGAACAAATGAATAATAAGTCACATGTAGCACATAAAATAACATACATAGCAAGAGCACAATTGAGAATCTGATCAGGTTGGTATTGTATAAAGTGTGTATAGTTTAGACCATTTCTTTTCATAGGATGACTGCTGATTGCTGGTGCTGGCAATGAGTCTCTCAACTGAAGATAATCAATAACTCATTAAGCCATTCCATGAAGGTGAAATGATGTTGGTTCTTCAAATAACATAAAATCAATCTTTTCACCATCATGGATATCGTTACTATACAATATTTCTTTTTCCTTGACAGGGTCCGAGAAATCTCCCACAGTACAAATTTTGGAGATAAAATAGTCATGAAGTCTTAGAAGTGGGTTCATCTTGTCTTTAATTTCAAACCAAAGATTACTAATTGGCGTACATTCCTCAAAAATATGTAACAGTGTATCATCTCAGCACTGCATCTAGTGCAAAGCATAGATTCAGCTCTACCCATTTTGAACAATTTTTGGGGGTATAATACAAATTGTGCAAATAAAAAATGCATTAATTGTAGTCTATCTTGGGTTATATATATATGGAAAATGATTTCCAAATCTGATGCCAATGGAAAGGAATCTCAGGAAAACAGATTGCCAGTACCCACTAGTGGCCTCACAATTTGCATACCTTTCCTTAAGGAGAATCTGGTATAACTTCAAACACTGTGCAACTGATTCGCTGCCACTTTCAAGAGGGATGGAAAGAATCATAGATGAGCAACCATGGGGTGAAACCATATGTTGTGAAACAGCATGCCTAATAACTCGAGCTGGCTTTATGGTGAACCCACAGATACTTGTTAAATTAAGGATGAGAGGAGGAGCCATGGACTGCAAGCAGATGAGTGTTCCAGAGTTTAGGGTACAGTAGCACTGAAGGCCTGGTGCCCCATACAGGTGGATATTTTTGGGACAATGAGAAGGATTTTCCATTGGATTTTAGTGGGTAGGAAAAGTGGGAGGACTTGAGCAGAGCTGCAATAGAGGTGGGGATGCTAGTCCTAATTATTTTGTTTGTGAAACAGCCTGGAAAAGTGATAGATACCCCATCTGACTACATGCTATAGACACCTGGAACTGCAGAATAGACCCACCATGATGTGTACCTCAGACAGGTGCAGAAGCCATCCGATGATATTAGGAGAGTGGAGCAGACCTGAACTATGCAGAGGCACAATCTGATATAACCAGAAAAACTGTCTGTGCTGCTTGAAACTAACTGTTATCTAACTTTACACTATATCTGGCAGGCAGGGGCTCAGGGTGAGCCCTCAGCCAGTGATCACCAATGGGGCAGGGCTAGCTGACTACAAAACCCACACCGACTGCACAATGACTGCATGTGTTCACTTGCTCAAGTAGCCCACGTGCCACTCTGGGAAGAAAAAGTTTTTGACTTTAGTACATTTGGATCCAGTTATAATTTTACCATGAATTCACTTGAACTGCACATAACGATATGTTTTCATTTTCAGTAGGGAAAATACTTGATGTGTGTTGTTTTAATTATTTTATGTTAGCATTTATTAGCTAGAAAGTGTAAAATTTTACATCTCCAGTTACATAAAATCGTAACACAGAATATTTTGACAATATAGTCACTAGATGTATGAATTTTAAGTACTTGACTGAGGATAAATACCTATAAGGAGAAAAAACAGGCTCGAGCCTCCTCAGCAAACCTTGTCTTAGGACAAAATCTGTGGAGTGGGATTGGTCCAGAGCTTGCTGATTAGGTATGGTATAAGTGGCAAGATAAATTATTTTAGTTCTTTTTATGCATATGAGGATTCTTCTTGCCTTACACTTTGAAACAGGGAAAAATGGAGTTACTGTTACTGATTGTTGCAGTCCCCTGACACAGGTATAAAAGCCAAATTGGCAACTATTCAGAACGGGCCTTTAAAAATAATTACAACAATCAGACACACTATTCAGTACACAAGTGGTATCAATATCATTCGTAAAATCCAATTTTGTAAGAACTAAATTGCAAAGAACATTTAAAATCTATAGTTAATGCCATAATATCGCATGGGGCTGCATCCATTAATGTTGTTGCCACTTAGTGGTGATGTTGAAGAAGCCGGGGCTGGTGTAAATGGGTTGGATTATACCTCTGGACTGATAAATTTTAAAAGGTCTTAAATTTATCCACTTAAATGTTAGAAGTCTTTCAGCACTTTTAGATTAATTAAAATTGAGATGGATTAGAAATATTTGACATTTATACACTAAGTGAAACATGGAAAACAATCAGTCCCTGATGACTTTGTCAGCCTAGAGGAGTGTACCTTGTTTCAGTAAAGACAGGACTATGGGAAGGGGTTTATATATGTAAAATAAAGCATACATGTCAAACAAGCAGAGATTGAATTATGTAGTAACTCAGCTAAACATGTGACCATTAAACTTAATGTACATTGGGTGGTAAAACTGGTGCTGGCGTCCAGTTCTCCTGTGTTTATTTGCCACCCAAAACAGCTAGAGCAGATATATTAATACTAACATACTAAAATGCCAGCAGAATAGGCCTAACGGTCTTTCGTGTCTCGTTTGTTCAGTCCCCAACCTGGGTGCTGACCTTGCTGTCCCCTCGCCTTCTCTGGCTTCTCCTTCCCAGTTCGGATATTCTTGCTGCATTGGATTTTGCTTCCAGAACCCTTCCCTGTACCTGTCCCACCCCTCTTGAACCCCTCCATTGTCTCTGCCTCCACTAGCCCCCAGGCAGTGCATTCCATGGCTCCACCACCCTCTCAGTGAAGTAGCACCTCCTCCTTTCTCCCTGAATCTTCCCTCCAGCTTCCAGCCATGCCTCTAGTGGCCCCTTCCTCCTTCCTTCAAGCAACCCGACTGTTCCTCCCTATTTACCCTCTTCATGTACCTAAAGACCCTATCATGTCCCCGCAGTCCCTCTCTCTTCCAATGTGTACATATTTAGCTCTTGAGCCTCTCCTCATAGGTCCTGTCCCCAAGCCCCAAATCATTTTGGTTGCCCTCCTCTGGACCCTCTCCAGGAGGTTAATGTCCCGCTTAAGTGTGGCTCCAAAACTGCACGCAGTACTCAAGGTGCGGCTCACCAAGCAGTTATACAGAGGAGTATCACTTCCTCCTTCTGAGGTGATCCCCAGCGATGCATCCCAGCATCCTGTTGGCCTTGGCTGCTGCCCTCCACAAGTCTCAGAGTTGTTCATCTTGACATCCACCACCACCCCAGGTCCCTCTCAGCCATCGAGACTTGTAGCATTTCGCCCCAGGGTGTACACTTGACCTGGGTTTCTGCCCCAGGTGGAGTACCTTGCATTTCCTGCATTGAACCTCAGCTTCCACTTTCTAGACCATCTTTCCAGAGCCTCCAGGTCCCCCTGTAGGCCATCCTCCTCCTCCCATCCACCACCGCCCCGTTTCGAGTCATTGGCAAAGAGACTCATCTCACTCTGATTCCTGTCCTTATGTCCGATACGTAGGCGTTGAACAGAAGGGGCCCAAGGACTGATCCTGTGGGACCCCACTAATGACCCTCCTTGGGGATGAGACTGTCCTCCCAACTACGACCCTCTGGGTCCGGTCCTGGAGCCAATTGCCTATCCATCTGATCATCTGGTTCCCACCCCCATTTCTCCCAGCTTATCCAACAGGCCCATGTGAGGAACAGAGTCAAATGCCTTGCTGAAGTCTAGAAAGAGGACATCCACTGGTCTACCCAGGTCCAAGGCACTTGTCACCCAGTCATAGAACTCCACCAGGTTTGTCTGACATGATTTCCCGGATGAATCCATGCTGTCTATCGTCCAGGCACCCTGACTTATCCAGGTCCCCCTAGCCTCTCCTTGACAATGCCTCCATCACCTTGCCCATCACCGAGGTCAGGCTCACAGGCCTGTAGTTCCCTGCCACCTCCCTTGATCCCCCTTGTGGATAGGCACTATATGCCACCTTCCAGTCTTGGGGCACCCACCCTGTCGTCAGAGAGATGGTGAAAAGCTCTGCCAGGGGTTTTGCCAGGACATCTGTAAGTTCCTTCAGCACTCTGGGATGCAATTTATCATGCCCCAGTGCTTTATCCATCTTAAGGAGCTGAGGGTTCCTTCACTCTATTATTATTAATATTAGAAAACTTTGCTATATTTTAAAAGGGGAATAAATAACATATAATAATAGAAGATATTAACATTGATTGGGAGATGTTAAATAAAATGACGGTCAGAAATGCTGTAATGGTTATGATGTTAATCAAGTAATTAGAGAACAAACTAGGAAAAACTATGAAATGGGAGGAGGTACAACAACAGACTGGTATTAACAAACAGAATACATTTTCTTACTAGTTCAGGGCCTCGATATTCAAAACTGGACAAAGTGGAGCACAAGTATTTGCACTGTGCCTTAAGGTTGCCCAGGTATCCAAACATGCTAAATTCAGTGCAATAGCTTACAGGCACTATTCGACTGCATATAGGGCAATTGCAGCCCAGCACCCAGCCACTTAGTGCTGGGCAGACACAGCTCCTGAAATAGGGCATCATAATGGCTTGCACCCGTGCTAAATTTCTGATATTCAAACCAACCCATGCAAATAAGCTCATTGGGCATGCAAGGATCAAGGGCCATTCACATGCCCATTATGGGCTAATTTGCATGGGTAGCCCAGCAATTTAGTGAGATGCCACCCCACTTGCCTGGTCCCAGAGAGCTATCCTTGCTAGTGGTTGCCCCCACCACTGATTGCCATCCTGATGTTACAAATGATACTTTCCATGGCGTACAGTGGTCCCACCACCTGCCGATTGCCAGCCTGATCTTAAAACTGAAACTTTTCTGCTATCCAGTGGTCCCTCCGCCACCTACATCCATGCTCAATGTTTCAATACTCTTCTCTGGTGCCTAGTGGTCCTCCCCAACCCACACCCATGCCTACTGTCTACAGTAATTTTCCTGGTGTCCAGTGGTCCCCATCCCTTATCCTCGATCCCTTGTCTGTTTCCTAAAAACTCCTTGTTGGCTAGTGGTCCCCCAACCATGATTCTCTGCATATGTGGTAAAACTCCCTGGTGGTATAGTGGACCTTCCTCCCTATACCCAATCTGCCAGTTTAATAATATGCAAACTTCCCTACTGGTCTAGCAGGCCCCTCCCTATACCCAATCTCCTGGTTTAATGATATATAACTTTCTCTTGCAGTCTAGTAGACCCCCTCCCTATCTCAATCTGCCCATATACTAAATAGATCTGTTGCCAGCTCCATGGTGCCAGATGATGGGGACCCCACCCCAGCAGGTACTGGAACACCACCCGCTGCCCCCATCCTTATCCTAAGCTCACGATCAGCACATTCCTCTGCTCACCACCATAGTTGGAACTGACTGAGCTCTCAGTGAGCATGTACTGTACAATCAACTGTTACAGTATGCACTCATTGAGAGCTCAGTCAGCTGCCACCCATGGTGGTCAGCAGAGGGCTGTGCCAGTTGCCAGCTCAGGGGAGGGATGTCGGAGCAGGTGGTGGGCCAGTACTTGCTTGGGTGGGGTCTACTAGACCACCAGGACAGATCTATTTAGTATAGGTAGGTCAGGATAGGGAGGGGGTCCTCTAGACTACCATGGAGGTTACATATTATTAAACTGGCAGATCAGAGATAGAGAGGGAGTCCAATACACCACCAGGGAGTTTTTACCATATACAGGGATCAGGCTTAGGGATGGGAGCCACTAGCCGCCAGAGAATTTTAGGAAACAGACAAGGGATCTGAATAGGGAGGGGACCACTGTACACCAGAGAATAATACTGTAGACATTGGGCATGGTTGCAGATGGGGAGAGGAACTCTAGACACCGGGGATAGTATTGAAACATCAGGCATGGGTGCAGGTGGGGAGGGACTGATAGACATCAGTAAATAGTACTGAAACATTGAGCATTGGTGTGGGTGAGAGGAGAAACCATTGGACACCATGGAAAGTTTCAGTTTTAAGACTGGGCCAGTGATTGGCAGGGTGAGGACCACTGGACACCAGGGAATGTTTCAGTTTTAAGATTGGGCCAGCGATTGGCAGGTTGCACCACTTTTATTTTTTAACCACTATGGTTGTGCAGGAGTAAGTTTAGGTTTTGATTGGTGGTATGTGCATCACACAGGGATCAAGCAAAATGGCCTTGCAGGGCACACAAACTCTAAACATTGGACTGCACCAATATTCAGGTCCCTGTCCGTTCATTTGCATTCACCCCTCTGAATATTGTCTGTCGCAGACCCTGTTTGCCAGCGTAACTGGGCTTTTGAATATGGAAAATCCATGCAAAGCCCGTTTGTATAGGCAAACTGGATTTGTAGGGATTTGTACCTGGGCAAGGTTTTGACTATTGATCCCAGGCCCCGATTCACAAAAATGTCAAATCTTAGTGCAAAGGTTTGGCCTGTGATTTGTGATTGCCGAGTCTTAAAAGTTGCTATTCACATTCGGATAGTGTACCATGCTATCTGACTGTGAATAGGCAAAGTTTTGTTGGCAGTAACCCCATTACCACCAGTGCTACCCACCAGTGCTGCCAGGACTCACAACCAAGGGAATGGCCCCACAATGGATAATACCGGTGTGTTACTTCTGATTCACTAATGCACCTATGTAAATGAGGCCAGTGGGCATGCAAGGTCCTAGGTGGCCATTTGCAGGCCCATTATGGCCCATTTGCATAGCTTGTGGTTCAGTGTAGTGCACCCCATTCCCGATCACTGGCCTGACAGGTAAAAAAAAAAACATAATTTTATTCCCTGGTGCTAGTGACCTCATTGCTGATCACCTGCCCAACAGGTAAGAACATAATTTTATTCCCTGGTTCTCGTGGTTTGCCCCATCGCTGATTGCCATCCTGAGCAAAATGAATAGCGTGTCCCTGGTGCTAGAGGTACTCCCACCCGATCCCTCATTTACTGTAAGACAAATGTCCCTGGTGGCTAGTGGTATCTCACCCACCTGATCCTTGCTAACATATCAAAATGTTTTTCCCTGGTGGCTAGCAGTCCACCTCCCACCAGGTTACCCACCCAATATATAAAATAAGGTCCCTGTTGTCTAGTGAGCCTACCATCCTGAACACCTCTATAGTTAAGCAAAACAATTCCTAGTGGTCTAGCAGACCTCCCTCTCTATCCCTGATCACCTGTATAGTTAATGTAACCCTTTCCTGGTGGTCTAGTGGACCTCCACCCTCACTCTGACAGGTAGTGACCCATCATCCTCCTCCATCCCGACTCCCAGCCAGTGACTCGCACAGCCCTCCGCCTCCACCACGGCTGGCCACTGACTGAGCTGCCATCACACATACTGTATACAGTATTTGCTCATTGATGGACAGCTCAGAGTGTGCTGTCAGTCAGTGATCACTTACTGTATAGAGTACGCATTCAGTAACAACCAAGTTGGTGGTTGGCCATGGTGCAAAGAGGAGGGCTGTGCCAGTCACAGCTGCAGGTAAGGATGGGGGTGAGGGTGGTGGGTCACTACCTGCCAGGGTGGGGTGTCCAATAGACTATCAGGGAAAGGGTTACATAAACTATAAAGGGATTGGTGATAGGAAGGGGGTCTGCTAGACCACCAGGAAATGTTGCATGACTACACAGGAGATCAGGATGGAGGGTTACACTGGACACCAGGGACACTTGTTTTTCATATTAGGAGGGTGACTGGGTGAGGGAGGACTGCTAGCAACCAGGGAAAATATTTTGATATGTCAGATGAGGTTTTGGGTATGGGGAGGTACCACTTGCCACCAGGGACATTTGTCTTTAGAGCAGGTGAGGTATTTGGTGAAGGGGACCACTAGCAACAGAGAGACTTTATTTATTTTACTCAGGCTGGTGATTGGTGATGGGGTGGGCACTAGCACCAGGGAATAAAATTACGTTTTACCTGTCAAGCTGGTAAACAGCGATGGAGGGAGAAACCACTGGCACTAGGGACTATTCCTTTTTCTTTTCTTGGCTGGTGATCAGTAATTGGCTGCACGGGTCCCACTATGTGCCAGGAATACCATCTTGGTGGTGTTGGGCTGGGGAGGTGCCACCACAGTACCTCTGCCAACTACTAGGGTTGCAGTGGATTAAATCAAGGTCTTAGTCCATGATACGTGCTCTGCACAAGGGGCTGCACAAGATGTCCTTGTGTGGAGCAAATGCTTTATGAATCAGACAGCACTGATATTCATGTCACTGCCCCTCATTTGCACTGTGACCCCTGCCACACTTTGCCCTGGTGCGAACCCTGTTTGTGTGTTCAGACTGGGCTTTTGTGAGTATCAGCTCAGAGTAAACCCAGTTTGCTCCACACAACTGGTTTGTGCTATGCAAACCAGGTTTGCGCCAGGGCAAATGTTTGTTTATTTAGCTACAGGTGTTTTAACTGTTGCTGTTTCTGATCATTGTCCTGCATAGATAGTCAGAAAAAGATAAACTAGAGCACACAAGAAATTCTAATTAGGAAAGTAGATCTATAACAATTGAACTGGTGATATAGTTATGGATGAAACCAATAATTTAGATTGGTGGCCTTGCATAGACTAACTCAACAGAGCTGTAACTTATTTTAATGAACAGATACTAGACATACTCAAACAATATACACCCCCAAAAATGACACACTGTTGGAACAATTTTAAATATAACTCAAAACAAGATGTAAATGTTTATCAAATATTCTTAAATTCCTGTAAAACTGAAATACAGAAAATAAGCATACTACAAAGAAAAACAGTTGAATGATTTAACCTACCCCAGAGGTTTTGGGGCTTCTTTCAGGAAATTTTAGCTACCATCAAAACAAGTGAAAATTGGTAAAATAAAACTGATCCAACAAACAAATTACAGCAAAATGCACCAGGATTCATAACTGTGGTGCTGTGTAAACACAGAACTGAAGAAAAAGACCACTAAGCACCATGCAGTAAGGACTCAAGGTCACACAAAACAGTAATGATAGTCTTGCCATTTATTTAAATGAAAACACGATTGTGCATACAACAAAAGAACCTCATAGAAAGGAGTTAGCACCATAAATATTTGAGAAAATGCTAGCAATACTTTTTTTGGGGGCTCTGTTTTTTTTCCACTGTAAATTTAAAACTGTTAAAATAATTTATCTGGTTGTGTTAGACACCAGGATACGCTGACATTGGATGTGCATGTCAAATGTTAATTCTATTTCTTCAAGAGCAGAGAAGTTACAAACATCCACATTTTTAGAATTTTCACAAAATTTAGCAAATATTTACAGAGTGAAATGTTGAACCCCTGTAACTTAAAGATCTCTAATCAAATTCCCTCCATATTTAGAAGATTCTGTAAATGTTACAAAAAGGTTAATCATGCTAACTTACACATGTCTATCTGAAAGATGCCTGAGTTATATGTAGATAAAAGTTTTCCTGAAATTTCTTGCAAAATAAAATGACAGAATTTGACATATAATTTGAGATGATGTACCCTAATGTCAAGAAATCTGGAACATTTTTAGAACACTTATCATCAAGTAATCATTGCAGATTTTAAGATCTCTGTCCCAATAGACGGCTGAGGTATATGCAGATAACAATTTTCATAAAATTTCCCACAAAACATAGCATGACAGATTTTGAGCACCTATAATTTTGATACAATCCATCCTAATCTCATGTAATGTGGTGCATTGTTAGAACATCTGTCAGCAAGTAGTCATGCCAAATTTAAGATCTCTGTCCCAATAGATGGCTGAAGTATATGCAGATACAAACTTTTCATGACATTTCCACAAAAAATTAAATGACAGATTTTGAGCACCTATAATTTTGAAACAATCCATTCTAATTTCATTGTGTTCAGCACATCATTATAACTCTTCCCAGAAAGTAAGCATACCACATTTCAGAGCTGTAACTCAATAAACATCTGAGTTACAACCAAATTAATACATTTAAAAATTCCAGAAAATTCTATAAAATGTCACAGAATTTTGCAAAATCTCATCAATATTCTGTGAATCTGGAATTTTCTCATTCCACACAGCTGTACCTCCAACATATGACATATTGTAAATAAGCAGAGAAAAAATCCCCATATATGTACATGTATCCAGACATCACGCTAATATGATCAATTTGAATTTAGCAAGAATGATGTGGAGCATTGTTGCTGTAGTTACTGTTCACTATATATTGCCTCACTAAGAATTGCACTGATACTCTGATGAAGCTTGAGGGTGACTGAGTGAAACATTAGTGGTGCATGTCACCAATCGGAGCCAGCTGGTGTATGCGCTTAACTCCTGGCTGTGAGACTGTTTTTGTTGTATGCACAGTGGTACAGTTTTGTGTGATTTTGCCTTACCACAGGGTGCTATGGTTTGCTTTCCAAAATTAAAACTGGAGAAAAATAATGAGTGATAATTCAGAAATAGCAGACATGTTTAATGAGTTTTTCACAAACGTGACAGTTTATAAAATTAGATAAAACAGGTTTCTGAGAGATCAAACAATATGGTTTACTGAAAACCTTGTTCAAAAACCTTTAATATTTTTTAAAGTACAAGAAAGAAGTTCATAGATTATTACTAAATGTAGGCAGTAATAAAGGAGTAGGTATAGATTGCCTGTTTCTTAGGCTATTAAAATTAGCAGCTAAACAATTGGCTACACCAGTGACATATTTGTTTAACCTATCCTTATGCACAGATCAGTTTCCATTTGCATGAAGACAGCAGTTTTAACACTGATATACAAGACACAAGATGAACAAATTATTACAAACTATAGGCCTGTTTCTGTGGAAACCCACGAGGAGTTCACACAAGGCTGGTACACTGGTTAAATCAATACACTGCTACAAAGAAAACCAGGCACTCTACGACTACATATTCTGCTGACACCGCATGAAAGTTTATAAAAGCTTTATTAAAACAGAAAAGCATGTTGCTTGCCTACGCGCTTCAGGTCTCCACTGGACCCTTTCTCAAAGGGTAAAGCAAAATTTGTAAGTACCTGGTTTTGTTTGTAGCAGAGGCCAGTTTCTGTCTTGCCTGCCCTAGTTAAACTTTTTAGAGAAAGTGGCATTTGACCAGTTGACCAAACACTTAGAAGAGAACCATCTTTTCACACCTCACAATGTCACAGAAAATACCTCATATTCAAGTTGGGAAACTGCGAATACCAGTTCACAGCTCTTCCATTTGGTCTCACCTGAGTTGCAAAGATTCTCACAAAGTGCTTGGCTGTGGTAGCAGCACATCTGAGAAAACAAGGCATGGTGGTTTTCGCCTAGTTGGACAACTGGCTTGTGTCAGGCAAAACACAAGAGACTAGGTGTTCAGTTCAGTTAGTAAAAAGCACCTTGGATAACCTGGGATTCTTGATAAACCTGCAGAAGTCTCATCTAGAGCTTACTTGAGTACTGGACTTCATAGGAGCAGAGCTAAATGCCCTGCAGGCAAGACAGGTCAGCTAAGACTCACAAGAGACTTCCTGCAGTTACTTGGGCAAATGGTCGCTTCCACAGCTGTGGTTTCATGGGCCAGGTTCCAAATGAGTGAAATCCAGTTCCACTTAAGAGACAACTGGTCTCAAAGAAGGGATCCATTTTCAGAGCTAATGCTGGTGACAAGAGCACTAATGGAATCATTAGAGTAGAGGAGGAAGAAAGCAACATCAGAGAGGGCATTCCTTCTCTTTGCCAATCACCAATAATTATTTTACTACAGAAGTCTCACTCCTGGAGTGGGGCACCCACCTGCAGGGCCTCACACTGACTAGTACATGGAGCCCACAAGAGTCACTAGAACCCATCAACCTCCTGAAGCTCAGAGCAGTGCTGCTAGTAATACAATCATTCTCCTCCCAGCTAAGGTTCAGCATGTCCAAATCAGGAGAGACAACACCACAACAATGTACTACAGAAACAAGCAGGGAGGAAAATGATCCTGAAAACTGTGCACAGGGTGATGAGTATCTGGGATCTGGCATACTCCATAGAATCAAACATATTTGTAGTGTATCTGTCAGGCAAAGACAATGTCTTGGCAGATTCCTAAGCAGAATCAGTCAGGAAATCACAAATGGGCCTTAAACCAGCATGTACTGGCCACATTGTTCAGAAGGTGGGGCACTTCCAATATAGGCCTATTCGCATCTTGGGAGAACTATCAGCTGTCACAATTTTTGCTGCAGACCTCCAGCCAGAGGGCAGTCCAATAGGATGTTCTGTTACTGGATTCAACAAGGAAGTTTCTGTATACATTCTCACCATTCCACTCATTTAGAAAGTGCTCCTGAAACTCAGGAGGAAGCCCGTAACAGTGATCCTAATTGCTCCAGACTGGGCAAGACAGGCCTTGTACTCAGTGCTCCTGGTTCTGTCCCACAAGAACAATCAGCCTGCCACTCAGTCACACCCTTTGACTTTGTCCCAAGGTAGAATAACATTTCTAAATATTAGGACCCTATGCCTGAAGGCATGGTTCTTAAGGAGTTAGAATTTTCTGGATTGGCTCTTTCAGAGGAAGTCCTGAAGGTAGCCAGGGTTTCAAGGAAACCCACTAACAGGAAAGAATATTCCTGTAAGTGATAAAGGTTTTTTTACTGGTGTATCCCCAGAAAAATGAAACCAATAAAGGTCAGGTTGCCTATAATTCTGGGATACCTAGTACACCTATAGCCATTGGGTCTATGGCCTTTAACTTTAAGGAGCAATCCAGTAGCAGTATCAGCATACATATCCGCTTGCAAGGGAAAGCCTTTGGCCCTCACAACCCATTTAAATTTTTTTTTAAAAAGCCTCAGCCATTTGTACCCACCAGTGAGGGACTCAGTCCCACTTTGGGACCTCAGTATACAGTATGTATTGCCCAGCTTATGGAGGCTCCCTTGAGTCTATGGAAACTGCAGACCTGGGGAAAACCATATTCCAGCTGCAATAACCTTTGCTATTGGAGGTAAGTGAATTACAATTCCTCTGCACAGAGCCAACGATATAATCCCACTTACAGGTAAGGTAGTTCTTAGATCCAGCAGAAAATGCCTGTCTAAGGTGGTATCTGAATTTCACCAAAATCATTCAGTGACCCTCCTGTACTCTTTTTAGTGCCTTCCAGTCAGGTGAGGAAAAGTTACATAGCTTGGACTTAAAATGAGTCCAGACTATCCATATGGACCAGACAATTGAGGCCAGGTCCCAGAGTACCCAGCTTTTCATTACCTAAGGTGCAGTGGCAAAAGCAAACCAGCCACAAAGAGATCTGTCTCTTGTTGGCTAGTCTCTGCATTCAGTTCTGCTTTCAGCAAGCTGGTAAAATGCCAGCAAGAGGCTTAAGGACACATTTCACAAGCGGTTCATCTGCCTCTGTAGCATCCTCAAGAGGCATCCTATTGTTAGAACTTAGCAAAGCAGCTACCTGAAAAAATGCGTGCCTTCACAAGGCACTACTTTTGGAAATACTGTCCAGAAGAGATAACCAGCTTTGGCATGGCTGTCTTGCAGAACCTTTTCCTAATTAGATGCTACACACAGCCTCCCAAGGTTCTGCTGTTGAGTCTGCATAAAGTGTAACTATTAAGTGGGTGATTCTTGGGGTTAGAAGAAACAATAACTCACTGTAGTAATGTTATTTATTCTTCAGGGATCACTCACAATGTTTGCATTCCCTAACCTGCCTCCTCTTCCAGAATTTGAAATAGGTTCACACAAGAAGCAGTTCCTTTTATGGAGGTTGCTTTTAGCAGTACTATTGCAGTTCCTACAATTGTAAGTTTGTTGTTATTGTTTACATGATAATATTTTGCAAGTCTGCTTTAATTTGTTTGGTGTTTCAAAACTGCTATAAATAGGTTTAAAAAACTTTTTGGTAGCTGTTTTAGCTAGTTCACTAGCTGCTGCTCCACTCTGGCTTGGAAACAGATCTAAAGCAATGGTGAGAGTGGATTGAGGATGCAGAGTTTGAAATTACATTTCAAATTCTGAAATTTGCACAGGCTCTTATTACTGAGTGTCACTCAGCTGAGATGACTGCATAAAGTGTAAACATAGTGAGCGATCCCTTAAGAAGAAACATTACTACAGTCATTTTTTAATATGTCCCTGCTGTCCTTTCAATAGGATGTCACTTGCTAAGAACCTCAACCCTCTGTGCCCCTGGTTGGACTCTGCACATCTCATTTTGATGTGCATCTTGTAATGCATCAAAGTTTGACCACATTTTTGTGGTCTAACAGTCTTGGGGCAAGTCATGCAACTGTGGCACAGTCACGTCAGAAGTGTTTCAAAATCCAACCTATTGTCTTTTCCTGATACAGTGCACAGGAGCTGGATTTTTTTAATCTTTGGGAGAATGAGGGAGGAGGTAAAGGAAGAAATGACAGAAAGGAGTACCATTCATCCATATTTGTAGTCTGCTTTTCTTCCATGGCAATGAACTCATTGTCTAACAACAACATAAGATTCACTGGGTTATTGGGCTCCTGAGTATGGAACAGGAAGACTGATCATAAAGAGAGAGCTGTATGTGATGCCTGTGAGACTGCACACTTTGTCTTATGCTCTCTCCATCCCTGTTACAGAGACTACTACCCTGTGGGTGTCATAAAGACAAGGAGCCCTCATGAAAGTGTTTCAAGCCCTCACAGTGTCATGGGGATAAGATTCCCAAGATCATTGTACCTTAGGGAAGAAGCCCAAACCAAGGTGAAAAGGCAGCCCAGGAGAAGGAGGGTAGAAAGGTGTCAATGAAAATCTGAGCATCAAGGGATACTTGGACATGCGGGGTTATATACCTCTAAGAGGGTTTAGTTTAGTTAGTTTTGTTGTCCAGGAAGGAGGACTAGACAATTCTGCCTATTTTCACCCTCGTCCGGGATACAGATGGATGTCAACTGACACTGAACCAGATTAAGCTGTTGGTGGTATTTTAGTGAATGGGAAATTTGGCCAGGGCACTGGGGAAATTCCCTTTCTTTTTGAGAAGTGCCATGGGATCTTTATCATCCACCTGAACTACCACCAGAATAGCAGAGAGGACATTGGTTTAACGTCTCATCCAAAAGACAGCACCTCAGGAGTGCAACACCCCATCACGCTGCACTACAGTGTCAGTACTGGGATTTCAACCCAAGTGCCTGGCATGGGATAGAACCCACAGCCTTCTGATCTTCTGGACTTAAAGGCAAGTGTGCAACCTGCTGAACTACTGACATCTCTTTGGGAGAGAGGATATAGCATGTATCACACACTGCCCTTCAAAGAACTGGCATAGCAGTGTGATTCACTGGAATATCATGCTCCTTGGTATGGTATAGCATTGAACATAAGAACAGCATTGTAGTGCTTGATGCTTGTGCAACTGTGTACTGTACTTTGGCTTATACTCTATGTCTCTGTCACCGGAACTATCATCCTGTCATGGTGCCATAAAGACTGAGAAACCTTCATGAAGGGCTCCAACCTCTTGAGCTGTCACAGAGATGATGTCCCTGAGACCAAACACACCTTAGGGAAGAAGGCCCAAAAGTACAAAGAAAACAGGCAAGCTTGTTCTTTCCAAGGAGAGAATAGATGTGGCCAAACTGAGACCCAAAACTAAGGAGAATCACCATCCATCTCCCACTTCTGTGGAAACTATTTTTGTGACCTTTGGCACAGAGGAGAGAAGAGAAAATAAGTCTCTGTTTAGAGAAAACATCTGGTGGATCCAGGCCTAAGTTGCCAGCCTTCTTGGCTGGGGCTGTATTTGTAGTGGATAGGCTACTGCAATTTAGAAACCAATTTCAGGGAAGTATTTTGAGGAAGGTCTCTCACTCTATCACTCTAACAGGAAATTCCATGAGGGTGCCATGAGCCGATCTCTGCAGCTAAATGACAATCCTCGCAAAGGAGGTTCACCTCAAGGTGGCAAGAATGGTAAACATGACCCTGAAATGCGCTCACCTCACCTCCAAATTAGGAGGAGGCCTAAGTGATAGGAAGCCAAGTCCTTATGGGGCAAGGAACAGGAGCTCAGTTCTTAGTGTAAAGTTATGTCATTGAATAGAATATTGCCCTGAGGGGCAGATGAATGGAAGGGAATTCAGAGGTGACTAGGTGAACCATGGGTGGATGTAGACAGAATAGCTTTTGATGGTGCTGCCAACATGATCAGCAAAGCTAAAGGAGCCTCTGAGGGCTTTGGGACCCTGTACTCATAGCTGAGGTCTGAAATAATACTTACAAGTGTAACTCCTGTGGGGCTTACCTTAGTGGTCCCCATTTCCCGACCTCCTGTTTGCCTGCTGGTGCCCCCTCATCATCCCTGATTGCTCCTGGTGGCCTTCAATTCCTTCAAGCTTCCCGAATGTTATTTTAGCCCAGCTCATGCTTAGAGCCTTGTTCACAATCCCCTGCTGTTTGCTTAGCTCCTGGGAGAAAGCAGGGATCACGCATGCACCACAAGGTGCTTTTGAGGTTTTCTGACCACTGTTGCAGTCAAAACAGGGTGTTTGTAGGTCCCGTGCCCTAGTGTGCTAAATGGGGACTGGAGACCTGAGGGAGTTGGGCACAAAGCCCCATTAAGGTGTTCTAATAAAGATTGAATTGGGGCATGAACAGGGCTCATGAATCATTCATGAGCCCCTGATTATTAATGAGGTTGTTGCCTGCTGCCTAGGGTGACAGAGTTTCAGCAGCAGTGATAGCTGAACTACGGGGCTCTTCTTTTGAGAGTGGGCTTGTTGATAGGGGACAGTTGGGGCTACAATCTGGTGGGGTGATGTTTTAAATAAAGTATTGTGTTGAGCTGCAGAAAGAAGGGAACTGTTTTGCATTGCACTAAACTGAATGGACTCAAAACTAGATGGGAGCTGACATGTTTGAGACATTTGAACCCAACCCCCATTACAGTCAATCAGTGATCTAGGCACTCAAAACTGTGACCAAGGGACTCCTGAGAAAAAGGGGACTAATTCTTGTGCTTAGATAACGCCTTATAAATGAGTAGGAAATATTGATCTCTATGGATATTGAATATTGATAGGCTCCATCAGCCAATCAGAACACTGGATTTTCAGCTGACTCAGTGTGGACTTTCTGGGATTTCTTCAGTCTGTTCCTGGGCTTTGTACGAGTCAGGAGAACTTTGTGAGTGGACTTTGGATGAGGGGCTTACCCAGGCCCGTGTGGAGACTCCTGTATTACTGAACTGGAGATTGCTCAAATTGGAACTGCTGTGTTGCAGAAACAGAGTGTAAAGGGGAAAAAGAGAAAGAGACTAACTGTGGTGCTGCTGAGGTATTGCTACAGCTGAGGAAAGGAGTTGGACACTGCTAAACTGAAAATGTGAACTGGTGTGCAGGGTGGCTTTTGCTGCTGTTTTCTCCCTGCTGGATTGCACTGGCACTGATTAAAACAGAGGCTAGCACCCATCAAAACTAGCACTGGACTTTATTAGAGTGGATGCTTGGAAAATCTTGCTTGTTGAGAGCTCAGTGCAGTGACTGAAGGAGGACCCCACCATTTGGGAGACCTCACCCAGAGCCAGAGAACTTGCTAACCCTTCCAAGTGGGTCTCACTGTCTCAGAAGGTCACGAGTCTTGCACCGAGTGCTAGGGCATTCCAATCATGGAGCTGGGCTGTGGGGCCACCCTAGGTATGGGCCTTCTGGGGTTGGTGTTATCCTGCCACAGTGCTCTGCATCGGGCCAGGAGCAGCTGAAGGTGACAAGCAGCCAGAACTACAATCTAGGGAACCAGCTGCAAGATCCTTGAGCAAGTTCCATCCAGATGGAGGGATCCTGGCTGGCCTTCTTCTTGATTTGCTGCACAACTCCAAAGAGCTCCATTTTCCCCTGGTGCTGACATCCTTAAACCGTGAGTACCCATGATCTGGTTCCTGGAAGGGAAAAGTGGAATTTCTTGTTAATGATTTTCAAGTTTCTAAAATATTTCAGGGCCCCAACAGCCAGCCAACCCACAGCCATATACCAGGCCTGCACCTAGTGGGTACCCCTAAGAACATCTGGGAAGCACTGGTACCAGTGGGGGTGGGTTCAGCTCTGGCCTCAATGTTAGCTATATCGCTGTTTCATTAACCATTTTTTCTATCTACAGCCATCCTTGGTCCTGGTATCCCATTCCTAGTCCTATCCCCAAATGAAGCTGTGGTTTTCTGTTTGCAATTGTGTGTGTGTGTATAGAAATTCTCTTAATCTGTCCAAGCATTACTGTTCATGGTTTATGGTGGTACTGAATTGTTGCGTATCCAGTGTGTGTGGGGTATTTGGTAGGGGAGGTGGGTAGGTGCAGCATCCCAGAGGCTGTGCCAGCCAGTCACCTGACCTACTTCAGATTCTCTCTTAATGGAGGCACTGTGCTATTTTTATTATCTTTGGGACAGGACCCTGAACACCACTGTAGCAGAACCCAGGCTCTTTAACCTGTTAAAGAGCCAACAGGCAGGGTAGTAGCCCACTGGCACATGGCACCTGGGCTGCACAAGGTTTCACAGAGTCAAACTGCATGGTGGAAGTTTTCCCAGAACATAGGACATTCTCACCCAAAGGGCAGAAAGAGAAGAACCACGCCTAAATTGATAGACCCACCATCAGCATGTGGATTTCAAAGCAGCAGAGCAAGACCATTTGTATACAGGCAGGGATCCTCAGAAGCAAGGACTATGGAAATTATGGAATACATTCTAGGTCTGATACATAGAACTGCAGAATATCTGTAGAAGGTCAATGGAAGCCTGACAGCCACTGAATACAAGTAGTGTCAGAATGAACTGATGGCAATGCCTGGCAACTGACTGAAAAGCATGACACGCTGACTGAATGGAATAAGACTGATAGAGGCTTATAACCATATGTGGGTATCCTGTGATATTGGTGAAGCAAACTGAGCTACTCGAATTTGAGTGACTCAGTTTGCATGCCTGAAGGAGTAGCGACTGTGTAGATATTGCAGTGGAGGGAATAGTGAGTGTGGAGGGATGGAATAGCAAACAACAAATGATGGGGAAGTGTATAGTGATGTGAGATAATGCAGGAGTGCAGCCTCTGCTGCTGAGCTGGCCACCAGGAGTGGTGAATATGGTCACCGCTCAGAGTGGTAATGGTTCTGAGTTTGGGACTGGCTACAGGTACATGTGTTTTTAACTGTTTCGCTGCTGTAATTTTTTTTTTTGTATTTTGTCTTCTGATTCCCTGACTATGTTGCCCCAGCCATGGCATCCCCTGCATACTGTGGTCCCCTCCCATGAATTCTCCTGTCCCTAGTCTCTGCCCCCATGGAGCTGATTATAATAAATATGGGTAGTGTGGAGGGCTTTTGCCCACAAATGGGTGCATAGCCCCACATTAAAAGTTTTTTATAGTTCTTACTTGCAGGCCCCTATTCACAAAGAAATGCAGAAGAGGTGCATATCAGGGCATGCAGCTCCCCACCTAGGGATTTCCATGCAGGAGCCACATTCACGAACACTAGCCCCTGCCTGGCTCCCTTATGTGGCCCTGTACCTCTGGTGCACAGGTCCACTGGGGGCAGGGGTGCAGAGTGGCAGATCCTGGCAGCAACCAATCAGCTGCCCAGGCAAGGACCTGCAGTGGATCCCTTGTGCACTGTGGGCACCATGTTGCTGGCTGGCACACAGAGCACTGACCATGCCAAAGAGGGTTTACTCTGTCCACCTTACCCCAGCCACCTTAGGTGCCACAATGGCAGGAGCAGCACTGTTGGAGGCCAATGCCCCCACTGTGTCCGCCAAGTCTGGAGGCAGCCTCCCCAGGGGCGTAACCAGCCCTGGTGGTTTCGCTGCATACCAGATGTACGGCTGGTAATCCCACATACAGAGACCCGCGGGGCGTGCATGCCATGGAGTGCTGGCTCACCTCCTGGCCTGCCCATGCAGAGCTCTGCAATCAGCCAGGGGATTGGGTGAGTGGGGTGCACATCATTATGCAATGGGGCAGAGGGGCATAGTGAGCACAGGCAGCTGCAGTGCCTATGAGCCCAGGTTACATGGCATGTAGTCACCATTTCCAATAGTGAGTAGGGTCCACAGTGTTTAGTGCCATAACTGTATTAGCAATTGCTGTTGTGGCTGCAGAGATAATTTTAGATTCGGTGAAATGTACTCACTGTTATCACGAGTTACTGTTAACTTTTAAGCTATTATGACATGAACCCAAATGGGTATAGCAGGATACAGAGACAGGTGAACCATTAATGGCAGATGCACACCAACTAATCCCATAAAGGAGCTGTATGGAGGCATGAAAAACATGGTAGATTGTAAGTGTAGCTGCTGAGGTTCTGTGACTGAAGTTGCTGTAGCTGGAACAGCACAATGGAAAACAATGGAGCAGAAGCCATCCTGCAGTAACTCAGAGTTAGATTTCATGACCATGAGCTGCTACTGGTTAAAAACAGTTTTATGTGCTTACACACTTGGTATAATATATGCTTTTGTGACTTAGATACATTGTGACTATTCACCTCTCTATCCATGGGATACACCACCTGTAGGGTACGACAGCAAGGAACCCTAGAGGAGGGTTCCACCCTATAGGTGCCATGGGAATGATTCCTTGGCTAAAGGTAGCTTAGGAAGAAGCCCATGGAAAGAGAAACATACTGCTGGAGGAGGAGGGAGGATGGTGGGGCAACGAAGAGACAAATCCTGAACAAACCAGGAGGAGTGGCCTTTAAAGGCCTGATCTGGAGTAGTTTTTGCTCTGCCCATCAAACTACAGGCATAGCCTTGCAATTCAATGTGCTACTGAACTTGGTAGGTGCCATGGGAATGATTCCCTTGGCTAAAAGGTAGCTAGGAAGAAGCCCAAAAGAATATCCAAAGGATGTCGAGCATCGAAGGAGGTGAGAAGTCAGAAGATATTGAGGATGGGAATGGAGATTGAGAAATGTAAATGGGAAGGACAGGAGGAGAATGGGAGATGATGAGGAATATTGAGTGGAATGGAAGTTGACATGAGGTAGAAGGCGGGACTTCCTAAGGAGAGAGGAACAGCTGGGGCCACCACACACTCCATCCAACAAGGAACCTAACTACAGAACCTATGAAAGTGTTAACCCTATCTAAATATTATGACCATCAGCACGGAGGAGGAAAAACCCTCTTTGAGGAGGAAATCTCTGGGATTCAAGGCCTAGGTCACCTTCCCTTTGGGCTGAAGGATGTTTTAGTTAGTGATGGCTCAGCTACTGCAATTTAGAGTCGATATCGATTGAAGAGGAAAAGATTCAAATTTAGATGAAGCTCTCAATCTGTCCTTCAAATAGGAATGCTGTTGAGGGTTGCGAGTGATGTCTCTGCAACTAGATGCTCCAAAGCAAACTGATCACTGAGAGCTCAACCCAGCCTACACTAGCCTACAAAACAGATCATGTGAACTAGAGGCAGTCAGATGGAGAATAGTGTAGAGGGTGCCTAACAACCCGCTCGGGGCAGCTAAAGTGGCCCCACCCAGTCAGAGCCCCACCCCACAGTTGGAAGTCATAAATTCTATCCAGAGTTGTTGCCAAAATGAGGGATGACTGAAGGTCCACTTGGAGTGAAGACATTCTTACTATGGGACAGGGAGAAGGACCCTGCCCTGAGCTTTGCAAGCTCTATATGCAGACTTTTGGGTGCAGAGCCAGACCATCAGCTACAAGCTAGCCCTGAGCCATGGAGCAATGGACACAGAAGGCATGACTCTGAATGGAAAGCAGGATGAGTTGAGATAACATATGACCCATATGAGGGTATTCTTGATTAGTTGATATGAATGAGTAGAAATACAGAGAGGTTGGACTGAGTGAAGGTTCCAGAGGAGGCAGGTCACAGTAGCAACTAAAGTGCCGTGCCAACCAGGTCCATTGAGAAGCCAAATCAAGAGGTGAGCAAACTTCATGAAGGTAGGAATGAGAATGGCTAGGCAAAGCTGGCAGCTGATGGGGGAGATACAAGTACCAGGAGTAGTGAGGTTGAAGCTATGAAATCAGAATGGATGAGTGGAGTTCGAGATGGATATGCAAGTAAGCTGATGGAGGGAAGCCTGAAGACTGGCAAGGACTGCAGAATGGGAATGAATGGTACAAAGTGGGCTAGATTAAGATGGACAGGCAAAGCCCGCAGCCTATGATGAGTTGAGAAACCAATATGGGAGGAAAGGATGGTTGAGAATGAATGAATGAGAAGTGATGGTGGAATGAAAACCTGGAGGGCTGTAATGGTTAAGGTGAGATAAAATGGCAAGTAGAATATAGGAAGTATGAGGTTCAGTAATGATGGATGTAGACATGGAATGGAGGACAGACAAGCTGGTGGCCCAGAATGTAGGACTAAGTTAAGAGGAGAAGATGAATAGTTATGGTGATAGCAGGATAGGGAACCCCCAAAAAAGCACGTAATGAGGAAGGAGAAGAGAGAGGTCAAGGGAGCAGTGGAAGGTGGGAGAGCGGTAGCCATGAAGACTGGAATGTGCTCAGTATGGAGGAGCACAGCAGGCTGCAGGATAGGGAACCCCCACAAAAAAAGCACGTAATGAGCAAGGAGAAGGAGAGGGTCAAGGGAGCAGTGGAAGGTGGGAGAATGGTAGCCATGAAGGCTGGAATGCACTCGAAACACAAAAGTGCAGGAGAAAGGAAATGAGGTAACACAGGCAGCAGAGCTACCATGGAGTGAGCTGTCATATGGAAAGACATACTGTGTGTATGCTAAAGATGGAGAAAACAACAGGCATGGGGCCTGAATGAAGGTGTGCAGCAAATGCAAGTAGGGAAGGAGAGATGGTTGGGCAGGAACCACCACAAAGGCAGCATCAAGACAGAGGGTGGCCCTGGAGCATCAATGATGGCAGAGGGTATAGCAGTGAGGAAGTTCGAGAAGGAACAGAGGTCAGATGGAGGAGGACAAGTACCAGGAGAAAACCAGGAATAATGGTAGTAGGAATCAGGTAAATGACGGAAGGCAGAAAACCCCAAAAAGAAACTATGATTGGTACAGGAAGGCAAGTGCAGGAATACTCAGAGAATCACATATCAGTATGGAGAGATACTCAATACAGCTTGATATGCACTGTAAATTCAGAAACATTTCCATTATAGCCACAAATTGAGTCCATGGTTGGGGCTGTCACCTCATGAGAGGCAAGACAGGCAGAGAATCAAAATAAAGGGAGAAAGGGAGCCAAACAAGTCTGGGAAAGTGCAGGTACTGGGCAGCCAGGTGTAGCTAACACAGCAAGCAAAATGCAGAATTGTGATGGTGCAGTTATGTTTGGGGCACTAATGAGTAGAAACAGAGCCCCAGGGTGAACTCATACCAAGGCAAGGTAGTGGGAAATAAGAACAAACGCTGGCAGGCAGGAAATGAGTGGAAAGAGGGAAGCAGATCAGTAGGAGAAGGTTCTGGGCAGGCAGCACAGAGAGGCAGAAAATCAGATGGCCACTGCAGGGCATGGTAAATGAGCCAGAGGAGTTGATCATGCAACAGAGAAGAGATGCAGCAAGCCACCAGGAAGAGAAGGCACCAGATGGGAGGAAGGAAGCACAGGAGCTGAAGTCCCTGCACCCAGTGAGGATGGGAACACAGCAGGGGAACAGGGCCAGAGCAGCAAAAGATTGTGGCAAAAAGAGAGCCAATAGGGGGCAGCTTTACACAGCTGCAGATGAAAACTGAGTACATCAGGGGAAGGCAGAGGTGAAATGGAGAGTCAGATGGAAGAGAGTCCCAGATAGGGCTCCCAAGGAAGGCATGAGCAATATGTATCAATCCAGATGCCTGGAGACAGGCATGCAGGCATGGTGCAGCAGACAGCCAAGGGGAAGACAGCAGAAGGCAGGGAAGGTGCAGCCAAAACCCAGCAGATAAAGCGGAGGAGAGAGGGTAAACAGCTGGAATGCCAGAAAGGTACCTGGGACGGAGAAGGAAGAGGAAGATTGGTGCCATGAAGTGCCTGACAGGAGGGGAAGAAAATAGAGCAAGAGGGGGAAGGAGGGAGGCTGGACAAGACTGATGGCTGCAGAATGAGCAGAAGTGAGAGAGAAAGAAAGGAAATAAGAAGGAACCAGCGGCTGGAGGTGCAGCAGAGAGACAAGAATTGATACGAGACAGGAGAAACAGGAAAGGAAGGAAGGGCAGCACCTCTGGCTGCAATGATGAAATGAACCCTGAACAAGCCAGGAGAAGTGGCCTTTAAGGCCTGATGGTGGAGTCGTTTGTTGCTCCACCCATTGAACTACAGGCATAGCCTTGCTACTAGACAAGCTGACAATAAAATATAGAAGTAAACAGAAAACAATGTACTGCAGAACGATACACAAGGAGTGAGAAGCAGTCAACTAGTTTCTGAGGACAAGCTGCTGAAGGTGCAGAAACTATAACTTGAGGCATTCTGTTATCTAAAAGGAGACTTTAGGACCTTGAAGTCTTGGTGCCAAGAAAGTCTCATTGCAAACAGTCCAGAGGCTACCATAATACAAAAGCCCAAGGAAAACAAGAACAAGACTCCAGTTGACAAACAGCTGTACTCAACCCAGGGAGCAGAGATCCAGCAGAAACAAGCAGCAGGGACACCTGGAGGCAGGCACGTGGTGGGGGAAGAGTGGGAGGAGACAGAACAGATGCAAGGGTGCAGACAAAAGTTCAAGTGTCCAAGGGATGATTGGACATTTGTGGTCATATACCTTTAGAAGGGGACATGGTGTATGTCACCTGCTACCCTTCCAAACTACAGGCATAGCCTTATGATTCCAGAATTGGAGCTTAACCAAATTGGTCTCTGACAACCATTGTTTATGCCTACAGTACTGTGGAGTAATAAACCTTTTCTTAGGAGAGGTCATGATGAGTCCTCCAAACCTCTGGGTTTATTTTATGTATTTTTCTCAATTATTCCAGAAGTAATGTACATAAAAAGAAAATGAGATTCTTTGTGTCAGCACTGGAAATCCAGCATGTGGCAAATGGCTCATTTATCAAGCAAGGTGTCAGTGCAGCTCTAAAATAAAAAATGTTATAAAAAGATGGAATGTGTTGCCAGTGGAAACTTCAAATAGTGAAGAATCAATTAAATCAAATGTATTGCATCATTTTTTATCTCATTCAGACTTTAGTAACACATCTTCATTCAAAGATGATTAGAACATGAGAAATAGAAATCTCAAGATTTGTAAGGGCAAGGAAAATGTAAAGAATAAAGTACAATAATTGGTGGATAGCTAAAGAAAAGGGAGTATTTTTCCAGATGAATAAAACTACTTCATATCCTCCCCTTGTCAATCATTTTACAGTGATTAGCTGGTAGTACCCTCAACAAGTTCATTAAAATCAAAATTTTAGCCTAAGCAGAACTTAGGATTTTGTTTCCAAACTAGAAAAGTCAAAGAACTGTATTCATTTTGCAGCATGTAATAACTACAAGAAAAGGAAAATTTGAATAAAAATGAAATGCATCATTTAAACTGAGACATGCATAAATATTTTCATAGAAGAGGCTATTAGTTAGCACCTCTCCAATGAACAGACAAGAAAATCAATAATTCTTCTATCAGTTTAGCACAGAAAAAACTGCTCATAGATAAGTAGTTTAAGAATCGATGAACTCATTAGGAAGTGGGTTTGCTCATATAAATTTGTAGTAAGCATATACTGTGTTTTGTCTTGGATTCAAAAATTTATTGCAGCTCTAAGTACAGGATCAAATTCCTTATGGACATGAACTTATCGACCTATATCTAATGCCAGTGCCTGTCAAAGGCAATTCAGATTTCCCTAATGTATGTTTTACTGTAGAATTCAAATTTGCAAGGTGCACTTTGAAACATTCTATATTTAATTAGTCAATTTGCATTTCCTTCAAAACAGAATATGCAGCTTATTCGTATCCTAGCATTTATTTCAAATGGGAAACCTTGTAACCCTTAAAACCTTACTCCCTGAACCACAATTTGCTCCTGCTCTTGAACCTAGCTTGCCCAACCAATGTGTGCAATGTTTCCCCACACCTTCCTTCTGTCCCACAGTACCCAAAACAGGATCTACTGTAATGTGGTATTCTGGTGTATTGTACATCATTTTTCTTAGAGCACTGGTAACTTCTCCTGTTGTATACATTTTGTGGCACTTCGAGCAGCTGCAGTATCAGCCATCACCTTGGTAAGATATTCTGAAACCTGAGTGATGTCTAGAGAAATTCCTGCCTGCCTAGAGTACTGCTTCAGGGTCACCAGAGATAATTTAGAAATATTGCAAAATATCTGGAAATATTCCAACCTGCATCCCTATTTCCCTACACCCCAACTTATTCTATCCACACTTGCCTCCATCCCACCTTCCTCAACTTTGAATTTCTCCACTGCGCATTTACTCCCTACCCCTTCTACTCTGCCCTCCCTTCCCTAGGCTTCAAAAGTGCAAGACACCTTCCTTTCTTGCTCCTCCTCATCATCCTACTTTTTGCTGGTGATGTGAACCAAATCCTGGCCCCCAAATCCCCCATCCCCCACACCCAAAGGATTTAGTTTCTTCCACTTCAAAGCATGATGCCACTTCCCAAAGATAGACTCCCTCAAGGTATGGGACTTGCAAGACTCCTGAGACATCTTTTATATCTGAAAACTCGCTCTACTCTAGAGTCCCAGACTCTCATCTCGCCCTCTTTGAATTACATCTTTTCTGTCAGTACAAGAGGTAAACATGGTGGATGAATTGCTATATATATCCAACATAACATATCCTGCTCCATCTCCCACAAAGTAGCCTCCTTCTCCCACAAGCTTTTGAGGCTCAAACTTTCCCTCCCTCCACCTCTCTATCTTTGTTGGTGTCATTTACGCCTCCATTAAGATCCTCTCTCCTTTCTCCTTACTTCCCTCCGTTACTTGTCTCCTCTCTGCCTCTGGTGAACTTATCCTACCTGGTGACTGCAACCAAAAACCTCTAAGCCTATCCTGTGCTCTGTGAATCCTTGAGTTTCACCCAGCTAATTTCAGATCCCACCAGACTCAACCTCGACTCCTCAAATCACTCCCTCCTGGACTGGGTACTAAGCTCCCACCTCTATCACATCTCAACTGCTGGTGTGCTCCCAAACATATTCAGGGATCACTGCCTTACCTATTGCATTAGGAAAACCCACCCTCAATCCACCCAAAATACATCTGGCACAAGCCCTCAGGTCTCTTAACACTGATGCTCTCTTATATTATCTGGCCTCTGCTGACTAGTCTCCTGTTTACTCTGCCCAGAATTCAATTTAATTAAATTCAATTTTATTTCAAAAGTGCAGTTCCATATGTTCAAAGCACTTGTACAATATAAAGGCATAAAAACATAAATACAGACAAATCCATATTAAAAACAACACAATTTTAAAACCCGTATCAGCAGATTTAAAAAGAGTCAGAGAAAGCAAGCGTAAATAGATTTTAAGAGTGATCTTCAAGTTCTCGATGGTCAGGTACTCTCTCATCTGATGAGGTAGAGATTCTGGGGTAAGGGCCACAAAGCAAGGAAGGCCCCCAGGGTCTTCAGTTGAACCCTGGGAACTTCCCTCAATCCCTCATCATAGGAGCAGAGTGGGTGGAGGGGCAGTAGGGACAGAGGAGATCTTGCAAGTATCACCATCCCTGACCATGTAGAGCATTATAGGTTAGTAACCCAGACTTGAAGGTGATCTACCATTGTACTGCCAGCCAGTGCAGGCCGTGAGCACAGGCATGATGTGGCAAGATCTTGGTAAGGCAGTCAACAGACTGGCCACCACATTCTGTACCAGCTGCAAGTAGCAGATATCAGCCCGGAGGCCCTAGGTAAAGGGCATTGCAGTAGTCAAGGTGGAGTCACAAAGGCATGGGCCAAGGAAGATCGTCAGGCTGGACCTGATGCCTTATTTGGGAGATATTCCTCAGAGGTAAAAGATGTCTTGACAACGGCTGACACCTGAGATTTAAGCATCAGACTGTCATCAAAAATAATGCCCAGATTCCGCACCGGTCAGAGGTCACCAGCTGGATGCCACCGAGACAAAGCAAGGCAAGTTTTCCTGCCAGTGGCCCCATACCCTGATGACATGGGTCCACCACCAACACCTCAGTTTTATCCAGGTTCAACTGCAGCCAGTTGGCACTCATTCAGTCCTGGATCTTGGAGAAGCACTTGTAAAGACTGAAACAGCTCCACCCTGTTCGGGCACAAAGGACATGTATTGCTGAGTATCATCTGCATAGCAGTGAAAAAACTCAGTCCATACCACCTTATGATGTCTCCCAATGGCAGCATACACTGTGAACAACATGATTGACAAAATGGAGCCTATAGTATGCACAGGATACAGGGAGAGGAGCCAAGGAATAAATACCAGATGCCACTCTCTAAGTCCTACCCACGAGGAATGATTGAAACCATATGAGGACTGTACCCAACAGTCCACAGATCAGAATGCAGGTGCTCCAGTAACACACCATGGTACATGGTGTCAAATGCTGAAGAGAGATCAAGCAACCAAGATGGAACAGGTCCTCCAATCTCTGGCTAGTGGGAGATCATTCAGTACCTGAACCAGTGCCATCTCGGTACAATGCCTCTTTCTAAATCTGGATTGAAGAGGATCATAGACATCATGGGTAATCAAATTATCCTTCAGCTGCAACGCAACCACCTTCTCAATAATCTTACCCACAAAGTGGAGGTTAGAGACAGGTCTGTAGTTATCCAGACAGTCTGGGTCAAGAGCGGTTTCTTAGGAGAGGTCTCACCACCTCTTCCTTCAGAGGATCAGGAAACACCCTGTCTCCAACAATCTCCAGACTATCTCAGCTAAAACCAGGTCAATCACCTCAACACAATTCACAAGGTTGGTCATGAAACTCTGGATGATCCTCACGATGTCAGTGATAAGCCAGCTGCAGCTGGAGTCTGACCAGGTAAACTGTGCACTAGCATCCCTCTTGCCGACTCTGCTGAACACCCAATAGAGGGGCAGGACAGATCCTGGACCTGATGGTAGCAACCTTATCTGTGAAGAGGCAAACTCATCACACTTATTTTGTGAAAAGCTCTCCCAGTCTGAAGACAGAGTGGATTGCACAATCTGTTGACAGTCCGGAAGAGCTGAACCAGTTGATTCTGTGCAGCAGCAATCTCCTGGACAGGAACTCTGCCTTCTGATGGGAGACTGCCGATTGATATCTTTATAATGATCCATCAATCTAAACCTGTCATCAACCAGGCCCATTTCCACCAGAGCCTCTCTAACCTTCAACCCACTCTCCTCAGATCCTTCAAAGTCCCAACAAATCAGGGGACTTTGGTTGAGAGTGGGGCAAACACAGACAGGAGCTACGGAATCCAGGGCCACCATCCCTGCCTTATTATAGGCATGTAATAGATCCACCTGCTCCAAGCTTTCACTTGGCATACCTGATGGGTCCAGTACCACCATCAGACCATCTCGGGTCACACCCTTAAAGGGCAATACTGAACCATCTCCATAGGGGCAGGTCTATTGGGAAGCAATGAAAATGAACCTTATGGTGTGAAGATCTGACCATCTGACTGGCTCCACTGCCAGATCAGTGATCTCCATCCCCAGCAGGAACACCAGATCCAGTGGTGACCATGATTCTGAGTAGTAGAGGAAATTCCTGTGTAAGGCCAATGAAGTCATCAGTTGGAGGATGTCTTGACCAAATTTATGAGAGTTCATCGTCAACCCAGACACTGAAGTTCCTAGAACTAACATTGACACAACCCTCTCAGACTTCACTGCCATCATCACTTGCTCTTGGAACACCACACTCCCCTCCAAAAAAGGTGAAATGCTCCCACCACCCCTGGATTACACCCAAACCTCATTGAGCAATGCAAATCAAGGACTATGTATGGGCTCACTTTAAGGCCTCCCACTCTGATTCTGACCATCAGCACTACAGGTCCCATAGAAACTCCTGCACAAGGCTACCCAAGCAGCTAAGGCACACTACTTCAAATCCAACCTACAATCCAGCCTAAACTCTCTCTAACTTCTGGAAAGTAATCCATTCACTTTTCGACCTGCCACCCTAACCTGTCCCCCAAAGCAGATGGCTTACTGGTCTTGCTTGTTGCTTCCTCTTCAACAAGTTCTTTATAACCTGTGCAGTTTCCTGCCAGTCCTTAGACCTCCTTGGACTCAAAACTCCTCCACATATCGTCCCTCATTATCTTCCCACCACTCACCCCACCTTTTGACCTCTCCTTCTCTCTCTTGCCATCCCCTCCCCTGGAAAACCATCAAGGTGCTCCCTGTCCTCAAAGGGAGATTCATCATCTCCTGGAAACTATAGACTATCTCTTTCCTCCTTCCCTTGCTAAACTACAGGAGTCGCTAGTCCACTCCAGACTAGTTGACTTCGAAACACATCTCACTCCTCCCTTTCAATCTAGTTTCAGAAAAAAAACTCCACAGTCACCTCCCTTCTCCACATTACTGATGCTATCTTTACAGGAATGGACAGGGTCAGTCACGTAGCTATTTTGTATTCTTCCTAAGGCATTCTGTTTGGTATATCACACTCTCCTATTGAACAGGCAGGCCTCAACCAGTCTCTACTCCCTGCAGTTAAATGGTTCCACTCATACCTTACTGCCATCAGCAGTCTGTTTAGGTGGGTGGAGCACTTCTCCTCCTCCCCATACTTGCAGGAATCCCCAGGTCTCCATCCTGGGCCCCATACTATTTTCTATTTTTCTAAATGACCTCCCATCCATCTGTGTATCCTCCATATTCACATGTATGCTAACAACAAGTCATCTACACAGCTGGTCCCTCCGTGATTTCCACTATGTGCTATGCTGCTTCCATGCAAACCAGCTCAAGTAAACACCAAGAAGACTGTGTCCATGACCTTTGGCACTAGCCAAAAGCTAGCAAGGCTCTCACCTCCTCTGATCTTCTTCACCCTTCATGGTACCCAACTAGAGGTAGTCCACAATTACAAATACCTTGGCACGTGGTTAGATAGTATCCTGAACTTCTCAGCCCACATTGATGCTATACACTCAAGCTTCACCCACAAATTAGGCATCCATCACTGGAACAAGGACTGCCTCCCACTGAGTCCATAAACAGCAGCTTGTCAAACGATTCTCCCTATTTTTGGCTATGCAGACTTTGTTTACAGTGCAGCCCTCTCTCCATCTACCCTCACCAGATTGGACACTCTCTGTAATGCCTTCTGTCTCTTCATCTCAAACTCTCCTCCCCACCCATCACTGCTCCTTTATTCCTCTCTTCCATCACCCCAACCTTCAGTGTTGCCATTCCCACTGCTCAGCCCTCATGAGGTAAATAGTGTTTACCTCCCTCCCTCCCTCCTATCTTCTCTCCTACCCTCCACCCTTCCTCTACCCCTCGACTACAGACTCTCACTCCATCTCTATCCCTCACCCCTGCTCTTATGCTGGTCTGGCTGCTTTCTCATACCTGCTCCCCTCCCTTTGGAACTGTTTCCCCTTGTCTTTGCCAAGCCCCATCTCTACTATCCCCCAAAGCAGCTGCTAAAGCCCCTCCCCCCACACTTGTCCCTATCACACCACCCTGATCCCGCCCTCTTCTCTCTCCCCTTCAACCAAATTTCTCCCATTCTCTGCTAACCCCTACCCTGACACTCCCCACACTCTCTCTCACTCAAGTGAGACTTACCTTATCCTAATAAAATCTGCCTTGATCTCCTGCGGCATACTATTGTAAAAATTTTAATGATACCTCTGTACAGTAGTGCTGCCATGTACATCAATGTATTCATACCACTGTTTTGTTAACCACTGTATTGCATGAAACTGCTGATATTGCACATTATTTGTATGTAACTGCTTGCTTGGTGTTATCCCTTTCCCCTGGTTGCATCTGGTAACATGCATTGGTTCAGTGTGCCTTTCCTGGTCACCAAACTTTTAAATAAATAAATATATGACCATGTCAATGGTCACAACTATTTTTCTGTCTGTCTGTCTGTCTGTCTGTCTGTCTATCTCTCACTCTACATACTATATATTTTATATCTAATATATCTCTATATCTAGCTATCAACACATTATACAAACTGACAGGACAGTCCCAAGAACAGACTTTGCCTAGTACCTAATCCTGTTAAACTATAAATAAACTTCAAGCTTCATTGACTGGAGTTGAGGACTATAATGGGAAAATGCTGACCCCAAGGAATGAACTATGGCCTGACAGTTGTTATATTGCCTGAAGAAAAGGCTGAGGAAATATGACTATTGGAATGCAATTGTTTATCCAGAGGTCAGCTTTTCCCACTACAGCCTAAAATGCCTCTGGTCAATACCTGTTTTATAAAAACTTGAGTCAGTAATGTTGCACCGCAAAAAACTACCTGTAGAAAAAACAATAGAAGTAAATGAAAGACTTACCTGTGTCCTGTGCAGTGATATTACTTTTCTTTGAAAGTTAGTCTTCCACCTAACCACTGTCCTTTGACTTCTTGGAGCTAGTATAATTAAATACAAATTCTGGTCAGAGGCAGTATAGCTGTGGAAAGTTTTGGGATGCTTTTACCCATTATTTCTAATGAATTTGAACAATGCAGATCTGCTGAGAGACAGTTTCAATGTGGTGTTCCTTTTACACATTTTTTACAATGTGTTTTCCTAGAATATGCCTGATGATTGCTATATGTTTAACCTGGATAGTTCACAGAAGACATGGCATCTTATTTGCAGTGGGGCTCTACATCTTTACAATATTATGCTGCATTGTAAAATCAGAACACAGTGAAAACAATATTTTACATATGGACTAGGCTACCCTGAATAAATACATTATAAAAATGGTAAAATCATGACCCCACAAAACAAGATATTGCATCTAATCTGGGACATCCTGAGTAAATACAGTGCAAACATGTGCAAAATGAAGAGCACAATGACAATGAGATGTAGCATCTCCCGACACTATCCAGGATTCAAAACACAGGATAAGAAATATTTAAAGAGCTAGTGGAGCCAAAACAGGCAGACAGGTAAATAATACAAATTTTAAGTAGTAGTTAGTTGTAATGTTTTATTTCTGAAGTATTCTTCTTTTCGTTTTGCTCATCAGAAAGTATTCTTTGTGATAATATTGTGCTAGATGTGTGGAACAGCTCTTAGCCTGGCAGCTGACATGGCTTTCTCTGCTGCCCACACTACATCACCAGCACTGATATCTCACTGACTGTGATATCACAGGTGAACGACCTGGCAGTCACTCACTTGCTGTGCCTAAGTAGCAGTTATGTCACAGTCATTGAGGCCACAATGCTGATGATGTAGTGTGGGGCAGTAGAGTAAAATATGTCAGCTGCCAGGTTAAGAGCTGGTCTACACATCACACCTACAGTACTAACAACAGGTAAACAATCTTCTAATTAAACAAAGGAAAAGAAAAAGTACCTCAGATTTATAAAGTAATGGTTGGCTGCTTTTAAAATCTAATATAAGTTTTAGGCAGTACACTAGCTCTTTAATGGAAATCTACTGTAAACTGAACTTCACTGTGTTCACTGACATAAACAAACAGTTTCTTTATTGTTTTATAACATATTAGATTGCAGAATAGGCAATATAGAGGAGACAGTAAAGTGCAGTGGTTTAAGGCTCTGAGCTGCAAATCTTGAGACCTGGGTTTGTATCCCACAGCTCCCACCTGCATACTGTGTGATCCTGAGCAAATCACTTAACTTCCCAGGTCGCACCTGTAAACAAGCTTTCAGCTTAGTGTGTTACTCCTGGTTAAACAATTAAAAAAGTATTTATTTTAAATATTGGGGCCATGAGGATGGTGTGCACAGTGCATGCGTGCATGTGTGTGTGTGTGTGTGTGTGTGTGTGTGTGTGTGTGTTGCTGTAGCTCAATACAGTGCTCCTCGGTATAACAAACCTGAGTATAATGGATTCTCAGTTATAATGAATGCCTTTTATAGCTCCAAACATTTTCGGCACAGTTAACTGTATTGTAATGCTGCCCATAATTGTGGTTACATTTTTGTCTTCTGTTTAGTTTTGGCTGGCAAGGTTTGGGGAATGTAACAGAGGCTGCTCGCTGCATGCTGGATTGCCACTCTTGGGCCTGCTTTTTTGGCATCCAGCTTGTCCCAAATGATGATGAGCTAGAACCTGATGACACCAATGAAATGATAGAGATAGCTCAACAGCTATAGCTGATCGAAACAGGAAGTGTTGCGAGGAGACAATTGATGACTGGATGTGTGTGATGATCATCTACAGATGCATGACCAGCTCACTGAGGAGGAAATTATTAATGCTGTTGTAGGGGAGGAGCACTCACAGTCCAGGGCTGAGAGCAAGGAATCCAAGGTGAAGGATGAGATGGAGTTGGGCAAGTGAATCTGTGACATTGGGCCTCAAACAGGATTGAAGTGGCTTCAAGGTCAGGATACCAACAAAATGAAGGTAATCCAATTATGGCAGCTTAAATCCTACACCGGGACTTGTCTATAAAAAATAAAAGCCCAAATCTACATTACAGATTTTTCAAGTGACTGCTTGTACTGTATTGTACTGTACTGTACTGTAGCATTATAGCATTTCAGAACATCAAAGATTTGCACAGTGGTTTGTGATTTTGAATGGTGGTCTTTATTTGCTACTGACTTAAAATATTTAAAATCCAATTAAATACTATAACGTTTGCACCTTTTTGTATAAATAAACATGTTTACATGTGTGTACATGCATTTCTTGAGTGATGTCAATAGTTATTTTTCAGCTTTCTGGAGCATCCCCAAATTAGACAAACCACTATATAATGAATCTACGTGATAGCTCCGGTTTTATTCGTTATACCGAGGGAGCAATGTATATTTTTTCTCAAAAGCGTAGGTAAAAACTGACTGTTGATTGCTATATAATTAGCCTGTATAGTTCACAGAAGATCTGGTATATGTCTGAGACAGTGCTTATCTGGTAGTGTCTTAAGAAGTTAAAAAAACAGTGTAAATCTTTTTACATTTGTTCCTGGGAAAGGGTGACATTTATGAAGTACAAATCTTTCTTGACAGACAATGCTTGCCCAATTGAAGCTAGTAGCAAGAAAATGTTTAAATACTAAGTATTTAAATGTGCAAGTTGTTGCATTTGAAGGGGTAAACAAATCTCAAGTTTAATAGGAAACAAATATTTAACGAGCTATTTCAGTTTCCTAATGGCCATCTGATAAGCAGCTTTAGTGCTGTCTCCAACATTCTAAAGAGAAAGAAGGAAGCATTTTATTTCATTTGGCATAGTGATTTATAGTTGTGGAAGGATACATTGAAATGTCCCAAAATGAGTTCCACGTTCCATCATTTTCCAGCTACAGACAAGCAAGATGGCTGTAGGCTCCACCCAACCATAAAAATGAAGCTGTTTTCTTGTCCCTACTTCCCAATTATCATTATTTTATGCTAAAGTTCATGATATCTCTGAGTCAAGAAATACTCAGCACTGCAACCAACTACAGTATAAGCAATATATATGTTACCTTTGGGGTAACCATTACTTCAGTATTTGTGCACAGAGGTTCTTAAGTCTTTTAAATAGTTTTTATTTTAATGGGGTTCACCACAACATAGCCTAGACAGACCATCTTAGGGTAGCTGGTTCATTCCACTGGGGTGTCAAACAGGAGGCATATTGATGAGTCCTGGTAGGAGCGAAACACGTGTCTATGCCATCTGTTAGCACCCCTTTGTAAACTGTGTGAGAGGCCTTTCGGCACCATGCAATTCTGTTAAAGTTGAACCAGCATAATATTCTGTGGTGATTTGCATATGCGCCCATGATGCTTTGCATTGTGTGGGCATGTGTGATTTGTATTTCCTCAAAACTTGGCTTCAGCCAAATGCCCTTTAGAGTAACCATTGCCTCAGTGTTTGCACAGAGGTTCTTTGTCTTTATATATGCAACTACCTCCCCTCAATCAAGACCTGTTTAAGCTGAGCATTAACAAATTTAAACACATGCATTTACAGTACTGATTTTGTGAAATAATTTATGCAGTACTGCCTCCCTCAAAATCCTGAGTGCTACCTGACAGGTTTCTTTGTTTGTAAGTCAGAGAGAGACTGCATCAAATGCTGCTGTGTGACAGACAGGAAACAGAATTAAGGAGTTAGGTAGCTAAAAAAAATGGCAAGCCGTAGCCATACACCAACTAGCACAGTAAAATAAGGATACTATGATACTATCTCAAAAAGTAAGTAAATAAGTTGCAAAGAAACTTGTTAATACTCCAAGTAAGTAAAAAGTGACAAAGTTGGTAAATATGGAGTTAGGATTTCCAACACTAACACCCCAACCCCAAAGCAGGCAGGAGGCAGGTGTGGGGTGTGCCTTGGGCTTCACAAGCCTGGCTCACCCAATTCCATTTGTAAATATGGTCAGATGTACAGAATTTATGAGAATGGGATGAGTGTTAAATTTGAAAGCCAAGGCACACCCCACACCTGCTCTTCTATCTGCTTTGGGGAGATGTTGCTGGAACCCTAATGCCACATTTCCCAACTTTTGTTGCTTTGACCTCAACTGGAGCATATTCACCCAATCAGTAAATAACACTCTATATTTACCTTGCCTACATCACAGTCAACTTGATTGATAGCCCATTCTGCCAATCCCACAATGAATCTGCCCTTAATTGTCACACAGAGCACAAACATTGCACACAGAACATACAATGGACTGTGTTCAAACATAAATTAATTTCCATTTGTGAGGTGGCAGGATTTTGTAGCACTTGTGGCTTTGCCACTCAAGAGTTATCTTTACACCCCCACACAAATGGAAATAAATGGCATATTTGAACACAGGCCATTGTATATTCTCTCTCTAAATATATATTATATTGGTGTGGTAGTGACAATATAGTTAGGGTTGAAAAGGTGCTTAATGAGTAAACACCATTTTTTAAATTAAATTTTGTTTAGTTTCAAAAATATTATATAATATAAAGCAATGTCAAAATGAAACCATCACAGAATATTACAATTTTGAACCCTCCATCATGGACTACGGAGAGAGCAAAATATCGCAATATCTAAAGCATCCAGCACAAGAGGAAATAAAAACAATAAAGGCCCCTAAAACCAAAACATACATGGTAAGCGTAGCACACAAGGATCTCCATGGCATTAACCCTTTCTATCTCAGCTAGGAAGTGGAAAAAAGCCACCTTCCTTTAAATTGTTCTACTTGTAAACAGATTGAGGCTGTATTTTTTTCAAAATCTAGAGTGTTACAACAAATCTGTATCCACTTTTCAAGAGAAGGGGTGAAGTAGACAACTATAACTATGTAACAGCTTTAAAGCTGCCCCCACTTATATATAAAAAGGTACAAAGAGGCTTTCCTTTCAACCCCAAAGGTGGCACTCCCAAAACCCAAACTTGAAATGAATGGGGAATGTGGGTGTCAAAGATTTTACCAACAATCTCAGCTGTATCTAACCAATAAGAAATTGACTTCAGCCAGCATGGATTCACAGTGGGAACGTCATGTCAGATGAATCTAATAGATTTCTTTGACTGGGTGACCAAAGTAGTAGACCAGGGAGGGCTGTGGACATGACCTACCTAGATTTTAGCAAGGCATTTGACACAGTCCCACACAAAAGATTAATAAACAAGTTAGCAAGCCTGGGGAGTGGGTCCCAGGGTGGTAACCCTAGGAAAAATATTGGCAGGACAACAGGCCATGAGAATAATAGTAAGCAAAGTCCACTCTGATGAAAGGGGGTTACTAGTGGGTGCTGAGGTTCAGTATTGGGGCTGGTCAACTTAATGTCTTTATAAGTGACATTGCAGAGGGACTGGAAGGAAAAGTATGCCTCTTTGCAGATGACACAAAGATCTGCAACAGGGTTGATACAGAAGGGGAGTTGGAAAGGATGAGAAGGTACTTGGCAAAGTTTGAGAAAT
The DNA here is from genome assembly GCA_016271365.2 of Neoceratodus forsteri. Classification (NCBI taxonomy): domain Eukaryota; kingdom Metazoa; phylum Chordata; order Ceratodontiformes; family Ceratodontidae; genus Neoceratodus; species Neoceratodus forsteri. The sequence continues at coordinate 1,630,943,201 of CM057456.1, read as the reverse complement.
TGTCAAAAGTATGCACCTTAGAGTCAGTGCAAAGAAGTGCAAAGTAATACACCTGGGAAACAAAACCCAGTGAAAGAGTACATAATGGGGAGAGGTACTAACAACAACAAAATGGAAAAGGACCTGGGGGTAGTCATATCAGATGACCTAAAGGTAGGCAAGCAATGTGAGAAGGCAGTAAGGAGGGCTGGGGGATAATGGGATGCATAGGAGAGGCATCACCAGTAGAAACAAGAGACCCCATCTGAGTTCTGCATGCAGTTCAGGAGACCCCATCTCCACAAGAAAATAGACAGGATGGAGGTAGTCAGAGGATGGCAACTAAAATGGTGCAGGGCTACACAGAAACCATACAAGAGGGACTAAAAAACTATGCATCCCCTCGAGAAAGGAGGAGAGTGGAGACATGATGGAAACTTTCAAGTACAGTTCAACCCCGTTTATCTGACCCTGAAAATCCGACTCTCTCTATCCAACGAACCTGCGTTGTATTCCCGCTTTAAATAGGCTGTCAGTCTGCTACCTTGCGATTGGTGTTAATTGGTTAAAAATCTTACATTACCAGAGAGCTAAAATGTAAAACTAGTTTTGTTTGACATGCATTAGATATATCACCGACTCTCCATGCAGATATCAGAACGAAGGGGAGGCAGCACAATAGAAAGCCACCGCAGTAGTAGTTCCTATATTCCATGCAGTGAGATCAGATAGTGCGGCTCTGCAAAATAATCTTTTAACTAACGATTTTACACAAGGTGTACACTAATACCGCTACCTCACTCTCTCTCTCTCTCTCATGTCCACACTACACTGTAATTCTACTTGTTCAGCAATTTCATCTGCAGGGACAGTAGAAGAGGCAAATTCTGTACAGTTTTGGCCACTCAAGCTCGTTCTTCGAGCAGGATCTGCTGATTTAACAAAGTTCATGGCTAGCAGCCTCTGCAATACGGAAAGCTGAAAAAGAAAAAAGACACATTCCTGGCTACCTAACTACCCAATAAATAATATCAGTACACATCGTTATTCTGTTAGCGGAGGACTAGATTTTTTGGGGGTGGATTCAATGACTGTGATATATAAATATGGAGACTATCACTAGGTATTGTTTGAATCTGGTCCCTTCAGCAGAGGCGTTAATGATAAATGAAATAAAGATGTTTCTTCACTGTGATAATGTGTGTTTTGTTTGATTCTGTGTGTGCATGTGTTAACAGGCTGAAATCCCAATTATCAGACACTCATTTATCCGACCTGATCGGGTGTCCCCACACTGGTCGGATTAACGGGGTTCAACTGTACCTCAAGGAATCAATAAAGTCCAAGAGGGTAGCATATTTCAGAAAAAGAGATGTGCAAGAACAAGGGCACAGTATGAAGACAGAGAGTGGATGGTGGATGGCTCAGGGACAACATGAGGAAGTATTTTTCACAGAGAGGGGTGGTGGATGCATGGAGCGGCCTTCCAGAGGAGGTTGTGGGTTCAAAAACAGTGGGAATTCAAGAGTGCATGGGACAGACATAAGGCAATTATTGTGGGGGTAGGAAGAAGTAGGCTGTTGGTTAACTAGGATCTGCAAGCTTATCCTATAGGTAGGGAAATGAGGCAGACTGGGTGGGCTAACGGTCCTTATCTGCCATCAAAGTCCATGTTTCTATGTTTCTTATATTTTCTGTTTTTAAGTTTATAGTGAGTGTGTGAGTGTGAGAGAATGTGTGTGTGTGTGTGTGTGTGTGTGTGTGTGTGTGTGTGTGTGTGACTCCCTCACTCTCTCTCTTTCTTTCATTCTCTTTTCACTTTTTAGTTTTCTGTTAAGAAACCTTTTTGAGAGAATATGGATGCGAAAAGGTAGGGCAAGTGACTGGACAGAAGGCAGCTAAAGTGTTCGCCCTAACAGGATGGCATTTGAGTCTGAAAAGACAGCCTGCAACAGAAGTATGTGCCCCACTCCCCAGCAGCAGAAGCCCATTGTCCCCTACCAGCAGCAGGAGCATGTGGCTCCACTCCCCAGCAGCAGAGCCCATTGACCCCCAAGCAAATAACAGCAGCATGTGCTCCTGCCCCCAGTGCAGGAGCCTGTTGTCCCCCACAGCAGCAGGAGCATGTGCCCCCACCATCCCCCAGCAGGAACAGGATGTTGTGGCACCTGGAACATTTTACCGATGGCCCCACCAGCCAAGAGTGTCATCATCAGTGTGTGGTCCTTCAGCACAAACACTGCAGATGCTAGTATTGTCATCTGCAACTCTGGCCAGAGTGTTCGGCAGGGGAAGAAAAGGGCACACTTTTGCACTGGTGGCTAAGAAGCCATCTGCAGCACCACCACCATGCAGAGTGGCTCCAAAACCAGCAAAGGTGGCAGCAGTAGGAGGCAGCACTAGTAGTGGAGGTGGCCATACAGAAGGAGAAGGGGGCCAGCAGGAGGCAGCCAATGTCCAGTCTGTGGGCACTGTTCCAGGTCCAGGAGACAGCAGCAGGAGGAGCAGCACTATCACCCCACAGCAGCCAGTGCCGCCATCATGTTAATCCCACACACCCTGCAGCAGCCCCAGGTCAGCATTAGCAATGAAGATCTGATGGCTGTGCACATAGAGTGGTGTCCATGCTTGATGGTGCGAGTTCTTGAAGTGAGGAGTTTGACCAGTTCTGCTAGGAGGCCAGGGGAGACATGAGAAAAATAATGGAGAAGCAACATAAAGCTTTGGCATCCTGACGGAGCGCGCCATGGACGTGGGGTGGTGGTGGCAGTTCAGAAATGGGGCCTGTGCGATGTGTTACAGCACCCAGGAGGCAGCAGCCAATTTTTTCTTTTTCCTGTTCTGTGTTACTTGCACTCTTCTCATCTGCATTCCTAAAATAATTAAAAAGTAAAAAGAAAATGGCAAAAATATTTTCTGTCCTCTTCCTCTTCTATATCCTCTTGCTTATTTCTCTTAGTTGTCTTATAATCATAAGTCTTTGTCCAGCAGTTTTATGTGTTATGTTTATGCTCCTTATAGCTTTCAGTCCTTTTCCTTGTTCACTAATTTAGTTTCCCTCTCATGAATACCCTTGCTCTGACCTCATGTGTCCCCCTGTCGTGTGTTATTGTCAGTGTACCCATAAACACTATGCCTTCTTTTTGTTTTGTGTTACACCTTCTTTATGTATTTCCTCCTCCTAGCCACAAATGTCAAGTATTGTTCCTAGGAACAACATTTTTTCCCAAAGCTATGTGATATTGTGGCAGTTGTTGCGATTGTGTGCAGCAACAGTCTGAAGATGTACACAACAATCATAGAAACAAGCAATTTTATTGAGAAGTTAAACATAAATGTGTTGTTTGTGCTTAACACATGTGGCCCCTGAGCTCTCAGTCATGATGTTTTATACTGCCCTACCACCACCTTGTCCAAAATGTGCACTTGGGCCACAGTTTAACCAGCCTTGTTGCCATACTGTGCAGAGCAGACCTAATAAGATGAGAAATATGACAGGAAAAAAATTGCATAAAATTGAGACATAAATCTGCTCTCAGTCATGATGTTTTATACTGTCCCACCACCACCAGGTCCAAAATGTGCACCTGGCCCACAGTTTAACACAGCCTCTTGCCGCCATGCTGTGCAGAGCAGGCCTAATAAGATGAGATTGAGAAATATGACAGGAGACACAAACAATTATTGTGGCAATTTTATGAGATAGCCAAAAGGCCAGTGAGAGGGGCCATGGTGGAAAAATAATTCCTCCTGCAAAATGCTGCTGCTAGCCTGCTAGTTGCCTTCTGCGGCTGGTTTCATGAATTGATTAATTGTACACTTAACATTAGCCAGTGCTGTCATATTTTGCTGTGGTGATGCTGTGGTGGTTGTAACTTGTACTTGTGTGTATGGATTACAATAATGAGATTTGGGGTACTTTAGCTTGTTGCCTTCCTACTGCTCTCAGTGCTCTCTGACTGGCTGGCACAAGAAGTGATGTTTCGGCTGGTGTTGAATCTTGATGCATCATCATCATCATCATCACATGCTGCTGCTGACATGTAAGTATTTCTCTGTATTTGTTTGTTCTGTGCAAGAGAAGGGTGTGGGTGGGTTGGTTTGTGGCATCTTGATTTAAAATCTGTTTCTTCTGCTTTCCCATTATTTTCCAGCTTGAGGGTTACATTTTATTTATTCATTTATTTAAGTCTTTGGTAACCAGGTAAGTGCACTGATCCAGGGAACCATTTTCAGGCATGACTCGGGCCACACAGGCAGCAGTTACAGAGGTAGTGACAAAATATACAATGAGTACAAGCCATGTGGATATGCAGGCATCATTGGTGATCAAAGTGGATATACAGACATCATTGGTGAACAAAGTGACAGAGGAAAGTAAAATTAATGAGATGCCTAAAAACAATCAGTACATCATGATGAACAATTATTATGCAATTATTTACTAAGGATAAGTGGCTAGTGCAAATTAATGCATGATGGAAAAGAAACAAACAAACAAAAAACATACAAGACAATAGCCAAGTGAGAGAGCCCAAGGAGCAGGCAGTGAGTGTTGTAAGACATGAGTCCAAAGAAATGAGAGGGCAGGGAGGCCAAAGCAGCCCAAGAGGGAAAAGTCAGAAAGGTAGGGGAAGGGTTATCCAAGCTAGCAACGGCATGTGGCCTAATCAAGCAGCTGGGATTTGAGATGTGTCTTGAAAGTGGCATGGAGTCAGAAGGCGGATAGGCATGGAGTTTTGTTCCAAGAGTGGGAGCAGCTACAGATAATGCTCTGCTACCCATAGCTGAGGAGACTTTTGGGATATCCATGGGGGACTGAGGATGCACGCAGACACCCCATGGAGTTCTGGTCTTGAGGAGAGATGTATAATGGAGGCTTCACCATGCCTGAAGGCACTGTCCAGGAGGAAGCCAGCCCATAATCAAATCTGCAATGTAGTGGGAACCAGCCAAGAATCTGGTAGAGGTGCAGTGATGAGCGGAATATGGTGCCAGGAGAGTGAAATTACATATGTTGTTGTTCATGGAGCAGAGAGCACGACGCAAGGCTGAGGATGTGTGTGTGTAAATAGAGGAGCAGTAGTCAATCAAAGGCAGCAGGTTGCCTTGGGCAATGGCTAAACGGGCTTCCCTCATCAGGAGTGACTTTATCCGATAAGCCACACCCAATTCTGGTTAATATGGTGGATAAGAGGAGATATGATCGGAAAGAGAGGACAGGTCCAGGATAACTCCAGATATTTGAAAGTTAGTACATTTTAAAGTACAGTGTCATCTGGTGAGACTACTCAGAGGGTGGACCAGCCTTGGCGACCTTAGATAGGTAGGATTTAGATCCAAGTAGCATGGATTTAGTTTTTAGTATTAACAATTTTTTTTTCTTATTTTTTAGTTGTTTAACCAGGTATAGCACACTAAGCTGAAAGCTTTTTACAGGAGCGACCTGGGAGCACAAGGAGGTTAAGCAACTTGCTCAGGGTCACACAGTATGCAAGTGGAAGCTGGGATTCAAACCCAGGTCTGGTCTGCTGGATGTCACCAGATTTGCAGCTCAGAGCCTTAGACCATCATGCGATATACTGCCTCACTGATTTAACTCCACTCTCAATTAGGCGATGTGAGTGGAACCAGGTGTGTGCCGTAGAGAAGTTACTGGATAAAGCCCTGATACTGTATATTCTCAAGAGCCTTGTCACTAGTGAAGAGGACGGGGTCATCTGCATGAAATAGGGCATCAAGTGAGACAGTCAGAAGGAGAGTTTGTAAACAGGGGAATAAGAGTGGGCCCAGGATGGAGCCCTGGTACTGACTAGTGACTGGGAGGCGGGGAGGTGGAAGGTCCTCACATATCCACTGAGATCTATCTGAGAGGTAATTTTGGAACCACTGCATGGCCTCAGTATTGTAGCCAAGGGTGCAGAGGGAGGAGAGTAACAGGTGTGGTCGACCAGGTCAAAAGCTTTAGACAGGTTGATAAAGATGGCACCCATTGCCATTTCAAGGTTCATGTTCTAAGAATATGGATGGTAAACAGGCAAGGGCAGATGTGGTGGAGTGATGTTTACAGAAGCTGTGTTTCTGTCTGGACAGTAGGTTGTGTGTGAATATAGTCAGACAGTTGTCGTGGACAATCCTTTCCAGGAGTTTACTAAGGTGGGGAGCAAGGATATAGGCCGATAGTTATCTGGGGATAGCAGGTCACCAGTCTTAAAATCAGGACCACCCTGGCATGCTTCCAAGTGCTGGGCACTGAGGAGGTAGTCAATACCAGGTTAAAGAGGTAGGTGAGTGGTTTTAAGATGGCAGGTGATATAAGTTTATGCATAGCTGGGAAAAGACCATCACTGCCGGGCTGCCTCAGCTAGGCAGACTCTTCACAGTTTGGCAGTGTCCCTGGGGGTGATAGTCTGGAAGTAGAAAGAGGGAGGGGTTTGAGGGGTATGGGTGGGGGATGATCAGAGAGACCAGTGGTCACCAGGGGTGGCAGCTTGCTAAGGAGGTCAGACAGATCTGTGAATGTTTTATTGAGGGCCTCGGCCACAGCAAAGAGGTCGGCCAGACATCCGGATGGAGTGTCAAGGTGGATAATGGGGATATGAGTGCGTGGGCTGAGTGATGAGCTGACCTCGCCCCAGAAGTGATGGGCATCACCAAGACTGTCCCTTTGTTTGCCCTGAAACAAGGCACACTTTTGGAAAGGGCTGACTGTTTACAAAGGTTTCATAGCCGCCGGTATTAATTCCATCAGGCAGGGAGGGGCTTTTTGTATGCTGACCATAGCTTATTCCTTTCCTCATCATGGCCTGGAGATCTTTGGTAACCTAGCAGTACAGCCACCTAACTTGGTGAGCAGTCAGGTGGAAATGTTGATTCTGGAGATGAAGGAGTGCGGTTGTGAAGAAACTGTCTGCCTCAGGCACGTCAGGAGAGGGTGTAGAAGGCTGACCAGTTTATCGCTCGAACATCAAGAAGGAGGAGGGATGTCTGGGTGATTGAAATTATGGAAGAGAGTAGTTTAGAGGGCGGACACTTGGTCTTAGAGGCCCAGACCAGGTGAGGTGGGGGATTTATTGCTAATGGCATTGGACAGAGTGCCTGATGAGACACCCTGTCCTCTCTATTAGTGATTACCCGTCAAAGAAGTGTATGGTTTTGGATACTAGGGTTGTGCCTGGTGAGGATGGTGATAATTTGGACTAGGTTATGGAGCTTGAGTTGGTTAGAATAATCAGATTCCTGAGCACTAAGCCAGACCAGGTTGAAATCCCCAAGGAGGATGGTTGTCCCTGGTGGGAGGCTTCCCATCCCTTCAAGGTGGGCAGTGAGACCTGCTGGCTGCCTGGAGGAGGAGAGTAATAGCAGCAACCTACATACATTTTTTTACTGCACCTATGATCAGTTCCACTAGGAGCCACTCACTGGGTGAGCTAGGGTCAGAGTGGAGGAGGGGAGAGAGAGGCTCATGGATGTAGATAGCCATCCTCCACCCATTTTCTTACCAGGCCTGTCATGCCTCAGCAGGGAGTATCCTGGAGATAGTAAAGATGACATCAGAGAGCTGGGGCATTTAGCCACATTTCAGAGATGCCTAGTACACGAGGCTTGTATAGGGTGACCCAGAGTTCAAGGTCGATGAATTTGGAGGAGAGGCTGCAGAGGTTGATGTGTGAACTTCATCCAAAGGAGGAGTTCCATTTAGGATTTGAAATGATCAGTGGCAGTACAAAGTGGGCCAGGATTGGTCTTAATGTCTTAATGAGCAGGTGATATACCATGGGCAAATGTGGAAGGGGGATAGTGGTAGAAAAAAGGGAAGCCAAAACGCCATGGCAGGCATCCTGTTTGGCAAGAAATGCAAGCATGCTCTCATAGGGATGTTGGAATGCACCACATTTCACAACACCAAGGGAATTTCATTTCTCACTGTGATGGAGCCTGAGGTAACTTAATGCAGTAAAGATGTTTGAGTTTGACAGTAATTGTATTGTGTTTGCTTTTCCAACATTCGGTCCTTTCTGGTGTTGTCTTAGTCCGCCTGCTGATCAGAAAGACGTGGTGGCCTTCATCCTGAGGTGGTATTTCTTCATTTGTGTTGGGGTTGTGGGGGGTTCTAACAATTCTCAAAATGTGTTCTTTCATCTTATTTCCAGGTACACAGTACTTTAGGGATTCAGGATGCCTGCTGCTGCAGCACCGCATGGATGTGCCCTGCTGCATGTCTCCATCTGGAGGCAAATTTCGCAGTTTACATTCTCACACTGAGTCAGGTAAGTACAATTTTTTTCTTCTGTTGTAATTGGAAAGACCAGGTATGCAGATGGACAAGTATTCATCATGTTTGCTGTCAACGATCCTGCTTAGGTAATTTTCCTCTAGTGATTTTCATCCCATGTCTGTGCAAAGACTACATCCAGGCCCTGAAGGAGCTGGTGTGTGGAAGACAGAGCTGATTGCTTGAACCATGGTGTAGGCCACTGGTCTTATTAACAATTAAACAATACAGCCATACATCCAGGAAGGAGGTATATGTGGAAATGGTTGGTGGACATGGTGATTAGTAATTATAGGTGGAGGGCCAGTGTCTATTGACACGTGAGGTAGCAGAGCTGGAGTAATTGCAATATTTAACAGCCAAACAGCAGCAGGTGGTGAAGACCTTCCCTCGAAGGATCAGCACTGTTTCTGTACAAGAACTATCATAGTACTTAATGTAATTACCCTTTCTGGGGAATTTGGATGTTGTTAGGCCTTTTTTATGCATATGTTGTAATTAATGACTCGCATCATTAAAGACGGCCACCATTCACAATTTTGCAAAATATTCCAGCTTGTATTACCTGTTGAATGAACGTGCTACTTTCATACTCTACATGTACTAGGATAGTTCTTCAACATGTTAAGGATAGTAACTGGCAGAAAATATTTATTTTTCTCATGGTGTGCATGGGCGTGGCGGCAGGTGTCAGGAGAAGGGAGGGCTGTCCCAGGTATAGCATGTGCCAGCATGGGCACTTTTAATGACTTCAAGACAACATATTTTTGCTTTAATATGGGTTAGTCCAAATGAAAAGTAAATTGTGTATGTTGACCTTTTTGGCACAGGAGCATTATTACTGTAATAATGCAGAATGGTTTTGGTTATGGTAACTTGACTGCTATTTTAACATAGGGAGTGAACTAAACAACGATTTAGGGCAAGGGTGATCAAGTTAAATTGATTAACAGCAGATAACACAACATCACAAATCCAATGATAAATGCAGAAAAATTAATTCTAATACTATACTGAGCTTAAAGTGGTTGGGGTGGGGGGTTTCTACTAGTAACTTTAGCCTTGTTCCACTTCCACTGTCACATCCTCCAGGAAGCAGCCCTCACAGTCTTCAAGACTGGAGTTGTCACCAGGTGGAAATTCTCTCAGAATTGCTGCTTCATCCACCTTGCTGCTGGTGGAAGCCTAGCAGAGCTGACATCTTCATTGTCGTCATCATCACTGAGACACAGTTCATGCAGCAACACCATTGACATCACTGTATTATGCGGAATGTGCCCATCATTCATTTTGTTGAATGTTAGGATGGACACATTCTTGGAGTGACAATATCGGTCCTCAGTTATGCACAATGGCCCCAGCTGAACTAAATACTCATTCCACACTGACACTGGATGTTGGGCAGCTCAAGGTATTTAACATCAACTGATGTTCGTGCTGACCAGTCAGTCACTTTGCTGCTCAGTACTTCAATGGCTCGTCAGTAATGGCAAGGTGCTTTGTGCCCCCATGTAGGCCTCCACCATTCATTTTGCTGCCCTAAGTCTGTCTGCTTCATCTGTCTCCTCCTCCTCCTCCTCCTTTTCTTCCATATCTTCCACTCCCACCTGATAGAGAACATCCCAAATGGGATGACTTGCCATTTTCTGCTGTACCTTGCCCATTTTGTCAGATTGGGTTGCCTGTTAACTGCTGGTGGTGGTAGCAACACCTGTTTTTGTGCAGTGTGTGTCTATGTGCCTTTTTCATCTGTGCACCACAAACCAGTCTAATGAGGTTCTTGGTCAACTTTTCAGTTGCTGATGACCTCCTTCAATTTTAGAAGGCAGGTCACATTTCTAGCATGGCTCAAGCATGGTAGCGATGGCAAATTCATCCAACTGCAGAATGCCAGAAATATGGGTATTGCTGTCCAGCACACAGAGCATGTGATGCATTAGATCACAAGTACTATGATCCCCACTTGCTTCCAGCTGGTGTAGGACATTCACCAGTCTCTACCTCAGCACATGTATAAGGGTATGGATTGACTTATACAGACAGTGTCCCACTTCTGCCTGTGTTGCATGCTCGAATGGATAGAGAATGCGTATTAGTCCATCCATTTGGTGCTACTTCTCTGTTGTTAGAGTGATGGACACTCCAGCACTGTTTCAGGTGGTGTGCACCAGAAGGTATTCTGAAACAGTCTTATACTGTTCATCTCAGAGCAATCATATACAGCATGGAGTTCCACCTGGTCACAATGTCAAGCTTCATATGGTGCTGTGAGTAGATGGTTATTAGCTGCAGCTTATGTAGATGGTCACATGCCTTGTGGAATGGGCAAAGTGCACACAGATGCAGCAGGCGACACTCACAGTTCCCTTCATGTATGCATGGTTAAGAAACTGCTGCATAATGAGATTAAGGCAAAGTGACAGGCAGGGCACCCTTGAAAAACACCATCACTAATGCACTTCACTACATTGGAGCCATTATCACTTGCAATAAATCCTGCTGTAAGTTACTGTGTGTGTAGCCACTCATCAATCTGGTACAGCAGAACATCAAGCATTTCTCACTCATGTGAGAACCAGTAACACTTTGCATACTCAGGGTTGCATGCTGCTGAATTCAGGGTGTGGCTACCACCACAATTTAGCTTCCAGCAGGTTTTGCCAAGCACAACATCAACTACCACCTCAGATACCTGTGCCCAGTGTGCTGTTATGCATAGATATGAGCTTGCCGTTGTTTGTCCACTGGTCCACATATCCAGGCTAAGACAGATATATTGTGACACAGTTTGCTTCATTGCATGTCTTATGGAATCAGCAACTGTACCGACAGCTCTGGCATGGCATGCTAAGAGAAATAGGTTTGCGATGGAACCTGCCATTTGGGACAGCCACAGGCCATCAACCTGCCAACCCAGCATTCTCCATGAATGAGAATGGCAACAGATAGATGGCCAGCATCACAGTAGTGGCAGCATTTAACTCATGTGCAGCAGAATGAATGGGGGTTACTTTGAGTGCTGATCAAGGATGGTTTTCAGTGTAGGCTGCATTTTTGGGGCTGTTCAACCAGAACACAGTACCTGTGGTGCCAATGTTATTCTTTTAGGGGTAACAGTTGACTCTTGGGGATGTGCAGACTGCGTGAAACCAGTTATTTCATTGGTTTGGGGTGTGGTGGTGTACTTTTCTGGGACAAGGGACTGGGGTGGCACATCCACTGCTATGCCCACTACTTGAGAGAGCAAAGGATTGCTCATCCTCCTCCTCCACCGACCCACTCTGCCCTCCCTCTTCCTGCTGTATTGCATTGCTCTCAGTTACATTTAACTTGCCGAGTGAGATCCCACCAGCAGCTCTGGCATCCTTGTGGTGTTGCTGCCAGCACAGCAGGTGCTTGTTTTTCAGGTGGGCATGTTGGCCACCAGTGCCTATGTGCATCCTCCCCCCACTAAAACGTGCTTGACAAAGTTGACATGTTGCTATGGTCTCATCAACTGGATCAAGCATGTAAAAGTCCCAAACTAGGGACTTTTGTCCTCCAGACTTGACATGCTGCTGAGACTGGGAGAGCTGAGAAACAGAGCGTTGAAATTTGTTCTTTTGGGTTGCTTTCATCACTTCCAAAAGACTACTTTGAGAGGGGGATGACTTGACTGCTTGGAGGCTTGCTGATAGGTTTGATGATGGCCTGACCCACAGACTGTACATGTAAATGGCCTACATCATTCTTGACCTTTTAAACTCTGGCTCCCATGGAGGAACATCCACACATCATCATCATCAGCACCGATGCTGCTGATGTCCTTGTCCTCCTCCTTCTCCCTCTATCACTGTCTTCTTGCACAGCAACTTTTTCTTTCTCCTAACCATCTCCTCAGGGGGCTGACTATCCATATCTCCAGGATTATCAGACTCTGGCTGAACACTATCACCACCACCAACTCCAGCAGGAACTGGGACAGTCACACGACAGACTTATCACCCTCTTCTTGGATCACTGTTTCTGTACTGGTGTCAGTGTCTCCTTCTCCTCACTGTCATCCTTCACCAGCATGGATGCAACAGTTTGGGCTATAAAAATGAGACACACTTATACCAGTATTTCTCGAACAACTCCTTTGGCTGGTACCTGCGTCACCACCAGAGCCCAAGGAAGACACTGATGCAGGGAAGTGGAACTGATGTTGTACTCTCCTCAACAGACTTCTTTGCTGCCTCATCCCCCAACATGTTTCCCTGTACTGGACCATCTCTTAGCAGGAATTTTATATGCTTGTTCAAAGCTTTGCCTCTCTCTGGGAGTATATCAAGAAAGGATATATTACTGAGTGACTGTGTGATTTGTGAATAACACCTCACACCTCGGTACTGACTTCCAAGTCCAACCACAATCAGGACAGGTAGCGGCACTCTGTACAACTAATACCATATATGGTAGCCTGTTCTAGTAAAACTAAAAAACAGGTTACTTTTTTCTTTCCCCAAACAGGAATTAAGTAACAAGGGAAAAAGGGCACAGGTAACCCATTTTAAATAAAACAACTTACAGACAATGCCTCCCCAACACGGATGGGCAGTGCCTCTGAAAAAATAGTGAAGTAGTTCTTAATACAATGACAGTTTCTTGGGTGGGTAATGGCCTGGGATGGGTATGAAATAACTGTATTATAACAGGGTAAGTATTAGTAGGGTTAAGCAAAACTGAACTGAAAACAACAGCACAGAACTCCTCACAAAAGGGCTACAGATCAGCTGTGTCTGGAAACTGAAGAACTGTAATGTGTATAGTTAGTACATACTACTATAATTTTTTGTTATCTAATAGGGCAGAGGTGACAATATAAAATTAACAAACAAAGGTGCCCACAGCAATCTGAGTCTGATTGGCCCAGCAATCTCTTGACAACTACTATACTAATATATCATTTTTTATATTGCACAGGTCAGTAAACAATGCTGTAACATTGAAAGGGTGAGCAAATTAAACTGAAACAGGAACACCACAATGCAGAGAACAGCTCCAACAACCAAATACAGGGAAGCAATTAACAAAGCATTGAAACTGTATATGGACACATAGTCAACAGAAAGTACTTTCAATAAAACAATATAAATTATTTGCTTTTCACAGTTTCAGTGACACAAGCTAACAGCATACAGAACTACCACAACCCCCACCCCAAAAAGGTCAGCACTGTGTGTTCAGAACTTTAGAATTCACAATTAAAGAGAAGAATGGTATATAACACAGGGTTTACAGGAGCAGGAACTGCAGTACTGGCGTCCGTATCTGAAGAGGACATTAAGTTACTGGAGGGGTGCAGCATAGAGCGACAAAAAGATGATCAAGGGGCTGGGGACTTATCTTACTGAAAGGAGGTTGAAGGACTCACTGGAGGAGGAGAGACAGGGTGACATGATTGAAACCTTTAAATACATGAAAGGAATAAACAAGACGGGTACAGAGGGGCTGTTCAAAGAAAGGGAGGAGAGGGCCACCAGGGCCATGATATGAGACTGGAGCGAGGAAGGTTCAGGAGGAGATGAGGAGACACTTTTACAGAGAGGGTGGTGGCTGGGTGGAATGCATTACCTGCTGAAGTGGTATACAGTAGAACAGTGGACTGCTTCAAATGAGGATGGGCTGGGACAAGGGGAGGGTTAATGAAGGGAAGGGTGGAAGGGAGGGGCAGCTCCAGGATAAAGGGGTGCTAGCTGCACATTTGAGCAGACTTGATAGATCTCTAGGCCTTTATCTGCTTGGAAAATTTGATATTCGTAATACATTCCACATTTTGCCATTGGAGCATAATTTCAGCAAAATCAAAAGTTATACTGGTGAAATTTTGTCACAAGGCGAAATTTAAACATGGATTGGAGAAATTGCTTTCTGAAACCATATTATGTGAAATTTCACAATTATGCAAATTCAAAAACAAAGAAACCAAATTTCAAGGGGTTGAAAACTTACGTGAATTAAGAAATTATGCTAAATATTTCATGAGCCAGAAGTTTTGCATTTCACACAACACCACATGCCAGACACCTCCAAAACTCCTTGACATCCATTGCCACACAGAAGTTTAGGGCCCAGAAGATCCCTGCACTCTGCAGGAGACAGACTCTTCCTTGGTACACGGACCAGAGGGCCCTGTATGTCTTGTCTGTTTGGGCAAGTCCAAAAAGGACCTGCACGAATGAGGATACAGTTCCATTGTCTCAACAAGAAAGTTAATTCTTTGCAAAAACTGCGTTAGTGCTTCAGTTAGATTCATCTTAATGCCACAAAAGTAGTAAATGTGGCATGAGGATTTCAGACAGCATACTTCACCCCAATCAGCAACAGAAAAATACTACACAAGCAAACACAGACAACCATCTTCAGGTAAGACAAACAACATACCATTTTCCAGATGACACAGATGCAGTAGCCTTGATGTACTACTTTTGTGGCATTAAGTATTTGTGGCTTTTTAAGCACAGGCTCCATAAGTACTTGTTGCAATGTGGAATCATGGTTTCAGCAGCAGACCTAGAAATTGTTCACGGTAGTATCGCAATTTTGTTTAGGTGTAGCACTGCCCCCAATGTGAGGCTGGGAGATCAGAGGACTGTGGTTCTTTCCCCAGACCAGCCACTTGGGTTATATCCCAATACTGACACTGTAGTGCAGCATGAGGGGTGATGCACTCCTGAGGTGCTCCCTTTCAGATGAGACATTAAACTGAGGTTCCATCAGCCTGTTCTGGTGATAGTTCAGATGGATGTTAAAGATCCCATGGCACTCCTCGAAAAAAGTAGGGAATTTCCCCAGTACCTGGCCAAATGTCCCCCATTCACTAAAAGTAAATACAAACAACAGCTTAATCTGGTTTGAGGTCAGTTGGCATTCATCTGTATCCCCCTCCTGCCCTGCCTGCCCTGGCAACAAGGAAATGCAGGATCAACAATATATAAAAACTGTTCCATTTCATTATAAAAAAAAAAAAACCATTTCTTGCACACACCATGCTCGCTAACCGCTGCTGCCATCTTTTATTGAAAACTTTTGGAAGCACATCCTAGACCAATCAACATCTACTGTATGTATTCATGTCAGGCATCCATTAGCTAGCCAGTCACATGCCACAGCTACATCCCATTCACAAAAATCCCTGTAACATACAACACAAAATACAAATTACAAGAAGTCCCTCAAAAAGTAATTTAAAGACTACCACTGTAAAATAATAAAATAAACCAAACATAAGCAGGGCCTGTTGCATAAATTGAATATCACGGGGGTGACTGTGTAATAACTCATTTATCTGTAGCATTTGCTCTGTGACCTCTCGTGACTCATTTTTGGCTTTGCAACTCATGAGGTTACTTGAGGTCACAGGCAACTGTACCAGATAATGAATTATCACACAGTCCCCTCCATATCCCATATATATATATATATACATATATATATATATATATCATGTGTGTGTGTGTGTGTGTGTGTCTATATTCCTTGCAAAATTTCATTAATGTACTAGTTAGAGTTAAAGTGACAAAAGTAAAGAGATGTGGTGTTAGGTTTCCAACACTAATACCTCAACCTCAACCTGCAGACAGCAACAGGCATGGGGTGAGCCTGGGGCTGTCAGACCTTAATGCTTACCCCATTCCATGTGTAAATAAGCTTAGATGGGTATAGTATATGAGAATGGGATGAATGTTAGGGATGACAACCCCAAGGCACACCCTATGCCTGTTGCTGTTGGCAGGATGGGGTAGGTGTTAGGTTGGAAACCCTAATGCCACATTTACCTACTTTTGTCACTTTAACTCTTAGAACTGCATTAGCAAAGTTTTTTGAAATGAATTTCCTTACTTTTGAGACAGTAAAATGGTATCATTATTTGTCTGGGGAGCACAGGGTCCTCTGGGCCTGCTCTCCTATCCCTCCATAGATGCATATATAGTACTGTACATAGCTTTGACATTTTACATATTTTGAAAATTTTCAACATACCCTTTAATGACCTCAGCTCATGAATAGGCTTGGTGAAAATTTTAATATTCCAACCAAAGGTGATCTCACAAACCAATCACAAAATCACCTTTTGGGCTGGATTTTGTGTTATTCTACTGAAATTTTTCATGAGACAGTGTCTCAAAAGGCCATGTTGAACATTTGGTATAAAAGTATGCAAAATGGCAATGTTATGCATCAAAGTTGAAACCCCATTAAACTGCATTAGTCCAAAATAATTTTTCATGACAATGGATCCTTTTATGAAAATGGGAAAAGCTGACAAAAACTATTCCTTCTCATGAAAAAAGAATCAGAAAAAGCTAAGTCCAAAATCCTTTTTCATGAGAGGGATCCCTGTTTGTGAGAACAAAAAAGCTCATAAGAAAGGATCCTTCTAACACAAAAAAGAATCAGAAAAAGGCAAGTTTGAAATCTTTTTGCAAGAAGGATCATTTCGCATGAGAACAAAAGCTCATGAAAGGATTCCTTCTCATGAAAAAAATCAGGAAAAACAACTTCCAAATCCTTTTTCAGAGTAGGATCCTTTTAATGAGAATGAAAAAGCTCATGAGAAAATATCCTTCTCACAAAAGGAATCAGAAAAACTAAGTCCAAATCCTTTTTCAGGAGAAGAAATTATTTTCGTGAGAAGAGATTATAATTTTCATTCTTGCAAAAAGGACTCACAAAAGAAGCCAGATAAAAACTAAATCTGAAATCCTTTTCATGAGATGTAATTCTTTTTGAGACTGAAAAGGACTCACAAAAAGCAATAGCGAGTCACAAAATCGATTTTAAATGTTAAAAAATGTATCTAGGGGTCACGTGATGCAGTGCAGCTAGAGGCAGCGTTTCTCAGAGCTCCCGCTATCCACCTGTTTCTAAACTATTTTCAACCTACAAAATCGACATCTAAGTCCTGATTTACATCTGAGTACAGATAACACTCCTCTGTACTTGGCAGCACTGTGTCTTGTGCATATTAATGCACTTGGAAGACGATTGAGATGGAAGCGGAGATGAGGCCTGCTGGCATGAAGCATACTCCACCAACCACACCTGAGAAATCTTCTAAAAATCTAAAAACCAGAATTCAGGGTCTGCAGCCAAGCTACCCCTTCCAATGTTTCACCCTAGCTCCTCTTACCGGGGATCATTTCTAAAGAGCTCATACCATTTAAAGAAACACTGGACAACATTTCTACTGAGCTAAAATCGCTAAGGGAGATCTCAGCACCCTAACCACCAGAATGGGAGATTCAGAGGCAAGAACTTCCTCTTTGGAGACCTGGAGGAGAAGATAGACCCAGAGATTATTCATCTCAGACAGCAGATCAGTAAACTGCAACTCAAAATGGAGGACTTAGAGGAAGGAGCGAAGGAACAACCTAGTGATCCTGGGCTCCCTGAGACTGAGGAGGGCCCTGATATCAATCTTTTCTCCAGAAGTTTCTCAGCAAAGTTGTTGGGTATTCCCTATCAATCCAACAATATCAAATTGAACGTGCTCATCGATCTCTTAGACTGAAACCTGCAGCTGGAGCACTGCCTAGGCCCATTATTATCAAATTTCTAAGCTTCTTAGAAAAACAGCATATATTATCAAAGGCAAGAGAACTGCAAGCAATTTTATGGAGTGGTTCCAAGCTACGACATTTCAAGATCTTCCCTATGAGATGAGGCAAAATGTTTAGCGCTCCATTTTAAAGTCAGCAAGTTGATGCAGCGGTATTCGCTACAAAATGAACTACCCTGCCAAGCTACAAGTAGCCATTGATAGGTTCTTGGTACTCCTATGAATTCCCAGATAAATCGGCAGCGGATCTCTCTCAAGTTGCCTAACTTGTTCAAACCAGGCTGAACCTCTAAAGCAGTGCCAAAGTTGATCTCTGTTACAAGCTGCATTTCTGGACTCTCACCTTTTGTTGTTGACTTCTCTCTTCTTTTCTTGTCTGGTTTCTCTGGTGGCTGGGAGGTGGTTGGTGGGTGGACCATTGTGGGGCTTGGTGAGCCCAGTCTGCACGATGGCTCATGAGGCCTACTGATTAGCGTGGGGGGTAGGAACTCGGGGTGTGGTGGTGGTTTCTGACGATGCAGGACCCGGTAGGACCACTTGTTCCCTCTGGTACCCGTTGTTCCCCGGCTCCTCCGTGCTTCCCAGCTCAGGTGGTGGGTTTAGTGAACTTTTATAAGCAATTTAGACAGGAGAGATCACTAGGCAATCCTCGTATATCCGTGAACAAGTGTGGATGATGGAGTTAGAGAGGCCTTTCGAGAAGGGCGATAGACTAGGCCAATATTAGGCAATGTGGACCATGGCCTACTGTGAACATTCAGAGAGGATTACAAGACATCAATACAGTTCTGCTTGATACCTAACAAACCCAATATTTGGAAGCAGAACCCTTACCATGAATGCTTTTTGGTTGTGGTAAAGCCTGAAGCTGGTCCCCTGGGCTGGAGGGCTGACTGTGACTCTATCACTGCCATTGGGGCTGAGGATCTACACCCTAATCCTACCCAGACTTAAACTCATGTGTGTTGTGTAGCATGGCTATTTTCTTGAGGGTTAGTGGGATTAGATGGAAGTTGGTAAGGAGTGTCATGTGGTGACCCAGTCAGTTAGCATTCCGGCAGAGACCATCTTTCTCATGGCGGAGATTGGAATTCAGAGGGTCCCAGTGGGTTCTCACTCTCAATCAAGGTCTGGTGGCATTGAGCCCAGAAGCAGTGCACCCTCCGAATAGATTTATTAAGCGATTCCACATGTACTATTCCAATCCTACTCAGTTATGAGTGTATAGCATGGCTATGATTCAGATAATTTCGAGACTCCGGTCAGGTTCTTTATTTCTCTGGTCTTTTTAGGACTCATTTAGATTCCTCAAGGGGAAGCTCCCGGGAGCTGGCCCTGGAGGGACTGCTAAATGCACCAAGGGGAGGCAGCCCAGATGGGGATATTTTAGTCAAGAAATTCTCAGCGCACTTAGGTGATAACTCTAGACTTAGTAGTCGATACTTCCTCATGGTACTGGTTCAGGATTATCTCCTGGATCTCCCACCTTGTGGATGCTTGTGGGGCTTTGTTCCTGACCGTGTATTATTACTCTCAGTTTTTCTCAGGAGGCAGCTGGGAGAACATTTGTATATAGTTTGAGTGATGGGGAGGGATGAGGGTTCTCTTTCCTAGTTTTGGACCTGGTAAAGGTAGTAGCATCACGTTTGGAATCTACACTTCTCCAGTTTGCGCTCTATTGGTTTTGAGGGAGGGGTGGAGGGTGGGATGGTTGGATGATTGTTCACAGGAGGAGGGAGAGGCAGGATGTGCCTTCTATGGTGGCCTATTTTTCATGTCTCTATATCCTACTGTCGCTTTGTTTACTTGACAATGAGTGTTACAGCACCTAAAATTACTACGTGGAATGTAAGAGGTGTCAGAGACCTCAACTAAAAGGTACCAGGTTCTCAAAAACTGTGCTCTACAGAATGTGGATATTCTTTTGATGCAAGAAACCCATTTGCTCATCAGAAGTCAATAGGCTTCATATGAGGCAGGAATTCGCCAGGTTTTTGCTTCAGGTGGGCAAATCCTCTAGTAGAGGGTTGCATTCTGGTTAAGAAGCATATTCCTTTCAGGAAGAAGAGCTTTTAACAGACTATGAAGGTAGGTTCATTATTGTGAAAGGCTTGCTCTATAATGCGAAGATAACATTAGGGCGATGTATGCCCCAGTAGGTGGGGACCAGATTTTCTCATGGCCTTGGATGAAAAGCTGAGGGACTCTTACCTCAATGTTAATAATCAGGGGATTGGAATATCGCTCCCTCTCAGGATCTGGATAAATCCTATAGACCCCTGAAACCACTCTCCTCTTCACAGTTGACCTTGAGGAACTTTATGGACTTACTAGGCTTGTGTGACCCTTAGCACCTACTTAATCTCACAAGACAACTCTTTCTTATTACTCCCAGGTACACAAGACGTGGTCCAGAATTGACCTAATTCTAGTCAGCAATAATCTTTTGTCTGGGGTACTCCAGTCTGGTATTGAGCCCATTGTGGTGTCAGACCATTCGGTGGCATGGATTCTGGTCTCCCCAAACCATCAGGTGCAAAGAGACACCTCCTGGAAACTAAACACCCAGCTTTTAAAGGACAAGTGTATAGTTTCCCATATTAATCTCTAATCTCCTCATTTGTGAGACCAACTCAGGTTCAGTCGAGGAAGACCTGTTTTGGTGCTCCTTTAAATGCTTCATCAGGGGTGAATTATCAAACTTGCATCCAGAAGGAAAAAGCAGAGGGAGGCTAGGATCATGTCATTGTCAAGTCAAATTAGATTGGCAGAGAATAAGTTATCCTCCTCATCCTCCCAAGCTGATCTAGAAGCCCTAATGAAACTAAGAAATGAGTATTCAGAATGGATAAGAGATAAGGCAGAGTATGCCTCCTCAAAACTAAAGCCCATTATCTCGATCAAGGAGAAATCGGGTAGATGCTAGCTGTCTGCTTGAGGAGGTAGAGGATCGAGATGGATTCCTCATTATTATCCTTCAATGGTTCACTTAAAACCTCTCCCAGGGATATTTCACGAGTTTTTGGTCATTTTATAAGGAACTTTATGGCAGTGGTTCCTCTCACCTCTCATTCTCTTGTGGACCAGTTTCTGGGGGCCTTCCTTCCTTCCTGCAAACTCACCTAGGAGAGGCTCTGATTTCTCCTATCATGGTAGCGGAGGTGGAGGAGGTGACCAGGAATTTACTCCAGACAAAGCTCCGGGCCTGACGGTTTCCCCTTCCAATTTTTATAAAGTCTTTAGGAAAGAACTTGCCCCTCCTCATGAAATTGTTTGAGTACATGTTTATCGCTGACACCCTGGATCCTTCCTTGCTGGAAGCCACTATTGTCTTGATACTGAAACCAGACAAGTGTCCGAAGGATCCTGCTAGTTACCGACCAATCTCACTACTAAATAACGACATTAAAATTCAACGAAAATCCTATCCCTTAGACTTAAATGGGTCTGGCTTAATTTGCTAAGTCCTGAACAAGCAGGGTTTGCACAGGGCAGATCCTCAATTGACCACTTGCACTCTCTCACATATTTTTCAGGCTTGCCCAGGACTCCCAAGTTCCTATGGCTTTGGTATCATTAGATGCAGAGAAAGCCTTGACAGAGTCCACTGGAATTTCTCTGGATTATATTGGAGAGAATGGACTTCCGGAGGTCTTTATTCAATGGATCAAGTCAGTCCACCAATCCTCTACTGCCAGAATTTACTGTAACGGGTTTTTCTTCTTGATTCCAGTTATTTACAGGCACTCGGTGGTTGTCCCCTGTCACCTTTCATGTTTAATTTATACTTGGAACCTCTCCTTCTCAGTATCAAAAACTCTCCAGTGGTCACGGGATGTTTCATTCAGCAACAGTCTCTGGTTCTTTTGGCCTATGCTGATGATATCCTTCTACATTTGACTAACCCTGAATCATCTCTAACACACATACTACATATCATTGCCCAGTTTGGCCAAGAGGCTAACTACAAGCTGAATTTAGCTAAATCAATCATATTCCCATTGAACGTTAATACACTCTTACAGGTTAACTTCCAAGTTTGCATGAAATGGCCCCTTCATCCTTCAAATACTTAGGTATTCATTCTCACCAAGGACCTTGAAGTTTTAGGAAACTTAACCTAGATGACCTATTGACTAAAATACAACACGATCTTCAGAGATGGTCTGCTCTCCTCTCTCTCTGGGGTCATATTAACATTGTTAAGATGAATGTGTTGCCTCAGGTTTTTACCCACTTAGCTTAATGAATATCTATCTACCATGTCCTATTTTCATCACTTCCACAGGTCTATCTCTAAGTTTATCTGGCAGGGTAAGCAGCCAGGAAAGCCTTTTAGAACTTAATTTACCAAAGAAAGGGGGCTTCATCTTCCCAATTTTATGTTATACTACTGGGCAAGCTACATGTTGAAAATTGGGAGGTGGTACAACCTGAGGGAGATGAATATCTACCAATTTGGCTACAACTCGAGAAAAGATCTTAAATGAGTTTGGTCTCCCCCATCCAGAATTCTCTACTATAACCTATCCACACCCTCCAATTCTACAAGGTGTAATTGGTACCTCCATCAAGGTGCTAAATCAATGCTGGCATTTTTCAATCTGTCTCCTAGGAAAGACACTACCCAACCTCTTACCTAAATTTAGACATTAAGATCGAGGTCTCCTGCTTTCCTTAGACTGGCTTCCTCAGCTGAGGGATTGCTGTGTGGAAGCCTTATTCCTGAATAATTCTCTTCTATCCTCCGGAGAGGTTCTGACCAAATATAATATCCCTCAGAAGCATATTTTTAAAGTCTTCCAGTTTAGACATCTAGTGGTATCCAGCTTTGGTCCAATCCACACTGTCTCAAATTAAGCCCTTTCTAGATCAGATACAGGAACAGGCAAGCAAGGCCCATAGTATTTCCAAGCTTTACTCCTTTCTACTGGACACTAAATTCCCGACCCCTGATCAGCTCCAAATGTTGGTCCTCTCTTCTGCCAGAAACCCCCTGGCTTGGGATCAGATTTGGGCAGACACGTATCAGTATCTCTCTCAGAGAGGCATAGACTCACTCAATACCATATATTGAATAACATGTATTACACCCCAGTCAGTTGGTTAAATTAGATAGATTACCTTCAATGCTTTGCACAAGGTGTGGTATGTTGGAAGGGAACCTGGTACATATTTTTTGGCACTGTGATAAAGTGGCTCCATTATGGCGGACTATCTAGTCTAACCTAGACCTCTCTTGGGCCTAGGCGATTTATTTATTATAGAAGTATGTATTTTAGGATGTTTTCTAATATACTACATGGAGCATAGATTCCATAAGGCTTTAATTTCTATAGTTGTTAAAAGATTGGTTCTTAGAATTGGATGGACCAATTGGTTATCTCATATGCAGAATGGATTAGTGAAATTTCTCTCTGCTTTTGGACTGAAAGGATAATAGCTAGCTCTTGGAATTGTTTGGCTTCATTTGAGTGGAAATGGGGCAATTGTATTCCCTCTTAATTGAACTAATGTCTTGATGGGTACACCTCTAGCTACCTGGGCAGCTGGTACACCATAATGCATGTTACATGTAGTAAGATTAGTTCTTTCCTTTTGAAGAAGGCACATCCTGGGGTGGGGAGGATGGGGTTAAGGATATGGGTTGGGGAAGAGGGGTTTCTCAATGTGTTACCAGAATCAGGGATTCCTGTAGAATGCCGATATTGTCACACTGTAGCTATCAAGTATTTTATGCCATCTGACATAGTGTGTAATCCCTGTACTATTTGCTCAGGTTTCATACCTTTCTATAAAATAATAAAGAAATATCATTTCAAAAAAAAATGTATCTAAAGGTCATTTCTCCACCAGAGAACTACAGAATCCACCTGACAGAACCTGGATGAGCAAGAAACATATATTTTGTCTCTGAGGAGTTCGTTTTTGTGAGGCTTCAATTTTTTCTTTTCTTTTTTTTTTAAAAAGCGGAAAACAAATGGCACAAAACGAAAAAGAATTTTCACTCACAAAAGGATTGGCCCTCACAAAAAGAATCCTTTTTCATTTAACCACATTCTTTTTTTTTATTCCAAGAAGCTATCCAAAGACTGTACTAAGCATGCTCAGACCCTACAATTTTAATATTAAATAACTTTGGAATGGATTAATATTTTTCATCAAACCATCGAAAGGCAGTTCTGTGAAGCACCCTGAAAATTTCAGACAAATTCCAAACTGCCCAAGTGCAGCGTGATAAAAAATCATCAAAAACAGCATTTTGATGGTCATGTGATGGCAGTTTGAGAAGAAGCAGCTTCTCCTGTAGTTCCGCTCCCTTCCCACAGACATTACAATTTTAAATCCCTACATTGAGCTGATTTATTGATTTCATGAGGATGAGTATCTACATAGAATCTTAGAAGAGCTGAATACTCACTTTAACATGGAAGTTTATATGAGAAAGGCTCCTCCAAGACACTCGCCGCCTCCTATGCTGGAGAAGGACAAGGCCACTAAGCATGCCAAACAGCAGGCCTCCAGCTCCCCTAAAATATCCTCTTCTCCAACAGCTCTCTCGAAGAGAGATTTTTGGAAATTATGCAGCCAATGCAAGCTGCTCGTCTGCTATAACTGATGACCTGCAGCTAATTAAATCCTCAGTGGAACGCTGACAACAAGAGTCGGGACTCTGAAGCAAGAATTATCTCCTGAAAAGAAACAAGGAAGTCTGACCAGGAAACTACAAATATGTCACGCAGACTTAAGAAATGGAGGGCAAAGTAGAAGACTTAGAGGGGCACTAGGTGCAATGACCTTCTTGTAATTGGCATTCTGGAGCGGAAGAAGGCAGTTCTCCGATTCAATTTTTGCAGAGATTCTGCATGAAAATAGCGGGCCTTCCCTAATGGAGGGACTATATCATTGAGAGGGCTCACCATACCCTGCACCCTATGCCACTAGCAAGTTCTCCCCAGACCGCCTATTTTCAAATTACTAAGCTTTCTCGATAAACAGCATATATTGGCCAAAGTAAAGAGATTCAGAAGGTGCACTGGGAGGGTCAGAAGATCTGCATCATGCAAGATTTACCACAATCCGTACGAGTGAGGCAGCAAGAGTTACGCCTGACAGTCTCTAAGCTGATGGCAGTGGTGAGCCTTTTCAGGTTAAATACCCAGCAATTTTGTTAGTTAAGTATGAAGATCAATGGCTTTCCTTTGACGCCTCAGACCGGCAGCTCAAGAATTAAAATTCCTTTTCCTGATCTGTATAAGTGACGAGAGGAATTGGCTTTGGAGTCTGTGTCAAGATAATATAATGAGACAAGAAAATTACAAATTGTTGTTTTATGGGTAATCTGACTATTTGTAATCTCTTCCCTTAGTTGTAAACACAGCTGGAGTGGTTTGACAAATATATCTAATCCGGAATTGAACCCGAGTCTTTGGTGGTCTAACATCAGGAAAGAGGACTGGACATGCGAGGTTAACTCCGTTGATTTCAATGAGCAATGAGGTAGATGGTGAATGAGAGTAATGCCTATTTACCCGGTATCTAAACTCTGCGATCCCTAATTGCTGATTAGTCGGGCAATGCCTTGTGAACAGAGTCCACGGCCTGGCAGTTGGTAGCTGATTTTGAGCTCAGCAAGTGTTGAATTGTGCTGGATGGGGACATTCATTTCTCTTTGCATGAGGGAAAGTCAGAAGGTACGATCGCTTTTACGTAAATGGAACAGGGTAACATTTCCTTAGACTTTGAACTTAAATATAGGATCTAAAACCTGAACAGCAATCTGGACTTGTTTGACACTGATTTGAAGGAATAATGCTTTTCAATCTGGTTTTCTGTCTACACATTGCAGTGTAATGGGGTTCGTCCCCAAGGTGTAAATAATTACATGTGCTGGCTATTATTGGGGTTCTGAGCTAGTGCTCTAATTGTTTGATTCACTGCATCATTGAACATGAGGATAGCATGTTAAAATAGTTTAATAATGGGGATCGCTCCATAGATGGAACTCGGACCTGGGGACACTCCTTTGTTTTTTATTTTTATTTTATCACATTTTAAGTGAAGGAATATTTGTCATTTTTTTCTTCATTACAGGTTACATTCCACAAATTGAACAGGAAAAGTTTTAATTAGATTCCAGTGTGAATAACAGAAATGAGGACCGGACAGCTAACTGGACTTGCTTAACACTGGACCTTTTGAACAACATTTATTAACTTAATTTTAATTTTAGGTATAGGTCCTCATAGACACCAAACTACTGTTGTGGTACTGTGTTAATCCACTAAGTGTTAATCCTGTATATAAGCTGTTTGTTTTCAGAGTACAGAGTAAGCACTAAAATAGATCAATACTGGGTCTGTTTCATGTCAGAAAGCAGCTCCAATAATAATTGTTATTTCAGCCTTCAGGTACAGTGGTTCTGTTGATGGGGCATTGTGGGTGGGGAGAGGGCAAACAGCGGACGGATTGTCTTTATCAGAGTTCTCACAACATCACATGGATGAGTATATGTGGTAGTGCAGTTATTCAGAACTGGGATTGTTGCTTATGATGTGGGATACTTTCTAAGGGTTTTTTTCTCGGGTGGGAGGTGTTAAGGGTTAGAACTCATACTTTATTAGTGACACTGTTTCTTATTGATAGTGGGGGATTGCCAAATGCTACCATGCTACACTTTTATATAACTGTAGGGGTATTTTGCAAGGGCTGAGTTTACTGCCCAGGATGGTAGTTCTCTTAAAGTCTGGGTAGTCCATATATCTTTGTGAGTTGGAATCTTAAAGGAGTCAAGAATAGATGCAAAGACAAGTGATATTGAAACATCTATCACATCTTCGGTAGGGATAGCTTGCCTTCAAGAAACCCACCTGTGACGGAGGATACCTCCCTTCTTAGGAGACACTGGTGGGACAAGTCTTCAGATCTGAGGTATCAACTAGCAGAAGTGGGGTAGCAATTTTAATGGCAAAACAGTCCCGTTTAGATTAAGTCAAGAGATCTGGGACCTGGATGGTCATTATATTTTGCCTCATGGCATGTTAGAATCCCATCCAGTGTTGCTTGGTGCAATATATGGCCCGAATATAGATTCTCCTCTTCTTTTTACAGTTGCTGAATCTAGTTGTTACTATCCCCTTAAGCTAATGATATTAGGTGGGGACTGGAATATTGCCCTTCAAATAGAGTTGGATAGATCAGATTGCAAGAGGTGTGGTTTATCCCCAGCCCAAAGGGCGTTAAAAGACCTTACTAATGGAGCTGGCCTTCTTGATGTGTGGAGAGTGTTGAACCCTACAGAGAGGCAATATACTTTTACCCACCCCATGGTTCCTGTTCCCGAATAGACTATTTCCTAATAAGTTCCTTTGCCTACCCTGTGTACTAGATGCAGTTATCCATGCCAGAGTCCTGTCTGACCATGCTCCCATTAGCATTACTTATTTGTTAGGGCCAGGAATTAAATGAGATTCTTAGTGGTGACTAAATAATCAATTACTCCAAGTCCCGCTTCCTGACTCACATCAAAGGAATTCATTATATTTTTCCTAGAGTAATAGGGATCAGTTGATAAGTATGATTTGATGTGGGCAGCTTTAAAATGCACCCTAAGGGGAATGCACTCAAATGGTGACAACAAAATCTCATCAATACAAGGCACAGGTAGTAGCACTACGTAGCTCTATTAGAGCCTGGAGCAGAATCTTACCCGGCACTCCTGGTGGAAGATTGGGCCAGATTGCACCAACTGCAAGCGTAGTATTCAGACTTGATTACTCAAAAGTTGAGTTATCTCTTCACCGAACTAAGCTTAAGTATTTGGATTCAGAAGAAAGAGCAGGTAATTGTTCACTCTGAATTAGTCAGCAAACATCACAATTTATCCCCAACTTATGTCTTGCACAAGATGGTCATGTGTACTTACCCAAACGAATAGCAGAGAGCTTTGGAAAATATTTCCAAGAACTCTATGCTGTGGATCCTCTCTTACACCCATCTAGGAATGACATTGACCACTATCTTAACTCAATAATACTTTCTAGAATATACAATGCTTAGGCAGCTTCACTGAGTACAGGCATTTCCACCAAAGAAATGCAGCTGGCCATAGAACAACTGCCCATGGACAAGTCACCTGGTCCCGATGGTCTCTCAAATAATTTATATAAGGCCTGCCAATCCATATTGCTTCCAGTGTTAAGTGAAGTTTTCAGTTTCTGGTATGCCAAGGGTATATCAGACCCTAGTTTTCTAGAAGCTCTGATAACCTTAATACTGAAGCTAGGAAAGATACCCTAAATACTGGAAGTTATCACCTATATCCCTGCTCAATTCTGATGTTAAAATTCTGCAAGATATTGGAAAGATGAGGGCACTCTAGGGTAATGAGTAATCTCATTGGTCATGAGCAGGTTGGGTTCATGGCAGGGAGATCATCTGGGGATCACATGGAAGCTATTACATCTGCTTTCCATGTCCAGGGACTCCAATATCGATGGCATTGATATCCCTGGATGTGGAAAAAGCATTTGACAGAGTTTCCTGGGACTTTCTTTTGCCACTTTAACCCACTTTGGACTGCCTGATGAATTCCTTAAATGGGTGCAACTGTTATATACCTCTCCATCAGTCAGAGTTAGGTGCAATGGCATGCTCTCAGCTCCATTCTAACTTTGTTGTGGTACCCAGCAGGATGCCCATTGTCCCCACTACTTTTCAACTTTTATTTGGAACCCTGATCCAAAGGCTCCTATCAATCAAGTTATAACAGGTATTCATGTTGGAAACACAAGATATGCAGTCTCTGCCTATGCAGATGATATACTATTACATGTAGAGAATCCTCAGTCTGTTATCCCCACCTTACTCTCAGAAATTGAGGGTTCTCTAAACTATCATTCTACAAGCTGAAACTATTCCAAAACCAAAGTCTTTCCATTAAATGGTAGAATAACTCAGGTGGATTTAACACCTTATTGCCGATCATGGGAAGCGAAGTCCCACATATCTGGGTATTATAGTGTCAAAGGATATAGTAATGATGGTTAAGGAAAACCTCTCTGATTTGCTTAAAATGTTAAGCTCTGATATGGAAAGATGGGGGTACTTCCTTTCTCCCTTTGGGGAGGCTTAACACTATCAAAATTAATGTACTTCTGTGGATGTTATACCCAGTGGGGATGCTGGGTTGTTTTTGCCCAGCTTGGTTCACTAAGTTTCAAAAATGCTTAATGCTTTTATATGGAAGGGAAAGGGAGTCCAAAGGGCCTACCTTAAACTCACAGCCCCCAAACACCAGGGTGATCTAGTGGCCCCTTCTTTTCATATACCACAGTGCTTATCATGTCAGTAAACTGGCTTTTTGGGTCAAAAAATAAGCCTACTACACAATCAGGATACTCCCGTGGTTGGATATAGAGAAGCACCTAGTATTGAAAACCCATTGTTAGTTACATGTGCCTCTGTATTTCACCCTCATACTAAACCTCTTAAGAGTACCCCTCATTGGATGGTCCCTTAAGGCACTTCATCAGCATCAGAACCACCTTTCAATGAACTGGCACAAGTCACTTGAGCAACCTATTACTTGCAATCCTCATTTTAAAAGTGAAAATAAATCCATATCTACTACCTTGTGGCCCCCTATTGCATAATTATAAGATGTATGGTTTCTTACTAACAGAAAACTAGTCTTATTCGCTCATTTTCAAATAGGTCATAAGGTGCCAGATACTTATAGTTTTAAGTATGTGCAGATAAGATTGACTTTACTTCCTTTCTCAGAAATATACCCGAACTGCTTCTCCTGCTACTGAATTGTCTGTAATTCTACAAGTAACTAATCAACTCCACTCTGTTTCCAGCATATATAAGAATCTCCAAGAATTAGATTCTAATTTGCCAACTGGGGCTTGTTATTATTGGACACAGGAATTAGGAGTATCTGCTGACACTGATATATGAGAGAAAGTCTGGCAGACTACCTACAAATTTATTAAGTAGACAGACTTCATTTGGTTCAATTTAATATTATGCATAACCTATATTTTACACTGGTAAAGTTTGTTAAAATTTGTAAATTACTCTCCCGGACTGTGGACAGTGCAAAAGAGCCATCTGTTCCCTTTACTATATTTTATGGACTTGTCCTAAAGCTCAGATTTTGGCAATCCATTAGAGGAATCTTGGATCCTTTATTGGGATTAGATAACTTGTTTACCCTGAATCCTGCTTACTACATTTTTTCCTCCCAGAACACCCAGAGTTAGAAAGGCACACTTGGCTCTAATAGCTGCAACCACCAAGTTGGTTATTATGAGGCACTGGATAGAGGATACACTTCCCTTGTTATTGAATGGTATAGATAGATCCTACTGGCTTTGAAGTTGGAAAGACACATTACATCTATGCAGGATAGGATAAAAGCTTTTCAGACAACTTGGGAAATCTTGAGACCTTGCTTGCCTTATGGAAACCTTAATCACCCTTTTACTGTAATGTACGATGGATTGTTTTGTATTAATTTAGTTGGGTAGTGTTTGGCATAGGGAGAATGGTGGGGAGTTGGGGAGGGAGGTACTAATGTGGGAAGTATGTTTTGCTTTGCTGTGTATTTTATCTTTTATCTTGTATAATACAGTCTCCATGTTATGTACTACAGTTTGAAACTGTGTTGTGGGCTGTGCAAAACTCAATAAAGCTAAAAAAAAAACAGCATTTGTTTTACTTTTTTCACTATGCACCACTCTCAATCTGCAACCACCAGAATGAAATTTGGATGCATCAAGAATTTACCCATAAGACCATGTATGCACATTTTGGGCAAATTTGTTGAAAGGTGCAAAGTTATTAAAGTGCAAAATTGGAGGTTTAATATAGAAAGCACTGCTCAACCCTAACTATAGGGTGCAAGTGCACCTATAATAGTTGTCTATATCTATATCTATATCTATATCTATATCTATATCTATATCTATATCTATATCTATATCTACAGTATATCTATATCTGTATCTGTATGTGTCTGTATCTATATCTATATCTGCCTATCTATATCTATATCTGTCTATCTATCTATATCTATAGCTATATCTATATATATGTCTATATTTGTATCTATATCTATATGTATTTTATTGGTGTGTTGTAGTGCCAGTATAGTTAGGGTTGAGTAAGGTGTCTAATGTTAAATCTCATTTTTCTATCTTAATAACCTTGGCAGTGTTGTATAGAAATAGTTCACAATTTGGCATGCATGGTTTGATGGCAGGGTGTTAAGGCGTGAAATGTTTTGTGATTGTGTCTTGTGGTTTCTGAGATATGGAACTCGATTTTTAATGAAAAGGAACAATTTTTTCCCACATCTAATACATGTTTTTGTGCTCACATACAGCCTAAACAGTACAGAATTTTTTCTGAACCTTTTAGAGTAGAAACAATGTGTGCCAAGGTAATGAAGGTTTGTGAAAAATATTGATCAGTTCCAGAGTTACAAGGATTTTAAGGTTTTTCCAAGCATGCTCAATAGGGTTGCAAGTTAACCCTCTGATACAAACTGAAAATTTTTAGTTTGGAGGTCATTGTTGGTTCATATCACTTAGTTGACACAAACCAAAATCAGTTCTCACAAAACAATTTTTTCCTAGTTTTTGACAACTGCTATCTTGGGTTTCTTAAAAAACAGACATAGAAACCCAAATAAACAGAACCCATTTAGTTAGATTTGGAATATTTTTTGGAATTATGCCCAGAAATATATTTTCTGAGCACCTAAAGATAGTGTTAGCCAGCAGTGAGAGAACCATGTTTGTTTAAAACAACAAAACTTTACTCACTGCTGCAGCTGCAGATGGCAATGTGCTTCTGGCTTGAGTGAACCAGCATTATCCTTCCACTCATGTGCCTCACTGTCAGCTTTCTGTCTATCTATCTTTGTCTGTCTGTCTGTCTATCTATCTGGTATGTGGACCACTGGTTACACCCTGGTACCACTATATTATACCCCTTCCCTTCCAAAGCATCTGAACCCCCCAAGATATAGGTGGAAGCATGAGGGTGCACACCCAGTGTCATCGAAAGAGTATCCCAACACTGGGATGCCCTAGTGTCCCTTACAGTCCAGCTATAAAAAGAAAATGCTGACCCATTGACACAGCTGTTGGATTTCCACTCGATGCTGACAACCTGTGTATAGATGTGAGCCCAGCGTCAGAGAACCAGCCGGGGAGGAGGATTGAGCAACCAATGGACTGCTCTCCTCCTCCTCCAGGGAGAAGGATGGGATAGCACTTGGCATTTGACTGACCAATGGTGGTGGCTGGGGTGTCACACCTGAGGACTGCAGGTTCCAATAGGTGTGCCAGACACTGGTGCATTATGACCTTACATCCTTGCATGACACACCTCCCAATAACAGGGCACAAAACCTGGTTGTGGCATGGAAGACATCTGCCTTCTGCACTGAGCCAAATGCAGCTGTCTGAGGCACTCTGCCACCAGATCTCAATGTGGCACCATTCAAGGAACAGTGCTGTGGGCTCCTGATGGCCCCACCATGGGGATAATCCAGGGAGCACTCTGGTGGCAACAATTAAGTCCTGGGGATGGGGTGAGGTGGGAGGATGATGCACCAAGGGAAAAGCTAGCCAAGGGAAAAAGTTCCTCATTGGTATTTTTATTTTTGTAATAAACCTGCAAAGAAGAAAATGATCCCTGCTGAATGGACCCACCCACAGCCCCACTCTATCCCAACCTGACTTCCACTTAGTAGTCACTACCCCACACCTTCACACACTCTCACTCAACTAAACATGTCCCATGACATAGATCCACTCTCCAAAACAAAAGACATCTTGCTGCTTGAACTGGGGAGTGGATATGAGAAAATAAGGTAAGTCTGGTTAATATATTTCAGTGTATTTTGAAATTTTACTCATAACTTTGTTATTTTTCGATTGTTTTACACCAGATTTTCCACATGGCCTTTTGGAACTTCACCTCATGAAGAAGGTAGGTGAGTTTTTCAAATCCATCCCAAAAGGTTATTTTGTGGAAGCTCTGCAAAATCACCTTTCGGTTGTGATTTGAAATTTTAACCTACTGTATTCATGAGGTGCAGTAATAGAAAAATAGAAACATAGACACTAATGGCAGAAAACTGCCTGAGTTCCCTATTTATTTATTGAATTTTGGTAACCAGTTAAGTCCACTGAGACAATTACAGTCAATTTTTCAGGGTCGACCGGGACTGCAGCAACAAACAAATACAGTACAGTGCAAAAACAAGGAATCCTGTTACCGTAATAAAAAAATTTACATACAGCAGGTAGGTGATAAAAATCATAAAACATACAGAAATATAAAACTAACAGTATATAACAGCTAACAAAATAGATATATTACTTTGGTAATAACATAATTGCAGGTCAGTTTCGAATGAATACTAGCAGCAAAAACTGAATATAACAGCTAACAAATAGATATTTACACTTTGGTAATTACATATTGCAAGTCAGTTTCAGGATGAACAGAAGCAGTTAAATCTGAAGGCAGATAAGTAGTAATCAGTACAGGAGGGGGCTCATTGTTCCTCCAGGTCCTAGCCTCCACTCACCCCTCCATTCTCCTCTCCCATTATGATGCCAAGGGCAACCACTATACACTTCATTCTGTGGCACAATCAAAGGTGTCCGATTTAATGGCACGCATAGCACACACACACTACAAGTAATGCGTAGCAAATAAAATACCTTTAGTAATATAACCAAATGTTTTAAACAAACTGAAATTATACACTGCTGCACCACAACAATCAGCAAAACTGTCAAGAATTACTGAAAATATTACTATCGTACATTAACACAGTTATACAAGAAAATATAACCCAAACAAAAGATTGCCTTTTCTTCCAGTTAATCTATCTACACCACAGATACGCCCTCCCAGAGCACACTTCACAGTACATAGACTGACTGTTCTAAATTAACATTCAAAATCCACACACAAACAATAAACACTGATGATATTAGCACAGGAGGGTTTTCTATAATTGATGTACTAAATTGTGAGTAAAAAATACTTCAAAAAACTTTTTAACAGCTTTTAGAGGATTTGAATCGCATAGTTCTGAGAGAAAACTGTCTCCATCTCCCACTACACATGCATTACACAGAACTGAGGCTGTGCAGAACAACCTAGAGCCCATGTGACCTGCAATCCCATGAAGCACTGCAAAATTCACCTTTGGACCTCAAAACAAAGGCAAAGTGAGGTGAAGTACATTGATTTCAATGTACTTCACCTTAAATATTAGTGAAGTGGTTTGGAGAAGGTAGAATAACATGAAGTCATTGTTTTCAACGGACTTCGCTTTCCCCATTATAACGCAAGTACTCCACTTAGCGTTGGAGTACTTCAGATTCTGAGTTACTCCATGAATCACTTCGCTGAGCCTAATTTCAGCCGCTTCACCCACCACTGCTTTCAAATGCTTTGGGTGTGACCTGAAAATTCCATTGCAGCACTTTATCTGTGACAGGGGGTTCTCAGCTCTTGACCCTAAAACTGTCTTGTCTTGTTAAGCTGGGCACCCAGGATTTTGGGGTGCCCAGTAAATGTATTTTGGTCACAATTAAAAACCAAACACTAGAATCTAGCAAAACAGGTCATGTTCACCTAGGTTCAGGTGTTTTTTAAACATCATTATGCTGTCTTGCACGCATGTGCAAGCAACATTTTGTGGTAGTAGCAATTCAGAGGTGTGTCACTGTTGTGGCAAATGCAGGAATGTTTTAGTGGGTGTGTCCCTCAGCCAACAATTAGCAATCATGCTGGCAATGACAGCAGTTTCAGATAGTGAGAGCCAGGGGTTGAAAGAAATCTGCCGCTTCAGTGAGGTGCAGTTTCCTCATTGGCACATCAGATGACAAGACTCCGTTATGTGCCTTTCCTGGTGAAACATTCCAATAAATATGGTGGCTCCTGCCCGCCCACTAATCTCCACAAAGCCAACACTGGGGATGCCTAATCCACATGTCAGCATGTCCCACCCCAGTTCAATTTTTGCTGACGGGGGCCCACCCTGTCAGCATCATGTCCCCCCCACACACACATTCTCTTTACTGATGGGGCTGCCCAATCCCCATTGGCATCATGTCCCCCCAAACTCATGGCACAGTGGGAGCCCACCCCAGTGTGCCTGAAATCTTTTACCTGTAAATAAAGAAAACAGTCCAGTCCAGTTTCTTTTTTACCGTGAAAAAAATGGTCCCTCATCATCCTGCCACCCTCTTCCCTAATCTGCCCTCTCTCTGCACCCCTTCCCATGCCACCCTTACCCCATACTTACCTCTGGAGGGCTGGTGCTGTGAACTTCTGTGGAGGGGAACATGTCTGAACTCTTCAAAAGTTGACCAGGAACTGAACAAAATGTGATAAGCTTTATAATGGCAGGCAATGGGGGTTACAATGTAGGTGGATATCTCAGCCATTTTGGGAATTTTGGTACCAGATTTTCAACATGGGGTTCTTGGGACCCCACCTCATGAACACATGCACTGTCATCTCATTTCTCTGTCCCAAAAGGTGATTTTGTGATCACTGCATGGAATCACTTTATGGGACTGATTAATGAAATGACAGTGTCACTGTTCATGGTGTGAATTAAGCCATGTTGCAAAATGATTGTGCAGTTTCCACAGGCTTGTAACTTTGACAATTTTTATATTTTCACTCCATATTTTCAACATTGCCATTTTTCACACCTTCTTATGAACAGTACAGCTGTCATTTTTTGCATCCTGCCGAAATGTGTTTTGCACCTGTGGTGCACAATGGCACGGTCGCTGTGGGAAAACAACTTTCAGGACAGGTTAACAAATCACAGTGTCACTGCTCATGAGGGGAGGTCCCAAAATGCCTATGTTGAAAATGTGATTAAAAATCCCAAAATAATTGAGTTATGGCGGCATTGCACAGTTTCTATGCATGCTCGTGACTTCACCAATTTTCATATTTTCACTCTAGATGTTAAACATTACCATTGTTTACACCTCCTCATGAACAGTACAGTTGTCATTTTCACATCTGTCTGAAATGTGTTTCATACCTGTGGTGCCAAATGGCACAGTCACTGTGCAAAATCACGTGTCGGCTAACAAACTGGTAGTGTCACTCTTCATGAGGTGGGGTCACAAAAAGCACATGTTGAAAATTTGGAATGAAATTACCAACAAATGCCCATGGTGTTAGGGTTTCCAACATAACGCCCACCCTGAAGAGGCTGAAAGGTGTCAGGGTCTGACTTGGGATTGTTGACTGTAATGCTCACACCATTCCACCCCCACCCCACCCTGCAGCCAGTGACAGGTATCGGTGTGCCTTGGAGTCTTCAGCCCCAAAGTTCCTCCATTCTCCTATACTGCACCCATCTCGTGTATTTTCTATGGAAAGGGTGAGCATAAGGCCCAAAGACCCCAAGGCACACCGCAGCACTTGTCAGTGTCTGCAGGGTAGAGTGAGGTAAAATGGCATGAACGTTATGGCTGATGACCCAAAGGGCACACCCCAATGTCTGTCAGTCTCTGCAGGGTGGGGTGAGTTGGTGTCAGTTCAACACTTCACTGTCATTCCTATTATGCATCTCTCTAACTCCTGCACTATCAATGCCAATGCTAGCAAGACAACATTTGGCTTTGACAAATACTTGTTTTTCTATACTTTTCATGTTTTTGTTTAAAATAGGGTTACCACCTGTTTGGAGTTCCACAGGATAGTCCTGATTTTGGCAGCTGTGTCCTGCAAAAAACATGAAAATACTAGTCCTGACTTTTTAGTAGAAAAATATTTTATAACTTTCCACTAAAGCTTGTAGAAAACGAAAGTACCTTAACTAAAATACATTAAAATGATATGAAACCATAGAAGCAACCAATAAACTACAATACTTAGCCTTAATTCTGATTATATAGAGAAAAGAAGTCTGTTGCACTGGTCGGGGCTATGTACTGTCCTGCGAAAAATCATGTTTCATTAAGAAATGTCCCACTTTGGGCTTCTTAAAGGTGGTAACCCTAGTTTAAGAGGAAAAAAAAGATGACAGCCATTGCGCCTAAATTTTTCTCATGACCCAAAAGACACTAATTGTGTGAAAGCAAAATGCTTGCAAAATTAAAATGTTAATGTTGTATCGGAGGGTTATCTAAAACCCTACTGGGCATGCTCAGAAAAAGACAACTTTAAATCCTTATAACTCTGGAACAAATTAATATTTTTCATGAACCCTTCAAAAGGCACTACATAGGATTCAGATAATGTTTTAAGGATTAACAAAGATTAAATATTTTTTCTTGAGTGTTTGCATTTTATGAGCACAAACTCAATAGGTGACTGTTGGTTTAAAAAGATACCCATGTGAATGCAGGAAACTGTATAGAAGGGTTGCACTCTAACATCTGTTAGTGTGATATGTTAGGTAATCAGACTCTGCCATATGTGTTTTGGGAAGTTGTACTGGTGAGTAATTGAAAAGTTATGTTTTCATGATTTTGATCAGTAAAGTAGTTTTACGGTACAACATATTGGTTATCGTGTCTCCTGTCATACTGATGGGGAGGTGAGTACTAATTCTGAAAAACTCTGGTCTCATTTTTCATGTATTGTACACAATTTTAAATTGCACTTTTCAATTTTGGCATTCTAGTGTAATAATTTATAATAATTTTTGATATTAGCACCCTTTGTTTCCAATTATGGTCTAAGTGTTCTGTGTAAAGGAGCTGGGGATTTAATTGTCAGTTTTCAAAGGAAGAGGGAACTTGTCCCTATAAAATACAAATCAATTTAGTATGCACATGTACACTTTGAGGATTTTAATGATCATGAGCTGAGTCTTTCCTTCCTCTAGTAAGACTCTGTAGAGAACTCAAAGTGTAACGATCTTCTTTGCTGCCATTTTAATGCTTTACTGGTTGTCTACATACAGTATTGTGTCTTCATCACTTCTAAGACATATTTATTTAAACAGGCTTTTAATATCTGAAAATTTTGAATTTGGAAGTTTTTAATTGATGCTGTTGTGTATGTTTTATGAGATTTTACTGAACTCTTTTAAATGTTGTATGTAAAGCACTTTGGTACCTGAATTGCATTATATAAATAAAATTATTATTACTATCAATAATAGTAACATGTAAAGCGATCACTAATAATATATGACATGATATGCAGTTATGATGTAATAACCACATGCCACAGGCGCATTGTGACTAGTCAAGAAGAATGTTTCATTGTTACAGTATAACTGCACACCACAGAACTTATAATCATCCTTACAAAATTGGTATGATCATAATTTACTGTAGTTTGTATCCTACAGTATATGTAATAAAAATGGGTTTTAAATGAAAAATCCTTCCTTTTAAAATGTAGTCCCTGGCTTGTTTAGGAGGAAAGTATGCCAGACTGTTTTTATGCCTTCTATCCCTGCCAGTGTATGCATGTGAATGTAATAGTATGAAATACCTCCACCCTGCTTCCCAGCTGCCACAAACCCTTGTTCCATCTGTGCCTTTTGAAAAACAATTTCTGAGACACTCACTTGTATGAGTTTTAGATCCCCTATGAAGGCTGTTTTTATCTAGCATTCTTTTCTTGTGAAATACAGTTGCATAAAATACCCCACCCTGCATCACAGCTGTCAAACAATGTTCCTATTTCATGCGTACCTTAGAAAAATGATTATTTTCTGAGCTGCTGTCTCATATAAGTTTTGCAGGTCGTCAGTGGCTCAGAGGGCTGATGTGCATGAGTGCTTCCATAATCGCATTCGTGGGCATTCATGCACACATCTTTATGAACTCGCTGAGCCACTGAATGTAAATAAAGTGGTATGGAGTTGGGGGCTCAGAAAATAATCATCCTGAAAGGTAAAGAGGAACATGGAGGGTTTTGCCAGCTGTGCATTAAGGTGGGAATAATGTTTAACACTTCTGTTGACATGCTCAAAACACTGTAACAAGCAAACTGCTGGAACAAAATGAAAAGCCAAACCCCATGTCCCTGCCATTGCAGGATAATGCAAGTAAGGTAAACTGCTGATCCAGTAAAACAGAGAAAGCCCTCACCAACCAATTCTATTCACTCAGCTGATGATATCCTCTCAGGGTCGAACAATGAAAGCTGTTTTGTTTTACATGGTTGTTTCCTACAGTATGTTGTGGGAGAAAATGGTTATCAGTCCTTCTTGTACTTCTGTGGAGAGCAGACACATATGTAATGTGGGAAAATGTGCAGAACTGAAAAGTTCATTACAAAATGACTATATCCCTTGTGACTCTTCTGGGCCAATGACACTAGGATTTTCCAACCTATTTTGTAAAGTAATTCAAGGTCAGCAGGGTTTATAGGTTTATCATGTCCACCCTACTGCTTCAGAAGCAGAGATGAAATGAGTATGCTGTGCAGACACTGACAATGCATGCATCTCTTCATGTATGTAGTTTTGCAATACACGTTTGTGACTGCTGCACGGAAGAGTGCACCCATTTATTTGGATTAAATTCAGTTGAGGGCTACATGTTTTGAGATTTTCTACATTGTCATGTCCTGAGCATTTGTTTTATTTTCATTGGTAGAGGAGTGCTGGTTGATTTGATAGAAGTTTAACACTAGCAAGCCAAGATATTTGCCAAATATGTTTTATTAGCTTTATCTACAAGTTACATCAGATTGAAAATATTGTAAATGTGGGCTGTGCAGACGTATTTGGACACTGTCTAAACTTATACAACATAGGTGAGTGCCACACCTTACAAATCAGAGATTGATTATGGCCAGTGACAAATTCTAAATGAAGATTAATCATTTGTCTGAGTATTGGGGTCATAAACACTGTTCATCTCTGTTTCAATAGGCCATAAAGGAACTTATAACCAATGGGGAAGCAGCTTGCACAATGCCTGATGACATCACAATGGCCTCTGCCACAATCACAATAGTGTGGTGGAACCAAACAGAAACAGATACAGTTTTATAGAATGAAATTATTTAAAATAAATTGAATAAATTAGGCACACAGTGGCGAACTCAAAATATGCAAGTTAGCATCCCTGTAAGGGGAGGACTTAAGTTTCTCATTTGGGCTCTGCTGCTGATTAGTTATTGTCTTCCCTCACTCATGAGAATAAATGGTATATTGTGGGCCAAGTCATTTTGCATCCCATACAGTGTTTTCCAATCTATATAGCTCAGATGATAGATTTGGACAGTACACCATCTGCTCCAGATCTGTGGATATTTCCATTATCCAGACCATCCAACCTGAGTAAGCAGTATCTGCACACAAACCTACATAGAAGTATGTTCTTTGAAAAATCACATTAAAGACAAGAACACATGTCAGTACATAAAGGGTTCTCATTTATGAACAATAAAGGACAAAGCTGAAGGTTCCAGCGTTAATTTTCTCCAACATGATAAACCTAGTAATGATAGCAAGATATTTTTATATACTGTTATTCCACAATGCTGACAACACTTGTCACATATGTTTGGAGCATGCCAGCATACCATGTGAATGGTGCACTGCCAGGCCCAAATGCATATGGGTGTCACATGTCTTGTGTTTGTGGTCACAAACTCCATTTGCAACTAACATCTGGCAGCTCATATTTCCACTGCAACCTAGTTGCAGGGAAACTTCTCCTGCAGTGACAAATTAGGCCCTTTGTACATGCAGTTTTACGGAGTGGCAGTACTGGAGCTTCTGTGTGCACAAACAAATGAGAGGTGACTATAAGGATTCCCCAGCTGAAGCCAACAATAGCAACAGTATTTAAAACAAAAGCCAGCTCACAGCCATGGAACTGTAAAATGACCCAAACGTGGTCGCAGGATAAGAAGCAGCAGATTTATTAAGAATAAAGCAGCACTCAGCACTGCTGACTACTGCCAAATATTTTGCACGACGCAAATGTGTTTTCTGAAGGTGAAATCACATACCACAAGGCATTCTTTTTATAATGGTAAAGTCTTAAAGTGACATTGACATAGAAAAGTGCAAACCCTTTAGTCATAAAGTGCCATATAGTGCAAATTGTGACCAATAATAAATGCATACCATCATTAATATAAAACTATCCTCACCAGAATATAATGTCCTAATCAAAGAAACATAAAAAACAGAGGAGGAAAGGTGAAAAAGTGGGTAGGGTGAGGGAGGGGAAAGGGCAGACTGCAACAGACACATAGGAAATAAGAGGAGGCAAGCAAGCTAGGAAAAACATTCAATCAAAATACAATGTGGTAGGGATGGGCAGGTTGGCTGTGACTAGGTTCTGATTCCGACTCTGATTTTTTCAAAAGGTTCTGATTTACTTTGATGATTTGCCAACCTGTTTTAGTTTATCTGATTATGAGACATGCATCACTATTATTCTTTAGATCCCTTTGTTAAAAAAAATAAAATGTATGTGGGTCCACCTGAGCAGCGGTTAGAATTCCATGTGCAATGCCAACAACCTGGGTTTGGAAATGGACCAGGGAGTTGGAGGGCTGGCCAGGGAGAAGGATTGAGTGTCCTGGGGCCTGCTGTTCTTTTCTGGGTGGAGGAGGAAAGAGTGTCCGGTGCTTTATGGACCCCTGGTGTAGGCTGGGGGCACCACTGTGACTGCCACCAGTACATCGGGGGCGGGTGGGCACTGGACATCATTACATATCCCCTGCCCCGGGCAGCAACAAAGCAGCAAAAAAATGTTGTCCCTCCAGCATGATGTGTCCATTCCACTCCACCATCCACTGCCTACTATGCCAGCTGGGGGTTCTTGCTCTCATGGCCCCAACCAGGAGGGTAATCTGGGGCTTGCCCACAATGTCCATTGGGAGTGGAAGCCCCTCAGTATCCACCGGGGGTAAGCCTGGGCATGGGGGAGATGGGTCTGATGATCTGAGAGAGGGTCAGACCAAAAATATTAAATAAAATAAATAAATAAATAAAATGTAACCTTTAAAAAAAAATGCAGTCTTTATTTTCATGTCATTGTTCAAGGTCAGCAAGCAGCCAACAGCAATAAAATAAATTGGCTGTTATTTTTGCCAGTCCTGTGTGTCAGCCACCACATGACATTCACAGGAAATAGTGGGCTGAATTCCCAAAACTCTTGAAAATCCTGCAGTTAAGGAACAAACTTGGCGCAAGTAGGTTGCCACTTGAGGAGCCACAATTTTTCCTGCAGCTATAGTATTCTCAAAATGAAGCCAGTTTGCATCAGCTCCATGATTTATGACATCTTGTGGATGGTGTTGCTGTGGAAATCCTTGCAGCTACAGAAAATGTTATGTCCAGTAGGACCAACAATAACATTTTCCACAGCTGCTGAGGATATGAATAGCAATCTTTGCAGCTGCAGAGATTTCGGTCTGCAACTGAAGTTGCAGTGAGGGATTTAGACCCCAAAACACTTGTGAATCCAGCCCAGCATATGCAACTCATTTGGGGCTTTGGAGTGAAAAGAAGCAGTGTGTCAAATGTTGAAAGAGAGAAACAGAACAACAAATTCAACAGCAGAGAGACAACAGCAGAGTGCACATAGACCTACAATGAGTCTGGCATGTTGGTGGGAGACATAGCTGACATGAGCAAGAATATGTGATGGGACCCCAGCCATCACTCCTGCCCTTTGACTTGAGATTTTTTTTGTTTGTAATTATTTTTCTTGCTTACTTGATGTTATAGCAAGCAACATGGGCCCCAAACTATCCCACACACTTCGCCTGATTGGCCAATTATTTTTTTTATCACTTGTGCTTAACTTCCTTTTTGTTTTTAATCTAGTTGACATTCCCCCCTCAGCATTGCAATTTTTTGTACAGCTGCTTGATCCCAACCACCACCTGCTCCTGCCATGAAGCCCATGTGCCAGTACCCAGCCCCATTGCCCCCACCCCGTCATCAAGCTACTGGGGATCTGCACAGTACCCTCTGCCCTGTCTCTCAGCCTCTTCACCATCATTATTGTCAGTAGATTATTTCATCACAGATATTTGTCCCTTGCTCAGGACTGCTGCACAGCTGAATGGTTGTATGTGCTCTTTGCAAATGCCTTTTAGTGATGTTGTCCTGACTTGGCCCCTCACTTCCCCTGCTGACTTCCTGATTACAAAAGTGCAGATAGCAACACATTAATTTTTGGGACTTACATGAAAATAGCTCACACAACCGAGGTGGAACATTTTGTCATCATGCCGGAACTGCAACAATTTTGGTGGCAGTTGTTTCTAACCCTCATTCATGCACACTGTGGCTGTCCCCAGAAGAGCTACCATGACTATTTATTATTTTTCCACTGCTGTCTGTGGCTACTGGTGGTGCTTAGAGATGCAGTGAATTTAAATTCTGCCAGCGAAGTGCCTGCAAAGTGGGCACTTCATGTTGTCCCTCTCTGCTTGCAAGTGGCCAATGCAAAAGGCTCACTTCACCTTGTAATTATTACTTCCCATTGTCATTCCGCCTTAACGCGGAAGTAATGTGAAGTAACAACAATATTGGCAGCCCTTCACACACGGTCACCAAAATTAATGTTCATCCCCAAAATGCTCATGTCTTGTGTCCAGAAAACTCCCCAGTGCTGATGAAGTGTAATGAGAGCACAAGAAATGCAAAGTCTCCCAAAATTAATGGCACACTCAGACGTCATGTGTGCAGTAGTCACACACAGTCCCTTAGAATTAATGTGCAATTAATGTGCATCCCCAAATGCTACTGTCTTGTGTCCATAAAACTCCTCAGTGCTGACAAAATGAAATGAGAGCATAACAAGAAATGCAAAGTCTCCCAGAATTAATGGCTCACTCAGTCATGTGTAGTGGTCACACACAGTCACCAGAATTAATGTGCATCCCCAAAATGCTACTGTCTTGTGTCCAGAAAATTCCCCAGTGCTGATGAAGTGAAATGAGAGCATAACAAGAAAGGTAAAGTCTCCTAGAATTAATGGTGCACTCTGTCATGTGTCCAGTGGTCATACACAGTCACCAGAATTAATGTGCGTCCCAAAAATACTACTGTCTAAATCAAATCAAATTTATTTAAAAAGACGCCCAATCCCGAAGGCTCTGGGCGCCACACAAAATCTGTACAGTGTGTCATACTGTATGTATTTCAATTAAAATATCATACAAATATAAAATATATAAAACTCAGTCTCCAAATGCTTGCATAAATAAAAAGTCTTCAGACGACTCTTAAAGGCCTCTATAGTGGGAGCCTCTCTCACTACAACTGGCAGTGAGTTCCAGAAAGCCGGAGCAGCAACTCCAAGCGAACGATCCCCTGCAGATTTTAACCTAGCTCTCCTATCTATATGTCCAGAAAATTCCCCAGTGCTGACAAAGTGAAATGAGAGCGTAACAAGAAATGCCAAGTCTCCCAGAATTAATGGTATACTACAAATGCACAGACAGATTAAGATTGTGCTGCACACTTAAGAGATCCAGATGCAAAGGCACAACACCTAACCAGTGCTCACAAGTCACAAATCCAAATCTGGAAAGAATACCTTTTGTCAGTTGGAGTGTGGTGGGGTAGTGCACGGCAGTAACAGTCCACTACCAGTAAAGGTACCACAAAGCAGTATAAAAAATTCATGCAGGTGCAGGGGATAGCAGGTTCACACTGCTGCAAGTACTCTGTGGCACAATAAAAGCTGTCTGATTTAATGGCATGCATTGCACACACACTCACACACACTACAAGTAATGTGTAGCAAATTGAAAACCTTTAGTAATATAACCAAATATT
This sequence comes from Neoceratodus forsteri, assembly GCA_016271365.2. Lineage (NCBI taxonomy): Eukaryota > Metazoa > Chordata > Ceratodontiformes > Ceratodontidae > Neoceratodus > Neoceratodus forsteri. The sequence goes on along the minus strand of CM057456.1, from coordinate 1,630,898,570 downwards.
TTAAACAAACTGAAATTATACACTGCTGCACCACAACAATCAACAAAAAGTCAAGAATTACTGAAAATATTACTGTGTGTGCATTAATGCAGTTATACAAGAAAAATATAACCAAAACAGAAAGAATGCCTTTTCTCCCAGTTAATCTACCTACACCACAGATCGTGCCTCCACCAAAGCACACTTCTACACAGACTGACTGTTCTAAATTAACATTCAAAATCCACACACAAACAATAAACACTCGATGATATTTACACAGGAGGGTTTTCTATATTCGATGTACTAAATTGTGAGCAAAATAAATTGCTCAAAATACTTTTAACAGCTTTTAGAGGATTTGAATAGCAGAGTTCTGAGAGAAAACTGTCTCCATCTCCACTACACACATTACACAGAACTGAGGCTGTGCAGAACAATCTAGAGCCCATGTGACCTGCAATCCCATAAAGCACTGCAAAATTTGCCTTTGGAGCTCAAAAACAAGTCAAGTGAGGCAAAGTACTTTGATTTCAATGTACTTCACCTTAAAACTGGTGCAGAAGTGGTTTGTGGAAGGCAGAATAATGCAAAAGTCATTGTTTCCAATGGACTTCGTGTTCCCCATTATGACATGAAGTACTCCGGCCGTGTTGCAGAGTAGCCAGCGGATTCCGGTGTTACTCTGCAAATCCTTTGCAGAGCAAATTTATTACATAAGCCTACCACTAGTGGTGCTTGCTGTATGTGTTTTTCCTTTTGTGTGGGAAACCCAGGTGGCATCCGTTACCTCTTCAGTCTCATATTCTGATTCATCACATTTGGAAGAGCATAACTGTGATACATCATGATTGTGATCTTGTTGTCATACATTTGCAACCTCTTCTTCATCAGAGGCACTGTTTTCTGATGAAGAAGCCTGATGCTACATGAGTGGCATATCATGGAGTGCCACATCTAGTACATCTAGTAGTACTAGTTTCAGCCTTTTCTTTAATCTTTAACTTTCTAGGGCTAAGTGTTTTGGCTACCTGTTTTTGTGTTTTACTTTTTATCTGATTTTTTCTGGCAATGTTGACAGTGCTGCATTACTTTGCTCATGGGATTTACCAACATTCTTTTCTTTTTCTGATTGAGCTACTTCATCTTTTTGGTTGTGTTACTTCATTTTTTCTGAATTTGTTTTTGGAAATATTTTATTGTTATATGTACCAGTTTCAGCCATACTGCTGGTGTTGGCCAAATGTTCATTTCCATAACAGACTGATTCTGAATCCATTTTTGGGGTCCAACTTGCTTACTTAGCAGTTTTAGTTCAGATGCAGAGATGGGCAACACAGAGTCTGAGACATGACACCCCCTCTCAAAATCACGTGAGGCACTATATGAGATAGCAGTAGTTCAAGCACAGAGGTGGGCAACACAGAGTCTGAGACATGAAGCCCCTCAAAATATGTGAGGCACCATATAACCTAGTAGTAGTTTAGGCACAGAGATGGGCAAAACAGATTCTGAGATGTGACCTCTTCCACTTCACAATCCATATGGTATTATGACCTACAGTATCAGTAATTCAGGCACAGAGATGGACAACACAGAGTCTACACTGTGGCACTATGACCTAGTGGTGGTTCAGGCACATAGATGGGCAACACAGAGTCTATGGCAGTATGACCTTTCAGGGCAGCATAGTGATGGACAACACAGAGTCTATGGCAGAATTAACTTTCTGGGCAGCAAGAGATGGGCAACACAGAGTCTGAGATGGCACCCCTCTCAAAATATGTGAGACACTATATGAGGTAGCAGTAGTTCAGACACAGAGGTGGGCAACACAGAGTCTGAGACATGAGCCCCCTCAAAATACGTGAGGTACCATATAACCTAGTAGTAGTTCAGGCACAGAGATGGGCAAAACAAAACTAAATAAATAAATAAATAAAACTGAGTCTGAGATATGACCTCTCCCTTCACAATCCATATGGCATTATGACCTATAGTATCAGTAATTCATAGATACATAGATACATAGACATAGATACATAGACAGTGTCGGCAGATAAGGGCCTATGGCCCACCCAGTCTGCCCATTTGAACCTTATAAGTTCAGTTTGTTTTCCTAGAAGTCTGTGCCCTTACCTCTGACCTCTAGAATTCCTTTATGTCTATCCCATAGATTCTTAAATCCGTGATTGTTTCAGCCCCCACCACTTCCTCTGGCAAGGTGTTCCACTTGTCCACCACCCATTCTGTGAAGAAATTCTTTTCATGTTTCCTCTGAATCGTCCTCCTCCAACTTCATCCCATGCCCTCTAGTCCTGGAACATCTTTTTCACTTAAGAATAGTGTTTTCCTGCACCCTGTTCCTCCCTGATATACTTGTATGTCTCTATCATATCCCTCTCCCTCCTCTCCTCCAGGAGTACATGTTCAGTTCCTTCAACCTGTCTTCATAGGACTTGTGATGCAATCCATGCATCATCTTTGTTGCCCTCCTCTGAACCTTCTCTACCCTGTCTATGTCCTTACGTAGGTATGGTCTCCAGAACTGTACACTGTACTCAGGTGGGGCCTCACTAGTGTCTTGTATAGCGGAATTATGACCTCCCTTTTCCTGTTGGTGATGCCCTGCCTATACATCCCAGCATCCTATTTGCTTTACCTGCTGCCTTGTCACACTGTTTCATCTTGAGGTCATCAGAATGACAACCCCAAGATCCCTTTCCTGCTTGGTACATGCTATATCCTCACCCCCAACTGATATATTGCGCCACGGTTTTGTGCCCCATATGCATTATCTTGCACTTCTTTGCATTGAATTTCAACTGCCAAACCCTGACCATTCTTCAAGTTTCTGCAGGTCGCTTTCATTCTGTCTACACCCTCTGGGGTGTCTACTCTGTTACAGAGCTTTGTGTCATCAGTGAACAGTGAAATTCTGCCTTCTACATCCTGCTAATGTCACTGATGAAGATGTTGAATAGGACCGGTCCCAGCACTGATCCCTTCGGTACCCACTGGTCACTCTTCCCTCTGTGGAGTGACAGCCATTCACCACCACCCTCTGTGTCCTGCCACCCAGCCAGTTACCTACCCACCACACTACTGTCCTGCCTACACCCATATTCCCCAGTTTGTGTAATAGTCTTCTATGTGGCACAGTGTCAAAGGCCTTGCTGAAGTCAGATAGGCCATGTCCACTGCCCTCCCTGATCCACCTCCCTAGTCACCCAGTCAAAAATTCAACTAGGTTGGTCTGACATGACCTCCCCTGGTGAAACCATGCTGCCTTGGGTCCTGTAGTCCATTGATAACCAGATGTTCCACCAATCTCTCCTTCAGTAGTGTTTCCATGATCTTCCCCACTACCGAGGTGAGGCTGACTGGTCTGTAGTTCCTGCTCTCTCTTTGTTCCCACTTTTGTATAAGGGGACTACATCTGCTGTCCTCCAGTCTTTGGGTACCTCCCTGTTTCCAGTGATTGGCTAAACAGGATAGCCAGAGGTTCAGCCACCACCTCTCTTAGTTCTTTAAGGACCCCATGGGTGTACCCGTCTGGCTCCATTGCTTTATCAACTCTTATTACTTCCAGTTCCTTCAGGACCCTTTCTCATGTAAAGGGACTTGTGTCCATTTCTGCACCATTCTCACCTTGTACTCCTTCAGACCCATTACCCTCCTCTTCCTCAGTAAAGACTGATCAGAAATACCTGTTCAATATGTCAGCTTTACTGTTGTCATCCTCCAGCTGCTCCCATCCTCCCCTTCAGTCTCACTATCCCTCCCTTTGTCTTTCTTTTTTCACTTATGTACCTGTAAAAGGTTTTGTCCCTCTACCCACTGATTTTGCAATGTGTTCTTCTGTCTGAGCTTTGGCTTCCTTACTGACCTCCTGCCTCCCTTTGCTTCTCCTGGTACTTCTCCTATCCCTTCTGCCTGTGTCTTTTGTATTGCCTGAATGCAATCTTTTGCTTCCTTTCTTTGATACCTCTTTGGCACAGAGATGGGCAACACAGAGCCTACACTATGGCATTATGACCTAGTTGTAGTTCAGGCACATAGATGGGCAACACAAGTCTATGGCAGTATGACCTTTCAGGGCAGCATAATGATGGACAACACAGAACCTATGGCAGAATGAACTTTCTGAGCAGCAAGAGATGGGCAACACAGAGTCTGAGATGTGGGTGAAACCATCCTTCATATCTGTATGGCATTATAAGCCCTTAAAATTACTGAGGCACTATGGCCTTCAGACAGATTCCTCCTGTCCTGTCTGACTCTGCTCCCTTTAATTTTTAATTTTTAATTTTCTGCACTGCGTGTTGCCTACTGTTGAATTTAATGATCACTCTCGCTCTCTTTCCCTTCCTCTCTCTCTCTCTGGCTAACAAAATGGGCTTACTTTCATTTCTTTTTACTGAGGCGTCTGCAATGTCTGCACTCTGCTGCTGTCTGCACTGCACTCTGCTGTTGAATTTTTGGTCTCTGTCTCTCTACTCTCCATCTCTCTTTCTAACGAAAAAAAAATATTTTTTCTTACAGTGTACTCTGCAGTCTGCTACAACATCTGTACTCTGCTGTTTGTTGTCTGCTGTTGAATTCATTGGTCTCTTAGTCTCTACTCTCCTCTCTATTTATAAATCATATTTTAGTGAAACTATGCGATCTAGAGTTTCATATGCCTCATATTGGCACTAGATACTGTCTTTATTTAGCTGTTGCAGATGATGTAGTTTTATTATCTACCAGTTTACTAGGAATTAAAAGAATTTCTCAAACATTCCTCTAGAGTGTGATAAAGTAAATCTTAAGATAAACTACAATAAAACTAAAGCAATGATTAAATTGTGAAAAGCTTTTGTTACCTTGATATTGTAGTTGCTGATAACTTATCTTGGGGAAGCGCTTAAAGATTTGGAAATGAAAACATAAAATAACACCTTTCTGTTATTATCAAATTTGCACATACATATGGTGGGATTTCACTGAAAGGATCCCTAAGAGTACTAAATGCAAAATAAGAAGCCAAATTCTATATGGAGCCAAAATTTGGGACCTGGGAGTTAAACCTACAATAGAAACATTATTAAACAATTATTACAAGAAATGATTGGGTTTGCCCCAAGGAGCACCTTCAGCTCTTGTTAGAGCAGAAATGGGTAAAATTTCTCTAGAATGTCTCATTCAGGAGAGAATAGTTCTGTATTGGTGTAAGGCATATACAATGGAAGAAAACAGGCTGCTGCATGTGTGTTAAAGAAGCTATTAAATACCTAAAGGAGAAAATATATTTTCCAAGTATACTGATAATTGAAAACATTGTGAAACCTTATGATCTGTTCCAATACCTTGTGGAGATTTTTATAAGTGTCCATATGAAATCTCTGTAGCAATGAAAGATCACTGGAGATCCATCTTTAGACAACAATATATGGAGTTATCTTCTCAGCTAAAGATAAGTGAATGGCTCTTACTTAATAAAAATCTGTTTTAGATCTGAAAATTACTTGAATTTGATTGATAATCCACAATGCAGGAAGTTGCTCATTAAGTTTAGGATTGAATACCATGAAAGTCAGAGGTTCAACTACTGGCTTCACAATAAAAAGACTAGTAGAGATTGTAAATACAAAAATGGAGAAGATTATGTGGTCCATTTATTAGTTACTGAGTGTCAAGCGCATTTGGGGCCTCTGAGGCTGGGAGATCACAGGGCTGTGGGTTCAGTTCCCATGGCTCTGATGCAGTTTCAACCCTCCATGGACTGGGATGACTCGACTGTGGCTGGGAAAACTAAGTCTTTCATGGCTTGACCTGAATTACTGAGTAGACCTGGTTTGGAAGTGCAGTGCTGCCCAGAACAACACTCTTATCACCAGTACTGCATGGAAAAGGCACAGCAGGGTGCAGAAAGGTGCAGAAAATTTAAAAAAAGTTTTTTCCCAATCTCTGATGAAGATTCTCGAGTCCTGGACTGTCACATAACTGACAATGCCAAACACTTGCAATTCTGAGGCACTGAAGAGGAGCCAACCAATGAGTGTCTCTGTTCTGTGATTGACATGTTCTAGCCAATCCTCTGTGTTAACCATTACAGGACATCCCTAGGAAACTGAGTGTCAAGCGCATTTGGGGCTGCTTTGCATTCAACGGAGACAGGTGTCTGTGTGTGTGTGTGTGTGTGTGTGTAGAGAGACCTCAAAAAACTGTGAAAATGTTTTTCATTTTGTTAGAGAGTAGCTAGAGAGAGGAGCATAGTAGTAGTATGTCTTTATTGATAGACAATTTTTGTCATTACAATGATAAATTACAAATAAACATCCATAGTCAATTTAAAACATTGAAAAATATCAAAATTCCATCATTAACATCATTAACATTTCTGCCTCAATTTTTATGTTACATAAAGTTGACAATACAATTTTGGCAGTTTCTGTCTTAAACATATCATAAAACCAGTATTTCAACATTCATATTACTATTATACAATAAATATCATACAGCAGAACAATGCCGTCTTATGTACTTCCATCATTTTACAATGTGCAACTTTTGTAGCTAACAATCCTCAAAAATGAGACTACTGATTCCAATATTGTTTTGAACTAGAATACAATAAATACAGTATGTTGCCATATCATATAGTGCTGTGTTTAAAGAGGCCAGTATATCCCCAATAATTTTGTATCTAATTTATTATATAAGGGATATGTTTGTTTGTTTGCTTGTTGAATTTTGTTGACCCGGTAAGCCCACTGGGCCTAGAAGTCCCTTTTCAGGGGTGATGGGGGATACAGATGAAAGCCAACTGACTTTGAACCAGATTAAGCTGTTGGTGGTATTTTTGGTGAATGAGGAGATTTGGTCAGGACACCAGGAAATCCCCTACTCGGCTGCTGCTTAGTGGCGGTGGGGTCCTGCTGGCGTCAGTCTGCATCATGGCAGACAATTTGGAGCGCTGCTACTAGATGGAGGTCGGAGACAGTGCGGTATCTGAAATATTGCAAAAGTTGTTTTGGAGGATGGTTTGGGCTTACCTACGACCGCTATGACGCTAGAAACAGCATTGGAGAAAGGTTCTACCTTACGGAGTTGGCTAGTGATATTCCAGCATTGGAGAGCATATCCACTGCAGAGTTTGCCCTGATTCTGATTTACTTTCTATTTCGACGCCTGCTGTTTGCGTCAGTTCATCGTTATCAGTCAAACAGATACTTTAAAGGAACTGCCTGCTCAGGGAACGTTTCTTGGGGAAGACTTTAGTGGATGGACATGAGCGTCACAAGCTGTCTGACGCAGTTTGGGCTTCGGAATACAACACAGGATGACTTTCTGAAGGATTGGTCAGAATCTGCAGCATTAACTGACTCTGGCTGGAAACAAACTGTGTCGGGTCAATGGATTCCGGATTTTCATGAACTTCGTCTTCTGCTACTCCTCCTTCGTCTATGCATGCCACCAACCTTCAGTCCTGAGCTCAGGTACAGACTTTGTGCACACTGACTCTGCTAATGCTAGTAAAAGGTTGTTGAGGGTGGGGAGAGTGATTTGGCTTTTCTAAGCCGAGCACCTCCACGGCTGAGGTTATCAATAGTCCAAAAATCAGGAAGGAGCTCAATTGCACAATAATATGGAATCTGATTCTCAATTTCATGGGAAGAAGCTTCCCATGTCAGAGTTGTTTAAAATAAATTGGAGCAAGCTCACGTCGCAACGCAGTGCTGCTAAGATATAAAGGGGTCTTCTGGAACACCCGATAGATATTATGTTTAAACAGCTCTTAAAACATTCTCTGAGGTTTCTTTCCACGAAGTGTATGCCTAATACATATTTCAGGAAAGACTCCTTTGATGTGAGTTTTCAAACTAATCTACATCTAGAGAGGTTTTGGGAACATATGCTTTGCTTAAAATACCCTTTATGGTCTCCTTTTTGTCATTCCACTTACCAGGCCTCAGGTTCGTTTTGTCACCATTATGTTTGAATGAAGGGTAAATGTAGTGACATATATCACTGGCTTCAGTCTAAATGTGATATATTAGGTCCCCTGAGGCATTACTTGATACTGAGGGTATTTGGACAGGGGCTGGAAATTTAGGTGAAACTTTTCCAGGTCAATTCTGACATTGTGCACCTCCCCAATAGTTTTTTTCTGGGTAAGGATAGGGGAGTCTGTTTTTATGGGGACAACCTAGAGCCTGCTCTAAATGTGGAGCTCGGACTCATCTAGTAGTGTATGTGATGTGTTGAAATGTCCCTTATATGGGGGGTTTGGCCCTCCATAGATATGTGTACTAACATATTTCAATCAAGCGTATGTATGAAAGAGTCATCTTTCATCAGTGTCCTTGGGCAAGACATAATTGTACAGAAGGCTGGGATCAAGATGATTTATTCACAAAGCCCAAACTAAAGAAGGGGCTCTCTTGGGACTAACCCCAATATACCTATTATTCCTGTTCCTCAGGTATCCGAGCAGGTTAGCTGACTCTCTAGTAAAGCGGAGGAAAGGATTGCAGGAATTACTGATTCTCAGATCCCAGTCAATAAACCTATTCCTAGGCCTTCAGTATCTGGTAAGCAGAATTCTGGATTGTCCATGCCTCCTCCTTTTGAGATAGTTAAGAGTAGGCGTCTTACTAGAGCCTCTCTTAAACAGCCTGTTGTAAGTCCACTTCCTATTGATAATTTTTTTTACCTTTACAGGATGAAATAAAGGATTCAGATCTTGAATCTGATACATCCCATATGTCTGAATTAGTTACAGAAGATGGATAGTAAGGCCACAGAATTAGCAAAAGAAAAGAAAGGAAAAAAGGAAATAAAAGGAAAGTTAGTCAGAGCATGGTACTTGATTTTTTGTTTTGTTATATGGCTTACGATTGGCATCTTATAATGTTTGTAGTTTGAAAGCATTTCAAAAACAGATCTCTATATTAAAGTACTTAGGCTCTTTGAACCTGGATATAATTTTTACAAGAAACCAGAATTTCCTCTCTCTTTGAAGTTGAGCAATTAAAAAAGGTGGATCTGGGGGCCTCTTTTGGACTTTCAGGACAGATGTTGCAGATGGCATTGGCATATTATTTAAGAATTCTACTTTTAGAATTTCCAAATTGATTGATGTTAAGCCAGGCAGAGCTTTAATTTTAGATTGTTCTTTGGGGATTATTATTTTCATTTTATTACTTTATATATCCCCAAACAAAGCTGAGTGGCATAGAATTATTTGAGGAGATTAAACCTTTTCTCTTTACTAGGAGACATGTGGTATGGGAGGATTTTAATTGCTCATTAGATGTGAAACTCTGTAGAGATTTTGGGAAAAAATATACTGTGATACAAACTTCTTAACAATATTATTAAAGATGCTGGTCTTCAGGACGTTTATAGGAGCATGCATTCACAGGCTGGAGCAACTACTATAGGCATACTTGCTACACGCATTGATATGTTTTTATTTCCATTATCTTTTTCTACATCTTGTACGGTTACACCTACTGAATTTTCAGATCACCTTATTTTAATTTGTACTCTTTCTTTAACTAATATGCCTCCTAAATTGTCCACTACAACTCAACGTTGGAGATTGAATACCTCTTTTTGGACAGTCCAGTTTTCTTTCCTAAATTAGAATTCTTTTTGCTGCTAAATTTTCCACCATGGATTTATTTAATTCCTTATATGACTGGTGGTTGCAGACAAAACAGGAAATTAAAACCTGTTCCTTAGTTGGGGTAAATTTAAGGTTGATTCAGATTATATGCAATATTTATTACACAGAAACCAGTTATATAAATTGATGTCTTTTCCTCCTAAAGATCATTACTTTACACTTCTCAAATCTTGGAAACAAAAAACAAATGAAGGCATTTCAGTATGATAGAGCCAAGTCTTTAGACCTGGAATTTAGATTCGGTACTAAACAGAGCCCCATGTCTGATCCTTATCAGGCCTGCAAATCACTTTGGCATATACATTGATGTCAGGTCTTTATAATTCAACTGGGGAATTAATTAATACCGATATTGGTATATTATCTATTGTTCAACAACATATTCAGGAATATTTTTTCAGTCCATTTAACGTCTTCTACTGACTCTTTTCCATTACAGAATATAAGGTCTTTACCAAGGTTCAGAAAGTGTGTTATCACTTTTGATGAAACCTATTACTATACAGGAAGTTATAGAGGTAATTAAACAGTTAAAACCAGATCTTCCCAGGTTTGGATGGGATCCCTAATAAATTTTACAAAATTTGCATACAGTATATGGGTATTTCTTGCCTTTGGTGTTTAATTCCATTTTGTCCTCGGCTGTATCTTGTAAAGACTTTACTATATCTCTTATGAATTTCATTTATAAAAAGGGTGATAAAAATCTTTTAACTAACTGGAGACCAATTAGTCTTCTGAATAGTGATTATAAGATTTTGACCAAAATTTTAAATACACGTTTGGTGAAGGTAGCAGATGTTCTTATACATCCTTCCCAGACATGTTCTATGCCCACTAGGAAAATTCAGCATAATCTTTTTTAATAAGATACCTTTTGCAAGCAGCACATCTGGCTCTCATACTGGCTTGGTGGCAGCGTTAGATCAAGCTAAAGCTTTTGACGCTGTGTGTCATTCTTATCTTTATTTTATTTTTATTACATTATGGCATCCCACAGACTTTTGTTCAATGGATAGCTAGACTTTATAGTCAGGCTGTTACTATCCCAATTGTTAATGGCTTTATGGGTAGGGAAATTAGGATTGGCAGGTGTCAGGCAAGGATGTCCCCTGAGCTCCCTTTTATATACCTTTGTATTAGATCTAGTTATCAGACGCATTGTCTCGGATCAGGAAATCATAGGTATTTCGCCTCTCCACATTTAGAAACAGTTAAAGTCACCACTTTTGCAGATGATGTTACTCTTTATTGGCAGACACTTTATCCTTACAGAAGGCTTTAGACGTTTTCATATCTTTTGGTTATTTTTCAGGGCCTCTCTTAATATAGAGAAAAGTTTTGTATTGTCTTTAGGTTCTATCCCCGGACTTAACTAACTGTTTTGGTATATCTTTTCAAATTCACCCCAAAAATTTAGGGATATGGTTTGGGACTGATGATATGGCAGTTTATAACTGGGAGAAGCAACTATTGGTTGGGGAATCTAAGGTCAATCAATGGAAAACTGGAAATTTGGAAAACAAAAGAGAATTAAGATTATCAAAAATTTTTATTGCCAGTATTTATTTACCTAAGTCACCTTTTCCTCCACCAATATCTGTTGAAACTAGGTTATACAGTATCTTTTTCAGATGCTTTGGGGTAACAGGCTTAATCCAGTTAAAGAGATTCACCTATCTTCCAAAAAGGGGTTTACAGATGGTAAATCCTGTTGTTTTCTCCATTCCATATTTTATTTTCTTCCTTTCCCTTTATTTGGCATGAGACTTGTTTACCATGGCATTTTTGGGTACAATCTATTTGGCATAAATATTTTTTAAATGGTCTATGTTTCCCCTAAGGTATTGGTTTCTGATGAGTTACCAAAATATGGACTTTCCACCTTAAAAGCTGTATCAATGGAAGGTGCCTTTACAGAAATTGCAAGCCTTAACTAGAAAAACCTTTTATGAATATATTGTTTATGATATTCAGAATTTAACTCTTATTTTTCCTGATTGTACCCCAACAAAGATGACTTTTGCTTTATATAAATTGACAGATTTTCAATTCCTGTGAAAACATGGATATAGTTTGGATTTCAGCACATGGGAGGTTGGGTGTTAGGGGTAATATGAAATATAAACCCTTAAGTGACAGATATTGTTTAAGACCTATGTGTACTAATGTAGAAGAAAGTCAATTCTATTTTTCTTAGATTGTATGGAGAGTAGAGCATTTTGGAATGCTGCAGCATTACATTGGCATATGCCACATTTGGCTTCCCTGACATATGGTACACTAGTTCTGGGTGATTATGTAGGTGTCTGGGATAAGTATCACAGGAGTACCTTAAATGCTTTTTGCCTTACTGCAATATTTCTCTGGCAGGCTCCTGGCAGTTTGTCTTACAACAACAGACAGCACATTCTGTTATCATCACTCATGTGGAAACTGATTTATCTGCACTTAGATCAAGAGATGTCAAGAATTATTCAAATGATAAAGTTGTTCATTTATGGAAGTATTTTCCTGTCTTCTGATGTCATAACCTTCTGTTGTGTATATGAGGATTTTTTTGTGCATATGCTTCTTCTTTAACTGATTGTATTATGAAGTTTTCTATGTGATGTTTTGTTTCTTGTTCAATGAACTTCCCTACTCTTTCGATAAGTGCCATGGGATCTTTAACATCCACCTGAACTACCATCAATCCAGGCAGATAGGACCTTGGTTTAATGTCTCATCCGAAAGACGCCACCTCAGAAGTGCAGCACCCTCTCATGCTGCACTACAGTGTCAGTACTGGGATATTAATCCAAGTGCAAGTTGTGGGAACTGAATCCACAGCCCTCTGATCTCCCAGCCTCAGAGGCGAGTGTGCTACCTGCTGAGCCACTGACACTGTTCTCAGTTGTCTGTAGTTAACCCAGTCTTCTGATTGTTGGGACTTCTTGCCAAGGTCCAGACCTTGTCTCTTTTATCATGGCTTGAAGGAGGTCTTTTTAGCCATTTCGTAGGGAAGTCCTTGAGATGCCATATAGACCAGTCTATATTATTAATATCCTCTAGAAGTGCAGTTCAGTTTAGTTTGGCAAAATCGAAATTGAATTATTCTTGGAGGGGTTAAGGCAGTGGCCATTCAGATACAGAACATAGGCAGGTGATCACTAATAGAATCCGAAAAGGTCCCTGCAGCAATTATTTTATTTGGTCTATTTGTAGCCATCCAGTCCAGGAGAGATTGGTGCTCCAAGTTGGAAGAAGATGCGTGTAGGGCTAGAAATAAGTAAAGCAAGGTTAAGCGGGCGAGAGCTTCAGTATATGTATCGGTGTGGCCCTGATAGGTCTAGGTTGAAGTCTCCCATTAGTATGACTTCAGATTTACCCTTTAGAGTGGCCAGATAGTCCAAGAGCCCATTTAAGCCAGGAGAGCCCCTTTGGAGGATTGTAGGCACAGATCAGATTTAGCCTTTATCACCCCTAGTTGTAGAACCTTCTGGTGCAGAGCTTCACAGTGATTTGTTATCCAAGACTGGAATACAGAGACATTGAGATGCTATTTATAATAAAGGCAACTCCTCCACCCTTTTGTTTTGGGGGTGATTGGATCTGGACAAGCTGTAGCCTGGTATTTTGTACATGGAATCAGGCATCTCTGGCCTGAGCCATGTTTCAGTTAGTCCAAGTATGTCTGGACAGTAGAGGGATATCCAGGCTTCAAGTTCAGGAAAGTTTGCTGGTAAATTTCTGATATTCATGTGGAAATTTTCATGCCCTTAGTGGAGAACCATGAGGAGTCATCCATGGACCTGGCATTCCAATGGAGGCCAGGGTTAGATTCTATGTCTCCTGACAAGCATAAGCAAGAAGCATCACCCAAACTTTTTGTAGAATCTGTAATTGTGCGAGGTATTTGGGCATGCTAGGGGGTGGTAGAGAAGGAAATGCCCTAATTTGGAAGGATGAGTTATATGGAGGGACAGGTTAGGAGAAGGAGCAAGGTTTTAGTTGGTATAAGGCTGGAGAAGACAAAGGAGAATTCTTCATGGCAGTGGGACCCAGGGTATCCAGCTGGTATGTTACATGAGAGATAGAAGAGGATGATTACGGTGAGTAGTAATCTTGATACCACCAGAAGTGACCTTGGGCATGCAAGAGAGAACATTATGTATGCCTTGTATGAAACCTCTCTAAATCAGAGGTGGATTGCCCCTTATAAGAGTAGAATATAAGTGACAGAAATGGTGACTTAAGGGAGGTGACACCTATAGTGAAGGCAGTTTGAGTGAAACCCTTAGTGGCCAGAGGTTGGCAGTCAATTATACAAGTTATTCACAAGAGGCAGGTATTCCAATAGAGTGTAGATTATGAGGAGCAGACAGGAGCAGGGGAATTTGAAAAGGTGAGGGAAAAGGTAAAACTGGGATACTCTCAGTCTGAGTTACTTTTCCAGACAAAATAAGTGTAGAACAGAGGCAAACATAGAGAATAGGCAAGAGTGAGTGGAGGGAAAAAAAGGAAAGGACTGTCTCGCTGGTTTGCATTAGAACTGATGCAGCAAGGGGAGGTCGGACTGCCTTCAAGTGAGTTTATAGGTTGGAACAAAAGTAGGTAGGATTACTAGCGTATTTAATTAATGGTGGAGGAGGGTGGGGGGTGGGCGAAAATGTCAAGCCTGCAGGCAGCTGCTGTATTAGAGAATCTGCTAAAATGAATTAAACAACAGCTGCAGTGTACCAGAATCAGCAAAACTTAATTAAATCAAGGTAGGCAGGCTAGAGTGTATCATAGGCACAGTCTTGTGAGTCGAAATACATTAATTTCCTTGGGTTTAAAGTGGCTGCAGCAGCAAGTACTATAGCCAGGGAGCTGAACAGAAAAAAGGCGCCAAGGTTTAAAACCGAGCGCAGTCTTGAGATTGCGTATCTTCCTGCTGCCAGCCTTGTAGCTCGGGAACTGAGGGAGCTGGGAAGGCTTTCAACAACCGCTGACCTCTCGACCCTGGGGAAAGAGAAAACACATAAGGGCTTAAATAAGGAAAATCAGGGCTGGGTCAGACAGTGAATATACACAAAGCAGTTAATCAGGGGATGGGGAGGGATTAGAACTTAGCTGCAAGTGAGAAGCAAACAGAACAAATCAGTAGGAATGAAATAGAAATTGTAAAAGGCACATCTCAACTCAGTTTTATACTTGGGTTACTGGAAAAACAGTGAAAATTTTAAGCCTGCCCTGCAAGCAGCTGCTGTGTTAGAGGATCTGCTAAAATTAATTAAACAGCAGCTGCAGTGTACCACCAGCCACCATCCCCAACAGTACACTAGCTTATAGTGCAAACAACAATGTAATAACTAGAACTCTACTAATAGTATGCACACACCAGCCACCATCCCCAACAGTACACTAGCATATAGTGCAAACAACAATGTAATAACTAGAACTCTACTAATAGTATGCACACACCAGCCACCATCCCCCAACAGTACACTAGCATATAGTGCAAACAACAATGTAATAACTAGAACTCTACTAATAGTATGCACACACCAGCCACCATCCCCAACAGTACACTAGCATATAGTGCAAACAACAATGTAATAACTAGAACTCTACTACTAATAATATGCACACACCAGCCACGTCCCCAACAGTACACTAGCTTATAGAGCAAACAAACATGTAATAACTAGAACTCTACTAATAATATGTTTCAAGCCTGCAGGCAGCTGCTGTGTTAGAGGATCTGCTAAAATTAATTAAACAGCAGTTGCAGTGTACCAGAATCAGCAAAAGTTAATTAAATCAAGGTAGGCAGGCTCTAGTGTGTCATAGGCACAGTCTTGTGAGTTGAAATACATTAATTTCCTTGGGTTTAAAGTGGCTTCAGCAGCAGTACTACAGCGCTGAGGCAGCTGAACAGAAAAAAGGCGCCAAGGTTTAAAACTGAGCATAGTCTTGAGATTATTCCTTCCTGCTGCCAGCCTTGTAGCTTTGGGGAACTGAGGGGAGCTGGGGAAGGCTTTTCAACAACTGCTGCCCTCTCGACCTTCCTGCTGCTGGCCTTGTAGCTTTTGGGGAACCGAGGAGCTGGGAAGGGCTTTCAACAACTGCTGTTCTTCTCGACCCTCCCTGCTGCCAGACTTGTAGCTTCATGGAACCGAGAGGAACTGGGGAGGGCTTTTCAACAACCATTGCCCTCTCCGACTTCCTGCTGCCAGCCTTGTAGCCTGGGAACCGAGGGAAGCTGAGGAGGGCTTTTCAACAAGACTAAATATAGTAAGGCATTCTGTTAATGGTTACTAACCACTTTCAGTTTCTACTAAGGACAACAATATTTAATACATCTTGAAAAAATCCTGAAAATATATGTATATCCTGAAGGATATTCTAAAAGAACACAGTCAGGCATGCAAGTGTAGACGCACATGCACTCCTTGGCTCCAGTGATGGCCACTTCCTCCCACCCAGTCTAATGCCTGGTTTCCCTTGTGGCTTGGCATTACCACCTAGTCTCCATTGGGTGGCAGTCAAGACCAGGAAAACCCATGTCCCTGCCTGGGAGAGGAGAGGAGAGCTGCTTCACCGCTGCTCAATCCAGCTCCTTGAACTCCCCAGCTGACCCCCGATGCCTCAGGCTCATTCCCAAACTCTGGTCACTGAGATAGGAGGAGGTAAGCACCCAGAACCTCAGCCATCCACACTACTGGGCCAGCCCTGTGCTGCTTTGTTCTTAATAATAAGTCTGCTACTTATCCTGCAAGGACGTCTGGGTCATTTTATAGTTCCAGTTGCTGTGAACCAGATTCTTGTTTTAAAACCCTTGTGCACCCCTGAAGCTCACCACCCCATCTGTGAGTATGTATAGGGAAAAACAACATGAGTGCTACAGAGGCAGTTCTGTGTGCACTTCAGTAAAAACCATGAAGCAGCAGCAAATGAAGTTGCTCAACTGCTCAAGACAAACATCAGAAAGGCCCAAATTAGCTATATCAAAGATCACTGTTTAATTTACAGTCCAATGTCAATACCGACTCAAACAGCAAAAAGTGTGCCATTAGAATGGGAATCTAAGTAACAGCAGCAAACTGCAGCACCACTTAGTCTGTGTAGGCTTTATTCAAAGTACAAAAGGCAAAATACAATGCCAGCCACAGCTCAGGTCAGGAACCTCAACTGATTTTGCACTTCCTAGTGCATCATCGGGAGGATGTACCTAAAGTGTCCATAGCTATAAAAAGCTATGGCTTAAAGTGACAGTGCAGTTAAAAAGCATAAGTGGCAATAACAATAAATATTATAACTACAATCACCAAACACCAAGAAAGTACCAAGACTGCCTCTGAACCACTCCTAAAATTTATAAATAACTAATTAAGTATACCAACTGAGGCTAGTCAGAAGCTGAATGAAAGCAGTGGAAACATCTGTCTGTGTTGGGTCTGAGGTGGGTAATTCATTAGCATGCTGCTCAGTGTTAACTGTAGCCCCAGGAAGTTCTGTAAAATATCTGCTTCACCTGCTACCTGAAAAACACTAGTGGACAAATACCCCGAGACATCCCTCAGATTTGAAATCTGATCCTTTTACAGGTCATGTTGGCATGGAAGAAGTCATGGATTTGGTTTGGGAAGCTCTATAAATATAAAATTACCACTATTAGGAGTTGTTAACACTATAGTCACCTGCCCTCTATCACTACTCCCCATACCTCTCCCCCTCCTCCTCCTCCTTCTACTCTATATCACTATTTTCCTCAGCCATCTCACAGCCCCTTTGCAGGGTTGTCTGCACCCTGAAGGAGTAAAGTCCTGGCTACCCAATCACTCTACTGTCCCCTACACAACCTACCCTCTCTCACCCCGCTCCTGCTTTTCTTCCTGTATCTGCATCATGTATGGTGCTCGAATTAAACTCTTCCATTGATCCTACTATCACTTGTCCTGCCAGCACCCTCCACCAAACTATAAGCTCTGGTCTCAGGAGTCTTCTCTTTCCTCATTCTAAACCTGGCTTAGTCACTAGGACTAAGTCCATGTTTATTGTCCATAAAATTTGATGCCCGACACCATGTATCAGAGAAATTGATCTGTCTAGCTATATATTTTTGCATAATATATCCCTGTTTATTCTCTAATTATGTCTGCCTTGTTTTTGTACCAACTTGCTCTTGTGTGAAAAATGTATATGACTCTGTACACTGTTCTCTTGTTATTGGCATTTCCGTCTCCTTATATAACCCCCAGACACTTCTGGAAAAAAGCTGTTCCACTATTCATGTTGCTTTCCTGGTGAATCTCTCCTAAATAAAATAAAAATACATTGTTTATATATATCTATCTATCTATCTATATAAATATATATATATATATACATATATAGATAAATATTTATATATATATATATATATATATATATATATATATGTATTGTAATAGAAAATATCTGCTTCTGGCTAGCCTCAATTAGTATATTAGATTAGTTATTTATAATTTTAGACGTGGTTCAGAGACAGTCTTGGTACTTTCTTGGTGTATTGCTGCACTTGGGTTAATATTCGATATAACCAGTATGGCTACACAATATCAAGAATTAAAACAAATGTAGAGGTTAGCCAGAGCTGTCTATTGGTTACCCACTCTTTAACATATACATTAACTCACTGCTGGTAAATTTGAATGATTCAGATTTTCATGCTGCAAAGATAGGAGAAAGACAACATCGTTATTAGCATATGCAGATGATATTGCCTAATATCTACATCATTGCTGGGTCTCCAGATAAAGTTGAACCATTTTTAACTCTGTCCGGTGACCTGAAATTAAAGATGAACAAAGACAAATCAAAAATGATTTTATTTGGAAATAAGCCAAATAAAAAACTTCAGTTTGATAGGCCCAGACAAACTAGACACAGTTGCATTTTATGACTACTTGGGTTTAAGATTCACTCAAGATGCCACCTGGAGAGAACACAAACTATTAGTGAGAAATAAAATGAAACAGCATTAGGAGCGCTTTGGTTATTTAATGCAAAGCTTGGGAAAACCTTGATTCCTGCATTATCAAAGTACTGAACACCAAAATTAAGACTGCTATTTATGCTATTGAGGTTTGGGGCAATGAAAGCACTAGGGATATTGAAATACCAATTAATAAGCTTTATAGAAAGC
Source organism: Neoceratodus forsteri (assembly GCA_016271365.2). Taxonomy (NCBI): domain Eukaryota; kingdom Metazoa; phylum Chordata; order Ceratodontiformes; family Ceratodontidae; genus Neoceratodus; species Neoceratodus forsteri. The sequence goes on along the minus strand of CM057456.1, from coordinate 1,630,879,758 downwards.
TCCTGATGGTCTCCATTGGTCCTAGCAGCTGTATTACAGCTAGAATTGGGACAACTCTGTTCTAAGCAATGGCACTGGAAAGAAGAATCTTATTCCTGTTAAAACATTTTCTTCTTCCCAACACAAGTCTTCCTCCTGGTGCATAGAGGAGGAGATGAAATACATGGAGAGGGGTTTCGTCTCCCTCTATACACCTGATAAGGAAACAAGTTTTCCTTTGAGTCTTGGGAACCTCTTTGATATATTCATTCAATCAAGGGATGAAATTAAAATTAAAGTTAACTCAAGAATCAGGGATCTTGATATTTCAAACAACTGTTCTCAACTAGATGAACTGAAGTGCTTTAGGTGGTATAAACAATATAAAACAACAAATCTTTTGGAGCCTTATTTACAAATTTTAACTAAAGCAGAGGAGAGGCACCTGATATGTAGATTTAGGCTGGAACTATATAAATCAAACTTTTTCATTATTATCAAAGAAGAGTGGAAGTGATCACACCATTCTGCAAGTGTGGGACCTTATAGGATGATGACCTAAAGTACATGGTTTTACTCTGCCCCTTTTACAATAAAAACAGAGCTAAATGGTTGGGAGAAATTTTGGGAATTTTAACACCACCCAATCTAATACTCTACTACCACTTCACGTCAAAGAACCCTGTAAAATGACAGGTTTTGGCTGGATTCCTGCACTCAGTTCACCTTTAACTACTATGTCCGATTATTAGACTATGTATTTTCTGTATTTATAATGTACTTTGTTAAAATTTATAGGTATAATGAGTCCTATGAAATGTGTATAAGATATATTTATGATTTTATTTTTAACAACTATGCATAACCATGGGCTTGCCTGGATTATCTGGATTTATTCAGCTCAACTAACATGTTTAGTTATTGAAATGTGTATACACTCCAATTCTACTTTGTTCTCGTAAAGAATTTACAAATGTATAGTGAGTCTCCAGAAATGTGTACAAATCCTATATATGTGAAAAACTTGCATATTTTTCTAGTTCTTCTGTGGTTGTTGTATGTCATAGTATTTTATAACTTTTTAAGATTGTAATGTTATCTTTTACTGAACAATAAACTCTAACTGAAGTGTATTGCTGCAGACATCAATGTCTCTCCTTCCATAAATCAAGTAACCATACACTGCTTGACTGGATTTTGTTTAACAAATCTGAAGGGATCAAAGCTTCAGGAATACTTGCAGACTCCTAAGTGATCCTCTCCAGTGTTCTGTAGCTGGAATAACAATTCCTTGAATCCTCCTCTAGGATTATAGTAGTTCATGATTATACTAGATGATGCTGCTCTCTTGACAGTCTCTCTATGATCTACTGGGGAGCCATAGAGCAACTATGGAATATTGACCTTGCCCTGTAATTATTAATGAATAACTTCCTCAGTGGGTCAATAAACATGCCCCTCGGTGCAGAGAAGAGTCAAGAGTCTTTGCTCAAAATGGCTGGATGGTAACCTATGTAGAGCTATGAAACTCAGGGATAAAGCATGGGGACACTATAAGGTCACTGGTCTGCAATCTGATTGGCTAACATATAGGAAGCATAGAAATGAGTGTAAAATTGGGGTGCACATTGTTACACACCTGCTGATTAGAAGCATTTGTGGGCTGCTCTGCACTTCATAGAGCTTTTACACCAATTTATCTGAAAACCTTTACTTTTCACTTGGTAACAGATGACAGTTCTGTGCAGATGCATTCTGCTGCACTGTAGCATACCAAATAGTACCATGGGGCAGTCTCAGATTACTGGAGGAGTGGTCCCAAGAATGCTTCAGTTGCAGAACACCAGGCTGACGCTATTACAGCGTCATCGCTGGGACCTGGAAAACTTATAGACATCAAGGTAGGTGATCAATTCAAGGTTAAATCCATACTAACCCAATTTGTAGAGCAAGATATTAAAGTACAAGTGGTTTCTATGGCTGCAGCTTTGGCTGAAAAGATTGCTTCCCAGCACTTACTACCATGACCAAATTAGTTCATGAAAATGCTCAGCTGCCTTACAGATTGGAGGCCCTTGAGAAAGCTAATCGGGCTTCCCATGTCCATATTGTTGGCCTCCCTGAAGAGTGTAAAGGAGATAATCTCCTTGGATTTTACAAGATTGGCTTCCTGCAGCCTTACAATTAAACTTGGATACTATCCCTAATGGTTTCAGTAAAGCTTACCCATTTCCTCTTGCACTGCTCACCTTCAGAGTGATTTATCTCGAACGGTGCTGCTGGTGACAATCAATACTTTGCTTCATGACTAAATTCTGAAGGCTTCCAGATCTGCAGATTCTTTTGATTACAATGAAACAACTTTACATCTCTTTATTGATTTGTCTTATGCCACCAGAGCTCATCACAAAAATATGATACAGTTCAGGCATGCGTGAGGGGTTTGGAAGTTGTCCATTCTTTATTGATGCCTGCTCGCCAGAGAATTCACTATGGTGGGCATACATTTCAATATGCAGATCCTGAGGAAGCAGTTAAGAAAGCAGAAGCCATTACCATGAGTTTGAAATAGCCAGAGCCCAGCACTACTATGACTCTGAAGACAGCAGCTGAAATGGGAGCCTCAACAAGTACTTTCTCTAATCTGTGCTTTTGTTCATGGGCGTGTTCCATTGGAACTTTATTTCTAGTCTTCTAACTCAACTTTTCTGAATTTTGAACTTATTGCCCATTATGTAGTGTACCTGATGGTAATGGCTGCATCCTAATTGTTTTTGACAAGGTCTGATGGTTCATTTAAAGTGTTAACTTTTTGATTTACTAATATAGCTCCATGTTGTGTGAGATTATTCCTTCAATTGCACCCTTACAATGGACTACCAATGGTTGAAGTTGGGGTCACATCAGCATTGATTATTGAATGGTTCTATGATTATTTGACAGATTGCAAACAGCTTGTGAGGTTTGATGGTCACTTGTCTTTCTATGCCCAGTTAAATATGGTGTTCTACAAGATTCAGTATTAGGGCCTCTACTCTCTTCCATTTTTGTTAATGATATGCCAAATGGTTACTTAGCTAGATGAGCACTACCAGAATAGCACCACTATATCGGCCCTAGTCTGGTCAGCACTCATATGGACAGCAACCATGGATCTACAGCTCTTGCTATAAGCTCTCCTCTGGTTGCTGTCCATAGACCTGAAGTAAGGACAAGGGCAACAGGTATACAGTAGCTGGCAGAGCTGCTCCCATGGTGTGGAGGGCTGAGGCATACAGCAGCTTGGCCAATGCTATTGAGACCAGCATTCTAATCCTGGTCTCAGCCATTTTGCCTGCTTGGACATGTTTTTTTTAATGGGCCATGGAAACAGTATTCCATGGCCCCAAAAATTTGACTTGCCCTGTGATCCACTACCCTTTGGAGTGAGAATCTTTGTCAGGGTGCTTTTGTCTCAGAACCAAAACTGTAAACCCTTATAACTGAGAATGGGTTAATATTTTTTCACCAAACCAACAAAGGCACCATTCTGGGACAAGCCCTTTCTACCCTGATAATTTCAGACTAAAATTCTAAATCGTTTGGGATGTAGGGATGACAAATAAACAGCAAAAAAACTGTGTTTCCTAAAACACACTATCCAGACTCAGAATCTGCACATTTGACTGGAAAGAAACTTGGCAAATCAAGTGATCATGCACTCAGACTGTGTATGCAAAATTTCATGCAATTCCATTGAATGGGAGTGAAGCTATTAAGGTGCAATGTTAGGGTTTAACATTAAATAGACTACTCGGCCCTAACTACAGTGGTGTTAGAACTGTGCTTGGCCCTTCTCAGTCATTGTTCAGATGAGAGGTTTGCTTTCTTCACATACCACAGAAGACTTCTGAAGACTGAGATGTGCTGGAAGATTCCTTAATGAAAAACAGTTAGCAAACTGGACAAAACCCTTCTATTAATCTCCTGGGAGTATCTTTCTATCTGTCAGTCAGTGGCTGATTGGCTACCTCACTTCAGGAAGAATAATGATGTCCTCCACAGTTCCTAGAACCCTCAACAGCTCCTTAGCACACTCCTAAAACTAGATTGGCTGTCCTGATGGCCTCTGATCTCATTGTGGTAGTGGAAACATCAGGGTGCTAAGATGATTGCCACATTTGAAGTCCAAAAGTCACTCCAAACGCCTGTTCCCAGAAGAGAGCCTGCCGTGAAAACATTAATGCATCCAGACTGTGGTAGCACTGTCACACCTTGTAGTCCAGTGAAGTCATGGCAGGATACGTGAGAGTCCCATTAGATGTGAGCTGTGATGTGTCCACCATAGTTGCAAGCAGTTCCTCTGATGTTCAGCCCAGAGATGCTACACTAATGATGCAGTAGGTGCCAAAGAAATCCTTGGACTGTTTTTCACTGTCTTGCTCCCCTGCTAGTTAAAGTACTAGGGCCTAGGGAACAAGAATAATGTTGTCAGGCAGTTATGGCTGTAAGAAGTCAATGGTTAGCCCCACTTTGGGGAGGGGTTACATTCACATGTTACTACAACAGAAGCTGAATACATATTGATGATAACTAATTTTAAAATTCTCTGCTGCTCCTAAAAGGTCCCTATTCCAATTCACAGTATTGTTAATCACATTTATGTCTGGTCTAATAGAACACAACAGACTAATGGAATTGCTTTTGAATGAGCACTGATTTAATTGAAAGGGTGGAGGGGTGAACTGGATCAATGAAACTGTCTCCACATTTAAATACCTGGGGTGATGCTTGATCCTCTCTACCGTCAGTGAGCACATAAACTCATGGTGAGGAAAATTCACCAAAACTAGGTGCTGCCTACTGCATTAAACATCTCCTGTCCTCTGAAGCTCATCTGGCAATTGCACAAGGTAATCTCCTGCCCTTCTGGACTACTGTTCCCCTATTGTCAAGCCCATTTCTCTTCATTCCCAACTTAACACCACTTATAATTACATATATCACTTTGTCCTCCTAGCTCCTCATAATACCCACCACTGCATGCTCGATTAGTCTCTTGGCTGGTTCCGCCTCCATGGCCAATTTGACTATGCTATAGGTTGCCTGGTTGACTGCATTCTCAGGAATTATCTGCAGTCCCCCATGCACCACTCCTGGCTGAAAAGACAGCCTCTAGAAACTCAGGGTCTCTTCTATCACCCATCTGGAAGTACCGCGTATCTCGACAAAGATGGGCAGTAAGGCCTTCTCTGTCTCAGCCCCTCCCTCTGGAACCATCTCTCATTGTCTACTCGCTCATCACCCTCCCACTTGTCTTTCAAAACAAATTAAAGGCTTGGCTTCTCACTGAGTCTATGTGTAACTACTCCTCTGACAACCTCGAGCACTAAACCACCTTAGTTTTCACAACAAATAGAAATTAATGTTTGCTATTTCTTTTCTGTACTACCTTATCGCCTATACTAGTCAGCCAACCATGTGTTAGACAGTTTATTGCATGTTGGGTATCCTGCACTTCTGTAACAATTACTGACCATATTATCGTATCTGATTATGGAACATACTATCTCGAGTTCCTGACCTCCCACGTAGTGATGCTCTTTCATGTATTCTCATGTACTTCTAAAGCCGTCATGTTGAAACTATATTGTGTCTTACCCATGTTATTTATTTTGTTGTTTACTCTTGTTACCACTCTGGCTAATAGCTCAGTTCATGGCTGAAAATGGTCCATTGGATTAGTTCACTTACCCGGTTATCAAAAACATAAATAGAAATAAATAAATAAATGTGCTACATTTCAAATAAATCTGTCTTACAGCCGCCATCACTATTTTCCAAAATGGACATTCACCTGCACTGATAGAACTTTAATTATATGGTCTAACACCATCCAATGTTCAGATGCATTTGCATCCACAAAATCAGAATTAGCTTTTTGGCACAAACTGTTGCAAATCACAACTTGTTTTGTCACAAATAGAATGATTCTTTGAAAATAATAGTCAGGCGTTTGGACGGATTTCAGTGGACATTATCTCAGATGGATCACACATTTGCATCTGATTCTGGCCCTTTGAAACTCCATGCTGTGACTTTAACAGAGCCATGGTTTACTTCAGGTAAATGAGCTGACATTTGGCTCTGTTGAGGGCTCTGTCTTTCAGAACTGTCACTCATTAGTGTGAACTGCAGCATCTGTCTTTTCTTGGGCAGACTAGATGGGCCTAGCGGTCCTTATCTGCGTCAAACTCTATGTTTCTACAAAATTCTAAATTCTCCACCATGTTGACATGTTACCATATGAGGCCTATGGTTTATATCTCACTTACAGAAAAAGAAGCAGCAACAAAACACCACAGTCAATGTAGCAGCTTATTGTGAAATGGCATCATGGTGAATGAAAGTCATGTTGTTTTAGTAATAAATAGTTTTATATTTAGACACATGTTTAAACTTATTAGAGCATTAATGTAAAGCACTTTTGTAGGTACAAAATGTCCAAAAATAAACCTAGCAATTGTGTCTCCAAAACAAATATAACAGCCTTCCTAACTAAATATTTTATAAGCTACAGACTTCATAAAGACTGCAGAAAAATGCTCCAGGCCATGGAGGGGACAGTCTGGCAAGCGCCATCACCCTAGTTATAGCTTATTGCTGTACAATGTCCATGCACTTCCCTTGAGAACAATGAAAACTGTGTAACTGATATTTCTGGCATTGTATGAATGAGCAGCATTAGGGATTTCTTATCATACAATAGATGGACTGCCTGTAAATGCAACTCCTTTTCTAAACACAGAAAGGGAGGCTGTGCTGAACTTGGCATAAATCCAAGTATTTTGTGATGCGAGGTGTTCTGGGTTTTGTTAACAATCTGGGCACTTTCTGTCTTGCAGGGCTGGTTTCTCACCTTAGAGATGTGAATAGGAAAATCTGTACTCAAATCTTTCCTAGCTGCAAAACATTCTATGGGGCACCTTTGGAGACTTCTCATGCATATTTTGTTAATTTGCACACCTACTTCCATCACGAGATCTTTGTTTTCTGCAACACTATCCTTTGACTCAGATTGTTATTTTTTCTATAATGTTTATTTCTGCCCCAGAGCCCGTCAGCACTCTCTGCCCTAGTCCACCCCAATCAGCAGCCAGCCTCCCTGATACTCACCAGCCATGTTCCCCATGGCTTGCCCCTGTCCATGGCAGGCCAGGAGCAGGAGGGCAGTCCCCACTCCAGAACACAATCCAGTCTGGTTGGAAGCAAGTGTAGCGGTACACATGCATCACATTGGCAGCCATCCTACATTGCAGGCACATCTGCTGCCCTGCCATCTGGGCCCAAGTGGTGGTAGCATTGCAGCAGTGTGGCAAGTTACCACCCCCACCCACAGAAATGAGATCAGTCTGTCTGAGACCCTCTCCTACAGTTGACCCAAGCAGCCGAGATCTGGTAAACTCAAGCTGCCAGTGTGGACTCAGAATGTTAATAATACAAAAATTACCTGAACTGGCAGATATATGCTGACCAAACAGATATTCATTTGGAATATTCATAAAAACCGCAGTAATGACTGATTCCTAGATAGAAATTGTCAGCAGATAAGGACTGCTAGGCCCATCCAGTCTGTCCATAGGCCCTATACATTTTATGTGGCCACTGACCCTATGTGATCAATGGCTTTTCATTACTCTCCTCTCAAGCTTCCCCTGTGCCTGTTCTAGATGTGCTTAAACCCTCCACTGTACTTGACCCACTACCTCATGTCGCAGACTATTGCAAGGATCGACCACCCTTTCAGTGTAGAAAAACTTCCTCACATTACCTCTTAATATACCCCTTCCAATTTCATATTGTGCCACTTGTTCTAGTACTTTTCTACATTGGAAAAGGTTCCCCACCTGCACCTTGTTTATGCCCTTGAGGTACCTGAAAGTGTCAATCATGTCCCCTCCAGTAAGTAAATATTGAGGTTTCTTAGTCTCTCCTTATATGTTTTGTGGTACAAGCCCTGCACCATCTTTGTTGCCCTTCTATGAATAGTCTCCACCTTATCTATGTCCTTGCACAGGTGTGGCCTCCAGAAGCGTACAGTAATGCAAGTGAGGACTGCAGGTCTTCAGAGCAGAGCCTTAAACCACTGCACCATATTGCCTCTTTCAAATAAGAGGAAAAGAAGAGTTAGGCCTCTTGATGAGCTGTCACAACCAGCCACTTAATAGTTTAGTGATAGCACCTGGGAGCATCAAGGAAGTGAAAAGAAGGGTACTGGAGATTTCCTGCTGGAAAGACAGAGTGAAACAGTTGGAATCATGAAATGAAAAAAAAACAAATCTGCTGTGTTTTTTCTTTAGTTTGTTGAAAAGAAACCTATTTCTGGATGGTGCTCAAATAAAGATTTTTCTTTTGTGTTGCAACCTTCAGAAGTAGTGCTGGAACTTGTGGAATAGTGAGGAGTGTGTGTGTGTGGGGCACTGTAGTAATAAGAGGCCATGATTGCTTCCTTCCAATATTGCATGCATTTAGGGCCACTTTGAATGCTCATGGGCAGAAGTGGGGTGTCCATCCCCACACGCACTCTGTAGTTTTGGGCACCTATGTTCAGAAGGGTTCTGTATTGACAGACATCTATCCTATCATGCACCAACATAAAGCAATTATTTTGTTACAACTTATTTACCCAGGATAGTCCAGCTGAGATGTGTCACCTCATTTCCAGTGGGGTCCTGCTGCTATTTATTTCTGCTGGTAGGTGGACAGGACCACTGGGAGGTTATGTGACTTACTCAAGGTCACACAGTTAGTATTTGACTTTACTGAGGTTTGAAACTCTGGTCTCCTGGTCCCAAGCATGTGCTCTAGCCACTAGATCACACTCCTACAAATGACCGAACATGATGCCAACAAAATAAATTTAAACACAACTACTTCAGTGCTAACAAATACTGTAACTAAATAGGTACAGGAATAAAAATATTTACAGTGTTACCACAGTAGCAGAATATTCTGCAAATCACACTGGCACTAAACTTTTACTAAACTGAAATGTCTCAAAACAATGTTCAAAGCAATATAAATCCCAAAGAAGCTCAGAAACTGCTTGATATTGGCAGTACACAACCTTTGTTTATAGCAACCCCTTCAAGATTAGAGACAGGTTCACATCCCCATGGACCAGGTAAAAGCATTTTTGTTTAATTTCCTCTGCCTTTCAAGGAGGCAGTATAGTGCAGTGATTTAAGGCTCTGAGCTGCAAATCTAGAAACCTGGGTTTGAATCCCACTGCCCTCACTTGCATTACTGTATGATCCTGAGTAAGACACTTAACGCTCTTGTGCTCTCAGGTTGTACCTAGACTCAAGCTTCAAGCTTAGTGTGTTTCTCCTGGTGAAAATATTTATTGACTATATGTTTTCCCCAGATGTGATGTCATTTCCTGTGCCTGTGATTTAGTAAATGGATGCCTACAGCTATAAAGGGAGGGAAACTGAGTGGGTATAATTCTGATCCTAAAAGTGTTACAGGTTCAGTTAATAGCTTATGTAAAGCAGATTTCCATTGGTAACAATACTGATTAATTTAATCCTAGATGGATGCTTCCTTAAGGTCATCAGAAATGATAACTCCTAGGTCCCTTTCTTCTTTGGTGACAGTCACCCCCAGACCGTAGCTCTTCTCTGGGTTCCTCTGCCCAGATGCAGTATTTTGCACTTCTTTGCATTGAACCTCAGTTGCCATGTCTCTACCATCTTTCAAGCTTCTCCAGGTCCCTCTTTATTTTCTGTACCCTTTCTGGAGTATCCACCCTGTGGCAGATCTTGGTGTCATCTGCAAACAGGCAGACCTTTCCTTCCAGCCCTCTGCAATGTCACTAATGAAGACATTGAACAGGACTGGTCCCACTACTGATCCCTGTGGTACCCCACTGGTCACCCCATTTCCCAGATTGTACCCCATTTACCGCCACCTCTGTCTCCTGACTGTTACTCAGTTCCTACCCCAGTTTTCCACTTTGTCTCCCATGTCCTGACTTCCCATCTTGTTAATTAGCCTTCTATGTGGGACGGTGTTGAATGCTTTGTTGAAATCTAGGTAGACGATGTCAAGCACCTCTCCTGATTTATTTCCCTAGTCGCTCAATCAAAAATCTATTAGAATCATTTGACATGATCTTCCTGCTGTGAATCTGTGTTGCCTCAGATCCTGAGCACCTCTGGATTCCATATGTGCCACTATCCTTTTCTTCAGCAGTGTCTCCATGATCTTACCCACTGTGATGCTTGGCCAGCTGGTTATGATTGTTGTATGATATTTGTAATATAAAAATATAGTATGTGAGTCTGTGCTCCATGGGTTTCAGTTCAAACTACAGGATATATAATTAACCAGGAGATCTCTGTAATGTAATTAACTCCTTGAGACATTGCATTTTATGGCCCTTGTATGACCTGTTGCTTCTTTGAAGTGGAAACAAATGGACTTTATGAGTCTGCCAGAGGATGAAAATTATAAACTTTTGATGTCTAAAGAGGAAGAACATTTAAAATCAAATGGTGTTAAAAGCTATAAAACCCTTTGAAATGCATTGGGAGAAGGAACTGGGAAATCAAAGACTTATAATTTGGGAAATTAGCTTTTGCTAATGTCACCTTATTTAAAATACCTCCTGCTAGGACATTATGTTTGCCTATTTTTATATTCTAACAAAGGAACTAGATGACTCATAGAATGGTGGAGAGACACAGTTTAAACTAATACTGTGTCTGAGCTATTTGTGTTATATTCCTTCTGGGACTGTAGAAAGACACAACTCTGTGATCTAACTTAGGCACTTAAAGAGGTATTACATTAGATAGAAAAGTCTAACTGCATTGGGGTAGGAGTTTTGTTTTGTATATTGCCCTTGTTATTTTAAGTGACTGTATGCTCTTGAATATAGTGTTCTGTGTTTACATTTTACATATTTTTATCTATTTTTAGTAAACATTTTATTCAAAAGACTACCGAGGTGTCCAGAAGTTCTTTTGTTGCATGTGATGTACAGATGGTTAAGTCTGACAACTGTTCAAAAGCTTGATGGTGTTAGTAAACTGGGAAAAGGTAAGAATATACATAAGGTCTTCTATAGAGTTTTAAAGGGTTCATTTGGATACCTAGTTAGGTCCCCTAAGGTGAAAGATATATTGCATCCCCCTGAAGAGAATATTGTCTGAGCCTGTCACGCTTGGGTATGTAGCATAAGGTTCGTAGTTTGAATCCCACCAGAACTTGAGACTAAAAGTGATTCAGACTCACAAGCAGACAGGAGGGTTACCCTGTCTGTTACCTGTTCACATTACTGTGCTCAGAGGTTGGCACTGTGGGAGCAGATGGCCTGACCTGCTGAGTGCATTTGTGACACCCACCACTGAGGTGAGGCTGGCTGGCCTGTAGTTCCCTGCCTCCTCCCTACTACTGCTTTTTGTAAGTGGGACTACATGTGCCATCCTCCAGTCCTCTGGAATGACACCCATGTTGAGCGACTCTGTGAACAGGGCCACCAGAGGCACTACTAGTTCATTTCAAAATTCCTTTAATATCCTTGGGCAGATGCCAACTGTCCCCATGGCCTTATCCATCCATAGCTTTGTGAGTTCTTCCAGAACCTCTTCACTGTGAATGGACTGCTGTCCACTTCTCCCCATTGCCTCTGCAACCCAACTGTGGTCCTTGACCCTCCCCGTCCTTAGTGAATACAGAGCAGAAATATTTGTTCAGTATTTCTGCCTTGTCCAGATCCCTCCTTACACTCCCTTCTCCATTTTGAGCCTCACAATCCCCATGTTCTTCTTTTACTGATGTACCAATAAAATGACTTTTCTCCTTTGTTTACCAACTGTGCTAAGCCTCTTCTGTCTGTGTCTTAACTCTCCAACAGCCTTCCCTGCTTCCTTAGACATTCAAGGTACACCTCCTGTCCTCCTCCCTTTGGTACCCTTATATTTCCTGAAACCCATCCTTTGGCCCTTGACTTTGCCCCCACCTCTTTAGAGAAACATAGTGGTTTCCTTCTTCTTTTTCCTTTGGGCACTATCCTATTGCATTGGTTTGTTATATCCAATATGGCTCCCTTCAGTTTCTCCCATTGTTCTTCCACCCTTGTATTACATTTTCCTTCCCCAGGAGTGCTTGTATACATCTGTCCATTTCAGTGAAATCTGCCTCCTGAAATCTAATACTCTTGCCTTTGTGTGGCTTAATTGAGTCCATGTCTCAATATTGAACAACACCATGTGGTGGTCACTGGACCCCGCTGCCCTTCCACCTGTATTTCTTTGACTGTGTTCCCATTGGTCCATTCCAGGTCCAGAATTGACTTGTCCCTGGTTAGCTCATGTACCAGCTACCTGAGCCCAACCCTCTTTAGGGATTCCAGGATAACTGTGCCTCTGGCTGAAGCAGCCACCTGGGTTGATCAATCCACATCTGGCATACTGAATTCCCCAGTAGCAGGATTTCACCTTTAGCTGCCATGTCATGTATGTTCTTCACTAGTTCTCTGTCTGCAACCTCCCTCTGCGCTGGAGGTCTGTAGATCATCCCTGTCCATACTGCTCTTCCATTCCCTGGCTCCAGGGTGATCTACATTACCTCAGCTTCCCCTGTTTTCCTGAACTTCTATAGCCTTTATACCATCTCTGATGTACAGGGCCACTCCCCACCCTTTTATCCTTCCTGTTTCTGCGAACAGTATATAGCCTGGTACATTGACTTCCCCAGCCATGATTAGCAGACACCACATCTCTGTTATTGCTGCTATGTCAAGGTACCACATCTACCAACAAGGCCTCCAAGTCTGGAACCTTATTTCCAAGTTAAGGGCATTCGTTAGCATGACCTTCCAGGTTTTACAGTCTGTCCTCCTCTGCTCTTGTTCTCCTCTCCAGCATCTTCCCCACCAAAGTTTCTTTACTATATGCTCTACACCTCTGTAACACTCATTACATATTATTCACCTGCCTGCCCCTCCTTGCCTGCTTTAGCTCTTCCTGAAGTCAACTTATATTCCTGCCTGTTTCCATGGGGTGTTTCTAAGCCTCCTGACCCTTCTGGCTCTCCCACTTGGCCAGTTTAAATGATCACAGCTGAAACATTTAAACTTCTCACCAAGGACCAAGGTCATCTTCTCAGACAGATGCAGGCCATCCTCCTTATATAAGCTCACATCTGCCCAGGTCAGTCCCCGGTCCCCATGAAGCCAAAACCCTTCCTTCTACACCAATCCTTCAACCAGGAGTTGAAGGTATAGATGTGAAGTGCCCTAGCTTCCCTGTGTCTTGGAGAGGTAGCACCTCTGAGAATGAGACAGAGCATGCTATCTGTTTCAGGTTTTCCTCCAGCTTCCTGAATCCTCCAGGACTCTGGCTAGATCCATCCTTCTACTGGACAGGTCATGGGTCCCCAGGTGGACAATAACATCCAGCTGCTCTCTCCTAGCTATTGCCATAGCAATCCTATGGATCTGTGTCCCATCCCTCCATGCAGTGCTTCCAGGGAGGCATTTCACCTCCTCTCTCACCTGTTAGGTGTCCCTAACTCCACTTCCCAAAATGTAGAGTCCCTCACTAGGAGAAGCTTTTCCCCATCCATGGTCCCCTACCTCCCTTTCCTGGGTCTCCATCTGTTGAGGACCCTTCCATCCTCCTTGGTCCCAGCTTTGGGTTGCTGAGTGGAGCTTAACCATTCCTCCAAAACAGTGTAGGAGTTACTAAGTGGAATTGGTTGGGAGAATGTGCTTTTGACCCTCCTGAGCCCACTGTAGTCCAATCACTCCTCTTCCTGGCATCCTTTGAGGCACAGGTTGGGGACCAATGATCTCGTGGGGAATGGTGCCACCTTCAGCTTGGCCAACTCTGTTTGAGACAGGCAACCTTCTCCCTCAGCTCAGAGAGGTGCCTGCAGATGCAGCATCGCAGCTCCAGGATGTCTCCTGAAGACAGCTTCCCACAACCACTGCACTACACCACTCCCATCTTGTCTGTTTCTCTCCTCAATCAATTGCCTGATAAAGATGGCTATTTGTTACTACTCAAATATTTGTTTGCATTTTTCTTTTGCTTATTGTTATGATTTCTCAGCTACATTTCCTGTATGGATGCAGGATGCTGCAAGGTTCTGTGGGACCCACCCTATAAATGTAGGGTGAGCCCTGGGGTGGGTGGGTTGCAGGGTGGGATGGTTGGACCACTCCACATTCTGTGTCTAAAACAATCAACCAAGGAGTCCTCTGGAGATGGCTCCTCACTCCACTCACCGTGGTCCAGACACAGTTAAGTACAAACTCAGAGTCACAAATCTATCAGCTAGAATTCCTCAATCCTGCCCAAACTAAATGGAAAAGCACACAGAAATTTCAGTTAAGAAAAGCTCTCAAATCCAACTACAAACACACAGTCACAAACTTATCTACTAAAATCCCTCAATCCTGCCCAAACTAAATGGAAAAGCACACAGAAATTACAGTGAAGAAAATATCTCAAATTCAACTTCAAAATACAGTCACAATCTCACCAGCTATGATTCATCAGTCCTGTCCCAACTAAATGAAGAATCAAACTGAAATGGCAGTTAAGACCTCACATTCAACCTACACTAATCTATGTAATATGATGCCTGCACTTAAAGTTCAGACACAGCCAATTACAAGCAGAGTCACAAACTTATCAGCTAGAATCTCTCAATCTTGCCCAAACTAAATAGAAAAGCACACAGAAGTTGCAGTTAAGAAAAGCTCTCAAATTCAACAACAAACACACAGTCACAAACTCACTAGCTAGGATCCCTCAGTCCTGCCCCAACATATGATTGATAGATAAAACAGTTATTTTGCTTGGCTTTAAAACTGCTTTCCTCAAAAAATTTGGAACAAGTACTGAACTCAGATATTAAGACCTGATCCACAGTGGCCTCAGTAGGCCTTCCACACTTGTGTAGGGGTGCACTGGGAAGATGCAGGCATGCAGAGGTCCCACTCCACACATGTGTAGAACTTTGCACATCCACAGTCTCTAGTGTCCCCTGCACAGGCCTGTCCTGACCTGTTCAGCACCACTATGCAGATAACTGGGCTAGGAATGAGCTTATGGGTACAGAGGAACATATGTGCCAAAACTGTTTTCATACTGGGTATGGGGAACAGAGAGGCAACACAAAAATGAGGGAGCTGCAGCAATAGCCTGCAGGGCCTCTGCAAAAGTTTCCAATGGCTCTGCCACAGATCTTTCTGGATCCTAGAACCAGATACACTTAGCCTTCTATACTGGCATTCAGGGCTGGGTGTCTTAAAAATAATTTACAAAAAGTTCCTTTAAGAACTGGATATGGCAGTCAATACAGCACTGCCATATCCTACAATTCCTGCTCTGTGAAGCGCAGGATCCACTAGAGACAGTGGCCCTTTTCAGCCCCACTCTGCACTTCAACTTATGGAGTCATGAGTGTCAACAATCTTGCAACACTCTGCCTTTGCCATGTATCTGGGCCATCTTTTGCATGGTGTCTTTAATTGTTAAATGTCACTTAGTTAGAGGGAAGCTTCTGAGAGAGCATACATGGTCACTTTGATTCCGCAAACAGCTTTCCTGATGTCCACATGTGAAACAGACCTGTCTCACTTGCTCCTGTTTCTGAGAGAGGCAGGGTCATTAATGCTCTGTTTAAGCTCCCTTCTGCACCACTGCCTTGTCTGTCCCTCAGGATACCAAAGGTACCTGACTCAGCTGAGCTCCAGTCCCATCCAGTCACCATCTCCATGCTGCAATTGTATCAGACCTCTTCACCCTTGTGGGTAAGGGGACCTTCCCCCTCACTGTATGATCCTCATCAGGTAAATCCACAAGCAATACTGCGCTAACCACTGGGATGGGTACAGCAAAGAGGTAGCAAACCCAATAAATGAAACCAAGTCCATTGAATTACTGCACTGCACAGACTGATTTGCCACAACAAAGGTATCAGCAAATAGAAAATGTATTGTTTTGGCAAAAGCCAAAGCTACAATAGTCCCCAGCACTTCAGCAATTACACCTTCATTGGGTGTGGTTACAGAAGCAAAACAGCCACTTAAATTGTACATCATTCAGTGACCTCATCAGTGATATCATAGCAAACAAGAAAAACATTACATTCTTAAAGCGGCAATGCAAAATTATATAATTCCTACTAAACCATCATAAAATAAATAGAAAAGTACATATATAACAATATTTATAATTTATATCACAGTTACTCACAGTATAATTCACTTTATTTCATACTTTTATCAAAAGTTTATACATTCTTTATTTTCAGAATTTCAGTCTCCTAAAAAGGGACATATTGGAATTATGGTAATAGGAAAAGATTTAAAAAGATTAAAAAGGAAAAGAGAAAAAGGGTTAAGAGCAAGAAAAGTATATAAATGTATAGTACTAAGAAAAAGTACATCAAAGGAAGGGGGATCAAAAGGGCACATATTCAAAGTGCAGAAAAGAAAGAAAGAGAATAGACAAAAAAGGACTAGGGCAAAAGCGCTATGACACAGAGAGACATAGAACAAGAGAGAATGTATTTTCTGAAGTACAGAAAAAATAATTGGTAGATAAATAAATGAAAAAATAAATCAAGACAGAGGCAGTGAAATAAAAAAGTTCCCTAAGTGTATTCACTAGCCAAATAGTAACAACTTTAGCCCCAGGGATCTACACAAGGGCATATTCTCTTGAAGTCAGAACCTAGAAGAAACATTCAGAAGAAAAATAAGAAGATAGCAAATAAACACACTGGGCCAGATATTCAAAGGTTGCGCCATACGCAATAGGGTTCACGCCTGCACAAGTCCAAACTTACTCCATTCTGCGATATTCAGCAGGAGGCAGTTGCGCCACAGAAAACATGCTGAGCAACTGCACAATGCAAATGAATGCATGCTGAACTGGAGGGGAGGAACCATGCATAAACTGCACAGCCCGATAATCAGCCAGGCTGTGCAGAGTTGTGCAGGTGCAACCCCAACCTGTGCCTGCACAACTTTGAGCCAAAAAAAAAGGATCAAGTTGAGGGCCACCCACAGGTGAGCTGCTGCATTGCAGGGTGCAACACAGCAGCTGCCACCTGTGGCTGGCCCTCAACCCACTCTCTGTGCCCCCTCACCAGCCTGATCATGGGCATGTGTGTCCCCCAACACATTCCCTGGTGGTCCAGTGGACCGTCGTTCGACCGTGTGGGTCAGCACGAAACACCCTCCACCTCCTCGGAGATCTCTGGTGGTCCAGTGACGAGCCTTACCGCGGCTGGAGTTTTGACATTGTTGTGGTCAGTGATCAAACTGATCGGATGAACACCTCACAGATTCTCGGTGACGGCAACCTCCTCACTCACCATGAAGGCCACTGCCCGCGCTGGCGGCTGGTCTCAACCGCGCCTTCTGCCCGCTCACGCAGGCACTCTTTATTGGTGCAGAGCAAGAGCTATCGGGTGCGCATCCCATACCGCATCGAGACAGTCCAGTTTTGGAATGAATTTCATTCACAAAACTGAACTGCCTTGTACGGTATGGGCTGTATGCCCATTGGCTCTTGTTCTGCACCAATGGGTGTGCAGCCCTACCAGGTAGCCAGTTAAGGGGTGGGCGGGTGGCAGGTGGGTGGATGCTGCCGCCCGCCAGCTGCGGGGGAGCGGGGCGGGGCTTCATGGTGGTAGGGTGGGGGACACTAGGTCACTAGGGATGTGTTGGGTGTGTTGACAACTACATCCCGCGATTGGGATTTTCGGTCCACTGACCACCAGGGATATTTCGGAGGTGGGGTGTTTAATTACTTCAGCCCGCGATCGGGCTTATCGGGTCCACTGGACCACCAGGGATGTGTTGGGAGGGGAGATACATTGCTGCCCGTGATCGATCGAGATCCATATCAGTATTAGACAGTCCAGTTTTGTGAATGAATTTCATTCTTATAAACTGAACTGGTTTTAGACGGTATGGCTGCATGCCATTGGCTCTTTGCTCTGCAATTAATGGGTGTGCAGCCCTACCAGGCAGTCAGTTGGCGGGTGGGCGTGGGTGGCAGGTGGGTGGGATGCTGCGCCCGCCAGCTGCGCGGGGAGGGGTGGTGGGCTTCATGGGTGGGTGGGGTGGGGGACACTAGTCACCAGGGATGTGTTGGGGGTGTTGACAACTACATCCCAGCGATCGGGATTTTCGGTCCACTGGACCACCAGGGATATATTCGGGAGGTGGGGGGTGTTTAATTACTTCAGCCCGGATCGGGCTTATCGGTCCACTGGACCACCAGGGATGTGTTGGGGAGGGGAGACATTGCTGCCCGTGATCGGGCTGGTGAGGCGGGGTATTTAAGCTATGCCGCGATCGGGCCAGTGGGAGGTGGAGGGTGGTGGTGGTGGGGTTTTTACGCTTTTTGCCAGCGATTGGGCTGCAGGGGCGTCGTTCCCGATGGCTGCTGCTGCTGGCGGAGTGCCAGGTGCAAGTCCTTGGAGATCGGGCACCTGCATGCTAATGGCATGCAAATTGGGCCATAATGAGATGCAAATGCCCCCGCTCCTTGCATGAATTATAGGCCCATTTGCATGTCACCTTTTGATATCGGGATTTTGCGATGGCGCAATGGTACTTGCACCACCGCAAGTTGAATGCTCCACTTTGTCAACTTGCGGTGGCGCAAGTTCCTGCGCCATGCACAGTGGCTGTGGCTGGGGTGATATTCAAAGGAGTTGCTCAATAGTGTAAGCCCATGAATGAGCGCCCCTGACACACTCTGCTCAACTATTTTGTGCAGCGCATGTTTGCGCCTCATGAATGGCAGTTTGGAATATGCAGCTCCTTGTAATTATCTTCTCTTTAGGAAGGGTTTTAAATCCATGAATCATTCAGTCCATCCAGTTTTATACTATTATGTCTGAAAATCCATTCACTCTTCTCTCTGCAATAGCTCATTAACGCTATCACATCCAAATTTTAATGGTCGTTGCCAGTTAATGCCCATAAACATAAGTGCAGTAGATCCGAGTTGTGGTGTAGAGCAAAGTGTAGTCCTACTGGAGTATCCTCTGCTGTTTTGAATATTTCTACATGTTCCTGCATTCTTATTTTAGCACTCTGGTTGTTCTTCCTATATATATAACATTTTGCAACTTCACCATACCTCATCAACTACAAAAGTGGTATCGCAGTTAATAAAATCCTGATCTTATATCTTATATTACTGACTCAATGGATGAATTCTTTACCTACATTGCAAAATCTGCATGAAATACAATGATGACACTTAAACAACCCTTCTGGTTTCCTACCCAGCCACATTCTCTGAGTTTCAGTTCCTCTGATCTGCTCCTCACAAGTTTATCCTTCAAGTTTGGACCCTAGAAAAAGTCACTCTAGGGCTCTCCCATAACATTCCTAAAGTCCCTGTCTGCATGAAGAAGATGTCAATTCCTGTGTATTATGTTTCCTACTTGACGTGTCATTTATTATATTCTGTGGAAATATAATAGGAACAATTCTAAATCACTATTTCATTGTTTTCCCTTTAATAACTCCTCTCTGTCTTTCTCCTTAGGGCTTTATCTAGAACTTTTTGAGAGTAACCTTTCTATTGAAATCTTTCTCTGAGCTCTTCAATTGGGCTAAAAATCATTATCTTCTGAGCAATTTCTTTTAGTCTAAGAAATTGCCTATATGGAAACGGACTCCCTTAACCTGTGTGGGTGGGCACTGTCTGCTCCTAAAAGGGAGTTAGTGACAGTATGTTTTCTAAAGCACTTTGTGCTAATCTCAAGATTTACATGTTCTGGTCTGGTTTAGGTTAGGTCTAGAGAGTCAGTACTTTCTGGATCTGATATAATGTAAATGACAAGTTCACATTATTGGTGTTAATCCAATCCATAAATTCTGAAATTTCCAATTGATCACCCTGCCAAATGAATAGTATGTCATCTATAAAACAACTCCAGAATTTAACCCTGGGCAGAAAAGGGTTACCTATTCTGGAGTATAATTTCTCCCACATCTGCCCAGGAGTAAATTAGCATAAACAGGGCCATGGACATCCCTACAGCAGTTCCACATTTCTGAAGAAAAATTTTACCTGAAAATTCAAAACTTATGTGTTAACACTAATTCTAGTACTTCAAGAATAAATTGTATAGGAATTTCTTCACATCTTGATCCCTCTCCAGGAGGTATTGACATGCCATTCAGCCATCCCTATGTCTAATTCTTGTGTAGAGAGATTCCACATCTATTGTGAGCCAGACCATATCTTCCTTCCACTTAACTAATTTAACCTTATTAAGAACATGTGTTGCATCTCAATATATGAATGTAATTTTACAACTCTTCTTTGCATAAAAAATTAATAAACTTCCCAGTGTTTCTGTAAGTGACCCCACTCCAGAAGTAATGGGCCTGCCCAGTGGTTATGAACATTTTTGTGGATTTTGGTAGTATGTACAAACTACAAATCACATGATTTTCATTCCAAAGGAATTTAAATTCCATCTCACTAAGGTTCCCATTGGTAACTCCATTCTGTAGCAAGTAATACAATTCCATCTTATATTGTACATGAGGGTTAGTTGGAAGTCTAGTGTAATTATTTACATCATTCAACAATTGCATCCCAATTTCAACAAATTGTTCTCTATCCTAAATTACTACATTCCTCCTTTAGCCACAGTTTTAATAATAATAGTCTTGGCCCCAGTTAGCTCTTTTAAGTGCCTTAATTTCTTTAGTGTTTAAATTGTTTTAATTGGCTGTCCTGCTTTCTCCATAACTCATTAGTCTGTTTAAGTACCACTCTCATATTCAGTTATTACAGGGTTATTTATATTTGGTATAAAATCAGATACTGGTTTAAAGTGTTTTTCCTTTGTTGAAACGATGTAGATAGATTTTCCATACTTGAATCCCCTTAAATTACCTGTTAAATGGTCTAAATTAGTGTCCATGATGTTAAGAAAATAGTCCAGGTCTTCCATCTCATCTTCCACTTCCACAGCTGTAGCAAAATTCAAGGAAGCTTGCAAATCAACGTTCAGTGGTTGTTCAATTAAACCCATAGTCGCTGTATCACTTAGGCTTTTATTCTTTTGTTTAAAAAGTCCCTTAACCTGATTTTTCTTAACAGTTTATATACATCCACTTGAATTTGAATTTATTTAGCAAATGTAGGGACAAAAGAAAGTCCACACTTCAAAAGATTATATTCAGTCTCAGTCAAAGTTCTATTCGACAGATTGATCACTTGTAGCTCCTGCCTCCCCTTACCTCTGTTGGCTCTCGTTTGTCTCTTTGTAGCATTTACCTGTTCCACCTCATTTGCCCCTTCTTGTCTTTCTACTTCTTCTTGTCCATTTGGTAGTTTGTCCTGTATTGTTTTCTCCAAAAGAGGCCCCTTCCTCTCTGACTTTGAGTGCCACTGTTTCTACTGTCGGCAAACCTTTCACGCCATCGACTTCCACTCTGTCTTCATTCTCAATAAAATCTCCTCCAAATCAGAATCCTGTTGTTTGCAAAATCCTCCTGATCTTGTAGTAGCTTTTTGTTTTTTCTTGGTTAAACAAGCTCATATTTATCCAGCCTGCTTCTCATTAGTTTGTTTTCATCCTTAAATTGACCGTTCTCTTTAAATTTCAAAATGGTTGCTTTTGTCTTGTCTATAACAACCTCAAGCTCCTCATATTTCTTTGTGTCTGATCTAATCAGATGTAATAAAATATGGCAATCCAGTCCATCCTGATGGTCCAGAGTACCCCATCCCACCCACCCACTGAACCTCACCACCCCGCTCCCTGGACAGCAGCTGTAGGCAACTTCCCACCGTCAGCCACCCATGCAGCCCGCTGACTGACTCCATGTAATGATGAGGGCTGTATGCCCATTGGTCCACATGGGCCAATGGACATGCAGCTTGTATTGTACATATTAACCAGATATGTGAATGGATCCATTCACATCTTCTGGACTGTGTATCGCGGTATAGGTTGCATGCCCATTGGCCCATACTGTGGACCAATGGGTACAGCCCACCGCACGGAGTCAGTCGGCAGGTGATGGGGCAGCTGACAGGTGGGAAGCTGCCACCCTGCGCTGCCAGTGGGGAGGGGTGGGGGATCGGTAGGTTGGTGGGGAGGGAGGTATGGCTGGACCACCAGGGATGGATTTGATTGCCATATTTTATTACTGACACCCGCGATTGGCTGCATGCAGTCCACTGGACCACCTGGGATATTGGACTATTATCTAGTACATATGCCCATGATTGGCTGTGAGGGTCCACTGGACCACCAGGGATATTGGACTATTATTTATTACATATTCCCACAATCAGGCTGTGAGAAGTTTACTGGACCACCAGGGATATAGGAGGGTTAATATTACTGTACTTCTGCCCGTGATCGGGCTGCGAGTGGTCCACTGGACAACCAGGGATATGGGACATTCATTTACATTCCCTATGCCCGCGATCAGACAGTGGGGCACTTGCTGCTTGTGCAGGGGCGTCGGTCCCCAATGGCTGCAGCCTAGCAAAGCACCAGGTGCAAGTCACGGGGATCGGTGCACCTGCATGCAAATGGGACCATAATGATGTGCAAATGGCCCCATTTGCACCATGTATACATTATGGTATCATTTGCATATGCACTTTTGATTATTGCAGTTGTTGCACCTAGTGCAGCAGCACTTGCGCTAGTGCATCCCCTGTTCCACTCTGACCATTTGTGCTAGTGCATCCCCTGTTCCACTCTGACCACTTGCGCTGGCGCAGTGCCATAATGCCATGTGCACTGCGGGTCAAGGAGCAATATTCAAGGATGCTGTGCCATAGTGCAGCTCTGTTAAATATCACCCTGTCAACACCATGCACATCCCAGTTGCACTGCACCCAGGCTTGCGCCACAGCCTGGTGCAGTCTGAATATCCCTCCCAGGAAGAACAACCAGAGCATTAAAATAAGAATGCAGGAACATGTAGAAATATTCAAAACAACAAGAGGGATACCCCAAGCGGGACTACACTTTGCTCTACACCACAACTCGGACCTTACTGCACTTAAGTGTATGGGTATTAATTAACAAACCACCATTAAAATTTGGAGGTGATAGAATGAATGAGCTATTGCAGAGCGAGTGAATGGATTTTCAGATTTAATAGTATAAAACGGATGGACTGAATGATTCATGGGATTAAAACCTTCCTAAAGAAAAGATAATTATATTGGGCTGGATTCACAAAGCTTCTGAAGGTGCAAACCTTCCTAAGTCCCCAAAACTGCCGTAGCTATGGAAACAAAGGGAATTTGCACCGTGCGTATTCAAAACCCTCTGCAGCTGCAGAAAAACAACACTAAAGACTGTGGAAAAAGTGCAGCTGAGGAATCCCTGAGGAAAAAAAATGTGAAGTAAGTAAGGCACAGCCCTAAAAGCTATTCACAACCAGTTTTTGCACAGCTGCAGAAAAATGCTACACACCTTGGAATGAGGGTGTAACTCTCCTCAGCAAACTGCAGTAGTGCCAACAATTGGAATCAATTAAGGTGGAGGTGAGGCACAGGTAATAGCATCCCAGATAGTATAACTGTGGCTGATATAACATCAAAAAGCACACATTGCCATGATATGGCAACAGGCAACAACCACCAGACACAGTGCAGCCCATGATGGAGCTCACAGAAGCAGTAGATCCTGGCCAGCCTGCAGTGAGTGCTACCCCTACAGGCAACAGGAACACCCCAGGAGGGGACCACCAGTTACAGTTGGCCACTGTGGTACCATGGTATTGCTGGTACCTGTGGTGCTGCAGTGGTCCCAGTTGAGGGACTGGTTGCTGGGTCTCTTTGTGGGTGCTTTCAGCTTCATTCTATGGCAGCCCTGTTAAAGTCTGCTGTTCCAGCTAATTAAGTTCACCGTTGCTATGCATCCTAAGCTATTTCTGGAGCTCTGGATCTGCAGTTGTGGATTTTCAGCATGTGGGTAATTCTGTCACTGCTGAAATTCTACAGCTGTGGGGAGTTTATGAAATTCCGCACCTGCTCAAAATTTCTTTATGAATATCATGCAACTGCATTTCTGCAGTGCTACAGGCTTTTCCCACAGCTGTGGGATTTTTACTTTCCTTGTGAATCCTGCCCATTGTGTTTATTTGCCATCTTCTTATTTTCCATCTGAATGTTTCTTCTAGGTTCTGACTTCAAGAAAAGATGCCCTGTGTAGATCCCTGGGACTAAAGTTGTTGCTATTTGGCTATTGAATAGGGTGATCATACTTAAGGAGTTTTTCCATTTCACTACCTCTGTCTTTATTTATTTATTTTTTCATCTATTTATCTCCTAATTATTTTTTTTCTATACTTCAAAAATACATTATCTTGTTCCATGTCTCTCTCTATGTCATTGCCCTTTTGCCCTACTCCTTTTCTTGTCTATTCTCTTTCTTTCTTTTCTGCACTTTGAATATGTGCCCTTCTGATGCCCCTTCCTTTGATGTACTTTTTCTTAGTACTATACATTTATATACTTTTTTGCTCTTAATCCTATTTTTCTTTTTCTTTTAAATCTTTTTAAATCTTTTTCCTATTACCATAATTCCAATAATTTTAGGAGACTGAAATTCTGAAAATAAAAATGTATAAACTTTTGATAAAAATATGAAATAAAGTAAATTATACTGTGAGAATTGCATACAAATTATGTATATTGTTATACATACTTTTCTATTTATTTTATTAAGGTTTTGTAGGGAATCATAATTTTGCATTGTGATTTTAAGAATGTAAAGTTTTTCTTTTTCACTATGATGTCACTGATGAGGTCACTGAATGATGTACAATTTAAGTGGCTGTTTTGTTTCTGTAACCACACCCCTGATGAAGGCATAACTACCGACGGCAGGGACTGTTGTAGAAGCTTGGCTTTTGCCAAACAATAAATTATCTATTTGCTGATACTTTGTTGTGGCAAATCATTTTGTGGAGTGCAGTAATTAATTGAACTTGATCGCCCTCATCAGGCCAGCAGCTGAGGGTTCAGAATCAGTCTGCCTTTATTTCACCAGAGCTGTAGTTAGATGGGCAATGGGATTGTTTCCTGTGTTTCTCACCCACCTCTAGTTGCACAAGAGATCAAGGTGCATGCATAGGAGTGCTGCCACATGTATCCCAGGTCTGTGTCCCACCGCTCCCATGGCACCTTGACTAACACTGCCACCTGTGGTCATCCAGTTGGAAGTATTGCAGTGATGGCAACAAATCTATTACTCCGAAGGAGGAGAAGAGCATCCCTGAGACGCTCAATCCTCCCCTCCCGCTAGCTGCTGATGACCCTGGCATGTTCCCGAACAGGAATTGCTAGCAGTAGTCCCACTGCTGTGCCAGACCAGGCAGGGTCATACTTAAACATTATGGCAATAGGCTTCAAATCCCTGTTTGAATTTGAATTTATTATATTAACCTAGACTAAGTTTACCTGGCAAACCTGTTTTCTGGACCATCCCTTTCATATTCAGACATCCATTTTATTTATTTAAATTTGATTTATCTATTTAAAATGTAGTGACTAGGATATGCTCACTGAGACAAAACTTGTTTCCAAGTCTTACCTGGGGAGTACACTGGAAAAGACATACAGGGCTGGCCTTAGGCACCCTCAGTCTTAGCGGTCATTGGGGGCATTCTAGTTATAGGGGCCACCAGAGAAAATCTGTGCAGGTCATCAATCTTTCAAATTTATTGCTTTTTTCTTTTATGTATGTATTTCATTCCCTATGTCCTACTGAAAGATAACACAAGGGACATCACTAGGCAAGGCAGAAATTTCTAACTAAACATCATAATGTCGTATGAATAGTCACTATGATACACTCAAGGGCACCCAATAAATAATCCTGCTGGGAAACCCAGAAACCTAAGGCCAGCTCTGCAGACATGACATGCACACTTCAACTGTTTGCATACCACTGCCCTTTATTTCTGATTATCCATGTAACAGCGTTTCTCAAGCTGCTTGAGATCTCATGAGGAAGTCCCATTGTGAAGAAACTCATATACCATCTCAAACTCTGCCATACAGCCAAGAAATCTTTATATCTGTACAGGATTCCATTGGATGACACCCATCCCTGTGGAGAGAAGTACCACAAACACCACTACAAACTACTTCTGAATCCTACATATTCAGGATGATGCCTGGCCAAGCAATCACCAAAAGTGCAGGCCCTTCCCATGCCTTCTGTCAGCCCAAGCTCTTATAGATGATTCAAGTGGCCTAATGACATCCTGGAGTAACCCAGTAAAAGGAAAGGCATTCTTCCATAAGGGATGCAATCTCAGTGAGGTCATAAGCACTCTGAGTTGTGACAGGAATACATATTCACACAAACAAGGCATACAGGAATTATGCTAGTGGCAAACAATAACACATGACTGAAGTGTGGGTTAAGTGCTCATAAGAGCATGCCAAGTGTGTTATATGGCACAAAGCACATGTGCTGAGTGCCTTTACACCTGGGCATGCTCTATCAGGACATAACCCACACCTCCAAGTGTATTATTATGCTAAATAAATGGGCACTGAATCAGATGCAAGACACAGAATAAAGTTTGAACTTTTTAATTTAACTTTAGAATTTTAATTTAACTTTAGAACTGCATTATTTTAAAAGTTTTGAGAAAAATAGTCCCTTTTCATGAACTTGTATTAACTGTATAATGAAGCATTCTTTATGTTGCCAAACTTTTGAATGAAATGTCTTAAATAGTATGAAATTAACTTTTAGTTTTATTTTAGTGATATCTAAATTTAACTTTTGTAAAACAGCTGTAACAGTCTCTGAGGTTTTATACTATTTGCTGAAAAGCATTGTTTTGTATTTAGTTTTACTTTGAGAAGTTGATGGTGGTTTGGTGATAGACACTTGGAATGCGCTGATGGAAGAGGTGGTCTTGTTGAAGACTCTGGCAGCTTCAAGAGAAGCTGGGATAGGTGTAGGGAAGGTAAGGATCATGGTAGGGAGAATGTGAGGTGGGGGAGGGCAGGGACAGTAGCTCAAGCATGGACCCTGCAATACGAGCAGACTAGATAGACCAAATGGTTTTCTTCTGCTGGCTTCATCGTATGTTCACATGTTCGTATGAATTCCACCTTTTCCATATAGCAGTTTTGCAAAATGAACAGTACATTGATGGTGGTTTATTTAAATTATTGAATCACTGTTGTCTGAAGGAGGTTTCTTGTCATTAATTGACATGCTGGGTCACAGGATGCAGTATCACTTTGTGGAGCTGCCAGTTGAGATTGTAGCTGTAGTAATGTGATTTTTTTATTATTTTTAAGCTGGATGCAAAGTTATTTTGCCTTGGTTCTGTTGGTTTTGTCTTTGTGCTAAGTTGTTGCTTCAGTGGTGTCAGTCTGCCCTGTGCCCTATAATGGCTATTATCTCTCTGGCTGCAGGCCTGCCTGCAAGAGAACTATATGGTGGATGCTGTGAAAGAATGTTCAAGTCTCTCCAGAGGTTCATTCTTTCTCTAGTAAAAGACTACTGCAGTAGCGCTAAGATCCTAATTCTGTCTCTGTTCCTTTCTTTACTGTTTCTCATTTTCCCCTTTTTCCAGGCTGGCCACCTGGAAATACAGGTGTCTCCACAAATACTTGTCTTTTTTTTCTTTCTTTGCACTTCTGGAGCCTTGATGTTCTCACTGCCCCCAGTAGCAAATATATCTTCACTTATGTCCCATTATTGCAACATTATGACACTTTGACAGTGCTAGAATTTCTATGCGCAGTGCATTCTGCAGAGAGCTTTTGCCATATGGGTGTTTGCCCTGTTAACCTCATTTAGAAACCTGCACAGTATACTCAGTAAAACAGCGGTTTAAAAAAGCTGCAGTATTCCCCCTTTCTTGCACTTGCGAGGTGAAACCCCTTTCCTTTCTTCCCTTGCAAGATGTCCAAAGATACCTCCATGTGGAGGTATTTGTTAAACTGTTGAGTTTGCCTTGGTTGAAGCTGTATTTTAAACCTAAACCGAAACAAACAATAGTTTCCTGTTTGTTTTCTTCAGGCCTAGGTATCCAAGCATAACACTGAACGATATGAAGTCTCTCTGTTAGTAACTGGTGAAATGAATTCTAGAAAATCTGGTTTTAATGTTTATGTTTTCTGCAGAATCTCCATAAGTATTATAGTTGAATAAACATAAAGTAAGAATGATAATGTACATGCAAAATCAGTATAATGCTTCTAAGAGCTTTGTGTTTCCTGTGCTGCATCACATTTGTAAATATAAAAATAAAGAAACTTCTGTACTTAAATGTATAGAATTCTAGATAACTTTCAGCTTTTGGTTAAAGAATGTATAAAATTCCAATGTTAGTTTGTTGCTTACTGAATGGGAGGTCTTACCAAGTATAAGCAGGAGGAATTTTCTAGAAGGGTTGTCTCCTTGCAGGGATCATTATGAATGGATCTTGAGTCAGTCGGCCCTCTCTTCTCCATACTTATACACTGGGTCATTCATGGGAGGAGCCACAGAGTGCATAACATTTTCTTTTGTTAAGGACTGATTTATTTTAGTGTATATTAGCATATACTGACTACAGACAGACCCATATCTTTTTAAAAGGTTTATAAAATACCTTTATGTTGAAAAGAAAGTTTAAGTTTAAAAGTGTTGTGGGTCGAGGTTGACATAGTTACATGCTGTTCTCTTGTGTTAAAGGAGCTCTAGGCTGGACCATGTCAGATTCATTTTGGATCAGCTCTAGGCTGATCTACTGTAGTCTGCTCCTTTTCTTTTCAACTATGTACCCAGGTGGGTGATTGTTATTGCCTGTGTGAACAAAAAGTTTATTTTTGTGCTTTTTGATTTCATTTCTTATTCATGTATGAAGTATGAGTTAATTTTGTTCTGTTGGCATCTCAATAAATATTTTTAGGCTTGGCTGCTTCTTTTTAAGCCTTGCCTCTCTATAATTTGGTGTAAGCGTCCATCTTTACATCCACACCTTCACAGATGCTCACACTGAATAGTTAGTATAGCACTTAGATAGTCCTGCTTCTTCACTTATTTTTGACCTTTAGGCAAGCCAGGTAATTGATTCTTAAAGGCTCCTCATGTACCAGATGTCTCAAACTTTGTAAAGGGTGGGAGGTATTTTCCTGGGGTGACAACATAAAGCTGGTGGATCAGAGGGCAATTTTGCTGTGTATTGTTTAAATGAATTAACAGGGCAGAGAGGGCTGTTTGGCAGGACGTAAGGTGTGCCCCTGTATTGATGTTTGCCAGAGTCATTTTTGTGTTTGCTTGCATGAATGCACAAGAAACATATTATAACAGCTTGCTAGAACAGCAGGTTGTGGAGGTATGGCCATCTTGTGGCCAATGCTGCAACTGCTTTTTAGGGCTTGTCTGTGTGGCACTAATGAATGAGCATGCTGTTCATGCAGCAGCTCAAAAGCATGCCCAACTTGAAATATTTCACTACTGCAATGAGGGAATGACCCGTCATTGCAGGGCGGCCTTACCTGGTTTAACATTTCAGCAAACATGGCAGCAGCTGTCCCGATTCATCTCTCACCTGAAAGCTGATGTCAGAGATGCCCAATCCCCTGTCAGCATGCCCCTCCCAGTTCATTTTCTACCAGGAAGCCCAAACCCCATTGGCATGATATCCCTGTAGTTTAATTTGTATGTTGAGGGGTGCCCAATCCACCTCAGCATCATGCCCCCCAGACACAGACCTATGCCAACAGGGTGCCCAATCCCGTCAGCTCCAGTGGTCCCAAAATACCTGGTGTCACACTGGAAGCCCACCCTAGATTGCCAATGTACCTGTAAAAAGAAAACCTTCCTCAAAGTTTCTCTTTCTTACCTGTAAAAAGAAAATGGTCCCTCGTTGTCTGTGGTGCCCCTCCTCCAACCCTCACCCACCCTCTGTGCATCTCACCTACCTGCACCCTCACCCCATACTTACCTCCGAGCCTGGTGCGACAATCTTCAGTGGAGGGAACATGTCTGCACTCTTCAAAACCGACCTACGAACTGAAGAAATACTGGTAAGTTGTATAATGGCATAAATGGGAAGGTTTCAACTTAGGTGGCTATCTCATCCATTTTGTGACTATTGGCACCAGATTTTAACATGGGGTTCTTGGGACCCCACCTGATGAACTCAGTCACTGTCTTGTTGTTATTCAGTCCCGAAAGTGATTTCACAGTGACTGCATGGAATCGCCTTCTGGGACTGATTAATGAAACAACAGTACCACTGTTCATGACGTGGCTCCCAAAATGCCTATGTTGTAAATTTGGTGAACAAATTCAAAAATGACTGGGTTACAAGCATGCATTGTGCAGTTCCCACGTTTACTGTAACTTTGAAAATTTGTAATATTTTCACTCCAGATTTTCAAAATTTTAATATTTTCACTCCAGATTTCAACATTGCCATTTTTCCACAACTCCTTATGAACAGCACAGCTGTCATTTTCCCATCCAACCAAAAATTTGTTTTCGCGCTTCTGGCGCACAATGGTATGGTCACTGTGTGACATCAACATTCAGGACAGATTAAGAAAATCACAATGACAGAGTTCTTAGAAGAGGGCCCAAAAAGCCCATATTGCAAATTTGATGAACAAATTCAAAAATGACTACATTACCAGCATGTGTTGTGCAGTTCCTATGCACACTTGTAACTTTGCCAGTTTTTATATTTGTACTCCAGATTGTCAACATTGTCATTTTTGCACACCGTCTTATGAATAGTACAGATTTCATTTTCACATCCTGCCTGAAACATGTTTTTGCACCAGTGGCACACAAAGTGGCGCACAATGGCACAGTTGCAGTGGAAATCAACTTTTGGGACAGATTAAGAAAATCACAGTAACACTGTTCATAAGCAGAGGTCCCAAAATGCCTATGTTGAAAATATGGTGTAAAAATCCCTAAAATAATTGCATCATGGATGTGCATTGAGCAGTTTCACTGTACTCATAACTTTACCAGTTGTTTTATAACCTCAGCCATTTTTGTTGACCTTGCAAAAGCCTTTGACACCGTCTCCCACCCTATATTGCTCTTGTCTCACTGAATCAGGCCTCTCTGTCACTGCCACAAACTGGTTCAGATCATATCTCTCTGATAGAACTCAGTCTGTTAGAGTCTCTAATGCGATCTCCACCCCTTCCCTTAACTACTGGTGTCCCACAGGATCTGTTCTTGGTCCCATTCTGTTCTCTATATTTCTAAATGACCTGCCACTCATCTGCTCTACCTCCTCAATCCACATGTATGCAGATGATACTGTACTCTACTACTCAGGCTCCGCCCTGATGTGGTACAATCAAACTCCAAGCTGACTTCAACAAGGTACAGCAACGGTTTAGCTTGCACCAGCTCTCCCTAAATGCAAAACAAAACTATCACTATGACCTATGGCACATGACAATGCCTGTCCAGACTCCCATCCTTCCCTACTTGACCACCCTGGATGGTCAAAAACTTGAAGTTGTTTCCTCATTCTGTTACTTGGGGTCTGGCTCGACAGCCATCTCTCCTCTGACCACATCGATGCTGTCTCAAAAAACTATGCCCCATGCTCAGTGCACTATATAGGATCTGCAGTAGCCTCCTCCCTGAGTCCGATGTGAACTGGCGCTGAAGATGATACTCCTCCATCAACTACTGTGTCATTGTATACAGTGCAGCCCCTATGTCCTCCCTATCTAAACTGGACACATTTTATAATGCCTTCTGCTGCTTTGCTCTCAATCCTCTCCCTCACTCACCACTGTGACCTCTACTGAGCCTTGGCACTACCATTCCTTGAAAACGCTGCATTTCTCACTGTGCTAAATTTGTCTCCAACTTATGGTTCAGGTCCATCCCTCCTACCTTGCCACCGTGCTCACAGATGCCCCCATCATCTTAGATCCAGTGACTCCCGCCAACTTTTCAGTCCATAGGCAGAAGACTTCTACCAGTCAAGCTGCCTTCTCACACCAGCTACCCAAGCTTTGGAATGCCTTACCACTACAAATTAGGCACTCCTCCTCTTCCCATTCCCTGTCTACCACCCTAGCAAACTTCCTTTCTACAAATTGCTCCTGTCCCTGAACCCACCCTAGCAAACCTCCTTACTAAATTGCTTCTGTCCCTGAACCTGCCATGCCCCACTATCCCTCCCCAATGCCTGACCAGTGGCCTTAGCCTTGCTAGAAACTGGCATATAATCCCAACCTTGCACTTGTGTCCTGGGCCTAATTTGCCCTGTATAACTATAAAACTGTGATACACATCCTCTTATGTACTCTTGCACTTATGCCCTGGGCCTAATTTGCCCTAAGTACTATGTTTAACTGTATAACTGTGATATACGTCCCCTGTTGTTTACAACTGTTACTACTGTGCTAATTCACCCTGTCTGGTGCTTCTTGTCATGAAATTGTTATTTGTTACTATAATATCCTAAGCATTCAATGTGCACTGCGGTATAATTATGCAATCTTGTATCCTAATGCTGCTTTGTATATGCTTCTGTTATTTGTTCACTGGATAACCTGTGTGTTATCATATCCCTTGTACCCCCACCAGGTTGCACCGGAGATGAGCATCTTGTTACTCAGTGTGCCTTTCCTGGTGAAACAATTGCAATAAATAAATAAATATTTTCACTCCAGATTTTCAACATTGCTATTTTTACACCTCCTCATGAACAGTACAGCTGTCATTTTCACATCCTGTTCAAAATGTGCTTTTTGCAATCGCTGTGCAAAATCACCTTTCAGCTAATAGTGTCACTGTTCATGCGGTGTGTTCACAAAAAGCCCATGTTGAAAACTTGGAGTAAAAATAACAAGAAATGCCTGGGGCATTAGGGTTTATGACCATAACACCCTACCTACCTTGTAGGGACTGACAGGTGTCAGGGGTGTGACTTGGGATTGTCGACAGTAATGCTCATGCCATTTCACCCCACCCCACCCTGCAGCCAGTGACAGGCTTTGAGGTGTGCCTTGGACTCTTCAGACCCAAAGTTCACCCCATTTTTCTATACTGCACCCATTTCAATGTATTTCCTTAAGGACTGGGATGAGTGTAAAGCATGAACACCCCAAGGCACACCTCAACACTTGTCAGTGTCTGCAGGGTAGGGTGAGGTAAAATAGCGTGAGTGTTATGGGTGACAACCCAAAGATACACCCCAATACCTGTCCATCTCTGCAGGGTGGGGTGGGATGGCATCAGTTCAATACTTCACTGTCATTCCTATTCTGCATCTGCCTAATTCTGGCACTTCCAATGCTAATGCCAGCAAGCAAACACTCGACATTGATAAATGCTTGTTTATGGTTATTTGTGTACTCACTGAATGTCAGTGTAATGTATTAGGCCCCTTCATCATCTCTTTTTACCTCAAAGTGTTCTGGCCGAGTTGCCAAAGTCCTTCTTGGCCCCTGTGAGCCATACACAGCTGCACGTTGAACCATACTTTAAGCAGCAGGCCATGGGAATTATCGGGTGACAGCACAGGTGATGTTTTAAAGATTTTCAAGTCTTGTTTGGTGATGGCAGGATGGTGATTTGCATCTTCCTTTCCTGCCTCCGCATTTCTTGCAGATGGCACTGAAGATGTTTTTACTGGCTGAAATTTGGGGTGGCTGTGTAAGTTTATACAGTGGCTGATAGGCGGATCAATCAGGTATCCATTGAGGCCGGCTCTGAGTGTCATTAGGCTGGCTAAGCTGTATTCTGTGCCATCTGCTTGTCTCACTTTAGCATAGTATCTCCTTAGGACGTGCAAGTGTTCTGTCATGGCTACTGTCTGGAAGCTGATTTCTATGTCTTCTGCTGTCCACCAGTTCTGGAAGCCAGGGAGTGCCCACATTGTAGTTTTATGACTATTTGCTTCATCTTTTGTTTTTCGGGTTGTTTCAGTTCTTGAGTTGTCAGTGATGGGTAGGTAGTCACAGATGGTGTTTTTCTTTTGGCAGGCTGCTGTGTGCTTGCGTCATTGCTGGACTGGTTCTGGTTTCCTTCAAAGAGATATTTCTTCAAAGTTGATGCTGACATATGTGACAGTTGTCAGACATCTCTTGTTTCTCTGATGTTTTGCTCTTTTCAGTGGTGACTGACCATGATATACAAATTTTACTGACAGGAGGGTAGCAGTAGGAAGAGTTTTAAATCTACAACACAGTCAGTGTGGGCGATTGCAAATGAGTGGCTGCCTAAAGAGCGACTGCCCAAATACACAGAACAGCAGTACAAGAGCAACTGTGTGAGAGCACCAAGCCCCTGCAACATAGAAGTAGCCTCAGGTGAGTACTACAGGAAAGGCGAGAGCCGGCAAGAAGGGGCTTGGAAGGTCAAGCACAAAGGTGCCCATGACTGTACTGGTGGGATAGGAGGCATGGAACAGCCATGAGCAGAGCGATGGGATGACGGAACTCAACAACCATCCACACAGACCCAACTGCACAGACCTCATCCCCCCACAAGTCCAGTGGACCACCAGCACCATGGGAGCTCCTCACCATGACTGTGCCACAGTCCACACCCACACAGCACTGCTGAAGAAGCACACCCACACGAGCAGCATGCCCTGTAGTCCCACAGTCACTCACCTGTACCAGTACCAGTATCATTGTACAGTGCCCCATACACGCACAGTTCAAGTGTTGCCCATCTTATGGTAGTGTGTGGCACACCACCCCTACACATCTGTGTTGTGGGATAGCACCCACAGCAGCTTCTGGATCTGCACATCACTGCACACATTATGGGCACCATGTACATTGTCCGTGGTAGTCCACTGCAGCCCCTCCGCCATGCATTGCCCAACACAGCCCTGCCATGGCATGCCTGCCCTGTGCAACTGGCATTGACGCACAGGTCACATCCACCCATAGTAGACTTGTGCCCTTCCTGTGCTGTCCATGTCTGGCCACCCCACACCATCCTGCCAGACACCCAATGCATGACACCCTGTGCCACTCACCCCATCCCATCAACCACCACAGGGCATGCTTTTCTCAGTGCACTGGTGCACACGCCTGCGCCCATTGCCATGGTAGGTTCACCCGCTACTTGTTGCCTCATGGCATCATCACATTGTGATGCATCCTTGCAGCCTCTGCCTCCTGCCTACACTCTCTCCACTGCTCACCATATTCCCTGTTGCCCTTCCTGCATTCTGAATCCTGCATTCAACCTTTGGGACTCACTCACATGGAATCGCTTTATCACATAAAATCAACAGGAGCTTACCTCAGGCTAGCAGATTGATATTGTGTTCTCTGCTGCTTCTTGTGCTGTGGCCATCGCCAAAAGAATTTTCTGTCACAGTGGCACACTGATATGGCATTGTTGTGGGGTCAGGGTGCAGTTGTTAGTGCTGGTTGAACAGCAACAGGCAGATAAGGACACGGTTCTGAAGCTGTTTCAGCCAATCAGATTTTAGGATTTTATTTGCCCATTTATTAGAAGAACTCAGCAAAAGGCAATCAGCAAAATGTGTTACTGTACATGCAGTTTCAAGACAATACAGAGTCCAATAAATCATTGTTTGTTTGTTTATTTATTTATTTATGTATGTATTTATTTATATTTTTGGCTTCAAAAGGCAAATTGAGCCAAAGTTCATTTTCAGATGTGACCTAGGCACAGGGACATTAAATGTCTTCCTTAGGGTGTCACAATTTTCAAGTGTCTGTTATAGGATTCAGACCCAGTTCTGCTGGATAACCAGATTCACAGGTCAGTAGTCAAACCTCTAGCTAAATTTTCCTATACAAGCTGAAACCTCGATCTTCTACCAAATTATGGGTGGTAAGGTGGGAAAAAAATTAGACTACTTCATGGTGTCCCTATAGTACAGGCACCCATAGGTTGGTGGATGAATAGAACATCCTTCCTCAGGTAGTGGTGGGAGCAAAACAGTGGCAGATTTCAATAACACTTGGACATGTACAAAGGTACCATCAGACTGACTAGCAGTTAAGGAAGGGGTGGGCCTATGGGCAGACTAGATGGATTAGATGGTCTCTTTCTGCCACCACTTTCTATGTTTCTGTGTTCTGTGTTTCTATCATGCAGCAGGCAGAAGACAAAATGAGCTACTAAATCATCTTGTAAAGCCATCACTTTCTATGTAGAGCCAGTTTCCCATACTTGATTTAGTGTCTAAGACTTGTCCAGACTACTGGGACTTCAATATTTATGCCTCTGCCTGTGTCTCCTCCTTTCCATTGCAGATTTTCCAAATCAAGCTACCAGTGGTTACCTGCCTGTCTGCATGCCCACTGACTATTTTGTTGGCACCTGAAGGGCTGGCACCACACTTTTAAGTTTGCCCTAGGCAGAGTCATGCCTAGGAGCTCCATTAAGGCAGTAGAACACAATGTGTCCAATCCAGTTTCATACCCACATGTCCCCTAGCATGTCTGAAACAAACACTTAACCTGGTGGTAAATAGCTTCAGCCATTTATTTTAGCTATAATCATGCATGTGATCTCACCAGAAAGTCTCCTCCTAGCCTGGTCTCCATTGTACAGGCAGGAAATCTCCATACTGGAACCAATATGTTACATGATGTGCACCCATCTCCGTGGAGTGCAGAACCACAGAGCAACTTAAAACTACTCCTATAAACATCATACATGAGATGACATCTGGTACAGCTACCACTAGTGTTGTGCTTGCCACTCCCAATCCGTGCCATCAGCCCAAGATCTTCCAAAGGAATCAAATGGTCTGCCTGCATCCCTGAGTAACCCAGGAAAACATGAGACCCTCCCTATGAGAACTCCACCCATAGAAATATAGAATTTGATGGCAGATTAGGACTGCTTGACCCATCCAGTCTGCCCATTTTCCTACCTACTGTGATACCGTGAGCCCTTCTTGATCTCCGGCTTGCCCTCACTTCCCTAATGACTAAGGTTCTCTTATGCCTATCTCATGAATTCTTGAATCCTGCCACAGATTTCACCTCCCATGAGTGAGGTCATGAACTGCCACAGGCCTGATAAGTTATCCCTTACTTGAACAAGGCCACCACTCCCCAGCAATAGCCACACCTCACTTCAGATGGTGATAAATAGATTGAAGCCATGCATCCAGTGCTGCTTTCAGATCCAGCATGACTACTGTATTTCCACCTCAAACTAACATGAATTCAATCCCTACAGTAGAAGGCAGGACACCAGGATCAACTGCCACCTGCCCGACCATGCGGTGGCCTTACAGGTGAAGAAAATATCACACTGCATAACTTAGCTTCTACAGCAGCCTTAAGCTTTGCTGAAGTGGAGTATGGCCACACATGGCAAGGGACTGCTTTTCACTCTATGATGGTAACCCCAGGAAAAGGGAAAATGTCCATCAAGTCCCACTTGATGCAGAGCATGAGCTAACCAGCTTCAACTTGCTGGGATTTTTGTCCCATACATAAAGCAGGATGATATCCAGGGGTGGAGGAAATCCCTGCAAAGAACATATTGTTGGCAGTAGCTAGTCCCAGACCATGCTGTATAATCCTGCTCATTGCAACTAAACAACCACCTAGACAAGGTCTAGCTGGATCGAGCCCTATGTTCTGATGTCAGGCTTTCTCTCATTTTATGGAAGAATGCTACAGATTTAAGCTTGCAAGCCATTGCCAGTACCTGATCAGGAGACAGAAAGTGAGCAGTTACTGCCTGTTTTAACATGCTGCCTAAGAAAACATGGATCACCACCTCCCAAATCTCATAATGTGCCTTTCCTTCAGTCCCCACTATGACCCTCTGTGGCTCCCCAGTGCAGATTGAGTGTG
Source organism: Neoceratodus forsteri (assembly GCA_016271365.2). Lineage (NCBI taxonomy): Eukaryota > Metazoa > Chordata > Ceratodontiformes > Ceratodontidae > Neoceratodus > Neoceratodus forsteri. The sequence goes on along the minus strand of CM057456.1, from coordinate 1,630,841,941 downwards.
TGTCACATACTGGAGTGTGGGGGCATACATGCTTGCAAAGAGACCTGAAAGACTGCTGTAAATCAAAATTTGGTAAGGGGAACTGTCTAATTTAGGCAATAGCGAGATCCCAATGGATAGGAGTATCGCTATGTTCTGTGTAATCATCATTACTGGGCAGACAATACTGTCCCCAGCCCTAAAAATATCTACCTCTGATTAGATTGAGACCTCCAATGTAATATCCAGCCTGTCCGCATTCAAGATCTGATTCTTGGCCTTCAGATTACTGTAATTATTGTACACTTAGACTGTACTACTAAACTCTGAGATGCAGAATGCCAAACAAAAGCATGAGAAAACACCATGGGAAAAATGGGTTTCACAGAATCCTAGTTGCAGACCCTCAACCTGATGCAGCCACCACCCTTTGAATGAGATCAAATATAATGGGTCACCTATCAGCACAGGAAGGGGGTCCATGCAACCTTTTCACTTCTCCATGGCCCCTGGTTGTAATAAACACTACAGGAGTAATAGTCACTCAGCAGCCTACTGAAAAGGTAGTCACCACCAGGCCAGCCATTGTGAGTAGGTTTAACAGGCTGCACAATCACAGGGATTCCTGGTAGGCTAACACTGAGGAAGAATATTTCCTCCCTCAGCTCAAACGACTGTGCTGGCTAAACCATGAAAATTCATAAAACACTTTTGTATCTGTTTTATGGCAAGTGCACCACTGAACGGACCATCAAATTTGTAGAATAACTCTAACAAACTGCTAAAGGAACTTAGAGAAGGCCTTCAGAATGCAATCGCCTCTCCAGCGGGTGTGAACCCAATTGCACAGATTATAGTAAGTGACTTAGTTAACCAAGGTAAGGTGGCTACTGTTTCTAAAACAATGGAGCAATTTCATCTACCACAGAAAAGTTATTTTTGTTATTTACCAAATTAGACACATGCTTATTCAGTGGTTTGGCTCCGGTTATGGTCGGTCAATCATGTGGAGGGGCTCCAAGATCTCCAAGTTTAAGCTTGGCAGCCCCATTCTGTATCCTGTTTAATACTGACCCTGTTTGGTAAAGTTTACTCTACAGCTGGAGGACAATCCTCTTATTGAGGGATGCTCCTCCTCTGGCCCACTTCGTGAGAGAAGATTTGCAAGGTGTGTCTCAATACACTGCCAGTGATAGGCTGAGGTTAGTACAGTTCTTTATTTTGCATAATATATATTTTACACCAGCCAAAATGTATGGGATGGGGAAGCTGCCCGACCCATTGTGTTTTAGGTGTGGTCAGGAGCAGGGTTACTTTTGCACATATTTTGTGAATGTCCTATGGTTGCTCCCTTTGGCTCTTATTGAGGCAGGCAGATCCCCTTTATGACTTCAATATTTGTTTACCCCAGAATTTGCATGTTGGGGATTACCTCTACTGCGGTAAAGAGAGAGAATGGTACCACTTTACCCTTATATCCCTATCTGTGAAAAGTTAGTATTGAGGCACTGGAACGACCATCAGGTCCTCTCTTACCTGGAATGGATCAAGGAACTTTTCTATAACTTACGGTTAGAAAATCAATAGGCAATATTAGGGTACAATGTCCCAATATTGAACTAGGTGGGTAAAGCTTCATATCCTCTGGTCCATTGCCTCTGCCCCTTAACCTTACTTGGCTATGTTCCTCTGCTTTCTGACACTAAGTAGAAGATATCAGGGATCCCTCTCACTGATATCCATTTTTACCTCTGTACGCTTAACACTAACTCACGATACTTAGCTGAACTGCTTGGATTGGTATCAACAGTGTTGTTTTTATGGGTCTTTCTGTATGTTATGCTCTGTGTAACCTCAGCTCTTGGGGGAGGGAGGTAGGGGAAGGTATGTTGGAGGGGGAGAAGGTGGCTAAGGGATTGGGTGTTTTTTTTTAAGATATCAAAATGTATCCTGTTTTGACTATCTGTAATATCCCAGCTGTGTGATTGTTCTGTTGTACTTTCCGTGGATGGATATTATCGTACTTGAATAAAGTATATTGAATTTCAAAACAAAATGCAGTCATCTCTGGTACCAAGCACCTGAAAACAGACCACTGGAAGTGAAAGCATAAAAATGCTGCTCCACTGTGAACTTCTTGGACATGCTTTGCATTAAACCTGATTTTAAACACCATGCAGTTCAATACAATAACCTTAATCAATTGATGGAGGTTGGTACCCTTGGCAGATAGCTTGTTATTGATGTGAACCACGGCCATGTTGTCCAACAAGTAGGGGTGGGGAAAGTTATAATTCCATTCTCGTGGAACTTCCATGAAGTTTCAGGAATTTAGCAAAATGCATTTAAACTGCAGAATTTATTCTATCCATAGTTTAATGAAATGTCAGTGAATAGGCGGAATGCTTGTACAACCATGTGGTCATTCACTGACAGTTCAGTGGGCCACTAGTAGTGGAAGAGAGAGGAGGTGTGCCAGCAGCCCAGTCAAGAGCAGGGTGGGGGGGCAATAGACACCAGAAGGGTCCATGGATAGATTGGAATTTTTTTTCATTTATTTATTTACTGGAACCCCTGACAAGTGGGGGTGGATTCAAGAATTAAACTACAGTTAAAAAGCCTCAGAACTGACCACTGGTAGTAATCCATTCTTGGATTTTTTCCCATAGTTTAATAAATTAACCCGCAGTCTGTATATTTATTCTGCAGTTTTAAGACAGAATTTCCGTGGAAAGCGTAAAATTATTTCTGAGCTTTCATGAAGCAAAATTCGACTTTCGTGGAAATTCCACCAACTGAATTTTTGCACACATCCCGTCCAACAAGAAGTCAATACTTACAAAACAGAATCTGTACTTCCAGATGTCAGATTGGTGCTTCAGCTAGTAGGGCTTCGCCCCGTAACCTGCAACACACACCAAAGGATGCTGAGCACTTGAGGAGGACAAAAGCTGTAATTTTCAGGCTGCACAGTATTTCACTTGCAGTCAAATTAGTGTTTCATTCCACAGCAGTACTTAAACAAAAATCACAACATGGTGTTTTCAGTGGTAAACTGCCACAAAATACACTAAGTTCAAGTACTGGATATTTTTTTTTTTTTTTGCAAATAACTATACTTTATTGAGAACAGATACCATATACAACACATACATCACATAGAGTTAGGTTACAAACAAATATATAACCCCAAACAAAACTAAACCCCAGAATAAAAGAAAAATTCTCCCTCATACCCTCCTCTCCTAACCCCCCACAGCTATCCTATGTTGAGCTACTAATCCATAGCTAAGACTCGAGACAGTATAAATTAACACATTGTGGCCATGTCCTAGATTTGAAGGGTGAGAAAGACAGAAATCTCAAGAAAAGGAGCAGGATAAGAAGCAGGATGGCTCGGCAGGCAAATATTGGTGCTAGATCTCAGGGGCTAGAAACAGTGGTAAGGGTGGAAGGTAGAAATCCAGAGCAAAATGGGAAAGACAGCATGTAAACGGAAAGGGTGAAAAACCAATAAAGAGACAATAGTTGCAGGATAGAAAATAAGGGAAGGAAAAGAGGCCCAAAAACAAAAGAAAAAATAAACAGTGAAACAACATAAAAATACCTTCCTTAGAAACCAAATTTATCTCTAAGGCTTTGCATAAAGCCACCCCAACATCTGAAAAACTTGGCCAATGCCTTGACCAGTGCAAAGGCTAATCTTTCCGCATAGAGCGATTCAGAAATTCTTCCCACCATTCCCTATATGTAGGGTCCAGTCATCTCGCCAGTGGCGCAGAATTAACAACTTGGTAACTGATGCAATCAATGCCATTTGGTATTTCTGGACACTAGATGGGATGTAGGCGTACATCCCAAGTATACAAATTTCCAAATTGAAAAAGACCGATAGATCAGCATATGGACTAATCCAATGAATGACCGAACTCCACAGTCCATATATTTTAGGGCAGAACCAAACTTTATGAATCGTGGTTGCCAAGGGGTTATTACAATCCTTGCATATGGGAGAACACAGGTCGCTTACACGATGCAATTTTGTTGGAGACAAATACAAATTGTGTAACAACTTGAATTGGACATCTCTTAATCTGTCTTGTTTAACATAAAAGTAAGTATCCATCCAGATTTTCTCCCATACCGTGTCCGACCAGCCTAAGGCCAAATTAATTTTCCAATATAAGGGACAGGGAAGAAGTCAATCAATCCTTGCTAAAATATATTTGTAAATTTTGAAACCCCTTACCAGATAAACTAAGCTCATGTAACTTATTGAAAAAATCCCTGCCCCATCAGAACATTGGCTCTTATTCAGAAAGACCTTACGCTACTTTGGATTTGTAATATTCAGAAAGAAAATTGGGAACTGACGCCAAATTTTACAAGCAGTGACGATATATTGAGCATCGAATTGCCTGAATAAAATTTGCACCGATCTTCGGAGAGGAGGTCAAAAAATCTTGTAATGGGTTGTTTGCCAACTAAAAGTTGGGATTACTCAGTAGGGGTTGAGATAGATCAGAAAATTGGGATATTTTTAATCTCGCAAGAGTTGGTGCATGGCCCTGATGTCCCACCCTAATGGGGTATCTCTGGCTATTTTGGGAACCTTAGCCCATGAAATGTATAAAAGGATTCCAAATCCAGCTTAAGTTTCTTAGAAAAGGCTCTGTCCAAAACAAGACCAGGAAAGGATACCCCAGGGTCACAAACCCACAGAGCAGCTCTGGCTGCGTGGATCGCTAAATAATACGTAGAAATCAGGTAATTGAAGGCCACCTAACCTACGCTATGACATAGTTTATTATAGGCCCCACGTGGAGGGCCTCCTCACCACAAGAAGTCAGAACAGAGCTTATAAAGGGGTTTGAAAAGGATTTGGGTAGGTATATATTTAAATTGAAAGAGGATAAAAAATTTTGGGTAGAATCACCATTTTAATCGTACTAATTCTCCCCGGAAGGTTAAAGGAGTTTCACCACCTATCCAGGTCTTCTTTATGGATTTAAGTAAAGGTTTGAGGTTTAAACTGACCAAATCCTCTAAGTTTCTGGAAATACGAATACCCAGATACAATAGAGACACTGGTTGCCACTGCATCCCCAGGGAAATACACCAGCTCTTTTGGAGATATGCAGAAAGCGGATATACCATGGTTTTTGATAAGTTGCTTATATCCCTAAAATTCACTAAAGCTAGCAATTAGTTTTAATACTTGTGGGAGCGAAGTAACAGTATTACGGACATGTAATAATAAATCGTCTGCAAAGCCGACAATTTAAATCCAAGTCACCTATATTTATCCCTGGACTAGTTGGTCCATCTTAATAGTTCTTATTAAGGGTTCAATGTACAAATTAAATAAAAAGGGAGATAAGGGGCAACCTTGAGGTTCCTCTTCTTAGAGGAAAGGCTTGAGATTAGTTATTGCACTGAATTCTGGCAGACGGACAAGTGTACAAAATTCGGACCAGTCGATAAATCTTTCTGGGATACCAATTTGGCAAGGGTAGTGAACATAAATGTCCATTCAACTTGATCAAAGAGCTTTTTGCGTCTAGTGAAACCAGAGATGCTTCCATGTCTGGATTCACAGACGCCAAAAATTAAATAAAACAGCTTCTCCTGAAGTGGTCAGTCGAAGAATGGCCTCCACAAAGCCAGCTTGTTCCTCGGCTTAACATATCAAGCCATACCCTTTTTAATCTACTCGCCAAAATCTTAGCAAAATTTTACGTCAAGGTTCAACCAGATATTGGCCTGAAGTTACTTACCAATTCAGGGATTTGCCAGGTTTGGGGAGAAGGGTGATCCTAGCTTCAAACAAGGTTTTATCATTAATCCCTTGTTCAGCCCAGAAGGTATAAAGTTGGTTCAATAAAGGGACGATACACTGTTTAAACAATTTGAAAAAAGGTGTAAAACCATCTGGACCTGGTGCTTTGTCGATTTTAAGCTAAGTCAATAGCTTGTCCTATTTCTTCATCGGACATAGGAGCTATTAAGATCTGACCAGAGACATCAGATAATTGAGGGAGGGAGATATTAGCTAGAAACTCAGCCATTTTATTCATCACTTGTGGAGAAAACACCTGACTTGAATATAAGTTTTGTAAAATCCGACAAAAATTTCTAATACGCTCGGAGGCTGTTATCAGGTTATTGGATATAGGGTGCCTTAGGCCTGCAACCCACTTAGTAGAGGTTTTTGTTTTAATTGCCAGGCCAGCAATTTCCCAGCCTTGCTACCCTGGCCTAAGTATAAAGCCTTATTCTAGAGGCTGAGGTCACTACTCTCTCCTCAGCGTGTTAGCGTGCATTAAGCTCAGAGTCACTAACTCTTGTTCCTGACTCTCTGACCGTAAAGTTCTCATGGGTAGCCTCCAGTGTCTTGATTCTTTCCAGGCAATTATCCAGTTGAGCCGTGTCCTGGCCTTGCGCTTAGACGCTAGCTGTATTAGCTCCCTCCATACTGCTTTGAGTGCCGCCCAAGTTTGATCTACAGCCTCAATGGAACCCCAGTTTTCTTCAATTGAGTTAGTCAAAATTCCTAAAGTGAGTCAAGGTACAGGAATCTTTTAATATATTGTTGTTTAACCACTATGAATATGATCTCGAGAAATTAAACGACGGTGACCAGCACATTTTTATTGGGGAGTGATCAGAAATAACTCTAGGTAGAATCACCGTCTCTAAAACACCAGTTAAACATTGTTTGTTTATCAGAAAATAGTCAATTCTTGAAAATGACCTGTGGACTGGAGAAAAAGGTGTAGTCCCGGAAGATGAGTTAAATATCCTCCACGGGTCTACTAAACCTAAGGATGAAGTAAACTCCGCTAATGCATTTTGGCTGGAGAAAATTATGTCCTCTATTCCAGGAGCGATCAGCTTATTAGACTGGACTAAATTCCAGTCTCCCCTCAATAGTATTGGTACCTCTTTGAAGGAGGTCAATATCATTACCAACTGAACAAAAATGAAGGTGAGTCTTGATTAGGTCCGAGATACTGATCCTAACACTAAGTTAGATCCATTAAGACTACCCAAAACAAATATATACCTGCCATTCGGATCGGAGATTATCTCTGAATGGATAAAGGGAACCCTCAGTTATCAATATAGTCACACCCCGACTACTCAAGAAAGGCCGGCCCAAAGACCTGTCCGACCCACTTTTTCTTAAAGTGAGATAAACGATCAGGAAGAACATGGGTTTCTGTAGGAATACTACTGCAGGATTGTAATGAGCCAAGTGATTTAATATGACAAATTTTTGCAACTGTCTTTCCCCTTTAATGTTCCATGAAAGAATATTCAATCCATTAGCCATAAATGAATGCTACTCTCCTGAAAGAAGCAAGGATAGCTGCCCCCTACTAATTAAAACCCTGCCGTAAATAACTAACCCAATCCAAAAAAACCCTTATCTAAAAAGGAAAACATACATACCCTCCACAAAATTCCCTAAAGCTAGCACTATGGGCCGTAGCCACTCCACAGCCAATGGCTCATGGTGCGCTATAGAGGCAAGGCCTCCCTCCTTAACAAAATTAAAGAATATTTTCCGGTTCTTGGTGCGAACCTCCATAAACTGATGCTACTAAAGGGACTGTGAAAGGCTATATATAAAGAAAAATTAATATACCTGTGGCTAGAAAGACATAACATACCCAGAACAAAGGAGAAAGGAAAAAGAAGGATGTTAATTTCTAGTAAGAAGTGAGCTAGAGACCAGCCACAATATTGAAGCATTCCTGACCGAATGTGAATCATAGCTATATGTATAAGCATAGAAAACTTATAAAACATCATTCTGTAATGCGAGCAACTTATAACAGTGCAAAAACTGTAACTTCACTTAATTATTTTAGGCCAGCATTCTCAATCTATAAAAACTCAAATTTAAGCCACATTCACAGATATAATACGCTGACGATTTTGGGGCATTCAATAAATAACATGTTGGCATATAAAATACTTAGTATTATTAAACAGAAAGTCCCTGTAGTCGAGGTTGTATATACGCCTCCCCAACACTGGAGATTCGCCTAATGAGCACAGAGGCCAGTAAAATAAAAAAAAAAAAGAAAGACTCAGTTAATAGTCCTCCTGTTAAGTCCAAAACTTTTGAAAAATAAAGAACATTACTTTTAACCTAGCTCTCTCAGAAATTATTCAATCATAAGTCAGAAGTTCAGATAATGTAACTTAAAACCCAACATCATTGCCCCATTTAACAATCTTAATTATGAAACCTGAAAGAAAGCAGGTATCAGAGTGTTCATCTCTTTGCAAATAAATCAGGAAACAAAGTCCCTAAAGAGGTTGAAGCTTCTCGCTGAATCAAAACGCTTGATTCCATCTTTAGTCGCAACCTCTAATTTCGCTGGTACAGCATGCGGTGACTGATCCCAGCCACCATAACTTAGAAGATATGGGTCGAAATTGGCCCGGCCTGTCACATTTTCCACATTAAATCTGGAACCAGTCACAGCCTCTTGCCCTCCCACTGAAAAGCAGCTAATTTTTGATTTCTCTTAAAATGTGCTCACGGTCCAAGTAGTTTAGCAACTTAAAGATGATGGGTCTTGGTGGGTCAGAGGGCGGGGTTTGGCCTAAGAGCATGATGACCCTCTCGATGATATACTCAGATCCGTTGGAGAGGGTCCCACCGATTTTTCAAGAGCTTCTGTAAGAAGGAAATTGTGTTGGGGCCCCTTCTCCTCAGGAGGCCTAGTAGAACCAGGTTGTTACGCCTGCTCCTTCCCTCTAGCTCATCTAGGCGGTCTTCCAGCTTTCCCAGGCCCCGCTTACACTCTGAGATTGTAGGCCCACTTTTATCCAAGGCTCGCTTATTGATGATATTCTGGCTTCAGCGTCCGTCACCCGATGGGCTAGCTTGAGTAAGTGCCAGCTTGAATTGCCACATCATCAATCAGTCTGAATAGGGCATCTTAATAGTTGTTAAATCCTCATAGATCTTGGTAGGCGTAATTTCTTCTGACGCATTGGCTGGCGATGAGCTCCGACGTGGCCGCTTGGCCTCAAGTTCTTGATCAGATGCTTGCATCTCAGAGCGGCGATCAGATCTATTTACTTTCCGATGTCTTCTAGTTCTTTATCGATCAATCAATTCAAAACTACACGTTAAATCCACCGATTAAGTGCAGATTCGCTGCGACAAGGAGAGGGAGACCCTACAAGCAGCTGTTACTCCTCCATGCGCCACGTGACTTCAAGTACTGATATTTTTAAAGTGCAGCAAAGAAAAAATGTATTAAAATTCAAGTGCTTGACTGGCACCACAGGCTATGCCTGTCAGCTGCATCTCACCACTTGCCCCAGCACTTTGACTCAAATTGAGTCTCTGTCAGGGGCCTCCTGATACTGTCCCCAACTCCAGTGTGTACTGTACTTAAATAGCTGTGATAAGGGCCTTACCAGCTCAGAAGTTACCTAAGTAGCCTTGGGTGTAGGCTATCCAGGGCTGGGGACTTATCCACGCTAATGACTGCTAACCCTTTCCCTATTCAGTCAGCTGTGATTACCATCCTCCCATTTCCTGTGCCCACATGAGACTACCTTGATCCCACTTTGCAAAACAGCTCCATCGTGTTGTATGAAAATTGAGCAGAAATAATTGTTTAGAACATTGCTTTCTGCTCATCATTTTCCACCCTTTCCAGTTAGACTGACATGCCTTCCTTTTCTCTTGAATGTACTAAAAACTAATTTTCACTTCCTTCACACCCACAGAGGTATGCAGCTCTGTGTCTGCCATCACCATATTTACTGCCACCTTCACCTCCTTTAACTTTGCCTAATAGTACTTCCTTTCCTTCTCCCTTGGCTACCTTGTACTTTATGGAGGGCTTCCTTCTTGCCTTTACAGCCTTCCTACATCACAAGAGAACAAGAATGTCTTGTATGCTTTTTTTTCCTTTGTGGATCTTCTTGATGCAAGAGTCAGTTTCCTCCAGAAATTGTCTCTTGATCATTTTCCAGTTTTCTTAAGCCCTTGATCTGGTCTGCCCCCACCTAGTTATCCCTGCCCCTGTCTCTCATCCAGGTAAAATCTGCTTGATTAAGGTCCAGAACCACCACTCTTGAGGAGGGACCAGAGTTTCTCACAGCCATCTTTAAATCACATAGAACTGTGATTGCTGGATCCTAATGGTTTCATGACTACCACCCCACCCACCATCTCTGAGTTGGTGACTACCAAGTCGAGAATGCTATCCTGCAATGTAGGTTCCCTAACAAACTGCACTATCAGACAGTTCTGCATCGTGTCCAGTAATGCCTGACTCCTGGAGCTTCTGGCTGTTAGAGTATCCCATTCAATGTCTAGCAATCCAAATCCCTCACTATCACTAAGTCCACTTTTGCTACCCTCTACTCCTAATTTCCTCACCCAGTTCCTTATCTCTTTCAACATTTTGCTCTTGTGGTCTTTAGACTATTCTCATTTCAACCTTTGTGTGAAGCAAAAGAAAAAATAAAGTAACAAGCCTCTATGATTCTCAAAAGAGGTGGCAGAAAAGTTAGGGAGAAAAGATGTCATTCAAGAAGTATAAGGAATCAGAGAAGGAGCAGGACAAAGAATGTATCAGTTAAAGCAGAAGGAAGTGGGAAAGGCTGCCAGAATAGCAAAGGCCCAAATCATGGAAAATATAGCCAACTCAGTTAAGAAGGGGGTGAAACATTTTATAGGTTCATTATGGAGCAAAGGAAGACCAAGGGAGGGATAGTGAGGCTTAATAAAGGGAAGGGAAGTGGGCAGAGGGTGACAGTGAAAAGCAAAGATACTGAATGAATACTTTTGCTCAGTATTCACAAAGAAGAAGAGAGGGAGGTACCTAAACCAAACAATACAAGGACTCTGGGCAGGGGTTGACACCAGTCCATTCACAGAAGAAAGGGTCCTAAAAGAATCCTGACACCCAAGGTGGACAAAGCAATGGGCCTGATGGGATTCACCCCAGAATTCTAAAAGAACTAAGAGGAGACCTAGTGACGCCACTGACTACTCCTTTTAACAAATCATGGGAGGATAATAAGGTACCTGATGACTGGAGAAGGCCGATGTGATTCCCCATCCCAAGAGTGTGAGCAAGGCAGAGGCAGGAAACTACAGATTTGTTAGTTTGACCTCAGTGGTAGGGAAAATGATGGAATCGCTTGAAAGAAAGAAAGAATTGTTGAGTACCTAGAGGCCAGCAGGGCACAGGACCCAATGCAACATGGATTCATGCAGAAGGTCATGTCAGATGAATCTAATAGATTTCTTTGACTGGGTGACCAGAGTAGTAGACCAGGGAGGGCATGAATATGGCCTACCTAGACTTTAGCAAGCCATTTGACACAGTCCTACACAAAAATAATAAACAAGTTAGCCAGCCTGGGAGGTGGGTCCCAGGGTGGTAGCCTGGTAACAAATTGGCTGGACAGCAGGACACAGAGAGTAATAGTAAACGGAGTGCACTCTGAAGAAAGGACAGTTACTAGTGGGTACCACAGGTTCAGTACTGGGACCAGTCCTCTTAATGTCTTTATAGGAGACATTATGAGGGGCTGGAAGGAAAAGTATGCTCTTTGCAGATGACACAAAGATCAACAACAGGTTTGATACATGTGGGGTGAGAGGATGAGAAGGGACTTGGCAAGGGTGGAGGAATGGTCAAAAGTATGACAGCTAAGATTCAGTGCAAATAAGTGCAAAGTAATGCACCTGGGAAACAAAACCCAGGGAAGAGTACAGTAGGGGAGGATTACTAACAACAAAAAATGGAAAGGGACTTGGGGGTAGTCATATCAGATGACCTTAAGGTAGGCAAGCAATATGAGAAGGCAGTAAGGAGGGCTGGGGGGACTGGGATGCATAGGAGAGACATCACCAGCAGAAAACAGGAAGTTGTTATCCTCTGTACAGGCAGTTGGTGAGACCACATCTGAGTACTGTGTGCAGTTCTGGAGACACCATCTCTTCAAAGACATAAACAGGATGGAGGCAGTCCAGAGGAGGGCAACTAACATGGTGCAGGGTCTGCAACAGAAGCCATACAAAGAGAGACTAAGGAGCTTAATATGTATACCCTTGAGGAAAGGAGGGGGGGACATGATAGAAACTTTCAAGTACCTCAAGGAATCAACAAAGTCCAAGAGGGAGCATCTTCCAGAAAAAGAGATGTACAAGAACAAGGGGGCTTAATTTGAAGATAGAGAGAGGATGGCTCTGGGGCAACATGAGGAAATATTTTTCATGAAGAGAGTGGTGGACGATCGGAACCACCTTCCTGAGGAGATCAAGGGTCAAATACAGTGGGGAATTCAAGAATGCATGGGACAGGCATAAGGTAATTATAGTAGGGGTTAGGAGGAAGTAGGCTGTTGATTAACTGGAATCTGTAGCTTTTCCAGGAGATAGGAAAATGGGCAGACTAGGTAGGCCTAGCAGTCTTTATCTGCCCTCAAAGTTTATGTTTCCTTGTTACCTGCAGCCATTGTTAGCTGTACACAATCCAACTCTATTTCCCTACTTCTTCTTGATGGTCCTGTCTTCTGTAGCTTGTATTCCCCTTCCTAAGGTAGAGGGCTATTTCACTCCTTACTCTGCCCCTGTCCCTCCTGTACATGGTATACAGTGGAGCCAGCCAGTATGAAACTCAGTACCTTGCAGTATTATTACAAAATGCTGCAGTATGCTGGGGGACAGTGTAATTCAAAGACAATGAAGTCCTTTGTAATGCAGTATTTTGTGGTTTGTCACTTAATATAAGTTACTGTGTTGCATCCTATATGTCACCACTGTACCCTGGCAGTTCCATCACTGCCAATCCAATTTCTTGTTCCCTGTGGCCCATGTTTCTGTAATGGCTACCAAACATATCTTGGCCTCAGCTACCATTCCTGTATATCACTGATATTATTATTTAGGCTCCTGGCATTCAGGCAGACCAACTTCCAACTTCACCCTTTATTCTCCTTCCTGTTACCTGTTCCCAGGTGCTTTGCTGTCTGCAACCTTCTTATTTCTCCTTTCCTTCTCCAGGTAGCTAAATTATTGTGACCACTAACCTCCCCTCCCTTCCTAAACTTTTTGATCCCTGCTCATGCCATCCCTGTAACCCCTAATCACCTTTTTATTTTTGGGATGTGTTCTTGTTGGCTATTCCTTGTCCTCTCCCCTGTCTACTGAATTCTCTCTTCAGTTTAAATGATGAAGCATGAAAACAACCAACATTCACCCTTGCATGCGTGTTCCTCCGCCATAAGATGAAGGCCATCTCTTTATCAGAAGTTATTCAAATCTCCTTATATTTACAGCTCTTCTCCTGACACCACCTCTTCAACAAGGCATTGAATGATTTGGTTTCTCCTGCCTCATCCTACTCTCCTGCTCTCCCTTTGCCCCACACTGGTAGCAATTCTGAAAGGCTAGTAATGCTTCCCTCCCTTTAAATTTCCTCCCACCCTCAAGAAATTAAATGTAACTTTCTCCAAGCTTTTATTTACCAGATCATTTGTACCCAAGTGTACAAGAACAAGTGGACCCTCCATCCTGTCAAGTGGGTGGGTAGCTAACTGCTGGGGAGCAGGGCCCAGGGCATGGTGAGGGAAGTTTCAAGCACTAGGGAGGTCACCAGTGGGTCCCTTCATCAATGATAGTAGAGCTTGCAATAGGGCAAGATTTGCTTACTTATGTCTAACACCAAGCTCTGTGGGAGGTTGACACATCAGAAGTGATACAGGGCCTTGAGTAGATCTTGAAAGTCTAGAGAGGTGGTTCTGGATTGGCAGCTTGGCTTCAATGCAAACAAATATAAGGTTATGTACACTGCAGCTAAGAACTCGAGTACTGAGTACAGCCTGGGTGGGGTCTAGGTATCTACATCTGATGAGGAGAAGGACCAGAGCGGTGATGATCACAAGCAATGTAAAGCATTCCATGTAATTTAGGAAGGCTGCAGCAAGGTAAATAAAATGTTGGGTTATACCTCTAGAGGGAATCAGCAGTAGTTGGGAAGAGGTATGTTGCCATTGTACAGGTCGCACATGGAGTGCAGCATACAGTACTGGTGTCTGTACTTTAAAAATTACGTAATCAGATGGAGATGGTCCAAAGGAGGCAACAAGGATAATTATGTAACAGCATGGTGGGACATATGAGGAGAGATTGAAGCCCTTAACATGTACTCCCTGTAGGTAAGGAGAGAAAGAGGGACATGATTGAGACAGTTAAGTATTTGAAAGGAATGAATAAAGTGGGCAAGGAAGGTAATTTCAAGCTCAGGTGAATAGAAACATGAGAGAGCAGTCTCAAGTTGTAGGGGAGGTTTGAGAGTGATGAGGAAGCACTGCTTCACGAGAGCAGGTGCTGAGCGGGTTAGAATGGGCTTCCGAGGAAGTGGTATCACTGAAAATGGTGGGCAGCTTCAAGAGAGGCTGGGATAGAGTTAAGGAGAAAATAAGGGTCATCTGGGAGGCAAACAGAGGAGAATGGCTGTTGGGAGTAGGGTAAGGTTGTTGAATGGCCTGTGGACGGCTCTACACTGGGCCTGCCAGGCACATGCCCGTAAAAAATGTTGCACCCTAGTTGGAGCCCCATGGTGCAGAGCTTCCCATAGTAATAATATATCAGTGCCCTGGCTGCCATCTGTTGTGCCTCAGCTGTGCCCTGGTAACCATTTGTGGCTAGAGCCAGAATGGCGCTGAGGACCCTTCTGTACAAGCATACTCAACAGACCTAATGGCCTTATTCTGCTGGCTTCTTTGTTATATGTCCATATGTTCTTAATCATTCTCCTACTCTTTCCCTGTCTCTAATGGCCAATGCACCAGACAGGCATCTGACCTTCCTTGCCTCCTTTCTAGATGTTAGATACATAGGCTCACCAAGGAAATGCAGCAGTGCTTAGTAGCACAAAAATAGTAGATCACCAGTTGAAACAAGGAAACATACATTGACAATTTTCACTTGAAAACAGGTCATATGAGAACCATATCCAGCAAAATTGGCTGGTCTGAGAGACTTAATGCACTTGGAACTTCAGTACATAGAGCTATAGAGAACTTGTGGGGAAGAAAATAACTGGGGAATTAAGAAGGAGAAAGTCTGGCTATTCTAGAGAGATAGGACCAACAGGAAAAGGGATAGGTGGATCTCTTTGTAAGGAGTGCATCTATTAAAATATAGAGGAAATTAGTATGACAAACAGGTCTAATGAGTCCATCTGGATCTGGTCAAGCTAACAAAAATGCACAGTAGAGACAAAATACTCACCAAAAAAGGAGCCAAATACTGCAAACAGCTCAGCACAGCTAAATTGGTTAAGTGGTAATACAAGCTTTATGAAAGATAAATTCTACAAGTGAAATTCTAGCTGTATTACCTATTATGCTTCCAGGACTTTTAAGCAAATTTTCCCAATTGGTAATTGTAAGTGTTTCAGCTGCAAATTTTAAACTTCTAAAGCAAATTTCTCCATTGTTGTTAGAATTCAGGTCCCACTAACATTTAGGACCCTATTCTCCCACTCCCAGCGCAGGACAAGGGCTTGCACCACAAGGAATGGAGCAAAGTGCCCCTTGTACCAAAAGATTCACCAGGAGCAATTCTCAAAGGCAGCCTGTGTCACCTGCAGGCTGCTTGCACCAACAGGGCTTGTGCCACCTTTGTGCCACATAATGGGCTATGGCAAGGTGCTACAGGCTTGAGGCAGATGCAGGTTGTCAAAGCTCCTCTATTGGGATTTTGAAACTCACCCAGATGGTGAATTTCTCAGTACCATTAGACCAACTAGGGCTGGTCTAAGGGGCACTTAGAAATTTTCCTCTGGGTGAGTTGAGCACCGCAGCAATGTGACACCATCTCCCACCCCAGCCCCAATCTCCCATTATAATTGTGAAAAATTCCTGGTAGTCTAGTGGCCCCAACCCCAGTTGCTCATTTTATGTATGAATAACCCTTGTAGTCTAGTGGCTCCCCAAGCCTCGATCATCTATTATAATTATGAATAACCCTGCTAGTCTAGTGCCCCAAGCCTTGAATGCCTGTTAAAATTATGATTAACTCTGGTAGTCTAGTTGCCCCCAAGCCCTGATCAACCATTATATTATGAGTAACCCTGGTAGTCTAGTGCCCCAAGCCTGATCACCCATTATAATTATGAATAGCCCTGGTAGTCTAGTGGTACCCCTGCTGAACTCTGATCACCCATTATAATTATGAATAATTTTGGTAGTCTTGTGGCCTCCACCCCAAACTCTGATTGCCCATTATAAAAGTAAAATATCCCTGGTGGTCTAGTTGACTGCTCAGCCTGATCCCCATTAAGTGAACCTCCGAACACCTGGTGGTCTAGTGGACCCCCATCAGACAGATCCCTACCACTCTGCTCCTCCCATGCCATAACCAAGCCAGTGACTGGCACAGCCCACTGCTCACCACTGTAGCCAGTTGCCAACTGAGCTCTGAATAAGTGCATACAGTATAAAGTACATGGTCAGTGATTGACAGCAGCTGCCAGTCACTGAGTGTGCACTGTATACAGTATGCTCATTCAGATCTCAATAGGTGACTGGTGTGGTGGTGAGTGGTGGGCTTGCCAGTCACTGGCTTGGTTATGGGATGGGAGCTGGTGGTAGGGCACTGTGGGTGGAGGGTCCACTAGACCACCAGGTATAACCCACTCAGACCACAGGTATATCGGAGGTTCACTTAATGGGAGATCAGGCTGAGTAGTCCCCAAGACCACCAGGTATATTTACTTTTATAATGGGGATCAGGGTTTCAGGGCCACTAAACGACCAGGGTTATTCATAATTATAATGAGTGTTTGGGATTTGGAGCCGGTACTAGACTACCAGGGTTATTTATAATTATAACTGGTGATCGGGGCTTGAGGGACCACTAGACTACTAGGGTTATTCATATTTTAATGAGCAATTGGGATTTAGTGGGGGGCACTAGATTACTATGGTTAGTCATAATTAAAATGGGCTATCAGGGCTTGGGGGGCACTAGGCTACCAGGGTTATTTATACTTGTAACAGGTGATCAGGTTTTGGCAAGGACCATTAGACTACCAGGGTTATTCATAGAAACATAGAAGTTGATTGCAGATAAGGACCTCAAGGCCCATCTAGTCTGCCCATTTCTTTTCTACCTTATAAATGTGCCATTGGCCTTTGCTCTGTCAGTGACCTATCTATTCATAGTCATTTGTATTGCTCCCTTATGCCTATCCCATGCCTGTTTGAAGCCCTGCACTGTATTCATAGCCACCACTTCTTGTGGTGCTCATTCCATGCATCTACCACCCTTTCTGTGAAAAGAATTTCCTCACATTCCCCTTAATCGGCCTCCCTCTAATCTCATGCTGTGTCCTCTTGTCCTGCTATTTTCTTATATTTAAACATGTTAGACTCTTTCACCTTGTTTATGCCCTTAAGGTGTTTGAATGCCTCGATCATATCACCTCTCCCTCCTTGCTCAAGGGTATACATATTGAGCTCCGTTAATCTGTCCTCATATGTCTTCTGATGCAGTCCCTGCACCATTTTGGTTGCCCTTCTCTGGACTGCCTCAATTTGGTTAATGTCCTGGTGAAGGTGTGGCCTCCAATACTGCACGTAGTACTCCAGATGGGGCCTAACCAATGTCTTGTACAGAGGATTATTACTCCCTCTTACGACTTGTGATACCCCTACTAATACACCCTAACACCCCCCTAGCCTTACCTACTGCTTTAGAGGTCTGCTTGGATGATTTTAGGTCATCAGTGATGATGATGCCCAAGTCTCTTTCTTCCTTTGTGACTGCTAGCAACTCCTCCCAGCCTATAAGTGGCTTCAGGGTTTCTCTTCCCTATGTGCATGATTTTGCACTTCTTGCATTAAATCCCAGTTGCCACTCTTCTGACCATTCTGCTAGTTTATCCAGATCTCTTCTCATTCTTCCCACCCCATCTGGATCATCTACTCTGTTGCAGATCTTGGTGTCATCTGCAAACAAACAAGCCTTACCCTCTAGTCCATCTGCAAGGTCACTAATGAAGATGTTGAATAGGACTGGCCCCAGGACTGATCCCTGAGGTACCCACTTGTGACTTGCATCTCTTCTGACTGTATACCATTTACCACCACTCTCTGTTTTCTGCCAGTCAACCAGTTTGCCACCCAGTTGACCAACTTCTGACCCACCCCGAGCCTACTAGCTTATTTATCAATCTTCTATGTGGAACAGTGTCAAAAGCTTTGCTGAAGTCAAGGTAGGACATCAACTGCTCCCCCTTGGTCCACCACTCTGGTTACCCAGTCAAAGAAATCTATGAGATTAGTTTGACAGGACCTTCCTTTGTAAACCCATGCTGTCTTGGATCCTGTGCCCCTATGGATTCCAGGTGTTGCACTATCCTTTCCTTAAGGAAAGCCTCCATAATCTTGCCCACTACTGAGGTAAGACTGACTGGTCTGTAGTTCCCGCCTCCTCCCTGCTACCACTCTTGTGGAGCGGGATCACATGAAGCCCTTCTCCAGTCTCTGGGACCTCTCCTGTGATCAGAGACTCACTAAACAATTCTGCTAATGGCTCTGCTAGTTCCTCCTTTAGCTCCTTAAGTACCCTGGGATGTATGCCATCAGGTCCCATTGCCTTATCCACCTGAGCTTAACAAGCTCTTGTATGACCCTTTCTTTGTGAAGGGAGTAGTGCTCACCTCCCTCCCCTGTGTCCATGATGCTGAGCTGTGGGCCCTGCCCTACCTTCTCTTCAGTAAATACTGAGCAAAAGTATCTATTTAGGATAGATGCCTTTACAGGGTCCTCCTCCTCACATGCTCCCTTTTCTCCATTAAGCTTAGCAATCCCTCTGGACTTTCTCCTTTCACTAATGTATCTATAGAAAGTCTTGTCACCTTCTTTTACTGTTCATATTTATAATGGGTGATCAGGGTTTGAATGGGAGGCACTAGACTACCAAGGACTTCTCAAGGACATTACCTCATGACCGCCCACAACTTGTGGTACCCTGTCTAGGTGCACCTCTGTTTTGTGCATGGCTATGGTTGCAGCAAGCTGCAAGACTTTGCTGCTGGGACCCTGCTCCGATGAGAGAATTGAGCGCAGGGTCCATGGTGCTGTGCATTGGCACAAACCACCTTTGGCTTGGCTTGTCCCTAGTTTGAGTATGGTGCCTTAGTATGCATGCCAAAGTTTGGATGTATACCTGTAGTAGCAGTGGAGCTACACACATCCAAGTGTTTGAAAATGTCACAACATTTCACTGATAATTAAACTGTGAAATTAGAATCCCTGTTATTTAAAATTAACTGAGCAAAGTCTCTCCACATTTAACAGTTTGTACAACCCTTACTAAAAAGTTATGGCTGTAAATGTTCAGGTATCTAGCTCCAAAGGTGTCCGAGACGTAAGCAGAGAAAACTTTTTCAGAAAGGTTTGCAAAAATATATCGCTAGACATTGAGCCCCTATAAATGCATAACTACTAATGCAAATGTCATGAACTATAGCATTTTCTTAGGACCTACACAATGGGTGGCATGCCAATTTTGAGATATCTAGCTGCAAGGAATGACTGAGTTACTACTAAATAAAGAATTTCACAAAATGTTATGAAATTACATAAAAGTCATGGAATTTTAGAAAATTATGTGACAGCAAAATTTTCTAATTTTTCCCAGTCATGTTGTTAACTTTGTCCCAACTGATTTAGCCATTCTCTTCTTTTGACTTTGGAAATCTTCATTGTAGCTTAGCCATGATATGGACCTATAGGCCAAATGGACCTTCAGATCATGCCCTCTTAATTACAAAATCCCACAGCATTTCAATGTGTCTTATTTCTTTACCACACTGGTGAAAATACCAAAGGCAATGGTCCAATTGTGATCATCTTGGCCAAAATAGGATGGATGTCCTCTTCCTTATCCTTGTCAGCCTTAGCTTTGTTGTTGCAGTCCACATCCCTATACAGCAAGGACAAGACATAATTTATTATCCACCTCCATATCTTCTTCTTTATGGCCTAAGAGAGATGAATGCTCAAAGGCTTTATGATGCTAACTGCTCCTAATTTAATATTGCTTCTAACTCCTGATGGGCATTGATGACTCAGAGGGAGGAGACTGCTGTGGTTGGCAAATCCATGCCCACCAGGTTTTGGGACAGGAGGTGAAGCAGTTTATAAAATGGGTATAGAGAGTCCCTTAATCTGATTGGCTGGCAACCCTAGTCAGATATGCTCATTTGTGAGCATATACCAGACAAAATAATAAGTGCCCATGCCTGTGCTCAGACTCCTGTACAGATCCTTCCATGCCACATAAAACATGGCTCGCCATTATTCTTGTTTGTCTAGCAAGCTAAATTGGAAGCCTCAAAAGTAAATACACCACAACACTTAAAAGTGTGGTTTTCAGTTCAGAAATTCCTTTGTTGTCCTTTTCCAAGCTGTTCCCATCCTCTCTTCAGCCCCAGGTATAACAAAGCTTATAGGCTTTCTCCTGAGCAGCAAGCAGAGGGAGACTGGTGGGACTTTTATGAGCATGCTACCATTGACATCAACAAGTGGAACAGTATCCCAAGGAACAACAGAGTGACTCTTAAATAAAATAACTGTTTTTTAAATGTTACATTTTATAATGAACACTGCAGTTTCTCAAGTTATACCCATTTTAGAAACATAATAACACACTCCGGTGTGGGTTATGCTCTGATAAATGCACTTCTAGCTGCAGTAAGACACTCAGTCTGCAGCTTCATGCTTCACTAAACCTCCTAGGTGTGTATTTATCAGAGCTTAACCCACCCCCTGCCTTGTATTATTGCTTATATATCAACCCCTCCTGTCTCATGCATGCCACCACAGGAGAATCACAAGCACTTATCCTGATCCTGGCTTCCACCTTCCAGCTTGCTGACAAGATCTTGAAATATGGAGAAGATCTACCCCAGTATGCATCCAAGAGGTAGTCAGGCAGATTCTAAACCCATGGGTTGTATGGGCTTTCAACCATATGGAAAATGTGTTAATTTACACTATTACAGCACTTCCACTTCCTGAAGTATGCTATTGTGCTTATAAAATGGTCTTAAAAAGAATACAAATTAGAACCATGCTGTAATGGGAAATTAATGTTTAGTAGTGTCATTGTTTTAACCAATCTGATTGCTTGTTTTACCCAAGCCATTTTATAAAATCTGGTATTTTTTCAATATCTACAAATAAACACAGTGGACAAAGTGCTGCAATAAATCTCTCATAGCAGATATTCACTATAAATCAAATCTAGTATATATTTCACTTCATACCAGATCATCAACCCACACAAGTTACTTAATTCAAGTTACAGTCATTACTACTAATAGAAAACAAAGCAGTACTTTATGAATTTACGCTTCTGTGTTGGTATAATTCTGGTGATTAGGAAACATTTACAAGTGGTGTCCATTGGCTGTACTTCTTCCCTTGTTTTACACCATGAATGCTGCAGTCATGACTCATGTGGACAATAAATTCCTGTGTTAATACAAGCGGCATCACTTGCTGGGCTTCAGTGGGGACATTTATTCCCATCCTATTAGCTTGATATATAGTCATGGCTGGTGGACACTAGACAGAGTGATTTAGATATCATTTTACTGTGGACATTCCATTGATTTTTACAAAGCTCCGCCATGGATACTCTCCCTTCATTTTTTAGAATGAGACTTTGAGTCACTGAATAAGAGAGCAGCATTGATTTGCAGACCTCACACAGCGTTTGTATGCAAGCTGTTCACATTCTGCAGCTATGGTCTTATTTGCCATAACCCTTCAACTACATGCTGCTGCCTGTTTCTGTCAGGGATGACTTCAATCCTATGTTCAAGAGGTTAAAAAATTTGAAAAGAAACCACATCATGACATTGATAGTTTCACATCCTCAGGTTAATGTTATATTACTGGAAAAACTACCATTGTAAGGGGCCTGATGTTAAAATGTCAGCATGGAAAAGGCTTACTGGAACAGAAGAGAATGAGGCCCAGTTGTCACTGACACAAGTGAAGTAAGACCTGGCTCCAGCATATGAGCGATGACATCATCCATCTCAGGTCAATTGGATATTTTAACAATTTCTATGACTTTATGAAAACTATACCTTGTGTTACAATGGCTTCATTATTCACTCTTGGATACAAAGAGAATAATGCTTCATTCATATGTTTTAGTCCATAAATCCTTTCCTTACTTTTAAAATGCAGGTTTCAGGTGGCTTATGAACAAGCTCTAACTAGAAATATACTTACCGTAAGTAATTTTAAAACTGCTATAATAAAATCTTCACTTCTGCACTCTGTCAGTCGTCCATGAATCCACTTAACACTGGTTAGCATTCTGAGCCTTGGAATGGATCAAAAATCATGTACTGTATTAGAACAAAATACTAAAGCCAACCCAGCAGCACTGGGGTGGTGCTGCCACTCGAGTCATGGGTTTAGGAACAAGATTAGGTCTTTGAGTCAGTCAGGAGTTGAGCATCTTAGTAAATGCTCTTCTCCACTGGAAATGGAGGGCACTGGTTCCTCACTGCAATACTGGCACCCAGGGTGACCACAGGGGAGATGCATCATAGGATTACAGGGAGGGGAAATGCATCAGCATCAATGGTCGCACACTTAGTGTGCATACATCTCAACATCCTTGCATGTAGCATCTTCAGGGGAAGAAACAGGAATGAGAAATCCTCTGGCCATGCATTATAAAGGCCTTCCAGCCAGCAGACCCCATACCTGACTTCACCGTGGCATTTTCCTCTGGAAGACAGGCTTAGAATTTTCTAAAGGTCCTGGCCCAAATGGATGGCCCTGTCTTGGTGGGGAGCCATTGGGGTACCATGGAGGAGAAGTAAGCCGTGGGAGATGGGAGGGTGATGGGGCTGGAAAGGCCTGAGAGGGGACCAAGGGCTGTTCAGATGCCAAAGAGCACAAATAGCAAGATTAAGAGAAAAGAACAATATAAAGGTACTGAAGGGAGAGAATCAGTGACTGATAAACATCACTATGAGGGTATCAGAAAATCAGAATGCAGAATGTATCTTCCTCTTACTGTACTGTATGTACTGTACAGCTACCATGCCTGCTAAACATCAACATTCCAAGTGTTGTTTTCTTTGTCTCTCTCACATGCTTGATCCTGTTAAAGCCTCAGCTACCTGTCTCTAAAATACCCTCCATTTGAGACATTTCTTTGCCAAAGAGTGTAATCAATGAAATAAATGTTTTTTTAAGAAATCTGTATACTGGTTCTGTCTGCAGTGCCTACTACAAACCTTGCTGCAGCACTTGACACAGACCATGTATAATGAATTACATCATGCATTCTCTTAACAGTTTGACTGTATCAATACACAATTGCAGAGCAATTCCATTGTCATGTACAGTAAAATAAAATATTTACACATTTTTTCTGTTGTGCTCATAAACACAACAGTTGTACAGTAGTGGTTTATAATATGTTTATATGGCTAATGTGGGTACCTCAATAAATAAAAACATTATCACAAGCTGTTTGTGCCTGACAGAATGGTTCAGCTTTGTGGTCCTCCCAAACAAACTGCACAATAAAGATAGGCTGATGTCAAATTTGTATTTGGTTAATGTGCCAGAATTGGACACTTTTACCTTTGAGTTGGCCCAAACATTTGGTCAACTATGGATCACTCCAACCTTCAGACAAACCATTGAAAAAAACACTCTAGCCCTTCCCAGGTGGCCAGGCTAGTCCAATGGCCACCCTTTCTTCACTCCAACAACTTGACACCACTTCATCCTTTCCATAACTTCTTTTTATGTTGGCTTGTGCATGCGCAGCCAACATATTAGTGAATGTAGCAGATTTGGAAGCACGGTCACTGTTAGGGAATGCAGGGCACACATCAGTAGATTCACCAATTTTTCATATTTTACTCCAGATTTTCAACGTTGCCATTTTTTACATCTCCTCATGAACAATACAGTTGTCATTTTCCACATCCAAAATGTGTTTACATTTCTGTGTCACCAAATGGCATAGGCACTGTGCAAAACCACCTTTCAGCTAACAAACTGATAGTGTGCTTTTCATGAGGTGGGCTCACAAAACCCATGTTGAAAATTTGGAGTGAAAATACCAACACACACCTATGGTGTTAGGGTTTCCAACTGTAGCACCCCACCCTGTAGAGACTGACAGACATCAGGGGTGTGACTTAGGATCATCGGCTGTAATGCTCATGCCATTCCACCCCACCCACACCCTACAGCCAGTGACAGGCATCATGGTGTGCCTTGCACTGTTTGGCCACAATGTTCACCTCATTCTCCATACTGCACCCACCTCAATGTATTTCCTTATGGAATGGGGTAAGTATAACACCCAAAGACCCCAAAGCACCCGACACCTGTCAGTGTCTACAGGGGTAGGGTGAGGTGAGAAATGGCATGGCGTTATAGCTGACCGCATAAAAGGCACACCCCAATGCCTGTCAGTCTCTACAGGGTGGGGTGGGGTTGGCATCATTTTAATACTTCACTGCCATTCCTGTTATGCATCTCTAACTCTGAGACTACCAATGCCAATGCCAGCGAAACAACATTCGGCATTGACAATTGCTTGTTTAATTTACAGCTCTTGGCCCTGTGCCAGGTGCTGACTGAGTTTTTCTTTTAACTGACTGGAAAATGGAGAGGGTGGAAGAGACTGGAACTGACTTGATTGGGTGAGAGGTGGTGAAATGGCATCTTTACCCATTGTTAGGTTACTAGACCCCACACTAATGAATAAAATCCTCTCTGACCCTCAAAGCCAAACCAAGACAGGAAGTCCAAAAGCTGAAATGAAGTTGCAGTTTTCACATTCTCTTACCACCAGCACATAATAACATTCTTATAAAGAGATACTCCACATTAGCCCTATAACCATAGATACAAAATAATGCAAACTGAAGCAGTGGCCCTTTATCATAGAAACATAGAAACACAGTCAATGAAGGCAGAAAAAGACCCATGGCCCATCCAGTATGTCTGAGTTCCCTATTTAGCCCTGGGACCTACTGTCCCTCCATGGTCCTAGCCTCCCCAGCTTCCTCCCCACCCTCCTCAAAATTTCTGCCACCCTAAACAAGCACTATACCCGTCATTCTGTCCCACCCATGCTTTCAACCTCCAGCAGTTTCTGCACCTACCACTTTGGCTGGTAGACAGTTCTATGGCTCAACCACCATTTCTGTAAAATAATACTTCCTCATGTCTCTCCTAAACCTCCCTCCAGTTGGTTTCAACTCATGTACACACGATCATGAGCTACAGTAGTATTCAAACAAAATAGTTCTCTGCAGTTCACTTTGTTAATTTATTTTAGGAACTTGAAGGTCTATCATAGCTATCCCACTATCCCAGCCTTTATAAAGCTCTGAAAAGTTCATTATTCCTCATCTCAAGCATGTACTTTTTCCACTAAACCCATCCCCTGCCCCAGTGCCTATCTATCCTGACAAGCCATGCACTTCCCTCACCTGTTTTCCTATTCCAGTCTCCTCCTTCTATCTCTCTAGTGACCTCTACTTTTCTCCCTTCCTCTCTCCCACTTCCTCTCTCACTCCCTCTAGTGCCTGCTACCTCACATGCAACAGCAATGTTACCTGACTGTGTTTCCTTCAGTTCAGTGTATGCAACTCCATGATCAGCTCCAAATGTCCATCCTTTTCAAACTTATTGTAAATCTATCGAATTTATGTATACTTGTCACCACTGTTTCTTTTTATGTATCCTCTAATTGACACATTGTACTTCTTTATTGCCTGATATATTGTATTTCCTCTATTGCCTGTGCTATTGCACCTGGGTCATGCCTAAAGAAGGCACTGCTGCCAGTGCACTTACCTGGTCAGCAAAGTTAAAAAATAAATTAATTAATAATCTCCCTTCTCCCTTCTGGTCTCCAGTGAGTACATGTTCAGTGCATTCATGCTCCTCATAGGGCCTGTCCTGTTGACTCTGAATCATTTTCATCACCCTGCACTGCATGGTCCCCTGTCTCTATCTTTCCTGAGGTGAGGACTCCAGAACTAGTCACAGTACTCCAGGTGTGGCCTCACTAAGGATCTTTATAGGGAAGTATTACCTGTTGTCTTCTGCTATTAATGCTCCTCCTGTTACAACCCAGCATCCTACTCACATTGTTATATGCCTTGTTGAACTCATTTGTTTGAGGGAGTCACTGATGATAACTCCATTGCTCTGCCATAGTGATAAATCTCACCCCACCCATCCAGTACTCGGTGCTGGGACTCTTCTTCCTAGGTGCATTATCTTACACTTCTTGGCACTGAAGTTCAACTGCCAAACCTTTGACCACCCCTCTTGCTTTTGTAAGTCCCTATGCATTTCCTTGATTCCCACATTACTATGCAGCCTCCCACAGAGCTTAGTGTCATCTGTGAAGAGACACAACTTGCCCTGGATTCCTCACCAATGTCATTGATGAAAATATGGAAGAGGACCATACGCAGGACAGAGCCCTGTGGTATCCTGCTCATGACCTCCTCTCTCTTCTGATTTGACCCATCTGACAACAACCTCTGCTGCCTCCCTTTAGCCAGTTACCTATTGAGTTTAGTGTGACCTTTGCCACATCCAGATCCTCCATCTTCTTCATCAAGCATCTGTGAGGTACCAAGTCGAAAACCTCACTGAAGTCAAAGTAGAGCAAATCCTCAATGTGGCCCTATCCAATGTCATTGATACCTAGTTAAAGAAAACTATCATGTTATTCTGGCAAGATCTCCTGCCACAGGTCCATGCTTACCAAACTGAAAAAGTGGCTCAAAATTCAAATGGGAGTCAACGAACAAAATATGCTCACCAACAAAAGACTGAGAGTACAGCTGCTCATCCCAGATAGCAATGAACTCCCAAAATTAGGGAACGTTGAAACATGTTTTGTTGACAAATAGTAGCCCCCTCAAAATGCACAAACAGGTCAATGTTTCATGCTACACTAGTGCTTTTCAAGACCCGAAAAGGCTCTGGTGTAGTGTGAAATGTTGAACTGTCTGTGCCTTTAGGGTGCTACTATTTGTTACTAAAACATGTTTTAACGCTTTCTAGCATTGGGAGTTCATTGCTATCTGGGATGAGCAGTCATACTTTCAGTCTTTATTTACAATCCTGGAGCCACTTGTTCTCTAAGTAGTCCACAGGTCTCTTTGACAAGTGACTCCATCATCTTCCTATAAATTTCTAACTTGTTTATTTAATCTATATGATATACCACTTTCCAACTATGTTTTTTTGTTTCATCTTTTTATTGAGACATCATAAACAAGGTTCTACAGTACATCTTTAACTAATACAGTGAGTTGTCTTCATATGGTATATGCACAGCCTATCCTTAGCCCATACTGCCCACCCTGGAGGGTATTATTACACTTACAAAATGGAATAAATTAGTCACAGACAAGTTTTTAAATTTGCAAATAAGAACAATAATTTATCAACTTTTTATTTTTCTATTTTTAAGTTGTTTAAAAATAGTCCCTTTGGGGCTGGAAGGGCCAAAGAAATAAATTACATTATCCTCGCAGATGCAAATTCCAATGAAAGGTGGACAAAGTAATAAAGGATACCACTACTTACTGTAAGTGATAAAATTAATGAAAGCTGCTTCATGTTGAATGTGTTGTTGATACTGCACGTGGCATGCTTGAGCTGTTTGTACTCTGTCACTGCCTCATCTGATTTGACCAATGTTCCTGCTTTAAACCTTCTTAGCTCCCTGTCCACCTCCCTGGTTACATAGAAACAAAGAATTTGATGGCAGATAAGATCACTTGGCCCACCCAGTCTGCCCATTTCCCTTCCTATTAGATAAGCTGCAGATTCTAGTTAACCAACATCCTGCTTCCTGCAACCCCCACTACAATTGCCTTATGCCTGTCCCATGCATGTTTGAATTCCTCCACTGTTTTAGACCCAACAACCTCCCCAGGAAGGTGGTTCCATGCATCCACCACTCTCTCCATGAAAAATAAATTCCTCACATTACCCCTGAGCCGCCCCCTCTATCTTTAAATTGTGCCCTCTTGTTCTTACACATCTTTTTCCAAAAGATGCTACCCTCCTGGACTTTGTAGATTCCTTGAGGTACTTTGAAAGTTTCTATCATGTCCCCACATCCTTCTTTCATCAAGGGTACATATTAAGCTCTCTCAGTATCTCTTCATATGGTTTCTGATGCAAACCCTGCACCATTTTAGTTGCCCTCCTCTGGACTGCTTCCATCCTGTCTATGTCCTTGCATAGAGGGGTTTCAAAACTGCACACAGTATTCCAGATGGGGCCTCACCAACTGTCTGTACAGAGGATAACCACTTCCCTTTTACGTTTGCTTGCTCACATGCGCAAGGAGCGTCTTGGGAGAATGGGACACTTTGAGTGTGCCTCCCTGCAATCCCTTGCTCCATTGAGCAGGCGTGGCAGTCCTGCACCAATCAGATGCGGTGCTGTGATGACAGCTGTGGTCTTCTTCAAAGAAAACCACCACTGTCATACAGCACTGCGCCACGCCCCCCACCCAAATCTTTGCTGCCACTCTGGGAGCCCATCCTAGCATGGCCAACATCCTGTGTCGCCTGCCGACCGGGGTGCCCAATCCTCCTGCCTGCTCCACCGTCCCCCCAGCCATCCTTCTGCCATGCTGGGAGCCCACCCCAGCATGGCAAATGTCCTGTCCCATGTCGTCCTGCCGACAGGGTGCCCAATCCCCTCGGCTCCATCGCCCCCCAGTCATCTTTCTGCCACGCTGGGAGCTCACCCTCACGTGGCAAACGCCCCACATCATCTGTTTTTTTTTAACCTGTAAATTGTAAACGGTCCCACGGTGCTTCTCCAGGCCCCTTCCACAGCCCACACCCACCCACTGCACACCCTACCTCCCCACACCCCTTCACCCCATACTTACCTCTGGAGCTCGGTGCAATGATCTTGTTGGACCGGGAACACGTTTGCACTCTTCAAAGCCGACTGCGAACTGAGGAAATGCCGTAAGCTGTATAATGGGCTAGATAGGGGTTTTCAACTTTATTGCATATCTCAGGCATTTTGGAATTTTGCACCATTTTCAACATGGGGTTTTGGGACCCTTCTCATGAATGATGTCACTGTCATGGTGTTATCCGGGCCTGAAGGATGATTTCACAGTCACTGTGCAGTCACCACGTGAAATCACCCTTGGGCCTGAATAATGTCATGAAAGTGACATCAATCATGAGAAGGGGTCCCAAATCCCATGTTGAAAATTTGGTGCAAAATTCCAAAAATGACTGATTTACAGGCGCATGCTAAGCAGTTCCCACGCAGGCTCGTAAGTTCACGAATTTTCAATATTTTCACTCCAGATTTTCAACATGCCATTTTACCACACCTCCTCATGAGTAGTACAGCTGTCATTTTTCACATCCTGCCCAAAACGTGTTTCCGCTTCATGTAGCTATACAATGGCGCAGTGTGGTGTGAACTCAATGTATGGGACACTAAGAAAATCACAGTGACACTGTTCATGAGCAGAGGTCTTAAAGTGGCTGTGTTGAAAATTTGGTGAAAAAAATTCCTAAAATGACTGTTTCACGAGCGTGCGTAGTGCAGTTCCTATACACACTCGTAAGTTCGCAAATTTTCAATATTTTCACTCCAGATTTTCAACATTGCCATTTTACCACACCTCCTTATGAGCAGTATAGCTATCATTTTTCACATCCTGCCCAAAATGTGTTTCCACCCATGTAGCGCACAATGGCACAGTCGGTGTGCTAAATCAATGTACGGAACACATTAAGAAAATCACAGTGACACTGTTCATTATCAGAGGTCTTAAAATGGCTATGTTGAAATTTGATAAAGAATCCTAAAAATGACTGTTTCTGGCGTCGTTGCGCGGTTCCTCGCGCTCATGCATTCAATTTTCAATATTTTCACTACAGATTTTCAACATTGCCATTTTCCCACACCTCTTTATGAGCAGTACAGTTGTCATTTTTCACATCATGCCCAAAATGTGTTTCCTCATGTAGCATTAATGGCGCAGTCGGTGTGCTAAATCAATGTATGGGACACATTAAGAAAATCACAGTGACACTGTTCATTAGCAGAGGTCTTAAAGAGCTAGTGTACTGCTTGGAATTATTAGTAATTTTCAGATGCAGTCAGCTATCACTTCCAGTATCTGAAGTATTTTTTTATTTTCTGTTTCCAATTAGAAGATTTTCCACCTGGCAGTACTGGGGTGATGTGTAGAGCAGCTCTTTGTCTGGAGGAAAAAAGGTTCTGTTTCTCCCACTACATCAGAAATGAGACCAAACACCTGAGGCACCCAATTCTTCCAGCCTGAGCAGTGACTTTCACAAGCTACCAATCAAAATGCAGAAAAATGTGACATCCCTAGTAACCAGGGAGAGCCAGTCCCTGCTGCTTCATGTGAAAGTGAAACCTGGCAGAGAGAAATGGTTCTCATTGGTTACTAATGGTGTCATAGTCAGTGTGGTTTTAGTGCTGATGTAGTGGGAGGAACAGAACTGACTTGTTTTCCCTCCAGACAGAGTGCTGCCTCCATATCACTCCAGTACAGCCAGGTGGACAATCGCCTAATGAGCAAACTGAAAAGAATAAATAATTGAGATATAAGAAATGATAGCTGACTACATCTGAAAGTTACAATTAATTGCAGGCAGTTTCAGGCAGTACACTAGCTCTTTAAAATGGCTATGTTGAAAATTTGGTGAAAAAATGCCTAAAATGACTGTTTTACAGCTGCATGCTATGTAGTTCCTACGCACTCCATAAGTTCGCTGAATTTCAATATTTGTACCCAATGACTTCCAAATGCCTAAACAGCATCTTTCACTGTCTCCCTTGCCCACCTCCCTCCCTTATTAATCTTCACTATTCCTCCTTAACCTTTCTATGCTCCCTAATGTATCTATAAAAGGTTTTATCCCCTTCTTAACTGACTTGGCTATTTTTTCCTCAGTTTGGGCTTTTGCTATTCTGACTGCCTTCTCCACTTCTTTCTGCTTTAATAGATACAGTTCCTGTTGTGCTCCTTCTGTGATTCCTTATACTTTTGAATACAGCCTTTTTCTCCTTAACCTTCCCTGCCACCTCTTTTGAGAACCATAGTGGTTTTTACTCCGCTTTGTTTTCTTTATTTGTTTCAGACAAAGGCTTGTTGCCTCAATGATAGCAGTTTTGATTTTTCTCCATTGTTGTTCCACCCCTCCTTTTGGCCATTTGCTAGTGCATTCCTCAGGTATTCACCCATTTTGCCAAAGTCAGCCCTTCTAAAGTCCGGTACATTTGTTTTGTATGGCTTGTCTCCATGATTGTGCTTATTATGCGAATACAGTGCAGTGGTCACTTGTTCCCAGGTGTCTACTGACTTCTAAATTTGTGATCCTCTCTCCATTTGAGAGTACCAGGTCTAGTATTGCTCCCTCCCGAGTGGGTTCCAACACTAGCTGTCTAGTGCCTGCCTTCGCAGGGCATTGAGAATGACCTGCTTTTGAATGTGGCTGCAGTACATGTCATCCAGATAACATCTTGCATATTCAGGTCCCCATCAACAGTATCTACCCTTTTACAGCCATTTTTGATAATGACCTCTATCATTTTCTTGTCCATTTTCTCCTTGAGATAAGGATCTGTATATGACCCTGTGTGGATTGTGATGCCATTCCCTGTCTCCAAGGTGACCTAGAGTGCCTCTCTTGTCCCCCTTTTTTTAGTTCTATAGCTTTGATCCCTTCCCTTATGGATCGAGCTACTCCACTTCCTCTTTTACCCTCCTGTCCCTTCTGTAGACTGTTGTAACCTGGTATGTTGACATTCCAGTCATGGTTCTCCATGTACCATGTTCCGTGACTGCCACAATATCAAATTTTTCATCTTCCATCAGGGCTACTAGCTCATGAAGCTTGTTTCCAGACTACGGGCGTTAGTACTCATTGCCTTCCAT
Source organism: Neoceratodus forsteri (assembly GCA_016271365.2). Taxonomy (NCBI): domain Eukaryota; kingdom Metazoa; phylum Chordata; order Ceratodontiformes; family Ceratodontidae; genus Neoceratodus; species Neoceratodus forsteri. The sequence goes on along the minus strand of CM057456.1, from coordinate 1,630,809,906 downwards.
TTAATGTTGGCTTTATCCTTTTTCCCCATCCCTTCTCTTATTGCCCTTGTCTATTTTTCCATTTACCCCTGTCCTGCCTCTGTTGAGCTCTGTATCTCAGTGTTTACCTTACTACCTGCTCATGTTTTGTAGGGGGAAGCAGCATTTCCTGCCTCTTATCAGCACCTCCCTCTTGGCAAGTTTAAAAGCTTGCCAAGGAAACATTAAACCTGTCACTTAGGAGCTTGGTTCCCTTCATGGACAGATGCAGACCATCGTGCCAGTATAGACTTTCATCTCTCCAGGTGTACCCCCAGTCCCCAATAACGCTAAAGCCCTGTGCTCTGCACCAGTTTTGCAACCATTCATTAAACTGCATGGTAGGCAGTACCTAGCCTCACCCCTGCCATGGACTGGCAGCACCTCTGAGAAGGTAACCATGCTTGCTACCTGTCTGAGGCCCCTTCCCAACTCCACAAATTCATCCTGCACTGCACTGACTCCATGCCTAGCTAGGTCATTTGTCCCAAGGTGGACAATGATATCTAGTTCCTCTCCTGTGATGTTGCTTCTGTAATCCTGAGGATTCACTTCTTGTCCCTCCAAGCCATGGCACAAGGCAGGCACCTTACTTCCTCTCTCTCCCTTCCCCAGTTCTACCCTCCTACAATTGAGTCCCCTATCAGAATATGTTTCCTTCCCTGTGGTGTCCTTTGCCACCCTTTTGTGGGTCTTACTTGTGGATGTCCTCAGCATTCTTCTTGGTCTCCACTAAGGGTGCCATCATAGAACATTACAGCTCTTAATCCTGCTTCTGCTAAACTCCATCTCAGTGTCTCTTCTCCTGCCTCTCCAAGGTGTACCCCCTACTCGGCAGGCCTGTATCTCCAAAACTAACTCTGCACCAAACCTAGTCTATCTCAGATTGCCTATCCCTGCATGATCATTCCTTCTTGCACTTATTTGTCTCTGTACTCATAATTCTGGATCAGTACATACTTGCCTACCACCCCTGTTAAAGTTTTTCTCACCTGTCTCTATCCCCCACCCTACTACAAACTTAAATAACCTCTGTTTTCCTATCCCTGCATCTAATCCCCTTCCACTTATCAATAATGTTTCTCATATCTTCCTTGTCTGTTTAGAAAATTCTTCCTCCAGGGTCATATCTGCTGCATGCCTTTTTCTTTCTTTTTGTGTTATACCCATGTATCTCTTATTCATTCCTTGTACTGTGAAACTACACTGTTATTTGCTCTCCTGCCAATTTGTCTCATTTCAAATGCTATAACTGTAATACTTGTTCTGTATCCCACTCAAAACCTTGTATATTATTTGTGCTGTATAACCCGCTATGTAACACCATTGTTTATACCTTGCTGTAACTACCTTCTGTTGTATCTCTGTACTGTTTTACCCTGTAACCTCCCAGGTCATGCCTGGAAAATAGTCATCTCTATGACTATTGCACCTACCGATTAACAAACTAAATAAATAAATAAATAGTAGGCTGTTCTGCTGCTTGAGGGTGCCAACCCTAAGTATTGAGCTCCATGCATTTCTGTTTTGCAAACTTATCAACCAGTAGTTTTACAGACTTGTTTCAGATCGGTCTCAGTTACACTCATGATCTCATGAGTGGAGTGACTGGCATTGCTGAGAATGTGAACCTCTGTTGATCTGATACTGCAGTTCATGTAACTAAGGCTCATTTGCTTCTGTGCTCAGTTCTGGTATAAGATTGGCTAGGAAATTTTTACCCATGGTTCCTTGGGTATACCAATACTGCTCATTGTCAAGGTAGTTTGTGGGTGCCTTAGGGGTGGTGGTAGTAGAAGGCAGGGCATCTAGCAGGATCTTTTCCAGCTATTACAGGAAGGACCATATCAGCATTGCAGATTTACTGCTTCCTTGTACATGAATCATCTTGTATTTTTCTTTATTTAATTTCAAGAGGATTCTTGTGATTTTTGCAGTTGACATTATATGACAATGTCACATATTGGTGTCATTGCTCTTGAGTTTGAAAGAGTCTGGTCACACGTCCCAGGGCCCTTGTTGCTGGGCTTGGCCACATGTAGTTGTAGGTCAAACCAGGCCTTACAGATGAGGCCAGGCACGATACTGGGGAACAGAATCTGTGAGTTTTGCAGCTTGGTTAAATCTGCTTCTGAGGTCAGTGGCTGGTGGACAGCAAGGTCTTTTGCTGTTTCCTCTGCTTTTTCAGCAGTTAAGTCAGGACATTGTTGGGACAACCTGAGACAAGTTCACTTATAAGGCTGGTGCTGTGGTCTATCTCTGGAGAATGCAAGTGCTGGTTAATGCCAGCATGCAGAGCACAGTAAATGGAGACTGGTGCTGCTCCTGGCCATGGTACTGGCTTCAGCATAGAATCTTCAGAGTTGGTTATTTATTATTGCAAAGTGTCACATTTATAAATCTCAAAATCCCAGAATATAGCAGGAAGTATAGTAATGCTTCCTTTTCTTTCTTCTTTGGGCCTCTATGCTAACAGATTTGCAGTTAACTCACCAGCGATACACAGCAAGAAGTCTAAAACTCTGCACATATTGTTGTCAAAAGATAACCTCCTATTTAGAAATTCTCTTCCCAGCTAAGCTATGCACCAAAGCCATGATCACATCAAAGCCTGTGACACCATAATTATAGCCAGAATAAGGGGTATGGAGGGAGAATATCAGGGTGTAGCCTTAAAGAAATATAAGTGTGCTGCAAACTTGCAGAATGTATGCCACATGCTTAATTGTGCAATGTTTGCATGCGGTTCATATACACAAAGTGAACCTCTTTGAACCAGGTCTAAAAAGCACATCAGGTTCACATGCTGCAAGCTTGACATGTGTGCAGCAGGTAAGCTGGTGCGAACATCTTCTAACAAGCATTTGACAATGCCAAACGTTCATTTACAGGTATTTGCAATGGTGTTTGGTACTGGTACTGCCTTCAGAGGAGCGATGAGGCAGCAGTGAGGTGCCACATGGTGGAAGCTGCACTGTAAATGCAGGAAAGAGCTGCTAGTCTGAGAAGCCACTCCTGATGGTCTTAGTAGACTGGGAGAGAGAGAGAGTGTACCAGGTGGCAGGAGCCGCCAGTAAGTATATCTGCACCACAGCTAATGTAGGAAGCCTGGGAGGGGTCAGGAGGAGCGAGGACCAAGAAAAGAGAGTGTGCCAGGTGGCAGAAGCTGCTAATAAGTAAAGCCACACCATGGCTATTGTAGAAGCCTGGGGATTTCAGAGGAGCAGGACTGGGGAGAGAGAGTGTGGCAGGTGGCAGTAGCCACCAATAAGTAAAGCTGTACCATGGCTATTGTAGAAGTCTGGGGGAATTTCAGAGGAGTGAGGACCGAGGAGATAGAGAGCAGTGGGATGGCAGGAGATGCCAATAAGTAAAGCAGCAGTGAAGCTATTGTGGAAGCCTGGGGGTGGGTCAGAGGAGTGAGGAACAAGAAGAGAATGCGGTGGTGGGCAGGAGCCACCAATAAGTAAAGTTAAATAGAAGGCAGCAACGCCCTCAGCTCACTCAAATCCAGACAAAAAGAAGGAATACTTATTTTCAACTTAAAACCAAGAGTTTTATTGCACAGTGTAGCATCCCTCATACAAAAACATCTCTATTTCACATCGCCCTTGATGCTTTTTCAAGAACAATTTGGGTGAGCTGAGGTGTTGCTGCCTTTTATTTATCAATTTTTGTACCTTGGCTCCTTTACCTATACCTGGAGCTGTGCTTTTCTTTGTAAAGCAATAAGTAAAGCTGCACCACAGCTAATGTAGAAGCCTGGGGGCGGAGCAGAGGAGCGAGGACTGGAAAGAGATAGTGCGGTGGGTGTTAAGTTGCCAAAAGCAAAGAGTTTAATTAGGACTTACACCAACTGCTGCCAGTCCAGCCCATAAACTCCTTTTTTCTGAATTCAGATAAATGTCCTCCATCCTCCATCATTGCCCTTGACTTTGTCTCTTGCCATTTCTTCTGGCTAGTGTGAGTTTATGTGTTGATTCAGTTTTAATCCACCTCCTGTATAAACTGAGTGCAGTTTGGGGTTGATCTGGTTGCCCCTTTATTTCTTTTATCCCTCCCTCTGAATGTTGATATAAAAAGAAGAGAGAAACTGAGGTGAAGGAGAAGGAAGTGGAGCAGAGACAGGTGGAGGGCTGACTCCTCGCACTGCTTGCAGTATAATAAGCTTCTTATCTGGGATGGTGTCAAAGACCTTGATGAAATTAAGATAGGCAATGTCCACGCCCCTCCCCATTTACTTCCTTTGTCACCCAGTCAAAGAAATCTATCTAATTCATCTGACACAACATACCTGCTGTGAATCCATACTACTATGGATTCTGGGCACTGATAGCTTCTAAATGTTCCACTATTCTTTCTTTAAGCAGTGCCTCTATGATCTTCCCACTACAGATGTGAGGCTGGGTGGCCTATAATTCTCTGCCTCCTCCCTACTGCTGGATTTGTGTAGAGGGAACACATGTGTCCTCCTGCAATCCTCTGGCACCACTCCTGTGTTGAGTGACTCTGTGAGCGTGGTTGCCAGAGGTTTGAACATAGAAATTGTAAGCAGTTAAGGATTGCTAGCCTCATACAGTCTGCCAGTAAGCCATGCTTGCTTGCTGGCTTCTGACCCTCCTTAGCTTTACCTCTATGGTTCTCCATTGTCTGTCCCTTGCATGTTTAAATCCAACCACAGTGTTTGCTCCCACAGCCTCCTGTGGCAGACCATTACATGCATCCACCACCCTCTCTGTGAAGAAAAACATCCTCATTCGCACTTAGCCTGCCACTTTCCAATTTCATGTCATACCCCATCATTGTCGTACTCCTCCTGTATTGGAAGATGTCTCCCTTATACATTGTTTATACACTTGAGGTACTTGAATGTCTCTATCATGCGCTCCAGTGGCACTGAGGGCTGAGGCACTGGATGCCTTACCTCGTGCCACGCAGGCGACCTATGTTCGGGAGTGAGTGCAGGTCAATGGGGGTCAGCAGGGCTTGAGAAGATGGAGCATCCTCAGACAGCTCTCCTTCTCTGGGTGGGGGGTCTTCCAGTTGTCGGTGCTTGCCTGGCTCCTAGCAACTACGGGGACTGGCACACCAATTCTGAGTCTACAAGGGAGGGCAGCGAGCTGTCAACAGACATGCTGCAGGCAGATGTGTGCATAGTATGTCCCGACAGCATTGCACGCTCCATGGCCCATAAGGGAGTAAATGTGGAAAAGCAAGATGGTAACCTGACTGAGCAGCTTGATGGCCATCCAAAGATCCCTGGCTCCAGTGCAAAATCAGAAATGGATTCAGACAGGGTGGGTGAGTTGGGGCTCCCACCACCTCACTGGGGATAAGCTGCAGGAGTACAAGGTGAGGTCTCCAGGAGTGCGGTGGATGTGGATGGTGGACAGAATCCCACAGGATGCTGAGACAAATGGGAGCAGACCAGGTATGCCTAGGAGGAGAAAAAAACGTATAGCTAAAAAAAAAAAAGAATGTCTCTATCATGTCTCCTTTCTATCTCCTGTCCTCTAGCAGAACATATTGATGTCTCTTAATCTCTGCTCGTAAGTTTGTGGTGCAAGCCCTGTACCATGTTAGTCACCCTTCTCTGGACCATGTCCAGCCTGTTTATGTCCTTTTGAAGGTGTGGCCTCCAGAACTGCACACAGTACTGCATCTGAGGCCTGACCAGGATCTTATATAATGGCATCACTTTCTCCCTCCTTCTGCTAGTGATACCCTGCCTATGCACCCCAGCATGCCAGTGCCCCTCCCACCGCCTTTGTACTCTGCTTTGACATTTTCAGGTTGTCTGAAATAATAACCAGCAGATCCTTTGTTCTTGGTGAGTGCCAACAACTCACCCCCCATCCTGTAGCTGTCCCCAGGATTTCTATGCCCCCACCACCCACTGCTAATGATACCTCCATCTATACACTCCAGCATGTCACCCCCTTCCTGTGGCTCTCCCAGGGTTTCCTCTTCTCAGGTGCATTATTTTGCACTTCTTTGCATTGAATCTCAGTTGCCAATCCGCAGACCATTTTCAAACCTCCTAGTCCCTCATCATTTTCTTCACCCCTTCTGCAGTATCCACTCTGTTACAGATGTTGTGTCATCTGAAGGCAGACCTTTCCTTGAAGGCTTTCCGCAATGTCACTAATGAGCGAGATTGAACAGGACTGATCCTGAGGTACCTCACTGGTCCTCCCCTCTCCCGTATTGGAGCCATTTACATCACCATCTGCCTTACTTGCTCCCACCACCTCTTATGGCATACCATTCTTTTTTTTACTTATTATGTATTAGTTTGCACAAATAAAAATAAGTACATTACATCTAGAGCTGATACATGAGAAAAGACATAGTCAATATGCAATGTTAGGATTTAACACAAGTCTAGATTATGCTACATCCTAAGGGGTGGGGCTACCTTATCATACATCTCATATAGAAACTGCAAGGATGAGCTTACACTGCCAAGAATGAGGACAGTGATTGACAACAAAGTCAAAACATTACAGATTAGTGATGCTACCCAACGTGGCCTGTCCTGTAATACTAACTTGATCGCATTCTATGAGAAGGTCAGCAGAAACCTAGATAATGGTTTACCGTATGATGTCATTATGTTAGACCTAGGCAAAGCCTTTGACAGGGTTCCACATGATCTTTTGGTAAATAAATTATTAGATATGGGCATCAATCACCATATTGTTAGATGGGTTAAAAACTGGATCTCTCTATAGAACCCAAAGAGTCAGAATACATGGGGTATTATTAAGTAATAGTGATGTAAGTAGTGGAGTCCCCTAAGGCTCAGTGCTGGGCCCAGTACTGTTTGACCTCTTTGACTCCGATATGGATGATGGCATTACAAGCAACTTGACAAAATCTGCAGATGACACCAAAATGGAAAGAGAGGTGGATTGTCCTGAAAATAGTGTAGCCCTTCAAAATGACTTAAACTCATACAAAATGGGCAGAAAGGAATAAAATGGACTTCAGTTCTGATAAATGCACTATCTTACAATTTGGCAGGAACAATTTGAAGTATAAGTACTCATTGAATGGGACCGTTCTGAAATCAGTACACAAGGAGGCGTGACCTCGGAATCATAATAAACAATTCACTTTCCTCAAATGATCATTGCTCTCTAGCTGCCAGGAAAGCATCTCATGTCATCCATTCAATAAGATGCTCATTTATATCCAGACAATGCCATTGTATCATTCAGACATACAAAACATATGTGATTCCGTTACCTGGATTAAGGTTCCCCCTTTTGGTGTCTGTACTTGAGGAAAGAAATAAACCTCACTGAGAAGCTACAAAATGTATCACAAAAATGATTGCAGGTCTTATCAACACCAGCTATGAATCTAGACTGTCCAAGCTGGGGCTATTTAGCCTACAAGAAAGGAAATGAAAGCGCTCTTGTTTCTCTTTAATATTCTTAACAACAGGGATTTGATGAATGAACTTGAAATTAAGTTTAACAATAGAATTTCACACCTAAGACCTTATAACAAACAACTTATAGTACACAAAGCATAAACAAACAAAGGGCACATTTTTCACTATAAGGGCAGTCAGACAGTGGAACTTTTGCCAAGTTCACTTATAAATTTCAAATCATTTGTATTAATAATAGAGGTTCATTGGTAAAAAGTATGGTTTTAAACTTGTGAAGGGAGATGGGAGAAAAGGCTGTCGAGGAGGGGCGATAAAGGAGGGACTCTGTCTCCACTCCTGGGGAGCTGGAGGAATCACGGGAAAAGGCCGACTGGTAAAGTGCAGAACAGGGAAAACAGAATCCCCATGGGAACATGAGCAGGGAAATGGAAGTATAGGGAAAGGGTGGAAGGTAGTCCTGCTAAATGCCAGGAGCTTGGGCAATAAAATGCCTGAGCTCCAGGCGATGCTAACTGAGGGAGCGGTGGATGTGGCAGCGATCACTGAGACCTGGCCCATCATAGGACATGACTGGGACCTGAACCTGGAGGGTTACACTATGTTCAGGAAGGACAAGGGAGGGGAAGGGAGAGGGGTAGCAATGATAGTCAAAAACTGCATTGGCATAGGGTAGTAGGAGGTGGAGGGAACTGTAGAGGCAATTTGGGTCACCTTGATAACAAGGGGCAAGAGAGTAAAAATAGAAGTGGTGTATAGAGCCCTGCACTAGCAGAGGAGCTGGAGGAGTGTCTGGTGCCAGATGTTGGGAGACACTGCAGACTGGGCAGGGAAGGGTGGTGGTGTTGGGGACTTAAACATGCCAGGAACAGACTGGGAAGACTATGACATCCTCAGTGGTCAGGGAACAGGGTTGCTGGATGTCTTTCAAGGCGTGTTCCTAACTCAGCAGGTGGGGGAACGAACAGGGAGGTGTGGGTACTGGATGAAGACCTGGCAGACAGTGACCAGATTGGGAGCCTGGGTAAGGGACCCATTGGTGGGAAGTGACCATGCCACCGTCTGGTTCTGCCTGGACCTAGGAGGGGTAGAAGCCTGCACAAAGATGGAGGTAACTGACTTCAGGGGTGGATTTTAAGGAAATGCGAAGGATTCTTAAGGAGCATTTGGATGGGATTAGGTCAGACATGGACACTGATAATAGGTGAGAAATCATCAGGAGAGTGGGGTGCAGGATGCTACCAGCACCTGTGCAAGAATAAGGCGAAAATGTGGTAGGGTCTGAAAACCCTGCTGGTGGACAGGAGGTCCAGGAGTAGTCGCGGGGAAAGAAGGCAGACTAGGCAATTCAAGTGCTCAAGGAGTGAAAGGATTGAGGGGTGCAGGCTGATAGCTAGAAGGGCCACTAGGTTGGTGAGGGCAGCTAAGGAAAGGAAGGAACAGAACCTGTCAGGAAACTAGGAGAGGAACAAGGGGTTCTTTAGGTACATTGGGGAAAAATGAAGGGTGAAGGGGCAGATTAGCAGGATTAAAACAGGGAAGAGATGGGCACAAGACCTGGGGGACCAGGCTGAGGTACTAAATGAGGTGCTTCACCTCAGTTTTCAGCAAGGAAAATGGGGTGCTGCATCATACATGGGAGGAGACAGTGATACGGAGGAGGGAACCCTTACTGATCAGTGGGTCTGGGGAGGGGTGGCATCACTGGCAGGAGGAAGGCTAAGCAGGGGCAAGAGGTAGCAGAGTGGAAATCACAACAGAGAGTGAGGGAAGCCCTCAGGTCCCTTAAGACGGAGAAAGCACAGGGGCCAGATAAATTACATCCCAGAGTGCTGAAGGAACTTGCAGATGTCCTGGCGAAACCCTGATGGAGCTTTTCACCATCTCACTGAGGACAGGGTGGGTGCCCCAGGACTGGAAGGTGGCGCATATAGTGCCTATCCACAAGGGGATCAAGGAAGGTGGCAGGAACTCAAGTCTGTCAGCCTGACATCGGGTGGTGGGCAAGGAGATGGAGGGCATTGTCAAGGAGAGGCTGGGGGACCTGGAAAAGTCAGGGTGTCTGGGCAACAGACAGAATGGGTTTGTCCTGGGAAATCATGTCAGACAAACCTTGTGGAGTTCTATGACTGGGTAATGAGTGCCTTGGACCTGGTTAGATCAGTGGACGTCCTCTTTCTAGACTTCAGCAAGGCATTTGACTCTGTTCCTCCATGAGCCTGTTGGATAAGCTGGGAGAAAAGGGGTGGGAACCAGATGATCAGATGGATAGGCAACTGGCTCAGGACCAGACCCAGAGGGTCGTAATGTGAGGATAGTCTCATCCCCAAGGAGGGTCATTAGTGGGGTCCCACAGGGATCTGACCTTGGACCCCTCCTGTTCAACACCCTACGTCTCTGACATAAGGACAGGTATCAGGAGTGAGATGAGTCTCTTTGTGGATGACTCATAACTGGGGGCAGTGGTGGATGGGCAGGGTGGCCCTACAGGGGACCTGGAGGCTCTGGAAAGATGGTCTAGAAAGTGGAAGCTGAGGTTCAATGCAGGAAGTGCAAGGTACTGCACCTGGGGCCAGAAACTCGGGCCAAGTGTACACCCTGGGAGGGATGCTACAAGTCTCGATGGCTGAGAAGGACCTGGGGTGGTGGTGGATGTCAAGATGAACAACTCGGAGACTTGTAGGAGGCAGCAGCCAACGACCAACAGGATGCTGGGATGCATCGCTGAGGATCACCTCAGAAGGCGGAAATGGCCTCCCTCTGTATAACTGCTTGGTGATGCCACACCTCGAGTACTGCAACTGCAGTTTTGGAGCCACACTTAAAGAGGGACATTAAACTCTGGAGAGGGTCCAGAGGAGGGCAACAAAATGATTTAGGGCTTGGGGACAGGACCTAAGAGGAGGCTCAGCTAAATATGTACACATTGGAAGAGAGAGGGACTGGGGGACATGATAGAGGTCTTCAGGTACATGAAGGGGGTAAGTAGGGAAGGAACAGTCAAGGTGCTTTGAATGAAGGAGGAGGGGCCACTAGAGGCATGGGTGGAAGCTGGAGGGGAAGATTCAGGGAGAAAGGAGAGGTGCTACTTCAATGAGAGGTGGTGGAGCCATGGAATGCACTGCCTAGGGGGCTGGTGGAGGCAGAGACAGTGGGGAGTTCAAATGAGGTGGGACAGGAACAGGGAAGGGTTCTGGAAGCAAAATCAATGCAGCGAGAATATCTGGAACTGGGAAGGAGAAGCCAGAGAAGGTGAGGGGCAATGAGGTCAGCTCCCAAGGTGGGGGCTGACCAAACAAACAAGACGTGAAGGACCATTGGCCTATTCTGCTGGCCTTTTAGTATGTTAGTATGTTAGTATTTTTCAGGCGTAAATTAGATGACTATATTCTTCAGTCCAGATTCTGGAACTAACCCACCTGGTGGTGGGAGACAATCTTGATGGGCCTAGGCCTTCTTTGTCTAATTAAACCAAGTTGAGAACTTTACTAAAATATATTCCATTCATGCAATTGACTAAGGGCCAGATATTCAAAGTATAGTGCAGCGCTGCGAACCAATAAGTATAGAATAGCACAGGAATAGCGAGGTGCAGCCATATTCAAAGTACCAGTTAGAGCGCGCTAACAGCAGTAGCGTGGGCAAACCAACAATGTATGCAGGGCAAATTGGTGAGGGTGGCCAGCAGAGATGCACAAAGGATATTCAAGGCCCAGCGCTGCACTAGGACATGTGGCGTGACATGTAGCACAGTGCTAGATACACGCCTATAAAGGCTGGTCTTAATCCAGGGCAAAATACTGAGGAGGAGGGACCAAAACAGGAAGTGGGAATGTGTGCAGTGCCAGTAGCAGTGATGCTGCCATTCATGGCAGCTGTAGTGGAGGAGGAGGAGGAGGAGGAGGAAGCAAGCACAACATGGGCCATAATGCAGGCAAGGAGGCGGTATGCAGCAAACAGGTGGTACCTGCCCAGGGTGTCCTTCAAGACCCAGCCTGATGACTACATCACTGGTCAGTACAGGATGAACAGGGGAATGTTGAGGCAGCTCTGTGAACTCCTCATGAGCAGCTGTACTCAAACACCAGATGCAGCCATGCCATGACAGCGGAGGAGAAGGTGACAGCAGTGATGTGCTTTCTTGCCACAGGGACATTCCAATGACCAACAGGGGACACTATTGGGGTAATGTAGTCTGCCACCTCACACCTCTTGACCCAGTTCCTAGACACTTTCCTGTCACATGCTGGGGAGTTCCTAGTATTCCCCAGCATGGCAGCAGAGTGCAGAGAAAACAATGCAGCAGTTCCATCGAGATGCACACCTAACATCTGTACTGGGTGTCATTGACTGCACTCATGCCCTATCCGTGCACCACCTGGTGATGGTAGTGATGTGTACGTAAACAGGAAGGGTACCACTCCATCAACTGCTAGGTGGTGTGTGATGCGGCTGGGGCATTAGTAATGTCTATGCACAGTACCTTGGAAGTGCTCACAACGCCTTCATCTGGCAGCAGTCCCAGCTGTGCCAGGCATTTGATGAGGGCAGGATACCCAGTGGGCAACTAGTCAGTGAGTAGCAGCATACAAGGCATACATGACAGCATAGATAGGGGCAGGCAGTGGAGGCCAGGGAAAGGTGTGGGAGGGGCTGCACAGAGGTGCAGGACAGCAACAGACAGAATGCAGTATGGCACTAACAGGTACACATCTGCTGACAGGGGACAGTGCCTATCCCTGTGACACTGGCTGCTGACATCGGTACTCCAACCAGCCACAGTGGCCAAGGAGATGTACAGCGAGGCACATGCCAGCACAAGGAACATCATAGAGAGGGTGTTTGGCATCCTGAAGATGCGATTCAGATGCCTAGGCACATCAGGCAGTGCCCTACAGTATACATCTCAGAAGGTATGCCATATCTTCCTAGCCTGTTGTATGCTGCACAACATAGCAATGAACCATGGGATACAGGCACCTAAACCTGAGGGACAGTCCAACATTGAGCCAGAGCCAGCGGTCAGGGAAAGTGGAGCAACTCGAGAAGAGGACCCTGCATGACATGCAGGGCCATTGAGCATAGGACAACATCATCAGAATACTGTCACAGACAAGAGGGTAAGTACAGACTGCACAACAACTTGAAACAGTACAATGATGAATCTATTTAATGTGCACAAAGAAACAGAACAGTGACACCAACAATCACAATAGTAACACAACAGAATGGAACAGACAACATGTGTGCATGTGGTGTGATGTTGAGGGTGTGCAGGACACAGGGAGGACACCCAGCCATGGTGTACTGTCAGTGGGGAAGCATGATGTGTGTGTGAGTGTAAGGAGGGCAACTGTGGCAGAGGAAGTGTGAGTGTGCATGTGATGGAGTGCGAGGCTGTTTGTTACTGTGTGTGTGTGCATGTGTGCACACGCATGTGGTGTGCCAATATTGAAAAGTGGGGGTGATGACTGCGCCAGTGATGCAGTGTGACTATGACCATCACCGCCGACTACCACCATGCATCTGACGTGCACCACTACTGTGGGTCACAAACCCTGGTGTGTTCTGTTCGAGGAAAAGGCCGATGAAAATGGTGAGGCAGGCAGGGCCGGCCTCCTGTGTCCCTGGGGGATGGCAGAGCTTGACAGGGTGGGTGGATGGCCGCAGCGGTGCTGTGTTCCTGGCGGTGTGTGTGGCGCAGTGGAGCTGGACCCATTGCCAGCCCTGCTGCCATGGGTTGCCTGCCTGTGTGCCTTGCCTTCTGCACCTGACCAACCAGCATATGCTGGTGACCCCATAGCACCCATGAAGTACATTACCAATGTCGACCACTGCAGCTGTCAGACCAGCAAAGCCACGGTTGATCGCACCCACCAGGTGGCCCAACCTGTCCTCCACCCGCTGTTCGGCATGGGCAAAGCACACTGAGATGGACTCCCTCATCAGTGCCAGCTCATGCGCAGCTCCTCCCATAGGCCATACAGGTCCATATGAACCTCCTGCTGGGAAGTGACAGCAGCCTGCAGGAGTGGGCGGGCACCATGGGCATCCTGCCCCAGGGGCACTGACCCCTCATCTGCAGCTGGCACAGGTGCCTGCTGCACAAGAGGAATGGGACGTTGTTACACGCCTGGCACAGCCTGCTACTGGCGACCACTGGTGGTGGTCTGTTGCAATGGATGGCCGAGATCACAATATGTGTTGGACACTGCATGTCCAGCAGTGCAGAAATATTCCCCACTGCCCGCCACTGAATGCACAGGGACAGCCATACCAGCAATGCGAAGACACCACTGGCACCTGTTCCATGGCCTGCCAGCAGCCCCACCCTGCATCCCCTCCAGAGGCATGCCCAGGTGGTGGGAAACCTCTGACATGTCAGTGTCATTGGCACTGGTCACAGTCACTAGTAGTACCTGCCTACACCCGTATCCTCCATTTGTGTATCCTCCAGGTACTCAGTGGATCCCACCCACCTACTGAGTGTGTCCCCTCCCAGGTAGTTTCAGTCCCTGTCCATGGGATTGCCACACATGCAGTGTCTCTGTGCATCCCTAACTGTCACACAGACTGGATGTTGATGGCCATTCACCATCATCCTCCACAACCTCTGGACCATACATCCTTTACTGCTCCTGTTGTTCCACAGGCCTTGCAGACACCACTGTGGAGAAAACAGGGACAGGGTCAGTTACCTGTACATGGACACTGTGCCTAACACCACCACCACCACACCATGCAGACCCGAGGATGCATCCTCTCCTTCACACAAGCCTGTGACCCCATGCAACCACCAACCCACAGTGCACATGCCATTGCCATGCAGCTGTTCGGCAGCCACAGTGCACCTGTGCAGGACACCAACAGCAGGACCATGCACCCATGCCATCACAACATGCAGGAGTATACACATGCGAATACAGACCTGTCCTGGGCAGTGTGAGGCGTCTCATCCACCACCTGGCACACCTGCGACTGACACCATCCTCAGTGTTGATGCCACCACACCCATGAGTGGCTCCTCCACCCACTGTTGTTGTTCTTGTGCTCCTCCACGGTCCTCATCCATTCCCACAGTCACTGTGCCTCCTCTTCCATGGCACATCGCAGCAGGTCATTCCAGTGCTTTTGCACCACCTTGGTCATCCTGCCACGTCCACCGACAGCATTGACCTCAGCTGTCACCTCTTCCCAAGCTTGGTGCACTGTTCATACATGGCCCTGTGCATCTAGGAGCACATGATCCATCTCCTTCACAGCACGCACCAGTGTTGTCAGCTCATCTTGGGAGAACTCATGTGCACGTATGCACTCTTGTCATGATGCCAAACCTATGAGACAGTTGAAGGGACATGTGTCAGCAGTCGTGTCAGTACTGCATTGCATTATGCATAGACATCACAATGCCACCCCTACAATGACACAGGCCAAATGGACATGTCACTGTGCAACAAGTGCATGTACGGTGCATATGGTCACATAGTCACTGTCCGCCCTGTGTCTGGGCAGCAAGCCCTGTACCCACATGTGACTGCTGTTCGCCCATGGCTGGCATGTGCACCCATGAATGAGGGTCACCCCTCGCCAACCTCCTGGCACTGTACTGTGTCCTGCGTGATCACTACACTGAATCGTGGACAAGTGCACTGGCACGTAGACAATGTCAGGACACAGGCACAGTCCACGGTGCATGGAATGGCACAGTGCCAGGACCTGTGGACTCCTGCAGGGGGGCCACAGCCTACCACACCACACATCCAGGGAGTCATGTCAGTGAGCCAGTGTTGCAGGACACACCACAGTAGTGCAGGCAGTGCCACATGGCACAGTACACTACAGGAAATTGCACAGTGCACTGGATGGTATGCTGCCCAGGTGGACATCTATAGCTGTGCACCATCACACAGCACAGTGCTTGCCTGTGGTCCAACATGTGTCTGACCATTCACCAGCAGGTACATCGGTGTGCTGCAGTCCTTGCTGATCCTGTTCTGAGCTCTTGCCATTCTGATAGCCCAACAGCAGTCGTACATACCTGCCTCTCGCTGCTCATCCCCTGTTGGATCTCTCCACCTGTCTCTTGTAGGTATGCAGTATCTGTAGTATGCTGCATTACCACAACACAACACTGGTGGTGCACTGCTTACCCTTTTATAGCCCATCCAGGCAATCAAGCCTGTTAGGCATGCAAATCAGCACATAATGATATGCTAATCACACAGTTTGCCCCATGTATACACAAGTACCCCATTTGCATAGTCCAGTTGATTATGTCCCTGAGTAGCACCGGGCTACCACCTTAGTGCTGTGCAAACTTCATCACAGGGCTGTGGAGGACAATGCCATGCTATCCCATTAGCACAGTGCTCTGTGCTATAGTGTGACCAACACGCATGCTCGTGAGGCCCCCATGTCCGCACTATCATCCTGGCATATGCGTTGTAGCACCATGCTAGCCAACACAGCATGGCGTTATGCGCATGCATGGTACACAACCTCAGGGTCATGCAGGGGTCACGCATGCGATGTGTGAACTTCCGGGCAGCGCCACACTATGTCATGTGATAGTGTGGTGCTACAGTGATGATAAAGGAGAGTCCTGGGTGTGCCAGCTGCTTGCTATCAGGCAGGTGTTGAGGGATATGAGCTGTGTGAAATGCCATGACATGCAAGACAGCATGCAGTGGTGCACAGGGACAGGCACTGGGGAGAGGTTGAGACAGCCAACCTGGTGGAGCTGGTGCAGAAGAGGCATCAGAGGCTCTTTGGGGAGGTCAGGAGGGGACCTCCCATGCATGCAGGTGTGGGACACAGTTGCACACAAACTTACTGCCCACACTGGGATACCCAGAAATGATAAGAAATGCTGCCACAGGTATACAGACATGCAATGAGGCAGTGTCAGCAGCTGGAGTGCTACAAGCACATGGTGTGTGATGGCACTGTGCCTGTGCCAGGTAAGTGGTGCTGCTTATTGATTGCACAATCATGTTGGGCTCGTGAGTATGTGTGTGGGTGTGTGTGTGTGTGTGTGTGTGTGCAGCGTGTGTGCCATGATGCATGGTGCTGCGGCACATAGTGAACAACGGGGTGGCATATTTAGCCCCTAGGGGCACAGTACATGCTGTGCCCATTGGTGTGGGAGGTGGGTTGGGTCATGCTGTTTGGCATGTCCTGGTGCATCTCCAGCCTGTGGCTGACAACACCATGTTGCAGGGATCCCACTTCTGGTGGACTGTCAGCGGACACACATGGGTATGCGAATGTTCACATGGGAGCTGCAGCAGGCACTATCGCAGTACTGCAGCATCGTTGATCACTGCCATGTGTGCCTGGCAAATGCGCCATGGGCCCTGCCACCCTCTGTATGGGGGTCCTCCATGTTCACTCCCAGTGTGTGCATTGTTGTAAGGGTTGCATGTGCATCTTGCTGTGCTGCACGTGGTGTATGCTGTGTCATGCTCTAACACCACTTTCTCACCTGTCCACTGTAGAGTGGATCAAGCAGCCATGGCTGGAGGAGGAATCAGGCCAGGACCAAGGAGCAGAGGCGAGACAGCTCGAGGGTGCCATCCATGCCACAGCGGGTGCAGGAGAGCAGCCCTGAGGCGGTGGCGTGTTGCGTGAGTACCTGTTTCATTGCTCTGTGATCTGTGCCCTTTCACTAGGCTGTGTGTCACATCTGGGTGTCCTGCCACTGACTGGTCTGGTGGCATGTCTGCAGCAGGTAGTGGGACAGTGGCGGTGTGGCACTGTGCTATGCAGCACACCTGTGTTGCACACAACAATTGGGTGCTGTCAGTCTGGCCGGGGTACTGTCGGCTTGCATTGCTGTACAGGTGACTGATGGTGGTGGATGCTCTGAAGATGAGTGTTCCATGGGGACAACATGCTGTTGGCTGCCATGCCCACCTCTGGGGACAATCCATACCCCCACCCACAAGGCGTCCCACATTTGTACTGGTGGTTGTACCTTGCTGTGCATGCGGGACAACATGCACCATGCCTTGTGGGCATTCCTCTCATCCTCCTGTCCACCAGCTGTGGAACATTGCCTGTCACACTGTGCTACATCCTGGCACTGTGCCGTGCGCGTGTGGAGTCCTTCCATGTGTATCTCATGGTGATGTCACTGTGTTGCAGTTTAGTTACAGGGTACTGTTATCACTGTGCTATTACATTATGTGCATCATTGCCTACCAATGTTGACCTTGGCTGTGGAATGAGTACTCACAGGGTGGGAAAGGGGCTCCTGTCACATGGGTTGAGGACACTTCCTTGTACCATGTCACAGTTGGGTGGTATGCTTTCAGTGGCCTTGCTTGGTGGTATGTGATGGCCCTTCACTGACAGCATCTGTGCCCTGGCTGACTATTATCCCTAGCCTGGGTCACTCATTGGCAGGCCACTGTCATGGTTCATTGATGCTCCTGCATGCCTGTCTTTGCTGCTTGTTCTGTGCTCTGCATTACTGTACATTTCCATCTCTTGGTGGGCAGCATGTCCCAACATGGATGCCCTTTTGCATGTTGTGGTGGCCTTGCACTAACTCTCCGGGGATCCAGCTGTGTGTCTACCGTGTCTCGCTTTGTGCTGTATCGGGGTGGGTGGTGTCACATGTTCCCTGGTGCTGTAGGGATCGTTGTTATCATGTGTGTTGGGTTTTGTGTTGGTGCCTGTGTTGCCCTGTGCTGCTTTGTAGGAACCTTCCATGTTGGCCTACCAGTGCGGCACTCAACTCCACCCAGGATTTCCCATTGGTACATGTTGTCCATCCCTGTATGGCCACCTTTGGCTGCTGTCTGCCTCTTGTCTGGTGTACCATCCTCATGGCCTCACCCTTCCTCTTGTAGGTCCACTCCAGGCATCACTGTGGGAGACAAGGCCAGAGGAGTTGGAGGAACTGAGGACCTGCTGCGCCACATTGTCAGGCAGCAAAGAACTCTAATTGAGCAGCAGGCCATCATCATTACAGAAACACGGAGGGTGGCAAATGTGCTTGAGGATCATGTCCCGGATCCAACAGGCAGCTAGATATGCCCTACTTTCCATGCAGTGTTTCCTTACCACCCCTCACTGGACTTGTTTATCCCTTCCTGGAATGTAGTCATCTGTCCCTGTGCATCCTCCTTCCTTTGCACCTTGTCCTGTGTCTTCCTGTCCTCCAGTAATTGTCATCACATTTGTTTTCCATTGGAATCTTTGTTTTGCCAATAGTGCATTCCTTTTATGTTCCGTAGTGGGCATTTGGTTGCATGGGTTGTGTGTTGGGGGTTGGCATGTTGCATGGTGGGTATGGTCCTGTTATGTTGCTTTGTTGTGAGGAGGGTCGTCCAGTGGTGGGTGGGGCATTTTGATTCTGTGTTTTGTTCTTTGTTTTTATGTGTTTGCTTCACTGTAATGTTTCCATTGCCTTTACGTTTGCATAGTTTTCATTACAGTGCATTTAAAGAGCTAGTGTACTGCCTGGAAGTTGCCTGCAATTAATTGCAACTTTCAGATGTAGTCAACTATCACTTTGTTTATCTCAAGTATTTATTCTTTTCTGTTTGCTAATTGGGAATTTTCCACCTGGCAGTACTTGGTGATGTGTGGGCAACTCCTGTCTGGAGGAAAAAATAGTCAGTCTGTTCTCCCACTACATCAACACTGAAACCACACTGACTAGACATCACTAGTAACCAATGAGAACCATTTCTCACTGCCAGGTTTCACTTTCACATGAAGTAGCAAGGACTGGCTCTCCTAGTTACTAGTGATGTCACAATTTCCTGCATTTTGATTGGTAACTTGTGAAAGTCACTGCTGAGGCTTTAAGGATTGTGGTGCCTCAAGGTGTTTGGTCTCATTTCTGATGATGTAATGGGAGGAACATAACTGAATTTTTTTCCTCCAGACAGAGTGCAGCTCCCCATATCACCCCAGTACTGCCAGGTGGAAAATCTTCTAATTAGCAAACAGAAAATAAAAAATACTTCAGATACTGGAAAGGATAGCTGAATGCATCTGAAAATTACTATTAATTCCAAGCAGTACACTAGCCTTTAAGACATTTTACTGTGTCCTGTGTCATTCTTGGGTGCTGGGGTTCCATGCTTTGTACTGTTACTTGTGTTCTCCACATGGGTCTGGGTTATTGCTGGACATTCCCATGCATATGTAGCATCCTCTGGGATGTGCACTGTAGTGTGCTCCTGACACCTCATTCCAACATGTGTTTCCTTGCATATGTCCCAGACTCAGGCTGTCTCACCTCTGCACTGTGTTCCATTGTGTGTTTACACTGCCTGCCTGGCACTATATTCAGTGCTGTCTTGTGTGCTATATTCAGTGCTGTCTTATTCCTGGGCTGTTTTGCCCTGCACCCTGGCCCTGTTTGCGGCTTTCTTTGCTTGCTATATTCAGCTGGTTTTGCCCCAGGTTATTCCTTTTGAATATGGCTGGCATTTTGCTCTAGGCTAAGTTTGCTTGCTGAGCAGTGCTAATCTCAGCCAGGGGCTAACCTTTGAATATCTGACTCTAAGAGTCTTCTATTGAGCATATTAGGCAAAAGACAAACAGTTTAAACCTGTGTTTTAACTCTTATTTAAAACCAGGTATCTCTGAAACATTCAAAGCTACTATAATAAAACTGTAACTTCTGAAAGCATAATAATATTGCAGTTTAACAACAGAACCAAAAAGGGCTGATTTTACTGGCCAGCAATGTGTAACCCCTAATTAACCACACAGCTCCAAATAGGAGCAACGTATTCAGTAAATGGTATGAGGAAAACCTGCTGGTTGAAAACCTTGTGGTGGCAAGAATGATGGCTGCCAATGTGAAGTGCTGTGATATGGAGTAATGGTGGGGCGCCATCTTACAGTGAAACCAAAACAGTATTGTAACACCAGACCACCCATTACGAGTAACTGTTCACTATTTGTAAAAGAGGCTGCATTAAACCATATTTTGCATGTGAACCCAACGGCATTCAAAGTTTTGTATATTAAACCAGTCCTTGGCCCTTCCCAGCATAAACCAAGTCCCGGAATCTTATGACCATTCTTGCAAAGTCCAAAGTTGAGTCTTTAAGAATTCTCTTCGGATTCAGAGTCGGATTTTCTGGCTGCAAACTCACAGCCAATATGGACCACTAATTTACCTGCATCTTTTGGGCCAGTAAAGATGTAAGTCTTGCCTCCAGATTATCTTTAGTCTGACAGGGAACATCAAGACGTGTTGGACCCCAATGCTCAAAGTTGCTGTTGTATGCGTCAAAGGCCTTCTGTCTTGACCAGGTGGAGTAGTTGAGGTCAGGCCTGAGACCAATGACTTTGCCTTTGCCATTCAAGGTTTTGGCCCATCTAGTGACATGTAACATCTCGTGCATTCGACCTCATCAGCCAGAACAATCATCATGGTCCATGGAGGAGGAGGTCATCTCCTGGAGCTAGTCAAGGGGTAATTCTATACAGCTTCTAACGGTAAAGTTTTGGAAATGCAAATGTTTCATTAACCATTGAGTTATGAAGGCTTTGAGTCTTCATCTCCAACATTGTCTGGCATCTCAATCATTTGGACATGCATGGCTCTGGTCTAGTTTTCCAAGTGCTCCAGGTGTAGACAGAGCACTGAGTTTTCTTTCACAAGTGTCACTGCTGTTGTAATGGCCTTAGTAGCAGTATTCAATGCATTTTTTACTTCTCCTTGCACTGCAACTACGGTCGTGTCGGTATCATGTCAAAATAGTGACTCAAACTGAGCTACTTGATTTTGAGCTACTGAGTTTGAGTGCTTGGATTTGAGCTACCCTGAAAGGGTAGTGAGTGTGGTTATAGCGACAAAGTAGGGGAAAGGGTGAACTAGTAGCAGGGTGAAGGGCAGGAAGAGGAAGGTCCAGAAAGCAGAGGTATATAGCCTGTGGTATGGCAGTGTGGTGCCAAGCTGGTGTTCTGGTGTGGTGGTGGAGTGGTGGCCTGCAGTGAGGAGGTCCAGGGTCTGGGGCTGGGTAGGGTAAGTATTTTATTTTTGTTTGTTGTGCAGGACTTAATTTGTTTTGTATTCCCAGTTTTTCCTCTAACATGCACCCGGAGTTGAGAATCTTAATTTGGGGGTACAGGGGTGTAATTCGGTAGCTGTTGTTGTTGGTTCGCTGGGAGTGTACGTTGCCATTTTGCTTTTTGGCAATG
The DNA here is from genome assembly GCA_016271365.2 of Neoceratodus forsteri. Classification (NCBI taxonomy): domain Eukaryota; kingdom Metazoa; phylum Chordata; order Ceratodontiformes; family Ceratodontidae; genus Neoceratodus; species Neoceratodus forsteri. The sequence continues at coordinate 1,630,788,314 of CM057456.1, read as the reverse complement.
TACACTCACTGTAATAGTGATCACTGTTTTACGATTGCTGTTATGACATGGAACTGGTTGCATCCAACATGGTCACTTTGCCTACCAGATCCTCCAATTTAGCATCCATTGACTGGATTGCTTTTAATAAAGTAGCGTTTGTTGGTTGCCCAGTTTCTGCCATCAAGGTAGAAGTTGATGGTGCTGAACTATCCAGGGCCTTATCAACTTTCAGTCATGCTCTTTAGTCTGTTGGCCACCTCAGGTATGTCTCCCCATAGTGCTGATTTTAGGAACAATTTGTTCAGCTTCGTTCTTTGTACACTGATCTGTTGATTTAAATTGTCTCTAATTGAGTGTTAACTCATTTTTTAGTAGAAAATTACTGGTTGAATCTGGGCGCAAACACAGGCATGCTTTCAGTTCGGCTGTTGGCGCCATCCTTTATAGCACACTATTCTATGTGACCACCACCTCTCTGTGAAGAAAACTTTTCTCACATTTCCTGTTAATCTACCCCCATCCAATTTCATACCATGCCCCTCATTCTTGTACTTCTTCTACACTTGAAGATGTCTTCCCTGCACCTTGTTTATGCCCTTGAGGTACTTGAGCATGTCTATTATGTCCTCCCTTCCTCCTTTCCTCCAGTGAGTACATATTGAGGTTCTTTAATCTCTCCTGATATGTTCTGTGTTGCAAGCCATGTAACATCTTGGTTGCCCTTCTGTGGCCTGCCTCCATCCTGTCAATGTCCTTGTGCAATTGTGGCCTCCAGAACTCCACACAGTAATATAGGTGAGGCCTCACTAGTGCATTATACAATGGCATCACCACCTCATGCCTTCTGCTAGTGATACCTCTGCCTATGCACCCCAGCTTGCCACTGGCCCTCCTTGAAACATTTGTGATCTGTTTGACACCTTTAGGTCATCAGAACTGATAACGCCTAGGTCCCTTTATTCCTTGGTGATCATCAGCACCTCCCCCGTCCTGTTGCTCTCCTGGGTTCCCACTTCCCAGGTGCATTGTTTTGTACTTTGCATTGAACCTCAGTTGCCACTCCTCAGACCATTTTCAAGCCTCTCCATTCCCTGTTCATTTTCTCCACCCTTCTGGAGTATTTACTCTGTTACAGATGTTGGTGTCATCTACAAACAGGCAGACCTTTCCTTCTAGCCCTTCTGCAATGTCTGTAATGAAGACATTAAACAAAACTGGTCCCTGAACTGATCCCATGGGACCTGCTGGTCACACCCTCTCCCAGATTGGATCCTATTACCACCACTGTCTGCCTTCTGTCTATCAGCCAGTTTCTAACCCAGTTTATCAGCTTGTGTCCCATGGCCAGACTACCCATCTTGTTAATCATCATTTTATGTTGAACAGTATTGCAGGCTTTGCTGAAGCGAAGGTAAGTGATGTCCACCACCACTCCCTGATTTACTTCCTTATAGAGGCACTAGGGTTTCCAACTTTAACACCACCCACCCACCCCATCCTGCAGAGACTGACAGGCATTGGGGTTTGACTTTAGGTCATCAGCCATAATGCTTATACCAATCCACCCCACCCTGCAGTCACTAACAGGCATCGTGGTGTGCCTTGGGGTCTTCAGCCTAACACTCACCCCATTCCATGAGAAATAAGCTGAGATGGGTGCAGTATAGGAGAAAGGAGTGAACGTTAGGGCTGAAGACCCCAAGGCACACCCCAATGCCTGTTACTGTCTGCAGTGTGGGGTGGAATGGCATGATCATTATGGCCAATGACCCCAAGGCACACACCAACACCTTCAGTCTCTGTAGGGTAGGGCATTATTGTTGGAAACCCTAATGCTCCGGTATGCTTGTTGGTATTTTTTCCAACTTTTCAACATGGGCTTTTTGAAACCTCACTCATGAACAGTGGCACTATCATTTTGTTACTCAATCTTGAAAGGTGATTTTGCACAGTGAATGCACCATTCTATGCAGGTGCGAAAACACATTTCAGGCAGGATGTGAAAAATTGTAGCTATACTGTTTATGAGGTGGTGTGGAAAATGGCTATGTTGAAGATTTGGAGTGAAAGTACAGTATTACTCAGTATTACTTGTTTTTTAAGGGTGGAAGTCGGCACTGGGCCCATCAAGACCACCCTCCCAACACTTGTGGGGTGGATTAAATATCCCTAATAGAAGTTTATCTAATTTGTTTTGAATCTCGAAGTTATTCATTTCCACAATATGTTGGGCAAGGAATTCCAAAGTGTTGCTGCTCTAATTGTAAGTAGTGTCTATGCTTGTTTGTAACAACCTTTGGAATGCAAATCTGCCATTATGGCACCTCAGGGTTTATGGTGTATCTGCAGTTGCAATGTTACATTCCTTCATGAGTTCATTATCATTTAGCATATTAGCTGTAAATCATATAGGCCTAGTGTAGTTAACCTATCTTCATATGCTAAATGTTTAACTCTTGGTATTAGCTTGGTGGTTCTTCTTTGCATACTCTAAATATTATTTTTATCCTTCTAAGATAGGGTGCCCAAAGGAGACTGCATAATCTGCATATGGTCTAACAAAAGATTTGTAAAGTGAGAAAATACAATTCTCATTTCTGGTGATAAATGATCTTTTATAGCAGCTAAGATATGATTACCTACCTGTGACACTTTTCTACAATGATCTCTTGATATAAAAGATTATTAACCATGACACCTAGATCTTTTTCCGATTTAACAGATTTGGGATATTGCCATTCAATGAATAATTGGTGTTAGGATTTTTGACCTCTGGGGCCAGATATTCAAAACTTAGCCCTGGGGCAAAATTAGCACTGCACAGTGTGTTAAATTAGCCCAGAACCATCAGCACGCTATATTCAAAGGAATAGCCCTAGGGCGAAACCCACTGAATATAGCATGCAAAGGAAAACAGGGCTAGAAATGAAGTGCAAAAATAGCCCAGGAAATAAGACAGCTCTGAATACAGCAACAGAGAAGGCCAAAATGCAAAAGCAGCTCACTGGACACAGAGGTGGAGGAAGGCAGACTTGCAGTAGCAGGCCAATGTGAGTGATAGTAATGGAATGTTGCACAACAGCAGCAACAGTCAGTGCAGGCCAAACACAGCAGAACTGTGCTGCACAAGTGACAGGTTAGCCTGGAGCAAACACATTAACCAGTGCTAACACTTTGCTCAGGCTAACACACATTAGCCCAGGTCTAAAGTTTGCAATATTCAAAACTCATATGTAAATGAGCCTACTTAGGCAATCCATGTGCAAACAGCCACATTAGCATCTCATTATGGTCTGCTTAGCATACATTTCCATGTAGTTTGCCCAGTGCTACTCCACAGTGCTCACAGCTCCACCTGTAGGTCAGCCTGGGAGTACAGGAGCCAGCTGGGTCTGCTCACAGCTCCACCTGTAGGTCAGCCTGGGTACAGGCTGGAAGACGCAAGCCAGGGTGTGCACACAACTCCACCTGTATGCTGGACCTGAGAACAGCCAGGTAGCTGCAGGTAATGGGTGTTAGCAGGTTCACTCAGTGCATGACACACACCCATACATCACTGCAATGAGGGACACAGACATCCAGAATGAGGACCCTGCACACCATCCCTCCATAGATGTATGTCCCAATCATCAGTATAGCTATATTATTACCCCAGCACATGTAACCAGTAGAGAAACTTTTCAACCACCTGCAAAACTGTAAGTCTGCAGAACTGCAACACCATTCCATGACAGAGGTGTGAAAAAGCAGTTTTGCCAGGATTTGAAATGGCAGCAGTGACATACATGAGGTGAAGAATATTTTGCAAAGCTGTAGTCAAAATAGTGAAATATTCCATATTTATGAGCATGCATAGTACAAATCTAAGTAATGGGCATAACTTCACCATTTTTAATGATTTTGATCCAAATGTTTCAACATAGCCTTCTATTTACCCCACCTAATTAACTCTATGATTGTCATTATGCAAACCTGCAAAAGGTGAATTTGTCAAGCAATTGAGAAATCACCTATAGGGTGGGAGTTGTGGAAAGACAGTCATATTGGTCATAAGTAGGGTCCTCAAAGACCATGTTCAATATATGGGGTCAATATCTTGAGAAATGCCAAAGTTATGGTTAAATGTTGAGACCCCATTTGTAATACATTGAGCTGCATTTAACTTAGTTTCTTATATTGCAGTCGCGGTTCCAGCAACTAGACGTGTCTTTCATCGGAGAGCTGTTTCCAAACCTGGGACCTCTTCAGATGAGTGAGGTGTTTGGGGTGTCAAAGGGATGTGGGAGGTACTTGCACAGTGAGTGGTTAGGTGGGGAGGCGGGTCTGATTGGCAGTGGATGTTTGTATCTGCTTTCAGGTTGCACAAACCACATTACATCGAGGATGGTTTTCTTCATTTCAGCATGTAGCACAAAACAACCACATCACTGCCCACCAATGCACCAGGGACAGAAGGTGACGGGTGGGACTACATGCAGAAGAAGGGAGTGGGTGGGATTTCATTCATTCAAGGGGACCAGGGAACGAGATGGCAGTTAGGACTGCACATAGAGGAGGGAGCAGGAGGGATTCCATTCATTCAAGGGGACTGGGGACCGGGGAACAAGGGTGGTGGGTGGGACTGCACATAGGAGGAAGCAGGTGGGATGTCATTCATTCAAGGGACTGGGGAATGAAGGTGGTGGGTGGGACTGCACGCAAAGGGAGGAGACTACATGGAAGGATTCTGTGTCTCACCTACGGTGTTGGGGTTCAGGATGGGGGGCACTAGGCTACCAGTGATACTTATGATATAATAAGTACAAGTGTCAGGATATGGTGGGGGCTTTAATAGACTGTGGGCTTGTATGTACTGCTTGGTGTATGCATTGGGGAATGGGAGTAGTGCCTCCCTGGAGTGGCATTATCGCATGCTTTTTGATGGTGGTATTCAGTGCTGCGCTACAGGTTGTGCAATACAGTGTAGCACAGCGCTGTTCTTCTGAATATGCCACTGTGCGGTATTCATGGCCCCTCCCTCACTCCCTCCCTGCATACATTAACTTTTAGTATCGGTGCTATCATATGGCACTCGGCGCTAAATGGCATTTTGAATATTGCAGCCGGGCACAAATCAGCACTATTCCAGCACAATGGGTTTGTGCCTGGCACAAAGCTTGAACATCTCGCCCAGATGTATAATTGAACATTTGTCAACATTAAATTTCATTTCATTAGTCATCACCCAGCCTTCAATTTGCATAAGATCCTGTTAAATTATTTTTATTTTGCCTCAATATCTGAAATGCTGGTATCATCTGCAAATTTACTGAGTTTGTTAGTAACACCCAGGTGTGGATTACATATGTATATTCCAAACAGTGTGGGTCCCAGGACTGAGCCCTGAGGAACTCTGCTGGTGACTTCAGTGCTATTGGATATGGTATCTGCTATCTTAACATTCTGAGATCTGTTATCCAACCAGCGTTCAACCCATTTCACTGTGTAACTATTAAAACTTAGCTTGATAATTTTTTGATTAATAAACTATATGAGAGCATATCAAACGTCTTTTTGAAGACTAGGGGCCAGATATTCAAAACTGCGCTGGGCAAAACCATTTGCGCAGGTTTAAGCGGCGGATTAGCGCGGGTCTGCCATATTCAAAGGCCAAATAGTGTGGGCAAACTGCATTAGCACTGGGCAAAATTATAATGTATGCAAGGGCAAGCTGACATGAATACAGGCGCAATGCTATATGTTCAGCGACTAGCGCGCGCTAAGTGGTTTTCGTGACTTAGTGCAACACTTAGCGGTGCACATTACCGCCCAGGAAAAGCTGGTCTTAATCCTGGGCAATCAGCTTTGCACGACATTATGGCTTTTGTGCGGCGCTTATGCTGGCTTAGCGCTGGTTTTATGCGTGACCCTAACAAATAAATATGACACATAGATAAAGCCAAACATAGAGGAGGCATGTTGCTAACTGATGGCATCACAATGATGCCATAATCTATCACCAGTCCCAGCCGTGCCAGGCGGTAAGTGGTGACCCTGCCGCAGTGGACAGCGGCGGGTGTGGCCGCCAGCACACACCTGTGGACCACACTTCCGTGGACACCAACAGATGCCAGCACACATGCAGCACTGCGGGCATGGAGGATGTTGAGGGAGCATGTATGGGTGGCGAGGCTGTGCTACAGACCAGGTGTGGCCACAAGGCTGGGACACATCATGCAGTGTACATGGGTCAGTATTGGGAATACCCCAACACCAGTGTGCCTTTCGGATAATATATGCCCCCCTGTACATACCTCACAGCTGTACAACTGCCATAGCACACAAAGCCAGAAATGTACATGTCACTGTGAGCATCTGTGGGTCACACAACAGCGTGACAGTAATGTCCAGTGTCAGAAAACATCCGTAGGTTGGGCGGCTCACTGTGTATAGTGCAGTCATCATCACTGCCCTACACACCATAGGCATTGCTGTGTCCATGCACTACTGACCCCTTACTGTAGTTTCTGCCAGCACTGTAGCATGCCCTACAATGTGACAGTTGCATGCAGCACCACCACCACCTGTGCCTATGGTGTCCTGTCCCTGGGGTATAATATGCTATGCTATGCTGTACTGTTTACATGTAGCCTGCAGCTATCATCGTGCACTGCCAGACTGACCTACAGGTGGAGCTGCGGTTGGACCTGGTCAGCCCCTGTACTTCCAGACTGACCTACAGGTGGCTCTGTGGGACTCTGCAGTAACGCTGGGCAAACTGCATGCAAATCAGGGTATAATGAGATACTAATCCGGTGTTTGCCCAGAGACTATGTAAGTAGGCTCATTTGCATGGCACTTTGAATATGGCACGATTTAGCCCGGCAAGCGTGTTTGCTCGGGCTAACTGCTTAGCTCTGCGCTAATGCCGACTAATGTGTTAGCGTGGCGCTAATGGTACGGGAATATTATACAGTTTTGATCACTGTTCTTTCACATCTGCTGCTTCTTGAAGCTGTACTCAAGTCCCATGCATTTGCTGGCACACACACTGGCCACGTAGTTCATCTGTACTTGCCCTCATGTTGCTGTGTACTGTGTTGTTGTTGTGGGTTACTTCCTGGTTGCTTTATTCAGTGCTGTCTTATTCCAGGGCTATTTTTGCCCTGCACTCCCAGCCAGTTTGCATGGCCTCATTACCATGCCATATTCGAAGCTGTTTGCCCTGGGCTATTCCTTTGAATATAGCGTGCTCTGTGTTCGGGCTAAGTTTGCCTCGCCGAGCAGTGCTAATTTTGCCCAGGGCAAAGTTTTGAATATCTGGCCCTAGGTGTATTATATCTACAGGGCAGTTTTTATCCATACTATTGCCTATGTCTTCATAAAAAGTAACCAGACTAGTAGTACATGACCACCCTTTGATGAAATAATGTGGTGTATGATCTTTAATTCCTTTACTTTCAATCTCAAGGTTTTTTTTTCTTTTTAATATTTTTCCATGTTACACATAATTAAGGTGAGACTGATGAGGTGGTAATTTTCAATGCTATTTTATTCCCTTTTCAATTTATTGGTACTAAAGTGGTCCTGTGCCAATTATCTGGTACTTCCCATCCCGTAAGATTTATTGAAAATAATTGTTAAGGGGCACAGTAACTGATCTAAGGTTTGTTTTATCAAAGGTGCATTCAAATTGTCTGGCCCTGGAGATGAATTATTTTTAGGGATAATATTGCTGATTTAATTTCTTTAGGTGTTATTCATAGGGGTGTATTTTAGGGGTGTCTAGATTATTTTAAGAAGACTGAATCAAAGTTAAAGGCACTGCCTATTTTGGTTCTATTGTTGATTTCTACCCCATTGCTTGTTATTGATGTAATCATATTGTCACTATATTTCATTTGAGTTTATGTATGCAAAAATGCCTTAGTGTTACCTTTGGATACTAAGAGCTTAAATTCAATATTTTTTCTTCTTTCTTAATTAGTTCTTTATTTTTCTTTTTTTAGTTCAAACTTATACAGTATATGACTCTATTTTCTTCGTTTGTGAAATGTTAAGCTTTTTAATGACCTTTCCTTTTTAAATTTGTTTCATGATTTTTGTGTAAGCCATGATATGGTATTTTCCCTTATTGTTCCTGATTTATTTGAATGGAATATAGAATTGTTCAAGCTCATGAATAATATTTTTCAGCAGGTTCCAACATTCACTTGTTTTGAGGCCTGCAAATAGTGCCTCCTAGTCGTAATTATGTAAGGTTTTTTTTATTTTAATGTAATCACCTTTACTATAGTTAAATTTATATGTATTGGCCCAGATTTTCAAAGGGATGCAACATGTGCAACAGAGATGCGCCAGCGCAAGTACGAAAATGCACCATTGTGTAATATTCAGTGGGAGGTAGCTGCACCGCATGAGCTGCAATGCACAAGAGTGCAATAGTAATGAATACATGCTCAACCATAGGAGGGGACCATGAATAACTGATGCAGTGCGATATTCAACATCATGCACCATGCACAATAGGGAGCTAGCGGAAGTTGCATGAAAGATGAAACGATCCAAAAAAGGAACAAGAGAGAGGCGAAGCACGCTACAGGAAGCCAGAGGTAGGAGTCAGGAGACAGCACCAAGGCAGAGGGTAGCAGTGAGCAGGACTTGGCAGGAGCAGGACAGGGCACACCTGGAAACAACCAGAACAGGACAGGAGTGGGAGCCTGTGCTGCTGTGCAGGAGTGACAGGGAAGTGCCACAGTGGACTGATGGCAGTGGCAGTAGGCAGGACAGCCATAGGCTGGAGGTGTACCTGGTGCAGGGGAGCATCACAAATGGACAGCAGGGGAACGGATAACAGCTGCTGGGGGAGCACCAGCCAGGGACATGGCCAGTGCCACCTTCCTGATGGAGGCAGTAATGAGGGTGTGAGAAGGCAGGCAGCAGAGGCGCAGCCATGGAAGGACCCATCAGGGTACACCCCCAACAGGTGGTACCGGAACCACACCACCTTCAACACTACACTGACACAGAGATTGTGGGCTGGTACCACCTGAACCATGCAGTCCTAAGGCGACTCTGTGAGCTGTGCAGTGATGAGATGCAGGCACCCACATGATGGAGCCATGCTCTGTCAGTGGAGACAGAGTGACAGCTGTCATGTGCCTGCCATGGACACCTTCCAGAGACCAACAGGGGACACAACAGGCATAATCCAGTCTGCTGCATCACGCCTACTCACACAATTTCTCAGCGCACTGCTGCCACATGCTACAGAGTACATCCATTTCCCAGCACACAGGCAGAGTGCACAACACACATACAAGAGTTCCACAGGGTAGCACGTATGCCTGGCATGCTCGGGACATTGATTGCACCCATGTGGCCATCCACATGCCACCTGGCCCAGACGGTGTGTCCTACATCAACCGGAAGGGTTATGCCAGCATCAACTGCCAGGTGTGTGTGATGCTAGGGGTGCATAACTAATGTCTGTACTATGCACCCTGGGGAACACATGATGCCTTCATCTGGCACCATTCCACACTGTGCCACAGGTTCAAAGTGGGGACATCCCACTGGCCACCTAGTGGGTGAGTATGCACATCATGCAGGACGACATGAGCAGATGTGGGGGCATAGTCAGAGGTGCCATGGGTACCGGCCTTGGTGGCCCATGGCAGAGTGATGCAGACCACCCTACTAATACCACCTTCTACACACAGGTGACAGTGGATATCCACCCATCCCTGGTTAGTCACACCATGCTGGAGCCCCACGACCCCATCGCAGCAATGGAACAATGAAGAACATGTCACCACATGGAATGTCATTGAGTGGGTGTTCAGGATGCTGAAGGCACATTTATGGTGCCTGGACATGTCTGGCGGTTCCTCACATTGCAGCACCTCAAAGGCCTGCAGGCTTTTCCCAGCCTGCTGCATCCTTCACAACATTGCCAACAACTGTGGAGATAGCTGTAGTGGTCGAAGAGGGGACAGCGATGGGGACAATGAGGATGCCAGTCCAGACGGTGATGGGCAGACACCCCTGGGTGAAGGGACCCCACCTGATCCGGATGTCACAGCTGCTCCGGGACACCATCACAGAGGAGCACTTGGCCAACACTGGTAGGTCACAGGGCCATATGCAACCACCAATGGCAAGGGCACAACCCACAGACAGGCATGGACGAACCCCAGGGGTGGATGGCAGCAAGGAAATGGGTTTGAGCATGGAACCGCACATGCTGTCAGAAATGGCAGGGCCAAACACAACATGCGCCACCTCACACATGCGCAAACACACACACACACACACACACAAACACCATAGACATGCACAAGGGGTAGAAGGCACGCCAACAATGACTGCAACCCTAGCACACACACAGGTCCACACGACCAAGCCCAGTGGCCATCACCATGCATGTCTCAGACGCTGGCACCATTGCCGCTGGTGGACAGCGCAGCAGGCATTATCATACACACGCCACAGTGGCCTGTAGCCAGGAGGGTGTGCACATGGACCGTGTGTGTGCAGGGCCAGGTACCCCACCCATGCATCGCATGTTGCACAACACACTGCACACAGGGCAGTGACAGACAGTGGCCATGGTGGAGACAGGTCAGTCATGCAGCAGGTGCTATAGCCACCACAGATGCTGGGTGGCTCGCCAAGACCTGCCATGCCAGACTGACCATTGGCCCTCATGGGTGACACTGACGATCACCCAGGGGTGACACTGTGGGATTGCGACCGTGTTAGAGCAGGGATCTGCAACTCACTAAATATGCCCACACCAGGCGTGCCCAGTATGCCCACAGTCAACCCGTGTCAATATGGAAGGTGTCACACCACACCGGAATGGGGTGGATGTGACGCTGCACGGTGTCTCTGCGCATGGGTAATGAACTGGCGCCCAATGTGGCCATGACAGCTGTGAATGAACCTGATCACATCCTCCCACTGCTGAGCCATCTGTGCCAGGAGCGACCATGGTCTCTGCTGCGCCTCCTCTGCCTGGTGCAGAACCGCACTGGAGTGCATCCACCACTGTCACAAGCCACAACTGCTGATCCATGGAAGCCTGGAGTAAGCAGCTGTGCTCATCAAAGAAGTCATCCGACGGATTGGCATGCTGTCCCTCGTGGTGTTCCGGCCATGCTGGGCAGCACCCCTTTATGATGGGCGCTGCACACCAGAGCCATTCTAGGCACATCCACATGGCGCACTGACGCCAACCCTCTGACACTGTTCCCCGTCTACTACTGGCCGACTGCTGACACTGCCCTCTGACCACCAATCGCCAGGGCTCACCGCCGGTGCTGCCGCAGCAGCCACACCAGCCCAACCAGCCTGGACGCACACCAATGCTGCCCCACTGAGGCATACAGGCACAGGCTGGGAGTGTGATGTCATGCAGACTTCATGGTGGCACCACCCAGGGCTACGCCTGTGCCGCTTCCTGCTGTGGGGCCATCCTGCAGCCCACACGTATCACCGTCCAGGATGTGTGATCTATCATCATCGGTGCCAGATCTGACACCAGTCCGTGTCACAGCATGCTGGCGCCTGTGGCCGCTGTCATGCTGGAACACAGCAAGGACCTCCTCCGCACCAGCACCACCATCTTCAGTCTGGACAGACAGGCAGGTATGCTGTTGTCCTGACCTCGGACACCTGTGGAGTGGATGGGCACTCCTCCGTGTCCAGGGTATCACCCTCGATGGACACACCCACCACCGCTGACCCATGTAGAAGCTCAGGAGCTGTAAGGAAGACAGTAGCGTTAATGTCTCCGCCCTACCCTGTGGCATTTCCCAACCTCACACAGTGACAGCACAGGACCTACCATGCAGTGACGTGCTGCCAACCTTATGGAAGCTACCACCTGGAATGCCCTCTAAGGCACAACGAAGCATGCTGCTGGCCACCCGCTTCTCCTGTGGCATCAGGCGTGGCACATCCAGCTGTCCACCACCGGTTGCAGCACATTCTGCCCTGATGGCAGCCACCTTGTCCTTAATCCTCCTCTTGTCCGTGCCGACCTACTTTTTGCACTCCTGCATGGACCGCTGGTGGCTGCCATGCTGGTTGATGGCATGCACTACCTCACCCCATGCCGCAACACGGGCCTGTGGTGTTTTCGCTGTCCACTGAGCAGCAGTTCCTGTTGAGGTAGGTCTCGAACAGGCATCTGATTACGCCCAGGTGAAGTTGGTCTCCTCTGTCTCCCATGTCTCTGTTCCTCCTCTTCCTCACGCTCAGTCATTATAGAGCCTGTGGGAATGACAGGTGTTACCTTGAATGTGCAATCCCATGCATCTCTCACACACCACAGTCCACACTTTCCAAACAGCACGCAACCCAACACAATAGACTGCAATACCAAATAATGTCCTCTGTAGCCCCATGTCACATTTATATAGCGCAAGGCATGCAAATGAGGTGAGGCGCAACTTTAAGTGGATGCTAATACAGTGGCTGCACCATGGAATTGCTGATGTGCTGATTTGCATATGCTATCTGAATATCAGCTGTTGCACCTTGTGCAATTGTGTTGAGCATGTTTAGACAATGGCGAGTTCTGTGACGGACAGTAGGCACCGCACGTGCATGCCCAGGTGCTGATGCCAATGCCTGCCATGCTGATGATGTACTGAGTGCAGGATGCAGTGCAGGGCATGGCCACCACTGTGCCAGTGGCACTAGTGCACTGTTCTCATGTGTGGCACTCATGTCCTGGAGCACCATAGGCACCATGGTGCCACAGTGCTGTAGGCCACTGCAGGGCATCACACACAGGCACCCTACTGCACTATATGCAGGGATTCCTATAGTTCAGTGGCAGTCCATAACACATAGACCTTTGACCCTGCTGTTGACCTTTGTCCCCTAGTCACTATGCGCTCAGACAGGTGATCCCCATCACGCTGTTTGATGACAGCGGATGGGGAATGGCAGCACTGTACTGCACAGCATCTGCATGTGGGGACCTGCACTACAGAGAGCCATTTTCCATCTGGCCTGCATGTATGATGGCACAGAGGAGAGCAGCACAGTGGAACATGCTAGAGCTGGCCAATCTTGTGGCCATTGTTGAGCTTCATGCTGGGGCCCTGTTTGGGAGGACCTTTGGACAGGCCTAGAAGTGCTGTGTGGGAGGACGTGGCAGAGGCAATGGAAGGGCCACTGGGATTGCCCACAGTGCAGAGCAGTGTTACCACCGCTATGGGGACCTCTGATGGAGGGACCCAGATAGGCTGGCTTGACTATGGGCACGTGCCAGGTGAGGCACAGTGCCACAGCCAGGTAGGTGCTCCATCCATACACTGGTAGCATCTGTCTGTCCGGGTATCATGGTGTGCATGTCCACCATGCAGGGGTGGGGGCCATCCAGTGTGTGTGGTGGTGGTGGTGGTGCCTCTGGGTGCTTCATCTCTGGACCCCGTCCCACTCCATTCTCTCCAGTATCATCAGGATGCCCACTCCAGCTGCAGCAGCTCCTGCATGCCTCATTCCAAGGCCATCCAGTGATGTCCATCTAGGACAAGAGCAATAGTCCTCTATGCCCCTGACTCACCTAACCCCTGGACCCACCCTCACATCCCTTCTTCCTCTCCCATTTGTTCACCTTGTCCCATGCCCACTCCCACCTGATTTGTGGCCCTTTCTCCCATCCTTGTAAATTCTGTAAATAGTTTGTTTGTTACCTTTTCAATACATGCTTTGTTATGACAACTGTGGTGGTCTCTGATTTGCAGCAGGCTACAGGTGCTTGGCTGCAGTGGTGTGCATGGCATCAGGAATGGTGCAGGCATGGGTGTGTGTGTGTGTGTCCAGCAAGGAACCACCTATGGTGTGGGCGGGACTTGGTCACTGTCTGTGGTGTGTGTGTTGTTCTCTGTGCACTGGACTCCTGTGTGCAGTGGTTTACAGTGCATGCACTGTGTCCATGGTGCCCCTGTCAGACTGTCCATGGCCTGTGCAGCTGACACCTTTGCATGTCTGTGCTATGCACAATCTGCTGGCATGTGGTGGTGGCTGTCCATGCTGGACATCCCTGTACCTGGCACAATGCTGAATTGCCTCCTGTCACCCGGTATGGTACATGTCTGCCTCGGTGGCACTGTGGCCTCCACTGTTATTGTCCCCCTCCATGCTGTCACTTGTGTCTGCTGCAGGGATGGCTCCAATGTCTGTCACTTGTGCTATGGCCGCATGCTGGTGGTGTACGGATTCATGGTGCATGCACAAGGTGGCGGTACACCTGTGCCATGGAGGGTGCTGGTTGTGGGTACACGGCTGCTGTGACCGCATGCTAGTGGGTTTGTTGCCCCGCTACTGTGTCCCTGTGTTGGTGTGCCCTTGGTATGGTTGGGTGTTTGTCTGTGCACTGTGTTGCATCCTGTGTGGTGTATGCTTCCATGCACCACTGTGGGCATCTGTGCAGGCTGTTGGAGCCAGTGCTGGGATGGGGTGTGTGCTTGGGAGGTGTGCAGGGTGCTGTACTGCTGGTGGTGGGGTCAGAGCAGGCTCTGTCACATGTGGGGTACCTGGTGTACCGACACAGGTCTCTCCCGCTGTACCTGGGGCTATGCAGGGCAGCACTGTGTCTGCAGTTGTTTCATCAGTGGCTGCTGCACTGACTGCAGGTGCTCACAGTGGGGCTGCCTTGCATGGCTTCATGGTACAGGGTTCATTGTCACAGTGGGGTGGTGACATGCATGGGGTGACATGCACTGTTGGGTGCTGCTCCTGGGCAGGGTGTCTGGGAATCACTGTGCAGGGTGTGCTCTGCATTGTTGGGATGATGTAGCACAGGGTGGCTGGACCTCTTTGTGTTCCGTCACAGCTTGCCAGGGGTGTGTGGGGCACCATGCCCCAGCTGTGGGATTGTTGCTGGTGTCTGTGGGCTGGTGGTTCTTCCAGCTCTCCTCAGGTTGTGTGGTTCATGGGGTGGGAGGTGATGTCTGTTCTGCTGCATGCTCCTCTGCCCATATTTTCCATGGGTAGTAAACCCTGCATCCTGTCCCTGAGCATCTCTGGTTGTGCTGTTGCACTGCTACCCTGATTCACTGTGCATTCCTGGTTGTGCTACCGCGATCAGACCTGCACCACTGCGCATCCCTGGTTGTGCCATGGCGTGGTTGGTGCGATATTCAGTTGTGTTGCGCAAGCACATCTTGGCCTGCCCAGTGTTTGACTATCACGCGCAGCCTCGTGATAGGCGCACTGAACTTGCGCTTGCTCCTGCTATTGTGCTACTTTGTGGTGCAGTTTTAATATCTGGGCCACTGTGTTTAATATTTCTTTTTGTTTGTTAATACTGAAGAGTGCTGTGTTGTGGTTATTATTACCAATGGGTTCTGATATTTCAATGTTAGAAATCTCTATAGGTAGGTTAGTAAGGACAGGATCCAAAACATTCTTATCCCTGGTGGGTCCAGAAACCATTTGTTCAAGTCCCAAAGTTAGGAATGCATCCAAGAACATTGATTCAGTTTGGGAAACAGCTGTCAAGTTATGCCAATCAATATATGGTAAAATGAATTCTCCGTAAGAACTACATCTAACTTATTCTCAAGACCAGTTATTATTTTAATTCATTTTGATTGTATAATGCATCAGCAGATGGGGATCTGTAGAAATTACAAAGTGTTAGTTGTTCCCATTTTGATGCTCACTTTGCACACAGCAGCCCTCAATATCTGTGCCAGCGTCAGGGTGGATGGGTATTTGTACCGATCCTGATGTGTTTTGCATAAATATACACTCCTCCACTTTTTATATTCCTGTTTTTCTGATATGGGTATATCCTGAATGGCGTTATGCCATGAGAAGGCATGGTCCCACCAGGTTTCAGTGATAGCGACTATGGCAATAACATTTGAGCCATCATTCCAGTAAGTTCACTGGTCTTTATCACATTAAGACTTCTAGCATTACCCAGGAGGAATTTTATAACCATGTCCATTTGTAGATTTCTGCCCTGTTTGCCCCATCTATCTAGTTTAAATGCTTATCTATGACTTCTGCAATGCTTTTCCCCAGAGTGTGACTTCCTTTTACTGAAGTGCAATCCATCCCAGCTGAATAAACATCTGCTATTACTATAGTTCTCCCAATGTGTAATACATGTGATTTTTCTTGAGTGACCATTTTCTTAACCATTCATTTATTGTTTATAACTTTATCTAGCTTATCCATGTTATCAAGTACTGAAAATTGCCAAAGTTAGCATGTGTAGGAACATTTCAATGAACCTATGTAACATGGCCATTTTTAGGAATTTCTCCACCACATTTGCAACATGGGATTTTTGGTACCCACCTCATGAATACTGGGACTGTAATTTCCTTAATCAGTCCTGTAAGGTGACTTCACACAGCGATCAAAGCGATTCTGTGCCAAAGATATGAAAATATGTTTTTGGCAGGATGTGAAAATTACAGCTGTACTGTTCATGAGATAGTGTGATAAATGTGTACGTTGAAAATTAGAGCAAAAATATTACAAATTGGCAATGTTGTGTGCTTGTGTAGAAACTGTCCAATGCATGCTCGCCCTGTGGCCATTTTTGCACATTTTGTACCACATTTTCCACATGGGCTTTTTGGGACCCCACCTCATGAACACTGGCACTGTTGTTTTGTTAATTGGTCCCAAAAGGTGACAAGATAGATAGATAGATAGATAGATAGATAGATAGATAGATAGATAGATAGATAGATAGATAACAATAGATAAAAATGTTTCTTTTTTAACAGGTAAATAAACCTTTAGGACTGCCTAACCCTGTTTTACAAGGTTGTCCTGTATGAGCGAATGGTTACAAGGAGAAATACAGATCTTAACAAGGTTTCATAAAACATCAACTAACATTGAAATACACCATCAGACACTTTTTAAAAATTACATACAAAAAAACCCATACAATTAATCACATTCAGCTGTCACATAAGATAACTAAGATTATATTTCTAGTAGCAGTGTCAGTATACAAAACAAAAAGGCTTGAAATAACACCTTGAATGTAATAATTACAATAACCACACCCTTGCAGCTAAACACTTTTGATAAATTGCATACAAGAAGTCATGAAGTTATCACATTTACTCATTTACATGGACAGAATATGAGCTGTCACATGCAATACCTAGGGTTATATTTCTAAATGAAGACATCAATATACAGGACCAAAGGTAACTTAAGACAACACTTTTGATGCAGTAATTCTGACAAATATACACTTAGGTCTAAAACAACATTATTTCATGACTTTTACAGATCTGAGCTATGCCTTTTACGGCAGTTTGTTCTGAGACCTAAAACAGTGGCAGTTTACTTTCCACATTTGGTCTAGAAGGTTTCTAAAGTATACCAAATTACTTGCATTACTGTTCTCTAAATTTAATTCATTCCATATCTTTGAAGATAATACCTTCCTTTGAATATTACTATACCTGTTCTTAGCTATGAGAATCCTTAAGTCCCTGTTTTGTATATCTCTCAAAGGGTATTTGTTTATTGACTTAGGTGCATAATGGGTTCCATTTTATTTACCACTCCAAATTCCACATACAATTTTTGGCCCATTCACTTCTTTCTCTGAATTCCACAGTGATCTCAATCTAGCCTCTGTATGAGACTGCAATGAAAGGTGTTAAAATGACATTTTGAAACAAATCTACAGTAGCTATCTATAAATATATTTTATTTAGCTTATCCAATTCAGTTTTTGTCACATGTTGCTAAATCAAGCTCCCATATTTTAATACCAGCAATAACAATGACTGTGATACGTGTTTCAATCTTCTTTTTGGCAGAAATGAAATCTTCCTGTGTTACCCCAGTCTGACATTCACCTTCTTTGCAGTGCTGGCTACATGCCCCCTAAAGGTTAATTTGTTGTCCACAAATACCACAGATATTTATATTGTTCCACCTCATCCAGCTCAGAACCATCTAAGGTAGTAATGCTCAACCCTTGATTAGGTGTCTTAGCTGCACTTTTGTTTTGAACAGCACAATCTGAGTATTTGTTTTGCTCAGAACAATTTTGAGGCCAGCAGCCAGCACTGCAACACGTCAAAGTCAGACTGCAGTGTATTTGCAGTTCAGTTCTATTCACTGCTCTAGCTATCAGAGCCATATCATCTGCATAAAGGTAGATTTTGCATCTATCAATCAATGGTGGCAATGGATTTATGTAAATTAAACAAAGGGGCCCAGGAATGAACCATGGGAACACCCCATAGATCCCTTCCTTCTCAGATAGTATGTCACCCATACAGATCTGATGGGTGTGCTCTGTCAGGTAGGGCAGCATCCATGATTTAACTAGTTCAGACATACCTGCAAGTGACAGTCTATCCATCAAGATGCTGTAGTCCACCAAATCAAAGGCTTTTGAGAGGCCAACAAACACCACTCCCACAGACTCCTCCATCTCCATTCCATTTGAAACTGTATCAATGAAGTCTGAGGTCAGTGACCATCGACCTCCCCACCCTGAAGCCCGCCTGACAGTGTGATAGTAATTTATATTTTTCAAAAACTCACGTATCTGATTACATGCTAATCCTCAAAAACCTTGGAGAGCATAGACAGCAGAGCTATTGGATCAGTATTGGTTAGGATATCTCTATTCCCCTTGAATATGGGTATAACTTTTTAATTTTTCCAGAAATCTGGATAGATGCCCCAATGTAAACTAGCATTAAATAAGTTTGTTATGACTGGAGTTATCTGTTCAACAGTGTTCTTTAGGAATTTTATTTCTACCTGATCCAATCCTGTAGCCTTCTGTGAATTTAATTTATTTATTTGCTTTTTACCTCAATCTGCTTAATTTCTAGAATGCAATTGTGGTATGTTTGATTTGGTTTCTAAAGTGATATCTTGAGAAATGAATGGACCTTCCAAATGACTTTTAGCATCCAAGTCTGGAAGCTGACAAAATAGTGATTTAGATTGTTTGCAATTTGATGTGCAATCATTTCTTCATTATTCTCATCCTGGATAGATATTTCTATATCTTTCTTTGGTTTCCCTTTGAGTTGTTTTATAAGGTTTTAGTATTGAGCAGGGTTTTTGTCTGATTTATTTGGCATTTGTAGTATTTTTCTATCCTTTTAATCATGCTTTACATTTGTTTCTTAGTTTTTGAACAATTCCAATCTTTTATTTTCAGGATTTGATTTGACTTTTTCCACACTCTATCTCTTCAATCTAATCTTTTTTTATTTTATCATCTACCCTGGGATGTTGTTGTTTTTTTCTTTTATTAGTTTAAAAGGTGCATTTTGTTACATATATCCACAAAAGTATTGGCAGATTCTTTGACTGCCAAATCAATATATGGAATGAGATTTATTTTTCCCATTTTACACGATTCACTTGATTGGTGTTGGAAATTTGTTTTACTAAACTCTTAAAATCTTTATAAATTTCACATTTGTGTGTTTAATTGTTTATGTTCACATTCTATTTCATATTCTGTATACCAATGATCCCCTAAATGTGGTGACCCTACTTTAATACTTAGTGGTTTTAAACCTGCAGTCACAAATATCAAATCTAAAATATTGCCATTATTTTGCTGTAAACTTTATGTGTGAGAGTATTGATAATCTGAGTTAAACCTAAAATGGTTGAAATTCAGCTTCCAGTTTCAAGCCTCTTGCTGCACCCCAGGTGCAGTTAAAATCTCCCATTAATATTGTGTCATTTTGTTCCACCATAGTAGTTAGTTTAGATGATAAAATCTCAAATGCTGCAGGTTTAACCTTTGATGTGAATAGACTACTCCAACACATACTTTAATTTGAGAACATAAACTAGAACAATCTCAATTCTTCGATGTTTCCTGAGAAAAACAATTTAATCTGCCCTAATGTTTCCTTTATAAATAAAGCCACCCTTCTCCTCCTCTCTGTGGTCTGTCAAAATGGAAATGTTCATATTATTTGACAGCTATCTCAGTATCTGGATGTTAGTTGGTAAGCCAGGTTTCTGAAATACCCACAACATCATACTCCTCATTATTAATCCATTGTTCAAAAAGGTCTGTTTGCCCACTAAATTTCTAGCATTACCATGGACCAATCTAATAACATTAGTTATTTGTTCGGTCCTGGATTGAATTTCACATCGCCACTCACCAATATCAGAATTAAAATAAGCACCATACCTCTGCTAAGATCAAGGCTTGTGGATTTAGAACCCGAGTGTAACCAATTTATTCATGTAAAGGAACTTATCTGATTTTACAGGATCAATTTAGTTTATTTCTTCTGTTTGTTTTATTAGTTTTAAATATGTTTTTAAACCTGCTAGCAAAGAAGCAAAAGGATGTCAGTGTACATTGTCAATTTGTATAGATTGACAGCAGAAAAGAGTGTAAGCCCCACCCAAAATAAAAGTGAATACATTTTTATTTACAATTTGTTGTTTTGGCCTTATAATAGCCAACATTTTATGAGTAAAGCCTACCACTTTCAAACTGATTTATATAGCTGTACACACAGAACCCAGAGCTATAGATTATTATGTATCAATATCCCAAAAGGCCTCCAATTTAACTTAATTTGTTTGCCAAAGACCAATCCATTACTAATTAATAATTTGTCTAAAGACTATCAATCATACCAAAATAAATGGCCCTAGTTTGACTATAGGGACTTGTAACAAATAAATATATTTTATCAGACTACTGCACTCTATCAGAGATCTCCAATTATTAATTATCTATTTATCTAAATACTGCTAGATTAGGTTAAGAAAACAACCCATGTATAACCGTAAAGTTAATAACATAAGGCTGTTTTATCAGACCATAGCACTCTACCAGGCTACTCCTTCAATGTGCATCAAATATAAATTATAATACTATATATATATATATATATATATATATATATATATATATATATATATATATATATATCACAGACACAAGTTAAGACTATGTACTGTACTGTGACTGTGAAGTCACCTTTGGGACAAAGAAACAAAATGACAGTGCCCTGTTCATGAGGTGGGATGTAATGAACCCCATGCTGAAAATAGTTTGTTACAAATTCCTAAAATGGTGTAGATATCAACATAAGCTGAAAACCCCTTGACAGCCATTATACAGCACTTACCTTGATTCTTCAGTTCATGGTTCAGTTTTGAAGAGTGCAGACATGTTCCAGTCCACAGATGATGACACCCTCTGACCTCTGGAGGTAAGTATGGGGTAAGGGGGTAGGTGGCAGTGTGTGCACAGATGGAGGGTCAGGATGATGGATGGGGATGGGGAGACGATGAGGGACCTTTTCCTTTTTTTCAGGAAAAATTATGTTGGGGAACTATTTTCTGTTTTACAGGTACTTTTTCAATGATTTTTGGGACACTGGGAGGGGCTCTCCAGTGTCCCAGACTACTGGGGGCAGATATGGGGACACTGGGAATGGGCTCCTAGTGTCCCTTAGTGGCAGCACAGGGGTTGTATTGCTGACATAGGGATTGGGCCCCCAGTGTCCCAGATGGCAAGGAGGTGGTTAGAAATAACTGAAACACTGGAAGTGGGCTCCCCAGTTTCCCTTAGTGGTAGTACGGGGGGTTGAATTGCTGACACAGGGACTGGACACCCTGTGTCAGCTTTAAGAGAAAGCTGCACTGCAGTTAATGTTGAAGCCTTTGGGGGCTGAGGAGGGAGGACCAGGTGAGAAAGCCACACTGCAGCTAATGTTGAAACCTTTTGGGAGGTCAGAGGAGCAGGACCAGGAAATAAAGCTGCACCACAGCTAATGTTAAAGCCTTTTGGGGGTCAGTGGAGTGATCATGGGGAGAGATTACAGTGACCGTAACTCTGGCTTGTGCATTATGTGCACTCTAATGTGCATGGCCAGAGTTATGGCTACAGAAAGAAATGAAGTGCTTTCTCAGTAGAACAGTTCATTTCTTTCAAGCAGAGATGCCCCACGTCAGCAAAGCAAAACTACTGTCATAACCAGAGTGCCTAATCATTGGTGTACACTGCCAAGCCCATTGCAATTTCAGCAGTAATTGACTCAGCAGTAATACACTTCAAATGCCATATAGTCCCAAGACCTTGAGCAAGTGCAAGTGAATGCAAAATCACCTCAGGTTTACATGTTGGATGCTTGACATGAGTGCAGCAGTTAAGCTGGTGTGAACATCATTTAAAAATCACATCAGGTTTACATGTTGCATGCTTGACATGAGTGCAGCAGTTAGCTTGGTATGAACATCATTTAAAATCACATCAGGTTCACATGTTGCATGCTTGCCATGTGTTCAGCAACTGAGCTGGTGCAATCTCATCTTAAAAACATCAGTTTCTATTTATCATACCACTTCTAGCAAGTAATGCCATTAAAATACCATTTTCATTGATTGCCCATTAAAATTAGGTAAACCTCATTAATTCTGATTCGTTTGCAAGTTGTTTAATGTTTTTGATTTTTGTCATTAAAGTGCCATTAATTTGTAAAGTTTTGTTTGCTTACTGTAATAAATGTCTAGGATATAATCAGTCAACATGCTCCATTCCAGATGTGTGAAGAGGGGCTCTGTGTTGTGAACCCTGACCTTTTATTTTCGGCCATGCATATCCCCTTATGCATATTTAGTGCTTCAAATGTGTTTCTCCATGACTGTTACAGCTCACTTACTTCCCTTTATCATTCTGTATAAAGCATATACACTATCCAATTCAATTCAACTTTGTTTATGAGTGCTATTCCAAAGAGATCAGAAAGCTGTACTATAGACAATAAACTGTATCTAATTAATGATGTTTGTTCAATCTGTCCTAAAGGAACTTGTCTGTTTGTTCTGACATGGAGCCTTTTGCAAAAGAGTCTCTGACTCAAAAGTTTATAATTCGAAACTTTAATAAATAAATAACTAAATAAACAGCATTAAAAAACTAGAATTTAAAACATCAAAAATATAAAATTACTGTACTCTAACTATAATTATGATCAGGGCAAGCAAGGTGGAACAGATGCATTTTCAGAACCATTTTAAAACTCTCAATGGTCAGGCACTCTTTATCCAATGAGGTAGGGAATTACACAGGGTAGGGGCTGCAAAGCAAAAGAGCAGACCCCAGAGATCTTTAATCAAACCCTAAGAATCTCTAGCAGTCCTTTGTCTGAGAAATGGAGTGGTGGGAGGGGAAATATGGACAGAAATGATCATGCAAGTAGCACAGTCTCTGTCTGTGTAGGGCTTTATAGGTTAGTAACCCAACCTGAAGGTGATCTGCCAATGTACCAGCAGCCAGTGCAGGCCTTGGAGCACAGGAGTGACATGGCATGATCTCAATAAGCCAGTCAACAATCTGGCTGCCGGATTCTGCACTAGCTGTAATTGATGGATATCAACCCCGGTAGCCCTAGGTATAGGGTATTGCAGTAATCAAGGTGAGAGGTTACAAAGGCATGGATCAGTGTTGGAAGACTGCAGTAGGACCAGGTACTTTATCCAGGCAATGTTACTCATATGGAAAAAGAGGTCTTAATGACAGCAGGCACCAGAGGTTTTAATATCGGGCCACTGTCGAAAACAATACCCAGGTTTGGCACCCAGTCAGAGGACTGCAGCTGATCACCCCAGAGCCAAAGATCGAAAGGTTGGCCTGCCAATAACCTCAGACCTTGATGACCTGTCTCCACCACCAACACCTCAGTTTTGCCTAAGTTCAACTTCAGCCAATTGGCACTTATCCAGCTCAGGATCTCGAGAGGCAGCTGTTAAATACCGAGATCATTCCACTCTGCTCAGGCATAAAGGACAGGTACAGCTGATTATCATCTGCATAGCAGTGAAAACTCAGCCCATACCACCCTATAATGACTCCCAATGGCA
Source organism: Neoceratodus forsteri (assembly GCA_016271365.2). NCBI lineage: Eukaryota > Metazoa > Chordata > Ceratodontiformes > Ceratodontidae > Neoceratodus > Neoceratodus forsteri. The sequence goes on along the minus strand of CM057456.1, from coordinate 1,630,764,467 downwards.
GCCTATACACTGCAAACAACATGGGGACAGTATGGATCCCTGCCGAATCCCACATGACAGGGTGAGAGGGACCAAGGAATACATCCCCAACCCTACCCTATGAGTCCTGTCAGTGATGAAAAATCAAAACCACCTGAGAACTGTACCAGACAGTCCACAGCAACTCTGCAGGTGCTCCAACAGCACCCCATGGTCTACAGTGCCAAATGCACCAGAGAGATCAAGGAGGACCAAGATGGAATGGCTCCTCTGATCCCTCCCTATCAGGATATCATTCGGTACCAAACAAGGGCAGTCTTGGTATAGTGCCTCATCCTAAACCCAGACTGGAGAAGGTCATAGACATCATGAGATGTTAAATTGTCATCCAACTGCACCGCTGTCACCTTCTCAATAACTTTTCCTACAAAAGGCAGGTTAGAGACTGGTCTATAGTTCACTAAGCATTCGAGTCAAGGAGGATTTCTTTAGAGGGATACCACTGCTGCCTCATTCAGGGGGTCCAGAAATACCCTGTCTAAAGAACACTAGAATATCTCAGCAAGGGCTAGGCTGATGACTTTAATGCACCCCACTAGGAGGCACATTGGGCCAGGATCCAAACTACAATAGGTTGGGCGCATACCCTGGACAATCCACACAATGTCTACAGTTGCCAACTGGCGTAAGTCAAACCAGGCAGACTGGGTGCTTGCAACTTCCTGCTGATCTCCACAATGCCTGTTTGAGGACAATAAATGGATATCTGACCTGATGGTGGCAATCTTACCAGCAAAGAACCAAGCAAACTCATCACACTTATCCTGTGAAAACACAACCAGAGGCTGAAGACAGGTTGGACTGCATAACCTGTCGACAGTCCAGAAGAGCTGAGCTGGTTGATTCCTCACCACAGCAATCTCCTTGGACAGGAATTCTGCTTTCTTACAGGAGACTGCCAATTGATATTCTTTGTAATGGGCTACCAATCTAAGCTTATCATCCACCAGGCCCTATTTCTGCCAGCACTGCTCCAACTTTCAACCCTCTCACCTCAACTTCTTCAAAGTCCCATCAAACCATAGGAACTTCGGCAAAGAGTGAGGGTGAACACAGACAGGAGCTAGGAGTTGAGGGCCCCCATCACCGCTCTTTATTATAGGCAAGAAGCAGTCTCTGGCTCCTGCATACACTAACACAGCTGATATGTCCAGCACCATCATAAGACCATCTGGGGTCAAGCCCCTTTAAAAGCTGTACTGGACAATCTCCATAGGAGCAGGTCTATGAGGGAGGTGTCTCGAATCTGAACCTTATAGTGTGATGATCCAACCAACAGACTGGTTCCACCACCTGGTGATCTGCATCCCCAGTAGGAAGACCAGGTCCAATAAATGGCTGTGACTACGAGTAGCAGAGGTAACTACCTGTGTCAGGCCCAATGAACTTATCAGTTGGAGGAAGTCCTGCCCAAACTGTGAGTGTTCATCGTCTACCAGGTGTTGAAGTCCCCAGAAATAACCATCTGGGAACTCCAACATCAGATCAATGATGAAGTCTGTGACTCTGCAGCAATTCTTTTCTCACCACCAGGTGGAAGGTAGATGAGAAGTATCCTGCTACCGCACCTGCTACAATGATACATTCAATGGATCTGATCACCTCACTGGTGTGGCTACAAGGCCCAGATCTGACTTAAAACAAATGGCAGCTCCCCACCCCTACTGACCTCTCTCAGGTGGTGTGTCACTGAATACCCAGCTGGAACTGCTGCTTCCAAGAATGAGCCAGCATTTTGATGCAAGCCAGGTCAGTTGTACCAACAAGATCAGCAATTACAGTTGTCTTGTTTTTTATTGACCTGGATTACACAACACCCCTCCCCAAGTAGGATAGGTGGTGGAGGAGGAGGTAGACAAGTACCTTGACCACTTAATGTGGAGCCCTTGAGTATGGGAACCAGACAGGGAGGACCCTGCTCCTGGACCCATTTCGCCCCAGGGCATCTTCTTCTTGTCCCCACTACCCCAATCCACACACCTCACTCCACTACCCCATCAGGTCAAGCCCCACCACCATTTTCTCTCCTTCTGAATATCCCCAGTGCCTGACAGTGCCTATACACTTCACTGGAAATGGGAGACAGTCAAAAGGCAGAGGTCCCTGAGCCTGGTGGGAGAGTAGTGCCTGCCCACCAATATCTTCTGCCAACACATTTTTACCTAACTACTGGACTAAATGACTAATAAGCACACACACACACACACACACACACACAACAGCACACAGAACCACCCCCACAAAATAAGTATTAAATAAAATGTCCTTTGAAGATGTGTAAGGTGCAATCTAACTGGGTTTAGCAGTTTAACAATGTTTTCAGTCACTGTAAAAATTCTTGCACAACTCCCATACAATATAAATAAAGGCAACCAGAACTCTCACTTCATCATGCCATGTCTGAATTCCACATGGATCAGGGCCCTCTCACTGTCCTGAATACTATGCCAAGCAGTTTAAGTTTACCATGCCAAGCAGTTTAAAATTTTAGTTAAACATGTTGACTCATGCTCAGCACTATTTGTGCTGAGTAGTGCTTGAAGCATGCACCATACCTCACATTTTGTCACTGAAATGAGGGACATGGGCACTAATAAACGGGACAATGAGGGACACTAACCCTCATGATGATCAGGAACATCCTGAAACATGGAGATTCAGTACCTCAGAACACAGTGGAAACCATTGTATTTACTTGTACTGATGTTAGCCCTTGAGAATTAATTTCACCATAAAGCAGGGGTGCCATTTAGGTAGGGAGAGGGGCAGTTGCCCCCATTTGTGCCCTAGGTGGTTCTTATGGTGTGGCAATAAACATTAAATTTGGATTTAATCTTTTCACAATAAGTGTCCCCGGTATGTGTTGCACTCACACCGTAGGTGCACTCTGACTCTACTATGTCTGCATTGTGTTGTCCATTCTTCCACCTATTAGCTGCTGTGCCATCACACATGACATGGAAGAGCTCCAGCCAAACAAAAGCACGAGTCATAAGAGAGGGACACTGCCTTTCCCCACAGAGTAGACAGGCTGCACACTACAGCTTGAGGAATTGGTGAGCACTGAACACTCAAAAGCAGTGTTGTGGCAGCATAATTTTGTTAGTCTACTTTAGTGAGTCTCCATCTCCCTTGGTAGCTGAAGGGCTGGGGTGAACTAGAAGCTAACTCTAGACTAGGCTGCCTACTTACTCTACTAGGCTCACATCACAAAAAAACAGTGTGGGTCCCCTGTGGCAGCAAGCTAGGCCTCACAGCAGCAGTGAGAGTGGTGTGGGTGGCCTTCATAGGTCTTGATCAGTGCAGTGAGGCAGCCAAGCAAGAAGCAAGCAACACAGGTTGGGTGAGTTTGGTTGGTGAGGTGACTTAGTCACAGACCGCATTGAGGACCTGGAATGGTCAGTTCTAGCATCCAGCTTCTGGCAGAAAGATGGAGGAGGAGTGAACTGAAAACTGGGCTGGGCTAGGTTGCAGATTCTGGCCAGGTGGCCGAGCAAGTAAAAGTAAATTTTTTTACAGGGGATTGGGGATGGAGGAAGGACTGAGATATTGATTTGTTTTTCACATTTATGCACCATTGGGAGGCTTCATGATCCATATTGGATGGGTATTGAATGGAATGGCATTGAGCAGAGAACTTGGGACAATTTTTTTGGGGTGGGAGGTCAGAACTTCAGCCGGAAAAATTGTTAGTAACTGGGTGGTATTAAGCCCACATCTGATGCACTGCTCTGAGGGTATGGACAGATGAATCTTATCCATTAGAATTTTTCCTGATTTTCATATCACTTTTCAACCACAAAAAAGTTCACCTCTTAGAGACATTCCAGAGCTTGCCATCTAGGGGCTAACTAGCACCTGGCTTACACTGGTTGTTGGCCCACCTCCTGATGGAATCTGAAATGGTTCCCCTGCCATAAAGTCTAAATTTACAGGACATCATCTGTGTGAGCAGCATGTTTTCCATGAGGGATGGATGAGTAGCAGAGCAGTTCTTAGGGGTAATGAGTGCTGTCCCTTGCATCAGGGACAGTTGAGTGGCATGGTATGCACAGATTATTGGAGCCCTACTATAGTCAGGTTTATGCCCCCAATGAAGCTGACCGCCACATCCTCACATTCAGGTACATATGACATAGAGCAAGGGACAGTGCAGGGATGTGCTGCATTGGAATTAATTAGAGTATTTTTTATTACTTTTTATACATTATTGATAGAGAGTTGATATTAATGAAGGCCACTGCTTGACTAACAAGGGCCTTGTTTGTAGAACAGTGGTCTTCATTATTCTCCAACTTGCCTTCATAATTTATAAAATAGTAATAAAAATAACTCCATTCATATCAAAGAGGTATGCCTCAGCACTCTGACCCATGGACATCATCTCTTAAAGACTCCTACCTCTAGCTCCCTAGTACTCAGGTAAGAGACTTGAATTATATCTATACTTGGTGGCTTGTCTGTAACAATGCAGCTACATCCTGTACAATGTGTGTGCATGGGGTGGGGACTCGCCATGTGGGTGGTGTTGAGTTATTGCTACTTTTGTATTTTCCCTTAAAGTCTGTTTGTGAGGAAGCATTCAAAACTATGGCAAGAAAATAGTAGGAGTACAGGCCAGACAGAAGTAACTAAGTAGTTTTGTGAGTATGTGTATGTGTTGGGTGGGAAAAACACATGTGTTTCCATTGGTATGTGTGCTACAGTTCAGCTGTACAGCTGAGATGAGGGGTGTCAGTGGCTACAAGCATACCACATGGATGCAGATGCATGTTAGGTTTGTACTGAAGACAAGTTGAGCCATATGTATGCAAGCAGTATAGCTTGTGGTTAAAGGCAATGAACTGCAAACCAGGAGATCTGAAGACCTAGGTATGAATTTCATTAACCCCCACTTGTATACAGTGTGATCCTGAGTAAGTCACTTAATTTTTGTGTGCAGTTATCAGTGAGAACTTGCTTTTTGCACACATGCCACATGTATGCAGCCTGTTCTAATGTAACATAAAAGCATGCTTTTCACACTTGCTTGCTACATGCATGCCACATACATGCAGTAAGTTCCTATTTAACATTTAAATCATGTTTGCAGATTGTATATCACACGGCTAGTTTTATGAGCACAGCAAGAAAACATTTCATATGAGTATTTCTCAAAAGCTAGATCCTGGTCAGCAGATGCATGTACATACAGTTAGCTTTGACTGGCTTTGTACCATGGAGTAGGAGTATGACAGTTAAAGGGTGCAGCAACTATAGGTGGTCTGTACTCCACTGGACAGGAATTTTATGGAGAAAAAGAAACCCCAATGACAATACTGGTCAGGAACCCTGCCTTCCTGACCACCATGGAAGATGTGGAGGAGGAAGGGAAGCAATCATTTGAAGGTAAAACTTAAACAACTGAATAGTGCACCTCTGGAGATGTGGCAGTCTTAACCATGGACTATCCTAAGCTGCAGTCCCTGATACAGTGGAGCAGGGATCCACACAGTGGCTGACTCAAGTATTTAATTAGAAGTCTGTAGTATGGCAAGCCTGTTCCCACCTGCTTAGTATCCATGCAGCTGTGCAGGAGGTGGCACAGGTTGATGAATTCCAGCACAGTGTGCAGTATCTACATGGTAGTGAGGGTGCAGTGCTGTATTCCCAAAGTGCACCTATAACCAAACAGATTCAGCCCATGAAGAGTAAAGCCCTTGCTAACTGGAACCATGCACCTCAATTTTGGGATAGGATTTCTGTCTAAGAAAGTTGGTCAAACAGCAGCATAGCTTATGGTGGTGTTCATTTATATTGGCCAGAGTAATACAGAAAACTGAGTCCACTCACTTGATTGAATATTAAACATTAGCTTAGTCAGTCAGAACACAATAATGGAAAAGCACATAAAGTAACCAATTTGCTTTAAGTTCAAATGACACTTCAACAGGGGTCAGGAGACACCAACCATAAAGCCTTTTTATGCATAATTAAAGTCACAGTACAGAAAAGTTCCAGTTAATTCACATAATGGTTGGTCCCATATTCTGTGGTTTCACTTGAATCATAGGCGCCAGAACTGGGGAGGGCAAGGGGAGCAGTAGACCCTCCAGTTTTTGGGTCCAAAAATATTGCCCTGTTGATTTATTTCATAGCTGCAGATGATCAGAATGTCCCTGCGTGACAGTTTAGACAATGCCTTCTCCACTGAATCTGCCGCCATGCCCTGCCTGCCTCACTCCCTCAGGGCCCCACTCACATAACACAAGATTAAAGAATGCAGCCCATTTTTAGTTTCATTGCATGACTCCCAGTCCCAGCAGAGTTGTAAAGTAGAGTCGTTATCTGTTAAATGACTGTAAAGTTGTTAAGTAGCTGGTTGATAACGGCTGTTTTACAAGCCCCGAATTTCAGCTCCTCCCTCTCCTTCTGTTCGCTCAAGCAGCCCATCATCCAGGCCTACCCTTAACACCTCTTTGTTCTGGTGGGGAAGGGAATTTATGACTTAACACCTACCTAGATTTTTGTCCAACGTGCCTCCTGCCTGTGCTGGTGCCTCTAAGTCTATTCTGTGCAGCAACAACTGAATTGGTGAGGTGAGAAATTATTTAACTTTATTGAACCATGTCCCACGTGAAGTTCGACTAGAGTCAGAGGTCAGAAGCCACTGCCAGGGTAGCAACTTGCTAGCAAGGGTTAAAAGTATAGCCCTCATCACCACACCCATCCTATTTCTCCTGCTACTCACTGACAGACTCCTGCTGCCTTGCTAACTTTATACTAACTGGCTTTGTAGGTATTGTTCCGTGGGTTGTGAGGCTGAGTTTCAATGGTTGCTACCATCTCGAGTGCACCAACTGCTCTCAGCTGTGTCTTTTGCAACAGCTTTTTAATTTTGTTTTGGAACATCGGATGCTAAGTAAAAAGTTTCCCAACACGGGCTGGACCCCTGTGTCAGTGAGTGCTGTAGTGATTCCCATTATTCAAGTGCTAGTCAAGAGTGTGTTCTGACTGACCCCAGCCCGTGGCCCACGAGCCGACTGTCCAGCCCCTGTCTGAGTATCTCCCTGCAACGTTAACTCAGCTGTGTAGCCCTTGCCGCCTGCCAGCCAGGCTGTCTCGACTCTTGCTAACTCACTAGGAATGGACTATAGTCACTTCGCTTGCTTTTTCCAGTCAGATCTGGTGCCCTGGGAAAAAGCTGGAATGAAAGTCTTGTCCACTCCACTCCAGCAGCCGTAGGCACTTTGAAGCTGATGATTGGTGAGTTTTAAAGGGAATATAAACAGATTGATAATATATTTTCAGTGGGGCATCAATACAGTCTTTCAGCTGCAAATGCTGTTTCCCATGCATGCAGTGCTCAATGCTCCTCATCAAACATCCTAACACATAGTGGGGCTGACAAAATTATGGCAATATTTTTTTTGTTAACCCTCTCCAACATCCGTATGCAGTGTGATGCTGCTGGGGGCAGGTTCTGGAGGTGCGACCATTTCAACTGGTACTAAGTAAATTTTGTAATGCTCACTGCTCCTCATCAAAACACCCAAATACATAGCAGAGTGTCAAAATTATGGAAAGATCATGTTGCTCTGTTCTGCACAAATAATGGACTCTTTTCTCCTAACCTGTTGACACTGAACCTTTGGACAGTCTGAAATATAGAAATGGTAGCAATAATGATTTTTTGTGTGTTAACCCTCCACCATCTGTGTGTTGTGTGATGCTGGTGTGTGTGTGTGTGGGGAGGGGTTCTGGAGGTGTGGGACCATTGAACTGATGCTGAGTAAATGCTGTGATGCTCACTGCCCCGGTCAGAAACTGGATTAATTTGTTAGAGAGAGTCAGTAGAAATAATGGCAAGGATGTATGTTTTAGTGTGACCTCTCCTTGCAATCAGTGTACTGTTTGATGCTTTTTCTTTTGTAATCAGGTTATCTTCAGTACAAGCATATTGAGGAAAACTATATATTACAATCTGATGGTGTTAAGAAAACAGCTCTCGTGCTCTCATATGCATTGGGGCAAAAATAGCAAATCAGCCATCTTCTCATATATTTATGTAAAACAGAGTGGCAAAGTGCAACACAAGTTCAACAACCAAAACAGGTACATTTTTTCTATTATATTATTCTTTCTGATAATCGGTAAGGACTGGAGGTGCACCAGGGCACAAGTGCAGGCAATTTTTTTTCCAGAGGTGGGTGTCAGGTGACCTGACTGCAGTAGTGGCTTGGAGCATTGGCCATTGGTGTGGGTGGTTAAGTGATTACTTTGTTCTCATCACTTTGATGTGTGATGATGAGGACTGCAGGGAACCTGGAACTGAGAAGAAAGGCACATGCTGCAGGTTGGCTCTGTATCTGAATATATAAAGATTTAACACAGTCAGAAAATATTCATTTAAATGGGATGTTCTACAATGTATCTCAATATATCTAGATACTTTCTAAGATGTATCTCTGGGTACCAGTGCAATTCCACATTCTCTACCATTTTAGGTATGAGAGGTCAGAACAGTGCTATGGTTAATGGTTTTGTTGCTATGTTAAACAGACATGTGGACAGCAGGTCTGTCATAAATACTTGTGCACAATTCCAGAAGGCTCAAAACTGAAATACAAAGTCTGTGCCATGAGCAGACAAAATGTGTCAGCTCCACTTCCTTGTTGTTTGACTTGTCTTGGGTGGTCTTTAATAACCAAAGGTAGAGTGCATGTATTTGCAAATAAGTAGTTTAAAAACATACTGCACACCATTGCTCAGAGAACTGTCTCAGAGAGGTATAATTCCCACCCTAGGACAGAGCTAGGCATCCTCCAACTACACACAATCTAATTGCTTCATCTAGCCTTCATATGCATTGTCTGCTTCTGGAACCCACTGGCTAAAACGGTATCAAAAGTCCATCAATACAGGGTGGAAGAAGTATTTGTTATGAGGTTGACACGGTATTGAGGATAAAAAAACTGTAATCAAGAAGATAGTGGGTGGTTTCAGTCATTAGTAACCCGTGCTGTAGCTTCTTGTTTAACCTCAGACACACCATCAACCTCCTTGTGCTTTAGTCTTCCCATCTAATGGCTATGAAACTACATAGAAGTCAGAGGCTGAGCCCACCAGAATCAGTAGTTTGTTGATCATCCATTTCAGGAGCTTGTTTATCAACAGACTGAGTAAAATACTGAATTTCTTAGCATAACATGAAAACAAGCATTGCTTTGTTTTTGGTCAAAGGAGATTTTACACCTTGGCTAGAATATCCTGGGGAATTACATTCTAAATAAATCAATGTTAAATGGTATGTCAACAGTCATGTGGATAGGAAAACGCTGCACTCTGAAAGTAATGTGCCCTTGGCTACTTCCCTTAAATTTAAGGTTGCCAACAAACGTTCTCCTATCTGTGACATTTTCTACATCCTAAAAACAGCTGGGAGTGTGTCTGGGAGGCCATTGTAACTCACCCTTTCATAGGCTTCAAGTGATCACGGCTGTACAACTGCAGTCTGCAGAACTTGCTGTAAGATCATCTATAGTAAAGGAATGCTTGTTTTTTATTTTATGCTACTGAGTACAGTAGTTTACTCAAAGTCTTTTGTTAAACAAGCCCACAGCACAGGTTAACAGTCAATGATTTAAACCACTATTTTCTGGATTACAGTTTTGTACTTTTATCCTCCCTCGACCTCCTCTCAAATACTTTTTCACCCTGTAGGTGGACTTTTGATACTCTTTTGCCCAGTGGGTCCCAGAAGCAGTGCATGTGAAGGCTAGCAAATAAATAATATAGACTCTTATACTGTAGGTGGAGGATGTCCAGCTCTGTCCCTGAGGGAATTAATTATGCCTCTGAGCATGTTAGATGTATTTTACTCTGTATGTACATCATTTGTCTCTTAAATTAAATCTAATTTAGTCTATCAACATTACCAGACCCTTGCATGGAATTAAATTCTTTACAATAATTTCACATAATTTAATACAGAACATGCATGCCAGTTTTCAGACTTCATTGCTATGCTTAATATTAACAATAAATGCAACATTGTCTCTTTGAGGAAAAATAGTTCATAATTAAATTCTGTTTATGTGTGCTTTCATTCATTGCTTTTGAGTCTTCTTTTTAGAAACAGGCTGCTGTTGGTGTTTTTAAACAGTCTGGTGTGCTTTGCTTTCATTAATTGCTTTTGAGTCCTCACCTCTTTTAGAAATAGGCTGCCTGTATACAGTGGTTTAAACCTGCTTTTGAGTCATCTTTTAGAAATAGGCTGCTAGCGTATAGTGTTTTTAAACAGTCTGTGCTGTGCTTTCATTCATTGCTTTTGAGTCCTCGGCTCTTTTTAGAAATAGACTGCTAATATATAGTGGTTAAAACAGTCTGGTACAGTCAGTTCAACAAAGCCTATCAATGTCTACTCCTTGGGATGGCAGTAGGGGCCTGGCCTGAATACTGTGAAGGCAGAAAACTCTGAAGCATTAACCAAGAAAAAGAAGTTGAAGCCCTGGTATACAGTATGTCATCAGTTCTGACTGAAACATTATGGGTCCTGACATCCTGCCCTGTGTTATAGAAAACCAAGTCACACAGTATGCAAGTGGAGTTGGGATTTATCCCATATTTCTATTTATTAAAAATGTGATGCTTGTACAAAATTGGTTAGTGCAGCTCTGTGTGAGGACTGAGGAGATTTCATCCATGTCTTGTCAATAGGAGCTCATCAATCTCATCTGTGATCCCTTATTGCTTACTGCTTGCTTATACAAGAATGTGTGTACCTACCATGCTACAAACCTCAATGTGCCACTCAACTACTGACATAGTAGAAAGCTGCTGGGAAGGAGGGGCAGAGGTGACTGGGCTCATACTCTCAACTGTCCCTGATTTTCAGGATGTCCCTGATTTTGCCTCACAAATTTCTCCTGTCCCTGTTCTCATTAAGAAAATGCTATTCATACCAAAAAGCATGTTGTACATAGCTGCTGGAACTAATATTACTATTTTTTCAGATGTGTCTCTGATTTTGGTCATTTGTCCCTGATCATTTTAAGCCTTGTACCTGATTTGTGATGAGTGAGGTTGAGAGGTATGGGTGGGCTAGCCTGGAATAAAAGTACAGGACTACTGAGTTTGCTGAGGTTAATAATACAAATAGTACTATGCCATCTTTCATTTCACCTGGGCAACCACTGTATCAGGTTACACAATAGAAGGTTCAGACTTCAGATAGAGCTATTTGAGGAAATGGGGAAATGTGAGCATCTATTTCAAGGGTGTGTGTAAATCGAGTTTACACACCCAGACCCATATTTTATTTTATATAACTGCTGTGGGGGTAGGAAGAAATAGGCTGTTGGTTAACTAGGATCTGTGGCTTATCCTGTTGGTAGGGAAATGGACAGACTAGGCGGTCAAGCGTGTCCTTATCTGCTGTCAAAGTCTATGTTTCTATGACAGGTGAACTCTTAATATACTGTCTTAAATATTCATATATGGTATAACTGCATTCTTAATATTACAGTATGGTCATCATACATGTGCATTTATTGTATTTCGGCATGGCAAAACTGATTTAGAAAAGTGCCTTTGTACCCCAGTAAGTGCCCTTCCGATCCTCAGCACCACCGGCTTGTACTATCTTCCAGCAAATTGCTTCAAATAATGCAAGTATACAAATTAAAAGCAATACGTAGAGAATAAAGTATGGGTCTGGGAGTGTAACAAGAATTTACATACACCTAAGGGGTCTGATGCCAAAACCCCCAAGAGCTTAAGCTTGAGGGGCTTTATGTGAAGTATCTAACCCTGTATGTGTGTAAATTGAGTTTACACACACCCAGACCCATATTTTATTTTATATAACTGTTGGGTTTTCTTTTTTCACCTCAGCAATTATATAAAATAAAGAGCTGCCAGTGTATCCTGACTCGGCTGTATTTTTGTCCAGTGCCGTGATTTGCATTCTTTTAAACTTTTGTTTCCTTTGTGCATGTCTTTCAATATTTTCAGGGTATATGGGAAAAAATGTAAAAAAAGGACTTGCAGCTAGATTTCTTCTAAGTAGTTTCTGTTTCGCGACATGGAAGCGGCGACTGTCTTGAATGGTCGTGACTGCTGGTGAGTATGTGCAATAGCAAGAGAAATCAGACAGGTTTGCCATTATAAACACTTTATAATGGCAAATTACGCCACGGTTTCCTATGGGAAAAGGGAAGCCAGTTATTATAGTACATTTATACAATGACTGATAATACAGTTTTTCATATACATGCATTTATTTTCATGAGTGACAGGCCTGAAATGGAAATAACTCTTTATTTCAGTCTTAGGTGGGTCTTCAGCATGTATTTTCACTTTAGGCAGGTCACAAAGGAGCTCTTAACCAATTTAAGAACAGCTTGCACAATGACTGATGATATCACAGTGGCAGCTGCTACAGTTAAAAACAGAGCAGTGAAATCAAACAGAAAGAGTAAAACCTTAGTTGAAAGAACTAATCTTGCCAGAGAGGCAATGTCATTGTATAAATGACTCTACAGACCTCACTCATGGCTCTGTTTCATGAGGCTGTGGACATCAAACACTGCAAATAAAATAAAAGAGATGTTTCTAGTCAGCCCATGGCATATCCCATATTTATTTTTCAGTGAGAACCCCACAGCAGTACAAGTTAGGAAAAATAATTAGTTTCCAAAACCCCATGATGAAGTCAGAGAGACAAAAATGGAGGAAAGTGCAAACTAGGAAGAGGAAATCTGTTTGCAAAATCATTAAATCTTCATTGGTGATATCTCTTTCAAAGAGCCATACTAGGGGAATAGAGCCAAGAAGCACTAGGACTCCATAGGATATTTTTATAGCTGAGGCCAATCGCCTTATACTGGCCCCCTGTATCTCCACCTTATAACGGGGCTGAACCCCATCAACTTCAGTTATTTTTCTTCGCCATTGAGTATAGACATCAGGGCTGATTTTCTAAGGCTGACGAGGCTTCCATCAAACCCTGCATCAAGCCCTAGTGCTGATGCAGCTGTGTACTGATGATGGCAGCAACTGCACCTGATTTTATAGTATCAGGCACAGTTGCAACAATCAGCTTGATTTACAGCAGCTTGCACCAAACCTCAAATGCAAGTTGCATGTAAAGGTCCCCATTTGGACTCAAGCAAGACCACAAAAAGATGGTCTAGTGAGTGCCACTTGATGGAAGGACAGAAACCCCTTTAGCTTGCTATGTGATGGTGTGCCAAATCTTAGAAACACTTGAGGCTTGCAGTGAGTCTAGTCCTTCTGAAGTGTGGATACAGTTCTCTGCCAAGTGTTCCATTTAGCTTTCCACCTGTTTTATTTGTTTGTTTTCTTATTTTTTGTGGTATCGTCTGTCCCTTCTGTTTTATTTTACAAATCTTTTGTTTCTTAAGCAGCAGTATTTGTTAGCCTGTAAAAATGTTATCATATAGTTATTTAGCAAAAATATGTTTCTGAAAACCATGGAGTCATCCTCAGTGCATTTTTAGTTTTCTCAGATATTTTAAAAAGCTGTACAGCTTATTTTGTAATTAATAACCTATGTCACAAAAACAGCCACCACTTATAATTTTTAAAAATCTCTTTTGTTGAGGGTACTTGTTAAATGCACATCCTAGATTCATGCTGGGGTATATTAAGATGGTGGTACCACATGATTTTGATGGCAAGCAGCATGCCACTGTATTAAGATATTTAATTTTTTATGGCGGACGTGCACAGGAATGGGAACATTTAAAACTTCAAAACCCATATTTTAGTTCAGAAATGAAAGAAAACAAAGAAAATGGGTGCATTGATGTTTTGCCAGAAAAGTATTTTCAGAAAATACTATATGGTGAATAACAAATACTGCTGCTTTGGGTAAACATTCTATGCCTGTTTTATGTTTGTTTGCCATCTTTTCTTCTACAGTATTATGTCTACAGGTACACTTTGTGTGGGTTCTCTCTCCTCCCCCAGACAACCATACCAGTTGGATGTTTTACAGTTTGTTTGTTTTTTTATATCACTGCATCACCTAATTTTTTTCTGTTTGAAAGTACAGTATCAGCTTTCCAAGGACTCTAGACCAGTTTTCTTTGTACATAATTGGCTTGACTCTGTCAGTACAATTTGAAACTACCTGAGCAATGCACTGCTATTTGATTCCTGTGCTTCCTTCCCACTCTGTTTAATTAGAGCTGCATTTGCTGCAAGATGAGCTATCTCCACAGGTTGCTGATTGTTCCAGCTGTAGCTTATTTTGTTACTTCAGTCAAGATTGAATTACACCCTCGCTCTGTAAGTTGCACCTCTTTTTTTCTTTTCTTTTTTGCTGTTCTAACAGACCTACTGCGATAGCGAACATGGCCTACTCTGGCATTCTTCCTCTGTAACTCTCAAGTTCACTGGGGTGAGCAATTTTATTGTTTTTTTATGTTTTTGATAAAATACAATGTTAGCTAGTTGTTCCACTACTGACAGACAAGCCAGTGTATGTTTCCCTTCCCATCTTTTATTAGTATTGCCTTTTTGCCAAGACAGGATAACTGACATTTCCTTGGGATGGAAGCAGGTCCAGAGGAGCAGGGTGTGGCATGGGACCTCAGCCCTAGCTGTCTCTGTCACTGCCAGTCTAGATTCCACACTGATTTTTACTCTTTACACTGTAGGATGTTTCCTTCAGGATGGTACACTGGAGCCAGACTGGGGTGTGGCAAGATGAAGTGTAGAATGCCTCATCCTTGTTCATGAATGAGTACATGTTGTTGGGGGTCGGTGGTATGGAGAGGCTCAAACATCACAGGGGCTGCTTCTGTCTCAGGGTTGGGTAATCAGCTGTCTTGACCTCTGACTGCCACTGGATGAGGGCCCAGTGGTAGTGCAGGTTATGAGCAACTCAAAGAGAAGGGGCTGTGGCTCTGCATAATGTGTGAACCTCCATGTGCACATACTGATATTGCAGCAGGAGAAAGAGATACAAAAAATAGAAAAAGTGGGAGGGAGGGATCTGGATATACAGAGGGGTGAATCCTCCCCGACCGCACCACAGGGGGGAATCCAGGACACTTATTCCCTAAGACTTAGAAAGGTGAGTGCCAGTCATGGCGAGAGATGAAGCTGACAGCCACCCACCTCCCTAGAGTAAAAGCTCTATGAAAAAAGATGTCCCACTGGTGCTCTGCTGTTTTCCTTTCAGCAGTATGGGGTGCTGTGTTAGCAGGGCTTTTCTTTTGACTGAGTGTCTTTTATTGCATCTGCCACTATGGGGCCATTGCTTGATTAACCATATGTGGCCATGCTTGTGTGCTCTGAGTGGAGCATGTTTTGCATAATGCCCTCCTATGATGCAGTTGAATTTCTACTGGGCAATAAGCAGATCCCATTTTCCATTGTACACACTGCCAGTTGCATATTGTATGGTTTGTGTGAGTCACTTTTCCTCCATGTGTTAGTACCAAGCTTCAGCTCTGAATAACTTCCTAAAATAAGCACAACCCATCTTCCATTATTGAATTGATCATGGAGTGCAGGGTGTCATATCAGTTAATCTATCATGTTATGTCACCTCTGTATAGTACTGGGTTTATAGTTCTTCTCCTGAGGGAGTGATCTCCAGTGGGTGTCCCTGCAGGGTGTCTGGTCACCATCTCTCTCTCAGGTTGCCTGGACCAGGGAGCTCTATGAGAAATTCAGTCCCATGCCCTACACCCTCTGGATCTCTGGTGTATGGCTATTTTTGTATTCTCCTTCTGTGGGATGGTTCTTCAATGGGTGACCCTAAAGGATGCCTAGGTGCTCATTAACCCTCTAGCTGCTTGATCAAGGGATATGTCCATTTTTGTCTTCATCCTTGACCAGCCTGAGGGCCTGCAGGATGGTATTCTGGCTAACATGTTCAGTGCATATAGACATTTCTGTGCCTCTTTGACCACTACTGAACATGCTTGTTTAGCTGCCTCACACCACTTTGTTTCTGGGAATTAGGTAAGCATTGCTGCAGAAGCTCACTAGACGAGCAGGAGAAAATCATACTCATCCTTAGCTCCATAGGTGACAGAGTGGAGGTCACTAGGGCCATGGCCCTACCACTTTCATAAATGGCACCATCAGTTTTTGCAATCATGCTAGTTAATTACTAGGAAGAATTTACCCTTACATCTTTGACACTACCACTTTTCAGACCATTCCAGCACCAATGCTTGGCTCATGCCTATGATCAGGGCATGTGGATTACATTGCTGATCCAAATGTTGTCACTATGGTCTCAGCCTCTCTCTGATTTGAGAGGACCGGTTGCACACTTTGGATATGCAAGTTCATATACAGTCACATTGCACTTGAATATAACTGCAGCAGTGCCTCTGCTTTGACTTAGAGAACCAGCATTCCAGTTTTGTGGCTAGTTCCTTCATGACCTCTCCAGATGCCCAGATAACATTTTGCCTGGTTTATATCAGATAATGGCTCAGCAGTTTCAGCCGCCTGGTCACAGTGATAGACTCTGCACTTGTTCTATGTCACAGTCTTCAGTGTAGAACAGTCCTGCACACTTTCAAGGTAACAAACCTTTGGTCAAGTTCCTGACATCAGACCTGATGTGCAGGTAGCACTGGTCATCATCATCAGTGACTCACTGACTGGACCACTGCTCAGATGATTGACTGTTATGGTAGCCCAATTTTCATGGTATTCTGGGATAACCAACTATAATGTATTCCACAGTGGATATCTTTGATGCCTTTATAAGTGACATTGAAGAAGAGCTGGAAGGGAGCGTATGCCTATTTGCAGAAAACACCAAAATCTGCAATAGGGTGGATACCCAGAGGTAGTGGACAAAATGGGCAGAGACCTAAGAAAACTTGAGGAGTGGTCAAGGATATGGCAGGTGGGTTTCAATGCTCAAAAGTGCTAAATCTTGCACCTACAATACAGAAACCCAGAAGCAGAGTATAATATGGGGAAAGAGGTATTGATGGATGAACACCAAACAGGAAAAAGACCTGGGAGTAATCAACATCTGATGGCCTAAAAGTGGCAAGGCAATGCAAAAGGCAGTAGGTAAGGCCAGTGGGATGCTGGGGTGCATAAGGAGAGGTATCACTTGCAGAAGGAGTGAGATGATGTTGCCACTCTATAGATCATTGGTGAGACCCTTATCGGAATACTGTGTCCAGTTCTGGAGCCACATCTCAATAAGGACATAGACAGGATGGAGCCTGTACAGAGGAAGACAACTACAATGGTTCAGGTGCTGCATCAGAAACCCTATGAGGACAGACTAAGATCCTCAGTATGTACACACTGGAAGAGAGCAGGAGACAGGGACATAACAGAGATTTATAGATAACCTCATGGGAGTAAATAAAGTACAGAGATAAGTGATTTTCAGAGGAGAAGGTGCATGAGAACAAGGGGACATGCAAGGAAGCTGAAGGGGGAATTTAGAGGGATGTGAGAAACAACTTCTTCACTAAAAGAGTTGTGAATTCCTGGAACAACCTCCAGTGGAGGTAGTGGGGGTGGAAAACAGTGGTGGGCTTCAAGCATGCATGGGATAGGCACAAAGACATCTTAGTCAGGAAGTGGTAGCCAGAGATCAGGTAGGGCCTACTGTGATAGTATAGGCAGGGAAAATGGGCAGATTGGATAGGCCAAATGATATTGATCTGCCTGGTACACTCAATGTTTCTACGGATACTGATGGCACAGTTGTCTCAGTCCCTGGGCAATTTTACTCGGTTTACTTGGTTTGTCAAGACATAAGTAGGCTTACACCCATCTGGAATGTCTCCTATGGCATCATGAATTTATTAGTTTTTCCATGGTTCCAGCCTTAGGAATATATTGAGTCTGGATTTGAATATGTCAAAGTTTGAATCAGTAACAACATGTGGCAAGCTGTTCCAAGCTTTCACTACTTTCACAATAAGGCAATTATCCTGCTTGGTTGTATTAGCCATTGGCGCCACCAGGTGTTTATTGTGACTTCTAAGATTATTGGGATGTGATATATATATTTAAGTTTACAATCACTTTGTAGATCATAATTTTATAGTAGTTTGTAAAGATTCAGTAGAGCACCCTTTTTCTCCTCTCTTCAAGGCTAACCAGTTTGGTATGTTTCAATCTCTCATTGTAACTAAAATGAGAAAGTCTCAGAATTATTTTCATTGTTCGTCTCGGACTTTCTCCAGTAACTCAACATCTCTTCTGAGATATGGACTCCAGAAAGGTGAGCCTGTGTCCAGGTGTGGGCAATTGTACGACCTGTACAGTGGTAGTATGCACTGTTCACTTCTATTAATAAAAGAGCATTTGACACAGTTAAGTAACCGTTTGCTGTTAATGCTATTTTTACAATGATTGGTAGATGACAATTTTTATTAACTGTAATTCCAAGGTCTCTTTCTTTTTCTACTGCTGTCAATATCTTATTGTTTAGGTGTATGGGTAAAGAGGGTTATTTTTTCCAATGCAGTACTACACATTTATCTTGGTTGAATGTCATTTTATTATTTTCTACCCAGCTTTCTATTTCTCTTAAGTCCTTGACCATTGTATTGTAGTTTTCGATTGTGTTTACTCCCCCAATTTACAATCATCTGCAAATCTGATTAATGTATTGGTGATGTTTTTATTTATATCAGTAATAAATATATTGAAAAGAGTTGGTTTGATGACTGAACCCTGTACTACCCTGCTAGTCAAGCACCTGGGGTGGACAGTGTACCATTTAGATGGGCAGACTGTGTGCGGTCTTCCAACCAATTGTTAATCCATTTGGTTGTACTGTTATCTAATCCCAGATTTATTCGCTTTTCATCACTCATATTGTGGGACATTATCAAAGGCCTTTGCCATGTCCAGCATGATCACATCAGCAGGTTTGTTGTCATCCTTACTTTCACTGACTCTGTTGTAGAAAGAAATCAGATTTGTGGTACAGGAATAACCCATTTTAATCCCATGTTGATTATAATCTGTCAAATGTTTTGATTGGATTTCTGTATCGATTCTGTCTTTGATTAATCTTTCCATGAGTATGCAACATAAACAGGTCAGACTTATGGGTCTATAGTTGTTTACTTGTGCCTTGTTACCCTTTTTAAAATGGGTGTGACTATAGAAGTCTTCCAATCTTTGGGTAGCTCCTGTTTTCATACATTTATTGAATAGGATGGACAAGGGTAGTGAAATGATTGTGGTCTCTTTCAGAAATCTGGCTGAGATGTTGTCAGGGCCTTGTGATGTGATGGATTTTAAGTTATAAATTGCAAACTCAATTTATTGCCTCGAAAACATGTGCTGCTACTACCTTGACAATTTTCCCACTGTTTATACCATTTTGCTTAATGCCATGCAATGGTAGCAGGTCAATGACTGCTTCCAGGAAAGAGTCCTCTTTCTACAGAAACAGTTTAGCTATTTCACCCTTGGGTGGATTCCAAGGTCCTGACCTCCAAAAATAATACTAACAATATTTGTATCAGGTAGCATGAACCAGATGTGGTCTTTTCTTGTTACGTTCTCACTAAACACAAATCAGCCAGGGCATGGTATTTTCTTGTGATACACTTTTGTTTGTTAAAAACAGAAAGTTTATTTAATTTTTCTTGTCTTTGATTCTGAGGGTCCTAGTTAGACTCAGACTAGATTCAGTCACATTTCTCCTGGTAGCCCTTCAGTGGTCCAAACAGATCTGATAATTGTCTCTGGAAATGACCAGCATAAGGCACCATTTCTTCTGCAATCCATACAGGAAATCTGGCCTTGCACATGTGCTAGTGATGGCACCCAGACCTGCTGTCCTTCCAGTGGGATTCAGTTGTCCTCTGGGAGCCTGGCAAACCCTTTACATAATACACCTCTTCTATGCAATTCAGTTGTTGTGGTTTTGGGCAATAATATCTAATTTATAATATACAGTATAAAATATATAGTTGTATCAACTAACATGTTTGGATCTTTGTTACTATTTAACCCATACCCTGAACCTAGCTCAACATATCCTGGGTGATCACTGTTTTCTGTCCAAGGCAGGTCTTCACCATTCCTTGGTAACAAATTCACCTCAGAAGGTTTTACCTATGTCATGGCTGGATGTGGGATGTAGTCTTCCAACAATATATGTTGTCATCAATAGGTATGTTTGTACTGATATGGGGGTTATCTCTGGCAATTGAGCCCTAGTCTGGGATCATGATTAACCAACCACTTTTGGTGGTATCAAATTCTTGTTGTGGTAATCCTTGTTCATGATGGTTTAGCATGAGGGGTATCGGAGCTACAGGTTTTTGGTGGGGAGACCTCTATTTCTGTGCTGCATTGAGGTCTTTGGTAAGTTCTCTTAGCTGTTTTTAAAATTGACATAGACACATTCGGTCTGCCAGTCCCAATGCCTCTGAATGAATAGTTTTCCCTACAGTCTCCTTTCTGCTGCCAGCAAGTTGGCAGGATTTTTCTGCACTGTCCCAGGATATACTGCCAGGGATGTGTCACTTCAGTGGTTAATCTCAGTCTTCTTTCTGTAAAACTGCTTCCTGGAACCGGGCAATATTTTCTCTTTAGAAAATGGCAAAGTAAATCCTGGCATTCTGATTGGCTAGGACACTAACATTAGCAGGCAGATTTTTTTTTTTGATAGAGCCCTGCTAAAAACTAGTGCCAACTGAATGCCCCAAAGGCAGAAGTGGTATCTTTGTGCCACATTAAAACTGAAAACAAACTAGCCACCATGTTTTTACTGCTCGCTTAGTGGAACAAATTACCCAAGCAGTCCCCTCCCCGAGCTAGAGAAGCCACCTCCTTACACCCAGATTCCCAAACATGAATTTTGAACATAAATAAGGTCCTAAAATAAAATGAAATGTTTGAAGCCACTGCAGAATTGTAAAACCAGACAGAAGTTCTCCTGCTCCACTCCCTGAAAAGCCTGCTTTGTAGTTGTTCCTGCAAACCGCAAGGAGTCTGCATGTCTGGGGAGGAAGTAAAGAATGTTCACATTTGCTCCTTAGTCCCATTGTCCTGAGCTCATAAATATTACAATAAGCACCCTGATAACCCTCACCCTGTTGGGAACATTTTCTTACCTCCTACATCCTCTCCTAAGACTCCAAGTGTTCCTCTTCATTATTTTTCTTTTCTTCATTTTTAAACACCAGACCCAACTCCGCTACTGCAAACACTCTCAATGCCCAATTCAGTGACTGTTAACACAGGAACTGCTACAGACATTGCAAGTCCCTAAACTACAATCCCTGGTGTTAGTTCCTACTACAGCATCGGCCCCTCCCTATCTACTATATTGGACTACATAGCCCATGAAACTATGAGTCACTTACACAGCACAATAAAAACAGGATCTCCTAATAGAAGAACCTCTACTGGGAATTATACAACACTAGAGGGACTACTTTACAGTAAAAACATTTTTATTCTTTTTAACACTAATTAGACTTCTTAATATTTTATTTTATTTTATGAAATATGTTACTTATGGGCTATTTTCTAAGTGCAATAATACCCTGCAGGTGGTGGTATTGGAAATAGCAGACCTTCCAGGAGCTATAAGGACCTCAACCTGCAATGTTGGGCCTTATTACACCCTGGGCAGTCTGGTATTTCCCAGTACAGCCCACCCTGTTGGGTATTATTGTTTACATTCTCTATAGACTGGTCTGCCTCTGCAGCAAGGGCTAGTTATGGCCTTGCCTTTCAGTGATATCTACTATCCTAGTACAGTATATGGTTCTTTCATTTCCCCAAAACCTGAAACAAATTGAAACTATCAGCATGTAGCTATAGAAGCATGTAGCTGTGTCAGCCAGATAGAAGTTGGTGATTAGATTGACTCAAATGCATTTTGCTGCAGATAGAATTTATTAAATACATGTTAGTAGCACCCAAACAGAATCAGAGCATGGTGCGCATTGCCATCCTCCAATTTTTGATTAGGTGTTAGTAGTATGTTTATTTAATCATTCTATCTGCAGTACTTTTTTGCCTTTTGAGTCAGTCTGGTCACCAGATACAGTATATACTGATTAAGCTGCATGGTGATATACAGTATTTTATACTATGTCTGTTTGTTTTGGTGCCTCACTCCTTATGATTTTTGGCTTCAGCTTTCACCTGTGATAACAGTCAACCCTTTATCATGAACATGAGTCCTCTTTTTAATCTTCTTTGATTTTACAGCCTCCCATACTAGAAGTTTGTACTGCCTTGTGAATCATTTAGTGTAGTATGGTTCTACTGGAGGAGATGCCTCAGAAATACTGTAGGTGCATTATTTACCAGCAAAAGCAGATGTTTGAGATGATCTCCTCCAAAGAGCCGTGCTTTTTTCACACGCTATCTCCAGCTTGGAGGATTTTTTCACAACATGGTCTAGCCCATGTGGTAGTCTTGGTTATGTCTGTGTATCTCTTCCTCCTGTCTCATGTGTTTGATTGGCATGGGTCAGTTTCCTGATTCCTGATGGCCATGCCTGGTTTGGACCACCACTTCCTGCTGATACAGCTGTTGCTTCTGGGACCATGCTCTTGATCTGGTTCATCCTTCTTCTGGTGGAGATAAGCAGGTCCCCTTCACTGTCTAGTGACATTCTGGTGAGTCCAGTGTATTGCTATTTTTTTTTATTTTAGTCTTTGGTAACTGGGTAAGGCCCACTAGGCACAAGTGCCTATTTTCAGGGCGACCTAGGAGCACTGGGTGGTTAAGTGATTTGCTCAGAGTCACACAGTATGAAAGTGGAGGTTGTGAGAATCAAACTCAGGTCTGGTTTGCCGGATGTACCAAGCTCATTCACTTCTCATTCTTCTAACTTCTAGGCTACACTGCCAGCTATAGTTAGACTATAATGAACTGACTATGATGAAGACCAGCCCATCTTATATAGATGGAACCACAAGGTCCAACCAGTATAAGGTGGGTGGTGCAAGCTATAGAAAGATCATTCAAACCGTGGGAAACATTTCTCCAAATATTCTCCAAGGCTCCAAAGAATTTCCCTTAATATTTTCTCCTACTTTGTGCACTTTAACCCTAATAATGCATTAACATAGTTTTGTAATGAGTCTCAGCCATCAAGTTTTACAATCAGATTATTCATTATGCAAAGACATCAGCATTCATTCTTTGCACTTATGATACTTACACAGAAAAGGTTAGATGTATGTGCACCAGGGAAGTTTTCATTCTTACAGGTACATGGAGGAAATGATTTTTTCGTGGGTGCTCAGGTAGAGAGGATGTGGGGGACAGAGGGAGGTTGATTGGGGACTGCTATTCATGATTGAGCTCAGGGTGGGTGGGGAGGCAGAAGGGAGTTGTTTTGGCATGCAGATGAAAGAAGAAACTCTCACTGTCTACTATATTCTAAAATCACATACTTGATGGTGAACTTCACCAGGAGAGGGAGTTTGTTTTTCAGTGCACAGGGTGGCAGACTGGCAGTAACTAACATTAAAGGGTCTGTGTGGTGGGAGAGGGTGATTGATGATGCTACAGTGGGCTTGGTGCTTGCAAATTTTGAAAAAAATTTTTTTACAAGCAAATGTGCTGGTGAACTTGATGTAGCCATTAGGAACTTCACAAAGCTTCACAAAGCACAAAGTCACCTGACTTCACACCAACTTTGCTATCAAAGTTTAAGTTCACTGTACCTCTAGTGCTAAGTTACTGGTTCTTGTACTTCTGCTGGTACTAGCACAGAATTGTAGCACAGTGTGACCCTTTACATGAGTGACCACACAATAAATTTATTGCAGTAGATGATAGTAATAGAATATACATTTTAAAAAAATGTATTTTTATGACTAGAAAGCTTAATTTCTGAATTACACATGACGAGTTGTTTACAGGATAATAAATAACACTATGTATAGTTTCCTCATGGCACACAAGCAATTGTGTATGCCCATGCTGCATACACATCTGTGGTAGCACTGGCAGCTGCCGTCATGCAGTTCTTAATAAAAACATGATGAGCTGTTAGGATGATCAGGTACCCATAATGTTTGAAGATGTTGCATTTTATTACCTAAAGGAGAGTGGAGTATTTTAACAAAATTTGAAAAGTGGATGGATACCAACCTTTTGTACCATATATCTGCTGTGTGAAGCCAGGAAGAAAGTGGTGTCACCATGACTCATGATGAGGAAAATGTGATTCACAATGGAGGAGGAGAAAGGGAGTGATCTGAATTATGATAATGATGATGATGTTGATGAAGATGTGTTGTTTTCTGAAGTGAGAGTTGTATGGGTTTTAGTTTAATGTAATTATATTAATTATTATTTGAAATCTGGTTATAGTTGAATATAAAAATATAATTTCAGGGGTTTGTGGTGTCATCTATAAAATAGCCCCACACTGCAGAGGATAAATTTGTTGTTCTAGGTACAGTGGGCTGGTGGTGGTGGTAGATGCTGGAAGTACTTCCAGTGAGGAATAGAGTGCTTGAGTGATGACTGCAAAACAATTTAAGTTTTCAGTCACTGTGGAGGAAATACCTTCAGATGGCACTGGGCAGAATAGCAGATAGGATATATGACCAGAAAACTTAATCTAATATAATAAGGTATAAAATGATATAATGTTATTTAATATGTTATTATTTTGTATTTATTATTACTATTTATTATTTTTATTAATGTGCCAAGAAAACATGACCATGGAACTGAACTCATGATTTGTGATTGCCACTTGTCTTCTTTCCCTCATAATGTTTTCAGAAGCTGTTAGCGATAGTGAGGGTGAGAGGATGAGAGTCTGAGGAATTGGGCAGTGAATGCAAGATAATTTTGTGGGGAAAACTAGAATTTGCATTTCTGGATAGATCACTTCTATCCAGAATAGGGAACTGGAACCACACAAAGAAGGAATAAGAAACTGATGTGTTTCTGGATTGCTCAGGATGACATCATTACCAGATGCACTGGATGGTCTGCAAGAAAACTGCTTGCACTGCAGTGGGAGTGGAATCAGTGGATATGTGGGGTCAAATAAACTGCAGCTTCTTTTGCTGAACTATTGTATGTCCAGTATCCATTGTCTTTGTAGCCCTGTGACTATGATTCCCAGTCCCTGTTCCCCAATGACCAGTTCCTATCTCATTCAATGCTTGCAGAACTTGTACTTGATGAACAGGCACTGTGGAACATTTAGCTGCTTCTTTTGCAGAATGATCTTTGGGATACTGGGGCGTATAAGGAGGGGTATCACCAGCAGAAAGAGGAAGGTGGTCTTTCCTCTGTATAGATCTCCGTAAGACCCAACTTAGTGTGCTGTGTTCAGTTCTGGAGACCACATCTCTGGAATGACATAGACAGAGTGGAGACTGTCCAGAGGAGGGCAATGAAAATGGTGCAGGGTCTGCTTCAAAAGCACTATGAGAAAAGACTAAAGGACCGTAATATGTACACCCTGGAAGAGATGAGGGAGAGGGATATGATAGAGACCTTTAAATACCTCACATGGGTAAATAAGGTACAGCAGGTAAGTATTTTTCAAAGAGAGGTGCTCAAGAACAAGGGGACATGCTATGAAGCTGGAGGGGAGATTAAGGAGAGATGTTAGGAAGTACTGTACTTCTTACAGAAAGAGTGGAGGACTCTGGAACAATCTTCCAGTGGAGGTGGTGGAGGTGAAGACAGTGGCAGGGTTCAAGAATGCATGGGATAGGCACAAGGGAATCATAGGTGAAGGGGAGAAAGAGCAAAAGATCAAGTATGGTCTGCGGTAACAATGTAGGTAGGGAAAAAGGGCAGACTGGGAGGGCTAAGTGCTCCTTATCTACCATCAAATTCTATGTTCCTATGATTCTGTGTTTCTCACCCAGCATCCCTTTCTCTTACTGCTCTTCTCTTCTTGTTTTTATGTACATTTACAACACACATGACAACATGCAGTCCACCCAGATGCTAACAGAGGACTCACAATAGTCATTGATGATTCTTAGATACCCATGAGACATGCACACCCAACATATGGACAAGTTGCAGTGCTGCACAACTTGCAAGTTTATAGAGAACAGCAACATCACAACACAACAAAACAAGTCAACCCTCTGCACCAGCACACTGACAGACCTCAGAAACCCCTCGGGAGAACTTGTGACCTTGTGTATCACATAGCAATCTGCTTTACTTTTCACTCACTGAGTGGCTGGCAGACTCACCCACAGTGGCAAAAACAAAGATGGATTTATGTGCCCTGCTTTATCAGTAAAACAATATTGTCAAATAAATCTTCTCCAGCCCTTTCCAAGTCTAAAAATTCAATATGCCATGTGCCGCTTAGGGAAACATTTAAAATAATAAAGATGGGGTTCTGTGTTGTGCTGCACTGCCACCCACCAGCACTCCATAAAGAAAAACAAACTGTCATATCTTTGAAAAATTCTCCTGTTCCTTTCCAGTCTATCTTGCTCCACTTCTGCTTCAGGGCTTGCAGATGCCAGTACTGGGTCATATTGTGTACTCTCTCTTCTCTTCTGCACAATTTCACTAGCATGCCTGCTTAAAACAACAAGTAAATACACTGAGAATTATCTAACTGGACTCATAGTATCATAATAATATGTCAGCAGAAAAAGACCATCCTGGTCCATCTAGTCTGCCCATTTCCCACCCGCAGCTGCTTGACTCCAATTTCCAGGGATATTTTCCTCTGCCCACCAGTCTACCCTTGTGTCTGTCCCACCTCTTGAATTCCACCACTGTTTCTACACACACCACCTGATTAGGTAATCTGTTCCAGGGTTCCACCACCCTCTCAGTGAAATAACATCTCCTTACATTGCTCTTAAACTTTTCTCCTTCCAGTCTTAAATTATGATGCCCTGTTTTAACTCTTACTTTCCTTGTAAATAATCTACCTTCATTCAATTTATTTATTCCTTCACATACTTACAAGTTTCTATCATGTCACCTCTTTCTCATCTAACCTCCAGCGGGTAGTTTTAATTCTCTCCATCCAGTCTCATATGGTTTCTCTTGCATACCTTAAACTGCCTCACTCCTACCCATCATTGATTATGGGCTTGTCTTCTATGGGGCTGCTGTTGATACCACCTAAAATGGTCAAGACAGCCCTTAACAAATGTTGTAGACTTTTCACTGGTGCAGGAAGCATCACATACCTGTGATCTCTACAAACTACCCAACTGGCTCAGTCTAAATAGTAGACTTGCCTACCAGGCCTGCCTACTGGCTAACAAAATTTGTCTTAACCTCACACCCCCTGCAACTCATGCATTAATGTTGCCCACAGTCACTGCACATTTACATGCAGTTCCCTCAAACCAACGTTTATCGTTCCATTCTGCCGTACCAACCAGGCTCAACGTGCTTTCCACACCAGGCCCTCCTGCTGCTAAACAACCTTCCCTGAAATTGCGGCTGAAAACAAGCTTGGCCCATTCAACGTAAACTCTGCCAGTGCCTCACTGACCTCAGCAGCTGTGACTGCTCTACCTAGTCTTGTGGCTTTGTTTCACCTCTCCTCCTCTTCTCTCCTTCCTTGCTACCTCCCCACTTCTCTCTGCCCTCCATCCCCTGCTACTCCCCATCTCTCTCCCACCCTCCAACTACCATTCTACCCCTCTCACCTCCCACCTACCATTCCACCCTCCCCACCTCTCCTCCTGTCTCTCTACCTATCACCCTATCTCTTGTTGTGCCACCCCAGACTACCTAGCACTTATCTTTCTTTTCTTGCACTTATGACAGTGTCAAACTTGACTGCCTACCCCCTTTTCCCCACCCTCTTCCCTTCTTATCCCCCACCCTGTCTCCACTTATGTCACCCCTAGGATGGTTTTCATTTGTATCTGTGTCTTGCTATATATACACCCTTATTGTTAATTGTGCATTGTTATTTGCCACTGACTGTTTGCTACTATGTTAGTCTGTACACATACTGTCTTTTGCTACTACGTTAACCTCCTGACCTGTATTGTATTTACCTCTGCTTGCTTCTATGTTAACCACATGACCTTGTATTGTTTCTACCACTGTTTTGCTTACACCCATTGCTGACACGGAACCTTTGTAAAAGAACCCTTGGTTCAAAGGTATTTATTATCCTAGTAATAAATAAATAAAATAAAATAAATAAAACCTTGCACTATCTTTGTTGCTCTCTCTGAACCCTCTCCAACCCATCTATATCTTTTTCTTAAATGAGGCCTCCAGAACTGTACCTCCATACTCTAGGTTTGGTCTGACCATGGTCTCATATAAAGGCATCAACACCTCCTCTTCCTACTTGTTATACCACTTCCTATGCAAGCAACCATTCTATTAGCTTTACCTACTTCTTACTACATTGATCTCCTGCATTAAGATTGTTTGAGATTATAATCCCAGGTTCCTTTCCTGTTCTGTTTGCTTTATCAGTTCTCCCCACTGAGTACTCAGCCAGTGGATTTTACGGAATGATAATGGATGATTTTGTTCTGGTCACAAGTCACTTTTTTTACATAAAGGAGTCCTTTCTGCCATGACAGGCAGATATAAAGACAGTGAGAGCAAAGGATGGAGGCAGGGAGACAGAGAGAGAAAAGAGGAAAGAGAGACAGAGTGAGAGATAAATATGGCACTTAGCTGGGGGCAGAACATGGAGTTATCAATTTCCAGCATTGCTGATTGGCTGCAGCAGATCACACTTGCCAACAACTTGAACATGCTCACTGTGTGCTCCTGTAAAAGTTCTGTGTCATGATGTTGAAATGCCAAAATGCCCAATGAACATGGAATTCCTTCAGATCTTTTTCACCGTGTTCAAAATGCCAGATTTCAGCACATTTACCAAATGCAAATTCAGCATGAGGTCATCTTTACTAGGCAGGCAAGGCAAGGCAAGGCAAATTTCATTTTAAGGGTGCCCAATCCCTGAAGATCTGGGTGCCTAACAAATTGTA
Source organism: Neoceratodus forsteri (assembly GCA_016271365.2). Taxonomy (NCBI): domain Eukaryota; kingdom Metazoa; phylum Chordata; order Ceratodontiformes; family Ceratodontidae; genus Neoceratodus; species Neoceratodus forsteri. The sequence goes on along the minus strand of CM057456.1, from coordinate 1,630,735,500 downwards.
ACAAGATAAATTGCAATTACAGTACAGAAATGACAGGAATAAATAAAATCAAAACACAGCTATTAAAATTAACTATAATAATAAAACAGATTAGGTACATCTTATTCTGTGAATGCCAGGCTGAAAGGTGGGCCTTTAGCCTCTGCTTAAAAGCACCACTCAAGGGAGCTCTCTCAGACTGCAGACGGTAGCGCATTCCACAGGGTCAGCCCAGAGACCCTGAAAGCTCGATCACCAGAAGTCTTGAGCCAAACTCTGGGAATGTCCAGGAGGCCCCTAAGAGGGGTGGAGTGAGTGAGCAGAGGTTGCAGTTGTCAGAAGCACCAACAGGTAGCCAGGACCCAGTCTGTATAGGGCCTTATAGGTGAGTAAGTCCACATTGAAAAGGACCCTCCACCTGACCGGCAGCCAGTGCAGAGCACGAGGACCGGGGTCACATGACAGGACCTAGACAGGCCTGTCAGCAACCAGGCTGCCATGTTCTGCACCAGCTGCAACATGCAGAGGGTCCCTCCTGTGACCCTGAAGTAAAGAGCATTACAGTAGTCAAGCCTGAAGGTGCAACAAAGGCATGCACCAGGACTGAAGATCCTCAGCAGAACAAGGGGCTTGATTCTGGCGATGTTCCGCAAGAGGTAAAAACACTCTTAACCACAGGCAGGTTGGAGACTGGATGGTAATTTTCCAGGACATCTGGGTCAAGGGAAGGTTTCTTGAAGAGAGATCTCACCAGCGCTTCTTTCAAAGCCACTGGGAATACCCCTCCACCATCGAGCACCTGGCAATCCTGGCAAACACCGAGCCAACAGCCTCTATGCATCCCATTAAGAAACACATCAGGGCTGGGTCCAGTTCACAAAGTATGTGCTTTACCTCTAAGTGGTGTGCTGAACCTGTGGGGGTGAAATTGAGCCATTCTGAATACATACAGCTCGGTTTCCATAAAACCGAAACCAAACCCTGCCGGGCTGGGCCTGATCAGCTCAAAACCCCGCGCTTTTTTATTAGTTATTTTCAGCTCCTGACTGTCATATGACAGAAGAGAGCTGGTGAGTCAGTGGTTCAGATGCTCCAGTTTGCAATTGTGCAAACCAGAGTATAGCTGGATTGCAGCCTCCTCTGTGCCATTTGAGTTGAGTCACCGAGGAGAGAAGAGCTCTGGAGTGATCAGCGAGCAAGCCGGGAGGCAGGAAGGGAAGAGGTTCCATGAAGTGTGGACCAATACTTAAGTTCTGCCATAGGCACTAACAAAAACTAAAGGAAAAAAATAGAACATAAAAAAAAAAAAAAAACTGAGAATGTCAGGTGGGGATTCAGGAGGACATTGGCTAGGGACTGGGGAGTGGGGGAGTGAGCAGCTTAGTGGTAAGGAAAACAATGGGTCTCTACTAAGCAGTTACTTCCTCTACCCACACCCACCAATGAAAATAACAGAAAAACTAAAAGAAAATAAAAACTGAGAGTGTTGGGAATCGGGAGGGACATGGGCCAGGGACTGATCGTTTAGGAGGCAGGGATGCCTCATGCCTGATGAGAGAAGCTGGCTGCCAAAAAGGGCAAGGCACTAGTGGAGGGAGACTGTGTATGTGTAGGGGAAGCAATGGAGACTGCATTATTGGCTAGCCCCAAAGCACAGCAGTGGCACAGTGCAACACCAGACAGAAACAGAAAAGCACAAGTTCTGCAGTGCAAGAAGGTCAAGTCAAGTTCCACTGCACTGGCACTTAGTTGTCTTGGCAGTTGAAGCTGGCTGCCTGGCAGTATAGGCTAGAGTTTGAGTAATGTGCTGTGAATGACCTTGGTGGTACATCCAGCAGACAGACCTGAGTTTGATATTGATTCCCACAATCTCCACTTGCATACTGTGTGACTCTAAGCAATTCACTTAACCTCCCAGTGCTCCCGGTCACCCCTGAAAACAGACACCTGTGCCTAGTGGGCCTTATCTGAAAATAAGCTGAGAGTAGAGCAGGAATGAGCTCATTCAGCAGGATACAGATTTGGTATACTGTGAGATGCTAAGGAAGTAACTTGTGTAACTAACCCAAAGCACTGTCAGAGCAGTGTCACTAGGCATTTCACACACAAGCAGGAGTCAGACAGGATTATATTTTTTCTTGTGTAGTCATGTCAAATAAAGGCTTGTGTCACGTGTGAAATGTTTTGGAGCAAGGCAGTCCGCAGTTGAGCAGCCTCTGCACAGTATCACCAGACATTTTCCACACAAGCATGAGTCAGGACATGGACAGGAGGAGAATATTTTTTGTGTAGTCCTGCCAAATAAAGGCTTGCATCGCATGTGAAACATTTTGGGGGCAGTACGGCAGTTGAGTAGCCTCTTTCTGTAGTGTCAATAGCCATTTACAACACAAGCAGGAGTCAGGACTGGGACAGGAGGACCATACATTTGTCTGTGTGGTCCTGTCAAAAAAAACACTTAAGGCCATGTGTGAAACATTTGAGGGAGGAGGCAGCCAAGCTGTTGAATAGCCTCTGTCTGCTGCAGTGTTACCAGCCATTCCTCCACACATGCAGAAGTTAGTACTGGGACAGAAAGACCATATTTTGTTTTGTGTAGTCCTGTCAAATAAAGGCCAGCATCATGTGTGAAAGGTTTTGGATGGAGTGGGGAACCAGCAGTTGAGTGGCCTCCATCTTTACTGTGTCACTAGTCATTTCCTACACAAGCAGGAGTTGATGAGGGACAGGAGGACCATAACTGTTTTGTGTAGTTCTGTCAAATAAAGACTTGCATCACATGTGAAACATTTTGAGGGAGGAGGCAGACCGGGCAGCTGAGTAGCTCTGTCTGCACAGTGTCACCAGCCATTTCCCATAGAAGAAGGAGTCAGGACAGGGACAGGAGGACCATATTTATTTTTGTGTAGTCCAGTCAAATAAAGACTGGTGTCACATGTGAAACATGTTGGAGTGAGGGACAGCGCAGTAGTTGAGTAGCCTCTGTCAGCACAGTGTCACCAGCCATTTTCCAAACAAGCAGGAATCTGGACAGGGACAGGAGGACCATATATTTTTGTGTAGTCCTGTCAAATAAAGGCTTGCATCATGTGTAAGGGAGGAACATCCCAGCAGATGAGTAGCCTCTGCCTATACAGTGTCACCAGCCATTTCCCACACAAGCAGGACACAGAACAGGAGAGGGGACCATAGTTTTTTGTTTTTTTAATAAAATCATGTCAAATAAAGGCTTGCATCATGTGTGAAATGTTTTGAAGGTAGGGCAGCCCGCAGTTGAGTAGCCTCTGTCTGCACAGTGTCACCAGCCATTTCCCACGTAAGCAGCAGTTGGGACAGGGATAAGAGCACTATATTTCTTTTGTGTAGTTCTGTCAAATAAACCCTTACAGAAATAAAGTTGCTGTGTACATACATAATGCATGCCACCTGCTTAATTGTGCATGTTTGCATGTGGTTCGTGTATACAAAAGTGAACCTAAACGAACCAGGTCTAAAAATCAAATAAGGTGCACATGCTGCAAGCTTGACATGTGCTGCAGGCAAGCTGGTGCAAACATCTTATAAAAATCACATGAGGTTTGCATGTTGCACACTTGACATGAGTGAAGCAGTTGCTTGTGAACATCCTTAAAAATCACATCAGGTTCACATGTTGCATGCTTGCATGTGTGCAGCAACTAGTTGGTGCAAATTCATCTAAAAAAACACATCAGTTTCTATTTCTCATACTACTGCTAGCATTTAGAGCCATTAAGATACATTTTCATTGATTTCCCATTAAAATTAGATAATCTTATTAATTCTGATCCTTTGCAAGTTGTTTAATGGCTTTTGATTTTGTCATTAAATTGCCATTAATTTGTAAAGTATTGTTTGCTTACTGAATGAAATGCCTAAGAAATAGTCAGCCAACATCCCCATTTCAGATGTACAAGAGGGGCCTCTGTATTCTGAAGCCTGACCTTTTGTTTTGGACCATGCAAACCCTTTATGCATATTTAGTGTTACAAATGTGTTTCTCCATGACTGTTTCAGCTCACTTACTTTCACTTCATCATTCTGTATGGAGCGATACACTATGCCCATGCTAAGCATTCTTTGTTCTGAGTAGGGTCTTGGAAGCATGCAGCATACCTCATATTTTGTCACTGAAATGAGGGACATGGACACTCAAAATGAGGGACAATGAGGACACTAACCCTCACAATGATCAGGACACATCTTGAAACATGGAGATACAGTACCTTAGAACACAGGGGAAACCATTGTAGTTACTTGTACCGATAGTAGCACCTGAGAATGAATTTCTACCATAAAGCAGGGTGCCATTTAGGTAGGGCAGAGGGAAGCAGTTGTCCACCCCACCACATCTGTGCCTAGGTTGTTCTTATGGTGTGCATAAGACATTAATTGTGGATTTAATCTTTGCACAGTAAGTGACCCCTGGCCTGTGTACGCCATGCTGCAGGTGCACTCTGACTTGACTGTGTGTGTATTGTGTTGTCCACTCTTTCCATATAATTAACAACAACACCATCATATGTGACTTGGAGGAGCTACAGCCAAGCAGGAGCACATGAGTCATGTGAGTGTGACACTGTCTTTCCCACCACAGAGTAGACATGCAGCATATTTCAGCTTGGAGGAGTCAGTGAGCACTGAACTCTCAATAGCAGTGTTGTAGTGGCATATTTTAGTTGGTCTACTTAGTGAGTCTCCATCTCCCCTGGTGGCTGAAGGGACAGAGGGTGAGCTAGATGTTAACTCTAGAATAGGCTACCTACTTACTCTACTTGGCTTGCCTCACAAAAAAAAAAAAACAGCACAGGCTCCCCACAGCAGCAAGCTAGGCATAGCAGCAGTGGTGGTGTTACCAGTGTGGAAGACTCATAGGCCTGAACAGCAAGTGCAGCAGCAGCTAGCAAAAGCAAACAACACAGGTTGAGTGGGTTTGATTGGTGACATGACTTGGTCGCAGAGACTATGCTGTGGACCTGGGATGGACAGTTCTAGCATCCTGGCAGAAGGATGGAGGAGGAGCGGACTGAAAACAGGGCTGATGGCACACTGGGCTAGGCCACAGGTTCGGGCAAGATGGCCAGGTAAGTAAAAGTAAATAATTTTGTTTTACAGGGGATTGGGGAAAGAAGAAGGACTGAAACATTGATGTGTTTTCACATTTTGTGCCACTGGGTAGCTTCTACACCCATATGGGATAGGTATTGAATAGAATGGAGTCAGGGAGAGAAATCAGGACAAAGTTTTTGGGGTGGTTCAGAACTTCAGGCAGGAAAAATGTATTAGTAACTGGGTGGTTTAGGCCCAAATCTGATGCACTGCTCCAGGGTATAGACAGATGAATTTTATACATTTGAATTTTTCCTGATTTATGTACTACTTTTCAGTCACAATAAATATTTTACAGACATTCCATCCATTCTAGAGCTTGCCTCCTTGGGCTAACTAGCACCTGGCCTCCACTGGTTGTTGGCTCCTCTCTGCTGAAATCTGAAATGGCACCCTGCCATAAAGTCTAAATTTACAGGACAGCCCTGTGTGAGCAGCATGTTTTTCCATGAGGGATGGATGAAGAGCAGAGAAGTTTCAGGGGTTAAATGAAGGCTTTGCCTTGCATTCAAGGGAGAGTTGAGTGGTATGGTATGCACAGACTGTTGGAGACCCACTATAGTCAGGAATATGCCCCCCATGTAGCTGACCTCCATCTCCTACACTCAGGGACATTACGACATAGTGCAATAGAGACTCCAGGGCAATGCACCATTGAAATGAATGGGGAGTATTTTTGTATTACTATTTTATACATTAATGATGCAGAGTTGAGATTAATGAAGGCTACCACTGACTAACAAGGGCTTCTTAGTAGAACAGTGGCATTCATTATTTTCCAAAATAGTAGCCTGGGTAAAACACTGGCTAGACAACAGGACACAGAAGGTAATAGTAAATGGAGTCCACAGTGAAGAAAGAGGGGTTACTAGAGGGTACTGCAGGTTCAGTACTGGGCTGGTCCTTTTAATGTCTTTATAAGTGACATTGCAGAGGGACTGGAAGGAAAAGTATGTCTCTTTGCAGATGACACAAGATCTGCAACAGGGTTGATATGCAAGGTGGGGTGGAAAGGATAAAAAGGACTTGGCAAGGTTGGAGGAATGGTCAAAATGGCAGCTTATATTCAATGCAAAGAAGTGCAAAGTAATGCACCTGGAAAACAAAACCCAGGGAAGGGAAAAGTACACAATGAGGGGTGAGATACTGATAACAAACCAAAAATGGAAAGGGACCTGGGGGTAGTCATATCAGATGAGCTAAAGGTGGGTCAGCAAGAGAAGGCAGTAAGGAGGGTTGGGGGATACTGGATGCATAGGGAGAGCATCACCAGTAGAAAACAGGAAGTTGTTGGTCCTCTGTACAGACAGTTAGTAAGACCACATCTGGAGTACTGTGTAGAGTTCTGAGACCCCATCTCAAAAGACATAGACAGGGTGGAGGCTGTCCAGAGGAGGGCAACCAAATGGTGCAGGGTCTTCACCAGAAGACATATGAAAAAGACTAAAGGAGCTTAAGATGTATAGCCTCAAGGAAAGGGGGGCACGATAGAAATTTTCAAATACCTCAAGGGAATCAACAAACTCCAAGAGGGTAGCATCTTTCAGAAAAAAGATGTGCAAGAACATGGGGCACAATTTGAAGATAGAGGAGGGAGGGATGGCTCAGAGGTACTGTGAGGAAGTATTTCTTCCCAGAGAGGGTTGTAGATGCATGGGACAGCCTTCCTGAGGTGGTCATAAAGTCAAAAGCTGTGGGGAATTCAGGAATGCATGGGACAGACATAAGGCACTCCAGTGGGGGTACGAGGAAGTAGGCTGTTGGTTAACTAGGACCTGCAGCTCATCTGTTAGGTAGGGAAAAGGGCAGACTAAGTGGGCCGAGCAGTCCTTATCTGCCATCAGACTTATGTTTCTATGTTTAAAAAATAACTCCATTCATTTCAAGGGTACGCCCAATACTCTGACCCATGGACATCATCTCTAAAGACTCCTGCCTCTGGCTCCCTAGTACTCAGGTAAGAGACTCTCAACTTATATCTATACTTGGTGGGTTGTCTGTAGCATCATGGCTGCACCCACTACAGTGAGTGTGCTTGGGGTGACTGGTCATATGGGTGGGGTGTTGAGTTATTGCTACTTTTGTGTTTGCCCCTCAAAATCATTTTCATGGAAACATTCAATAGTATGGAAAGAAAATAGTAAGAGTACAGGCTGGACAGAAGTAATTAAGTAGTTCTGTGTAAGTGTGTGTATTGAGGTGGGAAGAACCACATGTGTTTCCATTGGTATGTGTAACAGTTCAGCTGTGCAGCTGAGATGATGGGGACAAAAAACTAAAAAGTATAACAGTGGCTATAAGCATGCCGCATGTGTGCAGATGTATGCAGATTTGTATTGAAGTACAAGTGAGTCATATGTGTGCAGGCAGTATAGCTTATTGGTTAAAGGCACTGAACTGCAAACCAGAAGACTTGAGACCTGAAGACCTGGGTTTGAATCTCATCAACCCCACTTGTACATGGTGTGATCCTGAACAAGTCACTTAACTTTAAGTGTGCAGTTATCAAGCTTTTGGTAACCAGGTAAGTGCGTTAGGGCAAAAGACCTGCCTATTTTCAAACATGACCCGGGAGTGTACAACAATAAAGGAGTCAATATTACAAAGGACAGGACAGGTATGTGCACAGAAACACTGGACCACCATGCAAGGCAGTCAAACAAGGGTACAGAATAATAACACCCATGTATGAGTGGGTAACAACAAACCACCCAGGTGATTATACAGAAATCAGTATGACTACTTAGCAATGTTGGACATGGATTGAGAAGAAGAAGAAACCAGAGTGGGAATTAGGGGCAATTGCAGACACCAGGAGAGGTCAAGTAAGAAAAAGTGCTTTTTGAATAAGTAGTGAGATGGGAATTCTTCATGTCGTTAGGAAGAGAGTTCCAGAATTTGGGAGCAAAGTGGAGAAAGCTTGCTCACCCATTTTAGTAGAGCAAGGAAGAACAGCAAGCAGGGAGAAGTCGAGGACCTTAGATGATCTAACTTGATAACTAGGTTTAAGCATAGCTGCAAGCAAGTCAGGACGAGCATGCAATCAGTTACAATTTAACATTTTAATCATGCTTGCAGCATGCATATCACATGGTAGTTTTATGTGCTCAGCATGAAAACATTTCATATAATTATTTCTGTTAGGGAGGCTTGTATAACATGTGAGACATTTTGGAGGAGGAGGCAGCCCTGTAGTTGAATAGCCTCTGTCTGCACAGTGACACCAGCAATTTCCCATACAAGCAGGAGTTGGGACAGGGAGAGGAGTACCATATTGTTTTGTGTAGTCCTGTCAAACAAAGGCTTGCGTTATGTGTGAAATGCGTTGGGGGCAGCTCGGCTGTTGAGTAGCCTCAGTCTGCTCAGTGTTACCTGCCATTTCCACACAAGGAGGAGTAGGGAAAGAAAGACCATATTTTTGTATAGGGAAATGTTTTGGAGGGAGGGGAAAGCTCTTGGCAGTTGCATTGTATCCTCAACTTGTAGTCTTTCTAGTTAACCAGTTCATATTCTTTGCCTTGAGACATGCACTACATATTCATAATCATTGTCACCAATTTCCCCAAGGTGACTGAGGAAGGTAGTATGGTTAGGTACTGTGTTTTTCTTGACAGTAGCTGACTTCATTAGTGATCAGCAACTGTTATTAAAATAATGATGGAAGAGAGTAGGCCTGTGAAACGAGTTTCCAAGACACAGATAGCAGTTCAGAAGGAAAAAAAAACAGTCACAAAACCAAAAGGGCTTCTTCTACTGCAATAGGTGCATCCTCTCTTTACCAATTAAAGCTTCCTCTTGTCTGAATCTTGTCTTCTGAGATCCCATCATGTTTGTCTGCTGCTGAAGGTAGTGTCCAGTTAACAAATACAGGCCAAGTAAAGTTAGAAAGAAAAGTTTGGGTGCTGAATCAGTAGCCAAGAAAAGTAGATTTGTCAAAGGTACAGTTATTAAAAATAAAGGCAATTGCAGGCACTACACATAGTGGAAAGGAAATAATAAGCACACATGCATATTTTGTGCCACTTTCTCAAGATTGTACCATTTCTTATTCCTTAGAGTCAGACCATGCGATAGCAGTGGCAGTGAGTACATTCTTGAAAGAGAGGCATTGCATGATAAGAACTCTGATGATGAGGGCTTGGAGACAGAGGAACCTGTGAGATGCCAGAACAAAATACCAGGGAATGGTAATCAGAGGAGAGGTTATTAGGAGCCAATGAAACTTAAAAGAAAGTTATGCTTGGCTTGCCTTGTCTCCTCTGCTGAGGTCAAGCCTCACATAATCATCCAGTGAGGACACTGAGGAAAATAATCAAAATATAGAAATTAACATAGATACACCTGATGATGATTCAGAAGTTGCAATGCCAGTGACAAAACTGAAAATACATCCTCTTCCATTTGGAGTTTTGTTTCACCTAGACCCAAAGCACAGTATGTATGTAATATGCTGCTTATGTAAGGCATCTTTCAGAAGAGGAAGAAAGGCAAGTAATCTAAGACACTTACAGCGGATGCATCCACTTCAGTGGCCATGAATAAGTCACAAGGTGACATAGCAGAGGATGTACAGGTTTACACTGATACTCACTGGTGGTATAGCTAAACCTTTCCATATACAATATGAACATATGAACTTGCCAGCAGATAAAGGCCTTTCAGTCTATCAATTCTGCTTGATTGTGCAGCTAGCAGCCCTTATATTGCAGCTGCCCTCCTTCCCTCCCCCTTCCAATGACCCTCCCTACCCTGTCCCATCCCCCTTTTGAAGCAGCTCACTGTATTACAAGTTACCACTTCCTCTGATAATGAGCTTCACCCTGACACCGTCCTCTCTGCAGAAAAGTGTTTCCTCATTTCCTCCTGAACTCCCTCCCCAATCTCAGCTTGTGCCTCTAGTGTCCCTCCCTCTCCTTAACTGGAAAAGCCCTCTGTGTCCATCTTATTTATTCCCTTCATTTACTTAAAGGTTGCAATCATGTCCCCTTTCCTACTCTCCTTCAGGGGTACATGTTTAGCTCCCTCAGCCTACTCTCATAGGGCAAGTCCGCTAGCCCTGGATCATTTTGTTGCCCTGTACTGCAATGCCTCCAGTAACCTAATATCCTTCTTCAGTTCAGGTATGGCCACCAGAACTGCACGCAGACTCCAGATGTGGCCTAATCAGTGACCTATACAGTGGCAGGATCACCTCCCACTCCTTGAAAATATTCCTCTGGCAGTACCATATAACATCCTGTTAGCCTTTGCAGCCACCTTTCTACACTGTGCCAAATTGTTCATTGCTCCCATATGATCACCCCAGATTATTCTCCTCCTCTGTCTTGGCTTAGCTGAACCCCCAGCTGGTAGTTCCTTCTTGGGTTTTTGCTCCAAAATATAATGTTTTGCATTTCTTGGCATTGGACCCCAGCTGCCAAGTGTCGAACAAGGCCTCAATTTTGCCAGATTATCCTGTAACCTCTGCCTCACTTCTAAGTCATCCAATACTGCTCCCATCTTGGTGTTATCTGCAAACAGACTGATCTTGCTCTTAATGCCTATTAAGATGTCTGGTATGAAGATCCCAAACAACACTGGCCCCAGTACAGAGCCCTGTGGCACCCCACTTGTTACTGTTCTGGGTGACAAGAGCTCCCTCCCACCACTATAAATCTGCTGTCTCCTTGCAGCCAGTTCACTACCCATCCCATCATCTTTGCCCCGGCCCCTGTGCCTTCCAGCTTACTACCTCAGACTTCTATGCAGCACCGAATCAAATGCCTTATGGAAATCCAGGTAGAGGCATCCACTGCATGGCCCCTGTCTAATTGCCTGGTTACCCAATCATAGTACTCCACCAGGTTGGTCTGACAGGGTCTGCCTGAGACAAACCCATGTTGCCTGCTGTTCTGTAGCCCATTAGCCTCTAGGAGGCAAACCAGCCTCTCCTTTAGGATTGTCTACATCAGCTTTCCCATGATGGATGTGAGGCTTACTGGTCTGTAGTTCCTAGGCTTATCCTTGGGGCCACTCTTGTGGAGGGGCACCATGTGCACCATCGTCCAGTCCTGTGGTACCTCCCTGAGTCCAGAGAAGCATTGAACAGGTCTGCCAGGAGTTCTGCCAGGACTTCTGCTAGTTCCCTTAGCACCCTGGGGTGTATGCCATCTGGCCCCGGTGCCTTGTCTATCCTCAGTGCCTCAATCCCTCCTGTACTCTGCCCACTTGGATTTTCCTGTTGGTCACCTCTTCCTCCTGCCTGTGCCCACACCCCCAGCCCCCTGAGCACTCCTTCTCTTTCTTTAATAAATACTGAGCAGAAATCCTCATTTAATGCTTCCACCTGTTCTGCCCTAGTATGCACCCAATTCCCCCTTAATCCTCCCTATTTGGTCCTTGAAGTTCCTTTCTCACCGATGCACCTGAAGAAGTCCTTCTCCCCTACTTTAATACCCTGTGCCAGCCTCAATTCCCGGGATGCTTTGGCTGCCCTGGCTGCCCTTGTCACCTCCCTTGACTCCTTCCAGGTTTTCCTCTGTCCACCCCTTCTTTGTTCTTTTGTACTTTCTAAAGGCTACTTTTCTTTCTTACTTTCTCCATGACCTCTGCCTGCCCATCTAGGCTTCTTGGCCCTAGCCCTCTTACTCTGGACTCTTGCACGTGTTGCAGTTGCCTCCCTATACCCCATTTAATGACCTCCAACCTCTGATTAGTGTCCATATCTGAAATGATCATGGGCAGATACCCTGTACTATTTCCCTATCCTCCCAAAGTCAGCCCTTCTGAAGTCTATTACCCTTGTGCATGATCCTACTCCTCTTTCCTGATGTCTGTCTTCAACCACATTGAGTAGTGGACACTCCCTTCCAGTGTTTCCTCCACCCTCAGCTCCCTCACAAACTCAAAATTTGCCAGCATGAGGTCAAGGGTGTTCACTAACCTGGTAAGCTTGTTAACCATCTGCAAAGGAAGTTGTCCTGGAGACATCCAGAAGTACCTGCTGTCTCCTTTTGTGGTGACTGGGGTACCCTGATCAACTCCTGGCAGGTTGGAGTCCCCACAATCACCATACTGCCCTTCCAACAGGTCCTTCTGATCTGTCCCACTAGAACCCTATCTAACTCCTCAGTCTGAGAGGATGGCCTGTACACCACTCCCATCCTGAGGGTCCTATTTTTGGAGTCCTGGAACTACACCCATAGTGACTCTGTGATGCCTTCCTCCCTTCCTTCCTGACACACTTCAGACCTTCCCTCACATACAGCACCACTCACCTCCTTTTCCTTTTGCCCTTTCCCTCTGAAATTTCCTATATCCTGGTACTGCCAGGTCCCAGTCATGTGTCATGTGGCCCATGTTTTAGTTATGGCCGCCATAGCCACCTCCCAACCGCCATATGAGCCTGTAACTCTGCTGTTTTGTTCCATAGACTCCCAGAGTTCAGGTTACCACCCTCCACCCTGCTTCTTTCCCCCTCTCCTACCTGCTCTCCATTTTTAGCACCTTCTCCTGACCTCTCCCTAAGTCCCCTGCTGCCAACATGGGAGTAATCTCATTCGCTTCCCGGCTGAAGATTCTTCCAGACTCCTGCCCACTTGTCACCCCACACTATTAGTTTAAATTCTCATTGTTTGCTAAGTAGTCCTCCAGTTTCTGTTTCAAGACCCTCCTTCCCTCCCCACTTTAGTGAAGCCTGTCCTTGGCATAGAGATCCATGCCCTCCCAAGTCCTTTCCCACCCCCCACCAGCCCATACCCTTTGAATGGACACCATTCCATAAGCCACGTGATAAATTCCTCTATCCTCAGCTTCCTTGCAGTGCTTGCCCTGGGTACAGGAAGCACCTCTGAGAAGGTTACTGATCTTCCTGCCTTCTCACAAATCAACCCCAGCTCCTTAAACCTCCCCCAGACTACATCTTACACCTTATTATCCACTAGGTCACAATTCCCAAATGCAGAACTATGTGAGGTTTATCCCTACCCTTCTTAGCATGCTTCAGAATGGAATAAACCACTCTTTCCACCGTCATGCCTGGCATGGCTCCACCATATTCAGCAATGCCTCTCCCTTATGCCCCATCTGATCCTCTACAGAACTGAATCCTCCAGCGCTAGGATCCCACCCTTGTTTTCCTGTTCTGCTCACCTTCTCCATTCTTTTCCCCTCCTGTCAAGTCTTTTGTTCCCAAATGCATTGCTGTTGTTCCTCCTGCCACCCTAATCTCTGCCCAGCCTCCCCTCCCCCGATTTCACCCCCTCTCCACTGGGCTCCTCCTGCCACTTTTCCTGATGCATCCCTCCTCTTATCTCCCTCATACCTCCTCCTCCACCTCCTTAGCTAATGTCCCCTGTCCAGTCTCCCTCACTCCTGCCTCCTTATCCTTACCCATTGAGGCCCCATCCCTTTAGTCACCCTACCAAGCCCTCTGGGTTGTGGGTGATCTCTTCCTCATCAGCCTTGTCTATGAGATCCTCTTGCTTCATCTTCTCCAGTGTAGCCAGCACTGAGAACCTGTTACATGACACCACCCCGCCTCTGAGTCCTCCCTGGTCATACTATTGAGAGGCCTGCATTTGCTGCCTTCTCTTGGGTTTTCCCTGCCCTGTTCCCTATTGTCCTCCACCCTCCCTTCATCTGTACCCAGTGGTTCCTGGGTTGGCAATATTGGTTCATTTACCCCTTCCCCTCACCCCCTTGGCCTGGGTTGCCTGCAGTCTTCTGAGGCACTGCCATGTGCCCTCAGTCCTGGATTGGTCCACCAATCTGTACCTTTCCCTCATCTTATCTCTGCTCTTAACCACTAATCTCTTCCTCAAGCTGCCTAAGAGGCCTGCACACAGGCATCCTACTGCTGTCCATGCAACACCTAAAAGATAGCTACTTCATAGTTGTTGCAGCCTACTACCCTTCCCATGCTCCTACCTGACCCCTACCACCCTTCTAGCCTGCCCCTGCTTCCATACTGCCTGCCCCATCCAGAGGACATTCTCCCTTACTAGGTTAACCATGCTATTTTCTGCCCTTGCTCTCCCTTTAATCTGGTCTGGAATGTTCAATCAGCCCTGAGGTTGCTCCAGTGTGTACCGACTACCAATCCCTGATCCAGCACCTCCCTATAAACACTGATAAACTTGGGAGGGAGGGAGATGGGGGAGGGTGGGTTGGCCTACCAGACTCTCCTTGAGAGTCAATGAGTCCAGTTTGCCCCACTGCACTTCCCATTTCCCTCAGCATCTGTATCTTATTTTCTGATCGCCACTTCAGCAACAACAGTGTTATGTTTTTCTTTTCACTGTTCCCACTCCAGCAAGAACAACAGTGTTATGTTTTTATTACATATTTTCATATTTATTACTCCTCTTGACCACCAGAGACAATCAGCTACACACAGCAAAAACACACAAAAACGCTCAGCTGCACCAGCAAAATCCCCAAACAATTAACTTTCTAAATGAAGTCAGAAAGCAACCTGGTACCAGTTGAAAGCAACAATAAGCTGCAAAAGAAACAATAACAACTACAATAAAATCAGCAAAAACAAAGTCACTTCCCTGAAATGAACTGATTCCTTCTCCTTCCAGCCCCTTATGAGAATCAACAGTTATCCAGCTGCATCACTCTGTCTCATTCCCACCTCGATTTAGCAGTATCTTGCTGAGGCTCCAGGCCAGACAATTAGCATCCCTCTCCCAAGCTGCAAGGCTAGACAAAACCAGGTCCTGCACTATAAAGTTAATGGCTTAAAAAAGCCCAAGATAAGCAGAACCGTAGCTCAAATGAAATAAGCAGTATAAAAGAACTAAAACCAACAATGAGCAGGTTCTGCAATGAAATGAAACAAATTACTCCTCCTGACCACCAGAGACAATCAGCTACACCAGCAAAAGCCCCAGAAACATTCAGCTGCACCAGAAAATCCTCTAAACAGGTAACTTTCTGAATGAAGTCAGAAAGCAACCTGGTACCAATTGAAAGCAACAATAAGCTGCAAAGAAACAATAACAACAACAATAAAATCAGCAAAAATAACAGTCACTTCCTGATACTAACTGATTCCTTCTCCTTCCAGCCCCTATATAATGAACCCTCAGACACCGAGCAGGATTTTGACTGCATCACCCCATCTATCTAGTACTATAGCCATGTATATTGCCTCTTCTCTCACATTCACACCTATTCTGCAACATCCATCCCACAGTCTCATGAGTCCCTATTAGTAAAAATCTCCATTCCTGCTCAATCCCTATTTTTATCACTGGGTTTTATTGCTGACCTAGTGCACCCACATCTTCAATCACTGACCTCCTAGCTTCCCTCCAAACCCATGCAGCCAATGGTGAACTACATATTCTGGGAGATTTCAACATGAATTGGCTCGCTCCTTCTCACTCCAAAATTGACAAGACATAGCTGCCCTAAACCTTACTCAGCTGCTAAATGAACCCTCTCATCTAAATATCAAATCCTCAACCATTCTCTGATAGACTGGGTCCTCTCTTCCCACCTGTACCATATAATAGCAGCAGGACTACCCTAACTTGTTAAGAGACCACCCTTTATCTATGCAGTTCGAAAATCCACTGCCCTAAATCCCCAACCAAAACCCTGCTGATCCACTGCTTTAACTCCCTGGATATCGCTTCTTTCCTAAATCACTTGTCTAGTACAGACTGGTCTTATATCTCCAGTGTCCCTTCATTGACTCTGCACTCATTTATTTCAAGTCAAAACTTCTCTTCTCTTGGGATAAACATGCGCCTCTGAAATGGATCCGAGTGGTGGTACCCACCAACCCTGGGTCTCTGCTGACCTCTTGGCCTGTCTTCAGGCTAGGAACCAATCATGGAAGACCCACAAATCAACCAGCCTTCCCACAGACTTCCAGAGATATAGAATGCTTCAAAATGCCTGCACCAGGGCAATCAGACTTTCTAAGGCTGAATTTTTCAGGACTCTTCTTAACGAAAATAAACCATTCCTCCAAGTTCTGGAATGTGGTCAAATCCCTATTCTATTTCCCATCCCAGTCCCTGACTCCTGAGATCAAAACTGGCAACAGCTTATTGTCAGACCCTCAATCCATTGCATTGGAATTTAACTCCTTCTTTACTTCCTGCACATCGTCACTGCTGTCCTCTCCCTCTGCCTCTGCTGATCATGCCTCCACAATTCCCTAAACCTGCCTTGTCTCCACAGTCCTTCTCCTTTAGCCCCTTCACCTCCGGGAAGTCTTTAATGCTCTTATTACATTCAACCTCCAAGGGTAATGCCCTTCTGCGCTGGATAACAAAATGCTCTACCTATCCACCCCTACTATCACCTCACCTCTCACCTCTTTCTTAATCTTTCTTTCTTTCTTTCTTCTCACTTCTGTTCCTGCTGAGTGGAAACATGCTACTGTTGTCCCCAACTAAGGAGGTGACCTCCTCCCCTGGAAACTACTACCCTATTTCTCTTATACCCATTCTCACTAAACTGCAGGAACATCTAGTACTATCTCAGCTTTCCTCCTTCCTTGACTCCACTTCCATTTCACTCTGAATCAGTCTGGTTTTAGGAGATCCCATTCCACCATTGCCTCCCTGCTGAGGATCACTGACTCCATCCAAACAGGCATGTATCAGGGACACATCACCTCTGCCATCTTCGTCGACCTCACCAAGGCTTTCAACACTGTGTCACATCCCTCCTTCTAACTAATCTTTCCAATGCAGGGCTATTGAATGTGGCCATCAGCTTGTTCCACTACTATCAAACAAGGTCACAATCTGTCTGGATTGGCAACTCTTCCTCCCACTATCCATAACCACTGGTATGCCCCAAGGCCCTTCCTTGGCCCCCTGCTGTTTTCTGTCTTCGTAAACAACCTGCCCTCTTCCTGCCCACATTCCTTTATCCATATGCATGTGGACAACACATCTTGTATGCATCTGGCCCCTCCATAACTGATGTGGTGACCAGACTACAGTGTGATACAATAATGTTCAGCTCTGGTTTCACTCTAGCCAACTCTTCCTGAATGTCAAGAAAACAATTTCCATGACCTTGGCACAAGTCAGAGACTCTCTCAGCTCCCTTCCTTTCCTTCCTTCCACACACACTGGATGGGACACTGCTGGAGGACTGCTCCTCCTTCATATACTGTGGGGTCTGGCTTGACTGGCAACCCAGTTTTTCTGTACACATAGAGGCCATAAATAAGAAGCTGCACCTAAACTGGATGCCCCTCCCACAACTGGGGCTGTATCCTCTGCTGGCTTGCCGGCTATTGTACAGAAAATTATTCTCCCCATACTCCACTATAGAGATGTGGTTTACAGTGCCACTCACTCCTCCTCGTCCTCCTTAACCAGACTGGACACTCTTCAACTCCTACTACCATTTTGCCCTTGACTGTCCCCGCAGCACACACCTCTGTACCCTTTACCAATCTCTATCCCTCCCTCCCTATAGGATGGATGGCATACCCATTGTGCCAGCTTTGTAGCCAGATTCTAGTTCCAGTCCCTGCCTTTCTCCATCTTGACCCTACCCTCTCCCTCTTATTTGCTCAGAAATGCTGACCTCTCTCCTTTTCTGTCCCCGTCAGACCTCCTCAACAGGTCAGGGTGCTCTTTCCTACAGGTTTCCAAATCTTTGGAACTCCTTACCACACTCCATTCATTTTCCCTCCCTCTGGTTTGTACTGTAATCCCTTTATTTAAAGCTTTACCACACCCACTTGTTTCTAACCCCTCTGTCACCTCCTCTACTGTACGATCACCCTCTCACCTGCCATTCTACTATTCCAACCTGTTTGATTGTCACTGGTGAGTCCCTGTGTAGTCCTGTAATAATTGTATATTTAATTATATAACTATGTATCCTATTGTATAAATATGTAATTATAATTCATGCTGTATTGTTGCTGCTGGTCTGCCTTGTGCTTGTGTAACTCCTTTCCTAATTGCTCACTGCTGCTTCAGTTTGTATTATTAACTGCTATTACTGTATAAATATTATATTGCCTGTACTTCCTCATCTGTTTCCCACTCCCACCAGGATGCATATGGAAATGAGCACTTGTTGCTCAGTATGTTTCTCCTTGTGAAATTTTCAATAAATAAATAAATAAATCTGCTATATTTTATCAGAATCAGAAAGCTCCCCAGTGACACCAGAATGAGTTCTTCTCTGTCTCCTCCAGCTTGTTTTAGTGTGCCAGTTGCACCTCAGAAACAGTTAACGATGCAGTAGGCTTTTGAATAGAGAACCATATATGACCAAAGCTTCCCAACTGCTCAGCACATAAATAAAGCAGTATCTGCAATGATTTCAATGGACATGTGCTCATTTTCTATTGCTGACTCTGCTGGGTTTTGGGGAGGTGATGAAACGTGCTGCCCTTGATAGCAGCTGCCATCATGGACATAGTTCTCCAGAAAGGCTGTGCCAGCTCTTTATAGGAACTGCGCCAGATGGCAAACAGTGCCTTGCAGTCATCAGCCATTGAAAGTACATATAACAACAGATATGTGGATGAGTAGTCAGAAGACTACATGACTGTCACCACCACTGGATATCATTTTGCTCTGCAACATCCTTCGCACCACCTGCGACCAACACAAACCTCACAGACAGGATGCCTCTGTATTGCAAGCTTTAACAAATAAAATCACACTGGTATGAACATCTTACAGGAGCTAAGGAAGTGGTTCTCATAATGGCTTTCCTGTAATGGCCTATCAGTAGGATTTGTGGTTGCAGAGAATGGTGCTAACATTGTCAAAGCACTGAAGAATGGTGGGTTTCTGCATTTACCATGTTTTGCACATATACTAGTATAGCGGTACAGGACTTCCTCAATGAAGACAGGAGTGTGCAGAACATGGTGGATGCTGCAAATAAGATATGTGGTCACTTTAGACACTCTGCAAAAGCTTGTAAAATTTTGTGGGAACTGTAAAACAGAATAACTTACCAATTCACCAGCTAAAGAAACAAGTTGACAGTAGGTGGAACTACTCCATTTACATGTTACAGGGGCTCCAAAATGACACAAAGCAGTGTACCAGTACACCATGGACTATGCTGTAGGAAAGGGATGCTACACTCACCTCTGGGAAGTGGACTCATATTTATGTCAGTTGCTGCAGCCATTTGAGGAAGCCACATGTGAAGCAGGTGCTGACAGCACAACCAAAAGTCAAGTCATTCCATTGATATGTCTTCTCATGCAGAGATTGGAAATATTCCAATAAACATTTAAAGAAAAAGGTGCAAACACAGGTGTCACTTGCTGAAAAGCTGCCTTTATGTTTGGGAATGGACCACAGGATTGCTATGATTTTGGAGTGTGAACATTATTTGATAGCAGCAATGTTGATCTATGTTTCAAAACCAGTTTGACAGGTTTCTAGTCTGTCAGTGTAGAACTCAACCATTCTAACGAACTGCTCATTAATAAAGTTGTTCGAAAATTGACAACAGAAACTTCAACTAGAAGTGCTGCAGCTGCTGATCATGATACCCATGTTCCTTCAAGAAACAGAACCCAGTAAATGCAGAAGAATAAGAAAAGCCTTACATTGTAAGTCAGAACTAAGGGGCAATTTGTATGGTGACTCCACAGACAACATTTGGGCAGGACTGGATGGCATAGAGAAAGAGAGTGCTGTTACTTAGGGTTACCACCTTTTAGAAGCCCAAGTGGGACATTTCTTACTGAAACTGGATTTTTCGCGAGGACAATATGTCATCTCAACCAATGCAACAGACATGTTTTTCTAAATAATCAGAATTAAGACTATGGGTTGTAGTTCTTCAGTTGTTTCTTGTGCTTTTATTATTTTAAGGTATTTTAGTTAAGTTTTATAGTTTTTGCAACATTTAGAGTAAAATCAGAAAATATTTTCTCTACAATAATGTCAGGACATTTAGCATTTTTCATGTTTTTCTGCAGGACACAGCTGCCCAAATCAGGACTGTCCTCGAAAATAGGGACAGGTGGTAACCCTACTGTTACTTCTCTCATAACAAGCTACTTAGCAAGTAGTATGTCAGATGATTTCATAAAGGATCCCAGAAAGATACATGTTCCAGATGACTCACTTCAGTATTGGCATGAAAAGGGTGCAGTCTGGCCAGCAATACAAAAAGTCACCATTTACTATTTAAGTTGCCCAGCAACAAGTGTCTCTTCAGAAAGAATATTTACCACTGCTGGCTATGTTGCTAGTACTAGGGGAGAAAACTCCTTCCAGAAAATGCTGAAATTCTGACTTTTATTAAACTAAACTATGATATATTTGAAGGATACTCAGGGGCACTTCCAAACCACTTCTTGGATAGTAGTGATGATGAGTCTATTGGCTAAAGAAGAATAGTAGTACTACTGGCCCATTATCGAGGGAAAGGAAATGTTGCATCAGCCTGTCTCTCATCTCATTCATGTCCTGTCTCATGCTAGTCACCATTTTGTTTCTTCCACTGAACTGCTGTCTAGCCAGACTACAAAACCTAGGGGCTACTCTATGACGCTATGGAACATATGAAAGAATTTCACACTCACACTAGTTTTCTTCAGTTTTTATTTATAAGATTAGCTTAAATTTGTAAATGACTGTAGACTTCCAGTAGCTGTATTTCAGTTATGTACCCTATGCACATAGTTTATATCTTGGATCACATCTGACCCCATTCTGACTTCTGACTGATCTGCTGCTCTTGAATCGACAGTCATCTATGAAAAACAAAATTACAAACATTACATAAAAGTGTCTTCTCTTTCACAATCGAGTGCTACTTAAGTCTAACTACGTACAGTAATTGCTTTTAGTTTTCTTCTCATGGTGTTGCACTAAAATAAATAAATAAATAAATTGTAGCATACATACACATCCTAATTGAGTAAAACAAAATTGCCAGAACTGTGGGGACCATCACTGGCAACACAAACAACAAAACTGACTTGTCAAAACAAAAAAAACATCAGTTCGAAAGGGTGGGTGGGAGGGTCCAGTATATTCTATGTGTGCATGCTGTCATTTTTTTTTTTTATTTTAAATATCTCCTCTCAGAACATCAAGTGTCATTTATTGTGTCCTTCTATCCTTCTACCCTCCTTCAGTGACCAAGTCACTTTTGTTAGCACTGCACACCTTGCTTAACAGACTAAACAAAGTAGCTAGGGGTTACGGTGTGTGTGTGTGTGTGTGTGTGTGTGTGTGACCAGGTAAGGCCCACTAAGGTACAAGTGCCTGAATTTAGGGGGAACCAGGAGAACTGGGCTGGTTAAGTACTGACTTGTTCAGAGTCTCACAGAATGCAAGTAGAGGTTGTGGAAACTAAACCAGCTGTGCTGGACCAAGCTCCATCACAGCTCTTTACTCTAGCTTCTAGGCTATACTGCCAGGCTATACTGCTATACTCAACTGTGACATTGCCTCAGCCTATATCCCTGGATTTAACACGCCTGGTCTCCCGCCATTTATTGCTAGGAATTTATACTGCAAGCAAATTAAACTAAGTGCTTATTCAACATTAGCGTTCTCTCAAAATACTTTACAAGGTACAGAATTTCCTGTAAATTTACTAACAGCTTGGCAGTGCTAGCAGCCATTCTATTAAACTGATTTTCTATAGAATTTAACCAGTTTTCCTTTATAATATACTTTACAATGAAGGTACATGCCAGCCCAGATATTCAAAGAGTTGAGCCATGCGCATTGTGGTTGCGCTTAGAAACCGAAATTGGCGCCATTCTGCAATATTCAGCAGAAGACAGTTGCACCACTGAAAACATGCTGAGCAACAGCGCAATGAAAATGAAGGCATGTGCAACCGAGGGGAGGAACCATGCATAAAGGGCGCAGTGTGATGTTCAGTTGGGTTGCGCAGAGTTGTGCAGGCACAACCCTCACCTGCGCCTGCACAACTTTAAGCCAAAAAAATGATAAGTCGAGGGTCACCTTCAGGTGAGCTGGCACATTGCAGGTGCAACACAACAGCTGTCACCTGTGGGTGGCCTCCACTTGTTCCCAGTGCCCCCGCAGCCCGATCGCAGGCATAATAGTAACACCCCCATAGCCTGATCGTGGGTATAATGTATGAAACCCCCACTAGCCCGATCAAGGGCATAACGGCAACCCCCAAAGACCAATATCCCTGGTGGTCCAGTGACCGTGAAGCCCGATCACGGGCATAAGTTCAAACCCACCCCCAAGTCCAATATCCCTGGTGATCTATTGGCCCCCACCCCACCCACCCACGGAGCCCCACCCACCCGCCTCCCCATCAGCCGAAGGGCGGCAGCACCCCACCCGGGCCTGCCGCCCCCACCACCCACCACTATTAGTTAGTAGGGCTGCATGCCCATTGGTTCAGAGCATGAGCCACTGGGCATGCAGCCCATACCGACAAGGCAGTCCAGATATGTGAAACTCCATTGAATATCTCCTGGCCACCCCTGCACAACTTTTTGAGCAGCGCAAGGGCTTGTGCCACAGAATGATTTAGGTTTGAATATTTGGCCCGCCATGTTTTATGTTGAATGAATGTTAAATGTGAATCCAAAACTAAACGAGAACCAAAACCAGAGGTGATCTGGCAAAACCAAAACCTCTTTGGTTTTGCACACCTCCAATCCATATTGCTCACATGTGCAGGGGAATTATGCAATATGACAGTTCACCTAGGACTGTAGTAGTCACT
Organism: Neoceratodus forsteri; assembly: GCA_016271365.2. Classification (NCBI taxonomy): domain Eukaryota; kingdom Metazoa; phylum Chordata; order Ceratodontiformes; family Ceratodontidae; genus Neoceratodus; species Neoceratodus forsteri. Next base: position 1,630,712,718 of record CM057456.1, on the reverse strand, counting down.
TTGAGGAAAATAAATGTTTTGAAAAAAATATTGCTTGTTGTCCTCAGCCCTCCATGTCAAACAGAAATGTAGGGGCATTGTAATATGTGGGGTTCACTGGATCCTGGAAAACTATAGGTAGCAAAGTGGGGTGGTTCATTGACTGGTTATTAGGGGCCTCTGTATATACGTTTACTCTCGGTGCCAGAAGCCAGGCATCCTGTACTGACCTTACTTATGAACAGCTAAAATGTAGAAATGATGCACCAGGTGCAGGGCAGTGCAGAAGCACGGGTAACTAACCCCTGAAAAATGCTAAACAGAAAAGTAATAAATGTAATCTTAGAGGAACAAATCACTAGATATTAAGTTTGTTAAGTTGCCATATATTTGACTGCAGCAGTGGTATAGTATGTGAAGGGATGGAAGGGAAGGAATCAGGTCATTTCAGGAAGTGGCTGTTGATTTTGCTGATTTTTATTGCTCATATTGTTTCTTTTGCAGCTTATTGTTGCTTTCAATTGGTACCAGGTTGCTTTCTGACTTCATTAGGAAAGTTACCTGTTTGGGATTTTGCTGGTGCAGCATGTTTCTGTGGGAGGGGATTGCTGGTGTAGTTGATTATCTCTGGTGGTCAGGAGGGAGTAATCAGTTTCATTTCAGTGCAGAACCTGCTCATTGCTGGGTTTAGTTATTTTATACTGCTTATTTCACTTGGACTATGGTTCTGATTAATTTACTTTTTAAGCTGTTAACTTTATAGTGCAGGATCTGTTTTTTGTCTAGCCCTGCAGCCTGCAGCTTGGAGAAGGGTGCTAATTGTCTAGCCTGGGCCACAACAAACATACTGCTAACTGGAGGTGGGGCCGAGTCAAAGTGGTGTAGCTGGTTCCTGTTGGATTCTCATAAGGGGCTGGAAGGAAGGAAACATACATCTACATTCCTTCATATTATACATTATACCACTAATGAGTATTAATAGTACTATATATATATATATATATATATATATATATATATATATAGCTGGGCACTGGACAAGGTATAGAAGAAAGAGCAGCAGATGATACAGGGCAATGAGGAGCAATTAGGGCAAGGATAGGAAAAGGAAGATGATGGGTGTGGTGCTTTGCAGTGGATGTGGGGCAGCAGTATTCAGGAAGACCTTCTGGACACTGTGACACTGCCTTATCTGCAGGCCCCTCTTTGTGTTGAAGGATGAGTATCTGTACTCCGAGCAGATTTGGCAAGGATACAGTGACCTTCCTCCCCCTTACAGAGACTACCATGTCCACCACCACTCCCTCAGAGGTTGCAAAGCAGGAGGAAGGATAGACTATGGTGGGCTCCAGGGAGGGTGAGGGAGGCAGGATGGAGGCACATCCACCAGCTGGTGTCACTTCACAACTCATATGCCCTCCTGGCAGAGCATGAGAGTAAACAGCATCTCCACAAGTGAACACCATGAAGGTAGAGGGATCATCCAGGATGGAACCCCAGGGCAGATGCAAGGAGAACACACAGGAGGAGGAAGAAAATTCTGGTTGAGGACTCCATTGTCTGGGGATTGTGCTGGGGTCAGGTAGCAATTGTGAGATGGAGATAATGTGCCTACCTGGAGGCACAGTTCGAAGGATGGCAAGCAAATCCTTAGGAATGCAAGGGTGGTAGCAAGATGGGGGAGTTGGACATTATTATTCACTTGGTTGGACAAATGACCTTGCTAGAGAGGGGAAGATCTAGAAAGAGTACAGGAAGAGTTCAGGTAGCTGGGAAGACTCTTGGGCAAGTAGCACACTCTGTGACCTTCTGAAGTGGTACCTGTCCATAACGAGGAATGGAGAGACATCTGCATCACTGAATTCAACAAATGGCTAAAGAAATGGTACAGAGAGGTGGGATGGCTTCATTGGGGACTGGAACCTCACCTGGAGGGAAGAAGGACTATATCCTCCGGATGGCCTACATCTATCTGGGGGGGGGTGGCAAAGGTATCCTCTGAGAAGTTTATGTGCATCCTTAGTGATCATTTAAACTTGCCAAGGAGGGAGCATAGACAGTCAAGGGGTTTATCCTAGCCCCCCACCAGAACATAACTGAAAGCAGTGAGGACCCAATAACTAGCATAATATCTAACCGTAAAACTACCATGGTTACAATGGGAAGAAAACAAGAAGGTACATCACTAATGCAGCACAGGGCAAAGACCAATAAACAAGGAATGTTAAGGGGTACACAGAGTGGAAGGTCATGTACACAAATGCCCACAGTCTGGAAAACCAAATCCCAGACTTAACGCACTGATGGCAGACGTAACCTGGACATTGTGGCTATTACGGAGACATAGTATGCAGGAACCATGACTGGGATACAGCCATATCAGGGTATACACTTTTTTGAAAGGATAGGGAGGGGAAGAGGAGAGGAGGGGTTTTCTATATGTGAAGGAAGGGATTAAAGCTACAGAGGCTCAGGGATCCAGGGAAGAAGCAGAGGCATTGTGGGTCAGTCTGGAGTCAGGGAACAAATCAACCATTCATGCTGGAGTAGTTTACAGGCCTCAGACACAGGGGAGGATATAGATCTAGTATTAGTGGAGGCCATCCATAATATGGCAGCCAAAGGGAGGTACTAATAATGGGTGACTTCAACATGATGGATGTAGACTGGAATACCCAGACTCAAGTACATCAAGGGGTAGGGACCTCATGTCTGCCATGTATCGGGCAAACCTAAGGCAGTTGTGGTTGAGCCCACCAGGGAGGGCTGTACTGACTTAGTGCCGACAAATGGAACAGAATCATGGATGTTGAGGTGGACAGTCCCCTTGGTACCAGTGACCACAGAACTCTGTGGTTTGGAGTCAACAAGTTGGCAAAAGAAAGTCATACAAAGATTAAGGTCCTAGATTTCTGGAAGGTCAACTTGGAGATGGAGGAACAGTGCAAAATTGCCCTGGCAGCAGACAATGCAAGGAGGGGTAGAAGAACAGTGGCTTAGGCTCAAGAGATCCATAGCTGGAGTGACAAGTCACAGCAAAAAGAAAGAAGTGGCCACTGTGGATCTCTAAGTCAGTAGCTGAGAAAGTTCGAGAAAAAGTAAGGCATTCAGGAAATACAAAGTGACACAGAAAGAAGAAGACAGAGTGAAATATCAGGAGAAGCAGAGAGAAGCTGGGAAAGCTGTCAGAGGGCTGATGCAAGAATGGAGGAGAACAGCACAGGCTGTTAAGAAGGGAGACAAGACCTTCTTCCATTATATTAGTGAGCAGAAGAATACCAGAAATTATATTGTTAGGCTAAAGAAGGAGAGGGTGGGTGAGTGGAGGACGACCTTGAAAAGCTGAGCTACTGAACAAGTATTTTGCTCAGTATTTACCATGGAAGAGGCAGGGAGGGGCCAAGACTCATGAGGAAAGGTTTACAGGAGGAAAGGTGACACCAGCCCATTTACAGTGGATAGAGTCTTGGAGGAACTAGGAAAGTAAAGACAGACAAGGCAATGGGGCAGACGGGATTCACTCTAGAGTTTTGAAGGAACTCAAGGAAGTCCTAGCAGGTCTGCTGACAACCCTCTTCAACCAATCACTAGAAATGGGGGTGGTACCTGGGACTGGAGGAGGCAGAGGTGGTCCCTCTGCACAAGCATGGAAGTAGGGAAGAGGCGGGCAATTACAGACCTGTAAGCTTGACCTCAGTGGTGGGGAAGCTGATGGAATCCCTGTTTAAGGAGAGGGTAGTAAAGTTCCTGGAGTCAAGCGGCAAAACCCAAGGCAGCATGGGTTCACTGAGGAAGGCCCTGTCAGACTAATCTTATCAATCTCTTTGACTTGGTGACCAGGGTGGTGGATCAGGGAGGGGTGGTGGATGTGGCCTACCTAGATTTCAGCAAGGCCTTCAACACCATTCCACATAGAAGGTTGCTTAACAAATTGGGGAATCTGAGTAGTGGGCTCTAAATTGATAAAATGGGTTGGAAATAGTGGTGGCAAAGTGGGCTCAATCCGTCCATGAATTGATTCATGGAGTAAAAGCGACTGTGAGTGCTCTGCAATGTGAAGCGGAGTAATTCACATTATGATGGGTAACCCAAAGTCCATTGAAAACAATGACTTTGCATTACTACGCCTTCCCAGACCACTACTCCACTAATTTTAAAGGCAAAGTGCATTGAAAACAATGCACTTCACCTCACTTCACCTTGTTTTTAAGCTCTGAAGGTGAATTTTGCAGTGATTCATGGATTTCAGGTCACATGGGCTCTATATTGATCTGCACAGCCTCAGTTCGGGAGTGTGTGTAGGAAGCTGTAGGAGACAGTGTGCTCTGAGAGCTGTCTGTGAGTCAAACCTTCTAAAAGCTGTTAAAAAGCCTTTTTAGTACTTTTTTGCTCAAACTTTAGTTCATCCATTGTAGAACCCTCCTGTGCTCATATCATCGAGCTGCTTTTATTTGTGTGTATATTTTGAATGTTAATGTACAACATTGAGTGTGTGTAGTAAAAGACAGTGAAAGTGTGCTTTGGGGAGGGGTGTCTGTGGTGTAGGTAGATTTAAGTTGGAGAAATAGGGAGTTCTTTTATTTTGGGTATATTTTTGTTATATAACTGACTGTGTTAATGTACACACAGTATTATTGTCAGTAATTGTTGAAATTTTCTTGCTGTGATTGTGTGTTGTGTGAATCTGGTGCAGCAGTTCATAATTTCAGGTTGTTTACAATACGTGGCATATTATTGAACTTTTCAATTTGCTACGCTTTTACTCGTGTAGACAAATTGTGTGTGTGTGTGTGTGTGTGTGTGTGAGTGTGTGAGTGTGTGAGTGTGTGTGTGTGTGGTGCTGCATGACATCAAATAATACACCTTTAGTGTACCACAGTGTAATTTCAGGAGCAGTAGTGTGAACCTGCTATCTACTGCAGCTGCATGATTTTGTACTGCCATCGTGGTATCAGTTCTTTATTTTGCTGCTTGTACTGCTGTAAAATCTGCAGTCAGTGCTCCCCACCCCCAATGGGCAAAAGGAATTGTTTTCCAGATTGGATTTTTGTGACATCAGCACCACTGGTTAGTTAAGGTGTTGTTTTCATTTGGGAATTTGTGTCTCTATCTGTTGCTGAAGCCACAGTTGTTTTTTTTGGCTTCACATCCAGCATCCCCACCCAGAGTGAACGCTCCAAAATCTAAATTTGTTTAGAATATTGTTGTTGATCCCCAAAATGCCACAAAGAGACTTGCAAGCAAAGCTGGTTCTCACTGCGAACTGCTACCAGTGGTAAGATAGTCTGTGGGTGTGGTAGTATGCAGATGCAGAAGTACATTGCTGATGAGGAAAGGTATTTCTCTGCAATGTTTTTACCACCTAATCAGTAACTTTACTCATAGTTGGAGGAGATGATGTTGTCCCAGCCGGTGGTGATAGTGCAGTTGCAAGTGGTGGTAGTATGAGTATCACTGCCTCAAGTTTGACTTCTGACCAGTGTACCATGTCCAAAAAATATAGTGGAGTGTGAAGCAGTGCAAGTGAGTGGCGTAGATGATGTCATACTTCCCAGTAACATCCCAGTAACTGAACCTGAGGATTCTGATAATCATGTCAACAATAGCATACAATGTGACATTTCTTCCATTGCAGTTAATGTCATGCATTTTCCATGTAGTGATTCACAGTGCGGTGAAAAAATATCAGGTGATGGTGGTGTTAATGATGATGAATGTAATGATAATGATGTCATTATGGTCGCAATATGCAGTCCACATGCCAGCATCCAAGCAGAAGATGTGATGTGGGTGATGTTGATGAATATGATGATGATGTAATTGACCCCAGTTGGGAACCAGAGAAAAGAAATTAAGTGCCTGTGTCTGGGTCTGTTGGCATTAATCCTCCTCCTCCGTAAAACTTGTGATTTACCAGTTTCAGTTGATGGTGATGATGATGATGATGACCCAGTAATAATGATAGGTAGTCATGGTGGTCAGTTGCAGTCCAGGTTTGCACTGCCTGAAAAATCACGTAGCACCCCCACTTCAGTGCTTAAAAGAACGGAGTTCAATAAGCAGCATCATGGACATGTTTAAAGTAGAACATCACAATCCCTTGTTTGGGATTTTTGTTCAAGATGCAAATGATGAGTCAGTTGCAATCTGCCAGGTTGCCATGTGCATGTGAGTCGAGGTAAAAGGGAGCCATCTGACCACAGGAGGACAGCACACATCTTAAGAATAGGCACATGGCACTGTGGACCCAGCACAAGACGCAGCTAATACCACAGTGGGGCATTCACCTCGTCATCAACCATTATGAGCATGTTATCCCTTCCATGAGTGTTAAGTCCAGTAGGAAATCAAATGTGTGCAGTAGTGAGGATTAAGAGCAGATAATTACTACAGGCATGATGAGGTGGAGGAGCATATTGATTTTGAAATGTTGTCCAGTGGTGGTGAGAGTAGCAGTTTTGGTGGTGGTGGTGGTGGTGAATGCAGTATGTCTAGTGCAAGTGGTACATCAACCCCGGTTTGGTAAATCTGGCAAAATAACTGCATTTCTGGGTTTGTCATCATCACCTGTGCAACCGTGTTCATCAACGTCCACACTCCACCCCTGCCATTCACAGAGCAGAAACATTTGTCATCACACCCTGTGTATAACGTTAAGTCAGCCCATGTTACAGAGTGTTTTCGTGCATAAGCTGAAGTACCCACCAATCATACAGTGTCATGTGAACTTAATGCTGCTGTAGCTGAAATGCTGGCAATTGATCTTTTGCCATTCTCCTTGAGGAGAATTCTGGGTTCAGCAGTTTGTTGCACGTGCCTGTCCAAAATGGAAAGTCCCATCCAGGAGATACTTTTCCACCCAAGTTGTTCCGCATCGTGTCTGACTCGTAAGACGTGCCCTTCAACATTCCTCCTCATCCATTTAAGTATGGATATGTGGACAAGTGGCAAAACAGTGGGGAATTCAGATTTGTGTATAACTGCAGACTGGGCGCAGGTACTGGGTGTTGTTTGTGATTTGGTAGTGTGACTAATCAGTGCAGTAAGGTAGAGTGTCATGGTAGCAATCTTTCAGGAATTTGACAGCATGCAACAATTGCTATGCACAATGTGACCTGTTCACACACTGGTGAAAACATGTTGGGCATGGTACTGACTGAAATTGACAAGTGGCTGAACCCTTCCCTGAGAGCTGGGTTCATAGCAAGTGACAATGGGTCAAATGTAGTGAAATGCATCATGAATGGTGACTTTTTGTGTACCATGCATGGCCCATTGTTAAATCTTGTGGTGCAGGAGTTTCTGCTGCACCCTGACGTAAAGAAAATGCTGACAGTTGCACCTTATCTGCTCTCACTTTTCACAATCTGCAAGGCCGTGGCCAGCTCGGCTGTTGCAGATGCAAAACAGCCTCCCCTGCACCGCTGAAGCTGGAAGTTGTCACCCAGTGGAACTCCACTTTATACACGGCAGAGAAGTTGTATGAACAATACAAAGCCATCTCAGAATATCTTGAGATGTACACTAGCCGTGACAGTTCCAGGGCCTCCTTGTCTATGATGACTGAACAGTAACGCCTCATTGACTCTGTAATAACAGTTTTACGCCTTAGAACATGCCACACAGGCAGTGAGTGGTGAATCTGCTCCATTAGCCAATCAATTCCACTGCTGCAGGTGCTGAGGCAGACATTGGTGAATGTACAGCATGGCCTTTGATGTTGCCGGAGACAGTGCTTAGCAGTAAGTTACTGAAACACATGCTGACAGTATTCGACCAGAATCGCCACATTTTGACCATTCAGCATAGTGACAACTTTGCCTTATGCAACAATGCTGGACCCACAATGCAAACATGGAATTGCCTCAGTACGGGAGGGAGGGAGGCCTACAGGTGAAAATGTCAGTGGGCAACTGGTGTGCTTGGTTCATGGGGCACAGAAGTCAAGTGCCAAGGTCAGCAAACCTCAGCAGCATAATCCAATTGAAGCTGTACATGGAGGACCATCAAGCATATTCTGAAACGAGAAGGGACTGCAGTTCTAGGTGGTCTGTCATCCAAAGCGGTTGACGCCAACCCACTTTGGGAGGCTTTGTCCCAAGTGGGGATTTGAAATAAATGATTCCTGAGAACAGGATGATGCATCAACCACTGGGATTAGTGCAGCACAGAGAATAGTTGAGTCATATTTGTTTGAAAACAGGCATCTGCCAATAACTGATGATTCTCTTTGTACTGGAGTGGAAGGTCAGTGAATGGCCAGAGCTGACTGCAGTTACACTGAAATACCTCACATGCCCACCCTCCAGTGTAAGTGTCAAGAGGGTATTGAGCTCAGCAGGTGCAATAATCAGGGATCATCAGACAAACCTTCTCCTGCAAATGTTAGTTTGCAAACATTCATAAAAATGAATGAGAGGCACATAAGAGCACAGACTGCAGCCTTGGTATTTATACCCTAGCCTACTCATGGTGGTTTTGGTGGTGATGTAGAAATGGACCATCCTGGTGTCACTGGCAGTAGCAGCATGAAACAGCCCACCACTGATGTAGATGATGACACAATGGAGAAAGAATTTCCCAGTGGTCTGACTTCAGACACAGATGACTATAAGGGCAGCTTTTATGAGGATGATGATGTGGTTAATGTTGGCAGGTTTTAACTGAAGTTGCTAAAAGGCGGTGTGCTCCCGGAGTCAGACCACCACCGCCAGGACCGATGTTAGCCACTGCCACCACAAAGAATGAGTTTGTCTGCCCCACAGACCACCACCACTGGGACTGATGCTAGCCACTGCCACCACCACTAGATGCAGGAAGATGTCACAGGGAATGTCATCATGTGCCGTGTTTTCCCCAATACAGTGACCATGCCAAGGCAGAGGGAGTTGAACAGAGACCACTTCCTCAGCCACATGCACAAAGCTTCTTAATAGTAAAACTATAAAGTGAGTATGTGTACTAATTTTTTGTTATGCTATTTAACTTCCTTCAGCGGTGTGTTTTGTTTTCTGTAGCTTTTCTGAGCCGCAATGGTCAAACACATACGGTAAACTTATTTTGTTTTCTTTACAGGTTAACAAAACAAAACCTCGTTTGCTCAAAGTCAGTATGAATGGTACTGCAGCTGTACCATACACAGGAACCTATGGAATATCCATTTCAAATCCGTACTGGTAAGTATCAAGATTTTATTTCATCTGTTCGATTTTTTTACAAAACAGCAGCAAATGCTACTGAGTACGATTCATAAACTAGGTGACGTGTACATCGCTAAAACTATTTCTGCAAGATATCATGCACTGTATTCTGAACTTGCAGCTGTGCAGCCATGACAGTGTTGAAAAAGTTGTACACAGGTTGTGTTACTTGACAAGATGTAGTTTTGAAATGTAACTTGACTTGAGATTGAGAACCAGGGACAATCAAGTTGTAAGAAGTCATTCATTTCTTTTTTAGGAAACTTCCAGATGCTTTGTTGTGTCATAGTGGCCTTATCCAAAGAAGTTCTTCAACATCAGGCCCCCAGGCTGGGGCAGACATGCAACACTCAGAAGTCGCTTCAATCGATGACCATGACCATCATTAACAACCGGACTCAAGAAGGATGCAGATGAAATCCCCAAAGCAAAAACTTACCTTCATTGGCTTGAGAGTTATCTTTTTAAATTTCTACTCAAAAGTTGTTGTCAGGCACTGGAATGTGCAACCAACAGTATCTGTGACCTGTGATACAAAAACAATACAATGAGTACATGTCTATATATGTCGATCCCCCTTCAAAATACAAATATATACTGTATATCTGTCATCTGAAATGACATTCACAAGCCACAGTAAATAAGAATGGGGTGACATTTAGGCCTCACAACCCCAATGACACACCGGTCAGCTGTCAATCTTGGGATGATGGGCAGGTCTGGGGAGGACAACACTAAAGGTCTCATTTCCTGACTTTTTATGCTTTAACCCTACATGATGCATTAACACAGTTTTTGCATAGAACGTATTTACTTTTTGAGAAAGAATAGAAAACTAAGAACTTGTGCAAGATTGGTGGGAGTGTGGGCCCTTCGGAGCTGAGCTCCTACCAACCTGTGGAGATTGATGGGAATGGGCACTTCAGGCCCTGCGCTCCCCACCAACCTACAGAACATGGTGGGAGCACAGGCCATTCAGGCCCTGTGTTCCCAATCAAACTGTGGAAGTTGGAGGGACTGCAGGACCTTGGGCCCTGTGCTCCCATCAACTTGTAAACATGTGTGTACCATCAACACACTCCAAATTTCAATATAAAACACCAAACCATGTCTGAGGTATAACATGTAAAGTTTGACATTTTAGTTGTCAGAGATGCAGAATTCCGCCTGTTAACATTTACAGGCATGATGACTGAAAACTACATCCATGACACTAAGGCTATGTACCCTATCAATTTCAAACCACCAGCACAATGCAAAACACTGTCATGAACTCATAAATTACGTCATGCAATATTTCCGAAAAAAATTCTCTGACACGTAAACACCATAATACACATCTACAGGACATGCCAAGAACACCCTCTAAATTTCAATGCAAAACACCAAACCGTGTCTGAGATATAACATGTTAAAGTTTGACATTTCATTTGTCAGAGTTGAAGAATTCTGCACCTATTAACATGATACAGGCACAACAACTGAAAACTACATCCATGACACTAAGGCTAGGTACCTTTCAATTTCAAGCCACTAGCACAATGCAAAACACTGTCCTCAACACGTAAATTGCATCACAAATATATCCATAAACCAAAATTCTCAGACACATAAACAATGTGATTTATATCTACAGGACATGCTGAGAACACCCTCCAAATTTCAAGTAAAAAGACCAAACGTTTCCAAGATATTTAAACTTAAAGATTGGTGAAATTGCCCTATCTAATGCATTATAAAATCTGGCCATCGTGTCCCTATCTCGAGATCAAAGATGGCGATCAAAGAATCTCGCTATCAAAGAATTTGCAGGCTCACAATCAAAGAATAAAAATGCTGTAACTCAAGCTTTAGGCAGAATTACATGGAACCACCCACATTCCTTGATAGAACAAAGCTCCTGAGCAAAACCCACCCTTATTTGTGTTCCTAGGCCACCACTGGGCTGAGAAAATTGAATTTTTAAAGGACCATCTCATCCCTCACTCGCGATGCACAATAGCGATCAAAGAATCTCACTATCAAAGAATTTGTAGGCTCATGATCAAAGAATAAAAAATACTGTAACTCGAGTTGTAGGCAGACTTAAATGGAACCACCCCATGCCTCGATAGAATGAGGCGCCCTGAACAAAACCCACCCTCATTTGTGTTCACAGGCCACCCTGGGCTGAGAAAATTGAATTTTATAAAGGCCATCTCGTCCCTCGCTGACAATGCAAGATCACAATCAAAGATTCCTGTGATCAAAGAATTTGCAGGCTCGGATCAAAGAAATTGCAAGCTCATGATCAGAGAATAAAAATGTTGAAACTTGACTTTTAGGCAGAACTGAATGAAATCACAACCATACCTCACTAGAACGAAGCCCCTGATCAAAACTCACCCTCATTTGTGTTCTTAGGCCACCCTGAGCTGAGAAAAATGTATTTTACCTTGCAATGCGCGATCGCGATCAAAGAATCTCGCGATCAAAGAATTTGCAGGCTCGAGATCAAAGATCGTTAGCAAGCCACGATCAAAGATTTTAAAACTTTATAACTCTATTTTTAGACCATTTTACATCAAACCAAAGACATGGGTCAATACATCGGAGTCCCCTGAGTAAAACCCATCCAGGTTTTACTTCAGGAGTGACCCCTGAGCTGAGATATTTCATTTTTACGATCGGAAATGCAAAACAAGATGGCGGACCTCATGATCAAAGAACTCTCTGCAACAAAGATTCTTTAACGTGAGGCTGCAAATTCTTTGATCACCAGGTGGGATGAGATGGCTCCAAACCTCATTCTTTGTTCACAAAACAACCATATAAATTTTCCCAATGACTTATAATGGGAGCTTAAAAGTGGCATAACTTTTGAATGCCTTAATATTTTTTCACCAAATGAAAAGTGGCATATTTGGCCAATAAGCTCCTTCAGATGAGCCATCTCACAAAGTGGAACACCACATGATAGCTGTGCAGGGCCACAGACAAAATTCAAAAACTGCCTCCAAAACTGGATAATTTTGCATTCTTCAGCGTTTTACATGGCAAACACTGTAAGTCCACCAAAATGAAATTTGGCAAATTAAGAGATCTATCATGCCCCACCACACATACCAAATTTCAGGCACATCCATTGAATGGGTCCAAATTTATTAACACCCAAAATTTGACTTTAACATAGGAGTGCCTTCATAACCCTAAATATAGCGATGCGACAGCACCACTATAATATATTTCAACTCACCAAGGCTACTATTAGTGTACAGACAAAGGGCACCCTTCCATCTGGTTGAGATGATCACATTGCATTTGCAGGAATCACAGCACACATTGGACCAGCAACAGTTCACCACGGTCATCATTTCTGAGGACTTTGCATGTGATGTAATGTCTCCCATTTCATTTCGTTACACTTGTCAATTTTCTGCACACCAGACAGATGCATTTTGGGCATGCAGAAAAATCTGAGGACTCTGTGTGAGTACTGCACATGACTGAGTCGCCATTAATTCTGGCTGACTTTGCATGTGGTGTAATGCTCCCATTTCAGTTTGTTACCAATTGTCAATTTTATGCACACAAGACAGATGCATTTTGTGTGTTGTGATTGTGAACACATCATGTCATACTTAAATTATAAATTAAAGCAGCTTTGCAAGAATGTGGTGACAGTTTTGACCTGTACTTTTAATGCTATTTTACATTGCCAGTCACTAGTTACCTCTGAGTCATGACTTGAATGATACCCTTCTTTTCACAGTTTCTGTCTGCTTTATTACTTTTCTCATGTCTGAAAAAAAAGGAGCACGTCTTTTAATATTGTTCTGACCAGGTTTTTAGCACTATTTGCAGCTGTTTTTCAATAAATATTGTTCTGTGAGGTCATAAAACACTGCCTGATGCATAACTGTTAATTTTACAACATAAGTGATATATAACAACTGATGGAGAAAAGCAGCAGAAAATACTGACAAAGACTTGGTCCGCACCATAATAAAGAGTGCTCCTTTATTATTTCAGACATGAAAAAAGTAGTAAAACAGACTCAAATACTGGAAATTATAGTATCATACAAATCAGGATGTAAGTAAAGTGGCAATGTAAAATAGTATAAAAAGTATAGGTCAAAATTTTCAACAGATTGTTGCACTGCTGCTTTACAAATTCACCAAATTACATAGTTATTATGGTGTTGCACCCAATACATGGGTGCCTTACCTCAGGAATCTTTCTTGCTCCTCAGTCCTTACATAGTGCAATACATTTCTGTCAAAAATGCCTGTAATTTCATTAAAGTGTGTCATGTCACAGATGAATTCCCGTTCTGAAAAGACACCCAAATTCTTCCCCTCCCGCTCTCAGCAATGTTAGGACATGATGCCACCGAGATCGTGGAGTGCGTGCTCCATTATAGTGAATGTCCAGCAGCTTTCAGAATGTTTCTTTATGTTGTAATGGTCAGTTTGTGGTGAAACATGGGCACATTTCCACTAAAAGGCTCTTGTTACTGTAAATGTGCCCATACGTTTCATCACAAGCGACCATGCTAACAAGCAGTTCAGAAAGCTGCTGGACATTCAGTATAATGGAGCACACACCACTGGCATCACTCCGGATGATGCTGAGAAAGGGGGGCAGAATTTGTGCACCTTAGAATGGAAATTCCTCTGTGACGTGACACACTTTAATGAAATTATGGGTGTTTTTGACAGAAATGTATTTCACTATGTAAGGACATGTGAGCAAGAAAGATTCCCTGGAAGTAAGGCCCATATATTGGGTGTAATGCCGTAAGTTGGTGAATCTCTTTAATGTCTATTTCACAAACTATTTATGGAGCCTCAGTAATGTTTACTTTGTGTCGGGACTCATGAATCAGATTTGAAGTGTTTCATAAAAAGCATGACTGAGCAGTGCAGGTATGTTGTGCTAAACTGCATGTGTGCTGTCAGTGTTCTTTCCTGTGTGTACATACATTTTCCAGCTTCATGCAAACATATACAGTATATGGTGTGACTTGTAGCAATATCTCAAGAATAAAGATAACAAAGAATACATGACGTATGTTTTATTGGTACCATCTGCACCAGCGGCGTAAGTGATATATTTTTCAGAGGTATCGGGTCATTGTGCACCTCAGTCACTCACAGTGCACACATGACTTTGCAGAGATCATAGCACAAAAACACATGCTCTCCTAAAAGTTATGTGTGCAGTTTTGTGACTAAGGTGCACTTGGCCAGACACCTCTGAAAAGTATTGTATCACTTAGTACACTGATGATGATGGTGACAATAAAATATATGTTATTCTGCTCGTTATTCTTTATACCATAAACACTGCAACAAATCAGCAATATATGTTTTCAAGAAGCTGCACAATGTCTGATGTCACATGCACACACACACACAGGAAACAACACTGACTGCACACATGCAATTTAGCACATCATACTTGCACTGCTCACACCAGCTTTTCCATAAGCACTACTCAACAGAAAGTCAACATTACTGAGGCACTGCATTATAACAAAAGAGCAGAGTGCCTATTACTAAACAAACAAACAAAAATCACTAAACACTACAGCACAGCAGTGGGGGGTGGGGGTTCGAAAAAAAATCCCTTAATGGGGATTCCATGGTGTTCCAGCAGCAGGTGGAGCATTGACAGTATCTGAAACTGCTGTTGCTGGATCTGATCCACCTGCTGCTGCACAGCACCCACCATCTCATTGCTTTCCTGAAGCACCGCCCACACCAGTGCAATGTCTGCCTGCTTGCAGGCACTGTGGTGGAGTCCAGTGCAGCAGGAAAGCCAGGTAGTGGTAGTGGTGATGGTGGTGCTGGTGGTTGTGGAGGCAGTGGTAGTGGTGGAGCAGCTGCTGCTGTTGCCCTCCAGCTGAGGTGGCAGCAGAACACCACAACATCCTCTGCCACTGCCACAGAAGGGCCAGTAGGTGGATGTCTGGCCCCTTTGGTGGCAGCCTGCCACTTCAACTGTGGTGGTTTGCCATGTGTGTGCACTGGCCTCCAGTCTCCAGATGTGTCCCCCGGGGCCATGGTGCACCTGCACACCACACAAATGGCAAACCACAGTGGTGCTGTCCCCCAAACAGTTAAAAAAACTGCCACACCGGGGGAGCTGCGGGGGAGACCAGATGTACTGCTACTGGAAGCACCTTCATTCATCTGGGGCTCCACCTGTGGCTGTGGAGGTGGTAGAGAGGTGCTGCTGGAGCCACTGCAGCTGCTACTGGTGGTGGTAGTGGCGGACTCGGTGGATGTGCCACCACTGGTGGCACTGGCAGCTCTGCTGCTGCTGTTGCTTCAGAGGGAAGACACAACACTGAACAGTCAAGAGCAGTCCAATGACACCCAAACATCCCCACTCGTGTGCACTTCTTCCCTCTGCCCGCCCACAGGCCACAGATTCTCCTCCCAGGTCCATTATGCACAAGTCCCTCAGACTGTGACCGACGCCTCACAATACTCTTTCATACGCACTCACAGTCTCACACACATGCACACACACACAACACACACACACAACAAAACTTTTAAAAAAATCAGTAGCAAAAAGAACTGAAAAACACACTACAAAAAACCTTAAGATTTAGCTTTTAAAAGCTGATTATTTTGGTCAAATTGCAAGATACCAACTACCAGGTAACAAACTCTCCTCTCTACACCCAAGAGGCTTCCTCTTTCTACCACTGCAAAGGAGAAAGTGAAACTAACTGCTTTTCTGACTCACTTCCATCCTGCCTGGCTAAAGCTTGTAACAGTACTGTAAGCCATGTGATGTGTGAGGGCTGCCTATACTGTTGTCACTTCACTTTACTTCGTGTTAAGGTGGAATGACAATGCAAAGTCATAATGAGAAGGCTACATGAGCACTGTCCAGTGGCCACTTCATGTAGCGTTATGATAACAGTGGTCACTTCCTGTCCACTTCACTGGCGGATTTTAAATTCGCTGCATCTCTAGTTGCAAACTGGATAAAAGGCAGGACCCAGAGGGTGATAGTAAATGGCATAAATTCCAAAGAGGTGGAGATGACCAGTGGAGTGCCACAGGGATCATTGCTGGTCCAGTCCTAGTCAATGTCTTCATAAGCGACATAGCAGAGGACTGGAGGAAAGTATGTCTGTTCTCAGATGACACAAGATCTGCAACATAGTCGACACACAGTAGGGGCTAGATAAAATGAGAAATGACTTAAGACTACTTGAAGGATGGTCAGGGGTTTGGCAGTTGGGTTTCAATATTAAGTGCAAGATAATGCACCTGGGACACAGAAACTCAAGAGAGGAATAGAGGATGGAGGGCAGGTTCCTGCCATCACAAGTCAAGAGAGAGACCTGGGGCTTATATCCAATGACCTGAAGTCGTCCAAACAATGTGAAAAAGCACTGGGAAAGCAAATAGAATGCTGGGGTGCATAGGAAGGGGCATAATGAGTAGCAGAGTGAAATGGTGATGCCACTGTATAGACCACTGGTGAGGCCACATCTGAATACTGTGTCCAATTCTGGAGACTTCATTTCAGGAAGGACATAGACAAAATGGAAGCATATCAGATAAGAGCAACAAAAATGATGCATGCACTGCACCACAAGCCTTATGAGGAAAGACTCAAGGAGCTTAACATCTATTCACTGGAAGAGGTGGGAGAAAGGGGATATGGTAGAGACTTTCAAATACCTTAGAGGAATTAACAGGGTACAGGAGGTGAGCATATTTCAGAGAAGAAAGTGTACAAGGACTAGGGGACATAATGGGATGCTGGAGGAGGGAGGCTTGGGAGAATTCTAGCAAGTATTTTTTCACAGAGAGGGTGATGGATCCATGGAACAGCCTACCAGAGGAGGTGGTGAAAATGAAAACAATGCAGGGATTCAAAAGTGCATGAGATAAGCATAAAGGCACCCTGCTATACAGCAGAGTGGGGAAAAGGCAGTCTAGATAAGAGTAGGGATTGTCAAACCAAGTAGGAAATGGGCAGACTAGGTGGACGGTTGGTTCTTATCTGCCATCATATTCTGTTTCTATGTTTCTATGTTACAATCCTGCATCAAATACAAAGGTGCAAAACACATAAAATGAAATAGCCATACAGACCATTAACAGGGTGGCCCAGTTGCACTGGTGCTTCACTTGTATGGAGCGTCATCAGGGTGCAGGGTTTGGGTACAAGCTCTTCATCTCTGCATACTGTAGGTGAGCATTTGTACCCATACCCTGCACTCTGATGAAGTTACTTATGAGAAAAGCACCAGGGCATTTGGGCCACACCATTTCTGATCTGTAGGTTCACTGATTTAGATATGCCATTTAATTTTATTAATTTTGGCACTTTGTGGTTGATGCAAAATGGTACCTGCTACCATTATATGTGGTGACAATAAAATATATTTCAACTTAAACTGTATGTAGAGTGAATTATTTCATGTTAGAGTTCATATAGCATCAGACTTCTAACATGCCATGGAGTATGGCCATAACTCCCTGCCAGCCTCCTGACCAATTCACACATATACTGTAGTTAAGGGAACAGTCAGCACTAACAGCCCACACTGTCTCATGGGCTGGTCCCAATTTACATTGTATGAAATCTTTACCATTTACTGCAGTATAGAAGACTGCATCAGGCTGATTCTGCAGACTCCCAAGTTGATGTTTGGTGTAGCCTGAAATCCCAGAGTCCCCTGCAGCTGATTTCAGAGCTGGTTTGCAACAGGGAGAGATTCAATAGCTTGCAGTGTATGTTAGATCTTTTCTTTTTCATAAAGATTTTATCCTCCTTAGGAGCCCTGGCAGGGCTGTGGTCCTTCGCACAGAGGAGCTCACTTCTCTGGTCCTCGCCGTCTCCGCTTCTGCTGTCCCAGAAATTCCTCCATGGATTGCCCACTGTGATGGGGCCAGAAGGAGAGCACTGACCATGACCCCCCAAAGGCCAATCCAGACACCGGGATGGCCCTCGGGAGATCTTGAGGCCATCAAGGAAAATATGAGCTCCTATTTTCCATTTTCTCCCATCACCCCTCCCCTACTGGCATAGAGACGTCAGTATGTGCTTTCCTGCCCATATTGCTCTCCAGCCACCACCAAGGGGCAATCAATGAGTGGAACAACACATCACCCTTCCCTGAGAGAAGAGAGCAGTCCTCCAGATGCTCGATCTCTCTCCCCTGCTGACCCCTGGTGGCCAGGCTTGTTCCTAAACCAGGTCACTGTTGTGGCACAAGGTGTGAGACCAGCACCTCTACCTCCAATGCCACTGGGCTGGCTTAGCATGTTAGAGCTTTAAGAAACTCAGATCAGGTATTTGCCAGTCTAGTTGTTTTCCCAGGGTAAGTACAGTCCTCTGCAACTGTAATAAGCCTCAGGAGAACAGTGTGACCAGCAAACAAAGAACAGAGCTTATAAAACTCTAACATGCACTGCATTGTATTAAACCCCCACTGCTTCAGCCCGTCTATGACATAAACTGCAGGGGATTCTGAGATTTCTGGTTATAGCAAATGTCATCTTTGGAGTCCATAGAATCAGCCTGAAACAATCTACTATACTGCAGTAAACAACAAGAAAAAACTGCACACAAACTTCAAACTAATATATGATTGTCTTAGTGCTGGCTGTTCCCCTTTAAGGTGGCATAGTGGGGTCAGTTAAGGGGTCTTGACCACTGGTAGATCGTAGTCTCTCTGAGTACCACTGGATGCTCTGCATGTGCAGAGGGGAACTGTAGCTCCACAGATTGCACCTATGTAGGGCTTTCAAGGGTCAGAGCCTTACAGTCCCTGAAAAATGATTCACCTTTTGTAAAACATCCAATTCAATCTATGACAAGCAGATATTCTGTTGATTGCCACAAACTTGCAATTTGTTTAATAAAACTCTAGGTGAAGATAAGAACTGCTATCCCTTAAAAATCAATTGAACAAGAGACTTTTTAATTATTCAGGTTATTGACTAGTTCTTCTGAGCATGCAGACCAACTATTTTAAAATTCTTGAGCACCTTATTTCATACAGCTTGGCATTTTCCTTTGGATATAATATTGTGGTACATTTTACTGTATGGAGAAGAGGATCTATACTAAACTGTGTTAATGAACAGGAGCAGAAGAGAATAATTGACAGTATGTCACATTGGTAACACTTAAGAGGGCAGCAGCAGAGTTGACTGGAAGTTGTGGGATTGCACTTAGCAATGTGTTCACAGAAATAATATTGATTTTGGTCACTAAGAGCATTTCTGTGGTGAGACTGTTTGCATTTATAATCCTGTAAAGGACTGAGCTGCTGTAAAGCTCTAATACATTATTTAACAGAAGATAATCAATACCATACAAACGATTTCTGTTTCTATTTTATGTGGTGATTAAAAAAAACACACTGAATATTGCAGTAAGCCATGTTCCTCAAAAAGTGTTTGTGATTGTCTGATCAAATTCTAAATTGTAACTTACTAAAAGTATTGTGTACTTGCAAAACTTATTGTTTTGAAACTAATGTCACACAGCTAGAATGTTGAAGCTTGGGATATTTTTGCATAAATTGTGATCATAGTAGGAATAATGACCTCAGAGTGGTAAGCATTTGTCATGATTTCAACTTGCATAAAAGCTCTTAACCCTTGCCTTTAGCTCTTGGCTTTGCCTCAGACCAGTTGTAAACTGGTTAAAAGTCAATCATATCATCATCTGTTATGGACATTTTTATTTAATTGAATTTTCTATTTATTGTGGGACATTTGCCTGGATTTTCAGAAGTCCCATCGCATGGCAGGTCCTGACTTTGGTGTGTGCATACAGTAAGGTATATGCAGCAAAACAGGAATTCTGTGCTCTCTGACGCTAGTATAACAAATTTTGTCAAGCGACATTACAGCGACAGATTTATTGCAGTTGACATAAATCTGTCCATAAACACTTTGTTTTCTTTGGGGGCTTTGCCCCAACCCATGCTGGTGGCTCAGCCCCTGCACCTCCAGCCGCACCCTCCCATACTAAATATAATCAACTTAGAGTTGGAGTTGATTCAGGGTGGAGTGCAAGACCCTGAGAAAGCAGTGCAGGGTCCCATGGTGACAGTACAGCAACCCGTCGCTGTGTTGCTGTACTGTCATTTACAATAATGGTGTCACTGTGCGATCAGCATATAGAATTCTGGATGCCACTTTATAGCAAATGAATGATATATGCAACATATATTGATGTATGCATCATTATAGAGTCCCCTCAGCCCAAACCGAGGAAAGGATAGCCAACTCTGTTAAGAAGGGGATAAGACCTTTTATAGGTACATTAGGGAGAGAAGAAAGACCAAAGGAGGGATACTGAGGTTTAATAAAGGGAGGAATGTGGGTGAGGTGACAGTGAAAAAGCAGGGATACTGAGACGAATATTTCTGCTCAGTATTCACAAAGGAAGAGGAGAGGTACCAAAACCAAACAAGAGAAACACCTCTGAGACGTGGGTCGATACCAGTCCATTTACAGAAGAAAGGGTTCTGAAAGAACTAATAAAATTGAAGGTGGACAAAGCAATGGGCCTGATGGGATTCACCCAAGAATTCTAAAGAACTAAGGGTAGAACTAGTGACACCTGACTACTCTCTTTAACAAATCATGGGAGGATGGGGTGGTACCCGAGGACTGGAGGAGGTGGATGTGATTCCTCTTCACAAAAGTGGGAGCAGGACAGAGGCAGGAAACCACAGACCAGTTAGTTTG
Source organism: Neoceratodus forsteri (assembly GCA_016271365.2). Classification (NCBI taxonomy): domain Eukaryota; kingdom Metazoa; phylum Chordata; order Ceratodontiformes; family Ceratodontidae; genus Neoceratodus; species Neoceratodus forsteri. Next base: position 1,630,691,810 of record CM057456.1, on the reverse strand, counting down.
ACCTCAGTGGTAAGGAAAATGATGTAATCACTTCTGAAGGAAAGAATTGTTAGTACCTAGAGGCCAGTGGGGCACAGGACCCAAGGCAGCATGGATTCATGATGGGAAGGTTGTGTCAGATGAATCTAATAGATTTCTTTTGACTGGGTGACGAAAGTAGTAGACCAGGGAGGTGCTGTGGACATGGCTTACCTAGATTTTAGCAAGGCATTTGATACAGTCCCACACAAAGATTAATACACAAGTTAGCCAAGCCTTGGTGGGTCCCAAAGTGGTAGCCTGGATAAAATTGGCTAAACAACAGGATGCAAAGGTTAGTAGTAAATGGAGTCCACAGTGAAGAAAGGTGGGTTACTAGCAGGGTACAGGGGTTCAGTACTGGGACCGGTCCTTTTAATGTCTTTATAAGTGACATTGCAGAGGAACTGGAAGGAAAAGTATGTCTCTTTGCAGACAACACAAAGATCTGCAGCAGGGTTGATACACATGATGGAGAGGAAAGGATGAGAAGGGACTTGGAAAGGTTGGAGGAATGGTCAAATGTATGGCAGCTCAGATTCAATGCAAAGTGCAAGGTAATGCACCTGGGAAACAAAACCCAGGGAAAGAGTACACAATGGGGGTGAGATACTGACAATAGTAAAATGGAAAGGGACCTGGGGTAATTATATCAGATGACCTAAAGGTGGGCAAGCAATGTGAGAAGGCAGTAAGGAAGGCTGGGGTATTCTGGGTTGCATAGGAGAGGCATCAATAGTAGAAACAAAAGTTGTTATCCTCTGTACAGACAGTTGGTGAGACCCCATCTGAAGTACTGTGTGCAGTTCTGGAGACCCCATCTCCACAAAGACATAGACAGAGTGGAGGCTGTCCAGAGGAGGCAACCAAAATGGTGCAAGGTCTGCACCAGAAGACATATGAAGAAAGACTAAAGGAGCTTAATATGTATACCCTTGAGGAAGGAAGGGAGAGGGACATGATAGAAACTTTCAAATATCTCAAGGGAATCAACAAAGTCCAAGAGGGTAGCATCTTCCAGAAAAAGAGATGTGCAAGAACAAGGGGCACAATTTGAAGATAGAGGGCGGCTCAGAGGTAATGTGAGGAAGTATTTTTCACAGAGAGGGTTGTGGATGCATGGAACAGCCTCCCAGAGGAGTCAGAAGTCAAGAACAGTGAGGAATTCAAGAATGCATGGGACAGACAGTCCTAGTGGGGGTAGGAGGAAGTAAGCTGTTGGTTAACTAGGCTCTGCAGCTTATCTGTTAGGTAGGAAAATGGGCAGACTAGGTGGGCCAAGCGGTCCTTATCTGCCATCAAATTCTGTTTCTATGTTTCTATGCCATGGAAGATGCACAAATTTGTTAGACCACCTTTAAGGGTGGTTTAACTTATAGCCATAAACATCAAGGTGCAGCATGTTTATGCCACGAGTCCCTGATATGTGACTGAAAATCCAGCCTATGGTGCCTTTTTTCCAAGGCCTAGTTTAACTTGAAGAGAATATATCTATCTATATACATATATATATATCATGGCAAAACACTCCATTTAATGCATCAGTTAGGGTTGTTCCACAGCGACAAAGCAAGGAAATTCAGTGTTAGGGTTGAAGCCGCCTTGCACCCCATAGCCCACCCCAACAGGCATCAGTGTGTGCGTTGGGGTCGTGATCTAACTCTCATCCCATTCTCCTATATCTCAGCTTGTTTACATGTGATGGGGTGAGAGTTAGGGACTAATGACAGCACACCCCGATGCCAGATGGGGGCAGGCTGGGGAGTGCAATGGGGCTTTCAGCCTCTAACACTGAATTTCTCACTTTTGTCGATGTGGAACAACTCTAATTGATACATTAAATGGATTTTTTGCCATGAATATATATATATATACACGTGTATATATGTGTATATATGTATATATATATTATGTAAGAGGGTAGTGCTACCATAGTTAGGGTTGAGTAGCACTTTTAAGGTTAAAGGTCAAATTTTGCACCTTAATAACTTTTCCACTGTTCAACATATTTGCCTGAAATTTAGTATGCATGCTTGGGCAGGGCAGAGCTTAGGATCTGCCAAGTTTTGTACCAGTCGGATATACAGCTGCGGAGTTATTAGCGACAAGCGATTGTGCAATTATGCTTTTTGTGATTTCTTTGCTCTCACCTACAGGTTGCACGGTTTATGCCGACCAGTCCAAAATCTTCTGGGAATGTGCAGCCAGGGTCCTCGATATGCTTTTTGAAGGTTTTGTGAAAAAATATTGAACGGTTCAAAAGTTATTCAAAAACAAGTTCCCATTATAAGTCAATGGGAAAAGTTAACAAAATATTCAACACTTTCATAATGCACTTTTAGTGTCACAAATGGCCCAAGTAGTGTTGCAAATCCACTATTTTGTTTTCAGAAAAATGCTTGGCATTTAAATTTGGGACCCTCTAGGGACACAATTCTTTTGTGTTCACCTAGCCGGACCCTGAGGATGCTAGCCATGTCTTTATTTTGGGGTAAAACACCCCAGAAATATGTTTTCAAATTTCTGGAACCAGTAGAGTCACAAAGTAGTGTCACAAGCATGACAATTTCGCAAAATTTTGCAAAAATTGCTGCAAATTGCAACACTACTTTTTCAGACTTAGCTAAAATAAGAGGTATTCTTTGCCACCTGCTGCGAAAGAACGGTTCTATCTTTTGAGCTGAAATTTGGAGGAAGGCAGCCAACATCTCACAGATGTGCCTTTTGGTGGCTTGATGAAAAATATTGCACAGCTGCAAGTTACAGTACTCAAAGTTTAAGTTTTTCCCATAGACTCACATGGTGGCGTCCGCTGCGTCTTTTGGGCTCCTATCTTGAAAATGGTGCGAAATACAGAATTTTTGTTGCGAGTTGCATAGCCTAATGGGCTATGTAATAACAAAAACCTAGCCAGGAAAATCAAGTTTTTGTGAAATTTCAATTTTTTTCCACGTTGTGCGGTTGCTGAGATATTAGCAATTAAGTACTTCCAATGCTCGTTTTAAGCTTGATCCCCATTACAATGCATACATTCTTTGTACACACTGTGTTTCTGTATGCACCTGTTTGGCAAAAAACATGATATGCCTTCAGTTATTGTTACAGTTACTGTTTCCACTTGCGTTTATGTCCCCGTTTGTGTTACCGTTCCTGTATGCCACCACGTGCGTTACCCTTTGCGTTGTCATTTGTGCTTGCATTTCGTTACTATCACCATTTGCTTTTCCACTACTGTTTCTGTTTGCATTTTGTTTTGCGTCACCGTGCGCATTGCCATTCGTTCCAACAGCCCTTTCATTTGCATTTCCGTTTCTCTTTCGTTTCGTCTTCCTTGCTGTTGCTGTTACCATTTGTGTTTGCAATTGCGTTACTGTGCCTGTGTGCATTACAGTTTGCATTTCCATATGTGCTTGTGTTTCCTTTTTGTGCTTCTGTTTCCTTTGCTGTTATTGTTGCTGTGACCGTTACCATTTCCATTTACAATTGGGTACTGTGTCCATTCGCATTTCGGTTTGCGTTTCTGTACAGCGTCTGTTTCCTTTTCCATTTCTCTTTCCTTGGTGTAATTCTTCATGTTAACTTTACCATTTGCATTCACAATTGCAGTACCGTGCCTGTGCATGTTGCGGTTTGTGTTTATGTCTGCGTTAATTGCCTTTCCATTTCTGTTCCCTTCGCATTCTTTTTGCTGTGACACTTAACATTTCCATTTAAAATACTACTGCCATCACTATTCACGTTACCAGTTGTGTTTTCGTATGTGCTTCAATGTCTGTTTTCATCACTGTTAGCTTTGGCATCACTTTGCGCTTGCGTTTCTATTAATGTTTCCTTTACCATTTACCTTTGCATTACCATGTGCACCACTCTTGGTGCTTCTGTTTGTGTTGCTGTTCCTTTACTATGTCACAAGACATCACATGGCAGAAGCCACCACATTACATTCACTAGTCCTCATCATATTCTCAAAAGAAGGGAAATTAGAGGCAGAAAACTCTGTTTAATGCATCAGTTAGGTTGTTCCTGATGATAAACATGAGGAAATTCAGTGTTAGGGTTGAAAGCCCCTTGGACCCCTCAGCCCACCCCACAACCAGAATTGGGGTGCATGTTGAGGTCGGTTGGTCCTAACTCTCACCCCATTCTCCTATGCCTCTGCTTCTTCACACATGTGATGGGGTGAGGTTGGGCCTATGACTGTCGCACCCCTGATGTTGGTTTGGGGTGGCTGGGGTCCAAGGGGGCTTTCAACCCCACACTGAATTCTCCTTTGTCGCTGTGGAACAACCCTAACTAATGCATTAAACAGAGTTTTTGCCATATATATATAATACACTTATTCTGTAAATGTCGCAGTCTTCTTCAGTACAAGTCTCATTCACACTATATAAAGTGAATACCAATTTGGACCTGAATGCCCACACCGCCAGCCAGCTTTGTTTGCAGGATGGACCATCTCTGCAGGAAAGATGAAAGGTGACAGCCATTAAGACTCCCCATTGTTTACCAAGTGGACCAACTCTGGTGCCCCCAGGCAGTAGCTGGAGCTCTCATGCCCATGGCCCTCTTCCAATCAGGAATGTAAGGAAGCTTCAGGAAAACTGGGAAATTGTAAAAAAAAATATTAATAATTTCCTCAAAAGTACTTTAAAGAGCTTGCTTACACTTGAACATGCACAACACCAGTTGGCTTTGATTGCAGCAGGAGAAACCTCCTTGGGACAGTCAGGAGACATGTAGGTTTCCCCTTTGTTTGCCAAGCTGACAAACTGTGGTGCCTTTCTGAAGTGTAAGGAAGCTGCAGACAGAACAGAAAATTGTCAAAAGATAAAAGAACTTGCTCAACAGTGCTTTTTGAACTCCTTTCTGACACCGTTTGGGAAAATTTTGAAATATGAAAGATTTAGACACAATTCAGTTTATATTTTTATATTTTCAGAAATTCTTTCTCTTATTTTCTTATTACCGATGACAGCTGCATGAGAACAAGATCACTGCACCTTAGACTTTATCTGTTCCAGCTACTAGTCTACACCTGCTGGAATAATCCCTTATTTATGACATCATAATTATCTCCACAATAGCCTATTGTAGTATCATACAGAACTGTGATGTCAGGGGTAGACAATCAGCCAGAGATGACAAGGTAGCGATCCTGTTTTAATGCAAATGTCATTATTTATAAATAAATATGGGTGAGAATCACTGAAAAAAATGAAATGTCGGATGAACTCTGTCTAAACATTACATTTTCCAGAGTTACCCAATGATGTCTGGAGCTGTTTAAGTGCTTACTGAAACTTGTATACCCACACCACCAGTTAGCTTTGATTGGGAAGATAAATCACTTTTATTTGTATAGCTCACTATCTCATGGAATCGGGTACTTCACAAAGTGTAGCACATCATATAAATTTGATAAAATAACATAAATGAGTTGCCTGCTTGCAATAGAAGTTGCCAGTTTTAAACAGTCAGAGATCATGAACCACATGGTATTCCCCACATCCACCAAGTGGACTAATTTTGGTAGCCTTTAGCAGCAGCTAGAGCTACTGCCACTCCAAAACCTTTTATCCAATTGGGAGTGTGAGGAAGCTACAATTGAGGCCAGGAAACTGATGAAAAAGGACTTGCTCAACAGCACTACCAAGCAATCACTGAAATATGGATGCCTACACCACCAGTTGACTTTTTTTGATCAGGAGCTGCCTCCATGGGACAGCTGGGGCCATGAATCATGTGGGCTGCCCTTCCTTCAAATTTACTAACTCTAGTTTCCTCAGACAGTAGCTAGAGCTACTGCCATTCCAACAGCTCACCTCCAATCAGGAGGAGTATGAGGATTTTTGATGGGGCTGGGAAATTGATACAAGTCCAACAGCCCTGCCAAGCACTCACTGAACCGTGAACACCCACACAACCAGTTGGCTTTTGTGTGCAGGAGCTGCCTTCAGGGGACAGTTGGTGCTCATGAATCATGAGACCTCCCCTTTGTCCATCAAGTGTACCTATTGCTGGCCAATGGCTGGAGCTACTGCCATTCCAGCCGATTTTTCTCAGAGAGTGTGATAGTACTGGGTGGAAGTGCAGGTTTATATCATGTTCTTCCTTTATACATCTTATTGTGTTCTTTATTATATTGTTTCCTCTGTTGTATTATTTATAACTATTTAAAATATATATTTGAAATTACTGAAATGTGCTTACATCAGTCCGTCCCTTGCCCCACCATCAGGATGTCTTCATATAGCCTCCATGAATATTTGTAGCCTTCTAAAGAAATTCACAGCCCTTCAATGCTGGGTCCAACAGCACCAACCTGACATCCTAGCTCTGGTGGAAACCTGGCTCTCGAAGTCCACCCCTGACTCCTTCATTTGCCCTCCTGGGTATACTCTATTTAGGAAGGATAGTGCTGGTAAATGGGAGGGGTTGTGCCATATATGAGGAGAATCCATGTGCAGTCATGCCTACCCTCCCCCTCACTGGATCATAGTGCCCAAGCTATTACCCTCAAAACCACCCCTGACCTCACCAGGGCCCCCGTACATCATGGCCACCTACATTTCCCCATGACACCAGGCTGCTGCCATATTCTCCTATCAGAATACCTATCTAATCTCCCCACAAATTGGAGCAGATCCTGCTGGGGACCTCAACTCTAACTGGCTTTCCAATTCTGCCGATCATGCCAAGGACACGTTTGCAGCCCTGGACCTAACCCAGCTGGTAACACAACCCACCAGACACAATCCCTGAAATGGAACTCAGACATTGCTGGACATTGTCCTCTCAAACCATCCCCACTAAATTGCTGACATTCAAGTCCTCACAAACTTACTAAGTGACCACTGTCAATCAGCCTCTTCTGGTCCGGTCAAATTCAAAACCCATGCCAAATATAAATTCCACCAACCTCTCTGTCCTGGATGCCTTAACAAATTAAGGCAGCATCTTGCCCTCTGGGACTGGTCACCCATGAACTCTGCCCACAGTATTGATGATGCACTCAACTTCTTCTCTTGCTCCTTTACCACGGCCTGCAACATGTTTGCCCCCGACCAAGACACTCACCAAAAATGTAATACCTCGAATCACCCCTTCCCTCCTCAAACAGCTGAAACACAGAGATAATCTCTGGCATAAAGCCATCTCCTCTGGTAAACTGGCAGATCAACAGGCCTTCAATGCAGAACACAACAAATGCGCTTGGGCCATTTGCAAGGCCAAAACTCACTACTAGAGATCAATGCTAGCCTCCGCCTGGGACAATGTCAAAAGAACTAAATGGGAAGCCCCATACCCCCACCATCTCTACTAAACATCAACACTCTCTCCACAGACCCCAATGTATCGCTGACTGCCTCAACACTGCTTTCACCAACCTCTGCTTGGTCCTCCCCAGCAACTTTTTGACCCTATTGCCACCTCCCACCTCCCACCCTCCCTTGACCTCCTTCCATCTTCATACCATCTCACTGCAGGCAGCCCGGCGATCCTAGTTAAAGCCCTGAATGCCACCAGCCCTTGTAACAACCCACTTCACCTACAGCTCATCTGACTGGCCTTTGATGTAATGCTCCCACCACTCACTCTTCTGCTCAATCACTCCTATGCCTTGGCCAATTTTCCCAGGCCTGGAAAACAGTAGTCATCACTCCCATCCATAAAAGTGGTGACAACTCCTCCCCAAGCAACTATCAACCTATTTCTATTCTCCCCATCTCAAAAGCTCTAGAAAAAATAGTGGCAAACCAACTTACCGACTACCTTGCCACCCACAACATATGTGCCAGAAGCAACATGGCGTTAGGTCAGGCTATAGTACTACCACAGCTCTCCTTAGTTCTCTGCCTCCTACACTTTGCCCTGGACAAAGGTCACCCTCCGGTGTTGTTTTCATCACCTGTCAAAGGTCTTTGACATGGTCAACCACTCACTACTGCTGGACACCTTCTACAATTTGGTCTCTCCCAAGGACCTATTGACTGGTTCACTAGCTATTTACAGTAACTGCCAGATCACAATGTGTCAGACTTAACAACACTCCTTCCAGCTCCTGCCCGATCCACTCTGAGGTCCCTCAGGGCTCCATCCTTGGTCCTCTTCTTTTCAGCCTTTATCTCAACTTCCTCCCAGCTCCTGCCCAGAAAGATCCTTCTCTGTGCGATGATGCGGTCCTCTTTGCCTCTGACCCAAAACCCTGCACTCCTATCTTCCCTCGAACTATTCCTTCAATCGGATCGAGTGCTGGTTCACAGATAGAAAACTCATCAACCTAAAAAAAAAAATCAATGCTCTTTGCCCAGCATCAAAGCAAACATAAAGACTACCCCTACAGGTCTCTTCCAGCTCTCTCCATCCCTAGAACAAATATCTTCCTATAAATACCTGGGCATCCCACTTTGACTCTGCCCTCATGTTTCACAACCACATCAGTACCTTCACAATGGCCACTAATTCACAAATTGGTCTCCTCTATCTGCACAGGACTTGCTTCACCTGGAAGTGCTCAGATTAGCCATCACCTCATCTGTCCTCTCTTTAGCTGACTATGGCCTGCTCATGTATAGCACAGCTGACAATACTGCCCTCAGCGAAATTAAATTGTTCATAAACAAGGCCAGTAGGCTCCTGGCTGGCACTGAACACCGCACCTATTTCTGCACACTTTACTCCCTCACAAATATGCTTAATTTTGAAGAGAGGCTCAAATACCAGTCCTGCCTCATGGCCAAAATATATTCCTTGGTCTCACCCCTCCAGGTGTCACCTCCGCTCTTCTCCCAGCCATACCCTCAGTCAATACCCACAATGCCTCCAAATCCTCTCTCATAGTCCCTAAGATCAGGACCTCCCTAGCCCAAAGGACATTCAGCTACAGATGCCCAACCTGGTTCAACTCTCCACCCACATCAGTAACTAGTCTGCCCAAGCTAGGACTATTTAAAGGCCCTCAGGAATCATATACTCTATACTTGCTCTTGTGTGTGTACCTCCTAGTGAACCCAAGTCCACTGGGCCCCTCCTCTGTCACGACTCTGAGTCTGTGACAAGCTTCTCTGCCAGCTTAATCAGCCTTCAGTCTCAAAATTGGTCAACTGGAAAGTTTGATAATTGTCCTTAGTTAACACAATGTATAGGCCTGCAACCCCACCTGAATACAATTTGTAACAGTTCTTAAAATCCTGCTGTGTTCCTACTATATTTGTACCCTGTACCCCTGTATTGTTTATGTCTATAAGGAATACTCATATGTAATTGACTGTACTTCTCTGTATCTCTGATGTGGAGCTTTTGGAAATGAGTCCCTGACCCAAAGGGTTACAATTCTGATATTACAATAAATAAATAAATAAATACAGTACATAAATAAATAAATGAACAAACATCTCTGCCTATTTTGTGTCCTCATTTTCTCACTATAGCCTTTCAGGTTGCACCTGACAATAGGCAATTTCTTTGTCCAGTGTACATTAGAAGTGCCAGGATACAACATAGTGTCTGGTCAATCGTGACATAAGACAGTAACCAACACTGAAACTGCAGTAATTCTGCTTCAGAATGCAGCTGTTTTGCATTGTATCCTAGTGGGCACCACTGCACTTTCCTGGTTACCAAAACTAAATAAATAAAGTGCAAAATTCAGCTTCTGCCAGAACCCAGCAAAGGCAGAATAGACATTTTGTGCTGTGAAAAAATCACAGAAAATTCTAAATGTTGGCATTTGTGGAGAATACACCACATTATGGAAATATTCTTCAGTTACTTAGTTACTTGGTTTGGTAAGACAAAGAAGGCCAAGGGCCCATTAAAATTGTCGCCTACTCCTAGTGGGTGTATTGTGTAATTCTTGTTGTCAGAATGTACTCATTGAACCCTTATTTATAACTACTGAATGAGGTTTTGTTTACTAAATAATTTGGAAGTTTATTCCACAAATGGACTGATCTTATTGTAAAATATTTTTTTCTTTTATTGGTGTTGACCTTGGGGATTAACAGTTGTTTATTAAGGGACCTTAAGTAGATTGTTTTATTATTAAATTCTAGGCCACATTGAAACATAAGTCCAAAGTTATTTAGTATATTAAATAATAAAAGAGGTCCCCACCTTCTTCTCTCCTCCAAACTAAATAGGTCCAACAAAGCCAGTCTTTCCTCATAGCTCAAGGTTTCCATTTCACATATTGTTTAGTTACTCTCCTCTGAGGCCTTTTGACTAATGTAATATCCCATTTTAAGTAAGGGTTCCAAAGGGATCTGAAGTCTAGGTGTGGCTTTATGTAGGTTTTATATAGTTGCATTATGCACTGTATATTCCTAGAGACAAATGTTCACTGAATAGAACTTATTATTCTGTTTGTGGTTTTAATATATGGGTGCAGTGATCAAAAGATGATAGTTCATTATTGACTATGATTCATATGTCCTCTCCTTATCCACTGAACACAGTTGAACACCATCTAAACAATTTGAATGTTTAGGATTGTTTTTCTCAAGTGCAAAACTGAGCAATTTTGGGGATTACATCTCATTTTGTTCTGTGTAGCCCAGTCCTGCATTGATTTTTCATCCTGGGTCAGAGATTTGTGTTTATCAGGGGTGTCTTCTTCTTCTTCAAGCTTGATATCATCCAGAAACTTGGTTAGTATGTTCTTAACATTTAAGTTCATATCACCTATATAGAGACCAAAAGTACTTGTCCCAACACTGACCCCTGAGGGACCTCACTACCGACAGCACCCTCATCTGAGAAATGTTCATTTATTCTGACCTGTTGTTTGTGATTATCTATCCACCTCACTAAATCTAAACTAATTCCAATATTTCTTAATTTGGTGATTAATAAATCATAGAGAACAGTGTTGAATGCATTCTCAAGGTCCAACAAGATCACATAAACAGGTTTCCCATTGTCAATACTTGTGCTGACTGTATTATAAAGGTGATAAGGTTAGTTGTACATGAAAGACATCTCAAAACCCTTTCTGAGAACTGTCTTCTAATCCCAAGGTTTTATTTCAAGATCCAGTATCTGCTTCAATAATGTCTCCAATGATTTACCACATAGATATGTGAGAGTAATAGGTCTATAGTTGGCAGCATCATTTGTATTTCCTTTTTGTGGATTGACCCCATGATTGTAACTTTCCAATGAGTTAGAACCACAACAGAATCAAGTGACTTATTGAAAAAAGTCATAAGTGGTTAACTAGAAAATCTGACAAGTCCCTTAAGACCCTTGGGTATATATTGTCCAGACCAGGTGATGTGTTTACTTTAATATTATTTAAAACAGACAATACTTCAGCATCAGTAAAATGCTGCTTAGAGTTTGTAGTAATATGTACTGTAACTTCATACCATTTACCAGTTTGTTATTGTATACAGAGCAGAAATATGTGCTTAGCTGATGTGCTATTTCAAAGTTGTTTGATAGTATAGTACCATTGCATAATGAGGACCAATCATTCTGGTTATGTTTTTATTGTTATTTATATAAGCATAAATGGCTTTATTATTGTCTCTTGAGTGTGACAATTTGAATTCCAACTTATTTTTTTCTTTTTGATCATAGTCTTCTATGTTTTTGTTCAGATTTGCAATTAATTTTGCAGCTTCTGATAGATTATGTTTTGTTTTATAGGCCTTTTCCTTTTTTTGTTTGTCTTTTATGGACTTTATCAGCTGTAGTGTTATTCTGCCCTTTCTATTGCATTTTGTTCCAATTGGAATATACTTGGATTCTAAGCATAAAATAATGTGCTTTATTTTTCTCAGCAATCTTCCACATCTAAGTTTTGTATTAGTTGTTCCCAGTGTATTGATGCCAGAGGTTGTTTAATTTTACTCCAATTTGCATGATAATAATCTCTAAAGCAGATGGAATTATTATATGTGGATTTGCAAACCATAAGTACACCTGACCATTACAATGGTCGCCTATATCAAGGGACTCTCAACAGACAGACTTGATATTTTATTTTCCATGTTTGAGATCACTAGATCTAGAATATTAAGATTCCTAGTTGGCTCATTCACCAGCTGTTCCAAACCATTTGAAACAATGGTATCTACTAAATCTCTTTCAAACTGTGAAGTACCTTTAAAGTGTTCCAGTTTACACCAGGTGCATTAAAATCTGCCATTATTAAAGTATCCCTCAAACTTAAAGCTAGTCCAATTTCCTGAATTCAGGAGTCACTATGTTCTTTACTACAGGATGGGGGCCTGCAGCAATTTCCCAGGATAATTTTGGCTTGCTATTGAATTGTAATTAAGTCATACTGACTCAGTAGATATATTGAGACAATCTGATATATATATATATCTTGTGACAGTTTATATGACCTTTACACAGCAACATACCACCAGCTTTTTTTTTTGTTTACTTCCTCCTGATCTCTGCCCAGAGAATCCTTTCCTCTGGTCTTTTTAAGCTGGACCACTAGATGTAATGTGGATCCAGCGTCATCTGCATGAGACCAGGAGATTTTTGTCTTTGTTTTTCTCCCAGTCCCTACCCCTTGAGGTGCCAACACAGAGGACTTATGTCCAGATGGACTGTGTGCATATGCACATTGCTGTTAAGCATTCACAGCACCCTCCCACCTGACTCCCAGTAAGGAGCTGTTACACCTGCCGCCCATGCTTTAACTGGTGGCAATGCATGTGGGCATTGCTGCCCTGTAACCTTCCCCCCATGGAGGAGGCATCCATTTGGATGCTCACTCCTACCTCCCTCAGCCAACCCCTAGTGACCAAACCATTCCCAAACCTGGGTCAATGGCGGAGGTGAGTGTGGCATCCACTGCCTCAACCCTCTCGCCATTGGGCTGACTCCACCAGCTATTTTATTCACTCTATTTTTATAGAAGAGTTGACCACATGTGTAGTGGTTTGCCACAGTACATGTTTCCATTACTTGGGAAACTGAAATATTTATTTTATTTATGTTTTGTTGATTGGCTGGGTGCACTGGCACGAGGCACCTTTTCAGAGTAGAACCTGGGTATTTCAAACACATTACATAATAAAGTAACATAAAACCATGTAAAAATACAATGCATGGTGCAGTAAAATGACACAATGGAGCAAGTGCACATAATGCAGAAGAGGTATACATGGTAGCGTGATACACAGTAAATGGTTATGGTGTCAGAACATGAAAATGGGAATTGCAAACGTTTTGTACCATAAGCTGGACAATGATGTCTAAGCTAGCTGTAGTGTTTTAAAAAAATCATTAACACAGGGTGCAAGGCATTATTTCTATGTACTACCAAAAAAAAAAATAATAGGCAGGAGATGCTTAAAATATTTTACCATACCAATATTTTGCTTCTTCACCAAAACACTTCAATAAAGTGCAGGGTAGCAGGTAATGAAAAACAATTGAAGTTTACAGTCTTCAGTTCTTTATACTTTCATGGTTCAATTGGTTACATCCCAAAATGAAAGACTTTCTTCACTTCATTTTGCTTGTAAAGGTTAATGTCCATGCACAGATGTTTTCTGTTTTTTCTTTTATGTAGTACTGCCTCACTGTTTACCCATGTTTTCCACAGTGATCCCATTGCTAAGGATCCATTCTGTTGGCAGCAGAGGAGACATTCCATGATCATGCATGAGTGCACGCCTCACATGATCGCTGATGTTTCGTATGTAGCGTACCTTCTTTAGAGCATTTGCTGATCATTATGAAAACACTTTAATACTATTTCCCTGTTACAAAGGTAACTTTTCAACCAACCGCATATCTTCAGCATATTTTCCTAAAGTATTTCATCACAATTGTTAAAGTGCAGTAAAAACATGAAAACATGTAAATATGTGCAGAAGTCAGCTCTCAAGTGATGCCAACATTCCATAATAAAATTGCATTTTTAATATTTAAAAAAACTGAATGGCAGACCTTACAAAACAGTCTCACTTGTACAGATACTTTCTCACTACATGTATTGTTATTGATATATATCAATTCAAAGCTCATTAAATCGGACTGCATCTGAATCTTAACACTGAACCCAGAGCATGCTTGACCTAGAAACTTACTCTGCTGTGTTTTCTAGTACATATTATGAGTTTTAACCCCTCATTATCAACAGTTACTTTATTATTGTGATAGAACAACAGTAAGCACTTATGAATTGAGTTAAATACTTCATTTGAATTATTTTGATTTATTTAGGAATTATAGCTCTTAATAAATACCCCTGCTATCATGCACCCAAGACTATGTTCCCCAGGGACCTTATGGAGTCCTTCATGAGCACAAACATTTTGGTTTTTGTTTTGTTTTGGAAATTCTAGTTGTAGTGTTGTAAAGGAAAAAAGAGGCATTAAAGCAAGAGCATACATTATGTTTCTGCAGGGTCCTTCATTCTGAGTGTGAAAACTTTATGAGACAAAGATAGTATGATGGAAGTAGACATGGAACTCCAAAGAGAGCACCATATAGCATTGTTTAAACAATCATGGTTTGTTTGACAGCATTCTAAAGAATTTGCCAAAACATTTCATTAAGCATTTTTTTCCATAGAGGTTTCTATGTTCTTTTGGTAGGATGGGCAGCTTTTCATCTCTGCCCTGCTTTCTGTATCCTTTACTTCCTTCTTGGTCTGGTCCAGTTCCTTGTGGATTTTCCCTATGTCTTGATCTTGGAGGAGGTTTTCCTTCCACCCCAGTACTCACATCCAGATCCATCCAGGACTGGAATGGTAGAGCAAGCTACAGCATGACAGGCAGGGCTTCATGGAGCCCATCCTCCATTTTTCCTTCTTTTTCTGCCCAAGGCCCATGGGCGTGTAATGAATGTGATATGCATGTTCCACCTCTGCGAAATGCTCCTTGTGCTCTGAACATGGGGTCCCCTTCCCACACAGTGTGATTCACATGTGCTGCCACCTGGATTCCTCAGGTGGCAGTCAACTAATCAATATAAAGCCCCTCTACTAAAGGGAGGAGAATAGTCCTATGGATACTCAATCCTCCCTCCAGTGCCAACCCCCTAGCGACCCACGCCCATTTTCAAACCTGGGTCACCGGTGTGCTAGGAGGAAGGCACTCAGTGTCTCAGCCTCCCACCACTGGGCCAAGTTCACCAAGCATTTTGGAAGCAGAAACATGATTCTGCATGAAATCTGTTAGTGCAAGTTTGCATTCCTTACAGCACTATAGTGTGAATACGTGCAGTTTGGACTACTGAAACACTGTTTCTTTCCACTTCCTAGAGTGTTACCTGCATCAGTGTTCCTCCAGCACAAAGCCACACAGCAGGAGGGTGTAATCAGGGTGTTGTCATCATGAATCAATGCTGCAGGCTATTATGGCTGTTGTGTTCTTGTAAGTTTCCTTTCCTTGTTACCTGTACTTACACTGTAGCAGTACAGCTACAGTTGCAACCAATGACATATCCAAAGATTTCCTGAATTTTATATGATATACTGTATCTCTCTAGAAATTCATATCTACCTGCAGTTTTTTGCTGGGACACCAGAGAGAAAATGTTTGGAAATATGTAAAGTATCTGTAAATATTTGCTGGGACACCAGAGAAAAAAATGTTTGGAAATATTGCAAAATATATGGAAATGTCCAGACAACCTGATAGCTATAGCTGTACCTATCATGCCTATTATTCTCTTCCTGACTTTTGCCAGTAATATCTGTTTTTATTTTTGCTTCAGATTTCTACAACCTGTTTCTTTTCAATGCTAATAATGTAAAATTCAACTAGCAGAATTTAGGGAGAATTACCATTCTGATTATGTGAAATGTTACAGAATGTCTGTAAAACTTCTGAGAGTGTTACTCTTTGCATATTCTGGATTTCCCAGTTGTCTCATCCAGGAAATGTTTCAGGTTTACCATGTAATGTTAACACTGTATTATTATTTGCAACTGATATCTTTATGTTACTAAGCCCGAAAATATTTCTAACGCTACTGGATCTGGTGGTATTCTCAAAACATTGTTTTGCAGCCTAATGTCTATTCTGTTTTGTGATTTTTGTATGTTCTCCTCTCCCCCTCCCCTGGGTCACACCTAGAAATGAGCTTCGCTAACTGTGCCTATCCAGGTAAACAAATGTTTAAATAAATAAATAAAATGTTTCCAAAATTCAAATTTCAGTTATTTTGGTCTTCTTTCAAAGTATTCATCAAATGTTATGGAATGTGGCATGTGTATAGTGTGTACAACATGTACAGGTATACCAAGATTCAGATTTCAAGTTTTAAAGGGGACTGTGTGTGTATGAAATTAAGAAATTTCATTATGAGAAATGTTTAGCGAAATCTGCACATTGGCAAAATATTTCATGGGTACAAAATGTGAAATTTCACCTGAAGATGGCAAATATTTTGCCATTTTCAGGCAAAATTCTTTGCATGGTGAAATTTTGCAGATTTACCCACGAAATATTTCATGCAATGGCAAAATTTCACAAAATATTTCATATGGCAAATTGCCAGTTTTGCTGGTAAAATTTTATTTTGCAATATCTCTAGTGGCCAAACATTTCATCACAATTTAATTTTCAGTTATTTCCATCTAATTTTAACATTTCTTATCAAATTTCTCTGCAACTTCAAAATTTAAAGAGCCATACAACATAGGTGTTGGGGAGGTTGCTAGTGCAGAGGTCACCAGTTGCAGGAGTCAGATGCATAGTTTTGCCAAGAAAGAGCAGTTGAGCTGGATAGCACAAGAGTAGTAGACCACCAAGTTGGATCAAGGAAACCCAGGTGTCAGCAATTCAACCTGAATGCAGGCTACATAAGATTCATACTGTACATAAAAGTTATACTTAGCAAATTGACTATTCAGAGAGCCTGATGTACTTGCAAGTCTAGAACTTAGGGTTACTCAGAACAATTTAGTGGGGTAGAAACTGTTTTGGGATGCTAACAAGGAGGAATTCTAAGTACTCCAGTGGGATAGGTCTGACAGGAAAAGAAGTAGGAGACTCTTTTAAAAATCAAGGCAGATATTAGGGGAACAGCAGTTCAACTAAGTTTTTTTGGGTTCAGCTAAGAGGAAAGAGGGATCAACACCAAGAGAGGAACCACAGGTCTGCAAACAGCTCAGCTCAGCTTGCCAGATTTATTTATTTATTGAATTTTGTTGACCGGTAAAACATAGAAGCTGACAGCAGATAAGGACCATAAGGCCCATCCAGTCTGCCGATTTTCTTTTCTACCTTATGAATGTGCCATCGGCCTTTGCTCTGTCAATGGCCTATCTATTCATACTCATCTGTATTGCTTCCTTATGCCTATCCCATGCCTGTTTGAAGCCCTGCACTGTATTCATATCCACCACTTCCTGAGGTAGCCATTCCATGCATCCACCACCTTTCTGTAAAAACAACTTCCTCACATTACCCTTTAATCAGCCTCCCTCTAATCTCATGCTGTGTTCTCTTGTCCTGCTACTTTTCTTATATTGAAACATGATAGACTCTTTCACCTTATTAATGCCCTTAAGGTTTTGAATGTTTCGATCATATCACCTCTCTCCCTCCTTTGCTCTAGGGTTGAGCTCTGTTAATCTGTCCTCATATGTTTTCTGATGCAGTCCCTGCACCATTTTGATTGCCCTTCCCTGGATTGCCTCAGCTTGGTTAATGTCTTTATGAAGGTGTGGCCTCCAGTACTGCACACAGTACTCCAGATGGAGCCTAACCAGTGTCTTGTAAAGAAGGTTTATTATCTCCCTCTTCTGACTTGTGATACCCTACTAATACACCCCAACATCCCTCTAGCCTTACCTACTGCTTTAGTGGTCTGCTTGGTTGATTTCAGGTCATCAGTGATTATGATGCCCCCTCCCAGCCTATAGGTGGCTTAGGGTTTCTCTTCCTATGTGCATGATCTTGCACTTCTTTGCATTAAACCCCAGTTGCCACTGTTCTGAACATTTTGCTAGTTTATCCAGATCTCTTCTCATTCTGCCCACCCCATCAGGATCATCTACTCTGTTGCAGGTCTTGGTGTCATCTGCAAACAGACAAACCATACCCTCCAGTCCATCTGCAATGTCACTGATGAAGATATTGAAGAGGACTGGCTCCAGAACTAATCCCTGAGGTACCCACTTGTGACTTGCATCTCTTCTGACTGTATACCATTACCACCACTCTCTGTTTTCTGCCCACCAACCAGTTTGCCACCCAGTTGACCAACTTCTGACCCACCCGAGCCTACCCAGCTTATTAATCAATCTTCAGTGTGGAACAGTATCAAAAGCTTTGCTGAAGTCAAGGTAGGTGACATCAACTGCTCCCCTTGGTCCTCTACTCTGGTTACCCAGTCAAAGAAATCTATGAGATTAGTTTGACAGGACCTTCCTGTTGTAAACCCATGCTGTCTTGGATCCTGTGCTCCTATGGATTCCAGGTGTTGCACTGTCCTTTCCTTAAAGAGTGCCTCCACAATCTTGCCCCACTACTGAGGTAAGACTGACTGGTCTGTAGTTCCTGCTATCTCCCTACTACTACTGTTGTGGAGCGGGCGCATGAGCCCTTCTCTAGTCTTCTTGGACCTCTCCTGTGCTCAGAGATTCACTAAACAGTTCTGATAATGGCTCTGCTAGTTCCACCCTTAGATCCTTTAGTACCCTGGGATGTATGCCATCAGGTCCCATTGCCTTGTCCAGCCTGGAGCTTATCGAGCTCTTGTAGGACCCTTTCTTTGTGAAGGGACTAGTGCACCTTCCTCCCCCATGTCCATGGTGCTGAGCTGTGGGCCCTGCCCTACCTTCTCTTCAGTAAATGCTGAGCAAAGTATCTATTTAGGATAGATGCTTTTACAGTCCTCCTCCTCACCGCCCCTTGTCCTTTTGATCTTAGCAATACCCTCTGGACTTTCTCCTTTCACTAATGTATCTATAAAAGTCTTGTCACCTTCTTTCACTGTTCGTGCTAGTGTTTCCTCAGTTTGGGCCTTTGCCTGCCTTATTGCCTTCCTGCTTCCCTTAGGGAAGTTTGGTATCTCCTATCTTCATCCCTGCATTCCCTTATATTTCCTGAAGACCAGCCTTTTGGATCTGACCTTTTCTGCTATTGTTTTGAGAACCAAAGTGGTTTCCTTCTTCTTTTGACTTCCTTTCTCACTAACACAATGGGATGTTGCTTCAAGTATTGCATATTTAATGCTTGCCCACTTTGCCTGTACCCCGACCTGTATTTCTTTTTCCAGGCTATTAACTCTGTTGGCCATCTTATCAAAGTCAGCTCCTCTGAAGTCCCATATTTTTGCCTTGGAATGGGTTGATTTAGTTCTAGTGGCCAAATTGAACAATACCATGTGATGGTCACTGGCTCCAGGTGACCTTCTACCTAGAGATCTGTGATCATTTCACTGTTAGTCAGTACTAGATCTAGGATAGCCTTGTGTCTTGTGGGTTGTTGTACTAGTTGTTTGAGGCCCTCCACTATAGGAAATCCACCACATGTCTAGTTCTGGCAGATGTCCCTGCTGGTATTAACCAGTCTGTATCTGGCATGTTGAAGTCTCCCATTATCAGAACCTCCCTTTAGCTGTCATGTTTTTGTATATCTTCTAACAGTAATGTGTCTATGTCCTCCCCTGGTCAGAGGCCTGTACACAACCCCAGTTCATATGGCTGTCCCATTTCCTGTTTCCAGGGTGATCCACAGTTCTTCTGACTCCTTATGTGTATTCTGAATTTCTATAGCTTTGATATTTTCATTGACATAAAGAACCACTCCCTCCTCTCCTTTTTGCACCTTGGTCTCTTCTGCACAGTACATAGCTAGGTACTGAAGTCTCCCAAGTGTGGTTACTGGTAAACCATGTCTTGCTAATGGCTACTATGTCCAGTTTAGCCTCTGTCATTATTGCCTGCAGGTCTGGTAGTCCATTAAATTTAAAGAACTTTCACTCCCAAAACTTTTGCCAGTTCCCTACAAATGTGTGTCCTTTTTCCTGGCACCAGCCCTTGACCCATGTTTAGCTCCCTATCTCCCTTTTATGACCTTCCATCCATCTGCCCCTCTCTCTCAGACTGGCAGGATCTCAGAGAAGAAGATGCCAGATGAAATGGATGATAGTTTGTCACCCAGCCTGGTCAGGTGTTCCTTGGTCTTCACAGCTGACCAGCTGGAGATTATTAGTCCCTATGTGTACCAGGATGTCAATGTTTTCTCCTGTTTCCTGAACAATTTTAGCAATGCAGTCAGTGTCCTCCATGCTGATGTACCTGGGAGACATCTGACCATTACCCCAGGCTGGAGATACGTATCAACTCCTGAATCATGGAGTCTCCTATGAGCAGAAGTGTCTTGGATTTCCTTTTGCTTTTTGTTTTGGTTCCTGTTTTGGGTGAGTTTTGTTGTGCTAGCTCCTGTGCTGCAGTGTCCTGCTCTGCAGTGTCCTCTGCCCTTTGTTTGATTTCAGAGATAGAGGCAAATACCTGTTTCTATTTTTATATGGTTTGTGGAGGTGATATGTTGGAGAACACTGGTGATGGGGCACCAATTTGCCCCTCTAACCACCTGCAAACCTTCCAGACCAACTACCCTCTGGTCAAGGTGCTTCTGTTGGATGTTGGGGAAATGGCGGGCAGTTCTTATAATATATTTCCTTTTGAATATGCAATTTGAGGTAGGCCCACTGAGACTAGAAGTCCCTTTTACAGGGGCAACCTGGGGTGTGGATACAGATGGTAACCAACTGAAATTGAACCAGATTAATCTGTTGGTAGTATTTTAGATGAAGTAGTGATATGTGGATATTAAATTTCACAACAGGAATTCTGACAGCATACTTATTATACAACCATAAATATTTGGAAAATGTTGCCAGTAATAATTTATGTTACTTACACTGTAAATTTTGAAACTGCTACACTGCTACACTAATTTGTCTCCAGTTTTGTAACATACAATACCAGAATACATTGACATTGAATATCTATTATAAATGTCAGGTCTATACCTGCACGAGCAGAGGTTAAAAAATCCACATCTTTTGAAAGTTTTCACATTTCTTTTTTGCAGTTAATCTTTTAATAATCGTTCAGCACACCTGATGCAGCAGGTCATTCACTCTGTAATAACAGCATACTACTACAGCGTTACAATCAATCACTAATAGACTAGATGTTATCCATTATACATATTTAGGCACCAGTTTATATCCATCCATAAAAATCGGTTATGTACTTCAGGGGCTTTAGTAAATCATTTCATGTATGGTGACAGTGGTACAAATTGGGATCATTTTACCTGACCTACAGGGCTGCCCATACCTTCATAAATACAGCATTCATCTTTCTAGCGTAGTATATTAATCGAGCATGGGCAACTAGTGACTCCAAAGCAGCTAGCTACTCCTGCAATGATGGAAGGTATGTTGTTCTCCATTTTTAAGAATATGCTGAAGCAGCTCGATTGATGCTTGGATAAGCCATATCAACTGTGCTTGGGACATGGATCTTACCTCCAGTCAGTCCAAGTATCCAAAAAGAGGTGGAGTGGGGTAGGCGTATGTCTAAGGTATTTGAGCAGAATTTTATTACTCTATCCCATAAGGGTTGAAGGGGTTACAACTCCACAGGATGTGTAGTAAATCTGCTGCAGGTGACTGACATCTCCAGCAGAGATCATGAGGTGACAATCCCATTTTGTATAACTGAGTAGGGGTTCTGTACCACAGATGAATAACTTTATTTTTATAAGAAGACTTCTCTGATCTATACAGGCCTTATGGGAAGACTTCCAACAATTAGACCACTCGTCTAGAGTAATTGTATTATTCAACATCTTTTCCCATCTTATCTTGGCGATACAGAGGGGTCTGGTAGGCGTCCCTGATCCAGACTTGGATCCTGCCTGCTAACCCCTTATTTTGACCAGACCACTGGGATAGCGGAAGTTTTTCTCTAAGGGGCCCAACCTTTGTCCCACACATCATGCATGAACATTTAGCTCTTATCCAGTTACTATATAAGCTACGTGGCTGCAAGTACTGCCAAAAGCACTCCTACAGCAAAGAATGAAAATTTTTCAATTTTTGAAAGGACACAAACGTTTTCTCATCATCCAGAAGTAGATCATGAAATGTAATTTATCTGACAACTTCTCCAAACTGGCCAGTCAAAGGGCTTCCAATCTATTTTTAGATAGGGATTATTCCACAAAGGGTGTGTGCAATACTTAAACATCTGTGGCAACTTTTCCTAGGGTCTGCCAGACTTGTAGGCTGGATTTAATAGTTAACCATTCCTGAACAACAGTGAGACAAGGTTGACCCATATAACAGAGTGGGAAATATTACCCAATGCAGCCCTTTCTATATCTACCCAGTCTGGATGGGCCTGGGGGACCTATCTAGATTCTTAAAGACTTTGGCTATCTGGAAAGCCTGTGCATATCTGTTGAAATCAGGAAGATTCCAGACCCCTCTTTTCC
This sequence comes from Neoceratodus forsteri, assembly GCA_016271365.2. Classification (NCBI taxonomy): domain Eukaryota; kingdom Metazoa; phylum Chordata; order Ceratodontiformes; family Ceratodontidae; genus Neoceratodus; species Neoceratodus forsteri. The sequence continues at coordinate 1,630,669,350 of CM057456.1, read as the reverse complement.
AGCGAGCACCCAACTTAGCTTTGCTGTATCGATGTTTTTGGTCCCCCATAAAAACGACTCATGAGTGTTTGAAACTTCTGCAACCAACTTATAGGGATGGTTATGGGGATGTGTGCTAACAGATAGAACACTTTGGGGCAAACATCATCTTTAGGGCTGCAATCTTCCCAGGCATCGATAAATGTAATTGCTCCACTGTAAGATACTGTTGGACAAATGAGTCCATATTGGCATGAAGTTTTATTGTATCATGGAAACATCTACTGATAAAATAATCCTAAATATTTAATATCTTGAACAGCCCACATTAAACCTAGGTCTTTAATTTTTCGCTAGATGTGAGAGAATTAAGCGCAATACCTCGACTTTGATTTGTTAATCTGAAGACCTGATATATTGCCTAATTCAACAAGAGTGTCCATAATAATTGTCAGCTCTTGTGGGCATCCCTGTCATAATCAAGCAGTCATCCATATGCTTTTGTAAAATACTCCTGGTTTCCCATTTTAATACCGTGAATTTTAGGGTGGGTACATAAGGCCGCAGACAGGGGTTCCAATGCCAAGACAAAGACAGCGCGAAAGGAGACACCCTTGTCTGGTTCCCTATAAAGTCAAAAGGAGGCGGATAGGGTAAAATTAGTAAGTATTTTGCCTACTGGTGCTTGATATATAATACGTATCCAGGAGGAGAGTTAGGCTCCTATGTTAAACTGGTTCAAAACCGCTACAAAAACTCCCACTCCACCTAGTCAAAGCTTTTCAAAGTCAATCGTGATTAAAGCGGCTGGGGTGGGAAGTTTCAATGCAACTTGAATCAGTGTAACAAGGAATCTGACATGATCTGAGCTGTGTGACCCTTAATAAAACCTACTTGAGAAAAATGTCTCAATTTCAGGAAGAACCTTCTCCAGTCTTGCAGCCAAAACCTTGCTCAAATTTTTGCATCCGCATTAATTAATGAAATTGGTCGGTAATTACTGGGTAATGAAGGGTCTTTCCCTCTTTGGAGGACGGTAATCACTGCCTCACTCATGGATTGGGGAGTTCACCCTTCACTAGGGATTCGTTAACATATCCATAAAGAGTTATTATATCATGATGTACTATTTTATAATAATCAGCCGGTACCGTCTCCACCTGATGCCTTGTGGAGGTCCATGCTCAGAATAGCCCTACTCACCTCTTCCTTAGATAGCGGTGCATCTAGATCTAGTTTCTGAGACTCCGTCAAATGGGTAATAGCAGCGATCCGTTAATTGATGGTATTTACCTGATCCCATTTCACATGGGATGTGTATAATTTTGATAAAATAGAGCAATGGATTCATTAATTTCTTTTTGGGGTGTACCATTGACCCTTCTGAGTTATAGGGTCCCAGAATATGCCTGTCTGCCTGCCTTCTCTTGAGTCCACAGGCTAGGAGCTTGCCTGCTTTCTCTCCCTCCACTTGATATTTGTGCTAGGCATGTCTTATATTCAACTCCAGCCCTTCTGGACATTAGTGTGCTAAGTTGTAACCTAACCCTAGTCAGTTCAGCCCGTAAACAATTACTCTTGAGCCTCCGGGGTTTTCTTTGTATTCAGCCTCTAATGCTTCAATTTCCTCTCAAGTTGTACCATCTCACTTTCCCTTTGTTTCCTGCAATAACTGGCATAACTTATAATTTTGACCCCTCATGGTGACTTTATAAGCCTCCCATATGATTGCCGCTGAAGATGAACCTGGTGGGTTTAAGTGAAAAACTTTTAGTTTCCTCAAGGGCTAATGTTTGAAACTCTGCCTCCGCCAGAAGAGTGGATCCAGCTGCCAAGTTACAGATTTGATTGAGGTGGCTAGGGACATATTCACCTTTAGGAGGAGAGTACGTGGTCAGACAAATATAAGGGTTCTATATGGGAGTCTGTAGTTCGTGCTGACATAGTTTCAGATGTGAACCAATAATCCAGTCTGCTAGCCATGGCATTAGCAGATGAGTAATAAGTATAGTCTCTATGTGAGGGATGCAGTAACCTCCAGATGTCGCTATACTGTGTAGTGAAAGCATATCCTGAAGGGTCTTATGCGATCTAATATGTGTTTCTTGTTTTGGTTTTAGCGATCTAGGAGATAATCCATTGTTAAATTAAAGTCCCCCTATTATTATCCAGGTTTGTACTTTGTCAAATCCAGTATCTGTTGAGATATCGCATTGAAAAATGCTGGGGCATCCTCATTGGGGCCATAATATTAACTAATAACAGGACCCCCTGGTGTCTTCATCTTAGCCAGAACCCATCTGCCTTCTTTGTCCGATTTCTGGAGTGTTATTTCCCATTTCAGTTGTTTATGAAATAGGATAGAAACCCCTCCTTTAGCCTTTCCGAGATACTATGGACTTCCCTTCCCTTCCACCCATTCTCTAACTAATTTCTTAGATTCTTTGTGGCTTAGTTTGGTCTCCTGTAGAAACACTGTCTGACTTTTGAGTTTTTGGAGTCTTGTCAATATCTTACTTCATTTGATTGGGAATTTAATCCCTAACATTCCAAGAGGTCAGGGTAATATCCATTAAACTATCCATTGGCTTTATATTTTCCCTCGATACTAAATAATCTGGTCCCAAAAGCCCACCATACTGCCTAGCCTCAAAAGTACCCCCATCCACATAGGGCCTTCCCTCTGGCGTGCCTTATCTGAATCACATCTGTGCTGCTGCTTATAGTGACCTGGAATGTTTTCTTTCTTAACTACACAGGGGCCCAGCCCTATTCTTATACCCCTCCTCAGGCCCTAGCGTTCCTGTATGGTATACTGTTCTCCATCATTAAATTGTAAAAGGGATCCTCCCCATGCACCTTAGTGCCCGTTTGATACCTGCAATATGGGTGACAGGAAGACATCACGTGTCCCAAGTTCCCAGAACACCCCTCTGGGCGATGCCACAACAGCCCTATAAAGACCTGTGACTTCTATCTCCCTCGGGGGTGGAATTCCCTTTTCATCAGAATTCTACAGCATTCCCCAACTTCAGACCCATAAGAGATCCTAAATATCAACAACATTATTAGCCAGAACAGGCTTACCCTGTATCTAGTCTAGGACCATAATTACTTACAGGTAGATTTGAACCTTTGCCTGCAACATTTAAACATTAAAACAAAACTGTATACAGCAAACAATAACAATGTCCATCCTGCTTGTACTTAGAAGAATTCTCTATAGCCCTTCATTGAACTTTGTTTTACATCTGACATGCTATAAGCAGGGCCCAAGTGGGTAACCTTCCCATTTATATAATTTATAGACCTAAATAGCATCCACCTATGACACATGCACAGCTGCCCTGATAATACTCCTCAGGCACCTATAAGCTTGCCTGAGAGGTCAGCCCAATTCCACATGCCCCATCTGCTATTCAACAAAGATTAGTTTACCCTCCCCAGTTCAGAGGACTAAGCGGAGACTACAGTATCAATGGAGTCCTCTGCAGTTGCAAACAAGGCCTCAAGCTTTTAGCTGAGTTTTCATTCTCTCGGTCTCCACAATAGCAGTGCAATCAGCCCAGTCGCCTGACATTTGGGGACCAGTCCTCGAATCACCTCGTGTCTCTCCTTTTGTTGAGGCGTCTCAGTGGTATCCGACTCTGAAGGAAGGAGTTCCGCTAGTGGCTCATACCTGTTGCTTAATTTAATTGGAGTGTCTCCTGGTGAACAACTGCTCGTGTCTGACTGTAAATATCTTCTCTGCCGACTCCTCGGCGATCTCTTCGCATAGAGCGATTTCTCAGTTGTTATTTGCTTTTTCTTTGATCTGGCCCTCAAAATCTGGTAGCCGGACTGAGTGCAGATCTTATTCAAGGAATTGGCTTATTGTCAAGTTTTTGACCTTCCTGGTTCACCTCCATCATAGCTGGGTGGTCCTCTACCACTCTAGAGGTATATTGACCTGAGGGCTCCTGATTACCTTTATATCTTTAGGAACTGCCCACTGCAGTGGGCTTTCAAATAACATGTATTCCCATTGTAGAAAATCCATAGTATTGCAGAGTATCTCAAAGAAGTTGGTATATTCATTTTATATAGTTGCTGCTTCACCTCTCTGTAAGCCCTTCTTCTATTAGAAAGATCTTGCGAAAGTCCTGGTATACCTGGATGCACAATCCATGCCACAGAAAGGAACCTTGCTACCTTGCTTTCTGTAAATAATACTCTTTTTCAGGAAACCTTAAGAACTTGCACAGTATAGCCTGGGTCTTTCCCTTGTTTGGGTCGAGGGGCTAGTGAGCGTCCCCGTTCAATCTCCGGAGGTTGCCATTGTTGTCTTTAATAAGCTCTGGAGGAATACTCTAAAAAACATGACAAATCTTTCCTTCCATCCCTCGGTACCTCCACAATCCTTAAATTCTTCCTTCTAGCCCTGTTTTCTAAGTCGTCCACTTTGTTCAGTAAATATTCGAGTTTTTATGATGAGCCTGCAAAGTTTTCTCCTGCTCTTGTACTGTATTATGCAAATGCTGATACTTGTGTTCTGTGTGGGCCATCTGAGCAGCTAGGTCAGATAGATCTTGGCATGTGTCTATTGCCGTTTTCTTCAAATCTGCGTATCTATTAATATTTGGTCTAGTTTGGCCATAAGCACGGCCATGTTAATGTCCACTTTGCTCAACGCTTCCATTTGCCCTGCTCTCTTCAGCCCATCTTATGGCCACTATCCCTTGATTTATGTTACTCCCACAGTCGGAATCACAGGCCTGCACTATCGGGATACACAGCTTCCTATTACTTTAGCGATACTCTTATTTGTTCTATCGCTTTAAGTCCTTGTTACCAGCTGGTCTGACAATATCGAGTATTTTAACTTTTTATTTTGATTTGGTATTTGCAGGCTAATTGTCTAGACCACCGCCATCTCCATACTCATTTTCCCAAGGAGAGCTACTCTGCAAGCTGGATGTTCCGGTCCCTGCTGTTTAGTTGTCGGCAGACTCTTTGGCTTCATACTTATTTTAGGCAGCTCCAGTCAACTTGTAAGTCATACCGGGTGAAGCTCGGTTCTCCACTTTTGCTCTTGACCACTTTGGATCTCTTACAATGCAGTGTTGAAATGATTTTGGAAAAACAGCAACCCCGAGATAGAGCAAAGACTTAAGATGCCACCATCATGCCGTTAGGCTCCGCCCCACCGTTTTCACATTTCTTAATTATTTACTTTGTGAAGATTTCTAAACCAACTATCTTTATATTAAGTCAAGTGCATAACCCTTATAAAAGTTAGAGAATGAGTGCTAAATTTAACATAGCTCTGAAAGTGGCTGACTTATAAGCAGATAAAAATGTCGTGAAATATCCCCTTAAAGTAAAATTCTAGTCCCTATACTTTTAAGTGATTCATTAAACTGTCATGGTATTTAGCATGTCTTTTAGAGCACATATCAACAAATAAACATAACATAATGTCAGGTCCCTAGTTTAACAGAAGGCTGAATTATGACTAAATATGGACATTTGGAAATTCCTCGAAATTCAGATGAAATTCCATGGAATTTTGTAGAATTTCATTTGAATTCCATGAATTCTGAATTGTCTAATTCCACACAGGTCTAAAACAGGCAAATATTCCTCCACAGGGAATCCAAATCCCATTTCCTCTTCTCTACCATTACAAAGCATCAGAGGAAACTCACCCTCAACTAGCTCTGCTCGTTCCTTGACTCTTCCTCTTTCCCATTCCCCTTCAAGTCTGGTGTTCAGAAGTCCCATTCCACAGTCTCCTTCCCCATCTGTATCACTGACTCCATCATGAAAGGGACAGAGCAGAGAGAGATAATCACCACAATTTTACCACCCTTACCAAGGCCTTTGATATTATGGAACATCTGTAACTACAGATAAGCTGGTGGGTGAAGGATTTTCTAACCTGGTGGTCAGCTGGTTCTTCTACATCTTTGACTGTCATAATTACATCTTGCTTTACTATGTATCCCCCCTCCCCATTTATTTTAGAGTCCCCTTCCAAGGCTCCATTCTGGGCTTCATAATACTTCTCTCCATTTTCTAAATTATAACCCCTTAGTCTCTAATGCTTCTCACGTACACATATATGCCAATGTCAGTGTGGCTCAGTTGGTAGCATGTCTGACTCTGGGTCAGAAGGTCATGGGTTCTAATCCTACACTGGGATTTGGCTGATACCATCAATGTTGGCATCTGAGTGCATTATTAGGAGGGTGCTGTACTGCCAGGGTATGCCATCATTCCTATTATACATTAAACCATGGTCCCTCCTTTCAATGACTGGTCCTGTACTGGTGGATGTCCAGGCAGAAGTAAATAACCCAAGCACTCTTCACAAGAATAGGGTATTTTATTTAAAAATATTAACAATAAAAACAAAAATAGAAATAAGCAATATAAAAACAAAACACAATGGAAAAAAAACAGATCAGACATTGTGGTTCTAGTAATACAACTGGTAAGGCACTTACAATACAGATATGCAGGGAGAAAATGTGAAACAACACATCCCTTTAAATTTAAAGTGAAAATATACATACTGTATAGGGCAGGATATTCAAAGATGTTGTGCCTGGTACAACTGAGTTGCACCAGCTCAACCCAAGAAATGCACCCAGGGCAGTATGCAAAGAGGGTGCACAGCACAAAACCGATGAGCTGGGGCACAAAGATAATATATGTAATGCATTCCCAGGGGGCATGCCCATGCATATGTGGCACATCCCGATATTCAGCCTGGGATGTGGCACACATGCCAGTGCAACCCTGAGATGCACAGCATACTGATGCACAAAGTTGAGCCTGAAAATAAGGTTCAAATGGTAGCCACCACAGGCAAGCTGCCATAATGCAAGGCTGATCACAGCAGCTGGCTGTGGGTGGCTTCCCCCAGTACACTGTGCACAAGCACCTATAATGTCCCTGGTGGTCTAATGGTATCCCCCCACCTTCTGCAGCTCTGATAACTGGTATTAATAGACAGAATATGTTCCTGGTAGTCTAGTGGTAACCCCACCTCTCTATAGCTCTGATCACCGATCACAATATAAAATACCTCCCTGGTGGTCCAGTGGCACCCCACCCACACAGAACTCCTAGCCCACCAAGCTCCCCCACATCATAGATGGGCAGCAGCATACCCACCCACATACCTCAGTGGCTGCAGCCGAATGACAGCGTGCAGTATGGGCTGCAACCCCATTGGTCCACACTGTGGATCAATGGGCTTGCAAGACACACTGTAATAGTCATTCACAAATATGTGAATGAATGAAGTCATTCACATATTGTGAATGATTGTTACAGTATGCACTACAAGCCTATTGGTCCACAGTGTGGAAATGGATTGCAGCCCATACTGTATGCTGTCATTCAGCGGGCAGCCACAGAGGTACGTGGGTGGGTATGCTGCTGCCCACCAATGATGGGGAGCTGGGTGGACTGGGGTCCTGTGTGGGTGAGGGAGCCACTGGACCACCAGGGTGGTATTTTTATAACAATGATGGGCAATCAGAGCTATGGGAGGGGTGGGGGACCTCTAGACAACTAGGTGTGTACCATTCTGTGCTACTGGTGAGTGGTGGCACAGGATGGGACAGGGATTGTAGTGCAGTGCCTCTTCCTGGGGCTTGCTGTACAGGACACCATGCACATTTTGCTGGCAAGCTCTGCAACTCTTGCAAATGGGGCCATAATGACATGCAAATGGTCCAGTTTGTGCTTTTCATACATTATGGCCCCATTTTCATACTGCTGGCTGAATATCAGAGAATTTGCACACAGTGTAACTCTGTTGTGCTGGTGCATTTCCATTCTGGTATTCAGCCCTGTCTGAGTGGGATGCACCAGTGCATCATATTTCTGCAGTGCACATTACCTGATATATTCAGAGGAGATGCACCATGGCTCATCTCTTTTGAATATATCCATGAGTTGCACCAGCACAACTCAGTTGCGCTGTGCCACCATATGAGTCATTGCCGGCACGCTTATGAATATCGGGGCCATGTTGTGTAATTCAATCCTAAGGTTTACAAAAGTAATTCATTGCCTTTTCATATGTCTAATAAGTACTTACATAATATTATCACTCACAAAGTGGGAATGCACTAAGCCTCTTTTCTGTTTTCTGTTAATGCATGGAATTACATTTTCCATAGCTTCCTAACCTTTTGTTCAGGATATTGTCTAACATCTCTCTCTATTCTCTCTCTCTCTCTCTCTCTCTCTCTCCCTGCCTGTCTAATTAAGTGATAATGCACTCCATGGTGTGTGTCAAGCTGGGGTAACCTCACGCCTTGGGTGGTCAGGCAGAAGGCCACAGGCTGAGTGCATCCACCATCCAAGAAGTGATGTTATCCAAATCGACAAGCACCCTGGAGTGCATAATGCTATTATATAATGGTTGGTTTGTAAAGAAAAAGAAAAAGGAGATTTTTTAATCTGATTTTTGTGTGTGGATGTGTGCATATACAAAAAAAGTCCACAGTTTTTATGTTTGCTTGCGCATGTGCAAGAAACATAGTGCCATCATCCGAGATTTTGGAGGTGTGTCACCTCCTCCTCCAATTCAGTCAGTGTTTTTGTGGCGGGCCCTGTAAGCCAATGCATGTTGGAGCATCTGCAATAAAGCTCCAAAATGCAGTGGCATACAGTGAAAGGAGCTATGCTTGAGTGAGCAGCGATAAGATATTGCCTGCTCATGCAGCTCCCTAAACACACACAGAAACTCCCCTCGCACGCGTGTAGCCGGCCAAGGTGCCAAATCCCCATCAGCTTGTGCCCCCCAAAGACTCCCAAATGCCAGCTAATAGCCGTGAGGGTGCCCAATCTCCCATCGGCTTCAATGTCTCCCTCCCCATACTATGGCCGATGGGGTGCCCAATCCCGTCAGCTTCACTCTCCCACCCAGTACAGGTGCCATGCTGGGAGCCCACCCCAGCGTGGCAACAAATGTCATGCGACGGGGTGCCCAATCCCCATCAGCTGAACGCCCCACCATCATCCTTGTGCCATGCTGAGGCCCACCCAGCGTGGCTAATGTCCCAAGTCATCTAATTTTTTTCAACCTGGAAAATTAAAAGCGGTCCCACGTAGTCTCCCAGCACACCCTCCTCAACCTGCACCCACCCACTGTGACCCTGCTTCCCACCCCCCAACCCCTCTCATCCCATACTTACCTCGGACCTCGGCGCGATGATCTTAGGTGGACGGGAACACGTCTGCACTCTTCAAAGCCGACCCTGAACTGAGAAATGCCGGTAAGCTGTATAATGGGTTAGATAGGGGTTTCAACTTTATTGCATATCTCATGCATTTTTGAATTTTGCAAATTTTCAACATGGGGTTTTGGGACCCCTTCTCATGAATAATGTCACTGTCGTTGGCGTTTTTCAGGCCAAGAAGGGTCACCGCAGTGACTGAAATCACCTTCAGGCCTGAATAACACCGCAGTGCTCTTCATGAAGTCCCAAAACATGTAAAAGCTAGTAAAAACTCAAATGACTGTTTATGAGTGCATTGCCAGTTCTCACGAGCTCGTAAGTTCACAAATTTCAATATTTTCACTCCAGATTTCCAACATTGCCATTCCACCACACCTTCTTATGAGTAGTATAGCTGCCATTTTCACATCTCACCCAAAATGTGTTTCTGCCCATGTAGCGCACAGTTGCGCAGTCGGTGTCTTGAGATCAATGTATGGGACAAATTAAGAAAATCACAGTGACACTGTTCATGAGCTGAGGTCTTAAAATGGCTATGTTGAAAATTTGGTGAAAAAATTCCAAAAATGACTGTTTTATGACCGTCGTTGTACAGTTCCTCATGCGCTTGTATGTAAGTTCGCGAACTTTCAATATGTTCCTCCAGATTTTCAACATTGCCATTTACCACACCTTCTTATAGGTATTACAGCTGTCATTTTCACATCTCACCCAAAGCGTGTTTCCGCCCATGTAGCGCACAATGGCTCAGTTGGTGAGCGAAATCAATGTATCGGACAAATTAAGAAAATTACAGTACACTATTCATGAGCAGAGGTCTTAAAATGGCTATATTGAAAATTCTGGTGAAAAAAATTCCTAAAATGACCTCCAAACGCACACCCCATCGCCCGTCACTCTGCAGGGTAGTGGTGGGGTTGGCTTCAGTTCAGTACTTCACTGCCATTCCTATTACGCAGCTCTGTAACTTCTACACTACCACTGCCAATGCCTCAGCTGTAATGTTTGGCTAACCCACACCCCTTGAAGCCAGCTTGTTGTCAGCTGAAGATGGAGAAGTCCATAGGCTTCTCAGTGTCAATTACTTTTTAAACAAAAGTACTTAAGTTTAAACAGTGGTTGTTTTGAAGTGTGGCTATGAGTACTGAAAAGGCACCCTGCTGAGATCCTCATGGTGCAGGATAGTGGTTTGCCTGAGGAACTGAAAACTGTTGTTTGGGCTTTCTTTTACTTTACACTGAAACAGAGGAGAAGGAAGGAAAGTCACTTTCTTTCTAAAGATGACATTTTCTGTCAGGGACCACTATTTGGAGCTCCGCCCATTGACACACCTGTCAGCATGGCTGTCTGTTGCACCCGCTGTTTCATATCTGCAAAGCAAGAGAAAAGGTACTACTGAGGTGGTAAAAGAATGTTTTTGGACTGTATTTATATGGTAAAAAAAAAAGAAAATGAAAGGGGCATGCACAGTGGCGTTATCAGAACAGCCTCAGCATGACTGTTGAAAAGCGCTTGCTCACTTGGTCAGTGCACAGGGGTGCAGTTTGAAATGAAATGGAGAAAAAGTTTTGTTACTGAAAGCTGTTACAGTAATCAGCTTCACAACCACAGGATTACATACAGACGGCCTTTTGTGAAATCTTTTTTTTTAAGTGAACCTATGGTTTTAGTTATGGTTCAGACTATAAGAATGGAGTGATTTATTTTCTTTTCTAATGCTTAGTTTGTGCTGGACCTTCATACAGTGATGTTATGCTCAGATAACATCACTGGTGAAGAGAACACATACCAATTACAACCCAGAGATTTTCTTGCCTTTGTATAATTAAGCAAATAAGGCACAATGGGAGGAGGGTGCATTATGATGGGATGATGGGCTGCCTTGAGTGGGTTGAAGCACAAGTCAAGGCTGAGTGCTTCCACCACTCGAAAAAGGCCATTATCCCACTTTTACCACCCCAGACTGCCTTACTGTGATTATGAAATGGGTACCCACACTATTAGTACATTAAACAACAATATCTTTGTGTCTTTTGTATTACTGCAATACAAGAAATATAGAAATTACAGTAAGTCAAAGACAAAAATTAGTGTATGCCTATTCCTGACTTCTTGTTCTCTGTTGCTGACTTCCTACTTCACTACTTCTGGCCCTGGTCCTGCTCCAATGTCTGTCACTAATGTCCACTTTGGGAATGAGTACAACAGCAGTTTCTGTTGGTCCTGCTGGTCATTTTATAAACTCTGCAATTGGTGGCAAGTTCAGGGACAAAGATGATCCATGGATTCCGCAGAGAGACAGCGAGTGAGCAGCAGTTACAAGATGTAACAAGTACCTGTCAAGATAGTGGGAGAATGGAAGCCATTATTGTGACCTGATTTGTTTGTCCCAAGTTAATGGGGAGAGCGGGAGCCATTACTGTGAGCTGCATTCTGTGCCAAAGGTAATGAAAAAATCCCTGTCAAAGTACAGCATTCTTTCAGATAGAACAGGGTCGTTGTGGTGCTTTACAGTACAACGAGATGCATGATCAGTGGGCAAGGTTCTCAGAGTGAGTGCTGGGTCCTGTTTGCCAGGAGTTACTTTCAACTTGGCTGTTGTGCTGGGATAATGGCCCAATTGAAAGTAGCTGTTCACTAATCAGGAGCCAGCATTCTTCCAACTCATTTCATAATGGAATTATTATATTCTTTTTACATTTCTGATAACTAGCAAGTTTTTGTTGTATGACCCATGCACACCCTGATTGTCAGTTATAATATTTAAACAAAGCATGTGTGAGTTACAGCGTTTCTGAATGATACTTATTCCAAGGATTAGTAAATAAGCGAAAACTAGTTCAATCTATGTTAATGACAAAATAAAGGTTCCTTCCAGGTTGTAGCTATGTTTCCAAAATAAAAATAAAACATTATGCATTTTTTTAAAATTAGGTGCTCTTGTGTTTCAAGAATCCCTTTGCAACTAGTCCTTGTACAAAGTGTCTCAAACATCTGTTTATGTTTATGATTATTTTAACTCCCAGCAGTCTATGACAGCTAAGCCATAGTACATCCCAAGCTAAGTTTGATACTTTCATTTCTCAGTTGTATTAGTGCTACCCTAGTTTATGTAATTGGACAGTGTGAAAAGTTAACCCCCTAAAATAAACTTCTTGAAATCAAATCATATATTTTCCACTTGTTATAGTTAACACATGATTAAACATTATTTACCATTTTAAAATCTTTTGAAAAACTACTCTTACATGTACTGGCACATCTCTTACTTTATTTAGTGGGTTACAGTTACCCACTTTCCAAACTTCTGTGCATGGTTCCAACCAACCATTCATAATTAATTTCCACACTTTCTCCCCAATCTCAATGCCAGGCAAATGTTATTATATATAAAAATGCTATAATAAAATGCTAACTGATTTAGCATGTACTCCCCACCCAGGATTTGTAAGTAACTTCTCTTTTCTCAGGTTTAATCTGTTTCCCCAGAAGCTTGAAAGAAAACATTACATAAAGCTTGGCATCTGGTTTCTGTGGTATGGGAAAATATAACCTATAAACAAACAAACAAACTGGTAGAAGCAACATTTTATTAACAGTACCTTTTCTGTTTTGATAGTAAATTTCATCTCAGTTTTCGAAGTCCTATTTGTTTTCTGTAGTTTAAACTTAAGTTTGCATGACAATGTCCCTTTGTCAAATTGTACTCCCAATATTTTAGGTTTCCACAGAACTATCAATGTTTGCCAGTTTTACAGTACCTGGAATTGCTGTAGGACCTCTACACATTTCATAATTAATTTTTGAGTCAGAGGCCCATGAGAAAGTATTTAGTTGCTCTGTTATGCTATATCTAGAAGTTTCCTGTGCTTGGGTCAATACTATATCATCTGCATTGGCCAACACTTTTAAGGCCTGCTGTCCTAGATTTATTGGAATTCCCTGTATTCTGTGATCCTGGGCTATCCTTCTAAGTAGAATGTCTATACTGAACACATACAATAAAGGTTCATAGGGCACCTTTTCTGCCCCCTCTGTTCACTGGAATATCTTATCCTGTTTACCACAAGGATTACAGTTACCATTATCATAAAATGCTTGTACCCAATGAACACATTTTCCTGGAATCCCATTTACCTGAAGGGTATCAAATAAATACTATGTGAGAATCGATCAAAGGCTTTTCCTGATCCATGCTAAGAATGTACCGCACAGTTCCTTGCCTCCCTTTCAGAAAAAACTCCTCAGTAAGATCAAATTGTCCGAATTGGCTTGTGATTGAACATGTCTGACAGGGACTAACTAAATGATCTGCTTGTTTGGACAACTAGAGGTTAGAATCTTAACCAGTATTTTAAATTCTGTATTTAATATGCTTAATGGTCTCGTTTTTCAAATCTGTCTTGTCACCCTTCTTATATATCAGTATTAGTAATGCTTCTTTCATATTCAGTGGTAAGAATTTGTATCAAGTAAAATTATACACCACTGTTAAAATTCAACTGTGGGTGTGGGTGTGTATGTATGTGCATGTGATGTGTGTATGTGTCATGTGCATGTATGTGAATGTGCATGTGCATGTGTATGTGCATGTGTATGTGTATGTGTATGTGCATGTGCATGTGCATGTGTATGTGCATGTGTATGTGCATGTGCATGTGCATGTGTATGTGCATGTGCATGTGTATGTGAATGTGTATGTGAGGTTGTGCATTGGGTGAGTGAATGTCTTATTTTAGACATTATTGTGTACATTTTACCTGTATTTTATTTTGTCTGAATTGTGGATTTTAGTTTGTTTGAGTTGTTCTATCTATACTGCTTATTTTAAGCAGGGCAGCTAGTTAGAAGTGTGTAGGTCTATATTATTTAAACATGTTTTGTAATAGGAATAGTTGTAAACCCTAGAATGTGGTGGTTGACAGCTCCCTTTAGAAGGCGTTATTCCCCATCTCAGCTTCGGGACCTCCACCCCATCAATTGCCCATCACTGTCACCTGACATCTATGGACATTGTAGGGCATTAGGCATTGTCTGAAGAGATAGGATATGGAGGTCTGCAAGGCCTGTTCTTGGAAATGATGCAGGAGGAAGACAGATTGGTGTGGTGAGCTCTAGGAGGCATCCTGTGGCAAATGGGCTCAAGATAGGGGTTCTCCTGTCTTGTTCCCTATACCAAGGGCTCCATGCTTGCGGGCAGGTACACAAAGGATGAGCCTCATCCACATATCCTTCTCGGGCAGTGTTATGCAATGTCAGGTCCATTAGGAAAAAGGCTGCTATTATAGCTGATCTGGTTTCTACAGTTGACATGGCCTGCATCATCGAGACCTGGTTGAATTAAAATGCTGGTCCAATATTGGAATCGATGGTTCCTGCTGGGTTCTCAGTGATTCACTGCCGAGAAAGGATTGTAGGGATGGGGTGTGGCTATTTGTTTTAAGTCAGTTTAAACTTCATGTCCCTTTCAATGTAGAACAATGGGGTCCTTTGAATGTGTGGCCGTCCATGGGTTGCAGGATCCTTCTCATTTACCACCCCCTTGGCATGAGAGAGAATTTCTGCAGTATGTCACAGACTTCATCACTGGATTAGTGTTGGAGTTGCCCAGATGGCTAATTCTGGGAGACTTGAATGCTTGGATCGACAATGAACTCTCACAATTTGGACAAGATTTCCTCTGATTAATGCAATCATTGGACCTGACACAGGTGGTTACCTTTGCAACCCATTCACATGACCACTCTCTGGACCTTGTCTTTTCACTGGGATTGAAGGTCACTGACATCATAGTGGAACTGGTCATTTAGTCAGACCACTATACTGTGATATTCTCATTTGAAGCTCCCTGATAGACCCTCCCCTATGGAGATGGTTCAGTACTGCTCTTTGAGGGGTTTGACCACAGATGGTCTTATGGTGGTGCTGGATCTATCAGGTGTGATGAGAGCTTGCGAGAACCAGTGGAATTGGTGTCAGCCTATAATAGGGCTGTCACCAATGCCTGACTTTATCACACAGTCCATGTTCGGCCCTTAGCTACACCAGAGATCCCCATGGTTTGATGGGACTCTCAGGGAGCTGAAGGTGAGGACTGAAGGTTGGAGCACTGCTGACTGAGATCCTGGTCTAATGGGGACAAGCATATTTTGATGTCTCATTATAGAGTATAAAGCAGCAATTTCCCATAATAAGGCAGAGTTCCTGTCAGGAGATTGCTTCAGCAGTTAACAGACCAACTCAACTCTTCCGGACTGTTGATAGACTGTGTACTCTGGCCTGTCTTCAGTCTGTTGGGCCTTTTCACAATCAAAATGTGATGAGTTTGCTCTGTTTTTGTTGATAAGAGTTGCTTTATCAGATCTGGGATCCTGTTGGCACCCTCCACTGGGACTTGCAGTGGTGAGCCAGTGTTTGACATGGGATTTCCATCTGTCTGCTCTGACTTTGACTGGTTGATGGTCAAGGATGCCGTTAGGGTCATCCAGTAGCTGATGCCCACCTACTGTAGTTTGGATCCAGGTCTGACATTCTTTCTTGTAAAGTGCATTGAGTCATTCATCCCAGTCTTTGCTAGGATAGTCTGGTGTTCATTAGATAGCAGGGTCTTTCCTGAGTCCCTTAAGGAGGCAGTGGTGAGACCCCGCAAAAAAAACATTGCTAGATCCAGACTGCCTGGCAAACTACAGACCTGTCTCTAATCTACCCTTTTGGGAAGATTATTGAGAAGGAAATGGCTTTACAGCTTGATGCCCATTTGTTAACTCACCACACCAATGGCCATCCCAGTTGGGTATTAGGAAAAGGCACAGTACTAAGGCAGCCTTGGTTTGGGTGTTTAATTATCTCCTGGTGGCAAGGGATGGAGGACAGCATTTTATTCTTGTCCTTCAATCTCTCAGCTGCTTTTGACACCTTGGACCATGGGGTGCTTTCAGATTGCCGCAGGTTCATTGTGTTCTCTCTGGTGAGGTTCTCAACTGGTTCCATTCTTTCCTCACCGGCAGGATACAGAGGTGGTCTTAGAGGCCTTTTCCTTTTGACCACTGTCCCTGCGGCGTGGGGTCCCACAACATTCCATTTGTCCCCATGTTGTTTGAGGGTGTATATGCCACTAGGGGACATTATAAGATGGTACAGATTGAGTATTCATTGCTATGCTAATGATACTCAGCTGTACCTGTCTTTACACCCAAACAACAGGATGCATTCTCAGTTTTCAATCAGTGCCATGCTGAGGTTCAAGACTTAATGACTGCCAACTGGCTGAGGTTAAATCCAGATAAGACAGAAGTACTGGTGGGGAACCTGGTCACCGAGGGTTGATGATGTGCAGACTGGTCAAGTCACCAGGCTTAGGCTTGGAGACTCCAAGCTTCTCACCTATTCTAAGGTGAAAATGTTGGCATTGTGTTAGATAGCAGGCTAACATATGAGTTCCAGGTTTTGGCCAAGGTCCAGAGCAGCTTTTACCATCTTCAAAACATCACCAGGATTAAACACCTGATTCCTTGGGTTATCTGTCATCATTAGTCCTTGCCTTTGTGACATCATGGCTTGATTACTGCAATGCCTTTTACCTGGGGAATCGAGGACTGATCTTCACTGCCTACAGGTAGTGCAGAATCGACAGCCAGGCAGTTGACTAACCTTTTGAGGTCATTTCATATTATGCCAGTGCTGCACTCTCTGCACTGGCTGCCTATAGGTGGCAGATCACCTTCAAGGTCAGATTGCTGACCTATTAAGCCTACATGGTCTGTGGCCCAGTTACCTGCAAGACTTCCTACAGCCCTACCACCAATCTCATCTCCTCTGGTCAGCTGAGGAGGGCCTCCTAGTGATTCCCAGGTTCTGTTTGAAGTCATCTGGAGTTTAGGCTTTCTTGGTCATAGCACCTACCCTGTGGAATTCACTGCCTTGGTTGTTAGAGGCCCCTCAGTTAGTGCCTTCAAGATGGAGCTGAAGACCTTTTAATAAAGCTTTCCCTCCTTTTAACATATTATGCTTGTTATATCTTACTTATATTTTATTTGTGTCTCCATTATTCAGGTACAGTATGTGTAAAGTGCCTAGAGCCTCAATGAGATAGAGTGTTCTAACAAATTAATAAACTAAATTAATTTTAATTCAGTGGAGTGTGTTTTCTTCAGGTTCACAGGTGCAGGATTCTTATTTTCTGTACTGATACCAACCAGGACACAAGAGTGGAACATTTTTATTTAATTTTTAAAATCAAAATTTTACAATCATGTTAATGCCACATGCAAGTGTTATATAAAACAAAACTAAACCAGAAATCAAATATATATTTTAGTCATACCCTTCCATGTTCTTTAGTATAAATATAAAAAAAATAAGATTAAATGAAAAACATGAATCAAAACATCATGACCCCTGCCCCTCATGAAAGAGTAGGGGTTTCTCTAGTAAGACTGTTCAACATCAGGTGAAAATACACAAAGAAAATTGTGTTAAATTCGTAATTGGTATTATACAAAAGGATTCAAAATAATAAAGAAATATGTATTACATCAAACTTGTTTTATCCACCTCCCACAAATATACAGAAGCTGGGATGCTATCATCATTCCTGAAATGACCTTTATCAATATTGAAATGTTTATGAACTGCAAAGATAGGAAAAGAGAAAACTTTACAAGTAAAAAATCCTATCCGGTTTGGTGTCATGTTATTCTAACTGTTCTAGTAAACCTATACTTCTTGATCTGGAAAATAAAGCTTGAAACATAAAACCATTAAATATTATTCACCCCATATTTCATGTAAACCAATCACAATTTTGCCACCATTTCTGGTACCACTGTAATTTCACTTTCTTTTTTTCCTGTGCCTGAAAGCCTTTATTGCTGTATGTATACACCAAAATAACTGCTCTGGCAGAATATATTTGCTCTTTAGAGTCAATTTACATCTATTAATCCAAAGATGATATTTAAAAACTAACAAGAAAATCCACATGGTACTTGTATCGTATTTATCCCATGTTTTTGACAAAATGCCTAGAAAAAGAATCTCTGCATTCAAAATAAAAACAGTGATTTATCCCATTTTTCAAAAACTATCCCCCAAAAACCAAGGTTTAGGGCCCTGAAAATACTGATGATCCATGGTTTCTGATGTGTCTGGGCAAGATTCCACTCTAGGACAGAATCTTTCCTTCTGATCCTTGTGTTTCAGTTTGAATTTAACATTGAGCTTCCCATGAAGACACAGCCAAAGTATATCCCACGTATAAATTGGTGTATGAGACAGGGTCATCATTTTCTAATATTTGCCAAATCTATTTGTGGCCTATCCCCAAAATGTAGCAGATCAAAGAAATATTTTGACATTATTGAACCTTATAAATCTTTTCTAGATAAAGTAAGAATTTGCTGCTTATAAATAACCCAAAGCTTCAGTTTTCAACTACAATACTGAAAATATACTGGCAGCCCTACAATTGCTTTTTTCTTTTGTATAGCTTTGTTCTGTTCCTATGTTTGCAACCACGGTTGTATTTGATCTAAACTCCAGGTTGACCACAGTTTAGTTATATTAAGCAGAAGAGATTTGATATTTATATGCAATAACAAACAGAAGAAGAAAACAATGGTATTAACCATCCCCAAACCCCTTTCTGAATTGGTAGATTCGTAATGCCCATTTTTATTGGGTTCAGTCTGCTTCCCATATACTCTGAAAGAAAATACTATAAATAGCCATCTCTAGTTGCTGTTTTGAGGAGGGAAAACCAAACTGAGATGGAGAAACATGCTTAGTAAAACAATTTTCTCTGCATATATCCTTTTATGTTTTGACATTCTCCATGCATTCCAATGACCCACTTTCCTTTTGCTTCCTTTATTAACCTTTCCCAATTATAAACACCCATGTCTCCTTCCCAAGAAAACTCCTAAAATTCTACATGGAGTGTCCTGTAGGGAATCACCATGATTTCATGTATTATCTCTAGATTCCTCCCAATGGCATTGCTTTTATTTTTTGTAAAATGTATTTTGACCCTGTCCCTTTCAAAATTCCAAAATAATTTCTTCTGTCTTTTCACAAGATAACACATCCACAATGTTAAATACACATCATATGTAAGTCACAGCCTTGATCTCAACATCCTCAATAGCCACGAGAATCCTCTTATACTATCGTCTTCATATATTCTTCTAATTAAAGGCTCTAATGTGATGATATATAATAGAGGACTTAAGAGCACCCTTGTCTGACTCCCACTGACCTTATTCTCCTTCCCCACCCATCCATTCACATAGGGTGCCACTACTGCTTTCTCATAACATGCCTTAATTCCAGTAATCATTTTCTTTGGGAAGCCTAATTGTTCTAGACATTTCCATAAATAAGTGTGTGCCATTCTGTCAAAGACTTAGGCCTGGTCAAGATTTATTAAAAGACCATGATTTCTTCTGAATTCCCTTTTTGAATTAATTCTCTCAGAAGAATCAGCCTATCCGAGATCTTCCTGCCGGGATCCAGCAAAACTGAACTGGATGGATAACATCTTCTAAAACCATGGCTAAACAATTACTAATAATTTTTGTTAGACTTTTACAATCTGAATTTAGTAATGTTATAGGCCACCAGTTTGAGAGAAGTGCTTTGTCTCTGATTTATACAATAACATTACCAATACCCTGTTCATACTGACTGCTAAATGTTGTTGAAAAGAAAAAACTAATTAAAAACCTGCAGCAATTCTTTTTGTTAGATCCTGAAATAAAATTTTGTACAGCTAGTTAGGCAAACCATCCTGTTCTGGTGCCTTGCCTGTGTGTAAGTTATTAATTACCCTTAATAAGTTATTCCTCTGCAAATTTACTAATTAAAGCAATTTTGTGGTATTCTGGCAATTTTGACAATTCACCTGCTGCCAACCACTCATCCACCCTGTCTTCTACTATAGTATTTCTACATCTTTATGAAATAGCTATGAAATATTCATTCTTTATTCAGTTGTTTAACTAGGTATAGCACACTAAGCTGAAAGCTTTTTACAGGAGCGACCTGGGAGCACAAAGAGGTTAAGTGATTTGCTCAGGGTCACACAGTATGCAATTGGAAACTGTGGGATTCAAACCCAGGTCTGGTCTGCTGGATGTCACCAGATTACAGCTCAGAGCCTTAGACCACTGCGCTAAATCATCCACTTCCCATCTAATATCTCTACCTTCAAATAAGATTGCCCCATCTTGCTTATTTATTTGTGTGATTTAGTTTTTCTTCCTTTGATTAGTGCAACTATCAAAGGGTTGGTCTGCATTTGCCTCCTCTGCATCCCAAACCTTTGTTCTACTTCTAGAGTCTTCATCCTGTCATATTGAATTGAGTCATTTCCTCTTTTACTGCATTTATTTGTTCCATGACTTCCTTATCCCCTGTAGTATGTCTAGATTGTAATGAATATAGTAACTCCTTTAATTTACCATATCTGTCTTTGCTAATTTTACCATTAATCTTGCCCAACATCTGAAAAATATTCCCTAAAATCATTTTACTATCCTCCCACTATTCCGTCACTGTGTCATATAGGAAGAACACTGATTTCCATTCTTCAATGACATTCTGAAAGCCTTCCCTAATGAGTGGATTATCTAATAATGAATGGTTCAATTTCCAATCTCCTGGGCCTTTAGACTTGTCAGCAGTATTGGCCAGGGATACACTCAGCATCCCATGATCAGAAATAGCCACTGGGTGAACTATCACTTTCCTAACTTCCAATGTAGGCATTATAAACCAATAGTTGATTCTAGTCAACCGTGTTCCTCTAAAATATGTATGTGTGGCACTCTGATTTTTTCGCTAAAAACATCTATCAATCCAGTTTGGTCCAGGACTTGGTATTAAAAGAAAGCATCACAACAAATTTTGATGTTTTTAACCTCTGCCTTCTTAGCTCTACTGATATTAAAATCTCCCTCAACAAAATGTTTTTGCTGTATACAAGTATGGTAACATTAATTTCAATAAAGCAATTCTATCTGTTTTAAGTTGAGATGCATATATGTTAATCAATCTGAAATCCACATTATTTATTTTAATGTCTAATAAAAGGCTGTCCCATGGAAATATCCACCATATGTACTAATTTGATGGATGGGTCTGTAAAACAGATTCCCACCCCACAAGGTTGCATCCGTAAGACCAATAACTTGGACCCCAAATCCAGCCTTCTAATGCCACTTGTATCTCTTAAGAGAGTGCAGCCTGGTGTCCTGAAAGAAAACTAGGTCATATATATAATTTGAAAACATGTCAAAAGTAGCCAAGTGCTTTCTTTCAGATTGTACACTATTCATATTGATACCGGCTATATCAAGATCATACTGCTGAACACCTTTAGCATAAGTGGTCAAGCATTTGAGTTCTGGAACTGTTTCTTAAACCAGCTCTCACACCCATTCTCTGTTTCTTCTTTTTTTGTTCCTCTTGGAGTATCTTCCTTCTTTTGTTCCTTATCAGACAACACATCAGTCTGAGGTGATGCAAGTGACCCCATGTCCAGGCCCCTTCCTCCTCTGACTGAGCTTCTTGTAATACAGTAAATGTGTTTCCTAATGGAATAGCTTCTGTAGAGTCAGCCATTTGTGGGTAGTTTGGGGCCTTTCCTTTTGTTTGAACCATTTAAAAGTCACCTGGTTCAGTTTCTGGCACATTTGGTTAGAGTGGAGGCATAGCTTGAGGCACCTGCACTTGCCCTGTGCTGGCTCTGGACATAGGACCACCTTTGGCCAAATGTCAAATTTTCTGAATTTGTGGTGTTGGTTTGGTCAGCTCTGTGTCAGACTGGTGGCCTCAGTGGAGCCCTGTATCCCTAAAGTTTGAAGCTGCTCTAGCAGCTTTGTAGATGTAAAACTATTGGACCCCATAATCGGCATCTTCAGTATTGTGAGATGCCCTGGGGCAATCAGTGAAGGTGTGCCTCTCACTCTCACAAAGATTACATTTCAGGGTATTTGTACAATGGTACTCTATGTGCTCCAACTCTCCACACTGGACACACTTTATAGCTTCACAGTTTGTACTTATATGCCAAGGTGACCCACACTTATAACAATGCCTGGGTTGCCCAGGGTAGAAAATGAACCCTTGTCCTGACCTATATAGAAACAGTTTGGCAGGTGTTTAAGATCTTTTCACCTGTCATAACTTAATCTTATCCCCATTCCAAACTTCCTCCTCATTTAGAATCAGTTCAGGTGTGCCCGGATGTCACATTGCTTCTCCAGCCAATATAAGATGTCTGTGACATTTACATCTTCATTCTGAAAAGGACTGTAATAATTGGAATAATTGTTTTGTTAATGGGATTACCTGAAAGGTACCCAAAGTGGATTGGTTTTAATGCCATATGTTTAGCCCATAATCTTTCTAGCAGGGCTGCTGTGCAAAAACTGATGTCAAAAGTAGTCTCTCAGGTGCATGAATGAGGCATATACATCTGCAGAGGAAAATCCAAGGATTGTTTAATCAACATTTTCCCCACATAGTGCCTATCTGTGGGTGACTCCAGCCTCCCAGGCATCTAAGTCCAATTGCATTCCTTCTTTTAGCTAGCTCAGTCAGTTTTAGAAAGAGACTAACATAAGTAGGAGCAGCATTAGAGTCTTTATCTTTTCCAGACTCATTTTCCATCCTGCTTTCTTGCTCATCTGCTCTAGCAGCTGTATTCAGAACCCTGGCTCTGCATCCCCATCCTTGCTTGTTTTTCCACTCTAGTAGCTGTGTGTAAAACTTCTGATTGGGCATCATAAAAACCTTGAGTGTAGTGTCTATGGGGAAAAGAAATTGTACCTGTGTCTTCAGTGGTATCTACCCAATCCACCGATTTGTTCCAATTTGCCCTCTCAGGGTATTGTGGATGTCAGTAGCAGAATCGCGATCGTTTGGATTCTCTGCCCATACTCCTGGGAGTGGTACATTCGGTCTAAGACACACTAACCTTTCTGGCTCTGAATCCACTCTGCATTTTTTCAGAGCCTGCTCAGGAGACCAACCCTTGGTCCCGGCAGGCACTTGCTTAGCTGGCTTTTCTTCTCGGGGTCCTGCTGTAGATTTGGGTTACTATTCCTGGACAGAAAACAAAACTTTTGTTTTTGCCAGCATGTATATGCTCAGTGAACCAGCCTGGTATTTTTTCTTCAATTTCTCTGCTTCCAATCTGGATGTGGCTTCCTGTAACTCATGTTCAGGCTGCTGTAACTGTTGCTGGCAAAGGTATCTCTTTTTTTTTAAGTGCTTGTTGTAGAGTTTGTTCCATCTTCAAACTCCATGCCCTCTTTTGTGGAAACTGGTTTTGCTATATTTTCATCACTGTTAGCCTTTGTATACTTTGTTGTATCCATTGCTGTTTCTTTTGATATGCTTTCTGTACTATTGAGTTGGTGCTCTGAACATCCTTCTTCCTTCTCAATTTGACCAACACTGTTTTCCTCCACGGTTTCCTCAGGTGGAACAGCACCCCCAAAGTAGGGCAATTTTTATTGAAACAGAGATCAAATCAACTCAAAACGAAATCAAAGAAGGTTACATGTCGTTAGTCACAAGAAAAGTAAAATAAACATATATAACAGGAAAATTTAAGTATTTCAATCATACATAACAATGGGAACAACTCAAGCAGATCAAGCAGAATTCACTTCATACAAAACATCACTGAATGTAAACTTGTCCCCATCCTCTCTTTCCCTCTTCTCCCTTCCCACTCAAAGGAGTAGGGGAATGTTTTGTCGAAGAAAATAATCACATGTTGTACAGAATATATTTACAATGTCAAAAATTCATACATTTTACAAAGTTACCAAAAAGAAAACAGCCAATCTCTTTATAATGCAGTCATAATCCATTTACAGTGTCTCCAGTATTTGCCATATACACTTTTGGAGACTGATTTTCTTTCTGCTTCATAAATAGTTTGCAGATTATGCACAATTTGATTTAAGACCTGTACAGCAGTGCATGATTTTATTATAATAGATAAGTGCACTTGGCTTGCCATAAATAAAACCTGCGAGAGCAAAGATTAATTGTAGCGTACTGGGATGATAATAAAGTAAAGATTGAGGGAATATTCCATAAACTAGCATTACATAGGTGATAACCTGAGGGTACTTTTCTTTCCATTTATGCAGTAGCAGAGTCCAGAGGGATGTACTATAAAGGAATTCAATAAAAATGCTGCATAGTTTCGTGTGTGTTTGTGCATGTGTCTCGAGGACACATTCTTTTCTCTACTGACTTATATTCCAGATTGCCTCGGACCCTGAGTCTCCCATGGCAAGATAGCCATGTAACATACCAGAGTTTCAAAGCAATCCTAAGATCTGTAAGCTATAAAAGACTGCATTTCAATCTAGCCTCAAGCTGTGGGAGTCTAAAATCATTAGTGTTTCAGAATAAGCAGATTCCAAAATATTATGATATATTTGCTTCTTTGTAGAAGTCTATATCATAGTGGAGCTTAACTTCCATTGTTTTATTTTAAGGAAGGTAGGTGTTAAATAAGCAGGATTCCATATTTCCTAAAGTTCCTGGGATCTCAAAAGAGCTTGCTGCCAAATGATGCATAAAGGTGAAGTCAAATTTTGTATTAGTGAGAATCAAAAGGGGTGCAATATTTGGATATTTTGTTTGATAAATAAGCTGTAGAAAAAGGCAATGGGATTATCCATTCATATCCCTTCACAGCTGTAATCAGGATAAGTATATATTATTTTATGGGGTTCAGCGACTGCCCCAGAAACCCTGAAAGAATACATTATTCACTCTTGCTCCTAATGAAAATGCATTGGGAATAACGAAGCGGGCATGCGAAAAAAAGGGCAGTGCCAGCGTTTTCAATAGCATCACCCTCTTCCTTTTTGCTATAGTTCATCCTTCCCAGGCACTTACTAGTCTTGATGCCTTTTCTAAAGAAAGTGTCCAGTTATATGAAACATCTTCTGTACTGCCAAAGAACAAGCCTAGGATTTTAATAGGTGTGGTTACAATTGGGATACCTGCTATATATGCAGTATGCTCAGGGTTACTGTAATAGGAAGATAAATAGCTGAACTTTTATTGTAATTCAGTTTGGAGCCTGAGAGTGCCTCAAAACTAGAAATGATAGGTGTAATATCAGATTCTATAATGGAAGGGTGGTGCAGATACATAAATCATCTGTGTATCCACAGGTTGTTGGAATGGGCAGTCTTGTGGGGAAGGTAATCTTGGGGATAGTGGGATGCTGCAGTATCTTCCTGAGTAGTGGATCTATTTGAAAAACATAAAGGAGTGGACTCAGGGGTATCCTTGTCTCCCACCTTTTGACCTAAGAAGGGAGACCAGGGAGCCATTAACATATGAGGCCCAATTCCAGAAGTGGACACAGGGCTTGATGCAAGTCCAGCCTGTCCATCAACATGACCCACAAATGTGTCAACACTCCTGGACACAACCCTGTGCTATTACAGAAACACTGACACAGTTTGCAACACTTGTGCCACTTTATAGCAGCTTGCCCCATTCTGGGGCCCCCATAGACACAATGTTAGACCATCAGGAGATGGTCTAGCAGTTGCATCATCAGGACATGTGACATCAGCTTCTGGAATCAGGTGCCTGATGCAAGTTGGGACTTGCATCAGACACTGTGGTGCAAATCCTGCTTCCAGATGGAACTGTGTCATAGTCATATGTTAGGGTTATGCACTTCCTGGTTGCTATATTCAGTGCTATCTTATTCCAGGGCTACGTTTGCCCTGCACTCCCAGCCAGTTTGACCAGCCTCATTCCCATGCTATATTCAGAAGCTGTTTGCCCGGGCTATTCCTTTTGAACATAGCTTGCTTTGTGCTCCGGGTTAAGTTTTCTCTCTGGGCAGTGCTAATTTAGGCCCAGGGCAAAGTTCTGAATATCTGGCCCTGAGTATCTTGCCCATAATAAGTCTAAGCATGCTGCTGAGATATTTGGGTCTGTTAATAAGGAACTGTTTAGTTTCCAGCAGGATAGTGATGTACACGGAAAGGAGCCTCCTGCTGGATGACAGGTTAAAGAAACACCCAAATGATCAGAGGTCTCACAAGAAATAATCATAGCATGTTTTGCCTTAATATTTTAGATAGAAAAATAAAGTAACTTCAGGTAGCATAAAGCCCCTATAATATGTTTTGGCCCCTGTTTGATGTACTGCACACTAACCGTCTGAAAGATTTGCATTCTTGATTACTTTGTTCAAAGTAGCCATATCACTAAACATCTTCTGATTGGCTCCACCTCTGTCAGCGAGTCAGACCACAATTAAAGTCACCTCCCAAATAAACACAGCGAGAGGTATGTGGTAGGATTGGACCTAATTAAATATGTCTGACTTAGAGGCAGTACTCTGAATGTGCTACACATTGATCAGTCTAAGCTTTGGGTGCTGATAAGTACAGTCTACTAGCATAACTCATCCTGGAAATCTGTCTATTACTTTTGAAATGTGAAAATTAAACCCTGAACAAAATATTCCCAGACCATCTCCAAAAGTTCAAAATGAAGGTGCTTTAAATCATTTGTTTTAACCTAAAAATGTTATGCCTTGTTTTTAACCTGGTATCTTAAAGAAAGTATATATCATGATGCAAATCCGCTAAACAGGACATAGTAGTTAGCTGTTTCCTAAATGATTTCATGCTGCACATTCAGTGTGAGGCATTGCAGTTTAATGTTGATGTGTATGAAAACAAAAGAAGAAAAGGATAAAGAGGTGTGCATGCACAAATCACCTTTTAGGGGCTGTTCTTTTGTTTTCCTGTAGAATGCGATATGTCATAGTGTGACTCTGAGGAATAATCCATTTTGAGGAGGATGACCTTCAGAGTCAGAATCAGCATCATCCTCCTCCTCCTCCTCCTCAGTGTCTCCCACTGTCTCCTCTTTTCCGTCCCTTGGAATCTGTTTCTAGTGAGAATTGATTTTTCAGATTGTGGGCTTCAGACTTACATTTCCCTCTTCCTCGCCTAGAAGTAGAAGCTGCTATAAAGGCATCTTCTGCCCCGAGGGAGTAATGCCTCGGCCTGCCATTCTTGCATTTTTGCATCCCTCTAATCCTTGCTCATGACTATGGGGGAGTTCCAGCTTGAGCTACTTGTATGTGATCCGGGGAGGAGAATTCTGTGTATCAGAGGATCCGGCAGGCACTGAGACATTTACTACAAGTGATCCTTGGGGCACTGATACTATAGCTGAAGCTGCAGGGTATTTTCCCTTCTCATCAGTGCCTGGATTTAGGAATCTGTAATAAGAGCAATCTGATCTTAGGGGATGGTCTAATCTGTTAGGATCAGCTCAAGGAAATTGTTGATATGTATGCCCTTGTTCATCAAAGGGTTACATGTCATTGGGTTAGGGCGCCCCTAGGCTAACATGTCCATAGGCAAGACATAGAGTGCAGTGGGGGTTTATCATAGGTATAACTCAAATGAGTCCTGGAGCAACATTTATGGCATGTTTGATGTTACCTGGGTAAAACATAAACCTTTGTATCTCCCTATATAAAAACTTCCAGGCAAATGAAATATACATTTTCTATCTCTTTGAGTAGTACATTTACTTTCCAACCTCTGGAACAAACTAAATCCTGGTCCAAAATGGGATGAGGAATATCCAAAGGTCACATTTTGCTTCAGCCAGTACTGGATGTCCACTAATACTCACCTCTCACTTCTAAAAGAAGAGTAATAATTTTAACTGAGAGCTTAGTGAGGCAGATGAGTAAGAAGGAGGCCCAGAGAGGAGAAGATTTAACTTGCTTATATTTTGTCCAAAATTTTCTAAGGTATAAACATTTTAAAGCTTATATCATAAATTGCCTCCTCATGCACATGAATAAATGCAAATGACTCAGAAGGACTAATACCTAGGGAATCTTTGAGCATGTTATGCAATACAGTTCTTTGGTAGGAGCAGAGTTTAAGTCCCTGAGATATTTCAACCGAACAGTGTTCTCGCTGTGCAGGTTGGCCAATGCTCTTAAATAAGTCACTTAACTTGAATTGTGTAGCTGAAGGTTTGGTTTCACTCATTTCTGCCATGACAGTTCATTCCTCTTCCAAGAGGTATCTTCTCCTTGTTGCTGCATGTTGTTGGGGCCGTGGGTGCTTGACATCCAGAGACAAATGTATTTCATTAGTGGATTTGGCTGGTGTAAGTGCGGGCGCAAGCCTCGACTTACAAGCTGTGTAGCTATGCTGCCGTGTAATGTGTTCCACAGGATGCACTTTGTCTTCTGTGCTGCAGGTGATGGTAATAATTTCTGCAGCAGCACTAGGAAGTCCAGGGAGCTCCTTTTCAACTTGCTGCCATCCAGCTGCCTTAAAAGTGGACTCCTGAGACCAGGTTGGTCTGTAGCACAAGAGGGTCTGTTTGTGTCCGTGAGGTGCAAAAGAATGGGGTTGTTGATGTTTGTTGTGCTGTGTAGCAGTAATGTCTCTGACAGTAGTTGTAGTCTGTGAATTAATGTGAGTCTCAGCTACTGCTGCAGAATATGTGGCATCTGGTATGTCATCCTGTGAGGAAACCTCCTTCTGGGCAAGCCGTAGCAAAAAGTTTTATGTGTTTGAAACACTTGCTGTAGGTGTTCTTCTGGGATAGAAGCATAGGCTGTATTTCCAAGATTGGTATTGCTGATCCGCTACTATCAGACACACGTCATCTGCATAAGAACTAACTTTTACTTCCTGATCTTCACAATTTAAAGAGGCACCTATAATTTCATCATTTTGCTATAACATAAAAGTAATAGATTTAGTATGTGGACATACAAAGCTGGACTCGAGGGACAGCCTCGTCTAACCCCTGTAGCAATAGAACATCGTCCTACCCAACCATTGACATATGGCAGAACCATGGGTCTATAATAGTACATCTTGATCCAATCTATGAAACACATAGGAAAACCATACGCAGACAACACCAGCCACAGATACTCATAATTTACCCTGTCAAATGCTTTAGTCTGATCAAGACTTATCAAATACCCACTAAATTCTTCACTATTATCTTTCTCCAGGATTTTCCTTAAGATGATTAAACCATCCACTATTTTCCTCCCTGGCACAGTGCAAAATTGGGTAGAATTAATCAGTGTCTAAAATTAATGACAATCGATTATTAAATAGATTAGCTAATATTTTGCAGTCAGAATTTAAAAGTGTAATCAGTCTCCAATTATCTAAGTACTCCTTATCCCACCCTTATACAACAAAATCAGTAACCCTTCCTTCATACTATCAGACATCTGATTAGTTAGTAAGCATGAATTAAAACCTGAACCAATTCAGCTAATAAGGTAGGGAGGATAATTCTCTAGAATTCATTAGGCAAACCATCTGGCACAAGGGCAGCCCAGCCTTGATATTATGTATAACAGTAGTTAATTCCAAGCCTACGATTGGTGCTATCAAAGAATCCATACAATACCAAGGTATTTGAGGCATATTGCACAAGGTCAACCACTGTTTGACCTCCACCTTGTCAATCGGGTCATCTTGAAATTTTTGGGAAATATAAACTTCAATTTCAAAGAGAATTCTCTGTTTAGTATTAACTATATCCGGCTAATGTCTTTAAGTGAGTTATGACCTTGTTCTGTCTCTGCATGGAGCAAGTGTCAAATGGGTTAACACATACCTGTTCCCCATTTGACCGAACTTTGTTCTTGCTCCAATGTTTTCATCCAATTATGCTGAATGTCCATCATTGGTCTTTAATGTCTCTAATTTGATCATATGAAATGTCACTATCTATCTGAAGTTGATAAGCCCAAAAGTTCAGTCTTAGGCTGAAAATATTTGTTCATTTTTCTGTACCATTCAACCTCCCATAAGCTGCATATATTGTTGAAAATAGGTTTTACTATCTTCCCACCAGTCCTCCACAGAGTCATATAAAATTAATACTGACTTCTTTGTGTTTACCAGAAAATGAAATTCTTCCTTAATCTCTACATTATCAAACAAACTAGCATTCAATCACCAATACCCTTTTCCTCTGGAAGTTTCTTCAAAATCAGATAATCGACACTAAGTAGCCCTTGATCAGATGTTGCCACAGGTATCACTGTTTTTGTCCTAATAGGCAAATTGAGGAAAAACAAAAGTAAATTCTGGGTGGAAACTTTTCCTTGAAAAATGTGGTGGGGGCTTTAATGGACTCTGAGTGAAACACATCTACCAACCCAGTCAGCTGTGAACGTTGATTAAAATACTGAAGCATCACAATACATTTTAGATGTTTAAGACCTCTATCATTCAGAAATTGACTCATATTAAAAGTTCCCCAAATAGAACATTTTCTGAAGTAAAGAGGAATGCAAGGTCTTTTAAAAAAGTCAAGTCTTGCTGTCTTCACTTGTGGGGCATAGATATTAATTGGTCAAACATCTACCCCTGTAATTGGTCATCTAATAATAAAGCCCTACCTGCTTCTATGTCTACCATATGTACTACATTCAGCTCATGACTCATAAAACAAATCACCACCCCACTAAACACATCAGCACCCCTGACCAAAAACTAGACCCCACATCCAGGCAGTACTTGCATTAGTAAAATCAATAGCCAATATAAGTCTAGTAGCTTGAAAAAAAACACACTGTCAAAACCATAGTCAGCATACAAGGAGAAGGTTGCTAAGCACTTTCTCTGACAGAATACTATTTATATTCATAGAGATGAGCGTCACTTCATAGTGTGCCATAAAAGTTACGCCACAGTCTAGATCTCATATTCATGGCACTTTTCTAGATGCGGCCTAGTGCACATCCATTTCCTTCTGATTTTACTAGGCACTGGCACTTTCTGTTTATTTTTGGTTTCAGGTTCAGAACATACTTCTGCCTGTGAGGATGCCGTATCAGAATCCATGACCACCTCAGAGTCCCTTCCCCAATATAGAAAGGGGTTTGTCAATGGTCAGAGGTCCTCAGACTCAGTGGTCATTGCTGTGAATACCTTTCTTTATTTTAACTGGGACTGTTTGTATTTACCCTCCATCTCCTTATGGGGAGACTGGAGGGCCATGACAGCCTTCACTAAGGCAGTAGGTGGATCAGATATGTTAGTTTCAGAGTGAGGAGGTTGCTGAGCTTCAGTCAGGTCCTCATTCTGCCTAGTAATCTCACTCAGAGGCCAGCAAGTCCAGAACCAGCAGAGGTTTAGGGGAGAAGAAACTTTATGTCCTGATGCAGCCTTTGAATTATGTATATAAAATCATGAATCCATAATTACCATCAGTGTTATGGGCAGCCCAGACAGTCTGTAAAGGAATGGCCATCTTCTTCACATAAATTACACTTCCGGACATTTTGACAATTAAACCACAATGGCCCAGTTCCCCACACTGTGCACTTCAAAGCCTTGCAGTTAGGGCTGATGTGCCTTGCTGACCCACACTTAAAACATCTACGTGGCTGTCTGTGATAAAAGATTAAACCTTCATCCCTGCCAACGAACATGGCAGTTAGGCAAGTGCTGCAACTGATGACCATCATAATGGAGCTTAATTTGAATCCTTCATCCCCACTGCAGAAGCCTTCACTGTCAAAGAAAGGTTCAGGGAGACTTTGAGCCATACATATTTTGTCTCAAGCCAATACAGAATATCAACTATATTAACCCATTCACTCCAAAATAAAGCAGTTATGACTCGAAAAGTTTGCTTAGTTAATGGAATCACCTGAAAAGGTGTCCATAAGGGATTCGTTTCCAAAATTGTATATTTGGCCGGAATCTTTCCATTAGTTCCAGTGTTCAGAAGCTAATGTCAAAGTACATTCCCATGGAGCATGTGTGAGGGCATATACATCCACTGGGGTAAAATTCAAAGATTGCTTTCTAAGCATTTTTCCCACATAGAACCTGTCTGAAAGGGTTTCCAAACTTCCACCCAAATATCAAAAAGCACCACATTCCTGTGTTTTGTTAACTCAACAGGTTTGTGGAACAGGCTGGCATAAGTTGGGGCTGAATTGCCCTCAGAAGGCCCATCTTGTGTAGTTTCTATGTTAGTCTCCCCACCTCCCTTGAAGAGGAAGAGCATTAATAACTTGAGGGTGTTTGGAACAAGCAGCCTGTGCAGCTTCTTCCACATCATTAAGTGGAGAAAATTAGATAGTACCTGAAACTTCCAGTCACGGGTGTTGTACTGCTTCCTGATGTTCAGGTACACTGGTTTGATCCTGAGGCAAAATGGTAGCCCCAGATGATTCTGTTATTACACTTCCTAGTGCATCCTTTGAAATCCATTCACCAGTAGGTGAACGTGTCCACCAGCTCCCTCTAGCGCATGTTCAGGAGACCAGCTAGCACCACCGATCTCCATGCACTTGGTTGGAACCTGGGAGCTGGGATCATTCATCCCAGACTTAAAAGTCATGGAAGCCACTACTTTGGATGAAACTTTTTGAAGCTACTGCCTCCACCAACTTGGAGACATGTCAGTAAGTGTTTTCTCTTTGTCCTCTTCCACCCTCATACGTCTGATCCAATTGATTCTCCATGGCCAGGAGCTCGGACGATAAAATCCCATGCTTATCTTCTAGGAAAGCACAATGTTTATCCCAGAGCTGTCTTCCAACATATGTGCGTTGCTTTGAATAATAAGCTCTTTATGTGGACATCTCCACAGACATCGACAAAAACATCTAGCAACACCTTTCCACTGCTGGCATCTTTCATGCCCTGAGACCATGGAGTTCCACCTCCACCTTCCATTGCAGCATTTCCTGGACTGGAAACCTCCATCTTCCATGACAAGAAGCAACAGCGCCCCTGCAACAGAGTAGGGGAATGTATTATTCAAATTGAAGAATTATTCCTACAATACTTAATACAAATGGTATAAAGAAAAATTGTAAAACATGAAAGTAAATAAATATTAAAGCATACATTCCCTTTTTGAAATAATAATGCAAAACTATAGTAAATTCTTAAATCAAAACAAAAGATCCCAAAACAAATAAGTGTTACTGCATACCACCTCCCAAAATAAGGAAAGAGTAGGGATTTTTTATTATAACTTTAACAACAAATAATAACAAACAGTGTTAATTTCACAAAAATAATGTACAAATCATAAACATTAGATCAAATAAGTATTCTGTCTATACAATATCTTAGTTACTTACAATAAATTTTAGGTTCAAAATTTAAATCATAAAATAAAATAGCCCCCCCACACACACACATACACACTAGAAGAGTAGGGGAATATTTATTTTTTAATTTCAACCATAAAAAATACAAAACAGTGTTAATTCACACAACAAATAATATACAAATCATAAGAAAAATCAAATAAATAATACAGTCATGCATTTCTAGTCTACTTTCAAATAAATCTTTAGCACTTAAAATTTAACACATGATACTAAAAAGAACCACCACCACCCCCACACACACATACCATACACACTAAAAAGAGTATAGGAATTATTTATTATAACTGCAAGCTAATTACATACAAACAATGATACTGCACACAAATCATAATCCATAAAACAAAGTATGTACATCAAATAAATAAGTATTTTGTTATATGCTTTTGAAGAGATGGGAAAACATAAAAACAAAATTAATGTAACAAAAGATAATCTACCCCCTTCCTTACTAAAAGAATAAGAGAATTTTCCCATTATCATTCCAAAACCAATAATCTACAAATAATGTTGATACATCACAAATACTGATCCATAAAATAAATCTTACTCCTAAAATGAATAGGTGTTTTTGTCATATATTTACCCCATCACAATCAACAGGGACCAAAATGTATGAAACTGAGATAACATATCCCCCATTACAGTCACTGGGGAAAATTCAATAAAACTTCCTGATGCTACTACACATCATGTAATCCCACAGTAAACATAAGTTAAACAATTATTTCAAACATGCTAATTGAATTAAGGACGGTTATGTAAAACATTGTGGTAGAACCAAAAAGAAATTGAACATGAGGTAGTGCAGCATCCTGTCCCTATCCAGAAACATCTACAGGAGAACAATCTACCTCTGAATAATATTCCTAGTATGAATTTTGGTATAAAAACTTATTTAGCTAATTTTAGTTGAAATTACCCCTACCCTCATTCCCTCAGAGAATAGGCTGATTTTCCCCATGCCTAGAAAGGAAAATATTATCAAATAATAATCCAGTACTACAAAGTCCTTATTCCCATGAGTTTTTGCCATATGGGCCAAAATTCATACAGTGTCCAACCACATTATTTTACCCACCAATTTTAAATAGTTTGGAGATACCGCTGTTTATCTTTTTATGAATTTTTAGGATTCTATCCTGAAATGTCCAAAAGAGTTGCTCTGGTGTTATATAAATCTGTTTTAGAGACCATTGACATCCACTATACAAATTTGTTTTTGTTTTTTTTACTTAGTATTTATGCTCCTAACTACCTCATCCTTCCCTCTCTTAGACATCCTCTGAACTGCTCATCTCTCTCTGGTCTCGCAGTGGTCTGCCCCTAGAGTACCATGGATCCACTAACCAAGGCACCGGATAACCCCGGACAGGGTGAGGAGGCACTCCCGTGCCTTACCTCCCAAGTCCAACATACTGAGAAGCCGGATCCTGTACAGTGCAGTCTGCCATCGTGGGCCTGAGATGAGCAATGAGGTGTCATCCCTAGGAGAGACTGAGGGGTTTTTCCTTGTTATTCCTAGATGTGGCGTGCAATGGGGACCAAAGAGCTGGAAGGCTCCACCCTGCCGACGTCTACCAATGCCCATTCTGCTGCTCCAGCTACTGCACCTACCAACCAGGCTTCCCTATATGATGGTATAGTGATGGGAGCATGCAGTGAACCCCTGGAGGAGAAGAGCAGCCATTGGGCACATCATTTCTTCTCCTCCCGGCTGACCCCAGCACCCCAGGCTCATTCCCAAACCCAGGTTGCCAGCGTGGTGAGATGTGGGTCCAGCGCCTCAACCCTCTGCACCACTGGGCCGGCTTTGAAATTTAGTATTTGAGACAAATATAGATTACCAAAATAGTCTCTATTTGATAAACATACTATGTTGTAGGCAGTATGCCCCAAAACAGAATACCTGGTGTTATAATCATAAAGGGAGACTTTTTCCATTGTTTATATGTAAAATTCAAAATTGTGAAATCTAGGGACATTCAAAATATAGATGTTCCATTGTTTCTGTCTGTTGACCACAAAATGTATTCTTGGACACATTCTTTCCCTTTGTTCTTTATGCTTTAAATTTCCCTTTATGTTTAGCTTTTTAGCATGAACAACCAAACGGTAACCTACATATATATCAGTGTTCTAGAATTTATCAAAATGTTTTCTATACTTGAAAGGTGATCATGTGGCTTGTTCTGAAATTGAGGAAGTTCCAAAATGAAAAGTTCTAAAATATTTTGGTATAACTCTCTAGGTGATAAAGTAAGACAAACCGATCTTTGTAGTTTCCATAGTTTTAACTTTCTGAAACACTGCTGCATAGAGATAGATAATCCTTTAAGGACTTTTTGTTTCAGAATGATTTTGACTTTCTCCCATGTATCTAATCACAGACCTACCTGATCCCCAACCCACACACTCCATACATTGACAGCACAGTGTAATAAGGGTCTAATACTTTTATGAAAAACATGCAAACAAAAAGAGCACAGGATGTATCATTCCTAGATCACCCTTCTTTATTGGTAAATAAGTTATGCCTCTTTTTATTGGGTTAAGGCAGCTGCCCACATCCCTGATAAAAAAAAAATACTATAAGTCTGGGTTTCTAACTGTTGTGGGATCTAGCACACATTACTTAGATGCAAAATCATACTAACTAAAAATGTTTTGATCATATAAACTCTTTTCTTTTGGAAAGGAACCATCTGTTCCATCTAGTGACAGTATGCTGAGCTTCACTTAAAATAACCTCCAAGTAAAAAAACATATCCCCACTACCAAAATATATCCCTAAGATCTTACATGGGGAGATGGACAATGGAATTTTAATGGTGTTTCTGTGCCAGAATATAAAGAACCAATTCTGAGACACTTACTTTTCTGGAGATTTATCTGTAATCTTGTTCCCCAGTGAAGGCATTTAACACCGCTTCTAGCTCTCCACCAGAGGGCAAGTCAGCTAAAATGAAACACAAGTCATCAGCATAGGCAATATATTTTACTTCTTCCATCTCACTGGAAATTGACAAACCCAGAATATTAGTCTGTGAAGATATTTTGAGCAGCAAAGGTTTATGGATAGAATATACAAAATCAGGCTAAGGGACATCCCTGTCTCACACCTCTTTTGATTTTACTGGATTTGCCAATATATCCATTAATAAATGGGGCTGTAAATGCAGTATCATAATAGGTTTGTAACCATTCAATAAAAGGATGTGGAAATTTAACCTTTTGTAGACATGCCCAGAGGTATGAATGTGCCACTCTGTTGAAGGCCTTGGTCTGGTCTAAACTCAATAAAAATCCTGATAATTCTTCTACCTTTCCTTTTTCCATGATCTCTCTCAGCAATATTAACCCATCCTTAATTTGTCTGCCTAGGACTAACAAAATTAGTGGGAGAAATAATATCCACTAAAATTGATGAAATTCTGTTACCCAATACCTTAGTTAGCATTTTAATATCAGAATTAAGAGAGTGATGGGTCTCCAGTTCTGCAACAATTCCCTATCTCCTGATTTATATAATAAAATAACAAGCCTGTGTTTAATGTTGCTGGTAAATGTTTCTGCTCTAAACAATCTCTAAACATTTGTGTTAATTTGGGCAATAATATTTGATCAATCTCTGTATAGATTTAATTTGGAATCCCATCTGGTCCTGGGGATTTGCCAGTGTGAAGTTGCGCTTATTACATTCTGTATTTCTATTGATGTAATGGGAACTATCAGGGAGCTAAAAAATATTCTGGTACTTCTGGTAGAGTGCTCTCCTGTAACTATTTCTGTATCTCCAAGTTTCAGTAAACCAGAATCTGCAGAAAATGTTTTTAAAATGTATTGTTCAATTTCTTGCAATATATTGTCTTGGTGCTTCTAATATCCTCTATTGTTCGTATTTGTTCAAGTTCCTTGTTTTTTGTTGTTGTTGGCAGAATTCATATGGATTAGCAAATTTTTTACCTTGTGTACCAAATCTTTGTTCAGCCTCTAGTGACTTCATGCTATCATATTGTATTGTTATTGTGTCTTGTTTAATTTGTGTTATTTTTTCCTGAGGTATATTCTTACCATTTTTGTTCTGTATATAAGTAGTTTAGTTCATTCCTTAGGGCTGTATAAGTATTAATGTTTTGTTGTCACTTCAATTTCCTATTTTGGAAAATATTCTCCAATATCTCTTTTAGTTTCTTCCCACCATATTTGTTTGGATTCATAGAGAAAGTAAACTGATTTCCTTGCTTCCAGAACCTCTGGGATGTCTAATAAAGATAAATTTAACTTCCAAAAGCCTGGACCTCTTGTTGTTTCTTGAAAGTTAGCAAACTGTGGTCAGAAGCAACAACTACTGTACCTGCATTTTATTAAACTGTAATGTTGGAGTCAAAATATATACTCTATTCTGGTGTGTTTCTTTCCTTGAAAAAGGTAAATAATGGTTTTGGTTTCTTCTGAAAAACTATCCCTGAGTCTTGTGCTTTGAAGTAACTCATTTAGAAACTTTGCATCACAGTATTGCTTGTCCTTGTTTTACCTTTATCAGAAAGTAATCTGCTAATGTTAAAATCCCCAAAAAAAAAATAATGCTTTTACTATAGTATAAGTAGGGCTGTATGAGTTTTAAAAAGTTTTATCCGTAGTGCCTTTCCTTGTGGAGTATAAACATTTATCAACCGAAAATCCACCTGATATTGTAACATCCAATAACAGTGCTCTCCTGGTGAAATATCCACCATATGTATGACTTTAAAATTTGAAAATGAAAACAGATCCCTAAGCCACAAGCTTCCTCCGTCCCCTGACCAGTAACTTGGGCCTCAAAACCAAGAATTAGAAACTGTCAAAAATCCCCTGAATCATACAGATGAGTGTCTTAAAACATACAATATCCTGTCTGCAGTCAGAGAATATTGCATAGGTAGCCAGCCACTTCTTTTCTGACCGAATGCTATTTACATTCAGACTGGCTATGGTTAAATCATACTTTAGGTGAGAGTGCTGCCCAGTGACTTAGATAGTGAATGGTTTTCCTTTCACTCTTTCTAACCCCAAATTAGTACCCATTCTTTTCTTTTCTCTGGGGCTTTAATTGAATTTGAGTGGAGCCGGTTCCAGAACCCCTTCCATTTATAAGAAAGCACAAGACTTTGCTTCAGACGTATTTCCATCTTCCAGTTGTTCTTGTAACAATACATAAAATTTGTTGGTAACTGGGATACCTATGGTATCCAGATGAGTCTCGGTCATCATAGGACAGGACATCTCTGTTGTTGGAAAGATTGTGGCTCAGTTGCTGGTGCTGGTAGGGGAGCCATATGAATAATAGCTCTTTCTGAGAAATGCTGTTCTACCTGCAAAGGTTCAGTGGAGGTAGATGGAACAACCTGTACAATTTAAGAAGTTGCAGGTGTGTGAGGTTTGGGGGTGGGGTGGGGTGGAGGTCTCTGTTTGCTGCTTCTGCATATGTTTGGTTCACAGATGCAGGCTGACTATGGGATGATGGGGGTATACCAGAAAGAGCTTGATTGTGGTGCTCACATTGCAGCAGACCTTTCCTTAGATGTGCTCACCACATTATGTATGCATGGTGTGGCACCGGCATGCAGGCTGATTGGGGAATGAGGGACACACCTACTGATGCGTGCCCTGCATTCTCCCAACAGTGACTGCACCTCCAAATCTGCACTACGCAAGATGCTGGCTGTGCAAGCACACCAACATAAAAACAAGGGTGGAGGTTGTAAAGATGAAAACTTACAGTTATACCACATTAAAACATAGTTACTAGGTTTTATATCAATATGCCTCACCACCCAGTTCGAAATGTGCAAAACATTAATGGTATGAAAGATAAATCAGTCTTTAGTTTGTAAAGAGTCCACCTTCTCCAAATTTCATCAAACACAGGCATATGATTCAAATAATGATAGGAACATTTTCAGTGTGATAAATATTATCTATTATGGAAATCTATTGTGATAGTGTTAGAGTTTGCAGCTGCAACCATAATTTGGTTACCATTTTCTTTGCTGTTGCCAGTAGCATTAATAAAACTTTTAGCTGACAACCTTGGAATCCCAGCTGGTGTCAGACTACTTAGAAGAGCCAATTCTGGAGTCACATGGCCTGTGACCCATACAAAACTCTAGTGTATCAACATTATCATTTCAATGCGTGGTCAAACAGGACAAGACCAAAGCACGTGGCTTGGTCTGCCTTCTCTCTCTGCAATTTTGCTAACATTGCCCCATGTGCTGTCCCATGTATTTCATCAACCTTGCCGGTGTTCTAAGAACTGTATGCAATATTTCCAGGCAAATTCTTAAGATAGGGTCATGGAAAGTTTATAATTCAGAAGACTGTATTGTAACTACTGTGATTCTTCATAGTGGATTTTAATATCGGTGTTCCATTGATTAAATACCGATACAGAGAATCCTTGATCTGGTCTCTGAAGATGGTATATGTAGTGCCCACAAATGACTTCCCACCTCTCCCTGCTGGTGTTGATGAAGTGAGGTAAAAAATGTTGATGGACGCTCTGGGAAAATCCTGCAATGGGAAGGTAGGGTATGCAAATAAGCCTAAGTTGTAAATAGTGGAAATGGTCTGTTTTGGTAATGAATATTTGGATGCGAAATCGTAAAGGGAAGTATACTTGCTATCCAAGAGCTGATGCAGGTAAATTAGCCCACACCAGGCCCATCTATGTAAGAAGGAATGCACTTTGTTAATGGATTAAGTGGTTCTCTGCCAAAGTACTCAGTGAGACCTGGTCTCCAAGCAGTCCCCAAAGAAGAGTTTGTGCAATGCTTGCAGGGTAGTTGCTGTAAAGCTAAAAAATTTCAAAAGGGAAGACATTCAGGAAGAGATGAGATCAGAACAACATCAATATTGTGCAAATCATTTAGAATGCACTCAGTGGGCTCAATTCTCAAAGTGGCACAATCTACACCAATAGCAGTTTGTGCTGATCCTCACTTTGCCAGGACCCTGCCCCCAATTCAGGTATGGAAGGGTCTGGGGACAAAATGCCACAGCTTGCACCCAGCACACTTGTGCAGCAAATGGGAGGCACATGGAAGAGGAATGGTGTAAGCTGTGGGACAGACATGTGGCACTGACAGCACCAGCAGATGTGTTGCTAGCAGGAAGGCCAGATGTCCACTACAGTAATCCAGCCACACCACTGACACCAATGCAATCTAGCAGCACTGGGATCCCAGGCAAGGCAGGCAGGGTGCTACCTATGCCTGCATGGGTCCCAGGCATGACAGATGGCACACCCCCAACAGCATACCATGCTGCCAGCAGTGCAAGCTGGCCTGTGGTCTATGCCAGCAGTCGACCATCATCAGTGTCAATAGGTATAGTTATTTTCATTGGTATTATAGGGTGGAGGGTATATGCAGTCACTATCCCCAGTACCTTGGGTTGTATTTCCATGTCACTAATATTGTAGATTAGTGTTTTTGTGCGGTGGGTTGGTGGACTATATACCATGCCAGTGACTCTGCAAAGGGTTATGAGCCAGATCATTGGTATTTCTGGTACAGTGTTTGTCATGTCCTTGGTATTGCTGGGAATGACAGGGGTGTATACCTCACCCTGATACCACTGGAGTAATGTGCAATATCCTTGGATGTGCAAGTGAGAATATGGTATGTCTCCTGTACTGCCAAGATGGTACATGCCATATCCTTGGTACTGCCGAATAGTGTGTGCTATATCCTTGGTATTGCAGGAGATAGTGTGCCATGTGCCTGATGCTGCCAGGATAGTATGCACCATGTCCTGATACTGCCAGGATAGTATGTGCTATGTTTCTGATTGATCTGGGACAGTCTGTACCATGTCCCTGGTACTGCTGGGAGAGTAAGTGTTGGAAGCACTGCTGCTGCAGTGCCTGGGGGGGTCTGGTGTGGCCCTTTGGCACACAGGGCATTAGATCAGCTCAGGCTGGTCTAACTCTGGTTGGCATTGTTGGCATTACTGCCCTTACATAATTCCACTATAGGGATACGGCAGCCATCTACTGGTGCAACAGCCCTCAGCGCCATGGTGCTGGCTGCAACATGCTGCAAGCAGGATGCACAGGTGTTTGGCACACTGCTTCACCTTGGTGCTACAAGCTCCTTTTGAGAATCAGGAATTATGCAGGGGTATGGCACAGTGAGCCCCATGAGTTGTGTTTCTGTGATGCAAACACCTTGCAGCATTCTCAACCCTTTGAGAATCAAGCCCAACATCTTTCTAACCTGCAGATTTGGGATATTTAGTTCACTGTGGGCTGTGGAAAACTGCAGAAGAGAAAGTCAAAGACAGGGTCACTGTCTTCAAATAGAAAATGACTAAGAGTTTGTTCCATTACAAGAAATAACTACAGTTTGGGAGGAGTGGGAGAGTTTGAAGGTAATATAAAATCGGGGTGGGACATTTCTCAGTTACTTCGAGTCTATGCAAAAAAGAAAGGTTGATAAGGACCAACAATTCAACTCCTATGTTACTGTATTAGTCAAAGGATCATTCTTAAGGAGTTCCAAATGGTCAGAGTTTTTAGTTAAAAGAACTCCAAGATATTTCAGAAAATTCCTCTTCCACAGAATATTGAGCCATTGCTTAATTGTTTGGGGTGGGATATAGTTAAGTGCTAGAACCTCAGTTTTAGTGACATTAAGACAGAAACCTGCAGGGTGGCCCTCGACTCTGGGTTGGATTTCCACTTGCGATGCCAGCGACCGGGTTCGAGAACGAGCCGGGAAGCTGGAAGGCCGGCCGGGAGAGGGCTTGAGCATCCAGGGA
Source organism: Neoceratodus forsteri (assembly GCA_016271365.2). NCBI lineage: Eukaryota > Metazoa > Chordata > Ceratodontiformes > Ceratodontidae > Neoceratodus > Neoceratodus forsteri. Next base: position 1,630,627,110 of record CM057456.1, on the reverse strand, counting down.
CTGCTCGTCCTCTCTGGGGGGAGGGAACAGAGCCCGGCTCTTGACTGACCTCGGGTGGAGACCCGAGACAGCAAAGGCGATGGCAGAGAAAGAAGGGGAGGCGTGACATTGCCCAGGACGCCGGGCGCTCAGCCTTGATGTCAGGGACATGGTACGTCAGTGAGAAAGACAGACGGAAAAAGCACCTTGCGGTCTCCTGGTAGGCAGACACTAGGCCCCGACCCTCAATGCCCCTGCCTGCCCAGAGACAGCATCCCGATGAAAATTTACGTAGTCTCGGGGGTGTATAGGGCTCCCACCCGTATCCCGCCTGGGGTAAACCAAGGCTCTGTGGGGATGGACTGCTCTGGTCTACAGGCAGGTGAGCGAAAACGAAAAGGCCGTAAAAGTGACTCCCAAAGAGAGGGGACCACAGGGAGAGGGGTAAAAAAAAAAAAAAAAGACAGAAACTTGCCAGGTATTGAAAGTGTTCTAAAATGTTCAAAGCCTCACGTACAGACTCCAAGGGTTAATAACTGTTAGCAGATCTCATCGGTGAAAAGTCTTAATTTATATTTTCTGCCCTAGAGGATTTCCTTTGCACTTGCAAGGATAATTGAGAGTGAGAGGCCAAGGATTCTATAAAGAGGGCTAATAGACTAATCAATAGAGGGGCATCCTTGCCGAAAGTGCCCCTATGTACAGTAAAAGGGGATGAGACTTACCCACTAATTCTAAGGTATGCTTGGGACAGTGGTAAAGAGATTGCAACATGGCTATAAAATCAGCAGGAAATCCAAGTTGTACTACAGTAACCAACAGAAAGGGCCAGGACACCATATCAAAGGCCTTATCTGCATCCAAGCTAGCCAGGACTATGGATATTGATAGCTGCATAGTGTAGTCCAACAATAGGAGGATTCATCAAACATTACCATGTGCCTGGCAATGGTATACAAAACTTCCATAGGGAGAATTGTAATGTATCGACTTTTTTTTGGTGGGGTATATATGAAGCCAAGTGTCTAAAATACCTAAGTGCTGTAGAGTTTATGCTTGTAAGATCTACGATGGGGAAAGTCTATATTGTTTCAGGTGGAAGTGTCTAGGTCCGGCGGAGGGTTAAAAAAAATCCCTTGCCCAAATGAGTTTGTTTTTGCATATGTGTAAATAGTTTTGAGAAAAATGTCTGCAAGGCCCTAGCGCTATCCCCAGAGGAAAATAGATGTTTTTCTTAGGGATCGACCATACAACGTTCCAGTCACTATCATTTAGCACCCAACTGAATAAGCCTCAATATAATTTCAAATGGAATGCATCTATGATTAAATATTAAAACTCCTCGTCTGCGGTCAGAGTTATGGGAGAAAAAAATAGACCGGGAAAAGCCAAATTTCAGGTATTTCTGATGTTCTTACAGGAGAGGTGAGTGTCCTGTAAGAAAAGACGTCAAGCTTAATCCTTCCGAAAAAGAACCCCACTGACATTACAGGACATTACTTTAGTTAGTTGTACCATGTTGCTCACTCACACAGTGGTATTTGTTAACTTGTCTCTGCAATAATAAATTATAATATGCTCAACTTGCCACAGACAATGAGATCTCCTGCAAGCTCTTATTTCTCCTAAAGAAGTTTGAACAGAAACAGCCTGCTGCCCAATTAACCACAGCAGCAGTAGAATAACAAATAGCAAGAAAAGTAGAAAGTGCCAATTGGACAACTCCAGTGCAGTAGTAACTACCATAAGAAAAACAACAAAGATCCATAAATGTTCCAAATATACTTTCAAAGTAGGGTGATGGCTACATAAGTCCACTCTTGCACGCCAGAAGGTGAGTTGTGCATTTCAGGGGTTAGTCAGGCAACACCTGGGCTGCAAGACCTGTGTAAGGCCCGTCCCTGAAGCAGAAAGCACCCATATGACAGATCAGCCACAGAGTAAACATCATAGCTGGCAAATCCAACCTGAAATCGGGTGGGAGGAGAGTCAAAGTAAATGGTATAAGTGTCCAAGAGAATAATAAAGGAGGAAGCGAACAGGCCAATATTCAGCTATGCTTCTCAGGTGCAACAGGAGATGTGGGAGGATGTAGGGACCCTTGCTCAGCCCCAGGACCTGAAGCAACACCACCCTGACCTGCTCCCCCCCAGGCCAACCACAACCCTTAGTGAGCTGCATAATTTGCAGTTATAAAGGCCTCTGCTGCTGCTCATGAATCCAACTGTAAGTAGATAAAAGTAATATGGCTGCAGAACCAGGAAAGGGGTCTGGGCTAATGCCTCCAGGGCTGGCCACCTGAGGTCTCCCAAAGAGTAGTACAGCCCCACCAGTGTTGTAGTAAAGAAAACATTCTCCACTGCTGGCTAAGGTAGCTTATATTATGGGCTGTACATAACTGGTTGAGGTTACCTTGTTATAGGGTCAGCCAGACAAGCTGAACCCATAGTGCTATAATAAATGGTAGGGAGGTGTAATAGAGGCTGGGAGGCACAGCAATCGCAGGAGGGGAACCCGAGAAGTAGTGAGCACTGATCTAACCCAGGGCCCAGTAACCAAATTTGGGCTAAATTACCATACTGCCCCAGACAAAATGATTAAGCAGGGACCACATCCACCCTCACCCCCAAACCCGAGGAGCACCTTGCCTGGCAAACTGATTTCAGAATAGGGTAAGAGGGAAAAAGGAATCAGTCAGTTTGGTTTCTTGGAGAAATGCTGTAAAAACTTTAATGGCTTGTAGACCTTGTGGCTGGACATTTTGGCAGTGTCTATAGCTGCTTTTTTTTCATTATTTAGTTGTTTAACCAGGTATAGCACACTAAGCTGAAAGCTTTTTACAGGAGTGACCTGGGGCACAAGGAGGTTAAGGACTTGCCCAGGGTCACACAGTATGCAAGTGGAAGCTGTGGGATTCAAAACCCAGGTCTGGTCTGCTGAATGTCACCAGATTTGCAGCTCAGAGCCTTAGACCACTGCGCTATACTGCCTTACTTTCAAAGCTGGGGTTGATGCTGGTGGAGGGACAGCCTGAGATAAACTTTTGGAGTGGGCCTGTGACCTTCTAGAAGAGGTGTCTGCTTGTCTCTGAGGGAGGGGAATGGAAATGCCCAACTGAGCCAGGTCTTCTTTTCCTCCTCTGCTGTATGATATAAAACAGTGCCATTTGAGAAATGAACCCACTGCTTCTTTGGGAACAGCATTTGGAATTTCACTCTTGCTTGCTTTAAGGCTTTAAGGTATGGAGAATAGGTCTGCCACTTTTGCTGGATTTGTGGGACATAGTCATGATCAGTATATACTGTAGTTTGTTGTGCTCCCACATAAGAGTGGCTTTTCTTCAGGGTTTGAGTAATGACTAGTTCCTTCCTGCAGTAGCTCATAAATTGCAACACAATCGACCTAGGAGACTGTTTAAAGTCGGGCCTCAGGTCACGAGCCCTGTGTGCTTTTGATGTGTAAGGCATAGTCCATAGGAATATCCAAGAGGGTTTTGAAAAGATTGTCTATATAGGCATGGATGTCCGCACCTTTACTGGCCTCTGGTAGACCATGGATTCTAATGTTTTTCCTACATAGGCAGTGCTCCAAGTGGGTATTTTTTACTTCCAATTATAAAACTTCCTACAAAGTGCCAAGACCAGGTCAGTTATGCAGTCCACTTTCTCTGTAACAGTGGTAAGTGCTTGTTGTTTGTTCTGTTGTGCCATTTGTAATTTAGAAAGATCCACCAGACTGAGCTGAGCTGGGAGCGAATCTCGGTCTGAAAATCTTTAAGCTCAGCCAGGATTAAAGTGTTGGAGGGATCTGGCACATCTGTGAGCATGGCCAAGTGGGAGAGTCCAGCAAACTGGGAGATTCACAGGCTGAACTGCTTGGAGAGTCCAGTCCTTTTATGTTCAGCTGTGAGGTTTGAGATACAGCTTGTTTTTAAATTCTGTCACCTCCATCTCCGAAGAATTTGCTGAGGTCTTAAGTCAGCTAAGTTAAAAGGTTTGTTTCATTACTTCAGCAATTTATTTACTTTGGCACCTAGAGCTTCATCTTTGAGATGCTACTCCATAGTGGACAGAACGGAAGTCTCTTCACCAACTTTTCAATGTAGTTTTTTATGGCACCACCTCGTGAACCCATTAGGTGAAAATTTTCAAATCTTGACAAAGATGATTTTGTAGAACAACTGTGAAATCACACTTTTTCCCAGATTTGAAAACAATCACCTACTGTATCTTGTTCACGAGATGGTATCCAAAAATCCATGCTGAAAAGTTGGTGGAAAATATTAAAAATTACAAAGTTGTGAGTAAATGTTCAAAATGCATTGAAAATACATTGACCACACTTACCTCATTTCTTCTGTGCACGACTGCCTTTCAAGGAGGACTACGTCTTTTCAGTGAGACTGGATCTACACTGAGGAACTCTCTATAGGTGAGTGAAGATGTGTGGGGTGTGAAGTGGTGGGTGCTGAGTGAGGGGTCAGGGTGGGGGTTGGGGCAGAGGTCAAAGATTGACATGTGACTTTTTATTTTCTGTTAAAAACAAAAACACATTGAATTTACTGACAGAAAATCTTCTGACTTCAAAAAAATCTCAAAATAGGATTCTAAAATGTCCTTAAAATACTGCATCTCAAATAAGTATTCACATCATGGAGCACTTTAATTGTAAATGTTCCATGCACACCCTCTAACAATGATACATCTTTGCAATTCTAAATGGTACCAGTTCATTGTAAAAATGACTTTCTACTTTACTCTTATTACTTTTGTATTACATTTTTATTTACTTATGTAACCACCCCTTCCTCAGGTAAACACAGATGGCATTTGGCACCACAGATGACATTTATAGCAAATAGTCCACTCACTCTACTGACAGTAATTTTAATGGCTCCGTCTTAGGAGAAAGGAGGGCACCCAAGGAAACTTTATATTTGTTATGGGTTTGGGGTGGGTCATGGCACTGGGGAACCAGAAACTGACAGTCCACAAACAGAAACCTGTCCACAAAGGGAATAGCATCAATCAGTAGCTTTATTCTGAGACAAAAGATCTAACAGAAAAATGATTGCCACTGGGGCTGTAGGTGCAGTACAACAGGTTTACATACAGTCCAACTTTTCCACAGTTGTAATCTGCCACAGATACAGGTTCAAACACACACCCCTTTCAGAAGGGGCACAAATTACTTTTTGGTCCATCCATCTTCTGGGCTATGGACACTAGGCAACTCAGGATTTCCAATCCCATGGATGAACACTTCAGGCTCCCAAATCACCACAGTTTCACTCAGGAATCTCTCACTGGACAGTGCTTGAATTATAAACTGCTTGAAGCAATTTCAGTGAATATGATCCCACCAGCAGATCTTTATCCTCCGTTGTCAGACAGAACATTTCCGTAGTTCACCTCTGCACAGAGAAGAGGCATCTCTTTTTCCATAATGAGATCCATACTGCAAAGGCTCTGTTTGTGTCTTAAACAGTCCTTTCACATGTCTGAGTGCCACTTTTAAAATCAAAACAAGAATTCCTGCACATGGGCAAACCCTGCACTCTCCCAAACTGGGAAGCACTTTAATCAAAGTCTGTCATCGGTGGTGGTGGTGGGGACCCACAAAATTACTCATGGTTGCTGAATCAAACTCTTTGCAGGAGTTTTCACCCTCACAAGGGCAAAGTGCTGAAGCCAGCTGTCGCCACTATATGACGTAGCTCTCATTTACCTACATTGGGGCTGGCAGGACCAGTGGGAAGGCGCGACCTCCCAAAGCCAGCCCCACACTCCTCCTCTGCCAGCAGGCAGAAGACAGCTCCTCAACTCTGCAATCAGGCACAAAACTGTCCCCATTACATTCCATGGCAACATTTCAATGTGGCTTATGTTACTGAGAGTTCCACCCCTTGGAGCCTCTGTCAGGCTGATTGACAGGAGCTGTCAGGGAATTTCAACAGATTTAAAACCTGAGCTGCCCAGTGAATCTACCTAGCGACCCACACTGTCTAATCTACCAGGGTACTAGTAACCCAAGGGAAGCCCAGGTGTTGTATTCTATAATTAGCAGTATCAGAACTTTACAATAGGATATACAATGTACAGTTTATCATCCCAACCAGTGACAAGATGAAGTGCTGTAGCAGTTACAGTTTAGTGCTGTGTAGAGGTATTTTTGTAATGGGATATAAACAGTTTACTAAATGCTAAATATCTCCAGGGGTGCATAATTTTATGCCTTCACCACAGTATATCTGGAATTTCTGGCCCCATACTGTTTTTGCAGTAGGATGCTGAGGAACCTTTATCCTGTGACCTCAGGTTTAATTTGGGTTTGTAGGAGTGAAGAGATCAACTTGGTAGGAGGGATCATGTCTGATAGACCCTCTGATATAAATGTTGTTAAGTTTGGTTTGTCAAGGATTCCAGGAGAAGCCATTTTAGCTTATGTTGCAAGTCACAGTGGTGGTGATAGTGGTAGTGGTTTTGCTTGGTCTCCACTTTTAATTTTTCTAATGTTGTACTGTTTCTCTCTGGTGGAGGCTGTGGCTCCAGCTCAAACACCCTGCCCTGTCACCCAGCTCATCAAGGGCTTGCTTCAGTCAGGGTATGTTTCTACATGGCTTGCTCCCTGTGGCAGGGATTGGCAGTCCCCTCAAACCAGCTGATAGAATGGATCTGGTGTTGCCCAGGAGAGTGCCCCACCACCAGTATGGGGCCAGCAGGGATCAGGTCCATCGTGGTGCCTTGCCCAGGGGTTTCCTTACCTTGTTATGTAGGACATTGACACAGTGATATCACAAGCTCATGTATGTAGGTGTGCAGGGCATGATACCATCAGATGTCCCATACTCACTGCTATGCCATCTGGGATGCACTGCCATCTGTGGTCACCCAGGTGGCAGCATAGCACCAGGACCAGTCATCCTCCCTCACTGGAGGAGGAGGCATCCTCAGGGATGTGCGATCCTTCTCCCACTGACCAGCCATGATGAACCATGCTCCTTCATGAACCCAGGTCACCAGTATTGTGAATAGGAGTGCTATCACTGCACTGATGGGCCATCAGCCTTTGACTGCTTCAAAGAAAGTAGCCACCAAGTGGCCTCACTAACTGTTGCCCCGCATGAAGGACCCACGTGAAAAGGATGTTGGAATCTGCACACTGTAGTCAGAGTTGGCTTAAGGATGGTGTCAGGACATGGGGTACCACTTTGTTGGTTACTGGGAGGACTTCTAGGATGGAAGACTCTACAAGGGTGATGGACTTCACCTGACAAGACTGGGGCTAGCACACTAGGGCAGAAGTTTGACATCTACATTAGACATTTAAACTAACTGTGGGGAGTCTGAGTCTAGGAGGTCAATTGTGGATGGCAAGCAGAAGGGATCCTAGACTGAACTCCCTACATGCATGGGACAGTAACTGCAAAGAAGGTACAGAGAACACAATAGGCTTTACAGGACCAAGGGGAGGAATACCATTGAGGAAAAAAGTAAAAGGTATAAGCACAAACAAGGAGGGAATAAAAATGTGTGAAGCAAAAGGACAGTGGCAGAGTTAGTGCAGGGGTCAAATGGAGGTTATGCCTTAACAGCAGGAGCCTAGGCAACAAACTCAGTGAGCTTCTGGTGCTGATGGCAGACACTGAAGTTGACCAAGTGGCCATCATGGAAACATGGACCTAAATAACAATGACTGGAAGATGATGGTCCTTGTATATTCACTGTTCTGGAGGGACAGAGAAACGGTAGGGGGTAGGAGTTGCCATGTTTGTCAAGGAGGGCATTGAAGTGTCAGAAGATGGAAATATTGGGTAGCAATGGGGAAGCTGAGTCAGTATGGGTGCAACTTACGGCAGCCTCAGCCAGGAATGTGCATTTAGGAGTGATCTATGGGTCTCCAAGACAAGGGAGGAAAGAGACAGAGAGCTTGAGGAGGAACTTAAAGAGGGCAGCAATGGAGAAGTAGTAGTGGTGGTTGACCTGAACCTACCTGACATCGACTGGGAGGTCCCGGTGGCCAAGAGTGCCAAGAGTCAGACATTACTAGGCCCTTTCCAAGACTACCTTCTTGTGCTGCTTGATGTGGTATTCACAAACTCAGAGATGGTGGGTGCTGTGGGAGTAGGGGAGTCGCTAGGAAACAGCAACCACAACTCCATGTGATTTGAATTTGCCATCTGTGCCGACAACACACAATCAAGAACAAAAGTCTTTGATTTTAGAAGGGCAGACTTTGATAGCTTGAGGAACTGGTCACAGATAAGGTAGTAGGAATAGAGGACATACGGAGGGTTGTAGAGAGGGGCAATAAGGAAGTCATCCTCGAGGCATCCAGGGCAAGCATAAGAACAGTATAATTTTATTTTATTGTATACTGTAATAAAGAGCAGCTGACACCTTCAGAATGACTTTAACAAAATATAACATTTAAACACAGTTCAGCTAGTATTTCACATTGGTTTGTATTCCTCCTCCCTTCTATTTATTACTGAGGTCATTTGCATGAAAACAGGATCTTTGCTCCTGAAGAATCCATCTATATCAATGTTGCTTTCTCTCTACCCGAGGTCATAATGCTCTGCTTGTGACATCACAGTTAGTCCCATGGCAACAGACTGTGATGGCACAACAGAGGATTATAGCGTGAAGTGGGAATAAGCTATAGAGACAAATTAATGGTAAAAGATAAAGATCATGTTTTCATGCAAATTTACTCAATAATAATGAGGAGAAATCTATCAAATACATGTGGAATGCAAGCTGAATTGTACCTAAATTTGTTTTCAAGTTTTCTTTGAGATGTCAGCAGCTCTTAAGGTAATAATAGAGAAGCAACACTCACAAACAGACACAAATATCAAATAACAATGCAAACAATAAGAACTATGAAACCAGAACATCCTCTCAAGTGCCACCCCTAAGCCTCCTTGGCAAGACACCCAAACATGCTCAAAATAACAAACCAAGAAAAAGAAAAAAATGGCAGACAATATATATATATTGGACCTCAGTACCAGTCCAATTAAACAAAGCAGTAAGGTGTGCAGAGTTTCCCAGTGGAAGTTGTAAATGTGTGGGAATGGTAATAAGTGACTATTGCCTTCTCGACAGCAAGAGCAATAAACATCTCTTGCATCGATTCAGCCCTGGTAGGAGTCAAATCTTCTAACCAGTGTCAGAAAATAATAAGTTTGGCAATGGCTGAGATAAGGGCTATATGTCCTTAAGTGCTTTAAGGAGGTGGTCACTATAGTCACCCAAGATACAACACTCAGGAGTAAATGCATCCTGGAGACCCAAAGAGGATCTAGACCATTTTAATAGACTCCCAAAAGGGCTGAATTTCAGGGCATTGCCAGAACATATGATATAAACTACCCTCAGTTTCAGCACATCTAGAGCACCAAGAGGAATGTCTGATGACATCTGGTAAAGTTTCCTAGAAGATAGATAGAAGTTATGCAAGATTTCAAATTGTTGAAGCCATAACTGATCTTGTTTAGTAAATTTATATAAATCCATCCAAATCTGACACCAACACATATCAGGATAATCTATACCAAGGAACTGGACCAATAAAAGCTTTTGGTGAAAGCCAGAACTAACAAATGAGATCAAACACTTATAAATGACTGAAATCGAATGCTGCTGACAAGAAAGTTTGACCATATTCTCAAAAGAAACCTGCCTAATCTGGCCATGGTGGGGGCCCAGGAAATTAGAAATACAGCCAATACTTGCTGAAATTTAAAACCATCTTTAAGAACCTGTGCTGCTCCTGAAAATCATGGAAGGATAAAATGAACAATTTGAAATAAATAAAGCCAGACTAGCTAAAGGGGCTTGGCCAGAAGAAGGGTGTACTGGCTTTTTGTCGATTAAAAATTAGTGTTTAAAAGTAGAGGTTGGTAAATGTCTGTGCAGTGTGAGAGGGCTATGTGTCTACAATAAGAACAGTACCTAAAAAACAGGTTTAAGAGACCACCATGGTTCTCCGCTAGGGTTAGGAAAGTGGTATGGGCAAAAGAAGGCCTTCTATAAATACAAGGAAAAGCAGGGGAGGTAGAATGGGAGGATTATCTACAGAAAATTATGGAGGCAAATAGGGCACCAGGAGGCAAAGCAGACATGGAGCTGCATATTGCAGAGGGGTTAAGAACAGATAAAAACTGTTTTCAGATATATCATTGAAAAAGAGGAAACAAGGAGGCATCACATGGCTAGCTGGGGGGTAGGGTGATAGAGGAGGGTGGGCAAAGGCCACCATCTGGAATCAATACTTTGCTCAGTATTTACTAAGAAGGACTATGGGTCCATGCCAGAAAGTGGCATTAAAGTGTCTGCTAAGGATCCCAGAAACGAGGCAACCCATACTTATTAGCAAAATGGTCCTGAAAAGGCTAGCGGTCCTTAAGACAGATAAGGCCACAAGACCAGATGGGTTGCATCCCTTGATGCTTAGGGAATTAGCAGCAGATGGCAGAACCACTGGCTGGGCTGTTCAACAGCTGACTCAGGACGGAAAGTTCCAAGGATTGGAGGGTGGCAGAACTGTACTGCTTACAAAAGGGGACAGGGAGCAAACAGGGAACTACAGGACTGTCAATCTTACTTCTTTCATGAGAAAGCTGATGGAATCACTAATGAAAGAAGACCTTGTAGACTACCTAGAGAGCAACAAGCTCCAGGATAGTAAACAACATGGTTTTGTGGTGGGAAGGTGTTATCAGTCTAACTTTGTAGTTTTCTTTGACTGGGTTATCAAGGAAGTAGACAAAGGCCATGTTGTGGATCTGCTGTACTTTGACTTCAATGAGGCTTTTGATTCAGTACAGCACAGAAAGTTGCTCAGAAAGATGGATGACCTGGATGTGGCTAAAACCATAGTGAACTGGGTGGGTAGTTGGCTAGAAGTAAGGCAGCAGAGGGTGGTGGTCAATGGGATTAAGTCAGAGGAAAGGGAGGTTACAAGTTGGATTCCACAGGAATCTGTCCTTGGTCGGTCCTCTTTAACATGTTCTTTGGTGACATCAGTGAAGGAATCCAGAGCAGGCTGTGTCTCTTCACGGATGACACAAAACTGTCTTGAGGAGGGTGGATGGTGAGGAAGGAATAAGGGATATGCAGGGGTACCAACAAAAACTAGAGGGTGGTCAAAGATCTGCTAGTTAAAATTCAATGCCAAAAAGTGCAAGGTAATGCACCTAGGGGAAAGGAAGCTCAATACATAGTACTGGATGGGTGGGGTAAGACTTAACAAATACAGAAGAGAAACAGGATCTAGGAGTTATCATTATAACTTCCTTAAATAAAGAGCCAACCAAGTCAGTGGAACAAGTATTTTAACAAGGCTATCCGAGATACTGGGATGTAATGGAAAGAGTGCGGATAGCAGAAGAAAGAGCAATACTTCCCTATACAGATCCCTGGTGAGTCTTCACCTAGAGTACTGCATCCAGTTCTGGAGCCCTCACCTCAGAAAGGACAGGGATAGGTTGGAAACAGTACAGCACAGAGTAACAAAATGATCCAGGGCCTGCTGGGTAGATCCCATGAGGAGCACCCTCATGGCACTAAATACATGCTCCTGGAAACCAGAAGGGACATGGGAGATATCATAGAGACCTTCAAGTTAATTAAAGGAATTAACAAGGTAAACTGTGAGAAATTATTACCCGAATACCAATTTGAGGTCATGTGGTAACAAGTGGAAATTAACAGGAGGGACATTCAGGAGAGACATGAGGAAGTACTACTTTATGGAAAAGGTGTTGGAAACTTAGAACAGTCTGTTGGCTGAGGTGGTGGATACATACTCCATCAGGGATTTAAGTTGGCATGGGATAGAATGAAGGAATAGTGGTCACCCATGGCGACAAGAGCGAAAGGAGAATAGGGGTGGTGTGAGGAGGGTTAGTACCCTGATTGTAGAATAGGTTCCAAGGTAGGTGCCAGGATTATGGGGACTATGGGCAGACTAGATGGACCTCTGTTTTTTCTGCCATCTAGGTTTATGTTTTTATGTTTCATATTGTATCCTTTCTACTGAAACATCTGCAATACTGTGAATAATAACTGCAGTTAACAAAACCTTTAGGGTTGTCATTTGTGTAACTGGTGTTTTGGAGCTTGAAACAACACAAAATGTTCACATCCAGGCAGAAAAAATATCTTTGGTGGAAATCACTGGGAAACCAGGGCTCAGGTTACCTGTTCCTCTCAGGTGTACTGTTCTTTATATTGTGTTGTGTACTGCTTATATGACTTGGCTGTGAGGCCACCGGTCCTGCATTTTGCAAAAATGCTGCTTTTATCTGGTGGTCAACCTACACGTGTGAGGTCATAGTACTGAGTAGCGAAGAATCATGGGGATGAAGTCTAACTTTATTAATGTAAGGTTCAAATTTCATGCAGTACAGTACAACATTGATCTGAATTGTAATATACAGTATACATTAATATATAGACTATTTTTAAACATGTAATTTTACATAATGCTAATCATATTTAAATGTTGTGCCCTGACTTAGAAACTACAAAAATGTTGGTTCTCTGTAAAGAATCTCTCAAATCATTTTAATTCTATTAACCCTCACATATAAAAAGGAAGATGAGATGTTGCTTACACCTTTGATCTGAATTTGATAATAAATTGGAAAATTTGGAGAGTTTAAGACAAGGTTTGGAGAACTGAAGGTCCACATGCTTCCTACTGATTTCTCTACATTACCTCATTTATACCTGAGTGTAGTATCTAAAAGTGAGGTGTTTAAAATTCAAAATCAATTACACATGATAAACCTGAAAGTGTTGCTGGATTAGTACCTAAACTAATTTTACTTGCAGAACCAGTAATTGCATATTTATTTTAAATTGATGTTTTCCACAGGTCAAATTCCAGACCTTTGAAACAGTCGCATGCTATACCAATTCAAAAGCAGGTTCAATTTCAAATTTAGATATAGTCCTATTTTATTGTGTCTGACTTAGCAAAGATCCAAGAGAAGTTAATTTATAACCAGTTGACAGCTTATATTTCTAGTTTTCTAGCTTCCTTTTATCTTCAGCTGATCTATTCCTATTACCCGTTCTTATTAATTGCCCTCCCAGTTCTTCTCACATCTTTTTACATTGCTACTTATAAGACTTTAATCTCAAGTCCCTTTCATCTCTTTCTTACTATATTTTCTGCCATTCTTCCTTTTTAGTAATTCTTTTCAATTTTTTTACAAATTGCTCTACAATAGATATAAATACTGCTTATGTTGCTCAGTTTTGCTGTTCACCTGAAGAAGGGACCTGTGAGGCCTCAGAAACTTGTGTATAATTCCATCTTTGTAGAAGACAGCTGTTGGTCCAATAAAAGGTATCATATCTTCCAGCGTCTCTTGTTTTTCCAAGGACCAATATGGTCAGAATCTCTTTTGCAAAATAATGGAAGATACCACAATTTGCCATCTGAAATGGCAGCTCTGTAACAAGAAGAAAAAAGGAAGCTAAACTTGACAGTGACATCTACTTCCTAACTGCTTGCAAAAAACAGAACATTATTCCTAAAGGACTTCAGATCTACAACCCACTGCAAACTACATACAATTCAAGGTATACAGAACAACTATGTTGTAAGACATCTGAGAAACTCAGAAATCACCTTATTCATCAGATATACACTAGAAAACATCATCTTAAAAATACATTTTCTGAACTTTCATACACTTCCAAGAAAACAACAACAATGTATTAACAGGATTTAGCTGTGATCTCCAAACACATTACCAAAAAGCTCTCCAGGCAGCCCGAAAGAGGAGGAAACTTAGAGAGCTACAAGACAGCAGACACAACAACACCATGTCTCATCCAGGGAAGTAAACCAGAACACCAGCATTGTGGAACAAGATAATACACTGCAACAACTACCAGTGATCAACTTATCTAACAAAGAACTTACAACCTGAAACATCTGTATTATCCAGGAGCTTAACATTCTGCCCCACACAGGTATTTTATAACATTAGATCCTGTGGTGAGATGGAAGAATTTTTAGATGGCTTTGTCTAAAAGAATACTTTTTGATAAGAACACACAGATAACACATTATGACAGCAGAAAGAAACACAGAATGGACCCTTGGAGTGGACACAACCCCAAGTTGGATGCCTACATTGACTGCTTCCATGGAAGAATAAACTCACGTATCCTAAGCAAACAGCAGAAACTCCTGTATAATATCACACCACTGGAAAAGAGGGCAATACAAATACTGAAAACAACCATAACATTGTGATAAAACAAGCTGACAAAGTTGGAACTGTGGCTGTGATGAACACAGAGGATTACATTAAAAGCACATAGACAGCTGTCAGATACAACTTATTATAGAGAACCCTTACTAAAAATTTGGATTGACACTGGCTTACTTTTACCTTTTTCTTAAGATTTAAATTCTCTTTAAAATCACTTAAAATTGTATTTAATCCAGAAAAGGTCTTGTGGTAATTTCTTATCTTGTTAGTAGCTTACTTTTGGCTGCAACATGATGAAATATGCTAATTTTCAATCCTATTATTTTTAAGCTGCAAAAATGCAAAACTGCATCTTCTGAATGGATTTATTTGTACTTATTTCTGGATTTATTTGAAGGGTAAATATGCAAATTTTCAATCCTGTATTACTTTGGATTTTTAATAAATGTAAAATAAATGTTTTTGTTTTAAGCAAAAGAACTCCAAATGGATTACTTATGCTTACATTTGGCTGTATATGCAATGAAATATGTAAATGAGCATGTTTCACTTATATTTGATTTCTTTTAGAAAGATCCTATTTACACTGTAAATGCATTATCCATGGATTTAATGCATTTACAATATAAATAGAATCTTCCTATAAAGAAATTCAACCGTAACCAGAATCTGCTCATTTACATATTTCACTGCATATGCAGCCAAATGTAAGGTACAAATAATCCATTATGATTTACTTTGGCAAAAACAAGCTTAGCTGTATCTTCAAATGTTCCATTTTTTGTAAAAATACTCAACTAATTTTGTTTTTAACTAATACTTAGCATTGTACTATCTCTGCTACCACATAAAACTGTCTGTATAATTGTACTTGTTTATGAACTGGCTGTAAATAACTCTGGGTCACTCCTGCAAATGGGGCTGGTCTCAGTGAGCCAGCCCAGCCAACAAAGTTCTATAAATCGGTCAATGAATAAATAAATATGGGACAACATCTTGTCAGCACCATAAAACAGAACAAAATTGGAAAATGTTTGTAAATGTTAGCAAAGGTAAACTTATAGATAGAAGAACACCAGCAGTTATGGGTGGGCACATCCTGAATAATAATTCCAAATACCACAAAATCCCAAATAGCATCCCAGGTATTTCCAGAAGTTATAGGTGAGCACATCCTGAATAATAATTCCAAAAAGCACAAAATCCCAAATAGCATCCCAAGTATTTCCCACTATTTCTGGTACTCATACAAAGAAATTAATTTAAAAAGACCATGTCCTTTCCCAGGTGACAAAGGCTAGTCCGTAGGCCACACTCTCCACTTACACCACCACCCTTCCCTGTTCTTCCACACAGATAACAAAAACTGCATACTCTTGCCATTTTAAAAGCCCCCACAGCCAAACCCCACCCCAGATCATCCTTATTTATATATAGGCCCCTACTGAACCATAAGCCATGATTTGGGGCCACATGTAGCAAGATATCCAAGATAACCTGGTCCCGTCCCTCTCTAACCCACAGAACTTTCAGCCACCAGCACTATCAGTCCACAAGCTGAATGATAGAGTGTGACAGCATGCATAATTGGGAGGAGGAGGCAGTGTGTGTAATTCATGAAGCTATGCATAAGTCAATCTTCCTAGCCTTATCTATGACACTCACCACTCTTGACACTCCTCTAATTCACTGGCTCGTGCTGTATTGAGCAGCTCACTAATAGAAAAGGTGGTAACGTGCTGTGGGTTGGGGATGGCAGTTATGCCTGGGTATCAATATAAAGCCAATTTCTGAGGTGGTTTCTAAAACCAGTAATCCACCTTTTAGGAATGTTCAATGAAAATAACTCACCATTTAGCACATGAATTACTTCTCTGAACAGCTGCCTAATCACACTAGTCCTCCAACAAACCTGACACAGGGCCTAGATTAGAACAGGTTACAGGCAAACCCTCTCTCAGAGTGCATATTTCAAAACGGCACCCAATAAAATAACATTAAAAAGTACTGGGTGCTGTTCTGAAATCAACACTCTTGAGAGGGTTTGCTCTGTCACCTGCATGTTTTAGAAACAGCATGCTCATATCATTGCAAATTGCAAACCCTGTCACCTGCATGTTTTAGAAACAGCCTACTCATATCATTACACTAGCAACCCATCTCCTTGCAGAATGCACTGTTAACCTCACACCCGTTAGGTTAGTGACATCATGAGAGGCATTCGAGTCTCATGCTTATGATGTCACTAGCCTCAGTCAGTGTAGGATTAACAGTTTGTTCAGCATGGAGTGGGGTTCAGTATTTTCTATCTGTGTCTGCAGCCTTACCACCTTGGAGCCTTGTACTATAAAATGTCATAAGTAAACAAGCTCAGATCTGTTTAGTGGAGACCTTCAACAAACACCACATAGAGAACATTTTGAAAACAGCTCTATTTTCCAAGCCAAAAATACACAAATCAACTTGCTACACATTACAGTGGTGTGGTCCTTGTTATATGCCTCTCACCTTAGAGGGCAGTTAGGTAATTAAATAGGACTTACCTGCCCCATCAGAGTCAGGGAATCCAGAGTTGGGGTGTCCTGGGTTTGGGGAATTCTGGCAGAACCTGAAAGGAAGAACAGAGAAGGTTGAGGAGACACAAGAGGTTGGAGGTCTTAGAGGAGAGATTGGGGGGTAGAATTAAATTAAGGTACTTATCTGATTGATATACTGTCTGGCCAGACCTGTAGAAATAAAGAGAAAAACTAGATTAGTACAGGAACATATAGTAGCAGGGATAGAGCAGGTGCAGAGGAGCAGTGGGTCTGAGGCTTGGGTGGCCACAACCAAAAAGTATACTAAATAAAAAAAATAAGGGGTACAGTACAGCAGTGTAGTAAAGGAAGGGAGTTTATGTTGAGGCTCATAAAAACCCTTTAGAACCCTTATGTGACCTGCTGGTCCAGCAGATTTAAGCAGTAGCACTAATGGGTTATTGGGGATGCTCTTGTGCTAGTGGTCCCTGCATCATTTAAAAGGGACACTTGTGATTGAGGGTCTTGAGTTGTCCCATGAGGCCAGTGCTGATATAGCCCTGGTGGTGTTGTGGGCCAACTGCCTCGTGGCCAGTGGCAAATGGTGTATTTTGGTTATTATGTTTAACCTTTCCCTGGCATATGGTTAGGGTCAAGGGCCCCAATGTGTATGTAGCAGGAAGGTAGGTTGATCGAAAACCACTGACCAGAAATGCTTTTGATGCTGCTATGCAGCCATCAGTTAGCGCTACTGTGCAGCAGTGACAGTGCTGACAGGCACTTTCAACTCCCAGCATGCACAGAGTTCAGGCTGTAACCTGCTTCATATAGATGGGAAGAAAATGCAGATTTTGGGGAAGGGAGAAGTAGAGCTGTGCAGAATGGGAAAATTCTGAATCAGCGGAATTTCAACAAAATGTAGCAAAGTTTCATGGAATTTTGCAGAATTTCACAGAAATTCTCTGAATTTTTAAAATGTAGTAATTTAGTTATAGCTCAATTTGGAATATGTACTCCTTGGGACTATGACCACAAATGGGTTAAATATCATGTAGTTTGGTTGAACAGTTTCAAAATTACAGGTGCTCAAATGTTGTCATTTTATTGTTTGTATGAAATTTCATGAACATTTTTATCTGCACATACCTTAACCATCTATTTGGTTAGGGATCTTAAATTTGGCATGATTTCTTGATGATAGGTGTTCTAACAATGTGCCAGATTTCATGACAGTATAATGCATCATCTCAAAATTATATGTGCTCAAAATCTGTCATTTTATTTTTTCAGGAAGTTTCATGAAAACATTTCTTCTACATATAACTCAAGCACCTTTGGAGCTAGACAGTGTAAATTAGTACAGGTAATCTTTTAATGCTTATAGAATGATCTAAATATGGAGAGAATTAGATAAGAGATTTTTAAGTTACAGGGCTTCAAAACTTTACCATGTAAATATTTGAAAAACTTTCTGAAAACTATCAAAAATGTGAATGTTTGTAACTTCTTTGCTCTTACGTGGATAAAGTTAACAGTTGACATGCATATCTATAGTCCGTGTATCCTGGTGCCTAATGCAATTGGATAAATTGGTTAAGCAGTTTAATTTTACAGAAGAACAAAATGATTAGTAACATGTTCTCACATATTTAAGATAGCATTATCTGTAGATGAATCATACAGAATTTTTGTGTGGAATTTAACATTAACAATGCACTTATCAGTACTTCGTTTGATAAGCTGAGTAGGGCTTTTGCAGTCCTGTTGTATCTCACTGGGTGACTTCCACCTCTCTCTTGGCATAGCCAGACTGACTCAGTAGAACTACTGATCCCACTGATATCCTCTGTTCTTTACAGTGACAAACTTCCTTAAAACATGAGTCACTTACTCCTTTTCCTATCCACTTACCCTGTTGGAATAGCCAGAATTATTGCTTTCTGCTGCCCAAGACATTGTCTTTCCCTACATCTTTTTGAGTACCTCTAAGTCATAGACTTGCATGTACACTAGGCTCCCTGGATCATAAATTTACTGGATGTGATCCTTAAATATCTTACATTCAGGTTGGAATTGTTGACACTCTGTGATTTCTTACTCCAACCTGGGAATCTACCACTGTTGTGCTACCCAGCTCAGCTGTCCATTTCTTGTTGAAACTGTGCATCTAACTCCTGAACCTTGTGACCCCTGAGTTACCTGCCTCCTATACATCTATCCTTTAATTAGACCCTTCCAGATAAGGCTGAGTGAAATTAGAAAATTCCAGTTTTATGTAATTTTCATGAAATTCTGCAATTTTCACAAAGACTCATGGGATTTGAATTTAAGTACAGATGTTATTTTGCAATTTCTTGCAGTGAGCAATTAATAAAATAGCACACACAGTCCCCTTGTGAGGTCTATGAACCTGCCAAATGTAATGGTATTGCTTTCTCTATTTTTAAAGTTTCAGGGTTTATCCATTTGTAGTTCGCATTCTTGCAAAATGCTATTTTAAAAGTTCTGAAAGTCTGACTACTTTTAATTTTATCCCATTTAAAGTTGAAAATATGAACTTTTCAGAAATGACCATGTGGTGTAGTAGTTTAAATGTTTTAACTCTGGTTAAATTGGATATGTAGTTTTAAAATTAGAGGAACTAACCAATATTTAAATTTTGGCAACATGTTTGGCAGGCTATAACTCAGTCCCATTTAAAGCTAGAAATCTGAAACTATGTGCCTATCAAATGTAGTGATAACCTGTATACCTGTTAATATTTGTAACATTTCAATGAATGCTGTCAAAGTTATACTAAAATTACAGAAATCCAAATTGTGGCAAATTATTTGACTACTTAAACTCAGCTCCCATTAAAGCTTGAGTCTTAAAACATGGTATATATGCATTCTATGCTTCGCTAAATCCTCATATTGTGGAGAAAAACGAAAAGAAATCTTAAAATTAAATGAAAATAACTGAAAATTTAATTTTGATTAAATGTTTAGCCACCATAACTCTCCCCTTTCAATTTACAACCCACACATTTGTAAGTCAGGTACTGTTTATATTCCAAATGTGGTGATATTTGGATGCATACTTTAAAGTTATAGCAAAATCAGTGGGTAGAGGGACAAAACTTTTACAGGTACATAAGTGAAAAAAGAAAAGACAAAGGAGGGATATTGAGACTGAAGAGGGAGGATGGGGCTGGAGAGGATAACAACAGTAAAGCTGACATATTGAACAGGTATTTCTGCTCAGTCTTTACTGAAGAGGAGGAGGGCAATGGGTCTGAGAAGGAGTACAAGGGTGAGAATGGTGCAGAAATGGACCCAAGTCCTTTACACGAGAAAGGGTCCTGAAGAACTGGAAGTAATAAGAGTTGATAAAGCAATGGGGCCAGATGGGTGCACCCCAGGCCCTTAAAGAACTAAGAGAGGTGGTGGCTGAACCCTCTGGCTATCCTGTTTAGCCGATCACTGGAAACAGGGAGGTACCCAAAGACTGGAGGACAGCAGATGTAGTCCCCTTATACAAAAGTGGGAACAAAGAGGAAGCAGGGAACTACAGACCAGTCAGCCTCACCTCGGTAGTGGGGAAGATCATGGAAGCACTACTGAAGGAGAGATTGGTGGAACATCTGGTTGTCAATGGACTACAGGACCCAAGGCAGCATGGTTTCACCAGGGGGAGTCATGTCAGACCAACCTCATTGAATTTTTGACTGGGTGACTAGGGAGGTGGATCAGGGGAGGGCAGTGGACATGGCCTATCTGGACTTCAGCAAGGCCTTTGACACTGTGCCACAGAAGACTATTACAAACTGGGGAATATGGGTGTGGGCAGGACAGTAGTGTGGTGGGTAGGTAACTGGCTGGGTGGCAGGACACAGAGGTGGTGGTAAATGGCTATCACTCCACAGAGGGAAGAGTGACCAGTGGGGTACCACAGGGATCAGTGCTGGGACCAGTCCTATTCAACATCTTTATCAGTGACATTGCGCAGGACCTAGAAGGCAGAATTTCACTGTTCGCTGATGACACAAAGCTCAACAGAGTAGACACACCAGAGGGTGTAGACAGAATGAGAAGCAACCTGCAGAAACTTGAAGAATGGTCAGGGTTTGGCAGTTGAAATTCAATGCAAAGAAAGTGCAAGATAATGCATATGGGGCACAAAACCCTGGCACAATATATCAGTTGGGGGTGAGGATATAGCATGCACCAAGCAGGAAAGGGATCTTGGGGTTGTCATCTCTGATGACCTCAAGGTAGGGAAACAGTATGACAAGGCAGCAGGTAAAGCAAATAGGATGCTGGGATGTATAGGCAGGGCATCACCAGCAGGAAAGGGAGGTCATAATCCTGCTATACAAGACACTAGTGAGGCCCCACCTGGAGTACAGTGTACAGTTCTGGAGACCATACTTATGTAAGGACATAGGGTAGAGAAGGTTCAGAGGAGGGCAACAAAGATGGTGCATGGATTGCATCACAAGTCCTATGAAGACAGGTTGAAGGAACTGAACATGCACTCCCTGGAGAAGAGGAGGGAGAGAGGATATGATAGAGACATACAAGTATCTTACAGGGAGGAACAGGATGCAGGAAAACACTATTTTAAGTGAAAAAGATGTTCCAGGACTAGAGGTCATGGGATGAAGTTGGAGGGAGGACAATTCAGAGGAAACATGAGAAAGAATTTCTTCACAGAGCGGTGGTGGACAAGTGGAACACCCTGCCAGAGGAAGTGGTGGGGCTGAAACAATCACGGGATTTAAGAATGCATGGGATAGACATAAAGGAATTCTGGAGGTCAGGGGTGAGGGGCAACAGACTTCTAGGAAAACAAACTGAACTTACAAGCTCAAATGGGCAGACTGGGTGGGCCATAGGCCCTTATCTGCCGACACTGTCTATGTATCTATGTATCTATGTATCTATGTAATAACTGAAATTTAAAATTTGCAAAATTCCACTGAATTTTGTGAAAATTCTACAGAATCAGAATGGTCATTCTGTGGGCATTCCATGGACAGAATTTTATATTCTGCACAGCTCTAGGGAGGAGGCTGGGAAAATGTGCCTCCCTCTGCTGATCAACCACAAAGTGGCTATGTAAAAACCCAAAGGGCTGGTTAAGAGGGTCCAGAGTGTGGGCAGTCAGTAGTAGGTGGCAGGAACCAGTAGCTAAGTCACATGGTGGCAGACTGTAGGTGCCCAGAGGGGCCTGGTAGAAAGAGACTGGAGAAAGCAAACACACAGGATAGAGGCCATAAAGGAAAAGCTGCACCGCAGCTGAAGGCCAATGCCTGTAATGGACTTAAAAGTAGTTGTGAGAGGGAGGCAGGCATGGGCTCCCTAAGGAGAGCATGGAAACAACAAGAACTGCATAAAATACAGCTACACAGCAGCTAATGTCAGAGCACCAGGGCTAACTAAAGGATTGGGTGGAGGAAAAAACAGCATAAGATTCAGGAGGGACCATAATTAAAACACACAGTGAAAAACTTAGAGAGCCCTGACATGCTATAATATAAATAAGTTTATTTATTTATTAGAAAAGTCAGATTTACAACCTTTGAGTCATGGACTCATTTACAAAGGCACCTCATCTCGAGGGGGTAGACAGAGTTACATAGTGAGGTTACAACAGTGAGAACAGTACAGGTGCAGAACATTAAACATAGAGTACACATA
The DNA here is from genome assembly GCA_016271365.2 of Neoceratodus forsteri. Classification (NCBI taxonomy): domain Eukaryota; kingdom Metazoa; phylum Chordata; order Ceratodontiformes; family Ceratodontidae; genus Neoceratodus; species Neoceratodus forsteri. The sequence goes on along the minus strand of CM057456.1, from coordinate 1,630,604,686 downwards.
GGTTACATAATAATGTTACTTATATTACATTACAGTCATATACAAAGGTACCCAAGGGTTACATTGAAGTCTGACCCTGGAAATACCTGAGATAATACCTGGAGATGGTAGAGGTAGGGATGGAGAGTAGGGTGGGATGGAGGAGGAGAGGATAGGCTGTCCAGAGGACACTGTCAAGTCAGGGAGGCCTGACAGGAGGATCCCACAGTGGATTAATTAGATGCATCTACAGCAATGAGTGTCGAAGAGATGGTTCCAGAGGTGATTTTGAAGGGACCAATTTTGGCAATGTCTGTGATGCAGGGTGGAAGATAGTTGAACCAAGCAGGGCTCAGTAAAGGAAGGACCTCTAGGTTCAGGGCACCAGAAAAGTGGCCTTGACAGAGCTATGGGTGGCAACAGATGAGGGCACGCTGTAGGAAGCAGAGACCCTGGGGATACCCTAGAAGAGATTTTTGGTGAGTAGGCAGGTCTGGTGGTGCAGGCACTCCTCAAAGGTGAGCAGGTTGGCAGTGGAGTAAAGCAGACAAGTGTGAGTGCGGCTAGGGGCTCGGTCAGGAGCCTGCAGGCCTATTGATTGACAGCTGGATTTTAGTCAAGGCAGTATTGTCCGCTGCAGTGTAAATGGGCAAGCCATAGTCCACTAGTGACAGAATGGAAGAGGTGTTGGCCAGCCAGAGGGCAACTTGGGGAAAGCAATCTCTATGATGGCATAGTAGGCCTATCTGAAGAATTTGTGGCTAAAGATAGGGCATTGATGTGGTGGTCGGAAGGTGAAGCCGGTCAAAAGTGGTGCCTAGATATTTGTAGAGGTCACTTGCTCCAATGGGTGCAGAGTGCTGAGGGAGAATGAAGAGGAGGCATTCTTGGCTTTGTTTTGGTGATGGAGAAGAGCACTGACTTAGACTTCTTAGGTTAATAACAAGTCGGTGGTCAAGGAACCACTTTTCAGCTTGGTTGTAGGTGTGCTGGAGGATACCTGGAGAAGAGGGATCTGGGTGGGAGGCAAAGAGAACGCATCATCTGCATAGAAGTAATTCTCCTTTGTAGGAGCTGGGAGAGTGTTGAGGTTGAAGATGAAAAGTACAGGGCCCAGAATGAACAGGCGGGTATTCTATAGGAGCCATTAGCATCACATGCTGAGATCTAGAAGAGAGGTAGCTGGAGAACCAGGCAAGGGACCAGCAGAAAAGCCGAGTTGGTGGAGGAGTCAAGCAGGAAGGGTGACAAACAGTGTCAAAAGCCTTGAGAGGTCTATGAACACTGCTCCGCAAGGTTTCCAGAGTCAACAGCAGAGTGCAGGTATTGCAAGAACTCTAGGAGAGCAGTAGTGGTACTGTGTCCTGAGCAGAAACCATGTTGTTCTGGGCATATTGGCCAGGTACTCAGAAAGACGAATAGAGACTATTTTTCTAGGGCTTTAGAGGCGGGGGAGGATAGAGATCGGCTGGTAGTTGTTAGGTGCAGACTGATCTCTTCTCTTATGTATAGGGGTGATTTCTGCTGATTTCCAAGCACTGGGAAACTGACCGAGACATAGAGACTGGTTTAGTAGGTCTGTAAGTGGGACTAGGATGACATCCATGACCAGGCGGAGAATCCTGGAGTCTAGGGGGTCACTGGTGCGACTATTGCTACCAAGGGCTTTTAGCAGGTGTGGCCTGGCTACATGAGGGGATATAGTGTAAAGGTAGAAAGGAGGGTGATCCAAGGCAGGGGGGATAGAGATGGGGACTGCAATAGGGGTGGACATAAAAGGTGTGATAAATCCCTTTATCTGCATAACTGTGTGTATGAATGCAGAATCTTACATTTATACACATAGTTATCACAGTGTCTTCCTCCACTAATGTACATAGTAGACTGTGTCACACAACCCCTCCCCGTCTGGCACTACATACCAGTATCTCGCTTTAGTTTTGTTTCTTCCAGTGTTCAGGCTGCCTGTCTCTCACCCACACCACCTGCCACTTAGTCATCAGTACTTAACTATTCTCCCTACTACCATATAGTAATAAGTTTTTTTGTTAACAGGTTTTTGGGGTATTTTTTTTGGCCTTTATCATCAAGGTTTTGTTCAACTGGGTGCTCTAAACTGCGCTCCAGCTGTCACCTCCTCTGTATGCTGCTTTCTGTCTCTCTGCACCTCTTGATATACAAAGTAGACACACATTTTTAAAACTGCTTCTTCAAAACTGAAAAGTGATAACCCCTCGATTTTCCAACCTCGCTACAACTGCCACCAGAGCACCCCAACATATGAAACTGTCAGATATTTTTTCCAAAACTGCATGCTCAAACCCGCTGGTGATGACCCTCATTCCCTCTCTCACACTTCTGCTCTGGTTTCCGATCTTATACAACTGCCACCAGAGGCTTCTGCCAGCATGCAGAATTGTCTAGTAAAACAAATGGACATACAAACATTTATTTGAAAAGCTGCCTACTTGCAAACTCCACAAACGACTCTCTTCCACTCGGGTTCCCCTGAGCTTCAACAACTGCCACCACTACCCCCAGCACTCAGCCTCTCCTCAACCACTAGTAACTAAACTGTAGGAAACAAAAGCAGATCAATTATGTTATTTTAAAACGAAATAAAATGAAAAACAATGACAGTTGTAAAAAGCAGTGTTACTAACCCACAGAAACACTGAATCTGTCAGCAGAAAAGAACCACTTGGTCCACCTAGTCTACCCAGATGTTCCCTCCCAGTTCCTTCTCTGCAAACCCTAAATGGCCTCCTGACCCTCCCACTTCCTGCTTATTACAGATATTCCTATTTCTATACCACACATGCCGTAAGCCCCACCCCCACCATTTTCACTTCCACCACTACTGCTGTCAGTCTGTTCCAAGTGTCTACTACCCTTTCAGTGAAGTAGTAATTCCTCACATCCCTCTTACCCCCCAAGCTTCATCACGTACTCCCCATCCAGGTGTTCTTTCTCATTTGAAGTAGACCCCCTTGAACCCTGTTCACCCTTATTAGGTACTTGTGGATCGCCATCATGTCCCCTGTTGAGCTCCTCTCTTTCGGGTGTACATGTTGAAAATCCACAGTCTGTCCTTACAGGGCTTTTAGCAAAACCCATGCACCATTTTAGTTGCCTTTGAACTGCCTCCCTCTATGGTTTTTCTAAGTTGTAGCGTCCAGAATGGGACACAGTACTCTAAGTAGGGTCTCATTAATAAGTGATACACTTGCATCACCACCACCTTCCTCCTTTTGCTGAAGATACCCTCCCTATGCAACCCCATATCCTGCTAGTATTACCCACTGGTTTATCACACAGCCCTGGAACTTTAAGATCATGCAATAACCTAAATCTCTTTCCTGTTTAGTGACAGTCAGTACCACCCCAACCCTATAAAGCAGCTTCTGGAGTTCTATGCCCTAGGTGCACAATTCTGAACTTTCTGGCATTGAACCCCAACTGCCATGATCTTGACCACTTCTCTAGTTTCTTCAAGAGCCATATAAACCCTCTCTGCTCCCTTCTTAGTGCCCGCCTTACATATTTTGGTATTGTTGTCTGCAAAAGAAATTACCTTCTCTGCCAATTTTCTGCAGTGTCACTTATGAAGACACTGAAGAAGACCAGTTCCAGTACTGGGCCATGCTGTTCACTGACCAATCAATGCAATGAGAACCATCACCTCTGACACCTATCTGTTAACCAGTTTTCCCTCCCACTACTATTTTTTTCTCACCTGCATCTCTGGTCTGCTCCTTCTGCTAGCCACTGCAGCACCATCACACTGGCGTCAACCAGATCTTGCTCCACCGTAGAATGGATCCAGTATGTGGAGTAGCTGCCTGGGTAGCCAGTATAGTCTCACATGTTCTTCCATCCCTAGAACGTGAGCAGCAAGGGTGCAAAAGCATGTGCACAGATGTACCCTGGTGAAACACCAGCCAGCATCTTCCCACCCATGAGTTGCTCCAGACTGCACTGCTAACTTGTAGTCACTCAGTTGGCAGAACTACAGTGGAGCTGGCTGTCCTCCTCCTCCCTGAAGGAAAGCATCTCTTAGATCGATTGATCCTCCTTCTCCCCTCCCAGAGAGCCCCCGACAATGTGAGCTAGTTCCTGAACTCAGGTTGCCTGTGCCGCTGGCTGTAGCACTACTACTGAGTCAAGGCTGGCTCATTAACCAGTTTCAAATTAAATTCACCACTTTGTATCCCCTCGCTGCTGATTTCTTAATCACTCTCCTGAAGGGCACAATATTGAAGGTCTTACAGTCCAGATACAGCACACTGCTTCAAGGCAGCTCTCTCAAAAACAGCCCACAGGCAAATACTATTTATGTCAATTTAAAGCAAACAAATGGTAACCTACCTGCTGCTTTTGCTATGCCATCTGGTTTAGCTGAGGTTCAAGCAGAAGTGAACCTACAAAACAGCACACATCATAAAATAGTACTCACACACAAAGTTTATTTCAAATTAATATAGCCACAAAAGAACTACTTTTGCTGTCCCTACTGCCATATAGTTTACATGACAAATCTGTTCCTGTACAGTTGGGTCAAATGACAGAGTGGAATCAGGCTGGTGGCACCAGCAGTAAGCATGTTTGGATCTTTTTAAATCATTTCATTCTTTGGCAGCAGAGGGCAATGACCTGGCCATGGTGGTGAGAGCAGAACTAGTAGCATCAATGGGTTGGAGCCCATTGCAGTAGGCATACCACAATAGAGCAATTTGGGACAGCTCCCCTTCCCTTACTTCTCAGTAAAATGACCATAGAAACATACAAATTGATGTCAGATAAGGACTGGTGCTGTCCAGGTTCCCACCATCCTCTGATCCCCGGCCTTGGTAAAATTAAGGATACCCCTGCTGCCTAGTGGTCCCCCATCCTCCGATCCCCAGCCCTGGTAGATGTAAAGATCAGGAGTTGAGAGGAGGCCTGTGCAAGTCCTGGTTCCTAGCTGTCCAAAGTGTCATACACTAGAGAAGGGTGGGGCAGGTTGCCAGATGCAAATTAGAGGGCAGGAAAAGGGCTGTTTGGGAGGGGCAGTGGACCAACAAGGTATACTTTAGAAAATGGAAAAGGGTGATGGGGAGGGTGGATCACCTGGATATTATACCTTAACAAGGAACAGGAGATTAGGGCAGACAGCTGCAGCCCCTGTCTTTGAAGGGGCATCTAAGCACCAAATTAAGTGGCGGTTTTGGTGACTGTAAATGATTCTGCTTGGGAGCTGTTTGATGCAGACAAAAATACTTCTCACTGCACTAGTATTCAAGAATAGACAGCCTCATTGGTATAGGAGCAGTGGTTTTGTAACACCTTGGCTTAGAGGAGCTCACCAGGCTCGCAATGCCTGTACGGATGTGTGCCATTGTAGTCTTCTTTCTTTCTAGCCATGTAAAGCTTCATCAGTTTATGGCTCTAAAGAGAAAATATTGACCCTGATGGATGAACAATGACCAACAATAATTATGACTATTGGTAGTCAACAGTTTGTTCTGAGGAATCAAGGTTTTCCATTATGTACCTAAAATTCAGGTCTGATTACCACAGCCATCATCTGGTGCTTGGAGGGCCATCCCCATGGTGCTGAGGGTTGAGGCACTGGATAAACACCTCACACTGTGCCGGTGACCCAGGTGGGGAGGCTGAGGAGCAGAATCAAGCCACCACATGACAGCTCTCTCCTACTGGAAGGGTTTGGTGGATCCCCAGCCACTGGCCACCAACCGTGGAGGACAGATGCTGGTGCCGACCGAGAGCTCCTGCGATGGCCATGGGGAGGGTGGAAGGAGCTGAGCTGGCATCACGGGCATGCGGCACCTTCACGCATGAAGGTGACGACGGGCATGCATGCACCTTCACGCATGATGCCTGTGTGCTGGGGCCCTAGGAATGGGAGAAGATGGGCACAAAACCAGAAAAATATGAATAAAAAAATCTGGTATCTGGATGAACTGCCACACCACATTGCCACCACCCTCCCACCACTGGATCACTCTTCTGGGAACCAGACCAAGCTCTCCTCTCAGTCCACAATCCTCCATGCAGCTTGAAACCCTTTCTGCCCCAGTTTTCCACAAGTTGGACATACTCCTGGAACTACAGCACCCTACAGCCCAGCCACTTCTCTCAGGTGACCAGCCTCCCTGCATCTGGACCTGCATCCAGATTTGTTTCAATTCCATTGCACTACCATTGTGACCACAGTAGTACCATGTGTCAGTGGTAGCACAATGGGGCACTTGCAGTGGTAATACAATGGTCTCATTCCATGCCTTATGCTTTTGGTACCACAATGGTCATGCAGCATGGTATAACAATGACCTGCTTAGGTCACTGGTGTCACACTGACCACATGTTAGGGAAAAGCTGTCAATGGAGTGATCCAAAAGAATAATTAAGGCACATCCAACAAGATCAGACATCCACACATCTTTAATGTAGGTGCCATCCAACATCAGCTTATCACCAGCTGTACATTGGAAATCCCACCAAAGTTATCTGTACACCAGTCATGCCCCTAATATATGCTACACAGTGTCCACCTAGCCTCACAACATGGTGCTGCATGGTGCGACCTTAGTGCAGTAAGCCCCTTGTTCATGGAAAGCACAAAGTGACCCTGTGGTACATACCTTCTCCCTACAAAATGAAAACAATGAAGAAAATGGGCCTGATTCTACCTTTTCAAGATGTAGGAGAAAGGGTCTTCCTGGGAGTGCAGACAGTTTCTGTCAATCCTGACATTGCCACCATGGGTTGCTCCAGTGACATCTCCTTGCAACACAATTAACACAGCAGCTCAGCTGAGAAGTGACTTCCTTTAGCATTGTATCATCAAATTTGCTGCAGGTGGGCAAGAATTGTTAGAGATCACAACCCCATGCCCCCACTTACACTGTCATATCCACCAACCCCATTCATGTCATCACACCAATGGACCCTATAACATCATGTAGCTGTCACACCTCAGAATCCCATCCCCATGCATACTGTCTTCCCATGCCCCTATGAGTACTGTCACACCTCAGGATTCCATACCCTTATGCACGTACAGGAGATGGACATTAGGGAACCTCTGGTGGAGCGACCACAGCACGGTGTGGTTCAGTATAGACATAGGCAAGGAGGACATCCCCACTAAGACCGAGCATTAGGGTTTCAGGAAGCAAACCTCAAATGTGGAGAGAAGAGACTAAGAAGGACCTGGGGAGCATAGAAGAGGGCATGGAGGTGGACAGAATATGGGGCATCATTAAGGAAGCCATTCAGAAGGCAACAAGCAGCTGCATAAAGATGAGGTCAAGACCTCCATGCTAGTTTTAGGAAGTGGCTGGAGTAGTAGGGATAAAGGACAGCCTACAAGAAAAAAAAAAAAAGCAAGAGGGGAGGATGAAGAAGAGTACCAGAGGCTAGCCAAGATAGTCAGAAGGGATGTACAGCAAGCCAAAGCACAGAAGGAGCTCCAGATAGCAGAGGAATAAAGAAAGATGAGAAGGACTTCTTTCCCTACATAAAGGAAAAAAGGAGATAAAGGATGGCATCTTCAGACTTCAAAGGGAACTGATGGGTTATAGAAGACGGTACAAAAGCAGAGGTATTGAATGAATATTTTTGCTCTGTCTTTATAAAGGAAAGGAGGAGAAATACCACAAACCAGACAAGGATGGAAGGAATGGGGTACCCAGCAGGGATCATACAGACAGAAAGAGTGAAGGTGGGGTGATGGGTACAGAGGGTAGAAAAATCCTGGTACAGATGCAATACACCCCATGGTGCTAAAAAGAGTTGACAGATGAGCTGGCAGCCCACTGACAGTTCTCTTCAATAGGTCTCTTGACATGAGAATAGTACGAGTAGAATGGAGAACAACACATGTAGTGCCACTCACAAGCGTGGACCCAAGGAGGACTTGAGCAACTATAGGCTAGTCAGCCTGAACTCAACAGTATGTAAACTCATGGAAACCATATTGAAGGAAGGGCGGTCAGGTACTTGGAGAGAATTGTCTAAGGCGAGAAACAACATGGGTTTGTTGCAGGCAGATCATATTAGATGAACTTGATAGAGTTCTTTGATGGGGTCACAAGGGCAGTGGACAAAGGCCAGGCAATATACTATTTATCTGAACTTTAGTAAGGCCTTCGATTCTGTGCCACAGAAGGTTGATCATGAAATTGAAGGACCTAGGGATGGGGAGAAACTGGTAAGATGGGTTGAAAATGGGCTAAGTGGCCGAACACAGAGGGTAGTTGTGGGGAGGGAGTTCTTAAGCACCAAAGAGATCACCAATTTGGTCCCACAGGGTCAGTGTTGGGGCCAGTATTGTTTAACATCTTTATTAGAGACATTGGAGAGGCATTCAAGGCAAAATGCGCCTGTTTGCAGATGGCACCAAGCTCCGTGGAGAGTGGATACCCAAGAGGGACACAAGAGCTGAGGGAGGACTTAGCAAGACTGGAGAGGTGATCAGGAATATGGCAGCTTGGGTTCAATGTCAAAAGTGCAAAGTGATGCATTGGGACAAAACCCAAGGACAGAGTACTACATAGGTAAGTTCAGGAAGCGGCTTCTGGAAAGGCCCGGAGGGTGGTAATTACTAGTGACCAAAAACATTCTGCTCTATGCAAAAAGACTGTGACAAAAGTGAATAGAATGCTTGGATGTAACGCAAAGGGTTTTAGTAGCAGGCAGAGTGAGGTAATTTTGCCATTGTATGGGACATTGGTAAGACCACATCTAGAATACGTGGTGAAGTATTGGCAACTGTACCTTAAGAAGGGCATTAACATGCTGGAGGGATCCAGATGAGACCAACTCAAATGATCATGGGGCAACAGAACAGGTCATATGAGGAGGCTAGGAGCCCTGAAGATGTGCTCCCAAGAACAGAGGAGGAGAGGGTGATATGATAGAGACCTTCAAGTACATGAAGGAGTAAACAGAGTGTAAAGAGGGGCCTTTCGTAAGAGAGATAATACCATCACTAGGGGACACAGCCTAAAACTGAAGGGGTAGATTCAGACAGGATGAGGAAACAATTTTTACAAGCGTCGTGTCTGCTTGGAATGAGCTGCCAGAATAGGTGGTGGAGACAAAGACTGTGGGATCTTTCAAGAGAGCCTAGTACAAAGATAGAGTGATGTCATGGGACCAAGAAAGGGGAAAGGGGCGGGGCTAGGTGGGCAGGAGGGAGGACAGGATCACTAGTGTAAATGCAAGACCAGGACCCTGCATCAATTCAAGTAGACTCGTTAGACCAAGAGGTCTTCTTCTACTGGCTGTTTTCATATGTTTGTATGCTGTCACATCCATTTACTGACCATTTGTCCCTATTCATGCTGTTACACCCAATGACCACATACTATCACGCCGCATCATCCCCATACACCCTGTCAAACTCACTGACCTATACCATCATGCACACTATCACATCTCACAACACCATGCCTCCCCATACATGCTGTCACAATTGACCCCATAACACCATACCCACTGTCACACCTCATGATTCTGTACCCCATGCATGCTGTCTCATCCACCAATCCCATGCATGCTGTCACACCCACTGATCACACACATGCTCTGCTTTAAATAAACAGCACGCATGAGCAATAAGATCAAAGCATATATTTTAAGAGCTATTATTGTAACCTAGAAGTCAGAAAGTAGTTGGCACTCACAGCTAAGGATCATGGGTGCGCCAACAAATACAAATGAACTAAATCCCATGCAAAGAACGAAAGTTGTACAGACCTCCAATTAATCCAAGTTCAAGACACAGTGTTTGTTTGCAAAACAAGTGCCAAGTGTTGCTTTATTTGATACAAAACCATGGAGCCAAGGGCGTTGCTCGAGTTTGTTTGAGCAACTGCTCTGGCTCCAACACTCAGCACTTTTTCTTTGCAACCAAACACTGTGTCTCAAATTTTGATTCATTGTGGTTTGTGCTACTTTCATTCTTTGCATGGAATTATTGTAACCTACCTTGCCACATGGCAGATTACACAGAACTAGAAAGAAGACTAGGACGGCAATGCCCTCAATGTTTCCAGATGCAAGTACATTGAGTGTGGCGCCATGTTGTGGATAGCAATAAGAACCATAAGCATTACTTATCTGTAGCATGACTATTGTGAGCCCTTACATGGACTGGTTGAATTGCAATTCCTTTTATATTTTGTTCTTTTTAGGTCTATGGTTCTACAGATGACAAGCTGTTGTGGGGTTTGTGAATTCAGGATAAAACCCATGAGACACCTGCTTGCTTGTCTCCCTCCTTCCCTCAGGGCCACAGTGAACTCCTGCTTGAAAAGCTACAGCATGTGCATATAGACACAAGGATAATATTAAATATAATGATTATACTAAATGTGTGCATTCCTTGCTCAGCTGTTGCAATAAAGCCACTAGCACTTCCTGCTATATTTTCCTTACAGTCAGAGATATAACAGCAGTCTATCTTTCACTCATAATACTTCCACTCTCTTGCTGCACCTGCCCTCAGTCTCTCCCAATGTGCATGGCATACTTTAGGCTGAGACTGTTCTCCCTGATGCTACCTAATTGGCCCCCACATGCCAGCAACAGCTCTTCTCCTCCCAATCCTGCCCCCGAGGCTAACCTATTTCCTGCTGGACAAATACTGTGTTGTTGCCTGGACCCAGGCGCCAGCCCAGGCTTGGCCCATAGCCTGCAAACCCTCTTGGAGGTTGCATTCCAGCATAAACAAGGGGTCACTATCAGCGTGTTATCATACTAAACCCTTCAGTGCACATGGAGCAGCCACACCCAGCACCTCTTCCAGTGGATGTCTCAGATGCCTGGCATCATGCCGTTCTGTTCTTGAGCGGGTCAGAACAAAGCTTGCCTACTACCAAGTTTATGATTTACCTCAAGGGCTACCTCTGCCTATGGTGGAAAATCAGCTTCTGCTGGCCTTCATCAATGAAATGCCAACCTTCTGAACCTTGGAAGATGACCTAAACCTGTGAGGAGGTGAGACTTACCATCCTAATAACTTACTCAGGGCTGTCCCCACACATTTATGTTGGCACTGTGATGGAAATCACCTTAAACTGCAGATCTGCTTTGGTTCAAAACATTTCCTCCTGCAGGGTTAAGAAATGCCGTGTGTTAACCTGAATGCACCCATATTCATTTTGTTGCATTTCTGCTGAATCTAGCATTCTGATTCCTGGCGTCAATCAATCAATCAATCAAAATCTTTATTTAACCAGGTGATCACCATTGAGCAAAACTCATTTCTGAGGTGGACCTGGGGTTTTCAAGAAAAACAATATAATGAAAAATATAATACACAATATACAAAACAAAGAAATTATTCACTATATACAATAAATAACAGTAGGAGGCACTGACAGTAAGGAATGTATGTTTAGATATAGGTCAAGGGATACATAATTATAAACAGGTCACAAAAAGAAAAAAAGAAAAAAGAATATATGCATGTATAAATATATACAGGTCAAATAGGTACATCAGATATAAACAGGACACAATATACCATACAGTATCGTAATGATCCCAGGTAAGGGTGAAGATTATGAGGCTATCCTAGAAGGTATTTTTTGAAGGAAGGATTTGGACAGGTTAGAGATACTGACAGGATCAAGGTCAGAGGGAATGGTCGAGGAGAAACATATGGAGTTAAGATGTGGGACAGCCACAAGAGCTAGGGTTAAAGGCTCCAGCCATTGAGGGGTTCCAAAGGGAAGAGAAGGATGGGGGATTGAAATTGACAAATTTATGCTGATTCCTGGGTCCATGTGAAGTGAGAGTGAAGGATGAGGAGAGAGCAAAAGTAAGGGGTAAGGGAAGGGGGAGCAGAAATTAGCTGATACCAACCATAGTGACATCTGGTAATAGCAAGGATGTTCCACTGCAAATGCATTAACATGATATGTGGGTCATCGGGATGAGCAATGCAAATGGTGTAGGAGACAGCCAAGGCACAGTTATGGATACATCATTACAGCTTGCCTACCTAGCATAGAAGAGATCTCTTACCTGGGTCCTGATGAGCCTGGGATGGGTGTCTCAGAGTGATGTCCAATCATACTTGTAAAAAAACAAAAAAAAAAATACAAAGCATCCATAGTTCTTTAAGAACAAATGGGACCAATAGGAAAGTTAAACACAAGCAATACTTATCTGGTATGTAGGAAGTGTGTGTCCTGTCAGGCAGGGGTCAATATCCTCTCAGACCTGTCGAAATAAAGGGAAAAAAAAAGGATTAGTATAATGAAAAAATGAAGCATAGAGACAGAGTTCCAGAAAGCTACAGGAGAGCATAGATATTACATACGAGCCCGGATCCCTAGTTCAAATCCCACCATGGTCACTGTCTCAGGATATGACCCTGGGAATGTCACATGGCCTGTCAGCTTTAAAACTGAGTTAAAATGGCCAGCCCGCCAGGTGCAGCGGCGCGTACCACTGACGCGTAATTACCTGGGTTCGGTGATCGAGCCTGGGCTGCTAGCAGGCCTAGAGAGAAGGATCGAGTGCCACAGAGCCGCTCTCCTTCTTCTGAAGGATGGGCTGCAGTCCTCACTGCTATACAACCACCTGGGTGACCATGGGTGGTGGTGCAGTCAAGGAAGCAGTAGAGATGGTAGGGGCAGGCGTTAGCCTAGGGGCCTGAGCTAAGGCATGTCTTAGAGTGCCCTTGTCTCATTGACCCTCCTCGGCTAATGTTGGCAGGGGCAGGGACCAGAAACACAGGACAATACCTCATGGTCACACCAGAAGACAGGCCTCAGTACTGGTGACTTGGGGAGGCTGAGGAGCAGCGCCAAGTGTCCACTCCCTGAGTTCCCTCTGCCCACATGGGGGTTATCAAGGCTAAGCATGGTTACTGGATGGAGCACTTAATGGGGCAGGTGTCCTCAGGTCTGTGACACTTGGCCCGCTGGTTATGATTGTTCTATGATTTGTAATATAGAATGTGTATGCGACCTGTCTCACAGGAGACAGACTGTGCCCTGGGATGACCCCCAGGTTTCAGTTTAAACTGACAGGATATATGTTAAACAGCAGAGCTCTGTAATGTGATTAACTTCCAAGAAGTCACATTTTATGGCCTTGTTGTTGAGCTGTGCTTCTTTGAAGCTAAGAATGAAAATATCCATTTTATGATGTCTTCAGAGTTAATTTCAACTGGTGGTAAAAAAAAGCTATATGACATCCAGGTGAGAAAATTGCAGAGTTGTAAAGTCCTGTGATGTCTTTGAAAAGCAGGAAACCACACTAGAGCAAAGAAAAGACTCAAGATTCAAAGAGTCATATTGGGAGGTGAGTTTTTGCTGATGTCACCTTATTTATAATATACCTCCTGATTAGGACATCCTGTTTGTATACTTTCTATATTTTAAAAGGAGGAGCTAGGTGGCTCATAGAAGGGTGGAGACGCAGGTTTTAAACTGTATTCTGTATTTCCACTTACTGACACATTCCTGCTGGACTCTGAAACAACAACATCTACTTTAAGCACTATTTTGAAGGTAATACATTAGATCGTCAAGTCTAATTGTATTATGGTAGGAGCTTATTTGCACTTTTCCTTGTTTTCTTTTAAGTGATTTTATGTTTTGTGATATATGGTTCTGTGTTTACATTTTACCTGTTTTTACCCATTTTCTAAGTAAACCTTTATATTTAAAGAGACTACCTGTGCCTTCAAATTCTTTCTTTTGCGTGTGAAGCATATATGGTTAAAGTTGACACTAATGGTAATACCAAACTGGGAAAAGGTAAGAATTTTCCTAAGGTCTTTCATAGAGTTTAAAGGGTTCATTTTGTATACCTGGTTAGGTGCCCTTGGCGAAAGATATCTTGCATTCCCGAAGAGCAGAATTATCTGAGCCTGTACATGGGTACGCTTAGTATAATGTTCACAGTTTGAATCCCCAGAACTTGAGACCAAAGGTGATTCGGACCTACAAAACAGACAGGAGGGTTACCCTGTTCTATTAACTGTTCACAATACTGCGCTAGGAGGTTGGCACTGTAGGAGCAGAGGGCCTGACCTGCTGAGTGGGGTTGTGACAAGGTCATCCCAGCACAGCCTGTGTGGTGCATTGAGGACCCTGATGGAAGGGGCAGCCATGGGAGAGGAAGGGGCATAAAGAACAAGTAAAAAAAAGGGTTAAAATGGGTGTCATTGTGAACAGATCAGGGAGTAGACAGAAAGTAGCCTTAAAATGTAGGCTTTCATTTTGATGTAATAATTTTAACATAATAACATAACAGGCCTTATTTCTGCTGCCATTGGATACCACCTGACCTACACAGCATGTATCAATAGTTGTGCCTTCAAGAGTGGTTGGATGAAAAGAACTGATGCCACAATGCCCCAGCCTCCAGCCCAGGGTGAACGAGGCAAGGGCACAGCAATGATCAACACCAGACGCAGTCCCAGCAAAGTCGATAGTGCACATGGCACCCAACATTGATAACAGTAAAAGTGGCTCAGTATGGAATTGGTAGTGCAAGTGGTGACATTGTGCATAGAACAGTAAGCTGGAGACTGTGTAAGTGGCACTGTGTGGTGATGACAGTGTACATGGCACAGAGTTGGCAGTGCATGTGGCAATGCAGTGATGACAATACATGAGTCACTCCATGTTGTTGGCAGAGCACATGGCACAGCATGCAGTTAGCAGGGCATATGGCACTGCACAGAGACGGTGATGCATGTGACAGTGCAGTGGTAGTGTGTATGGAACAGTGAGGTGGTGGCAGTGCATTTGACACTGTGGTGAGGAGAGTGCATATAGCACAGTGCAGAGCCACCAGTACTAGCCTTATCAGTTGAGGGCTATAGAGGAAATGTTTACACTAACAGATGAACTGACAAACCATTGTTAGGATTATTATTAGTCAATAGTTCATCCGAGAAGTCAATGTTTCCCATTATATATATCTTAACCTTTCCATTCTGACCCCATCCCCACCATCCAGTGCCCAGATCAGCCTCCTCCACTCACAGCCAACCACCCTCTCTCTGCTAGATAAACATTCCAGGCACCAGACCACCCTCTATGCAGCTAGACAACCCTTCTAGTCCCAGCCTCCATGAGAGCACCACAAAGTCTCCAGATCAGGCTCTTCCTAAGCTGACCACCCTCCCTGCTTCCGGACCAACCTCCAACCACATGGCAAACAATCACCATGTAGCTGGAGCACCCCAAGCATCCCTCCAATGGACCACAGTCTCTGTAGCACCCCCAAACTTCTGGACCAGGCAATCTCCCAGCCAACCACTCTTTAGAGCTGGACCCACCACAAGCCCCATTCCAGCCCACCCAGCTGACCACTAACCCTGAAACAGTACCTACCTTCCATCCTGTACTATCCCCCACCACCACTATCACTGCCACCACCAATGACAACCACCTTCCCTGCAGCTGGTTTACCCTTTCATGCCCTGGACCAGCCTCACCCAGCAGACAACCTTCCTGTAGCTGGATCCCTGGGACCATCATTCCTACCAATGTAGCAGCCTCCACCAGCTGAGCTTCCTCCCTGGAGCTGGACAACCAGGTGATCACCCTTCCCAGGAGCTGGACCCACCCTCCCTCCACAGCAAAACCTCTCCCAGACCACT
The DNA here is from genome assembly GCA_016271365.2 of Neoceratodus forsteri. Lineage (NCBI taxonomy): Eukaryota > Metazoa > Chordata > Ceratodontiformes > Ceratodontidae > Neoceratodus > Neoceratodus forsteri. The sequence continues at coordinate 1,630,589,067 of CM057456.1, read as the reverse complement.
GTCTCTGTGACTAGACCCCCAGATCACCCTTCCACAACCAGGGACCCCATACCTCTTTAACCTAGTAAAAAAATGTGAGACACTAACATAAAGACATAGAGTACTCCAAAATTCAGACTTAGCATAGCACTTTAAAATAAATAGCTACATGGATTCAAATATCAGAAACAGGAAAATTACTCAAATTCTTAAACAAGTGTACACAAAGAGAGATTTTAATCGATATTCTTCAGAAAAAGAAAACAAAAACAAAAAACACATGCACTGATCCCAGCATTACTATTAATGTAATGGATTTTTTACATATGCTAAAATTCTAATTAAATACAATATCAAATGTAAACGCACAGCATTCTCACATCAGCTTACAAACAGGATGCAATCAAATATAAATTCCTCCACAAGTTCTGTCTATAAGGAGGTATTTTCATAAATAACAGTCAGCAGCTTTAAAAACAGAACCAAAAACAAGCCCAAGGGTTCCAGCATTACTAATATAATAGATCAACATAAGCAAATATTTTTAATCAAATACAATATTAAATGCAAGCAAAAAGCCCCTCCTCCTCCACACACATTCAAATACTTTAATATCTGCAGTAAATACATCTTTCTTTCTCAAGCTGCAGCTTACTCCAGATTTGCTCAGATAAAAGCTGTAAAGTCATTTCCAAATTTAGTACTTTACCTGCAAAATGTTTGAATCCATCCAGCTATCCATGCAGAAAGTGTTCCAGCTCTGAGATGCTCAACTGCTAATTCAAATATGGAGAAAGTTCAGGAAGTCACATGCGAATTAAGTCAAATGCATCTCTTGATGCCCCAATGGTTTGGGAAGTTGAAGTTTTTCCACTATATGACTAGATGTTTAAAGTGAATGAAACATATTAAAAATCTGATGCCTAACTTGCATAATTATGTGATTCTTCCTGGTAGTTAAGAACCTGTGTAATACAGTATATGATGGATAGGATTCATAAAAAGAGATGCGCTAGGTGCAAGTGAGAGATGTGCGGCACAAAGTGGATGCATCCACGAAATGGCGAGCGATTCACAAAGGCATGCACCAAGGGATGTGCCATGAGCAACCCCACTGAGAATCAGGTGGAAAGGGCAGGGTGCAAGTGGAGATAAGCCAGCACATACGGGATGCACAAAACCACCCAGGGAGCAACACAGTGAATACAAAGCAAGCCAGCAAGGCATGTGGGAGCAACAGGGGACAAAGCAGGGACAAAGGTGAGAGGAACACAAGACCAATGGGACACACCAGAGAGGCCAAGGGCAGAACAGTAGCCAAAACAGGCACAAAACTGAGGCAGGGAACAGAGAACAACACACAGAGGCCCAGGCCACAACCCACACAGGCCCATGGTAGGTACACAGAACAGGCACACTGTACTCAGCATGGTGCCACACAACAGCATGCAAATGCAAGGAGCAAGGTGGAGGCCACTGGACAAGGCCAACACCACAGGTGGCCCGGACTGTGACCATGTTGGGGGGACACGCAGGCGACACCATGCCAAACAGTGGCCAGCACACCATGCCACCACAGTGCCACACAGCCAGGCCACATCCCCAACCACAGGAACTGCTCACGGGCAATAGACCAATATTGCAGCAGTGCAATGTATGCAGGCCACAAGCAGTGCTTACTCACAGACCAGGGCAGGGACATGAGCAGCAGGACATGAGGCCCATGCACATGCTACAGGCAACAGTGGGGATGCATGGAGGAGTTGGTTGAGGGGGAAGAAGACCAGACATAGCTAGGGGCACACAGGGTAATGGCAGTAGGGGACAGTGAAGCACCCTAACAGTACACAAACCCAGGAGCGTGGTACAGTGAATGACCACAGACACCATGTCTCTGCATGAAAATACAGTTTGCACCGATGTTTTCTGCATAATTAAATACTTTTCTTGATTTCACACAATCTTGGATCCTTTCACATTCCATGATACTATTTTAAGTGGCTTTGCCATATTTTCACATAATTGATATGTAGTGACCCCAATGCATTTTTAATATATTGTTCAACTTTTCTTTTTTTCCAATAACACTGTAACAAAATCTATTCTACTAAGCACATTTCTCCCTAAATACATACCCGTTACCCACCCGAACCATTCTAAAACTAATAATCAAACCATAATAGCCAATCATCCCACTTCTAAACCCTTTCATATCATACAGGAATAAACAAAAGCTTTTGAAAATGGGAGATGGGCAAAAGAAGCACTTAATATATAACGAAACCCCTTCCCATTCTCAGTATCGAGAGGTAAGCTAGGTGCAATCAAACAGAGGTCAGCCTGAACACCCAACAAACTAGCTAAAAATAATAATTCTTCTTATTCTTGTAAGGATTATCCACTTATATAAAGGAAACAAAAAGAGAAAAAGAGGGGGGGAAAAGGAGTTTCATTCTATCTGCCCAGTTATTTCTCTGTTGTATTCATTAATTACAACTTCAAGTAGTTCCTCTGCTTCTTGGGTCTGAAAAGATACATGTTCTACCATGTGAAAAAATGAATCCATGCAGGATGAAGAATGGAATAATTTATGTCTTTGCTGCAGCATTTCTTCAACTATGGAGAATGCCTGTTCAAGCTTGTAGCGTGGATTGAGCTAGATCTGGGAACACGGAGAACCAATGCTGCTCAAACTGCAGATCTCTGTTGATATGGGCATGCCAAGTATCTGTTCTCGTCTTTGAAATAATGAGGTTTTAAGAATACAGGTCCAGGCTTCAGATTGTTCTCCGATTGACCCATGCTTTGCTTGGATCTCCAGTGAGCACGATCTAGCATAATCTACTCTTCTGGATATGATCGATTCAAGGACAATGTTAAGATTTTTCAAAAATGGAAGAGGTTACCTGGGCCTTCCAGCCCTCTGGTAAACCAACAATCTTGATATTGTCTCTACAACACCATGTCAAAGATTAAACGATTTATATAAATAACATAATGAATGGTTAGCAATGTAAACAGAAGAAACAGTAGAAACTATGTACACATAGCAATATAAAATGGAAGGCACGTGAGGACTATATACAAGTACAGGTGTGCAAAAGGGGAGGGACAACAACATAGGTAGGAGGGTGTTGGAAACAGTAGTCTATATACAACTGGGAAATACCTGGACTAGGAAGGGGGCTACAGGCATGGCCGTCCACCTCTGCTCCCCAATCCCACATGGCCACATGCCAGCAGGAGACAGAGGATGGCACCTATGGTGAGATTAAGGCACCCCAGCATCCTGTGGATGGGCCTGAGTGACCCCTGGATGGCCTGTTCAATCCTCTGGTCCTGGTCCTGTAGCTGGTCCAAGGCATCTCCACCACCGGCCTCTGCATGGTGATCCTGGGGACCTACAGTAAGGACACAGAGAACACATACTAAGGCCTATGGCAGACACACAACCCCACTGAGCATTAGCCCACCACACCAGACAGATAATGCACACAGAAGGGCACCACCTACCTGCTGCCATGCAGCCACCATGCTCATCTCCAGCTGCAGCCCCTGATGCCTTGCCTCAGCAGCCTCTGTGGCCCGCCTGGCCTCCAGCCCTGCAAGACACAACAGAAAGATACCACCATGAGTAGACAAGTTCTTGCACAAACCCACCCTGAACACCAATGTGGGCATACAGTGTTGGTGTAACACAGCCAGTGCAACACCGGTGACTGGCCATGCAGTCCACAGCAGTGCACAACAGCCATGTCTGGAAGCCCAAAGGTGCCCTTCCGTGGTTATGCACCACACATGGTGGTCCCACCCCATGTGTGACACAGTGCACCTGTCCCACACACACCACTGCTGAGAGCTCAACCCTTGTCGCATGCATGACAGGACACCACTGGGCAGGTGGAGCCACAGCCATATGTGCATGTCATGGAATGCCCATGTGAGTGTGATATTATGATGTGACCTTCATCACCCTGCATGTGCCCATGCTGCAAACATCACGCGATGCAACCTACCTGGTCTTGGGCGTGTCCCTGCATCCACGATCACACAGCTGCTGAGGCAGGCCATGTCCCTCTGGCCAAGGTCACCATGATGGTGCTTGCACTGTTCCCTGGTGCATGGAGCCCTGTACACCGCACCAGCTGCTGGGAATGGTGGCCACACCTGTGCCCTGGGCACCTGCAGATCCTCACTCTCAAACAGCTGCCCCTCCACATGCAGCACCAGGGCCACCAGGTGGAGCAGCTCCAACTTGGACCAATTCATGGCCCTTGGTCCAGTCCTCCCTGCCCTATGCATCCCACAACAGAAACAGCACACTGTTGCAATCACTGTTCGCAGCTGAAATGCAAAATGGTGCCACATGCGCTACTAGGCCATGTGCATGTCACCACACACAGCGGTGTGAAGCGCCATTGGTCCATTATCGCCCACAGGCACATTGCAGTGCGCAGTGTTATGGTGGGAATGTGGGGTCATGGGTCATGACCGGTCTGGCATGTGCAATGTGTAGGTGGTCACCATGTTACAGTGGCACATGCTATCACGCATAGAGCCTGTGATGCGGTAACACACTGTCGCACAATGGCATGTAACGCGTGATCCACGATAACAATTGACAACTATCACAATGAGCACTGCATCGGGATGTGCATGCGCAGACAGACTGCACCACGTGACGGGCACCTTATGCATATCCAATGCGCGTAGTGACAGAACAATCATGCAACTTCATTGCTGCACCATGGGTACAATGCACAGCACATGCACTCTGCATGCATTGAAACATTGCACCCCATTTGAGAAGATGCCCTGAATGCAATGCTGCGTACGCAGACGGCATGCGCCTGGGGATGCACCCAACTCAGCAGATGCACCGTGCTGATTGAGATGAGCTGAATGCAATTATGTAATTCACAGACAATGCTCCAAAATCAGTTTAATAATGTATTCAGGGCATCCCAGCTGTTTATCATCTAGTTAACACTGCCCCAGTCCTCATTTGCATGCCCTGAGCCATAAATGCTCCCAATTCAGCCCACACTGAGAATAGGTGACTGAGAGGATTCACAGCCTTGATGGTGAGTACAATTGTATTTCTACATGTATTACAGCAGGTTTTGTGAACTGGGTAAGTGCACTAGTCAACTGCTGCCTAAAATCAGGCACAACCCAGGGGAGGGGATACAGATGATTGCCACATGAATGTATTATAGAGCCATCCATTTGTGTACAAGCCCAGTATCAGTATAGCCAATTCACATGATGAACATGGCTGTGGACAGCCTGTCGCTGAGCAGTCATGTGCAGGGACACCTGTTGGGTGACATGGTACACACACTGTCCCACAGGCTGCACAAGTGGGAGGGCAATGGCGGCCAAGGTGCCTGCACCAACAGTGAGGTGTGCATAGTGTGAGTGATGTGCAGAGAGCTGCATGTGTACTGGGCATGCATCACAGATGGCAAGGCTGTGGCCTTGCAGCTGTCCATGGTGGTTTTGCTGTACACACTGGATGCAGAACTGACCGCCACAACACACTGTGCATCCCAACACACGTGTAATGCCTGCAGGCCCTGTCTGACAGGTGCTGTGTGGCCAAATGTACCCACTGTAGGTTGATAATGGGCACACGGAATCTACATGAGAATGGCTAATGTCTGTCTGTCCTCTCCCACAGAAACCACGATGTCAGGAGGCAACAGTGTTGCCAGCAGAAGGTGGCCAAACTTCACGAAGGATGAGGAGCAGGCCCTTCTCGAGGCATACCAACTCAGGCATGATGTACTGTCGGGCAGGGGTAGCAGCCATATGGCATGGGAGGAGGGCTGGGAGGCAGTGGCCCATCATGTGAATGCCATATGAACATACAACAGGACCCCCTGGAGTGCAGGAAGCATCTGAATGATGGGAAATGGAGGGCAAAGGAGAGGTGGACCACATAGGCCCCCTGTGGTGGACAGGGGAGACCTGCAGGCAGATGTCCACCTGAGCCCCAATGAGGAGCTACTTGTCGCAACCATTGCCAGATCCACAGTGCAGGATGTCCCAGGTGAGGGGTTCCAGACTGGTGGAAGCCCATCACAGCACTGTAATTAGCCATGCCTGTCCCATTGTGATGTGCTGTGTGACTGTGTACCCAGGGATGTACCATGTGTGGCTGTGGTGCATGTGCACCCGTTTGAAAACCGACATCCCCAATGGTACAATGCCAACACTTCGGCATAGTATCTGTCACTGTCGGGAATGTCAGCATGAGTGCAGTCAAGCACTATAGTAAAACCCAAGGATGTGGGTATGTGTTTTATGGGTGATCGGGTTATAGGTGGGGAGGGGTACCACTGGACCACCAGGAAATATAATTCATTATTATGGCAATCATGATAGGGAATGGGAGGCAGATATCACTGGACTACCAGGAATTAATTATTTCTTTCTTATGGCGATCGGGGCTACAGGCAGGAGGGCATACCAATGGACTACCAGGAATTAATTATTTCTTTATTACAGGGATCCCAGTATGGAATGGGAGGGTACTATGTCAGTAACTGGGCCAGGGACCACCTGCTGTGCAGGGCACTAAGGCGCATTTCGTTGGCCAGCCCTGCACAACTCATGCAAATGGGCCATAATGACATGCAAGGCCCCATTTGTACCTTGGGCACATTATTGCCCCATTTGCATATTATGTCTGAATATCAGGAATTTGTGCATGGCATATCTCTGATGCACTGGTGCATTTCCATTCCTCCATTCACCTCCCAGCTGGCCACAATATGATCTATCAGTAGCTTAATACTGTATGATACCCACTGACAGTTTATATGGCAGCCAGCTGAGAAGGTGAGAGGAGGGTTAGACCTCAGGGGAGTATTGATGGTGACATGGATGGGTGAGAAGAGGGATACCACTAGCTGGGCTTCAGTATAGTGTCAATGGTGCTAAGGGATGTTGCACCACATGGACATGAACCCATAATGGGCATTCAGATGTCCCCTTAGCACCTTGCATGCCCAATGGGCTGATTTACATGTTGGGGCTGAGCATTGCCCACAGGGGTCTTGGTGCCATCCTGTTTGGGGCAGTGCTATTCCTCGTGGGCTATATACAACACAGATCCATGCTGGCAGGATTACCGCACTTACCCTCCAATAATACAACCCAATATTCAGACAGATTCATGCCATGCACTGTCCAACTGAATATTGCAGCTGCCAGGTTGAGCACAAGTGCAGCAGAAGCATTTGCAGGGTGCTTGTAGGTCTATTTGAATATCAGAGCCACTGGGTTTTAAAAGGACACTTTTTAAAATAAAAGCTTACCCACCCCTAAAGCACCACTTCTCACCTTGCAATCTTCTTCATTTCTCACTCTGATAGAGCAAATCTGGCATTGTTTTTCCTTTTCACATCAGGGATTTTGACATATTTTATATCACACTCCATCCCCTCACCTGTCTGCCACCACCCAGCTGCTACTATGGGAACACTGCTGAAATAATGCATACTAACTCCTGGTCTTCAGAGCAGGCAGTGAGGACCAGGAAATACTTTTTTAATCACGTCTCTGTCCCCAGTGCAGGGCAGGCAGCAAAGACTGGGGAAACTGATGGAGAAAGGCTGAGTCACAACAAAGGGCACATTCATTAAAGCTAGTAATAAAATAAACGTCAAATACTCCTGGTTTTCATAGCAGGCAGAGAGGACCCAAAATTGTCAACAAAAACATCTGAAAGTTGCAATGAGGGAAAACTATACAGATGGTGTGTCAATCCTTCCCAGTCCTCAGAGAAGGCTGTGGGGACCAGGTAACAGCAAGACACAAAATCACAGCTCTTCCCAATGACAGATAGTGAAGGAACTATTTTATTTTTAAATAAAACTGTTTTTGTATTTCTTTCTTTAAATGTTTTTATTATTTTCATTTTTAAAACAAAACAACCTATTACCCATTTTCTAAGTATAAAAGACACTCCTGGGTGGGCATAATGCTGAGATAAGCGGAGACTGACACCCTTCCAGGGGCAGTAAGACCCTCCATCTGCAGCATTGGGCCTCACTACACGCTTGGCAGTTGGTTATCTCAGCATAATGCCCATCCTGTCATGTCTTACCCTTTTGGTGGTGGGCCCTTTGGGGTTCCACTCTTCTGAATAATTCTTTGGCACAAACCATTGTGGACAGTAGCATGGGTCTGAGAGTGCACGGGCATCCTGCTGCTGAATGGTATGTATTTTTCAATCTTCCCATAGCACTCTATTCCTCCCTCCTACCTATCACCAAGCAACACATATGATAAGAATCCTCACCCCACACCATCTGCATATCAGCTACACAAAATAAATAGTAGACCTCATTACTGCAGCCCACTAAGTAGACCATCTCACTCACCCATGTAATGGATCGTCCATAAAGTTTATTGGCACATACTTGTTGTTACATGGCCATTAATGTATTTGCCACCAGTGAGGCATTTGTTAATGGTAGGAAATTCTCATTATGCTGGCCTGGTGGCACTTGGGGTTGAGGCACTGGACACCACACTCGTGCCTCGCGTGACCTGGGTTCAGGAATGGACTCATTTAGGGGTGGCAGAGGAAGGAAGGATTGGCGTCCATAGACAGCTTTCCTTTGTCTGGGGGATAGTGCTGCGCACTGTGGACTGACACCTGGTGGCGACTGGGTGTCGGCACAGGTGTGTCACCGAGATGAGGTGAGCGCACCCTTCAGGGCATCTGTCTGCTTCTGTGGAGGTGGGGCAGCTGCCTTTGCTCATTGCACAGCTCAGGTGCCAGGAGAAAACAGGTGGATAACATCCGGGAGCTGATGGGGTCCATGATGACCTGACGGATCAGTGTCAGAGTATGAGTCCTCCAGGGAGGGCAGGAGCAACCTGTCGGCTCCATGGAAGGAGCCATAAAGCATAAATAAATAAAAAGGTAATGCTCATTATAATAATTTAATGGGTATAAATTCTGCCATTAAAAATGGATGTTGATGAGACTTACTAGAAATAACAAAACAATAAATATTTAATGAGCTTTAGTGATCTTTCATTTGTGTTAATAAAGGAAAGGGTGTTCAACTACCTTGCAGACAGCAGACTGCAGGAAGAAAGGCAGCATGGCTCACAAATGGGAGGTCATGACATACGAACTTAATAGAATTTTTGATTTGGTGAAGAAGGTGATCGACTGGGGGGTGCTGTGGATGTGGTCTATCTGAATTTCAGAAAGGCCTTCAACACTGTCCTCATAGAAAACTGGTAAATAAGCTAAAAGCTTAGGGGTGGGACAGAAAATAACTAGGTGGATGGAAAACTGGTTGACGCCATAAGATGGTGGTAAATGGGTGCATTCCATGGAGAAGTGAGTAAAAAGCAGGTGCTGGTCCAATATATATATATATATATATATATATATATATATATATATAATCAGCAATATAGTGGAGGGATTGCAGGGAAAGTCTGCCTATTTGCAGATGATACAAATATATGTAATAGGGTGCTACACCAGGGGTTGGAGGCTATAAGGAAGGACCTGCAGATTCTGGAAGGGTGGTCGGAAACATGACAGCTGAAATTTAATGCCAAAAGTGTAAAGTAATGCACATGGGGCATAAAAATGCAAACTGTATATGCACTTGTGGGGTTAATAAAGCAGGAGGGATCTGTGGATTTTCATTTTGAACAACCTTAAGGTGGGTAACCAATGCAGAAAGGTGGTTGGTAAGGCAAATAGAAAGATGGTGTGCATAGAGGAAGGGAATAACAAGCAGAAGGAGGGAGGTGCTGATGCCACTTTATAAAACCATGGTGAGACCACACCTGAAATATGGGATCCAGTTCTGGAGACCTCACCTACGTAGAGACATAGACAAGACTGAAAGGTTCAGAGAAGGGCAACCAAGACGTGCATGGCATGCATAGGAATCCCTATGAGGAGTGGTGTAGGGAGCTGGATCTGTACCCATTGGAGATGAGGAGGGAGCGGGAAGACATGATAGAAGCATTTAAGTACATGAAGAGGATTAATAAGGTGGAGGGAGCTTATTTACAAGGAAAGTAAGTGCTAAACTAGAGGGCATATTTTAAGATTAGAAGGAGGAATATTTAAGGGCAATGTAAGGGAGACTTACTTCATGGAGAGGGTGGTGGAGCCCTGAACAAGCTGCCTGAAGAGGTGTTGGGGGCAAAATAGTGGAAGGATTCAAAAGGGCATGGGACAGATATAAGGGATTTACTGGGGGTAAAACAAATGTGAAGAGTGGGGGGGGATAAGTGGCAAACTTGATGGGCCAGAGTGATCCTTTTCTGCCGACAGATTTCTATGATTCATTAATAGGGTATCTTAGGAATTTAATGCAGTAAGCAAAAGTTCTTTCAAAACTAATACCAATTTAATGTCAAAAACTAAAGCCATTAAAAAACTGCAACAAGATTTAATGGTGAAACTTAATAGGTATGAGTAGATTTAATAAAAATTAATGGAAACTAATGGTATTTTAATGACGTGAATTACTAGTACAGTACACACTGCAAGCCCATTGGCTGTCAGTGTGTGGACCAATGAGCTTTCAGCACATACTGTAAGCTGTCATTTGGCAGGCAGCCATGGACATGTGTAGGTGGGTCTGCTGCCCACCGATGACTGAGGGGAGCTGGGTGTGATGGGGTCCTGTGTGAGTAGGGGGTGGGGGACCACTAGACTACCAAGTATGGCTATACCGACACAAGGTCGACACCACAATGTTGACGTCCAGCACAGCGACAGATTTCTCCTGGATGCGATAGTCTGTGCTGGAACACTGCAGACAGTGGCAGTGCAGCTCCGATGTTGCATTCCCCGACCGGTCCAACTCCGACTCAGAGTTAGATATTTAGAGACCAGGCGATGTGGGGGGCAGGGAATGGAAGGACCAGCTACTCACTAAGCTACCTGATTTATGATCCTTCCAAGCTCACCTCATTTAAAACCCTTCCCTTCCCAACAGGCATAATAGGAGATTATTTTTTCATATATTAGGACTTTCACTGTTGTAATGGCTTATAGTGGCGAAAGCCCATACCTACAACTTGAAATTCACTTTAAAGAGAGCCATTATCGAAGGAGTTCTGCAGTATCTCATAAGCAGCAATGTTTCATGATACACAAAAGTTAGAATAAAGTCATCTCCCTCAGCACAACAAATTTGTCAGCTTACAATGCTAGGTTACTCTCTTAATACTACTGTTCAGAGCTCAGAACAATAGTCCTATGGGCTCTGAATGACACTATTGCAGGACTTGAATGATACTGCTATGGAATTTCTAGTGTTATATTACAGGATTTCTTTGACATAGTTTTTAATTGTATTATTTTAATTATCCATATTTGACAAATAATACTGTATTATGTTATATGGAACTATCTGTAGGGATAACTTCAAATGAATATGGTTGTTTGTTAAACTTATTGCTGATGAAATGGGCATTTATGCTCATTGGCTTACAAGTATAAAACAAAATTAAAAAGAGTTTTCTTTTCAGTAATAGTAATAAGTAGAATAGCAATAACACAACCTTTAGTTTCAAATTTTGGTAATACTACTTACCACTGGTTGAGGATATGCCTATCCAATCCTCACAAGTTGTGGCATTTTGCAGGAATTACTGCTGGGATGATGTTAAATATGTAAATCAGCTAGATAGGTCTAAAATTGCTTTTGAACTGAAAAGGAAATCTATTTTCAAGCCATGTTTAGTCTTACTTTTTCAAACAAGTTTAGAAGCATTTTAAATCCTAAATAAATCTACATTGGTTGAGGAGAAAAACATTTTCAGAAAAGAAGACACTATTAATCCACAAACAATCAGAAAACAACATTAAGACAAAAGTAAGCTGAAAGCAATACAAAAATGGATTTCTGGTTTGTAAGGAAACTCACAGAAGATCCTACTATACAATATACAGAATAACTCAAACAAATCATCATATCTCTACTAAACAACATCCAAGATCAGTTAAATATACTTATTCCAAACAAACCTACCCCAGGGACATTCTATATGCTTCCTAAGATACACAAACCAGTGACTCCAGGATGACCCATCCTCTCTGAATTGGCACACTCACTGAGAACATTTCAGGTCTCATTGAATCCATTTTAAAACCAATAGTAAGAGCGACCAGCAGTTTTATTCAGGACACCACATATTTTCTCAGGAAACTGAAGCAAATTGGACAACTGCCACCCAACACTATCCTGGCCACAATGGATGTTACTGCCCTTTATACTAATATCCCACATGAAGATGGCATAGCAGCATGTCAGAAATTTTTAAAGGACAACACATCCACAGGAGACATTCCAGGAACCACCATCAGCACCATAATAAATTCATTTTGACACACAATTCATTTTAATGGCAAGCACTTTTACAGATCATGGAGACAGCCACGGGCACAGAAATGGCACCACAATATGCCAGTCTTTTCATGACCTGTCTAGAAGAAGATTTTTTGAACATCATTCCTATAAACCATGAGTCTACCTCTGATATATAGATGACATGTTCCTGATTTGGACCGAAAGTGAAGACTCCCTCAAAAGTTTCATCATGATTTTAACAACTTTCATCACTCTATAAAACTCACTATTAACCAATGCACAATGGTATAGGTGTTGGCTTTCCTGCCACCAATCCTTCAGGGATAAATGCAGCTCTCTTATACAGACAAAATCTTGCATTTGTGGTACAGAACACCGGTGGCATTACAAAAATGGGCTTAATGAATAATAGCAACTGCTGGTGCTGCAACTTCCCCAATCGGGATTTATTACACATTTTATGGTATTGTCTTCCCATACAAAAACTATGGCATCATACTCACATCTTTGCAATGAAAGTGCTTGGTCAACCCTTTGCACTGAACCCTAAACATTGCATACTTGGTATTTTAATTATTGTTCCTATAAAATCTCCTGTTCACAGAACAGGTGGTTAAATATACTATTTCTCCAAGTTAAATGCATTATACTTATGCATTGGAGATCTAATATAATCCCCACCCTTTCAGATACTCTTAAACAATTATCTCATTATGCCTCACTTGACCGTATGACACATATTTCTGCTGACCGACTCTTGATATATAGTAAATGTTAGCAGGGCTATTTTAATTTTCTGGAATCATCTATTCTTCTGACAGCTGATGTATGGATTCAGTATATAAAGTATTTCTTTCTTCCACTGAGATTCACCACAGATCTCCTATTGTAGTCTTGTTTTTCTTGTTTCTTATCCTAAAGTTCTCTTTTCTCTCCTTACTTTTTCCTTGCATCTCCCCTTGTTTACTCTTTTAGATTTCCTTTCACTATTCTCAACCCTCCTATGCATGCCTTTGCAACATTATATGAGGTTATATAATATTACAATGTATAAACATATCTACAAGCTTTGTATTCTATTATCGAGTAGTGTTCTAGATACATCATCGTTAAACTTACTTTTATTTCTGCTATAAACTTACTTTTATTTCTGCTATAAATCCTCATAGTGCATTGCATCGTAAGATACTTGTTTGTATTTCTATGATAACATTAATAAAAAGATTGTTAAAAAAAATAAAACTCACTATTGAATACTCCACCACCAGCATATATTTTCTAGCTATCACAGTCACTATCACCAAAATGGACATATACAAAGTGCTCTTTATAGAAAACCTACGGACAGACATTGCTACCTGCATAATTCCAGCTTCCATCCAAAGCATACAAAAATCTGTAATCTACAGTCAGGCAATTCGATACCATTGAATCTGCTCTGATGAGAGAACAAGAGACAGACAGTTCTCCTCACTTCAGAATTCCCTAACACAGCAGAGCCACTCTCCAAGACAAATTGACAGAGAATTTGAATGGGCCATACAAATACCATGTGACAGTCTGCTGGAATACAGGCAAAAGATCAAACTGATCGCACACCCCTAGTTGTCACTTACAGCCCCATGCTAAAACCCCTTCAGCAAATTATTAAGGAACTGCAACCCATGCTGAAAGAAGATGATATACTGAAGGACATCTTGCATGGACCAACTGTCATTGCCTATAAGCAGCGCCTAGCCTCTTGAACATAATACTGTAATTCATAATAGACACCCAGCAGATCATAATAACTAAGAAACAAGAAGGACAACACCATGCAACATGGCAAATGTAAGACCTGCACCCACATATGAACACAGACCACCATCAAGACAAGCCAGAACAGCATATTAAAATGTATGGATCCTACATGTGCCAATCCAGCAATGTGGTTTATCTAATTTTAGTGCAAGAAGTACACAAATGGATGCTATACTGGGAAACTAGGCAACCACTGTAAACTAGGATGAATCACCTCCAACACACAACAGTAAACCAGGTTAGCAGTACACCAGTAGGAAAATATTTTCGCAAACAGATCACTCTCTCTGGACTTATCTATCTGATACTAAGAGGCAACTTCAAAACACACAGGACAGAAGGACATGGAACTGAAATATATATAACAATTTAAATCTAACATTTGTGGACTGAATCAGAACATTGGATTTATGACACACTATGATAAACTGTAATTTTCTTGTTATTGTTTTTCTGAGTTCCTGCCTGCTCTGTTTTTATTACCTGTTCCTTACTTCCTCCTGCCTCTCTCACATATTCTTCAGTTTCATCTCACACTCTGTTTATCTGGGCCTTTGTTGTTTTGTTTGTTCTAATTTCTTAGCTTCCATGCATTTCTTGAGCATTTCCTACCTATTCTACCCTTTCTACCTACCTTCAACTCCTTGTATCTCAGATCTTTCTTATCTGTGTTCCTGTCTGGTCATTTTATTACCCTTTCTAGCTTCCTTTTATCTTCAACTGACCTGTTCTTATTAATTGCCCTCCCCAGTTCTTCCCACACATCTTTTTACTTTGGTACTTATAAGACTTTTATTTCAAGTCCCCTTTCATCTCTTTCTTACTACACTTCCTGCCATTCTTCCCTTTTAGTAATTCTTTGCATTTTGTTTTGCAAATTACTCCACAGTAGATATAAATACCACTTAAGTTGCTCAGTTTTGCTATTTGTTTGAAGAAAGGGCCTGTGAGGCCCCAAAAGATTGTATATAATTCCATCTCTGTATAACCACACATTTATCCTTGTTGAAGGACATGCCTCAAGTGTTTGCTCATTTATTCATTTTATTTAGATCAGATTGGATTGCTGCTTGTTCTTCTTTGTATCACACACTCTACCCAGTTTGGTGTTGTCTGCATATTTATGATACCAGTTAGTAAGTTCAAAATGAAAATCAGAAATGAAGATGTTAAACAATGCAGAGCCCAACACAGAACTCTGAGGACTCCACTAGTAACCTTCCCACTGGAAGATGCGTATCTTAAGTACCACTCTCTGAGACCTATTATCCAACTGGGCTTCAACCCCTCTGGTAAGTGCATTATTTAATCCTGAGTTGTACAGTTTTTCAAGTATAGCCAGTGCAGGACTAGGTCAAAGAGTTTCTGGAAAGCTAGATAAATCACATCAATTGGTTTCTTATTATCAAGTTCATGACTAACGTTTTCATAAAAGGCAATCAGATTGGTTAAGCATGATCTTGCATTCTGAAATCCATGGCATTGTTAATCAACACCCTGTGTTTTGCTCCATTCATCTAATATCTCATCTTTACTATGGATTACATTATTGTTCCCAGAATTGAAGTGAGGCAGGTTGGTCTGTAATTGGTTGTGCTCATCTTAGATCTTTATTTATGTTGTCTTGCATGTGCACAATCAACATCTTAGAGTAGTAGCACATTCAGAAGTGTGTCAGTGTTGGTAGAATGCAGAGAACACTTTAGGTGGCGCGTCCCTCAGCCACCAATTAGCAAGCAGGCTAGCAATGACGCAAAACTTTAAAGAGAGTCAAAACCTTGAAAGAAATCTGCCTCTAATGTGGTGCAGTTTCCTCATTTGAGCATCAGATGACAAGGCTCTTCTACTTGCCTTTCCTGGTGAAACATTCCAATAAATTTGGTGACTCCTGCCACCTGCCACAAATCCCCATAAAGCTAACATTGGGGATGCCTAATCCCATGTCAGCATGTCCCCCCAGTTCAATTTGTTTGCCAACTGTGGTGCCCAATCCCCATCAGCATCATGTTCCCCACACACACTTTCTTTGCTGAAGGGGTGCCCAATCCCCACTGGAATCATGTCCTCCCCAAACTCATGGCACACTGGGAGCCCACTCCAGTGTGCCCAAAATCATTATTTTAACCTGTAAATAAACAAAACCATCCCCAAAGTCTGTTTTGTTTTTACCTGGAAAATAAATTGTCCCTTGTCATCCCACCACACCCTCCCACAACCTGCACTCCACTCCTCCAGTACATCACCTCCCTGCACCCTTACTCCATAATTACCTCTAGAGGGCCAGTGCTGAGTTCTTTCTGCAGAGCAGGAGCACATCTGAACTCTTCAAAGCCTGCCAGGAACTGAATAAAATGCAGTAAGTTTTATAATGGCCGGCTATGGGGGGCATCTTAGGTGGATATCTCAGCCATCTTTGGGAATTTTGATACCAGAGTTTCAACATGGGGTATTTGGGACCCCACCTTATGAACACATGCACTGTCATCTCATTACTCAGTCATGAAAGGCAATTTCACGGTCACTGCACAGAATAACCTTTTGGATGGATTAACAAAACAACAGTGCCTCTGTTCATGAGGTGGGATCTCAAAAGCGATGTTACAAATTAGTGAACAAATTCAAAAAAAATTACTAGATTCGAGTGTACATTGCACAGTTACCATGCACCTCATAACTGACAACTTTTAATATTTTCACTCCAGATTTTCAACATTACCATTTTTTCACACCTCCTCATGAACAGCACAGCTGTCATTTTTTACATCCTGCCCAAAATGTGTTTTCATACCTGTGGCACACAATGGCATGATCGCTGGGAAATCAACCTTCAGGACAGATTAACAAATCACAGTGCCACTGTTCGTGAGAGGAGGTCCCAAAATACCTACATTAAAATGTGGTTAAAAATTCCAAAATGAATTGTGTTACAGGCATGCTTTAGCTGGTTTCTACGCATGCTCATGACTTCACCAATTTTTCATTTTTCTCCAGATTTTCAACATTGCCATTTTACACCTCCTCATGAAGAGTACAGCTGTCATTTTCCACCTCCTTACAAAATGTGTTTTGCACCTATTAGGCGCCAAATGGGCGCAGTCGCTATACAAATCACCTTTAGGCTAACAAACTGATAGCTCCCTGTTCACGAGATGGGTTCACAAAAGCCCATGTTGAAAATTTGGGTAGAAAATACCAACAAACTCCCATGGCATTATGGTTTCTAATCATCGCCCCACCCTGTGAGACTGACAGGTGTCAGGGTGTGACTTGTGATTGTCAGCTATAATGTTTATGCCATTCCACCCCACCCCTACCCTGTAGCCAGTGACAGGCATCAAGGTTTGCCTTGGAATCTTCTGCCCCAAAGTTCACCCCATTCTCCATACTGCACCCATCTCAGCATATTTCCTTATGGAATGGGGTGAGCATAAGGTCTGAAGATCGTGCACAGCACACCACAACACTTGTCAGTGTCTGCAGGGTAGCGTGAGGTTAAAATGGCATGAGTTTATATGGCTAACAACCGAAAGACACACACCCCTATGCTCATGTCTCTAGTAGTGGGGTGGAGTTGGCATCAGTTGAGTACTTGAATGCCATTCCTCTTATGCATCTCTCTAACACCTGCACTACTAAAGCTAGTGCCAGCAAGATAACATTCAGCATAGACAAATGCTTGTTATGTATAGGGATGACATTAGCCACTCTCCAATCAGCTGGTACTTTATCATCCTCTATAGATTTACAATAAACTAACTTAAGTAATTCAATGATATAATCTCCCATTTTCATTATCATATTGCTAGTTATGTTATCTGGACTTGGGACACTTCCATCCTTAAGACACCTTATCTTATTTTTTATTTTTCAATAGAAATCAAGGTAGCACTTACTTGTTGGTTAATATTATTATTAGATGCTGTTGGAATTGACTTTATTAGTCAAACTGACTTAGAACACTTATAACATTTTTCGGCCATTTCTGTGGGTTATTAATAACTTTATCTGAAGCCTTCAATGGCCCAATGGATGTTGACCCTTTTTGAGGGAGTTTATATTTCCATAAAATGCTTTACTGTTAATTTTGGATGTTGTAGTTGCCTATCTTTTCTCCAGTTTTTTTTAATACTAATCATGTTTGTGCATAATTTTCATAATGTCTTAAACTTTTCCAGGCATATACAGTATTAGATGCTTTGTAGTCCCAAAAGGTCTTCAGCTTATTTTTAGGACTTTTTGATATTCTTTGTCACCCATTTAGGTTTGCTCCACCTTTGTGTGATATATCTTTTTATTTTCTGTATATGTTTTCTGTATACTTCATTAATAATTGATTTGCATTTCAACCAAGCTTGCTCCACCTCCAGTGGCTCCTCAATTTGATTCCTGTTTTTTCTTAGATCATTATGATTGTTATGAAGATTTGCTCTGGAGTATAAATTTATCTCGGTACAGCCTCTTGATATATTACTTGACATTACCATGTAAAAAGTCACCATTGAGTGGTCACTGTTAGTTATGGGACTTTTATCTCACATGTTGAAGTCAAAATGTCATCAAACACTAATATTGTAACTAAAAGGTGATCGCTCGGGTTGGTTGATTAATAATTTGCCTTGGTGAGCAATGCTTAATTGTTTCAATAAATGCTATCAGGAAGTTGCATTTACCTTCTTGTTCATTCTATTGATATCTAGTAAGTTGAAGTCACCCAGCAAATGACATCTCCCAATTCACAGGCAGCTAGAGTCTCACGTAAATCCCACTGTTAACCTGAATACTAGTGTTCAGCAGGTTGTAGCAAGTTCCTATGACAATATTACCACTTTTAGAGTTAATGAGGTGGACCTAGACAGATTCTACATAACTCCCAACAGAGTTGATCTTATCTGATACAGTGCAAGCTTGTTATAATGGACACATCGTGCACACAACTTTTGTCCTCATATACAGTGTCCATTATATCCAGAGGAGGTGGAACCTACATGTTAAATGTGTCTATGTGGGTAAACATGGGCTCAGAGGAATGAAACCTATTATAAAACTTCATAGATTACTCCAGAATCCTGCCTAGCATATGTTTCTATATTCTGTGTGTTTATTTATTTAACTGTCAAGGAACATGACTTTTTAAGGAAGTTTATTGCAGAAGGTAAGAAGATAGCAAATCTAGTGTCTGTATGTTGGGGTTCTAGGACAATAAGAACAAAGGCAATTGTACAGTAAGGGTTTTATTCAAACATAAAATAATTTCCTTTTAGTGTAATTAACTAAAAAAAAAAAGTTTATGCCACTTGTGGAGGATGATTTTGTTAGACATTTAATCTCTGTAGCTCTTCCACATACATTCTACATTTGCCAAATCTCCTCATCATGTTCTGCACTGCAACCCTCCAAGAAACATTACAAATACCCATAAATATTTCATGGTGTCCATTATAAGCAATGTTTCTGTCCATTATAACCAGAGAAAAACTATTGGATTTGATACATTTGATGTGGGAATTCAGTTTTGTCCACTATAACTAACTGTCTGTTATAACAGTGTCTGTTATAAGTGGAGTACAATCAGTAGCTTTTAAATGTTCTCTGAGATACATTGCTATGCCTCTTCCTCTTTTGTAACTCTGTCCAATCTAAAAGATTATTACCCTGAATCTCAGTATCCCATGTTAAGTCAGGATCCCACCATGTTGCAGTTATACAAATAACATCCAAATACTCTGTAGCAGTAGTTGCCACTAATTCATTTGTCTTATTATTAAGGCTTCCTGGATTGATAAGGATACCTTGAGAGCTTCTAGACTTCTTATATCAGATTTCTTATTCTTATTTAACAGTCATGCACTTCTGTTTACTTTGTTATTCGCCATAGGTGCATGACCATCAGACGTAGTACTTTTCCTCATTTGTCCCATGGTTATCTAGTTCAAATCATACAGTGCTCTTGGTAATCTTAACCCCAACAGCCTAGCACCTTTCTTATTTAAGTGAAGTCCATCCTTTGCATACAAGTCATTCCTTCCAATAAAAGTATTCCAATTTCTTAGAAATACAAAATATTCATGCCTACGCCACTCCAGTAGCTGTTTGTTAATCCTTCCTATTTAACTCTGTCCATGGTATATTGCTCTAGGGACAGGAAGAATCTCGAATATTAAAACTCACCTTCCTTTGTATTTTAATTTCTTCCCCATCTGCTCAAAATTTCATTTTATATAACTTTCACTGGATATCCCCACATCATTTGTGCCAATATGAACTGCCATGATAGGTTCATATCCTGTGTTAATGAGTATATTATCCATTCTATTAGCTAAATCCCTAATCTTAGTGCCAGGAAAGCACACCATTGTATTCATCTTATCATTTTCACAGACAGTGGTGGTATCCATGTATCTAATAATGGAGTCCCGTATGAGGAATTTTGATGTTCCTGCTCCATAGATGTATTATGTGAATTACTAGTTACTGGTTCAAGAGGCTCTCCATCTGTATTATGTGGGTTACTAATTGCTGGTTCAAAAGGGACTTCATCGATTCATAAATTAGCTTAATCTTGACTCAGAATTTCAAACCTATTTTGGGTTAATATTGTTTGCTGCAGGTGACATTCAGCCCTTCTACCTTTTGTGTATTTTTTGATTCCAAAACTAAGACTTAATTATGATTGTTTATAATTTCAGACTGGTTAGCCTCACCCATTCTTCCCTTTTTCTCTTGTGAAACAAATGTATCGCTGTGTGTTGGGCTATTATCTTCTCTCATTCTTTTATTTTATATGTTTTTCCCAATTTCGCTGTAATTCATAAAAATGTTGTTTTCCTTTTCCAAATAGTGCAGGAATTTCTCTACTCCTCTGATATTAGGTGAGTTATCTAATTTCTGTTTCAGCCTTTTGACTTCCAGCAGTAATAAACCATTAGAGATACACTTCATACACACATAATGGTCTTTCTCAGCAGCAGCTGACTCAAGTGCAAATATTATAGTCATATCCTGCAATGCTCCTAGAGCTGCACATTTAACTATTTCTAACATCCTTATGTCAACGTGTGTTTGTAAAGCAAATGAAAGAATCTACCCAAGATTAAACAAATTTTATATGCCACTGATGCATTTTAGTGTAAATCTATCTCCTAATTAAATCAAGTGAAACTATCAATGCACACAGAGATACAAAATCAGGAAATGCTATGGGACCAATACTTTTAAATTGTATCCTATTTAGCAAAACAAATATTCCAGGACAGAATTTAATATCTAGTTAAGTACAGTACATTTAGTATACTAGACTTATCAGACTTCCCTACTAAGATAGTAGGCCAAAGCAAAACTGCCTGTGCAATGAATCACTTCCAGTTAGTTGTGTAAAGTTAGGCTACCATTTCTCACATTAAAGCACGTTTTGACAATAAAAGAGCTCAGAAGAGTGAAAAGTAAACCACTTTAAGTGTAAAGAAAACCTACCAGTGACCAGATGTAAGGTCTGTGGCCTCCTTATCAACTGAGTCAACTAACTCTGGCAGACAACGCTTGCCTCTGCCGTGCATTGCCTCCGCTTGCTAGAGCCGAGCTTTTAAAGCCCCCTGGACCCAGAAGTGGCTCACTATGGATGGTGCAGCTTGAACCTAAAATATAAATGTAAAATACAATAAAAGCTACTTGCACTGTTCAGCAACCTGTGCACTACTGCTATAACAGTCTTGCATCAAAACTAAGTCTAAATAAAAGTGTTCACCTCCAAGTTTGTACTCCTGCTGAGAGCACAGACTACACTTCCAGTGATCCCTAGGCTGTTCCCGGCAATAAAATACTCTCCTATGGCAAGTCTACAAGCATTATACTTTTTTGTTTGTTTTGTAGTTTTGCAAAGGTTTTGGTTTTGTATTCACTCAGCAATGCACACAAATGGTGGTATCCAGTGACAATAGCCCTTGCAAGTGGGCTGTTGATAATAGAGCATGTAACGCCTGCCAAATGGCATAATGTATACTGGAACATATTGCTACTGGTACAGCATGTTGCACAAGCTTTAGGTGACAAGCATCAAAGAGGGCGACTGTGACAGAAGGGTGAATGCACTTTAAGGTGAATGTCAGCAGGGCGACAGGCAGTAGAACAATTGCATTATGGCGAATGCTCATAAGGGCAACTGCACTAAAGGGCAAACATGTTGAAATGGTGCACCCCAGTGCACATGCCCAAAACTAGTCTGTCACAGCAGCGCCTGGCTGCAGCCACCCCACCGACCACCAATAGTACCACAGCAGTCACAGGCAGTATTCCCCAGGACCACCAACAGATTCTGCAGTATCCACTCCCCACAGGCCCACCAATGCACATACTGCCACCCCCAAACAGCCAATGTGATACCCACTGCCCCACCTGCACAGATGGCCAGACACCATGTCACCACCAGCTGCAACACCAAAAGCACAGCAGCCGTTGGATGTATCTCCACCTGCCAAACCCACCAATGCATACCCACTCAACCAACAGTGACAGAGGCACCCACCCGCACTGCTGGATGGACACAGAAGCACCACCAGCTGCACCACAGCAACAACACCCCCAAACACCCCAAAGCAATTGCCCATGTACCATGTGGCATACCACCCACATGCACAGACAGCTGGGCAACATGGCACTGCCTGCCACACACCACATGGTCCCTCAGGACACTGAGTAACACACCACCCCGAGTAGGACATGATGGTACTGCTGGCTGTCCCCGCCTGGCCACAACTCGCGTATGGCCACACAGCACCTGCTGCACTGTCCCAAAATTCCACCAGGAGGAACGGCTGCACTGCACCTGACACGGGGCACAACATCACCACTCCCTAGCACCACCCACAGTGAACAAGCAGGGCCATGGCCTGGGCACATGGTTGCACCCAACCCCTTTCTGGCAGGCAACAGCACATAGCCATGGGCCATGCACCGCCCCCCATCCCCAGCAGCAGAAGTACAAACAACAAATTTTGCAGCTACAGGTGGCTCATCCACCCCCACAAGGACAAGGAATGCCACACTATGTGACACTTAGGAGTGCTGTGAGAGAGGATGCAATGTGTGTTCCTCATAGTGTGTTAAATTAGATGTATGTAGACAGGCAGGTAGATGTGATGTGCCACTGTGGGCAGCAGTTCGAAACCCACAGCAGGTCAGGGAACACGGACCATTACAACACCATGGATGCCTCCAGTAATTGAAAATGGTGCCTGTGCACTGACCATGCCTCAGCTGCCACTGCTATCACTGACTACTGCCACCAGCGAATCATGGCTCCAGTCTGTTCTCTGCTGCACCAGCTGCCATGCTGTTCTGCCTACATTTTGGCAAACAGCAACAATGGTGAAACACTTCCTTTTCCTGCTGCAGGGACATGGAGGCATGCACTTCCTTGACACCCCTCACCTGTCAGTCACAGTCACATGGCTGGACAGGCTGTATAAAGGCTCCCCTGGCAGTGAAAGCTGTCTCAGTGAAACAGAATGAGGATGGAAGCTGCTATCTTCTTCAAGAGTCAGAGGAGGAGCCCACTATTATCCCATGCAGAATACCTCAACAGGTGGGACAAAGAGGTATGGGGAAAGTGTGCTGGCACTGTTGCCAGGACCACAGGTACCAGTTCCTACATGCCTGCATACTGAAGCAGACAGCATTGTGTACCAAGGACATACACACAACCATGTCCCCGATGCTGGGGACATTGGCATGCGGACTGTCGTGGTGGACATCTGTGACAGGGCATGGTCCAGTATGGACAGCACAGGACAGATGATTCTACAGTACACTGCTGGTGTGTCAGATGCCATGGCATGTAGGCTGCCAACACTGCCACTCCTGAAGAGGACAGTGCAGTGGGTGAGGCAGGCTGCAAACAGCTGTCCTGCTACCCTGGCCATGGTTCAGAAGCTGGATATCCCTCCAGAGTACCATATCACTCTTGCAGGGAGCCCTTCATTCAGCATGCTAGTTGGCCATCAGTAGACAGGGTGCTTGTCTTTGGGATCCAGTGGTCACTGCACTTTCTCAGTGACAGCAAGGACTGGTTCCTCGATGACACCTTCCATGCATCACCACCAATCTTCAGGCAACTATATAAGATCCATGGCCTGCATGCAGGCATAGCAGTGCCTTTGGTGTACATTCTCAAGTGTGGTCACCAGGGAGCAGGTCTACCCATGGGTATTTGGTGAGGTGCATCGACTGGTAGGGGATCGCACACCAAGACTGTGCTGATGGACTTCAATGAGTGGCATGGTGTGCATTCTCTGGTGTGTTCCTGTCTGCAGTGACAAGAGGATGCTTCTTCCACTACTGCCACTTCATGTGGCTCTGTGTCCAGTGTTGTCCTGAGGTGCTGCGATGCTGCTCCACTGTTGAGGAATTTGCCCTGCAGATCTGGATGTTGCTTGCCCTCCCATTCATGTCTGTGGGGATGTTGCTGATGCCTATGTGACCCTGTGCGATATGACATTCTACAGGGGAATGACACACTCTGCGCCAGTCTTTCAACTACATGGAGGACACCTGGTTTGGCAGGGCCATAGGATGGACAGCTAGGTGGCGACCATTGTTCCCACTGGAGGCGTGGAATATATATAATGCCACACATGCAGGGCTGGTATGTACAAACAATGTGGTCGAGGGCTGGCACTGGGGCTTTAACAACCACCTCGGTGCTGCACATCCAAGTATTTTGTGCTTCATCAACTGCCTTTGGGAGTAGCAGCACCTCAGTGAGCTCTGCATGGAGCAGCTTGTCTCTGGGCCACCGCCTACAGAGCAGAAGCACTACAAGGACCTCACATGGAGATTGAGGGCATAGTCCAAGAGTACCTCATTGATGCACAGCCAAGTACCTGATGGGGCTTGCTTACAACCTGCAGCTGCAGATGTAGCCAGCTGTATTCAACATGCTGTGCCCTGCTACACCAGGAGCATGCCACTACCTGGTTTGTTGCCTTGCTGCCAGTGCTCACCCTGCCTCCATACTGTGCTGTGTGCTCTGTGACTGTCACCTGGCATTTTCATGTCTGCCAGTGCCCACCCTGCCTCCATACTGTGCTGTGTGCTTCCCACTTGCTCAAGTGCATCCAGCGGCTACTGCAGCCACCTGTATGTTCCCGGCCATGCTTCCACATGTGCCCATACCTCCATGTCTCACTCAGCCATCTGTGGGATGCTCATGCCCCCCACCTTCCACATCGAGTCTCCGCTGGGCATTAGTGACCACCCTATGCCTGCACCACCCCCCACCCCACCAGTCTCTCTGTTGTGCCCTGTTTGTGTGCCCAGCATTACACCACCCGTCCTTTGTACCCACCCATGCTTGTGGTCTGTTCCCCCACCCCCAAGTATTAGTCGTGCTCGTGCCTTGCCACCTATGTGCCCATCTGTGCAGCCAAGGTCGGTTCCCTGCATGCTCCCTGGTGTTCCAGCCAATGCCCTGCCCCCCTGCATCCTGAATTCTCCATGTCTCTTGCATTTCCCCCAGTGCTGATGTGGTGATGTCGCTTTTTTTACATGTCTGTTCATGGTTCTGACAGTCGCTGTATTCCAGGATGGGCTGACTCACTATTGGCACCATCCGCGTAGCACATTGCTGTCGCCCATCCGTCTTCATGGTCTTAACATGGAACCACAAATGGTATATTAGTGTGGATGTCACACAAGCACCCAGTGCAACTTCACATGTCTGTTTAGGACTTCATTATTATGACCACAGCAACAGGTGCTGATGACATAAACAGAATTGTGATGTTAGGTGTAGACAAGCAGCCAGAGCAGACAGGGTACAGATTTGGTTTTCATGCAAATTACCTTAATAGTGAAGAAATAACACTGAGAATAATGTGAAAATGAAACAGGAGCTGAATTTTACCTAAATATTTCATTTTTCAAAGTTGTCCCAGTGCCATCAGGGGTTCTTTTAAGATAGGATCCTCGTGAGCCTGTCTAGCTCCTAAAGCTTATAAAATGTATTCCCAGCACTACTCAGTACAGTGGTAATGGTAAAAGCCCAATATGAGAGGCTCACAGATGTCATATCTTTCCAGGTGAGCATCCAACTGCATCACCACCTTCTTCTCAATTACCTTTCCCAAACACTTGACAATTTCTGAAATAATTGGACCCAGGGCCACCCTTCCAAAGCAGATTAGCTGCTGGGTGGGCCCTTGGTCTAATAAAAGTAGGTTGGATGCAGTGTCGAGATTACCCAGGACAATTCCTCATCCAAAACTGGCCAAAACTCTGCCCAAGATGGCAAATCACCTTCCTCCATCTTAATGACAGGCTACTTGAAGAGATCCCAGCATGAACAGAGAACATGTTGGTGGGAAAGAACCAATAAGCTCTCTTTGCAATAAAAATGGGAGTGGGAGAAATCAACCTATGGTGCAAAATAGTTAAGCTCGTCAGTTTTTCCCTCAGCAATCACCCAGTTTTCAGCACCAATTTGTCCTCCAGTGAGTACAACCTCCACCAAGAGCACTCCAACCTCTATCTCTTAGTTTTCAGTTGTCTCAGCTCCTCCACAATGCCATGGGAATCTGTGGTGGGGTATCATGAAACAAACACTGTAGGATGCTGTGGAGTCAAGGTCAGCTAAAATGGCTATATTATAGCTCTCCATAGCCTGCTTGACCCCTCAATCACAGACTGACGTCATGCTCAATGGGTCCAATACTGGCAACAATTTGAGGCTCAGATTATTCTTAAGGGAGGATTAAATGGGGCTCCACAGAGAAATGACATGGTGTGATGACCAAATGACCAAATCGACCAAATCAACCTTGGACAAACAATGGGAGCCAATCCTGGTCTTTTGCATAACAGGAAAACAGCAAAATGGCCCCAATGTCTCAAGTGTGTATGAAGAACACAATTTCAAGTAAGGTACAATAATTCAGTACCACTTACAGCAAAATATGCCAGTCAGACCAAAAAATAAATTTGCAAGTTGCCAATTTAATTCCAATAGTGTGCAACATAGACCTCACCGGGAGCAGAAGAGCAGCCCACACCTCCTACCGGTTTCCTCTGAAGATGCCTTCCTTTACATAACAACAAAGGGTTGTAAAGGTACATCACATGGACATAACAACATTTTTAACATAGAAACACAGAATTTGTCAGCAGTTAAAGACCACTCCGCCCACCCAGTCTGCTCATTTTTCCTACCTACAGTATCACTGCAGACCCTAATTGGTCTCCTGCATGTTCTCTCCCCTTTCCTTTCCACTAAGATACCCTTATGCTTATCCCATGCATTCTTGAACCCCACCACTGTCTTTAAAAATCACATCCGCTGGAAGGCTGTTCAAGGAATCCACCACTCTTTCTGTGAAGAAGTACTTCCTCACGCTTTCTCCTGAATCTACCCTCCATCTTCATAGCATGTCCCCTTGTTCCTGAAATCCTTTTTTCTGAGAAATACTTCCCTCCTGTACTACATTTACCACTGTAATGTATTTAATGGTCTACCATATCCCCACTCTCCATCTCTTCCAGGGCACATATTTTGAGATTCTTCAGTGTCTCGTCCATAGGGCTTGATGCAGACCCTACACCATTTTAGTTGCCCTCCTCTGACTGCTCCCACTCTTTCTATGTCCTTCCAGCCTGCCCAACTATCTTGTCACACTGCCTGGCCACCTTTATGTCATCTGATATGATTACCCCAATGTATCTTTCTTACTTGGTTGTCATCAGTACAAATCCACCAATTCTGTACTCTGCCCTGGGTTTCTGCTCCTTAAGTGCATTATTTTGCACTTTTTCACCCTAGAAACCCAGCTGCTATCCTTTGACTATTCCTTGAGTTTTCTCAGGTCTTTGCTCATTCTTTCCACCCCACTGGATTGTCCACCCTGTTGAAGATTTTGGAGTCATCCACAAAGAGGCAGACCTTCCTTCTAACTCCCTGCAATGCCACTTATAAAGACATTAAATGGACTAGTCCCAGGCACTGATCTCTGAGGCACCCCACTGGTCACTTCCCTTCTTCAGAGTGAACTCTGTTTACTACCACCCTCTGTCAACTATCCCTAGCAAATTTCTTACTCAGTTTACCATCTTTGGACCCACTCTAAGCTACCCAGCTTGCTAACTAGTCTCCTATGTGGAATGCTGTCTAAAGCCTTACTGAAATCTAGGTAGGCCATGTCTACCAGGCCACCCTGATCTAATTCCATAGCTACCCAGTCAAAGAAATCTATCATATTAGTTTGACATCATATGATCTCCCCACGCTGAATCCATGCTGCCTCAGGTCTTGTAACCAACTGGAGTCGATATATTCTACAGTCCTTTCCTTCAGCAGTATTTCCATTAACTTACCTCCACTGACGTCAGGCTGGCTGGTGTATAATTGACATCCTCTTCCTGCTAGCACTTTTGTGAAGTGGGACTACATCTGTCCTCCTCCAGTCCTCTACAACCACTCCTGTTTCTAGTGAGCTGTTAGATAGAACTGTCACAGATGCAGCCAGTACTGTACCTCCTTAGCTCCCTCAATATGCTTGAATGCACTCCATCTAGCCCTAATGCTTTGTCCACTTTCAGATTAGTGAGTCCATTCAGAGCTCTATCCTTCCAAAAGGTCTAGTGCCCCTCCCCTCTTCAGAGCTGTTGTTACTTTTGTGTGGTCCTTCTCCTTCCTCTGCGAACACCAGGCAGAAGCATTTGTTCAGATGTCTGCCTATTCCTGGTCCCCTCTGTATAGTCTCCCCATTCCTTTTTAACCTTACAGTCCCTCTCCTGGCCTTGCTCTTTTCACTTAGATACCTAAAAATGTCTTGTCCCTATTGTTTCTCCTGGACTATTCTCTCTCTTCAGTTGGCACTTTCACCTCCTTACTGCTTTCCTGCTTCCCTCTGTTTCCCTGATTCAGCTCTATCCTCCTTCCTCTGTGTCTACTTATATCTTCTGAATGCAACCCTTTCATCCTTTACCTTTTCTGCCCCATGTTTTGAGAACCATAGTGGCCTCTTTTTCCTCTTGCTTTTGCTCTCCTGCTTGACAAAGAGATTTGTTTCCTTCACTATGCCCCATTTTAGTTTCACTAACTGTTCCTCCACCTCCCGAGTCATCCCCCCACTTCATCCCTGGGGTTTTCACCTATCTTTATAAAATCTGCCCTCCATAAGTCCAGGATCCTTGCTGTTGTGTGGTTCAATTCTGCAGCCATCCTATATTGAACCACACTGTACAGTGGTCTCTGCTGCCAAGTGGCCTCCCACTTGACATCTGAAACACTGTCCCTGTTAGTGAGTACCAGGTCCAGTATTGCCCCATCATGAGTGGGTTCACTGACTAGTTGCATGTAGAATGCCCCCTGCAGGGATTCCAGGATACCCTGCTTGTTCATAAAGCTACAGATGGGAGGCTCCATTCTGTGTCTGGCAGATTGAAGTCCCCACCAGCATCACCTCCCTCTTTTCTGCCATTTTGCTAATGACTTCCACCAGTACCTTATCTAACTCTCACCCTATATCTGAGGTCTGTAGATCACTCCAGTGTGAATAATGGCTTCACTTCCTCTCTCTCCAGGGTGACCCACAGTACTGCTGCCCACCACCACCCCAGGATTCCTGTATAGTATCTCTATTGCTTTTATGCTTTCCCTCACATAAAGCACCACCTCCACTCCTTTCCTTCCCACTCTGTCTTTACTGTACAGAGTATAGTCTGGTATCACCATGTCCCAGTCATGGTTTCAGTGCACAATGACTTGATAATGGCCACAATACCCATATCAGCCTCTACCTTGATGGCATCTAGGGTGGAATCTTATTTCCAAAACTAGCACTTGTACACATGGCCTTCCAGATTTTGTTTAGCATTCTTCTTGTGGCCCCCTTTTTCTTTTTGCACCTCTTCCCCTCTTTGTAATGCCCCAATACCATCCCTCATCATTTCTATCATTCCGCTTTCTTTATTAATTTGCACCCTGTGGGTTCTTCTCCCTTTGGGTTCTCCTACTCCCTACTTTGCCTGTGGTGGGGCAGTTTCAGCCTTCCCAATTTCTTCCACCACTCCCTCCTCTAGTTTAAATGTTCAAGGTAATATTTAAATCATCCACCAAGAATAGTGGTTCCCCTCTTGAATGTCTACAGGCCATCACCCTTGTATAGGCATTTAGACATTCAGGTGGATTCCCAGTCCCCAGTGTAGCTGAACTCCTCCTCCTCTCTGCACACACTTTTCAACCATGAGATGAAACTCCTGGTGTGGAGATCCCTTTCCTCTTCCCTGTTGTAGACAGGCAGCCTCAGAGAAAGCCACTGAGTGTTCTACCTGTCTAAGACCACTCCCCAGCTCCCCAAACTCCCCTACACTATTCAGCCCCATCCTTAGCCAGGTCACAAGTCCCCAGGTGGACAATGACATCCAGCTTATCCTTCCATCCTGCTGTCCTAGTGATTCTCAAGATTTGTTTCCATCTATCCTGGCCGTGGCACCATGTAGACACCTGACCTTCCTCTATACTCCCTTGTTATTCCCAAATCAATCCCCAGACAATCAAGTTTCCCAACAGAAGTTGCTTCCTCCTCCTCTGGGGTCCTCTTCCATCCTGCTTGGGGTCTTCACTATGGAGGACCCCCACATCCATCCTGGCCGCTACCACACATGCATCCTCCTGGCAGTCCTATCCCACCATATTGGCATAGGAATTTTGTAGTGGTACCGTTGAGAAACATGCCTTGATCCACCCCACCCTTCTAGAGCCCACCACCCCTTCCTTCCAGAAACCACCATATTCTAGCTGTTCCTCCTCCTGGCATCTTCTGACATAACAGTGGCACACCTGATGGCTCCTGGATGGGGCGAAGGTCCCCTAAATTCTCACCACCTTGGCCTGGATTCTAGCAACCTCCCCACTCAACCAAGAGAGCTGTATATAAATGAGACAGTATGGCAGTCTCCAGAAGGTCTCTCTGAAAATGTCCTCCCCAGCCACTGTACTGCACCACTCCCAGCATTCCATTTCCTACTCTGCCTGTGTTAAGTTGGAAATACTTATGAAGATATCTTTAATTACCTTTACCCTAGATAGGGTGTTTCTAGTTCTTCCCTTATGTCATTCGTTATACCCTTTTGTACTCCTACCTAGATAGGTGCTGCTGCTATTCCTACTTTTGACCTACTCTTTTGCTTGCGCTTTTCTCTCATGTAGCCTTTACTCCTGATACAATGTTTTCATTTTACCATTTTAGTGTATGTTATTCCTCTGTTCATGCCTACCCTGAATAGGGTGTTGCTCTATTCCCAGTTTAGGTCTACATTTTACCTTCTGCCCATCCCAGTAGTGAATGCAACAAGAGGAGTGAACAAGTGTCATATCTTAGTCGACCGTCAGAGTCCCTCCCTTCCTCCAGCTGATACTTACTGACTCTTAAGATACCATCTTTACACCTGTTCCACTCATGTGCTATTCCACTTATGTGCATGGACAAGAATGTGTGGATACATGTTAGAAGTGCCTGCTTTTATACACCAGATAGAACCTCCCTAGGTAGTACTTACTGATGCACCCCTGATTGGTCCATGTCTGTCATGTGACCCTCACTCACTTTCATCCTCCTCAGTCCCCTGTCCTAGAGCCCTCAACATGTTGGAGGTTACAGGCAGCTAATTTGCAAACAGGTCAGTTAATTTACTAAGCAGGACACAATACCTAGACTAGCTGTTTTATAGTGCTGTGTTTTATTTGATTTCTTTTAAACTGTTTACAATTACAGCTGCTGAGTTTACTCCCTTCCATTGTAGGCCATAGAATTCAGTAATAAATAAAGTGCACCAAACCCTGCTTGACTTTTGCTTGTTGTTTTTGTACTTTTAAAATTGCTTACATACAGCCCTAGAGTGCTGTTTGTTCTTTGGTGTTGTTGATTTTTTTTTTTTTTTTAAGTTCAGATCTCCTTCCAACTGCTGCTTACAGTCCTAGAGTGCAGTTTGTTTTTCGTTTTAGTTTAAATCCCCATCTATTTTAATCTCCCGACTTCATTTACAGCCTTAGAATGCTGTCAGCATTTGGACAATGCACTCTAAACCCTGTTTTAGCAGATTTTTATTTTAGTTCCTCCTGATTTGTTTGCAGAACTGAGTAACCAAAAAATGTTACCGATTTCAATACTGAGCTCTCCCAAATTGAATCTGGAAAACTGCTGGCATTTTTCATTAAAACAAAGCTCTCTAATCACCCATCAACTCCAAGCAGCTCTGTTACAACTATGGATTGTACATGTTCCTCCTGCTGGCTGTCCTGATTTTGCTTTGTCAGCACTTGCAGGACTTGATGATACAAAATACACATAAATAGTGAATGCAGATCTTTTAAAATAGTTCTGGCTAGATGTTTATTAAACATCAGTTGACTGTGTAATAAAGTAACAATAACTGTTTTAATATAATTTGCTTAAATGTATAATTAACTATCAGTTATATCCATATTAACAGAACATCACTGCTTATTAAGCCCAATTATTGTTTTGTTAAGTGAGACAATATTAACCCTCCCCTGATCCTCAAGATTCTGTCTAGGGGTCCCAATGTTATATGTTGGGGGCACAGACCAGAAACACTCTCTGGACACCTCTTAAACACAAGATGGAAAAATGAGATGGTCTGCTAGAAGACGTCTCCAAATTTCTTGGAAGGCTCTTCCAATGCAACTCACTTATGGCACAGCTGGCATTAGAACTGGCAATGTCCTCTTCAGGCAGGTGACACTCTTCTGTTGCTTTCTCACTGAGTAGGGTCAGACTCTCCAGAACGGGAATAAATACTGTAGTGATTAAGTAAAATTCATTATGCCTTAATTCATTTGACAAATGATCAGTCATCACAAACATCTTCTCAAAACATATAAAACTTTATTCTTGGATGTAGAAATGATTACGTCCATGCCAGAATTCATTTGTTAAACTAGGAGCAGCTCCATGAAACTGGGAGATGAGCACACAGAATGGCAGCTCTTTCAGGAACACATGCAGCACAGACAGTGAGATTTTATCCTTAGGCCTAGTGCTTAGACCAGTCTGGCTCCACATAAAACTTTTGCTTTCCCTTGGGCAGAGATCTTGAGAAACCAGAAAACAGCTATTTCCTTTGTGAACCTTCCCATTTTTCTCACTTCAGCCTCCAGACAGGGAATGCCTTACTCCTCCTACTGCCAGCCAGGCCAAAACAGGTCTTGTGGTGAATTGCTGCTAAGCCTCACATGGCTGCTACTAATTAACCACTCAACCACAGTCTGAGCCAAAACACAGTGCCCCAACAGATTCTTTTTGATCTCTTTTTATCATGAAAATGTTTTTAGGGTTTCAATAATACAGCAGCCATGAAGAGAAAAGTGTACAAACACATTAAGGAAACATTAGTGCGCCTCCTGTGCACAATGAAGAAAGCCATACAAACAGGAAATATGGAGGCAAAGAATCATTGCTCTCATTTCTTACAGTCTGCTCAAATGCACTGTGGTGGCTGCTTTCCCTACAAAGTTCTGTTCCTTAAACAGAGTCATGAACCCTTAGCCGGTCTGATTGACCTACCCCAGACATGGGCATGGTATGTCCCAGGGCCTGCCTCAGACATGGGCATGGCAGGCCCCATGGTGAATCCCAGGCTACACTCCCCTTGCCTTCAAACTTTACCCTTGACAGCATGCCACACGGGAAAGGTACCCACAGTTGCCACCTCCAGAGACCCTACTGCAGCCCCTGCCACTGCTGCAGCAGCTCCACTATCAGTCTATCCCTTTACCTTAAAAGGTTCCCATGACCACTGTGCCACAGGGATATTCCAACACCATCCAGCCCTCTTATTTTCTGCCAGTTACCTCACCATCCTCCTGTAGCTGATGACAAAAATCTCCCTGGACCCACATGACCTAAAAGCTCCTACAGCCCTCCCTCGGAGACCAACCAACCCTCAGCACATCAATACTGCCTCTGATGACTCCTGGCCAAGGGGTCACCTTCCCTCTCGGAGCACTGTACCTACTTCTGCCAAATTCTCAGGGCTTAAATACAGTCCAGATGCACTTCCCTGGTGGCAGGGGATATAAGTGGCTAAAACCTTTCTCGATCAGGAGACACTACAGGAAGGGAAAATGCAACCAGAGGCTAGTAAGCTCACCCCACGAGGGTTGCCTTACAATAGTTTGTTCACTGTACTGTACAGTATGTTAATAAACTAATATTTAGGCCACTTAATTTAAAGTGTTACCAGATTCTCTTATGTTTGTGGACCATTTTAGCTAGTGGTTCTTTTGCTGACTTCATTTTTTTCTATATTTGTAGTTGTTTGGCCTCTTTTAGGTTTGTCCTCAGCAACCTCCCAGTCCCAGTCCCATCTAGCACTCCCTCAAACATAGAGTCCAGCAGAGATTTATATGGGCAGGACCTTCAATGCTGATGCCATCATTCAGGTGAGCAGGTGTTCACAGGTATTTATGTTTTCCCACACCAGACTCAGCAGCAGTAGTCATGGAAATACAGAAACAAGTTTTTGGGCCCTCCCACCACTCCTGGTCAGTCTCATGTTACAGCACATTCTGGGCATGCACCACCCCTTGCGGAGGAGCATGCTCCCTGACCCACCATGAGGAGTCACTGCAGCACCAGATGTCAGGTGTCCAGGTTGGCTTGTGCTGCACGTGGCAGCACTTACCAGACCAGGACTGCACTGATCCAGCCCCCAGGCTCTCAGAACCTAGGTTATTGGCATGGAAGCGTTGCAGTTTCCATGGTCATCACATGGCCCTGTGCTGGCTTTGTGTATGTAATATCTTTATTTGTTGTGTGTTGAGATTCAGTGACCAACGTGAAGCAAGATAACTGTGGCTTTAGTGTACAAAGTATCATCCTGTGATGTCACAGCAGGCACACTTGTGTGAGTATGCAAGATTCAAAGTTAGAGCCCAATCAACAAAAACATCCTGGATTTTTGTGTATATCTGGCTACTGAGCACCACAGCCTCAAATGCTGGTACATTTTCTGTCATCCATGGACCCCAGTCTCTTGTATCCATGCATGCACAGGGTGTGTGGGGTCAAGGCATGTCAGGCGGAGAAGCAGGGCCAGACATTGGACTAGTAATTGAATGTCATTGCCAGCACAAGACTGGATCCCTTGCACTACAATAAGTAGGAGATTGTTGAATACAATTGTCCTCCGAGGTGAACCATAATCTACAGAGGGAGTAAATGTTTTTAATACACATATTAAAGTGAAGGGCCCCACCCCTCCATGCTCACTTAGCGAGATTCCTTGGTGAGGGAAGACTAGGTTTGCTGGCAAATGCACCTAGCTTCACCTGAGCTTTGTTTTTTCTAGGTTTGCTTGAAAGGACAGAGCAAGGAGCAACACTAACAGGGCAAGGAGAAACATTAAGGCTTCTTTTGGCTAAGCAGAGTTAGTGTCTTGTTACTATTTTATTTTGTGCTTACAGGATTTGTTACTGTTTTGTGATTAAAGGTTTTACAGTTTACTGCTATATTTTTCTCTGACTGAAATTGTTTTTGGCAGGGTATAGTTTCTGTTAAATTGTTACAGGTTGTTCTTATGGGTTTCATTACTGTTTTGTGCTTACAGATTTTGTTACTGTTTTGTGCTTACAGGTTTTACAGTTTATTGCTTTATTTTTCTCTGAAATTGTTTTAAATGTTTTGTTACTGTTTGGTGCTTACAACTTTTATAGTTTGATCTATCTTTTAGCTAAACAGAGTTACTGTTTTGTTACTATTGTGTTTTGTGTTTAGAGGTTGTGCATACAGGTTTTTTGGGGGCTTACAGGTTTTGCAGTCTCTTTCTCACATTGAAGGAGCTAATTTATTTTCATCCACAGATCTGTCCTGGGGATTAGGAGTGTAACTGGGGTGGAGCTGATAATAGCTTAGTACATTCCAACAGAAGGAAGATCTAAAGGCCAGGTTAGTTGGTGTGTTGAGGTGAAGACTCGTTTGCAGCAAAAACACCTAGCTACACCTGAACTTTGTTTTTCTAGGTTTACTTGAAAGGATAGAGTAAGGAACAACATTAACAGAACAAGAAGAAGCATTCTGGCTCCTTTTGGCTAAGTAGAGTTACTGTCGTGTTACTATTTTGTTTTATACTTACAGGTTTTATTACTGTTTTATGTTTACAGGTTTTACAGTTTACTGCTTTATTTTTCACTGATTAAAATTGTTTTTCACAGGGTATATTTTCTGTTAAATTGTTACAGGTTGTGCTTACAGGATTTGTAACTGTTTTGTGCTTACAGCTTTACAGTTTACTGCTTTATCTTTCTCTGTTTGAAACTGTTTTTGCAGGGTGTATTTTCTGTTAAACTGTTGTGCAAGTTGTCTTGCTGAAAGGAAGAAAGCACACACCTGGGTGGTGGGTCAGAGCTGTAGCCAATTGTTTCTGGAGGGTATGGGCTTGGTGGAGCAGAGGTGCATCCCTCCAGTTGTTCCTCTCCACAGTTCATATGCCATTCTGGTGGATGTGGTTCCTTATGGAGGCACCCACAGTGGAGACTAAGGAGGATGTTGGGAACCTCCACAAAGAGACCCACAGGAGGGTGGCATGGAACCCACAGGGAAGAAAGCAACTCCTTGTGGGGACTCAATCGTTAGGGTGGCAGAACTGGGGAGGGAGGGGAGAGGGAGGTAGGTGTCTGCCTGATGACATGGCTTGAGGGACAGGAAGAGTATCCTCAGGATAGCAGGAGCAGTTGCACAGGAGATTGAGCTGGATGTCATTGTCCACCTAGGGATAAATGACTTGGATGGGAATGGGATGAGAGCTATGCAGAAGGAGTTTGTGGAGATGAGGAGGGGCCTTAGACAAGTTGCATGCACCATAACCTTCTCAGAGGTGTTGCCTGTCTATGACATGGGTGATAGGGTACTCTGCACTTATGGATTCAATGAATGGTTGAAAAACTGGTGCAGAGCTCAGAGTTGTGGTTTCAATGAGGACTGGGGTCCACTTGAGGGCTACAGGCCAATACTAGTGTGATGGTCTGCATCTGTATGGGAGGGGAACCAGGATCCTAGGTATTAGCTTTAAATGCTTCATTGGCAAGCATTTAAACTAGCCAAGGGGAGGCACTGAAAAGGAACACAGAAATCCCAACCCCTTCCACAAAACAGGGCAGTTAGAGATGTAAATACCAAGATGGAAGTTGGTAGGGTGAAATGGAGAAAAGGCAAAGGCAGTAGGGACAGGGATGGGGCTAAAGGGTAAGGCCATAAAAAAATGGAGGGCAATGAATACCAATGCCTATAGTCTGGGTAACAAGTGCCCTGAACTAGTGGCCTTGATGGAAGAGGGATGCCTGGATATTGTGGCAGTCACAGAAACATAGTACACAGAGAACCATGACTGGGATGTCAACATACCAGGGTACACAATCTAGAGGAGGGACAGGGAGAGTAAAAGAGAAGGAGGAGGAGGAGCTCTCTACGTGAAGGAAGAGATCAACATAGAACATAGAAACATAAATTTGACAGCAGATAAGGACCACTTGGCACACCTAGTCTGCTCATTTCCCTACCTAAGGCATAGGCTGCAGATCCTAGTTAATCAACAGCCTACTTCCTCCTACTCCCACTAGAATTTCCTATGTCTGTCTTATGCATTCTTGAATTCCTCCACTGTTTTTTGAGTCCACTACCTCCTCAGGAAGGCTGTTCCATGTATCCACAACCTTCTCCATGAAAAAATACTTCCTCACATTACCCTTGAGCCGTCCCCCATCTTCAAATTGTGCCCCTTGTTCTTGCACATCTCTTTTCTGAAAAATGCTACCATCTTGGACTCTGTTGATTCCCTTGATGTTCTTGAAAGGTTCTATCATGTCCCCTCTCCCTGCTGTCCTCTAGTGTATACATATTAAGCTTCTTTAAGCCTCTTAGTATGTCTTCTGGTGCAGACCCTGCACCATTTTAGTTGCCTTCCTCGGGTCATTCTCGATGCTCTATGGGGGCATGCCTCAGACAGCTAATGTTGGAACCCACTCAGGAGGGAGCAATCTTAGACATGGTACTCTCAAACAGGGACAGAGAGAGGATCTCCAGTTTAGAAGAGGGTAGCATCTGGGAATAAGAGACCACCAAACAGTGTGGTTCATAATAAACACAGCCAGAGAGTCAAGTCATTCAAAAGCGAGGGTATTGGACTTTGGGAGGGCTGACTGACAAAATGGGAGAGTGCCTCAGAAAATCACTAGCAAATGGGCAAGAAGGAGGGGTGGAGGAATAATGGGGAAAATCAAAACTGCCATTACATAGGCAATAAGCCTTTGTGTGAAGCAAATAAACAAATTAAAATGGAGAAGAAAAACACTATAATTCTCAAAAGAGGTGTCTGGGAAGGTTAGGGAGAAAAGATAGTATTCAGGAAGTATAAGGAAACACAGAAGGAGCAGGACAGAGAACTGTGCTAGTTAAAGCAGAAGAAAGTGGGGAAGGCAGTCATAAGAGCAAAGGCCCAAACTGAGGAAAAGATAGCCTACCATTTAAGAAGGGGGGATAAAACATTTTACAGGTACATTAGGGAGTGAAGAAAGGTCAAGGGAGGGACAGTGAGGCTTAATAAAGGGAGGGGTGGGCAGAGTGTGACAGGGTACAGGACCCAAGGCAGCATGGAGTCACAGCAGGAAGGTCATGTCAAATGAATCTAATAGATTTCTTTGACTGGGTGACCAAAGTAGTAGACCAGGGAGGGCTATGGACATGGCTACCTAGACTTTAGCAAGGCATTTGACACAGTCCCACATAAAAGATTAATAAACAAGTTAGCCAGCCTGGGAGTGGGTCCCAGGGTGGTAACCTGGGTAATAAATTAGCTGGACAAAAGTATGCAGAGGGTAATAGTAAATGGAGTCCACTCTGAAGAAAGGGGTTACTAGTGGGTACCACAGGGTTCAGTACTGGGACCGGTCCTCTTTAATGTCTTTATAGGTGACATTGCAGAGGGACTGAAGGAAACATATGCCCTCTGCAGATGACACAAAGATCTGCAACAGGGCTGATACACAAGGTGGGGTGGAAAGGATGAGAAGGGACTTGGAAAGGTTGGAGGAATGGTCAAAATTATGGCAGCTTAGATTCAATCCAAAGAAGTGCAAAGTAATGCACTTGGGAAACAAAAACTCAGGGAAAGAGTACACAATGGGAGGAGGGGTATTAACAACAACAAAATGGAAAGAGACCTGGGGGTAGTCATATCAGATGACCTAAAGGTAGGCAAGCAATGTAAGAAGGCAGTAAGGAGAGCTGGGGAGATACAAGGATGCATAAGAGGCAGTAAAGCGATTGGCTTAAGGCTCTGAGCTGCAAACCTGGAGACCTGGGTTTGATCCCACAGCCCCACTTGCATACTGTGTGTCCCTGAGCAGGGTGGCAGCTGGCTGGATGAGGGCATCCAGGTGGCATAGGCTAGAGGGACTGGTGGCAGCTGGTTGATGGGGCTTTTGCCTGTAGCACAGGGACAGAAGGGACGAGTGTGATGGGCACAGCTAGCAGGTGTTCAGTCAGCTGCTCCAATAAGTCATCAATGCAGAAAATGCTTTGGCACACCACTCTCACCTCAACAGTCAAGTTCTTCAGGGCCTTTGTGTTCTCCCCATTGAGCCTGCATGTGATCTCATTTCAGCTGGTGCACCTCAAGATAGTATGTGTGCAGCATGCCACATTTGGATGCCCTCCTTGGCCAGCTGGGCAGGTGGTCTGATGGAACTTTGTCCCCACTGTTGCATGGCCATTGGGCAGTAGCCTGGGGCATCCCTGTGTTGTCTGGCTGTGGGCATGTGGTGGGAGAGCATACACAAGGGCCATGTATGTGTGGCTGTGTCACGATGCCATCTGTACCCTGTATTCTACCACAGGGTTACAGACTGTGTTGTGATGGGGTCATGTGGATGGCAGCCTAGTCTGAAGTAGCAGTTCTTTGGGAGCTCCATTCTCTACTCCTGACCTAAGCTTAATAACAGTATTTAGAGGTGAATTTTACCTTACCAGGAAACCAGACAACAAAACAATACTGGTCCAAGCAGGAGATTGAGTTTTGAATGGAGGTATATAAGAAAAGCGCTGCCGAGACGATCTCGCCGCTTACTCGGAGAAAGTTAAGGCCACAAACGCCTAGACAGCAAGCCCTAATTTGCCGGAAATGTCAGCAGCAATGACTGCACTCTCGGAGGAAAAGTTCCTCAAATAATGCAACCGGCTTCAAATGGCAATCTCCACTATTACTGAAGACTTGCAAGAAATTAAAATTCAGTGGATTCTCTAACACGGAGAGTCGGGACCTGGAGGCCAGATTGTCGTCGCTGGAAAAAGGCAAGATAAGATGGATCTGGGTTCAGCTGTAATAGGACGAGACTGAAGAAAATTGAGGAGAAGATAAAGGATCTTGAGGGACGAGCAGACGGAACAATTTGGTAGCTATTGGTATCCCCGAGAAAGAAGGAATGTGCCAGTTTTATTTATGCAGAGGTTCTTGGCGTCAGTACGGCCCCCAAACGGAGGAGAGACATCATCAGAGGGCTCACTAAGCCCAGCGCCCTGTCGGCCCTGGTCAACCTCCTAGACCAATGATTATTAAACTACTGAATTACATTGACAGGCAGCACATATTTAACAAAGTAAAAGAAACCCAAGTAACCTGGGAGGGCAAGAAGGTGCGGATTGTGCAGGATCTCCCCACTCAATGAGACTGAGGAGACAAGAACTTCATCCTTTGGTGTCTAAGCTAATTGCTGCAACAAAGCAGTTTAGGGTTAAATACCCCGCAATACTAATGGTCAAGAATGAGGATAAATGGATCTCCTATGGCTCTCCAACGCAAGTGCTACAAGGCTTAAAAGAACTTTTCCCGGATTTATTTATGTAAGGCAGTTTGCCCACAGCGACGCTTGATACAACATGCCTGCTAACTATAAGTCTTTCTTTTGCTCTTTCTTCTCCTCATTGAAATTACTCCAGCGGTACTTTAAAACAGTAGCAGTGTTTCATATATTGAAGGGGTGTAATCCAAATCGAGCAATGATCGCCGTGGAGAGACCTAGTGTGACTCTGGCAACCTCCCGAGATCGCGCCTCGCCCTAATGGGGCTGTAGTAGTGCTGCCATAGGAGGATCAGTATTGTGAGTTACCACTGATAAGTTTGGAATACTTGTAACTTATATTGCCTTAGCGTAGCCCGCTCATGTCTACTGCATAGTTTGAGACACATATCATTTGTTGTATCCTCCTTGTTTTGTGGCTTGAAAAATGGTATGCATAATGAATCGGAAGGAGCCTAGTCAAATGACATTTTGAACTGCAGCCTGTATAACAGATGTTACCTCACTTGTTCTTTGTTTTCTTAAAGCAGTTAGCTACACTACCTTATTTTCGTAGAAGGCTAGCGCTATTTGACTGTCTCACATAATGCGCGGATTTAGATCTCAGTTTGACTATTAATGTGGATCTAAGTTATCTGGTGACAGCGCTTGACTGAGCTTTGTTAAACTATGCCTCCTCCTAATTAGATAGCTGCTATGTTTAACCACGCCTCATGGCTGAGCTCGCGCCAGGAGATCTATGGCAAATAATGGGCTACAGCTGGACTGTACAGCTAAAGACACGAACAAGCCTGCATTGAGTCTGAACTGTGTTTTGCAAGTTTTAAGAAGGCATTAATGTTAGCATGCCGCTTAGAGCACAATGTCCTAGTATAGAGGAATAATAGAGTTATTAGTGTATTTTTCTTTGGTATTAAGTGTTTATAGCTATCCAAACTTGATGCTATAGTTACATTGATCACCTAAAACTGGTTTCATACGATTAAGCTTTTAGAAGCACTTAGAAAGGACTAGAATGGCACTTAGCTCTTAGATATTGTTATTTTTCGATAATTAATATTAATGGTTAGAGTTTATAGTAGGTGAGTGCCAAATGTGGAAAATATTAAGACTTTAAGCACCTGTTTGTAGTATAAATTTCAAAAATCCTTCTTTTTTTTTTTTTTTTTTTTTTTTTGTGGGAACACTTGTTAATAGTTGGGTGGGGGGTTCGGGGAACAAAGGTGTTTGATCTGGGTCTGCTTGTGTAAAATCATGTGGCATACTAAGTTTGGGAGTGCAGTGTGTTTGAACTGGGATGTTATGATACACAATGTGTTATAGTTTATAAGTATAATAGACATAGAGTGTGGGGTTTTGGTGGGTTTAGGTGGGGAGGGAAAAGACTACGCATGGTTTATACTTAAGCGCAATGATTTACTAGGTGGCATCTTCACTTTCTATGTCCCTTTCAATGGCCTGGTGTATAGAATTGGATGGTACTTTCTAATGGGCACATTCGCCCATTTATTTACGCTACCTTCCAATTATTGCATTAGGAAATAAGTAATAACTATCGCTTTTGTGAGCTGGAATGTCAAAGGAGCCAAGGATAGGTTAAAAGACAGGTTATATTAAAGCACTTACAGCTACTGCGAGCACAAATAGTTTTCTTACAGGACACACCTTAAAAGGGAGGATGCACTTCTTCAAAAAACTATGGGTCGGTCAGGTATTTGGGCAGGAGCATCCACAAGCAAAGGAGGGGTAGTGATTCTATTGGCTAGGAATGTTTCATTTAAACTGACTCAGGAAACATGGGACCCTGGGGTAGGTACATAATAATACATGGATCTCTGAATCCTGTCTGGTCCTCCTTGGATCTATATATGATCCAAATAGCGATTCCCCCATTTTGTGAACTTATTAAACACCATAGTAACGAACTCACCTAAACTTACAATACTGGGTGGGATTGGAATTTGGTTCTCCAGACGGATATTGACAGGTCTGATCAGACACGTGCAGGCCTACCTCCAGCGCAGAGAGCATTGAAAGAACTTATGTGTAGTGCTGTACTAGCTGATGTGTGGAGAGTTCTCAATCCCTCGAAGACAATACACCTTCTTTTCTGCAGTACACAAACATATTCCCTAATTGATTATTTACTCATAAGCTCCTATGCAATTCAGGGTCGCAAGCAGGAATCACAGCTAGGGTTTTATCCGACCATGCTCCAGTCGACATGGAACTCTGGTTAGAGCAGGGGCAAACGCTCCTGCAGTGGCATTTGAATAACCAATTATTAAAAGACTCAGCCTTCTCGAACATATTATGGAACACATCGCCTTTTTTCCTTAATTGCAACCTGGGGACTGT
The DNA here is from genome assembly GCA_016271365.2 of Neoceratodus forsteri. Taxonomy (NCBI): domain Eukaryota; kingdom Metazoa; phylum Chordata; order Ceratodontiformes; family Ceratodontidae; genus Neoceratodus; species Neoceratodus forsteri. Next base: position 1,630,545,699 of record CM057456.1, on the reverse strand, counting down.
AGATAAGTACGACTTAATCTGGGCAGCTCTAAAATGCTCCTTGAGAGGTGAATTCATTAAAATGGCTTCTAAAAGGGCCAAGCATCAAAGGGTTCAGCTGGAAGCGTTATTAACAACTATTAAAAATATAGAATAAAGTCTCTCCGCACCTCCCCAGCAGAGACATGGACCAGATTATACCAATTACAGGACCAATATGCAGGTCTAAAATCGCAGAGGGCTGAGCTATCTCTACACAGAACCAAACTGAAATATCTGGATGTGGAGAGAAAGCAAGCAAGCTGCTTGTGATACGTATTCGCCAAGTAGAGCGTCGCAATTTATTCCGGATTTATTCTGGGAAAAATGGCAAAGTCTGTACCACCCCAAGAAGTGGTGGAAATGTTTGGTTCTTATTATCAAGACCTATATTCAGTGCCCCCATCCTCGTTGTCCGCTGAGTTAGATATAAATTCCTCATCTTAGATCCGTGAATCTGCCAAAGGTCTCAGCTGCTGACACTGCCCTTTGAGTGCCCCTGTCACTTTAGGTGAAATCCAGGAGGCCATCCAACAGTTACCTTTGACAAACCCTGGACTGGATGGACTGTCCAGTAACTTTTACAAAACCTGTCAAGCTGCTATAGCACCTGTGCTAAAGGATCTCTTCACTTACTGGTTTAATAACGTGATATCAGAGTCCAGTTTTAGAGGCTGTGATATCCCTAATTTTAAAGCCTGAGAAGGATCCTCAAAATCTCAGCAGTTACCATCCTATTTCGTTATTAAACACCGATATAAAAATACTGGCCAAAGTAATTGCAAATAGACTTACTAAAATTATAGATAATTTAATAAGACACAAGCAGGTCGGATTTATGGCTGGAAGGTCATCCCAAGATCATATGAGAAAGTTATTGCATCTCATTGTGGCTGCTAGAGATTCCAATTTACCGATGGTGCTGATTTCACTTGATCTAAAAGGCATTTGACAGAGTCTCCTGGGAGTTTCTGTTCGCCACCTTAACATCTTTCGGTTTCCTGGAAGATTTTGTCAAATGGGTCAGTATTATATTCTGTCCCTCGCCAGAGTAAAATGTAATGGCCTGTTATCTTCCCTGCTCAAATTAGGTCGAGGTACTAGGCGGGTTTCTCTCTCCCACTATTATTCAACATATACCTAGAGCCTTTGCTTCTCAGGATGGCGGTAATGCTAATATTAAGGGAATCCAGGTGGGAGGAGTTAGGTACGCATTTTCGGTTTATGAGGATGATATCTTATTACATTTAGAGAGCCGAGTACCTCAATCCCTGCTGTCCTAGAGGAAATTGAGAGTACTCTAAAGTATCCTATTATAAACTTAATCAAGAGAAAACGATGGTGATTCCCTGTACCATAGAGTGAATAAAGCGGAATTAGTCCCTCTAGGCCTTACCTGGGAAACTAAGTCCATAGTTTACTTAGGAATCAAGATCTTTAGGGATCCTGGAACTATATTACGAAACAATATTGATAATCTAATTAAAAAATAACCAAAGACCTGAGAGATGGGGCTACTTCCTATATCGTTATGGGGTAGACTAAGTATAATTAAAATGAATCTATTGCCTAGGATATTATATCATTTAGGAATGTTGGGTATGTACCTCCCCAAAGTATGGTTCTTCAGCTTGTGAAGTATGCTAAGCTCCTTCTTGTGGAACAAAAAGAATGTTCACAGGTCTTATTTCAAACTGACCGCCCAAGTTAAGGGGGCCTTGAAGCCCCTCTTTCTTTATATATACTATATTGCGCAACATTTGAGTAAGCTGTTCTTCTGGCAGGAAGAGGCAGATCATATAGCTTACTCTCCTTTGTGGTTACCGATCGAAAACACCTGGCATCTCTTGAGAAATGCTCCTCTGCGCCTGCTATATGCCTCTCCGCCCTATATCCCCAAACCTCTCAGAAATAATCCTATGGGTTGGTCGATGAAAGCCTCTCACCAGGCCCAAATATACTTGAAGTTAAGTGGTGTCAGTCTTCTGACCAGCCAATTGTCGAAAACCCGCATTTCAAAATTGGCAATACACCAATACCCTGTACCTTTTGGCCCAGGCTGAGTCAATGTAAAGTCTCAGAGGTGTGGAGGCGGAAAAGTGATTTCCTTGCTCAATTACATGACTCTGTTAGTGCTGTAGGTAATGAATTTTTAAATACCTCAAGTCAGTAAGGCCCAACCTCGCTTTTCCCGGCTCTCCCATTAATAGATATAGGAGAAAGGATCCAATCGCTTCCTGCAGGTTGCCTCCCAACCACATAAAGTGTCTAATTTATATAAAATTCTTCAGGATTGGGACCATAGATTACCCTCGGGAATTTGCCCTTATTTGGTAAGAGAATTAGGTATTCTTGAAGATGTTAATATATGGAGGAAACTGGATATCAATGTATAAATTTATTAAACAAGATAGACTCAGATTAGTCCATTACAATATTATGCACAATATGTATTTGACACCAGTCAAACTCTTTAGATATGGATCCTTGCACACATCAACATGCAACAGGTGTAAGAATGACACTGGGCCACTCTATCATATGTTATGGCTGTGCCCACATATAAAGACATTTTGCATTCCATTAATAATTCTTTGGACTCTATCCTTGGCTTGAGAGACTTATTTACGCCTGAAGTTTGTCTCATAAATTATTTCTCAATTGACACTCCAAAAGTAGGAAAGCGATATGACTCTTATCACAGCAACTGCCAAGTTAACAATAATGAGACATTGGATGGATGAAAAGCCACCTACAATCTTGGAATGGTTCAGGAGAGTGTCCTGGCATTACAACTGGAAAGACATATCGCGACTTGTACAAAATAGAGTCAAAACTTTTACCTCATTATGGGGAAGCTTAGAGGCCATCCTGACGATATGGAAATCCTAATGAAAATGGGACTTCAGTATATCTGTAACTCAATTGGCAATAATGGTGTGTAGTCTGGGGAGGGTAGTGGAGAAGGGTTTTTTCTTTTTTTTGTGTTAAAAGGTCTGCACCTGATGTTTCACTTGTACTGGATTGTTTGATGTAGCTTATTTGGTGCTGGAATACTAATAAAGCTTCTAAATAATAATAAAAAAACTGTGTTGTGATAGTGGGGTGGTGCAGGATGGGGTGACTGTGGGTTGACTGTCTGTTGTTGCTCTGTCCATGTCCTGCCCATTCTCCTGTGTCTCTCCACAGTCTCCGTGTATATGTCCTTGGGTGGGAACATCTCATCTGCCGTGACCTCTGTCTCCTGCGTTGTACCTTGGGGTGAGAGAAAAGGACATTGTTACATGCAGCTTCACCATTATGGGTTTTCATTGTGTATTTCTGGGCAGAGTGAAGTATCCATACCTGCACCATCTGTGCATGTCTCATGTGTGTCATCCTCACATTGGGCACAGAGGCACCTTCTCAGACTCTGCAGGGTGCAAAACAGGGTAATTACCCTTCCTGTGGCATCCAGAACTTCCTTACTCCATCCCTTCAATGTACTCCATACCTGGCACTGTATCCATGCCCGCCTCTCCCCATGCAGGATGACATCTGAAAGGGAGTCAGACACCAGATTCTCAATGGGGCTTAGATTGAGCCCCTGTGTGGTGGGCCACTGCCCATTCCTAGCTGTGCCCATTTAATGGCTGGCAGCTTCTGCTTCACAGCCAACCAGAGGTCATGCCACTTAATGGCCAACACTGTCCATGCCTCTGGACTGGCTGCATTTACAGCAGCCTAAATGTAAAACCACATGTGGGTTTTGGTCTTGACAGGTGCCTTGATGGACTCTGCACCATATAGGATGGCATAGCTCGCACAAATATCCACAACCATGGCTGCCACTTGCCCACCTGTGAAGTCTGTGAACTGTGACCTGGTGACCTCCACACTTCTCAGGGTGTCCCTGTCCTGTGTCATCAGTCCCTGGCATTGGGTCAGGTACCCTAGGTGCAGCACCGCCATCTACTGCTACTGCTTGTTCTCCTCACCCATTATGGTATTCACTCTCTGTTTATGCATGGGTCAGTGCCCATATATGGCAAAGTCATGGGCAGGGATGCATGTTTTCAGACCACCTGGCAGTCCCTCCACATGGCACTGCACACATCCATAGGCCATGCCTATGCCTCAGCCTGCTCCATATGTATGATAGAGCATAGTTGTTCCGACATTCGGGTGTCTAGCTGTGCTGTGTTATGATGCTTCCAGGCACAAGTTTCATGCTTTCCTGCATAGGCCCCATACTGAGCTGTGCTGTAAACTAATTGCCCTCATGTCTATTCAGTTAATTTGCACATAGGCAGAATTAAATGGAGGGTGTTACAAGAGTCCTGCCCCCATAAAAGACACAGAAACAGCAGCAGTGTCCACAGAAATAAAGTAAAATGCTTTAGAAATAAAGTTCCCTACTTTTACAGGCTCTAGTTCAGTACTCACTATAATCTCCTCTGTGTTACAGATGGCCTGGTTTGAGTACCATCTTCTGAAGAATTACAATTATATGGCAGTACAAGATGGCAACCCACAAAAGACTCAGTCTGAGTGTTGTTACCTAATTATTAATGCAGCCAGTCTTGAGGTTCTCCAAGGTGATGGGGTTGAAGTCTCTAACAGCAAGAAATTAAAGGGAAGCTGTCCACAGTGTCTGTTTTCTTACCTTCTAGCCTGAACAGCAGGAAGGAGGTGATCAAAGTAGCCTTGGCCTGGATGAGTCTATTGTTCTTATTCCCATTCAGGTTTCAGTCACACATCATTTCCATGTTTGCTTGTGTGCACATGCGAAGCAAATATCTTGTGTGTGTAGAGTAAAGGCTTCAGAGGCGTGTCACTGTCATATCCAATGACACTCAGGCTGCAGGAGGCTCAGCAGTGACAGGCCAAAGATCAACAAGGCTGATCATGATGCTGTTCTGCTGGTTGATGGTGCACTGCAGCTGTATCTTTTCATCTACATGACACTTCCCAGAAACCAGCTGAGCAGCACCATAATCAGCCTGCATATTATGCCAGCATCTCAGCATTCAGATCCACTTGTTCATGCACAGACAGGTCTGTGTTATATTTTCTAGCACATATAATAACCCAGAGAAAATCTGTTGTCCCTGATGGCTCCATCTGCCATCTCCCACCTTGATTCCTACCATGTCTCACTGCTAGGTGGCATCGGACTGGTGGTGCTGTCCCGCCAAGTCAGCAAACTCAAAATTCTGACTAGAACAATGGCATCGCAATACAGCAAGGCACAAAGGGCATCCGGATACACAGTGATCGCCAAATGGAGACCTATGACTTTCTCCCTCCCAAAATTGTCCCCTCAAGTTGGTTATCTAAAGTAATGGAGGTGCAGAGGGCAAAACCCCATACAGAAACACACTGTTGCCATTTCCCAGTCTGTCTTTGTGCCTCACTGTATTGCTGTGAGCTGTTTTACAGTCACAATTTTGCATTCACTGTTTTGATGTTGAACCACTGGTGGCTCAAGCCCCATGTTGTCCATCTGCCTGCAAACACTGAAGTCCTTGACCATCTCCCATTCCTGCTGCTGTCAGTCTGTGGTGCATTCTTGTGTGATAGTGATGCTGTAGACTAAAGGCAGCAATAACCCAACCATCCTCCTCCCCCACACACACCACCCTCCACTCAGCTCTCAGGAATGATCTGCTTAAGCAAATCTGGCCAGACAAACCAAGCAAAAGGAGATCATAAATAGTGGTTCAGCAATACAAACACACAAACAAGCTCTCACAGGTTTATTTCAGAATTGGTAACCAGAGATTGTGCAGGTGGTTTCAGAAGGCACAGTATTGTGGTGATGGGACTCTGATCCCTTGTTGGATCCTTCCCTGTGGGTCTGTTAAAAGGAGGAAGCAGTATACAGTACCTGTGAATGACTGTAAGTGAAACAGACTACTACTGTCTGTTTTGAATGAATATGGAGCTGAACAGCTATTGCCCCACACTATAGTACATAAACCCAGTGATTAGGAGAGAGTGAGGGAAAGAGTTGAAGCTCTAAATACTTGCTGTTGTGATGTATCATATCATAGACTATGTACAATAACAGATATCAGGCTTGAAATAGCGACAAGATGGATGGAAACATGGCTGTGCATGTTGGTGTGTGCCTGTCGATCACTGTAGCTATGGTGAAGTTGACAACTTATTAAAACACCCATACACATAGACCCTGGGTTTATTTACATGGTACTATGCAGTAGCAGCAGCACTGTGATACAACTCATGGGTATCAGATAATATTGCAGTATATCAATCTGTGACTGATATACTTCCCTTTTCTTTACAATTTTAGGATTTTCTTTTACTCACAGATGCTGTTGTATGACAGAGAAAATATACAAAATTCTGAACTTTGGAAACACTGAATTTAGGATCAGACAGAATCCTGGTTTGGCTCCATCAACAGCAAAATGGTTAAACTAATGGAATCATTGTACTGTATTTCATGACATTGGATGGCATTGCTGAATAAAATAATTTACATCTACAAAAAGTTTATATTCATAGGCATTAGAGCTGTGCAGAATGGGAAAATTCTGAATCTGTGGAAGTTCGGTGAAATTTAGGAAATTCAGCAAAATTTTGCAGAATTTGCCGGACGCTTGCAGAATTTGTAAAATATAGTTATTTGGTATAAGTCAGCCAATTGCTCAAGCTAGAGTACTGACAATTGGAATATATACTCTTTGTGTCAGTGTCCTCTAACTTGCCAAACATCTTGAAAATCGGATAGCTAGTTTCAAAATTGCAGGTTCTCAAATGTTATTTTATTGTTTCATGAAATTTCATGAACATTTTTATCTGCATATACCTTAACTGAATATTGGGTCAAAAATCTTAAATATGACAATATTTCTTGATGATAGGTGTTCTAACAATGAGCCAGACTTCATGACAGTATGATGCATCATCCCAAAACTATACGTGCTCAAAATCTGTCATTTTATTTTTTCAGGAAATTTCATGAAAATGTTATTCATGATAACGCAGGTGCCTTTGGAGCTAGACATTGTAAATTAGAAGAGATAACCTTTATGTAATGCTTATAGAATGATCTAAACATGGATATAATTAGATAAGAGATTTCTAAGTTACAGGGGTTCAAAATGTTACCATGTAAATATTTGCAAAATTTTGTGAAATCTATCAAACATGTGGATGTTTGTAACTTGTCTGTTCTTGCATGCATAGATTTAACATTTGACATGCATATCCATAGTCAGTGTATCCTGCTGTCTAACACAACTGGCTACGTTGGTTAAGCAGTTTTAATTTTGCAGAAGAAAAACATGATTAGTAACATTTTCTCATATTTATGACAGCATATACTACAGATGAAGCATCCTGATTTTGTGGAATTTAACATTAACAATGCACATATCACTACTTCATTTGATAAGCTGGGCTGAGCTTTTGCAGTCCTACTGTTCTTCTCTGGTTGACTATCCCTCCCCTTCTCTTTTGCATAGCCAGATTGACTCACTAGAACTACTGATCCCACTGATATCCACTTTGTTCTTTACAGTGACAAAATCCCTTAAAACGTGAGTCACCTACTCCTTTTCCTATCAATCAACCCTTTTGGAATAGCAAGAATTCTTTCATCCTGCTGTCTAAGACATAGTGAAACTGTACATCTAACTCCAGAACCTGTGGCCCCTGGCTTCCAACATCTTATACGCCTACCCTTTATCCCTAGATAAGGTTGAGTGAAATAAGAAAATTCCAGTTTTATGGAATTTTTCATGAAATTTATAATTTTCACAAAGACTCATGGGATTCGACTTTTAAGTACAGATGATTATTTATTTATTTTATTTTATTTTAGTCTTTGGTAACCGGGTTAAGGCCCACTAGGCATAAGTGCCTGTTTCAGGGGAGACCTGGGGAGCACTCATGTTAAGTGACTTGCTCAGAGTCACACAGTATGCAAGTGGAGGTTGTGAGAATCAAACTCAGGTGTGTTTTTTGCTGGATGTACCAAGCTTGTTCACACCTCATTCCTCTAACCTCTAGGCTATACTGCCAGCCTGGTGTTATTTTTGCAAATTCTCACAGCAGCAAGTAATAAAATTGGCACACACAGTCTCCTAGTAAGGTCTGGAAACCTGCCAATTTAATGGTATTGCATTCTCTAGTTTTAAAGTTTCTGGGATTTATACATTTGTAGTTTACCTTCTTGCAAAATTAAATGTTTAAATGTTGTGAAAGTTTGACTACTTTTAATTCAATCCCATTTAAAGTTACAAATATGAGTTTTTTTCCAGGAATGGCCATTAGGTATAGTAGTTTAAATGTTTCAACTCTGCTTAAATTTGATATGTAGTTTTAAAATTACAGGGACTAACCAAATGTAAATCTTGGCAACATGTTTGGCAGGCTATAACTGAGTCCCATTGAAAGCTAGAAATCTACAACTACTTGCATGCACAAATGTAGTGATACCCTGTACACCTGGCAATTTTTGTAACATTTCAATGAATACTACAAAATTATGCTAAAATTACAGAAATCCAAATTTTGGCAAAATATTTGGCTACCTATAACTCAACTCCTATTGAAGGTTGAGACTTAAAACATGGTGCATATACACATTCTATGTGCATGCTAAATCCTGACATTATGGATAAATTTGGATAAGAAATTTTAAAATTATCTCAAAATAACTGAAAATTAAATTCTGATTAAATGTTTGCAACCATAACTCTGTCCCCTTCAATCTACTACTCTAATATTTAGTACACTCTTGTAAGCTATGGGGACTGTTTATATGCCAACTTTGGTAATATTTGGATGTGAACACTTAAAATGATAATAAAATAACTCAGATTTAAAATGTTGTGAAATTACATGGAATGTTTGTAAAATTGCATGAAATTCCATGGAATCAGAATGGTCATTCAGCAGGTGGAATTTTATATTCTGCTATGTTCTAATAGGCATGGGTCTTCTAAGCTGATGTTTCAAATTAGGACTATATCCTGACAGCATTCAGTTCCTGACAGTGGCCCCTCCTTGCTAAATTTTTGAAAGCAACAGATTTCATCTACCTTGTTATGTTTACTTTTGCATATGCATGAAGCAAACATGTTGTGAGAGTCGAGTAGTAGGCTTCAGAGGCATGTCTCTATTGTGTCCACTGCAGCACAGGCAGCAGGAGGCTCAGCAGTGACAGGTCAATGATCAGAGAGGCTGATCATGACTCTGTTCTACTGGATGGTGGGCAGAAACTTCATGTAGCTGAAAGGAGGCAACTGCACCTATCAGACAGTGGCTGCGACCTTTCATCTACATGACACCTCCAGGCAATCAGCTGAACAGCACCATTAACAGCCTGCTTTGTTATGCTAGCATCACACCATTCAGATCCCTCACCCTCTGCCGCTCTGTCCATCCTACCCCAATCACAATTGCTTAAGAAGCCGCTCTGTAGCACTTAGTCTCCCCACCCTGAACAACCCAATATTCCAAGAATTCAAATAATGGGACAAATAAGGAGGACCCAGCAGCCTCCTATTACAGGACCTAAACTGGACACAACATCACAGGCACAGCCCACTTTGTCCTTCTATCCCCCACCCCTTCCTGTGAATGTTTGTTGTCAAATAGCCTCTCTGTGATCCTCGGTTGTAGCAACACTTCTTTTTGTCTCTTTCTTTGCCCCTTCCTTCCCTCCCTTCCTTACTGTCAATTGTTCTTCAGTCAGTTAACCTCCCTGTGCTCATAGTCTCTTGGTTTTCTGTCAGATCCCCTTTCTCTCCTGCCCAAACTCTCACTGATGTTCTCTTTCCCAGTGTGAAACATCAGCTTCACCATTTCCTAAAGCCACATTGTGGTACTTTCTCTCTCTCCCACCTCAAATAAGGTTGCCACCTGTCAGTTTTTTACCTGCTAATCCGATTTTCAGGGTCCCTATCCCATAATCTGGTTTTGCTCAGTGCTGATCAGGTTTTTGAGCCATTTTGAGTGCTCACATACTTTTGAAACAGATTTAGTAATATCATTCACTGCTTCAGCTGCATGTCCAGTTTACAGAAAAGTTCTCTTGTCAATATAGCCTTTTTTGCAAAAGCAGTCAACCTGCAAAGTGCAAAGTATGGCCATTAGGACCATTAGCAGACATTTAACCTAATCTTTTCTACTCTGCATCTTAACAACACAGCAGCAAAGCTGGGCAAAAAGTCTGCACCTGCCTTTTTAACAGTAAAAGATCCAGTTGTCTTCCACTTTCATTTGCTGGTAGACTTTCTCATATCTATCAAAATATAGGCATTTTTAAATGTTTTAAATTAGCCTTTTTTTTCCTCAAGAAAAGTATCATCACTTCTTTGGCTTTGAAATTGTATTGGTGATGATAAGATTGATGCTAACATTTTTTTTTTATACAGGATACAAATTGTTAGGGTTTTACCCCTATTTTCAACAATGTTCTGTGTTCCATACATTCAGATCTATAACACAAATGATACACAAATTGTAAACACATTCTCATAAAATCACATAAAACAAGTGCAATTGGAGTGCAAATACCTGTTCAGGAGCAGTTTAAATGTGGTATGTTTTTGTACAGATTTTAAATTGTTTGGTATTGATATTGTGAACATGAAAAGGAAATGGATCCAGAAAAAACAATATAAATTACACGCTATAGGAAACAAAATTTATTGTTTGACTCTTTCTTTGCTAATACTTCCTTATATTCTAAAGACGGACTACATTTGAATAAAAAGGGGCACAACTATTAGGAAATAGTCTAAAGAATGCATTTGAAAAACTGACTTTAAACTAATTAACTTGGGGAAAGAGAGGGTAGCACTCGTACTCTAAAACCACTTGATATCCCCATGGCTGTGAATGTAAACAAAAATACAAAATACAATAATATTAAGTGTTGTTATATATCTTTGTATACTATGGGCCAGATATTCAAAGGGTTGCACCTTGTGCAAATGAGTTGTGCCAGTGCAACCCCAGAACTGAGCATCAGGGCAATATTCAAAGGTGGGAATTGTGCAGCGCAATTCATACTGTGCTGGGGCACAAAGATAATGTATCGGCATATCTCCAGGGGTGTTCCCATGCATATGTGACACATCCTGATATTCAGCTCGGACGTAGGTGCATCTGCTGGCATGAACCAGAGATCTGTTGCATACCTGGGCTCACAGTTGAGCCCAAAAATTGCTCAAGTGCACACCTCCCACAGGTATGCTGCTGTATTGCTGTGCACAACATAGCACACCCCAGCTGTGGGTGGACAGCCCACCAAACACCATTCACAATCACCCACATATCTTCCTGGCAGTCCAGAGTAACTCCCCACCCTCCGTAGTGGTGATCGCAGTGCTCAAACATATGGCCAAGTCCCTGGTAGTCTAGTGGTACCTCCCATCCCGACCCTCCGATCACTGGTGCCATACTGTAAGAAATATATCTGGTGGTCCAGTGGTACCCTTCCCATTCCGAATCCCTGATTGCTGGTGCCATAATTTAAATAACATCCCTGGCAATCCAGTGGTTCCCCACCCAGGCTGAATCCCTGATCACCATCAAAATATGACACCACGCCTCCTGGTGGTTCAGTGGTAACCCCCACCCACACAGGACGCCCAGCCCAACGGAAGCCTTCAGTCATCGGGCGGCAGCAGACACACCTGCATACCACCAGGCTGCCCGCCGAATGACAGCTTATAATAGTGGCTGCAAGCTCATTGGTCCAGACTGTGGATCAATGGACTAGCAGTGCATACTGTAATAGTCACAACTGTGTGAATGAAGCCATTAATATTTACGTGTGAATGAGCACCCACTTGTGCCATTGCCAGGCGATGTTTGAATATTGGGCCCTATGTATACTATTTACAGTATTTTCAATTTCTCCCCTACATCACATCTGTAAATCGGATTCCTTTATCCCTGTACATTTACTACAAAAAATAACTAACTAAATAAATTATTTACCAACTAGGAAGAACCTAAAAGCAAATTTAACAGGTACAGAATGTTAACATCTTTGTTGAACTGTTGCTTAAAGTGTTACGTTTACTGCTACATTATAGTTTTCACTGACATAACAATGGCTTTCCAGAAGAAACAATGTACATTTAGTCCTGAAAAGGGTGGGGCTAGGGGCAGAGTTTAGGTGTGGTCTAGGATCTGCTTTTTCCCTCATCTAAAGGTGGCAACCCTACCTCAAACATCCTGTGTATGTTCCTCAGAAGCTACTGCTGAGTTATCTAGTGGTCTACCAGCTGTCAGTTGTCATAGAGTGGTGCTGGTATAACCCCCATGCCAAATTGGGGCTTACCTGCCACCATGCAATGCTTGTTTCTCCTCTGCTCCCAGGCGCCTCCCAATTCACTCTGCATTTTTCAGTCCCCTTTTTCTGCCTCCTGGTGCCCCTTCAAGCCACAAAGAAGTAAATCCAGCCTCCAGGGCTCAAAAAGTCCAGCTGTGATCACCTACTACAAAGCATGCCCTCGGGCAGGAGGATCCTGCAGGCATGAGCGGTGCCTTTGATCTTCAACCACACAGATTCTGCAGTTGAACCAGAGAGTGTTTCATTGGTCCTGGGATCCCAATCGACTAAGTGGGACCCGTGACCATGGACAGGGTGCAGAGCGGCCGATCTCCACCAAATTTAAGGAGATCCAGGAGGGAGTTTTGATCGGACTCATTACTATTCATGAGCTGGAGCCCCGATCGCACTTGAATATTCGTGGGACATGTCTGACCTCAGGGCAGCTGTATTTTGCTGCGGCTGAAAAAGGAAAGGAAATGTTGTTTTATAAATGTTGTAACTGCTTTCCATGTATGTTGGGGAAAAGTGTGTTATGGGGAGTGTTTAAAATTAAATAAATGCTTTGCTCCTTGTTGCACCAGCAATTTGGGACTCAGAGAAAGCCAGCCTGTCTGGTACTGCATGTCAGGGAGCTAAAATATCGGCAGCAGTGATAAGAAAATGGACTGAGCAATTTGAAAGCTCTGTGCAGCGACAGCAAATACACTAACAGGGCTAACGAACTGTGGGGCATTAGGGCAAAGATCTAATTATTTCTGGCTGCACCAGGACATTATTTGGGACTGTACCTAATCTGTTCAAAGGACAGTGTCAAGCAGCCATTGCAAAAGTAGCCATAACCAATTGGAAAGCCAGGAAAACAAAGTCAAGACTTGTGGGACATTCACAGAAGCTCATGGGTAAATGCCAAGTGCTCATGGGGACTTACAGGAACTAATTTTAGGTGCCAAACAGCAGACCAATAGTGCATTGAGTGAGGTTCATGCATTATTCATTTCTGTGATTGTCAGGTCCTCCAGCCAATTGGAGGCCTTGCAACCAAAAACTTCAGCCAATCAGGAGCTTCAGGAGAGCCCTATAAGAGACAGTGTTTTACAGCAGTTTGCCAGATTTGAGATTCCAGATCCAGATTCGAGAGGGAGATTCAAGCAGGAGCCCCTTTGGGGTGGAGGCTCAGGCCCCAGCCATGCTGTGAAGCCTGAGATCCAGTTAATCCTCTCTAGCCTAGAGAGGGTTTGCATTCATTATTTACTTAAAGTTAAAGTAACATAATTTGTTAAACTGCTAGCCTGGAGGTTGCCAGAATGTCCTCCAGGTACTAAGTCCCTTCCACATCAGAGGAAGATATGGACTGAAACCAGATGACATCAAGCAGCAGTGAGAGCACTGAAGAGAACCTCAGTTGTGAGAGAACTGAAGACCATCAGGAGCCTTCTATAGCAGGGATCATCCATTAGGGACTTGGGTAAGTACTCTTGTACCCCGGTGCAAGTGAGAGAAAGCAAGCTATGTAACTATGGGCCACATGCCCCAGTAACTGTTCCAGTGAGAGAAAGTAAATTAGTAACTATGGGCCATCATGCCCCAGTAACTGTTCCAGTGAGAGAAAGTAAGTTAAGTAACTATGGGCCTCATACCCCAGTAACTGTTCCAGTGAGAGAAAGTAAGTTAAGTAACTATGGGTCATCATGCCCCAGTAACTGTTCCAGTGAGAGAAAGTGTTAGTAACTATGGGCAGTCATGACCCAGTGACTGTTCAAGTGAGAGAGAGGTTTAATCAGTCTGGGTTGCCTTGCCCACAGTGACTGTTTGATATAAGTAGCTTCAGTTCGTACCTGCCCTGCTGCCATGTCTGGCCCAGTGCAGGTGGATCTCTGGAACTGGTTTTGCAGATTGTATCTATTGCTGGGGACCCAAGAGAGCCCAAACAGCGCCTAACTATTGGGGTACCCATCGGAACCTAATAGTATCAGAAATGTGCCAAGATGCACCTGTGTCAGGAAAAAACATATAAATGTGCTGTGTATGCACCTGTGTCCACTATCTGGTCAAGACTGTCCTGTGGAGCCACCAGCCATAGTGGCATTGCTACCTTTATGACTGAGACCTCAAGGTCAATTAAGTCTGGCTTATGACATCTGGAAATAACAGTTTTCCACCTTCTTAGAGATGTATTGAAGTATAAATGTACTAGATGTGATGATGTATTGGGATATACATGTACTGGATGTGACAACCATATAAATGTGCTGAATATTCAGGATTGCAAATCCATAATCTAACCAAGGCAACCCGTCTGGTTACTTTCTTCCTGATATGTTCAGTTTAAGCACCAGCAGGGCCACCCCTGCCTTCTGTATTCCAAGTTAATCACTTCCTTTTAAATCAAAGCTGGCCAACTCCACCAGCTGCAACATCCACCAGGCCTGCAGCCTTCCAGGACTTTGGTATCTGGGTACCCAGGGTATAGTGTGAGATTGCAGGGTTTCAAGGTGTCTGGGAACTGGTACCAGTTGTGGGAGATAAATGTAACATCTGATTAGTCAGCAATTATATAACCAGAGCTCTGGATATCATATGGGTTGGTAAAATGTGATTCCTCTTTTCTGTTAATCTGGTAGTCACCCAGCTGGAGGATTTCACCAGCACAAACAAATCAGTTGTATATTTGTAGATAAGGATCACTGCATAACCTCTGTTCCTCCTGTTTCCATCCTAACTCCTATGTCCCCAAATAAATATTATTGTTACTGTGTTTGAAACATGGTTGTCATGAGTATATTATTAGAGAGATTCTTTAATTACAAATGCTTGAAATGTGGGAAATGATAATGGGTCATGTCTTGGGGTGGCAAAAGGTAACTGTGAGTGGTATAACATTTCAGTGGGTTGTACCAGTGTAACATCTAGCCCACGCCAAAAGTTAAACTCTGAGTGGAGGCACTGTGCATTTTAGAACCTAATGTAAGTTTGAGAACTCAAACCCCCAGCCTGTCTCAGAGGTAGTAGGCAGGGTGTAACTTTAGGAGTAGCACCACCTAAGGGTTACACTGGAATACCTCTTACATATGTGCATGCAAATGAGAATGCTTTGAGCAAGATTCAGGTTGGCCAGCCTGTGCATGTTCAATGGTCCAGACTCCTGAGGCTGGACAGTGTGGGTGGAATGTGGCAGTAGGAGAACGGGAGTGACTTGCCCACAATAGCTGGATTAATCCCTACTCAACTGGTGCAAAGCTGACCAGATTTTCAGGTAATTCTGGCTGTCTCATTATTTTTCCCTGCCTTTTTAATCATAGTCTATTATAAAATGTCCTATTCTCTAATAGAAAATGCTACAAAGCATTTAAATAAGGCACTGTGGGTGTGTGCGTACATGCGTGTATCACGTGTGTGCATGCGTGTGTGTGTGTGTGTAATTAATGTTACCCTTTAACACCTACTACATAGCTTTTTGTTTTAATTTTCTTTCACTTTACGGCTGCATTGCAATCATAACCAGATGCTGATGCATACTACCTTCTGCCTGCACAGTGTAATCTCATCACACCACTGATGAGCATGATATCACTGCACTTTCTATCTGACCCTCCCATCAGACCTTCATCATCCACCCTCATTTAAAAAATAGTTCATCCTCCCAATCTCTTGCCAACACCTTCCACTCCCTACCTCAGCATGCCTTCTCATCCCAGCCCTCCATTACCAGCCCTGCAGTCTATAAAATACACCTCCTGTCCCTACCTCTGCATGCTCTCTGATCCTTGGATACTGCCCCACAGTCTCTTCAAAACACCCCATCTCTCACTTTCCATGGGTTTCTGCCACCACCGCTATTACCAGGCCTGCAGTCATCTGCACCCACCCTTAGTAAATGGTCCCCAGTCTCAGGGATATTAGCAGCACAGAGCTGCCTGTATAAGCACACTGTCCATAGTGTAATGGACAACAAGCCTTCCACAATGAAACCCATCAGCCAAGCTGAGCCTGACAGGTAAGAAGGTGGGACAGACCAGGCAGCCACAGTCTAGGGGCTTGGTCTGGTAGGGTGAGCAATAGGGGCTGATCTGTAAGGTAAAGAAGAGCAAGAGATGTGCCCAGCTAGCACTGGAGTGCCCTTTGAGCTGCTAGCCCAGGCAGAGTGGCAGAGGCTGTGCCCTTGAGGCACTGGGTGGCCTGGGCAGGAACAGCAACATAAACAGCAGCTATAACCTCTGTGACTGTCTGAACTGGGGTCTGATGAGCAGAGGCTCACCCAGTCAACCAGTGGTGACGCTGAGTCTGGGACAGGCTCCAGTGAATGGAACCAACCCCTTCAGAGCAGCCAGCAGCCTCAAGTGCACTGTCCTGAACTACTTATAACATTGAACAGCAGTTGCCATTCCAATAAGGTGAGCCATAGAGTCACCCATGGAGATAGCAGCCTGCAGTGGGGAGATTCATTAATGAATGGAGGTGATGCTGAGCATACCAGCAAGTTCTAACAATGGTGGTAACTACTCCCCACTCCAGCCCAGCACTGCACAGCCCAGACTACATCTTTATTTGTAAAACAAAGAAAATGATGCCTTTTTCCCTTTATCAGAAGATGGAACACCAGAAGTTGGGTACTACAGTCAGCCTAGAGAGCAGACATTTTGAAGAGGCTTGCAATAGTGTTGTAGACCAGCAATGGTGTGTGTATTTTATTACGCTGGTCCCACTAACTGTTTCATTTTAATTTTCATGACAGAAAAGGTGTGACAGCAATCCATTTCTAACTATGGAAATGTTTATGTGTGCTGTTGTTTTGGTAGTTACTTAGTGCATGGCTGACAGTTACAACTATATTTTGACCCCAAAACACTCCTGAAATAATGTTAAGTTTGCTATTTATAATAAAAAGTAAGTCTGACTGAACATGCCTTAGTGTCTTAGCTTTGTCAGTATGTTGGCAGTGAGTTGAACATGTCAGTGTCTCCTACCAAATGAACAAAGTGCAGCTAGGATTTAAAGAGCCCCTGATGCCATTGTGACAGTTTTGAAAATGTAACATTTAGATATAATTCAGTTTATATTCAATATTTATTCTATAACTGTCACCCTTACTTTATTACTAAGGACATTTGCATGTAAACAGCATCGCTGCCCTGTCTGATCTGGTTGCTTACCTACAACTGACATCACAGTTCTGTTTATGACATCATAATCTGTTGCTGTTGAGATAATTATGATGCCATAAACAGGGATTATGATGTCATGTGTTGGCAAGCAGGAAACAGATAAAGTCTAAGGGAGCGAATCCTCTTTCATACATCTGTCCTCAGTACTAAAAGGGGGAATGTAAAGAATTATAGAAAATATATGAAATATAAACTGAACTGTGACTAAATCTCACATTTTGTTCAAGTTTTTCTAATGATGTCAGGGGTCATTAAATAAAAGTACATGTACATCAGTTAACTAAATATAATCAGTCAAACTGTGTTTCTGCATTGACCAGGAAAGTGGAGGGGTCATCTCATCTCTCAACACATCCTTGGGTCATCAGAACACATAGGGGTTGATTCAGCAAATCATACCAACTTTTGGTTCTAAAGAAAAGGCAACATGAGAATACTAATGCAGTCTCTTTTTGAGGGAGGCTTTTATTTCAAACTTTGGTTTTGATGTGGCTATTATTCAAGGGCAGCTAGTATTTCAGGATGGCCTCTATTTAAACATATACAGATTATATTGTATGTTTGCGGTCACAGTCTAAGAAAACAACAACTTTATATGTAAAACTCTTAATTTTCGAATCATAACATTTTCACTATTATAATTTTATTAATTTTTTATCCTCTGTGCTATCTGTACCCAATAACTGCACAGCAAATATAAATAAGCAAACATTTGGCATTGACAAGTACTTGCTATAATGGTGTCTTCTTTACAATTACAAAGTGTAATGAGAAAGAAATAATGTCACCTACTAGGAATTGAACCAGGCCTCCAGAATATCATACTGGGTTTCTACCACAAAGCTATAGGTTGAAGCTGGGGTTCCCAGACTCACTTCCTTTCCTGGTATTGCATATCCTGCATCTAGGAATGATCAAGATGGCAATTAGATTGTTGGTGCATTATTAACCACTGCTTAGCAGCTGAATCACAAATTGTAGTGAGAAAGAAATAATGTGGTCTGCTGCAACTGAACCCAGGGCCCCAGTATACTGTCCTGGTGCTCTAGCATGGAGCTATAGTCTCACATGGTTGGACCTTGGGTTATCGGGTACATTTCTTTTCTCTGGTATTGCATATCCTGCAACTATAGGAACATTCAAGATGACAATGAAATGCTTGGTGCAGTATTAGTCATTGCTTAACAACTGCATCACAAATTGTAGTGAGAAAAATGTGCATTTTATTTTAATGTGTGTATAAGCATTTTAATTGAAAAAGATCATAATTAGATGTTTGTTGCATTATTATACAGTACATTGCTTTATAACTGAATCACAAATTGTAGAGAGAAAGAAACAATGTTACTTACTGGAAATTGAATCCCAGCCAAGGGAATATGTTATAAGATGTACTGAACTATTGGCTCACATGGTTGGACATGGGGTTCCTGGCACACTTCCTTTCTCAATACAAGAGACAGGATGTATATCTGGGAACCCTAGGCCCAACCATGTGAGTCTACAGCTCAGTAGTAGAGCACAGGGATGGTATTCTCGAGGCCAGGATTAATTTTCCAGCAAGTCACATTCTTTCCTTTCTTTCTTTCCTTTCTTCCTTTCTTTCTTTCTTTCTTCCTTTCTTTCTTTCTTCTTTCTTTCTTTCTTTCTTTCCTTCTTTCTTTCTTTCCTTCGCTTTCTCTCTCTCTCTTTTCTTTCTAGATTCAGGTACAAGGCAATGTCTAATACTGCAACAAACATCTAATTATCATCTTTTTCAATTAAAATAGTTACATCCAATATACATTAAAATAAAATGCACATTGACAGCTATAAAAACAAGACCATTGGCTTAATTCTTCTGTTGCACTTTGCAATCTGCTGTTCTTTTCCCTTTTATACTTCTTTGTGCAGTCCACTGTAGTCAGAAGTGACCTATCAAATGCTTCACAGGCATGCAGTGACCACCATCCTTAACAAGGTATTTGAATAACTTTTACCCTCAATGGTTAGAGGCACTGTTATACAAATATTGACTGGTGTTCAGTGGAATAGCTGTACACAGGGCATTAAAGATGGACTATTAACCTTCAGTTGTTATATTGCCTGAAGCTAAAGGCTGAGGACAACATGACTATTACTGTAGAGGTCAATAGTCTATCATGAGGGTTTTGGTTTAAATATTCCATGAAACTAAACTGGTCAATACGTGTTTTGTTAAGCCTTGCAATCTGTGTACAATAATGAGACAGTTATGTTGAAGCAATTATTTTTATTTGTATAAGTGTTAAACAGTGCATGGGTTAAACCATTGCATTTTTATTAACATGTTAAAACTGTTATAGATTAGTTGTAATTGTTAAACATGTTGTAAAGTTTGCTGAACTTGTGAAATAAATTATGAACTAATTTGGAATAGTTTCTAAATAACACTTTTAAGTATAGTTCAATAAATATTTTAAATATGATAAATTCATATTCTGAACAGCAACAAATATTTTATATACATAATAAAATGGTGACAGTTACATTGGTCTACAACACAACAATGAACATGTTTTAAAACATTTGTTAAGCAGATGTACATTGAGTTCTGGTGATTTTGTTGTCTCACTAGTAATAGTTTATGCACACAACAGAACCTGATATGTTGAAGGTATGTGAGGGATTTTTGTTTGTGCTCAATCAGTGTTAAGGAATTATTATTGCTTTTAGTGAACGTTTAAGAGGTTGTGGACTGATCTGAGGTGCCACTAATGCTAGACTGACATTAACTAATGTTCTCAAACATAGCATTCTCATCTTCTACACCACTATTTAATACACTTTCATCTACAGTTGTACATTAAGGTTTTGGTCTTAAAGCATTAGCCTTTTTCAGGAACAAAGCAACCAGACAGTACCTCTACCTGAGCAGCCCATGCCTTGGCAACAACTAAAGCAGAGAAACAAAAGAAAGTTAGCATCACAATCCCAAATCATTGCACATCAATTTATTCGGTGCATGATGTCCAGAATACAGGTGTGGTCTACAAAAACTCTAGCCAGGGCAAAAAAAAAAGGAACTTGGACATCACCACAACAGAAGCTCAGCCAGTTTTGCTTTACAAAGCTTTTGATGTGAAACCTTTGGGCTTTTGTTGTGGGGATGTCCAAGTTCCTTTTCTTGGCTATGCTGTCAAGCATTGTACCGAATACCTGCTCTGTCCATTAAACTGTCAAGTCAGTTCCTGCAGGTTATGTCTTCTTCCCAAGCCAGTTTTCCAAACACACTTTAGTACTTAAACAGAATTTACAGAGCTTTATTCTGTTCTACATCTTGCAACTTTCAGCATCACTCTCCTCCAGCTTTACTATAGCTAATCCATCCTTCCAACTTTACTATGCCTAATAGGTCATGCATGATCACAAATTAACCTTGCACTTCCTTGATCAGCAGGCATGTCCTTACTTACATTAATTTTCCTTTTATCACTAACTAAACATCACTAATTCACTAATGAAACCTATTGCTCAAGCAAAGATTAAGGCAGTAACCAATAATTATTTAATTTGCAGTATTTTGTTTTAATGTCTTGTACATAATCAACAATGTATTTGGTTTGTCCATGTCAATTACCTATGAGAAATAAAAAATGCAGCTGTTTGGTGACACATTGCATCATGCATTTAGTGCACTTGGAAATAACAGATCAGAGAGTCAGTTTGCAGGAACAGATGTGATTATGATCTATCTAAAAATGATAGGAGAAAAGAAATATTTGAGTGTACTAAGTGCTCAATGCCTGGGTTTGAATTGGTACTTGGCTGAGACAATGGCTGAACTACACTGAGGCATCCCAACAGGACAAGGACCTGCCTTTAATTTGTCATTCTCAGTCTATATTGAACCAGGAACACAAACCTGATTAAAAGTTCATTGCCGCCATTTTCAGTAGTAGCATTTGTAGTAGTAACATTTATTTTTCAAGCCCATTCCTTGGGCTCAGAGCATCTTACAACATGGTACAATAAACAAAGCGTATAAAATAATTTCAGAAATAATGTTAAAACCATATAAAATATATAGATGTGTGCAAAATCATAGTAAACCCATAAAATATTAAGGCAGCATCAGGTCACAGAGCTTGCTAAGCAGAACTAAAGGCTTCTTGAAAAATTAAGGACTTTGCACCTCTTAATGGCCTCCACTGTGGGGCCTCCCATAAGATCATGGCAGCATGCTCCACAGAGTAGATCCAGCAAGCATGAATGGTTGATCACCTAAAGATTTGAGCCTTACCCTTTGAACAGCTAGGAGGTCAAACTCAGCAGAGCAGAGGGGCAGGAGGTTTGATAGGGAGTCAGAAAGTCTCTCAGGTAACCAGGGCCAAATCTATATAGGCCCTATTGGTCAGCAAACCAACCTTGAGGGTGAAATGCACTTTCCAGGCAGCCAGCGCAGTTCATGAAGTACCAAGGGTATATGACAAGACCTGGGAAGGCCTGTCAACAACCTGGCTGTAACATTCTGCACCAGCTGACACCCACCTCAAGGTGTAGAGCATTAAAATAGTTGAGCTTGGACAAAACAAAATCAGAGTACCAGTGATGGCAGGTGTTCAGGAATTAAGGCTTTGATCCAGGGGATGCTCCTGAGATGGCAAAAACAATCTGGACTACATCTGACACTTGAGCCTCAAATGCCAGCTTCTCATCCAGAATGACCCGTAGTCTTCATTTTAGTAGAGGCCACCAATCTAGAGGAGGCAAGCACTAAGCCAACCATCTCCTCAGTTGCCTCCACACCCCACCACCACCCAGGCTCAATCACTAGCACCTCCATCTAGTGTTGGTTCAGTTTTAGCCAGCTTGATGACATCCAGTCATGAATCTTGGGCAGGCACAAATTTAGCATTGACTGCATCCAGTATCCTGGTTGCAAAAGACAGACAGAACTGGGTATCACTGGCATAATAGTGAAAACCCAAACTATCTTCTAATGATCCCTCCCAGGGCAGCACATGTACCATAAACAACATGGGTGAGAGGATCAATCCCTGAAGCACACCACAGAGTAGGGGTTTCATGAGTGAGGAGAAATTCCCCATTGCAACCCTCGTTGTCCCATCTCTGAGAAAGGACTCAAATTAGTGGATAACAGTGCTGGTGAGTCTGCAGTGCTCCCTGAGATGATCCATCAGCTACCCATAGTCCATCATGTCAAAAGCTGATGAGAGATTGAGAAGAACAAGAACTGACTGCTCCCCATATCTCTTGCCCTTAGAAGGTCATTATATCCCTGAACAATGCGGTCTCAATGTTATGCCTTGACCTAAGCCCAGACTGCAGTGGTTCATAGATGTTGAAGACCATGAAGCATTCATCAAGTCATAGTGCCACCATCTTCTCAATAACATTCTCTAGAAAGGGAAGTTAGAGACTGGTCAATAATTTGCTAAAGCAGTCCAGGTCCAACAATGGTTTCCTTAGGTGCAGCCTAACCAGCACATTTTCAATGTGTTTGGAAAGGTCCTCAAAGGGAGCACCAGACTAGCTCAGTGAACACTGGACCAAAACCCTATGCAGCTAACCAAAAGGAGTGTCAGGATTCAGCTCACAAAGGTGGGCCACAGCTCCAAGATCACTCCACACACCTCTTCCACCAAAACAGGACTAAACTCTTCCTAGAATGGAGGAAGGTCACTGTTTACTGCCTGCTTGACCATGCCAGGTCTCAACAACCTAGTTGGGAATCCAGAACCAAGTCGAAGACACCCTGTGAGAGAAAAACTGAACAAATTCTTCATAATGTGTGGATGAATTTGCACTCAACAGTTGCAGACAGACCAGATGAAACAGTCTGTCTACAGTCCAGAAGAGCTGAGCTGGTTGATTTTTTTGCCACGATTTCCCAGGATAGAAATTTTACCTTCTTACAAAAATTGTCCTTTGACACTCACCATAGTGAGTTCTCAGATTCTGAGATTGTGTGTTTCTGCCTTTGTTACCCTCCTCCACCCCATGATCTCAGTTCCAGCCCCAGTACATGATACAAGCTCCATCCCTGGTAGTTTAGTTGGCCCCAATCTCAGAGTTCTATTCCCCAGTGCATGTTAAAATCCCTTTGTCTGGCAGTCTAATCTGCCCCTGCCCCCAAACTGCCAGTCAGGTCACCAGTACATGTTAAAATCCACAGCCCTGGCAGTCTAGTGGAACCCCACCCCTGATCCCCTGTCCGATTCCCTAGTACATGTTAAATTCCCATCCCCAGCAATCTAAGTAATACCCACCACCAATCACAGTCAAACACCCTCTCCCCATCCTGACCACTGGCACCCTCCCTCAGACTAATTGACAAGACCTGCCAGTTACTCAGTCATGAAGACAGTGACTGGCACATCCCTCTGCTCACCACTTCAGCTGGCCACCATCTGATTAACAGGGAGCATGCACGCACGTAATAGTGATTTTAGTGGGCAAGGAAAGTAACAGGATTTTTGAAGTTTCATTGAACAAATAATTTTTATCTTCTGACTGCTTGTTTTGCAGAACACAACAATCCATCTTTCTATTTTTCTCTCCTGTGTGTTAGTCAGTCAGTGAGAAGTGAAGTAGTTTGCTGTGTTAGGCACAATGCCTCTCAATGTCTCTCAGTGAGGTAGGTGTGAAGGTGTGCCAGTGTTGTATGGCTGCATTATATGGGTCTCACTCTCTCCTAAATTCCATCTTCCTTCTTATTGTTGTTCAGTAGCATGAGTTCATAATGTGGACATCTAAAACTGTTGTCGACCATTATGAGTCATCATAGTTAGCATCCCACAGTGATCGTGTCATTAGTGTTATCATCTGGTGTGTGTCATCATGAGAAAATATGAGGAAAAGGACTGGATGCAGGGAGGAAGAGAAATAAAGGTTACAAATACAAGTTCAGTCATGTACAAGTTCTGCAACTGGGGTGCTGGAATAGGCCATGAGGTACTTGGGTCAGAATTGTGGGGCTGTGAAGACCAGGGCTGGGCATGTGATAACAGTATGGACAAAGAAGCCATGGCTCATTAATTCCCAAAAATCCAGTAGGCTTTACAGCTGGTCATTCATTACATCTAGGTATGAAATAACCTTGAGCAATCCAGAAACACTCAGCTTTATGTTTTTATTACATATTTATTTATTTTTTACAAATTTATTTCAAAATCTCAGGAGGAAAGACATACTGAGCTGCTACCAGCTCATTTCCAGGAGCATCCTGAGGAGGAGGAGGAAGAGGAGAAAACAGTACAACTACATGTACAATGTACTAAAATGAAATACTATGGAATTTAGTATTACAGGATAAGCAATTATTGGTAATGCTTCTCAGCAGTAACTTTGTAATACAATAAACTATAGAAAGAAGAGTCATGAGAATGATAAGCAGTGAGCAGCAATGCAATAATATGACGGAAGAGAGTGGTGATTGAAAAATGGGGAGGTTTTGTACTGGTGTTAGTGTAGGTGCAGGGCAGCTGAAAGAAGTCCAACCTGGTATCAGAAGCAACTGCTGGAGTGAGTAGAGAAATCACAAAGGGAGATTTCAGATCATGAAGGAATGAGCAGAGTGAATGGAAGGGGAACAATGCCAAGAGCTTAGGGAGTGAAAGAGAAGACAGCATGATGCAATGGAATCATGGGGGGGCGAGAGAGTGAGAGCAAAGCATTGCGAATTGAGTAAGAGGTAGAAGGAGGAAAGAAGGACAATATAAGGGATGGAGTCAAACCAAAATTTGAAGATAAAGGAGGCAAAATGGGAAGACACCTGGCATCAAGAGAGAGAAGGCGAGGAAGGTGTTCAGAGAACAGTGTTGAGTACTCAGTGGTTTGTCAAGAAAAATCAACAAAAGGAGTGAAAGAGGTGATCGAGCTTGGCTAATGTGACCTTGGAAGCAGCACTGTAAATTATATCACCATATCATTTCAATAAGCTCTCTCTGAGTGTAGGAAGTGGGATGCTCCTCTTATTCCTGTAAATGCTCCAAGTTTGAAGTGAAGCTTCTTGTGGACTGCATTCACATAAACAGAGAAATCAAGGTGACAGTCCAGCCAGACCTTGAAGTGCAGTAGTTGAATTAGGAGACATATTCAATTGCTGCACCATCAATAGTATGGAAGGAGGGAAGATGATGAGTCTTGCAAACCTCTACCTGGTGTCAAAGTCATAGAGACTTTTTTGGTGCAGGGGACAGCTGGTTTTCACAGAACCAGTGCTGTACATTCTTAAAGTTCAGTTGAAGCTGGGGCATGAGGTCATGGGAAGAGGAGCCATAAGTAAAGAGAACTGTATCATCTGCATAGAAATGAATGGACACAAAGGATCAGGCAGTAGGGAGGTCATTTAGGAAAATGAAGAAAAGAATTGGGCCAAGGTGAGATCCTTCAGGGATGCTTGAGTAGAGTGGGAGAGGGGAGTCTCCAATATGGACAGCGTATGATCTTTCCTCAAGGTAGAGTGGAACCACTTAACTGAGCAGGTGGAAAGTCCATCTGCCTTGAGCTTGTCAAGGAGGATGGGGTGGGCAACAGCACTGAACGCTTTGGCCAAGTCAGCAACGATGGTGGAAGTGACTAGGCCCTGATTCATACAAGAGAGGATAGTATCAGTAAACCAAAGAGAAAGGTGGAGGTACAGTGGGATTTCCTGAAGCTATACTGGAAGGGACAGGGAAAGTGACTGAGCCAAGTAAAGGGAGAGTTTTTAGAGAACAAGGTATTCTCGGAGTTTAGCCAAAGTGGGGAATAGGGAGATAGAATGGTAGTTTGCAGCGGAAGAGGGTTCACCACCTTTAGGAAAGGGAATGATTGGAGCCTGCTACTAAGAGTTAGGGACTCAGTATGAAGGGCGAGAGATTGAGGAGGTGGGTGATAGCAAAGGCAGTATCATAAGCAGAGAGATATAGGAGTTCGGGGTCAAGACCATCGGGACTCCCACATTTGTGTGGGTTTAAAGCAAAGAGGACCCTAACAGATTCAGCATGGATGGTGGGGGAAGGAACAAAATGGGGTGGTAGAAAGGGGATAGAGGAGAAGTAAGAGGGTAGAGAAGGAGAAGAAGGGGAAGGGTGGAGGAAAAGAAAAGGAGAGTAGGCAGGAGATGAAAGGGAATTAAAACAGGAGACGACTGCATCAGGATCAGAAATAGAAGAGTCATCCACCTTGAGAACAGGGAGAGGACTGGATCAAAGAGGAGAAGAGGGCATGGATTACCTTCCAGAGCTTAGAGGTATGATTCAGGTTGTTCCTTCTCTTCCTCCTTCAAGTGCTGCAAGCTATACCTTCTTGATCACCTTCATGGGCATTGACATTTGCAAGTCACCCTGAACCACTATATACTGTAATAACCTCTTAGCCTCAAATCACACATCAGCAACAGCTCCTGACATTCAGATAGAGGCCTGCCAAAGTTTTTGAGTGAAGGGGCTGTGCCAAGACCATCTGAGGACATGACAACAACTACTTTTAATCCATAGTCTGAAGAAGTGTGTCAGGTGCCAATGGAGTATGAGGGCAATGACTGCTGAGTATGGTTGTGCAGCTTGTTGGGTCAAAGTTTTGGACTGGGTGGGTATTGCCCAGTCTGATCATCTTGTCCCATAAGAGGTTGCTGCCTTGTTCAATGAGTTTCATCACATATAGTTAGGATATCCTGAAGTGTTTTAAAGGTTGAGAGAAACAGAGCATATTGTCTCTTTGCAGATGACAAAAAGCTCTGCAGTAGGGTAGATAGTGACAAAGGGATCAGGACATGCAGATGATCTACAAAGGATACAGTGGTGGTCTAAGATTTGGCAGTTGAAATTCAACACCAGAAAATGCAAGATTATGGACGTAGGGGTAAAATAAGAAAAAAACAGGACATAGTTCTGTGTGTGAGGGTTTAAACAGAGCACTATGGGAGAGGAAAGGGTCCTGGAAGTTATTATTCACTCCCTCAAACAATCAGTCCAGTGTCACAAGGTCAATAGTAAAGCCTAATAGGATGATGGGGTGCATCAGAAGTGGTATTGACAACAGGAAGAAGGAGGTACTACTACCTCGATATAGGTCACTGGTAAGGCTGCACCTGGAATGTTCTCAGTTTTGGAGTCCTCACACACAAAAAGGACTGGGACAGACTGGAGATGGTGTTACACAGGGTGACCAAGATGACTCAGGGCCACCAGGGCAGATCATATGAAGATAATCTCAAGGCACTAAACATGTACTCACTGGAGACCAGGCAAGAAAGGAGATATGATAGAGACCTTCAGATTCTTAATGAGAATAAACAAGGTGAACTCATGGGAACTATTTAGCAGGAGTACAGAGTCAACAATTCAAGGTTATGAGTGAAACTGACTGGGGAGGGTTTAAGAGGAGAGGAAGTTCTATTTTATAGAAAGAGCAGTAGAGTCATGGAACAGTCTGCCAGTGAAGGTGTTGGACACCACCATCATAAATGGTTTCAAGCTTGGCTAGGACAGAGTGAAGTGTCTGATGACAGCTCAGGTCTTTAGCAGTAGGGAGGGCAGTGGTGGGTAGACTGGGAGAGATAAAACCCCATATGGACAATAGCTTCCACAGCAGATAAGGAACTCCAGTTAGGCTAGATTAACCTTTGATCTTTCTGCTATCATTGTCTATTTTCTATGTGCCTATATCTATTATGTCTGCCCCTCTGCTTCTCAAGCAGGGATGAAAAATGCACTCAGCCCCCGTCCAGTCAAGAACTGAGTAGTGGACTAACAGCAGGAGCTGTCAGTCCCTGCTAGCATCTCCCAAGATGCATGTTGACATATCCCTGGTGTCTAGGGGCCTTTCTGCCCACACATGACCCTCACACCCCACCCCGGTGGCTCACACTCACCCCAGAAATTACAGAGAATCATGTGATGGCAGCTGCTACAGCCCTCCACTCACACCTTGTCCTGATGCTGTCTTAATGACAGGGAGTGAGCACGCACCTATTGTAGACATAGCTGAGGCAATTGGGGTGGGGGACCACTTGATACCAGGGATATATGATATTAATATAAGGAGGCCCCAGATTAACAATCGTCAGTGGGTAATAACTAGATGCCATGGTTGTATTACATCAGTATAATGAGGTATCCGATTGGTGATCATGGGGGTTTGGGGTCTGACACAGCTTCACACAATGCCTCCATGCAGTGTTGCATCATGGTATTGTGTGGCATACTAATAAAACCATAATCTCATGCAAATGCCCTTCAATGCTTTACATTCCTTAAGGGCTTATTAATATACCGTGCTAAATGCAGCTCACAGGAGAAATGGCACTTTCCCATTTGGGATGCACTTCCTCCATTCTCCTGTGGACCACAGTCTTGTAGGGATGTGTGAGCACCACCCATTGTCACTGTGTACTGCACTGACAAACCCCATAATAGTTGGCGTGCTCTGGTTGGAGAATGCTAATGGTCTGAATATTGCACCCAGGCCAACTACCTAATGCACCACTATTGGTGCTATATTCTATTCAGAATGCTACCATGCTTTCACACCTCCCTTCTCACATATTACCTTCTCTCTACCTACTGCTTCAGATGCTCTTAGTTCTGCTCCTTACTCACTCCTATTTCAGGACTTCTGTTAGGCTGGCTGCCTTCTCCTATTAACTCACCTACCTTTAGAATAACCTTCCCTTGCCATTCAATCTTCATCCTTTTTTTCCCAGTGAATACCAAGTTCTTTGACCTCACTGCTCATTGCATACTCCTGCACCTGTACCCAGGACCTGATCTACAAAAGGTCTTTGTGCATCTCCAGTCTGAAATGTACCCCATTGCAGCATGCCTTGGCCGAATCCATGTTTTTAATGGATAAATGGACAGTCAATGTGGGGATAGGCAAGATGATAGGGTAATGATGATTCACTGTGTGGCAGGCTGCATTTGTAGAGGCCTATTTCTTCTGTTTTAAAATATAATTGGTGTGATTTAACTGGATCTGTTTCTTTGAATTGGAGACCTATATCTTCTAATTCCAAACCAATTTTGATGTGTTGTTGGTGAAGCTGTTTGAATTGGAGTCCTGTTTCTTTGGGTAGCAAACCTATTTGGGGGCTTTGACTAAAATTGTGATTCATTGTTGCTGGCTTCACTAGCTGCAAAGTTTTAGTGCAGAGTGGGGGAAGGATGCTAATGGTCTGGCCAGGTCTCACTCAGTTAGGAAGCAGAGCTGAATCAGGTGTGGTATCAGTGCTTTGGCTTCTCAGAAGGAACTAGAAGGGGACAGGATCAGATATACAGTACAGTAGCTTCTTCTTGTTTTACATTGTTTCTTGTGGATTCTACTTGGTAGAAGGTTATTTCTTTCCTTTCTTACTAGTAAGGGCTAGCAGGGTATTGTTTGAGGCTGTTACAATTTTGAAACCTGTTTTGGTAGCTATAAGTGGGCTCATTTGTTTGATGATTCACTGTGTGGCAGGCTGCATTTGTAGAGGCCTATTTCTTCTGTTTTAAAATATAATTGGTGTGATTTAACTGGATCTGTTTCTTTGAATTGGAGACCTAAATCTTCTAATTCCAAGCCTATTTTGATGTGTTGTTAGTGAAGCTGTTTGAATTGGAGTCTTGTTTCTTTGGGTAGAAAACCTATTTGGGGGCTTTGAGTAGAATTGTGATTCATTGTTGCTGGCTTCACTAGCTGCAAAGTTTTAGTGCAGAGTGGGGAAGGGTGCTAATGGTCTGACCAGAGGCCTCAGCTACCTGATTGTTTCTGGAAGACTTGGCTGGACCCACCCTGGTCCATGATTTCCTTTATACCAGGGCTCTGACATCACTTCCTCAAATGGGAAAAGGATATGCACCTGTCATAGCAGAAGCAGACAACCAGGAAAGGAACAGCAGCAAGTGAAGAGGTGACTGCTATCTCAGTGGAAGGGAAGTAAATGCAAATCTAGGAGATTTCATTATTACTTCTTCACATTGATATTGCATTGGGGAAAGGAGGAGTAGGAGTATGAAGAAGGTTGTGCAATGGCTACTTAAAGTCTCTTTTGAGTGTGGATAGGAAGGATAGGAATATAAAAGCAGTTGCTCAATATATCTAAACATGTACAACAAAGGAGGTAAGGAAATAAAGAAAATAATGTTTTGCACTGATAGAGGAGGAGAGGGAGACTTGGGGAGTGTTTGGTATCCTGCATCTGGAAGGGTGGGGTCGTTGGTGAGCAGCGACAGCAATGGTAAGGGTGGTAGGCTGCAACAACTGCGGTGCACCAATCTTTCTAAAATTGCCTGGAGTGTGGGAGGATGTTTAGTGTGCAACCACATAGAAAAACTTAGAAAGGAGATTCAGGGTCTGCAGGAGGAACTAAGACAGGCAAGGCAGATTGGGGTGGGTTTAGCCCAATACTAGAGGGAGGAAGAAGAGAGATGAGGGAGGGTGATTTAAGCCAATAGTGGTGAGGAGAGGGTCAGAAGAAGGAAGCAGAGACAAAGGGCCAGGCCAGGAAGAACGATTGCCGGGGAAACCAGGTCAGGAGACAAAAGACAAATGGAAGGAGGAGATAGGGACTTGTGAGGGAGGCGAAAAGTGGCAAAAAGTCATGGAGTGGAAAGGAGAGACAGGTTACTATGAAGAGAGGGCGGGCATTGTGAAGGGTCTTCAGAAAATAGTTTTGCACTGTTAGCGAGGAAGAAGGTGGAGGAGGAAATGATGAAATTAGAGGAGTAATTGATAAATGCCCGGACCAAATTGGAGCAGGGGAAATTCTGCTGGGAGAATTGCAACAGGGGTAGGGGAAATAATGTGCGGAGGAAGAAGAGGAGCTGGAAATGAGAGAGGAGATGAATGGAAGCAATCAGGGAGTAAGAGGGTGGAATCTTAGTGCTGGGGGACTCAATACTAAGAGGAGTCAGGTGGGGTAGCAGGGGAGAGGCATAGTTGCATTTGGGTGGAGGCCATGCCAGGAATGATAGTGGAAAGGGTGGGACAATCTGTTCTGAAATATGCTAGAAGGGGTAGGGACAAGCCTCATTTAATTATACATCTTGGGACAAATGACCTGGCTGACAAGACAGTAGATATAGTCCAGAGAGGTTTGAGGAACTAGCACAATTATGTGAGGGCAGGAAGATCAATAACTTTTCAGAGATACTTCCGGTGCCAAAGGCAAGCACAACAAGAAAAGCTGAGAATAGAGGAATTTAACAGATGGCTAAGAACCTGGTGTTGTGCTAAAGGGTATGGGCTGTTGGGGGTGGGAGGGACCTGGGAGGACAGTAGTCTCTATGCCAAGGACAGACTACACTTGAGTGAGGAGGGAAGAAATTGTTGAAACAGAGGATGGAGGAGTACATAGAGGAAGTTGGGAATTAAACTAGGAGTTGGGGTGGCAATTGGGGAAGAGATACAGAGACCACAGGTTGGGGAAACCATATGAGCTTACCCCCATAACAGTGACAAAGGACAAATGGCAAGTACTATTGGTGATGCTAGGAAAGGGGGTAGGATGGGGGAGGGTGGAAGGTGGTTACCCTTAATGCTAGGAGCCTTGGGAGGAAAACTGCAGAGTTACAGGTTCTCATGGCAGAGGGAGAGGTGGACATTGCAGCCATCACAGAAACATGGGCCACCCAATACAATGACTGGGACCTGTCTGTACCAGGGTACAGGTTATTCGTGGGACAAGGTGATTGGGAAAGGAGGGGTGGCACTATGTGAAGGAAGGACTGCAGTGTGTAAAGAAGGAAGGGGAGGAGGGTAGTAAGGAGTCACTTTGGATGCAAATCCAGGATTCCAAGAATAGGATTCTTAGAATGGGAGTGGTGTACAGGCCACCATCTCAGGCGGAGGAGTTAGACAGGAACTAGCAGGACAGATCAGGAGGACCTGTGAGAAGAGGTAGTGTGGTGATTGTGGGGACTTCAACATGCCGAAGTGGACTGGAGTACCCCAACAACCAGTAACAGAAGGAGCAGGTACTGCTGGATGCCTTCCAGGACAGCTTCCTGCTGCAAATGGTCAGTGAACCAACCAGGTTAGGGAATACCCTTGACCTTGTGCTGGCAAATGGGGACTTTGTGAGAGAACTTACAGTGGAGGAACCGCTGTCAGGGAGTGACCACCACTCAGTATGGCTCACATTGGATATGGGCAAGGAAGGATGGAATCTGGCACAAGAGTGCTGGACGTCAGGAGGGCCGACTTTGGGAGGATGAGGAAGTGGTAAAAGGGTGCCTGGCCAGAATTCAGTCTAGTATGGACACTAACCAGAGGTGGGAGCTCATAAAGCTGGGGATAGTGGAGGCAACCAAAACCTGCTGCAAAGCCCAGAGCAGAAGGCTAGGGCTAAGAAACCGAGTTGGTTGAGCAAGGAGGTCATGGAAAAGGTAAGGAGGAAAAGAGCTGCATTTAGGAAGTACAAGAAAACAGCGAGGGGAGGACAGGAGGAATATTTGACAGAATGAAGGAAGTGACAAGGGCAGTAAGGAAGCCAAAGCATCTCACGGAACTCAGGCTGGCACAAGGCATTAAGAAGGGGAGAAGGACTTCTTTAAGTACATCAGGGAGAAAAGGGCTGTAAGGACCCATAGTAAGGATTAGGAGGAGGGTTGGGTGGAAGCAGGGTGTGATAAGGCAGAAGCACTAAATGAGTACTTCTGCTCAGTATTTACTAAAGAAGAGAGGGTGACACCCAAGGTGGGAGAAATGGCAGAAACAGGGGAAGGGGTGACAGATGGGAAATCATGGAGGGAAGAATTGAGAGGGTTTGAAGGCACTGAGGGTGGACAAGGCACCAGGCCCAGATGGCATCCACCCCAGGGTACTGAAGGAGCCTGGCAGAGGTCCTTGCAGTTCCTTTGGCAGACCTATTTAATGCCTCACTACATTCGGGTGTGTACCTCGGGACTGGAGGATGGCTCATGTGGTGCCCTCCACAAGAGTGGCTAAGGATGAACCGGAAACTACAGACCAGTGAGCCTCACATCCATCGTGGGTAAGCTAATGGAGACTATCCTGAAGGAGAGGCTGGTGGCCCTCCTAGAGGCCAAGGACTACAGGACAGCAGACAGCATGGCTTCACCGTGGCAGATCCTGCCAAACCAACCTGGTGGAGTTCTATGACTGGGTAAGTAGGCAACTGGACAGGGGCCATGCAGTGGATGTCCTGTATCTGGACTTCAGTAAGGCATTGACTCGGTGCCGCATGGAAGGCTGGGAAGGAAGTTAGTAGGCACAGGGGCGGGTGCAAAGCTGGTGAGATGGGTAGGAAACTGGCTTCAGGGAAGGCAACAGAGGGTGGTGGTGGTGGGAGCTCACACCCAAGGACAGTGGCCAGTGTTCCACAGGGCTCGGTGTTGGGACCAGTGTTGTTTGGGATATTCATTGCAGACATATCATGGGACATCAAGAGCAAGATCAGTCTGTTTGCTGATGATACCAAGGTAGGCGGTGGTGGATGACCTGGGGGATGGCAGGGGTTGCAAGATGATCTGGCAAAGCTTGAAACCTGGTCAGACACCTGGCAACTGAGTTTAATGCCAAAAGTGCAAGGTGCTGCATTTTGGGATGAAGAACCCAGGAGGAGTTACCAGCTGGAGTGCAGCTAGCCCAGACAGAGGAGGAAGGATCTGGGTGTGCTCATTACAGTGTCAATGAACAACTCGGCACAATGTGGAAGGCAGCTGCAAAGGCCAACAAAATGCTGGGTTGTATTGCAAGGGAATATCCTGAGGAGGAGGAGGTGATTCTGCCACTGTATAGGTCACTAGTTAGACCACACCTGGAGTACTGCGTGCAGTACTGGCACCCATATCTGAAGAGGGACATTAAGTTACTGGAGGGTGCAGCACAGGCGACAAAAGATGATCAAGGGGCTGGGGGACTTATCATACGAGAGGAGGTTGAAGGAGTTGAACATGTACTCACTGGAGGAGGAGGAGGACAGGGGTGACATGATCAAACCTTAAATACATGAAAGGAATAAACAAGGCGGTACAGAGGGGTTGTTCAAAGTAAGAGAGGAGGCCACAAGGGCCATGATATGAGACTGGAGGAGGAAGGTTCAGGAGGGAGATGAGGAGACACTTTTTACAGAGAGGGTGGTGGCTGGTGGAATCGCGTTACCTGCAGAAGTGGTATCCAGTAGAACAGTGGACTGCTTCAAGAGGGATGGGACAGGACAAGGGGAGGGTTAATGAAGGGAAGGGTGGAAGGAGGGGCAGCTGCAGAAAAGGGGTGCTAGCTGCACATTTGAGCAGAACTTGATAGACCTCCTAGGCCTTTATCTGCTGGCAAATTCCATATGTTTGTAATGCTGCTAACCACAGCAAGGCCCATATGGTGGGAGGGATGGCAGAGCACATATTTTATGACAGGTGGACCCTGCT
Organism: Neoceratodus forsteri; assembly: GCA_016271365.2. Classification (NCBI taxonomy): domain Eukaryota; kingdom Metazoa; phylum Chordata; order Ceratodontiformes; family Ceratodontidae; genus Neoceratodus; species Neoceratodus forsteri. The sequence continues at coordinate 1,630,510,879 of CM057456.1, read as the reverse complement.
GTAACTCTTACATGCACTCCTAGCATGGCCTTACAGAGTGTTATAATGCCTAAATTGGCACCCATATGTTGCTTGCAGTGCTCCAATATAGCATGGAGGGCTGGGAGGCATAAATTACACTTTTAAAATAAAATGATGTCCTCCCAAATATGAGGATACAGCAATCCCTGGAGAACAGTTTAATTTCAGAATCCTATGGTTTCACAAAGTAGAGAATCCACTCTGCTGCTGATCCAGCTATTAGATTGAGTGACTATTGTCTGGTCCTGTTCCATTTCCAGGAATGCCCCCAGCCCTGCATGCTCCTTGCCTCGTCTACTTGCATGTCTCAGCATATGGGAGTTGAAGATTCTGTCATGTACAGAATACTCCTGGGTGGGTGGGCTATGTGGGTCAACAATGCATAACGTGTGCATTTGCTGGTCTCACTGAGGATCAAGGCCAGGCAAATTGTATTTATATGCGCCCTTTCCAATGGCTCAATATTATTTATTTATCTAATTTTGGTAACTGGTAGGCCCACTGAGTCCAGTAACGGCCCTTTTTAGGTACAACCTGGAATTAATTACACATACAGCAAAATATAACAATTGCAGATATACAGAGACAGTATTTTACATAGTCACAGGGAAAAGGTACAACATTTAACAATACTCAACACTTTGCAATGCTTATTAATACACTTAAGTACATTTGTCAATGCAACCACTCACTGTTTATACACTTAAATACATTTTACATTTGTGACATGCAACCAATCCTGACTGATTTATTTGAGTTAAGAGGTAAAGGAATGAGGTATCAGTGATGACAAGTGCATTGGTTTAGCTCCAGCAGGTGGGCCTTAAGTCTCCTTTTAAACCCCTAGAGAGTTACACTCTGAAGGCCGAGAAGGCACTGGACCCTTGGGTAGGCTTTGCTCTGGGTACCATAAAGAGCTGTCTACTTGAGGATCTGAGTGTGCTACTGTTCTGTTTTGTTGTCAGCAACTCTGCAAGACTCAGGGGGCACTGGCCAGCCTGAGCTAGTAGGCTAGGCAGAGAGATGGTTATTTTAGTCTGCCTTCCATGGTGGGTCAGGCGAGGGATTGGAGTATCTGACAATGATGTGCTCTGAGGGGGCCTGCTGTGAACCTGGAAATTCTGTGGTACAGGGTTCTGAGCTTAAGCATCTCAGTGTTTTTAACTGTGAGCAGTACAGGGGAACCATAGAATAGGGTGGGTAGAATGGTACCTTGTGTAACCTTGACCTTGTAAGAATCTCGGACTAAGCTGATATAATAGTCCTAACTTCTGGTTCAGTGAATTTGTGAGCAGGTCAATGTGGGCCTTGAAGGTGCAATCCTGGTCAAGTACCTTATGGACTCAATTACCTCAACCCTTGACCCACTGGAAAGTGAGAATGCCAGTTTTTTTGACCTGTCTGGTCTGATATTTTAGGGCCAAATACCATAGCCTTAGTTTTTGCTATTTAGGACCAGTTTGTTATATAAGCCATCCTAATGCTGTTGGAGGTCTCTGGTCAGCAGTTTATTAAGGGTGCTGGCATCATTGTTGAACCTGTATAGTGCCACATCATCCATGTACAAGGTGAGCTTTGCCTCACCACAGAAAGATAGCAATTTATTATAAATAACAAAAACAGCAGAGGCCCCAGGTTGATCCTGGGGAACCCATCTTGAATAGGGCACATATCCGGTATGAAGCCCTGCGATGTAACTAGTTGGGACCTTCCTGGAGATAATCAGTAGCCACTGTACCACCAGGCTATCTAGGCTGATGTGTTTTAATTTTGCAAGGAGTAGTTGATGATCTGCCAGGTCGAATGCTTGGGTGAGATCAATAAAGACTGCAACAGTGAGCATTTCCTTATCCAGAGTGGAAAATATATCCCTGGTGAGATTTACTAAGGCAGTATTTGTTCCATGGTTCTTTCTGAAACCACGTTGTGTGGCTGTAAATAGGTTATGTTGCTCACATATTCCACTACATGGTTATATACAACCTTCTCCATCACTTTATTTAGGATGGACAGGAGAGATATTGAACAGTAGTTTTCAACCAGCTCTCATGAACTACCTTTGTGGATAGATGAGACAAGGGCTACTTTCCAGAGTGAGGAAGTTTCTCTTCAAGGAGGGATTGGTGGAATAATCATGAGATAGGTGTGGCAATGACTGGGGCTGCAATATTTAGTAGCTTGGGTTCTAATTTACCATGCCTTGCTGTTCTGTGTGTTTTGATTACCTCAAGTGATCATCTCAAAGCGCCTCCACAACAATAAAAGCAAACAGGCATACATTAAAAATAGCAAAATAAATGCATTAAAATATAAATACTAAAACAAAATAGAATCATCTACAGTTACTTAATAATCTGAATTGGCCTGTGTGTAGATAAGCATATCAGGCACTTATCCCATACCCTCTATGAGTTCTCATTCCCCTATATTTCCCTATACTGTAGCTATTGCTTTCATTTCTTCCTCTTTCCTTAGTATACTGATCTATCTGATGAGTTGCACATATGTACTCTTGTACAGTATTTATTATATTTGAGTTGCATTATGCACCCATACATGTACATTACATTTAAAATATCCTGGTGCCATGTAAATGTATGTGCATTATCACAGCATCCTTGTGTAGTTCCCCTTCACATATCTCCACCCCAGGTCGCACCTGGAAATAAACATTTGCTCAGTGTGCTTTCCAAGTCAAAATGTATCAAAGAATAAGTAAATACTTAAGTCACCCAGGATAGGGGCAATGTTTTGTCTATTTATTTTGCTTTTGTCAGAAGAAGATACTGAGTGGAGACATCTAATTTATTATCCTGGTAAAGTGTTGGGATTATCTGTGAGCATGTGAACAAGTTATTAGTTACCCTGGTCTATCTGACCATAAATGGATGCTTGAGCTAACGCAGAAAGAAATGTGGAGCAGTTAATGCACTGTTCATGCCTCTTCATATACATTGAAGTCATCATGTTATTATTCAGGTGTTTGTTCTCCTTTAGCAACCTGCCCATCTAGTCTGTCCCTCAGCCCACCCACCATTACCAGGTACTCATCCCATCCTCCAGCCTCCACAGCTTGCCCCATGGCAGACTTTGGTATTGCTCTTAACCCTCTGAAGTTCCAGATCTGGTGGGGGTGGGTGCCTTGTTTGATAATGCACATCCTGGGGATGGGGTGTTCATGCTACCTCATTTTCCTTGGCCTGGACACTCTGCTAATGGCAGCATGTTTTCTCCAACCTTGCCACCTAAGAGCAGGCAGCTGAGGTCCTCCAGAATCCATGTCACCAGCATGGAAGTGTGACACAATTCCATTTGGCCATTGGGTAGTACTCAGAATCACTATTTATACTTTTGGGGCCTCAAACATAGTCAACTCAAACAAAATGTGTAGAACTTGTACAATACTGTCCTTGTTCCTAGGTGGGCCACATGGTCCTTATCTGCCATCAGTGTCTATGTTTCTATGCAATACAGGGCTTTAAGGTAAGCCTGCACAAATTCCTGCTTCCCAAGAGAAGCACCAAGTCCCTGGGTAGTAGAGTGGGAAGAGAATCCCTATAAATTGGTACACATTTTGTACAGCATACTTATTTTATCCTTTATTGTGAAGTGGGGGAGGACATGATGGACCTATGGTCCCCTCTAACCTTAAATGACTACAGTACTTGCATGACTTTTCTGGGTTTGTTGTTGGAATTTTAAATAAACTCAAACTTTGAGAGGTTCACTTAGCTCTCCTTTCATTGGTTCTGGTTCATTTTATTAATTGTTCAGAATTTGTGCACACCAGGAAAACCTCATTGAGTTTGACATCTGTTTTCCAAGAAGATCCGAGGGATATTCCAGCAAGTTATATCTTAGTACATTGAGTTTCAATGTGCAACTCAAAAGCAGAAATAAATAAGAGATATGCAATAAGCTCACTCAAAATATGCAATTTATTTTTCACGTGTGAGGAGCAGGATCATAACTGCATAAGTGACAAAGCCACAAGTGAGTTATGAAAGACTTGCCCTTCTCAAGTGATGATAAATTGCATATTGGGCTATGTGTGAAGGCGAGGGCTGAGTATGCCTATAATGCCTGTACCTGCCTGCCTAGCTCTGCACCCCAGAAAGGGTGCAGTGGCCCTGTCCATGCCCCTGTCCCCACCTAGCATGCAGCTGTATGGGGTGGAGTGCAGTTGCACAGCAGTGGATCATGGGGCATAGGTGGGCATCCAATTGGATGCCTGTCCTGGGACCCAAAGTGGATCCCCTGCTGCACTTGGGCAGGGGATTCTGGGAAGGCACAGGTTCACAGAATTTTTAAAAGGATGGATGAGAGACCAATGGTTTGCCCTCAGCCCTGCCATGCAGCTCAGAGGGCTGGGTCATCATGGTGCCAAGATTCCCTGTCTTGCCAAAACCAGCGGGTGTCATTGGTGGGGGTGCACAATAGTTACAGCAGGGTCCCTGCTGTTGTAACTCACTCCACCATGCCTGGCACTCCACATCTTAGTGAATGATGTGGTGTGTGGGCACACCTGTCACATCTCAGACTGTGCGTGTGCATAGCTGTACAGGTAGCCAGGAGATCAAGTGCACACTGGGTTTGTGCACCTGCTATTAATGTCTCAGGGTCCTGGACCCCTGCTGTGCAACATTTGGACTTAGGGTAATATGCGCCTCAAATGTCACGGTGCATGAGCATCAACACTATCATGTATTGGGAATATTATGAATTAAACAATTGCATATTTGGTTTATACAATATCAGTTTACTAGTTATAGCTGTTAAATCTGTTGTTTATACAAAAATCAAATGGTTTCTCTGTGATTTAATCTGCTGGCATTAGCTGCATATTATCTATTGTGATATCAGCATTGTGAAAGCTGCTCTCTAATTGGTTCAGTATGCAGTGTGACATACACAACTTTCAAGATCATATTATGTTGCTATGCTTTTCAGCATTGTAACATGCCCAGCTTGCAGGATAATATTACCTTGTTATGTTGGCTCAAGACATAGCTTTTCATCTTGTTATTCCTCAGTACACAAATTTGTATAAATACAGATGTATACATAATAATGGTGACAGTACTTACCAGCATTATACATCTTTCAGCTGCAGTAAGCAGTACAATCCCAGAACACAGAAATGTGGGATAGCATAGACTATGGACAGGACAGAAGGAAGTGTGAGTCAGGTCAACAAGTGCAGTGAGTAACAGATGGCCTTCTGAGCAATACTTATGTGTTTTCTGAATGTAGATGTTCTACATGTTGGAGTATTATTCAAAGAACTTATTTAAGTATGCATTTTTGGTATTTACTTTTCTTGTTGTAATGCACTGTGTGATTCTCTGAACAATTCCAAAAGTATTTTTACATTGAACACACTATCATTATCCTTATTTTCATTATAACTATATTTTTAAATACTGTATAAATGGAAGTTCCTTCAGATGTCATATTTTACTGTAGGCAATTGTGCTTTATGAAGCACAGTGGGCACCAGGATTTGTCATGTGATGTTATGCAACAGATTCAATACTAAAAACAGTTCAAACAGTGTTAGTCAGCAGTGGATTGTTCAGTCAGTATCTCTCCAGTATAACATAACATCCTGGAGGGCAACACTGTAGCTATCAGTTATCTTGGGAAGACAGTGTGGTCTCATGGTCACAGTGGAGAAGCAGAACTTGACTTTGAGATCCCAAATTTAAACCCTAAACAATAATGACCTTCCTGAACTTCAGAACACTCAGTTGGAAACAGGTTCAAACCATGACCCTCCTGAAAAAAAAATTGTTGCCTCACGGAAGAGTTACCCAGGGCACATAAACTGCAGCAAAAGAAAAAATCAGGCTAAATCAGTATTGAGGTAAAATATCAAAGAACAAATCTTTATACAGTGTCTAAAATAAAGAACTTATAACTGCATATACATTTCATTCCATGCAAAGCTCCACCTGCATCCTGCTTTGGCAATAACAGATACCATATAAATTATAACTGACAAACTCAGTGGCTGCCTGAGGTTGTGATCCCATGAGCACTACTAATCTTCATATCTGGATCATTTCTTGATAATATATGGCTGTTACATGCAGTCCAGACAATAGCAAAAGAATGTGTCGGTGTAACCTAAGTTTCCTGCTCCAGTGTAACATGCAAGTATTTGGATCAACACTTCCCTCCTTTGTTTTGGTCTGTTATTTCCAATCCACTCTCAGGAATGCAGTATTACCCATTATAAATCTGCTGCAAGCAAAATACCGTTACTAATGCGAATTTTCAGGATGTTTCTTCTTTTTCTCCACCTAGTAGCTTCTGTCTATGGCATCTAAAACTGTCAGGGCCAAGTATCCAGTGGATGATAGTCCTTTTGTTCATCCACCAGTCTAAATTGGTCCTTTTTATATTTTTGCTAGGATTGTTTTGCAACCAGTAACCAGATGAAGTTATTATAGAGGTACATGCTAAAAAGGGAAAGTAGGACACACTTTATCTAGGGTAAGATTAAAAAATAGTTTCATGGAAGAAAAGCAGTAGAAGTAACATTGGAGTAGGAAGGAGGTAGAAGGGTAAACTGAATTTGCATAGACACTCAGCCAAGCAAGGTAAGGAGCATAGGAGTGGTGCAGTGCAAAGGGTGTGGTGCAGCAGTCTTTAGGGAATCTTTTGGAGACTGGGGTGCTGCCCCACATGTACTCACCTCTCTGGATTGCAGGCACAGGGTGCTGGACACTGGGACAAACTGGCAGGGGTACAGTGGATCTTCTGCCTCTCCGGAGCCATCATGTCCACCGCTGGTCCCCAAGAGGGTGCGCAGACAGAGGCAGAGTGGAAGGATCATGGTGAGCACCAGGACAGTGGGGAGGGTGGCGGGTACATGCTCTTCCATCTATAGCACTGCGTAACAGCATGACCTTACTGGTGGGAAGGGGCAACTGAGAGAGGGTACCCAGCACAGTGAGAAGGGAAGAGGTGGGGGTCCTCAGAAGTGGCGACTCCAAGGAGGAAGAAGCCACCAGTCAAACAGGAAGCAGCTGCTGGTGGAGGACTAAACTATGAGGACAGATAGACTTGGGAGCTGGAGGGATAAGGATAGGGAGATGAGGTGCTTGAGGGTATCTCAGCTGTGAGAGATGGAGAGTGAATCATGCAGATCATTAGGTAGCAGGAGCTGTGAGGAGTTGGATATCATTGTCCATATTGGGACAAATTATATAGCATTGGGGAAGGTAGAACTAGTGAAGGGAAATTTCAGAGCGCTGGGGAGAAGACTAAGCAAGTAGCAAAAATGTGTTTATTTTCAAGGTGCTACTCATGTACAGCTAGGGAGAGGTAAGGAAACTCCACCAGGACATTTACTGAATGGCTGAAGACATGGTGCATGGAGGAAGGTTTTGGATACATCAGCGACTGGGTACTAATGTGGGAGTAGATGGGCCTCTATAAGACAGACAGCTTGTAAACTTCTAGGAAGGGCACCGCAGTTCTTGATGGCAGGTTTAAATGCTACATGGATGAGTATTTAAACTAGACAGGTGGGAGGCAGTGAAACTAAAATAAGCAACAATTGCCTCCCTTGGATGGTAAAGTGGACAGCAAAGTTTTGGGAGGGAAGACCAGAGGGAGAAAACTCCCCTAGAGCAGATGTGCAAAAAGGCAGGATAGGAAAGGAGAAAGGGAATATAACTCAGGAAGAAACAGGTGATTAAAGGGACAAGGAATGGTAAAAGTTAAAGAAGAGGCAAGTGAGGGGACAGTCAGGGAACAACACAGGAAGGAATGGGAGGGAGCACCAAGGTAGTAGACAAGGGGAAAACATAAGGAAAGTAATGTGCACTAATGCAAGAAGTCTTGGTAACACAACTGCAGACCTGAAAGTCATCAATGGTGGAGGCTAATCTGAATATGTTAGACATAACAGAGTCTTGGTGTACTGAGCACCACAACTGGGAAATAGCCATACTGGGCTACACTTTGTTCAGGAGAGACAGAGTGGGTAGGAAAGGAGAGTATGTATATATGTATGTATGTATTTATTTGTTTTCAGTTAATTATGTTTGCTTGCATGTGCAGAAACATAGTGCCATCATCGAGACACCAGATGCAGTGGCATACAGTTGAAAGGAGAGCTCCACTTCTGTGAGCAGAGATCTCCCCCATGCATGCAGGCACACAAGCACTGCATTTGCGTGCTCGTGTCATGCAGCTCCCCGATACACACACTGCTATGGCCGACGGGTGCCCAATCCCGTGGCTCAGGCCCCAAAAAACAAGCTTCCCGGTGCCACTCTGAGAGCCCACCCCAGCATGGAAAACAATATAATGGCCGATGGGGGTGGCAAATCCCCATCGGCTGCACATCTCTAGGCCCCCAAAACATTTCCAGGTGCCCGCTGGGAGCCCACCCCAGTGTGGCAGAAACTTAATACAGCGGGGGTGCCTAATCCCCCCGTCAGCTCCAGCCCCAAGCAGTGCTGCTGCCCGGGATGCGGCTGAGCTCACCCAGCGTGGCAAATGTCCCGACCGTCTTCCTTTAAAAAAGTCCCTGAAAGAAAAAATGGTCCCTCACGGTCTGTTGTCCCCTCCCCCACCGCACCCACCCACTCGCACCCTGCCTCCCCACCCCCTCACCCCATACTTACCTCCAGACTCTGGCGTGGCGATCTTCAGTGGACCAGGAACACATCTGCACTCTTCAAAGCCGACCCGCGATCTGAGGAAATGCCGGTAAGCTGTATAATGTAATAGATAGGGTTTTTTCAACTTTGATGCATATCTCAGCCATTTTTGAATTTTGCACCAAATTTTCCACATGGGTTTTTAGGACCCCTCCTCATGAATTTTGTCACTGTCATGGCATTAATCAGGCCCAAAGGGTGATTTCGCAGTCACTGTGGGAATCACCTTCGGGACTGATTAACAGAAGGACAGTGCCAGTGTTCATGAGGTGGGCTCTCAAAAAGCCTTTGTCAAAATTTGGTGAAAGATCCCTAAAAATGACCTGTTTCTGACGTGCATTAGCAGTTCCTGAAACGCTCATAAGTTCCACAATTTTAAATGTTCGCACTCCAGATTTTCAACATTACCATTTTAACACATCTCCTATGAGCAGTACAGCTGTCATTTTCACATCTCCCAAAATGTGTTTCCGTGCATGTAGCACACAATGGCGCAGTTGGTGTGCGAAATCAATGTATGGGACACTTTAAGAAAATCACAGTGACAGTATTCATGAGCAGAGGTCTTAAAATGGCTATGTTGAAAATTTGGTCGAAAAAATCCTAAAACTGACTGTTCACAGTGATGCGTTTGCGCACTTCCTCATGCTTGTTCAGTTTACCAAATTTTAATATTTGCACTCCAGGATAGCGCCTCGGTTTTCCTATGGGGACCACGAATTTTCTTGGGGTTTTACTTCATCAAACTGGGTATAACCGCCTCATCAGGCTTTGGGGTGGCAGGAGGAGAGGCCGGAGACTGTAAGGACTAGCTGTATGCGTAACAATGATAGGAGTGAGAAAAGTATGGAACTCTGGTACAGGTTGTTGGTTTATTGGTTGAACGGTGTTCTTATGGGGGAGGGGGGATTTTTCCACTAGGTCCTGATTATCAACGCTAAGATGATATTGGGTTAAGCATGTACCGCTTTGGTTTGGACTATAGAATTTAGCAGGTTTTCGAATTGTCACAATGGCTAACAGGGTGAATGTCATGATGTGGAACATCAGAGGAGCAGAAATAAAAGAAGCAATATCAGGTTTTACATCATTTAAAACTAATAAATATAGATATTAAATGCGTTCGGAAACACATCTGTTGGATACCGAGGCATCTCAGCTCCAGAAACTCCAATTTGGTCAATTTTTTAGCACTGAGGCTCCTCAAATAGTAGTGGGGTAATGATCCTTATTCACAGTAAAATTCCCTTTAATACAATCAAGGTTGTTAAAGACCCATGGGTAGGGTATATTCTCGTGCACAGTTTACTTTATAATAAGGAAGTAATTCTTGGCAGTATCTACAGCCCTAACGGGATAACCCTGAATTCTTCACTCAACTTGAATTGGTTCTGCAGGCATTTATCTCGATTCCCATGATTATTGGGAAGACCTCAACTTAGTACTCGATCGGGTTATGGACCGGTCCAGTCCTCAGAAAACTAGTTTCTCCCCAGCCCAGCAGGCTTTCAGGGAATTTCTCAACCAACTTGGATTGTGTGACATTTGACGGTGTTGCATCCCCAAGACAGGAAATATACTTTGTTTCCCTGTACATTCCTCCTCTTCGAGGATTGATTACCTGTTTTGTCCCATTCCTGCTTCCTGCCACACTCGACTCTCGATTCTCCTGGAATTCCCTCAGATCATGCCATAGTTTCCTGCTGGATACGATGGTATCTCTTCCAAATAGGACCCCCAGATGGAAGTTAAACAATTTACTGCTTAAAGATGCTTCTCTACTGAAGCAGATACAAGACCAGATCGATATTTTTTATCATTCTAATAAAGACACCTCGAGCAGGACCGACCTATTATCGGGTGCCTTTAAGGCATACCAGAGAAATTTTAATCAGCCTGGCCACATATAGGAAAAAGGCCTCGACGCTAAGTTGTCTCGATTGCTCACCCAAATTAAAACCTTAGAAGATGACCCTTCCTTCCTAGTGTAGAGACTAATCGGCAGGAGTTAATTAAATTGAGAGCCGCATATATGGAACTCCTCTGGGAAAAGACGGATTATTACATATTAAAAACTCAGGCTTCATACACCAATCACAGGAAAAGGCAGGTCGTCTCTTAGCCCTCAAGGTAAAACAAATAGAAACAGCCCGCTATATTACCTCCATACGGTCTTTGCATGATAATTCCCTTAAAACCCATCCCTTGGAAATTATAAAGAATTTACTAATTATTATAAGGAGTTGTATGGCTCCATGTCCACTCCCCTAACAGTCCAACAGATTCAGGGTTTTACAGGACTTGCAGTTACCTTGACTTTCTAGGGAGCAACAGGATGCTTTGTTGGCTCCAATGACTTCAGATGAAATTTCCGGGTCATTGGAGCCTTACCAATAAACAAAACACCAGGTCCTGATGGATACTCAGCTTTGTTTTATAAAAACTTTCAAGCTCAATTAATCCCAGTGCTCCTTCCCTGTATAAACACATCCTATCTGGGGCAGATACTGACACCTCATTATTCGAGTCTCTAATCGTTCTGATCCCCAAACCGGTGAAACCCCTGACTGTGTTTCAAACTACCGCCGATCTCGTTAATAAACCAGGACATCATGATCCTGTCTAAACTTTTAGTGAACCGTTTGGCAAAGGTATTGGATGGCTTGATAGGGTCAGAACAAACAGGGTTTTGAAGGGAGGTCCTCATGGATCACTTGAGAACTCTTTTCAGATGTCTTCTCGGTGTCTAGGGACGACCTATCCTGCTGTTTTGATATCCCTGGATGCTGAGAAGGCATTTGAGAGGCATTGGGAATATCTCTTTCATGTTTTAGAGAATTTTGGTTTCCCTCCACTTTTATTAATTGGATATGTGCATTATATAGATCCCCTCTGCCCGGTCTCAGGAGACGGAGTTATCTCGCAAAGTTTTACTCTACACACAGGTACCAGGCAGGGATGCCCTCTGTCTCCATTATTATTTAATTTGTATCTTGAACCACTAATCAGAAGGCTGCAAAACTGTCCGAATATCCAGGGATCCCTATTTTTCCTTGTGAAGTTAAGGTGTCCGCTTATGCGGATGATCTTCTCCTGCAGCTTTCCGATCCGGGAAACTCTATTCTGCATATTCTGGATATTATTGCCTCCTTTGGTAGTATTGCTAATTCTAAGCTTAATATTAGTAAAAGTACGGTATTCCCTAAATCATAAATCCTTTAAGTCTGAGATTGAGGTTTATGGGCTGAAGTGGCAACAAGGTTCTTGCCGATACTTGGGAGTAGATCTTGCCCATAGCAGTAATCAAGTTATTAGGTTGAACTTAGACACTTTGGTGAATAAGGGGCTCAAGATTTAAATAGGTGGGCTTCACTTCCCATTTCACTGTGGGGAAAATAAACCTCATTAAGATGAACGATTTCCCATTTATTATATCCCCTGTCCATGCTTAATGTTTGGCTCCCTATATCCTGGTTTAACAAATTACAATCCCTATTTATCAAATTCCTGTGGTCTAATAAATCTTCTCGAATAGCTTACCACACCTGGTGGCTCTTAAAGATAAAGGAGGCTTGAGACTGCCCAACGATTTTGTATTTCTGGACTGCCCATATTAATAAGTATATGAGATGGGCATCTCAAGGAGTTCCAGGTAAGGTCCTGGCGTGGTTGCAGATTGAATTAAAACTCATACGCTCATATGGTTTAAACGCCACGGGTTTGTTGCATGTCGGAAGAGCCTTTTGCCGGTAAAGCTCAAAAGCTCGGTAATTTACACTTCACTCAAAATCCATACACAGGTTTGTAGATTCCTCAAATATAATCACTTCAAAGATCTTAGTCAACCTATTGTAGGTAATCTCAATCTTAAAATAGGGGCAAACCAATCGTTCACACTGGCTCCCAATACCCTTGGATTGGGAAGTTTCTAGTCTTATAGATGATAACCATGGATGGATGTCCAATCAGGAAATTGCAGACAAGCTGGGTATTTCCAACAGATATATTTTTCAGGTTATTCAACTTAGGCATGTTTTAACAAGTTTTTGGTCATTCACCAGCACAGATCAGTTTATACCTTTCCGTAAGGAATTCAGCACAATAAGTGGTGGCCCTAGGGCGGTAGCTAAGATCTATAACATCTTGATTGGCTGGAAATCACCAGATCACTGTGGACTAATGGGTCTGTGGGGATCTTTTTTCCCGGGAAGGCGATTGACTGGTTGTCCATCTGATATACCTCTCACAAATTTATTAAACAGGACAGGTTAAAGCTAATGCAGCTTTTATATTGCATAACGCTATTACACACCCTGTAAATTGGTGAAGCGGGGACTCAAGGTTTCCAATATTTGTGTGAGGTGTCAGCAGTAGGAGGGTAATTTACTTCATATCTTCTGGGACTGTCAGAAGGTGGCCCCATTGTGGAGGAAGACTAAGCAGTCTGCAGATCCCTTTTAGGCCTGGAGGAACTATTTACCCCCAAATTTGCCTCCTAGGTGACCTATCTGGAGTTAGCAGTAACAACCGGAAATATCATATTACCCTCATTGTGATGTCCATCTAGAAGTTGGTGTTAAGACATTGGCTCGATCAGAAAGAAATTTCTTATGAAGAATGGTTGATGGAAATTTTAGCCAACCTGCATACCGAGAAAACTATTGCTAATCTGAACAATACAATTTCTAACTTTAATAAGATTTGGGACCCTCTTTCTACTGTCTACTCACTGTAGGGTTAATTAAAGGATACGTGTGAAACAGGATTAGATGAACAATCCGATAGAATAGATCTTAGCAGGGTAAAAGGTTTTATGTACTTTTAACCTAGTGGATAAGGTTATGGCAGGAAGATAGGAGGGAGGGAGGGTTTAATGGAAAGGGGGGAGGCAGATTTATGTATATGCTATAGTGTATAGAAGTGTTTTGTCTGTATGTATATCTGCCTCTGTTGTATTATAGGTAAAGCGATTAATAAACTTTAAATAAAAAAAAAACTATTTGCACTCCAGATTTTCTACATTGCCATTTACCACACCTCATTATGAGCAGTACACCTGTCATTTTTCACATGTCGCCTAAAATGTGTTTCCCGCATGTAGCACACAATGGCGAGTCGGTGTGCGAATCAATGTTTGGCACAGATTAAGAAAATCACAGTGACACTGGTCATGAGCAGAGGTGTTAAAATGGCTTTGTTGAAAATTTGGTGAAAAATTCCCAAAATGACTGTTTTAGGAGCGCACGTTGTGCAGCGGTTCCTACGCACGCTGCAAGTTTACGAATTTGTAATATTTGCACACCAAATTTCAACATTGCCATTTTACCACACTTCCTTATGAGCAGTACAGCTGCTATTTTCACATCTCACCCAAAATGTGTTTCTACACATGTAGCGTACAATGGTGCAGTCGGTGTGCGAAAACAATGTTTGGGACAGATTAAGAAAATCACAGTGACACTGGTCATGAGCAGAGGTCTTAAAATGGCTATGTTGAAAATTTGGTGACAAAACTCATAAAATGACTGTGTTATGAGTGAGCATTAGCAGTTTCCACGCACCCTGTAAGTTCATGAATTTGTAATATTTTCAGTCCAGATTTTCACCAGTGGCATTTTTCCACACTTCCTTATGAACAGTACAGCTGTCATTTTTCACAACATGGCGAAATGTGTTTTCACACTTTCAGCACAGAAATGCGTGGTCACTGTGGGAAATCATTGTTCAGGACAGATAAAGAAAATAACAGTGACACTGTTCATGATCGGAGGACCCAAAATGCCTGTATTAACAATCTGCTGTAAAAATCCCCAAACTAGTTACATTATGGGTGTGTTGCACAGTTTCTCCACACTCCGTCACAGTTTTTTAATATTTTCACAGCAGAATTTCAACATTGCCATTTTTACACCTCCCCATGAACAGTACCGCTGTCATTTTCACATCCTGTTCAGAATGAGTTTTGCACCTGTGGCGCCAAATGCCGTAGTCGCTGTGCAAAAGCAGCTTTCGCTAACAAACTGATATTGCCACTGTTCATGAGGTGGGGGTCACAAAAACCATGTTGAAAATTTGGAGTGAAAATACCAACGAATGCCTGAGGCATTAGGGTTTCCCACCATAAAGCCCCACCCTGTACAGAATGACAGGCATCAGGGCTGTGACTTGGGATTGTTGCCTGCAATGCTCATACCATTCCACCCCCACCCACACCCTGCAGCCAGTGAGAGGCATCGAGGTGTGCCTTGGACTCTTGACCCCAAAGTTCACCCCATTCTCCTATACCACACCCATCTCACCGTATTTCTGATGGAATGGGTGAGATAAGGGCTAAAGACCCAAGGCACACCGTGACACTTGTCGGTGTCTGCTGGGTAGGGTGTGGTGAAATGGCATGGTCATTATGCCTGATGACCCAAAGGCACACCCCAATGCCTGTCATTATCTGCAGGGTGGTGACGGGCTTGGCTTCAGCTCAAAACTTCACTGCCATTCCTAGTATGCAGCTCTGTAACTCCTACACTACCAATGCCAATGCCAGCAAGCAAACATTCGGCATTGACAAATGCTTGTTTTTTGTGGGCTCTGTACCATGACCACCCTCAGCTCTGACACCCAACCTCCCCATCCCTCCACACTGGCCAGTGCATACCAGGTCACACTCCCAAGGCTTCCTCCCAGTGGGGTTCATGGCACCCTCCTTTTCCTGTCACACAATGGATCTAGTAAATGGACTGCAGCTGTCCAAACTATCGGGTGCGGGTATGGGCTGGGCAACATCCTGGCACCAGCATTGTTTTTTCCTTTGTCTCTTATGCCTGAGCAATGAGCGGCATTGACACAATGATGTGCAAGTACGTCGGGTTGTCTGCCTACTCCTCTCACTGTATGTGCTCTGGCACTCCAGCCCCCCAGCTTTTGCTAGGGGGTCATGCAAGCACCAGTGGCAGATCCTTCCCTCCCTCCAGAGGAGGAGAGCAGTCCCTGGATGCTTAATTTACTTCCCCAGCCATTCTCAAACTCCTGGGCTCATTCCTGAACCCAGGTCATCGGCACCATAGCGGATGTCTGCCTCATGCCAGTAGGCCAGCTCTGTTTAATTATTTGAAAACTGTCAACCAGGAAAGGTACACTGAGTGGAGGCTCATTTCAAAGTATGACCCGGAGGGAGGGAAGAGGAGACAGGTAAAAGACAACAAGAAACAAAGTGGTACAACAAGCAACACAATAATACAACATATTTTATAGTATGAAATAAAGTGCATACAGTGAGCAAAATACAGGTGATTAAATGCAGTGGTAGTGGTTCAGTATAATTACATGCAGGCCAAAGAACATAGAAACATAGAAGTTGATGGCAGATAAGGACTGCAAGGCCCATCCAGTCTGCTCTATTTCTTTTTCTACCTTATAAATGTGCCATTGGCCTTTGCTCTGTCAATGGCCTATCTATTCATACTCATCTGTATTGCTCCTTTATGCCTATCCCATGCCTGTTTGAAGCCCTGCACTGTATTCATATCCACCACTTCCTGAGGTAGGCTGTTCCATGCATCCACCACCCTTTCTGTGAAAAAGAACTTCTCACATTACCCTTAATCAGCCTCCTCTAATCTCCTGCTGTTTCCTCTTGTCCTGCTGTTTTTCTTATATTGAAACATGTTAGACTTTTTCACCTTGTTAATGCCCTAAAGATCTTTGAATGTTTTGATCATATCACCTCTTTCCCTCCTTTGCTGTAGGGTATACATACTGAGCTCCATTAATCTGACCTCATATGTTTTCTGAGTGCAGTCCCTGCACCATTTTGAGTTGCCCTTCTCTGGACTGCCTCAATTTGATTAATCTCCTTGTAAAGTGTGGCCTCCAGTACTGCATGCAGTACTCAGATGGAGCCTAACCAGTGTCTTGTAAAGAGGAGTTATTACGCCCTCTTCCGACTTGTGATACCCCTACTAATACACACTTAACATCCCCTAGCCTTACCTACTACTTTAGTGGTCTGCTTGATGATTTCAGGTCATCAGTGATGATGATGCCCAAGTCTCTTTCTTCCCTTGTGACTGCCAGCAACTCCTCTCCCAGCCTATAGGTGGCTTCATGGTTTCTCTTCCCTATGTGCATGATCTTGCACTTCTTTACATTAAACCCCAGTTGCCACTCTTCCAACCATTTTGCTAGTTTATCCAGATCTCTCTCATTCTGCCTACCATATCTGGATCATCTACTCTGTTGCAGATCTTGGTGCCATCTGCAAACAGACAAACCTTACCCTCCAGTCCATCTGCAATGTCACTGATGAAGATATTAAAGAGGACTGGCCCCAGGATTGATCCCTGAGGTACCCCACTTGAGACTTGCATCGCTTCTGACCATATACCATTTACCACCACTCTGTTTTCTGCCCATCAACCAGTTTGCCACCCAGTCAACCAACTTCTGATGCACCCTGAGCATACCCAGCTTATTAATCAATCTTTATGTGGAACAGTATCGAAAGCTTTGATGAAGTCAAGGTAGGCGACATCAAATGCCCCCTCTTGGTCCAACTATTCTGTTTATCCAGTCAAAGAAATCTATGAGATTAGTTTGACAGGACCTTCCTTTGTAAACTCATGCTGTCTTGGATCCTGTACTCCTATAGATTCCAGGTGATGCACTATCCTTTCCTTAAGGAGTGCCTCCATAATCTTGCCCACTACTGAGGTAAGACTGACTGGTCTGTAGTTCCTGCTTCCTCCCTGCTACCACTCTTGTGGAGAGGGATTACATGAGCCCTTCTCCAGTCTTCTGGGACCTCTCCTGTGTTCAGAGACTCACTAAACAGTTCAGATAATGGCTCTGCTAGTTTCACCCTTGTTACTGTCTGTGTGAAACATCATAACATTTTTACAGCTGAAATCAAATGCAAGATTCGCCAGCCCATCTGACAGGATGGAAGGGAAGGGGGTAGAGAGCCAGAGTCAGGTGGGTGCATGACAGGAGCAGGAATGGGCAGGAGATGTTTTAGCTGGCTTTTGAGGAGAGATGGGAAGGGGAAGGTGGAGAGTATAGGGAGTTTGTTCCAGATGAAGGAGCTGATATATGAAGACAGATTGCTGAACAGTGGAGGGAGTGAGGAAGACTGAAGCTCTGTGAGTCTCTAGAGTGAAAAGCTTCAGAGCAAGGGGACTAGGAGAGAGGAAGGAGGAGAGGTAAAGGAAGAGGCCCAAACCAGTATTTAGAGATGAAGGAATCACAGTGGTTAGGCAACTGATGGAAGGGGATGAGTAGAGAGGGAGGAATAACCAAACAGTGATGAGCAAGGAAGGGGTATTAGCAGCAAAACAGATGAAAGCTTTACAAAGGGTATCCAGTCTGGTGAGGAGGGGTCTGGGGCATTGCCGAGACCGCATCTGCAGAGTCAAACACCGACAGCACCATTTTTGTGACCAGCTCAGGGTGAACCTGGTGAGAGGCAGTCCTTACTGCTGTACAGGGCACAAAGTTTCAACAGAGTGTGGAGGGATGACATCAATGTGGGTGGAGAAGTCATGCCTACTGTCCAACCACACATCAAGGTGTTTAAAGAAGGTAACTGTTTCAAAGGAGGGAGCCATCCAGGTAATGAATACAGGAGGAGAAGAGAGGAGAGCCTGGGCAGTCTCTTGCTGATAGCAAAGGTCATTAACATGGTTCTTAGTGTTGCTACAGAGTTGGTTGATTGGAACTAATTCATGACATTGTAGAAATCACACTAAAGTCCAGAGGTGAAGTTATATACATATGAGAGAACGACAGGCTACAGAGGTACACAGGCACAAAGAGGAAAAGGAGGACTGAAGGTACTGTGGGTTAACTTACAGGGAGGATGTGAACTGCTTGTCCATGCTAGGGTAGTGCACAGACCCTCCAGTTCAGGGCAAGGATCTGGATAAGGCACTTTGGGAAGCCATTATCAGAATGGCAAGTAAAGCGAAGATGCTGCTAGTTGGTGACTTCAATCTACCTGATCTTGAGTGAAGCTTTCCAGTTGCAGCGTCAGCAAGTAGCAGTGCCATCCTTGACTCCTTGCAAGGGGCTTTTTTCAGGCAGCTAGTTAAACAGCCCACTAAGAATGGGGCAGTGCTGGACCTGGTGCTTACAAATAGTGACAACATTGAAAATGTTGCAGTGGGCAGTCCCACTGGTACCAGTGATCACTGTAGTGTGTGGTTCAACATAAAACAGAAGCATAGGCAAGCCATTTGAGGATGAGGGTTCTGGACATTTAGAGGGCAGATTTAAAGAACTTGCTCTCTGCCTTAGGAACTGCCTAAGAGGGTTGGAGGAGGCCAAGTGTAAGTAGAGGCAAACGGGGAAAAATAAGGAGGACATCACTAAAGTGACCAGCCTATGCATGAAGGAAGTGAGCAAAGCAGAAGGAAAGAGACCATTATGTTTTTCCCTGAAGTGGCAAGGGCACCAAAAGGAAAAGAGTTTACCTAGAAGCATAAGGAAACATAGACGGAGGAAAGGGAGTTATACCTAGCAAACTAAAAGGTGGTGAGGGGAGCAAAGGTACAGACAGAGGAAAGGATTTCCAAAATGATCCCTACAGGGATAAGATTTTCTTCCAGGTACAGTACATAAGTGAGAAGAGGAAAACATGGGTAGGGATAGTAAGAGTTAGAAGGGTGGAAGGGAGAGACTGGGCAGATGATGACCAAGAAAAGTTGAAATCTTAAACAGGTACCTCAGCTCAGCCTTCACAGTGGAGGGTGGAGGGATGGACCACCAGGGAGAAGCAGGGATGGGGGGGGAAGTTAGACACAGGTCCATTCTCGGAGGAAAGAGCACTGAAAGGACTTGTAGATAGACAAGGTTATGTGACTAGATACGATTAACCCCAGGGTACCAAAATAACTTAGGGAGGTACTGGCTGCCTCACTGACAGCCTTGTTGAACAACTGACTAGAGACAGGAGTGGTTTCAGAGGACTGGAGAAGGGCTGATGTTGACCCTTTACATAAGAGCACAGCAGGAAGGAGGCTAGAAACTATGGGCCAATCAGTCACACTTCAGTTGTGGGGAAATTGATGGAAGCAGTATTGAAAGAAAGACAAACAGAATATCTTGAATCCAATGGGCTACAAGACATTGAGCAACACAGATTCCTGGTGGGGGGCAAGCTAAACAAATCTAATAGATTTCTTTGACTAGGTGACCAGGAGAATTGATCAGTGTAGAGCACCTGGATGTGCTCTATTTGGACTTTAGCAAGGCCTTCGACATGGCACTACATAGAAGGCTGATTAGCTAACTTGAGGGGAATTCAGCAGGGACCTGACAGGCACTTATAACTGCTTACTATTGGTAAACCACCATTGCCTATTGCATTTGTGCTGCATATATATGGCTAACAGCAAACAAACAAATAAGTGTTGGCTGTTTCAGTTTTACATTTATGCTGCATTAGCAGTTGAATAAAGTCAGACCCTTACCAGGCCATCTTGTGTCACAGAAAATTCTGTTTGGTCTTTTGTCTGTCCTTTACTTTTCCCCAGGCTCTGACAGTCTTATGGTGGTAGAGGTCACTCCTGAGAGACAAGTGCAGGAAACTCTGTGGGGAGCTTACAGCAGAAGGTCACAGACCCAGCAGGATGGGAGGCATAGCACTGCATCTCTACATCAGAAAGGTGAATGAAAAGGGAGGAACAACAGCATCCTGGCTAGCCCTTTCGTTTCTATGCAGGGAAGTTAAATTTTATTCTTCACTCTCTCATTCCTGGTTTTCAATCAATATTTTCACCGGTAGCTGACGACCTGTCCCAGAGTTATTTTCTTTCTTCTCTACTCCTACACTCGATTATATAATTCATATTGCATGTATTGAGCGTACTGTAAAGACAGGTTTAGACTTACGGTGGTGTCTATTTTTACTATTTTATTTTTATGTTTATAAGTTTTTACTCATAAATTTTATTCTTGAACCTTTGCTGAAATCTTATTGGCAGACCCAGTCACATGATCTAGGAGTATTTAACACATGTGCATAGGGAAAGTCAGGCAGATTTTCCCCGAGCTCTGAGAAGCTAGTTTTGTCTGCAGCATATTCACTGTTTGTTTGTCTGTTACAGCAACACAGAACTGCTGGAGACAAGAAGCACTTGTGGATTTTGGTGTCAATCAGACGGCTTGTAATTATCGATAACATTTTGTGGAAGGTGCTCTACTTAGCTACACTAGCGCTTCTACACTACTGTATAGCTGGAACCTATCATGACCATTTTATCTCAGTAAGTTCTATCATTATTCAATTACCTTTTGTTTCTATAAAGTCCAGTCTAGTTGGAAAGAAGAAAACACACACAAAAAACACAACCCTCCCACCAAAAAACAACAAAGCAAACACCTGGTGACAGCAATAAATAAGTCAGGCAAAATTTAGTGCATAAATGCAGAGGAGCCCACGGCTACTATCACTGGCACTTCCAGTCTAACTCATGACCCTTTTCAAGGGTAAGAAAGAAGTCGGAAATATTAAAGATTAGGAAAGTGGTTTATGTAGCAGACAAAGTACCTTGAAATAGCTTGGAAGCAAGTAAATTAAATGTATTTGAGAATTATTATACTAATTACTTAAAATCTATTTTTTACTTGCTTCTAGTGCTGACTTATCTGTGCCACTCCTGGCATGGTTTGGACACATTACTAAATGCAGAAAGCATTTTTTATGCACAAGAATTTCAGAGGAGGGAGTATTGCATAGGAACCACAGGCTGTCTTTTCCTGTATCCTGGATTGTTTGGACAGGTAGCCATCTACATAAAAGAATCACTTAAAGAAAAGTTAGAGAAACACAAACCGAAACCCTGAGCCTCCTAGCAAGAGTATTCTGGTATTCTCACCAGTAAATTTAGACATTTGAGCTGATGTTAAGGAGGTTATTTAACAGCCTATGAACATATCAAGGCTAATTAAATGGACATATTCATTATACCAATTTTATTATTATTGCCTACTTACAATATTTATTTGTATCCTATATATTTTGTGAGGTTATTTTTATATATAGTAGGGTAGCAATTGCTGTATCTAAGCATATAGTATCCATCAAACATACATCATGGTTAATACTAGATTGCAGAGGCTGCAAACAGCAACCTTTCCCTTTACAGGAACTTTCAGTTAGTTCAAAAAAGGTTGGTGTAAGCAATCTAAAATAACTGATCATTTAATGCCCTGTTCAAACAGAATCTCCATCCCCAGATTGGGGCAGTTTCAGCAGTTGGAGACCTAGGGATACAGTTAGAGCTTGAGTGATTTCGATGCTGGACCATGCTCAAATAATTCAAACAATGTTTCTGAGGAAATCTCCCTGCTTGGATAGTTGTTTTTTTAATTCACTATACTTTATTGAGTTTTAAGCAGCAAACAATACAAAGGTACAACATGAGTATGACAGGAGACTGCAAATACATTTAACAAATCAAAGAAGCAAAGAAACAACCCTCCCTCCCTCCCTCCAAACCATGCCACCCATAAGTCTGCACCTCAGTCAAAGAGAAGAAGGTTATAAGGAAACAGCTGGGGTAGGTAACTGGTTTATGACTTCAGAGGGAGAGGAGGTCAGAAGGGGTTCCCAGGTGGCCTGGAAGGAGTGAAATCTGTGTTGCATACTTGCTACAGTGGTAGTCATAGAAATGTTTTGCAGTACTGAGGTAGATCTAGGTAAGTATACTGAGGTAGAATGAGGCAGAATCACATTACAGTCAATGCAATTTACCTTAGTGGTACCTTGAGGTACCTCCAGGTAGGAAACTTTTCGATAACTACCACTGTATATTCTTCTCCAGCTGGATTGCAAGCAGGCCTTCATGGTACTACTCTAGCACTGAGGGAAGTGAGTCCTCCTTCCAGTGCTTTAACATTACTAACTTTGCTCTGAAGCCACCAAGGCAAGGTGAGCTTTCCTTATCCTGGGCGCCGAAGGGTACAGAGTTAAAAGGCAACATTCCAGAGTGAATAAAGGCTCCAGACCCAGGAGAGGCTCTAGCACCTCCTTTATGGAGTTCCACAAGGATTGGGAGTTAGGGGAACTCCAGAGCAGGTGGTATAATGACTCAGGGGTGTCTGTACAATGGGAACATAAGGGGATGTGAGCTTACCTATTTTGTGTAGTTTTATCGGGTGTAGATAGATTGTGCATGATATTAAACTGGATCAAGCGGAGTCTGTCTTGTTTGATAAGTTTATAGACAGTGCCCCAGTCTTTCTTCCAGAAAGCAACCTCTGCTGGGACAAACAATTCTTGGACCTAGTAGTAGCAGATTCCAGAAGGGAGATGGGATCCAGGGCTTATGAATGTTTATAGACTCTGGCAACTGCATGTGGCAGATCTGCAACTTTAAATACAGAGGGTAAATCCTCTGAAGGCAGGAAGGTCAAAGGCTTGGGTCCCAGAAAAGAGAACATAGCAGTTTTCACTTGCAGGAATTTAAATAGGTCCTTATTGTGAAGCTGGAGCTGGAGTTGGAGAGTGGGAAAGACCAGCTCTTCTCCTTGGAGGAAGTTAGCAAGAGTACAGTTCCTCAGGTGGGGCTAAAAGGAGAGTGGAATGGAGCAGTGACCGATCTGAAAGTGAATGTTGTTTAATATGGGTTGAGCAGGTGACCTGTGCTAACTCAATGATAGATAGGTTTGTATTTGATGTAAGGCCCTAAATGACCAGCCAATTGGAAAGTTCTTCAGGGCCGGGAAGTTGAGAGGGAAGCAGGTACACCAGGGAAGGTAGGGAACTGTGTGATTTATTCACAAGGGTCCTCTCAATTTCTAGCCAGATGGGGTATAAGTGTTGGGACCCTGTGAATTTGCATTGTTCAGCCAAAGAGCTAGCTTACAACGTGTTGGGCCCTATAATAAGTAAAGAAGGAGGGAGGGCTACCCACCTTGTGACTTGGGGCAGAAAGTTTGCCATATGCCCTTGTACCACCTTTGTTCCTACACAGGAATGCATTGAGCATTTTTTGAGTTGAGTAAACCATAGCTTGGGAAAAAAGAAACCCAGCATGCCCATCGGTAGAGTAGGTGAGGTAAGACATTCATTTTGAGAATGCTGATTCGGCCCCAAGGGATAGAGGAATCATCCCCATCTGTCAAAGTCAGATTTCAATGTTTGCAACAATTTGGTGAAGTTTTCCTTAATCAGTAGTTGGGATGTCCTGAGAGATTTTAATACCCAGATATTTTAAAGTTTTGGTTCCTAAGCCTGGTCACTAAAATCCATCCTGACAAGCCAGTTATTGAAAGGAAATATCTTTATCTTGGAGAGGTTTAGCTGATAGAAAGAGACTTTGAAAATCCATCCAATTCCACCAGCAGGGTGGGGATAGTGCTGCCTGGGTCCTCTATATGTAGAAGCAAGTCGGCATCATATGCTGAAAGCGAATATATTTTCCCTCTATTTGGATACCTTTCCGAGTGGAGAACTGACTAGCCTCATGATCAGGGGTTCAAGATAAAAATTAAAAAGGAGGGAGAGAGCGGGCAGCCTTGACAGGTGCCATGTTGAAGGGGAAGGGCTTGGACAGACAGCCATTACACCATATCCAGGCTGTGGGGGAGGAGTACAAGAGTTTGACCCATTTAATAAAGTCCGCGAGGTACACCAAATGATGGAGGGAGGTGAATAGAAATTCTAATAGACCCAATTGAATGCTTTCTTGGGGTCAAGGAAGACCAGGCCACCAGTACCCCAGACTTCCCTGATGCCAATATTAAGTGTAGTAGCTTCCTAATATGGTCCCCTGAGGCTCGCCCTGACATGAAACCCACATGTTCTTGGCTGATGTCCTCTCCATTACTGGGGCTAGGCGAGTAGCCAGAATTTTAGCCAGGATTTTCACATCTGAATTCAGTAGGCAGATTGGATGGTAGTTTCCAGGATGTAAAGGGTCTTTGCTGGGTTTAGGGAGAAGAGTTATCAGGGCTTCCAGAAAGGTAGTGTCCCCATGCCATCCTCAAACCAAGACTTAATAACCTTCACCAAAAGGGGTAAG
Source organism: Neoceratodus forsteri (assembly GCA_016271365.2). Taxonomy (NCBI): domain Eukaryota; kingdom Metazoa; phylum Chordata; order Ceratodontiformes; family Ceratodontidae; genus Neoceratodus; species Neoceratodus forsteri. The sequence goes on along the minus strand of CM057456.1, from coordinate 1,630,486,161 downwards.
AAGTAGAGGCAGGCTTTATACAGGTTATTGGGAAGACAGTCTGGTCCAGGGGCCTTGTCCATGGGTAAGTGTTTGATGGCTTGTTCCACCTTGCTAGATGAAATCAGAGTACCCTGGTGCCCAGTGGAGTGAGGGGATAGGGGTTGGGAGAGCAGTGGAGTTCAGGTATGCAGTGATAGCTTTATCAGATGGACTGGATGCCTCATCAATGAAATAAAGCCTTTGAAAATACCCCCAAAGATTGAGGCTATCTCTGGGATCTGAAACTATGTCCTCTTCCGGGAATGGTGCAAGCCCAGTATAAATTTTGCAGCCTCAGCTTGCCTTAACCTGAGGGCTAAGAGCTTGCCTGCTCGCTCCCTGACTTCAGATATTTTAATTTAGTGTGGTGCAGAGCAACTTTGGCTTTCTGTGCCATGACATCTGCAAATTGAGATTGCAAATGATGCAGTTTCACCCATTCTGAATTGGGAGGAGCACTTGAGGGAGTGTCTAAGTTAGCAATTTCCCTAAAAGAGTATCTAATTGTTCCTGCTCTTATGGGATCGGTTTGCTGTGAGACGAATGAATTCACCTCAAAGGGTGCACTTAAGTGCAGCCCATACAGTATCCACTCTATCCACTGAACCCTTGTTGGCCTTCAAAAAGTGGAGATAAAATTTTGGATGTGGGTCAGTGAGGAGGGGCCTGAAAGCTATGTGTTGTGGAGCCAGAGGAGTCCTCTTGAATCCTGGGCCCACTAAGTATGAGATGCTGATTGGGGGTGGTCAGACAACACCCTGGGGTGAATGGTGGCAGCTAAGATACCTGGAAGGCAAAAGGAGCTAGTCAGGAAATAGTCTATTTGGGATAGAGTGTTGTAGGGTGGAGAGAAGTAAGTGTATTGCCTTCCATAGGGTTCAGAGTGCACTAGCCATCTATTGTCCCAGTACCACTCATGAGGTCTCTCAAGGCCCGATGAGCTGGGGCTAACCCTGCTCTCCTGTTGTCTGAATGGTCTATGTCAGACTGGGAAGCTAGATTCCAGTCTCCTCCCAAAACAGTTAGAATAGGGGTTTGGACGCTAACAACTATAGTATGTGGATAAAACTTGCAATGAGTCTGTGTTTGGACCACATACTGAGACCAGAATGATTGGGAAGGATTCTAGAGTATTCTGGAGGATGATATAAAGACCAGAGGGGTCCCACCATTCCCACAACATAGTGAAGGGAACTGATTTGGCAATCAAAATTGCAGTTCCTACTGCCTTGAGGAAGTGCTGAGCCATAAACTTGCCCTATCAACTTCTCTGAAGAGGAAATGTCCTCTTTATGAAGATGGGTCTCCTGCAAGTAGATTATCCCTGCCCTGAGGTGCTGAAGGTGGCGAAATTACTAATCTTTACACCTGTCTTGGGCCCCTTGGTATTCCAACTAATAAAGGTATATGGACCTCCCATTTGGTTTAGAAAGCATAGGTTTAGAGGGGCACATTAAAAGATTGGATCTTACCAACCACTGACTAACCTATATTGTGTGTTGCAAGGACCCATGTACCATTAGGGTGCAGAACTTTCCCACCCTGCCCACCCTAGAAGTGAGATGCCAGCTGAGCACTGAGAGCATGTTAGTACCCAAAACAACAGACACACTCTAAACCCCCAACCTACATTTACTAAACCCCAACAAATCCAGTAACATTCAAAACACAAGGACTTAACCACAGTACCCCAGTTCTAATAACCACACTACCTACTACACTTTGAAAGTGATTTTCTTTCAACTACTATAAGAGAAAACACATGCCATACCCCTTCTGCCCTCTCCCCCACAAACAGCATGGTAACATTTAACTAAGTGAACATTTGACTAATATTAATAAACAGACATTAGAGCAGTTGCATTGGCATGGAAACCGCCTGGGGAGATTGCTCAGAGCATAATATAGTCAGAGTTGCCTAGGTGGTTACAAAACCCAATTCAAATAAAGTCCCCAGATTTAACATTGGCCTGTGGTGAAAATTAGCTTCCCAGTCCATAAGACCATTTTGTTAATACCCTGGGTGATTAGGTTGCAGAAGCCAATTAGAAAATTTTGGATACCCCCAGTGCTGGACAAGGCTAGTAGTCAGGAAACAAACATCATAGTAGCCTCAAAGGTCTGATCTTGGGGTAGAGGTCTAAAGTTTGCAGGAAAGAGTCCATTTTTCTGGTGCCATGAGCTGCACTGCGCGGGAGACTATTCCACTGCCTAGTTGAATTAAAGGCCAGATAACCCATAAAGTCCTGGTGGAGCCCATCCAGCTAACTGCCAGTGGGGACAGATATATAGGCATAGTCCAGGGTGGTGTTCAGAGAAGTGCAGCAGATGGGACTTCTGAGGTATGCCCGGTCAGAGCAGAAGGAGCCATGATTGATAGCTCACAGTACCAGTCAAGGCAGATAATAAGGTGGAATATTTAACCAGGACAACGGCCTCAGTCTGAGCCAGTGGGGAGAGGTAACAGGGCTCACTAGTTGAGAAGGAGATGTAGTCACTACTAAATACTCAATGCGCCTTGCAGACAAGCTTTCAGATAACACAAGTGCATAATTAAGAGGACAGTCACTTGAAAAGATCTGACAAGAGAGTCTTGAGTTCCGCTTGCTGCCTACGCCAGTGTCTCATATGAGATCCATTGGTCAGCATGCTTGACTTGAGAACAGTGGGGTATTGAACCCTGAAAGGCTTCCCACCATGATAAGCTTGAGACAGTAGGTGTCCAGCTCCAGCCTTTTGGTGATCACTGATTGTGAGAGGTCCTGAAAGATCTGCAATCTGTGTCCTTCCCATTGCTGCAACTGGATTTCTTTGACTTTAGCCAGAAAATGTTGTTTGTCCTGGAAGTAAAGCAATTTAAAGATCATAAGTCAAGGGGAGAACCCGGTGGAAGGGGGGCACAGTGAGCAATGAGCTCACTCAATGACATAAGTGTTATTGTTTGGAGAGGAGCCTGAGATTTTCTCACAAAACTTCTAAATAAAAATTACTGCACTAGCTGCACCCTTCTAAGTCCTCCAGCTTTTCTTCCAGGTGTCCTAACCTTTGTCGATAACAGTGGAGTCTTCATCCATTTTCCCTTTCCAGTTCTCTACAGATGTGATCCTGGCTTCAGAGCTGCTGACTCTAATGGAGAGGAGTCAACAGAGGAGTGGATTTTCTGGAGATATTCTAAGATCGCAGAGATGGACTATTGCATGGGTTACATTATTTCAAAAGAAAGCGCCCTCCCAGAGCACAGTACCAATGGTATGAGGTTTGCTTGAGCTGGTGGGCTGCGATTTAGGCCTTTACGGCCTTGTTTTTCTTGGGTGTTGGAAGGAGTGAGTGGCACAGTGGTGCTTTTTTTCATTTCGATTTCCATACTCCACACACAGAAACTTGAACATGGAGTCCCTGAGATGCAGTTAGGGAACTCAAATTGTGGGCCCAGAGTTGAAGACTAAGAAATATTAGTTTTTATTGCAGTAGCGGTGAGGATCAATGGAGGCCAGCAACTCTCCCTTAAGCAGCCATCACGTGACCCCTCACCGGATAGTTAATGAAGAGCAATTCATAAAATAACTGATACACAGGATAAATTACAATCAAGAAGAGTCACCTCTGAATTCAGATATTAGTAATGATCAAAGAGATTTAATTGAGGAGAATCGATATAGTCCTCAGATATTGAAAAATCACCCAAGATATGGTACTCTAGAGAGACTCATAAGAGTGCTGAACATGTGGATAATCTGGTAAGTGAGGGCGGAGATAAAGAAAATAATCAAACAGATATTGGGGAAGTGATTCGTGAACTGCAAATTACAATAGAAGGACGTAAGCATATTGAGGCTCAGTCACAATATTCTAATCCTCATCACTGTAGCAAATGTGGGTTTCAGCAAAATACTAGAAACATACAGAACAAACAACATGTTAGTCCATTTAAACCTTCCTGTTTAAGTGATGATATAAAAGATTAATGAAGGATCCTGATAATGCATCTTTAATACTAATGGAACAATTGATTATTAACAAGAACATGTTAGAATCCCGTGGAGTGATGTTGCTCATAATAGGGCTAGGACTTGTAACCAAACTTGAGAAAAGGAAAGTTACTGTGGACTCTGACGATGATAAAAGGATCAGGACCAGGAAAATCAATTGGAACAATCAGAACAATTAGAACTGAGATTAAGACTAGAGTTTAGTATTGTAGATATCCCAGACACCACAGGAGGTGAAACTAAACAAAGAGGGAAAAGAAGATTAAGAAGGAGGAAGGAAACAAGTCCCTGATTGTGTCACAGGGTGTGGAAATAATCAGACAAGACAATGTGTCAGGATTTAAAACACATAGATATGTGACATTTATTTACAAATAGGAAAATAAATAATTGAACATCAAAAGAAATTGCAGTTAGAATGACCACTTGACATCAGTGGTTTCTTGGAATACAGTCTCAAATCAATAACAACTCTGATCTTTTACCTTCTGTATTACTCTTGTCTACCTGCACTGTAGACCTTCTCACCCACATCCAAGGCTCATCTGATAAGTCTCCCTTTAGCAGGGTTTATATAGAGAGGCAAGGGTCACCTGACCTGTTGTTAACTTACACAGACAATTTTTTACTGACTAACAACATCAAACAGGTGGGAGGACCCCAGCCCAGTAGTATTATAATAAACAACATTGTATAAATGCACACTGACAGTTTTAAGTCCCTTGGAAGCTTTGAACGCCATTTTCCATATTAAACTAGTCCCAAATGAGCTCTAAGCTCCTCCCATTTATATTTGATTGACATCATGGTCCTATAAAACTAGACTAGAGAGGAGTCTGATCTTCCTATACAACACAGTTTTCTGGCATCACAGATGGACAGAGGTCTGCCATGGGGAATTGGTAGGACCTGGAAAATGGATTGTCCCAGAGAAAGAAAAGAAAACACTTTTCTTTTAACAGCAGTTTCAGTTTACTGGAGCCATTCTGTCTTACCAGTACCAAGAACTATGTACAGGTACTCCATTATGGATTAGCTACAGATATTTATATTGAGCTACTTATTTACTCAAATGCTCTCTTATTAACTGGCAGTGCATTTATTCCTACTGTCAGCTATAGAAGAAGCTAGGAAAAGTGTTTCATACAGCACAAGGAGCGGACAGCTGAAATGGTCAAAATGTTTCCTTAGTCACTGACTTCTCTAACCTGTTGTACAAGCATTTCACTTTAAGTTTCCAGGAGGTTACTACCTGCAAACATTACCTTAGGTAGTAGCTCTTTTGTACACTTAAAAGTAATACGGTACTTCTCTTGCAGCCCTCTATTTTATTCTGAGGGTTGCTACCCTTAAACTGCATACTGCTCATAAACATTCCTGCATAGAGATATTCCTGTCTCTTTGCATTCTAGGGCTCCTTAGGTTGCAGCAGAGCAGTAGTCTGCAAGAAAAGACATACACTTGACAATCTGCTGTGGGACTGAAAACCTTTGGTCAGTCACTGTATTTCATTGAGGTTTTAGGAACATCACTGTCCCTTGCATTGTAGCATATGTATTACTTTGCTGGCAGCTGGGAAACATGAATAAATTTTAACAAAGTTAAAGGGAGAGGAGATCTGTTGCGTACGGCGGCAGCTAAAAGTAAAGAAATGCCGCCTGTTTAACTGTGAATCCTGCTTCGATGCAGGATGTATTTAAACATTATACAACAGAGCGATAGCTAAATTAAATAACTATATTCATACATGCCAATCTGTTTCACTCCTATAATTATTGGCTTTACTTAAAAGCCCTACAATACCTTTTTTGGCAGCTTAGCAGCTTGTTTTTAAACCCTCACATATTTATTTATTATGCTGCATTTTACAACATAGTTTCTATTGGCACTGCACTTTGATCACACAATAATCACTGTATGTCATTTCATAAAAACATGTTTAAATGCACTGTTGCACTTTACTTCATTCTTCAAAGTATATTTAAAGGCACAGATGCACTTTATTGCAATGCAGGCATGAAATGCCATATAAGGACCTTTAATTGTTTTCATTGCCAGCTGGCATGCTGGACCTGGAACATGATGCTAGCAAGGAATGGTGGTGAGGGACGGATGTAGGGTATAGGAAAATAAGGCAGTAGGAAAGAGACATGTAGAGCAAGAAAAAAAAGGCTGATGTAGATGGCCTACCTACACCAGGGCTAGAAAGAGGTAAAGAATAGGGCAAATAGATACTGTTGTGCAACAGATTTAAAGTGGAAGAAGAAGACAGTAGTGAAGTCATCCCTCTACCAGGGTCTAGGAACTAGCGGACTGCAGAACTATCACAGATTGATTCTAAATAACACCTACCAGGGCTTTGAACTATAATCAGGAGAAAACATAGAAGGTTATCAGGACAAACTAGAAATAAGTTCCAATAGTTGTCCAACTAACAATGATAAAATATTGATAAATGATTAGCAGCCTACTCAATTAACTACCAACCATGTAAATGGTAAATTTGATTTGATGACACAGTTAGGTACTCTGGAACAGGAAATTATTGAATTAAATTGACAATTAGGAAATTCATCAAGGGTAATCAATTGGGTTCTTCCCTAGATAGTTATCACATCAAGGAAGATGGTATATATTAGGAAATTGAACCAGTATGCTCTAGCAAAACATGTGAAGTAGAAGTTATGGAAATGTAGAACTGAGATCAAAAAGTAAATGCCCTTGAGTAATCTACAGAAATGGGCTGAAACATATCCCTTTTAGCCTGTATGGATCATCGAGCTGGGGAATTTTGATCCAGTGAATTTTGAATTACAGCTACTAGAATTTCTAAGAAAAGAGCTTGATATGTTATTGACTGAAGAGGATATTATAATGATTGAAAATATCTCCAAAACAGCTGCAACTTTAATTGATATATTGTTCATCTCACCTAGGGTAGCTAATTATGTATGGGTCAATAGTTGGCAAATCCTAGAAAAATACCTAATTTTACATTTCCTAAAAGAGCATCATTCAATAAGGAAAGGAATGAAATAAAGGGAAACCATAATGAGCAGATCATTTTACGTATGTTTGGCATGAGACCTATTGAACATGAGAATGAGTATACACATACAAATACTATTAGGAAGTTGTTGATTATTTTTTTAAGAGTACCAGTTGATGAAATGAGTGACACTGTAGCTAAAAGAGCCCACTGGGATATTTAAACTGACAGTCAGATAGATATATGGTATCCAATTTGAAACTGGCTGACCTTATATTGGAACAAGCAAGTAAACTGGACTTTTGGGGTTGAATGTTGTGGATCACAGGGTGATGAAGGCTATAGATAAACCTACACTGCCTATAGATATTGAGAAGACAGCAAAAGGGTTGCCTTTTGATAGATTTATGTTACTTGTTGGCTATAATGACACCTGACTTTCAGCCCAGAAAGACCATCTGTCAAAGGGTGACAAAAATACTACAGGTGGCCTATTATATCTTACTTGAATATAGCTGGAAGGGATAACAAGTTAGTAGATGTTGAATGTAAAAAAATTAATTGGCTATGATGTTCTTTGCCTACAAGAAACATGGCATTCAGAGAATGATAGCATTGAACTAAATGGGTATGAGTGTTTCAATAGCCCAGGCCACAGAATGAGATGTTGCGCAGGCTGACTGTATTTGTGAAAGTTGGTAGTTTTCATAAGGTAACAGTGTGGAAAATACTAAACAATTTTATAGTGATTCATGTTAAGGATAGCCACAGGAGATTGTATGTTTGAATTGTTACATACCACCTGAAAATTCTAAATTCTGTTCCTCGTTTATATGGGGAAAACTATCTAACTTAGTGATGAAATCATTACAGGCCTTTCCTAAAGCTGACCTCTTGCTGTTAAGTGACTTTAACACCTGATTGGGATATTTGATGGCCTATCAGACAGCTCCATGTATGCCTATATCACATTATGTGATAGATTTCTCCAAGAAAGTCTAAGGATATCAAACTAAATAACTCTGGTAAGCTTTTAATAGATTTATTAAAGGAATTCAATCTTTTTCCCCATGAATGGAAGATATGATGGATATCTTGAAGGAGAATTCATGTTTGTATCCTCGAGGGGTTCATCTGCAGTGGACTATGCACTATGGTCAGGCTCTAATGATTATTGAGCAAGCTTGATAGTGCTTGTAAAAGCAGAAAAATCACTTTCCACTTTTTATTGAGACAGAAAAATTGAAGGAAACTCACAAATCTTAGGATAGGGATCCTGTTTTATTTACAGACATTAGATCAACAAAAGAATTATCTTGCAACAAAATTACATGGTATTGATATTGACAAACCCATTATAACAGAATCTGTTGATAAATTAATAGAATTTGATTTACAGTATTTATCACAGAAACTTGGTGATTTATTTGCAGAAGTTAAGACCACGTTAAGAATGCCCAGTTAAGCCCCAAAAATGTCCCTAATAATAATAGCTGGTTTGATACGGACTGTAAAAATGAAATCCTTCATTAGGAAACTTCATATATTATATAAAATAATGGGGATAAACAACATCTCAAAAAAATAAAAAGCATAAAATACTTTTGATGGAAAAGAAAGAAGCCTTCTATGTGAAACTGTGAAAGACTATGCTGGAAGTGGTACAAAATAATAATGCTAAGATGTTTTGGACATTGGTGGCTAAAGGTACCGATAAATATAAAACAGATATTGACACCTATATCCCTGAAGAGAAATGGAATTGACTATTTTTCTGTATCTTCTTTCTGAGAGAAACAGTCCTAGTCAGCCATTATTGGCACAGGCAACCTTTCAACTTATAACTCTGGATGAAGTATACCTAGCCTATATTCACTCAAAAGCATAAAGCAGCTGGTCTGGATGGTATACCAGCAGAAGTTTATTTAAGTACACCCTCACTTTGGTGTCAAGCTTTACCATTTTCTATAACAAGTGTGTAAAATGCCTAAATATCCAAAAACTATCCATCGCTAATGGTTAGAGCACTGGAACAGTATTACCAGGGGTCTGGGTTCAGTTCCCAGTGGGCCACACTTTTCCTTTTCTCATTTTCCATCCTTGATTTAAAATACGCCTGGCAGGAGCTTAGCTACACTGAGAAGTGGTCTGTTTGTATTTCTGATATGTTTCTAAGTTGCAGGATTGTGCAAGACTTGAGAAAGGAATTTGTGTGGATTTAAGGAAAGCGTAAGGTCTGCTGGACCATATGAGCCCATAGCTTAATGGTTAAAGCACTGGAACAGTATTACCAGTGGTCTGGGTTCAATTTCCAGTGGGCTACACTTTTCCTTTCTCATTTTCAATCCTTGATTTAAAAATATGCCTGGCAGGGGCTTAGCTGCACTGAAAAGTGGTCTGTTTGCATTTCTAATTATCCAAAGACGTGGAAAGGAGCTAACATAATCCTTATTCATAAAAAGGAAATTTATCTAATCCTGCACTGTACAGACTGATTAGTTTATTAGATGTTAACTTAATATTTTTTCTAGAATATTACTGGAAAGATTAAAGGTAGAAGTTGAGAGGATAGGCAGTCTATCCAGCAAACAAGCTGGATTTAGATCAAAGTTTTCTACCTTGATAATATATTTGTCCTTAGGCATCTTATACCAAAGTATATGAAACTTAGAAGACAAAAGTTATATGTTACCTTTATAGATTGCTCTATGGCCTTTGATTACATACCACAAATGTTACTCTGGTCTATTCTTTCGGATAGGGTATAGACTGAGCTCTGGTCACAACTATTGCAGAGTTGTAGGCCAAACATGGGCTAAAATCAGGTTAGGCTGTAAAGGACATTTATTCATACCATTTAACATCAACCGTGGTGTGAGACAAGGGTGTGTTCTCGACCCTTTGTTGTTCTCCCTATATATAGAAAGAATGCTCATGTATTATGTGCTGACTAATACAGATTCTCAAAAATTAAGTCTACCCTGTGCCCTTTCCTTGCTTATACAGACGTTATCATCCTTCTTTACTTACTAAAAAGGTTTACAAGCAAAACTGGACTTTATTTATAAAAGGTCAACTGAGTTAAAACAAAACTTAACATAAAAAGTAATGATATTTGAGGCAACAAAATCAAAAGTAAATGGTTGGTAGGCCCAGACAAACTAAAGGTTGCTACTAGCTCTCTTAATCTGGGAATTCTGTTCCAAAGTAATGGTCATTGGACCCTACATAGGGACTTATTAGTAGATAAGCTAAAAAAACTGGAAGGACTAATAAGGTTTAATGTAAAGTATGAAAGTATGACAGTACAACCACTCATACAAGTATTAAAGTAAAATTTGAATCAAATCTCCAATATGGAGCTGATATTTGGGAAATAAACAAACCGGATATGTTAATGTCCCTGCTGTATAAATTGTTGTGTAATTTATTGAGAGTTGGGCACTCTTGCCCTGCTGCCTATCTAAGGTCTGAACTACATCTTCTGAATATTCAAGCAGCAATAAATATAAGGAAACTCAACTACTGGATTAGACTTACAAAGACAGGTGAACCTACATTAGCTAAACAGTGTCTCAAAGAAAAGGAAGAGTGGTACAACTTAGGTTATAGACATGAGTATTGGTATATTACTTTGGATTCTTTTAAAAAAAAATACAAACTAATGAATCTAAAAAAGCTGTTGATCAAGGGATAACATTAAGTGCAAAATATAAAAATATGTATCAAGAAAGGTAATAAACCATTGGATTACACAGGATTTGCAGTTAATCTCCGATTAACATTACTCTAAATGGTTTATACAGAACAATTGTTATTTTGGATTAAAACCACATTTACATATTCTAACATATCCTAAACTTAGGGCAATTTTCTCAAACCATAAGTTTGAACAATTTCCAGTAACATGCTCCTCTATAGATATAAAAGACAGATTTTATTAAGGAATGTGTGACTGTAGTCACAGCAGAATGGAGATTTAGTACATGTCTTATGGCATTGTACATGGTACACAAAGCTAAGAATGTACTGGCTAGCCCCTTTCCTAAACAAATATATATCAAGTAGACAAGGTAAGATTATCTAATATACTATTGCACACCGAGGATGTATGGTCTCTGAATAGGGTTTCTAAATATTTTTATGCCATTAATGGATTAAAGAAAATAATAATTGTCAAATGAAGGTCTGAAGAGTTTATGAATTTGGAATTTTATGATGTGTCACATTGTATTAAATCGAACTTATTTAACTACAGCACCTATATGATGCATTGTATGTTTTGGTATTTATCTGTTGAATATGGTTTTAACAAATAATCTGGCCTATTTTATGTATTTGATGTTTAATCTGATAATGTTACTTTTACCTTGTTGTCTTTTTTAGTTTGTATTTTGTAAAGGCTTTTAGCCACACAATACAAACTAACTGACTGATTAGGAAATTGACTGACCTAGGAGTGCTATCCATAGTGATACATTGGGTTAGAAACTGTTAAAGGATAGGAAACAGAGGGTGGTGGTTGATGGAACTCATTCTAAAGAGTGGAGTACCACAGGGCTCATTGCTGGGACTAGTCTTCTTCAATCTTCATAGGGAAATTACAGAGAGCTGGAAGGAAAGTATGCCTTTTGCAGATTATACCAAAATATGCCATAGGATGGACACTCAGAAATGGGTGGAAAAGATATATAGTGATCTTGGCAAATATAAGGAATGGTCAAAACATGGCAGTTGAGTTTCAATGCCAAAAAATGGAAGATAATGCACCTAGGACATAGAACCCTGGTGCTGAGTATAGGGTTGGGGAACACACTAACAGTCACAAGGCAGGAAGGGACCTTGGGGTTATAATATCTAAGGACCCCAATGTGACAGGGCAGTGTGACAAGGTAGTGGGCAGGGCTAGTGGAATGCTAGGTTGGATAGGGAGGGCTAGCTCAGTAGGAGCAGTAGGTGGCACTGCCATTACACTGCTCAATGGTACAGCCACATCTAGAGTACTGTGTTAAGTTTTGGAGACCCTACCTCAGAAAGGACATAGATTAGAGATGGCACAGAAGAGGCAACTAAAAGAGTGCATGGTTTGCAGGAGAAGCTCTATGAAAAGAGACTGAGTGATCTCAGCATGTACACCCTGGAAGAAAGGAGAGAGAGAGGAAGAGCAGGAATAAGATAGAGACCTACAAGTACCTCCAAATGGTAACTAGGGTACAGGGATAGTCTCCTTCAAATGAGAACAAACACTCTGGCCAGGGGTATGCAATGAAGATGGTGACAGACAGGGGTGGGGGATTCAATAGTGATGTGAGGAAATTTTCTTTACTGAAAGGGTAGTGGACACCTGGAATAGATTGGCAGTGGAAGTGCGGAGGCTGGAACAGTAGGGGTTTTCAAGAATACATGGGATAGACTTAGGGGTATATTATATTGGATGCAGGGAGGTGGGAGGATCAACATAGCTCAGATAGGGTCTGTGGAGACAGACTAGGTAGGTAACATCTGAGGAGACTTGGTGGGCTAAGCAGTCCTTTTCTACAATCAAATTCTATGTTTCTGTGAAACTGGGTATGTGTACACTTTGGATGCTATTGATTTGCCAAACAAGTGTGCACTGAAACTTGAATGAATACAAACACTGAAGACCACTGGAAAGTGGCAACTCCATAACTTGCCTCATTGTGTACTGTGCAGGCAAGTTTCAAATAATGCTGTATTAGCTCAGCACAGTGGAATGAGGATATGAACAGCTGTTATTTCTTGGTCCAGCATAGAAGGGATATTTTTAAAATAAATATACACCGAGGTTAAAAAGTGATTTTAATAAGAAGGCTGTTATGGGGCTGGGGGAGATTGCTGGGAAACTAAATACATTCCAGTGAATTAAAGTGGTTTAAAATGATCTTATTAAGGTCCCTCTACTTTAGAAAAGGCCACCACTAAGTATGTTTTAATTATAACTGGTGCTGATATTAAAGTTCACTTTGTCCAATTGGAACACTGTGCTTCAGAATGTAGTGTGTGTGTGTGTGTGTGTGTGTGTGTGTGTGTGTGTGTGTGTGTGTGTGTGCTGCAGCAAGACAGACGAGACACTACCCCCACTCTTAAATGTGTGCATTAGGCAAGTGAGCTTCTTGCCAGATGCACAGGTTCCACTGAGAAACAAAATATGTGGTCAAATGCAAAATGCACACCACATTCACAGGCATGCACACTAAGTCACTTTAAAACAGCAGTTCCATTAGAGGTTGCTGGCATGCACCTGGCTCTCATTTTTATGCATAGTACTAGAAGAGTGTTTCACTGGTAACAGACTGGTTATCAAGTTAAAAGATTTAGCAGCCTATGACATGATCTGGTAATCTATAGTATGTCAATTAGAAAAGTGCTGCATACAGTGTTAATAGTCAAACACTTAGTATAACACTATTAATTTTCAATCACTTGGTGGCCAAATCTGGCAACCACATAACAGAGATAAGTAAATTGTTTCTTTATATAGGTGTAAATTACCTATCTAGTCTAGAAGATGATTGAGGGACAGCTCAGTGGAATGTTCTTCATACTGCAAAGTGTGTTTGTGCAGTACTAAACAGCTTTGCATCCACAGGGACAAAATGGAAGGCAAGTAACTGCACAGAGCAAACTGTTTGGAGTCTTGTGAAAATGCAAGAATTAGTACTAGCAAACAAGGGGTGGAGTCATGAATACCAAGTACAAACACATAATAGAAACAGGTTTGTATGTGCAAAGTGCCTGTTAGCATGGCACATATCAGGAGTGCAAAACACCTTATAACAGTGCATGGAGTGCAGAGCAGAAACACAACGGGACACAGAAAAGCTGAAACAAGCTGGTAATGGCCTTCTACCTAGCTCTACTATGATGGAGTATTTGTTCATTATGATCCCTGCACCCAACAACCCCATCATAACCCACAGCAGCATAGGTTTTGGCAGTGGCTGAGAGGACTTGGACTAAACCACTGTTGCTTTAGAGTTGGCTCCATTAAGACTCAATGATCTGAATGCTCTAAATGCTAGCTGTCTCCTAGGGGAGGGTGAGTGCTGGAGGAGGAATGTTAATAAGCATTCTTTGAGCCCAATAAAGGAGAGAGGGAAACAAAAAACAGAGGTTTCTTTCCAGTTCAAAAAGCCAGAGGATGGATTAAGGACCATTTTACAAACCTGAATGCAAGCTTTTTGCTTTTTCGTTTATTGTAAATGTAAACCAGTTTTCATTCCTTTTAAACTGATGTCCAGAGCATCTTACTATGAGTGTTCATGTGAAACTGGCAGGTTTACTATGCTGCCACACTTACCTGTAGGTTGTGCACAGTTTAGCTTTGCTTTGGCATATAAACATTTTATTAAGTTTTACTATGCATTGCTGCAATGACAACATCTACTCTGTGTAGGCAGCACTTTTCTCATGTTGGGCAGATGTGGGATGGAGCACTTTTATGGGGAACAATGAGGGCATCCTCATAATGAAGGATGTTTGAGAAGTATGATGCTGTGTGCTGTATGCTTGTTGGACAAGTACCACAGTGAACCAAACGTTGCTGTGTGGAGCACTCAGCCAGCAGCAGTCTGGAGGAGCAAATGTTTGCTCCTTATATTATGAGATTATAATGACATGCCACTGTCATCTTTACCCCATCCATAGGAACGTGATCATTTACATATTATCGTTAAATAATGGGGCTGTGTGTCTCAGGAGCAGCTTTGTACTGTGCAAATACTTGTTTGCTGCTGTGACTGTGAGGCTTGCCTATGCCTTTTCATGGTAGTTCCTACTTCCTAGACCAACAGGGACTTGTGTGCACTCTTCTCCTTCATTGCTCCGAGCTCCTTTGGTGTATAATGGGACAGACTTTGCATGTGCAAACTTGGTTCTGCACTGGTTGTTATACCACTTTGCACATGTCAGGCAACTTTGCTCCTGGTAATGAACTTTCCCCTGTGCTTTATTCTAGTTTTGAAAAGGCTGCCATGAATGTTTCTTTTGTCAGAAAATTTAACACACAGGCCCCACTCACATGGATGGTTAGGAATCATATTTAAATCTCTTCCTCAGTTCAGCCCATTGCTGTAGCCTGTAAGTACTTTGTCAGTTGTAGTCACTTTGTTGTGCACTGTTTCTGGTTTCACAACATTCCACCATACTCTCACCATAGTCCTAGAGATGCTGTGTCTTCCATATTTTCTGTCTTACATTAAAATGGATACAGTTGGAAAGTGAATAGAGCCGCAACTAAAGCTGTCCAAAGAAAACTGCAGAGTCCTGTTGAAAAAGAGTTACTGTTTGTTTCAAAGGGTTAAAGTCTGTAAAGAAAGAAGTATGGCTGGTATTTTCTTTTTGAGAAAATATATTGGAATCTGAGGCTCACTCACCACAAAATTCAATTTTATTAGTGTGACAAATACTGAAACCAGAAATGTGGTATCATACACACCACACTTCTAGTTTTAGTACAGGTCACTGATAAAAGTGGAATTTTGTGGTGAATGAGCATCTGAATCCAATCTATTGTCTAGTTATGAACTGCCAAGATTGTAATAAGCTTCTCCCAGAATAAGTGCTATTGCTTTATTCTGAGGTCGGCTTGAGCTGGACCATCTGTTTCTGATTTTTCTTTTTCTCCCTGGTGTGTACTGCTTTCCTTATCCCATCATTCTGTCTCCCACCCCAACACTACCAGTATGGCTCTGATTCTCCTTCAGCTGCCACCAACACACACACCTGTGGCTTCTATGACCCCTGATTTTGCTGCAAGGGGTCAGAAGGAATTCATGAATACAGTAATGGCAGGCATAATTTTGTCATGCCTCCAGAAATTTTTCTTCCCACATTCTTTACATAGTACTATCAGCTCATTGTCACCACCACTACAGTGCATTCAACATTAATACTGCTGGGCTATACATTATATGGTCTCTCAATGCCAAAGCTACAACCATTGTTGTACCCTGTGATTCCTTTTTCCCAGCATGAAGATAAAGTGTTTAAATCATCCTGTAAGTCGCTCCTACAAAATGTATATTTTGTTATTTTGTGACCTGTGTGTTAGTGTGGCTCTGGAGCAGAAGGTTACAGATTCAAAACTTACGTCAGGGAACTGGGCTCATACTGAATGTAGGACTGCAGTGCCATTGCAGGAGTATTAACCTACTGGAGATGCAGTCTTACACATGAATTACTAAATCATGTTTCTTTCTGCCCATTTCTGGTAGTTTACCAAGTGAAAGTGAAAGATCTCATGGTATATTTCCAAATGAGGGTGGAATTATGTAGGTGACCAGCCAAACATTCCTTCTCTAAAACTGTACCAGGCAAGCTTGATGGCCTTGTGCTGAAGATGTCTATTGAAGATGTCTATTCACCTTGACGGTGTATAGCTTGGACTTGTTTCCTGAGCACAGGATTCTAGCTAGCACCTGTAAAGGCTGAGAGCAGGTTCTAAAAGGATATGCAATGTCTGTCAGGTTGGTCTTCAGCTTACAAGTGCATGACTGCCCTCTGATTGACCAGGAAGTCAAGAGTTATTCATGTGGACCCCTTTCCAAGTCACTCCTTCACATTAATAGGGTATTGAGATGGGAGCATTGCCATGACTCTCTCAGTGATCACTTTTCTGTGTATAGAAAAATAATTCCTAGAAACCCACTCCTAGAATCATCCTGACTCAAGACTACTGCAGATTTGATGAGAATTAACAGCCTTTCTTAAATCCATTGAGCTACCATAGATGATCTTCCTAACATTGACCTTGTCATAGACATTTGCATAAATAAGTTTCTCAGCATGGTAATTAATCTTGCCACCTTGAAACAGAGAGGGTGAAATATCACTGTTTAAAATGGTTAGACAGTGAACTCAGAAAGGCCATGAGGTTAAGCAATAAGTCAGAGGGTCACGGATACATCTGGCCAAGTATCTGATTGGAACATGTACAGGAAGCTCAGGAATGCCTCCAAAATGAATCTTAAAAGTAAAAAAAAATACATAAAATGCCTCTAAGAAAAAAAATTAACAGATCCAAATAAGTTCTTGGCAGAGGTCAACTGTCTCCTGAAAAGTTGGAGTGGAGCCCCTATATACAGTATTGTTGCTGATGCTCAATTATTTAATGGACTGACTTTTAAATTTTTTGGTACCAGGTAAGGTCCACTAGGCACAATGCCTGTTTTCAGGGGCAACCTGAAAGCAGTAGAATGGTTAAGTGACTTGGTCAGAGTTATGGAGTATGTAAGTAGAGGTTGTGGGAATCAAACCCAGGTCTGCTGGATGTACCAAACTAATTCACAGCTTGTTATTCTAACCTCCATGCTATACTGCCAGCCTAGTTTTCCTCAGCTAATGCCTTTAACTATATTTTTCCTTTTATGTTTGTGTAGCTGGACAAGTTTTAGTCTCCATTAAGAGAGGTGCCTCTTGACCACACTCCTCTGATCAAATTTCAACCCCTGGTCTATCCCCAGCTGTCACTTTCATCTGGTTACCTGAAGAAGGTTACTGTCCAACTAAGTGGATCAGGATTGATGCTTTCCAACTGCCAACTATGATACTCTTTAGCCAACATGTTTTGAAATGGCTGCCCCAATTATTGCCTCCCCTTAAAAATGTTTACAATAAGTCCCTGATTCAGGGACCATTCCAGAAGAATGGAAGATTACCCTGGTGGTACTTATCTATAAAGGCAGGTCCAAAGAACCTATTGAGAATTAGATCCCATCTCACACTTACCATCCCATCTCATCTCACTCCTATGTTCCTTGGCAAAACCAGGTCCAAGAATATATTGAGCTATACCACACCATGGCAGATGTACAGCATGGGTTCCAGAAAAAAACAATGGTACAGATTCAGCTCTGGTACGTCTGACTACTGAGATTTGGTTGCCTTGTACAGCAGGCTTTGTGACTGGTGTAATCTTTATTGACCTGTCCAAGGCATTTGACTTGGTCAACCATAATCTCCTACTGGTGAGTTATGGCTTCAAGATCTTGACAATCTCTCCTGCTACTGGTTTAAGTACTACCAAATTGACCAGAAATAATAGTTGAAGTGGAAGTACAGCTTATCAGTTCAAAGAGCCAAGTGATGGGATCTCCAGGATTCAATATTTGATCCGTTCCTCTTCTCACTGTTCTTCAATGACATGTGTAGTAACTGTGGTTGGGCTAAGCTACAATTATGTGCAAATGATGTTGTACTGTACAGAAGCTCTGCAGATATCAATCAGATTAATTTGGAGCTTGGGAATGATTTCAGACAGCTTGAAACATGGTTTCTAGATAACAAATTGATCATGAATTTCAAAAACTAATGCTTTGCTGTTCAATACCAGACATATGGGTAAGGAAAGGCAGCACTTGCTCGAGTTGTTTACTACTACTGGTACACTTCTTGGTGTGATAAGGTCAGTGAAGTAGCTTGGTGTACATCTTGATCAGAAAATAACTTTCAGGCCTCATGTAGGTGCTATGACCCAATCTCTCCATCAGAAACTCAGTCTACTATATGTATTTAAACCTTCCTCACTAACAAAGTATATTCAGTCATTGCCAATAGCACATTGCTTCCTATGTTGCTGTATGGAGCCCTGATCCTATATCCCCTTCAGGAAATGGAGCTACAGACTTAAAATTCTATACAATACACGAATTTGTCAATGCCAAATGTTTGCTTGCTGGTATTGACATTGGTAGTGCAGGAGTTAGAGAGATACATAATAGGAATGGCAGTGAAGTATTGAAGTAATGCCAATCCCCACCCCCACCTGCAGAGACTGACAGGCATTGGAGTGTGCTCAGGCTATCATTATAACACTCATGCCATTCCACCACACCACCCCTGCAGACACCAACCAGTGTTGCAGTGTGCCTTGAGGTATTCTGTCTTTATGCTCACCCCATTCCATAAGGAAATATGCTGAGATGGGTGCAGTATAGAAAATGGGGTGAATGTTAGGGCTATAGACCCAAAGGCACATCTTGATGCTGGTTAGAGGCTGCAGGTGGGGTGGAATGACTTGAGCATTATGTCCGATGACCCCAAGTCACACCCCTGACACCTGTCAGTCTAGACAGGGTGGGCATTATGGTTGGAAACCCTAACGCCCAGGTATTTGTTGGGATTTTTGCTCCAAATGTTCATCATGGGCTTTTGGGACCCCACTTCATGAACAGTGGTAGTATCATTCGTTGTTCCATCCCAAAAGGTGATTTCTCACAGTGAGTGTGTGCCATATGGTGCCACAGGTGAGAAAACACATTTTGGGCAAGATGTGAAAATGACAGCTATACTGTTCATGAGGAGGTGTGAAGAAATGGCAATGTTGAAAATCTAGAGTGAAAATATTAAAAGTGGCAAAGTTACTAGTGTGAGCAGAAACTGTGCAATGCACTCGTAATGCAGTCATTTTTGAAATGTTTTACCAGATTTTCAACATGGACTTTTGGGACCTTCCCTCATGAACAAGGGTACTGTAATTTTATTAATCTGTACCAAAAATTGATTTCACACAGCAACCGTGTTATTCTGAGCCACAGGTGCAAACACATTTTGGGAAGGATGCAAAAATTATAGCTATACTGTTCATAAGGCTGTGTGAAAATGGCAGTGTTGGAAATTTGGAGGAAAATATTAAAACTGATGAAAGTATGAGCATGTGTAAAACTCTGCAAAGGACGCTCATAACACAGTCATTTTGTGGAGTTTTTCACCAATTTACAACAAGGCTTTTGAATCCTATCTCATGAACAGTGGCACTGTCATTTGTTAATTGGTCCCAAAAGGTGATCCCATGCAGTGACTGTGAAATCACCTTTGGGACCGAAATGAAATGAAATGACAGTGCTAGTGTTCATGAGGTGGGGTCCTAAGAACCCTGTGTGGAAAATTTGGGATCAAAACTCCAAAATTGGCTGAGATATAAACCTAAGTTGAAAACCCCATTGCCTGCCATTATAGGGTTTACCATCATTTCTTCAGTTCTTGGTTGGTCTTTGAAGAGTGCAGACATGTTCCCAGTTCACAGAAGATCACTGCTTCCAACCTCCGGAGGTAAGTTTGGGAGGGAGTGAGGGGTGGTAGAGTGCACAGAGGGAGGGTGCGGGTTGGGAGAGGGGGCTGATGGAATGACGAGGACCATTTTCTTTTTTCAGGTTAAAAAGACATTGTGGAACTGTTTTCTTTTTACAGGTGAAATATTAACAAAATGGATTTTGGCACACTGGTGTGGGCTCCCAGTGTGCCAAAGCACTTGGGCGGGTCAATGCCAACCCAGGGATTGAGCAATCTGAGGTTAGCTGAGAACATAGAGATGTGTGGGGAGGCGATCCAGCACTGGGAGGCATCCTGGTGTCAGAAACATCAAAGAAGTATTTTTGCCACACTGGGGTGGGCTTCCATTGTGCCACATTAATGGGGAGGAGGATACATGCAGACTTGGGATTGAGCACCCCATGTTGGCATGGGACAGAGAATAGAGGGTTCAGGGCTGGCAGCAGCAGTAGGAGAAGCTAACATTTAAATTTGTTGTCTTGCTGTGTGCCTGGTTGAAAGGGAGGAGACTGCCACTGCAATGATGAAACTGCCCCTGATTGCAGCAGCAGATTTCTTTCAAGTGCAGTGCTCACTCTGAAACTACCATCATCAGCAGCTTCAGCATTAATTGGTGGCTGAGGATGTGCCCATTAAAGAATCCACTGCATTGGCCACCATACTGTTACACCTCTGCAATGCTCGAATATCTCAATATGTTGCTTGTACGCCTGTGTGCAAGCAAATATAAAATCAAGCATTTGCTGTTGATGCCTTCCTTGGGGACACACTGTGATGTATTCTCTGTACTAAATTGGCCCTTCATGGAAGATAAATTGGATTACTCCTCCTCTGTCTCATTTTTTAAAGCAATGAAAACTATTGTCCCTAGTCTAAAAGGCATACTTGAGCCTAACCCTAAATGGAGGTTCCTTTTTCCTCAGCTTGTGCTCTGTTTGAAGTGCCTAGGACTAAGACTGGATCAAGTAAGACATCCTTTGCCACCACAGTCCCATCCCTCTGCAACAAGCTGCCTCAGGAAGTGTAAAACTGCTCCTCCTGCACTGACTTTAAGGAAAGTCTTATGGTCTATCTCCTAAGGTGCAGTCAGTGCACTTGTATTCACTGAAGTGACCCCCACACACACACAGACACTTCAATTCATCCAGACTTCTTAAGTGTTGATGTTAGTCTATATTTTGTTCACTCAGGCTCTTAGATGTTGTTAGTGCTCAGTTTTCTTGCACAGTTTATGAGTCTCTTGCCACTTGCTGTGTTACCCAGACTATGTGACAGGGTGATCCATGTCACAGTTTATATGTTTTATATGATGTCCAACATGCTGGTTGGCTGGTTATAAATTAAGTGCTGAAGTGCTTATAATGTTTTATGTGATATTAACCTAAAACAAAACTGTTTTGATATAAGAATAACAAAAGCTTGTGTCTGTTTTTTTAAGAAGTTTCCTGCTGCTCCATAGTATTATGTATAAACTGCTAAGATATTTTGCAGCAGATAGCATAAGGTAATTTGACACTGCAAGAGAGTTTAGAGAGCACAACATGTTGTGACCTAGGGTCTGACCTTTAACAATGTTGTAAACAAGTTATGTAATGTTCTCCAGGTGCCAAATAACTGTTCTCTGTGGTGCAACAGAGGCCCCTAGTGGCTAGTTTTAGGTTATGTTTGCTGTTAATCAAAAGACAGTGGAAAAGTTTTCCTAACTTCTAGAGAGCCTATAAAAGCTGTAACTCAGTTCTGAAATGAGTTTTAGAGAGATGATAGATAGGAAAGTGAAAGACATCCTTGTAGTGTGTGCATTCACACTATTTGATTCATGCTAGGCTGAAGAAAAGCCTTAGACACTGTTGAAGCTAAGCAGTTTTGACTTACCATTTGGCTTTCTGTATATTTCACTTGATGAAAATAAATGACAAATGCACTTGTGCATTTTTATGCACCTGACTTGTGGTCTGCCTGAAATTGGTAATCCTAAACCCACACCCGTGACACTATGCACTTGTCATTTGAATTAATGTCCTTGATCTTGTATGTAAGCCAATATATGTGTATTGTTTGTTTCTCACTATAATATACACTATAAACAATTAGGGTTCACCCCTGAAAAGGGCCTTTTGTCTCAGTGGGCCTACTTGGTTAACAAAATCCAATAAATACATAAATAAATAAATGGATGGATGAAATAATAAATAAATAAACAAGTGACTAAATAAAATATTGGGTGGCAAATCATGGGAACTAAGAGTGATGAGACTGGGTTTGGTAGCATGACAGGGATTTGGTAACCCAGAGGCAGAGGACTAGCACGGGTTATGAATAGAAAGGCATAACTATTGGTAGGGTCTTGGAAGGCATATACAGAATGAGAAAATTCAGAATTTGTGGAATTTGATGACATTTCACAAAATTCTGTGAAATTTTGCAGACTTTTGTTACAATTTCACAGACTTTTAACATTTATTAATGTGGTCATAACTCAGCCATCTATTGAGCTAGAGCTTTGAAATTTAGCATGCTTAATATCTGCAAGATGTTCTAATAACACACCAAATATGAAATTAGAATGGATTATCTCAGAATTATGTGTGCTCCAAATTTGTCATTTCCTGATGTGTATCCTGATGTCTACCACAACTGAATAAATTAGTTTAGCAGTTTTAATTTTCCAGTGGGGAAAAGTCTTGGTAATATTGTCTCAAATATTTATGGTACCATATAAATGAAGCATCCAGATTTCTTTATGTGGAATTTAACATTTGCAATGCATGTATCACTGCTTCATTTTATAAGCTGGGCTGAGCTTTTGCAGTCCTGCTGTTCCTCTATGGTGACTATGTTGCCCCACCTTAGTATAACCAGATTGACTTACTAAAACTATTGATCCCACTTGATATCCTCTTTGCTCTATAGAATGACAAAATCCCTTAAAATGATAGACACATACTCCTTTCCTATCAACCTAATCTGTTGGAATAGCCAGAATTCTTCCTTCCTTGTGCCCCAGACATTGTATTGCCCAGTACATCTTTTGAGTACCTCTAAGTCCCAGTCTTGCACACATGTCAGGCTCCCTGGATCATTAATTTACTGAGTTTGATCCTTATATATCCTGCATTCAGTTTGAAATTGTTGACACTCTGTGCTGCCTCACTCCAACTGGGGGTCTACTATTGGTGTGCTACCCAGCTCAGTTGTCCATTTCTTGGGGACACTATGCATGTAACTCCTACAACAGGTGCCTCCCCTGCACTACTGTACCTAGCACACCATACCCCATCCCTCTAATCTGAATCCCCAGATCAGGCTGAGTGAAATTAACAAATTCCAATTTTATGGAATGTTAATGAAATTCCATAATTTTCACAAAGACTCATAGAATCTGACTTTAAGTACACATGTTATTTTGCAATTTTTGGTAGCAACCAATTAATAAACTGACACACTGTCCCCATTTAAAGTCTAAGAACCTACCAAATTTAATGGCATTGCATTCTCTATTTTTAAAGTTTCCTGGGTTTATAAATTTGCAGTTTATGTTCTTGCAAATTTTAATTTTAAAATTTTGTGAAAGTTTGACTACTTTTAATTCAGTCCCATTTAAAGCTGTAAATATGAACTGTCAGAAGTGGCCATGTGATATAGTAACTTAAAAGTTCAAATCTGATTAAATTTGGATATGCTGTTTTATAATTAGAGGGAAATAACTGAAATTCAAATGTTAGCAACATGTTTGGCAGACTATAGAGCAGTCCCATTTGAAGCTAGATATCTGAAACTGTTTACATATATAAATGTAGTGATAACCTGCATACCAGTAAAATTGTACAACAGTTCAATGCATACTATCAAAATTATACTAAAATAACATCTAAATGTTCACAAAATGTTTGGCTACCTGTAATGTAGCCCTTTTTAAAGCTTGAGACTTAAAACTTAGTGCACATACCATATTGTATGTATCTCTAAACCCTGTATTCATGGAGAAATTAGGATAAGAAATTTTAAAATTAGATCAAAATAACCGAAAATTAAATTTTGGTTAATGTTTACCACCCATAACTCTGTCCCATTTCAACCCCATGACTTTGACATTTGGTATAAATATATGAAAGCCCATAACCAACTGTCTTCATACCAGATTTGGAGGCATTTGGATGTATTTCTTTTCAAATTATGTCAACATAACCAAAATTTAAAGTTTGGTGAAATTCCACAGAATTTTCACACAAATTCCATTAACTTCTGTGGAATTGAAATGGTAGTCCCATGGGTATTCTGCTTGCAGAATGTTATAGTCTGCACAGTTCTAGTGTTCACTCTAAGGATGGACCACTGTATTTCTAAAACATATACCAAAGTCACCTAATATTTAAACTTATAAGTCTAATTAATTATTCATGAGCTGAGGCAGCTCTCTGATTGGTTAAACTCTTAGAAATGCCAGCTACAGCCACCATGCTTAATGGTTGCACTGCATTACCTTATCGCAAATCCAGTTGCTTGACATCTCTCACTGACTGAGCTGTTCTCAATTCTGCTGAAATCCATCTCAAGTCAGACTGCACAATCAACTGTCTTTTTCAGCTTTGTTAAATATTTAATTTTATTGTATATTTAAATATAAAATTATTTTTGTATAACCAGAAACATTGGTTTTACTTCCATGCATTCCTCATCTCTTGTTCAATTAAACATTTTTTCTTGTGCAGCAGCCTAAACCACATAGCAGAGATGTTCTGCCTACCACAAGATGGGTGTCCATGAGGCACGACTCCAACTCCCCAAAAGTACAAGTAAGTTGTAGTAAAAACCAACTAATTATTGCAATTACATTTATAATCAAAATAATGACTCATAACCTGTCATTTCCTTGGCATTAATGACTGGCTAGGGCTTGGTCCTAGGTGTTACCTCGCTACACTCCCCAATGGGCCTTAATCTCCAGGAAATGACCTGCTATTTGGTTATTCTTTCTAAAGTCATGTGCTAATTAGTCTAGTTTGAATGAAAAAGAGGTAGGGGACCTGTAGTGCTGAAGTTAAGAGTATAGATACGTGAACCATCAAATCCTAGATTCAAATCCCACCTTCATCACTTGCCTAGTACATGACCTTCAGCTTGTCCACTGAACTTTCTTTGTTTTTTTCCCAGAGAAGCATGTAAAGGAGAAACAATGCCTTAGTTAAGAATATCCTGATTCAACCTAGACTAAAATTAACATTGTTGCTTTGGCTTCTATTTAATGTTATACCAGATTATATGAAATATGCTGCATTAAGGTTAAGTGTTATGGTTTAAATGTTTGAGCTCTTCAAAGGAGCTCCATATTTGCAAAGTCAAAACAAAATTAAGCATGAAGGGCAGTGTGGTCATGCAACTGTGCCTGCTACACAGAAGGCAGTGTATTGAAACCACATGCTGAAGCACTGTGCAGTGCTAACAGGTTTCCAATATGTATTGTCGTTCACCTAAATAAAGTGCTGTATGTGAAATTTCAGTTTGCTGGGTGACAGATTGGAGTCACTGCCCTTAGATTTTGCTCAGTTCTTTCACTACAAGATAACACAGCAAAATATGTACTAAGAGTGCTGGATCCTGGTAGACAGTATTGTACAGTACATCTTGTGAGTTCTCTGTAAAGCAGGGCCCTAACCTTTGTTTGAGAGCAAACCACAAAAGTGGCCACACATGTGCTAAGCACCTCTTCACACTCAGCAAGGTAAGAAGTTTGCAAGGCACAAACTCCTTACCCTGAATCACTGAACTGCCATATTGGTACATAAAATGCCAATGAGTATACTTGTCATGCACAGCACTGCCACCTCTTTATCATATTTTATTTATTTATTTATTTATTTATGACTTTGATAACCAGGTAAGTGCACTGATCTGAGGGACCATTTTCAGGCACAACCCGGGCCATAACAAGGGCACAAGAGCATAAAATACTGTACATAAAAGGAGCAAGCGAACAGAATGACAGCAACACATAAAACTGCCTGCAGAGATAACATACAGTAACAGAGACTGAGTTGTGAGCATCACATGGTACGGCAGGTGGACATCACTTTAAAATAGTTGATTAAAAGATCCACCTGCAGCTGACAGAGTGGCAGAGAATACATGATGATAAATACAACAGAAGAGGTTACAACATGACAGAATTGAAAAAGTAAGTCACAGGTGGAAAAATAGATAGATTAGAGTTATTGAAACCTAAAGTGAACAATGTATTTAAAGACAAAGGCCCTAATTTTGTTCTCACTTTCACTCCCAGAGTCAATTGATAGTGGATATTTTAAAGAAAAAAATGCAGATTTTGTCCATTGAAACAACATTAAAAGACATTGTTAACAGTGATCCAGTTGTCTTCTACAGAAGAGGAATAACCTCCAAGAAAAGTTGTACATAGCACGCTGAACCCCAAAGAAACATAGAAGAACAAGACTCTTCCCACTGGTAACTTTAGATGTGGTAACTGTTCTGTATGTTCCTATATACAGGTGGAAGAAGTGTTTTCAGCTTCTACTAAACAATACAAGATACAAGACTTCATCACATGCGGTACAGAATCAGTGATTTATTTAGCAAAGTGTACATGTTCTAGTTTCTATATAGGAAAAATAAAGAGAAAATTGAAGTCATAAATTATAGAACATTTGAGACACATCAGATTGGGGACAAGAGAAAATGCTTTGGCAAACTAAATAACGGTAAAAGGCAAATGACATTCATTTGTCTTTTGCGTATTGAAGTGGTAACTTTGGGACCAAGAGGAGGTGATCTGACACTGCCCTACTAAGTAGGGAAACATTCTAGCAACACAAGTTGAGAGCTGGAGAATTGCCACGTCTCAATAGACATTTTCAGTTAGCACCATTACTACATAAAAATGAAATACAATACAACTAGTAGTTTTTCCAAACTATAGTTAGTGCTTTCTGACACACAGTGTGTATGTGTATCATTCAGTTAGATCAAGTGTTTTTAATATTAATATTGGTGTAAGTTTTGATTTAAACAATCAAATTCAGAAAAACAAGTGAACTTACCAAAATTACATTATAAGAACATTAAAGATAGTAAACTGTTTCACAGTTGATCTCATATTACTGTAATATGAAGCTCCTTTTAGGCATTAGATATTTTATAAATTGTTATGATATAATTTGATATAGTTGGAAATACATTTTCTGTATTCTTTTCCTAATAATAAAAAAAATTGAAAAAGTGGGTGAGTAATGCATAAATAGAATAAACAATGAACTTAGTATTATAATTTTGATATAGTGTAATAAAGTATAATAATTATTCTTAAAATCACTTAATTGATCTTTTGTGACTAACGATGACAGTAATTTAAATGAATTGTAGTGTTTA
This sequence comes from Neoceratodus forsteri, assembly GCA_016271365.2. Classification (NCBI taxonomy): domain Eukaryota; kingdom Metazoa; phylum Chordata; order Ceratodontiformes; family Ceratodontidae; genus Neoceratodus; species Neoceratodus forsteri. The sequence continues at coordinate 1,630,458,711 of CM057456.1, read as the reverse complement.
CAGTTGCTTATTTATATTCACAACTTTTGTTTTAAATATATGCACTTTGACTAAGAAATGGATGGTGAATAATAACAATTTATGCAAATTTGGTATCTTAGCATTGTAACCTGGTTAAACAATTTAAAAAAATGTATTCACCAGTAACATACTGATGCACTTATAATATATGGTAAAGGAATTTCTTTATAATATTTACTGTAATGCAGTATATAAAGTTAACACAAGTGGGGCAAGTTGTCTTGATAAAGAGCATGTTGATCTTAAACGTGTATTGACACAGGTATTTTGTGTGGGTGCTATCACTTTATATAGCTCAATAAAGCTTTATTTTTAATTTATGCTTGCAGTGGGTTTTATTCTGTTTTCCTTAAGGATGAGTGACTGCAAAATTTGCTTTGGAGTTATGTTTGGTGATTGTGATGGCACCACCTATTAGCTCTGTAGCCAAAATCATTTAAAGAGATAGAAGTGAAATACAGTCACAGGGTAGAAATTGTAAGCACTCAGTGGAACAGCAGGTGGTCATTTATAACAACTGTTGAAAAACAGATCCTGTCACACAGACAGGCAGATTCCCAAAGTAAACAGGCCATAAATAAGAGCAAAAGGGTAATACCTTGAAGGGGGGACTGTCAGGCATGAGTAGTTGTTGGGGCAGGCAAGGGATGCACAGCTCAGAGGGGAGCTACCCTGTGAGCAATGGCAGCTTGACCCAGCCAAAAGTGAGGAAGAAGAGGAGGAGGAGGAGGATAATAATAATAATATCAGGGCTGCTAGAGTGAGAATTAAGAAGTGAGCCTATGGCTCCCCAGAGTTTCCTGGGATTGTCAAGGCTTTCCCTCTGAAGGTTGAGATAATAGCTGCACTTTAGGGATTTGGCCATGTGTTTACATTGGTTTCTCAGGTGCCTATAGTCATTCCAGAGAGCCTGGGAGGGAATGATTTGTGGACTGCCCACTTATGGTCCCTGGCTTTCATGAGTGCAATGAGTTCCTTTGTAATTCAGCATGAACACCCACCTCTCACCCTCCTGGTAGTGGGTGGAAATGGTGATCTTGTATTGTCAGTAGGACCTTCATGAAAAAGACACAGCCAATGTTGCATCAGTTTGGGTATAGAGGTCTGATCAATTTACTGACTTCACATCCTCCAGGAGTTGAGTGGTATCCAGCTGTTAAAATTGTGAAAATATAGGAGCTTGGGGGTGCCTGTCATAGATGACCATATGATGTACATGGGAGAGTAATCATTAAGACAGTCAGCCAGCTTCCCTACTTGGAGAACATGATCCTCTCTATTAATGATGACCCAATCCAGTAGAATAAGGGTGGCCATACATGGGTTGTGTCTGTGGAACTGTGATGGTCTGCACCAGTTTATACTGTTTTAGAAGGTTGGTATAGTCCTGTTCATGGGTACTTAATCAATCAATCAATCAAATCTTTATTTATTCAGGCAAACATCATTGAGCAAGGCTCATTTACAAGACGGACCTGATAAGGTCAAGGTTCAATAGTTGATACACAACAGATACATCATACACTTTATAAGACAGTTATACATACAGAGGAAAATAACGCTTATAACACAATGATGTACAGTGAATTCATATGATAAAACTCGGTTACAGGAAAGTTAAGCTTAATATTTACAGTATATACAGTACATACATATCCTAATGGGGACCATGGCAGACACAAATATAATGAATACTAGGATAGTGAAGGTAATATTGGGTGCCATAAGATGGGGTGCCTGTCTGGAAGGAATATGCCATATATGGTTTGGAAGTGAGATTTGTGAGGTGACAATTCTAGTCTAAGCGGTAGCAACTGTATTTCTCTGTGAAGAAGACTGTACAATGCTGTTTAAAGGATGCAAATGGAATGATAATGGACAGTTTTAGGGATTTTTGTAGGGTGTTCCATGCTATAGCTAGAGAATAGCTGATTGCTGCCCTCCCTAGCCTGGTGTTGAATTTGGGCACTTTGAGCAGGATGATGCTGTTGCTTTTAGGGCATAGGAGCTAGGAATGGTCTGGGTGAAGCAGTCCAGGATATAGTTTGGAAGTATTTTGATAAAGCTCTGTAAATCCATAGTGCTGCATTTCTGCTCCTTCTGATATGAAGGAAACCCATCCAACTGCATCATAAAGAGAGCAATGATGGGTATTATATGGTAGATCTGTAATGAACCTTATTGCTCTATGTCATGATATAAGGTATCCAGCTTGTGAAAGTAGGAGATGGGGCAATGACTATAAAGGAAGTCTGTAGTCAACAACTGATAAAAAATGGCTTTGGACTAACCTCATCTTTGAGTCTCTGTTAAGAAAGGGTTTTAATCTATAGAGAAGGCCAAGCCTTTGGCGGCTTCTTTTAACAGTTCTTCTAAATGATGAGTGAAGTCGAGTCTGCTGTCAATCCACACGCTTAGGTATTTGAAGTTTTCAACATACCCAGATTTTCTCAAGTATAGTGCATAGCTGGGGAGAGTGATTTAAGAGGATGTGCTGGGGAGTTTTGATTTGTGAACATCATTGCTTTAGTTTCTTTGCATTTAACAGAAGCTTTTCTCGAGTAGCTGATGTTGTAACAAGGAGAATTCTCTTTGTAGGATTTCACGAGCAACTGCAGGCAAAGGGTTGCTGACATACAGCACAGTGTCATCAGCAAAGAGGTGTGCTGAGGAATTGGTAATGGTTGAATCAATGTTATTTATATAAATGGCAAAAAGGATAGGACCCAGAATAGAACCTTGGGGACTCCTCTGACAGTGGTTTTACTGGGGATAGGTCACCTTCAGCTTTACCTGCTGTGACCTACCGTGAGGTAGCATCTGAACCACTTAAGGGAAGGTGGATCTAGGCCAAGGGAATGCAGGGATGAGGGTAGCAGCTCATGGTCCAGTATCGAATGCTTTGCTCAGGTCCAGGAATACTGCACAGACATTATTCTTTTATCCAATTCGTTTGCCAGTCATTTGTGACCTTGGCTAATGCAGTGATAGTGTATGTTGGTCCTGAATCCAGATTGAACTGGATTTAAGAGGTTAGCATTGTCAAGATAGTCCCTTAGCTGATTACTCACTAATTTCTCCAGCATCTTGGATAGCACTGGTAGAATGGAAATGGGCCTGTAATTATTAAGATCCATAGGGTCCCCTGATTTTAGAAGGGGACCACTTGGGCTGTCTTCACAGTGGGGAATAGAGCCAGAGTTTAGGGAAAGGTTAAAGAGGTGTGTTGGGGACTGCAAGTACATGGCATGCAATCTTTAGAAAGAAGGGGTCCAGAGTCTGCTCCTGCACTTTTTTGGTATCCAGATGCCATAATAGATCCTCAACTTGTTTCAACAGTATAGGTTTGAAGCTAAAGGAAGAGTCAACTTTTGATCACCAGTGTAATGGGAGCTTAATTGTTCCTCTCAGCAAGTTAGCTGGAGAGGTGTCAAAGGCAAGGCCAGCCGTTGTGAAGTGGTTATTGAATGCATCCAGGATTTCCATTTGCCAGTGATAGCCATAACTGTTGTGTAGTTGAGTTGAAAGGGGTTGTTAAAGGCCCTGCCCCACCATACCCTTGATGGTGCCCCAAACCTAGCAGGATTATGGTAGGAGGAGTCTAGCTCGGCCAGGTAGAAGGCAGCCTTTGCATCCCTAACTTTCTTGGTGCACTCTATTCTGGCTTTCCTAAAATCATCCATCATTTATGCTCTTAGTTTTTCTTTCCATTTTCCAGAGTTTGTCTCTGTCCAGCAGTGCAGCTCTGAGGTCAGCTGAAAACCAACGACAGGATTTGTTTTTTTTATTCGGATACTAGAGATTGGGGATGGGTGTTGAGGGCATTTATTATAATGCTATTTAGCACCTGCTGAGCTTTTTCTACAGAATGTGCAAGATAAAACTCTGCCAGTGTGGAGAGTAAGCTAGATCATGCAAATATCCTTCGATATTGATGTTTTCTTGGATCTCCTCATGAGGAATTTTGCAGGATTTGTTGTTATGCTGGTGGATCTTACCCCATGATGGGGCAGTGATCACTTATATCACAGAGAAGCACTCCAGCGTGTGTGTGAATAGATGTGGTTTACTCACTAGCATGATATCAGAGTGTGCTGTTATTACTATTCCTTGCATTAATTCTTGTTGGTTCATTAATTAGCTGTGTGAACTCATATGTGTCACAGAATGATACAAGAGGTGTAGCTGCCAGGGTGAGCCAGTTGAAATTCAGGTCACCTAGAATAATGACTTCTTCAGTGCTGGGCTTGACCAGGTTCCCAGGTGGGATAAGAGCTTGTGTTCAGCAGAGGGGGTCTGTAGCATCCAATTAGTTGAAAAGCTGCTGTATTGGGAGAGAGACTTTAGGGATAGGCATTCAAACTCCTTGGGCGTGATGTTGCAGCAATACAGGATACAGCTATACCAGATTTTGCATATATGGCTACTCCACCTCCCTTGTTTGGCGATCAGCCCTGAATAGCTAATAGTTAGGTAGGTTAACATCCCTGTCTGCTGTGGTGGGTTTGAGCCATGTCTCAGATACCACGAGAAAGTCTGGCAAGGTATGGGCAACCCAGGCTTGTATCAATGTAAGTTTTTCAACAGACTGCATACATTAATATGCAGGAAACTGAGGCCTTTAATTGAGGTTAGGTCTGATGGAGAGGTGATACATTCAGGAGGTCCAGGGTTGATTTCCACATTACCAATACAGAGCAATAGAAAGAGCAGGAGTTTCATGAGGGCTGCCAGTGATAGGGAGAGGGGCTGTCTTGGTCCTCCTTCTTTATTCTGTTGCCACTCTTTGGGGTGCTCCCTGTGGGTTTAAGGAAATGTGTTGAGACACCAAGTAGCAGTTTGGTGCTTAGGCTTAGGGGATCTGAATAACCAGCAGTGGAACCTTGATTGAAATACATGTGTGTGGTGGTATGTGTCTCTTTATGGTGATTATACCACTGTAGTTGATGCAGCAATGGTAGAGCATATGTGAGGTTTGAGTGTCAGCCAAAGGGATGGTTCAGAGAGATCATGGATGGATCACCCTACTTTGTATGATAGGGACATCTTCTTTGTGGAACCCTATGGCTGATAGTGAAAGGAGTATCAGAAGTAAACTCCCATTCTGAAAGAGATATTGGTAGTTGGCTGTCGGGGAGTAATGAAGTTGCTGGTTGGTTGGATCAGCAAGCGTGTGACTGTCTGTTGGTTTAGAAAAATGCTGAGGACGGGAAGAGATTTCGTGGAAAGATGCCTATAAAGTAACACACAAGAGGGGAAGGGCGGTGGGCAAAAATTTTGTGCCTTTCCAGGTGCTCCCTGCTGTTCCTCCCAGCATCATGGTTCTCTGGTTCAGCTAAGGTGCTGCCGACCGCCCACTGCTAAGCGAAGCTCCGCGCCAGCTGGGTGCTGTTGGTGGGAATTGTAGGCTGGACAGAGACAGAGGAGGGTGCAGCAGTTAATAAAGGCAGAAACAAGTGTTCCTGAGTGTCACTGACTAAATCTGCACAACAAAAGGACTGTGGGGGTGCTGTGGTGCCTCAGCAACTGGCCCACTTTGCAAATGTAAAAAGGAGCTGTAATTACAGTAAAGAGCAATAAAATGGCAGTTTCCTTGCAATTACAATAGTAGAAAACAGCACCTTTAGGTAATTTATACAGTTTAAGGGAAGGAGAGTGGGCCAGCGCCTGGCCCACTGCTGCTAACAAGGATCCAGAGATACAGAACAGTTCAAACAAAACAACTGATTCCTCTACAAATGCATCACAAATTGAAGACAGCTCTTTTCAGGATTTTGCAGTAGTACAGAGGAAAAGAAGAAGAAAAGAAAATCAAGTCCCAGACGGATTTCGCAAGGCAGGCTGAATCAGTGAAAGTCAATGGGGCAGGAGAGCCAATTGGCTGCTGTGCCTGAAGGGAGCGCTCGCTACTGATTGGCTGTGCCTCTTCCGAGTGCTCCCTCGCTGTTCCTCCCAGCCTCGGGTTCCCTGGTTCGCTAAGCGCCGACCGCCCGCTGGCGGAGCGAAGCCCCAGCGCCAGCTGGGTGCTGTGGGTGGGAATTGCAGGCGTTGGCAGCCTTTCCAGGGTGCTCCTCGCTGTTCCTGTACTTAGCCAGTTGAGGTTGTAATCACCAAGGAGGATGGAATCCTGGGAGGAAAGAGTGTTTCAAAACCAGTAAGGACATTTTGTAGTCCTTGGGAGCGCTCCTGCTGGAGGGTTGTAACAACACCCTAGAAAGAGTTTTTAGTAGAGCCCAGGGTCAGATCAGAGATGAGCCACTCACTGGGGAGGCAGGGTCAGAGTGGAGGGTGATAGTTGTGAAGAGGGGTTTCTGAGGAATGTGGTGACACTCCATCCTTTTTCTTGCCTGCCTACCATGGCATAGCATGGAGTAGCCAGCCAGTTTAAACATGGCATCAGGGAGGTGCAGTTTTAACCAGGTTTTGGAGATGCCTAGTAGATGGGGCTTGTTGAGGGTTACCCATGATTCAAGGTAAGGGTATTTGGAAGGAAGGTTGCAGATACTGACTGAACAATTTTTAATTCAGAGGGGTTGGCCCATATGCTACTAGACAAGGTGATAGGGGCATTAAAAGGTCTGGGGTTGTTCTCTACATCCCCTGCCAGGAGGAACAGGGAGAGTAGGAGAGTATAAGCCAATCCATGTCTTTAGCAATGTACACATTGCTACATGAAGTGGATGAAGGCCAAGCTACAGAGTACAACACAGCTATCAAGTTCTGCATGTGAGAAGAGTGAGACAGAAGGTTAAGGCACAACTTCGAGGTGAAAGCCTTCCTGAGGAGGTTGTGGGGTCTAAACTGTGAGAATTCAAGAATGCATGGGACAGACATGACAACAATTCTGTGGGGAGTAGGAAGAAATAGGCTGTTGGTTAACTAGGATCTGCGTGCCTATCCTGTAGGTAGGGAAATGGGCAGACTAGATGGGCCTAGCAGTCCTTATCTGCTGTCAAAGTCTATGTTTCTATAGTTTCTATGAAAGTGCTCATTCAAGGCTCTATATACTGTAACTGACATTCTTTGAAGTTGTGTCTACCTTTGGGTACAAATCCACTACCACCTCCTCCCTTACCCATTCCAATGAACATTAACTCTGGTGTTCAATGACACCCTCCATCTCCCCATCTCCATGTACATTGTCCCTGGTGTCCAGTGCACCCAAACCCCAGGAGCACCAATAACCCCAGCTCCATGACAGAGGTCAGCACAAACCCTATGCTCACCTTCTTGGCTAGCCACTGTCTTACTCACACAAACACTGTATCAATATACCACCAAAGGCATGTTCACTGAACTCCACATTGGCAACGGATCATCCTTTTCAGCATCCTCTGCCAAACATAAAAGCACTTACAAGATGCAGATATGCAGCACTAAATACAAAGGTTATTAAAGTGCATAAAGAGTGTGAACAGATTTGTGCTGACTGCATTACCAGCACAGAAATAAACACCATTTTGTTTGAAAACACTCATCAAGGGTATAGCCTAAGGTAGGAAATAATTTTTATAGTCTATGTCTTAAAGATATACATACATCTAACATTAATGTAAACCTTGAAAAATTCATCTATAATATAATGCAATAGTATAATAGCAAACACCCACACACATAATATACTAACTTGAGAGGATAGATGATAATGATGAGGTGTCATGGAAATTAAAAAGATATCGGGAGATTAGAAATTTGAGTGGGTTTCTGCCACAAAGAAATGTAACTTCATGCACATTGGAAAAACAAAACAACAGATTTTTGGTTTGAGGGAGTAATGCTAACAGCAACATCGATGGAAAGGATTTGTGAGTTTCACAAAAGATAACTTGAAGGTTCAGACACAATATTTCAAGACATAAAGAAAGTGAATAAAATGCTAGGTTGTAAGGAGTTTCTCAAGCAGAAGGGAGTAAATGATCCTTCAGTTGTATAGGTCTCAACAGGGACATATGAGGAAGGATTGTGTTGCCTAAGCATGTACTCAGTCACGAACAGGAGGGATTGGGGAGACATGATTGAAACCTTTAAGTTTTTCATAGGAATTAATAACATTGACAGCAAACATCTGTTCAGTGCAGTATAGGTGCCTTTACCAGAGGACATAAATACAAGATCATGAAAGGGAATTTCAAAATGTTGTGAAAATATATCTTTACTGAGAGAGTCAGGAATAGAATAGTTTGTCAGGTGAGGTGATTGAGTTGAAAACTGCGGAGGGAATCAAGACAGGGTGGGATACATATAACAGACTGATCAAAGTGAAAAATTATCATGATGGTGGAAGTACAGCACTACCAGTAGGGGTGTTGTGGTGCACTCACAGTGATTGGCTAGAGAAGTGGGTTAGGTAATAATGGAGTATACTGGATAAATCCAATCTTTTACTGCCTGATGCATTTCTGTCTTCTATATTTCTATGCCAATGTGACAAATATACCTAAAATGTTTAAAACTGATTAATTGAAGTCACAAGTACAGCCACCTTGATTTCATATATTTATACAGCCATAACTAAATAATAATAGAGAACTGTAGAAAGATACTCAGATATCAGGAAAAATACTCTGAGTGTAACGAAGCCTCACTACATCCCAGACAATGCAATACATTAGTAATTATAGCAAATACAAATATACAGTACAGAGCAGCTGCAGTTTACAGGCAATGTAAAGGGACAAAGGATAAGGTACAAGAATAAACAATCAAGATGTGATTTCACTGGAAAAATATAAGCTAAATAAATCAATATGAGTATACATGCATAAATACCTCAGTATATACAATACACTTTACACAGTTTCATGCCCTTAACAACAGTATAGAACCAATGACTGCAGGGTTCGTGAATTTTATATTCTTTCACAGTGCAAATAGATCAATCCTCATTAAATTAATAATAAGAGTTGCCGCAGCCAACTGTAAGTGTAACTGAGCAAACTGATTTGTTGTATTAATAGGTAACTATATTTAACAGTCACTGACCAGTGGCTTCCACCAGTGATGTAGCCATCAGCACTGCCCAGCCCTTATGATCATGCATATGCCATGGTTAGACATGGTTAGGCCGTGATGATACATGGTCAGTGATCATAGACATTCATGTTTTAACCATAGTTATCCATGGACAACCAATGATGGTAAAGGGGCCAGGGACAGATCATGAAGGACCATGGTCAGACTAGTGTGAGAGTTATTCAAGTTGACCATGATCATCTGGGGTCATCATGGTTGTTAATTTCAGAAATTCCCCATTGCATAATAATATCTACATAGCTCAGGTAATTTAATTTTGTTTTCATCAACTTTAACATTCTGAAAGTCATATGTATCATCCACACTTCTTTCAAAATAACTTTCTATTACTTACCCTTTGCTGGCTTGTGGAAACTCTGTTAAGATATGGTCTGTTTAACAAGATAATTGTCTTATGCTCAGAAGTTAATTTCCTTGTGTAAACCATATATTCTCTTCACAAATTGTAAAATGGGTGTTATTGTGATCATTTATATTAGTTAAGGTGTAAACGCCTGTGCTCTGATATGCTAATCAATTATGTAACTGTCCCTGTGCATCATAGGCATGGACAATAGCCTGCCTTTATACATTATAGACAGTTATTTACTAGCTGCCAGTACCACCAAAGCCTCCTCTGTGCTGTGCATGCACAGTTGTGACTCCATCTTTAGGTACTATAGATAGTATTATTTATTATCATCTTCACTACAGATCACATGTTTATTCAGAAATCATGTACAGACAGAACACCAGGAGGAAGGAGCTACTGGTATAACTAAACTTCTCTACTGGGACTACGAACTAGAAATCTTATACTGGGACCTTCAATTTAGGGTAAAAAAAAGAGTTAGTGTGTTTGTCAGAGGTAGTTGAAGTTAATTGTTATCTGTTATCTGTGTTATCTGTGTACTTATCTAGGTGCTTGCCACAGGTGTCAGAATGGAATTGTTATCTGTGACATTAACTAAGTATAGAAAGATTTGTAAAGTAGGGGAGTGGCTTAGCTGAAGAGCCAGGTTAAAACCAGATTTAAGCACTGCCCTAGATAGCTTCTGCCAGAGAACAGACAGAACACCAGGAGGAAGGAGATACTGGTGTAACTAAACTTCTACTGGGACTATACTGCCCTCCTTCCTCCCTCCACCCTAAACCAGTTCTACTTTCATAGGCACAGGATTTAACTGACAACATGAACTTCCTGTTTGGGAACAGGAAAGGTGAGTGATCACAGAGCCACCAAAGACCTCACCATCCTAGAAGGGCAAGAGTAGCTATCCATCCCCCTAGCTGCTGGAGGTCTGACTCTGAGCAAGTAAGAGACTGCTGAGAAAATAGGAACTTTTGTCTTAGAACAGGAAGATCAGAAGTTAAAAGGGCACAGAGGCAGTAAGTAAGTAGGGAAGAAAAATAGAAAATAAACAAACAGGGAAAAGAGTAAGTATTCCAAACAAAAGTTAGGGGCCAGAAAAAAGACATGATGGGAGTGGTGCAGTGCAGTGGCTGTGGAGCAGCAGTCTTCCGGGAGACATTCTGTAGGATGCAGTGTTGTCCCATCTGCAGGCACCTCTATGGCATGAGGGAGGAGGTTGCTCATCTCCAGGCTGAGTTGGCCAGGATTTGTGGGACCCTTCTCCCACCCAGGGACCACCAGAGTCACTGCTGTTGCCTCAGGGGTTGCCAAGAAAGAGGAGCGGTTGGACCACAGTGGGCCCAGGGAGTGTGAGGTGGTGGAACAGAGGCATCCCTCCAGTTGTACCCTCCACAATTTCTATGCCATTCTGGAAAGTGTGGTTCCTCTATGGAGGCACCCACAGTGGAGACCAATGAGTTTGCTGGGGACCTCCACAAAGAAGACCCACAGGAGGGTGGCATGGGACCCCACAGGGAAGGAAACAACTCCTGGTGGGGACTCCATTGTTAGGAAGGTGGAACTGGGGAGGAAGGGGAGATGGAGGTAGGTGCCTGCCGGCACCATGGCTTGAGGGATAGGGAGCTAATCCTCAGGATCACAGGAGCAGCTGCACAGGAGAGTGAGCTGGATGTCATTGTCCACCTAGGGACAAATGACCTGGCTAAGAAAGGGATCAGAGCAGTGCAAGAAGCATTTGTGGAGATGGGGAGGGCCTTAGACAAATAGCACACACGGTAACCTTTCGGAGGTGCTGCCTGTCTATGGCACAGATGAGGCTAGGTGCTCCACACCATGGGATCAATCAATGGTTGAAAAACTGGTGCAGAGCCCAGGGAATTTGGCTTCACTTGGGACTGGGGTCCACCTGATGGATGCAGGCCTATACTGGCGTGATGGCCTGCGTCTGTCCAGGAGGGAACCAGGATCCTAGGTTTAAATACTTCACTGGCAGGCATTTAAAGCCAAGGGGGAGGCACTGGAAAGGAGCAGGAACTCCTAGCCCCCCAAAAAAATCAGGGTACAAAGTGAGGTACACACCAACATAGAGATGTCAGTAGGAGAAGCGCACTAGTAAATGGAGAAAGTGACAAATGCAATAAGGACAGGGATGGGGAAAGGGTAAGGCCACCAAGAAATGGAGGGTAATGAGTGCTAAAGACCATAGTCTTGGCAATAAGCCCCTGAACTGGTGGCCTTGATGGAAGAGGGATGCCTGGATATCATAGCAGTCACAGAAACATGGTACACAAAAACCATGACTAGGATGTTAACATACCAGGGTACACAACCTGCAGGAGAGAAAGGGAAGGCAGAAGAGGGGAGTAGCTCTCATGTAAGGGAAGGGATAAAAGCAACTGAACAAAAGAGTAAACAGGGAGGAGAGGAGACACTGTGGGTCACCTTAGAGACTGGAAATGGCACCACAATCCGCACAGGGGTTGTATGCAGACACCATGTCAGGGAGGGAATGGACAAGATATGATAGAAGGCATCCTTAGGATGGCAGAGAAAGGAAATACTGTTGATGAGGACCTTAATATGCCAGGAGTTAACTGGAGCACCTTTGCTGCAGCCACATCCAAAGCAGGGAGATTATTGATGCTCTACAGGTGGCATGCCTCAGACAGCTAGTTTTGGAACCTACTGTGAGGGAGCACTTAGACCTCATACTCTCAAATGGGGACAGTGAGAGGATCTCAGATCTAGAACTGGGTAGCCATTTGGGAACAAGTGAGACCAAACAGTGGGGTTCACGATAAACTCAGCTACAGAGTCAGCCATACAAAAGTGAAGGTTCTGGACTTTAGGAGGCTCACTTTGGCAAGATGGAGAGTGCTTGAAAAGCACTAGCAAACAGGCTAGAAGGAAGGGTTGAGCAACAATGGGGAAATATCAAACTGCCATTACAGAGGCAACAAGCCTTTGTGAGAAGCAAATATACAAATCAAAATGAAAGAAAAGCCACTATGGTTCTCAAAAGAAGTGGCGGTGAAGGTTAGGGAGAAAAGATAGCATTTAGGAAGTATAAGGATACACAGAAGAAGCAGGACAGAGAACTGTACCAGTTAAGGCAGAAGGAAGCAGGAGGGTAGTCAGAATAGCAAAGACACAAACTGAGGAAAAGATAGCCAACTCGGCTAAGAAGGGGGATAAAACCTTTATAGGTATATCAGGGATGTAGAAAGACAAAGGAGGGATAGTGAGGCTGAATAGAATGGATGGTGGTGGGCAGAGAGTGACAGTGAAAAGCAGGAATACTGAATGAATACTTCTGTTCATTATTCAAAAAGAGGAAGTGGGAGGTGCCTAATCCAATTAACAGAAGCATCTTGAGAGGGGGGTTGATCCCAGTTCTTTCACAGAAGAAAGGGTTCTGAAAGAACTCCTAAACTGAAGGTGGACAGAGCAATGGGGCCAGATGGAATTCACGCCCAATCCTAAAAGAATTAAGCAGAGAACTAGTGACGCCACTGACTACCCTTTATAACAAATCATGGGAGAAATGGTGTGGTACCTGAGAACTGGAAGAAGGCTGATGGCTGATGTGATTCCCTTCACAAAGTGGGAGCAAGACAGAGGCAGGAAACTACAGACCTGTCAGTTTGACCTCTGTGGTAGGGAAAGTGATGGAATCACTTGAAATAAAGAATTGTTGAGTACCTAGAGGCCAGTGGGTATAGAACCCAAGGCAGCATGGGTTCACAGCGGGAAGGTAATGTCAGACGAATCTAATTGATTTCTTTGACTGGGAGACCAAAGTAGTAGATTAGGGAGGGGCTGTGGACATGGTCTACCTAGACTTTAGCAAGGCATTTGACACAGTCCCATACAAAAGATTAGTAGTCAAATTAACCAGCCTTGGAGTGGGTCCCATGGTGGTAGCCTGGGTAAAACAGTGGCTGAACAGCAGGACACAGAAGGTAATTGTAAATGGATTCCACTCTGAAGAAAGAGGGGTTACAGTGGGTACCGTGAGGGTTCAGTACTGGGTCCAGTCATTTTAATGTCTATAAGTGACATTGCAGAGGGACTGAAGGAAAAGTATGCCTCTTTGTAGATGACATACAAAGATCTGCAACAGAGTTATACACAAGGAGGCGGAAAGGATGAGAGAGAGACTTGGCAAGGTTGGAGGAATGGTCAGAAGTATGGCAGCTTGAATTAATGCAAAGAAGTGTAACTAATGCACCTGGGAAACAAAACCCAGGGAAGATTACACAATGGGGGAGGTAGTAACAACAAAAAATGGAAAGGGACCTGGGAGTAATCATATCAGATGACCTTAAGGTTGGCAAGCAATGTGAGAAGGCAGTGGGGAGGGCTGGGGGATACTGGGATGTATAGGAGAGACATCACCAGCAGAAAACAGGAAGTTGTTATCCCTGTACAGATAGTTGGTGAGACCCCATCTGGAGTACTGCATCCAGTCTGGAGACCTCATCTCCACAAGGACATAGACAGGATGGAGGCAGTTCAGAGGAGGGCAACTAAAATGGTGCAGGGTCTCCAAGAGAAGCTATACGGGAGAGGCTAAAGGAGCTTAATATGTATACCCTTGAGGAAAGGTGGGGACATGATAGAAACGCTTAAGTACCTCAGTGGAATCAACAAAGTCCAAGAGGGTAGCATCTTTCAGAAAAGAGATGCAAGAACAAGGGACACAATTTGAAGATAGAGGGGGACGGCTAGGGGCAATGTGAGGAAGTATTTTTTCACAGAGAGGGTGGTGAATGCATTGAACAGCCTTCCTGAGGAGGTTGTGAGTCTAAAACTGTGGGAGAATTCAAATGTATGGACAGACATAAGGCAATTTTCGTGGGTGGTAGGAAGAAATAGGCTGTTGGTTAAATAGGATCTGCAGCTATCCTCTAGGTAGGGAAATTGGCAGACTAGGTGGGCCAAGCGATACTTATCTGCCCAAAGTCTATGTTTCATGTTTCTATGTTTTCTGTCATAAAATAAAATTACATTTAAATTATTAAAAATTGTATCTTGTACTATCATCTACTTAATTTACTGTCCTGTCACTCATGTCATGGGATCGCACCCATTGTGTTGTTGTGCCAGTACCAGCAGGTGCACAAGAGCCAGTGTGCTGGTACTCATTTTACAACTTATTGGGGAGTAATGATAGGCTGTTGATCTTCAGACATTCTTCACTGTAGAAGACATTGGCTTTCAAATTCTGTTGCATGAAGAACTAGCACAATACAACATTTCATGCTTTACATTGTCTAAGCATGCAAGTTGAAGACAGACCAGAGGAGAAAGGAACGGGGAGGGTTATGGGATGTGTGATTGGAATGGGTCAAGTAAAGGGGGTTCTGGGGAAGGAGGAGGGCTAACAGAAGAAAAGGATAGGGATGCATCAAGGGAGGAGGCAGGTGGAGCCCGGTGGGAGGAGGTAAATCAGATGTGGAGGGAGGGAGGGCAGATCAGAGATAGGGGACATTACAACAGAAGTGGAAGGGAAATAGCTGCACTGGTGATGGGGAAGGAATGGAGAGGAAGGGTACAGGGAAAGGAAGTTCAATGCGAGCAGAACACAAAGAAGAGGTGGTATCTTAGTGCTGGGTGACTCAGTTCTGAAAGGGACTGATGGAAGGAAGGGGAGTCATAGTCACATATGGGTGGGAGGCCATGCCAGGTATGACAGCAGAAAGGGTGGGCCAGTCTGTTCTGAAGTATGCTAGAGGGGTAGGGAGAAACCTCACATAGTTCTGCATTTGGGAACAAATGACCTGGCGAGGAAATGCAGTAGATGCAGTTCAGAGAAGGTTTGAGGAGCTGGGGCTCATTTGTGGAGAGCAGGATGATCAGCAGCTTTTTCAGAGATGATTTCAGTACCCAAGGTGAGCACAGCAAGGAAGCTGAGGATAGAGGAATTTAACACGTGGCTAAGAAAATGGTGTCAGTCCAAAGGGTATGGAATGGTGGAGGATGGAGAAGGACCTAGGAGGACAGTGATCTCTATGCTAAGGACAGGCTATACATAAGGAGGAAGGAAGGAAGGAAGGAAGGAAGGAAGGAAGGAACTGGAACAGAAACTGGGGAATGCATAACCATTGGGAATTTAAACTTGAAGAGGGGTGGCAAGTGGGCAGGAGTCATGCAAGATCCACAGGAAGGAAGCTGAGCAAGCTACCCCAATACCAGCAGAAAGGGACTTATGGAAGGGTCAGGAGAGGATGCCAGAAAGGGAGAGCAAGTAGGAGAGGGGGAAGGAAGAAGGTGGAGAGAGGTAACTCTTGAATGCTAGGCATCTTGGGAACAAAATAGCAGAGTTAAAGGCTTTCATGGCAGATGGGAGGTGGACTTGGCAGCCAGCACCGAGACATGGGCCTCCCATTACCATGACTGGGACCTGGCAGCACCAGGATATAGGATATTTTTGAGGGACAAGGTAGAAGGGAAAGGGAGGTGGGTGGTGCTGTATGTGAGGGAAGGACTGAAGTGTGTCAGGAGGAAGAGGAGGAGGCAGTGCAGAGTCTTTATGGATGCAGCTCCAGGACTCCAAAAATAGGACATTCAGGATGGGAGTGATGTACAGCCACCCTCTGACTGAGGAGTTACGAGAGAACTAGTGGGACAGATCAGAAGGACCTGTGGGAGGGCAACATAGTGATTGTGGGGGACTTCATCCTGCCAGAAGTGGATTGGGGTACCCCAGCCACCATAAACAGGAGGGAGCAGGTACTTCTGGATGCTTTCCAGGACAGCTCTACTGCAGATGGTCAATGAGCCAACCAGGTTAGGGGAACACCCTAGACCTCGCACTGGCTAATGGTGAGTTTCTGAGGGAGCTGGAGGTGAATGAACTGCTGGCAATGAGTGACCACCACTCATGTGGTTCATGATAAACATGGGAAAAGAGGGAGTTGGAACAGGCACAAGGGTGATAGACTTGAGTACAGCTGACTTCAGGAGGATGGGGGAAATAGTACAGAGGTGTCTGGCCAGGATCCATCCAAATAGGACCTTAACCAGAAGTGGGAGGTCATTAAACTGGGAATTGAGGAGGCATGCAAAACATGTACAAGTGTACTGAGTAAGAGGGCTAGGGCCAAAAACCTAGCTGGGTGAGCAGGGGTCATGGAAAAAGTAAGGAAGAAAACAGCTGCTTTTAGAAGGTACAAAAAAACAGGGAGAGGGGAGGACAAAGAGGAATACCTGAAGGAGTCGAAGGAGGTGACAAGGCAGTCAGGGTAGCCAAGGCATCCAGGGAAACTAGCTACACAGGGCATTAAGAAAGGGGGGAAGGACTTATTCAGGTACATCAGGGAGAAAAGAAGTTGTAAGCACCAAATAGTAAGGATTAAGAGGATGGGTGGTAGGTGAAACAGAGTAGAACAGGCAGAAGTATTGAACAAATACTTCTGCTCAGTATTTACTAAAGAGAAAGGGGGCTGTACCCAAGGAGGGGTGGTCGAGTAGGCATGGAGGGGAGGAGGTGACAGGGAAATCCCAGTGGGCAAAAGTACTGGAGGATTTGATGGCACTGAGGGTGGACAAGGTGCCTGGGCCAGATGGCATGCACCGCAGGGTGCTGATGGGGCTGGCAGAAGTCCCGGCAGAACCTCTTGACAGACCTGTTCAATACCTCCCTGGACTCAGGTAGTGTACCTCAGGGACTGGAGGATAGCAACTGGTACCCCCTCTCACAAGAACGGCCCAGCAAGGATAAGCCAGAGAACTATGGACTGGTAAGCCTCACATCCATCTTGGGAAAGCTGATGGAGACAATCCTGAAGGAGAGGCTGATTTTCTCCTAGAGGCTAATAGGCTGCAGGATGGTAGCTAGCATGGGTTTGTCTCAGGCAGATCCTGTCAGACCAACCTGGTGAAGTACTACGGCCTGGGTAATCAGGCAATTAGACGGGGCCATTCAGTGGACCTGGACTTCAATAAAGGCATTCGATTCAGTGCTGCATGGGAGGCCAGGAAGTAAGTTGGAAGGCACAGGGTGGGGGTGTAGTGAACTGGCTGCAGGGGAGACAGCAGGGGTGGTGGGTGGTAGCCTCAGCTCCCAGAGTGGTGACAATGGGGTGCCACAGGTCTCTGTACTGGGGCCATTGTTGTTTGGATCTTCATAACAGACATCTCAATAGGCATCAAAAGCAACATCAGTCTGTTTGCAGATGACACCAAGGTGGGAGCAGCAGTGGATGGCTTAGGAGGGTGGCAGGGTTTGCAAGATGATCTGGTGAAATTGAGGCCTGGTCGACACTGGAAGCTGGGGTTTAATGCCAAGAAGAGCAAGGTGCTACATTTTGCAAAACCCAAGGAGGAACTACCAGCTGGGGGATCTAACTAACCAAGAATGAGGATTAGAATGATCTGGGGTGATCATAATGGGAGCAATGAACAACTCAGCACAGTGTAGAAAGGCAGCTGCAAAGGCCAACAGGAAGCTGGGTTGTGCATATGATCCAGGAGGAGCGAGGTAATACTGCTGCTATATAGGTCACTGGTTAGACCACACCTGGAGTACTGCATGCAGTTCTGGTGATTGTACCTGAGGAAGGGCATTAGGTTACTAGAGGGGTGCAGCACTGGACAACAAAGATGATCCGGGGAGTGTGGACTCACCGTATGAGAGCAGACTGAGGGAGCTGAACATGTACACCCTAGAGGAGAGGAGGGATGGGGGACATAACTGAAACATTCAAGTACATGAAAAGAATAACTAAGATGAGCATGGAGGGACTCTTCAAATTAAGGGAGGGGCACTTGAGGTCATGAGCTGAGATTGGAGGGAAGGTTCAGCAGGAAATGAGGAAACACTTCTTTACAGAGAGGGTAGTGTCTGGGTGGAACGCACTGCTAGAGGAAGTGGTATCTTGCAGAACAGTGGGCTGCTTCAAACGTTGGATGGGACAGGAAAGGGTGAGGGTCAGGGGAGAGTGGCAGCTGCAGTATAACTGCTAGCTGACTGTCCGAGAAGACTTGATAGACCACATAAGGTCTCTATCTGCTGGCACTCTCAGAGGTTCATAAGGGCCCAGACAGTACGTGTAATGGTGTGTGCTGCAAAAGCTTATTTGACTTCAGCAGCCATTTGAACAGGCCTTCAAAGTGCACAGTAAGTAACCCTTACCATGGTCCTAGTAGTAAGAGATAATGTAACAATCGTGATATAAAAGTATCATTGTAAAGTATCAGCAACTGTGTATAACAATCAGATGATTCCCACTAGGAACTAGGCTCAGACCACATAACTCATTTCAGTTGTTACCCAAGCAAGGATTGTGTCCAGATCTACAGAAGTGAACACCACCATTCATACCCTTAAAGTCTCATGTCTGTTTCAGAACATGCAAGCCCAACTTGTTCATTTTTCAGGAAATGCAACTTTTGAGTATTTTTTTTATTTTCTCCTCACTGTCACATTTTTCTTTCTTAGACTGCAGCCAACCACCACCAAGCCACTTTAGTAATGAACTCATTGGTGCTGCTGCCCCACATGGCTTCCTGACATGGCAGGAGGGGACTGTAGTAGGGCTGTCATTCCCAGGCCCAAGCAGGATCTCAGAGAGGGCAACAACCTGTATGTGGGACTGTAATATAAATCAGCTATCATCCAGACGGAGCCTGGATTTCACATTCCTGGTTTCTCCTGGAACTAGAACTGTATAGAATGTGAATTCTGCTGGCAGAATAACATGATCTGATTTGAGATTTCCTCTGGAATGAAAACCTAAATCCTAAATGGAGGTCCTAAGCTTTAAGGAGCAAACTTTGAAAGGTTACGAGAGACAGTAAGCAAAAATCTGGCAAATATCAGAAATAATAGAAGTCAAAGACTCTGGGGAGCAATATAGAAACAGTACTGGTAGCAACAAAACTCTGTATCAGAACGGTGAAAAAGGAATGCTACAGGAAACAAATATGTTTCCAGAGCAGGTCAAAACAGTGATCAGAAACAGAAGGAGGCCTTTCACAGGTTTAAAAGAGCCAAGAGGTACATAAATGGGAAGATTACACTGAGGTAAAAAAAAAAGCAGAGGGCAGAAAGGGATGT
Organism: Neoceratodus forsteri; assembly: GCA_016271365.2. NCBI lineage: Eukaryota > Metazoa > Chordata > Ceratodontiformes > Ceratodontidae > Neoceratodus > Neoceratodus forsteri. The sequence goes on along the minus strand of CM057456.1, from coordinate 1,630,439,242 downwards.
GAAGGCAGAAACTGAGCTCTGGATTGCAGAAGGGATAAAATCAGGGTAAAACACTTTTCTCGATACATTTAAGAAAAAAGGGAAGAAAGGGGCAGGTCACAAAATTGATGGATGGGGATAGACTGGTAGAGGAGGATGACTAAAATGGTACAGTTCTGAACAACGTTTTCTGCCCGGTATTCACCAGGAAGAAAACTGGACAAATGCCAGAAAGTGGAACAAGGCAGCCAATAGAGGGATCAAGCTGATGGAAGCAACAAAATTTACTTCAGATAGGGCCAGGAGGGGCTGGCAGCCTCAGGCCAGACAAAGCACAAGAACCAGATGAAATGAATCTGAGAGTACTAAAAGAATTGCAGAAGAGTTAGCTAAACCCTAGCACACCTATTCAACTGCTCACTGAAAACAGGAGTGGCACCAAGGGACTGAAGGAGGGTGGATGTAGTGCCACTTCACAAGGAAGGGGGAGGGAAGAGATGGGAAATACAGGTCAGTTAGCCTTTACTTCTGTTGTGGGAAAGCTAATGGAGTCATTAATAAAACAAGATCTCACACAATACCTAGAGTAGAATGGGCTCCAGGACAAAAATCAGCATGGATTCATGACAGGAAGTCATGTCAGACAAATCTTATTACTCTTTTCAATTGGGTGACAAGGGAACTGGATAGGGGATGCACAGTTGACGTTTTCTACTGATTTCAGCAAGGCATTTGACTTGGTGCCACATAACAACTGCTGAAAAAGTTGGAGGACATAGAGGCTGCAAAGGACATTGTCAGATAAGTGGGTAACTGGCTCATGGACAGAGGCAAACGATAGTGGTCAACAGGGTCAGATCAAGCGAAGGTAAGGTTACAAGGAGTCCCTTAGGGTTTGGTGTTTGGGCCCAGTTCTATTCAACATGTTCATCAACAACATTGGTGATGGTAACAGGGCAAGCTTGCCCTGTTCACAGATGACACCAAACTGAGAGGGCAGGCGGCAGTCTGAAGGGGTTGGAGACCCACTAAAGGACCTCCAAAATGTGAAAGATGGTCTAATCTGTGGCAACTAAAATTCAATGCCAAGAAATACAAAGTCATGCATCAGGAAAAGGGGAACCCTAGGATGGAATATTAGCTAAATGAGGTCAGATTAAGCACCTCCCAAGAAAAGAGGGACCTGGGGGTCATGAGGGCCAATCTCAGCTGCCCTTCCAAGGAGCTGGTGCCCAGCACCCACAGTCTTACACAGCTTCCCAGCTGGTCATGAGGTCCAATCTCAGCTGCCCTCCCCAGAGCTGTGTTGCCTGCCACCCATAATCTCACACAGCTTCCTGTTGGTCACAGGGCCAATCTAGGCTGCCTCTCCCGGAGCTGCATTGCCCGCTGCCCACAATCTTATACAGGTACTGAGGTCTGAATCGCACAGTGTGAGTGCTGCTTTGATGCCATTTTCAAAATTTGACTGCTCCTTCTGAGCCTTTCTACTTAGCTACACTCTGCTTTGCAAGCGGTTGAGGGATTTTAGTAGGCAAAGTATTACAGACTGTTTTTAAGTCTGATTTTATCTACAAAATGTTTGCATTTATACAATTTTAGAGGAGCTTTATGAAATGTGCTGTGGGTGTTCTTTATATTCAGAGGGTGTTTAAGTAATTTATATAGAGTTAGGAGCATTGTTTTAAAATAAATTGCTTGCTAAGTTAGCACAGTGCTTGTTAATTTTTAAATTGTAATCATTTGCAGCACTGAGCTTTTTAGTGCAGCTAGACATAAGCAAAATGAATATTTTGTGCAGGATGATTCTGAATGAATTTTTCAGCTACAAGTTTCAGAGAATTTAGTTTTAGGAAGGAAAACAATTGATTTGGTGCTTCCTTTGTGCACAGTTAATTCAGCTATGTGTTTAGCATATTGATTGTTTTCCCAGTACACTCACAGACTCTCCTCCAAGCTACAAGTAATAATTCTCCTTGCCCTGCTCTTTCTGTTGCAGCTTCTGCTGGTCACGAGGGCCAGTCTCGGCTGCCTCCTGGAGCTGCATTTCCCACCACCCACAATCTCACACAGCTACTGCAATCTGAATCACACAGTGCAAGTGCCACTTTGGTGCTATTTTCAAAATTTGGACTGCTCCATTTGAGCCTTCTACAAGCTACACTGCTGTTTTACATTCAAGATAAAAGGAAGAAAATGAGAGGGCCTAAAATTGATGGATGGGGATAGACTGGTAGAGGAGGACGACTAAAATGCTATGGTCCTGAACAATGTTTTCTGCTCGCTATTCACCAGGAAGAAAACTGGACCAATACCAGAAAGTGGATAAGGCAGCCAATAGAGGGATCAAGATGATGGAAGCAATGAAATTTACTTCAGATAGGGCCATGGAGGGGCTGACAGCCCTCAGGCCAGACAACGACAGGGACCAGATGAAATGAATCTGAGAGTACTAAAAGAATTACTGAAGAGTTAGCTAAACCCTAGCACACCTATTCAACTGCTCACTGAGAACAGGAGTGGTGCCAGTAGACTGAAGGAGGGTAGACATAGTGCCACCCACAAGGAAGGGGAAGGGAAGAGGGGGAAATACAGGCCAGTAAGCCTTACTTCTGTTGTGGAAAGGTAATGGAGTCTTTAATAAACAAGACCTCATACAATACCTAGAGTGGAATGGGCTCCAGAACAAAATCAGCATGGATTCATGGCAGGAGGTGATGTCAGACAAATCTTATTAATTTTTCAATTTGGTGACAAGGGAACTGGTTAAGGGACACGCAGTTGATGTTCTCTACTTTGATTTTAGCAAGGCATTTGACTTTGTGCCACATAGACAACTGCTGAAAAGTTGGAGGATATAGAGGCTACAAAGGACTTTGTGAGATGGGTGGTAACTGGCTCATGAACGGAGACAAATGATAGTGGTCAAAGGGTGAGATCAAGTGAAGGTAAGGTCAAAAGTGGAGTCCCTTAGGGTTTGGTGTTGGGCCCAGTTCTATTCAACATATTCACCAACAACATCGGTGAGATCAGTGACAGTATCCAGGAAAGCTTCCTGTTCACAGATGACACCAAACTGAGAGGATGGGCAGACAGCCAGGAATGGGTTAGGGGCCTACTAAAGGACCTCCAAAAATTGGAAAGATGGTCTAATCTGTGGTAGTTGAAATTCAACGAAAGAAATACGAAGTCATGCATAAGGGAAAGGAGAACCTAGGATGGAATATTAGCTAAATGGGGTCTGATTGGACACCTCCCAAGAAGACAGGGACCGGAGACATCATAGCTTGGCTTCCGTCCCAGGAGCTGCATTGCCCACTGCCCACAGTCTCACACAGCTTCCCACTGGTCGATGGGCCAATCTCTGCTGCCATCCTTAGAGCTGTGTTGCCCTGCCACCCACAATCTCACACAGCTTCCCCACTGGTCATGTGTGCCAATCTTGGCTGCCATCCCTCAGAGCTGAGTTGTCTGCTGCCTACAATCTCACACACAGGTATAGGTCTGAATCGTATAGTCTAGTACCACTTTTGAGCCATTTTCAAAATTTTGACTGCTCCGTGTGAGTCTTCACTAGCTACACTGCCATTTTGCAAGTGGCTGAGGGATTTCAGTCAGTGCAATATTACAGACTGTTTTAAGTTTGATTTTATCTACAAAATGTTCACATTTATACAGTTTTCAGAGGAGCTTTAAGAAATGTGCTGTGGGTGTTCTTATATTCGAGGGTGCTTAAGTAACTTACCTGTATATAGGGCTAGGAGCACTGATTAAAATAAAATGCTTGCTAAGTTAGTACAGTGCTTGTTAATCTTTTAAATTGCAATCATTTGCAGCGATGAGCTTTTAGTGCAGCTAGACATAAGCAAAATGAGCATTTTGTGCAGGACATTTTGAATTAATTTTTTCAGCTACAAGTTTTAGAGAATTTAGCTTTAGGGAAGTTAAACAGTTGATTTTAGTGCTTCCTTTGTGCATAGTTAACTTCGGCTATGTGCTTAGCATTTTGATTGTTTTCCAACACACTCACCTAGCCCTCCTCCAAGCTGCAAGTATTAATTCTCCTTACCCTGCTCTTTCTGTTGCAGCTTCCCCACTGGTCATGAGGTCCAGTCTTGGCTGCCCTCCTGGAGCTGCATTGTCTGCCACCCACAATCTCACACAGGTACGGTGGTCTGAATTGTGCAGTATGAGTACCACTTTTAGCACCATTTTCAAAATTCGGACTGCTCCATGTGAGCCTTCTACAAGCTTCACTGCTGTTTTGCAAGTGGCTGAGGGATCCTCCACCCACCACCACCACTCTTCGTGAACTTGCTAATTTAGTGAGTTCACATGAACGTGAGGAAACCAATCAGGCCATTTCTCCCTTAGCAGGTTATCCATGACTGCGCTGGTGGCCACCGTAGTTATATTTTCCCACACCACCTCCCAGCAGTTTAAGCATGCTGCCTCTGTCTTCTGGTAGTCACCTTCCTTCACCCTTAGCATCCCTACCTCCTCCTCCTACCTGGAAACACAGACACTTAGTCCAATAATCGACAACCTGGAGCTTTCCCACATCTCTCTTCTACCCACTGCCGATTGCCACCCACAGGCTCCAGCTCACTCAGCTGATTGGTCCAATATTCTACCACCTCTTTTCATGCTGCACTGTTAGCTCTGGAGTTCCCAGCCAGAAACACTTCTGTGCTTCCCATCAACCCCAGCCTCACATCATAAACCTCTGTGGGCCATACATAATCTCCAGCTGCTACTGACACTACTACTCCTCCTCCACAGTACAAGCAGGGATGTAGAGCCAAACCCTTGGCCAACACACCACAAGGACTAAACTCTTCCACCACTCCAGCTACCCTGGGGCTTAAAATTGCACACCCAAATATATGCAGCCTCTCACGTAGTTAACCCTGCTACAACCCAATGTCTTAGCTGTAAAACCAGATGTCATGATTATCTCCAAAAACCTGGCTAAAGCCACATCACCCCAATGCTGAATGATCAATTCCAGGATACGCTATCCTTTGCCATGACCGAACCAGGAACCAAAAGAGGTGGAGGTATGGCCATGTACATCTCTTCATTGCTACAGTTCTCCCAGTTCCGCTATCTTTGCCTACACAGACCATTGATATATTATTAATAAAATTGCTCTCCTCTATTCAGCTCCTATATTTATAGCTAGTTCCTACTGTTCTCTGACTCCCCTACATCCTCTGTCCTTGATCACCTGGCTCCCTAAAATCTCACACATCCAGTGGTGAGATGTACATCTTAGGTGATTTCAATTTGAATTGTTTTCCAGTGCCAGCCTCAAGTTTCGCAATCCAGGTGGCCTCTTAAACGTATCCCAACAGATTACAGAGACCACCCACCTGAACACTAGATCCCGAACCACTCCCTTCTAGATTGGGCCCTACCTGCCACCCTCATTCGATAACTGCCTCCGCCTCTTGCACGACTACCTTAGCGATCACCACATGATATACCTGGTAAGAAAGATATGCAGACACTAAGGCACTTCCCCCAGAGTAATACTTACCAGGTCCTTTAAATCACTGGACCTTGCCTCACTCCTATATGACCTAGTGAATACAGATTGGTTCTTTATCTCAAATGCCACATCTATAGATTTTTCCCTGGAATATTTCAAATCCTAGGTTCTTGGAGGTCTGGGACTGCCTGCACCTCTCAGGTGGGCTCGAGTGAGGGGTGTTCATCTGCTTGGATCTCAGCTGGCCTTATGGATTGCCTCAGGCCAGGGACCAGGCATGGAAGTCCTTCAAGACTTCAGTAATCCAATAGATCACCTTACATATCGTTGTCTCCATAATGCCTCACAAGATTAATCCACCAGGAAAAAGCCAACCACTTCAAAGCTTCCTTCCATACTAATTTAACCCACACATCTAAATTTGGAAGGTCGTTAAATCGATATTCTCCACCACCCCTACCTCCCAACCCTGTCCTCTTCATCGGTGGCCACTCTATCCAACCCTCTTGCAGTGGCCACCGTATTTAATTCATTTTCACTAATTGTGAATCGGCACTTTTGTCTACTCATCTGACAGTCCCGCCTAACGTAGCTAACCCTCCCTCCCATGCCCAATCTCCACCTCATTTGCCTTCCTTCTTCTTTCACCATGTTACCACATCTGATGTACTTGCAGTACTCCTTGCCCTTAACCCTTCCAAAGGAAAGGTCCTTTGGGACTGGACTCCAAAATGCTCTATTTGATGGCCTCTGCCATTGCCAGTCCCCTGGCTGCTGTCTTCAACCTCTCCTCCTCCTCGCTTCCATCCTGTCAGAGTGGAAGTGCACCACAGATATTCCCTTCCAAAGGATGGTGACCCCTCCTCCCTGGTAACTACTGCCCATCTCTCTCACTATATTATCTAAGATGCAGCACACTCGTCCTCTACAACTCTCCTCCTTTCTTGACTCCTCTTTCTTCTTCTTTCCTTACCAGTCTGGTTTTAGGAAATCCCACCACCACCACCTCCTCCCTCCTAAGGCTCACTAATGCCATCCTTACAGGCATGGATAAAGGTCACATAACCTCGACTATTTTTGTCAATCTGGCAAAGCGTTCAACACTGTCTCATTCTCCCTCCTCCTACCTAAACTCTCTCTTGCAGGACTCTCTAGCGAGGCCACTAGCTGGTTCCACTCCTACCTGGTCAGCAGGCCCCAATCTGTCAGAATTGGCAAAAACACCTCTATTGCTCTCCGGTGACCACTGGTGTTCCACAAGGCTCAGTCCTTGGCCCACCTGTTCTCCATTTTCGTTAATGATCTGCCCTCTGCCTGCCCAAACTCTTCCATCCACATGTATGCAGATGATACTATATGCATACATCCAGATCCACAACCTCAGATGTGGTGACCAGACTACAGAAGGGCTACGATGATGTCCAACTCTGGTTTCACTCTAATCAGCTGTTTCTCAACAACAAGAAAACAATCTCTAACGCTTGGCATGAAGAGAGACTTTCTTGGCCCCTCCATCCCTCCTTCCACACCCTGGACGGGACTTTTCTGAGACCTGCTCCTCCTTTAGATACCATGGGTCTGACTAGACTACCATCTCAACTTTTCTGTATATTTCAAGCTATCCATAAAAACTACACTCAATCTGGGTGCCTTATACTGCAATTGGGATAGCATCCCGCTGCCAGCTTGCCAGGCAATTGTACAGAAAATGATTCTCCCTGTCTTCGACTATGATGATGTAGTCTACAGTGCCGCTCCTGTGTCCATGCTACTCAGACTGGACCTCTCTTTCCTCCTTCTGTCATTACACTCTTGACTGTCCTCCTTCCACTCATCACTGTGACCTCTACAGAACTCTGGACCTCCTCTCCCTCCTGAATTGAAGACAGTCCCACTTCACTAGTCTCACAGCTAAATTCTGGTCCCAGACCCTTCCCTCTTACCTCGCTGCAGTCCTGACAGCCCAGGCACCTCAGTGTATGCACTCAGGAACTTCGACTCGCCTACTGTTTGTTCCTCTCATGTCCACTGCCGCTGGTCAGGCGGCTTTTCTCATCTCAGATGCCCAAACTGTGGAACTCCTTCCTGAGGCTATTTGACATGCTACCTCCTCTCAACACCTAACTCCCTCCTTAAAGATACTTCACCAGCACCTGCACATGCACCTGAGCAATTGTCAGAACTAGGGCCCTAATTGTCTACATCTACAGTGACTAACAATTTACTGTGGTCACCATTTTTACAATGCATTTGATCCTGTAATTGTCCAACTCTGCTATTGCACTATGTATTGTCTGCAATTGTCCAACTCTACTATTGCACTTTGCATTGTACGAACTGTTTTGTATTGCTGAAATGTCTTTATTGTGACCTTTAAATTGTATTTCCTTACCCCTATCTCCCAGGACACATCTGGAATTGAGCAGTAGTGTCTCAGCATGCCTTCCTGGTAAAACTTTTAAGTAAATAAATAAACCATGATACAGACAGGCCAATGCATAAGGCATACAGCAAGGAAGTAGAATGTTTGGACAGATAGGCAGAGGAATGAATAGTAGAAATAGAGAAGTGACAGATCTCTTGTAAGACCACACCTGAGTACTATGTTCAGTTTTGTAGGCCACACCTCAAGAAGGACAGGGAAAAGCTGGAGGAAGTGCAGAGGAAAGCAATGAAAATGATACAGGGTCTGCAGGACTCATCTATAAAGATCAGCTGACATCATTAAACATGTATCGCTGGAGACAAGGAGGGAGAGAGGAGACATGATAAGACATTAAGTTCCTGAAAGGCAGAAACAAGGTGCCAGGCACAGAGAAGTCATTCCATAGGATCACCAGTTCAATAACTAGGGACATGAATGGAAACTGAGGGGGGTCAGGAGGATCTGAGGAAACATTACTTCACTGAAAGAGTGGTGGGGCTATGGAACAGTCTTCAGGCAGAGGTGGTGGGAGTAGGGCCAGTAATATGTTTCCAGCATGGGTGGGCAGATACAGAGCTCAATTAAGGTGCATTACAACAGGAACAAAGGGAATAACTAAGGTGGGGGATAGCTCCTAAGTTTGACAATATGTTCTAGGCAGCTCATGGTCAGACTAGATGGACCCTCGGTCCCTTCCACTTTCATTTTTTCCATGTTTCTATGTGGAATTGTAATCTGACTCTAAAAGCTTTTCAGGATTTCTTTTTATTTTTTATTATGTGGATTTCTTTTTAATTCCGGAGAATTTAAAAAGCACATCAATGTAAACTTTGGAATGTATAATTCATGGAATATTATGTTTCAGGCTTTGAAAATTAATCCGCAATTTACGTCAACTGTGGATGACAAATATGCAGGTTTTTTTAAAGTACAACTTTCAAGTTTTGGAATTCCACTTCTGATGGAATTCCACAGAATTAAGTGGAATGTCTGAAACTCAGGGGCATTCAAGCGGAGGCGTAATCTGAACATTTCACACAGCTCTCCCCAGAACCCACCTACCTACCATTGCTGTGGGCACAACCTCTCTCAGACTTGTGCATGTACAGTGTGCTCTGCAGGGCAGCAAGCTCCTTGACCTCAGCAGAGACAACTGTGGTGCTGGAACCCACCCAGCACTCTCTGCGCTAAAATATGCTGCCATTGGCAGCCTGCCCCAGCCCTGGCCACTCCCAATGTGAGTGACTGAGTCTGCTTCCAAACCCTGGTTGCTTGCACAGCAGTGTGCTGCACTGTCACTGGGCAATCAGGGTGGCCTCTTGAGTAATTAGTCATTCAAAATTATGGGAGGATTTAGATTAAAGGTGCCTCCAGTTTAGCCTGCAACTGCACGTCTGTCTCCTAGAGTCATTGGACTAACTTGAAAATACTTCATTGCTGTCATAGCTATGATAAGATTTCCAAGTATATCAAGCAGGCTTTATAAAAATAAGAAAACACTGAATTATTTAGCATCTGGTAACTTGCCAATAATGCATTAGTCTGCTAAACATAACCCAGCAAAATGAATGAGTCAGCAATCCTGAGGAACCTTAACCAGTTTCTCATCCAGCCTCTATTAGTTGCACTTAAACCTGTAACCCTAGCTGCAACATAAAGAATTTTAATTGCTACATAATAGTTAGCTCGATGCAATTGTCAAGCAATTGGGTTTAGGCCTCAGTTCATGCACATATGTAATCCCAAGATCTCCTCGTTTATTTTTACTGCAAAGACCACAGTGATTTTTTCTTTCTTTTCTGTTTCAGATTTCTACACACAGATGTGGAACAACTTGTAACATATGAAGTTATTTCTATCAAAACAAACCTCAGGTGTGGCGTTCACATTTGTGAAATAGCCCAATTAGGATTAATTACTTTATCTTCTCAGGGTAAATTCCATGCTCGTTTCGCTGATTTGCTGTGACAGCAATTGCTTTCTGTGTTTTGGTTCAGAAAACATTCTGTATTGCTTGAAACTAGGGCATATTTGTCTTGTTATGTGTGAGTGATGTCAGAAAAACTGGAGCACTAGTAAATTAAAGCTCTGTGTCCAAAGCTCTGCCCGAAGATCGATCCATCAGAATGAGGACAAATGCCATTCTGAGATACGCTTTGAAATGCAGACTTGAAACTATTATAGAGGACCAATGAAAACTCTAACCTATTGTATTAAATAGGGGTATCCCATTTAAAGACAATGTTTAAATTCTACATTTTATACAATATGTTAAGAAAAGTGTTAAGTACTGTAAATTAGAGTTTTTTGGCAGAAATTACAATATACTTGGCTTATTACAGTAATGCCCATCTAGGAATCTTCCTGTGAAGGCCCAGCCCTGCTGGTCTTTATTGTTGTTATTCAGATTTGCAGGAATTTGTTGATGGAGATGTACTGGAGATTTGCAAAGAAACAGTGAACTCAGTTATGGGCACTTGGCTCATCTACACTGGAGCCAGTACTTCTGGCCAGCCAGAGTACTTAACCAGTTTCGACTCCCACCAGAACCACTTATTTATAACACAGCCAGTGTATCACTGGTTTGAATGAAATTGGGAGTATTAAAAACAAGAATTTGAATAAATGTCTGTCTGTTTCTAATTTTGTTTTTGTATTAGCAATCACAGAACTTTGCCTGTACTCACAAATTGTACAGTGTGATTTGAGAGACCTTGTTTAAAGACATAGCAAGAGAGCAACTGAAGTTTTGAAAAATTAAACTTGATCATGTGATATAATGGTTCACCTGTTTGTCTGAGGTTCACCTTATGAAGACTAGATTGGTACACCAAAGGCCTGCTCCTGAGAAAGTTGCAATCAGTAAAGCATGGGACATGTGACTGTTCAGTATGACAGTCTTGGCCCCATGTAGTGTCTGTAGCAATAAGGCATTGCTAACGCCAGAATTTGCACATTTACACTCAGGTTAATACTTGAGTTATTGAAATAGAATTTATGCAGATTTGTCCATACTTCATCTGTCTCATAATTACTTCAGGTATCTTTTATAATTTTCATCTTCCAAACATTGCTCAAGATTCCTTTGAAAATATCAATATTTTGCTATTTACTAGTTCTACCAGCAATACACTCCACACAGTTATCACTCTCTGTGTGAAAAGAACTGTCTATTATTAGTCTTAAGTGAGATACACAGAAACATAGAATCTGATGGCAGATAAGGGCTGCTTAGATGTAAGCCACCCAGTCTGCCCATTTTTTCTCACTTCATTTTACTGCAGACCCTAACTGATCTACAGCTCTTTCTCCTCCCCTTCCTTACTCTCTACAAATCTCTTGTTCCTATTCCAGGCATTTGGAACCCCATCACTGTTTTCGGTCACACCCTCTGCTGAAAGACTGTTCCAGAAATCCATCACTCTTTCTGTAAAGAAGTACTTACTCAAACGCCTCCTGAATCTACCACCTTCCAGTTTACTGTATGTCCCCTTGTTCTAGAGCACATTTTTTCATGAAAATGCTCCCTCCTGTACCTTATTTACCCTTTGAAGTATTTAAAGGTCTCAGTCATATCTCCCTCCTCCTCAGCTTTACAGTGTACATTTTGAAATTCTGAAGCCTCCTCATAGGGCTTTTGGTGCAGACCCTGCAACATTATAGTTGCCTCCTCTAGGCTGCCTCCACTCTGTCTATGTCCTTCCTGATATGTGATCTGCAGAACTGTACACAGTACTCTAGGTGGTGTCTTACCAGTGATCTGTAGAGGCAACACCACCTCCTCTTTCTGTAGTAGCTACCCCTCACTGTACCCCAGCTTCCATCTAGCCCTCCTGAATGCTCTCGTAGCACTGCCTGGAAACCTTTAGGTCATATGTTTACCCCCAGGTCTTGTTCCATCTTGGTCATTGCCAGTACCTCTTCCCTTATTTTGTACTCTGCCCCATGGTTTCTGTACCCAAGTACATTATTTTGCACTTTTTTGCATTAAAGCCCAGCTGTCATAGCCTTGACAATTCCTCCAAATTTCTCAGATCTCTGCTTATCTTTCCACCACCACTCTCCCAGATTGATCACTGTTACAGAGCTAGGTGTCATATGCAAAAGGGTACCTTCCTTCCAGCTTCTCTGCTATACCACATATTAAGACATGAAAGAGGACTGGTCCCAGCACTGAACCCTGAGGTACTCCACTGGTCACCCTCCTTCTTCAGAGCAAACTCTGTCTACCACTACCTTCTGTCTCCTATCCCTAACCAATTTCTACTCAGTTTACTACCTTGTTACCCACCCCTAAGCTACCCAGTTTGCTTACTTGTCTCCTACCTGGAAGAGTGTTGAAAGGACTGCTGAAATCTAAGTAGGCCATGTCCACTGCTCTTCCTGATCTAAGTCCTTGGTCGCTTGGTCAAGAAAAATTTTATCAGATTTGTTTGGCTATATATTCCTTCTGTGAATCCACACTGCCTCAGATGTTGTAATGCAGTGGATTACACAATTCTTTCCTTTAGCAGTGTTTCCATTAATTTTCCCACCAGTGATGTCAGCTGACAGGTATAAATTGCCAGTCTCTTTCCTGCTACCACCTTTGTGAAGTGGAGAACATCTGCCCTACTCCAATCGCCTGGAACCACTCTGGTCTCCAGCAGTCTGTTAAATAGGACTGTCAGGACAGATGGTTTGAGTTGTTTATTATACCTTCTTAAGAGGTACTGCTCTTATCCCCACCTGAAATTTAGACTTTCAAGTAGTTCCTGATCGTCATATAGAGTAGATCACACATAATACGCCTTTTTTCAAGGCTGTGAAGCCCAAATATTTCAACTTATCTTCACAGGTTCTTTTTTTCTACTCCTCTAATCATTTTAGTGGCTTTATGTTGTCTGTGGCAGAGTGCCTCCAATTCTGCTTGCACCCCAGGAGTCAGGACCTTTCCTCTCATCTTTCCCTTCTTCTTAGCCTGCTGCACAGCATTCTCACTATCCTTTTATTTTCCTTCATTCTACTTCAGCAGGGTAGCCGCCCCAAAGTATCTTCCTACTATTCGCTCCCTCTTTATTTCTTTTTCTTGTCCATGGTGGGTGCTGTATGTAGCAGCTGGTGTGCCTTACTGCAAGGTACAGACAACGCCTGGGTTATTTGGGGTATAAGAAATTACCTGATGTAGTTCAAGTTCAAGTTCAAGTTTATTGCAGGAAAGACTCCGTTGAGCAAGCTCATTCACAAGGGGTCCTGAGGCACATAAACATACAGTTCGCAATTACATAGACAGGAGATATAAAATGTAGAGCAACAAAGAAAAAAATAATACAAGAGGTATACACAATAGAAGTCCTTATGCTATATATGCAGTACATTCCAGCTTTAACCTTACCTAAATTATGCAACACATGTAGCCCAATGCCATTGTCTACCTGTGTTTGCCCTAAGAAACTAACATGAGGGCAAGATATGTAGCCAGAAAACAGAGAAGCTCCTTTATATTTATTTTCTATTTTGCACTGAACTGCTTGTGTAGGTTTAGCACTTGTTGCATGTGCCGTTCCGTGCCAATTATGCCCAAGGAAGCCACCAGAAAGTGTGCTATAGGGTGTGTAAGTATAGAAAAGCAGACCTGTAGCTGTTCCTAGTAACTGCTTCCTGTCAGCTCCTAAAGGAGCATTTCAATAAAGGTTTAGTGGCCACTCTTGTGGTGAAGAGGACACCCTTGGATGCCGCTGCTTACTGTACAGGAAAAATGGAATTGCGCTTTGGTTTGCCACAGCTTGTGGCAGAAATACCCGGGTGAATGAGAGCCACACCAGTATTGGTAGGAGCAAGAATATGCTCTGACCTAGGCACACAGTGGGCCTCTCCTGGTGCTCCGGAGCTAGGAAAAGCTCTGAATAAAGAAAGCATGGGCAAGGACACACAGAGTGGCACTTGGGTCCCTGACTAATTCTACGGCTGGAGCCGATTTCCAGTGGGGACACTAGGTCCCAGAAATGAACCCTTTGGTACTGGTGAAATATAAAACCCTAAGCAGGGGTTTAAAATGAAATAAGTGCTTAAAGAAAGATAAGGAGGGCAATGGATAGCCCTTATGCATAATAAGTAAAAGGTCCCAAATGAAATAGCTACCCATCAGCTGGCGATTCAGCTGACGAGAAAACTATGAAAACAAATAGTTGGGCAAACTACATGTTACTCTGTGCCAGAAGTGCTGCGAATATTTCTTCCCAGCTGTTGTTTAGTGGCTGCTCCCTATCCACACACAAACCCTCCCACTCTTAGCTGGCCCTAAATTTATAAGGAGTTGAAAACACATGTTGCAGGAAGGGGCTTTTTCTATCTTCTCTGTTTCTCATCTGCAGGTTATAGTGCATAGAAACATAGAAACATAGAATTTGACGCAGATAAGGACCGCTTGGCCCATCCAGTCTGCCGATTTCCTACCTAATGGATAAGCTGCAGATCCTAGTTAACCAGCAGCCTACTTCTTCCTACCCCCACCCCTAGAATTGCCTTATGACTGTCCCATGCAGCTTGAATTCCACCACTGTTTTTGACTCCACAACCTCCTCCAGAAGGCCGTCCCATGCATCCACAACCCTCTCTGTGAAAAATATTTCTTAAATTACCTGAGCCGCCTATCTTCAAATTGTGCCCCCTTGTTCTTGCACACTTCTTTTGAAAGATACTACCCTCTTGGACTTTGTTGATTCCCTTGAGGTACTTGAAAGTTTCATCATGTCCCCCTCCCTCCTTTCCTCAAGGCTATACATATTAAGCTCCTGTCTCTCTTCTCATGTTTTCTCCGGTGCAGACCCTGCACCATTTTAGTTGCCCTACTCTGGACAGCTTCCATCCTGTCTATGTCTTTGTGGAGATTGGGTCTCAGAACTGCACTCAGTACTCCAGATGGGGTCTCACCAGCTGTCTGTACAGAGGGATAATAACTTCCTGTTTTCTACTGGTGATGCCTCTCCCTATGCATCCCAGTATCCCCCAGCCCTCCTTGCTGCCCTCTCACATTGCTTGCCCACCTTTAGGTCATCTGATATGACTACCCCAGGTCCCTTTCCATTTTTGTTGTTGTTAGTATCTCACCCCATTGTGTACTCTTCCCCTGGGTTTTTGTTCCCAGGTGCATTACCTTGCACTTCTTAGCATTGAATCTAAGCTGCCATACATTTGACCATTTCTCAACCTTGCCAAGTCCCTTCTCATCCTTTCCACCCACCTTTTGCATCAACTCTGTTGCAGATCTTTGTGTCATCTGCAAAGAGACATATTTTTCTTCCAGTCCTCTGCAATGTCAGCTATAAAGACATTGAAGAGGACCGTCCTAATACTGAACCCTGCAGGTACCCCACTAATAACCCCCTTCTTCAGAGTGAACTCCATTTACTATTACTCTCTGTGTCCTATTCTCCAGCCAATTCTTTACCCAGGCTGTCATCTTGGGACCCACTCCCAGGCTGGCTAACTTGTATATTAATCTTTTGTGTGGGACTGTGTCAAATGCCTTGCTAAAGTCTAGGTAGGCCATGTCCACAGCCCTCCTGATCTACTACTTTGGTCACCCAGTCAAAGAAATCTATCAGATTTGTCTGGCATGACCTTCCCACTGTGAATCCATGCTGCCTTGGGTCCTGTGCCTCTGGCCTCTAGATACTCGACAATTCTTTCCTTCCAGAAGTGATTCCATCATTTTCCCTACCACTGAGGTTAAACTAACAGGTCTGTAGTTTCCTGCTTGCCTTGCTCCCACTTTTGTGAAGGGAAATCGATCTGCCCTCCTCCAGTCCTCTAGTACCACCCCATCCTCCCATGATTTGTTAAAGAGGGTAGTCAGTGGTGTCACTAGTTCTACCCTTAGTTCTTTTAGAATTTGGGATGAATCCCATCAGCCCCATTTGCTTTGTCCACCTTCAGTTTTAAGAGTTCTTTCAGAACCCTTTCTTCTGTAAATGGGCTGGTATCAACTTCTGTATCCAGAGTGTTTCTACTGTTTGTTTTAGGTACCTCCCTCTTCCTTTGTAAATACTGAGCAAAATATTTGTTTAGTATCTCTGCTTTCACAGTCACCCTCTGCCCACCCTCCTCCCTTTATTAAGCCTCACTATCCCTCCCTTGGTCTTCCTTTGCTCCTGATGTACCTATAAAAGGTTTTATCCCCTTCTTAACTGAGTTGGCTATCTTTCCTTGGTTTGGGCCTTTGCTGTTCTGACTGCCTTCCCAGCTTCCTTTTGCTTTAACTGATACAGTTCTCTGTCCTGCTCCTTCTGTGATTCCTTGTACTTCCTGAATGCTTTCTTTTCTCTTGAACCTTCACTGCCACTTCCTTTGAGAACCATAGTGGTTTCTTACATCGTTTCATTTTGTTTATTTGTTTCACACAAAGGCTTGTTACCTCTGTGATGGCAGTTTTATTATTCCCATTGTTCTTCCACCCCTCCTTCCTGCCCATTTGCTAGTGCATTCCTTAGGCACTCACCCATTTTGGCAAAGTCAGCCCTCCTAAAGTCCAGTACTTTTGCCTTTGTATGGCTTGACTCTATTGTTGTGTTTATTGTGAACCATGCTGTTCGATGGTTGCTAGTTCCCAGATCGCTACCCACTTCTACATCTGTGATCCTCTTCATCTCCATTTGAGAGAACCAGGTCTAAGATTGCTCCCCTCGAGTGGGCTCCAATACTAGTTGTGTAAGGCATACCCCCTGTAGGGCATCTAGAATAACTCCACTCTTCAAGTGGCTGCTGCAACTGCACTCCAGTTAACATCTGGCATATTCAGATCACCCATCAGCAATATCTCCCCTTTTCTGCCATTCTAAGGATACTTTCTATCATTTCCTTGTCCATTTCCTCCCCTGAGAAGGGATCTGTATACAACCCTGTGCAGATTGTGGTGCCATTGCCAGTCTCCAAATTTACCCACAGTGCTTCTTCTCCTTCCTGTTTACCCTTTTGTTCTGTTGCTTTGATTCCTTCCCTTATGTAAAGAGCTACTCCTCCTCCTCTTTACCCTCCCTGTCCCTCTTGTAGATAGTGTATCCTGGTATGTTTGCGTCCCAGTCATGGTTTTCTGTGTACCATGTTTCTGTGACTGCCACAATATCCAGATGTTCCTCCTCCATCAAGGCCACTAATTCAGGAAGCTTGTTACTCAGACTACCAGCATTGGTACTCATTGCTCTCCATTTTGATGGCTTTATCTTCTGTTGCAGCATCCCCACTGACCTTTCTACCTTGGTCTTTTCTCATTTAGTACCCTGTTTTGTAGGGAGAGGCTGGAATTTTCCTGCTGCTTATCAGTGCCTCCCTTGACTAGTTTAAAAGCTTGCCAATGAAGCATTTAAACCGATTGCTCAAAAGACTTGTTCCCTCCTGGACAGATGCAGACCATCCTGCCAGTATAGGCTGGTATCCTCCAGGTGGAACCCCAGTCCCCAATGAAGCCAAACCCCTGTGCTCCACACCATTTTTTCAACCATTTGTTAAACTGCATGGTGCAAAGTACCCTCGCTCACCCATGCTACTAACAGGCAGCACTCTGAGAAGGATACTGTGTGTGCTACTTGTCTTAGGCCCCTCCCCACTCTACAAAGTCCTTCTGCACTGCTCTAATCTCATGATGAGCCAAGTCATTTGTCCCTAGGTGGATAATGACATCCAGCTCAGACTCCTGTGCAGCTGTTCTCGTGATCCCGAATGCGCTTCCTGTCCCTCCAAGCCATGGCACCAGGCAGGCACCTTACTTCAGTTTTTCCTGCTCCCCAGTTCTATCCCCTAATAATGAGTGTCCTACCAGGAGCTGCTTCCTTTCCTTGTGGTGTCCTCTGCCTCCTTCCTGTGGGCCTCCCTTGTGACAGTTGTCCTCAGCCTCCTTAGTCTCCCCTGCGGGTGCATCCATAGGGGAGCTATGCTCCCCAGAATGGTGTATGGATTGTGGGTGGAACAACTGACTGGGTGTGCCTCTGTTCCACCATCATTACCTCTCTGAGCCCACTGTGGTCCAACTGCTGTGCTTTCTTGCAACCTCTGAGGTAGTGGTGGTGGCTCTGGTGCTCCTGCATGGGGAGGTTCCCTTCCTACCGTCCAGTGTGGCCTGGGAGAAGGTTCCCTTACTACTGTCCAGTGTGGCCTGAAGACGGGCAACTTCCTCCCTCAGGGCAGAGAGTTGTCTGCAAATAGGGCAGCATCTCAGCCTCCAGAAAGACTCCCGGAAGACTGCTTCCCCACAGCCATTACATTGCACTACCCCCACATGTTTATCTACTTTTTTGTGTGTGTGTGTGTGTGTGTGATTGGTTTGTTATATAGAAATATATATTATATAATGTGTATGCTTATATTGTCAGTGTAGTGTGCTAGAGAGGATATGATAGTGATATGCACCTTGCACTCTTGAGGAAATGATGTCAGAACCCCAGGTATAAAGGAACTATTTCCAGGGGTAGGTGGGGTGAGGGGGTGGGAAGGGGTTGAGCCTAAACTGAGGCCTCACAAAACAATCAGCTAAAAGCTCTGACCCACCGCTGTGATGAGTGCCTTCCTATCAGCAAGATGCCCTACACAACAATTTGACAGAGAAAATACCTTGCTAATCAAACAGAGAAAATCCAGACATCCAAGTCAGACACAGGTAAACCTCCCCAGCCCCAAAACAGCCTGGTGGTTTGTGTTCTGAAAGCAGTCAGCCCCAAAATAAGTCAGCTGTGTTTTAAACTCTTCCTGCGCTGAAAATCTTAAGAATTGGAACAAAAGTAAAGCTAGATCCACTCCCTCTGTTGCTTGAAAGACTGTCTTTTCCTGATAATTCTAAGTTCCTTATTTCACCTTTCAGTTAGAAGTAGCCTCCACCTGCAGAATGTCTGCTACAAACCAAAGACAATTGTAAGGTTCACCTCCTCTGTTGTGAGCACAACTCGCTTTCTTCAAATCCTATGTTCAGTATTGCAGCTTCCAGCCAGAGGTAGTTTCACTTGAAGAATATTAGCTATCCACTAGATTCACTAGATGTTGTAAACTCTCTCTTCTTATCTTAGCATACTCAAAACTGTTCTACGACTTTTCCTGTGTTCAGATTTTCAGTCTGGCAGCTCACAGACTGTATACTTCTCTACAAATCCCTGATACTCCATAAAATACTAATTAGGGCTCTTTTCCTCTCTGTCCAGTGTGATTCCTATTACTGCCTTGATTCTCTGTTTATTCTGCCAATTCTGCTTGCCTGCTCTGTTCTAGTGCACTATTTTCCTGCCTCATTTTAATCATTTCCCTTGCCTACTTCTCCTCTCACCCTTAATTTTTCTTCCAGTCTCTATTTGCCACTTACCACAAATGCTATACCTTGTTATGTGCCTCCTTCTTCTTTTCTTTTTCCCTTCTCTTTCTTGACCTCCTGTCCTAGTCTTCGACTCCTTCCAAGCACTCATAACTTCTGCTTCTCCAACTTGCTAACTGAGGGATACTCCTTTCCTTTACCTCTGTCAAGCCTTAGCTACAAATGTATTAGGTTACTCCTAAGGTACATTTCGCTCAGGAAACATACCTCCCTGGTTGTATAACACTCTCTATAGTACTCGCAACAATTTGGGTCATAACCCTTACCCATTACCCTAGCTGGTGACGTTGAGTCTAACCCGGCCATAATGCCACTACTAAACCTAATTATTCTCACTCATCCCATCTCCTGCCACAATTCCCAGGACTATCCTTTGCCCACCTTAATATTCATAGTCTAACAACCAGTCTCCTGAGCTGGTGGCCTGGATGCAAATGAATAATCCTGACATCTTAGCCCTATCAGAAACTTGGGTGAGGTCCTCTGCCCTGGACTCCATCTACTCACTAGCAGGCTACAACATGCTTTGTGCTGACTGTCCTTCCTGTAAAGAGGTGGTTGCTTGGCCCTGTACTATAAGTCACACCTTAACATTTCTATTGTGCCTAGCCACCCACTAACCAACAGTGAACTCTTGCACTCACTACTACTCCTTGGGAGTTCTAAGAAACTCCACATCCTATGCGTTTACATTCCCCTAGAAATTGCAAACTGGGTCTTGAGGAATTTATCGAGCTGATGCCAGACATATCTAAAAAAATGAAGTGCTCTGCCTAGGTGAATTTAACCTCGACTGGCTTGGTCCCAACTCCTTCTCCTTACTTACACTACTAGCAAGGTAAACCTTGCACAACTTATCGAGTCTACTACTTGGATCTCACAGAACAGTTCTAGTTGCACTCTTATAGACTGGATTCTCACTTAGGAAGGACAGATTTCCTGCAGCTGGGGTCCCATCGGATTCAATCAGTGATCACTGCCCTGTCTGTTGTGTATGGGACTCTTCCCTCCATCCTTTCCACCCAAAGTTTTATCCTTTCTAATTTTTCCAACCTTGACACTACAGCATTCCTACACAACATAAAACTTGTAGATTTGTCCCCCAAGACAACTAACAACATCAACCTAGCAATTGATTTCTTTAACGTGACCTTGCTCTCCAACAGAAAGGCACATGTCAGTAACCACGTGCAAGGTCAGAGGAGTAGCTACAAACGGCTTAAGTGACCCCTTCTACAACTACTTAAGCTAAGGAACAGTTTATAGGTAAAATGGAAATCCTTTCCTCTACAATCTTATTTCATGGAGTATCGTTCTTGTGTAGCATATGTAAAAGGAGATTTGCATTGCATTATCAAGAGCAAATATTATCATGAACTCCTTGCTTTGTCTGCCTCTAATCCTAAGAGATACTGGTCTCAAATTAATACGATGCTTGGGAACAATAAGCTTGCAGATTCAATGAAATGCATATAGATGATATCCATTGCAGCAACACCTACATTATTGCTAATGCTTTAAAATCTATCTTTACTAAGTTTCCTAATATGCCCCCAATCTAGTGACACCCTTACTCCACCCTCTATTCCTGTGGTGGCTTCCCTCCCCTAGTGCTAGCTCCAGTCACGTGTCAGGAGGTCCTTAAACTACTTAACCATTCCAATGCATGGCAGTGCTGGGCAGGCGGACTCAAACCTAGGATCATAAGACTTGCTGCCTTTCTACTAGCTACCCCTGCAACTATGCTTTTCAACCTTTCCATCTGATCTGCCACGGTCCCTCTGACCTGGAAAACTGCTAGGACTATCTCAGTGTTCAAAAACGTGACCCTAAAGTCCTAACCAACTACCAACCCATTGCTCTACTGCCAACACCAGATCTCTGCTCATCTACTTAATTTCAATCTTCAGTCCCCTGTCCAGCATGGTTTTAGACCTGGGCACAGTACTACCACTGTTCTTACTCAATTTACTAGCAATGTAAAATCAAACATGTATCAGGGCTTACTTACTGGTGTTGTGTTTATTGACCTCACCAAAGCATTTAATTTGGTTAATCACCCTCTGCTACTGAGCAAACCTCAAGCTCTTGGTGCCACCGACTCTACCTTATCCTGGATCAGCAGCTATCTTGACAATCAGTCTCAATCTGTCTCCTTCTGCAAAGTTCTCTCATCCCCAGCCCCTATTTCCTGTGGAGTCCCAAAGGCTCTATACTTTGTCCCTGCTCTTTTCCTTTTTATTAATAACATCCTCCCCTTCTCCCTCATGTAGAACTATTGTGCATGCAGATGACATAGTGCTGTATGCTGCCTCAAGTCCATTACTGATCTCAATAATCACCTATCTTCTGCATTTCTACATCTTCAAACCTGGCTTACCTCAAATTATCATAGATACATAGATACATAGATACATAGACAGTGTCAGCGGATAAGGGCCTATGGCCCACCCAGTCTGCCCATTTGAGCTTGTAAGTTCAGTTTGTTTTCCTAGAAGTCTGTTGTACCTTACCCTGACCTCCAGAATTCCTTTATGTCTATCCCATGCATTCTTAAATCCCATGATTGTTTCGCCCCACCACTTCCTCTGGCAGGGTGTTCCACTTGTCCACCACCCATTCTGTGAAGAAACTCTTTCTCATGTTTCCTCTGAATTGTCCTCCTCCAACTTCATCCCATGCCCTCTAGTCTTGGAACATCTTTTCACTTAAAATAGTGTTTTCCTGCACCCTGTTCCTCCCTGTAAGATACTTGTATGTCTCTATCATATCCCTCTCTCCTCCTCTCTCCAGGGAGTACATGTTCAGTTCCTTCAACCTGTCTTCATAGGACTTGTGATGCAATCCATGCACCATCTTTGTTGCCCTCCTCTGAACCTTCTCTACCCTGTCTATGTCCTTACGTAGGTATGGTCTCCAGAACTGTACACTGTACTCCAGGTACAAATATCAAATATCAAATACCAAATATCAAATATCAGGTACAAATATCAAATACAGGTACAGGTATCAAATTCTTAACTTGTCAAAGACTCAGCCATACTCTTTGGATCCTCCAGAAAACTCCATGCAGGGCACCCCATGCTACAGGTCCCATGTCACAACAGGTTTGTGGTCTCAAATACTGAATCCTTCAAATACCTGGGAGTGACCCTTGATCCTGCGCTTGACTTCTCCTCTCATATCAATGAGAAATGTAGATCATTTATTTCAAAGATTGGAGCTGCCTACAGAGTGCATCACTCCTCACACCAGTTGCCAGGATCTTGGTTGCCAGGGTGTCCTCCTCCCTTGTCTCATATATACCCTCCCATACTTTCTCAAGTGACTGTCATGATACTCTGCAAGTGAGATACCACATATAACAACATCAGCAGATTTGCTTTGTCTGCTCTGGGCCTAACTCACCACTGATTGCTCTACTCTACCTTGCACTGGCTGTCCCCAATGTGCTCTGCTCCTATACTCTTGGGTGCTTTATTGACTCACTGACCAGCATACTTGTCCCAAATTACTAGGAGCTATGCTCAACCCTGTCCTTTAGTCTCGACCACTTCGGTCTTCAACCTCTCCCAGCTCTCAGTCCCACATTGCTCAACTAAAAGGGTGAGAAAGCTTTCTCCCATTTTGCTCCTGAATTCTGGAACTCCTTTCCTCTTCATATTAAGACTTTCTTATCTCACTCTACCTTCAAGAATGCTCTATTCTCTCACCTTTATACACTTGACACTTGTCAATGTTCTTCATAACTGCTCTGCTATCTGTTTTACTTTCCCTACCTTGTCTAAGATTATGCACCACTTTCCTGTCTTTTCTCTGATTTCATGCATCCTTATATACATGATTTGTGTCCATGTGGTATAATTCCTATCTGTCCCTGCATGGATAGCTGATGAAACTTGTTTTGATTTGTTTAATAGTTTAGCTTGTCCTGATGTAACATTGTTTTATGTATTTCATTTATCCCTGTGTGGATATCTGATGTTAACTGTTCAATATCTGTTTGGTTCTATGCACTGATTGTACCTTGTACTCTGTAATCTCCTGGGTTATGCCTGAAAATAGGCAGGGCTATTGCCTAGTGTACTTACCTGGTTACCAAACGCTAATAAATAAAAAAATATTATATTAAATGCAACACAAAGAAAGAGCAGTGGACTTATAAACTGTGAGGAGATAGCCCCCTTCTTGCCTGCTACTATCCAAGCCTTCTGTGTTCTGTATCTCTTATTTATTTATTTGCTTTTGTTAACCGGGTAAGCGACTAGACAGCCAAGTGCCTATTTTCAGGTGCGACTGAGGAGATTACAAGATACATTACAAGGTACATACATGAACATCAGGCAAATACAAGTGGAGGATTGCATTACGTAGAATTAGCACAACAGGGACTTTACAAGCATCAGATTTCATCAGGCAAATAGTAGTGAAGAGTTAATATAAAGTGACCAGAACACAGGGACATTGTAAGACAATACCAAAACAGGTATTACAATACAGTATTAAACATTGCAGTCAGTAGGAAGAAGTGCAGTGTGAATTCATCGCTCCAGGCAGCAAGTTGTAATGCTAGCAGTTAGAATAAGGAGGAGTCACAGTTGGGATAGAGTGGGCCTAGTGCGAGAGGAAGGAGTGCACAGTTATAGTGCTCACCCTGTTTTGCCAGTGGGCCTAAATGGTCCATTTTATATATGCTGTGAGAACAGGAGGAGTATGAGCACAGTTGTGCTCTGCCCAAGTCATAATGTTTAGGTAGCATCTCAGTTAGTTGGGGCATCTCAGGCTGAGAGGGTTTGTCTAGTGCAGAGACAGGTGGCAGCCATTTTGAGAAAACCCCAGAAGGAGGCTTTAAAGTTCTGGTGTGAGGGAGGAGGAGGTGCTAGTTGGAAGAGAGTTCCAAACCCTGGGCGCATACGCAGTGAAGGCTTGTCACCCATTTGTGTGCAGATTTTAGTACCAGGAGGGCATGGGAGCTGCTGGATCGCAGGTTGTAGGAGGGTGTAGCAAGAACAAGGGTCTCAGCAAGGTTTTGAGCAGTGGCAGTTCTGACAATATTGTCAATGAAGTTGCCACGACATAAGAGCAGTGAGTTTCGTGGGAGCCACCCAAGTCTGGTGTAAAGCTCACAGCGGTGAGTGAAGTGGGGAGGACTGAGAGTGCAAATGGCATATGTTGTTGTACACTGAGTCCCACTTTACTAGACTAGTTTTTGCAATGTGGGCAAAGGTGATCAGTCCATAGCAAAGCGTGGGTAGGAGGACTCCCTGGCTAGAGCAAGATGGGCAGCTGGAGTTAGACAGCTTTTGCTCTGTAAGCCTGACCCAGCTTGCAGTTTGAGGCCTTGCATGTATTTTGTATGTGCAGGTTCATATCCAGCTGCGGTCAAGGGATCACCCCAGGTACTTGACCAAGCCTGTAACAGTCAGCGTGACCCATCAGCCCTGGAGATCTGTAGTGAATCTGGGGCGTTTTTAACTTGGCTGCTTGAGCCAAATAGCATGGCCTGCATCTTCTGTAGGTTAATAACAAGTTTATGGTCCTGCAACCAAGTTTGGATGTGGTCAAGTCCGAGCTTAGTTTGGTGTTAATGGTGGCGATATCCTGGTATTTGGCCATGATGACTAGGTGGTCTGCATACAGCACTGAGGACCCTAGAGCCAGAGCCAAGGGTAGCTCATTTATGAAGAGAGAACAGGAGAGGCCCCAGGACAGACCCCGTAGCCCCAGACAGAGGCTTACTTATGGAACCCTCCAGGCTCTGACACTATATAGGAGGAGGGGCTTTGCCCCACTAAGTGGCACTTAAGCTTTCAAAGTTAATAACTTTTCTTCCTTATAGAAATGTTATTGAGTTGCTTTTATATACTATTCAGTACAATAAAGGTTTTTTTGTGTCATGCTGATCCCCATTGTCTGTAATAGAGTAGGTATTTATTTGTATTAGTTTGGGTGGATCAACTGACTTCATTATTCATCATACAGCCTGTATAAAAGCACCTCATGTGCTCAGTTAGAGCAGATCAGCCAAAATGTTAGACAACTACCGTCCAATACCCATATTGTCTGCGGTCAGTAAACTACTTGAGAAAGTGGTGGCTGTGCAACTTTCTGAGTATATTCAGTATCATGAGCTGCTGGCTCCTGCACATCATGTCTTTCGGAAAGGACATAGTACATCCTCTGCCCTAGTTTCAGTCTTCACTGGGATAAGAACAGCAATGGACCAGGGTAAACTCTCTGGTGCTGTCTTCATAGACCTATCCAAGGCCTTCAACATTGTTGACCATACCCTGCTTTGCTCTAAGCTTAGGTCCTTTATCCTGTCCCCTCCGGTCCTCCAGTGGTTCTCCAATTACCTACATGGTAGACAGCAGCTGGTCAAATACAGTAAGGTGCTCTCAGGCACTACTACTATATCCACTGGAGTCCCCAGGGTTCAGTACTGGGGCCCTGCTCTTCTCCATCTTTGTCAATGCCCTACCCTCTGCTATTTCCCACTGCAGATCCACCCTGTAAGCAGGCAATCTGGTCATCTCCACTCATTCTCGGACATTGGGAAATCAACCACCAACTGAGTGAGGATTTCAAGAGCATCCAATCCTGGATCTTGACCCACAAGCTGGTTCTCAACCTAAAAAACTCAGGCCATGCTCTTTGGGTCCCTGGCAAAGATTAAGGCCTCCCTGCCCCATTGTGTGTCTCTGGGCTTGATAGTGCTCTGGTCCTTGTCACTGGCACCTTCAAATACCTTGGAGTGACACTTGACCCACAGCTTGACCTTGGGCATCATATCCAGAATGTATGCAAAGCTGTAAAACTGCAAATTGGGTATGGCCTATACAGCAAAGAGCAACTTCACTCCAACTGCATGTACTGCACTTGCTCGAGGTGTGTTCTTCTCCTCTCTCTGCTATGGGCTACTTGTTTGCTTGCACCTCAAGGCACACCTTTCCAGGTGGACCGTCTCATATAATAACATTTGTCGTTTTGCTCTTGCTGCCTTGTCTCACCCATCACTGTGACCTGTACAGCAAGCTGAATTGGCTCTCTCCATCTAATCACCTAGACTTTGTCCTGGGGTGCTACACGGGAAAAGGTTCTTTACATGGGCAGCCCCAGGGCTGGCAGAGCTCCTTGTACTGTCTGTCTCCTCTACTATTCCCTTAGGTCCCTGTACCCTTCTGTCATCAAGATACCTGCTACTCACACTCAAATTGCAGACAGAGATTTTGCCTCATGTGCACCCAGGCTGTGGAACTCATTTCCTGTCCAGGTCAGCTCCTCCCTCACATGCGTGCCTTAAATCCTCTCTATGGAATCACCTGAAGCTGTCCTCTGTGTGCGGTTGCCCCAAGCCTCCATGATCTCCCAAGCCTCCATGATCCCACCTGGCCCCTCACTGCTCTGTTCCCCACTTTCATCTTGTCTTGCCAGGCCATTAAGGGTTTGGTTGGTATGTAATGCCTCCACTCTGTCTCTGGGCATGGCCTGGTTGCAGCTCCACTATAGTTGTATATAATAGTATTTATTGCACCTCAAATTGTATATATTACACTGCTCATATGGCTATGCACATGTTCTGCGTGTGTGACTACTTGAACATGTAATGCTTTCCTGACCCTGTATTCTGATTGTATCTGTATTTGTTGTCCAATGTGTCAGAACCTGTATTTCCTGTACTCCTCGGGTCAACCTGAAAATAGGCAAATGTCTTGTCTAGCGTACTTACCTGGTTAACAAAAGCTAAATAAAGAAATAAATCAACTTTGGGAGCTGAACTGAGTAGAAGTACTGCTGGTTGACATGCACAGATGATGGTGCAGAACTGAGATCAAGTAATCCACTCTGTAGGCAACACTATTAGGGAAGAGTAGTGCTGGAGCTCAGTTTGAGCTAGTTCAATTTTTTTATTTTAGTTTATTTTCTTCTGAGTTAACTATTTTAAGAAAATAAAATTTACACAACATTTGTGTGTTTCAAAACCTACTTTGCTGTGTCAGTTTATCTATTTCCACACCTTCCACATAATGCTCATGTATTATATTTCCTCTTTATATTTTCATCTATTCCCAAACCACCCTGGACCCGTGATCCATAATCTATAATCTATAAAAAGCCTAACATAAGTGTAATATAATATAACTAATATATAAATATAATAGTGATATAACTCATTTATAGTATTTAATGAATATTTTTGCAGCTTTCTATTCTATGTGGACATGAATGCGTGGGACTTGAGGAACTTTTAATATAGAGTGCAGCTGCTTCTAGACTTGCTGTTAATTTAGAGTGTGGTAACCCAGAGGTGCAACCAGTCTTGGCACCATTAGCATGTGGCTCTTTCATATCTTTTGGCCAGGCAGACTGGTATTTCTAACAAAGAGGTACAGCTTGTGACCAAGGGACAAATGGTAGCTGGCTTAATAAGGAGCAGTTGTACCTGATGCATCAGTCAGTTTATGCTTACTGCAGAGGGTCTCATAAGCTCATGGCAAAGGTTTGGACATACCATATTTCTTTAATCTTTTTCTGTTTGAAACTAAATTTCCCTTAAATGCCTCACTCCATGGCGACCTGGGGTTGGGAACGAACCTGGGCAGCTGGGAGTCAGCAGGGGAGACAGGATCGAGCATCCAGAGGACTGTTCTCCTCTCTGAGGAGGGCTCATACTAAGGCAGATGAGGAGCCAGGGGCTGGTGAAGCTCATAGGTGCTCTATACATTAATAGGAATAATAGTTTAACTTTAACCTGAAAGCATCAGGGTATCAAGCCCTGTCTTAAATATATTCTCTGATTCACTGATCACAATGTTCAATGTCAGACTATTCAGGGGTGTATGACTCTCAGGGTGAAGAAGAATGTTCTACAGATATGGTTACATTTTTACCAGTAGCTGAAGTGGATGACCTCTAGTGTAGTAAGTACTGTCTTTGAACTCCAGCCCTAGCTCAGTCATCAGAAAAGGGTCTTTATAATATCATATAGAAAAAGTAGATCACCTCTGAGCCTATGAGTCTCCAACAGCATTAGGTTTAGGATAGATAATCTGGTTTTGTAGGGGTCGTTTGTTAGGCCATGGTTATGTTTGGTGAAATTACATTGAACCTTTTCAATGAGGAGCAGTCAGATTTCCTAAACGGACACCATAATTGAGAAGCAAATTTCAGATGGGGTCAGACATAAGCTCTGTATAAGGGTAGCATATCCTTAGCATCGCAATATTTTATATTCGATTGATTGACCAAATTACCCTGTTTGTTTTGTTAATTACCTGGTTCATATGAGTGGATTGTTTAAAATCATTAGATTGTCATCCCGCTTGTTGATTGCCCTCTGGAGGTGGCTGGAGGCAATATAGGCATGGAGGCACATACTAATGTCCCTATGTTGGTAGGGAGGGGGATATGCATATGTTTTCACTCATGACCAGCTTCACGGTCTCACAGTCTGTGACCCTAATTCTGAATACTTGAAGACCTCAGTTTTTTTTTATGCACTTTCCTGAGTTCAGCTTTCTATCTGCTGCCAAAATTAGCTGAACTCAGGCATGCTAACTAGAAATTAGTCATCTATCTGCCCATGCTGGTGAGTACGTCACCAGCTCGTCATCCTGACCAGGGGGTAAAAACCATTGGAGTTACTGGCTATGTGGAGGGAATTTTGAGCCACATCGACCATCGCAGCAGGAAAGGAGTGCTCCAAGTAGTGGCTTGAGCTGCAGTGTAAACAGGGCTTAAGATTCCCTTGTGCATATACCATCCATGGTTGAAGTCCACCACTGTTTCCTCCCTCCACAACACCTCCTGAAGACTATTCCAGGCATCCACAACTCCTTCTGTGAACAAGTACTTCCTCACATCTCTTGAATTTATCCCCATCAAGCTATATTGCACGTCCCCTTGCTCTCATGCATCTTTTCCTTTCCTCCTGTACCTTATTTACTCCTGTGTGGTATTTATAGGTCTCTATGATATTCCCCAACTCTCCTCTCTTCCACAGTGTATATATTGAGGTCATTCAGTCTCTCCTCTTAGGTCTTCTGGTGCAGAACTTCCTCTGGACTGACTCCACTTTATCTATGTCCTTCCTGAGATGTGGTCTTCAGAACTGGATAAAGTACTCAGATGGAGTCTCACCAGTGCCGATACAGTGGCAACACCCTCTTTTCCATTCTGCTGGTGATACCTCTCACTATGCACCCCAAATCCCTTTGGCCCCACCCACTGCCTTGTTGCACTGCTTTATCACTTTGATGTCACCAGATATGATTACTTCCAGGTACCTTTCCTGTTTGGTGACTGTCAATACATCATCTCACATTTTGTATTCAGCTTCTGGTTTCTGTGCCACAAGGGCATGATTTTGTATTTTTGGTATTGAAACCCAGCTGCATGACCTTGACCATTCTTCAAGGTTGCCTCAGGTATCTTCACATTCTTCCTACTCCTCTCTGGAGCATCCACCCCATTGCAGAATTTGGTGTCTACTACAAAGAGGCAGACATTCCTTTTCAGCTCACCTGCAGTGTCACTTTTAAAGACATTAAAAGGGCTAGTCCCACTATTGAGCCCTTTGCACACCACTGGTCACCTCCTTTCCTGGAGTGAACTCCATTTGCCATCACACTCTGTTATCTATCCTTCAACCAGTTTTTACCTGGTGCACCACCCTGTCATCCACCCATAAGCTGCCCAGTTTCTTTATGGGACTCTACGTAGAATGGCATCAAACGCCTTACTGAAATTTAAGTAGGTCACATACCGCCACCCTGATCTATTTCCCTGGTCACCCAATCAATGATATCTCTCAGATTTGTCTGACATTACTTCCTCCTCATGAATTTATGTTGCCTCAGGTCTCATAATCTGCTGGCCTCAAGATTCTCCACAATCCTTTCTTTTAGCTATGACTCCATTAGCTTCCTCACCACCGATGTTAGGATAACTGACCTATGGTTGCCAGTCTTCTCTCTGCTACCACTTTTGTGAAGTGGGAAGATGTCTGCCTTCTCCAGTCATCTGGAACCATTGCTGTTTCCAGTGATGTGTTAAAGGACTGCTAGAGGTGCTGCCAGTACCTCCTTGAGCTTCCTCAGTACCCTTAGGTGTACTCCATCTGGCCTGAGAGCATTTTTTACTTTCTGATTTGTGAGTTCATTCAGGGTTGTCTCCTCTGCAAAAGGACTTTTGTGTACCTCCCAGTGTCCCTATTGCTTTTGTGTGGCCCATCCCTTCATCTTTGAAGACTGAACAAAGATTACCGTATTTTTCCATCACTTTGGAAAGAAGCCCTCATGTATATATTTATTAAAAACAGATGAAAAAATGTGTCCAAACCAGAGGCACTTGTGGCAGGCCTCATGATCAAATCAGGCCCCAGAGCTTTCTTCATTTTATGGGAAAACATTGTGCTATGACTTCTTCTAGGAAAAGGATTTACTGGAAGATATAAGAGAATGAGGGGAATTGAGACTGCTTGTTGGATCATGAAATAATGATGTAAAGTGTTTTACCCAAGCATCTGCTGTTATATAATTGTCTATGGAGTTTGACCAATTAGTGGTACCTTTGTCTACCAACAGCCAGAATGCTTTTGGGTCATTTTTATTGATGACCACAAGCATAATTCCCCATTGTTTTTGAAGAATTCAGGTTTGTTTGTTTTTACCTGAAGGAAGCTTATATATATTTTCCTAAGCTTATTTAGGTGTCTGCAATTGTCCATAGAGGGATTGTTCTTTGTAGCCTTCATAACTTTTAACAGTTTAGCTTCTTATTGTTTACAGGAGTTATCAAACCAGTAAGGCTTACTTCTGTGCTTTAAACTGCATTGTGGATACAGTATGTTAAAAATTTTAAATAGAAGGATTCCATCCATTTATTTAGTTCACATGCAGTAAAACTATTCAGTTGAATCTGTAATGTCTGATTTAGAAGGACAGAAGATAGCCAAAAGTCTCAGACAAGGATTAATTTGTCCATCTAATCCATTATCTATTAATTATTTCCACATGTGGGGCATTATGTCCTATATGAGTCATCTCTGTAAATGGTGGGTGGGGGTAGCTAGTGCAAACCCAGCAGCTAAGGGAAGTGATCACTTTCTGTCCTTTCAGTAATTTGATGGGAGGACCAAACCTCTCTAGAACCATCCCATTTGGTGTAGTCTATAGTAGAGACTCCTATTGCAGAAAAATATGTAAGACGTCCTTCTTTATCTCCATGTAGTCTACCATTTAAAGGGTAGAAGTTGTATTCTGCATAAAATCAATAAAACATACTGCTGCTCGATTTGTTAAGGTATCCATAGAGATTTTGATGAGGGAGGGGCTGTAAGTGAGCCTATCTCCATTAGTTTATTAGACATCTCAGGAAAAATGTTTACAAACATAGTTCTGGCTCGATTATTGTGAACAACTCAAGGTCAAGGGCAACATTTCTCCCTTCAATTTGGTTTAAAAAAAAAACTGTTCCACATTGGATAACAATTTTATTTTAAGACATTTATGGGAGGAATATTGCATAATATGGGGCCAAAAATTGTTTGTTGCTTTCATTGATTTTTCCTCTGCCTGTGATTCAGTTTCTTGTGATATTCTATGGCAAACCCTACTGGACAAGGGAATGATTACTCTTTTAACCATAGTCATAGCACCATTATATAATGAAACATAGGTCCAAGTTAGGATTGGCTCTGAAGGCAAAGTTTCAGACAAATTCTGGACCAATAAAGGGTGCATCAGGGCTGCTTGCTATTTAACACTTATTTGGATAATGTATTTAATGCTATTGCCTTGGAATCCTCAGATTTTCCTAAAATAGGACACCTAACAATTCCTACCTTAGCTTACAGATGATCTTCTCCTGCTAGCCATTACTTCAGCAGAGCTACTGAAGAAATTAGAATGCCTAGAATGTGTAGCACATAAACTACCCTGCCTATCAACTAAGATAATCCAAAATTACTGTGTTCAATAAAAGACATTCATTCAGTACTTGAAATGGAAAATCAGAAATGTGCACATAAATACTGTGGATAAATATGTTTACTTAGGGATCACCATAACATGTAATGGTTCATGGTCCCTTATATGGACAATACCAAGATTAAGATTAAGAAAACTGCTACTGGCCAATGAAAATGTAATTTCACTTATGGTGGCAATAGTATTCATCCCAAATTCTAGCCAGTTCCTCTAAGTTAACTTTACAAGCACTTTTTGCTGCAGAGATCTGAGCACCTTTCAAGGTTTCTGAATTTGAAAAAAATCTCCATGTAGTTATTTAAATCCTCTCTAGGTCTAACTAAAATTATCCCCACACCTATATCAGGGCAAACTGGGCCTTGATAGGTACAAAATGCTGGCAGACTCCCTTGTGGTGGGATATTGGATAAAGTGTACAGAGCCCTCCAGACAACCTGCTACATATTTATTTGTTTATTTAAAATTGGTAACTGTGAAAGACATGCTGAGCAGAAGCTCATTCCAGGTGCAAAGAGGAAAGGGGTTCAAATACAACAAGAGGATTACAAAATTCATAATTCAGATACAGTAATATACAATGTTCAAATAAATTCTCTTTAAAACTATATTACAGAGTATTGTACAACAGATAACAGATGAGCAGCATAGCACAACAAAAAGTGTAACATACAGTCACTATAATAAAACAGGATATGGAAAGATAGGAGGACAGGAGTATAGTTGTGGATTAAGACAATGGACAGCTGCAGGATGTAAGAGAAGATGGCCTGAGGAGGTACTTCAGTGCAGGAAAGGAGGGGATGAGGTGGGTTTGGAGGGAGGTTATTCCAGAGGGATGGGAGTTTAAAAGAGAAATCAAGTTGCCCAGCTGATGTGTGGCCTTATTGGAGCATGAAAGTGGAGGCAGTTTGTGCGCTAATACTGGGGTGGGGTGGCAGCATTTAGGAGAAAGAAGAGATACAATGGAAGAGTCCAAAACCAGTATTTGGCAATGAAAGTAGAACAGTGAGACGAGTATCTCTGGGGAGGGATTGGAGGGATGGTGAGGAGTAGAGGTCACAGTGATGTTTCAGAGGGGAGAGAATTTGAGGCAAAATCACAGAAAGCATTGAAGAGAATGTTGAGTTTGGTGAGGAAGGTGGCTAGAGCTGAGCTGTAGACAACATCAGAGTAGCTGAAGGCTGGGAGTAT
This sequence comes from Neoceratodus forsteri, assembly GCA_016271365.2. Classification (NCBI taxonomy): domain Eukaryota; kingdom Metazoa; phylum Chordata; order Ceratodontiformes; family Ceratodontidae; genus Neoceratodus; species Neoceratodus forsteri. The sequence goes on along the minus strand of CM057456.1, from coordinate 1,630,405,832 downwards.
CCATTTGACTTGCAGATCATGTCTGACTGGAAAGGAAAGACTACCCTTGTGATGGTAGAGAAACCCCAGTTTGGGAAGTAATTTGGAGTGAAGGGCAGTAAAGTGGGAAGAGAAGCCAAGCGAGGGTCAAGCCAAACCCAAGGTAATTATAGGTAGGGACATCATCAGGAAGGGTATTATCCAGGGCTGAGAAGACAGGGAGGTAGGGAGGGAGGGAGGGCAGCCTGGCAAGTTTTACTTGGAGCCAAAGGTCATAGCTATGGTCTTTGTTGCATCTATTTTAGGCAGTTATCTTTGAACCAGCTTGTAACAGTGGTGAAGTCTTGTTGAAGGGAGTTTGGACAGCTGGGGCAGAGGGCCAGATAGGAATAGGATAGTGTTGTCCACATACATTTGGATCTGGGCATGGGTGCAAATAAAAGGAGGTCATTTATAAACAAGTAGAAGTGGACAGGTCTGAGAATCGATCCTGGGAATTCCACAAGTTGTTTGGAAGAAAAATGGAGTATGTTGGGATATAAAAAGTCTTTATGGCTGACATACAGTGGTGTCCCCTGAATAAATCTAATTCTGCAACATTTGCAACACTCTGCAGAATGCCTTCGAACCTACTGAATAAAAGCAATGTAATTTCAATGGCAATTAGTCCCTATTGTCATTCAGGAAAATGTGACACTGCCAGGATGAAGTGAATGCCATAGTTTCCTGCATGACAAAGGGGGACTAATTGCCATTGAAATTACATTACTTTATTCAGTAGATCTGCTGCAGCATACTGCAGAGTGCTTTAAAAGTGGGTTTCATTTTGGGGATGCTTCTGTACATGTACTCCTTAATAAGTACTTATAAGGTTGATTATGTATATAAATATTTTCAAAACTGTATATCCACAAGTCTTAAATATAAGAAGCACATTTAAAGAATAAAATCAGGATTATCTCCCAAGAAACAGATCAAGCCATTATTAAAAATCTAAGTATTCTTCCTGGTATGCAGCAATTGACATAAGGTTTGGATACAGATTCTATTTAGATTGAATCCAAGACCCTAAAAGGAGTGCATTTATGTGTTATAAATTCAAAACTTTCCAGCAACACATTATGGGCTTTATTTGCTATGATTCCAAATGCTGTACAAACTCCCTGTTCTTGCAATCTGGGGCATGTAAAAACTTCTTTCATGTAACACTTGAATGAACATGGTATACAGAACTCGACATACACACAGTATTTAGAGGGAACAGAGTTACATTCACGGTAGCCTCTAAACATTTTATTTATAGTTCAGGATGAAAGTACTATTAACAAATTAGTGGAGAACTTTTTTATCAGCAAACAGATTAGGAAATTAAAACCTGTTAGAAACATAGAAATATAGACTTTGATGGGAGATAAGGACCGCTTGGCCCACCTAGTCTGCCCATTTCCCTAGCTACAGGATAAGCTGCAGTTCCTAGTTAACCAACAGCCTATTTCTTCCTACCCCCAACAAGAATTGCCTTATGTCTGTCCCATGCATTCTTGAATTTTCCCACAGTTTTAGACCCCACACCATCTTCAGGAAAGCTGTTCCATGCATCCACCATCCTCTCTGTGAAAAAATGCTTCCCTCACATTGCCCCAGAGCTGTCCCCCCCATCTTCAAATTGTGTCACCTTTTTCTGAAAGATGCTACCCTCTTGGACTTTGCTGATTCCACTGAGGTACTTAAAGGTTTCTATCATATCCTCCCTCTCCTCCTTCCTCAAGGGTATACATATTAAGCTCCCTTAGTCTTTCCTCTGTATGGCTGCTCCATGCAGACCCTGCACTATTTAGTTGCCCTCCTCTGGAGTGCCTTCTCATCCTGTCTATGTTCTTGTGGAGATGGGGTCTCCAGAACTGGATGCAGTACTCAGATGGGGTCGGACCAACTGCCTGTACAGAGAGATAACAACTCTCTGTTTTTACTGGTGATGCCTCTTCCTGTGCATCCCAGTATCCCCCACCTTCCTTACTGCGCCCTGCCACTGCTTATGACTTAAAGGTGGGCAAGCAATGTGAGAGGGCAGTACAAAGGGCTGGGGATACTGGAATGCATAGGGAGAGGTATCACCAGTAGAAAACAGGAAGTTGTTATCTCTCTCTGTATACAGACAGCTGGTAATACCCCATCTGGAGTACTGTGTGCAGTTCTGAGACCCAATCTCCTCAAGGACATAAACAGGATGAAAGCTGTCCAGAGGAGGGCACTAAAATGGTGCAGGGTCTGCAACTGAAGACATATGAAGAGAGACTAATGGAGCTTAATATGTATAGCCTTGAGAAAGGAGGAGAGGGGGGACATACAGAAACTTTTAAGTACCTCAAGGGAATCAACAAAGTCCTAGAGGGTAGCATCTTTCAAAAAAAAGGTGTGCAAGAACAGGGGCACAATTTGAAGATGGAGGCTCAGAGGTAATGTAGGAAGTATTTTTCACAGAGAGGTTGTGGATGCATGGAACAGCCTTCTGGAGGAGGTTATGGAGTCAAAAACAGTGGTTGAATTCAAGCATGCATAGGGACAGTCTAAGGCATCTTAGGGGTGGGGTAGAAAGAAGTAGGCTGCTGGTTAACTAGGATCTGCAACTTATCCATTAGGTAGGGAATGGCAGACTGGGTGGGCCATGCGTCCCTATCTGCCATCAAATTCTATGTTTCTATGTTTTCATGTAGGTCATCTGATATGACTACCTCCATATCCCTTTCCATTTTTGTTGTTGTTAGCACCTCCCCACATTGTGTACTCTTAACCTGAGTTTTTGTTTCCAGGTGCATTATTTTGCACTTCTTTGCATTGAATCCAAGCTGCCATATTTTGACCATTCCTCCAACCTTGTCAAATCCTTTCTCATCCTTTCCACCCCACCTTGTGTATCTACCCTGTTGCAGATCTTTGTGCATCTGCAAAGAGGCATACTTTTCCTTCTAGTCCCTCTGTAATGTCACCTATAAAGACATTAAAGAAGACTAGTCCTAGTACTGAACCCTATGATACCCCACTAGTAACCCCTTTCTTCAGAGTGGACTCCATTTACTATAACCCTTTGCTTCCTGTTGTCCAGCCTATGTTTTACCCAGGCTACAACCCTGGGACCCACTCTCAGGCTGGCTAACTTTTTATTATACAATGGACAAGTTAAATCCTAGCTTCTGATTGGCTACTTATCAGGATTTACAATGTATAATTCCTGCTAGTACCCCACAGGAACTAGTGCTAATCACCAGCAAACCACATTTTAAACCCCTGTGTATCACTCTGATCCCACACTCTTCAACCTCCTCACTAACCCAACTAGCAATGGCAGAACCCAGTCTCTGAAGTCACTACCAGCTTTGCTTGGTAAACACTCATCCAAACACTGCACTACCAAACTACTAGGGCTGTACAAAGAAATACATTCACTCACATGATTTTCCTCACCTCTCACACTCTGTATCTGTAACAAGTTTCACTTCCTGTCTCTCCGCTTGCTGTTCTCTTTCTCTCTCTCTCTCTCTCTACATGGTCGACTCCTTACTTTATGTCTCCACTCTGTGCCCAGTGTATTTTCGCCGCTGCCACACTGTCTCACTCTTTTTATGCCATCAGTCATAATTAAAAAATTTAAAAAAAGTAAATGACAAAGAAACACATAAAGAAATTCCTTTCAGCAGTGCTACCACGACCTACTGAAAAGTGATGTCCGAGTACACAGTTTGTGCCATCTCCTGCTTACCCAAGTACTATTTGATACCGAAGAAAAAAATCAATAAAAATTAATCAGAATGCCCCTAACTGTTTTATTTATATTTATTCCCATCTAAAAATGGAAACATTGCATAATTGCAATGTACCCCTCAAGGGTGTGAGTGATGTCAGTTTACCCACTTCTGGTGTGTTGTTAGTCACTCGGCTACACCTTGTGACCGAACAACACACCAAGCATGGGTAAATCCTGACATCACTCACACCCTCTCATGGTATATTGTTTAATTAATCTTTGTGTGGGACTGTGTCAAATGCCTTGCTAAAGACTATATAGGCCATGTCCACAGCCCCACCCTGGTCTACTACTTTGGTCACCCAGTTAAAGAAATTGATTAGATTCATCTGACATGACCTTCCTGCTGTAAATCCATACTGCCTTGAGTCCTGTGCCTCACTGATCTCTAGGTACTTAGCAATTCTTTTTCTTCAGAAGTGATTCCATCATTTTCCCTACCACTGAGGTCAAACTAACAGGTCTGTAGTTTCCTGCCTCTGTCTTGCTCCTGCTTTTGTGAAGAAGAATCACATCCACCCTCCTCCAGTCCTCAGGTACCACACCATCCTCCCATGATTTGTTCAAAAGGTTAGTCAGTGGTGTCACTATTTCCCTTAGTTCTCTTAGAATTCTGGGATGAATCCCATCAGGCCCAATTGCTTTGTCCACCTTGAGTTTTGGGCATTCCTTCAGGACCCTTTCTTCTGTGAAAGGACTGGTATCGACCCTCTATCCAGAGTGCTTCTATTGTTTGGTTTAGGTACCTCTCCTCCTCTTCTTTGTGAATACTGAGCAGAAGTATTTGTTCAGTATCCCTGCTTTTCACTGTAACCTCTTCCCCTTCCCTTTGTTAAGCCTCACTATCCCTCCCTGGTCTTTCTTCACTCCCTAATGTAACTATAAAAGGCTTTATCATCCTTCTTAACTGAGCTGGCTATTTTTCTCAGTTTGGGCCCCTCACCTCATCTCTAGGCTGACCTAGTACCTCCAGCCCTTCATTGCCCTGCTGTTGCCCCTGTATCTCAATGGTCCTTATACTCTCCTTCATATATAGAACAACCCATATAACTTTTCTCCCTGAACTGTGCTTCCAGAACATGGTGTAGGATGGCCACTTCCCAGTTGTGGCTGTCTGTGCACCATGACTCTGTTATGGTCACCATATCTATGTCTGCCTCTGCAATGATTGCCTCAAGGTCAGAATTTTGTTTCCCAGACACCTTGTATTGGCATGCATGGCTCTCCATTCTCTTTGTCCCTTTCTCTTTTTAATTTGCCTTCCATTCCTGTTTCTACCCATCCCTCTGTTACCCCAGTCCTGCCCTCTTCTGTTACGTCTCTGCTTTCCTCCTTCCCCTGTCTTCCAGCTGAAGTTTCTTCTCCAGCACTCAGAATTGAAAAGTGAAAAACCTCTTCATCACACCAGCTTTTCAGCCTTGTGTCCAACTCTTTATTTTATTCTGTCTGTCCTTGTCCTCACATCACACTGTTCGGACCTCAAAGATTGTTACTGTCTCTGCAGCTACCGTCAGCTTCTTGCCTAATTCTCTAAAGCTGTTCTTGACTCTTCCTACACTGTGTCACATCTGATCATTGTTTCCTGGATGAATCACCACATCTGACTTCCATTCACCTGCTTTAATGAGCTTCTCCAGCCAGTTTGAACCCTGTTAACTGTTGCTTTCAGCATACTGCATACAGATCTCTCCTCCTGATCAAAGCACACACCCATCACCTTGTCCTTTTACAATGGAGTCCCCAGCACTATTATGCCAGTCATTCTCCTACCATGCCTCATAAACATTGCCATCCTGTTACTAGGTATAGACACCTTACCCTGGCTTCTCATTGCTTTTCCCCTTAGGGCAACTTTTTGTGGTGTTGAAATCTTTAATTTTCACTGAGCAGCCATTACAACATTTCAATAAATAATTAAGAATACATCAGACAGAAAAAGAAAGACAATAAATTCAATAAGACATATTACAGAATACATAGACAGTGCAAAGCACAAATACACACACAGGAAATCATCAAAGAATAATACATCACAATGGCAAAGTGCAAGTACTCAACATTTCCCAAACAGCACAAAGCCCCTCAAGCATTAGTATTGTGCAATTATAGAGTTACAAAAGCAAAAGTTGCAGTTTTATTCAGGTTGATAGAAAGCATCCATCTTGCTTTTATCATGTAAAATATGGTGAAACCCTGCTAATCCTCATTCCTAATGGCCAAGTGTCAATATGGGCAGAAATGGTAGATACCCTTACCAGAAACCAAAGTAAAATAAAATAAATAAATAGATAAACCATCTACCCATGCTGGCCCTCTTGAGTCTATGTGGTAGTTGAACTGCAGCCCCATAGGGGCCTGCCTGAGGTGCTTCTCAGAAACTGTATCTCAGCCCTGAGTACAGCAACCTCATTGGCTTATTCCTTGCAGCTGATTAACTCACCTCCCAACTGCCAGCCCACCCAAACATGGTTGTGGTGTGTGCCTCGGATGCCTCCTATAAGCTAGAATGGAACAAAATACATACTGTCCTCTATTTTCTTCAGTTTCTGGTTATTCTAATTCCTTAAATTGTGCAGCATGGCCTTGCCCTTTTCTGTTAAGTCCTTCTCTGATTAAGTCCCTTTGACATTTAACCTCATGCCACAGTCACTATGGATGACTCATAACACTTGTGAGAAGTGCAGTTATATACTTTCTAGTACTTCACAACATGGAAGTACTCCTGTTTGCTTCCTGCCCCTCAGTGCCCATATAAGACTCCCTCCTCATAGGCACCTATTTGGTCCATGCTCTCCCTCTGCAAAGCACCAGTTGAAATAAAATACTGAAAAGCACTTACCTTTACCTACCCATCTGCACTACCACTATAAGTATAGTTATAAATAAAATACCTTTTCAAGGTCAATTAGCTGCTCTGTTCCCTCCTTTCTATCAGGTCTCCCAGTAGAGAGGCAACTACAAGTTACAGTAATAACAAGCATTTGTCAATGCAGACATTAACTTGCAGGTATTTGCAGTGAGTGTTTGGCATGTATGGTGCTTTACCCTAATGCCTGTGCGATTGCTGGTATATGAACAACAAATTGTCAGCATGACCTTTTTGTTACCTCCATTGTGCGCCACATAGCGAAACACATTTTGGGCAGGATGTGAAAATGACAGCTGTAATGCTCATAAGGAAGTGTGGTAAAATGCCAATGTTGAAAATCTGTAGTGGAAATATTGAAAATTACAAACCCACGAGCGCAAGTGGTAACTGTGCAACGACGTCAGAAATGTCATTTTAGGAATTTTTTCACCAAATTTTCAACATTGCCATTTTAAACCTCTGCTAATGAACAGTGTCACTGTGATTTTCTTACTGTGTCCCATACATTGATTTCGCACACACCGACTGCGCCATTGTGCACTACATGGGGAAGACGTTTTGGGCAGGATATGAAAATGACAGCTGTACTGCTCATAAGGAGGTGTGGTAAAATGGCAATGTTGAAAATCTGGAGGAAAATATTGAAATTGCAAACCTACGAAAGCGAGGAACTGCACAATGCATGCTCGTAAAACAGTTATTTGTAGGAATTTTTCACAAATTTCAAACATAGCCATTTTAAGATCTCTGCTCATGAATAGTGACACTGTGATTTTCTTAATGTGTCCATACATTGAGTTTGCACACCGACTGTGTCATTGTATGCTACATGAGCCAGAAACACGTTTGGCAAGATGTGAAAAATGACAGCTGCAGTGCTCATAAGGAGGTGTGGTAAATGGCAATGTTGAAAATCTGGAGGAAAATATTGAAAATTCGCAGACTTATGAGCGTGAGTAGGAACTGCCAACGAGACTCATAAACAGTCATTTTTAGGAATTTTTTCACCAAATTTTCAGCACAGTCATTTTAAGACCTCTGCTCATGATCATATCACTGTGATTTTCTTAATGTGTCCCATACATTGAGTTCGCAAGACACCGACTATGCCATTGTGCTTACATGGGCGGAAACATATTTTATTTATTTATTTATTTATTTATTTTATTTTATTTATACATCGGTTTACAACCTTTGAGCCAGAGGCTCATTTCCAAAGGTACCTCATCACAAAGAGGACAAATACAGAACAACACTTAGTCACAATATTGCGGTTACAGCATACATCTCCCGTGGTTACAGTTTGGTAGTTACAGGCAGTTATAACTTAGTTACAATTTACGTATACAGGAATGGTAATCACAGGTAGTTACAGGTAGATTGAGCCGGACTGCTAGGGATGAAGAGTTCAGGGGCAAAGGCGCGGTTTGTGAAAAGTTTGGGTGAAGCGCCACTCAGAGAGTTTTGTCAGCCAGTAAAGGAGAGAAGCCACCAGAGAGCATTGTCAGGGCATGTCGGACTAGATCACCTAGGTGGCAGGAACAGCTACGAGGTTGAAGAGCTGACCCAAGTGATATTTTGAAACGGGAAATTGTGCGGGTGTCAGTGATGGAGGTGGGGAGAGCTTGTACCATAAGGGAGCTCTGGAGCAGAAGGACCTTGCCATGGGAGGTCCTAGACCTAGGGACAAGCAGGGTGGCCTTAGAAGTGTTCACGAGTTTGGACTAAGGGTTGTGCAAGGTGGATAGAGGCTGTCAGACCAGGTGGGGATAGTCCAAGGAGGGTTTTTTAGTAATGAGGCAGGTTTGGTATCTGAGCGCTCATCCAGATTAAGTAGCCTGGCCATGTCGTGATAGTTTCTGAGGTATGTGTGAGCCTAGGGCTCCCGTGATTAACCCACAGGCCTTATTCAAGGTGAGGCTAATTTATTGAGGGCGGTCATGTCTGCAGCACCATAAACAGGAAGCCATAGTCTATAAGGGAAAGTATTGAGGAGGTGACTGCTAGTCGAAGGGCATTGGGAGGGAGGCAAAGCTAGAAGCGGTAGAAGGATTCCTAGCCGATGCTTGTAGCTGAGGCTAGATTATCTATGTGGTCGGAATGTGAGGGCTGAGTCAAAGGAGACCCCAGGTATTTGTACAAGTGGACTAGATCAAGAGGATGCTTGGAACAAGGGAGGATGCAAGTGGAAATATCTGGATTTGTTTTGGGGATGGGCAAAGAGCATTGTTTTGGTTTTATTCAGATTGAGTACAAGTCTGTGCTCTTTGAACCAGGCTTCAGCATCGGTGAAGGCTTGTTGCAAGGAGTCTTGTAAGGTGTTGGGGTTTCGTGAGAGGCAAAATGAGGCATCATCTGCATACAGCAGGATTTTACCAGAACAAGCTTTGGGGAGGGTGTTGAGATATAGTGAGAAGAGAAGAGGACCAAGGATGGAGCCCTGGGAACACCTGAGCGGATAGGGCATGTATTGGAGAGGGTCGCATTAATTTAACACGTTGGGAGCGGGCAGACAAATAGCTGGAGCACCAAGAGACTGGACCAGGGGCAAAGCCGGTATGGCTGAGGGCATCCAGCAGGAGGGGTGAGAGACCGTGTCAAATGCTTTAGAGAGGTTGATAAACACTGCACTCAAGCGAGGGAGCCAGAGTCCAGGGAGGAATGAAGGAAGTTTGAAAACTCATTGGCTGTGCTGTACGCTGCTTCAGCCCGAAACCATGTTGTTCATGGCAGAGGATGTTGTATTTGGTTATGTAATCTGTGACTTGAGTAGCCACCAGTTTTTCTAGGGCTTTGGAGAAGGAGGAAGGATGGAGATGGGCCGATAATTCCCCGGGGAGGATCTGTCACTTCCTTTGAGAATGGGTGTAACTGTGGCAATTTTCCAGGCTGAGGGAGCTGCCCAGGCAGAGGGACTTATTGAACAGGCTAGTTAGTGGGCAAGGGACCTGGTCCAGAACCCGGCGGAGGATGCAGGGGTCCAGAGAGTCACTGCCAGTACTATTGCTCTGTAGCGCTTAATCAGGTGGCCTGACTCCTGGGCAGTGACCCTGCTAAGTGGAAATTAGGATAGTGAGTGTCTAGGGCAGGTAGGGAAGAAGGAGGATCAAAGAAATCACTAGGGAGGACAGAGCTAAGGTCTGTGAAGGATGAGTTGAGGAAGTTGGCAATGCGGGCAGGGTCAGTGGAGACAGAGCCTTCAATAGTGATCTGAGAGGGGTGGGGAGCGCACATTCCCATTTAGATGTTTAATGTTGTCCCAGAAATTTCTCACATTCCCTCAGGAGGTGGTGAGTGTGGCCTGATAGTGCTCGGCTTTCACTTTTCTGATAGCCCAGGTGCATTTGTTTCTTGCGGCATTGTAAGCCCATCTGTCTGCCAACCAACCAGATTCAGAGGCCAGGTGCCAGAGGTTGTCCCTGTGTCTGAGCAGTTGCAGCAGGGCCGGGAAACCCAGGGGGCATTACTGAACTTTGGTTCGTACAGCTGTGTGGGTGCGAAGATGTCACAGGTTTTTGAAGGTTTGTGAGAAGAAGGCAAGAGCAGTATCAATATCAGGGGCATATTGAATGGAGACCAGTTAATTTGGGCAAGATGTAGCTTCAGGGCTTTTAGTCCACCCGTCTGAGGCCGACAGAGAGAGGAGGACCATGGGTTTGGGAGTGGAGGTTGCCCAGCTTGGAAGAGGATAGGGGAGTGGTCACTAAGGAAATCAGGGAGGACCTGGGTAACATGGATTTGTTGGGGTGGTTGGTGATGACAACGTCTAGTAAGGTGCTGGTACCTTTCTTAGAGTTAACTCTGGTGGGTTGGGAGACTAGTTGGGACATGTCTAAGGCTGCAGAAGGAGTCACGTGTGGTGGCGGCAGGACGGGCTGAGCCAGTTAATGTTCAGGTCACCCATGAGGATTTGGTCAGCTGAATGAGGTAGGGTTGAGAGATAATCAGTCAATGGAACCAGTGCCAGAGTTTGGCTTTTGGGGAAAATAGGCAGTGGTGAGATATAGGGGACCCTGGAGGGTCAGGAGTCAGTTTGAGGGTTAGGGCCTGCCTCCAGATGGGAGGGAAGGGGCAGGGAGTGTCAGTCCAGTGAGAGTGTCCCTGGCATAGATCGCACAGCCACCCCCTGCCTACCAACACGATCCTCCCGTAAAGGGAGTAACCTGGAATGGAGACAAAGGAGTCTGGAGTGGATTTTGATAGCCAGGTTTCCACCAGTGTAATGACATCTGGTCTATGTAAGGCGACCCAGCATTGTAAAGAGTCAAATTTTTCAACAGGCTGCATATATTCATAGAGGCTATGCAGAGCCCGGTGATCCTCCAGGTGGGCTACGGTGGGCTGGGCCTGGGTTTGACGATATTGCCTATCAAGAGTAGTAAAATGACCACAGCCCTGGCCAGGGGATGGTATAGGTGAGCTTTCAACAGGTGTGTCGTGGAGATGAGGGAGCTCTGAGCACAGCGGGTGGGCAGGGTTTTCCAGGCTGAGAAAGTGAAGGCAGTGAGCCTCCAGAGAGTGCCTGAGGAAGTAGCTGGAGACGGCTAGGGGAGGGTGCTGCACACTGGGGCAGAAGATGAGAGTAGGGTGGGATTTTATAAGCTCTGGAACAAGGGCAGGGAGTGGGTGCCAGAGCCTGAGGGGGTATCAGGTACAGGGACAAGCGTCAAGGAAAGGATGAGAGGGAGGCATTTTAGAAAGAGGGCTAACATATTTGCCAGCAGTAGCAGTAGGGTAGTAGGTAGATGCTGACTTAGATTCCTTCATCAAGTGTGGATGCCACTTTGGATTAGTGGTAGTGACACAGACTCTGGTGGGAAGGGTACCAGGTTCTAAGCTGACTCAGGGCAGTTGTAAAAGGGTCCTGGGTAAGGGCTGTAGCCCACGCACTGGGCTCAGAAAGCAGGGTATGTTTGGGACCGGAGGAGTGCACAATAGCTACTCCTAGTGGACACTAAGAGTAGGCTTAGTGGCAAAGGCAGGAGGGCTGGAGTGGGGTAACTACAGGGTTGGGTGTGGAGGAGGTGTGGTAGGTAGATGTAGTTGATGAAGACCTGGGGAGGAGGTCACTCAGTGTGTGCTTGGGGGTCAGTGGCAGGAGGTCAGAGGATGGGCTAGTTTTGGGTGGATGCGGACAGGGTAGCCTGTATTTGATGGAGTATGGAGGAGGGATGGGTAGCTTCGGTGGAGGTAGGAAAAAGAGGGGAGGCTTTCAGGTAGTGGATGAGCTTGGGCAGGGGCTCAGGGTTCCTCTAGTGGCAGGCAGGTATAACCTGCAGATGGAAAAATGGGGACTTAGTATTCCAGACAACAGGAAGTTATGTCATTAGATAGGGCCTATAAATGAAGGGCTGGCCCTGGGTGGGAGGGGTGGTTGGGGCGGGGGCAGTCAACGCGGCAGCCTGCTGACGGGCTAACCCCCAACAAGAGTGCAGGCAGAGGTTCTTTAAATTACCTCTGCTAGGCACCCACGCTAAACTGGTCCAGGCTGGGGAGCTCCGTGGGTCAGGGAGGTATTGGAGGGCAGCTGGTGGTCCCTGCGGTTGAGCTGCCTCTGCTAGGCACCCACGCTAAACTTGGGTGAGATGTGAAAATGACAGCTGTACAACTCATAAGAAGGTGTGATAAAATGGCAATGTTGAAAATCTGGAGTGAAAATATTGAAAATTTGCTAACTACGAGCCTGCGTAGGAACTGCATACGCTGTAAACAGTTATTTTTGTAATTTTGCAACAATTAATTTATAGATTCTTTCATGACTGATCACTGTCATGGCATTATTCGAGGCCAAGGGTGATTACGCAGTGACTGTGCAGTGCCTGCAAAATCACCCTTTGGGCCTGACAATGCCATGACAGTGACATCATTCATGAGAAGGGTCCCAAAACCCATATTGAAAATTTGGCACAAATTCCAAAAATGACTGAGATATGACAAAGTTGAAACCCCCTATCTAGCTCCATTATACAGCTACCGCATTTCCTCAGTTCATGGTCAGCTTTGAAGAGTGCAGACGGTTCCCGTCCACCAAGATCGCGTTGGAGTCCGGAGGTAAGTATGGGGTGAGGGGGTGGGAGGCTGGGTGAGTGGGTGGGTGAAGGTTGTGAGGGGGGCTGGGAGACTCGCCGTGGGACCGCTTTTATTTTACAGGTTTAAAAAAAAAAAGATGTGGACCTTTGCCATGCTGGGGTGGGTCCCAGCATGGCAGAAGATGTGGGGGGGCCAAGGAGCCGATGGGGATTGGGCACCCCTGTCGGCAAACCACGCTGGGACTGAGGAGCCGACGGGGATTGGGCACCCTGTCGGCAAAACAAGCAGATGTTTGCCATGCTGGGGTGGGCTCCCAGCATGGCGTGAAAGCTTTGGGGGCGGCTTGGCCGGGCGAGGGGGAGTGCGTGTTTTGGGGGGTGGGGTGGCAGCATTCAGTATGGCAGCGTGTGCTTTGAAGAAGAGAACACCACTGTCATATTGAGCTCCTGCACCCATTGGTGCAAGACTGCCATGCCTGCTCAAGAGAGCAGTGCATTGGATGGGAGGCACACCTCAAATGTGCTACTCTCCCAAAAGTTCCTGCGATGCTTCATAGTGACGTAAAACAATATGATAAAATGCCAGTTTTATAGAGGTAAATATTACTACATAGGATAAGTCCATTATACATACATTTCAGTCTCTAGATGCATAAATCAGGGAACGGCTTAAAAAGAATCGAGGACAAAGACCCCAAATCAGGGACATATCTTAAAAATTGATAATACTGACTCGGAACACTGACAGACTAAAGGGATTAGTACAAGAGCCATTTTCTGAAAGAGAACATATCTGCTGCTTTCATGTTTGACATTATTTTATGCTTACAATCCTCACTGTTTAGTGACAAAAACGCAACTTTTACAAGCAACAGAGGAAAATGTTGAGGTAAAATTAGGGACATCACTGCAAATCAGGGACAGTTGAGAGGTATGCCAGCATAGTATATACAGCAATAATATATAAAATGAGTGGTGGCATACAAAGATGAACACTAAACAAATAAATAATGTGTCACAAGCATTTGTATTAGTTGTTCTAGTAGCTTTTTATAGTCATTGGCCTTCTGTATGCTAAAAATTCATATACCCTGCTTAAAATCCAAAACATTTGGTGAAAGTTGTCATCTCCCACATAGCAGCAAAGGGTAGCAAAGGTACAACTTTAGGACATCACAACATTTTAAATGGCAACTGGCAAGGAACTGAGGGAAAAAGTAACACATCTATCAAAATGTTTCTGGATGCTTATTACACAATAATTGATTATTCTATAAAGTAATAATAACTACCTTAATATATGTTCCTTAAATGCAAAATTAGCTATCAGTTACACCCATGATAAAAGCATGTTACTGCCTATTAAGTGACACTATCTTGTTTACTTAATGTTTATTAATTACTATTTAGGTCACTTAATTTAAAGTGACACCAACTGACTCCTGTTTCCACATCATGATAAATTCAGACAGAATATTCACTTCTCCACAGAAATGATAGTAGTCTGCCATATGGTTTTACTTACTAAGATTTTCCCAGCTCTCTGTGTTTACTGCTTAATGAGAACAGGCACCAGGAGGATGAAGAAACATATCCTAGTTTGCAACATGATATTTAAGTAAGCTGGACATGAGCCTATATACTTGTAGGTTGGGAATGCAGAATTTTGCCACTGTACCTAGGCCTGCTAAATCTATTTCAACTGGTCATTTCCACAGTAATAGGCCATTAATTACAGCAAACATGTTTCCAACAGTGCACCCACAACAACCTCAAAAGTCTATGACCATTATCTTTTATTTTATTCTGCATCAAAGTCAAAATATTCCCAGTTAAATGATATCTTGGGAATGGCAGATTATATTAAACCTCTAGAAAAGACAAGTTATGAAGGTAAACAAAATGACAACATCCTCATACCTAATACATTATTACAGGTTAAATAAGATATAGAACAATGTAAGTTACAAGGCATACCTAAATATATGTAAATATTCTTACTGTACATTGCAGTTCAACAAGTTTCAATGTTCTTTTACTAGCATCTTTTGTTCTTGATATCTCAAGTTGCTTCACATGACAACCATGCATAGAATTTCATAAATATAGACGCGCTGATTTGCAGAAGGTGAAAACAACTTGTACATCATAGCAGAGTAATATTGAGATACAGAGGAGTATTTGTAGCCAAATTGGTCCTCATACAGATACAATGACACAAAGCAGGTGGTGTGATACCAGAGGCAAGAGTACTACCAATAAATGTTGTCACAGCAGATTTGATATCACACTTGTGATCCCACTTTCAACATTCTGAATTTAATAAGCTTCCATTCACTAAAGTCTATATTCATTCATTCACAGAATGCATGAAGCTAAGGTCTCTCTCAATTTCTTGTTTGGTCATGTGAATCAGCTGGTATATAATCCATACTATAGAACTGTTAAACATTATGCTTTGTTAATTTTGCTATGTCTGACCCTGCACCATCAAAGCACAAAATGAACTTTGTGGGACAATGGTAGGATACCTGATAGCAGCTACAATTACATTCATTGATTAGAGTAAACTGTAAAGTAAACTCCACGAAAAAAGCCCTTCCTTTCTCCATTAGAAACTGTGATCAGCATACAATACACTGGGATACCTGCTAGCAGCAAGCAATTCAATTCAGTAATTAAAGTAAACTCTGGGCAAACAAGCTCCCTGCCTTTCTGCATTACAAATTGAGATCGATACACTACACTCATTGCCTTTTCTTTATTTTCTGCCCTTCCCCAGGCAGTTAAGCAATGCAAATAATCAATCAAAGGCAATTAAAAATGTCGTTGCTCAATATAAGTACCGTATTAAGAACTGGTTTGAATCTGCTCTGTTCTTTTAGTTCAATTCTAAGGCTCCCTTGTTCGGTTGCACTGGAACATGTCACTGTATTCTGGCTGCAACAATGCAAGCCTGTGAAAAGGGACCTCACTGTGCTTTCCAATCTCACACCAGATGGGTTAAGTGAGCTGCACCAGTATCTCACTTAAGGCAGAAAGTGTTGCCCAAAACTGCAAACTGCAACACGCCAGCCAATGGAGATGAGCCTAGTACACAACGACAATGCTGATGTCAGGTTTGAGGAGAGACGCTATGCAGCGGTTCATGGGGCGATAGAAAGCTGTACAGTACTACACTGCAAAGTACAGCAAGTTCATTAATGAAAGCACTGTTAGAACATTTAAAAAGATTGCCGAGAAAAGTTAAAAGTGTTCCTGACCCATGTGGCATGTACCCATCCTTTGCTTTTGGTGTGTGGTGAATTTTTCTGTATCAACAGGTCATGTGAGTAATTATGTTTTTTTTTTATGCAGCCTTTGCTACTCCTACCTGCTGAAGTATAAAGCACTATGATATGCACTGTGATATGCCGTCCTGAAGATGATTGTTTCTGACATGCTGACGTGCTTACACAAACTGACACTGAATATATTACTGTACTGTCTGTTTCTATTCTATCCTGTCTGGGGGTTGTATATTTTGGCTGCTCTCAGTGTTACTGTTTTATATTGTGTGATACTGTATTTTGATGTGTTTCTAATAAATTGTGCTTTTAAAATTTTATACCACAAAAAGTAAATGCTGTAATTCATTTTTCGCACTTCTTCAACAGCGCACACATAGTAAGAATTTTTGACAGCTGATGATTACCTGTTTTACGTGTATTCAAAGAACAGAAATGCAAAAGGCCACTCCCATTACTTTGCAGGGAAAATCCCCACAGACAGCATTGGGCAAAAGTAGACATTTGGCACAGATGCCTTTTGCAGTGTTTGCCCCATAGTCAGTTATATGCCTTTAACTATCAGTTCCATAGAGGGCAGCTTTCTAAACACTAACACTATTTCTCTACACATAAGTTACTACTCCACAATGGTGTGGTGTGTGCAAGCAAATAAATGTACTCCTGTGATCATAAAAGCAAAATTGAAAGCTCTAAGGAGCATCCGACAGTGCTATCCATCAGTTGCCTGCCCTGTGGCACCGTGACAATGGCACTGATGAGTCCCTCATGCCCCAACAGGCATACTTGTGCCCCACCCTCCAGATGTCAGGGTCCCCAGGATCCATTCTCTGGCATATCCTCCCAGACACCTATGCCACCTGTCTTGCCCCCCATGCCACCTGGTGTGTGTTGTAGTGTTCTGGGGCAGGGGAACTTTGGGGGGCTGCCGGTAGCTGGCTGCTTACTTGTGACATGTGGGATTTCTATGCACATGACTGTGGCATAAGCCTCTGCATGGTGTAACCCACATGTCGAAGTGCCAGGACCCTCACACTTTGGAATGTGGTGTAGGGTCCCTGATAGTGGCGAATGTCACAACTCACATACACCGTTGAGTTGCGACATTCAACTTGGAAATACTGCCCAAGGAGAATAGGTTTAAAACTAGCAGTGTGACCACACTAAACCATTATCAAAAATGGTTACTGAGCATTGTGGATGTACTGAAATGGTTTAGCTAAACTGGTTTTAGAAATGGGTTTCAAAACTGTTCTGTAGTGTGTTCAGGGCCTTATGTCTTTATTTTAACTTTAGGTTGCACACCTCTGAAACCTAATCATAGATGTTCTCTTTTTCCAGCTTGAGAATGTCTTGACTCATTTTTCTTTTACCCCATCTCCATCACTCTAACAATATCACAGACATAAAACAAGCCTCCAAGAACATATATCTCCTCTATGCATCTTCTATGAAATAAAGCTGTGTTTTCACGCTTCTCATGATCTCTTCTTTGCCTCCCACTCCAGAACTACCAGTGCTGCTTACGTTGCTCACACTAGCTGTATCTCCCACTCGCTGAATAGTCCTTCTGTGCCTACCACTTACTCAGCAGTTCAGCTATGTCTTTAACTCACTTAAAGCAACAGTGCAAAAAGTATTTTTCAGCAAAACTAGTTTCAGCTGGTACCTCCCATTTTGAGTATTTTGTGTTTTCTCAATCCTGTCTATTGCCAGGTCTACAATTAGACATGCAGTGAATTTTTGATCCACTGGTGAAGTGAAGGTGAAGTGGCCACTTGCTTGGAGGAGCACAACATGAAGCGGGCACTGCAAAGTGCTCACTTACGTTATCATTATTACTTTCATTGCCATTATGCCTTAACACGAAGTAAGCAAAGTGAGAAGTAAATAGGCAGCCCCACACATCACATGGTTTACAGTACTGTAAGTCACATGCTTTAGCTAGGTTGGAAGGAAGTGAGTCAGAGAAGCAATTTCACTTTTCTCCTTTGCATTCTGAGACAGAGAAGGCTTTGTTTAGAGGAGAGTAGTAGGAGTGAAATTGCTTGATTGCCATTTGCCTTTAGTAGTGAAGAAAACCAACAGCTATCTCTTTATTTATTTCGTTTTTGTATTGTATTTGTGATTGTTTTTGTTAGTGAATTTTTTTTATAAGTTTTGTTTTGTTTTGTGTGTGTGTGACTATGTGTCAGTGTGTGTCTGTGTGTGTGCGGCCCGGATACTTGTGTTGTCTCAGTAGGTAGGATGGACCCTGGAGAAGTCAGTCGCTGGCCCATGGGCACAGTCAGAGGGAGTGCAGACACTTGGGGGCAATCGTGTCATGCTGGACCACTCCCGACTCCTGGTGCTGCTTCCCCATGTTGAAGCAACAGCAGCAGCAGCAGCACTAGTGCCACTGGTGGCTGCTGTGCATCCACCTTCTCTGCCACTACCACCACCACCAGTAGCAGCTGTCAGGGCTCCAGCAGCACCCCTTCCACCACCTCCACAGTCACAGGAGGTGCCCCAGAAAATCTAGGTCGTGCGACTCATGCGAGGACTGTGTCTGGTCTCCTGCCACAACTCCCCAGTGTGGGAGTTTTTAACTCTGTGGGGGGAGACAGCATTGTCATGGTATGCCATCTGTCTGGTGTGCTGGTGTGCTGTGGCCTCTGTGAGACACATTTGGAGACCAGTGGCCAGCGACCCACATGCTCAACCACCACAAGGCAGAGTGGCATGCTGCCACGGGAAGGGCCAGGCATCCACCTGCTGGCCCTTCCATGGCAGTGGCCAAGGATGCTGCTGGGGTCAGAGTTGTGTCTCGCAGTCATCACTGCAGCAGGTGGAGGGCCAGTACAGCAGCTGCTCTACCACCACCACTGCCACCACAGCCACCAGCACCACTCTCTCACCACCCCCACCTGGATTCCCAGCTGCAGTGGACCCATACAGTCCCTGCAACACAGCATGACATATCCCTGTGTGGGCGGCTCTGGAAGAGAACAATCAGAGGGTCGGTGCTTTGTAGAGCAGGTCAACATAAAGAACAGCAGCAGCAAATAGTTAGAATGCTGCACCTGCTGCTGGACCACCACGGCATCCCCGGACACAGTAACTTATGGGATTGTTTTCTGGCCCCAACCCCACCCACTACTATGTTGTACTGTTTTTGTGAGTTTTTTCTTTGCTGTTGTTTAATAATACATTTTTTCCTTTCCAGGGAATCTTTCTTGCACACATAGTGCAATACATTTCTGTGAATACGCTTGCAAATTTCATTACAGTGTGTCACGTGATGGATGAACTCCCTTTCTGAATAGCTGCCCACATTCTGCCTCCCTTCTCAGCAATGTTAGGATGTGATGCCAGGAAGAGCGATGTGTGTGCTCCATTACAGTGAATATCCGATTGTCCATCAGCTTTCCGAATGTTTCTTTGTTATAATGGTCAGTTTGTGGTAATACATGGGCACATTTCCGTAAGAAGAGCCTTGTTAGTGGAAATGCTCCCATATTTCACTACAAAGAACCATAACATAAGGAAACATTGGGGTAGTTGCCGTGGCATTCGCTATAGTGGAGCATGCACTGCGCCTCCCCTAGCATCACATCCTAATGTTGCTGAGAAAGGGAGAATAATGTAAGTGGCTTTTCTGAACAGTAATTCCTCTGTCATGTGACACATTGTAATGAAATTATGGGCAGTTTTCACAGAAATATATTGCACTTTGTGAGCAAGAAATATTCCAGTGGAGTAAGGCCCCACATATTAGGTTACGTGCATCACCATAACTATGTAATGTGGTGAATCTCTGTAAAGCAGCAGCCAACAATCAGTTGAGAACTCTGACATATTTTTAATGCTATGTTACAACTTCCTTACTTACATCCTGACTGACTGGAATGATATGAGAATTTGCAGTAGTTGAGTCTGCTGTACTACCTTTTTCATGTGTGAAATAATGAAAGAGTGTTACTTTTAAATTGGTGCTGACCAGGTCTTTGTCATTGTTTTCCTCTGCTTTTCTCTATCATATCAGTTAGTTGTTATATATCACTTCTATTGTTAATTAACAGTTATGCAGCAGGCAGTGTTTTATGACACCATGGAACTATAGTTATTGAAAAGCAGTTGCAAATAAATACAAACCGGTGAGAACAATATTGGAAGGCGTGCTCATTTTTTTTTTCATACATGAAAAAGGGTAGTCAACTAAGTAAAGCATACATAAATTGTAAAAAGAAGCGTGTCATTCAAGTCAGGACTCAGAGGTAACTAGTGGCTGTGGCAATGTAAAGTAGCATAAAAGTACAGTTCAAAACTGTCACAACATTCTTGCAATGATGCTTTAATTGTAATGTCAGTATGACATCATGAGCTCACAACAATCTCACAACAACACAAAAGTGGCACAGAGTCACAGATTTTTTTTCTGCAGGCTCAAAATTCATCCTCATTGTGTGCAGAAAATTGACAAGTGGTAACACAGTGAAATTAGAGTGTTTCAGCACATACACACAGTGGTGACACAGAGCCCCAGATTTTTTCTGGCATGCCCAAAATGCATCCTCCTTGTGTGCAGAAAATTGACAAGTGGTAACATAGTGAAATGAGAGTGTTTCAGCACATACAAAGTCCCCAGAATTAATGGCACACTCAGTCATGCGTGCAGTGGTGGCACACAGTCCCCAGATTTTTCTGCAGGCCCAAATGCATCCCTCCTAGTGTGCAGAAAATTGACAAGTGGTAACACAGTGAAATGGGAGTGTTTCAGCACATATCGAAGTCCCCCTTGTATAAAGACGATGACCGTGAGCATTCTGCTGCTGGTCCAATGTATTCTGTGAGGTGATTTGAGCAAATGCAATGTGATCAGCTCAGCTGGATTGAAGTGTGCCCTTGGCTGTACGCTAATAGTAGCCTTGGTGAGTAGATAGATAGATATATGGTTGTGTATTTTGTAGGTGAGGAGGGGTGATATGGACATGTATGCATGGTATTGTTGTTGTGCACATTCCAGTGCTCAATGAGAATTTTTGCACTGAAATTGGAAAAGGATAACTCTCAAGCATATGAAGGTAAGTATTTTTTGGGGGTCATATTTGCTGGTTTGTCTGTAATGGTTTCTTATTTTGTTACTTCTTCACAGATTTCATCTGCATCCTTCTAGAGTCTGGTTGTTGTTAATGATGGTCATGGTCATCTAATGAAATGACTTCTGCATGTCATGTGTGCCCAAGCCTGGGGAGGAGGGTGCCTGATGTTGAAGAACTTTTGGATAAGGCCAGTTTGACAGAACAACAAAGCATCTGGAAGTTTAATTAAAAAAGCAATGAAAGCTTCTTACAACTTAATTGTTATTCCCTCCTGGTTCTGAATCTCAAGTCAAGTTACATTGAAACCCACATCTTGTCAACTAACACAACCTGTTTGCAATATTTGCTGCAGTCTTTCCAAAACAATGAAACGGATGAAATAAAATCTTCATACTTACCAGAATGGATTTCACATGGATATTCCATCGGTTCCTCTCTTGTAATGGCACAGCTGCAGTACCATTCCCACCAAGTTTTAGTGATGGAGACTTTTTGTTAACCTGTAAAAAGAAACAAAATAAGTGGTACAGTATGTGTTTCACCATTGTGTCTCTGAAAAGCAACAGAAAACAAAACATACAACTAAAGGAAGTGAAACAGCATAACAAACATGAGTACACCTACTAACTTTATGGTTTAAATATTAAAAAGCTTTGTGTCTCTGGATGATGGAGTGGTGGTCTGGACAGACTCAGGCTCAGTGGTGGCAGTGGCTAACAGCAGTCCCGGGGTGGTGGTGGTGGTCCAGGGGCGGACAGACTCAGGCTCAGTGGTGACAGTGGCTAACAGCAGTCCCAGTGGTGGTGGTCCAGGGGCGGACAGCCTCAGGCTCAGTGGTAGCAGTGGCTAACAGCAGTCCCAGTGGTGGTGGTGGTCCGGGGGTGGACAGACTCATGCTCAGTGGTGGCAGTGGCTAACAGCAGTCCTGGTGGTGGTGGTGGTGGTGGACCAGGGGCAGACAAACTCAGGCTCAGTGGTGGCAGTGGCTAGCAGCATTCCCAGTGGTGGTGGGTGGTCCATGGGGCAGACAGACTCAGGGCTCAGTGGTGGCAGTGGCTAACAGCAGTCCCAGTGGTGATGGTGGTGGTCGGGCGGACAGACTCAGGCTCAGGTGGTGGCAGTGGCTAACAGCAGTCCCGGTGGTGATGGTGGTGGTCGGGGTGGACAGACTCAGGCTCAGTGGTGGCAGTGGCTAACAGCAGTCCGGTGGTGGTGGTGGTGGTGGTGGTCTAGGGGCATACAAACTCAGGCTCAGTGGTGGCAGTGGCTAACAGCAGTCCCAGTGGAGGTGGTGGTCCAGGGGCAGACAGACTCAGGCTCAGTGGTGGCAGTGGCTAACAGCAGTCCCAGTGGTGGTGGTGGTCCACGGGCAGACAGACTCAGGCTCAGTGGTGGCAGTGGCTAACAGCAGTCCCAGTGGTGATGGTGGTGGTCCGGGCGGACAGACTCAGGCTCAGTGGTGGCAGTGGCTAACAGCAGTCCCAGTGGTGGTGGTGGTGGTGGTCTAGGGGCATACAAACTCAGGCTCAGTGGTGGCAGTGGCTAACAGCAGTCCCAGTGGAGGTGGTGGTCCAGGGGCAGACAGACTCGGTCTCAGTGGTGGCAGGGCTAACAGCAGTCCTGGTGGTGATGGTGGTGGTACAGGGTGGACAGACTCAGGCTCAGTGGTGGCAGTGGCTAACAGCATTCCCGGTGGTGGTGGGTGGTGGTCTAGGGGGTGGACAGACTCAGGCTCAGTGGTGGCAGTGGCTAACAGCAGTTCTGGTGGTGGTGGTGGTCTAGGGGCAGACAAACTCAGGCTCAGTGGTGGCAGTGGCTAACAGCAGTCCCAGTGGTGGTGGTGGTCCATGGGGCAGACCGACGGTCTCAGAGGTGACAGTGGCTAACAGCAGTCCCGGTGGTGGTGGTCCAGGGGTGGACAGACTCAGGCTCAGTGGTGGCAATGGCTAACAGCAGTCCTGGTGGTGGTTGTGGTGGTGGTCCAGGGGGCAGACAGACCCAGGCTCAGTGGTGGCAGTGGCTAACAGCAGTCCCAGTGGTGGTGGTGGTTTTGGGTGGACCCGACACATGCTCAATGGTGGCAGTGGCTAACAGCAGTCCCGTGGTGGTGGTCCAGGGTGGACAGACTCAGGCTCAGTGGTAGCAGTGGCTAGCAGCAGTCCGTGGTGGTGGTGGTGGTCCAGGGCAGACAGACTCAGGCTCGGTGGTAGCAGTGGCTAAAAGCAGTCCTGTTGGTGGTGGTCTAGGGGTGGACAGACTCAGGCTCAGTGGTGGCGGTGGCTAACAGCAGTCCCAGTGGTGGTGGTGGTGGTGGTCTGGGGGCAGACAAACTCAGGCTCAGTGGTGGCAGTGGCTAACAGCAGTCCCGGTGGTGATGGTGGTGGTCAGGGTGGACAGACTCAGGCTCAGTGGTGGCAGTGGCTAACAGCAGTCCCGGTGGTGGTGGTGGTCCAGGGTGGACAGACTCAGGCTCAGTGGTGGCAATGGCTAACAGCAGTCCTGGTGGTGGTTGTGGTGGTGGTCCAGGGGCAGACAGACCCAGGCTCAGTGGTGGCAGTGGCTAACAGCAGTCCCAGTGGTGGTGGTGGTTTGCGGGGTGGACACAGCACTCTCAGTAGTGGCAGTGGCTAACAGCAGTCCGGTGGTGGTGGTCCAGGGTGGACAGACTCAGGCTCAGTGGTAGCAGTGGCTTAGCGCAGTCCCGGTGGTGGTGGTGGTGGTCCAGGGGCAGACAGACTCAGGCTCGGTGGTAGCAGTGGCTAACAGCAGTCCTGTTGGTGGTGGTCTAGGGGGTGGACAGACTCAGGCTCAGTGGTGGCAGTGGCTAACAGCAGTCCCAGTGGTGGTGGTGGTGGTGGTCTGGGGGCAGACAAACTCAGGCTCAGTGGTGGCAGTGGCTAACAGCAGTCCCGGTGGTGATGGTGGTGGTCCAGGGGTGGACAGACTCAGGCTCAGTGGTGGCAGTGGCTAACAGCAGTCCTGGTGGTGGTGGTCCAGGGGTGGACAGACTCAGGCTCAGTGGTGGCAGTGGCTAACAGCAGTCCCAGTGGTGGTGGTGGTCCAGAGGCAGACAGACTCAGGCTCAGTGGTGGCAGTGGCTAGCAGCAGTCCTGGTGGTGGTGGTGATGGTCCAGGGGTGACAGACTCAGGCTCAGTGGTAGAAGTGGCTGGCAGCAGTCCCGGTGGTGGTGGTGGTGGTGGTGGTCCAGGGCAGACAGACTCAGGCTCAGTGGTGGCAGTGGCTAACAGCAGTCCCATTGGTGGTTGTGGTGGTCCAGGTGGACAGACTCATGCTCAGTGGTAGTGGTGGCTAACAGCAGTCCCAGTGGTGTTGGTCCAGGGGCGGACAGACTCAGGATCAGTGGTGGCAGTGGCTAACAGCAGTCCTGGTGGTGGTGGTGGTCCAGGGGTGGACAGACTCAGGCTCAGTGGTAGCAGTGGCTAACAGCAGTCCCGGTGGTGGTGGTGGTGGTCCAGGGGCAGACAGACTCAGGCTCAGTGGTGGCAGTGGCTAACAGCAGTCTCGTGGTGGTGGTGGTGGTGGTGGTCCAGGGGCAGACAGACTCAGGCTCAGTGGTGGCAGTGGCTAACAGCAGTCCCAGTGGTGGTGGTCCCGGGTGGACAGATTCAGGCTCAGTGGTGGCAGTAGCTAATAGCAGTCCCGTGGTGGTGGTGGTGGTCCAGGGGCGGACACACTCAGGCTCGGTGGTGGCAGTGGCTAACAGCAGTCCCAGCGGTGGTGGTGGTGGTCCAGGGGTGGACAGACTCATGCTCAGTTGTGGTAGTGGCTAACAGCAGTCCCGGTAGTGGTGGTGGTGGTCCAGTGGTGGACATACTCAGGCTCAGTGCTAGCAGTGGCTAACAGCAGTCCTGGTGGTGGTGGTGGTGGTTGGAGGGTGACAGACTCAGACTAAGTGGTGGCATTGGCTAACAGCTGTCCCAGTGGTTGTGGTGGTGGTCCGGGGGCACACCACCTTTTAAAACTTCAGGTAAAACCTGCCAATATTAACCACATCATCATCCTCATAAAGAAAGCTGCCCTCACAGTCATCAATGTCTGAAGTCTGACCACTGAGAAATTCTTTCTCCATTGTGTTGTCATCTACATCAGTGGTGTGCCATTTCAGGCAGCCACTGCCAGTGCCACCAGGATGGTCCATTTCCACATCACTAAAATCACCACAGACTAGACAAGGGGTATGAATACCGAGGTTGCAGTCTGTGCTGGTATGTGCCTCTCATTCATTTTAATGAATGTTAGCAAACTAACATTTGCAGGAGACAGGTTTGTCCAACGATCCCTGACTATTGCACCTGCTGAGCTGAATACCCTCTCAACACTTACACTGGAGGGTGGGCATGTGAGGTACTTCAGCACCACTGAAGTCAGCTCTGGCCATTCACTGACCTTTCCACTCCAGTACAAAAAGGGTATTGTCAGTTATTGTCAGATGCCTGTTTTCAGACAAATATGACTCAACCATTCTCTGCCACATTAAGTCCAGTTGTTAATGCATCATCCTGTTCTCCGAATCATTTATTTTACAAATACCCACTTGGAACGAAGCCTCCCAAAGCGGGTTGACGCCAGCCACTTTGGATGGCAGACCACCTGGAACTGCAGTCCCTTCCCCTTGCAGGATATGCTTGATGGTCCTCCAGGTACACCTTCAGCGGATTATGCTGCTGAGGTTTGCCGACCTTAGCGTGACTTCTGTGCCACATGAACCAAGCCACCAGTTGACCACTGATATTTTTTTACCTGTTCAGGCCCTCCCTCCAGTACTGATGCAATTCCAGGTTTGTATCATGGGTCCAGCATTGTTGCTATGGCAAAGCTGTCACTACATTGAATGCTCACAACGTGATGATTCTGGTTGAATACTGTTAGCATGTATTGCAGCAACATACTGCTACCACCGCCTCTGGCAACATCAAGGCTATGCTGTACATTCACCAATGTGTGTCTCAGCACCCACAGAAGTGGAATTGATTGGCTAATGGAGGCAGACTCACCACTCACTGCCTGTGTGGCATGTTCAAAAGGCCACAAAATTGTTATTACAGAGTCCATGAGGCACCACTGTTCAGTCGTCATAGACATGGAGGCCCTGAACTGTCACGGCTAGTGTGCATCACAAGATATTCTGAGATGGCTTTGTATTGTTCATACAACCTCTCTGCCATGTATAAAGTGGAGTTCCATTGGATGACAACTTCCAGCTTCAGCTGTGCTGAGGCAGGCTGTTTTATATCTGCAACTGCTGAGGTTGGTCATGGCCTTTCCAGATCTTGAGTGAGAGCAGATACATTGTACAATGATCAGCATTTCCTTTACATCAGGGTGCTGCAGAAGCTCCTGAACCACAAGATTTATACAGTGGGCCATGCATGGAACATGAAAAACCACCATTCAGTGATACATTTCAACACATTTGACCCATTGTCACTTGCTATGAACCCAGCTCTCAGGGACAGAAGGTTTAGCCAAGTGTCAATTTCAGTTAGTACCACATCCAACATGTCCTCACCAGTGTATGAACAAGTCACATTATGCATCGCAATTGTTCATGCTGTCAAATTCCTGGAAGATTGCTACCATGACAATCCACCTTACTGCACTGATTATTCACACTACCAACATCACAAACAACCCCGGCACCTCGCCCAGTGTGCAGTTATACACAAATATGAACTTCCTGCTGTTTTGCCACTTGTCCACATATCCATACTTAAATGGATGAATGGAGAGAATGAATGTTGAAGGGCATGTCTTACTGAGTTGGACACAGTGTGAACAACTCAGGGACAACACGGGTAGAAAGTATGTCCTGGATGGGACTTTCCATTTGATAGGCAAGTGCAGCAAACCACCGGAATCCAGAGTTCTCCACAAAGGAGAAGGGCAAAAGATCAATTGCCAGCATATCTGCTACAGCAGCATTATGTTCACGTGACACTGTATGATTAGGGGTACTTCAGCTTATGCGCGAAAACACTCTGCAACGTGGGCTGACTTAAATGTTTTACACGGGCGTGATCACAAATGGTTGTGCTCTGTGATGAATGGCATCAACAGGGGTGGATGAACATTTGATGAAGATGGTTGTACAGGTAGTAATGACAAACCCAGAAATGCTGTTATTTTGCCAGATTTTCCAACTGGGGTTGATGTACCACTTGCACTAGACATATCATTCACCACCACCACCACCAAAAACTGCTTCTCTCACCAGCACTGGACAATATTTCAAAGTCATTATGGTCCTCCACCTCATCATGTCTGTAGTAATCCTCTGCTCTTATTACCTCACTACTGCACATGTTTAATTTACTACTGGACTTAACAGTCATGGAAGGCGATAAAATGCTGCTATGGTTGCTGGTGATGAGGATGAATGGTATTAGCTGCCAGCCTGTGCTGGATCCACATTGTCAAGTGCCTATTCTTAAGATGTGTATGCTGTCCTCCTGTGCCCAGGTAGCTCCCTTTTACCTCGACTCACACGCACATGGCAAACGTGGTAGATTGCAACTGACTCATTATTTGCATCTTGAACAAAAAATCCCAAACAAGGGATTGTGATGCTCTGCTTTTAACATGTCCATGATGTGGCTTATTTAAGTCTGTAATTTTAAGCACTGAAGTGGGAGGTGCGCACGTGATATTTTGGGCACTGCACACCTGGACTGCAACTGACCACCACGATTACCTATCATATTTATTACTGGGTCATCATCATCAACTAAAACCAGTAGATCACAAGTTTTTATGGGGGATTCCTGCAAACAGACTCAGACACAGCCACTTTGAATTTATTTTTTCTCTGGTTCCCAACTGAGTCAATTACATCATCATAATATTCATCAACATCACACACATCCACATCTTCTGCTTGGATGCTAGCATGTGGACGCGTATGTTGCAACAACAGCAACATCATCGTCATCATCACATTCATCATCAGCATCTACACCACCACCACCACCACCTGATATTTTTCACCTCACTGTGAATCACTGCATGGAAAATGTGTGACATGAACTGCCACGGTGGATGTAATATCACATTGTATGCTATCGTTGACATGATTATCAGCATCCTCAGGTTCAGTTACTGGGATGTAACTGGGAAGTATGACATCATCTACGCTGCCACTCACTTGCACTGCTTCACACTCAATATTTTTGATACGGTACACTGGTCGAATTCAAACTAGATGCAACAATACTAATACACCACCACCACTAACACCAGTAATGCTAACACCACCGGCTGATAAAACATCATCTCCTCCAACTATGAGTGAAGCTACTGATTGGGCTATAAAAACAATGCAGAAATACCTTTGCTCACATCAGCAATTCACTTCTTCATCTGCAAACTACTACCACGCCCACAGACTATCTTACTGCCAACATTGCCATGATGAGAAACAGCTTTGCTTGCATGTCTCTTTGTCGGCATTTTGGGGATCAACCACAATATTAGAACCAAATTCAGATTTTGATACATTCTACTCTGATTGGGGTGATGGATGTGAAGCCAAAAAACAACTCGTAGCTTCAGCAACAGATAAGAAACTAGTCTGTCATGCAATGAAAACAACTTCAGTAACCAGTGGTGCTGATGAGGTCACAAAAAATCCAATCTGGTAAAATTCCTTTTGCACATGGGAGTAGGGGGAGTACTAACTGAAGGGCAAATTTTACGGCAGTACAAGCAGCAAAACAAAGAACAGATACCACAATCGCAGTACAAAATCAGGCAGCTGCAGTGGATAGCAGGTTCACACTGCTGCACCTGCAATTACACTAGTCTGTGGCACAATAAAAGGTGTATTATTTGATGTCACGCAACACCACACACACACACACACAGAGAACAGTTTGTCTACAATGATGAATGAGTAATGCATAGCAAATGCAAAAGTTCAGTACTATGCCACATTACATATAGTAATATAAACAACCTGAAATTATGAACTGCTTCACCAGATCCACACAACAAACAGCAAGAAAATTTCAACTATTACTGACAATATTACTGTGTGTACAGTAACACAATCAGTTATACAACAAAATATAACCAAAAAATAAAGAAATCACTATTTCTCCAACTTAAATCTATCTACACCACAGATATGCCTCCCCCAAAGCACACTTTCACTGTCTTTCACTACACACACTCAATGTTGTAAATTAACATTCAAAATCCCCACAAAAACAAAACACTGATGACATGATCATATGAGGATTTCCTACAATTGATGAACTAAAGTTGGAGCCCCCAAAATCACAAAAATGCTTTTTAACAGCTTTTAGAAGATTTCAATCACAGACTGCTATCAGAGCACACTGTCACCTATTCCTTCCTATACATACTACCCTGAACTGAGGCTGTGCAGATCAATATAGAGCCCATGTGACCTGAAATCCCATGAATCACTGCAAAATTTGCCTTGGAGCTCAGAACAAGGCAAGTGAGGCAAGTGCATTGTCCTCAATACACTTCACCTTAACTTTGGTGGAATAGTGGTTTGGGGAGGCGGAGTAATCAATCAATCAATCAATCAATCAATCAAAATCTTTATTTAGTCAGGTGAACATCATTGAGCGTAGCTCATTTACAAGATGGACCTGAGTGGTAATACAAATTAGAGTACAAGTATTTTACATAGACAAGAAAACATGAACAACAGTCCAATGACATAGAATGAGAGTTTACAACAATTTACATATATACAATGTACAGTATATACGAATCACTTCAGAGCAGATTGAGTCCACTTCATCCACCACTGTCTACAATGCTGTTTTTAAGGCAAATGTAGTGGCTATCTTTCTTTCTTGAGGGAAAAACAACAAAATGAAAACATTTATATAATACTCAGATTTTGTTGGCACTAGAAACGTTACCACCAGATAATATTGAATGACGATGAAATCATTTGTAGTATAAAAAGGTGTCATAAAATTTTATTGGCTAGTATTATTGCACAGCTGCTTTAAAACTAAAACAAACTTTAACAAAACCAACCACCAACTGCAAGGAATGCATTAAGGGTGCTGCTTCCTCTTGTTATCCCCAGATCTCTTTAAGTTAATGAATAAAATAGATAAGCATTGGTCAGCATTTAAAATTAGTGAAAACATTTCTGATTTGCAATACTATAGATTTCTTTGTGATAATTGTGAATAATCTATAAAATTGAAAAAATCAAATTTAGTTTTTGCTAAAGTGGTTAAACAACCAAAATACCCCAAAATGGTGTATTCTTTTTAATAATGATCCATGAAAATGTGATAGTGTTAACATTATTGCTTTGGACATTAATTACTGGAAGATAACCATAGACAAGTCCTTAGCTGATTCGTTTAATCATTTTTTTCATTGACAACTTGTTTAAATGATAGTCTGTACTTTTGTCTTCTGTTCAACATTTTCAAAACCTTCTTTGTTAATACTCAAGCATTATCTGAAACTTTACATGCAAAAGTATTTTACAAGAACCTGTATTAATTTCTTTAGTATCTCTGTATCTGAAGTTTTTGTATCTTTACAAAGTGTGAAAGCGTAAAAAATCTGGTTCTGACAGATTGGAACCATGTGGTGAATCTGGATGTCAAGTTATCACAGTACTGTATTGGTTACTCATTAGTTCAAATTATCTTTACAACACATAAAATACCAAATGTTTGGAAACTCTTTTCTCACCTGTCTATAAAACTGGCCATAGGACTTCCACAGTAAATTTCATAAGAATACCTGTTTTAAAAATTTTGACCAAGTTGTTAGAAAAATGGTTTGTGTTGAACTAAATGAATATCTTTTCAAATACATGTGTCCATCAAATAACAATTATATGTTTGGAAGGGTTTCAGTACAACTTCAGCCTTGGTCAGGTTTATGCATGACATTATGATTCCCTTGATAAAAGGGCCATAGATGGTTCAGTATTTGTGAAGCTAAACCAAAGCTTTGATTTGGCAGACTATCAACTGATACTCATAAATGTAAAAATATTGGTGTCGGTTATTACACATTAAATTAGCTTCAAAATAACTTACTGTTCATAATGACCTGTTAATGGCCATATAAAAAACAATTGCTATTTTTGAATAAATTATTTAATTTGGTGACACATCTTTACTTTTACTACTGCAACTGAGACATCTGTTAATAGGGTATTCTGAGTGGTGGACCCACTTATCTGGAGCTCACTTCCTTGACACAGTAGGAGTTCCTCCTAGGTGGAGGCTTTTAAAAGGTGCTGCAATGTCATCTTTTTATGTCAACATATAATCTGACAGAATAAACCTCTGTCTCAGTGTTTTCATATAATGCAAAATGTTTTTTATTGATTCATGCTATTTAAATGTTATGATGGTTTGTTAGAATTGTTAAAATTGTTTTCAAACCTGTACAGCACTCTGAGCTTTTAAGTGGATAGGGCACTATATAAAATAAAATGCCTTGCCTTGCCCTTGCCTTGCCATCTCATAATTTGTGATCAGTCACATTTTCTAAATTTATTGAAAACTCATGCAACAAAAATTTTGGTTAAAGGAGTGTCTTGATTTCAGATCCAGTTGTACTAAATAAACTTACTGCATGGTTCACTTGTGTTCCATTACATAACAACATACTGTAGGAACATAGGTACTACAGACAGGAGAGAACTGATGCTCATCTAGCCTTTCAGGCAATTTCTCAATGATAAATTACATTGGAAGTATGCAATAAACGGAGGAGTACCACGGAAAAGTCATGTACCCCATGCACATAGCTGTGAACCCACAGACAGGTGTGCATAAGCAAGTATTCACATCTGACACCCACCTGTCTGCAGCTACTCCCCTCAGTGCATAGCACTCCATGTTGGGGAAGGATGGCATCATGGATCCAGTTGGGCTTCCAATGGGATGCCTAGAATGGGTCCCAGAATGGATCCTTGACCCAATGGTGTGGGTGCATGAATAGCACATGCAGGCACCCATGCATGTGTGACATGGCCCCTTGGCTTTAGGACCCATTGCATGAGCCCTTTTGGCAATGGCAGGCCCCACTGCACACCCGCCTCCACCAGCAGTACCCCACCCAGAGGCTTGTATGCCAGCCCCACAACACATGTGTGCCCTGACACCATAGGGGCTATACAGACCTGCAGAACATGAGGAACCAAGGCCCCATATGGGAATCGATGGATGGGTATGGGCGAGAGGTGTCAGTGCCAGGGAGCAACAAACCTGCTGACTGGGAATGGGCTCCACTGGAGGGCACCATGAAGCTGTGTCCTGTGGGGTAGCCCATATGTTGGGGTAGGTGTTTGGCATGGTGGGGAACTGTGGATGGGCACACTGGCCAAGGGTGCGGTCTGCATGAATCCACATGAGCTGAGATGTGGACACTTGCTGTTCAGCTACCCCAGCCCTCCTCACCTGCCTAGTGGGCTGGGGTAGCACAGATAGTCACATCCTGGTCCCATCGCATCTGGAGGATGGAGTCCATGGGGCACACAGTGAGGTTACAGCAGGGTCCTGGCTGCCATAATCTGCACCCATCTCCACACCCATGCATCTAGCACTATGCATTGCAGTCCACACAGCTGGGGGTGGCCATGTACCTGTGTCATGCCCTGTTAGTGAATGCCATGTGGAGTCCATGGGACCCGCTCCAAGGCATTCATGCATATCGATGCCGATGAGCCCAGTTTCTGTGTCTCATTGGCACTGTGCATTGCACTAATTGTTAGTATTTAAACTTTAAAAAGTAATGTATTATCTGATAACACTCAGTATGCCATTGCTACTGCATGATTTAATTTATCTATTGAATCTTGCTTTAGTTTACAAAATATGTATTGCTCTTCAGTATATGTTTTGTGGTGTAAGTTAAATGATGCATGGTTGAAAATGAAGACTTGTGATCCAGTCCATTTTCCTGGTTATCAATAGCATTATCAATCAATCAGCTCTCCCACTTCCTGTAATAATAACCCACCATATATGTATGTATGTATAGTAATGGATGAGTAAGGTGTTTGAAGTTGAGTACTAATTTTGGACCTTAATAACTTTGGCAGCATTCGATGAAATAGCCCAAACGTTTGCATTCATTGTCTGACTGGCTGGGTCTCAAGATGTGAAAAGCTACTTGATGGCATCTTATGCAGTTTCTGAGATACAGAGCATCAATTTTTATTGAAATGTGTTTTTTTTATATTTAATATATATATGGTTGTTCCTATATACAGAACAACCCAGAAAATGTGAATTTGTTTCACAAAACATTCAGGGTAGAAGCGGTATTTGCTGAGGTAGTACTTTTCAAAGATTTTGTGAAAAATATTAAATGATTCCAGAGTTATAAGGATTTAATTTTTTTCTGAGCATGATTAGTAGGGATTTTGGATAATCTCTGAAATGAACGATAAAAAACATTGTTCATGAGGGTTTGTTGTTCACAAAATATTGTTTCTTAAGAAAAATATAATTTGTGATGGCTACCATCTTGTTTTTTTCTAAACAAAAATACGGAAAATATATAAAATTGATGTATTTTTAAAACAGACACCTGAACCTAGTTAAACGGATCCATTTAGCTAGATTCTGGTCTTTGTTTTTTCTTTAAATAATGCCAGAAATACCTTTTCTGGGCACCCCAAAATCCAAGCTGCCAAGTTTAGCAAGAGGAGCCATTCATGTTCTCCATATGAGAACAGCAGGACTTCTTTGACATCTGCAGCCACAGATGGAGATGTGCTGCCAGATTGAATGGCAGCAATGAGAAGGTGATTGCTCGATCTCAGTTTCAATATCTATCTATCTATCTATCTATCTATCTATCTATCTATCTATCTATCTATCTATCAAGTAATCTATTTTTATTTTAATTCCTCCCCTCCTAGCTCAGCCATCCCACCCTCTTCCTTCTCTGATACCTACCTTCCAGAACATCCTCTCCACGCCCAGTTCTGGTGCTGCTGAAAAGCATCCCAGCATGGTGTCCAATTGCCAGTGCTGGAAAGGTCCAGCTGTAAAGAAAGAAAACTGCCCCTCATTAAAAAATAAATTGTAAAAAGAAATGGTCCCTCACCAACCTTACCTCTACCCCGACACCTGACCCCTCACTCAACACCAAAACCCATACCCCTCCACATTTCCTCACTTACCTGAACATGCCTCAGGTAATTTAAGGAAGTATTTTTTCACAGAGAGGGTTGTGGATGCATGGAGCGGCCTTCGGAGGTTTGAGTCAAAATCAGTGGTTGGAATTCAAGCATGCATGGGACAGTCATAAGGCAGTTCTGGGGGTGGGGTAAGAAGAAGAGCTGGTTAACTAGGATCTGCAGCTATCCAGTAGGTAGGAAATGGCAGACTGGGTGGGCCAAGTGCCCTTATCTGCCGTCAAATTGTATGTC
Source organism: Neoceratodus forsteri (assembly GCA_016271365.2). Classification (NCBI taxonomy): domain Eukaryota; kingdom Metazoa; phylum Chordata; order Ceratodontiformes; family Ceratodontidae; genus Neoceratodus; species Neoceratodus forsteri. The sequence goes on along the minus strand of CM057456.1, from coordinate 1,630,371,361 downwards.
TATGTACTGTAGATCCACTCTCTGATTGTAAACAAGTCTTGCTGCTGGAACCAATGACTGCAGTGTGAGAAAATAAAGTAAGTCAGTTTAATTACTTTAATGGTTTTGAACTTTTACTCCTAATTTCACTAATTTTCAATATTTTTCCACCAGACACTCAACATGGACATTTGGGACCCCATCTAATGAACAAGTCACTTGATTCTTTTATTGCTAATTATGTGCCAAAAGGTGATTTTGCAGTTGTTGCTCAAAATCACATTTTTGGACTGAATGTGAAAATGTTTACCTACTGGGCTCATAAGGTGGGATCATAGGAAGAATATGTTGAAAATTTGATGTCCAAATATGCTTAAATCACCAAGTTATGCATGAACATTGAAATATTTAAGTTCACTCAAAACTTAGCCAATTTTCAATATTTTGACTCAAACTTTCAACATAGACATTTTTCAAACCACTTCATAAATGTAGCAGGAGTCAATTTTCAAATCCTGGATAAGACATGTTTTCACACTTGTGGTGCGAAATGATGTTAGACCACTAGTCTATAAATGCCACATGGCATGTTTATAAGGGAGTCATAGAATGAGTATCTTGAAAATGTGGGATCAAAATCTAAAAAAAAATAAATATTATTATACAATGGCAAGAAAAATCAAGGATGCTGATTGGCTGTTAAGCCCTGGACACAGTGATGTTATTACATGATAACATCATTGTATCAGGCAAGCGCGAATCGACCGCACGGTGAAACGGGAATCACTGCCCGCCCATACCTACACAAATATTAACCTTCACAGCTTAACACCCCCAAACATCAATTCATTCTAAAGTCTGATGGTCATGAAAACCTAGCGTCAGGAAAACTTAAAGGTATGATTAAGAACTGATTTTTTTTTTTCATTTCTGCCTAAAACAGCATTGCCCACAACTTCATACAAGCTTGTACCTAAAACTGCAGCTCCAAGCGTGCTTGGTCCTTTCCTTAACAGACTTCAGGGATGCTCGGCTCAACCGCTCTTCGCATTAAAACAGTCTGAATAACAACAAAAAAAAAACTAAAAATAAACTGAAAAAGGCAGAGAGAGAAAAACGTTTTTCCCTTGGCCCGATGTCTTGTGAGCACGCACACTGTAGAGTCACATGCAAGTCACCCCTGCACAGTTGCTCAATCACTTCAGACCTGAATTTAAAACAAGATAAACTCTTTAATACAGTACACTTCAGATAACTGTCCACTACTACAGGTCAGGGCAGAGAAAGAGAGAGAGCGCTGATAGTGCCACACAGCAGAAACAAGAGAAATCTTGGGATTCAGTGACTAAGATGATTGTGGCAAGGGCTCCACCTTGTGGTAGAAGAAATATGTAGAACTTTTTTTAAAAGATACACCTACACCCACAAAATGAAAGAAAATATATGTTTAAATGTATTTTTTTGTTGTTGTACTTTTAAATTAACAAATGGGCCATTGTATTATAGCAATAAGGCACTCCAGGGATGTGTGTTATCGTGTAATAACGTCACTCCTGGGGTGAGTGGGAAGCACTCGGCTTCACGTGCTTCAACCCACCCCAGGAGTGACATTTATCACACTACAACACACACCCCGTCATGCCTTGCTTGCTTAAATAAGAAATACTGTATGTCGTGCCAGCATTTACCCCACTGTGTAGTGCTTTCTGATCCTCTGCTGGTGATCTGTGTTTGAGTCTAGCTTAGTGAGCCAGCTGGATGGGCTGAGACTGGGGAGATGGTGCTGCATACAACACCACCACCCCAAGCCTGGGAAGGGAAGATGCAGGGTTGCTGCCCAGGCCCAAGTACCGTATTGTGAGATCTGGAACTCTACACTCACGGGTCCCAGAGAGCCATGTACTTTGGATGCAAGATGGAGTGTTTGCCTCTGTCTCTATATCTGGAGCCAAATTGAAACACAGAGTCAAGAGGGACCTGCACTTCTGCAGCCTAAGAGACAGCCATATGAGTTCTTGACATCCATAGCTACACAGACATGCAGGGTCCACAGGGCTCTGATCTTCTACAGGTGGATAGACTCTTCCTTTGATGCAGGGCCCAGCGTCGCTGTGCATCTTCATCTGTTCACTCAAGTCCCGAAGGGACCTAGGTATGAGGATATGTTTCCACTGTCTCCAAAGGACAGGAAATTCTTGCAAAAACCTGTATTAATGCACCAGTTAGGTTCAACATAATGCTACAAAACAAGGGAAATGGGGTGCTAGGTGTAACCCAACTCCCACCCTCCAGCATCAAAAGGACAAGACCACAAAAACAACAGAGTGGCTGGCCCTGTGGCACTGAGGGTTGAGGCACTGGACGCCCACCCTCATGCTATGCGGGCGACATGGGTTCAGGAACAAGCTTGGGCCATTGGGGATCGGCAGAGGAGGACAGGATTCAGCATCCAGAGGACTGTTTTCCTGTTCTGGGAGGGAGGGTCCCGATCTTGGGCTCTGGTGGCTCCTGGTGGCAGTCAAGGGCATAGCCAGCCTGAGGTCTAGCAACCACAGGATTGGCTGCAGCAGTGATCCTGCAGACTCGCATGGGAGTGTGCCATTCTGGATGCATTGCACATTCAAACCTAGGGGAAAGCAAGGAATAAAACCTTTCAGCTGGGTGAGGTGACAATGACCTCCAGGAACCAAGAGCCACACACCCATCGCCAGCCACAATCCCTGACTCTATCCCCTGGGGATCTTTGGCCCTTCAAGGGGCCCAGAAGAGACAGAGGTACTGACACCCGATGCTACTATCGGGTGAGTGGTTCAGGTGGGTGGTTAGGGACTGCAGGTTGAGTGAGAACAGCCGGGAGATGCCCCAGAAGGTAGGAGATAAACAGAATTTGAAAAAAAATCAGACAACCATCATCAGGTATGACAAATAATATGCAACTGTTTCCAGATGACACAAATATAGTAGCACTGATGTGCTGCTGTGTGTGATTATGCAGCCACACCTATGTGTGTCTCTCATACAGCATGCATAAGCTCCTCTGGCTGCAGAGGACCCTATGGATCCTGTGACTTTACAGTCAGAGGTACTCATGCACACTGTACAAGGCACCCTCATTAGATAGCATGATCCCTTAGTGCATAGGTTTCTATATGTAGCTGTGTAACTGAAAACTGCTACCCCCTTGAGCAATTTTTTAGATTTGTTGTTGAAACCATGATACCCATATTACAACATTACTCAGCTATGTAACTGCAGGCCCTACAAGGGCCTGCCTTCTGGATCCAGAAGTTGGTGTGTATGTCTTACACTTGTGGCAGAAAGGCACAGGCCCCTCAAGGGCCTGCACTTCTGCAGACAGAAGCATACTGTTGCAATTTAGATATCACTGATTTTGTGGCACCTGCACTTCTGCAGCCAGAGATAATTGTGCATGTCTTACTCCTGTGGCTGCAGAAGTGAAGGCCCATCAAGTTTGTGCATGTCTTACAGTGTGTATGAGTACCTGAAGCTACAGTGGCATTGGTCTCATAGGAGCCTGTACTTCTGCAGACAAAACAACTCTTGTTATTTGGGTATCATGGATTTGAATCTGTGAGTAGGGCCTGTACTTCTGCACACAGAAGCAGTGTTTATGAGTATTGTGGATTTTTGTCTGCAGTGACTAGTGAGGGTGTGTATTTCTTTTGCAGTGTTCATGCTGCAGATACAAAGCATGAAGGAGCACATCAGTGCTACTGCATTTGTGTCATGTTGCATGTGTTTTTCTAAGCTGGTGATAGCTGTCTGTGGTTGCTTGTATGGTCTTCTCCTTTTCTGCTTGTGGGGAGAGTTAGGATTGGAAACCCTAACATCACATTACCCTACTTTTGTGGCATAAATATAAACCCTAAGTGGTGCATTAAAACAGGCTTTTGCAAAGATTGGGCACTATGTACTATGGTGCAGAGTGGCTACGCACCACGACACATCCCACATAACCACTAAGCACCCTTGCACCCCATGCAGTCAGCTGTGGGATTCACCTACCAGGCATGCAGCCCCACTGCCAGACAACAAGGAGTGCAATGTGGATGGGGCAGGTGGGAGGGTGTGCCCACACTCCACAACAAGCACAGAGTTGCTGGAGTGCTGGACATAGGGTGCACACAGTATGCAGGGGGACCCCTGCCATAAGGTCTGCATGCTCCCAGGATGCCACCCCTGGGTGCCGAAAGACAGTTGGGAATGTAATCCCTCCTCCATGCCACCCCACACTATGGACAGAAAATGGTGGTCTGGGGACAGCTGACCAGGCACAGGCCTGCTTCTTGGATGCCACGTGCAGTGTGGCTGCATCCATCTATCTGTGTTCATGGGCGCAAGGGATCCATCAGCGGACCAGATCGGCCATCCCATTGGATGCCCTCCTGGTCCATGTATCTGTCCTCTGCCTGCCACATGCCAGGGACAGGGCCACAGACAGGTGCGCCTGGTAGTGCATCCCTCTGGCTGTGCACCTGTCTCGCAGGCGCGCCCTGCGTGTTTATGCACGCCTAGTGCATACTTCCTGCCAGTATGCATAGGGTCTAATATGTATATATATATATATATATATATATATATATATATATACACACCAGTATATATATGTGGTAGTGCCAGTATAGTTAGGCTTCAGTGGCGTGCTCAATGTTAAACCCAATTTCTGAACCTTAATAACATTGGTGATAGTCAATGGAATAGCCAAACGTTTTGCATACTCGGTCTTGCTGCCTGGGTCTCAAGACGTGAAAAGTTTCATGATTGCATGTTTTATAGTTTCTGAGATCTGGAAAGTTGATTTTTGGAAAAGTGAAGATTTGCTCCAATACTTAATTTAATACATGTTGTTTTGCTCTCATGTATAACCTAGATGGTATGAAATGTGTTCACAAAACATTCAGGCTAGAAATGGCCTGTGCCAAGGTAATGCTTTCAAGGCTTTGAAAACATATTAAATGGTTCCAGAGTTATAAAGATTTATAGTTTTTTTTGAGCATGCTCAGTAGGGTTTTTGATAAACCTCTGATAAGAACAATAAAAACAGTTTGAGAGGGAGTGGGAAGCTAAATTGGTGGAAGAATTCAAGAGGCATGGGACAAGCACATGGGGCTGAGTATCAGGGGATTGCTGGGGCTGGCATGGAGGGAGGTGTAGGGAAGAAAGGGCAGACTAGAAGGTAAGTATGGTCCTTTTCTGCCGTCAGAGCTTCTATGATGATTTTATGATGATGATGATTTATCAATCATGAGAAAAATATTGATTATATTAGCTGCCATATTGTTTTTATGTTTCTAAGTAAAACAAACATGGAAATTCAAGAAATTATGGGTGGGATATTCAGAAGGGTTGAGCCATCGCACCAGTGATGTCTTGACACGATATTCAAAAGGACGTCGTGGCACAGTCCCGATGCACGGGCGCATCAGGCATGTATGCGGGCAAGTGGGGCGTTCCGTGCATAAACCACACATTCCGATGTTCAGCCGGGATGTACTGGAACAGATGCAGGCGCTACCAGTACCTGCACCGCACACAGTTGAGAGAAAAATAAAGGAGCAACAGCTGGCCACCCACAGGTGAGCTGTCATATTGCAAGGTGCTACATGGCGGCTACCAGGTGTGGGTGGCCACTCAGCTCCTGTGGCACCTTCATGGTAGCGCCCCCATGCCCGATTGCAGGCACTAGTAATGTATTAATGGTCCAATAACCCTGGTGGTCCAGTGGACCACCGCAGCCGATCATGGGCAGAAGATATAATTAAATATGCCGCCTATATCCCTGGTGGCTCAGTGGACAGCTCACAGCTCCATCGTGGCGTCAGTTATAAAACATTAAAACCAATCCATCCTTGGTGGTGTTACCCCTTCCCCTGCCCCACTGGGCCCCACCACCCTGCTCCCCGGTCAGCGGGTGGCTCCACCCGCATCGCCCTTGCCCGCCGACTGACTCCATACAGTAGGACTGTACCCATTGGTCTGGCGTGGGCCAATGGGCATGCAACCCGTACCATACTCACACAGTCCAGAAATCTGAATGGATCCTTTCACTCCTGGACTGTGTAGAGTGAAGGCATGCCTTGGCCCACATGTAGGACCAGTGGGCATACAGCCCTACTGTAATGGAGTCAGTCGGGTGGGTGGTGAGGCGGCATGCAGGTGGGAGCTGCCACCCACCACTGACCGGGGAGCGAGGTGGTGGAGCTTAGTGGGTAAGGTGGGGGGTACCTGACCACCAGGGATGGATTGGTTTGTAATATTTTATAACTGATGCCAGCGATCGGGCTGCAAGCGGTCCACTGACCACCAGGGATATAGGAGGCATCGACTATACTTCTGCCCGTGATCGGCTGCGTAGTGGTCCACTGACCACCAGGGATATAGAGGCAATTTAATTATATTTCTGCCCACGATCAGGCTGTGAGCAGTCCACTGGACCACCAGGGATATAGAACATTTACATCAAGTACATATGCCCGTGATTGGGCAGTGGGGCACTTTGCCACTTGTGCAGGAGGGTGTCGGTCCTCGACGGCTGCAGCCTGGCAGGACGCCAGGCTCAAGTCACTGGGGATGGGTGAAACTGCATGCAATGAAGAGATGACATGCAATGGCCCCATTGGCACCTTTGCATGCATTATGGCCCCCATTTGTATGCATTTTTGAATATCGTAGGTAATCCGTCAGTGTAATGACACTTGCAATAGCACATCCCCTGCCCTATCTGGCCACTTGCACTGGTGCAGTGCCACTCGCTATGCACATTGCAGGTAGCCTGGCGCAATATTCAACAGTGCTGAGCCATGGCACAGCACCATTGAATATCACCCTGTTGGGTGCACTGGCACATCTCAGGTGTGTTGCGCCCAGGTTTCTGCACCACAGCCTGGCTTAGGCCCGAATATCCCACCCAATGTGTTTAAAAAGAACAAACCCTGAACCTAGCTAAACAGGACCTGTTTTCCTAGATTCTGTGTTTAATAAAAAAAAAAAAAAGCCAGAAATCCCTTTTCTGGGTACACCAAATTCAAGGTACCCAACTTAGTGAGAGGAGCTGTTCACCTGGGTTTGCTTTTATGAGGAAAGCTAGAGTTTCTTCACACCTGCAGCCTCAGGTGGAGACATGCTGCCAAATTCCACCCCTGCAGTGTGATGGCAATCTCAGTCTCGATCTCTGTCTGTCTGTCTGTCTGTCTATCTGTCTATCTATCTATCAATCTGTCTTTTCTGTCTCTATATCTATCTTCCTTCCTACCTACACACTCACAAATACAAACTTATGCATATTATTCAATGCAAACATTTAGTTACTAAATTTCTAATAAATTCTAACAGCCTCCAGCATAGCAAGCATATATAAAAGGACATTATACTCAACATAGAACATTAACACTCTGAATAAAAAAACACACTAAACTGTAAAACAACATAATTGCTTGTGCACCAGGAATGATAGAACTGCAAAAAAATATATATATATTACATTTGGAAAATATGACGGCATCCTGTGGGGAAATTATTACTTGCAATTTTTGTTGTTTATTAATATGCATGAAAGCAGGTCTTTCTGATTTATCCTGGGAAATCTGGCAAAAGATGCATTCCACTCTCAATATTTAACATAAATATTTGTGTATAAGGAGCATTTAAAAGTTACACTCCAGTCATCATTGCTTGTATTATTAATAAATAAACAGCTGTCACACAGTAGATATTGCAAAAGAATGCAAGCATCATGTTTTATTTTGTATCCTTTAAATGCTTTCAAAATAAGACTCTTCAGAAAGTCATTCAGGGTGTGAAAGGACATAAATCCAACTGGGTGAGTGACTATTGGTACACTTTTTTATTCATTGAAATGCATAGACAGTATATTGAGACCACCTTCTCCACCACACCATTTGCCTAAATCCCAAAACTTACTTTAAACATGCCTTACTTTGAATTCACCCTACAATGCCCAAATTTGTACTCAGATCCTCCTGTTTCTCAATGCACCCCATGAGACCAGACTGAACCTTCAACCCACTCAACATTATGCTACTGTGTAACAGGATACATGATACTGCCTTTTCCCTCCAACTGTGATGAGGACTCCCCAGGTAAACAGTGGCATGCTCAATTGGGAGAGGTGGGGAATCACCAGATACTGCAAGGCTGACTGACTGAGGATCTGCAATGCTGAAGCCAGGACTTCTCCCTCTGTTTTTCTTTTTACTGATTCCATCTCACCCCACGAGCATTGAAAATGAGAATTTACTTGTAATAATGCCAATAGAACAGGAAATAACTGATTGGCCCCACAGACAACTGACTCTGTCAGCTAGAAGCAATGCCTCCTTCCTTGTGTGACTTTTCTATTTGGAAAAGTGCTCAGATTGGACCTGGAATACAATAGAGCATGCAGCTGCAAAGGCACGTCTGCTGAACTAAAAGCTCATCAACATGCCAAGATGAGTCATGATGGTGCACTGGACTGCTAATGAAGGGGGATACTGATACATGCAAAGTCAGCAACTGGTTTCCTGCACATGGTAGGAATAAGTTTCCTTAACCTGAACTGAATTTTCCATTACAGTAACAGTAAGTGAACATTTGCAATGTCACAACGCAGTTTATGGGTATGGGTGTAATTTGCTGAGGAATGGAGGCATGCCTCTCAATCAGCTGACAATAAACTGGGGATCCCGGATATGGTATCATAATGAGGACAGAAACCCTCATGGGGATGGACATATTCTTGAGAATGGAGGTGCTAGTCCATAGCATTGGGGTACCTATTGTTGTTACTTGTACATTACCTGCTTTTACTTTGTCATCTTGGACAACTGCATTAACCTACTCTGGATTCTGTGCATGTGGTACACCATTGTATGTATGCGCACCTTCCCACGAGGGACTGGGGAGAGTCAGAGTGATGGGGGCTGCTTACATCACTACTGGAAAAGTTGGGATTATGCTTGGAAGGTAGGGGAGATACCCAAATGCCAGACGAATGCTTACTCTAACTGTATGTGTCCAGACAAACATCTTGGGGATCCTCAAAGTGGACCAGTGTCAAACTCCTATTCATAACCACAACTCAGAAAGGAGGCCAAAAGCAGCACCAGTAGCCAGCCTCTTCTCAACCACCTGGTGGTCACACAAATGTAGGGAGGGGGAATACTAACTCCCATTATCTAATCCATAGGTGCAACCTTCACACACCCAATTACTCTCTCAGTCTGTCAAGGAAACTTTTTAAGAATGCACTGCTTATCCAAGTAAGTGAATATTACATAACCTTTACTCTCCCATAAAGAGGCATTAAAGTAGAAGAAACTTAAATGTTATTACCCAGGAATGCACAGTGTTTAATTTTTAATTCATTATTAACTGTACAAAATTAAGATACAGTGGCAGCCATAGAACATGGTCAGATATTTCCTGAAATTTCTGTGACATCTCTGGAGAAACTTCCTGCCTGCCTACAGTACCACTATGGGCCTTAATTAGTACATTTTCATATGGGCTGTATTCATTATTTATGCATGAACACATGTAGATACCCATTTAGCTCCACACCCCCATGCAGGTGCATGCATGCCAGCATTTACAATTGCTGGCTACCGGACTATGGCCTCATGCCTCCCCCCAGCATGCAGCACTGCAGGTAATGGCATGACGAGGCAGGCATCCAATGGGATGCCTGTCCCAGGTCCCAAAGTGAATCCTTGTGCAGATGGGCTGGGGACACTGAGAGAGGCATGTTCCCCAGTGAACAAACAAGGGATGTTTGCCCATATGCACACACCCCCAGACCTCCCAAGCAGACAGTGTACTGGTGCTGCAGTGTTCAAGGGGATTCCATAGCCGCTGAATCTAGCACGTTGACTTATAGGTACATAACCACTTAAGCCTGGTTCCCCCCTGCCATAGTTATTCAGCCCCTGACCCAGCACACAAGTGTGTTAGTGCATACATGCAGCTCAGGAACCCCACCAGCATGCCCCGGTCCCACCCCAGATGCAGAGCCATGCAGCCAGCATGAGGATCCCTCATGCAAGGTGCTAGCATGCCATTTGTGCATGCCACTGAAGTGCGCGGGGCATTGCAGCCTGGAATTCAGAAGTAGGAATGCCTATGCACTGCCCTTACACAGAATGGAGGCATTTGTGAATAGAACCTATTATGCTTATTCATAAATCACAAACCAACTTTGAGAAAATGGATTTAAGAAAAGTATATTGAAACCCATATAAATGGATCATTTTAGCCTAGTACATGCTAGAGTAATAAAATGCAGGAAGCAACTAGAGAGAATGAAATGCATTCTTCTATATCTTAAAAAATCCATAAAACATAGATGGTAGAATAGTATATTATTCTTTTCAGAAGGTGGAGTTGAAATAGATTCATTTTCTTATACTATAGCTAAATCATGATGAAAACAAGTTGTGCCCAAAATTATAATAAATAATATTCCCCTTGGATTCATGTAGCATACAAGCTGCTTTATTAATTTGTCTTGCATGTATAGGTATACAATAAATACTGTTCTCTTCAGACTATTCTATTCAATTTATTTATTCATGTACATACTTACTTACTTCTAAAGTTTCACCAGGAAAGATATACTGAGCAGGTAACAGCTCTATTTTTAGATGCCTCCTGGGGAGGGAGATGGGAAACATCATGTAAAGTGTTAACAACACCGAGAATTGTTTATTCTTGCATAAGTTACATTTAGTGCATAGCACTGATCAGATGCAATTGCGCAAATTTAATTTCACGCTTTGCAGTTAGCTCCAATTTATGCCCATAGATTTTCTGTGCAAAAACATTGTCAATGCCGAGTTAGGGTTAATTAATGCCACAAAATAGGGAAATGTGGCATTAGAGTTTCTCAGCCCAATTCCCAAAGCAGTAAAAGGAAAAAAACATTTGGGTTCTGGGTCTGTGGTGTTTGGTGAAACAGTGGTGGGTCTTCCTTAGGTTTTGTTAACCTAATGCCTACCACATTCCATGAGCAAACAAGGTAACACATTATCTCCTTTCTTCCGCAGGGCCCACAGGGGAGTGGGAGCATAAGGATTGATGACCCCCAAGAATGACCCCACCACTGATTAACAAAGACTCCAGAGATGCAAAACCCTAATGTTTTTACCTTTTGCTGCTTGGGGGGGGGAGCATTAGGATGAAAAATCTAACCCCACATTTCTTGCTTTTAGGCATTAAATGACCCTAACTGGTGCATTAATGCAGTTTTTTTTTGCAAAGAATTTCCTTACTTTTTAGATAGTATATTAGAATCTTTATTTGCCTGTGGGCCTCTGGGTCCCTACTGCCATCCCTCCAAAGATGTGTACTTGTATGTTGCCATGAGCACAGAGCCCAGAGAGCCCTGCATTTGCATTTCAGCCAAAACAGCAACCAAATTGTCAGTATAGCCTTGTTATTACCCTACCTCATGATTGCCATGCTGAGAATTTTCAAATCCCTGCTGAAACGTCATTCCGTGACACCACAATGTAATTCCGCACCACTGGGTGAAAACACATTTTTGGTCAGGATTTGAAATGACAGCTGTCATGTTCATGAGGTGGTGTAAAAATGACTGTTGAAAAGTTGGGGTCAAAATATTTACAATTACCAATGTTGCACGCCAGCATACTAAAATGCCAAGAGATGCATCTAACTTTGTCATTTTAATATATTTAACATTTTAACACATTGTGACCCCACATTTTAACATAGGCATCTTATGACACCACCTCATGAACAAGGGCAGTTAAAACTTTCAAATACCTCTTGAAAGGTGATTTCACCAAATAACAACAAAATTACCTTTTGGGCCAGATTTGTGAAATTCCACTGACATTGTTCATAAGGTGGGGTCCACAAAGGACCATGTTGAAAATGTGGTATCAAAATATGCAAAATGGCCAAGTTATGCATCAAAGTTGAAAACTCTTTTGAAGTACAATGAACCACATTTACCATAGTTTCTCATGTTGCTATCACCAGTTCCAGCAGCAAGGTATGTCTTTGACTGGAAGTTGATCTTTACCCTGTGACCTGTGTGAAGGTATGGGGTGTACTGGGGTATTGTGGTGGGTGCTGGAGGGAGGTGGGGTGGAGGTGGGCAGATAAGTGAGGACCATTTTCTTTTTGTAGGTTAAAAACCCATCAAGGACTATTTCTTTATTTCAGGCATGGACAGTGACCAGTGAAATATTGTTTTCTTATGAGAACAGTGATAGGTGGGTGGGGGCACAAGATACAGAAATATTATTTCCTTATGGGGATAGGTATTGGAGGGTAGGGGTTCCACCAGACACCAGGGACATATTATTTTATCATGGGGATGTTCATTGGAGGGTGGGGTACCAGTAGACACCAGGGAAACAGTAACATTACATATTTACAGGGAAGACAATGTGGGTGTCAGTAGACACCTAGGAAATGGTGGCTCATGGCTTTTACTGTAGCCTGCAGCACAAGTTTCAGCGGCAGCTGCAGAAGTCAAGAACTCCCACTGTTCTCATATAGAGAACATGGCATAATGGCTCTCTCTTGCTAAGCTGTGCACTGGGGTTTTGGGCTGTCCAAAATGTATTTCTGGCCTTGTTGTTAGAAACAAACTCCAGAATCTAGTGAAAGGATCCTATTTAGTTAGATTCAGGTGTTTGTTATTTAAAAGACATAATCTGTTATGTATTTTGTACAATTTATAGTTTGAGGAGGAAAAATGAAGATGGCGGTCTCACAGCACAAAAGTAAAATACTTCATGAAGCGATAAGCAAGTGGTGAGAAATCACAAAGGGTCCTTGCCATCAAATTTTTCATTTAGCAGAACAACATTAACTCAAAAATGTTACTGCACATGCTCATAACAGAAATCACAAATCTTTAAACTGGTATAACTCTGGAACTGTTTAACATTTTACCACCAGACCCCTCAAAGGCACTGCCCACATCTGCCCTGCAAGTCTGGTTAGAAAATTTCATTCAATGTAGGCTGTAGATAAGAGCAAAAAAAAAAAACATGTTATGTATAAGAAAAAGTTAGACGTTATCAGAAAATGACATGTGTATCTCAGAAACTGCAAAACCTGCCATCAGAAAACCTTCCACAGATCAAGACCTTGCCAAGTAGACAACAAATGCAAATGTCAGCTAATTTAGTCAAACCTCACAAAGTTATTAATGTGAAAAGTTTGAGGTTTAACATTGAACAAGCTACTCATCCTTAACTATAGGGTGTGACCATGCCCCATAACAGAATATACAGTAATATGATTTGAATGAAGAAATATTAAACTTTAAATACAAATCTGAATAACATATGCCTAGATAAAGAGAAAACAGATTGCCAGGCAAAGTATATTACTATATATTGTTTAACAAAAGTGCTAACTTTCTATTCCTTTATTTTAGTTTGGGTTTGAAAAGTTTTAATCTTGATTGGGAAATCCCTTTATACTCCTTCCTGTTACTGCCGTTCTTTGCACTGTCTGTGGGTGTCTTTTGTTCTTGCCAAAAACATGTTTGAATAAAACTTTAAAAATATGTTTCTTCTAGGGAGATAATCATATGTATAGTTCAAATCAAATACAAAGGAATGGATATGAAAACAAAATGTGATATATTAGGAGAAGTTATTCAGTGGAGCTTTTACTGTGCTGTTAAACCACCTGATTAATGAAAGACAATACTTAATCAAACTTTTTAAGGCAGAGGGAGGGCTGAATAAATGTCACATACAAAAGCAGACTTTGATTTTAAACAGACCCTGCAAATGCTACAGGGAAAGGAATGTTTGCAGTTGAATGTAAACTTGTATAAGGGATCCATCTGCTTGGGATACAAAGCAGGCTAATTTACAAATAGAAATACCCTGAAGAAACATTTCCTAAAATATGCCTTCCTATGTGGCTAGTTTCTAATATATTTTTATATTGTAATATAGCACATGCTGCAGTAAATGGGCGGTGAATTGTGCATCTTGGGGGCATGGGTCAGATTGCACTGCCTTCATTGTGAAAACCACAGGCAATTGTGACATCAAGTTGTAACTAAAGAAATGTTTCATCAAAGGATATTAGAAAGGCCAGATTAGCATTGCCTTGCCTTGCAAGAGGACTCTGAAAATCTGAAACAAGTAGCCCCCTCAATTTTATTTAGAGTCATTGCTTTTGTTTAATTTACTTTCTTCTACAGTGATAATAGATTGTTGTAAAATAAACTTTTTTTGGTAGAAAAAAATGATTATGGGAATTGTTTCTATCTCTCGGCTCTTAACACACCATGAACTAGCAAATTTTTGTTCAAGTGAAAATGTGCACAATCCTCGCCTGTGACATATACGTATTATTTATTAATGGCAAATTTTGTTTTTCAAGGAATTCATCTCCCAGTCTGCTACAATGAATGATTTAATTTTGTAGGATGCTACATTAGAAGTTACAAGTGAAATGATTCTTCCTAACATTTAAACCAAACAATAAATGAAACAACTGATTTTTATGTTATCTTGTGCGAGCAGCACAAGCAACATTTTGTGACAGCTTGCTGGAGTAGCAGGTTGTGGACGTGCAGCTGTGTTATGGCCAGTGGTGCCACTGCTTTTTGGGCTGGTCTCCATGGCACCAATGAATGAGCATGCTGTTTATGACAGCAGTTCAGAAGCATGCCACCAACTTGAAAGAAATCCGCTGCTGCAATGAGAGACAGGTCGTTAATGCAGCAGCACACCTCCATTACATGCCCCTGGTGAAATATTTCAATAAACATGGTCGTGGCTCCTGCTGTCCACCTCTCACAGTCCCTACAAGCCTGATGTCAGGGGGCCAATCCCTGTTGGCATGCCCTCCACAGTTTGTTTGCTGATTGGAGATCCCAGGCCCCATTGGCATAATGCCCCTTGTTTCATCTGCCAAGGGGGGTGCCCAATCCCCCTTGGCATCATGCCCACCAAACACAGACATGCTTTCTTTGCTGACAGGGGCCCAATCCCTGTTGGCTCAGCTCCCTCTCCAAAACACAGGTGGCACACTGGGATCCCACTCCAGTGTGCCCAAACAAACCTGTAACAAAAACCTTCCCGCGATGTCCTTTTTTTTTTTTTTTCCTGTAAAACAGAAAATGCTCCCTCGTGGTCACAATGCCCTGTCCCCAACCGCACCCACCCTTTGTACCCCCACCTCCCCACCCCCTCACCCTTATACTTACCTCTGGAGCCCGTATGATGATCTTCAGTGGAGCAGGAGATGTCTGAACTCTTCAAAGTCGACTGTGAACTGAAGAAAGTCACAGTAAGCTGTATAACGGCATCAACGGAGGATTTCAATTCTGGTGATATCTCAGCCATTTTTGCGACTTTTTGCTCCAAATTTTGAACATGGTATTCTTGGCACCCCACTCCGGAACTCAATCACTGTCATTTTGTTATTCAGTCCTGAAAGGTCATTTCATGATCACTGCACAGAATCACCTTTTGGGACAGATTAACAAAATGACAGTGTCACTGTTTATGATGAGGGTCCCCAAAAGCCTATGCGTTGCAAATTTGGTGAAAACATTCCAAAATGACTGTGTTATGAGTGTGCATTGTTCAGTTTCCATGCATGCTTGTAACTGTGAGAAATTTTAATATTTTCACTCAGATTTTCAACATTGCCATTTCTTCATACCTCCTTATGGATGGTACAGCTGTCATTTTCCAGTCCTGCCCAAAATGTGTTTTCACATATCTGGCACAGAATAACATGGTTACTGTGGGAAATCAACATTCGAGCAGATTAACAAAATCACAGTGTCACTGTTCATGAGTGGAGGTCCCAAATGTTTTCATGAGATAGGGTTCCAAAAGCCTATGTTGAAAATTTGGAGTGCAAATACCAACAATGCCTGGGGCGTTAGGGTTTCTAACCATAACGCCCCACCCTGTAGAGACTGACAGGCATCGGGGTGTGACTTTGGATTGTCAGCTGTAATGCTTATGCCATTCCACCCCACTCTGCAGCCAGTGACAGGCATCAAGGTGTGTCTTGGACTCTTCAGCCCGAAGTTCACCCCATTCTCCATACTGCACCTATCTCCATGTATTTTCTTATGGAATGGGGGTGAGCATATGGCCCAACGACCCCAAGGAACAACGTAACACTTGTCGGAGTCTGCAGAGTAGGGTGAAGTGAAATGGCATAAGCATTATAGCTGATGACCCAAAGGCACACCTCAATGCCCATCAGTCTCTGCAGGTGGGTGGGTTGTGCCAATTCCATGCTTCACTGCCATTCCTATTATGCATCTCTAACTCCTGCACTACTACTGTCAATGCCAGCAAGACAACATTCGGCATTGATAAATGCTTGTTTTGTCTAACCCAGCAATGCTTTTTGAGGTGGAGTAAAAGATATCTTCCACTTTTAAACTCAGTAACATTTCCATTGTTTTGTGGGCTGTGAATCAGACACCATCAGAAGCAAATCCCAGTCCATATCAAGTAAACTAGACTTATTATTTTTAAAGAAAAGTGCAAAATAAATATTATTGATTTTAAATGTATCCATATGCTTATGCTTTACTCAAGTTGCAGCAAAAGATGCTACAATAACATGTTTAAAGTAAGCAATAACCCACAAAAGTGTGTATGGTTTCTGGGAGTTAATCCACACTCCCGGTGCATTGTGAGCGCAAGGTCACAGGCCAAGTTCCCTCACAACACCCAGGGTGTAGATTACATCCCAATGACCTCATACCCTGGAGTGGGTTATTGCACTTATAACATGGGTTATGTTAAAAAAACAATGTTGTTTTTGCCTCTCTAAAGAGCAAAACTGCTGTATACTGCTGGCTTAAAAGTAGTACACAGAAGTAATGCATATCAGAGTTATTTTGTGAACATACAAATGCCAGAAATACAGTCCGAAATGATTTCTGACATTTGTTGTCCATAAAATATGCCTTGTCCCTCATTCTGGTTGTGTCCTGATAAAGTTTTGTGTAACACCCACTCTCGGTATCTCTGTCTCTCTGCAGTGTGGTACACTGCTCGGACTCTGTCTCTCTCTCTCTCTCTCTCTCTCTCTCTCTCTCTTATCTTGTCTCAGATATGGTCATGTCATCTACAGGACTGAGAAGGATGGCAAGTTTTCAGTTTTAATTCAGCACAGCTGAGAGTCATTCCCCCACCCCACCTGATGTACTGGCACACACTACTAATGTGGCTATTTATTACTTGCTGTTTAAAATACTTATTCAGTGGAGATTTTTCTGATGATGTACTGGCAGACACTTGACCCACACTGCGGAGAGAGAGAGAGAGAAAGACTCCTTGCATGAATATAGCTATTTCGATCTGGTTGCATGCAATGCTATGATCTAGCATCTGGCATGGGGGAGAGAATTTATCTCGCCGCTGCTATCATCTCCCCATCAAGATCAACAGTGCTAAATTAAAATTAACACTCAGCATATTTTACAGCTTTACAGCACATCATGAGGGGAGTGGGTGGAATGTAGGTGCCAAACAGATGGCTGTCACTGTCTTTCTGTGAATTAAATGTACTGCAATGACCTGCTCCTGAAAGCACAAAAAATGGACGGACAGAGGTAAGAGAGAGAGCTGCAGTACTTTGAATTAAATGTCCTGTTCTCTTTCTCGTAGTCACTGTCTTTCTGTGTCAAAGCTGGTGCCCTGCTCACTGAAAGAAGACAGAGGAGACTGCAGGAGTTGTGTGTGCATATTGGTTGAACAAGCATGTATTATTGTTTTATAGGGATGGGATATTTTATAGAACTGAGACAGCTCAGCTTCAGGTGTCCGACAGCTCAGCAATCGTCCTTAAGACTGAGCCAGGAAAAAAACTCATAATGTTTGATCAGGGACAGAACAAGACAGACAGAACAGATCAACTCAAAGGAATGTGTGTCTTTGGCTGCATATTCTACCCCACTGGCAGCAAAATATCAATGGCTGCTTTTAACTTTTACATTTCTGTCTCTGCCCATGGATATTGATTCAGGGCAATTCACACCAACTGTGGATAAAATAGGAGATTTAACCCATGGTCAGGTGATACTTTTCCACCAATTGGGCTTCTTACTTTATCCAACCCAAGTTATAAAGAGAAGAGGTATGTAGGCAAAAGTGTAGGAAAAGTGCATGAGTTGGGGTCACACACTTCTAAGAAGACTATATTGAAAATATGACAAAATGACCAAGTTATGAATGAATATTGAATATTTCAATGCTCATGCATAACGTTCCTCATTTTCAAGGGCTGTAGCCTGGCCAGCGAGACTTGAGTTCCATGGTAATCTGCCTGTAGTCTCAGCCACATCAAATTTTAAATCTTTCTTTCTACCTGCAATGAATCAGATCATCCTGACATTCTCCAAGCCAAATTCTCCAAAAGCTAATGCACCTGTCTTTTAAAGTTGACAGAGAGTCACACATGGAAGGAGGGCTGGTGGAACTACCACATTGCATAGTTATGTGAGCGGTAGCTGGAGAGTAGTCTGACCCATGGTTTCATCCTTGCAATGCACCAGCATTATGGCATCAAGCCATTAGGATGCCAATCAACAATGTTGCTGACCACTGTTTGTGGGGTGCCCCACACCCCAACTATAGATATAAACTTTGGGGTGGATGGACTCAGGGATGGGGTGGCAAATCCTGATTTTGGTGCCCTAATTCCTTGATGCCATAATGCTGGCACTCTGAATGCCTGCAGTGCTGACCCACTATCTGTAAAAATTGTGACCCAGCAGACCTCAATGCTGTTGTTAGAGACTTTAATATATGAACTCCAGACTAAACTACAGGGGAACACAGACAGCTTAAACACCCAGTTGTCCAGATATAATCCACAGTCAACAAAATGGGTGAAACTGTGGACTCTTAACACTAAACAGTTACAGAAACTGGAAAGTCACCTAAGTGCTCAGGAGGACAAGGCTATTACTGCAGCAGCAGAGCTAAAGCAAGCATGATGAGCTATACAGAAACTGGTCAAGACCATAGATGACCATGAAATTAGGGAACAAAGAAACAATGTCCACATGGTGGGACTCCCAGAGGGTCCAGCGGGCTCTGATCCTCTCGCCTTCATAGCAAATTGATCAGTTTTACAGCTATCAGCAGGGACAGTTCTGGATGTACAGTGTACTCATTGCTCTCTGTGGAAAAGAACAGAACCATCTGAATGCCCCAGACATTTTTAAATAAAATTAATGCATTATTAGGATTGCCAGCTAATCCTCCAGGAAGCGTGGAAGTACAGGCCCATCTTGCATTAGAACTGCAGAGTAAGCATCTTATTCTTCCATGATTATAGTAGGCACCTTCAAACCATATGGCAGATATTCAATGATGTTAAAAGAAGCTGCATGAATTGAACTGGCCTTTTGCCGATGTCTACCTCACAAAAATTACTTGGAGGCTATTATCCCCACTTAAGACATTTTTAAAGCTGACCTTGCCATGCACTACCTAGCCAAGGAGACCACAGCATGTGAGAGGTGCTCTTCCCAACCGATAAATGGGCCCATGGCTTGAGGACCTGGTGAGAGCAGTACATGAACTTTGTGTGGTGAGATGAGTGTGAGGGATGGGGATGGTGAGGATCCAATTGGTTTAGATCAGGTACTTTTTTCCCATGAGTTACTCTGGAGCAGCCAGGTTGTTTCCCAGTAACCAAGGAGCCTTCATAGAATGGTTACCAACTTGAGTCCAGCATGTAATTAGGTGGTCGGGTGCCCCAGAGCACACCTCCTCCACCTATAAAACATCTCCAGACATAGATGTAGGGAAAGCCATGGTGACTATAAGGATGGCAAAGCAGGACTATCAACTCAGCAAGGAACAACTGCAAAGCAGAAGCCATGTACCAGACTCCCCATCTGCCAGAGAATGCCAGACATTACTCATTCAATTCTAAGTGATTCAGTTAAGCTTTTTATTTTAGTTGCAGGTCAAGGACATTTGCCCAACCTATAATGAGAATGTATTGCTTTGTTTGAGGTAATATGAAAGATAGTATTTCTCCTTGGTTTGAAAATACTAAGAATCATAGGTGGCATTTAGAAGTACTATACTAATGAACGAAAACAAAAAGACCATGCTAAGGCACCACAAGGACACAAACCTTGCCGACTTGTCTGATTCTAGGTACTTTATTTACAAGTTACGCATTCCAGCAGCACTCCAGTACCACTCCACCAAATGTTTTGAGCACCGCTTTGTGCTTTTCTCAAAGCATAAATAGAAGGCTGTTATCCATTATCAATTTAAAGCACAAATTTAAAGGTACATACACATTAAAATGTGCGAACACACATTAAAAGCTGGTTGTACATACAAATATTTTTTTCAGTATCAAAAATTATTGTTTGACATATAGTCATTATAATTTAAAACATACAAATTCAATCAGTTTACATGTGTAATCACATTAGAAAGGTTAAAATTTTAACATATACATAAATGCTCTGATTGATTTTCATTCTTAAAAGTACCACCATTCCTATAATTTCAAGAGAAATTTCTGGTCATTGTCTGTTTCATTAGTTTTCATCCAAAGTTCCCACCATTACAATATACTAGTCTAATCAATACATCTGTTTCATAGATTAATGCATTGCAAGAATTTAATAATACATACTACTAAGCGTACCATAATTTGTAGAATTAAACTCTTCCTTGATATATTCTTCTGGAGGAAGTGAAACCCTGAGCCAAGATAGGCTCTAGCCAAAATTTCCTTCCCTTTCATACTTAGGACAACAGAGATTAATATATGTTTGAGTTCATCCACTGCATTTAGTCCACAGGAGCAGAACTGATCCACAGTTCCCTTCCATTTCTGACTAAATCCTATATAATTTGAAGTGTACAATTCCATACGGTATCTAGTAAATATGCTTCTGTCTTTTGGATTATCTAAATTCTTTAAATATATAGCAGTACTGTGATCCTTTTCAAAATCTTAAATCTTCAAAAATGCTTAAAGTCTTTTGCACAAATTTGATGTTTAATGAATTCTGTATCTCTTACACACATTAATCTCTCATACTATTTATACTCCTACCAACCCTTACCTATGGGTCAGCTACATATGCTGTCTTGCCTAAATCTAACTTTCATAGATGGGATGTTACATATAACAACATATATGGGTTTGCCTCATCCTCCCAAAGGCTGAAACACCACTGTCTCTTATATGCAGATATGAATTGGCTATCTCCCAGTGCAACAAGACTTCTCTTCCTCTGCTCCACAGTTGATAGTATTGTGAGAACCCAGACCCCTTACTGCTGGTGGGGCTGCTCACTCCCAGTCCTCCAACTATGGTTTGCACTTGATTGACAAATCACTTCTATACATGCTAAAGCATAAAACAGCCAGAGGTGCTTGTGCTTCAGCCATCTATGCCCCCAACAATAGAACTCTTGATGCAACCCTGATGTATAATACTATGCTTTGAACCATTTCTGTATTTGCCACTGTTTGTCACCTCTGTAATTGCTCTGTAATTCTCCTGGGTTGTGCCTGAAAATAGTCATCCCTATGGCTAGTGTACCTACCGTAAACAAAAACTAAATAAAAATAAATAAATTGTTTCAAGCAGACCTCATACAGAAGATGTCCTAACCCCAGAGACATAATATATACATTTGAATATCTTGTATAATTGGTGAGATAAACCCTCTTCCATTATATAAAAAGCTTCTTCCAAACACATCCAATGAATTCTGCATTCTGGAAATAAAATAATTTCATTATATGTATTATCTTTCTTTCCATAACCAATGAGTTTTATGTATACTGACTTAGTTATTCACAAATTATTTCTCCAGGCACTATCTGTGCTACCTGCAGTATGTACCTATATGTTTTATTTAGTAATATTTCCAGTTTTGTATATTATTATTAGCCATATTTTTCTCCATACAATATACTATTTTTTAATTTAGTATTAATGACAGCCATGAGTCCTTGTATTGTGCCATTACCCAGACTTGTATTAAACCTCTTAAAGGCATTTATATTTGTCCTTAATTTTGTTACCATATAATATATATGCTGTTTCCAAGAAGTATGTTCAGAATACCTGATGCCTAAGTAATCATAAGTTTTAGTCATTCTTATTTTTTCACTATCTACAAACAGGGATGGTACTATTCTCCTATTAGTACCAAAATGGCTAAATTGTTTTGTCCTTATTTATAGTCAAATCATTTCTCCTGCATTGCTCACTAAATAGATCTAGTTTTCTTTGTAACCCAATTAAAGAAGTGAATGTTAGTACAAGGTCGTCCACATAAGCGAGACAAGTATACATATATATATATATATATATATATATATATATATACACATATACCATGTATTTTAGGAGAATTACATTTTGTATCCATAACACTATTAATTATAGAGTTTATATACTGTAGATGTTAAATAGTAAGGATGCTAATATACCCCACTACTGATTCTGAAAGGAAGAAAGATTCCAGCTTGATCATATTGTACTTTTGACCAGCTATTCTGATGTAATCTTATAAGTATATTTAATAGCTCTCTATTGACTCCATAGGATTCTAACTTTTCCCAAGGATTTGCCTGTTGATAGAGTGAAAAGCTGGTTTATGGTCAATGAAGCAACAGTATGATTTGCATTTTTAATTTTCACATATTTTCAAATTAAATGGTTCAGTACAAAACAATGTTGAGTAGTAGATCTGTTATTTCTAAATTCATTTTGGAATTTACTTAGGAGATGTCTTTTTCTATCCATGTTTGAAGCCTATTCTGGGTGATTCTGGTGAATATTTTTTGTAATGAGTCTAACAGGATTATAGGTCTATATCTAGCTGGTTTGTTTACATTTCCTTTCTTGAATATTGGATATATTATTTTTCCTTTCCATGATGTTGGAAATTGCTCCCTTGGACACATCTATTAATTAAGATGCTGTATGTAGTAAGGGTAACCACAATCATGTACATCAGCCATGATGCAAACTGGACCGGGTGTTGTTTGAGTGTGTCTTTCTAAGGCCAGTACTGTTTCCTGGAGTTCTATGTAAAATTGTCTGGGTAATTCTTCCTTATTTTTTGGCATAATAGTTTTTGTTTCTCTAGCTGGGGAAACATTTAGTGTGGAAAATATTCTCTCCATTTTTCAGGGGTAATTGCAGCCTCTATTCTTCTAGTATATTGGTTATGCCCTTGGCTCACCTATAGCCAAAACTGTTTTACCTTTTTATTTATTATTGTTTTTCTTAACTTCATCCACATTAGATACTGATGTTTTTGTTTTTCTAGACATAGCACTTCTCTATATTTTTTTCTTTTCATTCAAAATGTATAAGTTTATTCTTTTCAGGGATCTTTTATACTGTCTTAGTTGTTTATTTAACCTAGTCTTTGCTTGTTTGCACTTATTATTACTCCAAGTGTTTTTTATGTATATTTTTAATATTAGTTTGAGTACAAAAGGTATAATGAAATTATGGATATTTTCTATAGGACAAGTTAATTATCAATATTATTACCATCCATGATATTTTGTCTAATACTTAATAGATATTCTGAATGTAATAGGTCTTCAAACCTCCTCTCTGCCTGTACTTCCCATCTAATACCTTGTTGGTTAACTACTTCCAAATTCTGTATTTTAAATAAATTTCTATTTTCAGTTCTTAAAAAGATTCCGCTATAAGACTAAGTTGAACTGGGAAATGTCGGACTCTGGTCTATTTATAATCTCTAAATCTTTAATAATATTTAATGCTCCTATGTTTACCCATGCTAGATCTATAACAGAGGATCCTTTAGGTCCTATAAATGTAAACTCTCCTACTTCATCACTTTTAGTCCTTCCATTTATAAGGCAGAAATCAAGACTATCCATTATTTTTAATAGTTTCTTTATCTGCATAATTGTTGTTTTATCTTTTGTGCATATAATAACAGTAATATTTTGATTTATTGTATTAATCCCTTTAATAAGATCCTTCTCATAAGATGTAATTGCCTCTGACTTATTCTGGCTTTAAAATGTCCAACACATATTATCGATGAAGTTCCATATTTATCAACCAATAAATCCAGTTCTTGCCTTATTAAATTCCAGTAGTAATCAATATTTACTTTTTTATTTAAAGGATATAATATATATATATATATATATATATATATATATATATATGAAATGGGTAGGAAATTGTTTGGAATTTATTGGAGAATGAGCATTACATGATCGTGCGATATCAGAGCGTGACCACACACCTGCACTTTTATCCCCTAAAAACAATTTTGCCATTTTATAACATAGATAACCCACTCTACAGTGTGCAGTCATGCTCTGATATATGTACACCACGGGTGGTTGACACACACCAAGGCATGCGTGACATCAGAGCATGATCGCACACCTAACAGTGGGTTAGCTATTACATATTTACTATTATTAGTTGAAATGTATCTTTGTACAAAATTATAGGTAGCAATTACTTAGATGGAGAACTTAAGTTAGTAACTGCTAAATTTAGAGAAGTTTCAATAAATGTGTCTATTTCCCCAAAAGGCCTTCCTTTTCTTTCAAACTTTTCTGCAGGAACAATAAATACAGTATACCCTGGGATTAATGGGGGTTACAATCCACCCACCAAGTCTCTTGAAAACAGAAGATGCATTGTCTACCAAACATTCATAACTACTGTATCAGCTGCTTAATACTAAGACCCTCAATATTCCAAGTTAAACTATTGATTATTGTCAATTTTGGACCAGGTATCTTCTTCTCCCACATATTGTTTTCTATTAGAAACAGTCCCATATTGTCCAACACCTTAGATGTCTCCTTTACTAGTTTGGTCAGCTTTGAATTTTTAAATGTCAGGTTTATTTATGGGTACTCAGAACAACCTTCATTAATAATAATTTGTTCTATTATATAATGAGGTATATTTATCATTAAAGAAAAGGATAGAACCATTGCTATCTTCTTTTTAATTAAACCTTTATTAGCAAAGTTTTCCACTTACAGAGGCAGTAACATGAAAGAAGACAAGAATACAGAACTATTACATTTAAAACTGCCCTCACTCCCTCCCCCACAGTAGTTATATATCAATGTACCACTTAAGTATAAGACCATTGTACAGAAGCATACAGGGCAATTATACTAGAACACTACTATTTCTGAGCAACTAAAATTAGAGAGTGAAGGGATCCCATATTTGAGTATAAACAGATAATCTGTTGTGGAGGCTAGCAATAGCCTTTTCCATATGCAGGTTATAAAGGATTTTGTTCACCCATTCCTGTAATGTCGGAGTAAGCTTGTCTTTCCAATGACGTAATAATATTTTGACTGATAAAGCTATCATTGAAATATGAAATCTTCTCACTTTGACTCTAATAGAAGACATGTCCCCAAGGAGACAAATATCAGGTGTGAAATATTCCTGTAAACCCAGTATAGGATCTAGGAAAGCTTTGATAGAGTCCCACAACTGGGAAATTTGGGGACAGGACCAAATATGTGAAGAAGTGTCCTCCTCCTCCTCCGTAGAACATTTAACTACATAAATTGGAGTCCAGAAGACCCCACTTGTTAACTTAACCGGAGTATAATACATAGTATGTAAAATATGAAATTGCATGAGGCGCAATCTATCTTGGGAGGCGATTGTGACAGGACCTCCACAAAGCTTTCAATTAATCAAGTGTTGAGGAAGTAAGGAGCTCCAGAACCCGTTGGTCCAAAAGAGTCCCCATACCTTTTGTGAAATAGCACTTGGTATACTTTGGATACACTGCCCAAGACCTGGGTAAAGAAAAGAGTTTCAGGTATCAGGGCCCCAACCGTCTGAATAGGAGGGTGTTACCGAACACTATTGTGAGAAGATGTCTTATCTGTACAGCTTTAAAATGTGAGAATGCCGGATACTAAATTTCTGTATAAGATCACATATGGATAGCCATTGCCCTCCTCATCCACAAAGCAAAGTACTATCCCATCCCCAATTGAGGCAACCAGATGCGGGAATCAGCTGCTTATTCATAGTGAAAGATGGGAAGTTCCAAATAATTGGGCCAGGTCTAACTGAGGAGTATAACACAAGAAAGAGCAAAGTTGTGAGTATATCCTTAAAGAAGTGGTAACTATAGGAGATTTTGGCAACGTGCACCTGAGATATTTTTAGATAGAACAGAGTTAAGGGATCCAGGTTCATGGACCGATTGAGTCCAACTCTATTCTAAGCCAAGTTGGCTGTGTCCTTTCAGAACCCGGATTTACCCATTTCAGGCTTTTCACCAGATGACTAGCCCAGTAATATGAGGCTAAATGGGGAATCCACAGGCCCCTCAGATTTTGGAGCAGCCAACTTGTAGTAAGCCAGACAGGGTATTTTTCAGACCAGATAAACTTGGTAAAAATACCATGCAATTTCTTAAACCAGGATAACGGGATGAAAGAATTGAGAAGAGATAAAGGATAGAAAATGTGTGGGAAAATATTCATCTTGATTATATTGATCCGCCCCAAAGCTATCTTCTTTTAACCTCACCAAAGGACTGTGAATTCTGAACTTCCCAACCAAAGACAGAAAGTGACCTCTTTTCTCAATTTAAAACTTGTTTTGTATTATATTCCTTATTACTTCCATAACTTTATTAATCCAGTTCTCAGTTTTATTCTGCAGATCATTATTATTTTGCATTTGTGTATCTATATTTATTACTGGCACTTTCTGAGGAGGTAAAATGAAAATTGATTTCTTTTAAATTCTGCTTCTAATTGTCAAATACTATTAGCCATATCTTGTGTATTGCAATACATCAAAACACAATCTTTCAGTTTTTATTTGGGGGTCTTGTTATACAGGTATTTTATTTGATATAATTTATATGCATAAGTGCACTTATCCAGTTCATCAAATCATCTGGGATTTCACCATATAACTGACGTATTTCATATATTTAAATTAAATACTCTATATTACTTCCATTTTCTTGCTTCTTCTTTTATTATGACAGCTCTCTATTGTGTGAACTGTACTGATGTCCACATTTCCAATATGTTTTTCTTTATTAATGAACAGCAAACACACATATACAATACATATAATGCATAAATACTGTTAAAACTCCATAAGTTACGTAAAATCACTGGTTGAGTGATCTGGTCTAGAAAATGTTCCCCTACTAGCATATTTTCATTTTTATGGGTAACTGTGAATCTGTGGTGATTCATTCTTGTTTTGAGTTCCTCCTCGTTTCACCAATATAGCAGCCTTACTCACATTTTCTGCATTGTATCATGTATACTATGTTGCTAGAAGAACAGGTTCTTAGAGAAACTGTGCATGAATTTACTGAATACTCTCAGGCCCATACAGAATTTAATCTGATTTAGGCAGAAAAAAGTGCTGACTTGTAATGCCTTTTGTTTTCCACCAATTTTACATACAATTAAAGGAACTGCGATGGATGCAATATTTGCAACCAATATGCAACTATCTGTTTAGCACAATGGGAGAGGAAATATGCACTCTGCAGAATATAATCATTTTCCTGATAAAATAGATTTATATAGGTGATATGATCTCCTTTTTGGTGTGGAAGGAACTAGGGATGTTCTGAGGATTTTATCACATACTTGGAATCAACAAACACTAATTTTCCATTACAGCAAGTTAGTCTCAAATAGATTTTTGGATTTATGAATTAGTAAAGATGGTACTGGGGAGAATGGGGTTTACACCTGCCTATATCGTAAATTCACTGACAGGAATTCACTTCTGCTATATACAAGCTGTCACCTAAGACACACAGTTGAGAATAATCTTGTCAGTCAGTTTATTAGAATTAAACATAACTGTCCTCCTTCATTAGAATATGATTAGGGCTTGCAAGAATTGAAAACCAGATAAATGGAGTGTGCAGTGAAAGGTCAGCATGTGCACTTTGTCACCACATTCATGTCTCAGTCTTTTAAGGTTGTAGATATTATTAGAAAACACAGGCACATTTTACAAGCTGAGCCCAAACTTAAAGAATGTACTATGGAAATGTTTAAGATTATGTACAGAAGAGGATGAAACCTCACAGATAATATAGTGAGGAGTTACCATCTACAAAATCTAAGTTACCACATGCATCTTTATTGTGTGGCAATTTTATGTGTGGTGTGTGCGGTTTCTGCAAATATCTCACCACAAATGATTCTTTTATGATGTGCATCATGATTACAAAATAAATTCATTTATTAATTGCCACACAGAAAACAAGGTTTACATGGCTATTTATTCCTGAAATTTCTTTTATGCTGGCAAAACTGCTAGAAAATGTAAACTCCATATAGAAGAGCATTTGAAAGCAATTGAAAAGACAGATAATAGTAAAATCTTGCTGCCCATGTTATAAGTAATTGTTTACAGCACACCTTTACTTTTCAAAGCATTGATTTCCCCTGCTAGAGGTGGTGATACAGGTAACATTTTATTGCTACGTGAGAGCTTATGTCAATATAAATTACGTCATAGGTGGTCATGGTTTAAATTACAAATTTCTGCTAATGCCATTTTTAAATACATGACAGTACATGAATCTTTTGACTTTTATATAAATTTCATACGATTTTCAGGATATTTCATACATCTTATGCTTAATATTGATCATTGTTTTCAGAGTTCCTTGTTCTCCTGCTTCCCGCCTCCTTCCTTCTTCCTCTGTCCCACCCCTTATTTGTACATAACTTATGGAGTTTTAACAGTCTTTATACATTCATGTATATATGTTTTTCTGGTCATGTGGATTATTGGAGGTGTTTCATGTTTTTGATATGAAACACTTTTTGTATGTACCGCCAGCTTTTTAATTGGCATATGCACCTTTAATATATATGTACCTTTAATCTGTTCTTTAAATTGATAATGGATAACAGCCTCCTCTTTACACCCAGAGAAACAGCATGAGCAGTACTGAAAACGTTTGATGGCGGGTGTTGGAGTACTGCTGGCTTGTAATGTGTAAGTAAACTGGTTAGAAGCAGAGAAGCCTGTATGGTTTGTGTCCTGTGGTGCCTTAACATGGTCTTTTTGTTCATTGGTATGAAAATACTTGCTGCCTGTTCTCCAGCTGACCCACGCAGCTAAAAGGACCCTAATGACTTTGTAAAGCCAATAGTGTGAAGCCACAAGGCCTCTGGATAATACCCATTTCAGGACCCTGAAGAGTTCATATGAGCAGATTCTGGGGACTTAGGACTTAACTGGACAGGTCAAATACAATGCAGTGGCTGATAACTGACTTTGAATTAGAAAACTGCCAGATCCTTTCACTATCTGCTAAAACAGGCTTGGTGCTGACACAATGGCAACTCCATGAATGCATGTTAATGGTTGAGCTATAATGTTAATTTCTAATTCTAGCATATAAGCAATGGGAGCAGGGAAGGAGATGTATGTATGAGGTCTGACTCAAGGAGAGAGTTGAGAGGATTTCTTCATCTGAGTCTCAGACTGTAGTCAGAGTTTTTTTCAGTTGTTTAACCAGGATTAGCACACTAAGCTGAAAGCTTTTTACAGGTGCGACGGGAGTTTTGCTGTAGTTCTGTCTTCCTGTGTGTACCATTGTGTTTCCCAGGCTCATTATAATTCATATTGTTATATGCTCCACCACATGGTAATAATTATTTTCATATTTTGACTAATATTCTGTATGAAATGATATAACAATGATGTATGTTTTATTTCAATGTATGCACATCTATTTCCTAATAAACTACTGTTCAAAAAAAAAGGAAAGAGTTGGGTGATGATGTCTCCTTTATTTCCTATCCAGTAGACCTCAAGTGGAGGGTCTCTCCAGGCAGGGTATTACAAGGCAGATCAATGTATGACACGGTGCAATTGCAGGCTGGCAGTAAATGTTAAGACAAGTTAGCAAGTGCAGACGTCTTGCTAAGAATGGCAAGGATTGCTGAACATATAGCTACCTGCTATCTACCAGAGCAGATTCCACTCTCCTGCCCTCACCACTAGTGAGGTGGTCAGTAGGATCCAATGGGGTCTGGGAGGTGTAGGGGAATGAAAATGTGTTTCCCATCCTAATGGATCCATTAGCTCTTAGGAGGGATATTGAGCCTGTTGCTCACTTTATAGTTTGCTGGGGTGCTTTACGGGGACTGAGACACTACATTGGTTTTGGGAACTGTGCATGGGAGCGGGAAGGAGGTGGTCACCAGAAGCTGACTGCCAGGACATGACCATGGGAGGGGTTGTTAATGTTAATCAAAAGTTTGAAAAGTGTGGCAAACTGAATGTATTTACTATTGGGAGTGGATTGGGGATCATGGGGACAGCAGAACTGCAGTTCCACCTTGACATGAGTGGGCTGTAAATGATATCATGGAATGTGAATGGTCTCAAAACTGTTCAAAACCTAAAACAATTTGGACCTATTGTTAAAAATGACAGGGGACATCAACATCTTACTAGAGACTGTCATGACCCAGGAGGAGGCCACAAAACTGGAGATGGCATTGGGGTACCTATGTTCTTCTCCTTCACCTCAAGGCAAGGGGTTGGCAATTAAGTTTAGGAATGGGCTTCAGGTCCATCTTAAAAATAAAACCACAGACCCAGAGGGCAATATCTAATTGTGGAGGTGGATGCGGCAGATGAACATTTGACAGTTGTTGCAATCCATGGCCCTAACATTGACCACCTGGAATTTTTCCATGAAATGGCCTTGAACCCAGCTTTTGTACCTGAACTGGGACATAGTGGAAGGTGATTTTAACACACCATGGGACCTGGTGCTGGACAGGTTTACACTGCTGGTACGCAATACATCTAAAACCTCCAGAGCCCTAAGAGTTATGGTGGAGGAGAGTGGCCTAGTGGATGCTTAGTCCCATCTTTACTCTACCAACCCAGAATATTCCTTCTTCTCACATTCTCACCAGCTCTATACCCAAATTGACTGAATTCTGGTAGTCTCTGACCTGTTCCGAGAATGGTATCAGTGGAATATGGACCAATTCTATAATCTGACCGTGTGCCCCAGTAGTAGAGTTGTGCGATACTGGGGCCCCACCATGCTCAGACAATGGTGCCTAGACCCTCGACTGCTACTGGATCCATGCTTTAAAAACTTGCTGGCAGAGGCCCATTTTGACTTTGATCACTATAATAAAAGGGAGACACCACTACCATAATCAGATGCTAGGCTTTGAAGGCCTTCACTAGAAGGGTCCCTATATCAGCTGCAGCCGGAAATGCTAAAAATGAAATCCAGGTGGAGAATAATCTGGAGGACCAAGTGCATGCACTGGAAAAGCAAGCCATGTGCCTGGGATTGAAATAGGTTTTAGGAGATTTGAGAAGGATGAAGGGCCAACTGAATTAACTGAATTTGTTTCTTGTTGAAAGGGACCATCTCTTCACCAAAATGGGTTTATTTTGAGGGGAACAATGCTAGTAGATGGCTGGCATAGCAGCTCAAAAGCAGGAGGCCAACAAAACAATACTGAGGGTAGCAAAACCAGGTGAACACCCATCCCTGAGGCAGAAAGACATTGAGGAGGTATTTAAGGCCTTCTACTGCACTTTGTACATCACTGAGGTGCCCCCTACGATGAACCCACATACCTTTCAAAATACAGTGCCTTTTTCAATCTTAGGGAAGATATCAGAGAAACTCTGAACCATCCTCTGACCACCTGCAGGTATCTGAAGCCATTAAAAACTCCTGTTTGGGGAAGGCCCCACTCCAGATTGGCTCTCAGTGGAGCTCTACAAAATGTTCCAGAAAGCTCTCCAGGAACCAATGGTGGATATGTTCATGGAGGCCCTGGATGGGGTGGCTCACCCCTTCCCAGATGCTAGCAAAAATAACAGTACTGCCTAAACCAGGCAAGGACCCCACCCAGTGTGACTCTTAGTGCCCTATTTCCTTGCTTAATGCAGACTGTAAAGTCTAGCTAAAATTCTGGTGGGTCACCTGGAGGAGATCCTACCTGAATTGATCCACCCTGACCAGAGTGTTTTATGAAGGGCAGATAGGCAAGCACAGTGTCCACCCCACCCTGAACATCATGTGGTGCTGGTCAAGGAGTGGTGCCACTCTGCCTGATTTCTTGGCATTGGATGCAGAGAAGGCCTTCAACTGGGTCAAGTGGCCCTTTAGCCTGGGTTTCAAACTACTCACCTGGATAGCTACCTTTGCAAAGCTCTATGGGCACAGGTCCTCACAAATGGATACCTTTTGGACCCATTCCAATAGACTGGTGGGGTAGAGGCAGTGGCTCCCCTCTCACTTCTATTACACATGCTCACGAAAGAGCCCTGGCCTCTGCAATATGAGCCTGTCCAGAGATAAACAGTATGCAGTTTAATGGGTGGACCATAAGCTATCATTATTTGCAGATGATTTCTTGCTCTTCCTGGCTGACCCAGATAAGATCATGCCAGTTCTAACTGAATTATTTCACAGCTATGGCCTGCCATCTGGCCATGGGATAAACTGGGCCAAATGTGAGTGGTTACCAGTGGGACATGGAGGTGGAAGTCCAGTCACAGTAGCAAGTATTACCCTTCACCTGGTCCAGAGCCTGACATACCTGGGTATCCATTTGCCCCAAAAATTGTCCAACATGAGTATGCTCAACTATATTCTACTGTTGCAGAAAACAAATACTGAATGCAAGAGATGGTGGATCCTACCCTAACATTAGTGGTGTGGGTAAACATAGTAAAGATATTTATTCTCCTACAATGCCTGTACCTTTTCCTATCCTTGCCCATCCACCTCCACTTAAAATTCTTTACCTCCTTAATAGGTTGCCAATTAGTGTGCTCTGGCAGGGAAGAGGGTCTGACTCAAACAGGAATCTGTATGATCCCCTGAGGGCAGTGGGACTGGACCTCCCCAATCTAAGATTCTATTATTTGTGGAACAACTACCTTTTCTCAAAGAGGCAGTGTGCCAGGGGTGAGCCAATCAGTGTGGGCAGACTTTGAAATGGAAACATAGGGTGTTCCTCCTTATGAACCTCCTGGCTCCACACAGTGAGAGCACACCCACAGACTGGTGTTAGACACCTTCATGAGAACCTTGGTGAATATTTGGCTAGCAGTGCACTGGATAATTGATACCCCTGGGTCCTGTACCTCAAAGCACACATAAGTAGGGCACTGTGGAAGGATGCTGGTCCCCTGAAAAGATTAGAAAGGTCCTCAGAAAGTGCAAATACAGAAGCCTGACCACTATAGACACTTGTTTGAGGGGGGCACCCTGGTGTTCTATAGAGAGGTATTAGCAAGGTATGCACTTCCTCTGCCTGACTTCTTTGCATATCTGCAGGTCAGATCCCACATACTGGAGGCAACTTTGGGGATGGGGCATGGCTGGGGTACTTCCCCTGTGAGGAAGTGATCTTGAAACAAAAGTCCTGGGGAGGCCCATGCAGCAAGCATATGCCTTACCCCTGGGCAGCATCCCAACCTCCTAGACTGGATTGAGCAGCAGTAGGAGAGGGACCTATAGGGACCCCCAGATGGAGGGTGAGTGAACCCAGATAGTGAAGGAGCTTTGGCTCTGCTCTGTTAACATCTGCCTAAGACGAGTCAGTTTTAACGCCTCCATAAAATATGCTATACCTCCTATTTTAAGCACAAAATAGATCCTAGCAAGTATAGTGAATGTCCCAAGTGCAAAATCACAACAGGCACCTTCTACCACATGATATATGCCTGCCCAACTATGCAACCCTTCTGGAGAGAAATTACCTCCCTATTGTCTGGGACATTGGATCTTCCACTGATCCAGCCCCCAGAGGGGTCTCCTTGGACTACAACACAGGAGACCAAAGATACGCCACCCTCTCATGACAACTGTGGAAGTTAGCATTATTGTGGCCAAAAATGTAATTGTCAGGGTGGCTCCAAGAGGGGCCCCAATAGTAGCACAATGGGTCAATTCTTTGTTAGAAAGTACAAAGCTGGAGAGAACTCAATATTTCTCTTAAAATAAGGTTCAGAAATGAAATTTGAATCAATCTGGGTCCCCTTTAAAAAGCTTTGGGGAAGATTGGTTT
Source organism: Neoceratodus forsteri (assembly GCA_016271365.2). NCBI lineage: Eukaryota > Metazoa > Chordata > Ceratodontiformes > Ceratodontidae > Neoceratodus > Neoceratodus forsteri. The sequence goes on along the minus strand of CM057456.1, from coordinate 1,630,337,261 downwards.
CTAATTACTGACTGAGTTACAACTGGGCAACCTGTAGAGGGCTACAGGGGAGGACAAGGATACCATGTAATAGGTCCTGTAAAGTTATCTGTAAACCCAGATGTGTTTCAGTGATGTTGTTGTGTCAAATACCCTCTGGAATGACTGCTTTTGCAGATCCCTCTGTACTTTCTTGATCCATACCTCCACTTGTACGTTAATAAAATTGTTGCTTCTAAGTCTGCCAATAAATAAAGTTTATACAAAAAACTTACAATTTTAATATTTTGATTCCAGACTTTCAACAATAGCCATTTTTAAATACCACCTCAGAAATGTAATAGATGTCATTTTCAAATCCTGGATGAGATGCATTTTGCACTTGTGGTGCAAAATGACATTTTGCCACATTCTACAAGTGGAAAAGTCATGTTTATAAGGGTGAGTCATAAAATGACTAACTTGAAAATTTGGGATAAAAATTACAACAATTTTTGAAGAAACGTGTGCAAAACTAGCCTTTACCCCAGCTGCCAATGTTTTGTGATCCCCTGCCTGTGAGTTGAATTCAGGGCGAGCTCAGTGAGCCAGCTGGTTTTGGCAGAGGCTGGTGGATAATGCTGTCATGCAGCACCACCCATCAGCCTGGAAATGGAAGGTGCAGGGTTACTTACAGGGGTTCAAGTGCAATATGGTGAAGAGAACTCTTCCCTTGGCATTGGGACCTGCACCTTTACACCTCTGGGTGCCAGCATGACTGGAGATATACTTTGCCTGTGTGTTTGTATTTGTGCCACATGGAGAGGGTTAAAAGCCCATCAGACAGCCCCATGAATTCTTGACATCCTATGGCCCAGAGCCCGAACATCCATAAGCAGATGGTGTCTTACCTTGGTGTAGGGCCAGAAGGCCTTGCACAGCTGCATTTGTTCAAATGAAGATGCAATACACCATCTTAAAAAGTAAGACATTCTGTGCAAAAAAACTTTGTCAATGCACCAGTTAATGGTCAATTTAATGCTACAAAAGTAAGGAACTGTGGTGTTAGGGTTTCCAACTAACTCCCGATGCCCACACCCTGAAGCAAAAGAACAAGAGAACACAAACAACAACAGCCAGCCAGCCATTGCATTACTATTTCCATCTGTCTATCTGGAGAAACAGCAGGGGCATGACCTTCTGGAGCCAGAAGTTGGTGTGATATGTCTTGCACCTGTGGCTCAGGGGCTTGCACATCTGCAGACATAACTATTGTTTCAATTTTGGTATCATGGATTTTGTGGTGCCCGCTTCTGCAGTCTCAGTTGGTGTGGATATCTTACATCTGTGGCTGCAGAAGATCAGGTAGTCAAATGTGCGTATGTCTTATATTGTGCATGAGTACTAGAGCCTACACAAATTCTATCCCTTACAGGTCTGCAGATGAGGTGCCCAAACCTCTGCAGCCAGAGATCAGTGTGCATGATTTGCAACTGCAGCGGCCAGTCAAATGTGTATGTCTTACAATGTGCATGAGTTGCTGAGGCTGCAGAAGTGCTGTTCCTTATGGGCCTGCATTGCTGCAGATTTTAATATTTTTATTCAGACTTTCAACAATAGCCATTTTAAATACCACCTCAGAAATGTAACAGATGTCATTTCAAATCCTGGATGAGATGCATTGTAATTTGTAGATTGTAATTTGGGTATCATGGATTTGTATGTGTGGCTGCAGGGGCATGGGCTTCTGCTCACAGAAGTAGTTTGTGATTTGAGTATCATGGCTTTCTATCTGTAGCCTAGCGAGTGTATATGTCTTGCGGTGTGCATGGTGAGATACAAATCCAGAAAGGTAGCACATCAGTGCTACTGCATTTGTGTCATCTGGAAACAGTTGTATGTTGTTTGTTTTACCTGATCATGTCTGTCTGTTGTTGCTTATGTGATCTTGTCCTTTTTACAGCTGTATGGATGGAGCTCCACTGATATTATGCTATCACTGTAGGAGAACAGGGTCAGCTCTGAACGTGACCCTGTGTTCCTCCTACAGTGCTGTAGCAATGTCATGACAGTGCTGAGTCTATGGCAGCTGTCCTCCATGATGGAGCTCCCTCTGCCAGCATGATCGCCTCTAATTCTACGGTGCACTACTTCGTAGGCACATTCTCAAGATTCACCGTGCATGCACGAGTATCATGCATGCGCAGTGTTGCTGCTGCCACCATCTTTCGGATGGCAACTGTCACCACTCACTGCCACTCATTCTGTGAGCGGCACTGATGCTAATGCTGATGCTGCCACTCGCTCTGTGAGTGGCTCTGATCGCCGTCGATGCCACTGCTGACTGGACAGGTAAGAGCTCGGTGCAGCCATATCGGCTCTGACTAGAATTTATTTTATTGGGGAGTTAGGGTTGAAACCCTAATGCCACATTTCCTACTTTTGTGCCATTAGTTGAACCTAACTAGTTCATCAACACAGTTATTTTGCAAAGCAGTTCTATATCTCTATCTATCTTGCAGCATTAAGCTGAACACTAACTGGTGCATTAATGCGGTTTGTTTGCAAAGTATATATATATATATATATATTCATTACAAAAACTCTGTTAATGCATCAGTTAGGATTCATAACACACCATCAAAAGCATGAAAATGTGGTGTTAGGGTTACCATCCCACCTCCACCCCCACCCTACACACCAACAGGCATCGGCGTTGTGCTTTGGGGTCATGGTCTAACTCTCACCCCATTCCATGTGGAAAGAAGCTAAGGTGGTGGAGTATAGGAGAATGTGGTGAGAGTTAGGCACGATGGCCCCAACACACACCCCGATGCCTGTTGGTGTGTGGGAGGGTGAGGGGTGTGGTGGTAATGGTGGTAACCCTAACACCACATTTCCATGTGTTTGTCACTGTGCTATGAACCCTAACTGATGCATTAATGGAGTTTTTGCCATGAATTTCTTCTTTTGAGAAAGTGTAATGTAATTGGTAAGTGGTATGTGTTAGTGGGAGAGGCTCTGGGCCCTGTGCTGCCTTCATATTGCCCATTTTTTGCATAATGGTATGCATATGTGGAGCACAGCCCTCCATGCCTCCACTCCTACTATACACATAAGTGGAGACATACAGCAGCCCTACAGGGCAAGGAACCTTTGTAACACTAATTTGATAACATCTCAGCAACCGTGAGGCTAGGAAAAATTTCAGTGCTGTTGCAATCATGACAGTGAGTATTCCATGTAACATGAATCAACCAAATCTGTATCTCGCATCGTTTACAAGATATAGACACCAAAATACGCTGAAAAGCACCCTTGGAACCCTTGTGACACTAATTTGCCAGTATCTCCATAACCGTGGTAAGTAAAAAAATTCCACGATGGTGTAATCTATGATTTCCAAACTTTTCTACAGATTAGATCTCCTAAGCTGTTGGCAACAAAACTCCATATCGGCTTTGTTTTCAAGATAATGGATCCGAAAGGCATCTCTGGTGCCTCAAAGTTATCCTACGGGAAATTTCTCAACTTCAGAATGCTGTAACTTAGGGCCAGTTGAATGTTTTGGCACCAAACCACCAAAAGGCACATATGTGGGACAGGGCTTGCCACCCTGCAAATTTCTGTCCAAAAGCCCCAACCATTTTGTTGCAGGAGGATGGCAATGATTTGCAGTTTTTATAAAGTTCTTTCACAATTGCAAAAGTTTGCAAAAACAGCACGAACGCTCACATTTGCAAAAGTGTCATGGCAGTTTTTCCCACGATTTGCAAAAGTACTGGGCTCCAAGTTTTAAAATGGCATTTCTGGGGAGTTTATCCCAAAATAAAGATAGGGCTGGCATCCTCAGGGACCGACTAGGTAAACCCAGCAGTCAGTGTTTACCTAGCGGGTAACCTATTTAAATGGCCGGCATTTTTCTCTCTCACTAACTGAAAACAAGATGGCAGCAACAAGAAAGTAAAGGGCCATTTATGAAAGGAAAATTGTACTTGCAACAGTTTTGTGAGACGTATATTTTTTCCCATTGAATATAATGGAAATTTGTTTTTGAATAACTTTTAAACAGTTTAATATTTTACACCAGATCTTCAAAATGTACATTGGTGACCTCAGACTACATCTTCGCTGAAGATTTCAGACCAAATGGACAAACGTGCGGGCTGTGGGCATGAGCAAAGAAACGTGCTAAAAGTCTGTTTTTTTAGTTTTTGGAGTTCTGCAGCTCTGCAACTGTACATCCAACTGTAATGCAACTTGCAGATCCAGAGATCGATGGTACCAAACCATGCATGCAGAATTTCAGGCAAATCCGTCATACAGTGGCAAAGTTATTAAGGTGCAAAATCTGAAGTATAACATTAAAGTGCTTACTCAACCCCTAACTATAGTACGTTGCAATCTAACTATATATATATATATAATATTCATGGCAAAAAACTCTGTTGAAAGCATCAGTTAGGTTGTTCCAAGCAACAAAAGTGAGGAAATTCAATGTTAGGGTTCCCACCTTTACACCACCCCATCCCACCCCCACCAACAGGCATCGGGTGTGCGTTAGTCGTCGGTCCTAACTCTCACCCCATCTAATGTGTAAACAAGCTGAGGTGGTACAGTATAGAGAATGGGGTGAGAGTTAGACTCGATCTCAATGCACACCCCAATGCCCTTGGTGGGGGCGAGGTGGGGAAGTGCAAGGTGGGAACCCTAACATCGACTTTGCTTTGTCGCTGTGGAACAACCCTAACTGATGCATTTAATGGAGTTTTTTGCCATGAATTTCCTTCTTTTGAGAATGTGCAGTATAAATAGTGAATGGAATGTGGTGGTGTGAGCGTGGGACTCTTCAGTAACAGTAATGCAATTGAAACAGAAACAGTTACGGTAACAGCAAGGAGGACACCAAAGAGAACAGTAACAGAAATGAAGTGGAAATGCAAGTGCAGAAGCAAATGCAAATCATTATGCGCATGGTCAGGGTAACACAATTAGAAACACAAACGCTTATGGTAACAGCAACGATGATGCCAAAGGAAACAGAAACACAATCGAAGCATCGTACGCAAATGGCAATGCATATGGTGATACAAAAGTAAACACAAACACAAAAAACTAATGGAAATGCAAATAGTAACAGTAACACAAACGCAAGCGCAAAACGCAAAGGGTAATGCACACAGCGATGTAAACGGAGATGCTAACACAAACGGTCACAGAAACGCAAGCAGAAACACTAACTGTAACAGTAATGCAAATGCACCTACTTTGTCCCCAAAAAGTGCATTCAGCATAGTGAATAAAAAGAATGTACAGTATGTATAATAATGGCCCTCAGAGCAGAAATGAACACTTGAATACTAAATTGCTTATACCTCAGGAACCATACAATGAGAAAAAATTTTTAAATTTCGCATTATTTATTACTTTCCTGGCTAGTTTTGTATTTAGCCTCATAGTGAGGGGCTACATTTTACAATGAAAAGTCCATATCTCAAGCGTTTTGATATCGGGCCCCGAAAGGAGCGGCAGACACCGTAATGTTAGCCTATGGGAAAAATAGTCAATTTTGAGTGCTGTAACTTTATGGCCCTCTAATATTTAGTTACCAAGCCATGAAAAGGCACATCTGTGGGATGTTGGCTTTCTTTCCTCCAAATTTCAGCCCAAAAGACCAAACCGTTGTTTTGCAGCAGGGTGGCAAAGATTTCCTGTTATTTGGGGCATAGTTTTGCAAAGTAGTGTCTTGATTTGTGACACTTTCACAAAACAATTCACTAAGTGTTGCAAGTCTGACACTACTTCGTGACACTACAGTTTACAAAAATTTTAAAAACATATTTTGGGGTGTTTAACCCCAAAAAAGATATGGCTAGCATCCTCAGGACTTGACTAGGTGAACACAAAAAATAATTGTGTCCCTAGAGGGTCCCAAATTTAAATGCCAAGCATTTCTGTGACCAGTAACTGAAAACAAAATGCAGATTTGTCACACCATAGGGTCATTTCGACACTAAAAACTGCATTTGCAACACTGTCTAACTTTTTGTTAATTTCTCCCATTGGCTATAATGGGAAACTTGTTTGTTGAATAACTATTGAACCATTTAATATTTTTTTCACGAAATCTTACAAGGCACATCAGGGACCCTAGCTGCATGTTCCTGAAGTTTATGGACCAGTCACTCAAACCATGCAACCTGTAGGTGCGAGCAAAAAACACACAAAAAGCGTAAATATAACTTTCTATGGTGCTATATGGTTCCACAACCGTATGTCTGACCATTATGTACCTTGGCATTTCCAAGATCTATGGTACTTTCTCCATGCATGCCAAATTTCAGGCAAATCTGTCATATGATGGCAAAGTTATTAAGCTGCAAAATTGTACACTTCAACCTTAAATGGGGTACTCAACTCTAACTTAGTGGCACTACTGTGCCACTATAAAAAAAAATAAAATATATATATATATATATATATATATATATATATATATATAGGGATACATGACGGGCATGAGTGTGATATGATAAATATTGTCACTCCTGCAGAGTGAGATATCCAAGCTCACGATGCAGAAGTGACAATATTTGCCTATACACACGATCTGCCATCATGTACTGATATATACAATAGGGCCAAGAGTTTCAGAAGTTTTGTTATGATGTCTTGTGTTCTGTTCCTGTTAATGTGTTTGCTCATTCTGTGTGTGAGCTTTTTCTGAATGAGCTGGCAGTGTTATAAACTCTGAGAGACACATGAGTGTGTTTTGCAATGCTAAATGAGTTAGTTTTAGATAGGAATGAGAAACATACTTGTGAAGCTGTATTGTTTAGCAGTCTGGCTGCAGTGAAGTTAAAAGCATCACAGTAATTGTAATGAACTGAGAGGCAGAGTGTCAGAACAGCTGATACTGTTTTCAGTGGTAATTAAGTTAGCTGCAGGCAGAGTGCAGAGTGTTCTGTGAAATTGTGCTCTTTAGGATTCTGGCTGCAGTGAAGTTGAAATTGTCAAGTAATTGTAATGGATGAGAATCAGAGTTTGAGGAACAAGTGAGAGTGTGTTTCAGTGGTAGTTGAGTTAGCTGCAGGCAGTAGTTTAGACTGTTCTGTGAAGCTGTGCTGTTTGGAATTCTGGCTGCATCAAGTTGACAACATCACAGTAATGAGCTGGAAGTTGGGGGTAGGTGTGTTTTGTAATGCTCACTGAGTTAGCTGTAGGCAGCAGTGAGACCTCTCAGGCTCAGTTCTGCATTTGTGTCTATGGTAACAGCACAGGTGTTTCTACTGCTGAGGGGAAAGCTGCCTAGGGTGATGATATCAGTGATCTTCTCGTGACCTGTGTGTGTGTGTCCTGATATCATCACAGTAGCAGTGGGTAAAAATATCACACTGCAGTGGATGATACACTGTTTTATCTCACTCATTTACCACTCATCCCTATTGTGTATGTATATATATATATATATATATGTATATACAATAGATAACCCACTCTGAGAATATACACACCCTTAGATTTCATGCATTGCACCAAAGATTCATAGTTATCTGTACAAGGCTGCTGGCCGAGTGCATCAATCACCCAAAGCGTGTATATATCAGAGTGTGACTGAACACCCTAGAGTGGGTTATCTATCTTATCAAATGGCAAAATTGTTTTGGAGGGGGAAAGTGCAGGCGCATGACTGCACTGTGATATACGATGGTTATGTGATGTGTTTCAACCAATTAGCCAAATTAGTGTTTTAACCAAAATTATATACATACCACAGGTGAGGTAGCACCTGTATAGTTAGGGCTGAGCAGGCTGTTTAATGTTAAATCCAAATTTTTGCACCTTAAGAACTTCAGTGCCATTAGAGAATTTGCATTCAATTTTATCAGATTGGCAAGTTCTCATACTGTAACTTGGAAAGTTGCATGAGGACCGCTTGCCCAGATTCCGGGATCTGGAAAGTGAAAAGCCTGTGGGCCACATGGGGTGGACTGCGGGGAAGGAGAAGGATTGAGCATCCCAAGGGATGCTGCTCTCTCTGGGGAGGGAGGTGTCTGCTCCATTGCAACATTGCCACCTAGGTGATCATAGGTCATGATGCAAGGCTGGAGCAGCAGTTCCTGTAGGGAACACTCCATGAAGGAAGGACAGCTAGCATGTCTTCAATGTGCATGCATCCAAGCCATTGTCCCTACAGAGAGTCTGTGGATCTGGGAGTCAGGGAAGAACAGCAGACAAAGAAAGCCAGTGGCAGGATGCACCCACAGAGCCTCGTAGTCTCCACACCACCTACTGGGCAAAGGAGACCACCGGGCTATGCATGGCATCAGAGGGGTTGTTAGGTCCCCAGTGCCCCACCATAGGAAGCAAAATGTAAAGAAATCATGGCCCCCAAAGGTAAGTCCTAGAGATGCAGGTGATGGGGTTGGGGACTGCAGGGCTGAAGGGGCTGATCAGAGGAGATATGGAAAAATTCACTTTTGACTATTTTTTGCTCACCTGTGGTGCAGAAATAACATGGAATTTTGTTTCTTCCAAAATAAAGCTGACCTACTCAGTGTGCTGAATTTAGAAACCAAACCTTGGTTTTGGTGTTAAAAATCATTTATTTAAAAGGGCTCTACGATGCCAGTTTGACAACAACTCATCGACGGCATAATAGTGCCTGGATCCATGTTGACAGTGATTTGTAGTTGGCAGGGAGCTGCACACATCAGAGTGTGTTTTTTTCATGGAGCTTTCCCGAACCCCTACACTAGGGGTCTACCCCATACCTCCCATAAATTTAGATTCCAACCCAAGTTGGAGTTGGTTCAGGGAGGGGGTGCAGGATGGGGAAAAGTGTTGTCGGTCCAGGTAACTTCTACAGTGACATGGCACAGTTGTCGAGCATCGGCGTACGTCACTGTAGAAGTGTTGCTGTACAGGAGGCATACCATTTAAAAGGCATGGTTAGCAGCACTCACCCTATCCCACCAATGTTTAAAACAACATTGTTCCAAATTTTTCTGCCAAGAAGCGGCTCATCCCAAGGTTGTGCCTTTTGATTATGTTGTGGAAAAATGTTAATTGGTTCTTGAATTATACTTTGAAATTTGGTTTGAGCATGCACAACAGGGTTTTCAGAATAGTTGTCTGATGTAACCAAACAATGTATGGTCATGGGACATTTTATTTCACAGGAAAAAAATACAGTATATTCAGAAAAGTGCTTACTTTGTGAGTGCTGCCATCTTGTTTTTATAGGGAAATGTTCTTGAAACTTATAAAATTATGCTTTTTTTAAAAACAAACACCTAAATCTAGATAAAACAGTACTCATTTAGCTAGATTCCTGAATTTGTTTGATGGAAAATGACTCAGAAATATGTTTTCTGGGCACCCCAAAATCTTAGATTGCTGACTTAATGAGGTTGACAATTCCTGTGCATAACCATAGAGGTGCACCTGGCAAGATCTTCTGCTCATGTCCACATCTGACCACTGATTGACAGTTCATGAACATATTTCTACTGTAGTAGTAGGTGTTTGTAGGTGCAAGACTGTGAATTTTCAGCAGCTGGCCACAGAGCTGAGTGAATGGTCTGTGCCAGTCAGAGACTGGGGTGCCTCTATGGTAGGTGGGGACCAGGGGTTGCTGGTCATCAAAATCCATACAAGATGCTACAAGCTATGGGTGGGAGGGTGCTGAGAGAAAGGTGGCTAGCCCAGAATGCGTGCAATAGTAGAAAGACTCCAAGAAAGCACTCCAACAAGCACACAATTAAATTCAAAAATATTTTGCTGTCTTTAATTTGACAATGCCAGACAGTGCTCACTGGCCACTTACATACCCCAGTACTTCAGGTTACAAAAACCTTTGTCAGGGGGCATGGTCACTGACTGGGGTGCCTCTATGGTAGTGGGGGCCAGGGGTTGCTGGTCATAATAGGAACAGGGTAGGTGGTTCAGTGAGAGAATTTAAACCTAAATCAATTTTTTGTCCTCAGGTTTCAGTGCTGCTATTTCAGTTTTTGAAAGATTGTTTGTTATTGAAGTAGAGAAGCTACTTGAGGAGCTTAAGATTAATTATGCTAATAAATTTCGAAAAGAAGAGTCTGATGACTTAAAGGAGCTGGAGAAATGAAAGGGTGTTTTTAAAAATCAGACAAAGGTGGGAATGTTGTAATTATGCCAGAAGATATGTACATAAATAAACGTCTAGAGTTATTGTCCGACACTAGTACACATCAGAAGCTGAAGAGGGATCCAGCTTTGCAATTTCAAGGAATTTTGTGAATTTTGGAGAAAAGTTTGATATGTATTTCGTTGACAAAAAAGAAGCAGGTTTTATAAAAAATGATTATCCAGTGATACCAACACTTTATATACTTCAAAATTAACAAAAACAAGTAAGATCCTTCTAGTCAGCCAATTATTTTGGGTATAGGATTCATTAAGCAAAACCTGAATACTTTTATAGATAGCTTTTGCAACCACATGTTCTTACTTTACAGTCCTATATATGAGACAGTATGAATGTATATATATGCTGAAAGATATGATTTAGGATTGAACCACAGCTGGTTAACTGTGGTTGTTAGTAGCCTATTTACAAGCATCGACCATACTTTGGGTTTAGAAGCTGTTATGAATATTACAAGGCATCAAAGGAAGATTTCATCCCAGTTTCTGAGAGAAGCTATAACATTTGCTCTAACTCATAATTATGTCATTTCAATATGGAATTCTATCTTCAGACATGAGGAACTGTGATGGGTGACATTTGTCCCATCGCATGCAAACCTGCTTATGGGTTTTTTAAAGAAACATACATATATGTTAGGAGAAAAACAAATTTGCAGACAATATTGCAAAGTACTTTAGATTTATTGATGACCTCTTAATAATTTGCTCAGGTGAACATGCAGAAATTCAGAACTTTATAGAATATTTAGAACAAAATACTGTACATTCGGGCTCACGTTTACGTTTTGAAACCAACAGAAATGAGATAACATTCTTGGATCTGAAATTAAAGGGACAGCAAGGTGAACTAATTTAAACACAGGGCTACAGAAAACTACTACTGGCAATATCATATTGCACTAATTTTAAATAATTGCAAAATTGATTAGCATTTCCACAAGTAAAACTGCTAGTCAGTTGGAATAATGCATAGCTTGTGTCTCAATTTGTTTAGCAACATAACCTGCTAGAAAATGCATATACCTTCTTTTCTCAATTGATTACAATGAAAGTGCTAATCAGTTTTAAAGTTATTTAAAACCCTCACACCCTAAGAGATTAATTTCATCCATAACATATGGTGAACTTATTAGATTGAAATAGAATTGTACTGTAGAACAGGATTTTTGTGCTAGGCAGATGAATTAAAAAGATGCTTGTTAAGAGATAGTACACAAAACATGTATTTAATGATGGTTTTGCAAGGTTCAGAGTTTGGATAGGAGAGAACTTCTGGTCCTGAGAAAAGTGAAAACAATACAGGAAAATGAGATGGACAAGGCAAAAAGAGTGAAACAGTGACATTTGTCACTGAATACAATACATTAGCTGGCAGAGTAGGTAGTCTGGTCACAAATTTTGGCCCATATTACTTTCAAACAAAACTTTAAATAGTCACATAGCTGAAAACCCAAGGGTAATATTTTCAAAAGGAAAAGTTAGGTGACAAACTTATGCATAGTTTTGTTCTCAACTACAGTGGAAAAGACATCAGGCAGTACTTGTCTCAAAACTAAACCCTGAGGGCTACACAAGTGTGAACATTGCAATATCTGCAAGTACATGCAGAAAAGGCAGTACATTTGTGAAAGATGGAAACACATACTGGATTAATGACTTTCTGACCTGTTCCACACCATTTGTTGTATATATTTGCTGATGCCCATGTGATTATTACTATATTGGGAAAACTACTAGACTTGTAAAAGAAAGAGTGCAAGAGCATGTTAGGGCCATTATCAATGGCAACATTTATAATGCCATTAGGAAACACTTTAATTTTGTCATCAGGGAAAGCGGATAAGTTAAAATTCTTAATTTTGGAATATGTGCCTAGAAACCCAGAGGTGGCAATAGTGCAAAAATACTGTCTCAAAAGGAGACACAATGGATAGTCAGCTTGGGCACAGTTACACCAGATGGGCTGAATGATGAAGTGGACTACATTGCATATCTGTAAAATAAAAAGTAAATATAACACTTTTTTCCTATGTGCCTGTTAAGTGAATAGCTTCTTAAAAATATTTTGCTTTCTTTTATGGAATCAAATATTTTCTCAGACCCCTTTCTAATATATCTATCTTTGAGAGCTGCAAATGTTTGCATGCCCATGATAGTATAAAACAAAAGTTATTGGGTGAGGCATACCCTCACAAAGTTAGATCCTGACTTCTGTCTTTTCCTTTTTCTCTCTTTTCCCCACCCCTAGTTTAGTCTCTGGCCCTTTGTGTACATCAAAGTCTTATATTATGAATAACTAAAATATTTTTACTCCTCTCCTCCCCATTTATATGTAAGTACATTGTTCCTTTATGTTAACTTAATTAAAAGTTATTGTGCTTATTGAGAAAAATCAGTTAAGTGCTATTAAATACTAAAGCCCTTTAAGTTAGAAGGAGCATTTTCTAAATTAACATACAAAAGTCCTCCACCCCATCTTGCTGTAACTTAAAGTTAAGGCATATATAAAATGAAATAATTCAGTATCATACTAGGTAAAGATTTAAAAATAGCCTTTAACTTTGTTCTCTTTTGTTTTTATTTTCTAATGTGCTGTCTCTAATTTTTAGGCTTACTTTTCATAATAAAAAATGTGTGACATATTCACATAAAAGTGGAAAAGTAACCACAATTTAAATGCACTTTAATTATGCATTAATTCTAATTTTTCTTGTACTAGAACTAATTTAGTACAGCTATTTCTACTAATAAGTAAGATTTATATTAAAATCAGAATAAATAAAATAGTAATGTTGTACAGAAAGTAAATTTTGTATTTAGCTGTATTTATGGAAAGTTTGAAAAGGAGCTCATTAATTGTTTAGAGTGTCAGAGATGACTTTTGTTAACTGTTTTTATTATTTACAATGGGTGTTTGTCACTTTAATTCATTAAGTATATAAGACACTAAGAATTGTAACTCCTCAGACCCACCCCTGAGGAAGACAATGTGTTAGGGTCGAAGTCCTGGGGAGAGGTTGCTGTTGGGGTGGACAGCCGCAGAAATAAACTAGGAATTACCCTGAATACTTGAAATCATTGAGTACTTATTTTGGAGTTTTGGTATGTACTTTTTGGCTGAGAGCCTTTACCAAAGCACTGCTGCCATCCTATGCCCACCTGAATCCATTTTCAAAAAGGACCGTTAGATACCAGGACATTATTCATATATCTTGGTAGGGTGTTCAGGGTGGGGGCACTGAACACCAGGGACATTATTCTTAAATCTGTGCAGGTGTTCAGGGGCTGGGGTGGGGGTTACCACTGAAGCCAGGGAAATTATTCATACATCTCAGTTGGGTGTTGAGGGATGGGTGACCACTGGACACCAGGGATCACTCACTATTGATCAGCAGGGTGTTGGGGAGGGTCTACTGTACACCAGGGAATCTATTACTAAATATCAGTGGGTGTTCATTAGTGGGGCACCACTGGACACCAAGAAAATCATTGATAAATCACAATAGGATTTTGGAGGGTGTGGTGACATTTGGAATGCAGAGTATAAGACCTAGTTTGGGGAGGTAGCAATTAGGATGGTGCTAATTGCTACTTATCTCCTCTCAAACCATCTAGCATGCCAGTGTGCCTATATGAAGACACTATCAGTGGCTTCGGTATATGCATATTAGCATGTGTATTATGGTCCATAACAAACAAGTTAGCAACTTACAACCATGCCATCCAATATGGCATTTTGTGATCCTTCCCTACTTTGGGGTGCAAAGCAGTGTTGGTGAGTTCCTAACCCAGTTCAGATTGCTAAAGCCCTTTGAATATCCTGAACCATCAGTGCTCTTTTGAAATGTAGCAGGGTGACTACAGAAGTGGGTGTATATGTTTTCAGTGTGCATGTGACTCTGTGGTTGCATAAGTGATGGTCCCATAGGGGCCTGCACATCTGTAGACACAAATAGTGTTGCAATTTGGGTGTTGTGGATTTGTAACTGCAGTCAGAAATGGGGTGCATGCTTACACTGTGCATGCCTTTCTGTGGCTGCAGAAACAGTGGCCTGCACGGGGCCTGTGTTTCTGCAAGACAGAAGTAGTGATGCAAATATAAGTATTGAGAATTTGTATCTGTGGCTGCAGAAGTGGTGTTTATGATTTGCACTGTGCATGCATATCTGTGGCTGCAGAACTGCTGGCTGCACAGGGGCATGAACTTTTGCAGATAGAGGAGTGTGCAGTTTGAGTTCTGTGAATTTGTTGTGCTTTTCTAGCCACAGAACAGTGCTTCCTTTCAAACCTAAAATGACAGTTTTCTTGCTTCTGGGAAATAATAAAGAATCTTTGGGCTGTTTACAGAAGTAAGAGGAAGGGGTCAGAGAACTGGGGAAGAGGATGGAGGACTTGGTGGACATGTGACACACAAAGGGCAATCAGAGACAACCAGGAAGCAACCAAGGATTTTAAAATGGAGTGCTCCCAAATCTTGGTGTGCTTTTTGAACCATGGGATGGTGCTTACTTTTCAAGACTGAAATGGCTGTTTTTGGCTCTCTGAGGGAATCTTAAAGAATCCTGTGGATATTTGCATCAGTAAGCTGTAAGAACAGCAAGGAAGTGGGTCAGTGGTATGGTAAACAGGACAGAGAACTCCACAGCCATGTGACAGGCACCAGCCAATCAGCGGTAACCAGGAAGCATTCTGGGGTTTTAAAAGGGAGTACTCTGAAATCTCAGTGTATTTTCTTAGCCATGGATAGCACTTCTTTTTCAAACCTAGCAGATGTTTTCTGCTTTCTGGAGGGAATCCTAAAGAATCTTTGGCTGTCTGCAGGGAGTAAGGGTAAGAGAGCAGGAGGAGCAGAGGAACTGAAAAGAGGACAGAGGACTCACTGGTCATGTGATACACACTGGCCAATTGGAGACAACCATGAAGTAGCTGAAGGGGGTTAAAGGAGCACTCCTGGATCCTGGTGCACTTTTGAGCTGTTGGATGGCACTTCCTTTCAAGTCTAAAGTGGTTGATTCCTGGTTTCTGTGGGGAAGACCTAAATAATCCTATGGCTTTTTGCAAAAGTAAGGGGTCAGAGGAGCATGGAAAAGGCCCAGCAGACCAGAAAACAGGACAAAGGACACTCGACAGCTGTGTGACATGCAGTGACTAATCAAAGGCAACTAGGAAATGAAAAGGAGTATTTAAAAAGGAGTGCTCCCAAATCTTAGTGCACTTTTAGAAATGGAGAAGGTCTTCCCTTTGAAACCGAAAGTGGCTGTTTTCTGGCTTTCTGGTAGAATTCTAATAATTCTTTAGCTGTTTGCTGGAGTAAGTGGAGCAAAGAAGAGGTTCATGGGACTAGTAAAGAAGAAGAGGACTTGGTGGCCATGTTACATGTAACAGCCATTCAGAGGCAACTAGGATACAGCCAGGGTTTTTAAAAAGGGACTGCATCCAAATCTCAGCATGGTTTTTGAGCTGTGGGACAGTGCTTCCTTTCAAATCTAAAGCAGCTGTTTCTGACTTTCTGGTGGGTCCTTTCTTTGTGGTTAGTGCTTTTTTCTACCCCCAAACTGGCCACATCATAAGAGACTAAACTCAAGGCCTGTCATCCTGGCTGTATATGAACCACCATCCAGCTCCTGTCTTCCCATGGCTTACTTCCTGTGGCAGGGCAGCTCCTCTTGGCTGCCAAATTGATCCTCAGATGGAGGGTATGCCAGAATGTGGGGTGTAGAGCCTGAGTGGTAGGTCCCATCATGCTGGACAGCCACAATTTTCTCCTCCTTGTTACATTTCACCAGGAAGAGTGGATATGCAAAGTTGAATAAGTATGCCTGCACTTGCTCCCACATACAGGATATCAGTGATCGCACTCTTCCCACCTTTAGATTGCTGTCCCTAGGTTCTGACCCCAAGCCACCCCTAGGTGTCAGTAATGCACCAGGCACAGCAACACTCTCTTCCTGGAGAAGGGAACAGTCCTATGGAGGCTCAATCCTCCTCCCCACAGTTAATTGATTAACTTGGAGTTCACTTCTGAACCTGGGTCAGTGACAGCACAAGCAGTAGCTATAGCTGCACCAGTGGGCCAGATTTCTGGAGGAATCCTAAAGCCTCTCTTGGCTGTTTGAAGGAGTAAGGGTAAGGGGAGAAAGGAAGAGGCTCAGGGGACCAGGAAGAGGATGGTAGCCACAGCAGCCACGTGACATGCACCAGCCAATCAGAGGTATCCAGAAAGCAGCGAGGGTTTTTAAATGGAGCACCCCAAAATCTTGGCAAGCTTTTTGAGATACAGAATGGCACTTCCTTTCAAACATAAAGTGGCTGTCTTCTGGCTTTGGAGGGAGTCCTAAAATTCTTTAGCTGTTTGCAGATGTGAGGGGTGAAGTGGAGTAAGGAGATGCTCAGGGGTATGGGAAAGAAGATAGAGGACTTGGCAGCCATGTGACATGCACTGGCTGTGAACAGAAACAGCCAGAAACTATTTAATGATCCACTCCCAGCATGTTGTGTCCAGAGCATGAGTGGGGCAAAGCAAGTGGAACAGGTGAAGAGACTGACATCTTCAGCGATTGTCAGGCATTTGTAGAGTGACACCAGGCATGCAGGGAACCATAGCCAGTTCAGTAAGATACAGTACCTTTTTACTTGCTCCCATCTGTTTAGAAAGTACTGAGGAGGAAGGGGTAATAGCAGGAGGAAATAGTCTTTATTAATATTAAGTACCTGTTTGGAAAAGAGGAAACACTCCATCTAGGGTAGTGGTGCATAACTGTTAAGGAAAGGAAAGGGAAGTTAAGTAGAAGGAGGAGGAGAGGGGTCAAATATGAAAACATGAAAGGGCTAAAACAGAGGAAAATGAAAACAAGAAACATCTTATTTAGGGTATAATGGCAATGTACTACTAAAAGGTATAAGAAACAGGAAGGGGGTAATGGGGGTTTGCACAGTCACTAATAGTACAGAGGAAACAAGGAAATTATGGGAGAAGTGCAGTGTAATGGGTGCATAGCTGCAGTTTTCTGGGAGACTTTCTGGAGACTGAGGTGTTGCCCCAATCCACATGCACCTCTCTGGGTTGAGGGAGGATGTCACTCTCTGCAGGCTTAGTTGGTTAGGATCAAGAGGGCCTATTCCCCACCCAGGGGCCCCACATCTACCACCATTGCCCAAGAGGATATTTAGAAGAAGAAGGAGGGCCAGCTGGACTGCGTGGGATCCTTGATAGTGGGGTGGCCATCCCAGCCTGTGCAACTACAAAATTCATTCAATGTTTGGCAGGACAGGACTGCTGGCAGGAGGCACCCATGGTAGTGGCCATATTGATGTGGGTGCCTCCATATGGGAGGCCCAAGGTGGGAGGTGGAGGACCCCAGCAGAGGAGGAAGTAAGTTCTAGTAAGAGACTGGATTGTTAGGAATTGAGTTTTGAATTGGAAGGAGGGAGGGAAAGAAGGAGGTTAGGTGCCCACCTGGCAGCAGAGTGCAGAGGAATGGACAGCTGATCATAAGGATTGCTAGTAGAGTAGAAGAGGATGGTGAATGGGACTGCACAGGGAGATTTCAGGAAACTGAGGAGAGTCTTAGGAAGGTAGCATGCACAGTGGCTTTAACTGAGGTTCTGCCTGTCTATGACCAGGAAAGTATAGGGTTCTCCACATCAGGAGCTTCAACTTATGGCTGAAGTAACAGTGTGAGACAGGAAGAGTTTTGCTACATTAGGACTGGGACCAACCTGGAGGAATGTGGGCCTATACAGAGGTGATGGGCCTGCATCGGAGGGTAACAGCAGTCCTCAGTGGATGGTTTAAATATTACTTTGATGAATATTTAAGCTAGCTGAGGAGGTGACAGAAGAAAAGACAAGACATAATTTGCCCTTCACAGACTGAAGTATTAAGAAGGCAGGACCTGAGGGGAGAAGCATCCCCAGGAGCAAGATAAAGAAAAAAGAAATGTGGTTCAAGACAAGGGGACAGAACAAGTGTTGCCAAAAGAGAGAGGGAAAGGGGCAAGGCAAAAGCGGAAAAAAGGGGTTGCAGGCAGAGGGAACAAAGCGTGGAAGGTCATGTGTGCAAATGGAAGGCATCTTGAAATAAAATTCCAGAACCAGAGGACATCATTGCAGAGGCAGACCTGATATTGTGGGCACTTAATGAGTCATGGTGTGCAGGTAACCATGATTAGAACATGGCCTCACC
Organism: Neoceratodus forsteri; assembly: GCA_016271365.2. Classification (NCBI taxonomy): domain Eukaryota; kingdom Metazoa; phylum Chordata; order Ceratodontiformes; family Ceratodontidae; genus Neoceratodus; species Neoceratodus forsteri. The sequence continues at coordinate 1,630,318,930 of CM057456.1, read as the reverse complement.
AACTATATTCAGTTCAGGAAGGATGGAGCGAGGAGAAAGGAGGAGGGGTGGTGCTGCATCTAGGGAGGGCATCAAAGAGATGGAAATCTCAGGAAATCAGGGGAATGGAGACATTGAGGTAATGTGGGTCACCCTGGAGACAGGTGCCAGGACCACTATTTGTACTTGCATGATCTACAGACCGCCAATACAGTGACAGGAATTGGATAAGCACTGGGAAAGCCATTAGCACAATGGCAGAAAATGGAGGTGCTGCTGGTTGAGGACTTCAATCTGTTGGATGTGCATTGAAGCCTTCCACTGTGGCCTCAACTAAAAGCAGAGATATCTTACATTCCCTGCAGGGGACATGTCTCAGTCCACTAGGTCACCCCAGGTTGCACAGTGAGATGAACAACTTGTTGTTCAGTGTGCCCTCCTGGTGAAACATTTCAATAAATAAATAAATAAATAAATAAATAAAAATAGTCAGGAAGCCAACTAGTGATGGGACAATACTGGAGCTGATCTCACAAACAGAGTTAGTATTGCAGACATGAAGGTAGGAGGTCACCTTGGGACTAGTGATCACCTAATAGTGTGGGTCAACAGAAGGATGAAGAAACCACACAAGGACAATGGTCCTTGACTTTGGGTTAGCATTTAAAAACAATTGGGTGAATGCCTCAGAGACGATCTAGCAGGGGGATGGCCCAGGTGGGGTGGGAAACAGTGAGTCAAGTTGAGGGATGGCATAGTGATGGCAATAAACCTCTGCACAAAGAAGTGAGGAAAACAGGAGAAAAAGTGACTGCTATGGTTCTTAAGGGAAGTGGCTGAGAAGGTATAGGCTAAAAGAGCATTCAGAAGGTACAAGAGATGCAGATGCAAGAAGATAGGAAGGTGTACTAGGAGAAACAGAGGGAAGCAGGGGAAGTGGTGGAGGATCCAAAGGTGAAAAGTGAGGACAGATTAGCCCAAGGGGTAACAAAAGGGAACAAGACCTTTTTAAGTACTATACATATGTGATAAGAGGAAAACTAGGGAGGAACTCTGAGGTTATGACATGTAGAGTGGGACTGTACAGAGAAGGATCAGGAGAAAACAGATATCCTGAACAAATACATTTGTTCAGTCTCTACAGAAAGGAAAGAAAGGAGGGATGGACCACATAAAAAGCCAAAACACTTGGCGGAGGAGGAGACACAAGTTCAGTTGCAGATGAGAGATATCTGAAAGTGAACAAAGCTAGAAAGGCTAGATTGGTACCTCTAAAGGCGACGAGGAGCTCAGGAGGTACTGGCTATGCTCTGACAGCCTTTTTCAATAATGTACTGGAAACATGAGTGGGTTCCAGAGTACTGGAGGAGGCAGATGTAGTCCCATGTCATAAACATGGCAGCAGAGGGGAGGCTAGCTACTATAGATCAGCCAGTCTGACATCAGTGGTAGGGAAGTTAATGGAGTCACTGTTAAATGAAAGGAGTGTGGGGCATTCTGTTCACATCTATTACATGTTGATGTAGGTTTTCTGCCCATTTTGAATAGTTTTGTAGTGTTAGATACATGTTGTGTAAAATTTGTAACTGCATTAACTGCAGTCTATCCTGAGATATATATTTATGGCAACTTTCCCAGATTTGCAGCCAGTTTCCCACTGAATTAGGAAACTTGTCGGTCCAATATGTAGAGATACTCTTGACTTGTGGGAAAACAAGCGTGTAAAGCAATGCATATAATAATGAGACAACATATGGAGCCAGAGCAAGATTTCTGTAGGTAACCATCTAGTCACCTTGGTCAATGGTGCTAACCTTGGTGCTGAAATAAGATATCAACATGTGTCTAAGTTGAAATACCTTGAATGCCAATTTGGGAGATAAGTCAAATTTAGTCAAGATTTCTTGTACTGTCAACGTGTTACGTGAATATAATTGTTTAACTAGCTTTCTTGATTCAATGGGATCCAATTGTAGAATCATTCGACCCTCTATTAATAGATTGGATTTTAAAAGATTGGTTGATTTGGGTCCTACGTGATGTTATAATTTAATGTATTACATAATTGTGAGTAAGTCTGAAGAGATTGGGCTAGAAAGTTTGACATAACAAGGAGGAGCTTATTAAGTTTGAGAAAATATATGGAAAGGGATTCATCCCCAGAAAGAATCATTTCTTGTTCTATCCAAACTCACGTGGGTGTGTAATCTCATCATTCGTGATCCAGCCTACACTTGCCATTTCAAATATTTGCTAAGGTGACTAGCCCAGTAATATAGTCCAAAGTGGGAGACACAGTCCTCCTGCTTTTTAGGGCAGCTAACTTATTGAAAGCTCTCCTTGGAGTTTTCCCTTTCCATAGAAAAGTGGAGAGATATGAGTGTATGTTTTAACCCAACTCTTGGGTAGCCATATTTTAACATGTTGAGGGGTAGAAAAGCCATGGGAGGATATTCATTTTGATTATATTCACTCTGCCCCATAGGGTTAAAGGAAGATTCGACCATCTTTTAAGTCCTGATGAATGTGAGTACATAGGGTGTCTAAGTTTAACTTTTGTGTTCGTGGGATACTCATTGAGAGCAGTAAACCTAAATATTTTAGTGTCTTGGAAGACCAAGTTAGGCCTAGTTCTATAATATCCTGCTTCTTTACTTTATTATTTAATGGGAAAACAAGTCTTATCTGTGTTAAGTTTATAATTCAGAGCACAATAAATTCTTGTATCAGATCTGTTGTCCCGAATCAACTCCTTTGTATTAGTGATATGAAGTAAGATATTATCCATATAGGCAGCAATTTTCTCCTCTTTGGAACCCAGTCAGATGCCATTTATCCTTGGGGAAATTTGGATGGATCTTATTAATGGTTTGAGGCATAAACTGAACAACAGCGGTGACAGGGGCGACCTTGCCTTGTGCCAGCCTGCAGAGCAATACTAGGAGAGGTTCCCATTACAAAATATATGGGCTGTAGGATTGGAGTATAAAGTTTGTATCCATGATATAAATTTAACAGGAAACCAAATCCAACAAGAGCTCTGAATAAAAACTGCCAATCAACTCAGTTGAACACCTTTTCTGTGTCAAGGAAATCAGGGCCATTTGTGCTTTGAGTCCCTGGATGCAGCGAATACATGGGATAATCTTGGGGTGATCTACCAATGATCTGCCCTTCATGAAGCCCACTTGATCACTGCTAATCAGAGGGAAGAACTTAATTCAATCTGGCTAATATTTTTGCTAAGATCTTTATATCACAGTTAAGAAGAGATATTGGGGTAACTAGTCACCTTAGTTAGGTCCTTGTCTGGTTTGGAAGTACAACTATGATTGTCTTCAGTAATCTTTGATGAGTGCACCCATCAAGCATGGAAGCTTATAATTTTGCAAAGCCATGGGCCAAGTTGTTTGGTGAAAACTTTGTAAAATTGGTCTGATAGCTGTCTGGGCCGGACCTTTGTCTAGGGGAGATCTTGTATTACTCTATTATCTCCTCCTGTGTGATTGAAGCTAGCAGGTCTGCTCGCATTCTACGGAGCAAAGTAGGAAGGGAATATTGTCAAGATAGCAATCTACATCAAACTGAGTAGGCCTTTCCTGCATTTGAGTGTATAGTTTTTATAGTATTGCTCGAATGATGCCGTGATCTCTTTGGGTGTGTAATTACAGGACCATTGGGTCAGGCTGCAGTGCCGCTATACATTTAGATGTTTCTTCTTTTTAAGCCTAGTGCCAGCAACCTACCAGCCTTCTCCCATGCTCTATGTACTTAGCTTTGGTTTTCAGAATTGCCCTCCACTTTCTCCCCAGTAACTCGGAGTATTTATCTTTTAATTGTATTAGTATGATGTTGTCCCTTTCTGCTACATTTCTAGACAAATATTTCTCTTTTCTCTGATCTGACTCTAAAGTGTTTTTAACTCCTTCTCTTCATTCTTTTTTTGTATGAGGCCAGTTTTATGAATTCCCCAGAAAACATTTGAGTGCACTCGCTCTATCGATGGAGACTGTGTGGATCCTCAGTTATTTTGCTTGAAACTGTCTATGGCAGTGGAGATGTTATCTATAATCTTTTTATCTTTCAGTAATTGGGTATTCAATTTCCATAATCTGTCAGTGCCCCAGTTAAGGGACATTGAGATCCGACAGGATATTGATGAGTGGTCGAAACCACTTTAGAGTCTATTGAGCTATTCAGTAAGCCACATACCAGGGATTTACTGACCAAGAAGTAGTCTATTCTGGAGGCCATGCTGTGCACTGGGAGACAAATGTAAAATCTTTTCCTGGGGATAGAAGTAATTTCCAGGGGTCACATAAATTCAAATGTTCAACCAGGTCTCGAATCACTCTCTGGGCTGGAGAAAGGCCCATCGGTCGATTGTTGCTGGATTTGTCTAGTAAAGGGTCATATGGTAAATACCAGTCTCCTCCCAGAATAATAGGTATGTTAAGATAAGGAATTAACATGGTGAGGATCCCGTAAAGAAAGCTGGGAATCCATGTTTGGTCCATATATGGAGCTGAATAATATTTCAAACGACTATACTTTTACCCTTAGTGAAAACATATCTACCAAGTTTATCCACAATGCATTTCTCTGCAAACGGAAATTGTCTGGATAAGAGTATTACCACCCTCTCTTGTTTGTCTTATCACCTGCAACATGTACCTGGCCCACATGTTGTCTTCTGAGCAAGTTTCTTCTATGTCTAGCAGATGCGTTTCCTGTAACATTACTACATCATACTTCAGAGAGCTTAAATGTTTTAAAATCTTCATCCATTTCAGGGGATGTCTGACCCTTTGATGTTCCAAGAACCAAACTTAAACAATTGAGCCATTATATATATGATCAACTTTGGAACAGTGGGAGACAAAACAACGTTAAGAACCACATTTGTATGTTTCCACCCTACTAGGCACCCCCAAAAAAAAACATATCCCTGATAAAATAACCCATTTTGCCACCTTGTCCCATATAACCCTCCTAGTATTACTCCCTATGCCCCACCACCTCTGTTTCATGTTGCCTAGATTGTCTTGCCTTATCTCTTTAAACTTGCATCTGACATCATAATCAAGAATCTTAATTCTGAGTTTGCAAGATTTAACCCCCTCTCTGCTGGCCAGTGGCGATCAGCATCCCGTTAAGCCTCTGCCTTCACCCTCCCTCTCACCCGACCACATTATTCAAACTGAGCCTAGAAATAGAAAGAAAAAGGAAAGTACCCAGCATCATAGCCAGAATGTTCCCTATCACAATCCCTGCTAAACTATCCTTCAGCATATATCAGTAAAATCTTCCTCCAAGACACTTTCAATAACAAATCGTATAACATTCAGAAAATCTGTAAAAATATAATGTATAATATATGTGCCCCTCACTGCATACAAAATCAAATAAATTGTAATGTCCTGGAGCCGGTTTATATACATCACTGGACTGAAGGTATCGGGACACTACTGCCCTCTTACAAATGTGGCAGTTAAGTTTGCCTCAGCAGAGGGACTAGTCTTCACTGGGACAGTCTTCCGTTATAGTCCTTTGTGTGTATTAAAGCTAGAAAGTAAGACTTGGATTGTTATTTAAGCCTCTACACTGTATAGTGAAGCATTCACCCTTAGTTTAGATTACCTTCATCACAACAAAATCCAAAACTATGCCACATTTATATGAAATTGGCTTTGACTTCTTCCTCCTCTGTCAGGCTGGAATTCAGTGATCCAAAAAGGGCTGGGAACTTCAGCTTGCAGAAGCTCAGAGCCACTTCTGCTTCATCGAAGAGGACCAGATGTCGTCTAGCAAAATATGTAGTTTGGCAGGGTAGGACATCTTAAACCTTATTCAGATGCAATACACTTTGAAACTATGGTATGGAAGGCAGCCCTGCAAATACGTACCATAGCTGGAGAGGTCCTGAGTGAGGCATATCTTCTTCACCTCACAGAGAACATCTTGAATTTCCTTCAACTTGGCTAATATGTGCTGTTTCTCTTGGAAATTCAGTAAATGAAAGATAAGAGGTCTGGCTGGGCAGTTGTCAGAGGGACAGGCAAAGTGCCTGGTGTGCCCTCTCAATGGTGTAAGAAGGTCTGTAGGGCTAGGCCCTACTATCTTGTTAAGAAACCACTGAACAAATAGAATGGTGTCTGCACCCACTTCCTGCTCAGGCAAGCCTATTACCACAATATTATTTCACCTGCTTCTTCCCTCAAGGTCTTTCAGTGTAGATTCCAGGCACTTTAAACTTTGTCTGTTAGTCATAATCGAGAAGTCCACTTTGTCTAGACGTTTCTCAGCCAAGATGACCAGAGCTTCTGTATCAGCTCCTTCCGAAGACATCTTCAACTGTGTCTGATAAGGCTTTCACATCTGTAACCTAAGATCTTATCTCCTCTTTAAACAGTTGAAATTCCATCAAGAATCTTTCCAGTGTTAAGGAGTCAATTCAACTGGGTTAGTGGTAAGATGAGATGCTGTAGATACTGTCATTCAGCCTGAAGTTGAAGGCTGTGCCTGTGGCTTTTTGGCGCCTTCTCAGGCATGACCAATGGAGTATGTTGTGGGCCAGCAAGCCACATTTCTGTTTCCATTCTGCCTTGCAATCAAATCAATCTGTTGTAAGGAGGTTCTCCTTATAAAAATTACTCATTTATTGTTCTTATGGCCCTTATTTTAAGCAAAATTTGCCTTTTCAGTGGTCAGACAAGTGGAGCTCAGTCAGAGAGCATCTAATCAGTCTGCTGCATCACATGACTCCCCATGGACATTACCTACTTAGACATTAGCAAGGCCTTGACACCATACCACATCGGAGATGCTGTAGGAAACTGGACAGCTTAGGGGTTGGTCCTAAGTTGTTTAACTGGGTAAGACATTTGATAATGGAGAAGCAGTAGAGGCAGTGGTAAATGGAACTCACTCTAGGAAAGGGAGGGTGACCACTAGGGTATCTCAGGGCTTAGTACTGGGACCAGTCCTTTTGATATCTTTATAAGTGACATTGCCGATGTACTGGAGCAGAATGTATGCCTCTTTACAGATGATACCAAAATGTGCAATATGGTGGACACTCCAGAGGAGTAGAGAGGATGTATAGAGATCTAAGAAAACTTGAGGAGGGGTCAAGGTATGGCAGCTGAGTCTCAATGTGAAAAAGTGCAGAATCATGAACCTAGAGCACATAAAACCAGAGGCAGTATGTAAAATGGTGGAAAAGGTACTAATGGTCACCAAACAGGAAAGAGACCTTGGAGTAATCATATATGATGACCTCAAGTTAGCAAAGGCAGTGCAACAAGGCAGTAGGTAGGGCCATGGAATGCTGGGGTACATGGGAGGTTATCACCAGCAGAACAAGCTGGTGGTGTTGGCACTGTATAGATTTTGGTGAGATCCTATCTGGTATACCATACCCAGTTCTGCAGGCCACAACCCAGGAAGGACTTAGACAGGGTGGAGGCTGTCCAAATGAGGGCAATTAAAATTGTGCATAGGCTGCATCAGATGCCCTAAGATGAGATACTGAGAGACCTCAATATGTAAACCCTGGAATAAAGGAGGGATGGGAGAATACGATAGATAGCTATAAATACCTCACAGGCTTGAACAAGATACAGGAAGGAAGTACTATATTTCTCAAAGGAAAAGATGCACAGAAACAAGGGACATGCAAGGAAGCTGGAAGGTGAACATTCAGGAGGATTTAAGGAAAGTACTTCTTCACTAAAATGATTGTGGATGACAGGAACAGTCTTCTAGCATAGGGAGTGGGGTGAATAACAGTGGGTGGGCTCCAAGCATGCATGGGATAGGCACAAGGAATCTTAGCTGGGAAGTAGGGAGAGTAGCTGAAGACTGAGTATGGTCGCTGGTAACAGTACAGGAAGGACAAATGAGCAGACTAGGTTGGATAAGTGGTCCTTATCTGCTGTTAGATTCTATGTTTCTATGTTCTATATTTCTGTTTCTATGTATCTGTAGCTACAGAAGTGCAGGCTCCACAGGGCCTGCAATTCTCTAAAGTCAAAGTGGTCATGTATTTCTTGCACTGTCCATGTGTATCTTGGGTGCAAAGCACTAGCCCCATGGGGCATGTGCTTCTGCTGACAGAAGCAATGTTCTGATTAAAGTATTGTGGATTTGTGTCTGTGGCTGCAGATTTCTATAGCCAGAAGTACAGTACAAGTCACATTAAACTGTTCCTCAATGAGTTGTAAGCATTTCTGAGTTGCATAAGTGTTGCTTGATCCAGCACAAAACACTGCACAAACTGTTTCTTAAGAGTTAAAACTCTGTTTTGCCATGCATTGTGACTGGACTACAGATGCAGTCCAACTGACTTGCAAAAACATTGTACAAACATTGCTTTTGAGCTGGTTAAGCACTGAAAATAATGGTAGGTGTGTATGTATTGCAGTATGCATGCATATCTGTGGCTGCAGAAGCACTGGCCCCAGAGGGCCTGGGATTCTGCAGTCAGAAATAGGGTTGTGATTTGAGTATTTTGGTTTATATCTGCACCTCCAGAAGTGCAGACCCCACTGGGGCCTGTGCTTCTGCAGCCAGAAAGCAGTGTGTATGTGTTTAAGTCTGCATGTGTATCAAGGATGCAGAACTGCTGGACTGTGATGATGGATGCCTATTGTGTCACCTGGAAACAGTTGTACTATATGTTGTTTGCCTCACCTGATGATGGCTATCTGTAGTTACTTTTGTAGGTTTGTCCTTTTGCTGCTTGAGGGAGAGGGTGTTAGGGCTGGAATCCCTAGTGCCACATTCCCTACTTTGTGCATTATGTTGATCCCTTACTGGTATATTAAAGCAATTGTTTGCAATGAATATATATCTGATAGGCAAGTGTCAGATATGAGGAAACATCAACATGTAGGGGTCAAACAAGCCATAAAAGCCAAGTGCCCAAAGCTTGTTTGACCCTGAGATGGTGATATTTTACAAAAATCTGGGACTTACCTATCCAGTGTTTATATATTACATTAAGCTGGTCAGTTTTGCTTTAACATAAAGTGTGTGAAGCTTGTTTAGTGTATTTGTTTAAAGGGAACTGTCAGCACTAACAGCCTCATTCCCCAAATGTGGGAGCAGTCCTAATTAGCACTTTGTGTACAAAACACTTTTTTACTTACTGTTAACTGCAGTGTAGTAGATTGTATCAAGCTAATATAAGCTGACATTTTCTGTAACCAGAAATGCCAGACTCCCCTGCAGCTGAAATTAGAGGAGAACTGCAGCAGTTGGAGATTCAATAGCCTGCAGTGAATGTTAGATAATTTATCAGTTGTAATCATTTATTTGCTGGTCTGTTGTTTTCCAGGGGCTAGGTACAGTCACAGAGGACTGTACTAAGCACTCTGAGAACAACAGGACCAACAAACATCTGATTTCAGTTTACAAAATCTTTAACATGTGTACTGGGAGCTATTTAATCTCCTAGTTCTGCAGCCCCTTTGATGTCATATGCAGAGGATTCTTGGATTTCTGGTTACAGAAAACGTCATCTTAGAAGTCAGCAAAATTAGCCTAATACAATTTACTATACTGCAGTAAGCACATGTAAAAATGTTTTTGCACAAAAAGTGCAATTGGGATCAGCCTCACACTTACAATAGGCGTCAAGTTCTTATTGCTGACAGTTTCCTTTAAGTTAGTGTGTTTATGTGTGGTGTAGTGGTGTTCCCTTTAATGTTTTTCCATAGTGTAGTGGCATTTTAAGGGCTTCATAGTTTTGGCCCTTTTGGTTATCCATAGTATAATGGCTTTCTATAAAAGGTGGAATTGTTTGGACATGCCTTTCTTTAGTTCTTGTTAGGGATAACAGAGAAGAAAAAGCATGAAAGGCGCAGCAGAAAAGGTTAGTATAATTTTGGGGGCTGACTTTGTGCAGTGTAGCTTAGGGCACTTTCTTTACACAGGTTAACTTTGTTTCACAGGTGTGTGTGGCTTTTTGTTTGGCAAGTGATGTTGGAGTGATATTGTGTAGTTTAGGTTAGAGACATTTTCTTATTACAGGTCTGTTTAATTTTTGCATGGGCTGTAGCTGGGGAGACTGTTAGGGTATCATTGTGGGTGGTCTGTAAATTGCTGTTACATGTGTTATTCAAGTAGTTGTTACTCATGTTAATAGCATTGTAAAAATAATATATATTGTATCTGTACTTGTAATAGTTAATAGAAATTTGCGGGCGAAAAGGACCCATTGTCCCATCAGACTGCCCAATAACCCCATCTAGTTTATCTTACCCCTCCATTTCATGCCATTTGAACTTTTATTTAGCCACATGTAGTTGCCCTAATCCCTCTTGAATTTGCTGACCGAATCTACCCCATCACCCATTCTTGCAGCCTGTTCCAAGGACCCACCACTTTCTCAGTAAGAACTTCCCTTGAATTTCCTCAAATCTGCCCCACCAGCTTGAATGTGTGTCTCTTAGTTGATTTGTTTTCACTCATCCTGAATATGCTACGCCCCTCACCTTGTTTTTCCATTCAGATATATGAAGGTTTCTACCATATCTCCCCTTTCCTCCTCATCTCTAATGTGTACAGATTTAGTTCCTCTAGCATCTCCTTGTATGACTTCCCGTGCAGCCTGAACTATCTTGGTTGCCTTCTCTGGACCCTTTCCAATCTCTCTCTGTCACCCTGTAAGTGAGGCCTCCAGAACTGGATCCCGTATTTCAGATGTGGTCTGACCATAGTTTTTAAGTGGCATGATCATCTCCTTCCTCATGCGGAAAGCCCTCCCTATGCATGCAAACATTCCATTAGATTTTATAAACTGTGATCTTTTGTTTGCTGATCTGCTGTTTCAAGGGCTAGGTACAGTCACAGAGCCCTGCGAGAACAGCATGACAAACAAACATCTGATTTCAGCTTATAAAATCTTTAACTATGTATACTGTGAGCTACTGAATCTCCCAGTTCTGCAGCCCTCCTTTAATGTCACATGCAGAGGATTCTTGGATTTCTGGTTACAGAAAATATCATCTTAGAAGTCAACAAAATTAGCCTAATACAATTTATTATACTGCAGTAAACAGTAAGTTAAAAAATGTTTTGTGCACAAAGTTCAAATTAGGATCAGCCTCACAATTACAGTAGGTATCAGGCTCTTAACACTGACAGTTCTCCTTTAAGTTAATGTGTTTCTGTGGTGTAGTGGTGTTCCTTAATGTTTTTCCAGTGTAGTGGTATTTTAAGGGATTCATAGTTTTGGCCCTTTCGCTTTCCATAATATAATGGCTTCCTATAAAAGGTGGAATTGTTTGGACATGCCTTTCCTTAGTTTTTTTTCAGGATAGCAAAGAAGAAGCAGATTGGAAGGGAGCAGCAGAAAAGGTTGGTAGTCATTTTGGGGGGCCTGACTTTGTGCAGTGTAGCTTGGGGCACTTACTTTGCACAGATTAACTTTGTTTTACAGGTGTGTGTGACTTTTGTTTGGCAAGTGATGTTGGAGTGATATTGTGTAGTTTAGGTTAGAGACATTTTCTTATTAAGGTCTGTTTAATTTTTGCAAGGGCTGCAGCTGGGGAGGCAGTTAGGGTATCATTGTGGGTGGTCTGTAAACTGCTGTTACATGTATTATTCAGGTGGTTGTTACTCATGTTGATAGTATTGTAATAATGTATATATTGTGTCTCTACCTATAATAGTTAGTGAATATATTATATTTTATAAAATGACTAGAAGAAATCCAGGAACCTAACTAGCTAACATCAGACACATGACCTGGGGTCAAGGCTCCAGATAAGATTTTTGGGATGAGTACTGTACTCCTCATTTTGAAAGTGAGGTGAGTAACACCAAATTAAGATGAGTACAAATGTTTGGACGGAGTGGAGTGAGGTACATTTTAAAAACAATGTATTTTTTTCTAGATGAACTGATCAGATGCCAACAATACTCCAGATAATGTTGGTAGGTAGGAGTAATTACTCACCAGTTTAAAATATAGTGAGTAAAACAAAATGGGATGGGTACAGTGCTGTAAATCTGGAAAAAATGCTTCTTTGCATCAACAGTTATGTTATGAAGCACTATTCTTTAGCATGAGTATATGCAAATGTTGGGTGAGTACTGGTACTCATCACAAAATTTTCTGAACAGTATTTCCAAAATGAGGTGAGTAAAGCGGGTCAGTACTACCCTTATCTGGAGCCCTGCCTGCAGTAATGTTGCACACTGCACAGTCAGTCTGGTATTTAGCCTCTTCACATATCCTACATAGATCCTCTTGAAAAAATAATCTGATAGCCATGTTTGCCCCTCATAAGCGGCAGCATGATGTGAACACTAAGCTGTGTTCAAAGCTGAATTCCACACATGCAAATAACATGTAAGTACTTTTTCCTCATATCAAATACTTCCCCACTATTAGGCACAAATTACTTTGGTACTTACTGTTTCAATTCTGTTCCCCATTTGATAAGTGTGAAACATAGAAACATAGAAACTGTCAGCAGATAAGGACCTTATACCCATCAGTCTGCCCATAGGCCCTATATATTGTATGTGGTCACTGACCATATGTGATCAATAGCTTTTCATCTCTCTCTCCTCTCAAGCTTCCCTGTGCCTGTGCCAGATGTGCTTAAACCTCTTCACTGTGCTGACCCACTACCTCTTGTGGCAGACTATTCCAAGCATCGACTAACCTTTCTGTGTATAAAACTTCCTCACATTACCTCTTAATCTATCCCTTCCAATTTCATATTGTGCCCCTTGTTCTAGTACTTTTCTACACTGGAAAAGGTCCCCCACCTGCACCTTGTTTATGCCCTTGAGGTACCTGAAAGTTTCAATCATGTAGCCCCCCTCCCTCAGTAAATATTGAGGTCTATTAGTCTCTCCTTATACATTTTGTGGTGCAAGCCCTGCACCATCTTTGTTGCCCTTCTCTGGATAGTCTCCACCTTATCTATGTCCTTGCACAGGTGTGGCCTCTAGAACTGCATGCAGTACTCCAGGTGAGGCCTTACCAATGTTTTATACAATGACATCACTACCTCCCACCTCTTGCAAGTGATACCCTGACTATGCACCCCAGCATGCCACTGGCCTTCCCTGCTGCCTTTGTGCGCTGCTTTGATACCTTAAGGTCATCAGAGATTATAAACCCTAGGTCACTTTCCTCTTTGGTGATAGTCAGCTCCTCCCCAACCTGTAGCTCTCCCAGGGTTTCCTCTACCCAGGTGCATTATTTTGCAGTTCTTTGCATTGAACCTCAGTTGCCACATCTCTGACCATCTTTTAAGCTTCTCCAGGTCCCTCTTCATTTTCTGAACCCCTTCTGGGGTATCTACCCTATTGCAGATCTTGGTGTCATCTGCAAACAGGCAGACATTCCTTCTAGCCTCTCTGCAATGTCACTAATGAAGACATTGAACAAGACTGTTCTAGTACTGATCCCTGTGGTACCCAACTGGTCACCCCCTCTCCCGATATTGTACACCATTTACCACCACCCTCTGTCTCCTGTCTGTTAAGCAGTTCCTAACCCAGGTCACCACTTTGTTTTCCATGCCCAGACTACTCATCTTGTTAATCAGTCTTCTTTGTGGGATGATGTTGAAGGCTTTGATGAAATCTCGTTGGGTGACATCTACCACCCCTCCTGATTTATTTCCATAGTCACCCAATCAAAAAATCCATTAGATTCATTTCATATGACCTTTCTGCTGTGAATCCTGTACCTCAGATCCTGAGCACTGATGGATTCCATATGTCCACTATCCTTTCTTTCAGCAGTGTCTCCATGAGCTTTCCAACCACCGAGGTGAGGCTGACTGGTCTGTAGTTCCCCACCTCCTCCCTACTGCCACTTTTGTGCAGTGGGACTACATTGCCCTCCTCCAGTCCTCTGGAATGACACCCATGTTGAGTGACTCTGGGAACAAGGTCACCAGAGGCACTGATAGTTCCTTCACAGCTCCTTTAATATCCTCAGGGGCATGCCATCTGGCTCCATGGCCTTATCCACCTTCAGCTTTGTGAGTTCTTCCAGCACTCTCTCCACTGTGAATGGACTGGTGTCCACTTCCCCCCACTGCCTCTGCAACCCAACTGTGGTCCTTGACCCTCCCCTCCTTAGTGAATACTGAGCAGAAGTATTTGTTCAGTATTTCTGCCTTATCCAGTTCCCTCTCCTTACACTCTTCCTTCTCCCTTTGAGCCTCACAATCTCCCCATTTTTCTTCTTTCACTGATGTACCTATAAAATGCCTTATCCTTTGTTTATAGAATGTGCTAAGCTCTCTTCTGTCTGCCTTTGCCTCCTAACAGCCCTCCTGCTTCCCTTAGACATTCAAGGTACACCCTCCTGTCCTCCTCTCTTTGGCTCCCCTTATATTTCCTGAAACTCAGCCCTTTAGCCCTGACTTTGTCCCCCACCTCTTTGAGAACCATAGTGGTTTCCTTCTTTTCCCTTTAGCCACTATCCTAATGCATTGGTTTGATATCCCACTATAGCTCCTTTCAGTTTCTCCATTGTTCTTCCACCCCTCTATTACCTCTCTCTTCCCCAGGACTGTTTGCATACATCTACCCATTTCAGTGAAATCCGCACTCCTGAAATCTAATACTCTTGCCATTGTGTGGCTTAATTTAATCCATGTCTCCTTATTGAACCACACCATGTGGTGGTCACTGGACCTCAGCTGCCCTTCCACCTGCATTTCTTTGACTCTGTTCCCATTGGTCCACACCAGGTCCAGAATTGATGTATCCCTGGTTGGCTCATGCACCAGCTGCATGAGGTCCAACTCCCTACAGGGATTCAGGATGGCTGTGCTTCTGGCAGAAGCTAGCTACCTGGGTGTCCAGATTGACACCCGGCATATTGAAATCCCCAGTAACAGGATTTTGCCTTTAGCTGCTATGCTGTGTGATTTTCTCCACTAGTTCCTGTCTATTTCCTCCCTCTGTGATGGAGGTCTGCAGATCACCCTGTGCATATTGCTGTTCCATTCCCTGGCTCCAGGGTGACCCACATTACCTCAGCCTCCCCTGCCTTCCCTGAACCTCTGTAGTCTTTATACCATTTCTGATGAACAGGGCCACTACCCCACCCTTTTTATCCTTCCTGTCCTTCCTGAGCAGTGTATAGCCTGGTACATTGACTTCCCAGCCATGATTAGCAGAGTACCATGTTTCTGTTATTGCTGCTATGTCAAGGTTTGCATCTGCCAACAAGGCCTCAAGTCTGGAACCTTGTTTCCTAGGATATGGACATTCATTATCATGACCTTCCATGTTTTACAGTCTGCCCTCCTTCTGCTCTTGTTCTCCCTCTCCAGAGTCTTCCTATACCAGCTTCCTTTCCTATGTGCTCTTGCCCCACTGTATCCTCTTTATACATTCTTCACCTGCCTGCCCTCCTGCCTGCTTTAGCTGTTCCTGTAGTCAACTTATGTTCCTCGTGTTCCCATGGAGGGTGTTCCTAAGCCTCCTGATCCTCCTGGATCTCCCCTTAGCCAGTTTAAATGCTCACAGCTGAGTATTTAAACTTCCTACAAGAACCAAGGTCCCCTTCTTGGATGGATGCAGGCCGTCCTCCTTATATAAGTTGCATCTGCAGGTCAGGCCCCAGTCCACTATGAAGACAAAACCTCCCTTCAACACCAATCCTTCAACCAGGAGTTGAAGATACAGATGATTACCCACCTTCCCCTGTGGCCTAGACAGGTAGCACCTCCAAGAATGAGACAAAGCATGCTATCTGTTCAGGTTCCCCCAGCTTCCTGAAATCCTCCTGGACTCTGGCTAACTCCACCTTCTCCTGGCCAGGTCATTGGTCCCGAGGTAGACAATGGCATTCATCTGCTCCCTTCTCTCCTAGCTATTGCCATAGCAATCCTATGGATCTGCTTCCCATCCCTCCATGCAGCGCTTCCTGGGTGCACTTGACTTCCCTTTCTCCCCACTAGGTTCCCTAATTTCATTCCCCAGGCAATAGAGTCCCCAATAGGAGAAGCTTCCCCTCCACCAGGGTTCCTGCCTCCATTCCCTGGGGCTCCATCCTGGAGGACCCTCCCATCCTCCCTGGTCCCAGCCTCGGGTTCCTAAGTGGAGCTTTCCCATTCCTCCAAAACAGTGTAGGACTTACTAAGCAGAACCAGTTGGGATGTGCTTGACCCCCTCCCTCACCCTCTCTTAGCCACTGTGGTCCAATCACTCCTCTTCCCTGGCATCCTTTGCGGTACAGGTTGTGGACCTGGTGGTTTCTGGGTGGGGATGGATGCGCTTCAACTTGACCAACTCTGCTCAGAAACAGACAACCTCCTCCCTCAGCCCAGAGGTGTCTGCAGACAGGCAACATTGCAGCCTACAAACGTCTCCCTGAAGATAGCTGCTCCACAACCACTGCACTGCACCACTCACATCATGTCTGTTTCCCTTCTCAATCAACTGCCTGCTTAATATGGCTATTTGTTATCTCCCAAATTTTTTTTTTTTTAGTTATGCTTTCTCGCTCGCTACTTCCTGTATGGATGCAGGATGTTGCAAAGCCCTATAAATATAGGATTAGCCTTGGGGTGGGTGGGGGTGGGGGTTGTGAGGTGGAAGAGTGGGACTACACCACAGGCTGTTTCCAAAAACAATCAGCCAAGGAGTCCTCAGATAGTGGCTCCTCACTCCACTCACTGTGGTCCAGACACAGTCAATTACAAACACACAGTCACAAAGCGTATCAGCTTGAATCCCTCAATCCTGCTGGAAACTAAGTGGAAAAGCACACAGAAATGGTAGTTAGAAAATACCTCAAATTCAGTTACAAACACACAGTCACAAACTCACCAGCTAGATTCCCTCAATACTGCACCAACTAAATGATGACTCAAACTGAAATGGCAGTGAAGACCTCACATTCAAGCTACACTATTTCCTGTAATATGATGCCTGTATTTAAAGTTCTGACACAGCCAATTACAAACACACAGTCACAAACATATCAGCTAGAATCCCTCAATCCTGTCCAAACTAAATGGAAAAGCACTCAGAAATGGCAGTTAAAAAAGACCTCAAATGCAATTACAAGCACACAGTCACAAACTCACTAGCCGATTCCCTCAATCCTGCTCCAACTAAATGAAGAATCAAACTGAAATGGCAGTTAAGACCTCACATTCAGACTACACTAATCGCTGTAATATGATGCCTGCTCTTAAAGTTCAGACACAGTCAGTTACAAACACACAGTCACAATTGTGTCAGCTAGAATCCAGCCCAAAACAAATGGAAAAGCACACAGAAATGGCAGTCAAGAAAAGACCTCAAATTCAATTACAAACACATAGTCACAAATTCACCAGCTAGAATCCTCAATTCTGCCCTAACTAAATGAAGAATCAAATTGAAATGGTAATTAAGATGTCACATAGACTACACTAATCCATGTAATATGATGACTGTACTTAAAGTTCAGACACAGACAATTACAAACACACAATCATAAACGTATCAGCTAGAATCCCTCAATCCTGTGCACACTAAATGGAAAAGCACATAGAAATGGCAGTTAAAAAAATACCTCAAATTCAATTACACACAGTCACAAACTCACCAGCTAGAATCTCTCAATCCTGCCCCAGCTAACTTGAAGAATCAAACTGAAATGGCAGTTAAGACATCACATTCAAACTGCATATCTCCATAGAATATGCACCAGGATGTGGTGCTAGGGAACTTACCAGAATCATCTGCTCAAGGCTTCCTGCACACACCAATCCAAGAAGGGATGCCACAGCATTTGTGTGCAAAATTCAATGTATTACATTAAAAAGGCAAACAGTGCAGACAAACGCCTAACATATTTCGAACCTACAATGGTTCTTCTTCAGAGGCTAAAATCTTAATTAGTTAACCGCCACTTATATAAGGCTCCTATGACATGTGATCACACAAAGCACCCATCAATCTAACTCACAGTGATTGGTCAATATACACTCATTTAAAATCACAATCATTAGAGGTCACAATTCTGTACAAATGACCCTGTTGTTAAGATTATTAAATATAACCTAACATCAAGTTCATATAAATTGTGTCTTAATGAAATTTGAAAACAGTAATAGAAAAGATATATATATATATATATATATATATATATATATAGTATATATATATACATAGATACATAAAATATTAAGAATGGGCAGAGAAAGGAAAGAAAGGGAGGAGATGCGGAAAGAAAGGAGAACGAGGGACAAAAGGGAGAAGAAAGGAATAACACTTAGCATCCCACAATGTAGTCCATTAACACATTCATAAATGCATGTTACATACAAAAATATAAATATTACAATCGACACTCTGAATTGTGATCAAAGCATACTTCATAGGCAGCTCTCCTAAAGAGAACATTCTCTAAAAGTGCAAAACTCACTATCTAATACCTAAACTTACATTAAAAATAAATGTAGGGTGTAGATTTTATAGTTACAACTTATGTCTTCCTGAGTACAAACCCTATACATACAAAAAGTGACATACCATAATGCATATGTACTAATTCTTGCTTCAGAAACCAAGTTTACTTTAGGAAAGGAGGATACATTGTAACTTGGAGCACTAAATTAGGCAAAAGAAGTGAAAAGTGCTCACTTATCCACTTCAAAGGAGAGTAGATGACACTAAATTGAGCAAAAGAGAGGAAAAGTACTCACTTATCCACTTATGGGGGGATTAGACAGCAAACTATAACTGGGCTATTTTAAAGCTCAGAAAATAGGACAAATTAATAAATGGCTACAAATGACTCTGAATACTGTTGTAACTTGGTGGTATTCAAATCTTGTATGCTTGATCTTGTCAAAATGTTTTCAAAAGATGACTATTTTTCATGACACATACCATTATGTTAAGTCTCATGAAACTATTTAACAAAACAAGTTTAAGCCTTTACATTACTTCTGTTTTTGAAGTATGGTCTGATGTCCAAATGTGAATTGAGTCCTGGTTTTGTAGTGGCTTCCAATGCAATGATCCGAAAGTTCTCTCTTGTTAGTATCAAATTTTCAGAATCTCCTCCTGGGGTTTCTGCAGACCTTATCAATGGCTACAAATTTAAAACAATGTCTGTTAAAATCAGGACTATCCGAATGTGTACTGCAGTAGCATATGTATCATCTTTTAAGGATAGCTCTTAAATGTTCCCCAACTCTGACCTTAAGAGTTCTGCCTATTTCCCACTGTAGAAGGCAGAACATGTACAGGTGACCAAATATATCACCCCTCCATATCACATGTTATGCACTGTCTAATCTGGTACTCTTTCCTCCAATTACAAGTAATAAAATTATTCTGTGGTGAAATATTGGGGCAAACTGCACACGTCTGTATTGATAGCAACCCAGAGGTTTTGGAAAGCAAATTTGACCCTTTTTGTCCACAAAATGACTGTGGACAAGGTGATCTCTTAACACTGGTGCTTTTTTATAGCACATTCTAACCGGCTAGTTTGAAATTTCTTGCAACCCCTCTTGGCTGACAAAACATGCCAGTGGCTTTTAAAATGATCTCCAACTCCCTGGATTGTGCTGAATACTCCGTTACATAATTAAATATTTTGTCAGTCTCTACTATTTCCTTCCCTGGTCCAAAGTTATGTCTCTCTAGAGCCATCACTTTATTTTTAGCCTCTCCTACTCAAAGGTGGTTATATCCCTCTGAATTAACTCTCTGTGAGTTCAACTTCCCTTGTCAAAATCGTACATTTGGGTGCAATTTCATCTAATTCTATGGAATTGCCCCATCGGTATATTAGCAGCCACATTGGAGGTGACAACTATTCTTTCTTAATAAGTGTTACCATCTGTCTCCTTTCTATATAGGTTACTTTCCAAGCCTCCTATTAGGTGCTTAGTAATTAATAAATCCAAAAACTGTGCCTCCACATTACTACTAGAGAATGTGAATCTAAGATTTGAATTACTATTGTGTATGAAATTTAAAAATCCTTAAAACTTTCCAATGTTCTTTGCCATACAATAAATATATCATCGATAAAGTGTCTCCACACAACAAGTTTTGAAAAAATGTATAAACAATTATTTTGAAAATTACATATTGTTTCCACTTCCCAACATACAAATTTACAACTGAGGGGCACATGACCCCCATAGCTATTCTTGACTCAATGATACAAACAGTTGTTGAATAAGAAAACATTGTCTTTTAGGATATGTTCTAACAATTTCAGCAAAAAGTCAATTGGTGGTACAGGCTTTGTTGACCTGTTCAGGAAAAATGCCACTGCATCAATGCACCATCATGTGGCATGTTCATATAAAGTGCCTCAATATCGCATGTTATAAGAGCATGTCCTGTTCAATTTTAATGGTGGGAGTAAGTTCAGAACTTCTTGTGTGTCCTTCAAATAAGATGGCAATTCCACAACCAATGGTTTTAAATAAAAGTCACAATATTTTGATAAAAGTTCAGTTAATGAGCCTATGCCACTGACTATAGGGCAACCGTAGGATTCACTACAGTTTTGTGGATTTTTTGCAAAGTATAGAAAGTTGCCCTGATAGAATGGTTAGGAGTCAAAAACTCTTTCATTTTTAATGTTAATATACCCCTTGAAAACAGCATCTGAAATCAATTCATCTATGCTGCATTTAAAAGTCATACATAGGGGTCTTATGTTAGTTTTGGTAGAAATCTCTATTTTGTAATAGTCTTTCTATTTCAGACACATATGCTGGTTTATCCTGAAGTACCATAGCTCCCCTGTCAGCTTGTTTTATAACTAAATCCACATCCATTTGCAAGGTTTTGACAGCTTCCCTTTTTGTGTGCTTAAATTATTAAGGAAATTGAAATGTGATGTGTTAAAGAAATGTTCCATCATTGGTCACCAACTCCTTAAATGTTGAGACAGCTTCACATAATGGAGGACAACAAACAGACAGCTTAGCAAAGGGTAGTTGCTGTATTGTCCTGTGTTTCTCAGTGCTGAGTGTTTTACTAAAAATGCCTGGAGATTCAATTTGCGACAATTTAAATTCAAATCCACCAAAGTTCCAACCCTGTCCATAATTTTCGTTGGTGCAAAACCAAAACCCTTGGTCAGTAAAGCAGTCTCTGCTTCAGGAAGCACATGTTTAGAAAGATTAACGAGTGATGTGGGAGAAGATTCACTTACCTCATCTGTCGTCCTCGTCCTCATCCACTGTAAATTTTCTTGTAAGCTTGCCTGTCCTGGTTGCAGCTAAATTGGGAATTCTCCATGTAGTCCTACTGGTACTGGGTTTTGCATCTCTTTCCATGTCTTGTCCTCATCTGTCAAAATCTCATGGTCATTCTAGCAGTCTCGGGCTCCTCCTGAGGATTGATGGGGGGAGGTGGGTTGTTGCTCGTACATGCTGTTCACCTGTTGATAATTCACTGGCTGTGGATCCAAGGTTGACCTTCCTGTGAAAAAAAATTTCCCATCTGGATTCTTCACCCTCCAGTCACTTGTTTCAGTGGCATATTCAAAGATACATTTCTACATTCTCTTGGTGACTTCAAAATTCCTTCAAACTTTGTTTGCTTCTTCCATTGGAAAATAGTTCCACATTCCCAATCCCCATATCCGTAGAAACTTGGTTCTCTTTAGCTGCTGTAGATCATAATCCAATTTAATGATTGAGTCCTTGAACTTTTATTCTGCTAATCAAATGCATGGTGTGCTTTATATTTTAACACCTCTACTTCTTGTTTTTAATCTCTTCCTTCAGTTTCTGTTCATTCTCTTTTCCATATATAATAATAAGTTGTATTAATCTTAAACTAGCATCAATTAAAATTTCATTCCATTCTTTTAAGAATGTTGTATTATCTGTTTCACAGGCTGGGTTTTAATAAGTCTTAAACCCTGGGGACCCTTTTGACTTCTCTATAAGCCTCTAGATTGATGTTATTCCAATAAATGCATCATAATTGGTGAGTACATTTTCTGCATCTTTAAATGATGAAAATAAGGACTGTGCCTCAAATTGTACAACTTCTGGTTCTACATTATCAATCAAAACAGATTAAATGTAGTGACTGAATGTAAAATATGTTCCACGTAGTCAATGGATTAGAAGACTAATTCAAAAGGTGGCTCGTTATTTCCACAGTATTACTCGCTGTTTCACAGGCAAAGACTGGGAAAGAGTGTCCTCATATGACATTATCTTGAAATGTGGTGTTAAATTTAAAATGTATAAAAATACTATTTGCAACTGCTGAACTGTTGCCACAAGGCATATACCCATTGGATTTTACACAGTTGGGTGGAAAAATAGCCAAGGACATTTTATCACAGATAAATCCTCACGCATAAAGGGCACGCAGACCTCCTCCTCCTCTATCCAACCAACCTGTGCAAAAACTCTAACATAAGAATCATATCTACATAGAGTATGCACCAGGACATGGTGCTAGAAACTCACAAGAATCATCTACTCAAGGTTTCCAGCACACACCAATCCAGAAGGACACCACAGCATTTGCATGTAAATTCAATTTATTACATTAAAAAGGCAAACAAGCGCAAACACCTAACATGTTTTGAACATACAGGTTCTTCTTCAGAGGCTAAAAGTCTTGGTTAGTGAACCACCACTTATATAAGGCTCCTATGGCATTTGATCACACAAAGCAACAATCAATGTAACTCACAGTGATTGGTCAATATACCATCATTTAAAACCACAATCATTAGAGGTGCAATTCTGTACAAATGACCCTGTTGTTAAGATTATTAAATATAACCTAACATCAAGTTCATATAAATTGTGTCTTAAATGAAATTTGAAAACAGTGATATGAAAAAAAAAAATATATATATATATATATATCATATATGTATATATATATATATATATTACACATAGATACATAAAATATTAGAGAATGGGGAGAAAGGAAAGAAAGGGATGGGGATGCAGAAAGAAATGAAGGGAACAAGAGGAGAGAAGGGAGAAAAAGGTAGTAACACTTAGTGTCCCACAATGTAGTCCATTAACACATTCTATAAATGCATGTTACATACAAAAATATAAATATTACAATGCGACACTCTGAATTGTGATCAAAGGGTACTTCATAGGCAGCTCTCCCTAAAGAGAACATTCTCTAAAAAGTGCAAAACTCGCATATCCAATATCCTAAACTTACATTCAAAAATAAATATAAGGTGTAGATTTCATAGTTGCAACTTATGCCTTCCTAAGTACAAACCCTATCGTACAAAAAGTGACATACCATAACACATATGTACCAATTCTTGCTTTGGAGAACCAAGTTTACTTTAGGAAAGGAGGATACATTGTAACTTGAAGCACTAAATTAGGCAAAAAGTGAGAAGTGCTCACTTTTCCACTTCTAAGGAGAGTAGATGGCAACTTTTGTCACCGAGAGAGGGTTGCAAAATTGCAAATCAGCGGTTAGAAAGATCTCCTTGTCCACAGTCATTTTGTGGACAAAGGGCTAGAATTGGTTTTCCAAACCTCTGGGTTGCTATTAATGCAGACAGTATGCAGTTTGTCCTCTTATTTCATCACAGAAGAATTTTATTACTTGTAATTCAAGGAAAGAGTACCAGATTAGACAGTGCATAACGTGATATGGAGTGGGTGATATATTTGGCCACCTATACATGTTCTGCCTTCTATGTTACTAAAATGAGCAGAACTCTTAAGGTCAGAGTGTAGGAACATTTAAGGGCTAACCTTAAAAAGTTGATATGTATGCTACTTCAGTACACATTATGGATACTCTGATTCTAGCCGACATTGTTTTAAATTTGTAGCCATCGATAAGGTCTGCAGGAACCCCAGGGAGAGATTCTGAAAATTTGATACTAACAATAGAGAACTTTCGGATCATTGCATTGGAAGCCACTACAAAACCAGGACTCAATTCACATTTGGACATCAGACCATACTTGAAAAACAAAGTAATGTAAAGGTTTAAACTTGTTTTGTTAAATAGTTTCATGAGACTTAACATAATGTTATGTGTCACGAAAAATAGTCATCTTTTGAAAACATTTCGACAAGATCAAGCATACCAGGTTTGAATCCCACCAGGTTGGGACAGTAATCAAAGTCATTTGAAGCCATTTATTAATTTGTCCTATTTCTGATCTATAAAATAGCCCAGTTATAGTGTGCTGTCTAATCCCACCATAAGTGGATAAGCAGTACTTTTCCTCTCTTTTGCTCAATTTAGTGTCATCTACTCTCCTTAGAAGTGGATAAGTGAGCACTTCTCAATTCTTTTTTGCCTAATTTAGTGCTCAAGTTACAATGTATCCTCATTTCCTAAAGTAAACTTGGTTGTCTGAAGCAAGAATTAGTACATATGTATTATGGTATGCCACTTTTTATGCATTATAGGGTTTGTATTCAGAAAGGCATACGTTGCAACTATAAAATCTATACCTTGTATTTATTTTTGAATGTAAGTTTAAGATATTAGATATGTGAGTTTTGAACTTTTAGAGAATGTTCTCTTTGGGGAGAGCTGCCTATGAAGTATGCTTTGGATTGCAATTCAGAGTGTTGCATTGAAATATTTATATTTTTTGTATGTAACATGCATTTATAAATGTGTTAATGGACTACATTGTGGGAAGCTAAGTGTTATTCCCTTTTCTCCCTTCTCTCCCTTGTTCCTTCCTTTCTTTCTTTCCTCCCCATTCTCTAATATTTTATGTATCTATGTGTATATATATATATATCTTTTCATATCTCTGTTTTCAAATTTCATTTAAGACACAATTTATATAAACTTTTTTTCTATTTATCCTTGGTGAGCCCTTCTGTCGATCTTCCACCCTAGTCATGGCCTGGGACTTCCACCTGCCATCCATTACCACTTCCTCTCCAGTTACCCCCGGCTTACTCCCCCAGAGGGTGGGGTCATGGCATCGCACCCCCATATCCAATCCATTGAGCTTGTGTCTGATTGGGGTGTGGCAATGGCAGGCTAATTGAAGCCCAGGGAGGGCTTCACTGAGACAGAGGCTCACCCCTCCTGTTCTTTCCACTTTTCTTGGAGGTGGGGCATGCAATGACACCAGTGTCTGCCAGCTTCCTGAATCTCAAGCGCTGGTAGCAGTAGTGACTCCAGCCTTCATGCGGGTCCTTGCTGCACTGGACACTGTCCCACCCTCCCCCTGAAGAGGAGAGCTGTCCATAGGACACTCCAGCCTTCTTCCCTGGCCAGCCCCTCAATGACCCGACTCCATTCGCAAACCTGGGTCAAGCGGCGTCCTGAGGAAATCCAACCACTGTGCCAGAGGGCGGTAATTTATATGAACTTGACATTAGGTTATATTTAATAATCTTAACAGCGGGGTCATTTGTACAGAATTGTGACATCTAATGATTGTGGTTTTAAATGAGTGTATAATGACCGATCACTGTGAGTTAAGTGATGGGTGCTTTGTGTGATCACATGTCATAGGAGTCTTATATAAGTGGTGATTCACTAATTAAGATTTTTAGCTTCTGAAGAAGACCGTTGTAGGTTCAAAACATGTTAGGCGTTTGTCCACACTGTTTGCCTTTTAATGTAATAAATTGAATTTTGCATGCAAATTCTGTGGCATCCTTCTTGGACTGGTGTGTAGGAAACCTTGAGCAGAACAGTCGACTACACTAATCCTGTAATATGGTGCCTGCACCTAAAGTTCAGACACAGCCAATTACAAACACACAGTTGCAAACTTATCAGCTAGAATCCCTCAATCTTTTGCAAACTACATGAAATATAGAAACATAGAAGTTGACGATAGATAAGGACTCCAAGCCCACCCAGTCTGCCCATTTCTTTTCTACCTTATGAATGTGCCATTGGCCTTTGCTCTATCAATGGCCTATCTATTCATACTCATCTGTATTGCTCCCATATGCCTATCCCGTGCCAGTTTGAAGCCCTGTACTGTATTCATATCCACCACTTCCTGGATGGGCAGTTCCATGCATCCACCACCCTTTCTGTGAAAGAACTTCTTCACATATCCCTTGGTAGGCTCCCTCTCATCTCATGCTGTGTCCTCTTGCCTGCTATTTTCTCATACTGAAACATGTTAGACTCTTTCACCTTGTTAATGCCCTTAAGGTGTTTGAATGTTTCAATCATTTCACCTCTCTACCTCCTTTGCTCTAGGGTATACATATTGAGCTCAGTTAATCTGTCTTCATATGTTTTCTGATGCAGTCCCAGCACCATTTTGTTGCCTTCTCTGGACTGCCTCAATTTGAATTAATGTCCTTGTGAAGGTGTGGCCTCCAGTACTGCATGCAGTACTCCAGATGGGGCCTAACCAGTGTCTTGTAAAGAGGGACTATTACCTCCTCTTCCAACTTGGATACCCCTACTAATACACCCAACATCCCACTAGCCTTACCTACTGCTTTAGTGGTCTGCTTGGATGATTTCAGGTCATCGGTGATGATGGCGCCAAGTCTCTTTCTTCCTTGTGACTGCCAGCTCCCTCTCAGTCTATATGTAGCTTCAGGGTTTCTCTTCCCTATGTGCATGATCTTGCACTTCTTTGCATTAAACCCCAGTTGCCATTCTTCCAACCATTTTGCTAGTTTATCAGATCCCTTCTCATTCTGCCCACCCCATCTGGATCATCTACTCTGTTGCAGATCTTGGTGTCATCTGCACACAGACAAACCTACCCTCAGTCCATCTGCAATGTCACTGATGAAGATATTGAAGAGGACTGGCCAGGACTGATCCCTGAGGTACCTCACTTGTGACTTGCATCTCTTCTGCCTGTATGCCATTTACCACCACTCTCTGTTTTCTGCCCGTCAACCAGTTTTCCACCCAGTTGACCAACATCTGCCACCCAGGCCTGCCAGCTTATTAATCAATCTTCTATGTGGAACAGTATCAAAAGCTTTGCTAAAGTCAAGGTAGGCAGCATCAACTACCCCCTTGGTCCACCACTCTGGTTACCCAGTCAAAGAAATCATGAGATTAGTTTGACAGGACCTTCCTTTGTAAACTCATGCTGTCTTGGATCCTGTGCTTCTATGTATTCCAGGTGTTGCACTATCCTTTCCTTAAGGTGTCTCCATAATCTTGTCCATTACTGAGGAAAGACTGACTGGTCTGTAGTTCCTGCCACCTCCCCTGCTACCACTCTTATGGGCGGGATCACAAAACCCTTCTCCAGTCTTCTGGGACCTCTCCTGTGCTCAGAGACTCACTAAACAGTTCTGATAATGGATCTGCTAGTTCCACCCCTTAGCTCCTTTAGTACTCTAAGATGTATGCCATCAGGTCCCATTGCTTTGTCCACCCTGAGCTTATCGAGCTCTTGTAGGTCCCTTTCTTTTGTGAAGGGACTAGTGCACCTTCCTCCCCTGTGTCCATGTTGCTGAGCTGTGGGCCCTGCCCTATCTTCTCTTCAGTAAATACTGAGCAGAAGTATCTATTTAGGATAAATGCTTTACATGGTCCTCCTACTCACACGCCTCCTTATCCCCTTTGATGTTAGTAATACCCCTCTGGACTTTCTCCTGTCTCTAATGTATCTATAGAAAGTCTTGTCACCTTCTTTACAGTTCGTGCTAGTGTTTCCTCAGTTTGGGCCTTTCCTGCCTTACTACCTTCCTGCTTCCCTTAGGGAAGTTTGGTATCTCCTATATCTTCATCCTGCTGTGTTCCTTATACTTCCTGAAGGCCAGCCTTTTGGTCCTGACCTTTCTGCTACTGTGTTTGAGAACCAAATTGGTTTCCTTCTTCGTTTCACTTCTTTTTCACTAACACAAGAGATGCAGCTTCAAGTATTGCATCTTTAATGATTGCCCACTTTGCCTGTACCCCTCACCTGTATTTCTTGTTGCCAGGGCTAGTTTAACTCTTGGGCATGTTATTAAAGTCAGCTCCTCCGAAGTCCCATATTTTGCCTTGGAATGGGATGATTTTGTTCTAGTAGCCAAATTGAATCATACCATGTGATGGTCACAGGCACCCAGGTGACCTTCTACCTGGAGATATGTGATCCTTTCCTGTTAGTCAGTGCTAGATCTGGATAACCCTATTTCTTGTGGGTTGTTGCACCAGTTGTTTGAGGCCCTCCCTGCAGGAATCCACCATGTGTCTAATTCTGGCAGATGTCCCTGCTGGTATTGATCAATCTGTATCTGGCATGTTGAAGTCTCCCATTATCAGAACCTCCCTTTAGCTGTCATGTTTGTATATCTTCTAACAGTAATGTTTCTATGTTCTCCCCTGGTCTGGAGGCCTGTACACAACCCCAGTTCATATGGCTGTCCCATTTCCTGTTTCAGGGTGACCACAGTTCTTCTGGCTCCTTATGTGTATTCTGAATTTCTGTAGCTTTGATATTTTCATTGACATAAGAGCCTCCACTCCCCTTTTGCACCTCGGTTTCTTCTGAACAGTACATAGCCAGGTACTGAAGTCTCCCAAGTGTGGTTACTGGTAAACCATGTCTCGCTAATGGCTGCTATGTCCAGTTTAGCCTCTGTCATTGTGCCTTCAGGTCTGGGATCTTATTTCTCAGACTGTGAGCATTGTGTACATGATTTTCCATTGGCCAAATTTCAGTGTGTTAGTTGTTGGGCAAGGTCCAGCATTTCCCATGTGCATTGTATGGGGAGCCAGGCATTTTCTTAACCTGGTCATGCAAATGAACTAGAAACATGCTGAACTCCTGTTTGACCACTACCTGAGGCGGGAGGGGTGTTCTTCCATTCAACATATGGGGTGCTGCTCCCTTCTCCCAATTTGCTAGTTTAAATATTCTGCAAGGCATCAAACTTCTGCCTCAATGCACTGACTCCTCCTTAGTCAGATGCAGTCCATCAAATTTAAACAACTTTCGCTCCCCAAAACTGTTGCCAGTTCCCTACAAATTTGTGTCCATTTTCCTGGCACCAGCCATTGAGCCACATGTTTAGCTCCCTATCTCCCCTTCTCTGACCTTCCATCCATCTGTTCCCCCTCTCCCAGATGGGCAGGATCTCAGAGAAGGAGATGCCAGATGAAATGGATGATAGTTTGTCACTCACCCTGGTCAGGTGTTCCTTGGTCTCCACAACTGACCAGCTTTTGAGATTGTTAGTCCCTATGTGTACCAGGATGTCAATGTTTTCTCCTGCTTCCTGAACAATTTTAGCAATGCAGTCAGTGTCTCTCCATGCTGATGTACCTGGGAGACATCTGACCATTACTCTTGGCTGGAGATATGTATCAACTCCCTGAATCATGGAGTGTCCTATGATCAGATGTTTTGGATTTCCTTTTTGTTTTTGTTTTGGTTCCTGTTTTGGGCAAATTTTGTTGTGCTAGCTCCTTTACTGCAGTGTCCTGCTCTGCAGTGTCCTCTGCCCTTTGTTTGATTTCGGAGATAGAGGCAAATACCTGTTTGCAGTTTTTATATGGTTTGTGGAGGTGATATGTCGGGAGCACTGAGAGATGTGGCACCTGATTTGCCCTCTAATCATCTGCCAGCCTCCTGAACCAACTACTCTCTGCGGTAGAGGTGCTTCTGTTGGATGTTGGGGAAATGGTGGGTGGTTCTTATAATATATTTCCTCTTGAATATGAAATTTGAGGCATGCAATTTCTGCCCATGCTGACTAGAGCTGAGCCATAGATCTCCAATGGCCCAGCATGTAGGACAGTGTCCTAAATCCTGTAAAGCTGCCCTTCTGAAAAGTGTTCCGTAATACCTTCAGTTAATGATATCCATTCCAGATAAGTTGCTGGGTTTATAACCTGGTCAGAAAAATTAGAAGGAAGAAAATGAAAGCAAAAGTTTGATTTTGTGTTTTGTTTGCTTGTTTTGTATAACTTGGTATAACAACTTAAATTACTAGTGCCCCTATAAATGAGGTCACTGTGTGGATACCCTCTGATCTGCCTCTTCCTGCTTTGCTACAGGAAATGTCATGACTGTGTTACCCTATAAAAGAAGTGCAGTGTGGGGTGGTTGAGGATGGGTGGATGGCTAGGCCTTCCCTGCCAAAATAGTAGAACACCAGACAAAAGAAACAAGGAGGTAAAAGCAGAAACAATCTGCCAGCACAAATGCAATGTCCTGAAAGCTTATCCTAAGGATAGATAAAACTGTAAAACCTGTAAGCACCACCTGTAATAATTTGACAGAAGATATACCCTGTAGAAACACTTTGCTACAGAGAAAAATAAAGCAGTAACAGAAGATATACCTTGCAAAGATAATTTGAATCAGAAGATTACAGCAGTAATCTGTGAGCACACACCTGTAGGCACACCCTGTAATAATGCAGCAGAAGGTACACCCAGCAACAACAATTTGAATCAGAGAAAATAAAGCAATAAAATGTTAGCAACAAACAATAACAATCCCTGTGAATACAAAATAAAAATAACAGCACACAGTAAATCTGCCTAGCCAAAGAAGCCTTAATCCTTATCCTTGCTCTGTTCATTGCACTGTCCTTTCAAGCTACCTAGAAGAAAAGAGCTCAGGTGAAACTAGGTGCCTTGGCCAGCAAACCTAGTCTTCCACTAAATGGAAAAGCACACAGAAATGACACTTAAGAAAATATCTCAAATTCAGTTACAAACACACAGTCACAAACTCACCAGCTAGAATCCCTCAATCCTGCCCCTGTGAGAATAATCACTGAAAGATGGGACTAGTGATGGCTGAAAGATGCAAGCATAGAGCATACTGTCACTTTCATTCCTGATCACACTGCTCTGGTCCTGTGTATAATTCAAAACACAACTCCCAATTATAAGCTCCCCTCAAAAAAAAAAAATTAAGACTAAGGGCCAGACCTCACACCACATCAGTGACCTGAGTTTGGGAATGGACTCAGGTTGCTTGGGGTCAGCAGGATGAAGAAGGATTGAGCATCTGTAGACAGCTCTCCTTCCTCAGGAGGGGATCCAGCAGTGTGCTGTAGACTGGCACCCTGTGGTGGTTGGCTGTCAGCACAGGTGCACCACCAAGAATGGGAAGGTCCTAAATCAGAGAGCATTAGGCTGCCTTCACAGAGGTGGAGACAGCCAGTCTGCCCACTGTATGGTCTTGGGCCCAGGAGGAAAAATCAGCACAATAATCAGGAGCCAAAAGGATCCATGATGACCTGACTGCTGGTCAAAGAACAAGTCCCTCCATGGGAGGAACCAGAGCTCCCTGTCGGCATCCACCCAAAATAATAATAATAAAAAAAAACTATAGTGCTTCCTCTTTTGAACTGTGTCTGTGTGTACACAAGGGGTGGCTATCGGTAACCATTAAAACTACTGGAACTACAAGTATGGTCACCTTTGGACAAACCTCAAGGAAAAGGCAAAATACAGTATAGTCCCAAAAGGTGGAAGAGTGCCACTTTATTTTAAGTGTCTGTTTCAATGTAATTAATCATTAATTACATGCAACAGAATAATTACACTGTAGTTATATGTTTGTTGCATACAACTGCATTGCAATTGTCATGCAGTTACAGCATAGTTGCACTGTCACTACAGTATAGTTAACTGAAACTTAAAGTGTAACTGACGGAGGGACTACTTGAGCCATTTTATGTTGGCTTGCCACTGGCAACGTTGTGGTGTAGCTTCGGGCGTGGTCACTGTTGGGTGAATGCAGGGCATGCATCAGTAGGTGTGTCCCTCATTCCCCAATCAAGCAAGTATGCAGGAACCACATCAACAATTTGGAATGTGGCCACCAGATCTCACAAAGGTCCACTGCAATGAGAGTGGAGCTCTCATGCAACATGACCACAACCGCCTCCCGATGTGCATGCAACACTGCCGCCACCTCCTGTCAGAATGCCGAGAGGGAGCCCCTCCCTGTCAGCATAATAACCTCCCTCCCATTTACAATGTATGGTGAGGGGTGCCCAATCACCCTCTGCATCATCGGCCCCAACAGTTTTGTTTGCCAATGGGGGCCCAATCTCCTGTGGCATAATGTCTCCCCGCGCTTTGTTGTGTGCTGAAGGGGTGCCCAATCCTCGGCTCATTTCCCCCCTTTGGAATGTGCTGACAGGTGCCCAATCCCCCATCGGCTCGAGCATCCCCAAAAAAAAACAGTTAGGTGGCACTATGGGAGCCCACCCCAGCATGCCAAATGCCCTGTAAAAAAAAAAAAAAAAGTCCCGTGATGTTTTGTTTTTAAAACCTGTAACAAAGAAAACAGTCCCTCGCAGTCTCCTGACCCTCCCAAACTCACACCACCCTCTGCGCACCCTGCCTCCCACACCTCCCTCACCTCATACTTATCTCCAGAGTCTAGCGATGATCTTGTGGACCAGGAACACGTCTGCACTCTTCAAAGCCGACCGTGAACTGAAGAAATGCTAGTAAACTGTGTAATGGCATAAATAGGGTTTTCAACTTTGGTGCATATCTAGGGCATTTTGGGAATTTTGTTTTCAAATTTTCAACATGGGGTTATTGTGATGCCTCCTCATGAATTCTGTCACTGTCATGGTGTTATTTGGTCCTGAAGGTGATTTTCAGTCACTGTGTGGAATCACCTTTTAGGACCAATTAATGAAATGACAGTGCAACTATTCATGAGGGTCTCTCAAAAAGCATATGTTTTTGGTGGAAGAAATCCCAAAATGGCAGTTTCTGACCGTGCATTGTGCAGTTTCCTTGCACATGTAACTTCGTGAATTTGTAATATTTTCACTCCAGATTTTCAAAATTGGAATTTTCCACACCTCCTTGTGAACAGTATAACTGTCATTTTACATATCCTGGCGAAATGTATTTTCGCACGTCCGGGCGAATAGCACGGTCACTGAGAAAAAATCAGTTTTTGGGACAGTTTAAGGAAATTATAGTGATACTGTTCATGAGCAGAAGTCCTAAAATGCCTATGTTGAACATTTGGTGACAAAATTCCATAAAATGACTGTGTTACAAGCATGCATTGTGCAGTTCCATGCACCCTTAACCAACCAAATTTGCAATATTTTCATATCAGAATTTCAACACTGCCATTTTGTTACACCTCCTTATGAACAGTGCAGCTGTCATTTTCACAACCTGCCCTAAATGTGTTTCTGCACCTGTATACTAAATGTATGGTCACTGTGCAAAATCAATGTTTCAGACATATTAACAAAATCACACTGCCACTGTTCATGAGGGAAGTCCCAAAATGCCTATGTTAAAGATGTGGTTAAAAAATCCCCAAAATAATTGGGTTATGGATGTGTGTTGCACAGTTTCTATGCATGCTCATAACTTCACCAATTTTCATGTTTTCCTCAGATGTTCAACGTTGCCATTTTTACATCTCCTCATGAACAATATAGTTGGCATTTTCCACATACTGCCCAACATGTGTTTTCAGCCCTGTGTCACCAAAGGACATAGCCACTGTGCAAAACCACCTTTCAGCTAACAAACTGATAGTTCCACTTTTCATGAGGTGGGATCACAAAAGCCCATATTGAAAATTTGGGTGACAATACCAACACACACCTAAGGTGTTGGGGTTTCCAACTTAGCACCCACCCTGTAGAGACTGGCATCATGGGTGTGAGTCGGGATCATTGGCTGTAATGCTCACGCCATTCCACCACCACCCCACCCTGCAGCCAGTTACAGGCATCGTGGTGTGCCTTGCACTATTCAGCCACAAAGTTCACCCCATTCTCCTATACTGCACCCACCTTGGCATATTTCCTTATAGAATGGGTAAGTATAATGCTTAAGACCCTAAGCAAACCACGACACTTGTCAGTGTCTACAGGGTAGGGTGAGGTGAAATGGCATGAGCATTATTGCTGATGACCTAAAGGCACATCCCAATGCCCAAAGACCCCAAAGCACACCACAACACTTGTCAGTGTCTACAGGGTAAGGTGAGGGTGAAATGGCATGAGTGTTATAGCTGATGACCTAAAGGCACACCCCAATACCTTTTGGTCACTACAGGGTGGGGGTGGGGTTGGCGTAATTTTAATACTTCACCGCCATTCCTATTATCGCCTCTAACTCCAGCACTACAATGCCAATGCCAGCTAGACAACATTTGGCATTGACAAATGCTTGTTTTAAATATACATATTTTTATTTTTACATATTTAATCATGATTAAATTACTAAACATACTTAAAAAACATTTATAAGTGCAGTAACACACTCCATGTGTGCATTATGCTAGATTGATGTACTTCCTGGGTGGCTGAAGGTACTCAGGCTTGGGTCTTGAGCCTCACAATGCACCTGGGGCATGTGAGGATCCAGCATTATGCACACTCTGTTGTGTGTTATTGCTAGTGTAATAAGCTGTGTAGTTTCATAAGTAGTGGTGATAGCAATTGGATGTGGGGAAATATCTGATGTTTTATAATAATGGGAAAAAGTCACAACCATGCAGTAGTAGCAGTAATAGCAGAGTTTATTTATAACTACTGGCACTCTTCCACAGAAGTCAGGGAACCATTAAAGGAATAATGCCCGACAGGGTGGGTGTTATGCTGGGATAACATCCCACCTTTCGGGAGGATGAGCCAGGGACCACCGGCGGGCGTCTTCCGAGAAGGGATGTTATCCCAGCATAACACTGAAGTGATAATTCTAATGGCTTATTGTTTTATAGTTAAAAAATAATTTTAAAGAATGTTTTTGTTAGTGTGTAAAAATATTTTTGTTTCTCAAGAAAAAAAAAAAGGTCAGGAGCATGCTCCATATCCTACAAACAATCAGCAGGGATGTTGTGCCAGGATAACATCACTGCTGTGACAGCCAACTGACCAATCAGAAGCCAGGATTCTTTCTTGCCATTGTATAATACAATTTATAAAATGGGCTAACAAATCAAGGCACTGATTGGCTACAACATCATCTGAGCCGTGTCCTTATCAGATGATTTGCAGCCAACGGCAACATGCCTCATGACCACAAAAATCAGTGAGCTCTGCCAACTGAAAACAACAACGCTGACTGGCAGAGCACACTGATGCCACAGAACCGACACCTTCTCGCCTCACCGCGAACTGAAAACGGCACCAAAACCAAGGACCGCAACTCCATGACTGTTTAAAGGGAAGGAATAATACTCCACAACCACACAACAATAAAGGCAAATCATGTAAAATAAAAAAGAATTTGAAATCCCCAGCAGCTGTTAACGTTACACTGGCGATCATTTTCAGTGAGGCGGTGTCTCTTACTGGAACTGCCGTAGTTAGCGCCTTTCTCTGGCGCTTCCTGCATTCTCCTCCTAACGGCGGGCTGGTTCATGATACAGGATTTCGTTGTACAATATTTTTAAAACTGTTTAAAAGCATCAGCTTGAGTGAAAACAAATGTCTCTCACTGGAACCGCCATAGTTGCGCTTTTCTCCAGCGCTTCCTGGATTCTCCTTGTAGCGGGCGGGCTGGTTAGTCATACAGCGGCAGTTCCAGTGAGACACTCGCCTCACTCAAGCTGATGCTTTTTAAACAGTTTTAAAAAATATTGTATAACGAACCGAGAGAATGCAGGAAGCGCTGTGAGAAAAGCGCTAACTACGCGGTTCCAGTGAGAGACACTCGCTTCTCAGTCAAAATGATCATCAGTGTAACGCTAACAGCTGCTGGGGATTTCAATTTTTTACATGATTCAACTAATATAGTGGTGGACAAGCAGGGTCAGATAGTTTCACAAAACCAGGAACCGCAAATGTATGGTACCCAGTAAGGGACACTCTCACTCCCAGTGGCCAGCTGTAATTCAAATGAAACATTTTTACAGTGACTACATGGGGGACTAAGGGGACTATTTTTCCTATATGAACTATTAAACCTTCTTTTCTACATTTTTACTTTATCACTTTTCTTTTTACTCATTAAATAATCAATAGAAAAGCCCATTTTATAAGCGCAATAACACACTCCGAGGTGTGGGTTACGTGCTGATAAAACACGCCAGGGGCATAAGGCACTCGGCGCAGCGCCTCGCGGCCTTAGCATACCCCTAGGCGTGCTCCATCAGCACGTAACCCACACCCTCGTCAGGTGTTATTAAGCTACATAGCAGTCAGTGAAAAACATCACAACCACATAAACACATACATTCATAATAAATAGCATCAGTAAGTTAAATAGATAAGCTAGCACACTTAAAACTGCTCTGAAGAAGTAATCAAAATTAATATATAATATTAATGTAATCTATCTATCTATCTATCTATTTTATTTTAGGAGGCAGTATAAGCGCAGTGGTCTAAGGCTCTGAGCTGCAAATCTGGTGACATCCAGCAGACCAGACCTGGGTTTGAATCCCACAGCTTCCACTTGCATACTGTGTGACCCTGAGCAAGTCACCTAACCTCCTTGTGCTCCCAGGTCGCTCCTGTAAAAAGCTTTCAGCTTAGTGTGCTATACCTGGTTAAACAACTAAATAAATAAAAAAATAAATATCTATTTAGCTATATTCTTGAAAAACTGGTAGCATTTTAAAAGAATGAGGCCAGTCTCAAGTGCAGATTGTTAATATGGGACAGAGGGCATGTCAGACACAGACAACAAACAGAAAACTCCATATGGCTCCCATTATAATTCTTCAACCAATTAGTCAACTACTATACGGTAAACCACTGATTTCTTTCAAAATTCATTCCACCACTATGGCAGTGCACATCCCATATGCCAGTATGAACTCAATTGCAGAGTAATTACTTTCCAGTCATCAAGTAATTTTTAATACAGACTATATACATTATAACATTTTGTGGTGATATGCATATATAACCCATGATGCTTTGCATTATGGGGGCATGTATGACTTTGTATTTCTTTGAAACCTGGTCCCAGCCAATGCCCTTTAGGGTAACCCTTGCCTCAGTGCTTACACACCAAGGTTCTTTGTCTTTTAACTTATTTTTGTTTTATTGGGCTCACCACAACTCAAACCCGATAGACCAACTTAGGGTAGCTGGTTCATTCCATTGGGGTGTCATACAGATGAGGCACACTGATGAGTCCTGGTGGGTTGAAACACGTGCCTGTGTCTTCTGTTGGCACCCTTTGCAGACTGTGTGAGGGCCTTTCAACACCACACATTCCTGCTTAAAGCTGAACCAGCATAACATTTTGTGGTGATTTGTATATATAGCCCATGATGCTTTGCATTATGGGGTATGTATGATTTTGTATTTCTTTGAAACTTGGCTTCCCAGCCAATGCCCTTTAGGGTAACCCTTGCCTCAGTGCTTACACACTAAGGTTCTTTGTCTTTTAACTTATTTTGTTTTATTGGGCTCACCACAACTCAAAGCGCGATAGATCAACTTAGGATAGCGGTTCATTCCACTGGTGTATCATACAGATGAGGCACACCGATGAGTCCTGGTAGGGTGAAACATGTGTCTGAGTCTTCTGTTGACACCCTTGCAGACTGTATGAGAGGCCTTTCGGCACCATGCATTCCTGCTTAAAGTTGAACCAGCATAACATTTTGTGGTGATTTGCATATATAGCCCATGATGCTTTGCATTATGGGGGTATGTATGATTTTGTATATAGTATAAAACCTTTGGGATTTTTAAAGAGGGTCTGAGGCCACTTTTGGCAGCAATACGTT
This sequence comes from Neoceratodus forsteri, assembly GCA_016271365.2. Classification (NCBI taxonomy): domain Eukaryota; kingdom Metazoa; phylum Chordata; order Ceratodontiformes; family Ceratodontidae; genus Neoceratodus; species Neoceratodus forsteri. The sequence goes on along the minus strand of CM057456.1, from coordinate 1,630,281,369 downwards.
CATAATTTATATCAGCATATACTCAGTCAGTCTCATGCCAAAATCAGATCTATAAGATACTTCATTTAAAAGTTGCAAGTCGTTATCTTTATCCATGCACCCCAACCCTGTGCAAACCCCTTCTCTTGCAAACTGACTTCTCCATTTTGAGGTTACATTGCACGGTTACCTACTTGAGTTTATATGGTGTAAACCCCTTCTGTGAGGACGAGGCCATTTCACTACAGTGGTGCATTCCTAATATTACCAGAGCTCCAAGATGAATGATGAATTATCTCTGTCTTTGGAAAGAACACCGACTTTAACTTTACAGAGCAAGCACAGGAAGGAGATCCTTTTCAGTTTGTTAATGCCTTACTGACTGAAGCAGCCCACAACAACCCCTTCCTTATTGAAAGCAGGGAATCGGGTTGGGCAGCAGGAGTTAGTAATAACTCTAACACAGCCAACACACGGTGGTAAGCTTTCAGGACACTTGAAAAACAGTGTTAAAAGCACAAAGATTTACTGGAATGTGACAAATATGGAAGCATACCTGGAGGTTGGATGAATTCCAAGGGTTGTGACTGCTAAAGGAGCCTGCTTTTAGTTCAAATGTTGAGTCTTTCATAAAAAGTGGAATGCATTTTAGATTAGGCTTCTAACAAGCTAATCAAGCTGATTGTCAATTAGGGAAGCAGGTGGTGATAACCTGAACTCAGGAGCAAACGAGCAAGAAAAGAGAATGTTAGCATTTAGAAATGATGCAGAATTCAGTCTTTACAACAATAAGCTAAAAAAACCATTGAAAACTCGACTCTGAACTTAAAAAAAATTGATAAAATTTAAAAGGGACATGGGAGACTATCAGAATAATCATGTCTACACTTGGAGAAAGAAAGGGTCTGAACCCAAGGGCATATTAGAGGAGAAAGAAAAGTTTCATTCAACAGCACAGACTGCAGTGAAAATGAGGCGTGACATTGGGGAAGAGTCTTTTGAATCGCTTTGCATTCCACTAACCTGAACTTGCATTTTCTTTTGAAGCCAGTACTGAAAGTGTTTGTTTCTTGGACTTGTGTATTTCTAAGGAGAGAATGGTAGCATCAGCATTAACATTTATAGATGATCATGTGGCACAAGTACACTCCTTTCTTCCTGCCACCAGAAACATGTCACACAGAACATCCCAAAAGGGCAGTTCTTAAGATTGAAAGAAACTGCAGCAGTGACACCTTTTGAAGTGGCAGAATCAGAACTGACTACCAGATTTAAAGATAGGGGATATTCAAATACACTAATACATTTAGCATACCAGGAGGTTAAACATATACCCAGAGCTGAAACCCCACGCAAGAGACAAAATGAAGCAAACCTTAATTTTGTGACCACCTATTCTATATATGTCCATAAAGTTGTTGATATTTTGAACAAGCATTGTCAATGCCGAATGTTTGCTTGCAGGCATTTGCAGTGATGTTTAGCATGGACATTGCTTAAAAAATCAGCGACAAGAAGTAAACTAGGGACACAGTTTAACAATTGGTTCTATCCTGAAGCAGGCAGCGTATGAGTATTGGTGTAAAATACTTTGTCTGCAGAAGAGCAAGTCTGTAACTCTGTTTGACAATATTGTGAGCATACAGTATACCCACTGTTCAGTCACAGGAACATTTTAAGGCAAAATCAGGGACATCCCTGAAAATCAGGAAAGCTAGAGGTATGGTCCCTCTCTCTCTCTCTCTCACTCTGTCTTTCTCCTCCTCTGTCTGTCTCTCTCTCTCTCTCTTCTCTCCTTCTCCCCTCTGTCTCTCTCAGCAAACATGCATTTGTCAATGCTGAGTGTTTGCTACTGGCATTAGCATTGGTAGTGCAGGAGTTAGAGAGATGCGTAATAGGATTGGCAGTGAAGTACAGAACTGATGCCGATCCTGGCCCCACCTGCAGAGTGACAGGCATTGAGGTTCACCTTTGGTTTGTCAGCCATAATGCTCATGCCATTTCACCTCACCCTGCCCATGACAACGAGAAGTGTTGTGGTGTGCCTTGGGGTCTGGCCTTATGCTCATCCCATTCCATAAGGAAATATGCTGAGATGGGTGCAGTATAGAAGAATAGGATGAACTTGGGGCCAAAGAGTCCAAGACACAAATTGATGCCTGTCACTGGCTGTAGGGTGGGGATGAGGGTGGAATGGCGTGAACATTACAACCACGACAGTGCCAAGTCACACCCCTGACACTTGTCAGTCTCTACAGAGTAGGGGTGTTATGGTTGGAAACCATAACACCCCGTAATCATTATTTCCTCCAAATTTTCAATGTGAGCTTTTTGTGACCCACCTCATGAACAGTGGCACCATGAGTTCATTAGTGAAAGTTGATTTTGAACAGGGACTGTGCCATTTGGCACCACAGGTGCAAAAACACATTTCAGGCAGGATGTGAAATGTGACAGCTGCACTGTTCATGAGGAGGTGTAAAAAATGGCATTATTGAAAATCTGGGTGAAAATATGAAAAATTAGTGAGAAGTCATGAGCGTGCATAGAAACTGTGCAATGCATGCTTATAACAGTCATTTTGGGAATTTTCCTCCAAATTTGCAAGATAGGCTTTTGGGACCCCACCTCATGAACAGTGGCACTGTCATTTTGTTAATCAGTCCTGAAAAGTGATTCTCGCAGTGACTGCAAAATTACCTTTTGGGACTGAGTAATGACAGTGCATATGCTCATGACCTGGGGTCCCAAGCACCCCATGCTGAAAATTTGGAGGCAAAATTCAAAATAAATGGCTGAGATATCCACCTAGTTGAAACCTCCCCATTTATGCCATTATATGGCTTACCGGCATTTCTTCAGTTCACAGTCGGCTTTGAAGAGTGCTGACATGTTCCGCTCCACCAAAGATTATTTTATTTAGTTTTGTTTACTAGGTAGGTGCACTAGCCAACAACATGACTAATTTCAGGCACGACCCAGGAGAGTACAGAATATGATGAAAACAATTTACAGAACAATATCCAATAAGGAGGAAACAAACATTACATGTGTGGTTGGCAGAACAAAGTATGCAGATTTCAACATGTTTAGATGGTAAGACATTATCCTAACAGAAAGCATAGGTAGCATTATCGTTCAAGGTAAAAATTAATAATAGCCAGCCATTGGTACAACAAGGAGAAAAACTGTAGACAGAACAGTGAGCAACAAATACACACACAAAATAAATAAATAATATAAGCAGGTAATACATTAATACATGAAACTACAAAGGATGGAGAAAGTAGGTAACAACTTTGGGGCTAAGGTTGGAGTTTATACAAGATAGAGAGAGGAGTAAGGTAGGCAGGAAAGCAACAAGGAGCTGCAGCAGAGCTGAGTGGGTTTGGCCAGATTAGAGCTGTTCTGGAAACAGTGGGAATGGAATAGGAAAAGGAAGGCAAGGAGGAATAGCATGGGGAGAGGGCATAGGGTTAACTAATAAATGGTGATATAGGAAAAAGGAAGAAATGGAGAAGCTGACTGGGCTCACTAGGGTCGATGCAATCAATCAGTGTCCTTTTAGCAAGGTCAAAATAAGTGCCAGAAACAGAGGAAACAGGGTTAAATGAGATAAAGGAGCCTCCAAGGAGCTATGGTGGGTCAAAGCAGGCAAAAGCACAGACTGCAGGAAATGCTGCCTGAATTTAGTCTTAAGTGACGGTGTGACCCGATCTGCCCAAGTTCGGCAGGGGCGTATTCCAGTACTGAGGTGCCATATGTTGAAAAGCACCAGTTCCTTTTGAGGTAAGGCATCTCAAGATTTTCAGAAATATTTATCAATTGACCTCAAGCCATGCGAGGAGGTCAGAGGATGTAATAACTCTGCCAGGAGTTTTCAGCCTCCTATGAGTCACCCTAGGAGCCAAGGTAGTAATGCCTAGTTTCAGAGGAGAACCAGTCAAGGTCTTTGTACAGCTGACAGCAATGCTTTAGTCAGGTGGATGAGAAGCATAGCGGCATATGTTTTGTATGTAACATCCCACTTCTAAAGAGGTTTCTGGGCAGCAGACAGAATGGGTGCACAGTAGGTAAGAATAGGAAGTAGAATTACCATTGCTAATAGCAAGTTTAGCAGACAGCGTAAGCATGTAACTAGTCCTGTATGCAGCAGCCAGTTTGGCATTCACCGCATTGCAAGTCTTTTAAATATGAAGGCTTAGATCCAGGGATTGATCCAGTAGGACAAGAGATAATTAAAAGATGTGACACAGTCAAGTATAGTGCCATCTATGCCAAGTACCATAAGGGATGTGGGACAGGTTCTAAGTTTAGGAGCGAACCAAAAGCATGACCTTTGTTTTCTTTGCATTTAGGACCAGTTTGTGATTGTAGAGCCAGTTTTGAAAGTTTATGAAATCAGCAGAAGGCAGAGTAAGGTCAGCAACTTCAGTTCCACTGGTATAGATGACGAGATCATCAGCATAGGAGAGATGAACAGCTTTTCAGTGCACTAGGAATATCATTGATGAAGAGTGAGAAAAAGTGGACCCAGGCTAACATAGCTGAGTCAAATTTAACCAGTTGAGACCTGTTTGATAGGTAGCTGCTACACCATTTGACTACGAATGAAGAAACCCAGGCTAAGCAGGCGGACAGGAGTAGTAGGTGATCAATCAGGTCAAAGGCCTTTGTAAGGTCAATGAAAACAGCTCTGAGGCGCCTCGCATCCATATTAGAGAGAATGTCTAAGGTGAGTTTAGTAGGGCAGTAACTGTGCTGTAGCTCGTTCAGGAACCACGCTGAGCATCAGAAAGGACATTGCACTTGGTGAGGAAGTCAAGTGTTTGCTTGGCAATAATTTTCTGAAGTAGTTTAGACAAAACCGAGAGAATAGCTATGGGTCTGTAGTTATTCATATCCTTGATGTCACCTTTTAAAAACTGGGGTTACATGAGCTATTTTCCAAATGTCCGGTACAGAACTGCAGGAGGGATAGAGTATATATTTTGCCAGAGGAGGAGGAGCAATGAAAGGGCAGCAAGCTTGAGCAGATGAGGCTCAAGGAGATCTGAACCAACACTGGTGTTTTCAGACACCGATTTGAGAAGCTTAAGGACGTCGGTAGATGTTACTGCCTTGAAGTAGAAAGGCAGAGCTTGAGCAGGCACTGATGAGTACAGTGGTATTGGGCACATTGTTCAATCCCCAGGATGGTGCTGACTAGCTGGGGTTTGAAGGAGGGGTATATGAGGACAGTTCTGAAAAATCCCATTGAAAGCATTCACTATGGTGTTAGGGTCGTTGCAGTGAACCCCATATATTATCATATCCATGGGAGTGCTTGATTGGGAGGACCTGAGGAAGGACTTGATATGTGCCCAGAATTTTCTGGAGTAACAAGCAGAGCTGGCCAGAAGGTCCTTACAGTACTTGCTTTTGCTATGCAAATCTTCTTTTTGCAAAGATTTCTGTAGATCCTGTAAGTGTTGTAGTCAGATGCTTGACCTGATTGTTTAAAATGCCTCCAGAGTTTATCACGCATGCATAACTCTGATTGCAGTGCCAGCCCTCTGGAGGTAAGTATGGGATGAGGGGAGGTGGGGTGTGCAGAGGGTGGGTGCTGGTTGGGGAGGGACCTGAGGCGAGGAACTGTTTTCTTTATTTTATGTAATAAAATAAAAATAATGAGCACCATGAAGGTTTCTTTCTTTACAGGTGTAAGAAAAATGTTGGGCACAGTGAGGTGGGTTCCGTGTGCCCCAAGACTTGGGAAGGTGAAGTTAGCCACACTGGGATGGGCTCCCAGTGTGGCACACAATCTTGGGGGTATTAAACATTCTGACAGGGGGATTGGGCACCCCAGAGTTGGCTTTCTGGGGACTGTGTGTGGCAGACGGCAACAGCCACCATGTTTATTTACATAGTTCACCAGAAAAGGCACGTTGGAGGCATGTCATCAGTGCAGCTGCATGATGAGCTTGTCTCTGATTGCAGTGGCACTTTCCTTAGAAGTTGTGTCCACTTTACATAATTTTGGTGTCAGCGCTAGCACTTTGGCTTATTGAGGAATGAGGATGCAACTACTAAAGTGTGCCTGCATTCACCACACAGACACACCTCTGAAATGTGCTACTAGCACAAGATGTTCCTTGTGCAAGCGAAAAAGCGTGCAATAAAAATTGGAACATCCTGAGGGTGACCCACACTAGAAGCATATCAGGATAGAACCCCAAGGATATCATACAGAAGGGCTGAAACACTTATGGACATTCTAGTACGCAGCACACAGCAGACCCTAATATGCAGACATGGCTAAAACCAAGCAAGAGATGTCATAAATGCCAAAGATGCATCTACTGCAACAGGGTGACACAATGTAAAGAATTCTCTGACTCATGCTCTAAGAGAACATATACAATAAACCAACTGATTACATGTGACACTTGTGGGGTCATTTACAAAGCTGAGTGTACATGCGGTGCCTTTTACATTGGAAAAACACCGAGAAAATTCAAAAACAGAGTGGGGAGCACTGCAGAGCAATAAATAATGTTGATCTGACCTATGCAACTGCTCAGCATGTGGCTTCAAGTACCAACAAATGGCACATATTTTCAGTTTTAGGGAAGTGAGAGGTATTTAAAACCCAATGGGTGGTGACTACAAAAACGACATACATGTATTAGAAAGAGAAGGATTTTGGCTCTTTACTTTGGGTGCCTACAAACCCAGGTTTAAATGAAAGATTCAACATTACACCATACCTGAGGAAAAGGAAATAATGTGTTCCAGAAATACATATACCTATCCTGAAACATAATCTAGTAAAAAGAGTTATTGATTACTGAGATTAAAGAACACACACTGTGAATTAGATTGAGAACATTTAACTGTATTGTATATTGTGATTTGTTGCTCTGTACAAATGACTAAATGTTTTTCTCATGTGTCTTTTCTAGATATTGTTTTTACTACATGGAATCGAATGAAGCCACATGGACCATTTTGTCTCTGTGCCTTCATTTGATTTTTCTACATGATTTTAACCTATTTATATGAAATAAACATGCTCATTTTAAAGTTATAGTATAAATAATAGGAAATAGATTATGTTTAGATAGATAATGAACTTATTTATGCACTTTGTATCGTTGTTTACATTCACACTTCGCTTTTTGATGATGTCACAATGATGTCACTAGCATGTATGTATAAATAAGGTGCTCTGAATATGAAATGTAGATCCATTGAGAAAGGAACAACTATGTTCCAAAACGAGTCTGGTCTTGCACATGGCACTAATACAATAAAATTAAGCACCAACTACGATTGTGAGCCGTCCCTTTCTTTATATGGATGGTGAGTACAGGATTTTGTTGTGGATTAACATTTGTAACCCTTAATTCACTGTCTGTTCAAAAGCCAGTTTCAGTGAAGAGCTGCTGATGATGTCATCTCTGAACTCACAACCTAATCCTCCTTGCAAGCAACCTTGTATGACTTATTTCTCCTATGTTACTTAAAGCTGCAGGGGTCAGATATTCAGAGCATTGCACCAGGCACAAACTCTTTGCACCATGACTGCACTGAAATTGCACCAGGCCACAATATTCAAAGGGTGAAATAGTGCGGTGAAGAGCCATAGCACCTGTGCTAAAAAGATAATGCGCAAGGTGCAAACGAAGTTATATTCAAAGAATAGTACTGTGCAAGGTTACGTCGCCCCACCCATACTGCAGCGCAAATTACCACCTATAAAAAGCCTGTCTAAACACAGGGCAAATCACAGATGGGGGGTGGACACACACACCAAGAAAAAGATGGCTGTAGCGAACAATGCAGTGCTGTCCATACTGATGGTTGAACTGCTGGAGAATAAAGAGGGTGAGCAGGTTCTCCCTAGTACACACTGCAGACCACGAGAGATATGCTGCACACAGGCTGTACCAACCCAGAGTCTCATTTGAGACCCTCCCGGATGACCACTTTGTGGGCCAGTACAGGATGAACAGGATCATGTTGAGGCAGCTCTGTGGCTCTTCCATGATCAGTTACAGAGTAACACCAGACACAGCCATGTAATGACTATGGAGGAAAAGGTGCTTGCCTGTTGCATGTTGCACAACATGGCTCTGAACCATGGAATATGTGCACCTGAACCCAAGGAACAACCAGATAGTGACCCAGAACCAGAGGTCCAGTGGATGGTAGAGCAACTCAGGAGGTGGGAACCCCACATGGCCAGGAGGGCACAGGAGCAATGCACTTATAACATTGTGACATTAGCACATATGGCCAAGTGAGTGACAACAAATAAGACAACAAAGAAGTGTGCAAAGATGTTAATATGAATGTGGCAAAATGTGCAACACACCGAATGTGCTGAGTGAATGGCAGTGAACACAAATGCAAACAAGTGATATGGTGATAGGGTGGAATGTGTGTGCTGTAGCAGTGGTGTGTGTGGTTGGTGTGTGACTGTGACTTGGGTCTGTGTGTGGTGGAGACATGCTCTCAGTGCCGACTACCACCATGGACCCGGACAGTGTCCCCATGGTGACCCATGGGGGTGTACTATGGGTGGACAATGCTCTGGGTGATGACATTGGGGTGGATGCAGCCCTATTGTGACCACAGCCAGGTCACAGACTTACCAAAGTCAATGATTCACAATGGTCAGCCTGCTGTGCAGGTGCCGTGGTGAAGGCAGTGCTGGACAACCCACACCACCTACCACGTGTTGTGGTGGCACGCCACAGAGCACCACTGGAGCGCCCTGGCCTGCATCACCCATGTGCTGCTGAGCAACTATCATCACCTCCCAGACTGTGGCAGTGAGCTCACCACAGCCCCACTAATCATAGTAAATCCATGGTCAAGGGCATTGAGGTACCAGTCCTCATGCTGTGCCGCTCGTTGTTCTGCCCGCAGGAAAAGCAGTTGTGACAGCCTCGTGGAACAGGGAGCATTCCTGCTGCACCTCCCTCTGGAATGCATGTAGCTCATTCTGTGTGGTAGACTGTGACTCCACAGCATTGTGGAGGAGCACACAGTACCTGTCCTTTCCGTCTGTCCTGTAGCTGCATACCCTGGATAGGTTGGGGGCGAGGGCTGGGGCACGTGTGTGGGGTGTGCTTGTTGGGCAACAGGGTCAGCAGCCTGCTGGCCGTCAGCATCCTCCAGCCATCCATAACACCCCTGTTGAGGCAAGGACATGGCAGTCAGGATCCCCATGGGTCGCTTTTGTGTCGGGGTAATGGCCGTCCAGATGCTGGGCACTCCCTATCCCGGTGGCACTGGCAGTGATGTTGGTGGTGGCGTCATTGTGGTTCTGCTAGCCACTGCTGCTGCAGAAGTACTAGACCCAAATAGTAGCGGTGACCCTAGCCAGGACCAAGGGCACAGCCTGCTTAGCAGGTGATGTGTGTGTGGCAGCACCCTGGCCAGTGCAGGCAGGCATGGAGAGGTCCTCCAGGCCAATGGTGATGCCTGATGGTGAACCCACAACCCCAAAGTCTATGTCCTCAAGTAAGTCCAGGCCCAGTACATAGGTCTCATCATCATCCACCACGTTCTCCTCCTCCTCTTCCTCATAGTCCATGTCTGCAGCAAAACCCCTGGAGGTGTGCCTTGTAGCTGTTGGTTCCTGACCAATATGCACCTGATGGTGTTGGCCTGCTGTCATCACCTCCCTTTGCCTCAGGGCCCACCACTGCTGATCCGATGGGTGGATCTGTGGAGCAATGTAAACAGTGTGAGTTCACACCACCACATGCACAACACCATGATGCCCCCAACAACACACAGATTCTGCCACAACCCAGTGCCCCATGCCCACACAACACCACAGGCAAGGTGCCCAGGGAACCACACCCACACCATGCAGCCCAGGGTGCAGCTGAACCCCTATCCACACAGTGTTGCACACACACTCATGTGTATAAGTGTATGCTGCCACAGCATGACTGTGTGACCTGTACCACAGACAGTGCCCTCATCTGGTGTACCGTGACACAGCATGGTGCATAGGTGCACACAGACATGAGCTATGCATCTCATGTGGCACAGTCCACTTGTGTAGACCTCATGGCAATCAACAATGGGCACATGCAACATGCATGCACACATACTGTGGCAATGGGTAACAGCACCCATGTCTCCACCAGGGCTTACACATGCACACAGGTGGGTGCAGTAAGCAACAGCCATGTCCCTGCACAGTAGTTATTCAAATATGATGCCCAGTTGCCACCATGCATGATATGGGCTGCATGGCCTGTGACTCACATGCCCGTGTAGATCCAGTGGTGCCTTGCATCCCCACCTTTCCTCTTATCAGGACCACTGGCCTAACTGCGGATGCAACCACATCCATTATTGGGTCCACCTCCTGAGCTCGGCCTGCATGGGGCCCCTCCTGTACCCGCCAACAACCTCAGCTGCCGTGCTTCTTCCTCCTTGGTGCACCTCAGAAGATCATTCCAGCACTTCCTGCAGGTGTCCACACTCGTCCGTGGCCACCCACTGCATTGGCCACAACAGCGATCTCTGCTCACATCAGGTGGATGGTGGCATGTCGATCTGGGCCTGCCAGTCCTTGTATGCCGGTTTCACTTGGCTTGTCCCCTGGCCTCTGTGCATTTTGCTGGTATTGTTGTGTAGCAGAGTGTCTGTACCTACATTTGCTGTGAGCATGTCCCAAATATTGATTTCATTACTGTGCTGTTGTACAGTGGGGAGTGGGATGCATGGTTCAGCGTTCTTGTGGCCACGACATTTCCCAGTCATGGTGTATGGTCCTGGACTTGTGTTTGTTGGCATGGCCTTCAGGGCTGTCATGTGGGTTTGGTGTGGCTGTGCAGCCATGTTGTGTTTGATTGTGGTTTTCAGGCACTGTGCTGGTGGCACAGGTGGTTTTGTGCTTTCAGGTCCATGGCCATGCTTGTTGGGACATGCTGTCCTCCCCTGTGGCCTCAACCTGAGTGGGTGCATTGCTTCACATTGCTGGTACACCATCCTTACATCATCTTGTTTGCTCCCATAGGTCCATGCAGGAACTCGCTATGGGCAACAAAGCCAGAGGAGAGTGAGAGCAGGGACAACCTACTCCATAGGTTGGTGTGCCAGCAGTGGATGCTGATTGAGCAGCATGCTGTTCTCATTGCAGAGAAATGCCGGGTGGCACAGCTGCTGGACACAGACTGCCAGCGAGACAGACACCTCCAACCTCTCACCAGCAATCTACCTCTTAGTGACCATTTCACCTGACTGACTGTCTTTCCTGTTCCCGCAAACCCTTTACTACTCACCCTGATGTACATAGTTCACTCTAAGGTTTTATATCATCAGCAGTTTCTTATAGTCTGTTCCCTACCAGTTGTGTTCTCACCATTCACCCTTTCCTGCTTACTGTCCCCCTTCCTTTTGCAACATTTAGTTTCTGTGGGTGTTGTTCTTGTTATTGCTGTTTTGTACACAATATATCATTCACCTTTTGAATTCCTGTGTCCTGTGTGTTTCTTGACTGGGTGTAGCATTTTTAGGGTGGTTGTTTGGGTATTTGGGGTAATGATGCTGCTGCAGGTGATGTTTCATGGCAGTGCTTCTCAAGGTTGCATGGGCATTGTTGGTGTTCTCCACTTCTCTGCTATTGTGTTGTGTTATGGGCTCCAGCTCTGCATGTGCCCTTTGTGGCCATGTTCTTTCATTATGCACTGTGTTCCTGTGGCCTTCGCACTGTCCTGGCTGTAATATTCGGTGGTCTCCTGTTTGCCTATATTCATAATTGTCTTATTTCCAGGTAATTTGCACTGCACTGACAGCCCTGTTTGCACTGCTTTTTACGTTATATTCAGTAGGTTTAGCCCCAGGGCTATCCCTCTTGAATATAGCATGCTAATGGAGTTGGCTAATTTAGGTACTCTGTGTAGTATAAATTTTGCCTCAGGGCAATCTTTTGAATATCTGGATCCATGTGTAGTAAATATCTGAAAAGGAAATCTGACATGGGCATTGGGGACAGCACATGCACTTCTATAATGTGTAGATGCAGCATACAGTACTTCAGAATGTGATGGGGGATGGAATGTAGTGGCAAACATGGCTTTAGAATTATAAAGTTGTGTGCAATTTGTAAAATACTGTAGGTGTAAGATTTGAAATGTCACCAGGTTGCATTTGAGGAATGCAGCACTGACACACTCTCAGAATGTAGCTGGAACACATAATTTCAAAATGTGGCGGTGACGACAATTTCAGAATGTGGTAGTAACACACAATTTCAAAATGTGGTGACAAGCAATTTCGAATGCAGAGGTAATGCACAATTTCAGAATGTGATGGTGATGCACAGGTTCAGAATGTAGCAGTGATGTACAGGTTTGGAATGCTGTGGTGATGCATAATTTTGTAATGCAGCAGTGATGCACAATTTTGGAATGCGGTAGTGATGCACAATTTAGGAATGCTGGGGTGATACAGTTTTGGAATGCAATGGTGCTGCAATATTTCAGAATGTGGAGGTGATGCAAAATTGTGGAACGCAGTGGTGATGCACAATTCGGAATGTGGCAGTGACGTACAATTTCAAAATGTGGCGGTGACACACAACTTCTGAATGTGGCAGTGATGTAAAGTTTCAGAATGTGGCTGTGTTGATTATTTTCAGAATGTTATGGTGGCGCTCAATTTCAGAATGTGGTGGTGATGCTCCATTTCAGAATGTGGGTGACTGAATAATTTCAGAATGTAACATGATGCACAATTTTGGAACGTGGCAGTGACAATTTTGGAATGTGGCATTGAAACACAACTTAGCGGGATGTGCAGTTATGGAATTTTACAGGATGTTCCATATCAAAATGTGGCAAGGATGTTCAATTTGTGAATGGGAAGAGATGTGCAATTTCAGAATGTAGCAGGAACGATAATTTTAGAATGTGGCTGGGACACATAATATTGGCATGTGAGGGAGATGTGTTGCACAATTTTGAAATATGGTGGGTGTGTGCAATTCTGAATGTGACAAGGACAAGCAATTTCAGAATAAATGGTGTGTCCCATCACATTCCAACAGAGTGCACCCCACTATATTCCAAAATTGCCAGTCCCCACCAAATTCCTCAATATGTGTCCCTGTTGCATTCTGAGACTGATTGTCCCACTACATTTGAGACAGCACATCCCTGTCACATTCTGACATTGTGTGCCCCCTCTCCAACCTTTTAAAATTGTGCACCACCTTGACATTCTATGCCTTGGTTCAGTGCTGTATTTCAAAACTATCTTCTGACATGTTCTAAAGTTCAGTGCCATCTATCTGGACATTCTGGAAATGCAAGCAGTGCAGACAGCCCTATATCAGTTTTTTAAAGGATTACTATTGCTACAGTTCCTTAAACTGTGGAGGAGCAGGTCTTATAAGGTTGCTGACAGGAAGGACTAAAGTGTGAGTTCAGGAGATGACATCATCAGAGGCTCTTCATTGAAACTGGCTATTTTTGAATAGGTACCAAAATCAGAGTTACAAAATAGCTCATAACTTTAAAATGAAGTAACATATAAACCTATTTTTGGCATGAGATTTATTTGGAGTATGCTTATTCTAATTCTGCAATGTAACACTTTTGGTGGAGTCCCTCTTTAAAATTTTAAAATGTTCCTTACATGACCCATTTGTAAGTGCAGTAAGAGACTCCCAGGTCTCAGATGTCATGGTTCAAAACTAGAGATGCAGTAAATTTAAAATCTACTGCGAAGTGAATGCAAAGTGGCCACTTCGCTGGCACTTCGCTATGTGGAGTGCCCCATAAGAAAGACTCACTTCACCTTGTTATTATTATTCATGTTGTCATTCCACCTTAATCGTGAAGTAAGGCAGAGTGACAACAATATTGGCAGCATCCCACCCACACAGTCATCAGAATGAACGTGCATCCCCAAAAAGGTGTCTGATTTAATGACATGCATTGCACACACTCACATGCACACTCAAGTAATGCTTAGCAAATTGAAAACCTTTAGTAATATAACCAAATGTTTTAAACATACAAATTGTACACTGCTGCACCTCAACAATCAGCAAAAAAGTCAAGAATTACTGAAAATATTACTGTGTGTACATGAACACAGTTATACAAGAAAAATATAACCAAAACAGAAAGACTGCCTTTTCTCCCAGTTAATCTACCTATACCACAAACACGCCTCCCCAAAGCACAGTTTACAGTAAACAGACAGGCTGTTCTAAATTAACATTCAAAATCCACACACACAAAATAAACACTCGATGATATGAGCACAGAAGGGTTTCCTACCATCGATGTACTAAATTTTGAGCAAAAATATTACTCAAAAAGGCATTTTAAACAGCTTTTAGAGGTTTTGAATCGAGAGCTCTGAGAGCAAACTGTCTCCAGCTACAACTGCACACGCGCTACACAGGCCAGAACTGAGGCTGTGCTGAACAATCTAGAGCTCATGTGACCTGCAATCCCATGAATAACTGCAGAATTTCATTTGGAGCTCTATTACAGGGTGAACTGAGGTGAATTACATTGATTTCGATGTACTTCACTTAAAATTGGTGGAGAAGTGATTTGAGGAAGGTGGAATAATGCAAAGTCATTATTTTCAATGGACTTTACATTCCTCATTATAAAGCGAAGTACTCCACTTCACATTGTGGAGTTCTCCATGATTCCACGTTACTCAGTGAATCACTTCATGGAGCAAATTGAGACACTTCCCACCACTACTTACAGTACTGTAACTCACGTGCTGTATGGGAAGTAATGTGAATGCCTATGGCTGTACTTCCCAATCAGCTGTAGCACAAAACTCCCATACTTAAAAATGCTTATTAATGAGTACAATGGTGGAGTGGTGAATCCTGAGAGATACTACAAAACATGCTTACAATACATTGAAGTAACTAGTAAAAAATGAATGTTGATTCATGACATGATCGTGAATCATGGTTTGTGACTGCATTTGTGACCGTGATGACGAAGAACGTGATTCGTGTTGACGGTGTGAGACAACCAATAAGAAAACTGTATTGGGAATGCGAATGCCTACAGCTGTACTTCCCAATGAGCTGTAGCACAAACTCCCAACTTAAAAATACTCATTAATGAGTACAATGGCGGGGTGGAAGCCTGGACAGATACTGCAAAACATGCTTACAATACATCCAAGTAACTAGTCAAGAAATTAGTGTTGTGAATCGTGACGTGATCGTGAATCATGATTTGTGACTGCATTTGTGACCGTGATGATGAAGAACATGATTGGTATCACGAGTGACTCGTGATGATGGTCCTGACTTAAAACGCATATTAATGAGTACAATGTTCATGCAAAATTATGCACCACACCTGTCCAGTACTCTGAAGCGAAGCCAAAGAAACAACTATGATTTAAGTTACAGAAGGAGATTGGGCCCTAAAGAGATGCAAATGCACAGACAGATTAAGATTGCACTGCGCACTGAAGAGATGCAGATGCAAAGGCATAACACCTAACTAGTGCTCACCATCAGAAATTAAAATCTGGAAAAGAATACCTTTGCCGGTTGGGGTGGGCCGTGGGGAGGCAGTGTACTGCACTGCTGCAGTAACAGTCACTAGTACTAATACCAGTAAAGCTACCACAAAGAAGTACAAAATCACACAGCTGCAGTGGATAGCAGGTTCACATTGCTGAAATTATTATGTGACACAATATAAGGTGTCTGATTAGATGACATGCATCACACACACACACTCAAGTAATGTGTAGCAAATTGAAAACTTCAGTAATATAACCACCTATTTTACACAAACTAAAATTATGCACTGCTGCACCACAACAATCAGCAAAAAATGGCAAGAATTATTGAAAATATTACTGTGTGTACATTAACACAGTTATACAAGAAAAATATCACCAAAACAGAAAGCACTGTCTTTTCTCCAAGTTAATCTACCTACACCACAGATACACCCTCCCCAAAGCACACTTCCACTGTCTCTCAGTACACAGACTGAATGCTGTACATTAACATTCAAAATCCACACAAAATAATAAATGCTCAATGATATGAGCACAGTAGGGTTTCCTATAATTGATGAACTAAAGTTTCAGCAAAAAATGACTCAAAAAGGCTTTTTAACAGCTTTTAGAAGATTTGAATCACAAAGAGCTCTCAAAGAAGATTGTCTCTACAGCTTCCTATACACACTACTCCAAACTGAGGCTCTGCAGAACAATCTAGAGCCCATGTGACCTGAAATCCCTCGAATCACCACAAAATTTGCCTTTGGAGCTTAAAAAAAAAGTGAGTGAGGTGAAGTACATTGTTTTCAATGTACTTCACCTTAAGAATTGGTGGAGTAGTGGTTTGGGAAGGTGGAGTAATGCAAAGTCAGCACTGGCTTTGCATTGTGGAGTACTCCACAAATTCGCCTTCACTCCGAGAATCACTTTATGGAGTGAATTGGGGACAGCTGCCACTTTGCCCATCTCTATTCAAAACCATTTCTACTGTATGTTCTGAAGGAATTCAGTCTGTAGCTTTGTGACTCCTATACACCTGAGCATATGTTTGACAAATGACACTCCATCATGTCTTATTGCTTAATTTCAGCTCATTATTTAATAAACCTTTGTTTTTGACATGTTTTAGTATCATTTATGATTCTGTAAGGTCTCAGAGATGACTTACTGTTAGTACTGTGTGCTACACTGTTGACCTGGTCATCCAATCAGAACACAGGGAAACAGGTTAATTATTGTTAATGGATCTACTGAACATGCATTTGAGAATAGCCATAAAGTACCTCTGTACTTCGATTGGGTGAGATAATCCATCTGTTGTATAATATCAAGATAATGTATAGTCCTGCATCTATGCCAAGTTTGTAAACTCTGAGAGGTTGTCACAGCGACATTTGGAACCTCAAGAGAGAAGCCTAAGAGGTTCCATCACTGTGACAACCTCAAGAAGAAATTCCAAACTTGTTATAGATATAAGGACTATACATTATATTTTATAGTGTATTTCCTACTATCTAAACAAAAATGAAAAAAGTACCTGAGTACCAGAATATCTGAATACCAGAAAAATTTGAGAAGTCAGAAGCTGTGGAAATGATGATTTTACTTCCAACAAATGAAGTTTATCACAGTTGAGAACCGCAGTTGACTGACAAGAGGTGTTTGGAGAACATGCCTTACACATCCAAAGTAAAACATTTAAGTGGAGCTAAGTTAAAAATGAACTTAAAGTGCAATCAGTGAAATAAAGTTGAACAAAAGTCCTTAATGGTGATAAAACATGAGCAAAATGTAATTATGTCAGCATGTGACCTCATGAAAACCACAGCGTGACCTGTAAGGAACAGACATTGTTTTTTTTTTTTTATCAGAACTCCCACTTCTAATTACCTCTCAGTTACCTGACACCTTTATGTTGTCAACTGAGGCTTTGGTATGTGGCTCATGCAGTCAGAACTCATTACATGGTCCTAAGCTGTTAGGCTGCAGTAGCATATACCTAGTGCAGCATAACAGCAATGATTGCATTGCTACTGCAGCATAACAACTTTTGCCAGGGATGGATTTCTATAGATAACAATGTTCCATCATACACCATATGTATGAATGCTATAGCATTTCTTCTGAAGTCTAAGTTCTTAAGTTTAGCTACAACTACTGCCATCTTGTCTAACACCTTAATTCATTGGAAAGTGAGTATATCTTTGGTTTGCAGCTGCATCAGACTAAGTGTGAATGTGTGTTGGAGAATTATTCTTCTTAGTATCAAGACAATCATTCCCTGTGATGGTGGAGGATATGGTAATAATATTCTAGTCTAGCAGTATTGAGCCTGGGTGCTTACACATATCAACAATCTGTACCACACCAGAAACATGGCTCAGAATGCTCTTGAACTGCCTTTCCACTCTACTCAGCTGGACAAGCATTCATTCTTAGTTAAGACCGCTGGCTGGTTTAATGAGTTGCCTGATACCTTGCTCAATCTACCTCATTTTGACCAATTTAAAAGAGTGCTATGGGCAACCCAAACAGTTCAGTGTAACTGTAACTGCTAGTCATTCTAATTAAAGTTCCTCCGTTACTCTCTTTGAACTGTGTCAGACTCTGGTTCTGATGCTATGTACAGTTACTATGCTTGTTCTACACTGATTCTGTCTACTTGTCTTACTGTAAAATTGTGTGCCATTGGTCCAGCCTATTTATTTGTACTTGTTCAACATATATTTGTACTTGTTTGAGTTCAACTGGAACTCGCTTTATTATGTTTGTTATGTTGTTTGTAATCCATTACTAATGTGGAATCTTTGTAAAAGAGTACTTGTGCTCAAAGATATTCTCCGAAATGTTCAATAAATACATAAATAAATGCTTATTTTGGAATGTGTGGGACAATAGTTATAGTGTAGCCCATTTCTGACTCCTTTTCATTTGGTGTAGTGTTTGCTAGTGGCGTCTAACAATTAGATGTAGGAATATATTTGTGGAGAAAACAGAATTTAACATAAATGGAACAAGAGTCTATGGAAAAGATGTTTTCTCCAGCTATAGAAAGGATGTGTTAATTGTACATTTGATGAAAGAAAGGTATTGAAGTGCAACAGCATTTTAGCACCTTGTCATCAATAAGTTTGTTCTGTGAATTTTCTAAACAGCATGACCTTTTCTAACGAGCAAACAATGCAGATTTAATAAAAATAATATGTCTGCAACTCAGTGTGAACCATGAAAGAAAATCAAAAGTAAATGATTAGAAGATTTCATTATAACCAAATCTGTGTAAACATTAATTTGCCCACAATATATCATACATTCAAAAGGAAGAAATCTAACTTTCAGAATGGAAATTATATTTTAATGTGTCTGTGTGGAAGAATATTCAGCATGCAATATTTATTAAACAACATATTGTAATGTATGTTTTAACAAAAATGTCAAAGAGTAATCCTAAACTTGACTTGATAAAATGAAATGAAAAGGCAAGACTCACATTCACTAAGATAAACATTGTTGATGTTATGTCAGTACCTGACAGAAACCTGAATAAAGATGACAGTTTTAAAATGAGAAAAGATGCAAAGATGAGAATGGATTTTTGTCAGTAAGCTTTTATAATGAAACATTTGTATTTTAAATAGCTTAACTGATGTCACATTTAAATGGTCCTCTGAATTTATGAATCCTTGACTTATTTATCTGTGTCAGACCTTCAGGACTTAGGATGGCTAAATTAAGCAATATAGCATTCAAATAAATACTATGGTATCAGAAGCAGGGGCCAGCAAGACTGCAAATAAAAAGAAACATTCTTCTTATCTTACATAGTGACCTAGTAGCACCAACTTAGACTATGTTGCTACAAATTAAGAGGGGCACAGATGCCAGCACATGCTGTGCAAAGAAAGGCATTCATTTTATTAATCAAACTGCTGTGTTAATAATATGAATAAGAGAATCACTGGAATGAAAAGGAACCAGTCATACTAATAACTATAAACAAGTTTTGAAAATGTCAGAGAAATCATAGCAACAAGCTAATGCCCTTGTTGACCCCTATGCATTAAGGATCGGGTCCCCGACACATTGTAGATCTATGGCACGTAGGAAACCCTATGTCTGACATCCATTAACTGTGAGTCCTATGGACCCCTGCACACATTCATGGAAGGGACATGCATCCCTTTCATGAAGAATCTCCAGCAGGTCATGCAGGTGTGTGCATATGTGGTCCTGGGGCATGACTGAGGGTATGCCAGCACTCTACACCATTCACAAAGACAGGGAGTGCAAGACAAGAGGAGCATAGAATATGGCAGCAGGGACTCTGCTGTTTCTTTTGCACACACCTCAATCTACATCCACTGGCTGCAGTGTAATGATGAATCACCAAACAGTGTTGCCCCAGCCATCTGGGCTGACTTGGAGGGCTAGGGGTAGCCATTCAAGCACTCATCTGTCTCTTTAAAACAGATGTCTAACACCATCTCCAAATCCCTTGCTTCATTCACACATATTTTACCAAAGGGATTCACTATGGGACCAGGTCAGGCATCTGAGTGGATGCCTGCTTGTGTCCTCTTATCGGTTTCCTGCACAGCAGCAGCACACCAGAGGCAGGTCCACAGACAGGCACTGTGCAGTGGTGTGCGTTAGTGCATGCCATGCCCTGCACACCTGTCCATGAGTGTGGAGCAGCTCAGGCTGAGTACGTGTTTCTCACTCGTATATGACTCACATTTGTACATAGGCCCCATTATGAGGATAAGCATGAGGGCTGACCATAGACTGAAGAAGTCTTGTCTGAAAGAAAATGAGAGTTGGCTTGAGCCAACAAGGCTGTTTTGTGATGAAATATTTATATGCAGAGCAAATTGTTTATTGTCTCTACTCCAAACCATCTCAACCCCACCACCCTCCTAACCAGACCTCATCATTGCCATCAAGTCACCCAGAGTCGTGGTGAAAATTGCTTTACATCACCACTGCAATGCTAAAATCGCTCTCACTGCCTGGCCCAATATTACTGACATTTAGGCCTGGCAATCACTGTATGAACCAGTTTCTTTCAGTACACTGAGTGACTTGATGGACATAACATAAAGATGGCCTAATTCATTGGTGCAGTGTTCATGGACCTTTCAAAAGCTTTGATATACAGTAGTTAACCATTAAATATTTTTGTTCAGGCTATCTGACATAAGTGTTTTAACTAATGTCTGTAAATGGTTCCTCTGATCATATGTCGACAGCCATACCTAAAGAGTGGAAATGGAAGGTCATTGTCTAAGAAATCTTATCAAATTAAAGGGGTACTACAGGGATCAATCCTAGGACCCTTATTATTTTAATGTTGAGGAGGGCAACCACAATGGTACATGGGTTGCAAAGGATGCTTCACAAAGAGAGACTAAGGGATCTCAACATGTACACCCTGGAAGAAAGTCAAGGAGAGGCAACATGATCGAGACCTACAAGTACCTCACAAGGGTGAACAGGGTACAGGAGAAGAGTCTTTTCCATATGAGGATGAGATCCAGGATGAGGGAACATACAATGAGACTGATGGAGGAAGTTTGGGAGGGATGTGAGGAAATATTGCTTCACTGAAAGGGTGATCAGTGCATGGAACTGTCTGCCACACTAAGTGGTGGAGGGCTTCAAGTATTGCTGGATAAACACAGGAACATAGCAGAACAAAAGCAGAGAGAGGTGAGGTTTGCTGAGACCAGTTAGGGTCTGCAGAGACAGACTACACAGAGAACACTTGGGCAGACTGAATGGGCAAAGCAGTCCTTTTCTGCCAATAGATTCTATATTTTTCTTTTTTGAAATTTAAGTTTATTGATTTTCAACAACAAAAACAAACCATACAGCAAGACAGTAACAGACCAAGAAATTACATGGTATAACTTAAGTCCACCCCTCCTATCCCTCTCCTCCCCCAAAGCACCCTCCACCTTCCCCCACCAGAGTGTGCAAACAGACAACACATCAGAACTGGATATACAGCAAGTCCACCCAACCAAACAAACTTCTATCTCCCAATACAGGAAAACGGCCACTACCAAAGTCTAAAGGGCATCTAAGAAACAGCAGGCCTCAGAGAGAAGGTCATTAAAACATTAATGGAGATACAAAGAGTACAGCTTACCCCACTTTTTCTGAAACAGGTCGATGCGGTTGCACGGGCTGCAGCCAGTTTTTCGGCATTGAGGCACGCTGGAGAGTCTCGTCAGCCACTCAGCATATGACAAAGTCAGCTGATCCGGTCCAATGCCTAAGAACCAGTCTCTAACCACAGAAGCAATCAATGCCATGTGGTAATGACGTTCTGCACTGTCAACACTGGTATAGTCCCCAAGATGCAGACCTCGAGAAGAATTCAGAAAGACCCAATAACGGATCTATATTATCACGAATAGAGGACCACAGAGGGAGACTCTGTTACAGCTCCAGAAAATATGCAAGGAGTCCCTTCATCCAGCATGCACCTGGAGCAGGTCGGAGAGAAGCCTTTAAGTAGGAAGAGCTTCTTAGAGTGTAATACATATTACTGACAATACAGTATTGGGTAAGCCTTAATCTATCTTGAGTATGATACTTATGGAGATCCTTCCAGAGGCGAGACCAATTCAGAGTGGAGTCTGGAAAGAGGGAAGACCAAATCCTGTAACCTATCAGAGGCTCTGAAACCTTGTAATTCAACAGAAAGGAGTAAATTTTGAGATGGCATGTGGTTTAGCAGGAAGAGTTAGCACCTGAGAGAGAAAGGGCGAACTACTGATTCTTTGTAGTGAGTGCCAAACTTACTGGCAATAAGATGTCTCAATTGGTATGCTTTAAAAATATTTACCCTGGGGATAGCATACTTATCTAGGATGTCCGTAGACGAAAGGAGGGACCCGAGAACTGTAGAAGTGCTCCAGGCAAGTCTCTTTAACCTGTGGGAGCCAATCAGGAGTGATCATTGAGTTCCCAACTTTAATATTAGAATTAAACATAATCGGTTGACTCAGATCTTCCTTCGGAATATTTTAAAGAACGCATACACTGCGATAGGGACTTAAGGGATAGGAGAACTGTCTGGTCTGTTATCGATTGTGAGAGTATGGAGAGGGAGTGTAAAAATTGCATAAGGGTTGACTCCAGAATCAAGCAAAATTGACTTCTCGATTTGAAGCCAGATCAGGGAAGAAGGATTAGGGTTAGCCGGCAACCACCTCCCCAATTTAGCCAGATGCGCCTACCAATAATAAAGCTGCAAATTAGGGAGCCTAGACCGCCATTTCTTTGGGTAGGGATAACTTAAAAAGGAACGCTGAACCCCTTTACCCTGCCAGATGAAATTGGAAAACATTCTATGGAACTGCTGAAGGTAGGAGACAGGCAGCCAGAGATTTAATAAGTTAAGAGGGTAAAAGATACGAGGAAGAACATTCATTTTAATAATGTTAGCCGACCCCAGAGAGAGATGGGGAGAGTGGCCCACCATTGCAAATCCTGCTGAATATAGCTTTAAGGTCATCCAAATTAAGCTTCCTAAGTAGGGAAGGGTCTGTCGAGAAATGGATCCCTAAGTATTTAATTGACTTAGGAGACCATTTCATGCCGAAATTAGCGAGATCTGATTTACAAGTAAGAGCATTCAGCAGGAAAATCTCGATTTGGAAATATTTAATTTGTATCGAGAAAGGGCCCCATATTGCCTGATTATGTCCAACGATGTTCTAGGAACTCAGCAGGGTGCACGATGTAGAAGAATGCCATCCGCATATCACGAGAGGACTAACTCCGCTGGCACACGAGGCACCTCTAATAACTGGTGAGGATTTAATTTTAATGAGGAGGGGTTCCAAATAAAGATTAAATAAGAATGGTGAGAGGGGCAGCCTTGTCTGGTACCAGTATGTAACTGAACTGTGAAGAGAAAAGCCCATTACAATATATCTTAGCAGAAGGACATTTGTAGAGGGCCTGAACTAATTGAGAAAAGAAACTGAACCCCATCCTAGCCAGCACTGCTCAGAGAAAGGCCCAATCGACCCGATCAAAGGCTTTCTCAGCATCAAGCGAGACCAAAGCCATGGGAGTTAGAGCAGCTGGCATATTGAGAAATATGAGAGAACTCTAAGATGGTCCGACGGCGATCGGTAATGCACAAAGCCCACTTGTTCTGGACTGAGAAGATGGGTCCAAACCCTCTTCACCCGCTCAGCCAAGATCTTAGAAAGTATTTTTAACAATTTTGAGAGATATAGGCCGATAACTCACCGGATCAGTAGGGACTTTACCTGGCTTGAGAATCAGAATAATGGTGGCTTCAAGAGCGAGGATCAATGACGGAGGAAGATAAAAAGTGCTCATAGAGTTTATGAGCAACGGAGCGAGCTCCTTTGAAAAGACTTTATAAAATTGGCAGGAAACCCTTCTGGACTGGTGCCTTATCCGAGCCAAGGAAGCAATGACCTCTTCTATCTCAAGGGAGAGATTGGGATAGTTAGGGCCAACTCATGAGCTGGCAGAAGCTGCGGGATGTCAATGTTAGCCAGATATGCATCTATATCTAAGGGAGGTGCAGAGGATGTGGGCAAACTATATAAATCTCGATAGTAGTCCTCAAAATCTATACGATCTTCTTAGGGGAAGTTTGAATGGAGCCAGCAGGTGTTTGCAAGGCCGGAATCAGTCTAGAACCCTCTAATGAACGAAGCCTTAAGGCCAGCAATTTCCCAGCCTTCTCCCCATGGTCAATATATTTAGCTTGTGTTTTAATCCAACAGTATTCAGCTTTCTCCTTAAGAAGATCAGTGTATTCACTTTTTAACACTAAGAGGGCCTCAAGAGAAGATGCCGGTGAAGTAGGAGATTGAGCAGCCTCAACCTCCTGATTTTACTCATTAAGAAAATTGCCAGCGCTTGCCGAGCCCTTTTCCTTGCCGAGGCTAACTTATTAGCTCACCCCTCAGGTAACATTTTAGGGAACACCAGACCAGATCAAACCTTGAGACAGTTCCAAGATTATCCGCCAAAAAGGGAGATTAAGGATTTAATATGCAACACAGTATTAGGATCTTTAGCAGTTGCGTATTGAGCTTCCAAGCCGTATCCCGATGAAACTCAGGATCCAACGAAGTCTAATCCAAACGCATGCATGATCCAAAGAATTATCAGCTCGTTACCAGCCTGAAGGAAGCCTGAAAGAAGACTCATACTGAGCAGGATATAATCTATCCTGGACCATGACCTATGGGGTTGGGAAAAATACGAATGCCTGAAGAGAGGGATTAGAGAGTCGCCAAGGATCACATAAACCTAACATCTGCGAAAAGTCTTGCAGAGCTCTCTGTGAGGAAGTAAGGGAGCGGGTACCTGAGGATCTTTAGGAGTAGCAGGGTGAAATATTCCAACTCCCCTAGGATAAATTGAGAGGGAAGCAAAACACTAATTTTATCTAAGAGGGCCATTAGAAAATCAGGACTTCCTCCGACGGGCCATAAATAGAACCTAAAACTACAGTGTTCCCATTACAGGAACCTCTGACCAAAACAAATCTCCTCTGGGTCCTCCACTACCAAATCTTTCAAAAATAGGACATGCTTTTAATGAGTATAGCTACCCTCTACTGAACTAGATCCACTTGCAGCATAAATTTGCGTAGAAGCCAGACCTAGATAGCCACTTATTCTCCGTCCTGACCAAATGGGTTTCCTGTAGCAATAAAACATCTGTCTGCAGCAAGGCACAGTGATTGAAAAATTTGGGTTCTTTTGACTCTCTCTGAGCCCGTGACATTCCATGACATCACCTTAAGCATGCACATAGCCATTTTAAAATTCTGTTGTAGGGAGAAAGAGATAGAAGTATCCAGAGCTAAGGCAAGAAAACAGGCACACTCAACCTGCCACCCTATCTCTCGAATGGTTGCCGGAAATCCATTAAGGATAACCCTGATGGAGCAGGAATTGTTATTGAAGTGCAGAATTGCACAGGATGTAACCAGCAAGCCTCTGCCCCCATCCAGAAACAAGACAAGAAAATGGACATGCCCAAACCCCATCCACCCCTCATCCCCCTGCTCGCCCATGGAAACTCCTGAAAGTTAACTCTGACAGAACAGAAAATAATGCTGAGATATAACATTGAACAGAATGCAACCAGCCGCCCTCCCCAGGGCCCTCCGACCCAATCTAAAAGAACCCCATATCCAAAAAGCAATCTGACAGAATAAAAATTTGACAAAAGCCCCTCCCACCCCACCCTCCCAAACCCCAAACAGACAACTATTTACAACCTGGAACCAGGACTGATAGGTAACCAGACCAAAATGGAAAATTTCAGATCCTGGCAGCCACCTTGAATCCAAAAATCCCAGCACAACCGGTCAATTAGAAAGGAAAACCCCAAACCTCGAGCCCCTAAAACCAGAACTAGACCCAATCCAAATTAAAGAAGTCAGCAGTAACCCGGCGGTTGGGACTGGATTGGCCAACCCCCTTTCATAGGCTCGTAATTCAGCCCCTGCTAGACACGAGGCCCAGAGCTAATTTCCCCCACCTCCCCAGACCGCCTAATTAGAACACTAGGTATAGAAATGAAGTAATCTCCTCCAATACAGCCCCACTTTTTGTTTATTTAACAGAACGATAAACAGTTTAAATCAATTCCGAGTTATCATTTACTCACCCCTGTCTCAGGTATCAAAGAGGGGATTCAAAACTGTAACCAGGCCCAGTATCAAGGACTGATTCAGGCCGCTTGATTCTGGGGCACTATTTCGATAGAGGACCGACCGTCCGCCAATCAGAAAAATACCCTGGGACTGTTATCCTGCAACACGAGTTCGGAAGTAAACCGGATCTCAACATCCCGCCCGGTCCTACTCTTACCCGACCACTCAGGACATCGCCCAGCTCCCCAGGCCAATGAGTGCACGCGGCACAGGTAAGAAAGCCAAATAGAAGCCGGGAAGAGGGAGACAATGATCGGTATCCCTAAAAGTAATCAAAAGGAAACCAATAGGAAAACCGGCAAGAAAACAAAAATAGAAGGGGAAAACTCAATATCTGCCAGCAAACCAAATGAGACCAGACCCTCTACATTAGTGCAGATACAGCCAGCCTGTCAACCCTGAGGTTTAAACAAATCGGGAGTCTGGTAGAGAGGTCCTTAAAAGCCTCTTCTGGCGAGTTGAAACTGTGAGTGGTGCTTCCGATTGAAACCCTAAGAGTAGCAGGGTATATCATCCTAAAGGGATGGACGCGGCGATTAACTTCTGGACCGTGGGATGAAAGGCGCCCTCTTCTCTCTGCTTCCTTCAGGAGGTCCTGGGCAATCCAAGCTTTACCGACCCCCATACAACTTCTTTCAGGTCCCGAGATCTATTGTAAACGTGCTGCCTTTTGATGTAAGTCAGGAACTTCATAATAGGACGTCGTGGGGAGCCGAAGTAGTGTTGAGAGGCCTCTAACGGCCGATGGGCCCCTCTCGAGGTGGTAACTTGGGCTGTTGTGATGGGCCTACCGCCTTTAACAAGGAACTTCTGCAGAAAAGCCATTAGGTCGGGGCCTTCTTCCATCTCCGTAGGCCCAAAATCAGCAGGTTGTTTCTGGCCGTACACCCCTCTAAGTCCTCAGTTTTGGCTTGAAGTTTCCGCATCTGCTGATTTAAACCAGTCATCTCCACTTCTGCTTTGGCCTTCCACTGTTCCGTGAAAACACTCTGGCCTCCGTATCAGATACGCTGCGTAGACAGGGAAGAGAGGTCGCCTCCAGGGACTTCAACTCCGCTGGTGATATCCTGGAGGATTTCCTTCAATGGAGTCAGTCCTGCATGAATTTGTCCTCCGTTAGAGGACTGGATGACTGGGTCTTTTCACCACATTTCTCCGACCCGGGCCCTCCTGGTTCCGAGGTTTCTTAGATGCCTTTTCAGGGGTCGCAGGCGATGCTTCTGCCAAGTGCCTGCCTCCTATCCACTCTCCATCTTTCTTTATAGGTGAAATAGGTCGGTAGAAACACCCACACAGATAAGTAAGCAGTATTTAAACACCCTTAGGTACTGTTTTCTCGAACTTTAGTGCACCGGGATTTCAAAATCTGGCAATTAGGGCAGCAGGAGGAGAGCTCTAGGCCCCAGCTGCCATTCAGCAAGCTGTCATCACGTGACTCTCCAGATTCTATATTTTCTGTTTCTAAGCTTAATTTATGTACATACACTACCAGAATTCATAATACAGTTCTTGTGGCATCGGAAAAGAGTTTTAGAAGTGAAAAATAAATTAGAGGGATTTCTTTACCATGTAAAACTGGTTTGAGATCTCAGACCTAATTATGTATTGCAGGAAAACCCAGTTTGTTGCCTTCTTAGTACATACTGATGAATACAAATACAATTGACAAGCACTTACATTTTTATATCCACATAACAAATGTAACCAAGAAAACAATGCACATATAGGTGCTCTGAGGTGTACCACATTTGCCATACACCAAAAATATTGATTAAAATAGTAAACTGGCTAATTTTTCCTGTTTTGAACAAGAAGAATCAGCCTTTATATAGCACTTTTCATACACATTGTATCCCAAAGTGCTTTAAAGCAATGCTAGACTGAGTGAAGTGACTGAATGTGTACTGGCAGCCATTTCACACATCAACACAGACAAACAGCCTTGGATAATTGCATGAAGCAGTTTTACAGGAAGGGTAATGTTGGCCAGGACTCAGAGGGAAGTCCCTACTCTTGCAAAAAGTGCCTTGGGATCTTTTACTTACATCTGGACACCCACCAGGATAGCACTAGAGATGGGTAGAAGGGATTTCTGTTTAACATCTCATCCAAAGGATGGCACACCCCAACAGTACAGTACAGTACCCCAAATACAGCATTCGGTGCCAGCATTTTGGGTATGAGCCCTATCAAAGTAGGGATACCATTGTTACAGTAATGCTGTAACAGTGACTCAGGTACAGTGATACAGGTTCGGTGACAGCAGTTGGAGTAAGGTGGTGTTTTCACCGACTGGTTGCTCAGTTCAATGGTGCTGCTGCCGACAGGTGTTTTTAGGGTCAACAAGTGTGTTGTGTTCTGGAGCTGAAGAGCAGGGCTGAGTTCAGATGGGTTGGGGTGTGTGAGCATTTTGGTGTTTTGTCAGTCCAGTAGTGAACCAAGGGAACTGTACTGCCTTGTCCTTTACAGTGTGCTTGTGGAGTTTTTTATATTGAAATGGGGTGGGTGCAGGGGCATAGCACCTAACATTTACACTTCCACTCTCCTGTATGTGTGGCTTCCTTTTCTTGCACTGCATTTCACTGTGCCCTACCGCTGGTTTCTCGGTGTCCCTGTAGATGCTGTGACCACTCTGTTGTCACTGTGATGGCTGTCACTGCTTTTCCTGTCAAACTGGCATGGTGGATCCATCCTGGCGTGGGGCTAGAAGCCACAACCTCTGGTCTAGAGGCAGATGGGCTACCAAATGAGCCATGTGGACACCTTTTAGGTTATGTATGTGTTTACATCAGGTTTGCTAAATTTGTAGTACTTTGAAAGTCTGAGACCATTCATTGCTTTATGTACCAAAACATATACTGGGAATCCCATAACAAAGATGAAATAAAATATGACTGGCCACAATATTTAATATGTTAAAGTCAAACCATTGCATCTGATTGAACAGCTAACAAATCCACAGCATAGATATGGTCTGTGCCATATTATGTCAATGGAATAACATGAGCACAAGATTATGCAGTACCTCTTATGGTTAAATGACATTCTGGTACAGTATGGCAAGGTCCTGGAATGCCATTTTACTAAATGTATGCCCTTTATCAGTTTCTTCAAAAATCTGTAATTCAGCAGTCTGGCACAGACTTATAACAAGATTCATTGTAACATACGTGATACTATAAGTTTGTACTTTGTTTTGCCACTTATGAATAAGTAACGTATTCTGTAGTTATATGTTAGTATTCATAGCTATGTTTGTATATTGTCTTAAAATGTGTCATTTGTTATTTGCAACCTAACACAAGACCACTGTACCTTATAAAGACCCTAATGGTATTTTTACCCTGTAAGAAATACAAGTTTTTACTACTGCTGCTCTTATATGATAAGGGTAGAGTGAGGGGTGGTGATGCTGAGATGGGTGGTGTGTGGTTTTGGCAATTTTAACAGTGGGTGATAGATGGAAGTAGAATAAAAGTGGAGGAAGTTGCAGCATGCTTTTATAGGGTGTTACCTACAGTTAATGAAATCCAAAACAGTTTGGCCCTTTAGTACTGACCTAATAAAAAACATGCATATATTTACATAGACACACACACACACACACACACAAACACACACACACACATGACACAAACACACACACACACACACACACACACAGCACTTAGTTAAGAAATCTGAAAAAAAATTATTTTTATTTCAGGGGCTGTTTGAGTGTTGGTTATAAGCTGAGCTGCCATGTCAAGGCCCTCCCTTTACTGGCTCAGTCAAAGTAAAGAAAAGTTCTCTTACATTTTGAATGGGTCACCTATTGTTACTTGTTTCTACTTACTTTCTTCTTACTATTCATTCATTCATAGTTTTAGTCTCCTTGCCACTCTGTAGACCTTCAACACCATCACCTCTCCACGCACCAATCAATGTTTCCCTAAACCTTTAAACTCTTTCCAACCCATCTCCTCTATGGCCCTGTCCCAGTTATTTATCTTGCTTTCCCTTTCTTAGCCTTTCTCCCCATAGCCTCTAAGTCCTAATTAGAGAACTGCTTCAGGCAGTCAATAAATTAATGTAAGTTGCCATGTGGGACCCTCAGGGCGAGCCTTCCCCTGCACTACGAGGAGCCAGTGACAATTAGTTAATTAGTTAGTTAGTTTAAACTACTCCAACCAGAATAATCACATGAGATGTAGCATCATGTGTTCATAGGGTCTCAGAGAGAATAGCGGCAGTCAGCAGGTTAACATAGTCCCACAGGAATAGTTGTATACATTTTAAAACATACACTAGAAAAACAAACTCACTCTAAAGGTAAGTGCATCCAAACAGTAATTAAAACAAGCTAACAAAGTGGTTTCACTACAATGAGCATGCACATTTTATGCAACACAATCATGGTCAGGTAAATGGGGATTCTGGACTGAAACAAATACTGGGAGTTCTAAGACAGCAGGAAAGACTGGATTTCAAAACATGAAAGCTGGACACATTCCTCAGCTACAGAGGGAGTTTGTTCCAGGTGTCTGGTGCTGCAAATACAAAGGCCTTTCTACCAAATTCACAGTTCATCTTAGGGATTAAGAAGGTAAGTGCTGCTCTTGAATGGAGTACATTGGCACTACTTGACTATATGAGGAAGTCTAGGAGATATATGAGTCTTTTCCGTATGCACGGCTGCATAACAAAGAAACCAGTGGTTGTCATGTCTGCTTGAGGGATTGCTTACTGCTTGAGAAAAACAGTGCCATACTTTCCTTGCACATAT
Source organism: Neoceratodus forsteri (assembly GCA_016271365.2). NCBI lineage: Eukaryota > Metazoa > Chordata > Ceratodontiformes > Ceratodontidae > Neoceratodus > Neoceratodus forsteri. The sequence continues at coordinate 1,630,250,374 of CM057456.1, read as the reverse complement.
TATCAAACACAACAATGACAAAATGAATCAACATGCCAGGATCTCATCTTTGAACTGAGAAATCAGTGAACATCTCTAGACAGATCTCTGCTTTCCTACAGTTGGAGTCACAGTTACAGAGAGTGGAATTAGCAGGCATGTCAGCAGCCAAGAATAATTCCATCATACACTTGAACAGCTCCATTAGGCACTAGTCATCTGATTGAAAAAGTCAACCAGATGATGTATCAAGATGATAAGATGTGTGCAAGACAAGTCAAAGTAAAGCTTCAGGAAACAAGGTATTACTGCCTCAGAGTCATCTATCAGGCAAACAAGGCATAAAATGGGATGGCAATTTGGACAAACAAGATCCACTGATTCGAACACCACTGAAATGGTGTGGCATCAAATGAAACACTACATATGGCATGTCACAAAGCCAAGGAACATGTTTTTCTGGATTTGGCCATTAGGCGATTTTGGAGAAGAGTAACAAATAAGAACACAAATGCATTGGTCATCTCCAAAAGTAATGCCAGCAATAATTTCAAATAATGGTGGGCACTCTGGCATGTGAACATCAATGAACTTATGTACAGTATCCTGATTTTGTTGGTACAGTACCTGCTCCACAGGTTATGAGTGTTGGGGGTGTACTTCTACTATATTGCTGACATCACAGCACATATTGACTGCTCTCTTTTTCCGCATGACGCTGGCATACCATGTACAATGCTTTAGCACAGTTTGTGAACTGTTTGTCATTGCAACCCATGTACTGTTTAATTATTTGTACTCTGTATGTATAATTTACTGTAACTATATTGTGTCTTCTTGTGTTAATGTATCTGATGTGGAACTCTCCAATGAGCATCAGCTCACAGGTGTCATCCAAGACTTCAATAAATAAGTTAAAAAAGAGATGGTCACTTAAAAAGCTGGTTATACAGCAGACAATGATGGATAGACCATTTACAGGAGAGGATGAACTTGCATAACTTGTTGTACAAACAATCCAGGGAAGCTGTGTGTGTTTTTTTTTTTTTGCACAATGGTATACCGACATCTCCATAGTCAGGAAGTGGGAAACTACCTGCTTCCATACATCAGCACTAAGGCAGTGTTAAGACTGCAGAGAACACTGAGCTTGGGCACAACAGTTGATAATGTTATCCACATGCCTACTGTATGTAAATGATACACCAAGCTAAATTCCTGCAGTATATATCAGCATACAGTAACTTGTTCAGTAGTATTGCCATCTGATGTTATGACTGCAAGTGGATCAGCTGAATGAGTTGGCAAGCTCTGGCATCCAAACACCATAGACTTAGTTTTGTTGCAAACAGGAGATCACCAGTAAAGAGCATACATTAGAAACTGCAGCTTCTGGGATTGCCGAACTGAAGGACTATTCAGATGAAGCAGATGTGGATGATTTCTACAGCATCTCCCCATCCAACACAAATAAACAGATGAAACACATGTCAGTGAAATATAAGAAACATACTGTGGGAAAACCATCCAACTGTTCTGGTTACAAAGGTATCTGTGGAGATTGGCCATGGCTAGCTGGCATGGAGAGGATGACAAGTCAGCACAGAAGTGTGGGTATGATCTAGTCACCCCTGTCCCGATGAGCTGGCCCAGAGCAATGACCATTGATGTACGTGGTGGGGATCCAGTCATGGCCTCGTTGCATAGTCTCTGGGGAGAGGCTTGATGCTGAGGTTCATTTGAGGGCCAGCAAAGGTATAGGCTGTGAAAAGCACCAGTAAGAGACAAACAATTGTTAAGTTGGAGAGCAGACGTGGTGAGACAGACATCTGGCTCATTTATTTCTCTTTCTGCCAAGTTGTGTGAAAGTCAGGTTTTTGTCTGCTACCCTCAGAGTTAGGAGTGCAAGGATAGTGACTCCCATTGTTGAATTCCAACCAAACTTATTGTGAAAACTCTGGTGAGGAGAGATCATTTTCATTTTCTGGATAAACAAGTTGTGAATTCTGAGATTGTGAAGCATCTGTGGGAGAGCAGCTGGTCTAGGAGTAAGACTCTGAACTATGGTTGCTTTGGACATTGCTCTGGCATTTGGCACCTTAGACTGATTACTCCACTGCTTGATTGATTGATTGATTGATTGACCCCAGCCTCGCTACCTGGGTCACTATCCTCAGCGACTAACTGCTCTCAGTTAACTCTTAATGCAAATTTGAGGTTTAACATTAAACTGCCTTCTCAAGTAGTTTTTGGCCACCTGCACCTGTGGTGGTTTCTATGTCGGCAGGACAGAAAGGAGTTTCAAAAGCTGCATAGGAGAGCACTGCAGGGTAATTAAAAATGGAGACCTTACATATGCTACAGCAGCACGTGTCATAAATCAGACCTGTGGTGAACATCAGTTTACTTTTCAAGCAATCAAGAGAGTTTCACCTGAAAAGGGAGATGGGATTACAAAAATCTTATTTTGCGATGGGAAGGCTTTTGGATGTATACACTGGAGGCATGTAAGCTTCCGGGTTGAATGACAAGATTAGTTTAGCACTCTTATATTAAATATAGGTAGAAATGGAGATGTAATCTTAAATCTATTAATATTATTTATGGATTTACATCTAGGTGCATTTGAATTTATTTTTGCATGAGACTGTTTTATTCTATGAATAGTGTATGTAGAATTAATTTGGTGTTAGGTTGTTCTTAGCCCTGTGGTGCATCCTTTGAACGAATGATAGATATTTGGATAACTAATAATAATACTAATTTTAGGATGCATACAAGGTTTTGGATGTTTTTGTATACATATGATCCATCAATAGTATTTATTTTTAAATAGCATGAATATTGTGTTTTATAATTTCAGCACCTTATTTTGGATAAAAGAAAGATATGTGATCTCTTTAAAATAGTATCTTATTTGAGTTCATCTTGAGTGCTGATATTTATAATATTGTGAATATATTATACATATATATATATATATATATATATATACTGTATATATATATATATATATCTTTTAAAGTTGGTATTTGTGTTTTTGTATGTTCTACATTAGTGTAGTATGTTTTTATATGGTGTTTGTTTCACTTTACACCTATGGTAATTGTGGACATTGATTATGACGTCATCTGGTTGTGCCTATTTAAGGCAAGTTTTGAATTGATGCAGCATGTCTTTGATAAAGGATGGTTGGTCGAAACCAGTCAAGACTTGCTGTCTTTTTGGCACTTTAAATAAAATATTGCACCTGGAATCAGCGAAAGCAGCGCTTTATCGTAGTGGTGAGTGCTGGACTTTTTGAAAATTATTGTTCGCTTGCCTGAGCACCCCAGCCTGGTGCAGCATTCTGCTGTGATGTTCTACACTGGATTTTGAATGTGTACAGGTTGCTGATGGATAGTGCCTAGCGTTAAACCATGACCACATGCTCTATTGTCTGTATCCAGTTTGGTGCTACTGGAATATAAGTGACCAGTTGATATAAAAATGATATTAACAGCTACAAAAAAATGTCTCATGGCAATGTTACTAATATACGCCTTCCTGAAGAGGATGATCCCTTTCTGTTTTTAATGGTTTGATAAAGGAGGCAGGTGAGGCCAATCCATTTTAATTGATGCTACAAGCCGGGCAGCTGATGTGAGCCTACCAGCTAACTCTCTTGTTATAGCATTCAGGACACCGAAAAAATGATTCTCAAGACCCGTAAGATTTATTGGAACATTACGAATTTAGAAGCTTATCTTCATGTTAAACGATCCCTGTGATTTAGGACTGGTGAAGAATCCTTCATTTGGACTTGATGCAGAGACTTTTATCCATGAATGAAGAGCTATCCTTGGGAGGCTTCAAATAAATTGATGAGATTGATTATCAAATATGGACAAGAGGTGACTGAAATCCTTTCACATGATATCAAGGAACAGGAGAAAGTTGGCCTCGCTTTCAAAAATGACACAGACTTTGAAACTTATAATAAACGCTAACACACGCTATGGTCAAACTAGATTTGGAATTGAAAAACAAAAATTAATTAAATTCAAGAAAGACTTAGATGATTACCATCTGAGTCGCATATACAGCTGGAAAAATCTGATAGAACAAAAGGCATTTTGAGACAGGACTGAAGAGTGTCATTTAATCTCAATACTAGTGATTCTGAATTGCTGATATCTAGTGAGAACACTGAATCATCTGCCCATATATCTGTGAATAATAATATCCCAAGAAGGAGCAACAGGCAATGTTGATTTCAGGGTTTTCACACACTTCCTCAGAGAGGGTGGGGTTGAGGTTTTCCAACAGAGTGAGGGACACAGGGAATGAGGGGGCAGAGGTGGTGAAGAAGAAAGAAATTGGCAAGGAACGCCATGTCAGAAACTCTATACCCACCCCCACCCTCAGTCCCACTACCAGGAACAACAGTTTCAGTGGCAACAATATCAGGAACCAATACAGACTGCTTATCCTCTGACCTGACCCCTACCCCCACAGTGACATCAGCAGAGAGGAATCAGAAAGTAATTAATTTGTCCAGTAGAATCTTGACTCCAGTGAGCTGAAATTATTGAACAAGGGTTTATCCTTTGCTCCAACATGTGGAATTAATAAATTGAATACATTTATCGACTTTAACAAACTTTGTCGTAATTTGAGTTTAAAATCTTACTTTGCCAAACAACAAAACATCTTTCCAGTGAGACTGTGGATGTGGATCCTGAGACTACACCAATTGATAATATGAACTGAACTAATTCTGTACCATCTTCTCATAGATTTCGGACAAAGCAACATTTTATCCAGCCCCTCAGCAGCCATTAACACTTTCCAGGAGTTATGAGAAGCACAGATGGAGATGACTTTCAACAATTTACCAGATATTTCTTCCAACAGTCTCTCTACAGATGAAAAAGTGGCCCTGAATACTCTGAAAAATGACACTGACATTGTTATCAAGCCAGCAGATAACGAGGGAGCAGTGGTCATTCAGAATACTGTGGATTATATTGCAGAGATGGAAGGAAAATTAAATAATGCAGAATTTTATTGTCTCTTGACTGCAGACCCACACTAAAATTTAAACATACATTAGATACATATATTGAAAGAGCTTATAATAATCAATGGATTGATGAGAATGTTAATAATTTTTGACAGTGAGTTATCCTAAGAAAGCCATGATCTATACTTTACCAAAAGTGCATAAGTTTTTTTTTTTCTGAACCCCACCTCCAGGTAGACCCATAGTTAGAGTAATAGGATACCTTACAGAACCCCTGTCACAGTACATCGATTTCTATATACTACCCTTTGTTTAAACTTTGGGGTCATATATTAAAGATACAGGCATTATACTTAATGTTCTGGAAGATATTGAGATGGGAGAGGGATCTTTCTTGGTAACATTAGATGTAGAGTCTCTATATACAATAATATCTTTTCAAGGGGCTTTGGAGAGTATCGAACATTTTCTGAATAAAAGAACTGGGAATATGGAGCCTTCTACAGAATTCTTGGTGCAACATTCAGAATTTGTTCTGACCTGTAATACCTTTACCTTCCTTGATCATTTTATTTACAGAGGAAAGGAATGGCGATGGAGGCTACAGTTGTCCCAAGTATAGCTAATTTGTACATGAGTACGTGGAGAATAAATATGTAAGAGATTTTGATCATAATCTGTTTTTCACAGTATTGAATTGTACCATCATTTCATCGATGATATAATTTTATATAGAAGGTTCTCGAGCTGGTTTGAAACTATTTGTTGAATATTTACATACATCTAAGCCACATTTACATTTTAGCTATACTGTCAGCAGTTACTGAAATGTGTTTTTGGATTTGTTAATTACTAAAGATTCAGGAGGTACAAATGAAACAAATATGTACAGGAAAGACTGTGAATGAAATACACTGTTGCTGTCCTCTAGTTGTTATCCACAACATGTTATAGAAAATATTCCTAAAGGACAGTTTCTAAGGCTAAAACGTAATTGCAGTACAGCTATTAAATATGAGACAGCTGAAAGGGATTTGGAGGACAGATTTATTGATAGGGTGTATAATAGGAATAAAGTACATGAAACAAATAGGTTAGTTAGTGAGGTACCTAGGCATGAGGTGCTCAGGAAGGGACCTGAAAGGAAACAAGATGCTAATGTCCTTAATTTTGTTTTGTACTATTCGGTGCATGCACATTTAATAGGGAGATTGTACAAAGTAACTGATATGTATTAGGAGGAGACAATCATTTGAGAAACATTTCTATATACCCTCCACATCTATCATATAGACAGGCGAGTACTCTAGGGACCAGTTGGTTCATAGCAAGTTGGAGAAACCAAAAATGCACATATGAAGGCAAAGGCAAAGGCAGGTTTATTTAAAAGACGCCTCAATCCCGGAGGCTCTGGGCGCCATACAATTTTTTTTTTATAACATTTCATACAGCATAAACATTTAAGTTAGAATAAAATATTCTATAAATAATCAACATTTTGCATGCCTTACCAATAAGTCCGTAGGCTGCTTCTCTTGCAAATGATGCATGTATTGTACAGTCATTTTGACTGGAAAGGAATTTTGCAGTTTCAATAATACTAAAGTTTATTCTGTTCATCAGCTTATGAATTGTGATACAGCAGGAGTAGTTTATTTGCCACCTGCACTTGCAGTGCTTTCTATTTCAGCAAGACAGAAATTAATTTCAAAAGCCGATAGGTGAGCACTGCAGGACAATTAAAAATGGAGACCTTACATATGCTACAGCAGCACGTGTCATAAATCAGACCTGTGGTGAACATCAGTTTACTTTTCAAGTAATCGAGAAAGTTTCACCTGAAAAGAGGAGAGGGATCAAAAAATCTTATTTTGCGATGGGAAGGCTTCTGGATGTACAAACTGGTGTATTTAAGCCTCCGGGTTGAATAACAAGATTAGTTTAGCAACTTATATTAAATATAGGTAGAAATGGAGATGTAATCTTAAATCTGTTAATATTATTTATGGATTTACATCTAGGTGCATTCAATTTATTTTGCATGAGACTGTTTTATTCATATGAATAGTGTATGTAGCATTAATTTGCTGTTAGGTTGTTCTTAGTCCTGTGGTGCATCCTTTGATTGAATGATAGATATTTGGATAACTAATAATAATACTCATTTTGGGATGCATACAATGTTTTGAACGTTTTGTATATGTATGATCCATCAAAAGTATATATTTTTAAATAGCATGAATATTGTGTTTTATCATTTCAGCATATTATTTTGAATAAAAGAAAGATATGTGATATCTTTAAAAATAGTATATTATTTGAGCTCATTCTGAGTGCTGATATTTATAATATTGTGAACATGATCTACATATACATATGCTTTATTTTAAAGTTGGTATATGTGTATTTGTATGTTCTACATTAGTGTAGTATGTTTTCATATGGTGCTTGTTTCACTTTACACCTATGGTAATTATGGACATTAATGATGACGTCATCTGGTTGTGCCTATTTAAGGCAGGTTTTGAATTGATGTAGCATGTTTTTGATAAAGGATGGTTGGTCCAAAACTAGTCAAGATGTGCTGTCTTTTTGTCACTTAAAATAAAATATTGCACCTGGAATCAGCAAGCGCATTTTATTGTGGTACTAAGTGCTGGACATTTTGGAAAATTATTGAACTAGTATTCCCCAATGACTTTGGGGTACCCAATCCCATGTCAGTATGTCTCCCTCACCCCACACACTTATGTGGCACACTGGGAGCCCACCCATTGTGCCCAAATGTATTCAACCTGTTGAAAACAAAGAAAAACATCCACGGCATTTTTTCAATGCAGAATCCTGCACCTAAATTTTCACTGCAGGATCTTGCATTGAACTAGTATGCCCCACCGACATTGGAGTGCTTAGTCCCCTTGTACAGTAGTCTCCCCCACATTATTACTTTATGTGGCACACTGAAGCTCCTCCAGTGTGCCCAAACATATTTCATTGTTCAGCCTATTAATAAAGAAAATTGTCCCAAAACTGTTGTTTTTATTTTTTCCTGTAAAAGAAAATGGTCCCTCGTCATCTCCCCAGTCACCCCTCCTCCATCCCAACCCTCCCACTGAGCACCCACCTTCCTGCACCCCACACTTACCCATACTTACCTCTGAGGTCATGAACAGCAATCTTTTCTGAACTGGGATACATCTGCACTCTTCAAAGCCAAACTGAAAACTGAAGGAATCAAGGTAAGCACTGTATAATGGTGGTCTATGGTGAGTTGAACTTATGTTGACATCTTGGTCATTTCTTGTGCTTTTTCAACAAATTTTCAACAAGAGTTCCTGGGACCCCACCTCATGAACACTGTCACTGTCATCTCAATAATCAGACCTGAAAGGTGATTTTGTTGTCACTGCACAGAATCACCTTTCATGACCAATTGTTCATGAGGAGGGGGTCCCAAAAAGCCCATGATGAAAGTTTGGTACAAAATTCCCAAAAATGACTATTTATGAGCGTGCCTTTGCACAAGTTTCTACACACACTGCAAACCAATTTTTAATATTTTCACCCAGATTTTGACATTGTTTTTTTTCACACCTCCTTGTGAACTGTACAGCTGTCATTTTTCACATCCTGCCCCAAAATGTATTTTCTCACCTGTGGCACAGAATGGCGTGGTTGCTGTGTGAAATCAACTTTCAGGATGGATTAATGAAATCATAGTGACACTGTTCAAGAGGAAGGTCCCAAAAGCCCATGTTGAAAATGTGGTGAAAAATCAAAAATGACCAAGCTACAGGCGCACATTTCGCACTTTCTAAGCAGGCTCATAACTTAGCAAATTTAACATATTTTCACTCCAGATTTTCAACATTTCCATTTTGTCACACCTCCTCCTGAGCAATGTAGCTGTTATTTCTGCATCCTGCCTGAAATGTGTTTTGCACATGTGCCGTAGAATAGCACAGTCGCCTATGTAAATCAACTTTAGGATGGATTACCAAATCATAGTGCCAGTGTTCATGAGGGAGGTCCCAAAAGACCATAGATGCCGGAACTGGGGGAGGGGCGAAGGGGCGGTAGCCACTCCACTTTTATTTCTGTATGGCAAAACTAGTATAGAAAAGTGCCCTTTGTTCCCACATAAGTGCCCTTTGATTCTCAGCCCCTTAGCTTTTACCATCTTCCGCACCCTTGCAAAAGGCTCATGTAGAAAATCTGGTTAATAAATTCCAAAGCATTGTCAAGATTGTGAGCATCCAATGTGCAATTTCTAGAAATTTCTCATAGGATAACAATGTGGCACCCATGGCGCTTTTCAACACGTGTAGCTCGAAAACAGTTCGAGATACAGATTTTTGCTACTCACCATGGACTAAGCATGTGGAGGTTTCAAAGTCATGAATACAAACACAGTGGCATTTTTTCATAGTTCCTATGGTTACTGAGATATTGGCAAATTAGTGTTCCAAGGGTTCATTTTCATTGACTCTAGGCCTGCTTATGTCCCCATAGTTATGTGGTAATGGGAGTGCAGGGTCCAGAGGGCCTGCACTCCTGCATATGCATACCATTATACAAAAATTGCAGCATTAGGGAAGTGGGTCCCACGATCCCACAATGACATACCACTTACCATGTACATTACACTTTCTCAAAAGAAGGAAATTCATTGCAAAAACTCTGTTAATGCATCAGTTAGGGTTGATAGTATGTCAACAAAAGTTTGGAAATTTGGTGTAAGAGTTACTAACCCTTATTACCACCCTCATTCTACTACCCTCCACACACCAACAGGCATTGGGGAGTGCATTGAGGTCAATCGGGCCAAACTATCACATTTTCCTATACTACACCACCTCAGCTTGTTTACACATGGAATGGGGTGAGAGTTAGCCTATGACCCCAACGCATACCCCAATGCCTGTTGGTGTGTGGAGGGTGGTAGGTTGGGGTGGGGTAGTAGGGTTGGTAACTCTAACACCGAATTTCCAAACTTTTGTCACAGTAGTATCAACCCTAACTGATGCATTAATGGAGTTTTATATATCTATATATATATATATATATATATATTATGGTAGCACGGTAGTGCTACCATAGTTAGAGTTGAGGAGCCATTTCTATGTTAAACCCAAAATTTTGCACCTTAATAACTTTGCAACCATTTGACGGATTTGGCGAAATTTGGAATACTCGATCAAGAACCATAGGCCTTGGTAACTGCCAAGTTTCGCATCAGTCAGATACACAGCTGTGAGTTATTACATGATTTGTGCACGCTTACGCTTTTTCTGAATTACTGTCACACAGACAGGTCACACGGTTTGTGCGACCAGCCCGAATATACATATATATAGATATATAGATATATAGATATATATATATAGAGACAGAGAGAGAGAGAGATATTTTACTGGCCCGTAAGGCCAGTATAGTTAGGGTTGCAGAGCCATTTCTATGTTAAACCCCAGATTTTGGATGTTAATAACTTTGTCACTGTATGATGGATTTGCCTGTTGCATTATGGTCAGATGAGAGGTTGTGGAGCTGCAGAACACCAAAAACACAAATAAACAGACTTTTGGGTGTTTCTTTGCTCACGCCACAGCCCACACAATTTGTCTGTTTGGTCCAAAATCTTCTTGAATCATGTAATCTGGCACACTGATGTGCCTTTCAAAGATTTGGTGACAATATATTAAACCATTCAAAGTTATTCAAAACAAGTTTTTATTACAGTAAATGGTAAAAATGTATGTATCTCTCAAAAGCTGCCACTAGTACATTTTTACTTTCACAAATGGCCCTTTACTTTAGTGCAATGGCCATCTTGTTTTCAGTTAGTGAGAGAGAAAATATCTGGCATTTAAATTTGGGACCCCTGAGTAAACACTGACTGTTGTGTTTACCTAGTCGGGTCCTGAGGATGCCAGCCCTCAGAAATGCAGTTTTAAACATCGAGCGCCAGTACATTTGCAAATTGTGACAGAAACAGCTATAGGAAACTTTGGCAAATCACAAAGTGTTGTGCCATTTTTCCAAACTGTCACAATTTGTGATAGTACTTTGCCCAAAAACTGCAATTTTTGCCATCTCCTGCAACAACATGGTTGGGGCTTTTGGTTGAAATTTGCAGGGTGGCACACCCTACTGTCACATATGTACCTTTTGCTGGTTTGGTACCACAACATTCAATGGGCCCAAAGTTACAGCGTCTGAAGTTGAGAAATTTTCCATAGGATAAAATTGCAAATTACATCTTTAGTAGAATTTTTTCCCACTTGCTATGGTTACAAAGATATTGGCAAAACGTGTTCCAAGGGTTCCAACAGTCCTTATCAGCACTTTTCGTGCCCATATGTTGGAAACATTGTGAGATATAGATTTTGTCAGCTTATCTCATGTGAAGGTTATGCTGTCGTGATTACAACGGCACTTGAATTTTTCCATAGCTGCTATGGTTGCTGAGATGTTGGCAAATTAGTGTTACAAGTGTTCCTTGCTCTATATATATCTGCTGTCTGACTCCGTAATTATGTGTAAGTGGGAGTGCAGGCCCAGAGGGCCCATGCCCCACATACACATACCATTACATCAAACATTGTCAATGTGAAGGGAGTGCAGGGCCTCGACTCCCACTAACACATACCAGTTACCAGCTACATTAAACTTTCTCAAAAGAAGGGAAATTCATTGCAAAAGACTCCATTAATGCATCAGCTAGGTTGATAGCACAGTGACAAAAAGCATGGAAATGTGGTGTTAGGGTTACCACCCTACCAGCCCACTCCTATCCCCATCCACACACCAACAGATGTCAGGGTGTGCCACAGGGTCATCAGGCCTAACTCTCACCCTGTTCTCCTATACTGTTCACTGTATACTGCTGGGGATGACCAAGATGGCAGCTGTTGTGAGCCAGTCAGAACACTAGCTCTCTGTGTAGTCATTTTATTTTTGTTATTAGCAGTTTCATTTTGTTACTAGCAGCTTTATTTTACTTTATTTCACCTCAGTCCTGTGTTACTTTGTCTGTATGAATTGTTTTAGTTTTATTTTATATTAGTATAGACAGGGTCGAAGAAGTGAGGCAATTTAGTGGATTATGCGTTAGTTGGGCTGTTTGCTTTGATTTTTCCCCAATATTTTTGCAGAATACCTATGGGGCCTCAGTGCTTTGGCTTTGTAGCAGTGTGCAGAGTGCAATGTTTAGTCTGATGTCAAACCTTAGACAGTGTTACTAATTGGGTCAATAAATTGGGTATGTCCTTTAATATGGATAAATGTAAGGTTATGTACCTGGGAAACATAATAGTATGGTAAACTATACACTATGTGGACATATTTTACATTCTTGTTCATCCAAGAAAGACTTAGGATACATGTATCTGATAATTTAGATGCAAATGAGCAGACTCAAGAAGATATTAAAAATGCAATAATATTATCTGGTCAATTAAAAGGAATATAATTAGTAGGGAAAGCAATATAATGATGCCCTTCTTCGAGCATATGTTCGGCACAATTAGAATATTCAGCTCTGATATGGTTTCCATCAAAAACAAAAAGATACAAACTAGAACAGGTACAGAGAGAATTTACCAAATGCATTGCAGGTATGGCAGGCTATGACTATCAAGAGAGATTGAAAAGCTGAACTTAATGTCTATAGAAACTAGAAGGTTAAGAGTGGATTTTCTTTATGTATAATACTATGCAGGACTATAGGTTGTCAAGTGATTTGGGGACAATTTTCAAACAGGATGGATGCAACACCGGAGGACACCCATTTCAATTACAAGGTCAAAGGTTTCAGACAAATAGAGGAAATACTTTTATACAGTAAGAGTTGTTAATCCCTGAATGCATTACCCGAAAACATAATTATTAGTAAAATAAAGCTACTTTCAGATTTAGACTGGATCAGTATTTATTGAATGGGACAATCCCAAATATTATTAGATGTATAAAGGAGCATATATGGGCATTTGCCTACTGGCTCCAAGTCTTCCTCAGAATGAACCTCAGTATGAGACAAAAGTTTTATTAATATTATAATAGCATAAATTAGGCTTCCCTATCTGATTGAGCCTCTTTTTTTGTGGAAGTGCTAGTTCTGCTGCAGTTGTAGCACCTCCGTGGGTCAGCTTGCAGTATTTTGCTAAAGTTTACACAAATACAGTTAGGAAGAAAATGAACACACTGCTTGTCCTGTATTGTTTTCTGGACACCACAGCCACTGGATCTTTTATCTGGAGAAGGAATCTGAAGGAAGACGCAGGAAGGAGAAGAAGAAACTGAAGTTTTGATTGCTAGAGGTCGTGAGCAAGTGTGGCTTGTTCAAGGACTGTGGTCATTAGCTCATAGGACTAAGGAGGGGGGCAGTATGTGGCCTTGAATCTGCCAGAGTTTTCTGCTGCCAGTCTTCTGTTGGAGGATGGGGTTCAGCAGGAAAGGGCCTGGACCACCTGGCTGCTGGTGGATGGCTAGTAGGTTAGGCTTTGTTCTCTGGCAGTTTCAAGTGCAACGTTGGCTTCTCCTTAGTCTGTAGATGGTGTTTGGAGTGATCTGGATTGCTGGAGTCCTCCTCTGGCTGTGTATAGGTGAATTGAAGGTGGCAAGACCTGAACAGCTTACCAGGACTGGGGATTTGGGTTAAGTGTTTCCCGGGGGTGCTAAGTGCTAGTAGTCAGAGGGCTGTGGTGCTCAGAGCCTGTGACTATGGACCCTTTTCCTCTCCTTGTTTCTTGATATTATTTGCCTTGGGAGAGGTGAACTTGGTGTGCACTAGTGTAGCACTGACTGTGGATGAAGTTTCACTTGGAGCCGCGATGTTCTGATTATTTATCTCTTCCTAACTTTTTCTTTGGATGAAGGCTGTGAGAAGACCTTCAACTAAATGTGTGTATATTCTATCTAAATAAGTACTGATGGACTTTGAGTTATTGAACTCATTGGACATGTAAGAAGACTCAGCTTGCTGCAGGTGAGAGGCCCAGCGAAGCTCTTTTTCTGCTAGTTCATTATTGGACTCTGCCTCATTTATATTTATTTCATTTGTTATAGGTGGAGGGTGGAATTCTTAGTTAATGTAAATTGGGGCTATTTATGTTGGGAGTTGGGATTGAGGGGAGTGATTTACATGTTATGTTTTAGTTATTGAGGAGTTGTGTGTTAACTGGTTTGGGATTAGGATTTTATTATTTTTAATTTTTAGCTTACCAGGAGCTGGGTTCTGATTTTATTAAATATGTGTTTAATGGGTGTTTTCCTGCCAGGTGCTACTCCTCCTCTGAACTCCAGGACCTCTGCCCTTTTAACTGTCCCCATTGCCTACAACAGTTTATGGTCACTGTAGGGCTCTGGGGATAGTGGAAAGGAGTAGAAGGGTGGGGCCCTGGACTGGGGGAGTGAGCTGGGTGGCTGGAGTGGGGTAGTATGGACCAGAGATGCCCTGGGACAAATGAAACACTGAACAAGGTCCTCCTTGTTTGGTGCCCATACCCAAGGACTTCATGGTTAGTGGTCGGCAACTTGGTTGGCCCCGGATCCCATCTGACCCACAGTTTGGTGCAATGCCAGATCCATTATAGCTGATCTTGTTGAATCATCTGATTTGGCATGCATCACCGAGACCTGGCTGGATGATAACGCTGGTCCTATTTTGGAGGCAGCAATTCGGACAGTTTTTCTGTGATACACCGTGAGAGGTCGGGTTTAGGGCGGGGTGTAGCAATTTGTTTTAAATTGGAATTGGGCCTTGTTGATGTGCCAGTTTAGGTACCAGGTCCTCTGAGTGTACTGTGGTCAGAGTGTGGTGCAGGATCATCCTCATCTACCGCCCACCAGGAGGTGAGAATTTGTTCCTGCAGGAAGTCACGGACTTTGTTGTCGATATGGTGTTGGACCTCCCAGGCTGATGGTACTGGGGATTTTAATGCCTGGACGACTATGAACTTTCACAATTTGGTCAGGACTTCCTCCGAGTTATGAATTCATTGGGCTTTGCAAATGTAATTACCTCTGCGACTCACAATCATGGCCACTATTGGATCTAGTTTTCTCCTGAGGATGGAGACCGCTAACTTGGTGGTGGAACCGTTGGATGGTAGGATCACCACATCATAAGGTTCAATTTCTTGGCTCCCTCTTTAGGCCTGCCCCTGTGGAGATGGTCCACTGCCTTTGCAGGAGTGACTCCAGAAGGCCTTCAGTGGTGTTAGATCTATTAGGAATACTGGGTGTAAGTGAGGGTCCAGAGAAAATGCTTCAGGCTTAAAATCGAGCAGTGATGGGGGATCTGGATACCCTGGCTCCTGTTTGTGTTCATCCCTCACTATCTGCCTTGGTCCCCGTGGGTTTGATGGGACCTTGAGGGAGTTGAGATGAGCTGGACAAAGGCTAGAGCATGTTTGGAGTCAGTCCAGCCTGGATGCCTACAGACTTAGACTGATGGAGCATTATATAGACTATCAGTCTCCCATAAAGAGGCAGAATTCCTGTCCAGGGGATTGCTGCAGCTCAGAACTGACCAGTTCAGTTTTTTGAACTGTAGACAGTTACTGTGCAATCCAGCCTGTCTGCAAGTTCAGAGAGCATTTTCTCAAGTTAAGTGTTGAGTTTGCTCACTCTTTACTGATAAGGTTGTCGACATCAGATCAGAGGTTTGCTTTGCATGCTGTATGGGGGTGGTGGTTGGTGCAGGGTCACTACCCTTGGTTTTGTTGGATGGAGTTTGACTGGCCAGAGATCATGGATATCATGCAGATTCTGCAAGGCGTGGCCAACTAGCTTAGTTTAGATCAGGGCCCTACCTGCCTTTTAATAGGGTGTGGGGATGTCATTGGCCGATTCTAGCAGAACTAATCTGGTTTTCTTGAGATGGGTGAGTTTCCTAATTCCTGAAGGAGGCAGTGGTAACACCCCATCTCAAAAAATCTTCTTGACCCAGATTGCCCTGCAAACTACAGGCTAATCTCTAACCTTCCTTTGTAGGAAGGGTTATTGAGAAAGTTGTTGCACTACAGCTGGAGAACCATCTTCCCATTCATGATATCTACAATCCTCTCTCAGTCTGGATTTTGTAAGAGACATAGCACAGAGACTGCTCTGGTTCGGTGCTCAATGATATCCTGATTGTAAGAGATCAGAAGCGCCACTCCATCTTGGTGCTTCTAGATATCTCTTCAGCCTTGAACACTGTGGACCATGGGGTGCTGTTTGAATGCCTGTGAGTCATCTGTAGCCTGTCTGGTACAGTTCTCAGATGGTTTCATTCCTTCCTCACTGGCAGGTCGAAAGAGTGGTATCGGGACTTCTTCCTCTGATTCATTCCCTCTGCCATGTGGTGTCCCACAGTGCTCTGTGCTGTCCCCCATGTTGTTCACAGTGTATATGCTGCCATTTGGTGACATTGTGAGTGGTATGGGTTGAGTTTTCACTGCTATGCAGATTATACTCAGCTCAATCTGTCCTTTGTGCCAGACCAGGATAGTGCACTCTCAGTGTTTATCAACTGTCTCTCAGAAACTAAGACTGGATGAATACCAGCTGGTTAAAGCTGAATTCTGACAAGACTGAGGTATTGGTGGTGGAAACAGGTCACCGGATAGAGTGGTTAGCGGTTGGATGCCACTCTGGCTTTGGCTTGGGGTTCCCAATCATGCACCTCTGAACAGGTACAGAATCTGTGGGTGATACTTTAAGATGAGCTGACCCTTCGCTCGCAGGTGTTGGCTGTGGTCAAGTCCTCTTTACCATTTAAGGAACATCGCCTGATTAAGCACCTTGTTCCATTGGGTGACCTTCCAACTTTGATCAAGGTCTTTGTGACCTCGCACCTTGACTACTGTAACTCCCTGTACCTAGGGATTCCGGGTTGATATTTACTGCTTGCAGCTGGTGCAGAATGTGCTGCCAGATTGTTATCTGGATCAACTCAATCCAGTCATATTTCACTTGTGCTGCACAATCTGCACTGGCTGCCAGTTCAGTGGCAGATCACCTTCAAAGTAGACTTGCTGACTTATAAAGCCCTACACAGGCAGGGTCTGAGTTACCTGCAAGATGTTCTGAATCCCTATTGTCTCCTCCGACTGCTACGCCAGCTGATGAGGGATTGCTGGAGATTTCCAGGGTACAACTAAAACCTCTGAGCTCGGCATTTGTATTTGCTGCCCCTACCCTGTGGAATTCTCTTCCTTGTTGGATATGAGAGTGCCTGACAGTTTAGAGCTTTAAAACAGCTTTGAAAATACATCTTTTAGGCTTGCCTTTCCCTGAAATATTTTAACAGATGAGGAGTAAGCATCTTAAACCCCAAGTATTCTGATAGGTCTTAATTTAAGTTGAGGGGAGGTGAGTTTTTATATGCTTGATTTTTATTGATTTTAAATAGTTTATCTTATTTTGTACAGCGCTTTGGTACATTGTGAACTGCACTTAATAAATAATGATTATTATTATTCTTATTACTGTAGCATGTCCGGTTGCTTACACATGGAATGGGGTGAGTTGGGCCTGATAACCCTATGGCACACCCATCTGTTGGTGTGTGGAGGGGGTGGGTGGTATGGGTGGTAACCACATTTCCATGCTTTTGTCGCTGTGCCATCAACCCCAACTGATGCATTAATGGAGGTATTTTTGCAATATAGATGTGTATATATATATTTCTATGCAAAAGTTTGTTAATGCATCAGTTGGGTTATTCTAGTGAAAAGGCAAGGAAATTTAAGTAGGTTCCCACCCTGTTCCTCACCCCACCCTGCCCCAACCAACAGGCATTGGGGTGCTGGGGTTGTCGGTTCTAACTCTCACCCCATCCCAAGTGTAAACAAGCTGAGGTGATGAGTGTAGGAGAATGGGGTGAGAGTTAGGGTCGATGACTCCAACGCACACCCCAATGCCTGTTGGTGGGGGCAGGGTGGGGTGGGTGCAAGGGTAGGAACCCTAATGTCGAATTTCCTCACTTTTGTCGCTGTCAAATAACCCTTACTGATGCATTAAAGAGTTTTTTGCATAGAATTTCCTTAGCTTTTAAGAAAGAATAGAAATAGAGAGTTATGCAGTTGGTGGGGCCCCATGCTCCCACCATCTTGTAAGTGTTGAACATTATGCACCCAATCACTAAAAAGTACATTGACAACAGCAAGGCCAGCCACCATACAAATGTTAATCTAGTAGAACAATAGAAAACACTGTCCACAATGTGTAAACTGTTCCACACAATATCTCCACAAATGATATATTGTCTGACATGTAAACACTGCAGTTAACATCTATAGGATATGCTGTCAACACCTCCAAATTTTAAGTAAAATACCAAAACCGTGTCCAAGATATAACATGTCAAAGTTTGAAATTTCATTTGTCAGAGTGACACAGTTCCGCACCTGTTGACATTTAACACACACAATGACTGAAAACTACATCCATGACACTAAGGCTAGGCACCCTATCAATTCAAGCCTCCAGCACAATGCAAAACACTGTCCACAACAAGTAAAGTGCACTATGCAATATCAGCACAAACATTTTGCTCTGACACATAAATACCATAACTCACATCTAAAGGACATGCCGTAAACACCCTCCAAATTTCAAGTAAAAGACAAAACCGCTTTCCGAGATATTCAATGTTAAAGATTGGGAAAATTTCCTATCTATTCCATTATAAAAATTCGCCATCTTGTCCCTCCCTCGTGATCAAAGATGGCATTCAAAGCCAGCCAGCCGGGCGCGGCGAAGGGCTACCACTTGCGATGCCAGCGACCGGTTGGGAATGGACTCGGGCAGCCGGAGGGCGGCTGGGGAGGAGGATTGAGTGCCCAGTGGCTGCTCTCTCCTCTGGGTGGGGTGGGATGCAAGTCCGCTGCGATACCGCCACCTGGGTGACCACAGGTGGAGGTGCAGTGAGACTGCACACTGAAGGGTGGGAGGACGCCTGCCAGGAGCTGGAGCGCCAAGCACGACGTGACGCGCTCCGCCCCTTGGCTTCCTCTAGTGTGTGGACGCCCTGTGGACTGGGAAAGAAAAATGGAAATTCTGCACCGGATTCGTGAGACGGGATCCGTCAACCTGAGAACACCTATAACCAGGCTCCATAGAAGGAGCTGACAAGCCTTCCAACTCAGACTTAAGGACCATGGGAGGGATTGTGGGTCCCTCTCAGCCCCACCTGGGGTAAACCGAGGCAGGATGGGGACAGGCTGGCCAGTATCCAGAGGGAGGTACCTGGGGCAGGACTACAGGAGCATACAACCCAGCGATCCCAGAAGAGAGGAACCCGTGCAGCGAGGAGGGTAGCAAAAAAAGATGGCATTCAAAGAATCTCATGATCAAAGAACTTGTAGGCCCATGAACAAAGAATAAAAATGCTAAGAATCAAAAATGTAAGTAATTGTGGTAAACCACCCGCATGGTTCGACAGAACAAAGCCCCTGAGCAAAACCCACCCTCATTTGACTTCCTAGGACCCCGGCTGAGAAAATAGATTTTTAATCTGGCCATCTCATCCTCATTTGTAATGCATGATTGCGATCAAAGAATCTCATGATCAAAGAATTTGCAGGCTCGAATCAAAGAAATCGCATGCTCATGACTAAAGAATAAAAAATAGAGAAAACGATTTTTGACCAATTTAAATGGAACCAACGGCATGCCTCGATAGAATGAAGCCACCCTGATTAAAACCCACCCTCATTTGTGTCCCAAGCCCACCCCTGAGCCAAGATATTTGTATATTTAGGTCGCAATGCAGGATCGCAATCAAAGAATCTAGAGATCAAAGAATTTGCATGCTCACGATCAAAGATCTTTAGTGAGCCATGAACAAAGATTTTAAAAGCTTATAACTCTATTTTATGACTGATTTGGATGAAACCAAAGACATGGCTTGATAGATCAGAGCCTCCTGAGTAAAACCCATCCATGTTTTACTTCAGGAGTGACCCCTGAGCTGAGATATTTGTGTTTTTCCTATCAGAAAACAAAAACAAGATGGCGGACTCGTGACCAAAGAATTTTGAAAATTTTGGTGATAAAGATTCTTGAACTGTGAGGCTGCAAATTTTTGATTGCCAGGTGGAACCAGATGGCCAGAACCCCATTCTTTGTTCGAAAACATACATATAAATTTTCTCATTAATTATAACGGAAATTAAAACTGGCATAACTTTTGAATGCCTTAATATTTTCACCAAACGAAAAGCAGCATGTTCAGCCACCAAAGCTCTTTCAAATGAGCTATCTTTCAGAGTGGCACACCATATGGCAGCCACTCATGGCACGTCCAAATCCCCAAAGCAGCCTCCAAAACTGATAATTTTGCATTTTTCAGCATTTTGCTGCTCAAAGACCGTATGCCCAACCGAAATGAAATCAAGAGATCTACCATGCCCCACTGCACATACCAACTTTCAGGCAAAGTGTTGAATGGGTCCAAAGTTATTAACGCTAAAGTTTTGAGTTTAACATAGAAGTGACAACTGAACCCTAACTATAGTGGTACGACTGGGCCACTATATATATATATAGCTATACAGTGCCTTCAGAAAGTATTCATCCCCTTGGATTTTGTCACATTTTGTGGTGTTGCAAACTCAAATTAAAATACATTTATATAGGATTTTTGTCACGTATCTATACAAATTACTCTATAATGTCAAAGTGGAATGAAACTTCTGGAATTTTTGTACATGTTATTTAAAATAAAAACCTGAAATGTCTTGATTTGATAAGTATTCACCCTCTTTGCTATGACATCTAAATTGAGCTCAGGTGTATCCAATTTCCTTGTGAGATCACTCTAAAACTTGAATGGAGTCCACCTGTGGTCAGTTCAAATGGTTGACATGATTTCAGAGGAAATACACCAGTCTATATAAGGTCCCACTGTTGACAGTGCATGTCAGAGCAGAAACTCTACCATGAAGTCCAAGGAGCTGTCCGTGATAACTCCTGATAGAATTGTGAGAAGGCATAGATCTGGGGAGGGGTATAAAAACATTTCTAGGGTGTTGAAAGTTTCCAGGAGCACAGTCAAGTCCATCATTAGGAAATGGCAAGATTACAGAACCACCCATACTTTCCTAGAGCAGGCAGTCCTCCCAAACTGAGCAACTGGGAAGAAGGACCTTGGTCAGGGAAGTGACCAAGAACCCAATGACTACCCTGACAGAACTACAGAGTTCCATGGCTGAGATGGGAGAACCTGTCCAGAGGACAACAATCTCTGCAGCACTTCACAGATGTAGCCTCTATGGGAGAGTGGCTAGATGGAAGCCACCCTGAGAAAAGGCCACATAATAGCATGCCTGGAGTTTGCAAGGAGGCATATGGCAGACTCTGAGACCATGTGGCAAAAGACTCTCTGGTCTGATGAAACAAAAATTGAACTCTTTGGCCTGAATGCAAAGCGCTATGCCTGGCACAAACTGAACACAGCTCATCACCCATGTAACACCATCCCTACCATGAAGCATGGTGGTGCAGCATCATGTTATGGGGATGCTTTTCAGTGGCATGGACTGGGGCACTTGTCAGGATAGAGGGACAATGGGGAGAACCTGCATCAGTCTGCAATAGACCTTGGACTGGGGCGAAGATTTACGCTCCAACAGGACAATGACCCCAAGCATACAGCCAAAGCAATACTGGAGTGGCTTCAGAACAAGAAGGTGAATGTCCTTGAGTGGCCCAGCCAAAGCCCAGACATGAATCCCATTGAGAATCTGTGGAAAGCCTTAAAGATTGTGGTTCACTGATGCTCCCATCCAACTTGACAGAGCTTGAGCAATCTGCAATGAAGAATGGGCAAAATCCCAAAATCCAGATGTGCAAAGCTGATACAGACATACCCAAGAAGACTCAAAGCTGTAATTGCTGCCAAAGGTGCTTCTACAAAGTATTGACTCAAGGGGTGAATACTTAAGTAAACAAGTTATTACAGCTTTTAATGTTTCATAAATTTTGTTACACAATAAAAATATTTTTGCCCCTTTAAATTATTGAGTATGCTGTGTGAATCAAGGGGAAAACATTTCAATGCATTAAAAATTCTGTAGTAACACAACAAAATGTGACAAAATCCAAGGGGGGTGAATACTTTCTGAAGGCACTGTATATTCTTTTGCAAAAACTTAGTTAATGCATCAGTTAGGGTTCATGTCGAGATGACAAAAGTTTGGAAATTCGATTTTAGGCTTAGACCCCCTACCACCCCACCCCAACCCCCATCCTCCACACCAACAGATATCGGGTGTGCCATGGGGCCATCAGGACCAACTCTCACCCCTTTCCATTTGTAAGTAAGCTGACATACTACAGTATAGGAGAATGGGGTGAGAGTTACGATTGATGATCTGTGAGGACACCCCAACATCTGTTGTGTGGAGGATGGGGGTGGGTGACACTACTTAAGACACTACAGTTTACAAAAATTTTAAAACATATTTCTGGGGTGTTTAACCTCCCAAAAAGACATGGTTAGCATCCTCAGGACTCGACTAGGTGAACACAAAAAGAATTGTGTCCCTAGAGGGTACCAATTTTAAATGCCAAGCATTTCTGTGACCAGCAACTGAAAACAAAATGGTGGATTTGCAACACTACAGGGGTCATTTGCAACACTAAAAACTGCATTTGCAACACTGTAGAACTTTTTGTTAACTTTTCCATTGACTATAATGGGAAACTTGTTTTCTCTAAACTGATGGGCCTAGCTGCACTGAAAGATGAACTGGTCAGGCATCTCTTAGAAAAGCCATCTTTGGACCCTGACAACATAGCAAATTGCCAACCCGATCACTGACCTGTCATTTTTGGGCAAGACTACCAACAAGGTGGTTGCATTGTAGCCGAGGTACACCTCATAACTACAAAACCAGGGGTTCAGCAGACCAAGAAGTGCAATTTACCCAGGGAACTAGCACAAGCAAAACAGACTGATATCCATCGGTTGCAGCGGTGGGTCAGCACCTTTTCTAATGATTCAAAAATGCTCTGTAAACAGTTTCATTTATCATACAAGTCTTCAAATATTTTATTGTATTAATTCAATAAAATGCATACTGCTTCCGGTTCAAACATCAGGTAGGTCATTTGTATTTGTGGGCTAAAGGCTGTTGCATTACTCTCCATTTCAAAAAGCCATCTGCATTATCCAAAGCTCTGTGGTTATATAGGAAATCCAAGCTCACAAACTTGCAAAGGAAAAACCATGCTGACCAGTCACTCGTACAGCACACATAGCCATGTCTTTAATGTTCAGTGTCATACCAAGTCTTCCTCAGACATGTCATGTTAACCCTCTGAATTTGTTAAAAGGATATACTTAAAGGGAAGTCTCCCATAATTCCACACCAATATTTTCCCAACTCCTTATGTGTAACTGTTGTGTGCCTCCTCCAGTTGCCAGCTGTCCTATTGCTGTCCAGATCTAGATTATAAATAAAATATACAGCCCCAAAAGTTGTCAGTGTGTTTGTCATCCATTTTACCATCCATGTTGCTGGAGGATGATGTCATCAGAACAACAGATAATGGTGCTGCACTAAATGCAGTTCCACCAGTAGACCAAACCCACAATGTTTGGTTCCCCACTTGAGTAATGGAGGAACCCTTTAAGTGTTGTGCACATCCTGAAGTGCAGGTCTAATAGGGACTAGGACCATGTGAGTGTGATGCAGCACTGATTTGAGGTATATACAGTATTCATATAAGGAAGTGCCTGTATGTGTTGTGTTACTGTTTCTGTTAGCAAAAACAGTTTACCCAATAAATGACTCTGGGTACAACAAGAGTTTTAAATGGTATTATGCAGCTGTTGTATTATGGTGTGTATGTGTTAACGTTTCTGTTTTGATTGACACCAGCAGTGAGAAACAATCTTGCAAATAGGCCCTTTTTCATTGTAACTAGGCAGTCAGTGATTGGATGGCTGCTGTAAGGCAATAAAGAATTCAGCTATGACAAGAAGTAGGTTACCAAGAAAGCACAGGCACAAGCACTGGAGAACTCTGGTTCAAATCCTACTAGAGTCCCTTACTCTCTAACCCTTAAGAAGTTCCCCTAACCTCCTTAGAAATTGTGATGGCCCCTCAGGTCCATGACTTTAAAAGTGCCCCAATTCCCATTATAAATCATTAGCAGTGAAGTGAGAGCTACAGTACTTCATTTCAGGGTACTAAGGATAAGCTGTGGCAGCCCCCGCTTTGTAATGCCAGCATTTGAAGTAGGATGTCTCTCACAAATCAGACGCTACACCTCAGCTGTTGTAGGTAAAGAAACTAATCAGTCTCTGTTTGTAGTGCTCTGTATTTGCTTAGCTCACTCCTCCCATGTCATATGCATTCTGTGTCTTGGTATTTTCAGTCAAACTCAGATTTAAGGAGCATTTGAAATGTAAAACAATATACTTTATAAAGTAAATGACCTAGCTCTCACTTTTAGGCTGCTGAAAGGGATGTGTATAAGTCAGTCTTGTGTGATCCTTTGGTAAACTGCCCAAGCTCATCTTGTAACAAATCTTCTCAAGGGTGTACACCTGGTTCAATACAGAGAGACTGACTGACTGCTCGATTGATTGATTGGTTGGTTGGTTGGTTGATTGACTGATTCAGTCTATTGCTTTCCACAGCATATTACAACTGTCTCACAGAGAGAAATGAGCAGTACAGAGAAACAGCTTTTGTTTCCTTTGAATTAAATACTATTAGATGTATTATTTGCTCCACACATACAGTATTAAGGCTACAAGTACTACTCCCTGTGGAGTTGCATGACAGAACTGCCTTAAGCCATTGCAAACTTAAACTAAAATCAGGCTAGACAGCATTGATGCCCTTATGCTTTGTTCTGTACTGTTGCTGCAGTGACATCAAGGAATGGGAGTGGCTGTATTACAAGTGACTCATTTGCATGTAAATGAAGGCTTGCATGACATTTTACTACCTTGTGTCAGAGCCTCAAACTCTAGATATGTGTTGCAACAGAATAAATGGCTGATCTCTTATTGACATATGTACAGTACTTGATGTATGTATAATAAATACATCAGATATATCCAAATCATACATATACAGGAGTCTTCTCCTTTAAAGACACAGACCACAAAATCATACAACACTGACAAAAAGATTTAAAGTGCCAGACACCCATAGAAGACCAAAGTGCTAAGTGCATAAAAGTGTTCATATTAGTGCCAATACCAAATAGGAAAACACCACAAAACATATAGATGTAAAATGCACACACTAAAATCTGCACAGTACAATACAGACAACAAATTTAAAACAACAGCACACCTTTCTGGTAGTGAGGGCACTATCAAATTCTATGAAATTGTTTTTTCTCATTGGTACTCCTACAAGGACAATGAAATGTGGGAAGGAGTGTCATGGTTCACAGAAATGGAGACCATAGGGAGTGAATGTGCAGTAGCAAGTGCTCATTACCTGCTGTTGAGGTGATGAGATAAAGTGATATTTTTTTAACAGCGGTCACTTAGTGAGAGGGCGGGAGTGTTAGTGGCCATGGAAATGGAGGCCAGAGGGAGCAAGTGTGCATCAGAAAGCATTCAACACTGACTGTTGAGGTGATGAGATTAAGTGATTTGTTTTACAGGGTCACTCAGTGGGAAAGAAGATGCAGAGAAAATGTTTATGTTTCCAATGCTCAGAGGTTTTCATTTTAGAAGAGGCTAACTGGTCTTTTTGCATGAGTTATGCTGGAATTTACTCATGCTGAAAAGGCCAGTTAGCCAATCGAAAGAGAAGATTATTAGGTGCCATGGTATAATGCCATTTTCCTCCCCTCCCAACTGCACAGTCCTTTAACTAACTGGTGGCTGACTGTTAGCATTATGTGGTTTGTAAGTTTCCATAAGTACTTACAGTGCTGCCACTCGTCAGTCAAATCACTAACTTCCTGATTCTATCACTGCATCTCCATGCCGGCGTGTAAAATCAACCTGTAAGTGCTGTAAATAAAAAATAAACTATAGAATAAAGTATGGGGTGTGTGTAATGAGAATTTTACACCACACACACACACACACACACACACACACACACACACACACACAGTGTTAGATGCTACATAAACCCGTGAGTGAAACTCGAGGAGTTTGTGAAAGTAACACTGATAGTGTGTATAAACTCAAGTTTAAACACCACCCCATATGTTATTTTATATAATTGCTTGGATTTTCCTTTTGCACAGGAATTAAATAAAATAAAAAGGCATTTCTGTGCAACCGTGGTCTGGTCAGGTTTGAGAGTGCAGTCTGCTGTTATTTATTTATTTAAACTTTTTAATTCATTTCTTTAAGTGTGCAGCTGATATTTAGTTTTTATTTCTTGGTACTTGATTTTGTTTTTGCAGTCTCTTACCACGAGTCCAAGTGGGGTTCAGTCTCTGGGGAAAAGAAGGCAGCTAGCGGTCGAAACGAAGAGGTGCAGTGGGCACATGCACAGAGCAAGGGAAACTAGAGGCGTGTTTGATGTTATAAATACTCCTATATAACAACAAATTATGCCATGGTTTCCTGTGGGAAAAGGAAGACCCAGTTATGTTTAAGAAATAAAGAATGAAATCAGTAAAACTAGCAAATGATAGGCTTGTATGAAGCTGGTAGTCAGCTAACAGTTGGGGAGCATGTTGTTAGAGGAAAATTTTATCAAGCTGCAGTCGGGCTAGCGGACAGGAAAAAGGAAAATCAGTCTGCCAGTTTGGCTATTCTCAGATGCAGACAGGTAATGTACTGCTCTTTACTGGGGGTAATATCTCTATTTATTAAAAATAATAAATTAAGGCTGTAAGACTACTAGTGAATCTATGCAGATCAACTGAACAGTGCAGGTGAGCAATGACGATGCAGATATAAGAAGAACAGCTGATTGCTATCCGAGCCACTCTCATTGTAATAGCCAAGGATTTGTTATACTGAGGTTTGGTATAGTGAGGGAGCTGTGTAACTGCATTTTGGACAGCATTCTTTGATTGCCTGCATAAACTGTTTAAAACAAAAGGTTGCTAGATACTGATTTTTGGGATATTGGATTGTCTTATTCGTCAAAAGAAATAAAATGCATTTTTTAAATGATGGAATTTCATTAAAACATCTGAGTGCAGATAGAACAGTTTCATAAGTGTGAAGCTACCTCATAGTATTCCAATAGCCTGTTATCGAGCACCAGAACAGTCTCCAGATTAACTATTAAATATCTGAGCGCAACACAACTTTTTACATTTCAGTACATATAAAAGCTATTTTAGCTAGCTAGCTTGCTTGCTTGCTGCAAACTGATAAAAAAGGGTCAGAAGACTTACTACTTGCTGTTTAACTTGCTGGCTGGTCAGGGAGTTGCGTTGGTCTCACTCTTGGCCACAAGCCCACAATGCATGCCATCACTTCTCAATGATGATCTTCTGTCTTCTAGTCTAGAGACTCTTCCAAAATCCAGCTACACAAACAGCCAAAGGAAGGATCCAATCAGGTCAAGCAAGCAGCAAACTGAAATCAGGTACAGTAAAGGCATAAAGTATGTTTTTCAAGGGCTCAGAGTGAGTGCTTACCCTCTCCCACACTACTGATCAATTAGCTTAGCATCAAAACACTTGACCAAACGCTAATTGATACAGACCCCATCATGCCTTTGCTCATGTCTCTTCAGTTAACAGTCACATAACAAAGGCGTAATAGGAGAATGATAGGGTTTGCTGTGTCTGATTTCAGTTTCTTCATGTAATCCTGGTGCCTTTGTTTTTCTGATAAGTTGTTGTGTATTAGGAGTACTAACTTGTTTGACTGGTGGCACCGGCACTCTGTGGTGAACAACAAAGTCAGAGGAGCCCAGCGCAACACAGACACAGTGTGGGCCACTTGTTCTCCTCGCCTGCTCCCTTTTTTTTTTTTTCCAGTTTCTTTGGTGGTTTCCATCACATAGTTACCCACTAATACCAGGTTGGTCCATTCTGTTGTGTACATATTATCTACACTGTTGTAGTACAGAGTGCTGCCCTCCCCACAATAGATGCACTGGTATACTATACTGTACATGATGGGGCTCACCTGGAAATCTCTAGGTATCCAGCCAGGCCTGTCTGACCCCAGTACAAGAAGATAGGAATTAGTGCTCCACAGCAATAGCTGGTTATGCATTCTTTACCTAAATAAACCCCATCATTGCACTCCCACAGTATCAGGATTTTATCAAACCTTCAATTTATTCTTGCCCAGGGATGGTGATCATTTAAGGGTGCTCTGCTCCTCACTTAATTCTATTTTATAACAGGGAGCATGACCTTTTATGACTCAATTAAGTCACTGTTACTCAGCTTCCCAATGTGGGGTGGGCTGCTGGTTTTCAGTTTGGTTACTGTATGCATTTGTGGTGAAGTGGGTACACCTCTCCTTTTACAATGTACTGGTGAAACCATGAAATTTCCACAGTGAAAGTCATTACAATGACAATTTCAACAGAATTCAAAATTGTCACGTAATGGACCAGAAGGTGAAATTTCACGATTTCAGCAGTCTTTTGCTCCCTTCCAAGTCAACTGTGACTGTGAGTTAGTTATAAAAAAATGGGAGGTGCAAAACGCCTGCAAAAACACAGTGAATGTCTGGCAGGTGAATTCACTGTCAACATTACGCCTGCCACTGTTAGGATTTTCGATAATAATATTGTTGAACCGACTTGGTGGAAGTCCGTTTAACACACTTGGGAGCCAGGCTTGCCTGCATGCCTTTTTGGTATAAGGGAGGATACTGTTTGAAGCCATGGAGCTTCACCTCTCAGGCTGAGGAGATAAGTGGGTTCCCCACACATCCCCAGTTCCACAGAGGGACTCCTTGAGTGCCCTTGATTATACTGTCTCAAAAGTAAGGAAATTCTTTGCAAAAATCTCTGTTACTGGAACATTTAGGGTTCAGGCTAATGGGACAAACGTGGGAAATGTGGCTTTAGGGTTTCCAACCTTACTCCCCCCACCCATAAAACAAATCAGGGTACAGTCTTCCTTGGGGTTGTCAAGCCTAAAGCTCACCCCATTCTATATACTCGAAACATACACACCTAATGGGGTGGCGTTAGGCTTGACAACCCCAAGGAAGACTGTACCCTGATTTGTTTTATGGGTGAGGGTTTAGGTTGGAACCCCAAAGCCAATTCCTACTTTTGTTGCTTTAACCTGAACCCTAAATGTTGCATTAATGGAGTTTTTTTTACAATAATCTATCTATCTATCAATCTATCTGTCTGTCTGTCTATACATGTGAGTGGATAGATACAGTAGATGAGATAGATAGAGATAGAGAGAGAGAGAGAGAGAGAGAGATAGATAGATAGATAGAAAATACTCAAGTACGATAGTGCCAGTATAGTTAGCGCTGGAGTGGGTGTTTAATGTTAAACCCTCAAGTTTTGCACCTTAGTAATTTTAGGGAGTTCAATAAAATTGCCCAACATTTTGCATGTGTTGTCTTGTGGGTGATTTCTTAAGATGTAAGAAGTTTTGTGATGGCAGATTGTATGGTTTCCAAGGTCCAGAAAGATCCCCAGTCTTCTGTCATCTCTCCTGTGCCTCTAGGTCCTCCCCATTTGCTGATATTTCCTACTGATTGCTTCAAGTGTGTTGTTCTCCATGCCCAATTATGATTCTGTTGTTCAACCTAGCTACCTGCTCTGCCTCATCGGTTCTGCTGCCTCTGTCATGCCTCGTGCTCCACTTTTTCTCCTGCCTTTTCTGCTGGCTGCTTTTGGTGCTGTATGCATTTCCTAGCTCTGGGCCCTGCTGTCTGTTAGGGGCTGTTCTGCTTGCTCCTCCCCACTGCTGTTGCTCATTGCTGTTGGGCTGCTGCTGGGGCCAGCTCTCTTCTTGCTGTTTACCTCCAGGTTCTACTTAGAATCCAAGGATCTGACTGTGCACCATCTCCTACATTTTTTGTGGGACCTTTTGCCAGCCTTTGAACTGGCATACACCCTACCTTTACCCCTCAAGATCTCAGCACACTCTTTCCTTTCATAATGCTCCTCTCTGTCACCATGCCCACCATGCCTCTGTGGCCAAGTTTGTTCCAGGTATTCTGCTAACCTGTGTTCCACTACTGCATAACTCCCATCAGCCAATCCAAGCAGCTGTCCTGTCCTTTCTTTGGTGCTCATCTGTTCCTTACCAGTTCTACTTTCCTACCATTCATACTCTTCCTACTTCTTTCAGGCAAACACCTCTATAACAAAACAATGGACATCATACAGGCATGTGTCCCACCATCAATCAATGGACATGTGTCTCTCAATCAACCAGGCATATGTCCACTCTCTGCCCTTCAAAGGCCAGTACACTTTCACCCATCATGACTGAACTTTGTTTGTACAGCATGTTCTGTATGTTCCAGATGATTTATTGTTTTATAGGTCAACCCCATTCATTAATAAAGTCAATGTACATAAAGTGTATCATGGATCCCTATCATCTCATTAATCCATCAGTTTTTAATGTGAATATAAGAGGCACATAATGAACACTTCTGGATTAAAGAGGTTTGGCCGTGCTAATCAGGAAGATGAAATCAACAGACATGGTAATGGTGCATGGAACAGGGATGTGCATGAGGTTCAAAACCTGATGTTCAAAAAGTATGAAGGAATCCTAGAGAAGGAAATTCTGAAAATAACTTAAATAGACAAGAACTTTATTGGCTTTTCTTGCTAGGGCTTTCCCATGACCAGCTCTTAATGGTCACCTGGCCACTGCCCTATTGAATTTAGATTCTAATGGAACAGCTGAAATAAAATCCTCCCTTCCTTTTTTCCTCATTCCCTTTTCTTCTTATCCTCCCCACCTATTTTCCTTTCTTCCTCCATTTCTTCTACCACTCATAATTCCTCCCTTCTCCTCTTGTCCTTTTCCTTTGCCCTTTCCTCTTTCTCCACCCCCTTCAATCCATTTCAACCATTTTCTTTTCATAAACTGTTTTTATAGAAATGTAAAAAAAAATATGACAGAAAAAGACCCAAGGCCCACTCATTTTGCTCAAAGAAAACATTAACCATTCCATAGTGGTCTACAGCCAGATAAGGAAATTGACTTGTGTTCCAAACACTCTTTCCTCTGCCCCTGCCCACAGTCCCCCTCCCTGCTACCCCTTTGGGACTACTAGTCCTCTGAATTTGCCAGTACAATCAGGTGTTACTATAAGAGGACATCATCATTCATTCACCTATCTGGACCAAAGACAAGCACCTGCTTCTCCAGTGTGTGACTGCATGTCATGGAAGACCCTCACCACCCAACAGTATTTCTACTATTTTCTGGGTGCTATGAGAAGAGAGGAGGAAGTGGGGCCAGTGGATGTGTTGGGTGGGGTGCTTAATTGAACTGGGGTAATTCGTTGGTGGCTTATGTCCAGGTGGGGATGGGCTCCTTATTCAGCATGGGTGGGGAGCATTTTTTTATCTCAAACTGGCAGTGTAAACAGACAGACTCAGACACTATAATAACTTATTTTATTTGACACTGTCAGGCAGACAGGATCATGTGCTCAGGGTTTGGGGAGTATGGTGGTTGGGTCTGACGGTGATTTAGGGGATATGAGTTGCAGGATGGTGGGGACTCACACAGCAAGTGGTGGAGTCACAGATGACAAATCAGATTTCTGAATCTGATGTGATATTCTAATATTTAGGATTTGGTATTTTTGAAATCATACAATTTTGCTGAAAAAGTTTTCACTTTATGTAACTGTTGCCAGTTTAAGGAAGTCTGCCAAAACAGTTGTGGAAATATTGTGAATGATGACTTCAAATTAAATTTTTATTTTCAGTCACTTATAGGCCTTTTGAAAAGACCAGTTCTCTAATCAAGATGTTATACAGTCTGTATTCACAGTTATCAGAGCTGCATTTGAATAATCTGTTTAGCATACTGAGTCTCAACTTGAAACAAAAGGACTACTGGATATGCTTACTAAGCTCACAGAAGTCACATTTCAGCAAACATCAAACAGAGATTTCATGAAATGACTCAAAAGTAAGCTCAAACTCAAAACCAAATATGTGCCACAATGGGAACAGTTGTAACCAGGCCCGGCCTTAAGGATATGCAAACTAAGTGGCCACCTAAGGTTCTCATCAATAAGGGGTGCTGAAAATATATTCTAGTCCCTACAAAAATTGTTTTCATTCTGTGTAAGTGATGAAACAGACATGCTTAAATCTGGTGTCATTTGTGTGTGTGTGTGGGGAGTAGAGGAGGTAGAGGTGAAGTATTGGGTCTGTCCTCCTCTCTCACTGTGCCCCTCTTGTTACCCCACCCACTGTGACCGGCTCTCCTTTCAACGCCTGTCGAGCAGGATCTTCTCATGCCATCGCGAGAGGTTACCCTTACAGACCCCCACTGGCTCTTGTCGCCTTCCCCCTATAATTGGCTCTCCTTTGTTGCCTGCCAAGTGGCTCTTCACACCACCAGTGACAGCCTGCTGCAATACCCACTGAGTGGACTGTCCTCATGCTACAAGAGGCATCTCCTTCCAAAACAGCCAAGCAGGCTTTAACACCACCAGCAGCAGCTCCTTCAATGCCCAACCAAGCAGGTTCCTCTCATGCCACTGTGAGTGGATTATCACACACACACACACACACACACACACACACCCCCACATGACCAGCTCTTGTCACACATATCCTCACAACTGGCTGTTTTCATCCCTCTGGTTTGTGACTGGCTTTTGTGCCCCCATGATCACCTCCTGTCTGCTTCCAAATTTTGCATGCAATAAATTTATTTTGTAATTCCGATATCCTGGGATATTTGCTGTAAGCTGCTGCTGCTTGTTTATTTTTACTGCCAGACCAGGACCTCCAACGCCTGGACACTGTCTGCCCAAGACTGAAATCACACCCGAGGGTGAGGTGAGAGGTGACCAGCCCCAGTGTTGTCAGACGTTGTTCCCAGTTCTGCTGCTGGTGTTGTAAAACACTACCACTCATGCTCAGTCACTCCCTCACTCGCATGACAAGTAAGATGGGGGGTAAGTGCCAATTTTGCTGAGTGACAGTGCTGCACTGCATCTGACTGTTGCCAAGGCTGGATCAGTAATTGCCACCACCTGCTGGTCACAGTCACTGTCTCGGTCAACATTGATTGAGTTTGAGTGACCAGTGACCCAGTCCCAAATCCAAATGACACCTTTCCTTGTGCAACTTCAAGTTCTACAGTACTACTATGGTACGTTGTAGTGTGAAGATGTGGCTGGGTTTGGTCATGATTGAGTTCCTGTGTGACCTATTACTGTAGCAGTATTTGGGATTAGTCAGAGAACACTGGACAAACACCCACTCAATATGTGAGCCTACATACAACTGGGGGTGTAGGGACTGGACTGATCTTGGAACCTCTGCACAGTCCAGCACCAAGGAGAGGACCTTTGGAGTCAGTGAAAGACTACCTACTAGGTAGCCACTGCTACCCTTTGGCTACTCTGCTCTGAGTAGTCTCCAGTAATTATAAGCAAAACTCTTATTTTTCATCACTGTTTCTCCAAAGAAATCCTGGGAGACCTATTCTGAGAAAACTGTTAATACAGAAAAGAGAGAAATCTGTTTAAATTGTGTATGCTCCTTTAAAAAAAAAAAGATTTGTCTTTTACCATTCTGTTGGTTGACCAGCAGGAATAGCAGCTGCACACTAAACCTCTCTGGAAAAATAGTTTGAGCAGGAGAATGGAAAGTCGCTTTTGTTTTTAGGAAAGGTATGCCACCATTACCTCGAAAGTGTTTTAAAATATTCCAGTTCTCTTTTCAGAACATCTTGTGCTGCGGTATTTGGAAGTCTCCTTGATAACCTCTGTTTTCTTTCCCTTGTTGCTTTGGATCCCATGTGGTGGCAAAGGAGACAACTACCGTAGGAGAGTACAACGGGGTTCCCAAGTGGAGGGCTTACGGCAAGGAAGAAGGCTCCAGTTGTGAATAGGGAGGAGCTTTACAATCTAACTTCCATTACAAAAGTTGGATTGCTGCCCGCTCATTTGAATACATTGTGAATATAGTATTTATCTCCTCAGTACTATATTTGTCTCCTCCTGAAGAAACTACTATATTAGCAAAATCAGTTAAAATTTACAGAACCCACAGGCTCTTAATGTAAAGTCTTATAAATCTGCTAAACCCACAAACACCCACAGGTGTTAATTGGTCTTATAAACATATAATACTGAAGTAGAGAAGAACTATAAATTGATTGTTTCTATACTTTTAAATATATTTTATTTATTTGGTAATATAAATAAGTTTATCAAGTTTTAAAACATTAAACGCTCATGCAAAGAGGGTCATGTGATTAGAGCAGCTAAAAGCACGATGCTTCAAATGGACAGGTGAATGCCCAGCTAGCTACAGGTAGATGCCATCAGATGATAGTGGATGGAGGTCTTTGTCTTGTAGCAAGAGTTAAAGTAAAAATTTAGGAAAAGCACAGGGCAGCAACAAGAGTGGAGGAGGTGACATCTCGATGCTGAGAGGCAGGAGAAAGCAACAAGGGCAGCAGGCTGTAAGGAGCAGAAGTTACCAAACATGCAAACATATGAAGAAGCCAATAGAAGAAGGCCATTTGGTCTATCAAGTCTGCTCGTAGTGCAGGGTCCACAGCTTGAGCTAATGTCCCTGCCTCCCTCCCCACTACTCCCATCCTCCCTATCCATGATCCTTACCTTCCTCTATGCCTATCCCAGCCTCTCTTAAAGCTGCCCACTGTCTTCAATGAGATGACATCTTCCGCAGCCCATTCCAAGTGTGCACCACCCTCTCTGTGAAGAAGTGCTTCCTAGCCTCCCTCCTAAACCTCCCACCCTCCAGCTTAAAACTGAGCCCCTCATGTTATGGTTGCTACTCAGCTTAAAAATCCAGAAATCCAAGATTTTGGTCTTTGTCAGGATGCTTTCCTGCCCATATCCAAGTGGAACCACACTGTGCAATGGTGACTTCCACCCAGTGGCTCCTTGACCATTATTTCCTGGGCATGCTCCCATTTATGAGCAGCAGATTAAGAATTGCCTCAGTTCTTGCTGGTTCAGTGATGCCCTGAGTTAAGAACCCACTCTGCAGTCCTTCCAGGATCACTAGACTCCTAGCAAATGTTGTGGATGTTACTTGGAGAGAAAGGAAATGAGAAACACAGTAAACAATAAGAGTAAGTGCAAATAACTTGGGGTGAGTCGAACTGGATGGCATTGCATTTGAGAGCATTTGATGGTACTTGGGACACTTATGGTGTTTTATAGTGTATTGTGGTGTTCTAATCAAAGCAAACTGATGAAATCCTTTCTTCTCCTTGTTTTAATTGATTAATTTAAAACAGTAGGTGAAATAAAAAAGATATATAACATAGAATAATGTATGAACAACCATACACAACAACGCTATGTTTATCGAGGGTTGAGATGACAGCATATGAACCTCAAGAGTGAAGCTCGAGAGGTCTATGCTGTCATCTCAACCCCGATATGGAAACACATGCCGAGTTGTGTGTGGTTGACCATATTTAATTTTTTATAGTATATGATTTTTATTCTACAGTGACAGACCCCACTGAAGTGAAAACAAAAATCTTGCCATTTCTTTGTTCTACTTGCATATCAAAATCAAATTTCCAGACTTTTGAAAGGTAAAAGGTATGACTTTCAGCACTGGGTGGTTAGTAAGAGCTAGGTGGAGAATAAATGAGAAATTTAAAATTGTATGACCTTTAAACTGTGCAAAGCAACTGTTCGAATGCACATAACAACACTTTAGAATGCGCGAACGGTTTAGAATGTGCTTCATAAGGATTTTGAGCAGGCTGATTTTATACATAACAAAGGATAACCACATATTATAAAGGGGTAGAATTTTATGGACCAGTGGACTTGTGCAGTAAGGTGTCAAATTAATAAAATTGGGATTAGTAAAGGCAGTTTTAAAAGGTAAAGAACACCCAGGTAAATTCATGTAATATAATAGATTTCATTAATTGCTAAAATTCATTGGTCAATATAAGTGTTGCAGCAGTGTTTTAATAGTATAAGAATACTACCACTGATTCCTACCTGTTATGTTTTGCTATAGTATTCTTGGTGGTTTGGCCCAGGAGTCAAGGGGTTCCTTTGAACACAGACAGGTTGCTGTTAGCCCTTAAAGAGCCATTCAAATTACAGAAAATTTGGGGCAAGTGAAAATAAAAAGAAAGAACCACATATAAAGGAAGAGCAGCCTATTAGCCAACAGGAAAACACAAGGGTCACAGCTGAACAGACAATTTTATGACTAACCACTGAGTGCATTGGGCAACATGAACATTTAAGAACTCTGAACAAAACAAGGAAGAAAGACAGAAGTTGGGAAGAGTACAATTAATTCAAAGGGTTTGGTGAAGAAAATCTGAGGAGAGAGTCAACAAGAGCTGAAGATTAGCAGTTCGCACTGCAGAGGACTTTGCCCCCCACTTCTCTCTCTCTCTCTCTCTCTCTTCTGTATTTACAGTTTTTTTGCAATTCAACTTTTATTGAGAAATTTTCAATACAGGAGTACATCCAGTAGGAACATAGATAGTGATGAAAATACTAGACCTAAGAAACAAAGCTCGGATGCAGTCCCTCCCACCTCCCCCAACCCGCCTCTCCCCCCACCCCACTTGCACAGCACACTAACTACGTATTCTTAAACATGTTAATGTAGCTATCCATATTACTCTGATACAGAATATAAAGAATATAATGGACCCCAGATTCAGTTAAACTTAAGCAGGTTATTCTGAAGACTTGCAATAGTCCTTTCAGTTCTAAGATTAGCCAGAAGTTCTTGCAACCATTCGCCATAAGAAAGCTCCACATTGTCTTTCCAATGTTTCAAGACTACTTTTTAACAGAGGCTGAAATCAAACAAATATGGTATTTCCTTCTTCGGACATCAATCGATGCCATATCCCTAGAATACATATCTCAGCAGTAAATAAGTTTTCCAGCCCCAAAAGAGGGTCTAGCTTCCTCCTAATACTATCCCATAATGCAGCAATTTTGGACAATACCAAAAATGTGAAGTAAATCCTCGACCCCTTGATGGCATCTGAAACAGGAAGAAGAAGACACCATACCAAGTTTAACTAACTTTAAAGGAGAATAATAAATGTTATGTAACAGCTTGAATTGCATTATTCTAAGTCTGTCTTGTAACAAAACTTATGACACGACCTCCAGATACCCGCCAATCAAAATTATACTCTGGAATAAGCTGAGACCAATACTGTCTTGGAGCAAGAATTAAGGGATGCATCCAGTTAAGCAATGTACTGTATATAGCAGATACTGCATGAGCTTTTCCCACAAGTGGTTCCAATGTGTCACAAAATTCAGAAACTCCCCATTAAGGGAGGGTGCCAGTTTCATAACCACCAGATGCCGAAGCTGATAAACCTTAAATATCATAACCTGCGGGATTTGAAATTTGTCCGATATTTCAATTAGTAAGCAATTTTCCTCCTCCGAAAACAGGTCCTTAATCAGTACCTTCCTCAATAAAGGTAACCAAGCATCCTAATGTGTTTCCCATCTATTAGAAGATTAGGGTTACCAATTAATGGCTGGGCTGGGTCCGTAATGTGAGAGTATTTTAAAAGGCGCATAATTGCACATGAACTTTGACAGAAATCTCGATAGGGGAATTACGCAAGATATGGGAAGGGCTTTAGCGTAACAATATAACAAGGCCTCAGGCCTAAATCCCGAATCAATTATCTGGGATATCTCTAACTTTAACCATAAAGGTATATAACTACTAGTTTGAGGCCCTCAAAGTCCTTAAGCCACTGAAGGTATTTAGAAGCGTGGCTGGCCCAATAATACAAAGCAACATGGGAAGTCTCAAACCACCAGACAGTTTAGGGGCGATCAATTTATGATAAGCCAACCTGGGTTTCTTATAATTCCAAATGAAAGCAGAGATAATTCTATGAGTTTTTTAAACCAATTTAGTGGAAGCCAAATATTTAACATATTAATAGGATAAAACAAACGAGGAAAACATTCATTTTACCAAATTAATTTTACCCCAAATAGACAAAGGGATTATTGCCCATCTTTAAGATCCGCTTCAATACTTTGTAATACAGGGTCTAAATTGAGATGAACCAGACGAGAGGCATCTCTGGTTAAAGTAAGGCCCAAATACTTAATAACCTTATGCTCCAAGCCAGTCCATAAGGGTAATATCATGAGCGTATGTTTTATAATTTAAAGGAAAACCACAGACTTACCAGTATTGAGCCTATAATTAGTGATAGTACCAAAATTATCAATAGTTTCAAGTAAGATTGGAATAGAGGAAGAGCGGGTATAAGATTTGCAACAGCAAATCATCTGCATCATGCAAGTACTTTCAGGGTGTGCCCTCAAACCTGAATACCCTGGATCCGTTGTTCTGTTTAATCTATCTAATAAGGGGTTCAATGTATAGATTAAAAAGCAGTGGAGAGAGAGTGGACAACCTTGTCTGGTGACAACAAAAAGTCTAAATGGGGTGAGCGTTACCCCATTGCAAGCGACTCTGCCGATGGGAACCTATAATTAGCATTGACCCAGAACAAAACTGCTGAGGGAAACCAAAAGTATCCATAACCATGGCCAAGTATTTCCAGTAGACCTATCAAGGCCTTCTTGGCATCCAGACAAACCAACACCATTGGATGCTCTGAATCTCTGGAAGCCGAGAAGACATGTGCAAGACCCTTAAATGATCAGTTGAGGACCTCCTTTCATAAATCCAACCTGTTCAACTCCTATTAAACCAGGAAGGACCCCACTGATCCGATCAGCTAATAATTTGGTAAGGATTTTAATGTCTGATTCAGGAGTGAAATGGGTCTATAACTGGACACCATGTCTTGAGGCTTACCCGTTTAGGTAGAAGCACAATTAGGGCCTCAAAGAGAAACATCAGTAGCAGCGCCATCTAAAATACAATGAAACAATCTCAACAGTAAAGGTATTAACTCCTTCGAAAAGGTTTTATAAAATTGGCAGAAAGCCCATCTGGGCCTGGTGTTTTATCCGAGGAAGGACTTGATAACATTATCTATTTCACTCTCCGTAATGGGTGCGGAAGTAAGGCTTGATCAAACTCACTCAGGAGGAAGATTTAAACCATTTAAAAGGTGCCTATCCTCTCCTCCGATGGTGGATCCTCATGGGTCCATAAATCTCTTTAAAATATTTTTCAAATTCCCCAGAATATCCTCAGGGAGGTCTTAAAAGAACCCCCATCCAATGAGTGAATAACAGGCACCAATCTGAAGACTCTAGTTGCTTAACCCTCCTAGCTAACAGTCGGCCAGCTTTTTTCTCCTTGATCCGTATATATTGCCCCAGTTTTAATGATCACCCATTCCACCTGTTCGCTAAGATCCTAAGATACAAGTCTTTTAACAGAGTTAATTCCTGCCTGTAGTCACCTGAAGAGGAGGCTGAAAGCCCAAATTCTTTTTCTCGAATCTGTTTAAGTAGCTCAAATATGTTTCAGCCTCTCCTTCTTCCTCCGGGAGCAAGCCCTATCAAAATACCACGAATAAAGGCTTTGAATGCCCCACTCAATATCTGGCTTACTGGTGGAATTATGGTTAAAGAAATAAATTCTGTTATCTGAGAAGAGATATATTAACCAACTTAGATCCTTTAGTAACTGATTAATAGCTTTCCATCTATTCCTGGTTTAGGTAAAGATGAAAATACAATTAAACACGTTACTATAGAATGGTCCGACAGCAGCCAGGGATATATCAGTATTTAAAACACCTGGTAAAAGAGTATTTGAAATTAACACATAATCAGTTCTAGACAAGGTATTATGTACTTGAGAAGTAAAGGTGAATTCACGGCATTCGGTGAAAACTCCATATATCACATAGGCCCAATTGGTCCATCACTTCTCTTATTGCCCTTTGACCCGAGATAAGCCCTCTTAACCAAACCAGATCTATCCATGAGAGGATCCATTACAAGTTTAAATCTCCTCCTATTACAATAGGTAGATTGCACCAGGAAGAGAGTATCTCCATAATCTGAACAAAAATCCAGGGTTATCAATATTAGGCCATAAATCAACCCAGGA
This sequence comes from Neoceratodus forsteri, assembly GCA_016271365.2. Taxonomy (NCBI): domain Eukaryota; kingdom Metazoa; phylum Chordata; order Ceratodontiformes; family Ceratodontidae; genus Neoceratodus; species Neoceratodus forsteri. The sequence goes on along the minus strand of CM057456.1, from coordinate 1,630,210,252 downwards.
TAATCTCAAGAGTATGCAACATACCTCTGACAAAAATATACCTCCCCAACCCATCCTGGAATGTTTGAATCGGTTTAAAGGGAACAGATCTACGTAGCATGACCATCACCCTCTGCTTTGGGAACTACCTTTGAAGCAAAGACCTGACCAATTTGAAGCTTCCGTAATTGGCTACATTCAGAATTAAGTAAGTGGGTCTCCTGCAGAAACATAATATCTGCTTTCACATAATCCAGATGTTTTAAACCTTATATTGTTTCGATTTGTATAAGACCATGAACATTCCAGCTAACAATATTTGTCTCCCTAGCCATCAGTTAAAGTATTAAAATATTTGAATAACAAAAGTCCATGAAACGGTCCTTCCCACTATAGCTAAGATTATGCATGCTGTGCAAACCCCCCATGCATCCCATATCTCATAACACAAAACCACCCCATAACAGTAATAACTCCCTAAATCCCACTTCCCTCCACCCTCATCCCACCGATCTACCAATGAACATGATTACAGCCCAATGAGAGTCACTACCTCCGCCCCTCCCAACCTCTCTAAATCATTAATATTCAGGCTACTATTATGCAAACCCAGCAAAATATTATTCTTTAGAGTCCCACACCCTAAGACAACATTCTAATAACAGTAGAAGTGAAAGATAATAAATCCATATTAAATATAAAATATAAAACTCACCCACCAAACCCACCAAGTATCGACACTTAACTCAGAGGCTCAAAACTAATTAGCCCCAAAAACAGTATTACAGAAACACCCCTACCCACCAACCCGAATGTAAATTCTCATCATGTTGATGAAACAACTAACAAGTATTACATAATGAACAAGACACATTAAACATAACATATTTAAAGCTTGCAGTAGAGGTGCTCCTCTTTACAGTACAACTGCATTCAGATCATGTCTGCCAAGGTGTCCGGGACAAACACGCAGTCTCTGGCGCCATCTAGCGAAAATACTGAAACAAAAACCTGGCTTCAGCGTGGAACAGCAGGAAATCCAACCAGATTTGCTTGCAACCGAGGAACGCATCAGTATGCACTAAAATAAAACAGGCACTCACGACCACTGGAAAACTGTCCAGCAATAAAAAAACTGTCCAGCAATAAAAGAAAATGAGCTGACAAGTCCAGATCCCCATCCACAACCCCACTAAGCTGATACCAGGGAAGTGGGTAGATAACCGAGGCTCAAAGAGAAACTGGTTATCGGCAACCTTAAGCAGGAATCCGCTCGGCTCCATGGTAAGAGTGTGGCATCCGAACCTTCACCTCAGCTCTCCAACGCCAGGCAAAAGATAAAGTGCAGAATCCTTGCAGCAGCACATTCAGGGCTCTCTGAACAAATCTGGGAGAGCCTGTTTAAGAGCCATTAAAGCGACCTCGCAGCCTCGAAAGAACACCAGGATCCAGCCAGCAGAACTTGAAATCGAACAGGGTACCCCATCCTGAACTTGATGTTAGCTGCAATTAATTTGTAATGATGGGGTGATAAGTGGCTCTCTTCTTGCGGACCAGCGGCAAATCTTGGACCACCCTCAATGTCGCGCCATCCCAGGTCACCTCCTTCACTTCCTTGACCTTCAATAAAAAATGCTGGCGCCTAAATAGTTAAGGAAACGAGTATAAAAGTATGGAGGGCTCTTGCCGAGGGTATTTCTCCAATCTACGATATGGGTTTTCTTGATAATGTAAGCATGCCAAAAGGGTGAAGGACCTGCTATCTTCTCTATCAAACACTGTGCAAACTTAATGGGTTCTGCTCTTCTTCCTTCTCCGGGAGACCGATGATTACAACTTTAATTACGCGATCCGACCTTCTAGGTCTTCAACCTTGCCTTCTAATTTTAAAATCCGTTGTCTCATTGCCGCCAGATCAGGTGCCAGCTTCTCATTTTTATGCTCTATGGAACAGATTCTAGCTTCATTATCTGTAGTCCGACGCAGCGAGATCCTCCAGGGCACGTGACATATTTTTAACTTCGCCCGCCAGCTCTTTCATTTCATCTTTAAAAGGCTGGAATTCCTTAAGGAAGCTTGATAAGTGAGCGGTTCCATATCGTGATGCGCGCAAGAACCTGCACTAGAGTTTGCCGCGTATTGAAGGCCCTGGCTTTTTAGAGGCCTTCTCGGGGTAGTCAGAGGCATGTGTCGTGGCAAGGCTTCCTTCAAATCGGCATCCATTATACACTGCCCATTAAAAATGGTTTATTTAAGTCATCAAAAGGTGCAGGAGTACTGATCAAGCCTGATAAAGACCGAGACGATAAGTTTGCAGGCTGGATAGACGGAGTCTGGAAGGCAGCAGCTAGCTCATGCTCTGCACCACGTGATCCGCCTCCTGTATTTACAGTTTTAAAGTATTTGATTGTGTGTGTACTGCAAAGAGGCAAAGGATACGGAACCAATATAGGTTTATTTATTGATCCACTCACTGGGAAGGTCTTAAATAAAACATTGGGGAAATGCCTAACACGACTAAAAGTGGGAAAACTTTAGGAAGTAAAATATTACAAATTCAGAATTGTGTAAGGGGCCTCATTCCTGAAACATTTAGCTTTAAGAACCCTGAATACAATGCAACATACTGCAAAAAGGGAAAAAGGGATAAAACAATTAAAAAGGTAGCAACATACTATAGGGCAAAAGCTCACTTCAACACCATTACTCAATACAGTGACGGTCTCAAACAAAATACAATAGTCTAAGGAAAGGACACTTAAAAACATAGCAGTAGAAAGCTCACTTCTCCCCTACCTGACAAGGAAAAGGATTGAAGCATTAGCAGAAAATAGACCAAATTCAGACATATGACATAAACCACAGGAAATAAGGATATAGTTCTCAGAGGTATTGAACAACCTAGAGGAATTAGATAAGGATGTAAAAGTATGAGTGAATCTATCAGAGCATAGTTAAAGAGCATAGTAAATGGATTCTATATCAGAGACACAGGACTGAACATCATACTGAGGAAATAAAACAAAGGAGGTCCAATGAGAAAAGTGAGTGCTCACTGACAATGAGACCTGAAAGTTTTAGAATACCTGACAGACAGAATAGCCAATGACATCACCTTACTGCAGAGAGACCCATTTTCAGCAAATGTACTATTATTTAAACAGATTGTGGAAATAAAGAAGACATGTCCTTTATCAGAGGAATTTGTCTGGAGAACAGAAGAAATTGGAAATCTTGAAAATTCAAAAAAATAGGAAATGTACAATGGGAAACTAATGGAGATAGCATTACAGTGCAAGAATATGACAGGGAATCAAGTAGGAATTGGATATGTTGGACAACCCTATCAAATTACTGGAGAAACTCCCTAGTAGAACTTTTGAATATATAATGTTACCAGATATAGAAATGAGGGTGACAGCATATGTAAAGAACTTAGAGAAAGTTCCCTGATTTGTGGGCAGATGGGAAAATCAAGAAAAAGTAACCCACACAAAAGCAGAATAAGGAAGAAAAGGCAATGCAAAATGGACAAGTAACAAAATTAAGCACAAAGAGAGAGTAGTAGAAGACAGGCACGAGTCCTGGGCAAAAATGTATGAGAGAGGCATACCCAAAACAAATAAAAGTGCAACACAAATACAAACCTCCAAAACCAAAAGAAAAAAGGATAAAATCCATAACAAAAACGAAAAATAACAACAAAAAAGAAAGACTTTTGAAGAGGGTCCAGGTTGATAATAATAGGGAAACCAGATAAAGAGGATAACTCTATTGCTAGATCAAGGAATGGAACAGCCAAGAAGGAAAAGCATGCAGAAAATGAGTTAGGGAATGTAGAGATTAAGAAATTTAAACTGCAGACGAGGAAGTAAGACCAAATGTGAAAGGTAAAGGTGATGACAACCTAGGAGAGAAAACAGGAAAGGGCAATAAATATTGTAAAGTTAATAAACAGAGACGACAGTACTGTTAGAGGAAGATGTTATGGGGAACTTGGAAACTTCCTAAACAAGACAGATTTTGTTTTACCATTATATAAGGTTGAAGATATAGGGAAGAGGATAAAGAAAAATAGTAGAATGCTGAAGAGTCTGCTGACCACTCTTCTGGATGGCTACACATATTTATTTATTGAAATTGTTTCACCAGGAAAAGCACACTGAGCAAGAACTGCTCTGCCTCTCAAAAGACCTGGGGGAGGCAGTGGGAAGAGAACAAGGTAGTCCAGGTCCGATATATACATACAATTATTATACAGTTGAAAACATTTGACAGAAATAGTTGGGCGTAGATGACAATTTACCTTTACTTACAGTATAGTAGCAACTACATGGGAAGTCATGCTTATATCTTGAAAACATATAATTAGATAATACAGCTGCATATGTTTGACAGGAATAGGTGAGTGTGGATTAATACATATACCCAATAGTCAAGAGTAACAGTTACAATGAGGAAATCCTGCTAAGGTATTGGGTTGTGGTATATAATGAGATATGGTAAGTGCAAGCTAGCTAGCTCAAAAGTTGGGATCAAGTGCAGTAGTTGGGTGTGGTTAGCAAAGTAGCACCTTTGGGCCTACTGGGAGAAGAAATATAGGAGTGTCTGAGGTAGCATAGATTGAGAGTTAGCTGAATAGTGGTTAGCAAGGGCATACAAAAGTGAGCGGGTAGAGGAAGAGTGGCAAATTTCAGAGGGAAAGAGTTCCAGAGTTGGGGGAAGTGGTGAGAGAAGGTGGCCTGGCCAGCTTGGGTCTGACGTCTGGGGACCAAAAAGTTGGGAGTCTAGGGACCTCAGAGCATAGGTGGGTGCCAGAGGGGTGATAGTATGAGGTCAGATACACTGGGAGGGTACCAAACCAGATCTTTGAGATAAACTTGGCACAGTGTATTAGGCGGCGGTTCTGGAGTGAGGGAGAGCAAGGGAGGCGGTATAGCTCACAGTGGTAGGAGCGAGGAGGAGTGTCAAGAGCAACTGGCAGAAAGCATTTAAAGGGTATCCAGTTTGGATAAACTGACTTGTGGGTGACACTAGCAAACAATCACAATAATCGAAGGAGGGAAGTATCATCTTCTGGATAAGCTCACACGGACCAGATAGGGAGGCTAGAATGGTTCTGATATAAAGCTCCAAGCTTGGGGTGGAGTTTTGTTAGTATAGAGTCAGCATGGACTGCGAAGGTGAGGTGGCAGTCAAGCCAAACTCCAAGATACCAGAAGGAGGTTACGCCTCCAGCTCTGACCCATTAAGGGTGTGGAAAAGTGGCAGGAGGGAGCCTGACTAGTCATTGCAATACACCAAAAGTCATAGTTACAGTTTTTTAGCATTTAGAGAGAGCTGGTGAGAGTTGAACCAGCCCTGGACTTTGTTAAAATCAGCCTGGAGGGTAGAGGCAACTGAGGCTGGGGAGAAGCCAGAAGAAAATAGGACAGTATCATCAGCATACATGTGGATCGAGGAGGCCGAACAAGTTTGGGAAGGTTGATTAGAAATATAGAGAATAGGACAGGTCCAAGCACCGATCCTCGGGATACCAGTGGACATGGGGAGGGATATGGCATCCGCAATCCTGACAGATTGAGTGCGGTCTGTAAGATAGGCACTGAACCAGGCATGATACTGATCATATAAGTGTCATAAGACCATTGCCAAAATTGGAATTAGTATTACTGGTCTCGATCAATGTTATATATTAAAAGCTGTATTGAATAAGAAGGAAGAGATAAAGAAATGGGGATGGATATAGAAGGAATTTTAACTCAATGACCTCTTCCCAGAACTTTATAAAGGTAACAAGGAAAGAGTGATGATAATAATAATAGTAAACTGATATCCCTATTTGGATTAAAAGAAATTAACAATGAAAATAAGAGGAATGTGAAGAAAACTGATACAGACCCAGTATAATCTTAAATATACATACTTGTAGCCAAGAAATACAAAGTGTGGTCAGGTGGAAGACAAACAGCCATATGTCATTCTGGCTGACAGAGGGGTACTGTATGAACACTTATTATCTAAACAAAATATCCTTGATGAACTAGGAATTTTGTATATGATAAAGATCCTCCAGACAAGGGCATGGCTAGTGGGCAACCTGTTCCCAAAACAATCTGATCAAATGGGAAAGCTTAATAGAGACTTCAAATAAGTATGAGATTCTAACTAGAATGGATTGCTGACAATTGTTGGAAATAAAGACATGAAGGAGGTCACAGTTAATGAGTACTCACAGTTACATGGGCACTCCAAGGAAATAAGGATCATAACAGTGGTATGGCCAAAATACTATCATGGAATGTGTCAGATATAAGGGAAAAGTTGGTGGATCTAGAAATAGTGATGTATCTGCAAGAATGTCATTATATATGTATTCAAGAAACATGGGTAAATGATTATGTTTTCATGAGTGGTTTTAAACTTTATTAGAAATTGGTTAAGAAACACAAGAAGTATGGTTGGAATGTGGATGGATTAGTAACTTCTGTAGATTAGACAACAGTATAATTACAGAAGAATTTAAAATAACAGTGACAGTATTTTGGCAATCAGAGTATAGAATGGAAAAAAGAAGCAGCAATAATAAATATCTATTCCCCACCCAGGAATAGTGAATATGGGGATAAGGGTTAGCTAAAACAGCTGGATTAATTAATAGAGGAATCATTAACTATAAACCCAGCAATGAATATTCTACTACTTGAAGATTTCAGTGCTAAAGTAGGGCAGGTAACGGGGCTATGGAAGACTTTGAGAATTCTGTCTCACCCAGAGAGACATCAGACTTGTACCAGATAGGAAATCTAGGGGCCAGGTGATAAATAATAGAGGATAAAGCTACACAAGGCAATGGTGGAAAGGAATTCCACCGCTGAATGGCAAAATGCATTATGATAAACCAGGAAATTTCACATTTGAAGGGGGAAATGGATAATCAGTTATAGATCATACGCATAAACATCAATGTGCTAACAGAATGTTTAGACCTGATAGTTGAAATTAAATCTAAAAGCCCACATGGTGTGTTAGAAATTAAGATACAGATGAACAAAGATTGCTTTAACAACAAGATGAAAGTGGCCCCTACAGGTATTAATCCTTACAGAGCCACAGACTGATATATCAGTCCAGAACTCCAATATGTTCTAATTCTGTTGGCAGTCTAATGGTTAAAAGAAAGAGATGTATATGCTGGAAGAGAAAGAGAATAAGGAGTTTATCAATAAGCTTCAGGAAAATGTAATTCTAGTGAGCTTATCTGGAGATGCTGACATAGAGGGAAACAGAGGTAAATTGGAAGAACAGAAAGGGACAGGCTTAGTTCAATGAGAAATGCAAACAAGCTAAGAAACAACTTAATAAACAACTGAGAATAATAAAATGGCATGGGGTCATAATGTCACAGATGAAACCACACGTGAAGACCACTCACCTACATACAGCATGCAGCAACACATGTATGTTTCTGTTGTGTTTTGCAGGGTCTTTGCCCCACACCCCCACACCCACCAGAACTATTATAATCAACTCAAGGGGTGTGGACACAGAAACAGGAAATAAAGCATTAAAAAAAAGTAATTCCCTAGCAGGGCATCAAACCACATTTCCCCAGCCTCATCCACTCCAGGATTGGGTGCTCTAGCCACTCCAATATGGAAGTGGCTCAACCGAGCACCCAACCAGCAGTGGCTACATCCATTTCCTCCTTTCTGGTGAGCATCAGGGTAGTGATACTTTGATATAGCTATAACTCACCTGTCGCTGTAAAGTCATATGCTTACTTGCAGTGCGGTCTTCATGTGCGTGGTTTTATCCAGGAGATTATTACCAATAGGTATAAAACTCAACTCCAGTATAAATAACAATAGGACAATGAACAGAATGAGGAACCATTATAATAAAGTACTCCATCAAAACAGAGAAGATTTATGCAACTTCTATGGGTATAACTGGAAGAGGAAGTAAACCAAAGAAATAAAAATGTTGGTCACTAATTGGTAAAGATAGGAAGACTACAGTGAAGAAAATGATACAAATATTGCACCTAATAAATGGGTACAGCATTTCAAAATCTTTCTTCAATACCAATAGCAATTACATAACAAAAGTAAAGGAGGATTTAAGGGCAGAATCCTGGATTCCCTTAGAAAATATCTCAGAATAGAAAAATAACTATAGCATTAGAATCCTTTTCAGCACATAGGTTTCCAGGCCCAGATGGGATCCCCACATGTGATACAGAAAACAAAATCATTATGGGTTCCTTTTCTATAACTTATTTAAACATACTGGGCCGGATATTCAGACTGCTCCAGGTTGTGGTGCAAGCCTGGGCGCAGCGCAACTTGGCTGTGCAGGGGTGTTGATTGGGCAATTTTCAACGGAGCTGCACCATGGCACAGCATCGCTGAATATCGCACCCTGGCCACCCACAGTGTGCATGGCGGAGTAGCACTGTGTCAGCACAAGTGGCCAGAGTGGAGCGAGGGATGCACTAGTGCAAGTTCCATTGCTAGGCTCAACAACTGTAATATTCAAAAGTGCACATGCAAATGGGGCATAATGCTTGCAAGGCACAAATGGAGGCATTTGTATGTCATTATGGCCCCATTTGCATGCAGGTGCGCCTGATCCTCGGCGACTTGCACCTGGCACACTGCCAGGCTGCAGCCATAGGGGTCTGACACCTCTGCACATCACAGCAAGTGCCCCACTGCCCGATCGTGGGCATATGTAGAATATAATAAATGTCCGATATCCCTGGTGGTCCAGTGGACTGCTTGCAGCCCGATCACAGGCATCAGTAGAAAATAATGCCACACCAAACAACTCTGGTGGACTAGCAGTACCCTCCCACTCCCACTCGCCCACTGAGCCTCACTGCCTCACCCCCATCACATATCTGGACTGTAGCACGGTATGGGCTGCACACCCATTGGCTCATGCCGTGAATATGGGGGATTGGGATGGGGTTACATTCTTTCTGACTAGCTGCTATTTCTGGACTTGGGTGGGTGATCAGATGTAGGGAGGGACCACTAGCCACAAGGGGTTTTTAAATACAGGTCGGGCTGGCATGTGATCAGTTGGGGGAGGGACCACGAGCCACAAGATTTGTTTTATCGGGCAGTACTGGAAGAGACACTACAGTGGTGATGACTACTGGATTACTTTCAGGGCAAATCAGTTTGGTCAGCTCTCTGAGTGTCTCTTATATTGGCAGCTTCAGTCTGGTCATGGTGGCGAGTCTGGCAGCCAGCAGCAGAAGCTGCACCTGATAATCTGTTGCTCCCTCCTTAGCAATATGTTCATTATAATCCTGTACTTCTCCTCCAGGTTTCTGGCAGCAATGGCAAGTGGGCAGGGTTGGCCTTAAGGACAGGACAAATGTAACAGCAATTAAGACCTTCTAGGCATCTGAAGCTGTGATTGTAACTGAAGGAACACTATTGGCAAATATGTACTTTAAATAAATATTACCTTTTTCCAGTCTCCTTTAAAATGCAATCTATGGCTGAATGATGTATGTGATTTATGTACAGTGACTCTGAAGATGCACCAAATTAATTCTAATTCATAGATTCACAGATGGAGACTAGTTAGGTCTGCAGAGACAGACTAGGCAGACACAGTATGGGCAGACTGGCTTGAACAAGTGGTCCTTTCTGCTGCCAGTTTCTATTAGATAGCTGTCTGGGCTGAAGGGCTGAGATCCAGCAGGCATCGCAAGGCTAGCAAGGTGATGCTGGTACAGTGCAGACCATCTGTGCACCAGTGGGCTGATGCATGGTGGTGTGCAAGCAATGGAGATAACTTAGCTGGTTGCAGTTGTGGTTCTGACGCTTACTGTTTTTCTTAGCCTAATGAAATTAACTGTCATACCAAGAGGCGAGGAGGCAGTATGGCACAGTGGTTTCGGTTCTGAGTTGCAAATCTGAGACCTGGGTTTGAATCCCACAGCCACGCCTGCATACTGTGTGACCCTAAGTGAGTCATTTAACTTCCTTGTGCTCCCAGGGCGCACCTGGAATCAAGCTTTTGGCTTAGTATGCCTCTCCTGGTTAAACAATTTCCTTTTCCCTTTCCTTTCCTTATACCATTATGCATGATGTCATTTTTGGGAGTTGGGGATGAAGATTAAAAAAAAAATCCTGGGTACACACCATTTGCAAGTTAGCCTAGGGAACCACATACCCTAAGGCCAGCAATATTGAGTTCAAGTGGCCTTCACTTTGACAGTGTTTGTCCAACAGCATGCCAGTAATTAACCAACAAAGCATAAAATCACAGGGCAAAGGGACACTGCATGTGTGTATATAACATGTGTACGTAGCACACATTCTGTACTTTCATATTATACAGTACACATCTACTCTGCTGTCCCTGTTTAAGGGCTATGGAAATAGTTTGTGCATTAGTTAACAATGTTAACTAACTGATAATGAATTCAGGATTTTGATACATTGTAATGGAAAGTTAAAACTGTAAGGAATGGCCCAATGGTGCTAACTCAGTTGTACATTTAGCTTCCTTTTGTACAGCCCATGGAAATTACCTCTATATGCTGACTGAACCTGTTAATGCAGTTTATGTGTGTCTTGCTACAGTGAAGCTCACTATTAAAATATATGCTTCCGTAGCTTGACTTAGACCATGAGATCAGACAGAAATCAAGTCCTGGACCATCACTTCTTCCAAGAAACTCTCAAGATTCAGGCGGTAATGGGATGATTTATCCCAGTTCCAGGTCCTGTAGGTCAAACTGAGGTTGCTCCAAACATGCATTATATGACGTACTGACTACTGACTACCTGAGATTCATCAGTAGAAGGCCAATGAGATCACGATCTGAAAGAAATACTGCAGATTGTATTTTTCAGATTTTTGCTCTTCCTTTGTGCAACAGGAATTTAGATCATACTTGAAACTGACCTGACATTCTGTACCAAATAACATCTGGAAGTGGTACAATGCAGCTGTACAGATTCAGTAAATGCCCTTCCTCCTTCCTGTCTTCTGTCACTTTAGTATAAGTATAAAGAATATTTTTCACACTACTAATGATTTAAAAGGATCACAGCAGCTTTTAATCTAACAGTCTGTCATAAATTGGGGTGGGGATATTTTAAAGACATCCTTTGTGTGATATTTGTACTAAAGAAAATAGAGTTCTTTTAATGGGCAACACTTATAAACAGCACCCTTAAAGTTTCAAAGCCCATGAAATGTTTGATTAAATCAGGTTTACCAGTGTCTAGGAACTGAAGAACCACAATGGCTCTGAGGTTCTAAAAGTTCTGATAAGCCATAAATGTACTAATACTTATCTGAGCCTTATCAGAACCTTCAGAACTTTTACTTTAAAGCAGCAGTACTACGAAATCGGAAGTGAGTTATCAAAATTCTGTTTTTGGCTGTAAGCATTCAGCCAAAGTTCCAGTTTCCATAACTATAAATATTTTTTCCAGTCTTTAATTTTTAGATATTTGCAATTTATTTGAATGCCTGTAGCGCCACAACAAATATGGCGGCTGATTAATTTCAGCTGCGCTTTTTCTACAGGTTGCATCATGTCTTTGACAACAGATAGGGACCTCTGCTGACCATTCCTGATGTCCCTGCAATGTCATTCACATGTGCAGTTGGCAGCAGAGGTGTTCCAGTGCAACATACTGGGTGACAGAAATGTAAACAAAAGCAGAGAATAATGCAGCAAATTACTCAGCAATAGTACAATGCCGTGAGAAAGAGTACCAGGTATATGACTAGCAGGGCACAGGGAATAACTGTCAAAAAGCGCAGTTTTTTTCATAGTACTGCTGCTTTAAAGTATAATAGTTGTTTTAGCTTTAGCCTTCATTGTCCACCCTTGCTAGAATCTAAAACAACCTGAAGTGGTACTATACCACCTCCAGCTGCCCTTTCTATCTTTTACCACCACCATCACCACCAGCCTTCCACTTGATAAAGCCCTGCTGGGGAAGCATTTTTTCCATATTGATTTTTATGCCCTCATCCTTCCATCGGCTCCAGGGATGTATCCTTCAATCAGGATATACCCTGTTCAGACAATTGGACATCATCATTTGGCTGTCATTTTTTTATCTAACTTCCTTCTCTCCTCCTGGTGGTGGGGTGATGCCTCTGGTGGCCTAGCCAGCTACAACTTCCCTTTGGCTGGAAAGAGCTCCCAATATGACACCAACATTTGGATGGTGTTGTTTTTTAACTTCCCATGTTTTCTCCATTCCTCCTCCTCTGGTGAGGGTGATGTCCTGGTGGCTGGCCAGGCACAGCTTCCCTTGACAGGAGCAAGCTCCTGACCCAATTACAGGGACGCTGTAGCAGCACAACCCACCATTAACCCTTCCCAACTGAGACACATTGCCAAGAGGCAGCTGTTCCAGCCATGGCCTGGCCAAAGATTGCTATTTCCCAGGCTTGCTGCTGAACCCAGGTAGTCAGCACGGTGGCGTAATGCACTATCATTGGGCCACTAGAGAGGATGAGGACTATTTTATGTTTCAAAATTAATGCTTTAAAATTGTCAGAACCTTATCAGAACCAAGGAAATGTTCTGATACTGTCTTTTGCAGAAAATGACAGAGGTGCTGGCTGGTTCTGAAGCTTTCTGTACTGTTTCATGCCTACTTGTAACTGGCAGCATTCTTGTTGGGTGGCACACAGAAGAAGAGCAAGTGCTGCTGGGGCATCTTGTCAGCATTCCACTCTCTGCTGAGTTCATTGCTCAATGTAAATTAGTCACAATCAATGCCATTTTTTCACTACAATATTGCATTTCCTTAAAGTTTTGGCAGTCTTCCAAAGTACAGATATTGTTTTGTGTTTTATAATTTTATGTTCTTTGCCCTTTGATGCACCAAGCTTTTGAGACTGAATATGTTTGTTTGTTTCTGTAACTGATGGCTAAGTCTGCCCTATATTGAGGCTATGTTGCCACCATTTTTCAACCTTGTGATATCAGTCACATAGAAACATATAATGGAAGTTGATTGCAGAAGAAGGCCTGATTGATAATCCAGTCTGCCCATATCCCTGCCTAACCAATGAGACTTAGCCTCAGTGGTCATTTGTTCCCCTACTCTTTTGTCCTCTCCTCACTGTTGCTCCACACTAAATTCATGTGTCTATTTCAACAACATTTACACCTTACCACTGGTTTTGCACAGACCACCTCACTGGGAAATTTTTATTTAACCAGTTCACCAACTTCTCCATAAAAATACCTCCTGACATACATCAACAGTGTAAAGCTGTGCCTAACCACTGTGTAATAAGATACAGTTTCACCCTTTATGACATCACACGGTTCTAGAAATAGTGGCAACATGTATCAGTAAGGAGCAAACTTAGTCATCGACAACTCTTGACTGCTGTCAATAGGTAAGCCCCATATTTTGTTGGAAAGAGCTTTGTATGGGTGTTTAAACTACTGTATGATGGGCCAAATATATAACGTTCTCTTTAAATCTTTGTGGGCAAGATTTATGTATGTGTCTAAAATTGAGGGGTTTACTAGGTGTAGCCTCAAAAGGTTGTGTATACTGAAAGTGCATTTTGTGTATGCACCTCTTTATTTCAACAGGTGCATTACCATGTTATCACCACTGATGTTTGTTGACTGAACAAATCAGTAAATCCTAAAATACATAGGGACACAGAATTGTACTAAAACTATGGGATTGCCCTGATTACTGCAAGTGTAACTTTACAGTGTGGCAGCACAGTAGCATTATTCTCCACATTATGGATTCAGCCATTCACATTGATCACTATCCTCAAGTGTCTGTCAGGCTTCACTCAGGCATTGGATGTTGCAGGAAATGACAGTAGGAGGGTATGAGGGTTTATTAGAGTTTAGGTGGAACTGGCTAAGGATCCATCGAGATTGCCATCCACATTTCAGTGGTAGTTCATATTGAAACCCTGTTGTATCAATGTATCGGTTTGATTCACAGGTTCAGTGGGTGACTAAGTATGGAGTAACTAGGGCAGTTGATTGCTGGGATTGTTGTGCTTCATGCATGTGCAAGATAGTAGTGCTTGTACAACTGAATGTATAGGGTTTTGCAGAGAGCTGTTGTTAGCTTGGTACTGTTAGTGATGTGATTGGATTGAAGCCACTTGGGCCTTTCACATTCTCTGTTCCTATGGAACTAACTACTACTGCTTCTGGAGAGCTGGAAGCACAGGAACTTTCTTGAAGAGGTTCCACTACTAAAGATGCCTCAGGACAGCAAAACCTTTGGCTAAATGTACCTTAGGGTAGAGGCCCAGAAGGAGAGATGAGCTGCCAGAGCATTGGGGAGTATGGTGGAGCAGTAAAATAGATGAACAAAGTATAGTTCAGGAAAGCACTATTACATAGTGCTTGATGGGGGGCATGGTTCATGTTGGCTACAGCTCCACTGAAACTCAGGCTGCAGCTTGCATTTCACTGGTTCAGGAGGTGACTAAGTATGGAGTAACTAGGACAGTTGATTTCTTGGATTGTTGTTTATGTCTGGGCAGCACAGTAGGGCTTTTGCAACTGAATGGATTAGGTTACTGAGAGCAGTTGGTAGCTCAGTATTATCAGTGATATGATTGGATTGAAGTCCCTGGGACTTTCACACTCTGTTCCCCAGGAACTACCACCCTTCTGGGGTACTGAAAGCACAGGAACCCTCTTTAAAAGTGTTTCACCCTAGAGGTGCTCACACTGGATGGCAAATCCTTTGGCTAAAGAAACCTTTGGGAAGAAGCCCAGAAGGCTCAAGACAAAGATATGAATAGAACTATCAGAACATTAACTTCTGCGAGGAGAGAAGGAAAGCCACTACACTAGATGATCAGTGAAGGAAGAGGAGCCACCATCCAAGTCCCAATTCATCTGTGAAAATAAATAATTTTATGACCCCAGCACAGATTTATACAGGATTTGACTATTAGAGCAAGTATTACTTTCAAAGTTGTCATGACAAGATAGTTACAAAAATTAACCAAAAAAAAAACAAAGAAAAAACACTAGACAGACTAACCCCAAACTGCTGATTCCAGTGTCCAGATTTGGAGAAAATATCATTCAGTGTACTCAAATGAGTTTTACCAGCAACAGCAGCACTCGGACTTGGTCTCAGTTGCCCACATCCAGGTTGTAGTAAATTGCTTTTGAATTAAGCTTTCAAACCCACTGAATTACAGCGTTCCATGCTGTGACTAGATTAGACAGGGCAATGCTGAGTAGGCATGGGCTACCCAACAGGTAGCTCAGTCAGGTAGTTCAGACATCGGCAATTTTTGGCCAGGTAGGGTAGTTCAGGTATTGTACTACCCTACCCGACATAACAGTGTACTTGGGTCAGGTAGTTTTGACATGGGTAACAGGTATGGGTAATTGAAACAGGCATTACAAGGCAGCCATGAGCAGCCTGTGGGGTCCTGAGACTCTGACAGGACTTTCAGACTGGAAACAGGCATTAAAGGGCAGACTTCTGTCCTTCATGAGCTTACAGCAAGAACAGGAGAACATGACACTGGGCTGACAACCTGATTGGTCAGTGGTGTTTGTGCTCCGCCTGCTGTGAGCTTGTGTTGCACAGATAACAGCCAGCAGCAGTCTGGAAGGGAAGCAGCTCTGTGTACATGGTTGGGTGCTCACTCTGCAGTCTGCAGCTAAAGCAAGGCAATCATTTAACTAAAAGTGGAATTAAAATAAAATCATAAAACAAAATAAACCTCCACAAAGGAGCAAAGGCAGTGGGTGCATGGTTGGGGACTGAAAAATCTCAGGGATGGGGAATCGAGGGATTAGCCTCAGTTCCAGAGGTGGATGGTGTGGTGCTGGGGAGAAAACAGAAAAGGAACAAGGGGGGCAAAACAAAACAGAAGCAAAGCACTGGCAGCTGGTTTGAAAAAGTATTACTGTTTGTTAGGTGCCTTGAGCCTTGTCATTAAATTATTATTGTGTTAGTTATTACAGTGTGTCTCTGCAGCACAGTGAAAGCCTTATATGGCTGTGTATTACACTGTTTGTTAGGTGCCCTGACTGAGCCCTGTCACATATTACTATTACAGTCAGCTACACTGTGTCTCTGCAGCATAGTGAAAGCCATTTAGGCAGTTTTACACTGTCTGTTAGGTGCCCTAAGCCCTGTCATTTATTACTCGCGACATTGCTACCCTGTGTGTCTTTCTGCAGCATAGTGAAAGCTGTTTTACTGCTACATAGTGTGTCTCTGTAGCATAGTGAAAGCCATTTAAGCTGTATTACACTGTTTCTTAAGTGCCCAGAGTCTTTTCATTTATTACTGTGACATAGCTACACTGTGTGTCCCTCAGCATAGGGAAAGCCATTTAGGCTGCATTACACTATTCATTATGTGTATATATATATATATACCCAACACCCATATTACATGCCACTCCACACACCCCAACCCCATGGTCCCCATCTTGGCCAGGAACAAGGAAAGAAATGCAAGGGATGCCAGCAGATACTATGCCAGCAGTGGTCCACCATGTGGGTCATCCACAGGCAGACAGTAGTGCATGGACAGTGCATGGGCAGGCCCAGTCTCATAAAAGGAACATGGACCACCTGGAAGGTCCATCCTGAGCTCCCTCCCATGCCCCAGGCAGAAGTCACTGCATGGCATGTATGAAAAGGTCTGTGGGCTGGAGCAGCAGTAGATCCACCAGGCAAGGATGGGCCATGAACAGCTATAAAGCATGACCCACACCATTGATGGTAAATGCTAAGAGGTTGTGGACATGCAGGGTGAGCAAATGACCATCTGACAGTCACTGGATGGTGGCTTCAAATGCATAGGTGATGTCCTTGGATGGGGCTTTGATGCCCTGACACAAGCAGTGCAGATATGCCAAGAGTCCCTTGTGGCATCCCCAATGGATGGCCCAGTGCTGGCTGCACAGGTGCCAGGTGAGGAGGAACCCCAGTTGAGCCCAACCCTGTTCCCACCCCACATGTGACCGACCTTGATCCCACACCCACAGGTGAGCCCAAGCCCATCTCTGCATCCATGGGCAAGCCTGACACCAACAGCCTACTCAGCCACTGAGGGAGTAGATGGCAAGTTGCAGGATGGCAGGGGCAGAGTGCTCACCTGTAAAGATGCACATTGGTGAGAACAGCTGCGCCACCAGAAGCACACATAGGGTACACAGCACACATCACACAAGTGACTAATATGCAGATATGCACACCACAGTACTGGACTCCAGTACACCCAATCACACAGAACCCCCGCATCATCCTCTGTACATGAAATAGTTCTGCATGCCCTGCATGGTACCCAGTCCTTGCCCCTTCCATGGTTGCTATTGCAGGAAGTGTCCCTTCCATCACTGGCATGATAATCATGATGTGGATTCATGTACATGGGTACAGGTAGGTGCTTTCAAACAGCTATATTGTCTAGCATGCAGAAGACAGTGAATACCCTGTCCACCTTGCAAGGTGTGAGCTGCAGAGTCCCCCGTCCATGCACCTGAAGCTCCTCTTCAGCAGACTGAACACCCTCTTGATGATGCCCTCATCCAGAGATGTGCCTCATTGTTCTACTGGTCTGCCTCGGTTTCTGGCTGTGGGAATGGGGTCATCAGAAACATGCGAATTGGTGTCTGCTGTCACTTGTGGATGAGGAAGACACTCACTGTATGCTTACGTTGATTCCCCTGCTGCTCCCCTGCATGGATACTTAATAATTAGCCACCCTGTCTGTCTGCAGCAGTGCCCATGGTCCACCATTCTCCAGTATGTAGGAGCCATGCATGGTGCCTGGGAACCTAGCATGGACATATGTAATTACACCTGCAGCATCTCACATGGCCTGCATGTTCATATTGTGGTATGCCTTGCAGTTCTTGTTTTCTTCCTCTGCCTGGGTGGAGAGATAGCACAGTATGCATGTAATCAATGGCACTGATTCTACTGGGCATACTGGCCATAGCATATAACACTGCCTTGGTATCTTGTACGTCCTGCTCAGTGCATGGGAAGCATATATAGTCATCACAGTGTTCCAGTAGTGTATCTGTCACCTGTCATAGGCACCTGCTGACAGATGACTGAGTCATGCCAGCCACAGTCCTTGCCATACATTAAAAGATGCCCGTCCTGTAGTACATCTAGGCCATGAGCACACATGTCCTGACCTCTAGGGCATGATGGTCCTTGTCTGCAGTCATGGACCCCAATCCTAGGATAGCTCCACAATGGTTTCTGTATTGAAGCGGTACCTACCAAAGCACTGCAGCTCAATCAGCTTTTGTGTTCATCCATGGCCATTATATCCTTTGTTGGTGTGCCCACTGTAAGCGATCCACCTCATCACAGTACACCTGTAGGAACACAGTGTTCATCAAGATGCCAGACACATTGCTGCACCTTTCCTGCAACTGTGGAACTTCCCTGCACCACAACAGATATATGTCTGACTCAACACCTGTGGGCCCTTTAAGTGCCACCTGAATGGCCCAATTAACATGCAACAGACATGGGTGTGTCTATGGGTTTGGCATCATGGTGTCATGGTGGGACACCCATAGGTATGGTACATCACTAGCCATGGAGATGAGCCACTGCAGTATGACGAAAGAAAGCTGACCCACCTGCCAACACCTATACCACCGACAGCATACATGCACCAGACTCTGACCCAAAAGGAAATGGGTATAGGAAACAGGATGGCCAGTACTGGTAGCTCATCAAGCCTGTCCAGATAAGTTGAACTGTCTGTACAGCGTGCTTTCTCCTCCACCATTGCATATTTGTTTCTCATGTGTCCCACTCTGCCTGATTGCTTCTCTGTATGTTCTTTCAGTGGTTGCAGGAGCCTGTAAGGAATATTATGCTGCAGCGAGGAAAACCATGGTGGCATGAACTCTCCAATGGTGTACCACCCTGCCGTGGATTGGCATACTGATGACTGGCTTCAGCTGGACATGGGCAACAACGAAAGGGATTCTGAGGGTGCAGTCAGAACTGAGTAGGTGAACAGAGGTGCTGAACAGGAGAAGACAGCCTGGACTTTCTCTCGCAGGTGGTGTAGACTAGGACCAAACTGATCCTATGGGAGTGTGTGATGACTAGAATGGTGCCTGCACTATTTGGTGGCACTGCTTATACCTGGCAGTGATGTACCACAGGCTGTGGCAAACATGTGTGACATCTGGACAGGATGTGAGATACCACCCCAAAGTAATGGACATTTGAGACTGTGATGTTTCCAACAGGGTAGCCTCCAGTTGCATATGTGCTGTTCCTTTCACAGACATTAGCATGCTCTGTACCTGACCTGTTGCTTGTACTAATGCATGCCTGCATGGCAACTGTACACCCCAATGTCCTCCATGTTATTTTAGGGAGAAGGGGTAGGGGTATTGTGACAGTGGCCCAGGCTAGGAGGTGAGGGGTACCCATAGACAGGACCATGACCAGGGGTGTAAGAGCTGGGGTTGAGTACAGCTCACACTGTCAAGAGCCAGAGTTCCTTAGAAATTAGCATTAAGAAGAACTTGTATTGTCATAGGCAAACTTGCAAGTTCTGTTTTTGTACATTGCATATCCATGTTACAGTGGGGATGTCAGCTGTGGCAGCAGTAAGGGTCTGTATTGTAGCTTCACCTCCGGTGTCATGGGGCTAGCACATTAATGCAATAGTGCCCAGTACTGAACACATCTGATTTTGGTACCAGTGTATGCAGGAGGGGCAGGGATACATTCCATCATTCAGCTCCTTGATCATGGTGCCAGCAAGGGGAAGTGGAGTGACACAGGCACACTACAGATGTTGAGCAAGGCCACTACAGAAGAAGGTACACTGCATATTTTTATGTGCTACTGATTATACAACACATATTGATGGGTGGATAGGGTCACACTATATATTCAGCAGGGTTTGCCCTTACAATCATTGGCACAGCACTGGCTGTATGGTCCATGGTACAGTCCCTGCCATCATGGGGCACTGTACACTATGCATGCCCTCTGCTGCACAGCTGGCTCCTTTATGACTTCCCTATGCAAGCATGGTCCTCTGCTCTCTACCACGCCCATAAAGGTGCCTATGGGAATGTGGTTTGGCATCCCGCCAGAGCCAGGTGCATAACAATGGTGCCTGTTTAGATGAGCACTACATTTATAGTGCCAGTCAAGAAAGCGCTAGTCCGTATAGCGCTACCAGGGACAGTGAGCAGAGATTTACAATGCTAGCCATATGTGCACCACTGGTCGCTCTCATGGCACTGCTATATGGACAAGGGCAGCAGAGTCCAGGATCCCAGCTGAACTGCTCCCATGGTGTGGAGGGTTGGGACATAATACAGCTCAGTGATGCAACATTAGAGACCAGGGTTTTAATCCTGGTCTCTAAAAGTTTTCTATCGGGACTTAACACTGGTGTGAGGGGCTGTGAAACAGTATTCCATGGCTCCACATATTTTTCTTGCCCTGTGATCTGCTCCCTCCCCGGAGTGAGAATCATTATTAGGGAAGAAAATAAATATAGGTGCTATTTTTTCCACACCGTTCTTGCCGGCAGCATTCTTGTCGGTGCTGTTCTGACACAGTGCCCATATCGATGGCTACACCCAATGTTTAAGCTCCATGGATCCTCCGTGTGAATGCATCCAAGGTGGTGCTGTGTGCCTATGGCAGCCACACTACAGATGGGCATTGGGGTGTACTGCATGGCTTTCATGCATATCCTCTGTACACCTCCACTTGGCAGACATGGAGGATGGCTGCACCTTCTGTAGATCAGGCCCCAAGACTGCATTTGAGTGGCTTATTTTCGCTTTTGTCCTTTTGGGACCACTGGATTGTCAGGGATGCCTAAGATTATTGGAAAATGTATGATCAGGATTGGTTGGGTGGTGACCTACGAGAGTGCTGGTTGATTGGTTTGCAAAACTATATAACCCTATAGGCCCTGGTTACCTGGTTAAACTTTGTCTCCTCACTCCCCGTCCCCAACTCTGATCTGCCGATAAAGGTCCGCTCCAGGATACAGAGGGCAAAATTAAACACCTTTGGTGACTGGGCATTTGTGGTTGGGGCCCCAGTTTTATGGAACTGGAACTCACTCCCAAGAGGAGGCCTTTTAGAGGGTACTAAATGTTATCTTGTTTTAGGAAGCATGTGGTAATACCTGATTGTCCCTCTCCCAGCTTTTTAATATAATGTATTATTGTGATCTGCTGCCTGTGTTCTATAATGCTCATTATTATGGTTTGTCTTATGTTTCACAGTCAAATTCAAGGTTCCAGGTGATAACATCGCCAACAATAACACTGTGGCACACAACTCTGCAACCAAAATATCTAAAGCAAATGACAACATTGGTAAAACACTGACCGACACAAATCCTGATACACTACAAAACTTACAAAAAACAACAGGAGTTCTTTGTTTTGTGGGGGCTCCAACTCTAACACCCCCACATGAGTAGCTTCACCCACCACAACCCCGGAATTAATATAATGAACTCTGAGGAGGTGTGGACCTCGGGATGGGGAGAAGCTCGGAGGGGAAAGTGTCTTTGAGAAAAAGAAGGTCAGTTTCAGGAGACAGGGAACCAAACCCTGGTTCCCAGGTCTCTTCCACTTTAGGAGCAAGTGTCTTAGCCACTTCACCATGGGAGCAGCTCAGTCAGGAGCCACACCTCCTGCTGTGTTATCCTTATCAACTACTGCTTTCCCTACCCCTCCTACACATACAGCTACAAGGAAGGTGTAACTCCATAATGATGTAATCCCTGTCACTGTAAAGGCTCCCAACTATCTGAACCACAATATTCTTGGTCAATGTTTTTAACCCATGTTGTGGGTGGATACGAAATTCAATGTAATTAATTTTAATGTCCATTGCCCTGAGCCTTCTGAAACTACTATTGCTAAATGATGGTATGACTGACATACTTGTAAATACTGTATTTCTTCTAACAGATGTCATGACTTCTATTACAATCCCTCATTTCTATCGATGGCTTCTATTAGAGGGTGGCTACTATTGGAGGGAGGCTTCTACTTAAGACTGAAGCCCCTGAGTCACACTGATATTGCTATCAGTCAGTGATACTGTATGATGTTTTTACCAGCACTACAGAACATACATGCTTTTTCCTTCTGACTCTGGTAGATACTGTAGATTGACTCGTCTGTATGTGACCAAGAATGACTGTCTGAGCCTTATAAGAGAGAATTTTGAGGGTATTTGCATTTTGTTCGATTACGGGTAAACTAAACAAGGTAAATAAGCTGGCCCGTTGGCACAGCAGTACAGCTACTGACCCGACACCAGTGACCCAGGTTCGGAATGAGCCTTGATTGTCATAGGCTGGCCGGGGTGAGAAGATCCAAGCTATCCCTTCCAAGGGGAAGGGTGTCACATCCCACTGCAGCACTGCCACCTCCAGGTGTGTGGGGTGTTAGCGTGTGGGACATGGAGGCGGGGATGTGTTGCACTGCATATCACAGGTGTGCCACCGGATGTTCATGTCAGGACATAGTCCCAAAGTGCCAACATCCTGGTGGGAGGGGTAAAGTGGCAGTTCTTGGAAAATGGAAGAACAGAAAACACTTGGCTGGCAGGATGGTCGCCGACCTCCACAGGCCCCTGCACCCAGTGAATAAGGCTCCACCTGAATCTGGATCCAGACCTCAGTGGGTTAAGGGATTCCCCATCACCCTGCCATGGAGGGTAAGTCATGGGGACTCAGAAAGAGGTAAGTCCTTGGAGAAGCCAGGGTAATGGGGCTGAGAAGTTCAATGGGAAGGAGGGTCAGCCAGGAGACAGGAGGAGAAAACTCAATTAAAAAAAGATAAAAGATTTATTTTGGGTAACCTGTGGATTACTGCTAAAGCAGTGAGAGGATCAATGGGACTAATGGGGCAGTGGTGACTGAGGAAAGGAGACAGGTCAAATTAATGGGGTAGCACATCAATACCGTGCATAAAACTCGTAGCGATAATTACCTTGTGTCCATTTCAGCACACCAAAACCTGGCTGGGTGAGAATTCTGGCCCTGTTTTGGAGGCTTTAATTCCAGCTGGGTACTTGGTGATGCACCACCCAAGATTTATTTATTTATTTATTTAGTTAAACATCAGTTTAGAAACCTTTGAGCCAGAGGCTCATTTACAAAGGTACTCTCGCAAAGAGGACATCAGAACAGTAGTACAAGGGACACAGTACTTACAAACAAAAAGTTACAGTTCAATTACAATTTTGTTACAATAGAATACAATCTCCAACGAAGCAAAAGATAACAAAAGGTGCAAAACTTATGGTCGGGGAGAGCTGGTGGGAGTAGAAGGGAGGGAGATAGGGAGGAGGAATTAGTAGGAAAGGAAGGGGGAGCCGCCCAGTGAGCATTGTCAAACAGAGTATTTTTTTTTTTTTTTTACACTAGGCTAGCGGCAGTTGCATTTGTGAGAGCTAAGCAGGAAGTTTCTGAGCCTGGGCTTAAAGCAAGCTAAGGTTAGTGAGTTTGAGACACTGGCAGGGAGGAGTTATACCAGTGGGACGGTAGGGGAAAGCCCCTGACCTTGAGAGGTCCTGGCTCTCGGATAACTAGGGTAGCTCTTGATGAGCTGTGCGTGACTGTGGTCGGTGCAGTACGGGCGAATGGAGTTGGATAGGCCTATGGGATAGAGCCACGAGGGGCTTTGAAGGTGAGCCTGGCATGTCTGATACATGAGTCGCTCTTCCAGGTTGAGTAGGGTAGCCAGGTGTACAGCTCCACATGTGAGTGAGTCTGGGAGCACCAGTGATAAGTCTGCAGGCCTTATTAACTGTGAGGTGAACCTTGTTGAGGGCAGTCTGATCTGCTGAGCCATTGACCGAAGGCCATAGTCAATGAGAGACATGACAGATGAGGTGACAGCCAGGCGGAGGGCATCAGGAGGGAGGCATTTCTTGTGCCGTAAGAATGCCTAGCCATGAGTTGGCTACAGAATTTAGGGCAGATATATGTCCATGGAAGGAAAGTGCAGGGTCAAAGGTTATACCAAGATATTTATAGGACTGCACCTGGTCAATGACGAGATTGGTGTGGAGTGGACAGCTAAGGGAAACTTGCTGTACTTATCTTGGGGTGGGAGAAGAGCATCATTTTGTTTTCTTAAGGTTGATAACAAGTCGGTGCTCAGTGAACCAGGTAGCTGCAGAGTCAAAGACTAGTTGGATGGAGTTCTGTAGCAGCATGGGGTCATTGTGGGAGGCAACGAGAACAGCACCATCAGCATAGAGAAGCATCTTACCCGTACAACTGCTGGGTTGGGAGTTAAGAAAGAGTGAGAATAGTAGGGTCCAAGAATTGAGCCCTGCGGCACCCCAGAGCGAATGGGGCATGTTTCAGAGAGAGTATCTGACTTTCACATTACTGAGCGGGCGAGAGATAGCTGGTGCACCAGGAAACAGGTCCTGAGGCAAAGCCTATTAGGGTCGAGGGTGGAGAGCAAAAGAGGATGCTAAACGGTATCGAATGCTTTAGACAGGTCAATGAATATAGCACCAGCCAGGGCACCAGAGTCCAAGGAGGCATGGAGGAAGTTGAAAAATTCCAGGAGTGCTGTATTGGTACTATGACCTGCTCTGAACTCGTGTTGTTCAGGGCAGAGAACATTGTACTTACAGAGGTAGTCAGAGACTTGGGATGCCACAATTTTCTAACGCCTTAGAGAGGGGAAGAGGATTGAGATGGTCGGTAGTTACCGGAAGAGTCCTGTCACCACCTTTATGGACAGGTAACTGTGGCAATCTTCCAGGCAGAGGGAATTGTCCGAGACAGAGTGATTTGTTGAAAATGCACGTATAGTGAGAGGACCTGATCCAGGACCTGACGAAAAGGCAGGGATCAAGTGAGTCATTACCGATGGTGTTACCTTTAGGCTTTTAGCAAGTAAAGCCTAGCTTGCATGGTGACACGACGCAGGTGGAAAGAGGGGCGGCAATGGGTGGTGGTACAGATGGAGGAGGTGGACTGAAAAGTTACCAGGAAGTACTGAGCTAAGGTCGGTAAAGGAGTTATTGAGGTGGGTGGCAATGAGGGCAGGGTCAGAGGAGACAGTACCATTGATGTTGAGAAGAGAAGGAGGGGACTGGGAGTGACCATTCAGTTGCTTGATGTTGTCCCAGAAGCACCTGGCATTCCCCAGGAGGAGGTAAGAGAGGCTTGTAGTATTCCGCCTTTGCTTTGAGGATGGCCCAGGTGCACTGCTGCTGCGGCGCAGCATAGGGACTGCCTGTCAGCTGAATGGCCAGTAGCAACAGCAAGGTGCTAAAGATTGTCGCTGTTAAGTTGCCACAGTAGGGCAGGGGTGATCCAAGGGACATGTTTCACTTTGGACCTCCTAGCAGTTATGGGAGCAAAGATATCACAGGCAAAGTTGAAAGTGCTTACAAAGAGGCCAGGGCCAAGTCAATGTTGGTTGCCCTAGGTCAGGAACCAATCAGTGTGAGCAAGGAAGCTAAGGCCTATGAGTCCCCAGGCCTAAGCCGCCGAGAGGTGGTTTTGACCGGGGATGAGGGCCGAGGGTTTCCCAGTTGAAAAGCACAGGAGTGGTCACTGAGGCAGTCAGGGAGGATTTGGATGTTGTGGATGCGGATTGGCCTGTTGGTGAGGACCACATCCAGGAGGGTGCTTGTCCCCCAGGGTTTTTCTAGTAGGCTGTGTGGCCAGTTGAGTTAGGTCAATTGAATCCGAAGCCTCACGTGGAGGATCACGAGGCAGAGCCAGTTTATATTCAAGTCGCCCACCAAGATTTGGTCCGACGAAAGGTAGGAGTGAGGTAGTCAATTAGTGGGCCCAGGGCCTGGGATTGGTTCTTGTGGGGTATGTAGCTACGGTTAGGAATAATGGGCCTCTAGCTGGGTCAGGGACAGCTTTAGAGTAAGTGCCTGGGCCTTGTGTGGAGGTCAGGCGAGGAGTGGTAGCCCATGACAGAATCCTTCAAATAGAAGACACAGCCCCACCTCTCCTGCCGACACGGTCCAACCGTGGAGAGTGTAGCCGGGAGAGAGACATGACAGTTAGGAGTGGAGTGAGACAGCTAGGTTTCAACCAGGGCAACAACATCAGGTTTATGAAGCGCCACCCAGCAGTGTAGAGAGTCCAGTTTTTCAGATTGGATCATGGGGGGGTTGTGGTCTGTTTCAAGACTGAACTTAACCTCATGAGTGTAATGGTTGAGGAGACTGAGTCATTCGAATGAGCCATTGTAGCAGGTGTAGGTTGTTGGATCGTTTCATCTATCGTCCACCAGCGATGAAAAACGATTCCTTCAGGAAGCGTGAACTTCGTTGTTGACATGGCATTCAAGTCAAGTCACCCAGGCTGATGGTTCTGCATGACTTTAATGTCTGGGTCGACGATGAACTCTCACAATTTGGTCAGCACTTCCTCCAGTTGTTGTCATTTCTGGCCTGACACAGGTGGTTACCACTGCCACCACAACACGGTCATTCTCTTGACTTAGTCTTCTCCTAGGATCGAGACTTTGATTTGGAGGTGGAACCAGTCAGGTGGTCCAATCACTGCACCGTGAGGTTTAGTTTTATACCCCCAGTAGGGCTATCCTATGGAGATGGTTAAATACTGCCCTTTATGAGATATAAGTTCTCAGAGCCCAATGGCAGTGCTTGATCTATCATTCCCCTCGTTTACCAGCAATGATCCTGAGACTCTCATGACAGCCTATAATTTGGCCATCTTGACAGCCATGGATTCCATTGCCCCATCCGAGTTCGCTTCTCTCTCTCCTTCGCCCTCGATCTCCCTGGTTGGATGGGACTTTAGGGAGATGTGGAGACTAGGTCAAGGTTAGAGTGTTGCTGGCGAAGTCCACCCTTGATGCTGGTCACTTTAGATTGATGGACCATTATCAAGTCTATCAAACTACAATCTCCTATAAGAAGGCAGAATTCCTGTCCAGGGAGATTGCAGCTGCTCAGAATTGACCAGTTCAGCTTTTTCATACTGTGGACAGACTGTGCAACCCAGCCTGTCTACAGGTATGGAAAGTTTTTTCTCAATTAGAATGCAATGAAATTATTCTATTCTTTGCTAATAAGGTGGCTGACATCAAGGTGGGACTCAGCCAGCCCACTCTATGGGCATTGTTATTGATCAGTTCGAGGTCACTACACTTTGACTGTCTTGGAGTACCTTTGGCCATCCGGAGTTCATAGATGGCATGCGGATTATCTATAGTGTCCACCCTATGTGCTGTAGTTTGGATCCTGGACCAACTTCCCAAATGTTGGGATGTATTGATGTTATTGGTCTGGTCCTAGCATGGATTGTCTGGTGCTCCGTGGAGTTTGGAAAGTTCTAGCTTCTCTGAAAGAGGCGGTGGTGACACCTCTTGAAGAAAGCTCTTGGACCCAGACTGCCATGCAAACTACAGACCTATTCTAACTTTCCTTTTATAGGGAAGGTGATTGAGAAAGTAGTGGCTGCACAACTGGAAGACCATTTGACCATCCACAACATCTACGAACCACTCAAATCTGGTTTTCATAAGAGACACAGTACCAGACAGTGCTGGTTCGGTGCTCAATGATCTCTGATGGCTAGAGATCGGAAGAACCGCTCCATCTTGGTTCTTTTAGATCTTTCTTCAGCATTTGACACCATGGACCATGAGGTATTGTTGGGCCATCTGAGGTTCATCTGTGGACTGTCGGAACAGTCCTCAGGTTTACATCATTCCTCATGGGTAGATCACAGAGAGTGGTGTCTGGGGTTTATTCCTCAGATCCTACTTCTCTCGGTGAGGTACCTCAGGGCTCTGTTCTTTCACCCATGTTGTTTACGTGTACACGCTGCCCTCGAGATATTGTAAGAAAGTATGGGCTGAGGTTTCACTGTTATGCTGATGATACCCAGCTCTGCCTTTCTTTGCACCTGACCAGAATGGAGCTGTCTCAGTCTTTAATAACTGTCTGAAAGAAATCCAAGATTGGATGGATTCCAGTTGGCTAAATTTCAACTCGAATAAAATTGAGGTGTTGGTTGTGGATCCAGGTCGTCGGATAAGGGGTCGAGGATGGTTTGCCCTCGGAATTTTTCTTCGGTGACGTCTCACTCCTGACCTCTGAACAGGTGAGTAACCTGGGGTAATTTTGAAGAAGGTCTGACCTTCATTCGGAGGTGTTGGCTGTCATCAAAACTTCCTTTACCATTTTAGGAATATCACCAGGATTAGGCATCTTGTTCCGTCCAATGACCTTCCTACATTGATCCATGCTTTTGTTTCCTCGCTGGAGATTATTGCAACTCCTTTACCTAGGGATTCCTGGGGTAGAAATCTGCTTCTTGCAGCTAGTGCAGAACGCTAGCAGCCCGGCTTTTGGCGGATCTTCTCGATCCTGTCATATTTTGCCGGTGCTGTGTAAACTGCACTGGCTGCCAGTACTGTATGATCACCTTTAAAGTCAGTTTGCTGACTTTAAAGCCCCACATGGACTGGGCCCAGACCACCTGAAGGAGCTCCTAATTCTCTACTGCCCCAGACAATCACTCTGCTCAACTGGCAAGTGTTACTAGAGATTCCAAGGTTAGGTTTAAAATCTTCTGGGGCAAGAGTTTTGAGTTTGTAGCCCTACCCTTGGAATTTCTCTACCCTGGATTCGGAGTGCACAACTGTGGAGGGATTCAAACAATCATTAAAACGCTTTGTGGCATCAAGCCTTTGATAATTGAGCCTCATGTTTTATGGATATTTGAGGTTTTACTGAAGTTTGTTATATTTTATACTGTTATTGCTGTTTTAAAATGTGAGGCGCCTTGGTTTTGATAAGGCGCCATACAAATAAATGTTATTATTATTATTATTATTATTACATGTAAAATAGCGATATACCTGTTTGATGCTGTTCCAACATAGTGCATAGACCTTTTGATGCAGTACCAACATAGTACATAGACCAAATAGCTCAATTTACAAAATGGCTTTCAAAGGTGATATCTCAAGAACCCATATGTGACTGTAGGGGTTACTATAGTACACGCACTTAAAGCTGTACAAGCTGGGTACTTAATCAGTTTACTTAAGTATACCCATGAATGCAGTACAGTGCTAGTTAATTTGCCTCTGATTCTGCCTTGCTGTAAGTTGCTGCTCAGTTTCGCCCTAAGCCACTGAAAATAGCAGCTGCTGTCAGACAAGGGTTACATTTACAGGAAAGAGCATAACTATGGTGACAAAACATACTGAAGTGTGTTTCATATGATTCCCATAAGTGTCCTGCTGGATGGCATACCTTGAATGACAAAATTTGAAGTATCTTGGCACTCATAATCATGTGCCTGATCCTGGGGAAATAGCAGTAAAACATTATTGCAACTTCAAAATAAGCATTTGTCAATGCTGAATGTTTGCTTGTTGACATTGGCATCGGTAGTGTAGGAGTTTGAGAGATGCATAATAGGAATGGCAATGAAGTACTGAACTGAAGACAACCCCACCGCCACCCTGCAGAGACTGACAGGCATTGGGGTGTGACTTTGGGTCATCAAGCATAATGGCTATGCCATTTTACCACACCTACCCCGCAGACACGGGACACGTGTCACAGTGTGCCTTGGAGTCTTTTGTTTTATGTGCTCACCCCATTTACAAGAAATATGGTGAGATGGTGCAGTATAGGAGAATGGGGTGAACTTTGGGGCTGAAGAGTCCAAGGCACACCTCGCTGCCTGTCACTAACTGGTGGGTGTGGTGGGGTGAAATGGCAGAAGTATTACAGGTGGCAATCCCAAGTCACACCCCTGATGCCTGTCAGTTTCTACAGGGTGGGACATTATGGTTGGAAACCTAACATCCCAGGCATTCGTTGTATTTTCACTCCAAATTTTAAACATGTTTTTTTTGACCCCAACCTCCGAACAGTGGCAATATCAGTTTGTTAGCGGAAATCTGATTTTGTACAGCGACTATGTCATTTGGCACTACTGGTGCGAAACACATTTCAAACAGGATGTGAAAATGAAAGCTGTACTGTTCTTGGGGAGGTGTAAAATGGCAATGTTGAAAATCTGCAGTGAAAATATAAAAACTGGTGAAGTCACAAGTGTATAGAACTGGCGCGAACGCATTGACTCATAATGTAATTAGTTTGGGGATTTTACAGCAGATTGTCATCACGGGCATTTTGGGACCTCCACTCTTAAACAGTGTCACTGTGATTTTCTTAATCTGTCCGAACAGTGATTTCCCACAGCGACCACGCATTTCTGTGCCAGAAGTGCAAAACACATTTCTGCCAGGGTGTGAAAATTACAGCTGTACTGTTCATAGAGGTGTGGAAAATGCCAGTGTTGAAAATCTGGACTAAAAATATTACAAATTCATGAACTTACAAGAGTGCATGGAAACTGCGCAATGCTCGTCAGAGTACAGTCATTTTATGGGCTTTTGTCACCAACTTTTAACATAGCTATTTTAAGACCTCTGCTCATGAACAGTGTTGCTGTGATTTTCTTAATCTGTCCGAACATTGATTTCGCAACACCGACTGCTCCATTGTGCGCTATGTGCACGAAACACATTTTGGGTGAGATGTGAAAATGTCAGCTGTTATGCTCATAAGGAGGTGTGGTAAAATGGCAATGTTGAAAATCTGGAGTGGGCTCACAGTGTGCACGTATGTGTTCAGAGGTGGGGACTAACTATGACAGTTCAGATACAGTGCCGACACAGGCAATTTGGTATACTGCTGACAGCAGTATGCAAATTGCCTGCAGCAGTGTTTTCCTTAGAACTGCATGCCACTGCATCTGAATGCTGTCATAGACAGCTCGGACATTCATTGCACGGTCCAGCCGTGCCTGCAAAAAGGAGCAGGGCATTGGAAGTGGGGAGGCACAACCACGAAAACTCCTATGGTGGCACTTTTTCTTGCACATGCATGCAAGCAAACATAAAAGGCAGCAACCAAGCAAGAAGGCACACATCAAATTGTTGCCAGGGCCACAGGAGTTATTGATCCAGCAATTGCTGGAAAGTTGCCTTCATTCCCCAGTTTGAAACGTATGGTTCAGCATGCCAGACAGAAAGGCACCAGGGCTCCAGTAATGCCTGCCAGTTTAGCAGAACTGCAAATCCTCCAGAGTACCACTGCACTGACCATGGTTCTCCATGCTTACTGCATGACAGTGAGGCAGATGGCACCGATAGATTTTGATTTTCAGCACTGCTAAGAATTTAGAATGTATGCACAAGCCCTCACTGGTATGCTGACGGGATATTTAAGTCACCCCGTTGTTCTCTCAGATGTACACTATACATGGGGTTAGGTTTACAGCAGTAATGCCAAGCATTTTTGTTCTAATGTCAACCCATTCATACTTGTTTACTGTAATGTGCTAACAGCTCTGAAATCACTGCTCCCCAATCTCTCACCCCAGTCAGTCATGATGGATTTTGAGTTGGCAACTTATAAAGTGTTCGGTCAACACTTCTGTGAGGCAGAATCATGCAGTTGTTCTTTCCACCTATATTAGGCCATTTGGTGAAAATAGAGTACTGTCCGATATATTAAAAATTACACAACAGACAAAGAATTGTACTACAAATTCAGATGTTGCCAGCACTGGCATACGATTCTTGCAGATGTGCTGGAAGAATTAGAAATTCTGTGATGCACAGCCTTTACACTAATCACAATACCCTCTTGTCTCCTCTTCTTGATTAGTTTGAGGATACTTGGATAGGGAGACAGGTTGGGCACCATAGCAGGAGGCGACCTCTGTTCCCAATTGAATTCTGGAACTGCCATAGCACTGTGGCGGATCAACTTCCATGCACAATAAACTCTGTGTAGGGCTGGCTCTGAAGTTTCAGCAACTTGCTCGATGCCA
The DNA here is from genome assembly GCA_016271365.2 of Neoceratodus forsteri. NCBI lineage: Eukaryota > Metazoa > Chordata > Ceratodontiformes > Ceratodontidae > Neoceratodus > Neoceratodus forsteri. The sequence goes on along the minus strand of CM057456.1, from coordinate 1,630,178,381 downwards.
GCCACCCAACCATCTGGAAGTTCATCAAGGCTCTTAACATAGAGCACAATATGAACGAACTTAAAGTCAAACAATATATGGCTGAGCAAGATCCACCAGCACAACAAAAAAATATGGAGACATGGCAAAGAGAATAACCACAGTTGTGCAATCTTACGGCATGGCACTGTGACAGACTACTTGAGAGGAATTGCCCATAATTTTAGCTGCAAGTTTGATGCTTCACATTCGGGACTGTAGGTGGTGCTATAAGACTTTTAATTACATGGATACTGATGTTGTCTGTCTTTTTCGTGGATTTACTCTTTGGCTTGTAAGTTTTTGGATTTAGCCATGATGAAATAAAGACTGTTTTTAGTTATGAAAGAAGGTATATAAGACGGTAAGGAGAACATTTCATTACTCATTTTCAACTGTACTGCTCTGTGCTGTGAATATTTTATAATATGCTGCTCCCACTCATGTCATTGCTTGAAATGTTGATTCATGTCTTGTTTCCTTAGTGCTGGCTCAACAATCTGCCCCTTAAGTATTTGCTTAAATATTTCATGTGCTACTTGATGCTGCTATGTGCAACACATAGTCGTTGCCAACATTGATTTCAAAAATAAGGACAGATCCCCGCCCTTGCCCTGCCCCTTTCCAGTCCTGCCCTCCCCCATCCAATGGAGCAAGCTCAAAACATATAATACACTTCATGGAACTAAGATCTTTCTCTGTTCCCTTTGGGATAGTATAAGTTCAGAAAATTTATCTTAAAACTTTACATGTGATATCTGAAAAGACTGACATTGGTGACACATCCATACATGGAAGAATTGTATATGGATCTTTAAAAGGAGCAACATCAGAGACTTTAAAAAGTAACAAATGCTGCAAGATATGCCATTCTGCATGTCAACAAAGCTTTATTTAATAAAGTAATGAATGTGGCAGCAATGTTTTACATAATTAATCACAACTTATATTTTCCACCAAATGTAATAACCAATTTAAATTAAAGGCCCCTATTTGTGTTCCACAGATGTGGGCCTGATGGCTCCACAGGTCTTATGCATAATGCTTGGGCCTATCAAACATGTGAGGGGATTACCAAACCACCCTGCTTGTGCCTTGATATCTTATTTTTATTTAGCATCTGACTTGAATAAGTAATTACAGGTAGTTTTCAGGCTCAGCATGTTGTACTATACTGACCCCCGTGTCATCTGTTCTGTACTCTGAAGTACCCCAGTTTCAGTATTTAATAAAGTAATTTCTAAATTTATTTCTGTGACTTTGTCTGACTTAGTCACCCACATATATGCTGCAGTGTTTTCTTGCATCCTAGCCTCTGCTTCCATTCAATATATTAACACTGTTTTTCTATTGCTTGCAGTTTAAAACAAAATGTATGTCATCAATGTCCTCCTCCGCTCCTACCCCCAGGACTTAAGCTTGATTCCTCCTGGTCTCACCTATTCAGCTAGCGAAAATAATTAACTGGGTCTGGAGTTGTTGGACTAACTCAGGGACCTAGAGACTGGAGGCATTGGGGTGGTTTAGGCTGTTGTTACTCATAATTTTTCTGATCTCCAGTGGACCCAGTGACAGTTCTCCAGCTTCAGTAGTGAGTATATCCTCCTCTGATGACCCACCAGAGTAACCACAGGTCACTGCAAACCACCAGGACAGACCTCAGCTCTCCTCCCAGCTCCTGCATCTCTTGGTCTCGGTCTGACAACTCCTCGCCTTGGTTGGGTAACAGAGCACACATCCAGCAGTGCAGGCCTTGGTTTAAACATAGGCCCGTGCCTACCCCGGCCAAACACAACCTGGTCCAGTCCCAAGTCCTGACCCTCAGAGAGGCAGAAACAATAGCCAGACCCACCGCCTTCTAATAATTTTCGGCTACTCACGGGACGCATCACCTGCTCCCGGTCCAGACCAAGGTCCACTGCACCAGCTTCGAATTCCATGTGTTGCATGCAGAAGACAGAAGTCACAGGACAGCACAAGCTGCAAGCAGTCTGGTCAGAGCAGCAGCAGTCTCCTGCTCTCCCCAGTGATGTCAGGTGGCTGTCTGAAGTTAGCATGCACACAAAACTCCACAGTTGCTAGGGATCATGGGAGACTGAGTCTTTGGGAAATTGGGGCCCCAAAAATACTGGACAATAGGCATCACATATGAATTTTAAATGGGGCATGGGAAAATACTCAAAATACATGGCATCCCATAAAATACGGACTGTTGGCAACCTACTTGGGCTGTTCTAATTTGCAAGCTATTTGCTATGTGTGCTATTGATATACACCAAAATTAGCCATGTAGTAATTGTTTGCACTGAGTTGCCTTGGGACCGATTAGTGGAGGTTGAAGTGAGGTTAGCAGAGGTTTGTAGAGACAGAGGTGAGTTGAAGTTAGTCTAGGAATATAGACAGGCTAAATATGATTTGTTTAAATGATTTACTGTATCTACTGTATCTGTTGATGATGTGTGAATGCCAGATGCCAGACACTAGATCCCTGACCACGCGTAAATCAAGGGTCAACCTCTAATAAGAGCCAAGGTTTTTATTAGAGGAAGCTATTGTTCACTACAGATATTACTTTGAGAAGGTTCTTGCAGCAGGCCAACCCCAGTAGAACTAAGCCAGCAGGCGCCAGGACCACACAGAAACTTTCTAGCTAGCAGTCTACCATGGGGGACCATGCACCACTGACGCCACCCTCTGACGCTGGCTTATCCTGTAAAGGCTGGTAGGTCCCCACACCTCCTCAGTTGATTTCCACCATCGACCCATGCATGTTGGACCTAGCAGATGCTCCAGCTACAGTCGCACAGCCATTTCTCATGCTTTTTCTTTTTTTTTTTTTCCATTTAATGTATTTTATTAATTTTGCAGAAAGAAGAAACATACAACCATACAATCAACAGCTTCTTTCATCTCTACATCACAATGAAGATGTTGAATTAGGTCCCTATGAAGAAAGCTGTGACAATGATTCAACAGTGCATGACAATTTACCAATTAGATACTAGTCATTGGTGTGGCCTTTTAACATAGAAGCAATTATATCCTAATTAAATACAACCCACTACCTCCCCAACTCCACCCCTCCCCCGGAGCACCATGAGCCTAACTTAGGGATTCAAAGAGTTCAGCCAGAGGAGCCCCCTGCTGCTAGACTGGCAGATGGTAACAGTGCTGCAGCACTGGTTAAGGAACCCTGCTCACGGTTTCTAAAAGTTGCTGCAATCTATCTTATCCCCTTAACCTTGAGGAACCTTATATGTTGTGTATTAAAGGATACTTAAACAAGCAGTTTTTTTAAAACTGCAAACTCCAAAATCTGGCTTCATTGAGAGGTAAAGTAAAGGCTGTTGTTTGTATTAGATATAAACTGCATTTATGTAAATAACACAAATGCAGTTTCATAGCTTTTGAAAATGTAAACATCAGGCTTTCACTTTCAAAACAGCCTTGGCTTCTCCCTAAGATGTCTGCCAAGTGTGTTATGGATGAGTCATGATGATATCATCAGAGCCAGAGACAGAGAGCCACATATATTTCTATAGTGCTAACTAGTTCTTCTTTGCCTGTTTATTTTGAATTATTGTACCAGAATGATCAACACCATGTATTACCTTGTGGATTATTTTGATCAGTACACATGTTAGGCTATGATTTTGTTCATTTTGTTTAACTTGCAGAAAATGTTTTGCAATCCAGCTGACTTTTTCTTTGGCAAACTGCATTACAGTATAACACTTCAAATAACTGATGATCTAGTGGTTATAAGATGCACTGAATTTAGTTTTTGCTAACCAATAGAGACACACTGAGCTGAAAGCTTGTTTACAGGTGTGACCTGGGAGCACAAGGAAGTTCAGTGACTTGCTCAGGGTCCACAGCAAAGTACCGGTCTTGTTCAGTTCCAAAGCTCATGCTCTCTTGTTAATCCACAAATAAGGCTTTTTTTCCATGTAAACCCCTGCACCTACCCTGCCTTCTGTTGAACACCCCACCATCCATACCCTGTCCTTAGTATTGCCTGGGACCACATATGAGCTTGCCATCCCATGAAGAGAATTATCGCACCTCAAATTGTAATCTGGTACCTCAGAGGGTTGTGCATGCCTACTGACACACATCATCAGCCGGCACTGTTAAAATGCCTCCCAAATCACTCTTCAGTTCACACCTCAGTGTCTGACTTCGCTTCCACAGTAAACATTGAGTGGATCACCACCCTTCTGCACAGTGATGGTAGTATGTACAGTTCCCTGTTTGTTTCTTTCTCACCTCATTAACTAACAACTAGGTCTTCCTGGAGGGCCAAGCAATAAGCATCATGACCCACCAGAAAAACTACTGTTCATGCCCTCATAAGGGCTGCACTTACAATGGATAACAATATTATTATTAGCAGGAGAGGCATACTAATACCTTGAGCGAATCAACCTGACTTCCAGTGTCAGTCTACTCCTTCACCTGTGATCTGCAGGACATTTCCCAGCAATTCTTCTCCAGTACTTTTCAGTGCTATACTCCACAATGTGAGTTGGCTGGCTACCACCCTTCCAAATCTTGAATGAGCTATACATAACTCCTCAATACTGTCCTAACAAATATCAACATGCCCCCACCCGAGGGTAATCTCCCCACACTGAATTCAAGTAACAGTTTAGGTGCAGCCCTGCCACTCTGAGTATTTGTCATTGCTGGCTACTCTCATCCACAGTCAGGTAGTGATCACGATGCTGGTAGCCCTCATTTCAGATCTCACCGTGATCTGCTCAGCATCCTCCTTCATGTTTTCAACTAACCTGAATATAGCTGTACCCTGCTAGAATGGCCTCTTCAGTTCCTCTCTGGCATCATTCTTCTCACCTGCTCCCCACACAAAAAATGGTGAGTTCACTACCTTCCACATCATGAATGTGGTTAGTACAGTCTCCCGTGTTATAGTTACATATTAATAATAAACATGATCTGGTAAGCCAGACTGATAGCATATGGCACAAGTGGAAAAATAGGCTTCTACCCATATAAGATCTAAGCACTTTCCTGATTAGGCACTATTAAATGATGTGCCATAATGATGTGCACACCCATCATTTAATAGTGCCTAATCAATGGTAGCTCAGATCTTTAAGGATAGAAAGCCTATAATTCCCTTGTTCCTGCTGCTATGAGCCTGACTTACTGGAAAGATATGTTTATATTTGATATGCCAAAATAAAACTGGAGCCCTGCCCGTGGCACTGAGGGTTGAGGTGCTGGATGCCACATCTCGTCGCACCGCACCCGGTTCGGATTGAGCCCAGGACGCCATGGGTCGGCAGGGAGAGAGGATCAGCATCCATGGGACTGCTTTCCTTTCTCGGGGAGGGATCATGGGAAGCTCAGTGCAGCAGTGGCCCCGGTGGAGACAGGCAGCTGTGATGCTTAGGTCTCACGAGCATGGGGTAGACATTGGCAGCTGCCTTCCGGACGTGGGTGGGAGCACTCATGTCGTGGACTGGTTGCATTGTAACGTCCAACATTGAGGTGTAAATCCAGGAAAATACCCTCCACCTTGGATAGGTGACGGCCCTGTCAGTGCCTCTGCCACACACCAATGCTGGTTCCCGTCACTGCCCCTGCAGTTTCGGTTGCTGCCTCCCATCCTGGGAACCGCGATGAAATTGAAGATGTAGGGAACACAGTGGGCAGCAGAGCGAGTCGGCAAGTGCAGTGGCCCAAGAAAGTTCCAGATGGAGGGCCAGAAAATAGTTGGAAAAAAACCATACTGGGACTGTACTACTTGCATTCATGATGCAGAAGGTGATGAGCTCACCAGTTTTCGGTGTGAGGAGGAATAGTGAAGAATGAATACCAGAGGGGGAATGAGAAGGCCACTCTTTCAAGGTGCTGCTGTATTCAGGAAGGAAGACAGAAGGAGGGAAATATGAGCAAATTACTGTGAGAAATAAGATGTGGGCTGCAGCACCTTTGATCACTACCTGACCCCATTGTCCTGGTCAACATTCCCTTCCCATAAAACCAGTTCATGCAATTGTCCAAGGCTGTGTATGGACATTAATGTATGGAACAGCTGCCACTACATGTTCAGTCACTTCACTATCAGTCTAGTATTGCTTGTAAAGCACTTTGGGATACAATTGTATGAAAACCACTATATAAATGCTGATTCTTCTTTGACAAGACAACCATACATTTGAGTTTTGAGAAAGTATGAACTCTAACATTGACTACACAAGAACTTTGCTACAAAAGTGGTGGTTCTAGGGTGGTGAAGGTGTGGCTGCAACCCCCACATAGTAATGTACTTGCTTGCTGCTGCTGCTGCATTTCACTTTGTTGAAGACATCTGATTTATTGATTGTACAAATGTTTATATTCAAACTATGGATTATAGTTGTAGGTTCTGTCAAAACGTACTAGAAAAGAATAATAGCAGAATAATAGCAGAAAATATAAAGGTTTAATAAAAATGTTAAAGAGTGCATATTAAGCATGCTCACCTCCCAGTACCCCCATTGTAGCATCCTGGATCCACCATAACCACTAGACCACCAGGTTATTCAAGATTTGTACTGTACTGTGGTTTGCCACAGAAAGTCAACTGAGTTAAAACACATTTTCACATGTTAAAGTAAACAAAATGAACAGAATCATAGCCTAACATGTGTATTATACAAAATAATGCACATGGTTTTGACCATTTGGGTGAAACAATTCTATACAAAGGAAAAAAGAATTAGTTAGCACTAGAGAGCCATATATCTCTTTGACTTTGGGTCCGATGATGTCATCACATAACACATTTGGTGGCCATTTTAGGAAGCAGGTAAGACAGTATTTTTAAATTGGAAGGCTGACTATACAATTTTCAAATGCTCTGGAACCACATTTAGGCATACCTCTCAACCTTTTGTCCCTCAAATGTGGAACATTGCCTCTCAAAATATGGAACAAATGAGCAAAATGTGGAACACTTAATCAAATCTTTACCTAAGAAGCTCAGAACACTCTTAAAATGTTTGCATTTATGTTTAGAAAGTCTGTTATTAATTGAATAATATATTTCTTGCATCATTTACTATAGATTTTTGCTTTAAAATGTTAACACTGAATGTGGAGAAGTCCTCATAATGTGGAACAGGGAACTTTGTGAAGTAAAATGAGGAATGTTCCGCGTAATGTGGTACAGTTGAGAGGTATGCATTTAGGTAAATTATGTAAATATAGTTTTTGCATTAACGATACAGCAGCCTTTCCTTTAGTCACCTATGGAGTCAGATTTTAAATAGTTTGTTGTCAAATGTTGTTTAGGTATCCTTTAAAGGTAAGAGAGCTATAAGTGGGGCCCACCTCTTGTTAAAAGCTTCCAATCAGTCTGTTCATTTAGCAATATGCCTCTAGAACCTGGAGAATTTCAGAATGCCATTCCTTTAGGGAGGGGCAAGTTCAATCTAACCAATGTTCTTACAATAATGAGTTTGGTGACACCAGAGATTAGTGACATATAGTCTTTACAGGTATCCCTTGACATGGCAAGTGATTGGGCGCCTACAAACGGCGACTCAATTTTGGTGCTTGTCATTGGGGTGACCCAGCAGGGAGGGTGACTGGATGGAGGGGTTTGTGCATATAGCAACAGATGTCGCTACATGTATGCTGCACATGGGGGTGAGCACACCCAGAGAGGGGTGGGAGGGAGGGAGGGATTGTGAGGGTGGTGCCATAGCGCTGCCAGCTGCTTCCATGGTGGTAGGTGGGTTCAGAGCTGGGCTGTACAGGGTGCTAGGTTCGGGTCTGGGGTGCAGGTACCTTTGCTGAGCCCGCCTCAAATTTTTTTATTTTGCACCCCCAACATGTACCCCATGGAGCTGAGAATCCTTCAGTGGGGGGTGGAGCACAGACCCCACCAGGAACAAATAAATTGTAACTCCCGGTGCCCTTTTGCTGTGTGTCAGGGAGTATATCGCCGAAACATTGCCCTAATGACGATCGCTCTTCTGCGATCACCTATCACATAAATCCACTTTAAGGCAGTCTACTCTCCGTGACCCACCAGACAAATGTGTTGGGTAAAGTAGAGTCTAAGCCCAGCATGGGGTCCAAAGTGCATTTTATTGTTTGCCAAAGGGTTTACCGGGAACAATCCCAAAGGATGTGTTTAGGAACCGTCAAACCGTACTGCATCTATTACAGGTCAGTGATCCAACTTTGCCCATCCTATGCAGTCTTGCCGGGAGAAATAGAGGTTGTGCAAGATTCAGAATTATAGAAAGTGGAGATGGTGTTGCTTAATGAATTTGTATAAGCATTGCTAGAATTGTTGCACTCCTTAAAATTCAAATTCAAATCCAATTCATGCTGTCAATAATAGCAAATTCCCTGGGGTCTGACTGGGTCGTGGAGTTGCAACAGGTCATAGAATCTGGAAATTAGGTGAGGCTTTTTTATTTTCTTTATTTCTTCAGTATTAACATTGATTTTTGGTGCTACAGTCATCGAGTTTATGTCTTCTACACCTGCCTCATCATCTGACCACTCCAGGAAGTGTGTTTGTATCGTGTTCCTATGCCCCAGCCACGACACCAAGCCTGCCAGATCTGCCAACAATTCAACCAGGCAACTTGGAGACGTTGTCTAAAATCCTATAGAGCCATCTCATCAAGCAGAAGCTTGTCAGAATGGAAAAGGAGCTGCATGCCAGGAACTCTTCAGCTGCATGAGCCTAGTCTTCCAGGGCTTCCTCCTCTTCTCAGTCCTAGGAAAATCTGGCAGGAAGCACAAATACTGGGACAAACACTGGTCTGGGACCGTCAGCTTCCCGCTCGTGGTTTCCTTATAAACCATCGACGACATCAGGGTTGGCCTGCCAAGGGGGTCGCCCTCATGCCACACCTGCCCATAGTCCTGCAGGGCTGCGGTGGCCCCACCACCCACCCTTATCTGTGTCATGGGCAGTGACGCGTTTAGGGCAGAGGATTCTGTCTTCTGCTCTTCAGCCCCTGACACTCAGGCCCATTAATTCCATGGGTTCTTAACCAGGAGGCTCGGCTGGTGTGGTGCGACTGGTGTTGGCTCCTCTGTCATTACCCCCAGCTAAGCACTACCTACATCGGTCCTCTATGGAGTCCAAAGCCAGTCCTTCTGACAGCATTTGCAGCAGGCTACCAATGTCTCATCCAGTCCGGCATTGCCACTGCCTCTCTAGAGAGGTCTCCTTCCACCCAGACACCCTTTCTCCTCTATCGGTGCCAGCGGATTCTCCTCCCAGGCATCCTTGCCCGCACATGCTGAGCTGATGCCTGTACTGCCACTGCCACAGACTGCAGGCCAGGTATCAGTATTTCTCTTCAGTAATCTGTGAGTTGGTGCCAGTACTGCCTTTACTGCAGCCTGTGGGCTGACATCAGTACCACAGCCTGTGCCTACTGGACCCTGCTTGGCTACCCCATGCCAGCCTCTGCCAGCCCTGATGTTGCCCTTCCTTATCCAGCACCAGCTACCCTTATCCACTGATGTATAGCTACCCTTCCCAGTGGACTACAATGCCCTGTTGTCTGTGTGGTGGTCTTTCATGCAGAAGCAGACTCCCACCCTCAGGGCCCTCCTCCAGCATCCTCTAGGCGCCCTGCCGAGGACCTCCTTGATGATCCATCTTTCATGGATGTCATGAGGCACATCTAGGCCACCATGGATTGGGAAGAAGGAAAAATACCCAGAGCAGCATCACTTGGCCATTTATTTGTGGAAGCCTGATGCCCTCCGTGGTTGTGCCCCCATTGACTTTTATGAAGATGTCCAAGGTCGGCTTGGAACCACTACTCTACCATTCCAGCGGTGCCCAAGAAAGCAGGCAGGCTGTACCATGCTCTGGCTGGTAAGCCCTTTTGGGGGTCAACCCAAAGCTGACTCTGTGGTCAACAACTTGGCACATAACCACACCAAGAAGCCCAAGCACCTCAGTACTTTCCCTCTGACAGGGAATCCAGTCAGCTGGACCACTTGAGCAAGTGAATCTTCGCATCCTCCACCCTGACCATTCGGCTATTAACTACTTGACCCACATGGCCCAATATCAGAATGTCCTCTGGGACCAGGCCAGGAGCTAGTTCAGCCTTTGCCCAATGACCCTCCAAAACACAGCTCGCCCAGCCTTAAGGCAGGTTCCAACATGGACAACCACACTGGCCACCTATGATGCTGTGGACACCTCGGGCAGGGAGCAGCCACAGGTGTTTGCCTCCTGCACCATTCCTGGCTCTGGGTGTCTAGCATTGCCTCAGATATGCAGTCTCGATTTTGGGCTCCCCTTGGGGCACCGCCTTTCAGGGGGATGTCCAGGATCTACTTTCCTCCCTCCAGAAGTCAGGCCATGCTCTCCAGTCCATTCGCTCACTGTTCCATACCCAGCCTAAAACTGGTCAGCGTCCTCCTTTTCACCACTCCTCCAGCAAGCAGGCCCGCTCACCCACCAAAGGTCAGGACAAATGCAAAGTTCCTCCGCCTACCAGAGCCCCTCGAGCACCCATGGCTGCCCTCCTGGCACCTCCCCTACCTCCTGACTCCTTTGCCACCCTTCCTCCTGAACGGGTTCTTGAGGAGGCTATCAGAGTTGATTCTCCCTTCACCTTGATGGGTGGTGGGACACTACCTCTGACAACTGGGTTCTGCAGATCATATACACCAGCGACACGCCGAGCTTCTCAAGTGGCTCCCAGAAAATCCTCTGAGAAACTTAGCCTACCCCACCCCAGTGTATCTCTAGTCTGGGAGAAATTCAGGCCTCTGTAAAAGAGTGATAGAGCCCATCCTTCCAGCCCTTTGGGGAAGGGATTCTACTCCCACTTCTTTCTGGTCCCCAAAAGACCGGAATCTCTGGCCCATCTTGGATCCGAGTCATCTCAACTGGTACATGCAGTACAAATGCTGCAGGATAGTCACCCTTCAGGGTTGTTGCCCCTCCTACAGCGGGAGATTTGCTCTGTTTTGTGGACATGCAGGATGCATATCTGCATATCAAACTTTTTCTTCCCATCGATGCTTCCTCCACTTCCATTTCCAGGGAGGCACATTTCCAATTCAGGGCCTCCTTTTGGCTTTCTTCAGCCACAGGGTCTTTATCAAGTGCTTGGCAGCAGTAGCAGCTGCCTTGTGGGACAGAGTTTCTATGTGTCCCCTACCTGGATTTTTGGCTGTTAGCGCCCTCCCAGGACTGTCTTGTCCAGACTGTAGAGTATACATTCCTTCTATTCCAGGCCTTAGGTATCACCATCAATCAGACAAAATCCTGTCTGTCTCCTTGGCAGCACTTCCAGTTGATGGGCGGTTCTGGATACCACCCGGGCAAAGCCTTCTTGCCCATGGACAGGGCAGAGTGCCTGATGGCTCAGGCCTCCCTTGTCTCCTCCAGTCATCAGGTCCCCACCCACTGTCTTCCTGTGACTCTGAGTCACATGGTGGCAGCCATTGCTATGGTTTACCTCACCCGCCTTCACATGTGGATACCTCAACGGACATTGAGAATTCAGTGGGATCGATGTACAGACAATCTGAACCAGATCTTCATGGTCTCTGATCCAGTTAAAAGAGTCCTTTTGTGGTGGCTAGAGCTGGCCAACCTGGTTCTGGAGGTCCTTTCAAATCTTGGCCCCTCATCAGCTTCTCAAGACAGACACCTCGGGTCTAGGCTGGGAGCTCATTTGGGCATTCACCAGAATCAAGATACTTGGACAGAAGTGGAACAGGGTCTTCACATCAATGTCCTGGAGATGTGAGCTGTTCTGTATGCTCTGCAGGCCTTCCAGACTCATCTCCTCCCTGGTCCACTGCTGGTGCAGATGGACAACATATGTGTGTGTATTACATCAGCAAATAGGGAAATCACTTTTATCCCTGTGTTGGGATGCAATGAGTGTTTGGTATTGGGCCATTGAGCATGGTCTGAGCTCTCAGCCATACATATTCCAGGTGTCCAAAACATACTGGTGGAAAGTCTCAGCCACTCCCAGTCAAAGGCTCACTAGTAGGAGCTTCTGATCCTGTGGTTGAAGCTCTATCCAACAGATGGACCGACCAGAGTTGGACCTTTTGGGTCTCCATTCAACACCAAACTGTTGCTTTTTGCTCACTTGATCCCAGGCCTGGAGCTTTTGGCAAGACACATTGTCCCTCTCCTGGAAGGGAGGGTTTCTGTATCTTTCCCTCCTTCCCTTCTTCAGAGGGCACTGCTCAAGCTCCAGTTGGAAGGGGGGATTATTCTTATAGCCTCCTTCTGGCCACATCAGATTTGGTTCCTCTTGCTGCAGCAGCTAGCGATGGAACCTCCAGTGCCTGCCCCTGTAGCTCCAGGACCAGGGCACCCTGGTCCATCTGGATCTAAAGTCTCTGCATCTCCATGTGTGGCTCCTGCAGATTTAGTCATTGCCTGCTTTGGAGTTTCCTTAGGCTCTGATGTTCTGGTGGCTACTAGAAAGCCTCCACCAGAGTCACTTACACCATGAAATGGAAGAGTTTCTCCCTTGAGCTTCTTCATGCCAGCTGGACCCCTTCACCTATCTGGTAAATCAGGTGCTGGAATACCTTCCTCCCTTTCAGATTTGGGCTTCAGGTACTCCTCCCTCAAGCTGCATCTTTCTGCCATCTCTGCATATCATGCGTCTATCAAGGGCAGGCCCATGGCTCAACTTGAGGTGTCTTGCACCTTTCTGTGGGCATTTTGCATCTGAAACCTCCATTTGGGACTCAGTCCCTCCGTGGGACCTCAGTTTTATGTTGGAGAAACTCATGTTACCTCCTTTGAACCAACCGCAAGTTGCAAGCTGCACTTTCTGTTTTAAAAGTGTTCATTGTAGTTGCTTTTACTTCTCGAAGGATTTCCAAGCTTCAGGTTTCATGTGTAAGAAACCTTATTTGGTTTTCACAAAGACATAGTGTCGTTGCATACTAATCCTAACTAAGTTTCTTCCCAAGGTGGTTTCGGAGTTTACTTTGGATCAATCCATCCACCTACTCATTTATTATCCTGAGTATTCTAATCAGGGAAGGCTTTGCTCCATACTTTGGATGTGCATAGAATCTTATGATACATATCGCACCAGACCAAGACTTCAAGGAAGTATGATCTGTTGTTTGTTTCATTCACCTCCAAGAGAGAGGGTGCTCTTGTTTCCAAACAGTGTTTGTCAAAGTGGTTAGCCAATTGCATTGTCTATTGCTATCCTAAGTACAGGAAAGACCTCCCGAGTGGTTATGAGCCATTCCTCCAGGGTATGGCCACCTCCAGGGCTTGCTTCAGAAATGTTTCTGCAGAGGGCATTTGTGCAGCTGCCGCCTGGAGTTCTGTCCGCACCTTCACCAAGCATTACAGTCTGGACATTGCTTCTAGGCGCAGGGCCAGTTTTGGCCTTGCCTTCTTTCTTAGGCCATTGGCTGCTGTCTAACCTCCTCCCAGTGTTGCTTCTTTACACTACCAGAACTGCTCGGACTTAGTCCTACCAGTGTTGGCATGCTGCAAGAACCTCCTCAAAGTAAGATAGTACAGTTACATAAGAACTTACCATCACAGTAGAGTCAGAGGAGCTCTTGCAACAGGCCCTAATGTCCCCCTCTTCTTTTTCTCTGCTGTATTCCTCTACCATTTGCATGTGTTTCTGCTTCACTTTTCCTTCTTGGCTCTCAGGAACCTCCTCAGTTCTTCTTTCACTGCCCGCTCTGGGTCTCTGGTGGGAGAACTGAGGAGGGTGTGAGGGACCAGCCACCTTCATAGGATAAGCCTACATCAGAGGGTGATGTTGGCAGTGGCGGTCCCCATGGTAGAGTGCTAGCTAGAAAGTTTCCGTGAGTCCTCGCAACTGGCGACTTAGTCATTCCGGTGCTGGCCTGCTGCAAGAGCTGCTGTCGAAGATCTACTGTTACAGTAGGTTCTGATGTAACTGTACTATCGTGGGAGCAACATGGTGCTCCCAGCCAATGACAACATTTCCATCAGTTGCACATACTTTTATTTCCAGAAGAGTGCCTCATACACCAAAGTCGCTGTAATGGACTAGAGGTGGGCGAAGTGCTCTCACTGCTACATGGAGCACTTCTTGCATTAACCTCCAATTCACATAGTGCTCTGCAATGCGAAGCAAATTACTGTTATTTTATTTTTATCGTGAAGTGCATGGAAACCAATCTGTTGCTTCAATGATGGTTGGAGGTGCTGTTGTCCCCGCTGGTGGTGGTAGTGAAGTTGCTTATGGCATGAGTATTGCCCCAAGTTCAACCCGTGACAATGTAACCATGTAAAGGGGGCAAAATTTGAAGATGGAGGGGACGGATCAGGGCAACATCAGGAGGTATTTTTTCATGGAGAGGGTGGTGGATGCATGGACAAACAAAACCTAATGCTCCAAGTTATGCTGTGAGAGCAGCAGTTGGAGTATGGCAATAATTTGGAGTTGGTGACCCTTGATGCCTCTAACCGCTGCTCCAGGTTCACAACCCTGTTGTTCCGGTGATCCAACTCACTCTACATCAGGTCCATATTGGCCTGTGTGGCAGGCATTCTTGAAGGTTCTTGAGCAGCCACTTGCTCCATGACCTGACCACGCTTGACCCCACGTGCAGGTGGAGGTTGTGCTGCCACCTGTTGCCCAGCAGGGACTGCAGGTGCATTCCATCCTGTTCAGCAACCTGGCCTCCCACTGTGCACAGCGGTGGTTTGCAAGGTGGATGCGCTGCCCACCTGTCTCCTGATATCTCCTCTCACAAAACCTCTTTCTCCAACACTAAGTAAGACAAAGTGAAAGTCTTTCACTGTCTTGCCTGATTCACTTCCTGCCTGAGCCATGTGACCGGCAAACTGTAACACATGTGATCTGTGGGCTGTTTCAATTATTACTCAATTCGCGTTCAACAGAAACCAATGTGAAGTGAATGAAGTCACCTTAATGCAAAGTCATAATGGGGCGAAGTCATTATAAGGTGAGTAGTGTAATTCTATGGGGACTTCACGTAACATTTACTACGCGAGTGGATGACTTTGCCCCAACTTTGCTGGTGGATCTCTATAGTGGACTTCTAGCTGATCGCTTGCATTGTCAACACTCAGAGGAAATAAAATTAATATAAAGCAAAAAAAATTACATGATCTATAATAAGTTTGTTGGTGCAGTTAGAGGCACTCTTACAGATCTAAGAGTTCCTTTTGTGTTCTTAGGATGCTGGAACTGCTCACCTTCCTTCTCAGTTCCATTTCCTAAGAACTAATTATACACACTAGTTTAGAGATGTGACTTCTAATATAAGGCATCTTCTGTTAGAAGATGTATGGTATATCCATCTCAGGGACTAATCCATTGTAGTCACTCACCCTTTGGGCTTGTAGCTTTATTATCTGTTTAACCCCTCAACAGATATATTTCCATGCATGCCACATTTTTCCATCATTTATTTTATATATGATACCTGGATATCAATATTTCCCAATTGGATCTACTATCATGTATTTATGTAGGAAAAAGGGAACACCAGTGTGCTTCTTAATTTGCTCAGAATGATTTCATCATCGGATGCACTGGATAAACAACAAGGAAAGCTGCTTGCTCTGCAGTGGGAATGGAACCAGTGGTTTCTGTGGAATTAATGAACCATGGTTACTGTGGCTGTACTATCAACACCCAGCCCTTGTCTTCAAAGCCCACAACGATTCAGTCCAGCCTCTCTTCCACTCATACTCTAATCTGCACCACCAGCACTGAAAGAACTTGTACTTGGTGTAACTAGCATGGTGAAACATCTGCTCCTTTCATCCCTCTGCATCCATTTCTCCTTCTGCTCTTCTTTTCATGTTTTCAACAAGTAATGACAACACACACATGAGAGATGACATGATGCAGCCACTGCCAGATGCTAGCAATGATGACACAATATTATTTATTTTATTTGAATTTTGGTGACCAGTTAAGCCGTCTGATATGAGATGTCCCTTTTTCATGGGTGATCCGAATTAGTTACATACAATAAGTGAAAGGAATGTACAGTATTATTCAAGATTATGCATGCATATATAGACACGAGAAATTAGTTCACGTTATAGCTAAGATTACGTATATACAGTTCTCTTCAATGACTATGAATATTTACATACTGGAGTCATCGATGATTCTTAGATGCCCATGTGATATACATGCTGCACTTCCAGCACATGGACAAGCCACAGTGCTGTGGGACTCACATATTGATAGGGAAGAGTGACATCATCATGCCACACTCCCCACACTGACAGACCACACACCACCCAACTAAGAGAACTTGCAATCTTACATCTCACATAGCAGTCTATTTTACTTTTCACTCACTGATGGTCTTGTTGGCTCACACATGACATAGGCAAAAATAAAAAACTGATTTTGTGCCATTCTGCTCCACCAGTGGTTAGTTAAAAATCTGTCAGACTCACAAGCACCTTTTTCAGTCTGCTACATTCAATCCACCCTGCTCCTGCTGCAGAGTCAAATAATATGACAATTTATGTGCCTCTACTGTACCACCAGCACAAAAACATATTTGTCAAACAAATCTTTCAAAGATCCCTAGTTGCACCTTTTGAAGACTACTAAATTCACTTTGCTTGCTCCTCCTGCAAGACCTGCAGCTGCCAAAGCAGGCTTATACTGTACCTTTCTGTCTCAACTCTGCTGCACAGTTTCAAGAGCCTGACTGAAACTGCAGTTAATGTACTAAGCATTAACTAACTAGAATGAAAATGCACAATTCTGTAATGATTTCAAATGTTTTCTGATCAAAAGTCACTGTTTGCCGGAGGCTTGGTTCTGGAATGGACTCGGGCCGTGGGCTGGCGGGGGGGTGGGAGAGAGTTGAGCATCCAGGACTGCTCTCCCTCTCCTAAGGGAGGGTGAGGCGATAGCTCCTCTCTGTAGTGGCCCCGATGGACACGCGGGATAACTCAAGAAGCGGAAGCAGGGAGGGACTAAAATAGAGAAAGCCAGAATCGGCTCAGCTACATCTGTGATGATGGCCTCGCCTCCTTGTTCCCGGAGCCTCAGGAGCATCCTCTGCCACAGCAGCATCCCAGACCGTAAGTAAAAATAGTGTGCTGGGATTCCCTGCCACCAGTGCCTTCCCCTCGGAGGAGGGACCCGCCAGTGATGGTATCACGCTGGGACAACTTGGGATTGTCTGCTATCTGTGGGGAGGTGTTCCAGAAGAGACTGCGGGGAACAGAGTGCTAGGAGGCCTGAAGGAGTGGCGGGCATCGGGGTGTAGGAGTAGATAAAAGAATAAACAAAAAAAAAAAGAAGTTGCTGTTTTCCCTGTGTTTTTCACATAAAAGCAGCTCTCTTCCTGCTGCATGAACTTACTTTGTGTAACAAAGCTGAAAATCCACTGAGATGTGTGCAAGGAGGTTTCAGTCTCAAGTGTCAGTAATTGGTTGCTACAGATCATGTGGTTTGCTAAAACTTGAACAAGCTTATTGTATTCTCTCATAAAAGTGCTGCATCATGATGTCAAAGTGCCAAAATGCAAAGGGAACTGAATTCCTTTGCAGCTGTTTTGCCTTTGAACATAATACCAGATTTCGGCATCTTCAAATGCAAATTCAGCATTGTCTTACCCTTATTACAGCCCCACAACACATAAGGGCTTTGGACCCTAAAGAAGGTTATTTAAATCTTTCACTGTACCCCAGCCCTCAGCGACATATATACTTTTCATCCTTACCAGTTTCTCCAGAGGTTGCACCACCATGGGAATGGTTGTCAGTCAGTGTTGGGCATCTTCAAGTAAGTATACTGATTCTAAATCTCTGTGTGTTCTTAGGACAAGTGTGACCTGGTTCCCCCTCAGTAGCGATGGTGGAATCACGGCAGCTCAGTCCCCAATGGCAAACATCCATCCTTGAGGTATATTGCCACTTTACTTAAGACACTGGTGACAGGCGTGGCTGTTCTCAAGAACTCGGTGGCCAGTACTGCAGAAGATGGCTGCTCCCTCACTCATTAGATGAACGCAACCGAGCAACATGTTTCTGACATGGATAATGCCTACCAGCTTATCATATGGCATCTCAACGAACGCAAGTGGAAGACTGGGTGCTTGTGGGAGTGGGCAGAGGACCAGAAGAACTGGGAGGCTGTAATAATGTTAGAATCATTGGCATCCATGAGGGAGCTGAAGGCCCATGCATGGAAGACTTCCTCACTGAAATGTTCCCCAGTTGGTGGCTCAAGCTTAGTATGGCCCTCTTAAAGTGGAGCAGATATATAGTATCAGAGGTCAACTGCAACCACACAGCTCCAGACCTCGGCCCATCATAGCCTATCTACTTCAATACTCTGCTAAGGAGCTGCTGCTTAAACTGGCTCGAGAAAAAGGGTACCTTAGTTGGAAGGGGGTAAAATATCCATATACCAAGACTATTCTACAGAAGTGGTGCAGAAAGAATATGCACCTCTCAGGGGTGCACTCTGTGAAGCAGTTCAGAGGCCTCACTAACTTTGCAATTTATTGGAATGGGCAACAGCACAAATGCAAAAGCCCATATGAAGCTCATAGAAACACAGAATTTGATGGCAGATAAGGACCGCTGGCCCACCTAGTCTGCCCATTTCCTATCTGATGGATAAGCTGCAGATTCTAGTTAATCAACAGCTTACTTCCTGCTACCTCCCACCCACTAGAATTGCCTTATGGCTGTCGCATGCATTCTTGAATTCTCCCACTGTTCCTGACTCCACAACCTCCTCGGGAATGCTGTTCCATGCATCCACAACCCTCTCTGTGAAAAATACTCTAACATTACCTCTGAGTAGTCTCCCTCTATCTTCAAATTGTGCCCTTGTTCTTGCTCATCTCTTCTTCTGAAAGATGCTACTCACTTGTACTTTGCTAATTCCCTTGAGATACTTGAAAGTTTCTATCATATCCCTCTCCCTCCTTTCCTCAAGGTTCCTTATGTCCCCAGTTGGCCATCATTACATATAGACACTATTCCCTAGCAGGCTCTGAGTGGAACCAAAACATGGTTGGAAGTGCAGTACTTGAACAACAGAGGAAGCAGCAGACTGCAGCACCAGGACTGCAGGAGTAACACAACCCTTATTTACGGCAGGACAACATGATGCCATCAGGGATCAATTATAGTGGGAGACCTAGTCCAGGCACAGAGGGAAGTCCAGCACCAAACACAGCAACCCCAGGACCAATAGAACATTGAGGTGACCATAGCTGGCTCTGCACCTGCAGCCATGAGGGCTGCATGTTCTCAGATCACTCTACTCCCTCCCTCCACATGCCAAAGTTACTTTGAAATTGCAATGGACTCATCTGAGGATTTGGCACCACCTGATGGTTTGCAAGGTCAGACTCAACATAACACAATGCTGCAGCAGCTGATGCTCCCTTCCCTTCATGGGCCTCAATCATAGGGAACAATTGTGACATTGACACATCATCGGATCCTGGACTTGGTATGCTACCCCACACTTGCACTGACCGTGACCTGCATTGTGGAGATGCTGACATGACTGTGACTGTACAAGTGAGACTTACTCTTTGTCAGCTATCCCCTGCTTTTGCAGGGGCTACTTGACTGGAGTTTTATAATTACTGTTTTTACCTTTTCAGCACTGGAACTGCTTGCCTTACCTACACAACGTATTATTGGTTGAGGGTTACCCAGAGGGCGGGTGGGGAATAAACTCTGCATTAACAACTTTGATGATATTTGGGGGACTGCTTTGCAATGTTTCACGTGGTGATAATATTTCTTTTGCTGTTGCCCCACCCACCCATCCCGTCTCTCCTCTTGAATGTACTCTTTATGCAATGTGATGCTGCTCCTCAAGCCCTCTCTCAAAATAAGAGAGCTACTTCTTCTAAATGGGAAGATACCCAGTTAATGACATGGCCTCCTGTAGAAGGAGCAATTGACTTGGATATGACTGCTGTTTAGATCATACCAGACACTGCAGACCATTGATCTCAGGGCTGGGGCAGGAACACTGTGGTTTTCTCACTACTGTCTTAGGTGCCTCTGTTGGCAGGGCATGGAGGCATGATCCTTCTTTCCCACTATAACAACAGGTATTTGTATTTGTATTATATTTGTATTTGTATTATATTTGCATTTGTATTTGTATTATATTTGTATTTGTATTTAGATTTGTATTTGTACTATATTTGTATTAGTATTATATTTGTATTTGTATTTGTATTATATTTGCATTTGTATTTGTATTATATTTATATTTGTATTTAGATTTGTATTTGTATTTATTTTAACAGGAAAAAAACTCCAGCAGTGCTTCTTACAAAGAGTTGCTGTTTGGACAGATAACTATGCAAAAGGTAAAATAACAGCACATATAATACAGTACACATAATACAGAGGCTAAAAATAATATACTACAGTACATTTTTGCTTGCCACAGTGTTGTTGGCACCTACTGTTACACAGTTTAGCTAGGTCTTTAACTGCTTTTTTTTCTGACCCATGTATGAGCTCATAACTGTTTTGTGTTTTCTTGACAAAATTGTCTTGTTCATCTGATTTCTTAGTTTTACTATAGTTGATAAAGCACTCAGGACCCCTCTGGGTGAAGCCTGAGTACTTTCTTTTACAGTTGTTGTTGGTATATCCAGATTGAGGTGCTGTTATCTACTTAAAGGTCTCCGTAAGGGACCCATTTTTCCTTAACTTCAGGTGTTTCTTATTGGTTGTCTCTAGGTTTTACAACATAGTAGCACAGGTGGCAAGCTCCCCAATGAGGCTGCAGTCATGGAACATGAAGGGCTTAAACTATTTAGTTAAAAGGAACAAAGGTTCCTCAATACTTTGAATCCTCATGATTGACATAGTGCTCCTCCAGATAGACACACCTCACTGGGAAGACTCTTACTGACTCTGCAAGGGGTGAATAGGACATAATGGTACATAGCTCCACCTCCAGTAAGCCTAAAGGAGTTGTGATCTTGATCAATCAAGCCCTTAACTGGACTGTAGAAAAACCCTTACTGATAGTGATGGCTAAGATGACATACCCAGGGGTCAGGTCTTACTAGCATCTGTCTATGCACCCAATGGAGATGATGCTGACTTCTTCCCATTTCAGCCAAATAATAGCTGACATGCAGTAAGAACAGCACATCCATCTACTCATGGGGAACTTCAATATAGCTCTGGATCTCTTCCTAGACAGGTCAAAAGTGTCCCCTGACAACTACCATAAGGCATGAACAGCACTGCAGGGTATGGTGGAAGAGTGCGGCCTCATAGATGTCTGGAGAAGAGACAACCCAACAGGCCAAGACTACTCTTTTACTCCAGCATCCACAGCTCCCACTTAGCACATTGACTTCTGGCTAGCAGATGGATGGCTGCTCCCAGAATCTCTGCCCCTTCCATAGGGTGAATAATCATCTCCAGTCACACAGCTGTGGCCTCTGCTTACAACTGCTGGGGCAGAACCTTGCTCCCTGATGAGATTGCATTCTACTACTAACTGCTGACCCCAGATTTAGGGAGTGGATTCAGAAGAGCCTCCTTCTACTTTGTGACAAATTACACAGGTGAGATGAGGAAGGGAACCATGTGAGAGCATTCAAAGCCTACCAATGTGGATTCATAATTGCATTCTCCTCCTCACAAAGGAAGGAAAGGGAAGCTGAGGTGAAATCCCTTAATTATTCACTCAAGCTCCTGGAGGCAAACTGAAAAGTAACCTCTCCACCAGGACCCTCCTCATAGTTATGATTACAGGCCTGAAATACCAAATTAACACTGTACTACACCACATGGCAGAGTGACAACTCCTGCACTCCAACCATCATTTTGGCTATCAGTGGAGAAAGAAGAAAGGCTACTGGTCTACAGACTCTGCAAGCAATAAGCGGGTCTGGGATTCCAGCCCAACACCAGATGAATCTGTAGCCATGGGGCCTGTAGGCATCAACTGGATAATGCTCCAGTTCTACAAACAGCTGCACTCAGCACAAATTGTCAGCTCTACTTGGCTCTCCAGAGCCCACAACTTCCTGGGGACACCCCTACTCCCCAAGTTCCAAACCTGCTGAGGGACAACCTGAACAAACCCCTTACAGAACCAGAGCTTCACAAGATCCTCCTTTCACTATCCAAAGGAAAACCCGGGTCAGGATAGATACACAACAGACCTCTACCACCTAATGCCAGATATTATCATCCTCATTGCTTTTCTCCTTAAGAGAGGCTCAGTCCAACAAATTTCTTCCCAAGACAATTGGGAAGCAATTATTTCCATGCTCTTCAAAAATCTGCTCTCTGATGCGGATCGACAACCTTTTGTCAACCAGCAACTTGTCGACAGGAATCATATCGCTGCAAGTTGCAGTTTACATGATTCCTGTGTGTCTCAGTCCATTGTTTTTATCGGAGGGGCTTTGCTCTGAACCCCCATGCTGGGGCTCTGCCTCCACACCCCATCTTTAGGATTATCCACTCCAGTCGAGTTGATTCGGGAGGGGTACAGGACTGGAGACAGTGTGCCCCTATCTTGGGCACACCAACATACCCACCTGTCAGCAAAGTGTCGATTTTGCCAAGAGGGTTGTAGTTCTCTGTGTTGGTATCACTGTATGTGGGGCATACCAAAAAATCAGATGACCACCTGAACTGCACAAACCATTGCCCCATTTCAGAAAGAACTGGAAGGGGACAGGATCAGTTGTGTTCAGGACAGTAGCTGCTGCTTGTTGTTTTCACAGGGTTCTTGTGGATTTTACTTGGTAGGTTAGTTCTTTTCTTTCTTACTTCTAAGGGGCTGGCAGGGTATTGTTTTGGGGATGCTGGATGTTTGTAAACTGATTTGGTGGCTGTAAGTGGGGCTCTTTTTGTGGATGTTTCACTGTGTAACAGGCTGCGCTGGTAGAGGCCTATGTCTACTGATTTAAAACCTATTTGGTGGGATTTGCTTGGAGATGGTTATTTGAATTGAGACCTATATCTGTTAATTTCAAGCCTATTTTGATGTGGTGTTAGTGAAGCTGATTAATTGGAGATCTGTTTCCTTTGGCAGCAAACATATTTTGGGGCTTTGACTTGAATTTTGATTCCTTGTGCTGACTCCATTAGCTGTAAAGGTTAGTTCATAGTGGGGAGGGTGTTAATGGTCTGGCCAGCTTCTCACTCAGCCAATTGACTGGAGGCAGGGCTGAATCAGGTTGAGGTGCTAGCTGCTTTGTCTTCTCAGAAAGAACTGGAAGGGGACAGGATCAGTTGTGTTCCAGGACAGTAGCTGCTGCTGTTGTTTTCACAGGGTTCTTGTGGATTTACTTGGTAGGTTAGTTCTTTTCTTTCTTACTTCTAAGGGCTAGCAGGGTATTGTTTTGGGGATGCTGGATGTTTGTAAACTGATTTGGTGGCTGTAAGTGGGGCTCTTTTGTGGATGTTTCACTGTGTAACAGGCTGCGCTGGTAGAGGCCTATTTCTTCTGATTTAAAACCTATTTGGTGGGATTTGCTTGGGCCTGGTTCTTTAGCTGCAGGGCTTGGAGGGAGACACAGGGCTGATACACCTCTCGTCAGATGTCTGCCCAAGACCCACCCTCCCCCCCCCTCCCTCCCCAGAAGTCTGCAAATTTATAGGGGAACACCTGCCCTGCAATTGGAGGGAAAAGGCTGCTGGTGCAGCTCATGTGAGTTCTAGTCACTGGGGTTGGATTTAAAGGCTGGGAGAGAGGAGCTTAGAGAGTTGTTCATTTCCTTATAAGTTTAATGTGTTGTACTGCACCTAGTAACAGGTTACTGGTGTACAGTGGGACTGTCTCTAAGATTAGTGGGTGACCTGATTAGGCAGTAGGTATCTTGGACTAGGGGAACCTG
Source organism: Neoceratodus forsteri (assembly GCA_016271365.2). NCBI lineage: Eukaryota > Metazoa > Chordata > Ceratodontiformes > Ceratodontidae > Neoceratodus > Neoceratodus forsteri. The sequence goes on along the minus strand of CM057456.1, from coordinate 1,630,154,507 downwards.
GTGGCTCACCCAAGAAACCTATTTGGAAGGGATGGAACCACACATCATTAGGGCGGCATCTTTGGGAGGGTGGTGGGGTGCACAGGTGGAGCAGCCATGATACTGGACTGGGCTTGGAAGTTTGGTGGTTGCCCAGTGTGCTCCAGCTAGCACAGCTTAGGGAGGAGCTTGTGGGGATGAGGAGAAAGCTGGGGAAGGGGCTGGAAATCTCCCACAGGGTTGCACCAAGCACTGAGGGTGGGGGGTATAGGAAAGGAGTGCAGGAGAATACTCAGGGGTCACATAGGGACCCTGGCAGAGGGTCAAGGCACACTACCAAGGAAGCAGGCAGGTAACTGGGGACCTCACAAAGGGGACAGAGGGACAACATTATCAGGGAAGTAGGCAGATGGCCAGTGCTGGACAGAAGGAAGCAAGGCGGGGAGGTGGATCAGACCTTACACGCAGTAACCACTTCAATTCTTCTTCTGCTCAAGGATGAGGGGGTGCTGTAGCCACGACAGAGGTGGTTAGAGATGGAAAGGAGTGAGAGGCAGGAGGCAGGGGCCAGATAGCAGGAAGAACAGGGGGACCTGGAATGCAGGAGAATGGGGGCAGTGAATCAGAGCAGGATGGGCAGGGGAAGAGGGAGGAAGCGCAAGGAGAAGGACCAGTTGGGAGGAAAGGTAAAGGAGAAGGACCAGAAGACAAGGAGGATTCAGTAAAGGGAGCTGAGGGTTTAGGCCAGGGAGCACTGACGAGCAAGGAGGAACTAAATGGAGACAGGAAGGAAGGAGGATGAGCCAGGCTAGTTTAGCAGATGGGGAGAAGGACCAGTTTGCGAGCAGTGAGGGGGAATTAGCAAGGTACAGAAGGATAATCAGGAGGAGGAGAGGAATAGGATTGGAGGGAGGGGGTGGCCATGGTAAATAGGAGGGGTGGCATGTGCCCCCAGATAGGGAGGAACAAGGAGCCAGCTGGGTGGAGGGGCCGGTAGAAAGGATGAGGGACATGAAGGGGGGAATGGAGAAAAGAGTGGTCAGAGTGCTCCTGCTTGGGGATTCTATGATCAGAGGTATCAAATGGGATAGGGACGGAGAAGCCTGGCCAGTTAGAACAAGATGCTCCCCTGGACAAACAGTGCACAGGGCTAAGCACGAGGTATATCAGCTGGCAAAGGACTGGTGGGGTTCCTGACATGTACTGGTCCACCTGGCACAAATGATATTGAGGGAAATAGTGAGCTAGAGATACAGGCAAGATTCAGGAGCTTGCCAGGTTCTGTCATGACATAGGATGCACAGTTTCCTTCTCAGAAATCCTGCCAGTGCCAAGGGCTAGTGGGGAATACAAAAAGGAAAATTAGGGAGATAAACCAGTGGCTCAGGGAGTGGTGTGAGGCCAGAGGGTATGGGCTGATGGGGATTGGGGAGACCTGGGAGGATAAGGAGCTGTATGCTAGAGACAGACTACATCTCAATTTGGAGGGAGGGAATCCTTAGTTGAAAATAGAGAGTTCTTTGGTGAAAAGTGGGGTTTAAACTTGTGAAGGGAGGGTGGGATGGGAGAAAAGGCTGTCAGGGGTGCCGATAAGGAGGGGACTCTGTCTCCACCCCCTGGGACCAGGAGGATTGCAGAAAAGGCCAACTGGCAAAGTGCAGACCAGGAGAAAACAGAATCCCCATGGGAACACTCAGTAGGGGAAATGGAACTATAGGGAAAGGGTGGAAGGTGGTCCTGCTAAATGCCAGGAGCTGAATAAAATGCCTGAGCTCCAGGCGATGTTAACTGAGGGAGCAGTGGATGGCAGCGTCACTGAGACTTGGGCCACTGCAAGACATGACTGGGACCTGAACCTGGAGGGTTACGCTATGTTCAGGAAGGACAGGGGAGGGAAGGAGGAGGGTAGGAATGATAGTCAAAAACTGCATTGGCATAGGGGAGCAGAGGAGGGGAGGAACCATGGAGGCGATTTGGGTCACCTTGATAACAAGGGGGCAAGAGAGTAAAATAGGAGTGGTGTATAGACCCCTGCCCTGGCGGAGGAGCTGGAGGACAGTCTGGTGGCAGATGTTAGGAGGCACTGCAGACTGGGCAGAGGAACGTGGTGGTGTTAGGGACTTAAACATGCCAGGAACAGATTGGGAGACAATGACATCTCTGTGACCAGGGAACAGAGGTTGTTGATGTCTTTCAAGACGCTGCTCTAACTCAGCAGGTGAGGGAACCGACCAGGGAGGCATGGGGTGCCTGATGTGGTCCTGGCAGACAGTGACCAGATTGGGGGCCTGAGGTAAGGGACCCATTGGCGGGAGTGACCATGCTAATGGTCTGGTCTCCTGCCTGGACCCAGGAGGGGTAGAAGGTTGCACCAAGACGGAAGCAACCGATCAGGGGGCGTGATTTAAGGAAATGGGAAGGATCCTTAAGGAGCATTTGATGGGATTGGGTCAGACATGGACGCTGATAGGTGGGAAATCATCAGGAGAGGGGTGCAGGATGCTACCAGCACCTGTGCAAGAGTAAGGCTAAAATGCAGTAGGGCTAAAAATTCTGTTGGTGGACCAGGGAGGTCCAGGAGGTGAAAGCGGGGAAGAAAGCAGCTTGCAAGAAATTCAAGGCTCAAGGAGTGAAGGGACTGAGGGGAGTACGAGCTGATGGCTGAAGGGCCACTCAGAGGGTGAGGGTGGCTAAGGCAAGGAAGGATCAGAACCTGGCCAGGGAAATTAGGAGAGGGAGAAAGGGTTCTTTAGATACATTGAGGAAAGACGAAGGGTGAAGGGCAGATTAGCAGGATTAAATCAGGGAGAGATGGGCACAAGACCGGGGAGCAGACTGAGGTACTAAATGAGTACTTCACCTCAGTTTCTCACCAGGGAAAATGGGTAGCTGCATCATACATGGGAGGAGACAGAGATAATGAGGAGGGGGGACCTCACCGATCGGCAGGTCTGGGGAGAGGGGAGGCATCACTGGCAGGTGGGGGAGGGTTAAGCAGGGAGAAGAGGCACAGAAGTGGAAATCACAGCAGAGAGTGAGGGAAGCCCTCAGCTCCCTTAAGACGGAGAAAGCACCGAGGCCGGATAAAGTACATCCTAGAGTGCTGAAGGAACTTGCAGATGTCTGGCGAAACCCCTGGCAGAGCTTTTCACCATCTCTCTGAGGACAGGGTGGGTGCCCAAGACTGGAAGGTGGCGCATGTAGTGCCTATCCACAAGGGGGACGAGGAGGTGGCAGGGAACTACAGGCCTGTCAGCCTGACATCGGTGGTGGGCAAGGTGATGGAGGGCATTGTCAAAGAGAGGCTAGGGACCTGGATAAGTCAGGGTGCCTGGACAATAGACAGCATGGATTCATCCTGGGAAATCGTGTCAGACAAACCTGGTGGAGTTCTATGACTGGGTGACAAGTGCCTTGACCTGTAGACCAGTGGATGTCCTCTTCTAGACTCAGCAAGGCATTGACTCTGTTCCTCACGTGGGCCTGTTGGATAAGCTAGGAGAAATGGGGGTGGGAAACCAGATGATCAGATGGATAGGCAATTGGCTCCGGGACCGGACCCAGAGGGTCGTGAGTTGGTGGGATAGTCTCATCCCCAAGGAGGGTGTGCAGGGGTCCCACAGGATCAGTCCTGGGCCTTCCTGTTCAATGCCTACGATCTGACATAAGGACAGAATCAGGGGAGATGAGTCTCTTGCAGATGACTCAAAACTGGAAGGGTGGTGGATGGGAGGAGGGGAGGTGGCCTGCAGGAGGACCTGGAGGCTCTGGAAAGATGGTCTAGAAAGTGGAAGCTGAGGTTCAATGCAGGGAAATGCAAGGTATTCACCTGGGGCCAGAAACCCAGGCCAAGTGTACACCCTAGGGGGGAAATACTACAAGTCTCAATGGCTGAGAGGACCTGGGAGTGGTGGTGGATGTCAAGATGAACAACTCTGAGACTTGTAGGAGGGCAGCAGCCAAGGCCAACAGGATGCTGGGATGCATCGCTAAGGGATCACCTCCAGAAGGAGGGAAGTGATACTCCTCTGTATAACTGCTTGGTGAGGCTCGCACCTGAGTACTGCGCGCAGTTTTGGGAGGCCACACTTAAAGAGGGACATTAACTCCTGGAGAGGGTCCAGAGGAGGCAACCAAAATGATTTGGGGCTTGGGGACAGGACCTATGAAGAGGCTCAAGAGCTAAATATGTACACATTGGAAGAGAGAAGGACCGGGGACATGATTGAGGTCTTCAGGTACATGAAGAGGGTAAATAGGGAGGAACAGTCAGGGTGCTTGAAGGAAGGAGGAAGGGGCCACTGAGGGCATGGGTGGAAGCTGGAGGGGAAGATTCAGGAGAAAGGAGGAGGTGCTACTTCACTGAGAGGGTGGTGGAGCCATGGAATGCACTCACCTAGGGGCTGGGTGGAGGCAGAGACAGTGAGGGGTTCAAGAGGGGTGACAGGTACAGGGAAGGGTTCTGGAAGCAAACCAATGCAGCAAGAATATCCGAACTGGGAAGGGAGAAACTAGAGAAGGTGAGGGATAGCAAGGTCAGCACCCAGGGTGGGGCTGACCAACCATGTAAGACACGAAAGACCATTAGGCCTATTCTGCTGGCATTTTAGTATGTTAGTATGTTAGTATTTCACGTATCTCAGCTGATACAAAGATACTAGCTAAATCAATTGCCTCCAGATTGGAGAAATGCCTTGCCCTGCCTAATCCACCACACTCAGGTTGGTTTCCAGAAAGGAAGTCTGGGGCTGATAATCACAGGACACTTCTTAAGCTAAAGCTGCATATACAGTCTCTAAACACCCCCATTGCAGCCCTAGCTGTCAATTTCCACAAAGCTTTTGACTCTGTAGAGGGACTAACTGCATGATGTGTTAGAACTGTACAGTTTTAGGGCTGTTTTTCATAGGCTGGGCACACCCTCAATAAGGAGCCCTCCACAGTTATCCTCACCAATCGGACTATCTCCTCCCTTCACCTTACAAAGAGGCACTTGTCAGAGCTGCCCCATTCATTCCTTTTCTTCTTATTGGCCCTAGACCTCTATCCAGGTAGCTGCTGGCAACACCCACTATACAGGAGGTCACAGTGCTGGGGTCTTCTTATCAGGTGAATACCTATGCAGATTACCTTCACCTCACCTTGATGAAGCCTGAGCTTTCCCTACCCTCCCTGGAGTCCTTTCTGCCTTTGAAGCTCTATCAAGCCTGACTGTCAACCTTAGCAAAACTACCATATCCCCTAAACCCTCTGTGTGACAGTAGCTGCTGCACAGGCAGATAGGTAAAGCTGGCTGTGGATGGGTTTAAATATTTGAGGGTCAGGGTCACTACCAAGTGGGCAGACCTGATATGTGCCAATATTTCTTTTCTGCTCACAGACCTCAACCATGACTTTAGACTTGGCTAAAACTAAATCTAACATTGATGGGGAAGGTCAAAATCATCCACATGTTTGCCCATCTGATGTTCTCATACTTCTTTTGCAACCTACCCAATACTGTCCCAAACAAGTTCTTTTTAAAGATATAGCTCTTCATCAGCCATTACCTGTGGGAAAGCAAGCCTCGACTGAGCAAGGTGAAATTATGGTCCCATTGGAGTAAGGGAGGTATAGAACTTCATGGTTTGAGGGCTATGTCCTGGCTTACCATATATCACAAACATATAAATGGATACAGCCCCGGATGATACCCTTAGTTGGTGCAGCTGGAAACAAGTGCTACAGAAGTGCCTTGCCTTAGCATCCTACTGGCTGTAAACTCACAGGAATCTTCCTGTCTAATCCTATCATACTTGCCATGCTGCAGGCATGGACAAATGCATGACTCTCACTTCAATCCTCAAAGCTTCCAAGGTTCCCCAGATCACTGATTTACATCTGGCAGAACCAGAGCATGCTAGCTGGTACAAACCCATCATGTGAAAAGGGTGAACTGAAAGGAACATTAAGCTAATTTCAGACATTTCCATTCCCGATGGTGAAACTCTGCCTTTCTTTCTGCAAATTCAGGTAACAACAAGAATTCCTCAATCACATTTCTGAAATTCTTGCAAGTAAGAGCAGCCATACTGGCCTTCAAAAGAGCTCCTTTCCTACAATCACCTTGGCTCTGCCTGTGGAGCTAGACCTCTCCTCCACCTCAGAATGACTGGCTGACAGAACATATACCACCATTCTAGATGCTAGTAAATCAAAATGGAAGCAGGAATTCAGCCATCCCAGCCCTCATGTATATTGGGAAGCTTGCATCTCAACTGCACACCATGCATACAGAGATGCTAAAAGCCCATGATTGAAAATAAAAATGCTATATGCATGGTACAAGACACCAAAAGCCCTGCACTCTATGGGTCTGTTACCTCACTCAACATGCTGGTCCTACTCTCACCCAATGCGGGCCTCATACATATGCTGTGGAGATGTCCACAGCTCTGTATCCTGGGATAAGGAATCTTGAGTGACTGCTCCAAGATTCTCCACGCCTTATTCTGAACTCTCCTTAGCTGATTGTTTTGGGATCACCTCCTGGTTGCTGTACTACCCGAACCACAACAGATGGCCTTTATGGAGGACAAGCACATCATACTGATGTACTGAATACAGGCAAACATTCTCTCTGCTCACCTGGCACTTATGTTGTCCAAACTGGCTCTTTTCAAGAGACGCCTTTACAGCAGTGGAAAACTAGATATATACTACCAAATATGGAATCCTTTCTCTACATTCCCACCTTTGCTCAGTTTCCATACTTCAACCAAGCAACCATCTTCTGATCATCTATCTAGAAGAGTAGCCATTACACTTATGCAGCACTAATCAACAACTCCCTGCAGGTGAGTTAGAAGGAGGTTAGATGGCTCTGCATAGAGTCAGCTTAGGAAGGTGGCAGATGATCTATGATAGCACTAGTCAGATTAATTTGTGATAGATGCACCCTCATATCAATTCCATAATAATGTGTTCTTTTAGTCCGAATGCACTGCCTACTGCTATGATAAGTTACCTCCTGTTACTTTGACCTGATGAATGTACTATTCTTATTGCAATTAGTTGTTTGTAAGCTTGTAAGTTAAAAACTCTTACATACTAACATACTAACATACTATTTGCCAGCAGATTAGGCCTTATGGTCTATCAAGTCTGCTCGAACCTAGATCCTTAGTTGGGTGCCGACCCTCCCATCCCTTGTGCTCCAGAAACCCCTATCATCCATCCCCACCCCCGGGACAGGCCATCATCTGATACATCCACTTTCTGTGTCTGTCCCACCCTCTCTTAAAGCTCTCCACTGTGGATCTCTGAACCAGCCCACCAGGCAGAGCATTCCAAGGGTCCACCACCCTCTCAGTGAAAACCTCCTCCTTTTCCCCCTCACCCTTCCACCTTCCAACTTCAAACCATGCCCTCTGGTGATGCCTCCTGCTTTAGTCTAAGATCCCCTCCATGTTTACCATATTTATTCCCTTGAGGTACTTGAAGACCTCAATCATGTCCCCCTGTCTCTCCTCTCTCCAATGAAAACAGGCAGAGCTCCTCAAGTCTGTCCTCGTAAGTCAAATCCCTAGCCCTCGTATCATCTTTGTTGCCCTCCTCTGTACCCTCTCCAGAGCTGTATGTCCCTCTTCAGTGTGGTCTCCAGTACTGCACACAGTACTCAAGGTGGTTCACCAGTCCATTGTACAGCGGCAGAATCACTTCCGTTGCTCCTAGAGGTGATCCTCTCGTATGCATCCCAACATCCTGTTTGCCTTGCTAGCTGCTCTCCTGCACTGCTCAGAGTTATTCATACATGTATCCACCATGACCCTAGGTCTTTTCTCTGTTGAGGCTTCCAGCACCTCCTCCCAGGGTGTACCTGTGTTTAGGTTTCCCACCAAGATGCAACACCTTGCACTTGGTGATATTGAAATTTAATTTCCATGTGTGAGCCCAGCTTCCAGGGTGTCCAGGTCCCTTGCAGGGCCAACCTCCCTCTTCTCCCTCAACTACTGCTCCCATCTTGGAGTCATCTGCGAAGAGACTCATTTCACACCCTATACCATCCCTGATGTCTGATATGTATGCATTAAACAGGATTGGACCCAGGACCGAGCCTGTGGTACTCCTCTACCAACCTCTGTAGGGTTGAGAGCTCCCACAGACCACTACTCTCTGAGTGCGTCCAGCTATCCAGTTTCAATCCATCTGACCATCAAAGGGCCTACTCCTAACCCCATCAGTTTCTCCACCAGAACATTGTGGGGACAGAGTCAAACCTTGCTGAAGTCCAAGAATAATACATCCACAGGCTTACCTCTGTCCAGTTCTGATGTTACCCATTCATAGAACTCCACAAGTTTGGTTTGACATGATCTACCTGGCACAAACCCATGCTGCCGACTATCCAGACCTCCCACCTCCTCCAAGTAAACCTCAATCGTCTCCTTTAGTATACTCTCCATAATTTTCCCACCACCGAGGTTAAACTGATGGGCCCATAGTTTCCTGGTACTTCCTTCACCCCTTTGTGGATTGGTACCACTGTGCCTCTCGCCAATCCTAGGTACCCTCCTGTCTCAAGTGACCTGTTGAAAAGCTCGCCAGGGGTGCAGCCATTATGTCCGCCTACCTCAGTACTCTCGGATGAATGCCATCCGCCCAGGAGATTTGTCTTCTTAGGGGCCTTGAGGCAAACCACACCTTGGTGGGGGGCATCATCCGTCCCTCCACCTTACTGGTCTTTTATCCTTATCCAGATGTGACACCCTGGGTACCTTTCCCTCCCTTTGCTCCATTTCTGTTGCTCCCCTGATCCCTCCCTGCCGCTTCTATCCCCTTTGTGCCTTGCTTTTGTGAATATCCATCCCCCTCCCTAGTGAACACAGGGCAAAGTACTCAAATACCTCTGCCTGGTCCCTCGCCTCTTCCACCCACCTCCTTCTGATCTCAATCTGCTGAGATGGCCCTTAGTTTTTCTCCGCCTCCCAATGTACGAAGAACCCTTTTCCTCCACAATCCCTGTGCCAGCCGTTGTCTTTACTGGACTTAGCCCTCACCATATGGGTGACTTTTCTAGATGCAATAATAAGTTTTATGTTAAAAAGAAGAACCACATGATGATGGGATCTTTCTTTTCCTCAGAACACCAGGTGACTGTTGCATCCATACCTCATCCCTCATTTTGCCCCTTAAAATGTCTCTGTCCCTCATCCGTCCCTCATGGAAAAGGTGCTGCCCATACAGAGATGTGCTGTAAATTCAGATTTTAAAGCAGAAACTCTTAATATTCTAAAATACTAAATTAAAATAAACTTTGTACAAGTAAACACTATAGTTTTCACAGAGTTCTGAGCTTGTATGTCCATATTTGAGGATGTGTCCTCGTTCTAAGGGTCTGTGTCCCTCATTGTCCCTCATTTTGAGTGTCCAAAAATGTCCATGTCCCTCATTTCAGTGACAAAGGTTGAGAGGTATGGTTGCATCAGGGAAGAAATCTCACATCACTAATGTGCAGGCATTCTGGGATCTCACATAATCATGGGGAAAAGGTACACAATCTTCTCCTGCTCTAATTTTTATTAAAGCTCCTTTCAAACATGGTAAGAAATCTGCACAGATTAAATTGCAACTACTCTAGACATGGTTAGTCTATTGCTTGCAAACTGTCACGAGGCTCAAGTTCTCAAAGAAATTGCTCTATGTTTTCCTGTTGACATGTGTGATGCTTTATATTAGTCATGTATTTTATGTAATTAATTGTTTCAGCCCTGAAAAGGACAGTTTGCTTCAGTGAGTATACCCAGTTACCAAAAGCCAATCAATCAATCAGTCAATCAATCAATCAATAAATAAATAACATATGAAAAGAGCACGACTGTGCAAACATGCCAGCAGATGAAAGGCATTATGGTCTATCTAGTCTGCTCAATTGTGTTACTCCCTATATATTTACAAAGGGAACTGCTCCTCTCCTCTTTCCCTTTTGACCTCCCTCAACTTCACCCTCTGCCTGATCCCCTTTTACAGACAAATTTACACCTCCACTGTCTCATCCCTCTTTAAACTGTCCACCATTTTTAGGGATATCACCTACTCTTGCAACTAATTCCACTTAGCCACCACCTTTTTGTGAAAAGAGCCTCCTCATCTTCCTCCTGAGCCTTCTCACACCAGCTTTAGGCTGTGCCACCAAGTGGTCTTATTCCCTATTTAGGCTGAAGAAGCCCTCGGTGCTCACCCTGTTAATACCCTTAAGGTACTTGAAGGTCTCAATCATGTCTCCCTCTCCGTCTTTCTTCAAGAAAGTACATGTTAAGCTCCCTGACCCTCTCCTCATAGTTGTTGCTTGCTGTCCCTGGATCATCTTTGTTGCCATTCTCTGGACTGTCTCCAGCATGTTGGTATCCTTCCAAAGGTATGGGCTCCAGAACTGCACACTGTACCAGGTGTGGTCTTACCTGTGACTTGTACAGTGGCAGAATGATCTCCACCTTCCTTCCTTCCTCATGGTAATTCCCTGGACTTGCAGTCTATCATCTGATTTGTATTGGCTACTGCTGACTTGCAGTGTGCAGAGTGTTTCAGATCACTTGTGTTTACTACTCCCAGGTCCTTTTCTTCCTTTGCCTTGTTACTTGCAAGCTGCCCAACGAGTATTTTGTTCCTGGATTCTTCACCCTACATACATAACTACACTTTTAGCATTGAACTCCAGCTTCCAAATACCAGACCACTTTTCTAGTATAGCCAGGCCCTCTGTAAGCTCCTGTTTTCTTTCCTCTATATCTACCCTCCCAGAGAGTTGGTGTCATCCATGAACAGGCAGATTTTATCCTTGATCCCATCTGTGATGTCACACATAACGATGTTAAACAACACGGACTGAGCACTGAGCCCTGTGGGACCCCACTGATCACAAGCCTCGCTTCTGAGAATTCTCCCTACATACCACCCTTTGGCTTCTATCCTGCAACCAGTTTCTGACCCATCCCATGAGTTTGGCTCCCATCCCTAGTTCTTCCAACTTCCTGAACAGTCTCCTGTGAGACACCAAGTCGAAGGCTTTGCTGAAGTCCTGATGCAGGACATCAACTGTCTGGACCTTGTCCAATCTGCTAGTGACCAAATCAAAGAAGTCAATTGGGTTAGTTTGGCCTCCCTGTCACAAATCCATGCTGCTTCTTGTCCTGAAGCCAATTTTCCTCCAAGCTGATCAGCCTCTCTTTCAGGATGGTCTCCATCCATACCAGGTTAAAATAGAAACCTGAATAGCAGGGTGAAACCCATGCTGTCAAAATAGCAAAACGAAAACAGCTGCATGGATAATATAGTGCAGGTAAGGTTAGTGCCATCACGTTAGCTATTTGCTGTCTGGAGAAACATGGTAAAGGGTGTGTTGGAGCGGTCAACTACCAAGTAGCTGCTGTGGTGCAGAGAGCAGTGCCACAGGCAGTGGAGGGCATCAGAATGTTGGAGGACCTGGGTTTGATTCCTGGTCCCTACTGATACTTGTTTTCTTTTATTTCTTTCCCCAGGACTTTTTTTGAGTTTCTCCCCTTCCCGACTTATGTCGGTACCATATCCCCAGCCCCCTGGTTGTCCTACTCTGTTCCCTCATCCATCTCCCAATCCCCCCAGGGTTTCTACCCTTCCCCAAGTTGCCTCACCCTGGTGGTGATTATATATGTTGGGGGTTTTGGGGCAAAGCTCCCTGGAAGGAGGGTGTGGGGGCAGACTCCCCATGAACATACAGTCTAGGCAGTTCACTTTGTGTGGCACTATGGTTGCTCTCGTTGTTTTTGCTGGCGCTATCATGACTTTTGCTATTTTGGTTGTGCGGTTTTGACCATACTTTTATGGTTTTCTATTCTGAACTAATGGTGTCTCCATCAGCTTACCCACTGTTGTGGTCCAGATGACTGGTCTGTAGTTCCCTGTTTGCCCTTGGCCCACTTTTATAGAGAGGCAGCACATGTGCCATTCTCAAGTCCTGAGGCATGTTTTCAGACTCCGAGAGGTGTTAAACAGGTTTTACAGGGGACCCACCAGAACCTCTGCCAGTTGGCTAAGGTCCTCAGGTTCATGCCATCTGGCCCTGGTGATTTGTTCACCTTTGGGCCCATAGACCATTGAATACCCTGTCAGCTTGAATTGCACTATCTGTGACCACCCCCATCCCACCTCTCCTTCCTTGTGAAACTGGTCAGTCCCTCTCCCGAGTGAAGACCGAACAGAAGTACCTGTTAAGCACCTCTACCTTATTTCATTATAATCTGCCCAACTTCACTCCTTTCTTAGCCTGGCAATCTCATCCTTTATTTTACTTTTCTCCCTTATAGACTGGAAAAAGGTCTTCTCACCTGCTTTTACCCTGAACTAGCTGTACCTCTTGTGTGACCTTTGCCTCCTTTACTCCTGCTCACCTCGCTTGACTTAGTGATGTTGTCCACCCCATCCTTCTCCTTCTGCTGAGTACTCTTGTACTTTCTATGGTTACTTTCTTGTCCACCACTGCTTTTTCCACCTGCTTGCCAAACCAGCTGGGCTTTTGTCCTAAGTTTTCTTACTTTTGATTTTGGCACACTGACTAGTGGCCTCCATCAATCCCTTCTTTATTCTGGCCCTTTCTGTTACATATCCATCCCCACTCTGATCCCAGCAGAGTGTCCTTTCAGAACTTCTCCCATCTTGCCAATGTCAGCCCTCTGAAAGTCCAGGACCCTTGTCTTGGTCCTGACCATCTCTCTGCCCATGTCTAGGTGGAACCACACTAGAGCATCCACCTTCACATCCTGAGCATGTGCACAGTTGGACAGAAGCAGATCCAAGACAGCCCTCTCCCTAGTGGGCTTTGTGACACCTTGAGTCAGGAAAGTACTCAACGAAGTTTGAGTTATGAATGAAGAACCAATGTAAGGTTTTATTTAATGCTGTATTAGGGCCTTTACAGCCTAAGGGCTCATTTATTAATATCTGGGACAATTTGATTTAAACACAGATCCTCAGCCTGATGACAACTTTTCTGGTAATTTTGTATAAACTTGCAGAACCCTTTTGAGTTTTAAATGTTCTTGCTGCTAACTCTCCTTGATGTAACAACCTGGATGAGATATATAAACAAAAAGGCAAAACCAAAAGAGATCCCAAATGCAATCAAAACAAAAAAAACAACTTATTATACAAATAATGTATAATGGCTTCATGCAAAGAAAAAGTGCCAAGTAGCGGCACCAGCTAGTTGCCAGTCAACACACATTTGCTGTCCAATATCCAGGGCACAGTCCCACCCTCTACCCCTAGGCCTCAGGGGTCTACAAGGATCAGCCTGCAATAAAGTTCAAATGGAAACATAGAAACATAGACTTTGACGACAGATAAGGACTGCTTGGCCCACCTAGTCTGCTCATTTTCCTACCTATTGGATAAGCTGCAGATCCTACAGTAGTTAACCAACAGCCTACTTCTTCCTACCCCCACCAGAATTGCCTAATGTCTGTCCCATGCATTCTTTAATTCCCCACTGTTTTTGACCCCACAACTGCCTCAGAAAAGCCATTCCATGCTTCCACCCCTCTCCATGAAAAAATACTTCCTCACATTGCCCCATGAGCCATCCCCTCTATCTTCAAATTGAATCCCTTGTTCTTGCAAATCTCTTTTCTGAAAGATGCTACCCTTTTGGACTTTGTTGATTCCCTTGAGGTACTTGAAAGTTTCTATCATGTCCTCCTCCTATCCTCAAGGGTATACTTATTAAGCTCCTTTAGTCTCTCTCTCCTGATCCTCCTGAAGCTAAAAGTGTTGTTTTCTTAATTCATTAATAGAAACAAATTTCAACAGTTAGTGGGCACCTGTAGGTTGCCAACTAGAGATACCCATTTAGGCCGTCCAGGCCCAACCCACTGCCCAAGAACACTTGCTCTCTCCCAGTCCTTACTCCACTACAAGGCACTTATTTTTATGGTATTTGGCTTGCCCTGTGCAGGTGGTATAATCCAAGTATAGGTCTGAGAGAGTGGAAACATTTTATTGATGACTACAGGGACTAACACACACACACACACACACACACACACACACACGCAACACACGCAAATGCTGATTTCAGGTTAGATTTTAGCTTCTAAAGAAAAGAGCCCTTCTGGCAAACATCTATGGCTTTAAAGTTCAAACCTAACTAAACTACCTTTAGCATAGATGACCCATTTAACTACCTCTCAGCCCGATCGCCTGGGCTGCCCAGTGAGCTCTCCCCACTGCAGCCAATCACCAAGACCTTAATAGGTGCAAATCACCATTCACCCAGTTAGCTGGTTAAACTGATCTGCACCATATGAACCAGTCAAACTAAAAGTCTGCATTTTGTCCAAAACATTCATAAACTCTACAGGAACTGAACACCAGAAGTCTGAGGTATCTGATTCTCTGGTAATACCAATCTTGAGGCTTTTCTTTTGAAAGCAGCAATCTATCATAAAGACAGAAATTATGTGAAATGAATAAATAAATACATAAATAAATAAATAGCTAAAAGAGGCAATGACTCAGTATACAGTACATGGGCTAGAACTATGAGTTCTCCAGAACTGTCAGAATATTGGAAAAGGTGGAGGAAAAAAGTGCAAAGAGCTTCTGCAGCTTAAGGGTATTGCTATGACAGTGCAAACAGTGAAGTTCCTACTCCCCCACACACACACACACCGCCATTGGTTTCACACCTATGGCTTGGTATTCCTGCATATTTCTTTTATCAGCCTGGCATGTTTAGGTTTCATAGTTAATGTAGGCATCAGTTGTTGCTATCTGTAGTTTCTCACAGTAAACTGTTTACAGTAGCTCATATAAACAGCTGGCATGTAGCAACCATTAACAAAAAGAAAGAGACACATTGACTCCATGACCATGGTATGTTAAAGATCAAAGGAGAGATTCCTGGGAGTGAAAGACTGTATCCTTAATGGACCAAAAAGGGCAAACATAAAACCAAGCTGCCATGTACTAAATACAGTCATCATTTAAATTTCATTTGAGATTGTTATTTATTCGGATGTCTTTCCAATGAACATGACAAAGACATTGTAAACAACCATGCATTATGATAAATATCTTCCTGTAAATCTGGCAGCTAAGCTTTAATGCAAAGAAATGTAAAGTATTGCACACAGGAAATAAAAAGAACATGAAAGCAAAATAAATGATAGGAATATGGAGCTATTGAGTTCATACAAAGAAAAAGAGTTAGGGGCAGTAATAGCGGCAAGTCTTAAATCCTCAGAACAGTGCAATAAAATAGTAGGAAAAGCAAACAAGATGGTATGGTGCATAGGGAGAGGAATTAGTAGTAGGGACTGGAAGCGAAATTTCTGCTATACAAATCATCAGTTGGACCGGACCTGGAGTATTGTGCAAGTTTCTGGAGTCCACTCTCAAAGACATAGAGAGAGAGAGTGGAAGCAGTGCAACACAGGACAACAAAAATGATCCTGGGAATGGGGGATAAGGCTACTAGAATCATCTAACAGAACTTCAATGGCTTTCAACCAGAATAATGTTATGCTAGTGCAACTGTAGAACAACATTTGTGGCCATTCACACTCTCTATTCCAGTAGGAATTGCCACCCTGTAGGGGTGCTGAAACCAAGGAACCCTGTAGAGTGTTCCACCCCTAGAGTGCCATGGGAAGGATCCCTTGGCTAAAAGTACCTTAGGAAGGAACCCCATGGGAGTAAAGAGGCCAGCCACTGGAGGAAGAGGGGAGGATGGTCAGGCAAAAGAAAGTGCTTCAGATGGAGGCTGGGAGGAACTGCTTACAAAGTTCAGGAAGTAGGCATGGGTGGTTCCTCACCCATGGAACTGCAGGTGGAGCCTTTCAATTCAATGGCTTTCTCAACCAGAATAATGTTATGCTTGTGCAACTATAGAACAACATTTGTGGCCATTTGCACTCTCTATTCTAGTAAAATTATTACCCTGTAGGGGTAACTGGAAAGCAAGGAACCCTGTCAGAGGGTTCCACCTCTAGAGGCACCACAGTAAGGGTCCCTTGGCTAAAGCTACCTTAGGAAGGAACCTCAAAAGTTCTAGCAGCGATCAATGACTAGGAGGTAAGAAGGAGACTAGCAGCAATAGGCAGCTCAATGAAACATAAGTGAGACACACAAGTTGTCAGGATGGCTCCAATATAAGGGCTTGTGCTGATGACAGCGAGGGGCTTTCTAAGGAGAGAGGGAATGGCAAGTGGGGCCACCATCCATTTTCATCCAACAGCAGAACCTACCTAAGTGAGCTAGGGAATATTGCTAAGCTAATTAATATTATGACCTGCGCAGCACAGAGGAGAGAAAAAAACCCTTTGAGGAGGAAATCTCTGAGGATTCAAGGCTAAGATAGCATCCCTCCAGGCCTGGGATTGTATTTTGTGATGGCTCTACTACTGCCATTTAGAAACCTAAATAAGGGCATGGAAATATTCCAATTTATTTTGAGGAACTCACTCTTTCCCTCAAACAGGCGCATGAAATGGTTGAGAGACCTGGCTTCTGCAACAAACTCTTAGCAATGGAGTGGGCCATACATAGTAAAGTGAAAATATCAAGCATTATGCAACAAGTGCACACTTTTAGTAATTGTAAAACCAGGCATGGTAATGCAGGAATAACTGGCAATGGGCATCATGAGAAACACTTTAGCAATGGAGCAGGCCATAACAGACAGTGAGCAGCATGGTAACTTAATCAGTGCAGCTAGCTACCTAGTCCATCAAAGAGTGCCAATTAAAGGTGACATAAATACCTGGAGGATTCTTGCAGAGAAGGCAGGATACAACCAATAGGTAATGAACCACAACAGGCCACGACACTCCACTATAGACCCTCTCCAGTCCTCCAACATAGGAAAACAAGAAGCTATGGTAAGCGCTGTGACCCACCAGCAGATTTGAAAACTAGTTTACGACAACAGCTGTAGCTGAGTTAACCACCAGAGTATGATGAAACAGTGTACAAATAATGAATAGCATCCAGCAGTAGCCATGCTTAATAAGCAGATGACTTTGTAGGTGAGGGCAGTAGTGCACTGAAACAACAATATATTGCTTGGTACAATTGCAGTTAAGCAGATTTGCTGAGGGTCAAGTAATATAGAGGTGCATTAGACTATGGTTTGAGTCCCACTAAATACAAACAAACATGTTTGAACAGATTACAAACCTGAGGGGTAGTAAGCATGCTGAGCTCCATTGACAAGCACAGGTCATGGTGAAGTAATAATGACTCAAAGGCCAAAATAGGTAAATACATTTTTACACAGGGAAGGGATATGGGGCTGTAGGTCCCAGAGGCACAGGAGACAAGGCATCAGGATCCAGGGGTAGGGAGACAAGGCAGCAGTTCTCAGGTAAGGGAGACAAGACAGCAGCTCCCAGGAGGTAGGAAGACAGGCAGGAGTTTCCAGGGCTAAGGGAGACATTGCAACAAGTTCCAGGGACAAGGGAGACAAGGCAGCAGGTCCCAGAGGTTAGAGAGACAAGGCAGCAGTGCCCAGGGGTAGGAGAGACAAACCAGCAGTACCAGGGGTAAGGGAAACAGGCAGTAGTTTCCAGGAGTAAGGGAGACATTGCAGTCTGATCCAGGGTAAAGGAGACATTGCAGCAGGTTACAGGGGTAAGGGAGACATTGCAGTAGGTTCCAGGGGTAAGGGAGACATTGAAGCAGGTTCCAGGGTAAGGGAGATATTGCAGTAGGTTCCAGGGTAAGGGAGACATTGCAGCAGGGTCCAGGGGTGAGGAGACATTGCATGAGATTTCAAGGGTAAGATAGACATTGCAGTAGGTTCCAGAGGTAAGGCATTGCAGGAGGTTCCAAGGTAAGGGAGACATTGCAGTAGGTTCCAGTGGTAAGGGAGACATTGCAGTAGGTTCCAGGGTAAGGGAGACATTGCAGCAGCAGGTTCCTTTTTTTTTTTGTAGCAATCGAGCAGGCTATACCAGGTAATGCAGAGAATATCAGGTACTATGCAGCAAAGTAAACACCTTTGATAATGGTACAGGCCATACAGAGTAAGGCAGGGAATAATAGGCCTGGAAAGGAGGAACACGGCACAAATAAAGGCAACTAGAAAGCCCCAAAAGAAAACACAAAATCAAAAGCACAAACACAGCAGAACTTAATGCAAGCACAAAGAAGCACACAGCAGCGAAGCAAAACAAATACTAACCTAGCAGGAGAGACACAGGAACACAATCTACAGAAACCAAGCAGAGTCAGGGCACAAACAAATGGGGAGAGGCAAGGCTCCACACAAGGCCCAGAGTGAGGAGAGGGTCCACCAGAGCCTCTAGCTGACAAAGAAAGGAGGCTTCAGATGGAGGCTGGGAGGAACTGCTTATATAGTTCAGGAAGTAGATGTGGCTGATTGCTCTCCGTTGAACTGCAGGCAGAGCCATTCAATTAACTGGTACACACTTGAGGCTAGAAGAGAAGAGGTCATGATTAAAACTTGTAAATATCTGCAAAGGATAGATAGGGTGGCTACAAATTATTTACTCATGGTTAGTAATAATACATATACAAAGAAGGAACTCATGGAAATTGTAGGAGGGATTTCAAAGAACATGTCTTGAGGTATTTTGTTTTCATTGAAAGAGTGGTAGAAAATGGAATACTCTGTCTGAAGCAATTGTAAATACCAAAACAGTGGATGGCTTCAAAGTATGCTTGGGCAGGCATTTCTGTCTTTTCACCACCATTATTTCAAAGTTTCTATCCATGGGTGTCAGAACATGGGGAAAATTGTGTGTGTGGGGGGACTGTAGCAATTACAAAAAGCAACTGTGTTTGCTTTCCTTCTGACATTAAAGTGGCCTTTTAAATGCCCATGGGCAAAACTGGGATGTTACTGCCACCCTTCACCCATATGCCACTTCAGGGCTGTGATGGCCAGGAGACCCAGAGACTTCTCTCTGGCCTCTCTCCTCACTCTAGTGCTGGCCACGATAGCATGGAACCCAAGCTCCTCCATCTTGATGCCTCTTATATTGCCTCCCCAGTGGCCCACATCTTCAACATGTCCCTAGCCTCTGGAGTTATCCCAGACCTCTGAAAGGTGATGAGGATTGTCCCTGTTCTCAAACAGAGCACCCAAAATCCTTGACAACTACGACCGATAGCCATCTTGTTGGCTATCAGTAAACGTCTGGAGAAAGTTGTGACTGGGCAACTCATGGAGTATATTCAGGCCCATGAGCTACTGTCTCCCACACAGCATGACTTTTGCAAAAGGACACAGTACATCCTCTGTCCTTGTCACTGTCTCCTCTGGGATCAGGGCAGCTATGGACCAGGGTAAGTTCTCTGGCCCCATTTTCATTGACCTATCTAAGACCTTCAACCTAGTTGACCATGTCTTACTTTGCTCTCAACTCGGTCTCTTGGTTTGTCCCCACCTGTCCTAAGATGGTTCACTAATTACCTCCAGGGCAGACAGTAACTTTCTAAATTCAGTAAGGTCCTCTTGGCCACCACTCCTGTGACCTCTGATGTCCCCAGGGTCAGTCCTAGGGCCCTTCTCTTCTCTATCTTTGCCAATAATCTCCCTCTACTTCTTCCAACTGTAGCTCTATCCTATATGTGGATGACCTGGTTATCCTCACCCATTCCCGAGACATTGGGTCATCAGTCACCAACTGAGTGAGGATTTCAGGAATATCAGTCCTGGATAATGACCCACAAGCTGGTCCTCAACCTTAAAAATCTCAGGCCATGCTTTTTGGGTCCTTGGCCAAGATAAAGGCCTCCCCTGCCCCATTGAGTATTACTGGTATTGATGGTACTCTGTCCTAATCACTGACACCATCAAATACCTTGGGGTGACACTTGACCCCCAGCTTGACCTTGGCCATCATATCCAAAATGTATGCAGAGCTGTCAACTGCAAACTGGGTCTAGCCAACTCAGCAAAGAACAATCTTACTTTTGTTGCTCACCTTGTTCTGTGCGAGTGTGTTTCTCCTTCTCTATGCTATGGACTCATCCTGTTTGCAGCACTTCCAAAGTTCACTCTCTAGGTGGAACATAGCCTATAATAACATTTGTCGCTTTGCACTTGCTGCTCCTTACCTCACCCACCACTGCGACCTGTATAACAAACTTGACTGGCTCTCCCCACCCAACTACATGAATTTTGTCTTTGGCAGCTTCACGGGCAAGGTTCTCAGAACTGGCACACCCAAGGACTGGTTGAACTCCTCAAACAGGCTGTATCTTCTTCTTACTCCCTTAGGTCATTGGGCCCTGCTGTTCTCAAAGTTTCTGCCACTCGAACACAAATGGGGACAGGTATTTTGCTTCATGTACCCCCAGAGTATGGAATTCCTTTCTCACCCAGGTCCGCTCTTCCCCTCCCTCTTGCCTTGGAGCTCCCTGTGGAATTACTTGGACCTCTCCTCTGTGTGTGGTTGTCCTAAACCACCATAACTAACCTTGGTCCCCTGCACTGGACATACATGTCATTTCTTTTAGTACCCTTAAGAGGTCTTGCTGATGCATCCTACCTGCTTGGTTCTGTTCTGTATATAATGTATTTACTCTCTGTTTCAGGCGATGCTTTGACTGCAGCTCTGCTTTTGGGGCTCTGAACTGTATAGAATTGTATAATGCACTGTTCATAGTCTTGGTGACTCTATGTATGTATTATGTTCCTATTCTAACTATGTTTACCGACTGTTTGTGTTATGTTCATCTGGTTCTACCTGATTCTGTGTAATGCCTAACTTGTATCATGTTGTCCTCTGTATGAACTTGTATTTCATTATACTCTCCTCGTAGTACCTGAAAATAGGCAAATATATTGTCTAGTGTACTAACTGGTCAATAAAAGCAAAATAAATATGTTCCGACACCTATGTCTTGTTTCTATGTAAATCAGGAAAAGGCATGGCAGGGTTGGGGAGGCTACATTGTTTTCAGCCCTGTTAATAAAGGCCTATCAGCTCTAGTGCATGCATTTTTTTTTTCAGCATGCAGTATTTTTCAAACAATTGTCCAAATTATGATAATTGGTGACCCACTGTGTCACGTTAATTATCACTGTGATCAAACACTGTTATAACTGGCTGTGACATCCTACTCAGTTAATAAAGCATTTGGAGCACTTGCAATCTGTTTTCCTTTTTGCAGTTGAAGCAGTGGAAACCTCAGCTGCTTGCCATTATACACAACATCACTGCCGCACAAACCTCTGAAGTTGAATGCCACAGATTTTAACGTTTTTAGTCTATATGTCCCTGCATCCCTGCAACAGTTATTATAAAATATAAAATGTAATGCAAATATATAAAGTAAAACATAAGTGACTGTGTCCTTATGAAGGTTGTTTAATACAGCTTTTATTACAGTATTACAGACTCTGAGCTGCTTGTTGAGTTTGTAGTGCTCTAATTGATGGAAATTCCTTTATGTTTTGAATGAAACATTACCTAACTGTGTCTTTTTAACTTTTTACACTTGTATTTATGAGCCCTACTTCCCTATTTCAGGGATCTCAGTAGAGAGTCTTTGCATAGTGTCCCGATATCTGACACGGACTGCAGACTGATTATTAGGGCTGCAAGCTTGTACTGCATCACATATTCACTTTGTGAGGTGCAGTACAGTGCAAGACTTTGAAATATTTTAATTTTGGGTAAAGTTTTGGTGGGGATTGTCACTGCCTGTGTCTAGCACTTCGGGTTCAGCAGCATATATTAATCAGCTGTTCGGTGAGCAGAGCATGGCGTGCGTGTGGAGGCAGGTGCAGAAACACAGCCATCTGTGTGTCTTCGGCATGTTCAGCAGGTACAGAGGTATTCCTGTAAAGTTTGCCGTGTCAGGTAATACTATTGTTCGGAGTAAACCTTTTCTACTAGTACATCTGGGATATATTTCCACCTTAATCCTGTATACAAGTTGTTTTGCTTGCCACTGTACGTTTGTAGTTGTGTACAATGGCCCTCAAGTGAACCATCATTTTTCTCAGGAGGTGCTTTATCGTCTCATGTCACATGTACAACACTGTAGTGAGTGCAGTTCCATCCATCGAGTTTACTTGTCCTGAATGCATGGAAAACTCCTCTTTAAAACATGCTGTGGCACTATTTAATGTTAGGCTTTCTGAATTAGAATCAAGTCAGAAGCAAATGCAAGTCCGCTTTCAGGAACTTAATCACACCGCCACTTCCATCTGAGGATACTCTTATTATTGCTTCTGAACAGTTGGTTGATCAGTCCCCTTTACCACCTGCAGTTATTTCTGGGAACAATGTTATAGACAATGCTGATAGCCCTGACGAACAGTGGTATGAAGTACAAAGCAAACATGTGTATAAAAAGGAGGAAGGCTTCTCAATTCTTCCTTGACCACCACCAATAGGTTTACAATTTTAAATAGGCCTGGAGACTCTAGTTTGAATAACACTGATCAACATGCGATGCTGCCAATTTATCCACCACACTGGGTGAGCTAGATCCATCTGATAAGTCACCCATTCCCAATCTCCCAAAACATGTTGTCCATATCCTTCAGATATTCCGCTCCATACCCCTTGATGTCTCTCCATTGAGTCAAGGCTTAGACCCTGATTTTGTTCGCACCGGTGAAGTTCTCAATTCATTAGAGGCTCCACAGAGGAGGTCTATGTGCTAGGTGACTCTATGGTGAAACATCTTGATAGGACTATTTGTGAACCAGACAAGCTAATCGCACATGTTCTAGTTTTTGGGGTGCAAAATAGCTAATATTACTAGCATGGCTCGTAATACTTTATCTAATGGAGGTCACAATCCACTTGTGGTAATCCATGTTGGGACTAATGATTTCATGCATTCAAACAGTTTAGATATAAAAAGGATTTGGTTGCACTTTCAAATACCTTGGCAGATTTGGGGTGCGAAATAGCCTTTTCTGAGGTCCTGCCAGTCTCTAAAGCATCTTCTGAGCACAATAGCATAATACGTACATTTAAAAACTGGTTATGTGTTAGATGCCTCAAACAAAATCATTTTTTATCTCCCTCTGGGAAGATTTTATTGGAAGATCATATATGTTTTGTGGAGATGGTTTGCACTTGAGTCATAAGGGTAATCTTTTGTTGAGCCAGCACATTCTGGAATACATAAATAGTAATTTAAACTGCTTGAGTTAGGGAGAATATTGTCCTCCCGTTAAGAAACCTATTCTCAAAAGTAAATTTCTTAGTACCTTAAAATGTTTGTATTTTAATGCTAGAAGTCTCCAGAGTAAAATTAATGAAGTGGAAGTCAGATCATGTAATGAAGATGTGGACCTTCTTTTCATTATAGAGACTTGGGAGATGTTAAATCCAGCTGGGCCTTTTCCTTACTGGATATACATTGTTTAATTATATTAGACAGGTTAAAAAAGGGTGTGGAGTTGCCATCTTCATTAGAGATTCACTACAGGCAAGTGATATTTCTAATAAAATTAAGCAAGTTAATAGCACTACTGAAACTATTTGGTTAAAATTAACGACTAACACTTCTCAACATATCATTATAGGGGTTTGTTACCATCCACCTAGTGCCCCAGTGAATATCTTGATAACATCATTCAGAAATTGAAACAGCTTGCTCAACTGGGGACATAATTGTACGGAGACTTTAATCTACGTAGTATAGATTGGGACAAGATGATGACTACATCTACCTCTGCTAGAAAACTAGTGCATATGTGTGAACAAATGTAACTTGACACAGGGGTCAGGCTTCCGACAAGAGGAACTAATATTCTTGATTTAGTTTTTTTCACTAGTACTTTGTCAGTCAGCAATATCCTTGTTCGGTCACCTATTGGCAACAGCGACCATGGCTCAATTAGTTTTCTCTTGAGCTTACTATTCCAACAACATCTGGTATCTCAAAGATTTTTTGTATGATATATCAGATCTTGATAATATAAAAAAAGAACTGAACAGTGATGATTGGGCATCTATGTTCAGTTCTATGGATATTAATGATTATTATGATTCTTTGCTTACTAAAGTCATTCATTTGAGAAATACTTATATTCCTCAAGAACAAAGATGAAATCCTCTTATAAAAAATGAGATGGATGACTAAGGAGCTTTATAAACCAATCAAGAAAAAGATAAGTATTATGCAACTTATCTACGGTCTCCTTCAACTCTGATTTGGAGTTCATACTTAAGTATTCAAAAGAAATGTAAATACAGCATTAGAAGGGCTAAAAGGAAGTGGGAGTTAAAATTTGCATCACAAGCATGTAAGGATAATACTAAATCATTTTATGCATATATAAACTCCTTAAAAACCCTCTTGTCAAGTTGGTCCCCTTTTAATAAATGAAACTCAAATAACTGACCCATCAGACATGGCAAATATTTTTAATACAAATTTTTGTAAACAGTTTCTTGTAACTAAGGTTCATAATATGACATTTCCCTCATCAGGTAATCATATTTTATATCAGTATCTGATGTTCATACTAAATTACTTAATCTAAAAGGTAAAATTAGTGTGTCACCTGACGACCTACCTGGTCACTTTTGTATTTATTAGCCCATTGTTTATCGATGCCACTTAAATTACTATATGAACATTGTTTGAATTATAATTATGTGCCTTCATCTTGGAAAATCACTTATGTTGTTCCCATCCATAAAAGGTCCACAAAACCTCTGTGAAAACTATTGACCAATTAGCCTTACTTCCCTATGGGTAAAATATTAGAAAGCCTAATTAAGGATTTGATTACTCCATCATTCGATTAGATTGATGTTGAACAACACGGTTTAAAAAGGAGGAGTTGCCTTACTAACTTACTACGTTTTTAAGAAGATTTAAGTTTACAGTTAGATAACAGATCTCCATAAGCAAGGCTTTGATTCTCTTCCACATTGGGTGCTATTACAGAAACTACACTGTGTTGGTATTAATTTGAATCTAGTTATGTGAATAGCAAATTGGTTAGGCCAACGATCACAACAAGGTTTGATAAATGGTCATTTGTCTAATAGGGTCTAGTCACTAGTGGTGTGCCACAGGTTCCTTTGGGCCCCTGTTTGTTTCAATTTTTCATAGCTGATATTAAATTTAGTTGTTCTAACATGGTAAAATATGCAGATGACATTAATATTGGTGGACCATGTGCAAACTCAGATCAAATCTATTCTATCCAGAATGACCTCGATCAACTGTCTAAATGGATTACTACCTGGGGATGAAACTTAATCAAAACAAGTGTAGAATTATGCATTTTGGAGTAAGTAATCCCAGGCATACATATACTTTAGATAACTGGGTGTTAGTTGCTTCTGATGTTGAAAAGGATTTGGGAGTTTTGATTACTGATGACTCCTTCCAAGCACTCAAATAAATAAGGTTATCCTCGAGCTAATCGGGTCATTTGTTTCATTAAATGAAACATTAAGTCTAGCGATAAGAGGGTTTTGTTGCTTCTCTATCAGCCTATGTCATCCCACATTTGTACATTTCTTCCCAACTGTGGTGTCCTTTTAAAAGCAGGACATCGCTAAGTTGGACAAGGTTCAAAGGAGATATTCAAAAGATGGTAAAGGTCTTACAAATGTTCCGTATGAAACTAGACATACTGTTTTGAATCTGTTGCCTCTCTATATTAGGCGTTTAAGAGGTGACATACTTCTAATGTATGATATTATTAATGACCCATATCTAATTACTACTCTAGGCTTTTGCTTTAAGGATGAAGCATATAATCGTGGGGACAACTTCTTCAGCTGCAGCTAAAGAAATTGAAATATCTCCTCGGAAGTTCTTCTATACACTTTGTGTAATTAAACCATCAAACTCTTTACCCATAGATGTGATTGTTAGCAGTTCCAAATCAATTTTTAAAACAAGGCTGGACAAATGTATATTGTCTGGATCAATTTGTAGCTATTATTAGTAACAAGAGCAGTTATGGGCCTAACTGGTTACCTAGCTCTTATCAATCTTAGTATGAATCTTAGTATAAATCTTAGTGAGTGATGTCCATATAAACCTCTTGAGCTTCACTGTTGAGGTTTATAGAACATTACATGCCTCCAGTGTGTAAAACAAACTGCATAAAACACAGTAGTACATTATTCTTTATGTAAAAACTTGCATCAGTTTTTTCCCATAATGAAATCAGTTCTAGGGGTGTGGATATGTTGTTCAATCCACACTGTCTGGCAGGTTCCTTGCCACTTTTATTCTTGCTGGAAGATCTTCAAGCTGGCTCCTCCACCCACCGGGTGGTAAAACCTCGGCTCCCCCCATGACACCAGATCTTTCCTACTGCTTGGAAGCTCAGGTTCCTCCTAGCACTCTGCATTGTAGGCCTGGATCCTAATCTTTTGGAATTTCTGAAAGAATTATTTTAAAGTTTAATAGATGTCGTCTTCATCTTCCCTCGTGGCTGCGATGGATAAATCTACTCCGGCTTCGTCTGTGTCCTTGCAGGCAGAAAATGTCTCAGACTGACCTGCACTCCACGTCGTCTACTGCCTGGGTCTTGCACATGATCCATGAGGCCTGTGATCTCTCAAGTCCTTTATGGCCCGGTTCTGGAAGACCACGCTGCCCGACTTCAACTGAGGTGCCCCAAGAAATGGTATCCGCTGGTGAAGTTGAAAGAGCCCGTTGGGCAGTGTCTGCAGCTATGGGCTCCACGGAGCAGCTGGAGCAGTTGATTGCCCTCGAGAAGGAGGCGGTCCAGGCCGTGTCTTCTTCCTCCTCGGTGTCGGCATTTATCCTGATCTCCTTGGCTCCTCCTACACTGCTTCTTTCAAGATTTGTCAGTCCCTCTCCACCAAAGGAGATGGACCTCGGAGACTCACAAGAGTAGTTCGAAGAAAAAGGGCTGAAAGGTAAGTCCATAAATCGGCGTTCAAAGGGGGAGAGATCTCTTTCCCGGATCGTTGGCTCTTGACTTGAGTCGAGGTTGCGGCTAAAGCAGCTGGCTTGACGGTGTCCCAGTCAGGTCAGGCAGCCGAGACACCTGTTGATGTGGTCGAGATATTTCTCAATCCGTTGGACAGGTTGTCGACTGGAGAAGCCAACAACCCTTCTTCACGGTTCCCCTGTGTGGTTACTGAGGACTTGCCCGTGCCACCTGTGCTGAAGTCCCGGTTAAGGACCCTGAACCTAGGGATGAGCGGGTTTCCCTGCCTCCTCTTTGACCCACCATCAGCGACCCTGAAGGTCTCAGTCTTGGTCTTGGTCCTCCTCCATGTCGGGTGGTCCCACTGACATCAGCGGTCTTGGTCCCGGCATCACGGAAAGTGGCATCACCGCTCATCCTCATTGTACTCTTGGAGGATAGACTCTGGCTAAGTTGCACCGGTGCTATGAGGACATGATGTGGCAGCAACTCTTGTTAGCTGGTAATAAGCTGACTCGTTGCCTTCACCCCCATTAAGTGGTTGTCACCCGATCAACAGAAGCAACCTCTCATTATAGTTAGGAGCCGACTCCGCACCTATTGCTCAGCCAAACCTGCTGCTCCACCCATTGTGGTGGAACCACCACCTCCTCCACAACCTAAGACTGGGTCCTGACCAAGGATTCTCGGTCAGGTCAGGGCTTGCCTCACAGGTTGTTGGTCCCTCAACCCCGATCGGCCTCAGAGAGTGGAGGGTGGCTCAGGCACTCAGTAGCTGTTAGCAGACTCCTCAGAGTCTGACAACTCCTCCTTGTACTCCAGGCCCTTGACCTGGAATCTACCAGAGTCAGTCAGTGGATAAGAGCCCATCCTTGTTCCTGGGAATCCTGCTCATCTCAGAGTCCACTGGGATGCAGCTTGAACCCATACATAAATGGGCCAGATATCTCTTCATGGAGATTCTGGACTGAGGGTTCCCCATGGAGGCCTTCCCTGTGGCTGAGGCCATTGTTGGACTGGCCCTGGAGTTGTGGCAGTGGCCTGCATCATGTCCTGTGCCTTGGTTAGGATGGCTTGCAAGTACACAGTCCCCACCAGTTCTCTCTCTGGTTTTTCAGAGCACCCTCTGCAGAGGGCTAGTAACCAATAGCATCTTCTGGCATTCCGGAAATGCTAGGGACATGGAAACCCCCAACAAGGAGTCCAAAAAGCTGGACTACTGAGGTGAAAAGTTTACACTGCTTCTTCCCTAGATCTTTGACAGGCTAGTTCGGCCATGCTGATGGTACATTTTTCACACGCCTTATGGGTTCCCTTGATGAGGTGATTCCTCATCTCCCAGCTGACCTTCAGATGACGGTCAAGCAGGTGTGGGATCAGGGAAGAGCGTGGCCAAACAACAGCTCCAAACTGCTTTGGACATTGGAGACTCTTGTACCGGTCAGTAGCGCCACAGTAGCCATGCACCACAGAGCTTGGGTGGATCTCCACCTTCACAGCAGATACCCAGCACAAGCTGCCAGACGTTCCCTTCCTGGGCACTGGCTTGTTTTGGCTGGGGTGGAAGGCCATCTCTAGAGGAACAAGAGTCCAATGCCACCTTGGACTCAGTCATATCTGCCCAGAAGGACAAAGGCCACCAGCAGCAGCATAGCCCTTTGCCCTTCTGCCCCTGCAGCACGTCCAGCCCAGCAGCAACAGCAACAGGGTCAGCAGGCTCACATGTCACCCTAAGGCCAAGTCTGCTGCTTCCTCTAGTAGGAAGCCTGGAGGAAGGGTCCAGGTGGCCCTTGGCCAGCCCTTCCTCCAAGCCTGCACAGTGGTGGGTTGAGGGGTGTCTCCCCAACATCATCACTCCTCCACAGGTTCCACCCATGGGGGACTGCTCCGCCACTTCCTTTCTGCCTGGTCCACTATCACCACAGACCGTTGGGTACTGGAAGTGGTCAGCAGGGTCTGCCTCTGAAATTCAAACAGTCCTTTCCTATTGAGCCATAGCCCCATGGGGGCTCCTGGCTCTGCAGCCTCTCTGTCAGCTCATCAAGCTGACATTGCTCTGCTGTCCAGAAGAGAGGTAAGCAGCGAGGTGGTGGATCCTCCTCCAAACCTGGGGTTTGTGTCCAGGTACTTCCTGGTCCCAAAGTGGATGGGGGGTTGGCACCCCATTCTCGATCTGCATGACCTGAACAAGTTCCTAAGGCCGTGCACCTTCAGGATGGTCACTCTGGCTCAGATCATTCCATTCTTGGAACTAGGAGTTTGGTTTTACTCTCTGGATCTCCAGGATGCATTTTGTCACATCCCAATCCATCCGTCTCATCAGCGATTCCTCCGCTTCAGAGCAGAGGGTCACTTCATGAGTTCTGGGCCATGCCCTTTGGCCTATCTCCAGCTCTCAGGGTCTTCATCAAATGTATGGCAGTGGTGACAGCATTCCTGTGGCACCTAGGGATCTGGGTGTACCCTTACCTGGATGACTGACTGATTGCAGCCCCTCCAGGTTGGAGGTGGAGTGGTCCTGGCATCTGGCCCTCCAGGTCTGCTCTCAAATTGGCATCCTGATCAATGAGGCCAAATCAGAACTTGTGCCATCGCAGGTGATTCAGTTCATTGGGGCAGAACTCAATCTCTTCGAGCCAGAGCCCGGCTCCCAGCGGACAGGGCTGAGGTCATTTCCTCCTTTGCCCAATCATTTCTGGTTGGGCAATTGCTCCTGCCTGGGATTTCCTGCACCTTCTGGGCCTCATGGTGACCTGCACCAGAGTGGTCCATTGGGCCCGCTGGCATGTGCACCCCCTGCAATGGGGGCTGGCCTGCCAGTAGTCACAGTGCTCGGTCCTTGGACCAGCCAGTGACCATGACCCAGAAGATGTGGGACAGCCTGCAGTGGTGGCTCATCCCAGCTCATCTGCAGGAGGGTATCCAGTTTGTCCGCCCGAGCCGATGGTCACTCTTATGACCTACGCCTCTTTGATGGGTTGGGTGCCCATCTGGGGAACTCCAGGCCCACGGCCTCTGGTCCCCTCAGGAGTCTTGATTGCACATCAACCTGCTGCAGCTTTGAGTGGTTCGCTAGCCCTCACCGCCTTCACTCCATTTGTAGTGGGGTCAGGTGGTTCAGGTCCAGATGGACAACACCACGACCATGTACTATCTCAACCATCAGGGCCAGAAAACTCCTTGCCTCTGTGCAAGGATTTTCTGCATTTAGCTCTCATGATCAGCCTGAGGTGGATCTCCTAGCCATCCATAAGGCAGGAGCCTCGAACAGTCTGGCCGATGCCCTCAGCCAGATAGGCGCTGCATCTCACGAGTGGTCTCTCCTGCTGGAGGTAGTGCAAGACCTGTTCTCCCATTGGGGCACCCCTCAAGTGGACCTGTTCACCTCCAGGGAGAATGAAAGCTGAGGCTGTTTCATGCTCGCCCCCCTCAGCAGGGCTCACTGCGGGGGATGCCTTCTCGAGGCCATGGACCCTGGGCCTCTTCTGTGCCTTCCTCCATTTTCCTTGATCCACAAGGTGCTTCTCAAGGCAAAGATGGACAAGGCACAGGTGATTCTAGTAGCCCCAGGCTGGCCTCACCAGTTCTGATACCCAGATCTCCTCAGCCTCAGCTCCAGGCTCCCAAGGCAGCTTCCAGCCCACCAGGACCTGATCTCAGTCAACAAGAGGAAGGTTCTCCATCTGGACCTTCAATCCCTGCACCTGATGGCCTTGTTTCTGAGTGGCTAGAGTTCCAGGCCTTGGGTCTTTCTGATGAGGTTCTCAACCAGAAAATGCTATGCCTTCAAATCTAAGAGACTCTTCATTTGGTGTCAGGACAAGGGGTTGGACCCCTCTTCTTGTCCATTGGCTAGTATTTTGGACTACCTGTGGTCCCTTTCTCAACTAGGGCTTTGGTCGACAACCCTTAAGGTGCACCTGGCAGCCATCTCTGCTTGCTGGGTGCTGGCCAGCAAGCAGTCAGTGGCATAGGAGAAGGTGGTCAGGTGCCTTTCCAGGCCAAGACCACATATCCCCTCCGTGTGAGAACCTCCTCCTCCATGGGATCTACTGCTGGTACTGGCTAAGCTCAGGGGCAAGCCATTTGAACCAATGCACAGGTGTGACATCTCTCACCTGTCATGGAGGACTACTTCTTGGTGGCTATCACATCAGCCAGGAGGATGGGAGAGCTCCAGGTGCTTTCCATCGAGTCTACCTGGTCTTCCATGGGGACAAAGTTGTTCTTCGCCCCCACCAGGCTCCTTCTGAAGGTGGTGTCAGAGTTTCACCTTAACCAGGTGTTGACTCTGCTGGTGTTCTACCTCAATCACACCTCAGAGGCCAAATATAGGCTCCATACTTTGGACCCTAGAAGGGCGTTCACTTATTATAAGGAGCGGATGGCTGAAGTTCAGGGAGAGGTTTACCAGCTGTTTGTCACCTACGCTGAAGTCGCACCTGGCAGACCTGCAGCCAAGTGGATGATAAGCAGGTGGGCCACCTCCTGCATAGATCTCTGCTATAGGTTGGTGGGCATGGAGCCTCCCAAAGGGATAAGAGCTCATTCAACCTGCCATATCACTGCTTCAGTGGCTGCTTCTAGGATGTCCCTATCCAGGAAATCTGCAGGGCTGCTATCTGAAGTCAGCACACACCTTTATTTCCTGTTACCACATTGACCTTGAGTCATGCGGGATGCTGGTTTTAGGACCTCAGTTCTCCAGTCCTTATTTCAAAGTAGGGGATGCCTTGCCTCCTTCCTCCGGAGAACTGCTAGGAGTCTACCAGACAGTGTGGATTGAACAACATATCCAAATCCCTAGAAATACAGGTTACTCACCTGTAACAGGAGTTCTAGGAGTAGTATATGTTGTTCATCCACACTCCACCCAACCTCGGCTTCGACCACGCAACCTGGCTTCCAGCCGGCTAGATCTTGCATCATGGGGTGGAGCGAGAGTTTGACCACCTGGGTGGGTGGGAGGAGCCAGCTTGAAGACCTTCTGGCAAGAATTAAAGAGGCAAGGAATCTGCCAGACAGTGTGGATGAACAACATATACCACTCCTAGAACTCCTGTTACAGGTGAGTAACCTATATTTATAATTAGCTGTTATAACCACAAGTTAAAATGGTGAAGATGTGTCATGTTTCTCTCAGTGTTCGCATGCACAGCAATCTCATGCAGACACAGATCACAACTAAAACCTACAGTTTTCTCAACATGACAGTGTGTACTGACCATACGCTCACACCACAAATTTACTCTCCACACTGCCAAAAAGGCACTGTCTTCTTTCCATGTTTGGTTTACAAAAAACAAAATAAATAATCAATCAATCAATCAATCAATAATAAACTAACCTTTCTGTTGATGGCTCTGTAAACCTGAACCTCAGCCTGACCACAACTGCCCTTACTGCGTAGGCTATTCACTCTACTGCCTCAACCACTCCAGCTACTATGACCCATTTTATATGTTTATAGGGCTAGTGGGGGTTGTTTCTTATGAAATAAGAATGTTATCTCAAGCTGGTTGGGGTGAGAGGACCGCTGAAGAAAGCTGAGTGGTTCTGTCAGCCCAAACTAGTATGAGATAAAATTCTTATCTCATAAGAAACAACCCTACTAGCTCTATAAAATATTATAAAGCAGTGGAACTGCATTAAGATGTTTAATTACATGAACAATATGTATTTTCCCATGGCTTCGAGTATGACTTGGTATGTTCGGTTTGCCCTGGGGGGCGTGCGTTGTGCATTGTGATGCTCACACAAATTGGCACTTTAATGACTGCTTTACAACATCTCTTTGAAACTTGTGCTGCTATTGGCTACTCTTACTGTACTTTATATTTTTGTTTGAAACCTTTGCCAGAAAACCTGTCCACTTTGACATCTGGTGACAGAAAAGTAATGCTTACAGACAAATTGTATTACCACGGTTCCCCTTCTGATTTGTTCTCACAGGGCTCTGTTGCATTTTTACTGCTTTAATGAATGTTTCTCTGTGCCATACTCTTCACCATCGTTAACTTCATGGTGGATTATGTCTTCGCTGATGCACTGCTGCTTCTCATATACAGTGACAATCACTGTCTGAGAGAGAATGACTGTGGAGCAAATCACCTGTGGGATGGTGCATGAGGCAACTACTGTATGCTAGATAACAGGTACAATAATGGCGCTCCTGATTGGTGGAAGCAGTTCCATTTAATAAATAAAAATAGAAAGTAAGTGTTGAAACAAACAGGAAGAGTAATAACAAATTAAAAGAGCTAAAGAGTGAGGGTCTCCAGTAACTAAAGACAGTCTGCACAGCATACCATCTAGTAGCCAGACAGAATTACAAATAACACAAAATGAAATCCTAAAGTGAAAAAACAGATCTCAGCAATTACATATAACAACACATGAGGAGAAGTGCAAAATTCAAATTTAATGCACACTCTCCATGTGGGATGCTGATAAACCCCTCAGGCTTCAACTTTGGGGTTTATGTAGCATCCCATGGAAGTGTGCATTAAATTCTCGTGATTGACTCCTCCATGTATTATTCTCTATATAATTTTGTCTAGTATATACCATTTTGAAGGATCTTCATCCTGCTAAACAGTAGATATTATCACTGTTTGTTGATAAAAAAATCTGAAATCTAAGATGCGCCCATTTTTAGGATAATTTTGTGTAAGGCACACTTATGACAAAAATGCTGCAGGTATGACTTAGAGCACAATCCACAAAGACAGCCTGGAGTACGTGCCAGTGGTGCCTATCTAAGCATCTAATCACTGCATCCACAGATGCCAGCCTTCTTGAAGGTATCCATGCCCTGGAACGTCTCTATCCATGTGAGTAACAGAATGGGAAGGGCCAAGAGGGGTGTCATGGGTGGAAGCAGGGCCAAACACTGAGTATCCAGTTAGATGCATAATTTGGCATGTGAGTTGATCCCCCGCTCCATCTGGAGCAGGAAATTATAGGATATGGGACCACAAATACAAAATAGTAAGTGCTCACTGGTACAAAACCTCAGTGCTAGGCAGAGGTCTGCTAATCCCTATTGTGAGTGAGACCAGTAAAACAAAAATCAGCCATCACTCATAGGTGTCCAGACATCAGTGCTCTGGAAGGAACCAAATATTCAGATTAGGCAATGATGCTCAAAATTGCTTTAATACAAATTGCAAGGAAAATAAATAACATGAACAATACCAACAAAGCTGGTGTTTGAAATCTAGTGTGGCATTTCGTATTATTCTTGTCTTCTACACCAGCTTTGTTGGTATTGACTATCATTTATTTTCCTTGCAATATGCATTAAAGCAACTTTTGAGCATCATTTGACTGGACATTTGGTTCCTTGTACAGTACTGATGTCTGGACACCCATGATTACGGGCATGATTTTTGATTTTGGGATATGGACCTGTGTGGTGTTGCTGTGGGGAGTTCACTGTCTGGTGTTAAGTGCGGCGCATACCATCTTGAAGGACTTAAAATGTACATTTTGTTTTTAAGACCCACAAAACCTCCATGACAACTAGAGAGTTGGCTGGCAACAGGTGCTAGGGTAGAACAAGTTTTGGCAAGGTCTGGAAGGGGGCATGTCTAGTGCTGGTGACACAGAAGTTTTATTGCTGGGTATCCAGAGAAATAATAGTGCCAAATTGCCACCCCCCACCCCCACCACCACCACCACCACCACCACCATAGCACATTTGTTCTGGATCATGCACAGTGTAAATATACCCCAATGTCTGCCTGATCTGACCATCTAAGTTGTGATGTGGATCATGTCAGAATAGACCTAAACATAGGGGTTCATTGGAAGCTGTGGATCTGCAGAATTCATTCATGTGTGGAGCAGTACCTCTGCACACCTACAGCCTCTGTAAAAACCCTACATACTGTAGTGGCAGAGGGCTTTCTATGCCCTTTATGAGTCAGGCCTTTAGAATGACTTGACCCATTCAGCCTCATACCTGAGATAACTACTACTGCAGAGCATGAGTGATGTATCCCAACCTATCTCATAAAGTACTGTATATAGATTGGTAGCAGTTTTCCTGGCAACACTACCCACATTAATTAGATATATCTTGCATAGTATTAACAAATCAGATTCATACTGAAGACGGTAAAAAGTCAAGGACTAGCTCTTTCTAAGACTCCTTTTTATTTAATTTAAAAGAACCACTAACACCAAAAACAGTAGACATTTTAATTGTTTTAGAAGTAGTTTATTTTACTTCTTAATTCAAAAGTGCTATATTTTTCTTTTCCTTATTCTTATTAGAAGGTAAAGTATACTTTTCCTTTTACTTCTTAGAAGGTAGTCTATCTGATATCATTAGGTGTTTGAAGTGCAGTGCATCACTAGAGGCTGACATATCTAGTTCTGTCCCTTAAGCATTGTGACCTCACTCATTTGACATCACATGTAGCCAATCAGGCAGCAGAGGTGTGACTTTTTTTTGTTTGTCAATTGTGATGTCTGGGTCATCATATCAATGATGTATGCAGGAGATTAGAATTAGAAACTGTACAGTATGTCAGCCTTCAGGTAGATAACCGTTCCTCCTGTCACACCTATTACTGTCAGGTAGAAAATCTTTAAATAAGCTAAAGGGAAATAAAAAAAATACTTTAGATATATAAAGTAACAGATGACTACTTTTAAATGTCAATTTTATTTTTAAACAGCATACTAGCACTTTAAATGTTTTTTATCCATGAAATCTCATTGGATGCAAATAATCTTATTTCTGAGTGTCTTGGAGACAATAAAATGACAGTTCAAATCAGAGGCAGCAGCAGTAAGCACAACTTATGCAAGTTACAGAATGAATAAAAATGAGTTGGCACAGTCTTCTTAAATAGCATGGACTACTGATGGTAACAGATAATGGAAGTGCAGAATTAAGCTGTTAGTAGGCCATAGGCATCAGCAAGCATATTCAGTGTACTTTGCTGAGTACAGTAAACATCTGGAAAATTGAGGGGCAACTGTAGCCTCAGGCCATGGCAACAGACACAAACAGAGATGGAGTAAAATAATAAAGCTGCCTTTTCCATTCTTGTGCCTGGGTTTTACAGCAAGCTAGCAAATACTTAACTTAGAGCTGTGCAGAATATAAAAATTCTGCCTGTGGAATACCCAAGAATGACCATTCTGATTCCATGGAATTTTGCAGAATTTTTGTGAAAAGTCCATGGAATTTTGCAAACTTATAAGTTTCAGACATTACCCTCTGATTTTAATGGTTTCCATCCAAATAACACCAAATGTAGAACTTAAGCAGTACCCAATGGCTTACATGGGTTTACAAAATTTCAGATTTGTAGATTGAAAGAGGGTGGAGTTATGGGTGGTCAAACATGTAATGTAATCAAAATTAAATGTTCAGTTGTTTTGAGATCATTTTAAAATCTCTTATTCAAATTTCTCCACAATTTCAGGATTTAGAGAAGTACCTAGAATGTGTATATGCACCATGTTTTAAGTCTCAAGCTTTAATGGGAGCTGAGTTATAGGTAGCCAAATATGTTACCAAAATTTGATTTCTGTAATTTTAGTATACTTTTGATGGTATTCAATGAAATGTTGCAAAACTTAACAGGTATACAAGGTATCACTATGTTTGTATATGCACATAGTTTCAGATTTCTAACTTTAAATGGGACTGAGCTATAGCCTGCCAAACATGTTGCCAAAATTTAAATTTCGGTTAGTTTCCGTCAATTTTAAAACTACATATCAAATTTAACCAGCGCTGAAACATTTAAACAACTATACCACATGGTCATTTTTGAAAAGTTCATATTTGCAGCTTTAAATGTGATTGAATTAAAATCAGTCAAACTTTCACAACATTTAAAATTTAATTCTGCAAGAATGTAAACTACAAATGTATAAACCCTGATACTTATAACTAGAGAATGCAATGTCATTAAATTTGTGAGTTCTTAGACCTTACAAGAGACTGTGTGTGCCAATTTTATTAATTGCTTGCTGTGAGAAATTGTAAAATAACATATGTACTTAAAAATATCATGAGTCTTTGTGAAAATTGTAGAATTTCATGAAAATTCCATAAAACTGGAATTTTCTAATTTTACTCAGCCTTATCTGGTGGATTCTAATTAAAGAATAGGGATATAAGGGCAGGTAGCACGGGGTCACCAGGTTCTGGAGTTAGTTGCACAGGTTCACCAAGAAATGGACAGCTGAGCTGGGTAGAACAACAGTGGTAGACCCTCAGGTTGGAGCAAAAAAGCACAAAGTGTCAACAATTCCAACCTGAATGCTGGATATAGGATCACATACAGTAAAATTTATGATTTGGGAGCCTGGTGTACATGTAAGTCTAGGACTTAGAGGTACTCAAAAAGATGTAGTGGGGAAGACAATGTCTTGGGCAGCAGGAAGAAAGAATTCTGGCTATTCCAACAGGGTAGGTCGATAGGAAAAGAGGTAGGTGACTCACATTTAAGGGAGTTTGTCACTGAAAAGAGCAAAGAGAATATGAGTGGAATCAATAGATCTACTGAGTCAATCTGGATATGCCTAAAGAGAAGGGGTAGTCACCCAGAGAGGGAACAGCAGGACTGCAGAAAGTTCGGCCCAGCTTATCAAATGAAGTAGTGATATGAGCATTGTTAATGTTAAATTCCACAAAAACTTCTGAATGCCTCATCTACAGTATATGCTATCATAAATATGTCAGAAAATGTTACTAATCATTTTTATTCTGCAAAATTAAACTGCTTAACCAGTTTATCCAGTTTGTTAACTCTATGCATGCAAGAGCAGGAAGTTACAAACATCAACATTTTAGTTTTCATAAAGTTTTGCAAATATTTACATAGTAAAGATTTGAACCACTGTAACAGAAATCTCTTATATAATTCTCTCCATATTTAGATCATTCTATAAGCATTATAAAAAGGCTATCCATACTAATTTACACATGTCTAGCTCCAAAGGTGCCTGAGTTATATGCAGATTAAATTGTTCATGAAATTTCCTGAATTTTGAGCACATATAATTTTGAGACGATGCATCATATTGTCATGAAGTCTGGCAGATTGCTAGAACACCTATCATCAAGAAATCATGCCAATTTAAGATCCCTGATCTAATAGATGGTTAAGGTATATGCATATAAAATGTTCATGGAAATTTGCACAAACAATAAAACAACAACAGTTGAGCACCTATACTTTTAAACTATCCATCCGAATTTCAGGATATTTGGCACATTAATGGACACTGACTAAAGAAGTATATATTCCAAACATCAGAGCTCTAGCTTAAAACGGTGACTGAGTTATAACCACATTACTACATTTTATAAATTATGTGAAATTCTGGCGAAATTCAGCTAAATTGAGTGGCATTTTGTGAAATTTCAGTGAAATTCTGCAGATTCAGAATTTTCCCAATCTGCACAGCTCTAACTCAAGTGAACTTGTGAGTGATCACAGTTAGTGGAGATTAGGTGGGGATATATGTAAATGAAGTCCAGACCCCACGCATTTTTTCCTTTCGAGCTCTGTAGGACTGGCTACCTTGTTGTTGTACAGAGGCTTATTCCCTAGTATCCCAAACACATTAACTAAAATCCAGTTAATGTCTCTTGTGTGTGTGTTAGATAAAATAAAATGTTGTGAATCTATTGGGATCACTGACTTACTACATATACTGTATGGTAGAACATTGTTCTACATGGAAATCCATGCCTAGAACAGTGTTGTTGTGCTGAACTAGCAATGTCACGATGTTGTGCTGCACTGAGTACATTACTAGTGCAGCACAACAACATATTGTCACGAAGATGCATGATGAAGTGTCATGGTGGAGAAAGCTAGCCAGGAAGTGAGGGCGCTGGAGAATGTACCACAGTCAGGCAATTTCAAGTTCTAGGGAGGATGTTTTTGGTTATTAGAGTGGAATAATGGTTGCCCATACACTATAAAAGATTGTGTATGAGCAACCATACACAAACAAGGCCAATTTTCGATCTTGTGGCTTCTCTGGTAACAAGACCTCTTGAGCTGTGCTATCGGGTCTCTTGTTACCACAGAAACCATTCAATCAAAAAACAGCCTTGTTGTGTATGATTGCTAATACACAATCCTCTATATTGTTGACTGAAGTGGGTGGTGGGGCAGTGTTTGTGTAGGAGACCAGTACATCTTTGGTTTGTATTTATGTTGGGGAGGAGCAGCAGTTCCATCAACTCTCGAGTACAAGTTTAAAATTTCTGGCTACATCCCTGTTGTAGGCTCCTGAGAAATGCTTGCACAGTGACCCATGACAGTGAAGCTCAAGACGAATACTTGGCAAACATTTCATGATAATTGACAATCAGCACTATTCTGTACTCTCCATCATCCGTTGTGATATATAATGCTTGGAGGAGACTACTGTTCTTTTCTCTGTAAATGCAATGCTTTCCTTGAAACAGCTGAGGGTTCTAAACCAGAATACAGCTGCAGAATGAGCAATACATACTCTGACATCGGAACCAAGCAGGGTCACTTCATGTGTACATGGGAACACTGAAGACTGACCAAGTTACTTTACCATTGTGCAGGAGCCCATGAGAATTGCTTCTTATTTGTCTGGAATCAGTCTCAGCCAGATATGTGCCATCCAAGAAATAATAATCATGGTTAGACAACAGAAATAGACTTAGACTACATTGTTGCATTCCTTTGAAAATGACAGATATAGCGTGGCATCATGCGCATAGCTATAAATATAGAACTTAAATCCTTCATCTAGTGATCACACTGAGAATTATCATCATAGCTAAAAAATACCTGTTTTCTTTTCAAAATTCTGTTGTCCATTATGAAACAGTATCCATTCTCCATATATGACAAAAGAACTTCAGAAACAAACATTCAAAATATCCTACTTTGTTGTTGAGTCATAGCTGAGAAATGTTTGAAAGCATGCTAACTTCAAATGTGCATGGGACAGGAAAAAGGGAATATTAGAGATGGGATGTAGAACATTTTAGCCAATGACCAGCTAGGGTCACATGCCATATACAGGTAGCATAAGCGGGCAGACTGGATGGGCCAGGTGGTCCTTATCTGTCGACAGTATCTACGTATCTATCTATCTAACTGTCACTCTTAGAGTCACCATGAAACAACTTATTTATTTTATTATTTATTTAGTATTTATCAAATCACTAGATAATTGAATGCCAATTTTTGGGGTATGACTCAGGACAGAATAACAGAGCAACAGAAATTGAGTATTAACATTTGAAGCAGGAGCAGATTTCAAGCTACAATAAGTAGGTAAGAATTACAGAATGTACAGATAATTAGATCAAAACTGATCCAGGATGCAATAAATAGGTAGGTTAATACCAAACAGTATGAACAATATAAATACATTCAGTATTTACGATTATATAACCAAAAATATGTACATTATTAATTTAAGAAGTATAATACATTCTAACATACTAACATACTATTTGCCAGCAGATTAGGCCTTATGGTCTATCAAGTCTGCTCGAACCTAGATCCTTAGTTGGGTGCAGAGCCCTCCATCCCTTGTGCTCCAGAAACCCTATCATCCATCCCCACCCCCGGGACAGGCCATCATCTGATACATCCACTTTCTGTGTCTGTCCCACCCTCTCATAAAGCCCTCCACTGTGGATCTCTGAACCAGCTCACCAGGCAGAGCATTCCAAGGGTCCATCACCTCTCAGTGAAAACCTCCTCCTCTTTTCCCCTCACCCTTCCACCTTCCAACTTCAAACCATGCCCTCTGGTGATGCCTCCCTGCTTTAGTCTAAAGATCCCTCCATGTTTACCCTATTTATTCCCTTGAGGTACTTGAAGACCTCAATCATGTCCCCCTGTCTCTCCTCTCCTCCAATGAAAACAGGCAGAGCTCCTCAAGTCTGTCCTCGTAAGTCATATCCCCTAGCCCTCGTATCATCTTTGTTGCCCTCCTCTGAACCCTCTCCAGGAGCTGTATGTCCCTCTTCAAGTGTGGTCTCCAGTACTGTACACAGTACTCAAGGTGTGGTCTAACCAGTCCATTGTACAGCGGCAGAATCACTTCCTTGCTCCTAGAGGTGATCCTCTGCGATGCATCCCAACATCCTGTTTGCCTTGCTAGCTGCTCTCCTGCACTGCTCAGAGTTATTCATACATATATCCACCATGACCCCTAGGTCTTTTCCCCTGTTGAGGCTTCCAGCACCTCCTCCCAGGGTGTACCTGTGTTTAGGGTTTCCCGACCAAGATGCAACACCTGCTTCTATTGCAGTTTTACAGAACAACAAAATACAAAATAGTTATGGATAAAACAATTAGCATCAGCAGTGTAGAATATAGATTATATGAAACACAGAATGTAGTGGCAGATAAGGGCCTGCTGGGCCCACACAGTCTGCTCA
This sequence comes from Neoceratodus forsteri, assembly GCA_016271365.2. Lineage (NCBI taxonomy): Eukaryota > Metazoa > Chordata > Ceratodontiformes > Ceratodontidae > Neoceratodus > Neoceratodus forsteri. The sequence continues at coordinate 1,630,113,225 of CM057456.1, read as the reverse complement.
TTTTTACAACCTTCATTTTTGTTGCAGACCCTACTTGATCTACAGTGCAATATCCCCCACCCCTACCTTCCTTACCCTATAATTTCCCTTTGCCTGTCCTAGGTATTTTGAACCCCACCGCTGTTTCACCTCCACTACCTCTGCTGGAAGGCTGGTCTTTATCCACCACCCTTTCTATGAAGAAGCACTTATTCACATCCCTCCTGAATTTACCCCTTCCAGATTCATAGCATGCCCTCTTGCTCTACAGCACCTTTTCTCTGAAAAATATCCCTCCTGTACCTTATTTATGCCTTTGAGGTATTTAAAGTTCTCTTTAATATGCCCTCTCCTCTTCTTTTCCAGGGTGTACATATTTAGCTCCTTTAGCCTCTCCTCATAGGGCTTTTGATGCAGACCCTGCACCATTTTGGTAGTCCTCTTCTGGACCACCTCCACTCTATGTCCTTCCTGAGATGTGGCCTCCAGAACTGGACATAGTACTCAAGGTGGGGACTTACCAGCGATCTACATAGGGACAGCATCACCTCCCTTTACCTACTGGTGATACCCTTTATATGCACCCCTAACCCTTCCAACTGCCTTATCACACTGCCAAAAATCCTTGAAAATTAGTAAACATTCAGATATGGGATTATCTTGAACAGACCAATTAAATTATATGTTTGTTGCAATCAGGGTTTAGATCTAAACATAGTACTACTACTACAGCATTGGCAAAGGTCACAAATGATTGTCTCTTGGCTCTAGATCAGAGGCATATTACTGGAGCTATATTTCTTGACCTAAGTAAAGCCTTGATACTGTCAATCATCACATATTATTACATCAATTACAAGGTTTAGGTACTGTATAGGTGCCATTGCCTGACTATGGTTCACAAACTATCTAACTGACAGACAACAGCAAATAAAAGCTGAGGCTCCTCTTCATGTACAGCACTATCACAGGGTGTACTGTACCACAAGGAGTCGATTCTAGGGCCCCTATTGTTCATGATTTATACCAATGACCTAAATAGAAATCTTAAAAAGCTTCCATTCATCTCTTCACTGACGTCACCATTTTATATACTTCAAAGCCCACGTTATCTGAGGTGGTCACTAAATTACAACTGGATTTTGCTGTATTACAAATGAATCTTAATCAGGAGGACAAACTATTATTAAATGCTAATAAAACTAAAGTAATAAATGTAAAAAGCACAGCGGCTAAAGAACCATCTTGATAAAGCATCTGTACAATGTGAAATTACGTCAACAGGGGGTGCTAAGCTTTTACTCAATAAAATTTCTTTTAATGTGCCCTAGAGTTGGGCTTTGTGGTTGTGCTAGAGGTGCAGCCGATACTTTTTTGTGTGAAAAACCAAAGTAATGATTTTTTCCTCTACAAATACAGCTTTGTCCACTACCCCATCCCAAACATAACTACCCTGCTAGGTGAACCACATTAAAGAGGTAAGCAGATAAAAATATCTTGTTCTATGGTTAGACTGTAAATTAGCATTCCAAACACATGTCGATGACCTTTGTAAAAGCTAAGAAGGAGGTTAGGTTTCTTTTATAGAAATAAAAGCTGCCTACCTCATTATGCTAGGAAGAGACTCATACAAATCACATTCCTCCTTTTTGGACTATGTAAACTTAATCTATGGATGTTGTGCTTTGTCTCAATTACACAAATTGGATGTACTCTACCATAGGGCACTTAGATTGATCACTAACTTGGCTCCAAGAATGTATCACTGTACCCTTTATGAAGCTGTGGGTGAATTTCATTAACTACAAGATGACTTAAAATATACATGGATGAGCCTTTCAAAGTAGTCGCAAATAATGTGCTGAGCTATATCTCAGACCTTTCTCAAAATCCCATAGTACTTATTCATGAAGAAAAAATAACTACAGTATATACTCTATGACACTCCCAAGGTCTCTACCCTGTTCGTAAAAATGGTAGTACATAGTATTACTCCAACAGCATGGAGCACCCTACAGAAATCCTTTAAACTTACTGGTCTAGTTAGATGCACAATCTTTAAATTATTGATTGACAAATTATGAAAAACCATGTATGTGCAATGGTGCTGTTACATGATGGGTCTTTTGATACATGTATTCAATGAGATTACAAGCGTATGAACTATGTATCCTTTACCGTGATTGTTTTATATGATAACCATTGTATTTTGTAACTGTCCTCATTATTGCTTTTGCTAAACTCCCAAGGCCAGATATTCAAAGGGTTCGCCATGCTCAACAAGAGTTGCGCATGCTCAAGTCCTACATTAGCCATTCTGCGATATTCAGCAGGAGGAAGTTAAGCCACTGAAAACAGGCTGAGCAACAAGCGCAATGCAAATGAATGCATGCTCAACAGGAGGGAGGAACCTGCAAAACTGCACAGCCCGACATTCAGCCGGGCTGTGCAGAGCGAGCAGGCGCAACCCCAACCTGAGCCTGCAGGACCCTGAGCCAAAAAAAGGCTTATAGAGGGCCACCCACAGGTGAGCTGCTGTATTGCAGGGTGCAACACAGCAGCTGCCACCTGTGGCTGGCCAACTCAAGTCCCTGTGCCCCCTCCAGCCCGATCGTGGGCATAGTGTACTCCCCACCAGCCCAATCGCGGGCATCAATGTGGCTCCCCCCTCCGTTCACATCCCTGGTGGTCAGTGGACCGAAATGCCTGATCGTGGGCAGAATGTAAAATGAACCCCAGACATGTTCCTAGTGCCCGATCGTGGGCAGAATGTAAAATGAACCCCAGACATCTCCCTGATGGTCCAGTGGACCGTAATGCTGTCGCGGGCAGAATGTAAATTGACACCCCCTGCCCAAACATCTCCCTGGTGGCTAGTGTCCCCCACCCCACCCACCATGAAGCCCCACCACCCCGCTCCCCGGCGGCGGTGGCGGCAGCATCCACCGCCTGCCGCCCGCCGCTCCGCTAACTGACTGCCCGGTGAGACTGCACGCCCGGTGGTGCAGAGCAAACCAATGGGCATGCAGCATCATACCATATGACAGTCCAGATTTGTGAATGATTCATTCATTTTCATTCACCAATCTGGACTGTCATAACTCTTGACTATAACCAGCTGCGTACGTGGTTCTTGCTGCGCAATGGGCGTGCAGCTTCCGAACGATCGTGTCGGCCCGGCGGTGAGCGGCTGAAGCGGAGAATAATCGCTGCCACCCGCCCGTGCTGCGAGGAGGCGGTGGTTTCGGGCGGGTGGAGTGAAGGTGAGATGAGACACCGCCAGCGGGGAAAATGTTTCAGGCAGGTAATCAGTACATTCTGCCAGCGATCGGCGTGCAGTCCACTGGACCACCAGGAGATGTTCTGGGTGGGGGTACTTTTACTTACTGCCAGCGATCGGGCACCAGGAACATGTTCGTGTTCATTTTACATTCTGCCCGTGATTGGGCATTACAGTCCACTGGACCACCAGGAAGATGTTCGGTGGGGGCACTTACTTACTGCCCGCGATCGGGCACCGGGACATGTTCGGGGGTTCATTTTACATTCTGCCTGTGATTGGGCATTTCAGTCCACTGGACCACCAGGGAGATGTCTGAGGAGGAGGTGGGGAGCCACATTGCTGCCTGATCGGGCTGCAGGAGTGCGTCGGTCCCGATGGCTGCTGCCTGGCAGGCTGCCAGGCGCCAAGTCCTCGGGGATCGGCGCGCTACTTAATGGCATGCAAATGGGGCCATAATCAGATGCAAATGGCCCCCCTGCGCTTGCATGAATTTTGGCCCCATTTGCATGTCACCTTTGAATATCGTGATTTCTTGCGTAGCGCAATGGTATGGCCACCGCAAGTTGAATGCTCCCTCTGACAACTTGCGGTGGCACAAGTTTTCATTGAAAATATGCACAGTGGCTGTGGTTGGGGTGATATTCAAAGGAGTTGCTCAATAGCGCAACTCCTTTGAATATCGCCTGGCCACACCCCTGTGCAACTATTTTGTGCAGCTTAAGGGCTTGCGCCTCAGAATGGCGCAGTTTGAATATCCAGCCCTTACTGTCTCTATTGTGTATTCATATATTGTATATTCTAATCTACTTTTAGAGCTGTATTTATTATGTAACTACTGTATTGTATTCCTACTGTATTTTGTCTTGTACTTTAACTGTATGCTGTCCTACTCAGGACTTCCTTGAAAATTAGCTTGCTCAATGGAGCCCTATCCTGGTAAAATAAATAAACTAAACTTAACATCTTCTGAGAAGCTGAGCTGAGCTGTTTGAAATTCTGTGGTTTCTCCCTGGGTGACTATTTTGTCACCTCCCACTTTTCACCTTTAGCTTAGCCAGCCTGACTTCATGGAACTGTTATTCTCCCTACTCCCAATATCCCTTTTGTTCTTTAGAGTAATGATCCCTTAAAAAGAGTAACCTACTCCTTTTCTATCAGACCTATCCCATTAGAATTTGCAGTATTCCTCATTCTTGGTGCACCATATATTTTTCCCCACATTGAAAAATGGTTGGATGACTGGCAAATGAGGTTCAATTCAAAGAAGTGCAAAATAATGCACCTAGGATGAGGGAACCCTGGGGGTGCTATAGAATGGTGGGGGGTTACTGACAACCACCAAGGAAGAAAGGGACCTGGGGTTATCATTTTAGATGACCTAAAGATGTCTAAACAGAGTACAAAGGCTGCAGGGAGGGCCAGTGGCATGCTGAATGCTTAGGCAGAGGCATTACTAGCAGAAGGTGGGAGGTAGTGATGCCACTGTATAAAACACTGGTGAGACCTCTTCTGGAGTACAGTGTGCAATTCTGGAGTGCGCACCTTCATAAGGACATTGACAGGGAGGAGGCAGTTGAGAGAAGGGTGACTAAAATGGTACAGGGCTTGCACCAGAAAACGTATGAGGAGAGATTAAAGGAACTCAGTATGTACTCACTGAGCACAGCAGGAGCGGGAGGACATGATAGAAACATTCAAATACATTTAAGGCATAAACAAGGTGCAGGAGGAGACATTTTCCAGCATAGGAGGAGAACAAGAACAAGGGAATGATGAAATTGGAAGGTGGCAGGTTAAGGGGAAACGTGAGGAAGTTTATATTCACAGAGAGGGTAGTAGACACATGGAATAGTCTGTCACAGGAGGTGGTGGGAGAGAGCACAGTGGAGGGATTTAAGTATGCCTGGGACAGGTATAAGGAAACCTTAGAAGTGGGAAGGAGGGTAAGAGGCCAAGGACCAGGAAGGGTCAGAGGCTGCAAACTAGTGTAGCACTTATAGGATGACTGGATGGGCCTGGTGGTCCTTATCTGCCTACAATTTTCTGTTTCTATGTTTCACTACATCATTCTGAGTACCTCTAAGTCTTAGATTTGCAGTATACCAGGGTTTCAGGATAATCAATTTTACTGTGTGTGATTCTTAAATAAACTGCATTCGAGTTGGAACTGTTAACACTCTGAATGTTCTTGCTTCAACAGGAGGGAGCTACTATTCTTGTACTACCCTGCTCAGATGTCTATTTCTTGGTGAAACCACACATCTAACTCCTGCAACTGGTGACCTCTATACTAGCTGCCTTCCCAAACCCCATCCTTTAATTTGAATCCCCAGACTTCATGGGCCTGATTCTCAAAACCAGCACAAGCTGCACCAAAGGTGGCTTACACTGATTGCCAGTGCACCAGGGACCATGGTAGCAATGTCCCATGGCTTGCAGTGACCGTAGCTGTGTGCCAAATCAAGGGTGTATCTGGACAGGTTGCTGCAAACCATGGGCAGCCATGCGGCAGTGTAATTAAGAATTCCCTGGTGGTCTATCAGCCCCCTAGCCCGATACCCATATCATTAAATTATTGGTTCCCTGGTGGTCTAGCAGACCCCCTCTTCTGATATGAATGACTATTAATATATTGAATCCCTGGTGGTCTAGTGGACCCTTCCTATCCCTGATCAGCCCATATAATTATATATACATTTTCCTGGTGGTCTAGTGGACTCCCACACCCAGCGGGCAGTGCCCACCCACACCACCCATCCCACATCCCCAGGCTGGCCATTGGCGCAGCCTCCTCTCCCAGGTGGCCAGTCATTAACTGAACTGCAAGGAGCACATACTGTATACAGTACATGCTCATTGATTGGCAGAACTGTCAGTCAATGAATGCGCACTGTATACAGTACGTGCTCTTGCTATTCAACTCCAACAACTAGCTGTGGTGGGAGAGGAGGGCTGTGCCATTGCTGGCTCAGGGATGGGGTGAGGGAGCAGGGTGGTGGGGCACTGCCCGTTGGGATGAGGGTTCACTAGACCACCAGGGAACCAATAATTTAATGATACAGGGATCCGATGGAGGGGTCTGCTAGACCACCAGGGAATATTTTAATGATAGGGAGATTGGGTAGGGGGTCCACTAGTCCAACAGAGGCCTGATGATTTTAATAAAAGGGGTATTGAGGCTGGGAAGGGGGGACTGTGGTGCATTGGTGCAGGTTGGTCAATACTCCAGAGCCACATTTCTAAGAAGTACCTTTATACCAGCCCCAGTTGGTCTTATGGTACATAGCAATTTGCCTCTGGGAGTGTTTTGAGAATCCTGAATTAGGGATTTGGCAGTCTGCATCTGCTACAAGCCCCCAGTTCCATGCCACAGCCCATTTTTCGCAGCAAGGACTGTGCAAGTCCCCTTTGGTGCACACAGCCTCCAGTTGCCACAGGCAGCATTTGAGAATCACTCCGGTGCATCTTTTGGTGCAAGGGCCACATTGTGCCATTCCTTGTGGCAAACATCCCTTGTATATTTTTGGAGCTTTGAGAATCAGGCCCCATGTCTCTTAACAAACCCAGTACCACCTCCCTCTTTGCACAGCTACAGCACATTCTGAGTATGAATGTATTTCTTGTCCCTGAATGCACTCTAATGTGCAAGAAAATAAGACCCTTCCTATTTCAACAGAATCTTAGAAAAACTTGATTTATCTAATTAATGCCACTCATTCCTCTTAGGCTCTAGAACCATGAGGGCTTTGAAGAAGATCTCTCTGGGCATTCTTTCCCTTAGGATAATCATTCATTCAATAGGTGTCATCCTCACATCCTTAGGAAATGTACATCTTATCACAATGTACACAGAAGTCACTTACTCCTATACATGCATTTCTTAGCTATGGATCATGGTCATTTGACCTGCACTGAGGCAGGCATATCACCTTACCCCATGAGCCTTATTATTACATTCTATATATCACTTGTCTTTTCCTTTCTCCTGTATGGCAGGTCAGGTGTATGGCTGCTACATAATTATCATGAAAGGCAAGAGTTTTCACAAAGATTCATTGAATTTTACTACTGGTGTTAGTTTACAATTTTTGAAAACTTATAACATGGACATCCTTTGGGCAAGAGTTAATAAAACTGAGACACAGTCTTCTTTTTAAGGTCTATAATTCTGTCAAATTTAATGTTCATTATGTTTTCTAGTTTTAAAGTTGCAAGTGTTTATAATTTTCAGTTTACATGCAGTACTTTCAGAATCCAATTGAAACATTTATAAAAGTTTGGCTACTTAGAATTTGTCTCCTTTAAAAATAGTGATGTGAAATATGGCACACATAACTGTGGTATATTAGTTTACATTTTTCAAATTTAGTAAAATTTGGATAAATGGGTTTAATATTAGATGACAATAACTGAAATTCATATGTTGGCAAAATGTTTGGCAGCATATAACTCAATCCCCATAAAACTAGGATTCTGAAACCTAAACCTCATATACATGTGGTATGTACCTGTATGTCTGCCACATTTTGTAACATTTATATGAGTGCTTTTAACATTATACTAAAATGACACAAATTTTACATTTGCCAAGATGTTTGACAGTCTATAGCACTGCACCTTTAATGTCTGAGTCCAAAACTCAGTATGCATACCCATTCTGTGTTATTCTTTAAATCCTGAATCTTTGGAGAAAGTTTGATAAAATGTTAAAAATTAGAAGGACATAACTGCAAATTAAATTTTGATGAAATGTCTGGCCACCTATTACTTACCCTCTTTTAAAGCAAATTGATGATCCACCCAAAACTCCTGCAAATCTCTGCACCTGCAATCTCTAAGCCTCTCACCCATCTCCTCACTTCTCCTCTGGCTCAGTCCCACAGGCCTGAAATCTGCCACAGTTATCCCCCTCCATAAGGGTGGGGACCTCTCAAATCCTGATAATTATAGGCTGACCTCCCTCCTCCCAGCTCTTGCAAAACTACAGGAATCCCTGGTACACACCAGGCTGGTGGAATATCTCAATACAAGCAAGCTCCTATCCCTCACCAGTCAGGCTTCGGGAAGCAGCATTCTACTATCTCCTCACTCCTGCATGTCACAAACCATATCCACACTGTCGCTGACCAAGGCCTCCCTTACAGCCACAGTTTTCATCGACCTGGCTAAGGCCTTCGATTCCGTATCCCATCCCCTTCTCCTGTCAAAACTTGAGGCTGTGGGCCTCATCCCATCATCATTCAGTAGTTCAATTCCTACCTCTTCAATAGGTCGCAGTCTCTCAAAGTAGCGGACGCCTCCCCCATCCTAGCAGTCATTCCACAAGGATTTGTCCTCAGTCCTGTCCTCTTCTCCCTCTTCATAAACACCTCCCTCCTCCTGCACAAAATCCAGCATACACATGTATGCAGATGACACTATTCTCTTTACCTCAGGCTCATCAATTCATGAAGTTCAATCTACCCTCCAGTGTTACTTCACAAATATCCAACACTGGTTCAGGCAAAACCAATTAAAATTAAACACTGCCAAGACTGTATCCATGTTATTTGTCACAGCAGGACGGTAACAGATCCTCCCCTCCTCCACCATTGTTTCCCTAGATGGTGCCCCACTAGACCATGTCAATAAACACAAGTACCTGGGTGTGTGGCTTGACCCTCACTTATCTTACTCATCTCACATTGAGGCAACCATCTCTAAACTATGCCTGAAACTTGGTATGCTCTACCGCACCATGACTCCCTCCGCATCCTGCTAGATGGCAGATTTTAACTAAAATGATCCTCCCATTTTGATTATGCAGATGTGATCTACAGCACTGCCCCAGAAACCACCCTATCCAAGCTTGACACTCTCTAAACTCTTTTGCCTCCTCACCACCAACTCACTCCTTAGAACATACCACTGTGAACTTTACTCCCTCCTAGGTATAACCCCACTGTCCCACAGACTCTATATCCACTCTCTCAACCTTATATCTAAATACTCATTTGACATGCACCTTCCTACATGGTCAACAGTCTCTAGCCCCAGACACCCCTTATATACTGAGGCACAGAAATGAAAACTCTTTCCATTTACCTCGCCATCCTTGTCATCTGGCAAAGCTGCTTTCTCCTACTGGCTCCCAAGCTTGTGGAACAAACTTGCCCCTCCATCAGAAACTCCTCCTCTCACTGCACTTGCCAGACACACAACTATGCCTCCTGCCTCCTCCCTCCTGCTATTGTCCGAGGTGAACTATCTCACATCACTGCACTTAAAATTACCTAGTCCTCGCCATACGTCTCTACCTCCTGCCTCATAAATCAAGGAAAAGGCTTAAAAAATCAGGGACAAAGGACCAAAATCAGGGACACATCTTTAAAATTGGAGATATCAACTCAGGAAGCTGGTAGAATAAGGGCATAGTGTAAAATGCATTTTCTAAGGAGGAACAAGTCTGCAATTTTAATGTTTGACATTATTTTGTGCTTATAAATTCCACTGTTTGGTCACAGAAACACAATTTTTAGGAGGGACAGAGTAAAATTTTGAGGCAAAATCAGGGACGTCCCTGAAAATCAGGGACAGTTGAGATGTATGGTCCTCGCTGTGTACACTTACTTTTGCAAATGGGTTTATCCAAGCTATCTCATGTCCAGGAAATATTTCATGTTTACCATGTTATGTTAACACTGAATTACTTTATAACTGATGTCTTTATGTTAGCATTTTGAACTACTATTGTAACTGATATCTTTATGTCACTAAGTCCTGAAAATGCTTGTAACCCTACTGAATGTGGTTGTGTTCTTATACTGCTATTGCTGCTAAATGTCTATTCTATTGTGATTTTTTCTGTATGTTCTCCTACTCACTCACTCCCTGGGTCACACCTGAAATGAGCTTCGCTCAGTGTGCCTATCCTGGTCAACAAAAATAAATAAAGAGAAGCATTTGAAATGTGGTAGTATGGACCTGTTCTGTATTCCATGATAAGATTTGGATGCCTACTTTTAAATGTAGACCAGACTTAATGAAATTTAAATTTTGGCAAAATTCTGTGAAATTTCATTGAAATTAGAACTGTAATTCTGCCACTGAAGTTTAACATTCTGCACACCTCTAATGCTAATGGAGAATAAACTATGTCACTGGTCTTCAAATGCTGACAGGAACAAATAATATTTTATCCCATGTTTAAACACCTCCACCAAGGGTGCTGTCCTTACATGGCTAGGAGGATTTCCAAATCAATAGAAGCACCACAAAGAACACCATGTCACCCGTTTACATCCATCATGAAATGGCTAAAAGCAATCCTTCAGTGGAGCACAGTAAGTGGATGGGATTATTCAAAGCCAAGGGTTCTTTGAGGTATCCAGGACCCAATAACTGCTGGACTTTGTTTGTAAGTGGTCTTAAAGGTGATGCACCACCAACAAGAAACTAGGGCAGTTGCTGCAGTGCAGGCATTATATGATCCACATACAATGATCCAGTGATCAGCCTGGCCTTGGCCTTCTGCACCAGCTGTGGGTGGGACATCAATCTCCCAGATACCCCTAAGTAAAAGGGTTACAATAGTCGAGTCTAGAGGAAACAAATGCATGCAGTACTTATACAGCCTTGATAGCACCACCAACTATGGAGTGTTTGTTTGTGGTTCTTTTCTGTTCAATTTGGGTTAGAAGTGCTTCAATAAGACTGATGTCACCCTCTTTTATTGTGATTCAAGTATGCTGGTTAAGGCATGTTGAAGCTGAAGGTACTGCCAGTGATGCGTCTTGGGAGAAAGTACTCTTACTGAAGCTGGGAAAAGGACTGCATGTCAGGATTTAAAAGATCTTTCAGGTGGTGAATCTCTGAGCTTCATAATAGAGACACTTTAATGGCTTTACCTATACACAGGAGTTTATTTTGCCAGGGAAGATAATGGGATTGGCAAGGGGACGGTCATCAGGTTTTCACCCTCCCATACCCTCTTTGTGACTCAGCATGGATGGGCTCTAAGATGAATGTGGATTACACTATACAGGATGGCATCAAAGGCTACTTTCCCCAGCAGGATGGCATCAAAGGCTAGTTTCCCCAGCAGGGCTTGCTTGCATGCTACCAGCTTCAGTCACTGAGGAGTCACTTTCTCTGGCAAGTTCATTCTGAGCTGCAAATGGGCGTGTGCTTCTTATTTAAGGGTGAAGTCTGGTAGTTTGAGGCCACTTGCCCTGAGATCTCTTGTGAGTTTTGAAAAGCTTAGCTGTCTGAATCCTTTCTCCAGAAGAAGGACAGGAGCATTGTCTGCAGTCTCTGCATTTTTAGGATGAAGGGAGATTATCTAGGATGCATTGTATTTTGGGGCTGCCATCATTTTGAAGGCATGTGCCCTTTCCAGTATGACAAATGCAGGTGGCTTTATCTAGCCACATCCTTTTCTAGCTCCATTAGAGCAGATCTAGGTTCACAGTCTCCAGCTTATGTAGGTCCTATGTGATGTTAATGCCCAGGTATTTCAGATGGCTATAAACATGGACCAGCCTCACTGGAAGCCTGGTGAGGGCAACGCCACACAGACAAAAGCAAAACTGTTGACTTAGATATTTATTTTATTTATTTATTTCAGTTTGGGATTAATACCTTTGAGTCAAGGACTCATTTTCAAAGGTTCCACATCAGTGTTGAACAAACATTACAAAAATACAAGGTTTACAGAACAAAAAAAAGAAAAACATTGAAGCATATATGCAGGTAGTAATAGTAAAATTTGAACTTATACACATCAAATTAGTACATATTGACAGATAGACTGATTAGATAAGAGGAAGGTGGGGGAAGCAGGAGGTGGCATCATCTGAGGTGGAAGAGAGGTCGAGGTTTCAACCAAGTGAGGCCATCATCAGGTAATTGGGGGGGAGTGGGTTAAGAAAAAGTGGTATATAGCAGAAAGATGTAGAGGGGTAGATAAATGTAAAACTGGGGTGAGGTACTGTCACATTGGCACAGGCAGGTACAATTCATTTTAGAGCCAAGGAGAGATTTGAGCCCAGCTTTGAAGGTACTAATCTTGATAGTATCAGTGAGGTCAGCAGGTAGTTCATTGTACCATTTTGTTCCTTGATACAGGATGGAGTTCTGGGCAAGATTTGTCCTTTTGAAGGAATCACCATCTTGTCAGTGATTGCACTATGGGTAGAATTTCATTAGGATGGCCAACAAAGGTCAGCCCAGTGTGAGATGTCAGTTCAAGTTGTACTTTTTTTAAGTAGGCAGGTTTGGTATTGCCCTTTAAGATGGAGTGGGAGCCACCCAGTTTCAGTGTACAGCGAGCAGGTGTGGGTGTCAAGAGTAGCCCCCAAAGTAAGATGACAGGCCTTATTGGGAGTGTGCTGATCCTGTTAAGAGCAGTTTTGTGCCCGCCCTATATAGGCAACCTATAGTCAATGGTAGACAGTATTGAGCTACTGGTCGCTAGTTTGAGTGCATTCGGTGTCATTGGATGTCTGTGATGATAAAGTACACCAAGTTTTATATTTGCAGTCTTGATAACAGAGTCAATGTGGTTTGAGAAGGTGAGCATGTCTTCAAAGCTAATGCCAAGATATTTGAAGTTAGATACTTGGTCTAGGATCTCACCCTTTTGGTTATAAAAACACAGGAGAAGATATTTAGTTTTGCTTTGGGAGGTGGTGAAGAGCATACTCTTTGTTTTTTGATATTTAATAGCAGCTTGTTTTCTGTAAACCAAGATTCAAGTTTATGGAAGCTGCATTGGAGTTCAGTTGTGATGGATTGTTGGTCTTGCCAGCAACTGAGATTCAACAGCATAGAGAACTGTGCTTGCTGAGCAAGCCATTGGGGTGGAGTTGATGAAAAGGTTAAAGAGTAGAGGACTGAGGATTGATCCCTGTGGAACCCGAGGTGCACCTCCTAAGCTGTGGATAGGGTATCACCAATTTTGAGTTATTGTGATCTGTTAGAGAGGTAGTTGTCAAACCATAGTACCGTGTCTGGGGATAGACCTGTAGACAGAAGGCAACTTAGGAGGAGGTTGTGATTAGCAGAGTCAAAAGCCTTCGAAGGTCGATGAAGACTGTTCCAACTGCCTGACCACTTTCCAAGGCGTTATATAGTTGCGATGAATAATTAACTAGAGCGGTGAGTGTGGAGTGCTTTTTACGGATGCCATGCTGTTGTGGGCAGAGTAGGTTATAGTTATCAAGGTATTCAGTAAGGTGCTCTGAGATCATTCATTTGAGTACTTTCAAAAGGGAGGAAGGATGGACATAGGTCTGTAGTTGGATGTTTGGGTTTTATCCCTCTTTAAAGACAAGTGTTACGTTAGCTGACTTCCATGCATTTGGAAATACTCCTGATTTTAGAGAGGAATTAAACACCATGGTAAGAGGACCAGCTAGTTTGTAAAGGAGTAAACCCACCAGCTTCATGTCAAGCAGCTCTGCCCCATCTTGGTCTTGCCAAGCACCCTTTAATATGCTTGATGGTTTCAACTTTGGTGACAAGTCTAAAGTAAAGAGTGGTACATCTTTCCTTGGTGAATCTTGAGGGCAGTTGGGCATTGCTGAATATGCATATCTTTGAAGTAGTCCCAGGAGTACACTTGCAAGGTCAGTGAATGCATTGTTGAGCTTATTGGCAATTTCAACGGCTTCCTGTAGGTGCCCCTCACAGTCAATAGTAGATCTGGGGGGTCTTGGGGGCTTTGTCTGTTAAGGATTTAAGAGAGCACCAAAAGTCTCTTCCAGAACCCCAGGTTTTGATTAGTAGAGCCTTATAGTAGGAGGCTTTAGCTCGTCGGATGAGTCTGGTGCAGATATATTCAACTTATAGCTAGAAATCTGACCAGATCCATACATTATGTCTAGGAGGGCTGGCATGGATATTCCCAGCTTCATAAGCATAAAGGGAACATTGTCTGAACAGGTAAGTGTCTTATGGTGCCTCCTAATTCAATGGCATAAATTTGTGAGTGTGCTGTTATGGCTTAAGTAGAGGCTCAAATGTGAGGCTAAAGAGGAGCAAGGATGGGGCAATCTTGTCTGGTACCCCACGTAAGGGAATATTGCAGATATGAACCCACTTGTTAGAACAGATGCTGTTGCTCCTGGTAGAGTGCTCCAACCCAGGCAATGAATGTTATTCCAATACCAGATATTTCAAGGGTTGTGGAAAAGAAAGTTTCATTCTACCCTAATGAATACTTTTCCTGCATCTAGAAAGACCAGGACTGTGAAATCAGGAGAGCATGAAGCTGCCCAAATGAGATTTATGAGTTTTGTTCATGCCCCTGCGACCTGGGAAGAATCTGAGTTGATCTGTCTCTACATGCCATGGGATCACCTCTCTTAGCCTGTTGCCCAACAATTTAGCATATAGTTGCAGTCAGCAGTGGTCAGGAAGCTTAGTCTATAGCTTCCACCGCCGATTGGGTCCTTGCCAGGTTTGCAGATCAATGTTATGAGAGCTGTGCACATGGAGGTGGATAATTCTTCTTTCCTCCTGGCATCCGATAATATCAGCAAGTAGTCCCAAATGGTTTGCTTGAAGGTGGAGTAGCGTCCACTGGTATACCATCTAGGCCTGGGGCTTTGTAGGTCCTTATCCACCTCAGATAATGTAAAACCCTCTATAATCTGTCTCTTTCTTGTATGGAGAGTGTAGGCATTGCTAGGTGGCTCCAAATTGAGTTAGGTTGTCCTGCTTGACAAGACTCTCTGAGAAATATAAGGAAGCATGGCACTGCCAGAAGGCCTTGTTTATGTTCTTAGCATCTGTACGAGATTATCATTGTGTTGTTCATAGGATTCTTAGAAAATATACAAGCAAGATATGCTGCTAGAGCTTTTTAATGCTTGCCATTTCACCAATGGTTATATCTGTAGCCACTGTTCTCCTTCAGATATTTACTGAGGTGGACACTGAAGTTATCCATTGGTTTGTTGACTGCAAGAAATTTGGAACTCTCATCCTTTCTTTAATTGGTATACAAGCAGTCTACCAGTTTCTCACCAGCCTCCCAGAATGTCTGTCATAGTCTGAATAAGGCATATTTTGCCTTTTGTCTAGGTGCAGATTGATTTTGTAATATATTACTAATATTTCAGCCAGGATTTTTGGATATGCACTATGGTCTTCCCTTTATGACTTCTCTAACCCTTTAAGTTTATTTTGCTGTTCTTCCAGTTCTTTCTGCCTGCTCTTTTGGAGATGGAAGGAGAAGCCAATGCATCTGCCTCATAGATATGCTTACAACACGCCCCAGCAGACTGCTGGTGAGGCAGTCCCTACTTTATTTAGTTCAAGGAACTGTTTGATTTCACTCGCTGTCTGTTTCTTGAGAGCTAGGTTTCTCAGTAGGGATACAGTATGTCTCCATTGCCCCCTTCCTGTCTCCTCAGGCTTAGGGGAGCTCTGACAAAGAAACTGGTGCATAATCCAATATTAGGACTGTGTCTATGACAGTCCCATCATATCCTGCACCCACGCAGTGGGTATCCACCATATATCAGTCCTCATGAATACCTGATGCGGGTGCAAGAAAAAGAGCAGTCACAGCCTTGTGGGTTTAACAATCTCCATATGTCATTCCTTCTGAGTTCTTTCAACAAACTTTCCAGGGCTCTGAGGCCTTGGAGTGTGGCCCTTTGCGTGGCTTGCTTTAGCTGAGGAACTTATCTGGTAATGCATTCATGTCCCCACAACAATAAAACAACCCTTTGCCTTTTCATAAAGTAATTAAGTCATGGCAAGAAAGAAGTTGGACTTTGTGATATTGGGAATATATAGGGTACACAACATGACCCTGTGACCTTCCCAGGTCTCCTTTAACCAACATATATCTACCTTTGCATCCCTAATGATCTCTACTGGGTTGAAGTTTATTCCTTTCACACTCAAAGAGCCACTCCCTGTTTGTTGCATTACTTGACCTACTATGAGCGTGGGCTACCCACCCCTTTTTCAACTTTTCTGATTCAAGGTTTTAAAGGTTTCTTTTAAGAAAACTATCACAGTAGCCTGCCTGTTGGAGGTAGTCAAAATTTTCCTTCTCTTTACTGGTGTCTGCATGCTCCTTACATTCCAAGAGGTAAATATAATACTTGTGTGGGTTCAGGTTTGTGGGGAGTCTATGGCTGTGATTCTGAGCATATGTCATTAATGTGCTAACTGATTATTGCCACAGTGATTTTTGTCAATGGAATGTTTCCACAGACTTTGTGGGCTACCTTGATTTGTTGTCGGGTTGTGTTTTCAGCTCCAGTGGTTTCAAGCGATGTTCTGCTGGGGTGTACCTGAGTGTTGCGAAGTCCACTGTGCTAAGACCTGGAGTTTGTTATATTTACTGTGGGGTGTGGGGCAGAGCCCTGCAATTTTGCACTGTGTTTCTCCTTGTTGTATGGTGCTCTGAGTCCCAGGTAGTGGACTGTCAATGTACTGTAGTTGTTGTCAGCGCATTGCTTGTGCCATATTTTCGTCCCTCACTTCCATGTCGCTGTGGCATGGGTGAACCGATCCTGAGCTATTCCAGTTTCTTGGGTACCTCAGTCAGTATATTTTAAGTATATGTTTGTTAACCCCAAATAAACTGTACCATACACATTACAGCTACAGGTGGCTGAGAACTCAGGGCTGCACCATTGCAAACTACTTGTTCTGCTTTGTCCAAGAAGACTGGAGCAAGTCATTCAACACTGTATTAGGAACAACATGCATTAACACAGAAACATAGAAAATGATGGCAGAAAAGACCCATGGTCCATCCAGTCTGCCCAGGTTCCCTAAATCCTGGGATTGTTTCTGTAACCTAATGCTCACCCAGGGTAACAACTCCTGGATCTTTACCCAAATTAACTTCCTGATCTTGTCGGCCCTGGTAGCCACTATTCCTTCATTCAATCCCACATCTGTTTGGATCCCTTACTGTGCTTGTTCCACCACCTCAGCTGACAGACTGTCCCAGGCTTCACCACCCTTTTGTAAAGAAGTACTTCCTCATGTCTCGCCTGAACTTCCCACCTGCCAACTTCCACTCAGAACTGCAGGATCTTGAGTTTGTACTCAGGCTAAATAATTCCCACCGCTCACTTTATTTATTCCTTTGAGGAATTTGAAGGTCTCAATCATGTTGATCCTCTCCTTCTCATTTCCAATGAGTATATTCAGTACCCTGAGGCACTCCTCATAGGATTTACTCTGCTGTCCCTGGATCATTTTGGTCACTCTGTGTTGCACTGTCTCTAACCTTTCCTTGTCTTTTCTGAGGTAAGGACTCCAGAACTGGGCACAGTGCTCCAGATGATGCCTTACCATGGCTCTGTAAAGGATAGTATCACCACTGATCTCCTACTGTCAATTCCTCCCAATGCCTCCCAGCATCTTGTTGGCCTTACCATAGGCCCTGTTGCACTGACTAGTTTGTTTAAGGAGTTACCAATGATAACTCCAAGATCCCATTCCTCGTTCATAGTGCTAAGTCTCTCCTCCCATCCAGTACTCCATAATGGGGTTCTTTTTCCTTTACCTTGCACTTTTTTGCATTGAATTTTAACTGCCAGACCTTTGACCACCCCTCTAACCTTAGCAGGTCCTTTTTGAATATTCCTTATCTCTTTCTTACAGTCCACCTCCCACATAGTTTTGTGTCATCTGTAAATAGACAAAGCTTGCCCTGGATTCCTTCTCCATTGTCACTAATGAACATGTTGAAGAGGACTGGTCCTAGTACTTATCCCTGAGGACCCCACTCATTAACTTCTTCGCTTCCAGTTTAGCTCGTTGACCGCCACCCTCTGTCGCCTACCTGTTAGCCAGTTTCCTACCCAGCTCACAAGAGTTTTAGCTGCCCCTGGGTCCTCCATTTTCTTAAGCAACCTCTGGTGTGGCACTGAATCAAAGGCCTTACTAAAGTCAAAGTACGGCAAGTCTGCCAGGTGGCCCTTGTCTATCTCCTTGTCACCCAGTCAAAAGACTATTAGACTGGTCTGACGAGAACTTCCTGTGACAAAACCATGTTGTTTATCATCCTGAGTCCGTTGCTGTCTGCATATTCTACCAGGTCCTCTTCTTTAATCAGGGACTCCATCATCTCCCTCACAATGGAGATCAGGCTAACAGGGCTATTATTCTCTGATTGCTCCCTGCTACCCCCCATGAAGATGTACTATGTCAGCTAACTTCCAATCCACTGGGACTACCCCAGTCCTGAGTGAGCTGTTGAACAACTCAGCCAGTGAATGAGTCAGTTTGGTTGCCAGCTCCCTCAGTATCCTTGGGTACAACACAACTGGACCTGGGGCCTTATCAATCTTGAGGGCTTGCCAGCCCCTTCTGGACTCTTTCCCCAGTAAACACTGGCAGACTCTTTTCTGGGATTCCCTTCGGTGCTGCTTTGATGCCACTTTCAGGCAAGGGCCCATCTTCTTCCTTAATGAAGACAGAGCAAAAATAGGCATTCAGAATGGTGGCCTTCTGCACATCTTCTTCTATAACCCTACCCCTCTGCACCAGGTGTGAGATACTCCTGTTTTACATTTTTGTTAATATAGCTAAAAACAGTAATTCTCCTTTCCACATCCCTCTGCGATGTGCAATTCTGTGTCTGCTTTGCTTCCTGATGGACATCTTACCCTCCATGGCTTTTGAAGATATTCCTCCCATTCTGCCTCTCCATACTTGCTCTTGTATTTATAAAAGGCCCTCGTTTTGCCCCTACTGCTTCCCTGACTCTAGGTGAGAACCATGCAGTTTCTTTGATCTATTTTCTTTGTCACTGCTTTTATGCAATGTCTTTTTATTTTTTATTTTTTTGTTGACCGGGTAAGTGCACTAGACAAATCCTGCCTATTTTCAGGCATGACCTGGGAGGGATACAGATGAATGTCAACTGACCTTGAACCAGATTAAACTGTTGGTGGTACTTTTAGTGAATGAGGAAATTTGGCCAGGACACGGGAAATTCTCTACTCTTTTTTCGATAAGTGCCATGGGATCTTTAACATCCACCTGAACTACCACCAATCCAGGCAGATGGGACCTCGGTTTAACATCTTATCTGAAAGACGGCACCTCACAAGTGCAGCACCCTCTCATGCTGCACCACAGTGTCGTACTGGGATAGTAACCCAACTGCCAGATGTGGGAACTGAACCTTTGATTCCTCAAGGATGGCTCCCTTGATTACTTTCTGTTTCTCCTCCACCTCACCTATGTCTCCCACCTTCTAACTTCTCCCTGATTAGTTCCTTCATCCTAACAAAGTCCACTCTTTTAAAGTCAAGGACTTAGGTTTTGAGTGTATCTTACCAGCCCCTAGAGCCAGATCAGACCACACAGAGCCATGGTCACTATTCACGAGAGGCTCCTCACTCTCACAGTACCCACCACTTCTATGTTGGGAGTATTACGTCTAGGACTGGGAGCCTGGTGAGTTCCTTAACTAGTTGTAGCAGGAAACAGTCCTGAAATGCATCCAGCAGTGACTGATTCTTGGTGCTCTTGGCCACCTGAGCTCCCAAGCAATGTCAGGCAAGTTTAGGTCCCCTACCACTACCATCTCCCCTTTTCCACCCCTCTTTTAAGTTCCTCCTCAAGTACTCTGCCCTTCCCTTCCCTTGACCTGCAGGCCTTTGGACCACCCCTAACTTTATCTTTCTGCCCAGGGCCACCATAAATTGCACATATATAGACTCAGTTTCCCCATCTGAACTTCTAATGCCCCATCTTCAGTCACTTCAGTGCCCTCGTTGACATAGGGAGACCCCCCACCTGACCTGTGATCCCTCCTGAATAATGTATGTCCAGGAACCGCCATTTCTCAGTCATTATTTTCTGTGGTCAATACTTCGGTGATGGCCACAAGGTCTCACTTCAGTGTGTGCCATCATTGCCTGGAGCTCACTAAGTTGTTCCCCAGGCTCCTGGCATCAATGTATAATATCCCCTTCCACTTGGCCCTGACTCTGACTCTGCTACTGCCCATGTGTCTGCTACACTTTCTCTGCTCTTCCTTAGTGCCTTTGCCTGTAGTTTTTCTCTTAAAACTGTTACTTACAAACAAATTTTATAATTAATCACAAATCATAGTCAAAGTAAGCACAATCCAACGTTTTGATTCAGAGTGGAGAGTATATCCTCACATGGGAGATACTCCTGAATCAGACACTCACCAGTGTATGTGCACGCATCCTGGCCTCCTCAATATTGGGTGGTAAAATGACCTGTGTGCATTCATTATTGCTATCATTGTTTAGAGTCATCAGCACTACTTGTTGCCTGTGCTGCGGCTTTCTGTTTGGGTTTCTGCCCTATATTCTGGAAATCAGTCAGTCACCCAGTGGTAACAGTGGGAGTGGCAGAGAACAGAAGTGTAACTAGACATAGAATGTGTACCAGGATACATGTACTGTCATACTAATTTTGTGATACCCCTGCATGCTAGGGGCTCTGTGGGATTCTAGTTGAGATCTCCCCATCTATGCCTCCTCTGCTCGTTCTTATGTTGCACATCACATCAATGCTGTCACCTTGCTGTTATGGACATGTTGATCTGATTCTGCTCCAAGTGCTGGGCCTGGTCATCTAGCCTAGCAATTGTGAGTCTCGCCTTGGGTCCAACTGCCAACTGAATCTTGTACCGAAGGGTTTTTTGCTCTCTGAGGCAGACTCAAAATATTGCAAGGCTATCCCGGTGAGTCCTACATATTCCTGAAGGCACTCCATCAAAATACATGGTGAATGATATCTAATGCCACCGAGCGATAAAGGAGAATGGTTCCTCCTTATCTCTCACCAGGAACAGGTCATTGAATACCTTGACCAGTGGTGGTTTCACTGCTGTGTTGACGTGGAGAAACCTGACTGAAATGGTTTATGGATTTTATATTTCTTGAGGTAAGCCTCGAGCTGTATTGTCACCACTTTTCTTTAACGTCCCCAGAATGGAAAGGTTTCAGAAGGCCTATAATTTACTGGCATGTTTCAGTCCACAGTTGATTTCTTCAAGACAGGTCTCACTGAGACACCTTTAAGTGCCCCAAAAACAACCCTCCATCAGAGAACTGCTGACAATGCCAGCAAACAGGGACCAAAGGCCCCACAACTGTCCACCAACAGATGTGTGGGCCTGTGTCCAGGTCACAGCAGGTGGATACAGACCAGAGATCACCTTAAGTGCCTCCTCTATAGAAACTAATCAAAACTCACTCCACAACCCAAGAGTGGCCTCATCCCTTTCAACTCAACTAATGCTGGCCTTTCAATGTCCAGCTGTAGAGATCACAGCCCTAATGGAGGACATTTTGTCCAGGAAGAAATGACCAAACTTGTCACATCTCTCTTCTGACAAAATACATTCGACTGTAGACAGGAAGGATTTATCAGTATGTTTACACTGCAGAGAGAACTGAGCAAGTTTCTTTCTGCCGGAGGTAAAACCCATGACAGGAACTCTGCCTTTTCATGATTATTGCCCTCTGATAGTCCTTATAATGTGGCCTCAGAGCCATCCTGTCTTCTTGAAAGCCTGATCTCTTTTAGGAACATTCGAACTTCTGGCCTGTTGCCTTCAAGTCATTTTAGCTCATCATTATACCATGGTGAACTATGATGTAAGAGCATCAAGCAGGCCCAAATTGGTGCAGTGGAGTCCAGTGCTGCTGAGACAGCAAAATTACAGCACTCCACAGCCACCACTGAGCCTTCCTCACATGCTCTCTCGTTGTTCAAGATATCCCTCCAAGAAGCTTCCGTGGCTCCACCAGGCTCAGATTGAAAAAGGTGGGACTGCATCATTTCTTAGGGAAATATATTTTAGTCGTGGGTGGGCATGCTAGTAACTAGATGGTGTGATAATCCAACCACCCTACTTGATCCACCCTGACATTCCAGATGTCAAGCCTCCCTCAGAAGATGAGGTCCAGGTGTAGCCAAGTTAATGAGTAGCAGTGAATACAACCTCTGTGAGGCCCAGTTAATCCTTCAGCTGGAGGGATTGCTGAACAAATTGCAAGGTTTTATCGTGAAAGCATTCAAGTTAATAGCCTCCCTTCCTCTCTCATTCAGTGTTCTTCCCCTGGAATATTTAAAGTAACCGAAACATCACCTTGTGCTTAAATCTGTCTGTTTCTGCCCATTACAACATCAACTCTCTAATGCATCTCTGTTCCACTTCACTCATACAACCAAGTGTTTTACAGTTGTTGTTGCAGCCAATGTATATATTAGACACATTTTCCCTCCTCTTTGTATATTTGATTGTATGCCTCTGCTGTTTTCTACCACGTTGTATATACGATTTCTTGCCTGTTTATTAATTGATTGGATGTTTGTGAAAACAGACAGACTTGCTCACATGCCTTCCAGTATAAAAATAAAACTGAAGCTGAAACTAAAGTTCTAGTGGGGAACTCACAGGGTGAATGTAAAGACTTGTTCATAAGGAACTATGGCACAGTAACAAGCAGACATGGGTGGAGACTAGCTGGGGAGATTTCGGAGAGATGTTTTACAGAGCAAGTGGTGGACAAATGGAATCAACTGCCCAGAAAGTTTCTTGCAAAATGGGAGAAAATCCCATGTTTTGATTGGTTGTTATCTGTGCATCAAATCCATTCGATGCACATGTAAAAACAAGTCCTCAAAAGCAGGACTGCATTGCAATAAAAAAAAATCAGTGTGCCGTTAGAACACACATTTCAAATTCCACCATTTTTTTCTGTCCTAGTGAGGAAACGTAACAGAAAAACACCCATTGCTAAATATATTTATTAACTGTATTTACACTAAAAACTTCAGTAAACACAATGTAAGCCCCAAAATAAATTATTTAATTAAACTGAACATAAACAAATATTATTTCTGGTCAAATCATGCTGCCGCTTCTCTGATTCCCTGCCTGCTTTCAGCTTTTAAATGTAAACAGAAATGATTTATCTCAAGTCATGCTATTGCACTTAACTCTCTTTCAGTCTGACTGCTCTGGTTCTCACCCTTTCATACCAAAATTCTATGCTGCTGTTTATTTTTTAATTAATGCTCAATAATGCCACAGACCTGCAAGATCCAAATAGAGACACTCCAGTGGACTTGGTGCTAGTGACAACACCAACAACCCAAAGATAAAGTCACGGCACTCACCTCCAATACAATAAAAGTGGAGTCCACACCAATATTATTGTAAATAACTTCCCTTTATTCTGATGCCATTAAAAGTTTTGTTCACGATGCGGAGGACCAATACACCTAATGGTTCACCTGTACTCAGGCTTTGACAAAGCCTGAGTACAGGTGAGACATTAGTGTATTTGTCCTCTGTGCTGTGGGAACAAAATGTTTTAACTGCATCAGACTAAAAGGAAATTGTTTCAATAATACTGATGTGGACTCCAATTTTATTGCATTGAGGTGAGTATCATGAATTTATCTTCTGAATGCCATAGACCTGTCCAATGAAATAACACACAGCTCAAGTCCTTGTTCTCTCGATTGGGACACGCATCACTCGCTACAATAGATCGGGAGGACCTGACATACAGCCAGTAGAAAAGGAAAAAATGTTCACAAATAAAGTCTCCACATACTAGCAGTAGACATATGCGAAGTCAGCAAAATTCGCTCCATGAATTATTTTGCGAATGGTACAAAATTCAATTTGTGGGCGCAGGCTGACTGCAAGTGTGGAACTTTGCGGGGAAATTCCACACTTTGCATTTAAATCCCTAGTGTCTAGTGCCCCCACCACCAATTTCAGGCCACAGTGTTAAAACATATGTTTATTTAAATCCCTGTTGTCTAGTGGTCCTCCCCCACCGATCGCTGGCCACAGTTTAAAACATATATTGAAATCCCTGGTGTCTAGCGGACCTCCCCTGCCGACTGCCAACCCCAATGTAAAAAATATATAACCATTTTAAATCCCTAGTGTTTAGTGTGTCTAGTGGACTTCCCACCCCATCAGGTAGTGCCCCAACACCCCACCCCCACCCCAACCCTGAGTGTACCACTGGCACAGACAGTCCTCCATGCACCTCTATGGCTGGTGGCCTGACTGAGCTCTCAACGAATGATGAATTTCCTGTTCAGTGGCTAAGTTTTCACTTCATTCATCACAATTTTTTTTTACTGTTACAGCTGTATTCTGCGATTTTAGCCTGTTTATCCAACAGAGAAATCCCAGCTAGGATGTTGTCAGTGAAATAGATGCATTGTCAATGTATTGTTGTATTGCTGGAAAACCAATAAATTTTAAATTACCAAAAAAATAAGTAAATAAATGCAATAAGACATGATGGGGTGTGCACTGAACAGATATTACCATACTTCCAGGGACTGAAGGCACTTGGTCTGCAGTCTCGTGCCTCACTACACTGCTCGACGTGCTATAATATCTGTTCAGTGCACACCCCATTGTGTCTTACTGCTTACATAAAGCCTAGACTGTGATAGGGTTTAAAACTAGGATGAAACAGATATACAGGAACGGTGGGCCCCAAAGGTAGAAAAGGGATGGAATACATGGGGAGGGTTATGACCAGCCATGAGGGCTATCAGATCTTTAAATCAAGCCAGTGTTAGGCCCATCATGGAGCTAGTCAGGAATTGAGCAGATTGGATGGATCTTGGGGCTGACATAATATCTGTTTCTAAGTCATTAGACTCCAGAGTGTAGTGTTTTACTGCCAAAACAGCACACAAATACCACTCCTCAGGAAAGCACTCTGATTGTAAAAACAGTAGGCGAGTTAGGATATGAGCACCCAAAATGTCTGTTTATTAGGACATACTGTTTTGAAAACCAGATGGTGCAAACTCACAGTGTTACAAAACTAGCTACCGCAGTCCAAAATGTCCTTACTGCTATTTGTAACATCGGGAGAGAAAGGGTTGAATCAGATTGGTTCAAAAGCATCAGGTGACCATACATTAATTCTCAAGTAATCCATGGTTGCCTAAGAATTAATGTATGGCTGAGTCCACAGCTATTGTTTTCCCCTCTCACAATGTCTTCTACCTTATTAACAAAAAGTAGCAATACCAGGAGTGGCCACCTTTTTACTAGGTAAGGAATCTGTGGTTTGGCTGAGCAAAATTCTGTCTTCTAACATTTTGTAAACTATAAGGTGGCATCCTGTTGGATAGTTATGAGACAGGGGTTATAGTTATCTGTGGTTTATTTTATTCTAGCTGGTTTCTGTTACACAGCATCTGATCAGAGATGGATTATGCTCTTAGTGACACACACTGGTACCTGTGATTCCAGCAATATGGAACAGCTCAAATGTACTAATATCTCCCTTCTTTTATTTTTTCCTACCCGAGGCAACTACCATACTACACAACTGACCAAAAGTGGAGGTAGTAATCCAGAAACTCTTTCTGCTGCAAGAATTGTATTATTATTCTCATTTTTTCTGTGTGGTTCCCCTGTCCCCTACCTAGTGCTGTTTGCAATTTTCAAATCTCATTGAACAGAATTCTGTGGAATTTCTGAAAATTCCAACTTATTCCTTGGAATTCTGTCAGAAAAGAATTGGCAGAATGTCACCAGCAGAATACAGATTAACATGTGAACTACAGAATCATAGTATATAGTAGAGCATTGTTCTATGTAGAAACAAGTGGGAAGGCAAGACAGGAGGGTGAGCTGGATGTCATTATCCACCTAGATACTAATGACCTGGCAAATGGGGAGCCAAAGGAAGTTCAGGAAGAGTTTAGGAAACTGGGGAGGGGTCTCAAGCAAGTAGCTACTTCTGTCACTTTCTCCAAGTACTACCTGTGAGAGAGCAAGGGAGAGCAAGGAGTGCATGCACCAGGAACTTTAACTTATGGTTGAAGAACTGGTGCTGGAGAAAGAGTTTGGATTCATTGGTGACTGGGGACCCACCTGGAGGATGGAGGTTTGTTCAAGCCTGACGGCCTGCATCCATCCTGGAGGGAATCAAGCACTCAATGATAAGTTTAAATGCTACATTGACAAGCATTTAAACTAGCAAAGGGGTGGCAGGCCAAGCAAGGAGGGTACCTACTTGCTCCCCCCACAGCTAGCAGTGGAACCAGTGAACCAGAGGAGTGGCTATCTCTGCAAAGCAGTGTGCAAAAGATGGAGATTAGTGCCCAAGAGGTGGATAAGCAGAAAAGGGCAAAATTCAGCAGAAGGGCAGACAGCAAGGAGAACCAGGGATAAATGACAACCAAGGAAGGGGCTGGAGAGAACAGTGAAACAGTCTAGGGAGGTCAAATCATGGAAAGCCATGTGTGCAAATGCCAGGAGCCTTAGCAAAGATGGAAGATCTGGAGGCTGTCATGGTACAGTCAGACCTGGACACTGTGGCCATCACTGAAACCTGGTGCAATGATAACCATGACTGGGAGATGGCCATACCTGGCTACAACATATTCAGAAGAGACAGAGCAGGCAGGAAGGGAGGAGGAGGGCACTGTATGTGAAAAATGACATAAGGGCCACAGAGATCCAGGAGGAACAAAGTGGGGAGAGATACTGTGGGTTATGCTGGAAAGGAAAATGGGGACAGCCATCAGCACAGGTGTGGTCTATAGACCACCAGCCCAGGAGGAAGAAACAGATAGGGAGCTGATGCTAGCCATCCAAAGGATGGCAGACAAGGTGAGGTAGTACTGGTTGGAGACTTCAATATTCCAGACGTGGACTGGAGCATCCCAGCAGCAGCATCAACTAGGAGCAGATTTATCCTGGACTCCTTCAGGGTGCCTTCCTCAAGCAACTGGTCATGGAACCAACTCAGCAGAAGGCAATACTGGACCTTGTGCTCACAAACAGGGACAGTGTGATGGGGTAACAGTGGGGAGCACCTGGGTAACAGTGACCACCAGTCATTGTGGTTTGAAATCACAGAAAGAGCAGAACCAAACCACACAAAAACACGTATCCTGGATTTTAGGGGGCAGACTTTGGGAAAATGGGGAGATACTTGAAAGAGGCATTAAGGGAATGGGACAGGAATCAGGGGTTGAGGAACAGTGGACAGTATTTAAAATGGGGATTACAAGAACAACAGAATTATGCATTAAGCAGGTTAGCAAGAGGAAAAGGAAGAGGAGACCATTATGGTTTTCCAAAGAGGTAGCAAAGAAAGTGAAAGCCAAAAAGATTGCATTCAGGCAATACAAAAGACACAGGCAGAAGGGGATAGGAGAAGTACCAGGAGAAGCAAAGGAGGCAGGGAGGTCAGTAGGAAGCCAAAGCTCAGACAGAAGAACACATTGCAAAATCAGTGGGTAGAGGACAAAACCTTTACAGGTACATAAGTGAAAAGAAAGACAAAGGGAGGGATAGTTGAGACTGAAGGGGAGGATGGGGCACATGGAGGATGACAACAGTAAAGCTGACATATTGAACAGGTATTTCTGCTCAGTCTCTACTGAGGAAGAGGAGGGTAATGGGTCCGAAGGGGAGTACAAGGGGTGAGAATGGTGCAGAAATGGACACAAGTCCCTTTACACGAAAGGGTCCTGAAGGAACTGGAAGTACAAGAGTTGATAAAGCAATGGGGCCAGACGGGGTGCACCCCAGGGTCCTTAAAGAACTAAGAGAGGTGGTGGCTGAACCTCTGGCTATCCTGTTTAGCCGATCACTGGAAACAGGGAGGTACCCAAAGACTGAGGACAGCAGATGTAGTCCCTTATACAAAAGTAGGAACAAAGAGGAAGCAGGGAACTACAGACCAGTCAGCCTCACCTCGGTAGTGGGGAAGATCATGGAAGCACTACTGAAGGAGAGATTGGTGGAACATCTGGTTGTCAATGGACCACAGGACCCAAGGCAGCATGGTTTCACAAGGGAGGTCATGTCAGACCAACCTCGCTGAATTTTTGACTGGGTGACTAGGAGGTGGATCAGGAGGGCAGGGGACATGGCCTATCTGGACTTCAGCAAGGCCTTTGAGACACTGTGCCACATAGAAGACTATTACACAAACTGGGGAATATGGGTGTGGGCAGGACAGTAGTGTGGTGGGTAGGTAACTGGCTGGGTGGCAGGACACAGAGGGTGGTGGTAAATGGCTGTCACTCCACAGAGGGAAGAGTGACCAGTGGGTACCACAGGGATCATTGCTGGGACCGGTCCTATTCAACATCTTCATCAGTGACATTGTGCAGGATCTAGAAGGCAGAATTTCACTGTTCGCTGATGACACAAAGCTCTGTAACAGAGTAGACACACCAGAGGTGTAGACAGAATGAGAAGTGACCTGCAGAAACTTGAAGAATGGTCAGGGGTTTGGCAGTTGAAATTCAATGCAAAGAAGTGCAAGATAATGCATATGGGGCACAAAACCCTGGCACAATATATCAGATGGGGGTGAGGATATAGCATGCACCAAGCAGAAAGGGATCTTGGGGTTGTCATCTCTGATGACCTCAAGGTAGGGAAACAGTGTGACAAGGCAGCAGGTAAAGCAAATGGGATGCTGGGATGTATAGGCAGGGCATCACCAGCAGGAAAAGGGAGGTCATAATTCCGCTATACAAGACACTAGTGAGGCCCCACCTGGAGTACAGTGTACAGTTCTGGAGACCATACCTACGTAAGGACATAGACAGGGTAGAGAAGGTTCAGAGGAAGGCAACAAAGATGGTGCATGGATTGCATCACAAGTCCTATGAAGACAGGTTGAAGGAACTGAACATGTACTCCTGTAGGAGAGGAGGAGAGAGGGATATGATAGAGACATACAAGTATCTTACAGGAGGAACAGGGTGCAGGAAAATACTATTTTAAGCGAAAAGATGTTCCAGGACTAGAGGGCATGGGATGAAGTTGGAGGAGGACGATTCAGAGGAAACATGAGAAAGAATTTCTTCACAGAACGGGTGGTGGACAAGTGGAACACCCTGCCAGAGGAAGTGGTGGGGCTGAAACAATCACAGGATTTAAGAATGCATGGGATAGATATAAAGGAATTCTAGAGGTCAGGGTAGGGCAACAGACTTCTAGGAAAACAAACTGAACTTACAAGCTCAAATGGGCAGACTGGTGGGCCATAGGCCCTTATCTGCCGACACTGTCTATGTATCTATGTATCTATGTAAACAACCACCAGAAGTTTCACAGCCATCTGTTGGCCTGCCAAGTGAATTGCAGGAACAACTACCAGACCTCAAACCTCTTGTGAATTTAAATATATGCATTTCCATAATGCACAGAAGCCAAATCCCAAACAGTAAACATAGCAGAAAAACAGGGATCATTCCACAGTTCACAAAAGTAAGTCAGCCAAAATGAGCACATATTCTGAAATGTTGATGACATCTGCATGTAATCAGTAATTCAATGACTGTTCACCACAATATTAAAAAGAAATTGGCCTGTTCAACGTGTAGTGTCTCTAGTCAGGTGCAACCCCTTCTCTTCCCCAGAGTAGTAACCTTAATATCCTTCCAGAACCTTTGTAATTTTGCACTTTAAAATTACTTCTACATAAATGTAACATGGGAAGAGAAACATGGAAAAAAAGAGCACGAACCCTTTCTTCCCATGTTACAGTGAATGAACCCATGAAAGAGTTATTCACTTGGGATTAATCACGCTGGTTGGTTGGAACCACTTGGCCTGCAGCCTCATGGTCCAACCCCCACAACCATGGATTAATTCCTCAAGTAGACCCACCATCTGTCGTGGGTTAATCCTTACGTAGATGATAGCCTGCTGTACCTGTCTTTTATGGCAGATGTGCTCAACTTGTGTTAGCCTTAGTGAAAGACTGGATGGCCATATTCAGGCTGTGTTTCAACCCTGATAAGTCAGAGGTACTGCCCTTTGAACCAGGTCCTTGGTGATTGGGAATGACCAATGGAGATACTGTAAGAGTGCTTTAGTTATTGATGGTGTGCTACTGAGGGCCATGGATATGTTCTATGAATCTAGGAGTCTTACTTACTAAGGGTTGCCCATGAATCTGGGATGATATTGGTAATAGGATGTGTTTTTATCTCCTGAGCGATCCTGTCCATGCTGGTAAATTATGACATTACATCTGGACTACTAAAATGCTTTATATCTGGGCCTTCCTGGGAAGGTTGGTGCACCTCCTGCCACTAGAGCAGAGCAGTGTAGCCAGCCTGATACCAAACACAAACCTTAGACAGCATATCATGTTTGTGTGTGCAAACTACACTCTTTCCTTGCTAAGGTGCAAAACCTTTAAAGTATGCCTGTTATTAACTTACAAGATCTTGAATGGTCTAGGTCTGTACTACCCTTGTCATCTTCTTGTGACAGCTGAAATTCATTGCTTTGTAATGTCTAGATCCTACTTAACATCTGTGGAGACAGCGTTTTCACCAGAGGCTAAGCCAGTATTCTGGAATCCAACTACCCTGCATCAAAAGCAGCCCATGGTTGAGCAGTTCAGAAATGCTTGAAAGACTCACCTTTTTCATCTGCCCTTCCTGAATACTGATCATATTTAATCTTCTGCTGTAATTTATTTATTGTTTTATTGTTTGTGGTGCCCGCACTGTATTTTCATATTTTGTGTTATGAACGTATGAAAAGATCCAGAAGAAGAACACCACCTGGTCTATCACGCCAGCTCAGCAAGTGATACAGGGTCTGGCTTTACAATTTTCACCAATGACCCTGCCCCTCCAACTGTCCCTCCTTCCCCCTTCTCCCTTCCTTGGTCCCAAGGGTTCCCTTTGTGCTTGTCCCAAGTCCTCTCGAATGCTTCCATTGTCTTTGCTGATACCACCTCCTCTGGCAGCTCATTCTGGGTGGACACCACCCTCTCCATATAAAAATACATCCTCACTTCCTTCTGAATTTTCCCCCACCCTCATCAGTTTTAGGCTGTGCACCCTAGTGGTGTTGTTGTCACTCATTTTAAAAGACCCTCCTTTTCACTCTGTTAATTCCTTCATGAACTTGAAGGTCTCTATCTTATCACCCTCTGCCTCCTCTCTCCAGGAGTACACCCCAGGGCTCTTAACCTCTCCTCATAGGACCTATCCTGTAACTCCTCAATTGTCTGGGTTGCTCTCCTCTGGATCTCTCCAGCATGCTGATGTATTTCTTAAAGTAAGGATGCCAGTACCTCTCCCATATTCTAAGTGTGGTCTCACCAATGACTTGTACACTGGTAAAATAACCTCTCTCTGCCTACTACTGAATCCCACTGCAATACACCCCAGCATCCTGTTAGCCTTCACCACTGCCTGTTTACTCTGAGAGGTGTGTTTCAGGTCACTCATAGTCACTACCCCTAGATCCTTTCCTTTTTGGAAGCACTTATCTGTGCCCCTTCTTTGTAATTCTCTGCCATAGGGTTCTTGGCCCCGATGTGCATCACTTTGCACTTTTGGCATTGAAACTAAGTTGCCAGGTTCCTGCCCATCTCTCTGGTCTGCTGGGGTCCTCCCTCAGGTCCTGTATCTCCTCTTTGGTGTCCACTCTCCCACAGAGTTTGAGTTCTCCATGAAACAGGCACATTTTGCCTTTAATGCCTAATGTGTTGTGTTAGTAGGTCTGTAAAGTGTTCTGAGATGCTTGAAGGGCAACTGTATTAACAACAATTTACCTTGCCTTACCTTGTCATTTACTCCTACATGCTAACTTTTACATTGATTTAAATTGAAGTGCTTTGTTTTAAAATGTCATAGCAGTTATATTTTCCATTTGTTAATAAAATGGTATACTGAGTTCTGTAATAGTCTATATACAACAATCTATCCTTATTTGATAATGCTTATTTATCATTTTCATTTTAGTCTGCATAATAAAGTTGATTGAGATGGCCAATTATGGTTAGTCAGCTATTATGAATTTATTATATTACAATAATTACAATGGGACTTCTAATATGACCTATAGCATATCTCATGTCATACTCAGTGAATACTTCATTCAGAATGATTCATCATGATTGTCAATTACAGTACCTAATGCAAAAGTCCATTCTGACATTCCTAATTTAGTGGACTAGTCTCTCAAATCCTAGCAAACCAATGCATTGCACAAGTGCCATAGAATGAAAGGAGAAGGAATTCATTTGTGCATGTTATGGTAGTTTTTCCACTGCATGCAAATTAATCTCCTTGGAATGAATAATTGTAAAACAACTCACAGTGTAAACAATGGTTATGCAAATACGTTATTAATAAGCCACTGACCCCAGTACAGAGGTCAGTAGAATGAATTGAATTTGTGTTCTGCTAGCAATAGAAAGAAAACAAACCTGCCAAGAAACAACGTGATTCTTAAAAGCTTCAATATATACCACTTGTATTTCAATATAATGGAAACCAGCCATTGTCTAGTCTCACTGCAACCTTTGTGCATATTCCAGGAATGATGACCACTGCTCTGCACTATAATATGTTGCATACCTCTCCACATTTGCACACACATATAGAATGTAGGGAACATCCCTCAAAATCAGGGAAAACAAGAGTAAATATTATAGATACAGTATCACATAGTGGAACTAGAAATTTGAAAACTGGGGAATCAACACTTTTGTGGGCCTAAAGTGTGTCAGCCATTGAGCACTAGATTAATACAGATGTTGTCAGTACATAAGGAGCCACACCTTCTATACGACAGGGTTTCTGACTGGTGAAATGAGGGAACACCTCCTAATACAGCATGAGCTAGTTTAGAAGACTGACTTGTAAACAAGAATCACAGGTCATCACTAAGAGGTGTGTAAAAAACTAAGAAAATAAAGCAAAACTAATGTATTGAATATCAACATGGTCCCTTTTGAAGCAGAAGCAGGAAGCAAAGAACATGTTTCAATTTCATAGTTGCTGGTATTTTGTAAAATTAAAGTAGGAGACAGCATTGCTCTCTGAATGTATTCAGAGATTAGGTTGTGTTATTGAATACATGCATTTATGTTTGATACCTTATACTTTATGCACAATGTACAGTATGTTAGAGTCACAGTTTAATACTGGCAATGTCAGTTCTGTAGTCAGTGAGCTGCAGGTATGGAACATATGACAGCCATGCAGCAAACACATGTACAACTGTATTGCAGCCTACTTTATGTGTAGTGGAATGTTAGTCAAGCCGTTGAGGATACTCCCCATACAGTTGCTATCTTAATATTTCTTAGCCTTCCCTATTCCATATGCCACTGTCAGGTCATAAACAAAGACTCTGGGGAAAAATAGGAATGAAACCGGCCTGCTATTCAGGGAGTATCTGCATATTTCTCCACAACCTCTGAAATCTATTTGGATTGAAAATGTGCTTTATCATATGATAGATTGATCTAAAACCTCTATAAACGGTTTGCTGCAACCCTGGTGAAACCTCTACTTGCTTACTAGATACTTGACAACTTACATGTCACAAAATGATTACAAATTGTTAAGTTGTTATTCAAATACTGTTTCTTTTTATTTGTTAATTGATTTTAGTTATTTATTCTAACATTAATTTGGCCAGGACAGAACACACTGATCTGTGAGCTGCTCATTTCAAGATATGTCCTGAGAGAGAGTGCAAAGATGGAAAGAGCATAACATACAGAGACTGGTTAAAAAATAAACTGTTATATACTGTAGTTGATAGGCAAATGGAAACTAATGTGCATTAACACAAAAAAAGACTGTGATATGCAACAAAGCAAACCCAAAATGTGCACTGTTAGAAATAAAAGCAATGGTTGGTGCTGAATTTAAGAGAATAATATATGGCAGCCACACACAGCAAGGTTGTATTTCCATTGAGAGTCTGAGATGGCATTATAGGGATCTAGAAAACGAAGCTTAAGATGTCCTTGGTGTCATCTCAACCCTGAAGAAACATGTCAAGTTAGGCATGGGTTCCCATGTGTTAATTTGCCCAGTATTATTTTGCTACATGTGATGGGGACTTGATAGAGATGTATAAGTTCTTAAGAGGTACAAATAGGATAAACTGTGAAGATGTTTGTTAGAAACAGAGATGAAGCTAAGAGGGCTTTGATTATAGATTAGTGGGGTAACTTCAGGAAGGATGTGAGAAAGTTTTTCTTCATGGAAAGGGTGGTGGAGCCTTGGAACAGATTACCTGTGGAGGATGTGGAGATAAGGACTATTAACGGTTCGAACTAGGGTAAGAAAGGGCCAGGAGACTCATAAACCCAGTTGGGGAACCAGGAAGTGGGACACTATGGTAGGGAAGGAAGGAGTGAAGAAATAACCCACCACATCATTAGGCCAGGAAGGGGTAGTAACAACTGTGGGAACACTTGATGGATTATTGATCTCCATCTGCCATTAGATGTTATGTTTCTATGTTTTATAGTATAAGGTTTTTAAATGTGTTTTTTAAATAAGAATAGTTGCCCCAAAACAAAAAATTATTTTTTTCTACCTATAAAAATAAACATACCTATGCCCAGTTACTTAGTACCCATCCACTCTTAGCCACATTTTGAAAATGTATCTTTTAATTCACTGCAATTGTAGTTTCTTTGAAAGACCATCCTGTGCCAGAACTCGGAGATGATCTGTGCTAATGTCTTCTGTTTAATGAATGTTAATTCAGGTTTGGGAGTGGGTGGGTGTGAAACATCTGGTTGCAGGCTGTTTTTTACTAGTAAAATGGGACCTTTTTTATTGGGAGAGGTAGTGAAAGAGTAATCATTTGTGACATAGTTTCTGTGCTACAACAAGTCATTGTACCACAGTAGCTATTTCACAACTGTGTACAACAAACATTGGGGTGATATAGCCCCTAACCATATACTACTGTATAAACTTTATTTTCAGGTAAAACTTTTAAAAACAATTAAGGCTACATAATTGAAACCAACCCAATGGACTGTTGATGTCACAATGTTTTTGTTTTGTTTTTCTTCCCACACAACCCCAAACCTCCCACTTCTTCTGGCTGCTCAACATCCCCGCTACCCACCAGTCTCACCCTTCTCTGCCGCTTCATGCCACCTGGTACCCCAGGCTGTCCCTGTATCCTTGGAGGTCCAGCTTATCCCTGCCTGGGGTCTCTCTCCCCTGGGGAGGAGGGGAGTGGAATACCTGGGAGAGTCCTTGAGGTATGCAGGGCTGGAGGGGCAGGTGAAGTGCACTATGTGGACTATGGCATGGGAGGGCCAGGCAGCCATCATCCAGTAGGCAGAGATGGGTGCTAGTTTCCATTTTCTGGACCTATTCCACATCCCATCACCATGCACTGCAGTGACTGCCTGGATGTGGAGAGAGTCGACAGCGATCACCCACACTGACAAGGATCTATAACCAGGTGTTACCTCCAAGCAGTGCACAACACCCACCCCAGGAGGACAGGATCTACAAGGATGCTCTATCACCCTCCCTGTCAACCTCCTTTCCTGATATCCTGGGTTCAGGGCTTGAATGCAGGTTACCAGCATGCCAATCTGGTGCCCCACTGCTCGGTGCTACAGAACCAGCCATCACAATGTTTTAAGGTGCTTAATTATGCCTTACTGGGTGACTACTGAAGTCAGCCTGTGGACAGTCAGTAGACACCATGGAGCAGTGTGGTCCTTTTGTTCACTGATATAGCCTCATCATATGCCATATTAGGAAAGCAATGAAATACACATACAAAGGGGAAGCAATATTTGTGGAAAGTATAAAATATAGGCCCATAATAAGAAATAAATATGTTAACATGTAACTTTTGGGTAGGAAAAACAACATATATGACATAGCCTGTAAATGTTACTTTAGGAGTGATTCGCACCACAGTAGCTATGTCATTACTGTGGTGGAACAAAAATAGGGTGGTATAGCCTCTAACCACATACCATAAACTTTGATTTTCAAGTAAAAATTTACAGTTAAGGATATGTAATTGAACCCAGCCCAATGGACTGCTACTGTCACAATGTTTTGAAGGGACACTGTCAACACTTTTTGTATCATATCATTTCTGCTTGAAAACCTACATTTTATTATTGCTTACTTTCTCTAAAATTCTTTGATGTTGCTGTTTGTTTTATCTGCTTCCTTTCTTAGTAGAACTAAAATGCATGGGAATGATGCAATACTCAGTCTTTTTTTACTTCAATTCTTGATCTACTCTCACTGCATATATCCTGATAAAAGAAACACCCCAAACAGTGCAGCCACTCATAGAAACATAGAATTTGATGGCAGATAAGGACCACTTGGCCCACCTAGTCTGCCCATTTCCCTACCTAATAGATAAGCTGCAGACCCTAGTTAACCAACAGCCCACTTCCTCCTAATCCCCCATAGAATTGCCTTATGTCTGTTCCATACAATCTTGAATTCTCCCACTGTTTTGACTCCACAACCTCCTCATGAAGGCTGTTCCATGCATCTACAACCCTCTCTGTGAAAAATACTTCCTCACATTACCTCTGAGCCATCCCCCTCTATCTTCAAATTGTGCCCCTTGTTCTTGCATCTCTTTTCTCTGAAAGATGCTACCTCTTGGACTGTGTTGATTCCTTGAGATACTTGAAAGTTTCTATCATGTCCCCCTCCTCCTTTCTTCAAGGCTATACACATTAAGCTCCTTTAGTCTTTCTTCATACATCTTCTGGTGCAAACCCTGCACCATTTTGGTTGCCTTCCTCTGGACAGCCTCCAACCTGTCTATGTCTGTGGAGACAGGGTCTCCAGAACTGCACGCAGTACTCCAGATGTGGTCTCACCAACTGTCTGTACAGAGGATAACAACTTCCTGTTTTCTACTGGTGATGCCTCTCCCTATGCATCCCAGTATCCCTCCACCCTCTTTACTGCCTTCTCACATTGCTTGCCCATCTTTAGGTCATCTGATATAACTACCTCCAGGTCCCTTTCCATTTTGTTGTTGTCAGTATCTCACCCCAATTGTGTACTCTTACTCTGGGTTTTGTTTTCCCAGGTGCATTACTTTGCATTTCTTTGCATTGAATCTAAGCTGCCATATATTTGACCATTGCTCCAACCTTGCCAAGTCCCTTCTCATCCTTTCCACCCCACCTTGTGTATCAACCCTGTTGCAGATCTTTGTGTCATCTGCAAAGGACATACTTTCCTTCCAGTCCCTCTGCAATGTGCAAACATGCATTTCTGTAGACTGGGAGCACCCTGTCTGAACTGTAACATGATTGTTAAACACTGTACTGCACTTAATTAGTGCTGCATTAATATGTTCTCTGAAGTGTGGTCCTGTTTCTCCTTACTTCTGGTACCCTGCTTAATGTTGTAACTGCACACTAATACCACTTGTTAGTTGATGTCTTTCTGTTCTGCAATGTTTCATCACCTGTAAATGTCTTGCATTCCTTGTTGACTTGGAGTTTTGTAAACGAGCCCCTGGCTCAAAGGTATTAATCCGAAATAAAAATAAATAAAATGTCATTTATAAAGACATTAAAAAGAATTGGACCCAGTACTGAACCCTGTGGTACCACACTAGTAACCCCCTTTCTTCACTGTGGACTCTGTTTACTATTACCTCTGTGTCCTGTTGTCCATCCAATGTTATTATTTATTTATTTGCTTTTGGTAACTGGTGGGTGCACTAGACATAGAGATGTCTATTTCAGGCACGACCGGAGAATACAAGTGAGAAACAATACATGAGCAGTACAATGTGTCGCAGCACAAGGAAGAGGTAGACAATGGGATTATCTGTGATACAAACAAAATTGGCAACTGGATGATATACAGAGTTAGATAATGTCAGACAATATAAACAGTACACTTAGGAAAAGGTAAA
This sequence comes from Neoceratodus forsteri, assembly GCA_016271365.2. Taxonomy (NCBI): domain Eukaryota; kingdom Metazoa; phylum Chordata; order Ceratodontiformes; family Ceratodontidae; genus Neoceratodus; species Neoceratodus forsteri. The sequence goes on along the minus strand of CM057456.1, from coordinate 1,630,075,270 downwards.
TATATAAACAAACAAGTGCCAACAAGTCTGTACTAGAGCTGGCAGAAAAGTGCAGAAAGACATTAAGTGCCATCGCAAGGCTCAATGTAGAGAGAGGGAGTTGGGGAGGAGGGGGTGATGGGAAACAGAGTGAAACGAATGAGAGGGAAGAAGGAGAGTGCAGTAACAAACAAAGATTAAGAGTGGAAGGAATGAATAGGCTAAGGTGGATGGCAGCATGTGCAAGGATTTGAGACCAGTAGATGTTCACGGTGGAGTTTCTTGAAACCAGCATGGGCAGGAGCTAAGCAAATAGTTTGAGGATAGAATTCGGTGCCTAAGGATGAATAAGAAAGCATAGTGCACCCATAGTGGTTTGCATCTGGGGATGAAGAGATGGGCATAGTCACTTGATCGGAGACCATAGGAGGGGTTTGGGCATGTAGCAAGGAGGAGAGGGATTGGGGAGACCCAATCTAGTTGTACTATCAAGTAGGGAGCCAAAGGCCAGTTGCTGGTAAGCAGAAGGGCTGGGCCATTTTAGGTCAGCATAAAGCTGACAATGATGCTTGAAATGTGGTGATCTGGAGGCATAGCAGCAGATGTTATTATAGGTGGTGACCCATTTATGGAGGGAGGTCTTTGATGCCCCTAGGTAAGTGACTGAGCCATAGGCCAGGGCTGGGAGCAGTAGGCCTTGAGCCACAGCAAGCCTGGCAGATGGCGTGGAGAGCATAGTTAGTACGGTGAGGCACCACCGATTTTGTATTGACCCATTTGCAGATGGCGGTGATATGGAGGTCAAATCCAGAGATTCATCTAGGAGGATACCCAGGTATTTGAGGGAGCTAGCGCTACTACTGGGAACCATCAGCAAACAAAATTTGAAAGGAGTTGTGATTTGATTTGAGTCTAGCTGGGGAGCTGAAAAGCATGGAGTGTGTTTTGCTTGCATTAAGAACAAGGTTGTTATCTATTAGGTAGGACTGAAGACTTAAGAAGGCACTGGTTAGGGAGCCGTTGATATCCATGATATTACTCCACTATGGTAAATGACAAGGTCATCTGCATACAGCAAGGAAGAGCAGTCTGGTGCAGACGATGGGAGGTGATTTATAAAAATAGAGAAAAGTAGTGGTCCAAGTATGGATCCTTGGGAACTCCCATAAGTATGGGAGAGGGATTGACATAGCCAAGTTAAAAGCTACAGCCTGCATCCGGTGGATAGGAAACTGTTGAACCAGGCAACTGATTTGGCAGAGAAACTGAACAAGCGGAGTTTAGTAAGGAGAAGGGCATGGTTAACCAGGTCAAACGCCTAAGTTAAGTCAATGAAGATAGCACCTGTCAAATAGCCAGATTCCATTGCACCATAGATGTCATTTGTAAGTTTTAGGATGGCAGTTTAGTACTGTGGCCTTTGCAGAAGCCATGCTGGAATCTCGCGAGGAGGTTATGCTTTTGTAGGTATGCAAAGGTTTGGGTGCCCACTAATGTTTCCAAGATTTTACTGAGCACGGAGAGATGGCAATAGGTCGATAGTTGGACTTGTGTTTGGGATCACCTTTCTTAAGTATGGGGTGATTCTAGTGATCTTCCAGATGGGAACCGTGCCATGACAAAATGATAAGTTAAAGATTTTCGCTATGGGGAGGCATAGAGAGACTATGATTTTCAGTAGCCTGGGTTCCATCCATCAGCACCAGAACTGGTGCCATCAGAGATGGAGAGTAACAGCTTTAGAACTTCTGTTCTGGTGATGGTCCAAACCGGAATGGTGGGTGAGAGAGTGCAGGTTCAGTGTCCATGGAGCTGGAAGTGGGGATCCAGGGGAAGGAGGCCAAGTAGCTTGATAGGTCCAAGAAATTGCAGTTTAGAGCATTGACTATGGTAACCAGATTATTACAATGTATGTTGTTTATCAACATGTCATTAATAGAGGATGTTTAATTGGCTCCAAGAAGAGTTTTTATGACGGACCAGAATTTCTTGGAGTCACCAGCAGATCTTGTTAATAAGTCCTTACAGAAGAAGCTTTTAGCTAGGCGAATATTCCTTTACAGGAATTCCTCTGGACTCTATAGTCATTAAAATCTGCTTGCAGCCCTGAGGCCTTGAAACATCACCAGCATTTATCCCTTGCCCTGAGTTGAGTGAGAAGATCTTTGCAAGCCACTTTGTTTGTCTTCCCGTATGTGCATGTGACTCTGGGAGCATGGACGTCCTGGAGGCATCCAAACCTTGCCAGGAAGTAGTTAAGGGCTGATTGAGCATTAGGGAGGCAAAGATGGGAGACCAGTCAATTAAAGAGAGGTCAGACAGAAAAAGTGCCTGATTAAGATTGGCCAGATTACAGAAGGTGATGAGTTTGGGAGGAGGAGATGGTTGCCTAGCAGAATGCCAGATGCAGAAGATTGGGGAGTGATCACTAATGGCGCCTGCCAGGGTACCAGCAGAAACTATACTGTCGAGAATGTTTGTCAGGGCCCAATCAATTAGTGTACTAGAACGAGGGAGGGGCTATGACCCTAGTAGGGTCAGTAATTAGTTGGTGGAGGTTATGGCCATGTACCACAGTGTGGAAGGATTGATTCACTTACTAATCCAGTTAAGATTTAGATCTCCCATAATGAGGACCTCATTCTGACCAACAGCTGTATCCACCTGGGATAATAGTTCCTTGAGTTCCAGCGATGCTACCAATAGGGGGTTATAGGCACAGACTATGTTCAGTTTCTTAAAGCCTGGAAGAAGGGTAGCATGAATAGCTTCACAGTGAGAGAGGGTGAGAGAGGCATTGTGGTGTAGAGATAGGTGGACTTTAAAGAGAATTGCAACACCTCCACCACGCTTAGATGTAGACCTATCTTGACAGAGTATTTTATAGTTAGGTAACATGCACAGGTGATCAGGGGTGGAGGGTTTTAGCCAGGTTTCAGAGAGACACAGAATGTCTAGGTTATATTGAGTAGCCCAGGCCTCTAGTTCAGTTAAGTTGTGGGAAGACTTCTGATATTCAAGTGAATAATACGCAGCCCCTTTGAGTCCTTCCAATCTGTATCATAATGGGGTATGTTATCGGCAGGTCCTGGATTGAGTTCAACATCTCCTACTAACATTAATGATAGGAGGAGCAGGTACCCCAGTTTGAGATGAGAGAACAGGATGGGCAGGGAGGTGGTAGGTGAAGGGAGTTATAGAGCATATAAGCAATGGGTAAGTGATCCTGTTTGAGACAAAAAGAGGAAAGGTGGGAGGGGCATGTGGGATAGTGTAAGCATGTTGGAAGAAACATTGAGGTATGAGCATATACCATCCCAGGAGAGTGAGCAACTAGACAAGAGCATAACTAAGAGAGGAGCAATAATAGAGACTAATAGAGAGATTGCACAGGGATTTGGGGCCCTATTTTTTAGAAGAAGTGTATACCATAGTTAGGATATGGTATATAACAGTGAAACAGCTGTTTGGAGAGGAAAGAATACTGTACATATAATAGGAATCTAGGCAGAAAAACAACTGACTGCATCAGATTGCAGACCAAGAAGTGAGATCCATATATGATTGAGCAGGTATCTGACAGCCCTGTAGCGAAGTAGGGTATAGGCTTCAAATGAGAAAGTGAGAGATAATTAAAATCCTCATGTACTGGGTATGACTATAGGTGGGGGGGGACAAATGACTGCTATATAACAAATGCTGGGAAAAGGTGGGTGGAGAACAGGACAGAGCACTTAGCAGCAAAGGCTAGTTCAAAATCAAGATCTGGACTCCAGTGACAGAAACTGCCCAGAATCAGGACAACGCACTATGTTCTGCAAGTGGGTATTAATTCAGAGAGCAAAAGCCCTGCAAATCTGTTGAGAGTGCTGCTAAGGGATGTACGTAGTTTTAAACTGGCGCTGGATACCACGCAAGCTCTTTGAACTATATTCAGGCAAACTATAATTAAATATTAGATCCACACACTTCTGTTGAAGCAGAAACGAATAGCAGTGACAGTTTAGCAGGCAACAGAGTTTGAAACTGGACCGATTTCACAGTAGGTTGGTGTAGAAAGTTAGTTCAAAAAGGCCCCAAGATTTAAACTTGGGTCCAAAGATTGATGAAAGCTTGGTGTGGCACAATTCACCAACTGATGAAAATTACCTTGTTAGCTTTACCGAGGACGGCTTACTCAGGGCAGGGTACCCTCCAGCAGGAGCTGGGGAGAGAAGTGTGCAGTTTAAATAGGGTTCAGAATAATAGGGGTAGGTAATTGGAGGAGGTAGAGGAAGAACGGGTTGGGAAGGAGGAGTTTAGTAGAGCGAGCATAAAGGAGGAGACAAAAAAAAGGTCACAGGAAGTCTTGTAGTATTTGACTAAATAAAGCTAAGATTGCTGTTGGTACATTAAATATCACTTCGCAGCACATAACTTGAAAAGTTCCCTCAGCAAAGTACAGGTACAAGGCAGTACAGATATAGGTAGAGCAACAAAGGTTCAAATACATTCCAGGCTGTTACAAAATTGTCTAAATAGCTTCAGCACAAATGCATTAATATATATTTTGGACCACCGGCTGCTCCCAGGAGTGGGACTGACCCTAGGGACCTAAACTTGGTTGAGAGACCTATCGGGAAGATGCCACATTAATTTGTCCAGGACCGTGCTGCAGATTTTAAAGCTACCAGTCTGACTCGAATTTAAAACAGAGCTTAGCAGCAAGGGTTAGTTCAAACATGATCTGGACCCAGATTAATTCTTTGTCCCCTGGCAATCTGGCCACACTGGTGCATGTGTTCATCACCTGAAGTCTTGACTACTTCAGTGCTCTATATTTTGCAATGTAGGTATGCTGTGATACCTGTAGTTGGTGCAGAATGTTGATGCTAGGTTGCTAACTAGTCTTTCAAGGTCATGTCATGTCTTTTCTGGTGTTGCGTGATCTGCAGAGATCGTTGGTTAAGTGGTGTATTTCCTTTAAAGTGGAACTTGTAACTTATAACACACTACACAGTCTTTGCCTGGGCTATCTGACTGAGCTCTTGCTCCCTCATACCCTTGTACCCTCTCCGCTGTGATGAGAAGGGCCTCCTGCTACTTCCAAGGGCAAGGTTGAAGACCTGGGAGGACCAGGCCTATGAGGTAGCAAATTCTTTGCCAAGAACTTTGAAGGAGGTCTCCTCAGTGGAGGCCTTTAAAGCAGGATCTGAAAACCTTCTTATTTCTTTAGGCATTTGGGTCTCAACCTTCCCCATGCTGTGTTATCCCAGTTTTAAATTTTGAATAATTTATTTAAGAATTTATTTATTGATATTGCAGTATGATTTTAATATTTCAGTTTTGGTGTGTTTGTTCTATGTTTTATGAAATGTTTTATTTAGCTAACTGCTACTGCATGATGTTGTGATGGTGCCCTGAGCCTCAGTGGAAAGGCACTAGATGAAATAGACTAATATTACCGTGGGTCTCATCTTTTGGCTACTTTGCATGTCTTCCTTGAGTGCAGTGCAAACAGAATCATCACTGACTTCCAAATTTCTGATAAATGCCTGCTTCAGTGTATAGAGATGTATAGAATACACAGATGTATACCTTGCAGCTCAATTTGAAACTTGTCAGTTTCCACAACAAAATCTGCAACTTTTTCAATAACAATTATTGTCTCTTCAGACTTACTTTTTGATTTGTAAATGCCCTCTTCATCTGTTTTGCATGCATACACAGAAGTAGGACTGCTTTGCAAATGGAACTCATACAATAACATTAGTAGATTTGTGACAGGGCTTCCGCATCATAGCCACAGCTGTGCCCTCTATGAGAAAGTACATTGGTTGTCCCTAGAGGACAGGCTCACATGAAAGGCTTCCAGTTCATCTACAAAATCCTCAACAGTCTCTTTCCCCACAGTGTCCCTCTCTGTTTAAGAAGCTTGCCACACCCATCTTACTAGAAACACTGCCTCATTCCCTGTTTGGGTCCCTACTGCTACTCTTTGAGGCAGAGATCACTTACCTACAAAGGTACCAAGCTTTTTAACACTCTACCCCTAACCTTGTTAGCAGCCCTCCCTTGGCACCTTTATGGTCAAACTAAAAGAGCACCTACTCAATAAACCACCTTGCAACTGCCATAGCTAGCATATCTTAATTTTCCTACCACTGAACAGAGCAATCACTAGGGCACTTGTTCAATATTAGTTAAATTTCCCTCTCTTTCTCTTAACCCTCTCTCTTGTCAATCTCCTGCTTCGTGTCTCTTTTTCTCCTTCTAAGCTCTTTCAGAGTATTTCCTACCTTCTCCCATGTATTTGTATATTTTGTTTAGACTTGCTGTTAATACTGCAGCTGCTGTACATAAGCCATTTTGTAGGTAACTGAAATTCCTGTATACATTTTGACTTTGTATTTTTTGAGCCATGTGTCTGTATAAAGTATATATATCCAACACTGTAAAAACCCTAAAACTGGAATCTTGTGAAAATGGGCATTTTCCCACATGCCTTTCCAGTACAAAATAAAATGAAATGAAATGTTGCCACTAACTGCCTGGGTGTCATGTTCAAAAGCCAATTAGATAAGAAATAGGCTCTCCATGAGATGCCAATACTATGTTGCTAAGCACATGGAAGCTCAGAAGGCAAAGAGGTCAAAAAGAATCCAGCTTGACAGTACCATGCACTGTTCAAACATATGCTTGATCATGATGAGTGACAAGTTCCACCACATGAGCTCTTTTTGCTTCATGCAGTGCTGCAGCATTTTATTTATTATTTGTTGCTCCGCAACTGCTGCCTTGCCTTCAGTGAGCTTCAAATTATCCAGACGTGTGACAACACATACACAGAAGCTTCTTGATGTCTGTTTAGCCAAAACGTGACAGGACTACCAAGTATATACATTGTGACATGCATGGAAATCTAGAGACCACCATTGTATATTGTGTTAATCACTTTTCATGATCAATTATCACTAGCAATGATAATAGACACCTGTTAGTGATAATGGGTGTAGTCAAGTATCAGATGTGTCCAGCTGTTCTACAAAAAGTGTTAGTGGCAATGTATTTATGGCATGGAGGTCATTAAAGTTGCATGATTGTGATGTGTGTGTGTGTGTGTGTGTGTATATGTGCGTGTGTGTGTGTGTGTGTGTGTGTGTGTGTGCATGAGGGTGCATGTACATATATACAGTTTTAGAAAGTAGTAAGTAAGTATACCACTATTTACTCACAAGCTGAATCTGAAAGACTTTTTCGCTAAACAACCAAGTGTTGGTAATAATAGTCATTTATCTAAAAAATGTGCTTTAAACCTAAATCCACTCTTTGTCCCCTGCACCTCCAGTCATAAAAGCATTCAAGCAGGTATGTGAAGGTGAACTACAGAAGCTGTTTAAAACAGAGACCTGAGTATTTTAATATTTCTAGGAAGAACGTATTGCCTTAAATAATTTAAAATCTAAAAGAGAGTTTATGATTAAAAAGGTAGACAAGGGGTGGGGTGGTTGTAATGGGTACTATAAACTTGAGAGAGAGTGTGAACACAGCTTAATGATAAAAATGTCTACAAAGCACTGACATCAGATCCACATGAGAGTTTAAAGCAAAATCGATGACTTCCTGATGTTGGCTTATGAAAGAGGATTAACAAGTGAAGGGTGAGAAAGTTCCTGACTGTGGGGCACCTGGTACTTGCAAAGATATGCATGATCCCAAAAATACACAAAAATGTGTTGGACCCCAGGTGACTGATTGTTGCAAGTATCGGAGCTTAACAGAACCGATTTCCAAATTTGTTGACTCTTTTCTTAAACCCTATTAATGAAACTCCCTTCTTTTGTGAGAGTCTCTACTGACATCTTACAATTTTCTGAAAACAAAAGATTGGCTCTGGGTTCATTCCTTGTCACCCTAAATATGGAAACATTTTATACAAATATTCTACGAGGGTGGCTTGGGTTCTATGGCTTTTCCTGGAACTTGCTGGGTAATATGATTTGCATTTCATCAGATTTTTGGTCAGATGTTGTGAGTTAGTGATAAAAACAACCATTTCATCTTCTTGGGAAAACCTTTTGCAATTGACTGGTACAGTGATGGGGGCAACATTTGCTCCCAATTATGCAAATTTGAACATGTGCTATGGGAGCTTCCCACCACAGGACCCTGATTTAACTCCACAACATGGGCTTATAGAAATGTGTAGGTGCTATATTAGTGATTTGTTCATGATATGGAGGAGAACTAAAGTACAGTTGCATGAATTTACTGATTATTTGCACAATTGTAATCCTCACTTCGTTTTCAATGAAATATAGCCAGGAAAGCATCAACTATTTGGATTTGATAATTCATAGGGATGCAAAGGGTTTTATCTGTACTGACCTATTCTGGAAAAAAACTGATTCTAATTCTGACTTACAGGCATCTAGCTGTCACCCTGCATTTGGTGAGAAATATCCATGGGGACAATTCTTACGTATCCGTAGAAACTGCACGCTGATCAACAGTTTGAAGAGGGCTGCAGAAATGTCTATAAAATTCAAACCAAGGGCTATAGGAAACTGGTACTGCTGAAGCATGTAACTGGGTGCCAAATAAGAATGGAGCTCTTACTTACACCTAGAGAGAGAACAGATGTGGCCTAAGACAGTAATTGTTTAAAATACATTACTATTTACATTAAGAGATCCAGTGAAGTAAGAGAAATTATTTAAAATTTGGCATATTGTTCAAGCAGAACCAATATGTAGACAGTTTATAAAGGAACCACCGTAATTTGTTTACAAAAGAGCAAAAATGTGGGTGATTTATTGATAAGCTCTTTATTGCCTCTCCCTGTACTGGACTTTCATAGAACTGAAGAAATAGGAGCACCAGGATACGTGTGGTGCTATTATTCAAGGCAATTCATTAAATAAAAAAATAAGCACCCACACAGCACAAGCAACACCGAAAATGCTGTTATAAATACATTTCATAGCGTTTATATATCAAACATGCAAAAGAATACAAAGGTGGCTAAAGCGAATAAGTTAACGTTTCACCTGGACTCTGCCAGGCTTCATAATAAATATGGCACAGAATGTGCCTGGCACATATACAATGCTCTGGTGCATTCCCCAGACAGGAGAGCTGGGAATGCTCCAGTGCAAATCTGAATGCGCCGTGTGCATTGCCCGTGATATTCAGAAGTGGGAATGCAAATGGGGCCTTAATATGCATGGCGCAAATTGAGCCATTTGCATGTCATTATGGACCCATTTGCATGCCTTGAGCAAGCGCAGCCCTCACGAAAATGCACTGGTGCCCTGCGTAGCCACTGTGAGACCTTGGTAGACTAGTACCCCCCCTCCCGTATGCTCAATTGCAGCCATTTGTAGATAACGTAAACTCCTGGTGGTGTAGTGGTCCCCTCACTTACTCCTGTATTCCTGATTAGGGCATTTGTGTCAAACACATACACCTGGTGGTCAGTGGTACCCCCATCCCCTCCACCCATAGAGGATCCTGGCCACCCAGTTCCCTCCGTCATCGGTGGGTGGCTGCACCCTAACCCACATACTGCGCAACCACCCACGGTGCAACTTACAGTACAATCTGTAAGCCTGTTGGTGCACAGTGTGTGGACCAATGGGCTTACGAACCATACTGTACTACACAGGCACAAATCTGTGACTTCATTCACATATTTGTGCTCTGTAGTATAGTATCTGACAAGCCCATTGGTCCACACTGTCACCAACAGGCTTGACAGATCATACCGTAAGTTATCATCTGCCTGGCAGCCAGGTGGTATGTGGGTGGGGTGCATCTGCCCACTGATGACGGGGAGTTGGGTGGCCAGGGTCCTCTGTGGGTGGGAGGGAGGGGTACCACTGGGCCACCAGGTGTATGTGTTTGACGCAGATGCCCAACGATTGAGCTTACAGGTGGTGGAACCACTGGACCACCAGGTATTGGTTTTCACTACCAATGCCCATGATCAGGCATATGGGAGAGAGGAAAGGGGACCACTAGACCACCAGGATATTGTACAAATGCCCGCTATCGGGCATATGGGAGGGGACCTACTGGACCACCGGGGTGGATGTGGGTACTTGTGGATGGTGTCCCTGCTGGCTGGGTGGCCACTCATGGCTGGCAGGTACTGTGTTATGCCATGCAATACAGCAGCCCGCCTGTGGGTGGCCTAGCTTTGAGCCTTTTTTCTGGCTCAACTTTGAGCCCCTTATGGCGAAACTCAGGGTTTTGACAGCATATACACCCCACATCCTGGGCTGATATCAGGATGTTCTACATATGCATGGGCACGCCCCTGCATTTGTGCCTTGGGCATCATCATCACTGATGACCTAAAATCATCCAAGCAGACCTCTAAAGCAGTAGGTAAGGCTAGGGGGTGTTAGGGTGTATTAGTAGGAGTATCACAAATCGTAAGAGGAGAGTAATAATCCTCTGTACAAGACATTGGTTAGGCCCCATCTGGAGTACTCGTGCAGTATTGGAGGCCACACCTTCACAAGGACATTAACCAAATTGAGGCAGTCCAGAGAAGGCAACCAAAATGGTGCAGGGACTGCATCAGAAGAAATATGAGGACAGATTAACGGAGCTCAATATGTATACCCTTGAGCAAAGGAGGGAGAGAGTGATATGATCGAGACATTTAAACACCTTAAGGGCATAAACAAGGTGAAAGAGTCTAACATGTTTAAATAGAAGAAAAATAGCAGGACAAGAGGACACAGCATGAGATTAGAGGGAGGCCGATTAAGGGGAATGTGAGGAAATTCTTTTCACAGAAAGGGTGGTAGATGCATGAATAGCTTACCACAAGAAGTGGTGGCTATGAATACAGTGCAGGGCTTCAAACAGGCATGGATAGGCATAAGGGAGCAATACAAATGACTATGAATAGATAGGTCACTGACAGAGCAAAGGCCGATGGCACATTTATAAGGTAGAAAAAGAAATGGGCAGACTGGATGGGCCTTGTGGTCCTTATCTGCCGTCAACTTCTATGTTTCTATGTTTCTATACATTAACTTTTGCACCCGACACCGAGGACTTGTGCAGCGCCAGTTCCAAGTTCAATATCGCACCAGGCGCATTGCTAGGGTTGCTCTGGTGCAACTTGCTTGTGCCAGATGCAACCCCTTTGAATATCCTGCCCTTTTGTATAACAATATGAATTTCATTTTGGGGCTTGTGCTGCTATATATTTATTGTAAATATCTAACACTGCTCTATATTTATTTGTTACATAGGCATTGTAATAGTGTTGCATTTTGTATGAATGTTGGTGCTTCTTTACACATTATGTGTAGCAGGAGGTGAAATTTAATTATCTAGTGCACCTGTGATAATGTCATATGTTATACTATTTAGGCAACACATTTTTGAAATAAGTACTCTTGACAAAATACCAGGTTAGGACATGAAAACGCTGTTTTTTTTAGGCTATGAGGCACTGTTACAGTATATTGCTGGCTTTTATCACATGGATTTGTGAAAGTGATGATAACTGTTTATGCTTTTTGCACATAACTTGTGATTCATATTTTGATTGTGCACCTTTGGTGTGAGCCTTCTTTACATTTGTGCTTACTTTGTTTTGGCCAATGCACCCTTTGTACCCAGGCGATCCTTCCTTTCTCACAAGTTTATTTAAAGAACACCTATTCCTGGGGCTTAGAATACTGTACAAGAATTCAGACATACATAGCAATACATACCAATGAATACAAATTTAGCGTAAAACAGTACCAGCTAAAATCGTAATTAAAAATTATTAAATAAATAATAATAAATAATGCAATCCGTATGTAGACAGCCAGTGAGAAGGGTTGCTTTTAGGTCAAAAGCCTCCTTAATGAGGTAAGATTTCAGCTGACCGAGTGGCGAGAGGGCTGAGGCATCAGTGTCTTACTTTACTCAATCTGGCAACCCATGTTCAGGAATGAGAATGGGTTGCTAGGGGATGATGGGGAGGGAGAGGATCTAGCATCCGACTGACTGATCTTCTACTGGGGAGAGGGGAACACTAAATCACTCCTTGGCTGTCACCTGGTGAAGGATGGGTTGCAGTGCCAGAGCCTACAGCAGTGCAGGAGTAAGGGCCCGGTTACATAATACATGCATGCCTCCACTTGCATGGACTCACAGCCCACCATAGCAGGGAAAAGCAGAGAAAAACATGGTGGTCTTGGGCAATAAAGCCCTGCCTGAGTGCCTTGCCTGCTTGGCCTCGGCTCACAGGACCCCCAATCTGGATGCAGGAATTCTGGGAGAGGGAGGACAGACCTCCCTTTCCAGCCCCACCATGGGGAGGAAGAAATCCATGTAGGAATGGAGCTTGTCAGGACTGGAGGGCAACAGTCAGGTGGAGGAGTCAGGGACAAGGTTGAGCAGCCTACCTAAGTGCCCAGGAGCATAAACACATTGATTAAAAAAAAGAGGTGTGATTTCAGACCCTCATAAAGGCCTCCTGTGGGGGCCTCCTCAAGGATCTTGTAAGCAAGTTCCACAGGGCTAGGCTGCCTTCCTCTAAGGCTCTATCCCAGGATGATTTTAGTCATGCCCTGGGAAACACCAGGAGGCCTACCTCAGAGGAGCAGAGTGGGCGGGGGTATGATAAGGAGTTAGGAGATCACACAGATAGCTCAGGCCCCGTCCATGTAGAACTTTATAGGTCAGTAAACTGACCTTGAAGGTAATCACCACTTCACTGGCAGCCAGTGCAGATCACGAGGACCGAGGTCACATGACAGGACTGGGCAGAGAAGAGTGCGCACTAGGAAGTGTGGTGCTGAGAAACTACTCATGTAACAAAAGCACAAAGTTTCTCACACACACAAACTTTATAGTGGGATGCCAAGTCATAGTATACTATTTAATGTTCAAATAAATGTCTTTTAAATAGTATACATTTTCTTGCATCCCACTATAAGATTTGTCTGGCCAAGAAACCTTTGCTTTTGTCACATGACAGGACCTTTGCAGGACCATCAGTAACCTGGACACCATATTCTGCACCAACTGTAGGTGATGTAGGACCCTTCATTCACCCTGAGGTACAGAGCATTGTAGTAGTTGAGTCTATGGGTCACAAAAGCAAGTACTAGTTAGGGCAGGTCACCAGGTGGGATGAAGGGTTCAAGCCAGGTGATATTTCTAAGGTGCGAAAACCACTCTGGACAACAGATGACACCTGACCCTCCAGTGTTACTCCATTACCCAAGATAACACTCAGATTCTTCACCTTGATAGAGGTGGCAAGAGGAGTGGAACCAAGCATTATCCTAGTCAGCTCTCCTACCATCTCTATACCTCACCGATGGCCAAGCTCAACCACCAGCACCTCTGTCTCATCCAGATTAAGTCTCATCTAGCTAGAGGACATCCAGTCTTGGACTTCAGCCAGGAATGAATTCAGCACAGAGACCCCATCAGGTGTCCCAGGCACAAATGACAAATACAGTTAGGTTAGGCTGGGTATAGTAACTTGTATTATTTGTCAAGTCACCTTGTTACGTGCAGGCCTGGCTGAAAATATCTTGTGTAAAGCAAATCAACAAAACACAGTGAAGAAAAAAAATGCTACGGTTCTCAAAAGAGCTGGCAGTGAAGGTTAAGAAGAAAAGGACAGCATTCAGGAAATATAAGGAAACACAGAAGGAGCAAGAGAGAGAACTTTATCAGTTAAAGCAGAAAGAAGCAGGAAAGACAGTCAGAATAGCAAAGGCCCAAACCGAGAAAAGGATAGCCAACTCTGTGAAGAAGGAGGATAAGACCTTTAATAGGTACATTAGGGAGTGATGAAAGACAAAAGGAGGATACTGAGGCTCAAATAAGGGAGGAATGTGGGCAGAGGGTGAAAGTGAAAAGCAGAGATCCTGAACGAATATTTCTGCTCAGTATTCACAAAGGAAGAGAAGGGAAGGTACCTAAACCAAACAAGAGAAACACTCTGAAGACGGGGTTGATACCAGTCCATTCACAGAAGAAAGGGTTCTGAAAGAACTAATAAAATTGAAGGTGGACAAAGCAAAGGGGCCTGATGGGTTACACCAAGAATACAAAAGAACTAAGGGTAGAACAAATGACACCACTGACTACTCTCTCTTTAGCAAATCATGAGAGGATGGGGTGGTACCTGAGGACTGGAGGAGGGTATGTGATTCCTCTTCACAAAAGTGGGAGCAGAACAGAGAGGAAACTATAGATCAGTTAGTTTGACCTCAGTGGTAGGAAAATGATGGAATCACTTCTGAAGGAAAGAATTGTTGAGTACCTAGAGGCCAGTGGGGCACAGGACCCAAGGCAGCATGGATTCATGCTGGGAAGGACATGTCAGATGAATCTAATAGATTTCTTTGACTGGGTGACCAAAAGTAGTAGACCAGGGAGGGGCTGTGGACATGGCCTACCTAGATTTTAGCAAGGCATTTGATACAGTCCCACCCAAAAGATTAATACACAAGTTAGCCAGCCTTGGAGTGGGTCCCAAGGTGGTAGCCTGGATAAAAAGTTGGCTAGACAACAGAATGCAAAGGGTAGTAGTAAACGGATACACAATGAAGAAAGGAGGGTTACTAGTGGGGTATCACAGGGTTCAGTACTGGGACCGGTCCTTTTAATGTCTTTATAAGTGACATTGCAGAGAAACTGGAAGGAAAAGTATGTCTCTTTGCAACAGGGTTGATACACAAGATGGAGTGGAAAGATGAGAAGGAACTTGGCAAGGTTGGAGGAATGGTCAAATGTATGGCAGCTCAGATTCAATGCAAAGAAGTGCAGGTAATGCATCTGGGAAACAAACCCAGGGAAGAGTACACAATGGGGTGAGATACTGACAACAGTAAAAATGGAAAGGGACCTAGGGATAATTATATCAGATGACCTAAAGGTGGACAAGCAATGTGAGAAGCAGTAAGGAAGGCTGGGGGATACTGGGATGCATGGGAGAGGCATCAGTAGTAGAAATCAAGAGTTGTTATCCCTCTATACAGACAGTTGGTGAGACCCCATCTGAGTACTGTGTGCAGTTCTGGAGACCCCATCTCCACAAAGACATAGACAGAGTGGAGGCTGTCCAGAGGAGGGCAACCAAAATGGTGCAGGGTCTGCACCAGAAGACATCTGAAGAAAGACTAAAGGAGCTTAATATGTATACCCTTGAGGAAAGAAGGGAGAGAGTGGACATGATAGAAACTTTCAAGTACCTCAAGGAATCGACAAAGTCCAAGAGGGTAGCATCTTTCAGAAAAGAGATGTGCAAGAACATGGGGCATAATTTGAAGATAGAGGAGGGATGGCTTAGAGGTAATGTGAGAAGTATTTTTTCACGAAGAGGGTTGTGGATGCATGGAACAGCCTCCCTGAGGAGGTCATGGAGTCAAGAACAGTGGGAAATTCAAGAATGCATGGGACAGGCATAAGGCACTCCTAGTAGTGGGGTAGGAGGAAGTAGCTGTTGGTTAACTAGGATCTGCAGTTTATCTGTTTGGTAGGAAAATGGGGCAGACTAGGTAGGTCAAGTCATTCTTATCTGCCATCAAATAAAGTTTCAAATTCTATGTGTTATTTATCAAGTCACCTTGTTATGTGTTAGGCATGGCTGAAAATGGGTATGCTACTCATTCCACCTGGTGAAACAAAATAAAAACTGAAGGCAGTACTTAAGATGGCACATGGCACCACATACAAACCTGATAAGTTACACCCAATGTGTGGTTATGTGCATAAAAGAATAGCAGAAGAGGATACTCCACATACCACTGGTTGTTCATTGCATTTCATTCTTGTATTTATTCATTCATTTTATATTTATAAAGTGTCATTCTAAAATGTGTTCAAGGGCTTTACATAGCCGACAAAAAAAAACACAATACAAATGCTTACAAAACATACTGTATAACACTGAAAGTGCATACTGTAGTACAGTAGCTATGGTGTAATAAGTACAGAAACATCAAGAAGTGTACATTTCACAGAGCACAGAAGGGACATCTCTCCAAGAAATCCACAAGCAAACACCTGTTAATGAGGCCATAATGGGCTGGCAGTATAGCCTAGAGGTTAAAGTAACCAGCTGTGAATGAGCTTGTATATGAGACCCAACTGTGTATGTTCTTTGCACCAGGGACATGGGGTGTAGTCTATGTATTGAACTGTTTGGCCGAGATCCAAGACTAGATGTCTTCCAACTGGCTAAGGCTCAATGCAGATAAGATGGAGGCACTGGTGATCAAGCCTGGTCATCAGCAGGGAGCTGGGGTGGCAGAAGAGGCAACTGGACTTGTGCTTGGTTCTTCTTCTTTGGCTGCCTCCACTAAGTTGAAGAATTTGGGCATCATCCTGGATAGCAAGTGGACACTGAAGGTTCAGGTGTTGTCTGTGGTCCAAAATGTTTTGTACCATCCTAGGAATATCCCCAGACTAAATTTTTATCCCACACAATAACACTCACTGATACATGCTTTTGTGGCATCCAGACGTGATTACTGCAGTGCTCTTTACCTTGGGATAAATGGAGGGACCCTGCATCACCTGCAGCTGGTGCAGAATGCTGTGGCCAGATTGTTGATGGGTCTTTCTAGGTCCTGTCATATGACTCAGTCTGCTAATCTGAACTGGTTGCGGTGGTGTGGCAGATTTCCTTCAAGATCAGCTTGCTGGCCCTACAAAGCCCTACACGGACTGGGCCTTAACTTCCTGCATGACCTTCTATTTTCTCATCAGACCTACCACCCTCTTTGCTCCACTGGGCGGGCCTCCTAGCAGTTCCCAGGGTTCAGCAGAAATCTTCTGGTGAGAGAGGCCTTTGATGTAGCTGACTCACCCTGTGGAATTCACTTACAAGTTCATTGAGGGAGGCCCCTTTATTGGAAGCCTTAAGAGGGGTCTGAGGTCCAATCTTTTAAGGAAGCTTTTGATTTACTCTTATTCACTGGCCTTTTATTTATATTTATTCTTAGATAAACTTCATCACTTATGTAAGTCATCGCTTTTAATTTTTAAATATTGTGGTTAATTTGTATTTTTACCTTACAGTTCAGGTCCTGTTTTATAATGTTCAGTGCCCAGAGCCTCCAGGAACAGGTACTTTGCAAGCGAAGTTTACTTACTTACATCCAGTAAATCTGGCTTTGATTCTCATAATCACCACTTTCATACTGTGTGACTCAAAGCAAGTCACTTAACCTCTCCAGTGTTCCCAGGTTGCCAATGAAAACAGGTGCTTGTACTTAGTAGGCCTTACCCAGTTACAAAAGAATAAAAATAGCATGCAAATGACCTCTAAGTGCATTGAATGGGTGAAGATGACGTTGCATAGGGACTTTCAAATACAGCATGTTGATGCAACAGTTCTAACAGATGTTTAACAAGCTAACTGCTTTTGCTCCTTAATTGGATCTACATACAGTTTAAGCAAGTACCTGTGTAACCCCAGGAACCCCACAGGTTCCAGAAAATCAGTGAGGTTGCCTACTGGCACCTCAGAGGTTATAGTTTGAGAGCTTTGGCTGCCATGTGATCTAGTACATTTCCAGGGTGAGTGTTCTGATGTGCTGTGTGTATCTACTGCTCATGAAAGCATCGGTTAGAGCAAATTCAGCTAGTATTTTTTTTTTTTGTGGGAGTTTGAAGGCCAGCCCTGTGCAAACTGTGAGGGTGGTCCCTCATCTCATTCCTCTCATGCAGCCCATGATCTTAACTGTGATTCAGTGAAGTGGTAAAGGCCACTGTAAATATACAGCTATTGAGTGTCTGCCCTGTGGGATTGACCAAAAGCTGGGGCTATGATCAGCTTAGACCTTTGTTACTGGAGTCAGCCAGGATTATTGCCACTACCATGGATAGCTATTAACATGAGCCAGTTATTTGCTGTTCACCTCCGGTCATCAACTAGCACAAGAGATGTAGAGTAAATCCCTTATTGAAGCTAGCACAATACTGAAGTCCTTCCAAGGTTTGCCTCTGCAAGAACTAGAGAACATTATTGGTCAGAACTGGATAACATTGTTTGTTTTTATTGCTGTTGTAAAGTGCTCTACCAGACAGGAACCAAGTTCACCTATTGATAGTGCTGCTACTAGGATCTCTCAGTGAATTATCCTCATCAAGAACTATAATGTGCCAGCCCAGTGGCACTGAGGGTTGAGGTACTGGATCCCACACCTCACACCACACGGTGACCAGGTTTGGGAATGAGCTCGGGAAGGTGGCATCGGCGGGGGGCAGGGCAGGACTTGGACTGAGTTGCTGGCTGGCAGCTCTCCTTTCCTGGAAGTGTGAATGAGCCTTGTGCAGCTCAGATGGTTCCTGGTGGTGACCTGGTGTAGCGGCTCATGGGGTGTGGAGTAATGGGGTATGGAGCTGCAGCAGACATCCTGCAGGTGGTGCGGAGGGTGCCCATGCTGCACTGGTAGTCACTGCATACTGCGCCCTTGGGAGGGACACCACAAGTAGAAAAACCCTTCCTGTTGGTAGTTAAAGGCAGGGCTAGGGGCAGCAGGCACCACATCCACTTCTGGGTTCCGAGACATACCCAGATTCTCCTTCACTCAGTGTCACCCATCCAGATACTCTAGATAGAGTGCCAGTAAGGTGATGGCGGTCCTTGCCCTGGGGGACTCAGATCCGGGGTTGGGGCACAGTGATGTGGAGGAGTTCCTCCCACCAGGAGTGAGGTCTGGGACTCAGGAGGACAGGATAAGCATGCTCGCTGAACGACTCAGCTGGAGAGAGCCTAACGGGTAAGGGAGCATAAGTAAAAGTGCAAAAAAAGAACTGTAATATATATATATCATTATTTATCTCTGGCCTAAACTACTGATTTGATTGGCAGAGATTTTCAAGTTCCTGAAAGTAGAGATGGGCAAAATCCACAAATTTCACTCTATGAAATATTTAGTGAAATTCACATTTCATGAAATGTTTAGTGGGTGCAAAATACTGAATGTTGCATGCAAAATGTGGAATTTCGCACCCTGCAAATTATTTCACGAAATGCATAAAATTCACAAGATATTTCATGAGGAGAAAATTTTGAATTTGCCAGAATTTTGTCAATGAAATTAAATTTTACTTCATCTCTACCTGAAAGGAATGAACAAGGTGAACTGTGAGCAAGTAGTCAACAAGAGTAGCAAATCTAGAACACAAAGTCAAAAATGAAACTGGTGGTTGGAATGTTCAGAAGGGATGTGATGAATGTTTTATTTTGCAGAGAAAGTGGCTGAGCCATAGAAGTGTGCCAGTAGAGGGTTGGGTGCCAAAACCATTAGTAGGGGTCAACCTTAAGCTTTTTTGTACTAGCCAGCAGGGCAAGTTGATTCAAAATTGCACTAGCCCACAGATGGTTGCACTAGCCCTCAATTGTAGTGGTCAGTTTTGATCACTTATATAGGAAACAATGCAAGCCAAGAAATACTCTGATTTATTACATATTTATCCTGCTCCCACATTGTGTCCAGCTCCTCAGCAGAAAAAAAAGACTGCAATGCCATCACACACAGTGAGCCCTCCTCCCCCATTGTTTTGTATCATGGCCTCCTCTCTTCCTCTTTCTGTCCCCACACCAAACCATAAGACATCACAACAGCAAATGTTCAGTCAAGCAGTCCTAGCTCTGCACACACAACAGCTGACATCTTCATGCACCTCACAACACTGTCACCACCACCCACAGAGCAATGAACAGAGTCAGGCAGAGAAAGATATTCTCAGCACCCACCCTATACTCAAGTGGAGACCTGCACTTCTAGACATTTTGTACAGGCTCAAGTGAGTCAGGAGCACATCTAAGATTTATTTGGGGTGGGGCTACACAAACCTAATGGGCTTAGGGAAATACAAAACTATGACATTTTTATTTTAAAAGCATTGATTTTAATATGCTCTACTAACAATAACATATATTTTCTTTTAAAATTTTCCTTCATTAGCCTAGGAAACAGTACACAGACATAATGCTGTACTATCTCTATTTCTATATAGGACGATCTATAGTACCCAGGAATGCCTATTTTAAGCTTTCAAATTATGTATTTTATTAAGGTTTATTTTTGTACCATACGTGATCCAAAGGTTTGTTTTAGGATGAAATGACATGCTGGGTGGGACAAGGGTGGGACTGTATGGATGGTGATGGCTAGCATAGTCCATTTAGAAGAGCTGGGGACCCCTACACTTGTCAGTAATGGCAGCTATGGATAGTCAATGGTCTTTGCAGAGTCTGGTCTGCTATGGTGTCAAGGGAAAGATCAGTTGGAGGGAGGGAAGTTTTAGTGAGGCTGGGATAAAACCCATCACCTCGGGACCGACCCTGTATACCTCCTCGCATTTTATCGCTGAAAGGTTGGTTACAGACACTCAAAATGTAGGGAAATGAGGGACTGATCTAAATAATATGAGACTAATTGTTAGACAGAGACACATTCAGAAAACTTGAAGCTAGTGACTTAACAGCCTCTACCCTTGATAACGCCCTGGACAATAGCTGAAAGTCCTACAAGTGGAGTGATAAATGACTTACACTGAATCTTTTGGGATCCCCTCTTGAACTGCCAGATATTTGGAGCTCTTAATGAGCTGTTAATCACACCAGGCCATCTGGAACGTTAAGAGATTAGCAAAGGACTAGAACCTGCTAAAATAGAGACTTTTAACTTCATTAACAGACATGAAAACCTGTACTAGTCAAGAAGGACAAGCAGAGAGTTAGCTGCACTAGCCCTGGCCAGCTTGCACTAGTGTTTGGGCTAGTAAAACAATGTTAAGATCGACCCCTGCATTAGTGGTTTCTAACAAGGTTCGGACAGAGTTAAGGGTTTAGTACTTATTTGTAGGAGGTAGTAGTAAAACAGGGAGCAAGGAGGTGGACAGTGTAGACAAAGACCCTGTAGTGACAAAGGTCTTGAGAAATGATAGCAGGCAACAAGCAGATTGGACGGACCATTGGTCATTTTGTGCAGTCACTGTCTATGTTTCTATATTTCTATGATGTTATGTGATATGAGTCACCTCTGTGAAGATCCTTGACAGCTTCCATGGATAGTTCCAGGAGGGTTGCCTCACTGCCTAGTAGAGTCTGATGCTTGCTCTCAGGTGGGAGAAACAACTTAGGGCCTGTTTTTCACATGCGGACTAGAAGATTTAGTTTTGATGGCTTGTGCTCAAGAGGGACGAAATCATCCCTCACATGCTCATGTCAGACAACTGTCTTCCTTTCATGGGTGAAGAAGAAAAATTACTCACCTTAGTAATGTTGTTTCTTCTAATAGAGTCTTGCTGTATTCTGACATATGCAGTGATGTCCAACCTTTGAACTGCCCCGGAGAGGAAAGAGTTAACTTTCCATGCAAGGCATAGAACGCTGAGCTCGAGCTCGGTTGAGACTCTGTCTGTTGTTGTTTGAACTCAAACCACCAGATCTTTATGAGTTATACTCACTGGGTGTCCTGTGTGGAAACTGTAAACTTACACTTGCCAACTGGCTACTAAATATAATAAAAATATTTTTGGTTCCAAGGCAAAGACTCAAGTCAGGAAACCCAAAAATAAAACAAAACACAACACACACACACAAATTAAGAGGGTGAGACAAAGGGGCACCTCCAGAGTGCCAACACTGTTGCTGCCCACCCACATCCCAAAACCCAGGTTCTGAGAGGGAGTGGGGAGGTCAGAACACAGCAAGACTCCATTAGAAGAAACAACATTACTAAGGTGAGTAATTTTTTTCAAACAACATGAAGTCTTGCTGTATTCTGACATATGCAGACTACTAAGCAGTACCTCCATGGAGGAGGGACAGAACCTACTCGGGAATAGGCTCTGAAGCATTGCTGTGTTAAACCGACGCATCACTCCTAGCCTGGATATCCAGAGAGTAATGCTTGGTAAAAGTATGTACTGTTTTCCAGGTGGCTGCTTGACAAATCTCTAAGATAGGAATATCCCTGGCAGCAGCCAGGGAAGCAGCTGTACCTCTGGTGGAGTGAGCCTCAGGCCTGAGGGTGGGATCCTACCTAATTTTCATAACAAAATAGTATGCAAAAGACAATCCACCTGGCAATAGATCTCTTAGTGGCAGGTTTTCCTTACCAACCTCACCATAAGTGAGGAACAGTTGGAGGGAGTCAAACCTGTGACCCTTGGTGCGCTCTATGTTGTAGCTAAGGGCCCTTTCACATCCAAGCTGTGCAGCCTCCTCTCCCAGAGGAGGAATGGTCAGTGAAGAAAACAGGAAGAGACATAAACTGGTTAAGGTGGAAATCTGAAACCACCTTAGGCAAAAACTTCCTATTAGTCCTGAGGACCACCTTATCTCTATGGAAAGAGATAAAATCAGGCTCCACTGACAGGGCCTGTAACTCACTTATGCATCTGGCAGAAGTAATGGCTACCAAGAACACAGTTTTCCAAGTCAAGTATTTAAGCTCTGCTGAGGACAAAGGCTCAAAAGGGGTTGCATAAGCTGAGCAATGCAAACATTAAGGTCCCAAGCAGGAGCAGGGCCCCTGAAGGGAGGATTGGTACAGTAATCCTTTAAGAACTTACAGAATACAGGATGAGCTGAAAGGAAGAGTGCTTGCCTGCTGACAAGAAAGCAGAGACAGCTGCCAGATGCAGTCTAAGTGTAGCTGGTCTGAGTCCCAAGCTATTGAGATGAACCATATAGTCAAGGACTGCAGGCAACCCAGCAGACTCTGGAGAAATATGCTTCCCAGAGCACCAAATAGTAAACCTTTTCCATTTGGAGTTGTAAGTCTTTCTGGTGGAAGGCTTTCGAGAAGCCTTTAAAATATCCAGAACACCTTGAGAGAGATGCAAATCAGCAAACTCTAACTCTTCAAGAGCCAGGCCTTGAGATTGAGAGATTTGAGATTCGATACCAAACCCTCCCTGAGAACATGTTAACAGATTGTAATTCCTGGGAAGAGACAGGGGAAGGTGGACTGCTAAGGACAGCAACAGGGGTACCAGGGCTGTCTGGCCCAGTCTGGAGCAATCAGAATCACTTTGCAGGGTTGAGACCTGATTTTGACTAGTACCTTGAACAGGAGAGGGAAGGGGAAAAGCATACAGGAACTTCCTTCCCAATTGAGAACTAGAGCATCCAGGGGACTGAGCCCAACACTGGGGCCTGCAGCAAAAAGAGGAAGTTGGTGATTGTCTGGGGCTGCAAAAGATCTATCTGTGGAGTGCCCCATCTGGAGAAGATCACCTTCAAAATCAGGGGATCTAGGGACCATTCATGATGGCCCTGAGATATCCTGCTGAGAGCATCTGCCAGGACATTGTCCTTCCCTGGGAGGTGCACTGCTATGAGAGATGTATTCAGGAATAGGCCAGAGACCACAACTTCATTGCCTCTGTGCACAAGGTCAGAGACCGAGTGCCCCTTGCTTGTTGATGTACCACATTGTGGTGGTATTGTCTGTCCTGATCTGAACTACTTTGTTCTGAACAGACTTGGAAAAGCTTGAAGTCCTAGAAACACTGCTCTAAGTTCTAAGAGATTGATGTGAAGCAGAGATTCCTGAGGTGACCACAACCCTTGGGTGGTCAGGTCCCCAAGTGGGCTCCCATCCCAAGAGGGAGGCATCTGTAGTAAGGATAGAGAATGAGATTGAGTGACAAAGGGAACTCCTTTTCTTAGGTTGTCCTGATCCTGCCACCATTGCAAAGCCTGGATCAGGGTTCGAGTCACTGGGATTAGTTTGGTCAGAGAGATCCTTTCTCTGAGACCAGAAGGCTCTTAAGTGGAACTGAATGTCCCTCATCTGAAATCTTGCTCCTTGAACCACTGCTGTAGAGGCAGCCATGTGGCCCAGGAGCTGCAGAAAATGCCTTGCTGGTCGAGACACCTGGAGGGTGAATGAAGAGGCCAGTGTAACAAGGGTCCTTGCCCTGTCCAGGGAAGGAAGGCTCTTGCCTTTACTGTATCCAGCTCTGCCCCTATGAAGGTGAGGAGCTGCACAGGCTCTAGAACTGACTTTGAAAGATTCAGAAGGAATCCTAGAGAAGTGAGCAGTTGCTGAGTTATCTGTAGGTGTGACTTGACTTGGTCTGGAGACTGACCTACTATGAGCCAGTCATCCAGGTATGGAAAGATGGAGATCTTTTTTTCCTTAGGAAGCAACCACTACTGCCAGGCATTTTGTGAACACCCTTGAGCTGAAGTTAGGCCAAAGGGCATTGCTCTGAATTGATAGTGGCCTGAGGGCAACTCGAACCTGAGGTACTTTCGTGGGAGCTTCTGATGAGAATGTGGAAATAGGCATCCTTGAGGTCCAGGAAACTAGCCAGTCTCCTGGCCTTAGGAGTGTAGAATTATTCCCAGAGTCACCATTTTGAACTTTGGCTTTAAAAGGTGCTTGTTTAAATATCTGAGATCCAGGATGGGCAGCCATTCTCCTGTCTTTTGGGAGTTAGGAAGTACCTGGAGTACAATCCTTTTCCCTTGTGTAGGGTGGAACCCTTTCTATGGCTCTCAGAGCCAAGAGGAAGAGACCTCTGCCTCTAGGGCAAGTGCTCTGAAGGATTGCAGGTGGAAAGGATCTGGTTCTCATCTTGGAAATTTTTGAAGCTGAGAACCAGTCCCTGGCTTACTACTTCCAGGACCCATTTGTCTGATGTTAAAGACATCCAGTCCTGGACAAAGTAAGCCAGCCTGCCCCTACAGGTGGTGGAGAATCGGCCCTGGCAAACCCATCAGGGTGCCTGTTTGGCAGGGGCTTTAGGTTGAAGGGTGGTAGCAGGCCGGCTTGTACCCCGTCTGCCTCTCCTCTGAAGAACCCCCTCTGGGCAAAGGTGGAAGAGGAGGCCTGGACTTGGTAGAAAGGTCTATGAAAAGGCCTGCTCCTGCCCCTGAATGCTGCCTCTGGGAGTGGCTTGCTTTCTTTGGCCTGAGCACTCTATAGGTGGTCCTGTATTCATCCATTTTCATGTAGTTCTCTGTTTGCTCCCAAACAGAGAATTACCAACAACAGGAAAATCCATGGCCTTAGTCTGGGTATCCTGAGACAGGCTAGTACATCTGAGCCAAGCTATCCTATGAAGGGCCACAGATGTAGCCATGACTCTAGATGAAACATCATTAGAGTCCACTGCAGCATGAAATTGGCTACCACCTTCAACCTTGGATGCCTCAATACCATCTGCAGCCACCTGCTCCAGCTCCTTGGCAAGCTGGCCAGGGACCTGTTTAGCTCAGAGCCATTACAGTGTCCCATCTAGACTTCTGGTATCTAGCTGTATAGGCCATATAATTAGCCTGCCTGAGTCCCAAAGATGCTGCCATGTACTGTTTCTTTGCCATGGCATCAATCCTCCTGGAGTCCTTATCTGGGGGTGTGAAGCCAAGGGTATATTTGCCTTATCACAGGCAGCAGTCTGCACTACCCCAACATGGTTGCATTGCTGGGTAAGGAACTCTGTATCTGAGCCTGAGAGAGTATACCTCTTGTCCATTCTCTTGTCCACAGGAGGTATAGAATTAGAGTCTTTAAAATTTTTATTGTCTGTTTCCCAAAAGACTTATGAAGGGGAATAGACAGCCTCCTGGACTCGGGGATATCCATCATCTCAACATAATCAGGCTCCTCCTGATCCTCTACAGCTTCTTCCATAGAAAGCTGAAGAGTTTCAGCCACTTTTGTAAAACATAAATGGGAAGGGGACTCAGAAAGCCTAGGAGGAGAAACCCTGAAGGTCTGTCTGGGGAGATGTCCGGGTCAATGGGCACATCCAGACTTTCATAATCACCATCACTATCCTCATACTTTCCTTCCTCCTCCTCCAGTTCATAAAAATCCTCTAAATTATAATCTGGAACCTGGCAACCGACCGAACCAAGCCCCTAACTGATGGTGCCGGTTCAGTAGGAACCAGGGTTAGCGATTGAACAATCCTTATCGCTTGGCTATTTCATCAGCGGTCGGAGAAAGAACTTGTGGATCTGCACCGCTGATTTATCCTTCTTTTTCTTTTAACCGAACCGACCTCTGAGTCAGTTCTCCTTTACCCGAAGAAGTTTCTCCTGGTCAGAGGGTACTCTTTGGTTCTGTTGGAACCGAACTGGCTAGCCATCCAGGTCAGCGGACTTTTAGCCTCCTTTCCCTGAGCCTACCAACTCTCTTTCCAGGGTAGCTGCAGGAAAATTCTTGCAAATCTGGCAGTCTGAATCGAGGTGGTCAAACCCCAGACAATAAACACAGGTGGTGGGGTCAGCCTTAGCAAAGGCTTCCCCACACACACTACAGTGTTGAAACCCAGTGGCCCGGTTTTTCTTTGGGTTTCTCAGACATGGCCAGTCCTAACCAAACTTACCCTTTTTCGGCAATCCACCAGGCAAGACACCCTTATCGGTTCCTGACCGTTATGGTCATGGAAAAACGTAATGAAATCTGCTTTTTCAGAACTGATAAGGACCGTTACCACACTCTAGAAGCAGAACAAACTTTTTTGAATAAACCTGATCGGTTCAAACCGAACTGATCCAAAGTTTACAAGTTCCACACAGAATAAGCAATAATAACCTATCTAGTACTCACAATACCACAGACAGAGACTGAACTGATAGGTTAAATGGATTAAATTCAGTTAAAACCGAGGAAAACGACACTTTAACCGACTAAATTGAACCGAGCAAAGGAGAAATCTCCGGAGCGACTGCTCAGTGAGGTGGAGTAAAGAATCTGGTGGTTTGAGTTCAAACAACAACAGACAGAGTCTCAATCGAGCTCAAGCTCAGCATTCCATGCCTTGCATGGAAAGTTAACTCTTTCTCTCTGGGCAGTTCAAAGGTTGGACATCACTGCATATATCAGAATACAGCAAGATTTCATGTTGTTTGAAGGCCTAGTGGTTCTGCAGGATACACTTAAATCCACCACAAGATATGAAATATTAAAGAAGAGGGATGCTTTTGCTAACCTAGAAAAATAAACAAGTGTGTTTGATTGAAATTAAAGCCTGGTGGGTAACTGCAGAGCCTAGACTGTGGGTGGCTGATTGCATGGTAAGGTCGGTTCTTTCTGAGGGACACCGGCTGTGGAGCTTCTTCAGTAAAGTAGTCCTACTGAAAGTGAGGGTTGAGTCATAAGGGGTTGATTAGCTGTGAGCCAGGAGCTGGTGGTGCTGGTGTAGCCCAGTGTCAAGTGTTGATTGAAGCTAGGCAGAATGAAATGGAGTAGCAATCATCTGCTTCAAGATAAGGAAAGAGGACAGTATTAGGTTAGGTCCATGCAGTGTGTCATTTGGTGGTGCTTAATCTGCACTAAGATGCTGATATAGAAGTGCGGGTCAGGGATCCTAAGCCACAGGCATGCCTTGCTTCATATTTAAACATGGATGTTTATCCATTTTCTTGCCTGAGTCTGGCCTGAGACCACTATGATATTTTATTTACTTTTTTAAACTGGGTACAAATGTTTGCTTGGAGACTATTTGAAGTGTCATATTACAATGCTTTCATTTCTTGTCCACCTGGTTGTGTGAGGTATTGTTGGGAGTGTCTGCAAGGTATTTAATCTGTGCACTTCCTTCCACCTTAAGATACACATTTTAAATATTTTTTTTCTATCCTTTCCTTTATCCTCCTAGGCAGGCTAGGCGGCTGTGTCAGCCTGTCCAGTTCCAACTCTGTGGCTGTCTCAGGTCGTAACTCTCCAACCTTGAACGGACTGTCAGTGCTAGCTGGGGGCTTCATTAAGCCACTCCCCAGTATTCCACCATGTTTCTCCCCATTACCCCCAGAGCCTCAGACAAGGTCGAATGTGTGTGTGGAGGTGCGCACCATGCCTTGACTAGAGTGACTCCACTTTACCCACCCTGGCCTACTGTCTGACTCTCCTCTATCACCTGTACTACCACCATGCCTCCACATGGTGGCAGTCAAAGTTAGAATAGCCCACCTCACCAATGCGGGAGAGGAGAGCTGCAAGCAGCTGCTCAGTCCTCATTCAGACCTGCCCCAGCCAGCCCCCAGCAACCCATGCTGATTACCAAACACGGGTCACTGGCATGGCAGGAGGTGAGGTGTAGCACCTCAGCCTTCCACTGGGTGGG
The DNA here is from genome assembly GCA_016271365.2 of Neoceratodus forsteri. NCBI lineage: Eukaryota > Metazoa > Chordata > Ceratodontiformes > Ceratodontidae > Neoceratodus > Neoceratodus forsteri. The sequence goes on along the minus strand of CM057456.1, from coordinate 1,630,047,223 downwards.
CTCTACATTTAAATATTTTATATACAACATTTTACATAAAACTATTTCAATCACAATTTGCAGCTATTTGGGAATATCATATATTGGCATTTGGGGAAGCACATGGGTCCTTTCTTGTTCTCCAATCCCCTTGGTTGAGGTCAGTTACTATCTCTGTATTTGTACTTTGTATGTTAGCTACCACCTGAGATTGGTGGGTGAGTTTTAAATCTTTGTTTTCATCTCTATGTTTTTATGAACTGATTTGACACTTATTTATCTGGTCAATAACTGTAGTTCCTGTTCCACAAATAAAGGTATATACATTTCATTTTGTCATTTATATTTTAAGTATAGTTATTTTATTCATCATTTTAACTTTTTCTATATCACAGTGGCTTAAAGGTACCAAATAGCCGAATGTCCTGCCATTTTGCTGACCTCTGCCCTTGAGGAGTGCCACACTGCATATCTCAGTAATGTTTCCTTGTCAATAAAAACTCCTTGTGTGGCTGTTGGGATATATATATATATATATATATATATATATATATATATATGTATGTAATAGATAACCCACTACAGGGCATGTGGTTGCGCTCTGATATCATGCGCTTGGTGTGCATTGCGGCCTGTGCGTTCAACCACTCATGGCGTCGTATATCAGAGCATGACCGCATGCCCTGTAGTGGGTTATCTATCTTATAAAATGACCACACGTCTTGGGGGCAAAAATAGTCCTTGTGTGGCACAAATAAGTATTTGAGTTGAAGTACATAATTTGATTGGTGCTGTCCTAACTGTGATAGGTTTAAGTAGTAGGTAATACTGCCATTTTCAGAGTGTGTTAGTGTAGAAGGAGGTTCATTTTATTACTGTAGTGTAGTGTGATCGAGTGCTGACAATACTGGTAAATTAAGTCCTGGCAGACATTTAATATAAGCTAGTCTCTGTTTGAAAAGTAAAAAAACAAACACTGAATTTAATGGTTAGTATGCCATTTGTGTGAAACAAGCTGCTGTTTCTACTGAGAGTTAGCGAGTCCACAGCACTTTCACTTTTAGTGTTAAAATGCAGCTTGACCGAGCGAGTGCTGTAAATGACTGAAATGCCTGCAGTAGCTTAAAGTAAACCCTCTGTCTTCAGAAAAGTAAGAAAAGTGTTTATCTTGTTTTAGTTCTTTGCTTTTGGTGAAAGAAGTCACTGACTGGAGCGGGAGCAGATCGGTGGTCGGCTGTGAAGAATGTAGATGCAACCCAGAAGAGTGTTTCATAACAAAACGCTCTGGCTTACGCTCTTTCATTTCTCGCCGTCACTTGTTCACTCTCCTCTGCTACATTCGGGTTGTCGGTGGCTTCTTTTAAAAAGAAAAAGTAAAGCTAAGTACACGCTTTCTACTTTTCTGAAGACAGAAGGGCTTAATTTAAACTTCCAGGGACTTCTGTTATGGCAATTGACAGTGTCTGGTCATGCTACATTTTAACGATAAAAGTGAAAGTGCTGTGGACTCAATCTTGTGTTTGGAGAAATAGCAGCTTATTTTACAGAAATGTAAGTACAATAAGCACAAAATTCAGTGCTTTGCCTGGGTTATTTAAATTTGTGCAAGGATGTCATTTGTCAGTGTAATGAGCACTTGATCACACGGCTATTTTAGAGCATTTAAAGTTAAACTGCTTCTGCCTAAGGCACTGTGAAAGTGGCAGGATCCATTTTAAATAACCTTTTATCTACAACTTGTAGCAGGATGAAACAGATGATTGTGTAGACTATGGGACTGGTATGTTTATTTACTTGTGCCTGTGGGTGGCAGCCTGAGTGCCAGATGTGAGAGTGTGTGTGTGTGTGTGTGTCTGTGTGTGTGTGTGCCTATCTGTGCCAGGTCTGGAGTAATCTCCCTGCAGTGCTGGTGAGAAGGTTTTGAGGGCTGGAAAGTAGTTCAGGCGTGACGGTCATACTGGGAGGCATGCGTCATTGTGGGATAATGCACGTCATGTGACATGTTTCATCCAATCAGCATACTGGATTTTCAGTGATTTTCCTTACCCATTTTATATATATATATATATATATATATATATATATATATATGTATGTATACCACCATTTAAGAAAGAAAACAGTACCTTGCAACCACTGACTAACATGAAAGCATATTTATTTGAAGGTGGAAAACATTTCTTAGAGGAGGGAAGGCGGAGGAGACTATTTACACCTTCTGTCAGTTCCATGGACAGAAAGCATGACATCATTCCTTCTGCACATGCAAAACATCTGCTGGCTCCACCTACTGCAGCTGTAAAAAGCTCTCTGGAACACACAGATCTGATGCAGTTTTCAAGGAAAACCCCTGCATTACATCTAAGATAGTTTGCAAAGCTAATTAATGGTAAATGTGGAATGCCATACCTTGCTGCAACTTGTTTTCTTGAATTCTAAGGAAGCAGATAGGCATACTGTGGAGTGTAAAGGGCGATGGCACATCATGTTCTCATATCATAATGTAGGTCTTAGGCACAATGAGATTTCAACAAGCAGAAAATGGGGACCTCCAGGATGGTTACAAGGAATGGTATGAACAGAGAAAACAACTAAAGCAAACATATATATCCCCAACAGCAACATGAAAAGAGTTGTCTGTTGAGAAGGAAACAAATAACATTTACAAGATGTGAGGGTACAGTACTTCTCCTTTAATCTTAGATTTATTGAAACACACAGCTGAAAAGTACATTCTGTCCTGCTGGGGTTGAAGCTGTAATGGGAAGACTTTTAACTCAATACTTTTTGAAAAGATTAATCTATACATTACTGTATGATAAACAGTATATGCAGAAATATTTTTTATATGATATGGGCATTGGTCACCTACAGGTTTTAAACATTTTACACTCCTACTTGGAAATGGTGCTCTCTACTGTTGAATAATTAAATATACAGTAGCTACATTTCTGTAAAAATGATGGAAAATAATGAAACGGCAAACAAAACCAAAAAATGGGGCTGCAAAAAAAAACACTAAAGCAATTCAAGGAAATAACATAATATGTGAAAGGCACTCTAGGTTCATCAATTTGGACCCCCACCCCACCACCACCACCATTTGATAAGCATGGATTTGGTACCATTTAAAAATATGTTACATTGACCCAGTATGATTATTCTGAAAATCCATTCATTTTCAAAATAAGGAAACTTGAAACCACACATGAGAACACTCTAGTAACGTTAACAAATGACTGAGGTTTATGCATACCAGTTAATGAACACAGTCAATTAAGATTTGCAAGGACAGATAATTTGGAGCAGTTAATAAAAAGGCTCAGACGTTCATCCTGAAGTATTATTTCAGAGAAATGGCAGTTATGCTCATTTGCCTTAATGGTTTGAAGGATCCCAAATAAATTATGTTTCTACTTTGGTAACAGAAACTGGGCTCAGAGGAGAAAAACCTCTTATTTTGCTGGAATATAGGACTATTTGCAAATCAGAGCAAAATATCTGCAGGATATTGAAGCATTTTAAAACCACTTTTATGAAACCGGCATATTCTCAAGACATCATGAGGAATGCAGACATTCCACATCTGTGTAGTGGAGATGACACTGCAGTGGAAGGCAATCAAAGTGTGCAGGCAATAGGAGATGAAAGGCTAAACAATGAAGAGAAGTTAAACAAATGATGTAATATATGTAGAAGAACTGGTGGAATTTATGAGAAACTTGATAACAAATAATTATCTTTTATTTGACATCAAACAATGGCTGTCTGGCCTATGAAAAAATAACATGGGCAGTTTATTAGCCTTACTAATTAATTCAATAAATTATCATATCGCTAGAGGGTAATAAACAGCCAGGTCAGAAGTCTCTAAAAATAGGGTGTATCCTGTTGTAAGGCATGTGCTTTGTGGTGAAAAGAAAAGACAAACAAATTATTCATGATGTTCTGATCTGCAAAATGTATGCAAAGGAGTCAAGGAGAAACCCCAGTAAAGGACTAAATGTATACAAATGTATACACAGGCCAATAAAAAGAAAACAAAGATAAAGATTACCAAAAGTATAGAAAATATGGAAGGTAACAAAATACACAATTAGTTAAAAGTCTGACAAAAACAGGAAATAAGAAAGAAGGAGTTGTAAAGAAAAAATCAATAACTGCAGCATCGTCTGCCAATAAAGAGCCATTTTATGCACAGACGAGGAATAATGATAAAATGCTCTACTAAGACTAGGGTCCAAAAGCAAGTAGGAAATGGCATCGAGAGGGTTCCAGTCAGAGTATTTAGAGGATAAGGTAACACAACACCTTCCAATATTGTGTATAAAAGGATTCCACACTTGTAAATAGAGAACAGAACGACTTTAAGAATCCAAGGTCTAAAACAAGTTAAAAGTATATTCAAGGAGAAGTACAGATGGAATGACCTGGTACCATTTTATAGATATAAAGGCCAACCAGCCACAGGGTGGATTTTACAACTTTGAACTCATAGAAGTTAAGGAAACATGTACTACAGAAGGCATATACTATATGTTTGAGCTGGCAAATGTTGTATGTTAGAGCTGGCAAATATTTTGATATATCTGAAATATATTTGATATTCTCTTTAAACTATTATGTTATCTCAGAATGGCATGTTTTCTATATAGATTTAACAAAGTATAAAGATAAGTACATAGGAAAGGGAATCGGAATAGATAAGGAAAAATAAAACAAATGCAGATTTATTTATTTATTTATTTATTTAGTTAAACATCAGTTTAGAAACCTTTGAGCCAGAGGCTCATTTACAAAGTACCTCGTCACAAAGAGGACATCAGAACAGTAGTACAAGGGACACAGTACTTACAAACAAAAAGTTACAGTTCAATTACAATTTTGTTTCAATAGAATACAATCTCAACAAAGCAAAAGATAACAAAAGGTGCAAAACTTATGGTCGGGGAGAGCTGGTGGGAGTAGAAGGGAGGAGATAGGGAGGAGGAATTAGTAGGAAAGGAAGGGGGGAGCCGTCAGTGAGCATTGTCAAACAGAGTATATATTTTTCTTTTTTTTTTTTTTTTTACACTAGGCTAGCGGCAGTATCATTTAGAGCTAAGCAGGAAGTTTCTGAGCCTGAGATTATGAATTTCATGAAATCAAAATATATTACTTATGAATTGTAGGGAGGAGAAATCTCCCAGTATAGATAAAGTGCAAGAAAAAATAGTGAACTAGAATCAGAGTTACTAAAAGGGTATGTGATGGAAGACTTTATTTAATGAAAACTGATTAGAGTACCTGGGAACTGTTCCAAACTCACCATTAAGGTTAAAAACATTGAAGTGTTATTGGTCAAGAAGCATCCTCCACATAATTTTCTGGAAAACAGCAGGACTAGTCACTGGCCCAGTGGTGTAGAGGGCTGAGGTGTCATGTGCCTCATGCCTCTCATTCTGGTAACCCGGTTCAGAACTAGACATAGGTCATTCAGGGGCTGGCCAGGTGAGGGAGGACTGAGCTGCCATAGGACTGCTTTCCTCCTCAGGGAGGGAGGTTGCTGTGGCTCACTGTTAGACTGCCTCAGAGCAGTAGTTGGGTGGCAGTACATACAATGCCACCATCAGTGGGCAGGAACCCACATTCAGGACAAGGGGCATCTCTACAAAGACAAAGCTCACACATCATGCCCACTGTACATCTGTTGTCCCAGAGAGAAAACTGGTGGAAAAAACCTGGCTGAAGAGTGAAACCCTGGCTCTCGCATGCCCTGCACCAATGACTGGTGATCTCCACAGCCCTGTGGCAGAGGATGATGATTGGAGCGTAAGTCCCAGAGAAGCCAGGTGATGGGGCTGGGGGCAATTAGGAAGGGGCAGGTGGGGCAGCTCAGGAGATAAACAGATAATGGAAATAAAATAGCTGGACTAGCAAGTAAAGCCAATAATGTAGAATAGTGGAATTTATAAAAACATCTGGCATCATACTACTGCAAGAAATGTGGCTAGAGAGTGCTAAAAATTGGAATTTGGAGGGTTAACAAATTTTGATCACTCGGGTGAGAAGATAAGAAAATTTGGAAAAAGAAGGAGGCTACTCACTTTGATTTCCTAGATCTGAACTGTAGCAGGAAGCCTTAAAGGTGGAAAGTCTTTTCTTTCTCCCTATGATATTGTCATTGGGATATACTGTAAACTTTTCATGGTTAATACTTTACATGCAGTACATAACAACATAAGAAAAGCATCAGCAGATGGGACCATGTTATCCATCTAGTCTACCCTAGAAACTACCTCCTATCACATCCTAGGAATGCAGAAACATCTGCAGTCATTTTGATTTGAAAGTGTTGCAGCCTTTAGGTCTCAATGAAGAGATTCGTTACACAGTTTTTAAATTATGTAAAATCATGTTTTATGTGTTTTATTATACATAATGGGCCAGATATTCAAAGGGTTGCGCCATGCGCAATAGGGTTGTGCCTGCGAAAGTCGAACTTGTGCCATTCTGCGATATTCAGCAGGAGGCAGTTGCACCACTGAAAACATGCTGAGCAACAGCGCAATGCAAATGAATGCATGCTGAACTGGAGGGAGGAACCATGCATAAACTGCACAGCCCGATATTCAGCCGGGCTGTGCAGAGTTGTGCAGGCGCAACCCCAACCTGCGCCTGCACAACGTTGAGCCAAAAAAAGGATAGTCGAGGGCCACCCACAGGTGAGCTGCCGATTGCTGGGCGCAACACAGCAGCTGCCACCTGTGGCTGGCCCTCGACCCACTCCCTGTCCCCCCTGCAGCCTGATCGTGGCAAAGTGTAAAATCCCCCACCCCCCCACTGGCCTGATCGCGGGCAGCAAAGTGTTCCCCAGACAAATCCCTGGTGGTCAGTGGACGAAAAGCCCGATCGCGGGCAGCAAATGTTTAAACAAACCCCCTCCTGAACATATCCCTGGTGGTCCAGTGGACGAAAAGCCCGATCGCGGGCTGCATTAGTTGCGACCCACCAAGACCACATCCCTGGTGATCTAGTGTCCCCCACCCCACCACCCACCCACACAAAGCCCCACCACCGCTCCCCCGCGGCCAGCGGCAGCAGCATCCACCTGCCTGCCACCCGCCGCCTGCCGACTGACTGCCGGTAGGAGCTGACCGCCCATTGTTGCAGAGCAAGAGCCATGGGCGGCAGCCCATACCGCATAAGGCAGTCCAGATTTGTGAATGAATGAATTTGTGAATGAATTCATTCATTCACAAATCTGACTGCCTTGACGGTATAGCTGCACACCATTGGCTCTGCTCTGCACCAATGGCGCAAGTCCTACCGGGCAGTCAGTCGGTGGGAGGCGGCGGCAGGTGGGTGGAATGCTGCCGCCGCCGGGCGTGGGGGGAGAGCGGTGGTGGGGCTTCATGGGTGGGTGGGTGGGGGACACTAGATCACCAGGGATGGTCTGGGGGTGGGGGTCGCAACTAATGCAGCCTGCGATCAGGCTTTTCGTCCACTGGACCACCAGGGATATGTTCGGGGACATTTGCTGCCGGCGATCGGGCCGGTGGGGTGGGGGATGTTTTACTCTATTGCCCGCGATCGGCGCGTAGGGCGCCGGTCCTCGATGGCTGCTGCCTGGCAGAGCGCCAGGTGCAAGTCTCGGGATCAGCGCACCTGCATGCTAATGGCATGCAATGAAGATAATCAGATGCAAATGGCCCCCGCACCTGCATGAATTATGGCCCCATTTGCATGTCACCTTTTGAATACTGGAAATTTGCGATGTGCAATGGTACTTACGCCACTGCAAGTTGAATGCACCACTCTGACCACTTGCGGTGGCGCAAGTTCCACTGCGTACGACAGTGGCTGTGGTCGGGGTGATATTCAAAGGTTGCTCAATAGCGCAACTCTTTGAATATCACTCCAGCCACACCTCGCGCAACTATTTTGTGCAGCGCAGGGCTTGCGCCACAAAATAACGCAGTTTGAATATCCGGCCCAATGAGTACAGCTATTTATAGTATAACAAACAATATGAGGCATTTGAACATAAATCTCTAAATTTTTCATTAGCACCGTATTTATATTGGGGTGACAGAGTGTAATTAATTCATTGTAATATATGGATGTGCCAATTTAATATGGCACAAAAGTATACAAAAAAATTGTATAATAGCACTCCTGAAACTGATAATACTATCATTCCTAAGTGATAATATTATAGTTCAGAGCCAGTAATACTACCGTTCGGAGCTCTGAATGATAGTATTATCAAACAACAGAACAGTACTAGTGCAGGACTCTAACAGTGTGCAGCTAGATTTGCTATGGCACTACGTCTGGTTGCTAGACAGGCAACGATGCACTGTGAAGTGCACTTAATGGCTAGCCACTTTCTTCTTTGTGGGTGGGCAGAACACTTTCAAAAATATGGTGGCTGTCTCTCACTTAGTGAAAAACTTCTGCCATCATACTTTCTAGGTTTTTAAATTTTGTTTACATCTAAAGTATTATCTGGTTGATCTTACCTTGGTCACTACTGAAACCAGCTAACATGTATGACTGCCAGTTGAAGCTTACAACCAGAGTTGGAGCCAGTGACGAGCAGTACAGTGGTCGGGTAGTCAGTGTCACATGATAGCATGAAAAGAATTCAGTGATGCTTGATTGGAGCCAGTGAGTGAGCAGTACAGTGGTCACACAGTCGTAATCACATGATAGCATGAAAAAATTCAGAAACACTTGATTGGAGCCAGTGAGTGAGCAGTACAGTGATAGGGCAGCCATAGTCACACGGTAGCGTGAAATGAATTCAGAGGTGCTGTGTTTTATATCAGATCCATATATTACAAAACTAATAGATAGTAGAGTTTGTGTTACAAGGAGTAGAACCATTTCAAGGATCTGAGGACATGGGAACCTCTCAATGGTATTACTCCTTTGTAACACACACTCTCCTACCTATTATTCTGTTTATAATGTATGTACTTTATGTTTTGTTTTCAGATTGAAGTTCATTGGAATGGTTTGTTATGGAGGTGTTGTTACTTTCTATTACAAATGGATTCCTTCCTCACATTTTGTAGTGTGTTAATTAGTATGTGATCAGGTGCACTTTAATTTCACTTTGGTTAATTGTGAGTGTATTGGTGATGTTCCTATTTATCTGCCTTTTATCACAGTATTGCATGCATGTCTTCAAATTACTGTGGATTGAATAGTCATACATTTGCATATGGATTTGTTTTAACGTTGTTTTTGTATTCATGTTTTCATTAACTTCAGAACATGGATTGAGGTAGAAGTGACTGGCAGTTTAACCATTGTAAATTATAAATATTAATGTATGGTAAAGTGATCACCATGGAGGTAGGTCCTGATCTACTAAGATATTTACAAATGAATAGTTAAGAAGCAGTTGTTTAAATAGCCAATCACAGCTAGTTCTGTGAAGCCATGCCCCGATGAAGAGGCAGCATGACTTGAAGCGCTGGGTTTATTTTTGATTTTTTTTTTTTGCCAGTGTTATGTATGTGTGTCTTTTCAATAAAATACAGTAACATTTGGAGCTTGAGTACACTGGTTTGTGCATGCATTGTCCTGTTTCAAGTAGTATGGTGTCAACTGCCTTGAGCAATGGGGTGCAAGCATCACATTCTATTTCACTGAAGAAGTCCATGCTCAAATGATCAAGCTAAAGAAAATGGTGGGACAATCAATAAACCACCAAGTGCTGCAATCACCTAGTACCCCGACCTGTGGGGGAGGCATTCATAACATTCTACATCTAGAACCTCTCAACATCAAATGCACACAGACAATGGCCAGGATTCACAAAGAGAGCCAACAAAATTTCTGTAGCTGCAGGAAAATGGCTTGTAGCACTGCAGAAATCTAGTTGCACCAAATTCACAAAAAGAAAAAGTCCACAGTTGGGAAATCCACAAAACAGGCAAGTTAAGAAGTCTACAAGTGCTGAAATCTCATCAACATTCTTTCCTTAGTTGAGGAAAAAGCTCAGCAGGCACAACAACAGGTGATCCATATTATCTGGAGCAGCAGACTTTGACAGTCTTGCCATAGATGCAGCAGTATAGTACTTACAAAGAGACAGCAGCCAGCCCCTCAGCTGAGACCACTTCAGCACCACTGGTAGCAGCAGGTCATGAACCACATTGGCTGTCTATAACTGTTGGTAGAACTGATAATTGTGTCTCTCCTGGAGTGTTTATGTTGTCTGCTTCAGCAGCACTCACTGCAGGCTGTTAGCAGTTCAGCCTCTAGTGACTGTGAGGCTCCTTTATGGGCTGCACTGGGTCTAGTGGTTGTAGTTTGCTGCATTTCAATGAAAATGTGTGCTATTTTTGTTGTAACAACTGACACTACTGTAGGTTTACTATTACTTGTGCCTGCACCTCCACTATAATTGTATCTCAATTGTTCGTACACTGCATGGAGAGTTAAGCCTCACTCTTTGTGGTGCAGCATGTGTGCAACATTTTTCTGCAACTGCAGAAAACACTGGCAGTGAATAGCCTCTTAGGGATATGCCATACATTTCAATTACTTTTTTCCTCAGGAACTTCCATAGCTGTGCTTTTGCCACAGTCCTGAGTGTATTTATTTCTGCAGCTGTGGATATTTTATGTATAGCACTCAGAGAAAGTTCCCCTTTTTCCACAGCTACAGAACTTTTGGGGACTTGGGAAAGGTTTTGCACCTTCAGATTGTTTGTGAATCCCCCTCCCCAATGTTTATTGCTACTGCTGTTGCAGGATGACATTTCAGAAGTCAGGGTCAGTCAGAAAGCAAATTTCAAAGGTCACTGACTGGCTAATCAATGAGAAAGTAGCCAAGAATCCTGCAAGGTCTCTGAACTTCAGTGGACCCTCTGTAGAGGAGCACAGTGATGCCCTGGGGACAAATCATTTACCAGCAACCATTGCTAAAGCTGCAGGCTGCTTCAAAACCAATTCATCAGATATAAAAGCCAAAGTGTCAAGTTGGGATGAGATTGTCGGTCCTTCTGCAGATGAGGAAGCACAAGTGGATGGATGGTTCACCCGAGTACTCCTGAATAGTGGAACTATAGTGTTGAAAGACTACTATGATAAGTATCTGCCTCTATAAAAATTGGAACCTTAGGGAAGCTGGGATGTATGGGGTCTCATTGATGCTTCATACCCCTATCTGAGCTTGATTTGTATCTTGATCTCCTTCCTGGTGAACATTGCTGGAACTCCTACTGCTGTGAAGAAGTGTGCCATGATGTGTCCATAGAAAACATGTACAAGAAGATCCCAATCACTGTAGGAACAATGACCATATGTTCCACCACCTAAGTCAGTTGTGCAAAGAGTTCAAGCCTGTAAATGAAAAGCCTCAATGCCCCTCCATGGACCTGTCAGACAAGCTTACACTCATAAAGCCACTGTTTTACCTGAGGATTAATCTGTGGGGACTGTTTGGCATCAAGACGATCTGAAGTGGTGTTACCCCACAAAAAAAAAAACAGAGTGTGCTGTCAAGGGAATAGTGCACCTAAAAGGATCCTAGCACAATCAGCTGCTAATTTTGGATAGCTCAGAGGAAGTTGGTTTGCCAGATGGGCCTTTAGGCAAAACTAGCATACTGCCAGCTAAAACTCATGCATTATGTCAGACAAGTAAGGGTCATGTGACAAATGAAACAGACTGAACAGTGACCATCTGAAGGGGACAGACCCTCACTAGGGTCTGTTGTCCTGATCTGGCTGTGCAGCCAGAAAAGAGAGATAATTCAGCTCCAGGACAACTAGAACTTTCACTGTTCAAGTTTGGATATCCCTCTTTCCTTACTGAGTGGTGGAACAGAATTCAAAAGAATTTGGCACAGATTTTCTCCCTGATGGAATGGGATGTTAGGTGTCCCAAGGACATACATCACCACACATGGGTCACTGATGAGAGACCTCATCAGGAAAAGTCAAGACGACTGGCCCTTACTAACATATATGATGTTCTGAAGCACTTGCAGGAGATGCTGGTTGCAGGCATCATTCAGGATCCTAGGATCCCCACGCGACACCAAGTGTAGTTGTCAGGAAGAAGAGTGATGGTGCTATCATGTGTATGGACTACTGGACACTAAACAAAAGGAATACACAAAACCAGTACAATATGCCATGAGTCCAAGATGCCTTAGATTGCCTGAATGGAAGTCAATGGTTCTTTGTGATGGATTTGAGATCTGGCTACTATTAAATCCCCATGGCTGAGCAAGATCAAAAAAGGCAAGTATGAACACAAATGCAAAGTAGAGATACACAACCTCATTGAAATAAGGGCAAAAGTCTTCTTAATAAAATTTATTTCAGACTGGTATAACTGGAAGCCATAAAAATCTGACACGTTTTGGATGACCACTCATCCTTTCTCAAAGGTTAAACACCAAACACTTTAGTGGCAGTTAAATACATTATTTAAAAAAATGTAATAGTAATGTCACACACATACGATGAAAATTGATTGGTCAAAATGGCGGAATGCTTAATAAGTTATCACCACAATGAATATAGCAACACCCATGATAAATAATAAAAAACTATGAGAGATTCTAATCTAAATAATGCATAATAATAAATAATCAGACATAGATAGAACTTCTATGCAAATAAGGGTAGAAGGGGAAGGGAAGAGGAGGAAGGGGAAGGAGTCACTAGATAAAATGTAATATTAACAACAGATACATAAAGAATACTACATATCTATGTGGCTGTACAAACACCATAAAATCTATTTCAAATATATACATACATTTGCATACACACATCAAATCCAAGGGGCTCAAAGCCATCAGAGCACATTTAAGAGATTTGCTTCTTTTCCTCTTTAGAAAAGGTTTTAGTTTAAAGCCAGAGTTCAAGCCTTTATTTTTTGTAGCATTTAGGTTGACAATCCAAAAGGCTTCCTGAGTCAATAATAAATCATTAAAATTCCCACCCGTGGTTTAGGTACACTCTGTCAATACCCATAAAGCAGAAAATATGTTGGTCATTGTTAAGAGCCATGACTATGTGTGCCACAGTTGCAAATGTCAGATCTGCTTTTCTATTGCTTGCTATGTCCTTTTACTTTTGTTTTAAAGCACCTTTTGTTTTTCTGACATAAAATGCACCGCAGCTACATAACCATATAAATAATCCCTCAGTGTCACAGATGATCAATTGTCGTATTTCATACAGGCACACAGTCTCTTGACTGACAAATTTTCCTGTTTAATACGTACAAGTATTACATCTTTTGCACAGATAGCAGCCAACAACTGCTCTGTCAAGCCAAGTGCCACATTTATGCTCCAGTCCACAAAATGGCTGTGGACCAATTTGTCACCCAAAGTGGGTGCCTTTTATAAAGCATACATGGGGGCTGTAGCATTTTCCACAAACCTGGATCACTGGACAAAACATTCCATGTTTCTTTATAATCTTGTCAATCTCCCTGCCTATGATGAATATGTGGTGACAAAATTAAATCTCCTCTGTTCCTGATCTGGATGTACATTAAAATGATCCCTTTTAAAGTGTATCACTGTCTAAATCAGCTGCAAATGTATGACCATCATATATATTTTCCTACTGTATCATCTTTTTCCAAACAGATACTCAAGTCATTAGCTCAGGCTTCAAAATTTGTTTAATCACTGCAGTTACAGTGTGTCCTTAAAATTGACTCTTTGGCATATTTCTGGCTAGATGCCTAGGAAGCAACTATCTGCTTGGTACAGTGTGTTGCCATCCATAGGTTTCCTAAAGATCTCAGTTTCAATATCAGTGTTATTCTTTCTGTAGAATCTTAAGGTCTGGAGAAACAAATACTTTCTCTTGAGGCTTGGTATGTGAATTTCAAGTTCTTATTTGTTCCTCCAGGAATTCTATGAATCTACTTAGTTCTGTACTGTCCCTTCCCAAATGAAAAATAAATCATCTATATAATGCTTCCACATACTGATTTTGTCAAAAGGTTTTCTCTTGTCATCCAGTACAAATTCATTTTCCCAAGCCCCCATATACAAATTAGCAATAGAGGGGCAGATGTGGCCTCAAAGCTAGTCCCTAATTTGCAATAAAAAATCTTTATTAAATAAAAATACATTATCTTTTAAAACAAATGTCAGCAATTTTAACAACAAATCGGTGCTAGATGTGGCCCCTCCCACCTTGTGTTCAAAAAATAGAGCAGCAACGTCCAAAGCACCCTCATGGGGAATATTAGAGTACAATGCCTCTATATCCATAGTGACCAAATAACAATTACTACCAAGTTTAAACCCTGTAACAATTTTACTATGTCATTTGTATCTTGCAAAAAGAAAGCAAACTGTTTTCAAATGGGTACAAATGAAAGTACACAAACTGTGAGAGGCTTTCTGTTACTGAGCCAATCCCACTGATGATGGAGCAGCCCATTGGTTCTCCAAAGACCTGTGTATTTTTGGTAGAAGGTATAATGTGGCTCTTACTGGTGTCTCAGTAATTAAAAATTCCATCTCCTTTTTATCAATGTCCCCTTCCTGAAAGCATCTTTAGTACACTCATCAATATTAAATTTAAAGTCACATGTAGGGTCAGTACTAATTTTTCTATAATATTCTTGGTTAGCTAGTTGTCTTTCAGCTTCTTTAACATAGTCCCTTTATTCATAATAACAACACAGCTGCCCTTGTCCGCTTTTTTATTTCAATATTGGGATATTGTTGTAATGAGGAAATAGCAGCTTCAGATCTAGTGAGATTGTTAAAGGAGCTAGTCGGTGGATTTTCAAGCAGTCTATCAATATCTGTCTCAGCTAATTGTTTGAAAACTTTTACTGCATCACTAGGTGGTGGATTAAAAGTAGATATTGGTTTAAAGTTTTGCTGCTTTGTATTTAGATCAATAACATTACTGTCCAAGTTCTTATCATTTGCATTCTTATTGTAGAAAAGGGATTTAAGATTTAAATTTCTGCACGCTATATTTAAATCCACCAGTGTGTGGAATTTTGGAGTCGTTGGAGCAAAATTAAGCTCTTACTTAAAACTTCAGTCTCAAACTCATAAAATTTGTAACTAGACAGATTTATTACCTGTTTTCACCATTCGTGTTTATCACCATTTGCCCCTGCGATTGCTGGAGTTGTGGTTCTGATACCGACTTCTCCCTTGGTCTCCTGCTTCTCTTCCCTCTCCAAGTCTTCCTTGTTCTCCATAATCATCTTCTCTTTCTGTTTCTTGGAACCTCAGGCTCCTCCATAGGGCATAAGGGGTGCTGCTTCCTGTCTCTCCTCTGAAAATGGTGCTGTGGGTTTCCTTCAGTGTCCAATTCACATTTGAGCTGCTAAACTCAAAGAAGACATGTCTATTTTTACTTTAATAGTTCTCATGAGTTTTTCTTCCAATTAAAAACATGGTCAAATTCATAATCATTTTTGTCCCTCGAAACTCAATTTGCTTAGCTGCTCACAATTCATTGTCTAATCTTATAATGGAATATTTTAACTTTTGATTAAAAGTCTCAAATTCAGAATTATTCTAATATTTCAACACTTCTTTTACTTTGTTTTTATTTCTGCTTCAAGGAATTCTCTCTCTTACTGTTCTTAATTATCAGATTTATGAGTTTAAAATTGCCTCTACAAGATGTCTTCCAAGGCACTGAGAAAATCTTCATTTTTCTTGACCACAGGCCCAATTTTGATCAGCTTCAAGCCCCTTGGTATTCTTTCATTTATTTAGTATTGATGAGTGTATTAAAGATGCTTTCTGGAAGGGGACATTGATAAAAAGGAAATGGAATTTTTAATTACTGAGTCACGGTGAGAGCCACATTACACCTTCTACCAAAATACACAGGTCTTTGGAGAACCCACCAGGCTGCCCCATCATCAATGGGATTGGCTCAGTAATGGAAAGCCTCTCACAGTTTTTGGACCTTCATTTGTGCCCATTTGAAAACAGTTTGCTTCCTTTTATGAGATACAAATGACATAGTAAAATTGTTACAGTGGTTTAAACTCAGTAGTAATTGTTATTTGGTCACTATGGATGCAGAGGTGTTGTACTCTAATATTCCCCATGAGCATGCTTTGGATGTTGCTGCTCTATTTTGAACACAATAAGGAAGGGGAGGTCACCGCTTGCACCAAGTTTGTATTATAATTGCTGGAATTTGTTTTGAAAGACAATATCTTTTATTAAATAAACATTCTTATTTGCAAATTAAGAGAACAGCTATGGGGGCCACATCTGCCCTCTATTGTTAATTTGTATATAGGAGCTTGGGAAAATGAATGTGTACTGGATGACAAGAAAAACCCTTTTGACAAAACCAGTATGTGGAAGCATTATATAGATGATTTATTTTTCATTTGGGAAGGGACGCTACAGAACTAAATAGATTTGTAGAATTCTGAGGAACAAATAAGAACTTGAAATTCATAGCAGTTGAGAGGTATGCTTATGTTACTTGTTGTACCTCTGCACTTCTTATCCTAGATAGGGAGCTGCTGATATTCCTCTTATGTTACTTGTACCGCTCTGCACTCCTTACCCTAGAGAGGGTGCTGCTCATATACAGAAAGAATAACACTGATATTGAAACTGAGATCTTTAGGAAACCTATGGATGGCAACACATTGTTGTGAGTAGATAGTTGCCATCCTAGTCATATAGTGTAGCCAAAATATACAGAAGGGTCAATTTTAAGGACACAATGTAATTGCAATGACAAAACAAATTTTGAAGCAGGAACTAATGACTTGAGTATCCATTTGGGAAAAAAGGATATAATAGGAAAGATATCTATGATTGTCATACATTTGCAGCTGATTTAGATAGTGACATACTTTTAAGGCATAATGTTAATGTACATCCAGATCAGGAACAGAGGAGATTTAATTTTGTCACCACATATTCCTCATAGGCAGGGAAGATTACAAGATTATAAAGAAACATTGGAATGTTCTGTCCAGTGATCCAGATTTGTGGGAAATTGCTGCCACACCCTCACATATGGCTTATAAAAGGCACCCACTTTGAGTGACAAATTGGTCCACAGCCATTTTATGGACTGGAGCACATAACGGGCACGTAATTTGACAGAGTAGCTGTTGGCTGCTAGCCATGTAAAAGATGCATTACTTGTACTCATATCAAACAAGGAAAGGAATTTGTCCACTAAGATACTGGGTGCCAGTATGAAATGCAGCAGTTGATCACCACTGGCACTGAGGGGATTATTTATATGGCTGTGTGTAGCTGTGGTGCATTTTATGTTAGGAAAACAAAAGGTGCTTTAAAACAAAAGTAAAAAAAATGTGCAAGCAATAGAAAAAGCAGATCATACATATGCAACTGTAGCACACATAGCTATGGCTCTTAACAATGACCAACATTGTTTCTGCTTCATGGATAATGACAGAGTGTATCCTAAACCATGGGGTGGGAATTTTAATGATTTATTATTTACTTGGGAAGCCTTCTGGATTGAAAGTCTAGATGCTACATAAAATAAAGGATTGAACGCTGGCATTGGACTAAAACCTTTTTGAAGAGGAAAAAGAAGTAAATATCCTAAATGTGTTCTGATGGCTTTGAACCCTTGGATTTGTGATGTGTATGTAAACTTATATATATATTTGAAATAGATTTAGTGGTGTTGGTAAATCCATATAGATATATAGTATTTTGTATCTGCTGTTAATATTGCATTTTATCTAGTGACTCCTTCCCTTCCCCTCTACACCTTATTTGTATATAAGTCTTTCTATGTCTGATTATTTATTATTATGCACTATTAAGATTAGAATCTCTCATAGTTTTTATTGCTATTTATCATGGGTGTTGCTATATTCATTGTGGTGATAGCTTATTAATCATTGTGCATTTTTGACCAGTTTTCATCATGTATGTGTGACATCACTATTACATTTTTTAAATAATGTGTTTGACTGCCAATAAAGTGTTTGGTGTTTAACCTTTCAGAAAGGATGAGTGGTCATCTGAAATGTGTAAGGTTTTATGACTTCCAGTTATGCCAGTCTACATTAAATTGTTTTTATTAAGAAGACCAGTGTCCTTGTTTCAATGAGGTTGTGTATGTGAGGTAGACAGCCAGCTCTGAGTGCTGTATCAATTTTTTATTACATATAAAATATATGTGATGGGAAGGTCAGTTTGAGGAAACTACTGTCTTACTGGAACTGACACATCAAGACCTCCAGGATAAGTTCAAAGGACAGGACATAACTAAACTGAAGATATCTGGGGGTCAATTACCTTATCAATTTGCTTTCATCCCAGGAAAAAGATTAGCCTATTCATAATTCCTCAGGGAAAATCCTTTGACTTGCAATAGTTGTCAGGAAGAACTTGAGAGGAAGGGGTGCAGAGAGAAGCCAGAATGGACATCAGAGAGGTTGATGTCTGGGCCAGGAGGACCCAGATGAATTTGAAGGCCCAATATACATTCCCAGGGAACCCTTGAATTACATCAGAGAGATCTTTGAGGTGTAGATTCCAAGGTCCAGACGAAATTGAAGAGGCAAATACACTTTTGCTTTGAATACAGTGACTTACATCAAAGACACTTTTGAGATGTATGTGTAGCAGAGCACAAACCAATTTGGTCTGGTTAACCTGAGGGAGGAAAGGCAGTGAGGTCACCTATTATGTTTTTAATTTGGACATCCTGTGAGATAAAATATAGATGTTGTTACACCAAGGAGTTATGTGACCTCAGAGAGGGCCGGCTCAGAACTGTGTTTAATTGCTGAGAGAACCTTGATAGAAACACACAAACACAAGACAATATTTATGACTGAGAGAAGAGAGACCATCAAAGCACTGAAAGAAAGTAAGTATATATTAGATTAGACCAGTCTGAATGTATGTATTGTATGAACTGCACTTTTATCTGTTTGTTTTAAGGCTGCATGTGTTGGGATATATTTGTTCTGTAATTATTGTTCTGTTTTGATATTTTAAAGCAAAGATATATTTTACAACAGAAACTGCTTGGAGTGCCTTGACATTTCTTTTTATTTTAAGTGGAGCTTTTAAGGTTATAAGTAACACTGTGTATGAGTCTATTGTATAGAAAACTGGGAAATGGATAGAGTTCTCAAAGTCTTGCATAGAGTTCTAAGGGTTCATATGAAAGACCTGGTTGGGTGCCCGTAGGCAAAGATATCTGGCCCTCAAGACAGAATTATCTGAGCCTGATAATTGGGTACGCTAACAAGAGGTTATCAGTTTAAATCCCTCCAGAGCTTGAGACTAAGGTAACTTGAACCCACAAAACAGACAAGAGGGTTACCTTGTTCTGTTCACTGTACACAAATCATACGCTCAGAGGTTGGCACTTTGGGAGTAGAGGGCTGACCGCTGAGTGAGTCTGTGACAGATTGGTTGGCAGAGGTGGCATAAATAGTTTGGTGGTATAAGCTTCATTGTTCAGTGTGTTAGCTTGAGACCATTTAGCTCACTTGGAAAAAAGAAAGGCAGTGTTTTATTTCAAAAGGAAACAGAACTATATCCCTTGACTTGCAGTTAACTTCCCACCCATTTTATTTTTTTCTCTGAAGTGTCAGTCAGAAAAGTATTAGTAGTGAGGGAAGAAGAAAATGGGCTTGATCACAGCAGGCACACACCAGATTTCTTAAAGCAGTTGTGCGGGCAGGGAGTCCCATTTGTGGTAAAAGCAGTAAGCAGAACCTCATAGAGGCCCTGATGGTAGCAGATACCCAGAGCAGCGAGTCACAGACCGTGACTGAAAGGGACCAAACCTCAAGTCTGGAAGGGCTAGTGGCCAGTGAGGGGTCCCAAGCCAATGAGGTGGACAGCAGGGCCACTGTCAGTGAAGGACCACAGCAGCAGGGACAAGTCACCAGTATCCTGAATCCAGAAGCTCTCAGGTTGCAACTTGAGTTGCAGGATGGAGCTGGTATCCCAGGAAAGGAGAGAATGGGAACAGAGAGCGGCAGACCATGAGGAGTGTGGCGCCAGTGAGCTGCAGAGGAGAAGAGAGAGAGAGAATGCAGAGAGGCAAAGGAGAGGAGAGAGAAGTGCCAGTAGCACATGAACTGGAGAAGCTACGACTCCAGCCAGCGCACCAGGGCAGGTAGTTGGCTTTGGTTTAACTCGGACAACAGGACTGGTTTACAAATTGAACTCCAAATTAATAGCTGAGTTTAAGAACAGGGAGGACATGGATGCCTTTTAAATTCTTTTGAAAAGTTTGTATTCAGGCTAAAATTCCTAGAGAGTCCTGAAGCTTCCAGCTATCCTCGCTACTTACCGGAAAAGCTCAGGATGCATTGGGTCAAATGAACAATGAAGACAGTGATGATTACAGCAAGTTAAAAACTGCACTGTTAAAAAGTTTGAATAAACTGCTGAATCATACAGAGCTAAATTCCGTAAGCTCAGTAGAAGCCCTGATATGAGCTACGAGGAGCTAGCCATGAAACAACGCAAGTTTTAAAATGTTGGTGGAAGGAATTGAGGCAAACACTGTTGATAAAATTGAAATGTTGATTTTATTAGAGCAGTTTTATTGGGCATGCCCAGCAGAGTTGAAAACCTGGCTAGAGGACTGAGATCCAAAACAGTGCAAGAGGCTGCTGAACTCTCGGACTGCTATGCCAAGAGCAGACCTGCTCTGAGGGCAATGGGCTGTGTGGCAGTACAGAAAGGGAAATGCGCACCTTCAAGGCAGCCAAAACCCT
This sequence comes from Neoceratodus forsteri, assembly GCA_016271365.2. Lineage (NCBI taxonomy): Eukaryota > Metazoa > Chordata > Ceratodontiformes > Ceratodontidae > Neoceratodus > Neoceratodus forsteri. The sequence continues at coordinate 1,630,026,524 of CM057456.1, read as the reverse complement.
CACTGCCTCCACCGAAACCAGTTAGAGCTAGGTTTCAAAGAAAAGATTCTCTGAAGTAAGAAATGTTTGTTGGTTATGTAAAGAAACTGGGCACATTGCCAGACAGTGTCCAAGAAGGGCAAGCAATAATACCCAAGTAGTGCCAGAAAGAAAGTGGGTTGTTTGTGTGTCCCTGGAAGCATGCTAGTGAACATGAGGGAACACATGCACCCAGTCATGGTAAATGGCGTATAGATGCAGGGTTAACTCATTGCTCCACAAGCTCACTCTGAGATTACACCACTTGCCTCCTGAATCTCCTGTATACTTTTCACAGTGAATCCTGGGCCTTTCTAAGCAAAATCAAGCCATAGTCAGTATGTCGCAAACAAATGCTCATAGCTCAATAACCGTATATGCTAAACACAAAGTATGAGTGGCAGTTATTCAGCACAAATTGCTTTCCAATGGTGGCATGCATGTAATAATAAGTAATTTTGTTTTTTTCTATGCTGGTCGAAGAGCAAACTAAATATTATTTTCACTGAAAAAGGGCAACATAAGCGATTTTTGTTGGAAAATATGTAAAATATCAACACCAAATTAAGCATACAGACATTAGATGGTGTTTTAATATTATGTTTGTTAAAAAAGATATCTTTTAGTATAAAATGTAATTTTTCCCATTTTAGCAAGGTGCTTTGGTGAGATTTGAGAGATGAATCAACCACACACACCATATCACAAACAAATGTATAACTCCAAAAGTATACATGATACACACAAAGTATCAGCATGAAAGTTGATGAGCACAAAAATGCCTTTCCAATGGTGCTATGCAACCAGTTGTAATCAATACAGTTTTATTTTATACCTGCTGAAGTGTCAAAAAGTGAATTTTATTCAAGCTGCTTAGGTGAATCTTGATGGAAAACATGTCAGACATACACACCATACCATAAACAAATGTGAATAACTCCTAAAGTGTACATGATATACACAAAATATCAGTGGCAACGTTGTTCAGCACAAAATTACCTTCCCAATGGTGGTATGCAAATAACATGTAATTTTTTTATTGTTGGTTGAAACAGCAAAAAAGTATTTTTTTCACTAAAACAGGCAACATAAGCCATACACACCATACCATAAACAAATGCAAATAACTCCTAAAGTATACATGATATGCACAAAATATCAGTAACAAATTGTTCAGCATAAAATTACATTTCCAACAGTGCTATGCAGTCAAATATATATTGTATTCTGTTACACTATATATTAAAATATATAAGTACTTCTCCAGACGTTGCAAGAGCACACTGGGAGTCAGTAGCTGACTTCTGCAGATGTCCTCAGGACACACCAGTGTATTTTACTGATGACTACAGGCATCTGCTAGGAGACAATGAGTTAAGGGACACAGGGGCATCCCTGACATTGGTAAAGGGATCTGGTACAGCCTGGTCAGCTTATATCCAACAAATACATAACTGTACAAGGGTTTACTGGTGAAGAGAAAACATTGCCACTGGCCAGTGTTCTCCTGGACTAGGGTGAAACAGGGGAACTGTGCAACAGGTGGCTGTAGCCAACACATTAGCAGTGGATGTGATCCTGGGTAAAAATCTCCAATAGGGGATGGTATGTGCAGTTACCCATAGCCAAGTGGCCAGGAAAATTGTAGTTCCCTGAGCCCCCAGAAGCCATTGGGGAAGATACTGAGAGGCTGATTCCCCAGCCTGTGTCTCCAGAGGGGAGACTGATAAAAAGAGGTTGAAATTTCCACAGTAGCAAGTAACCACATGGCTACAGAGGGTTACTCTGAAGAGGGAAGGGTGATCTCTTGTCAGAGGGTTGGGATTGATAGTGATCCTGAGGGCCCTGATGCTACTGCTAGGACACTAGTTTAGCGACTGAAGGGACCCGTCCCATGCCTTGGGAAGGTGTGAGGAGTTTGCAGCTGCTCAGAGAAGTGACCCTAGTTTAGAGAAGCTGAGGGCTTGGACAGACTCAGATGGTGCACAGGGAGGTGACGGCAGACATAAGGTTTATTGGGAAAATGGACTTATGTATACACAGGCATTACAGACAGAGGGTGGGATGCTAGGCAGGCAGCTTGTCATTCCCTAGGGATATCGTGAGCAGTTGCTCAAGGTTGCCCATGATATTCCCTTTTCTGGTCATCTGGGAATCGTGCAGACAAAGCAGCAGTTGGCCCAGAATTTCTACTGGCCTAACTTCACTCAGCAGGTGAAGGAGTATTGCAGGTCTTGTCACCGGTGCTAAGAAATAGGGAAGGTGGGCAAGAAACCCAAGCTGCCCTGATCCCCTGCCCATAGTGGAGGAGCCATTCCAGAGGGTGGGAATGGATACTGTGGGGCCTTTAAATACCCCCAGCTCCTCAGGGAAGAGATTCACCCTGACTGTGGTGGATTATGCCACCCAGTACCCAGAGGCAGTCGCCCTATCCTCTCTGAGGACAGACAAAGTGGCAGATGCCTTGCTTGGGATTTTCTCCCATGTTGGGTTTCTGCAGGAGGTAATCACCGATCGAGGGGTTCCTTCCTGTCGGACCTAATTAAATGTCTATGGATAGCCCGGCCCGTTGACAGCGGTGGGATTCTGCTTGCGAGCGGCGAGCCGGGTTCGAGAGCGGACCTGAGTCGTCAGAGGGCTCGCCGGGAGATGGATTGAGCATCCGTTGGACTGCTCTCCTTCTCCGGGAGGGTTTGGGCAGCATCCGGGGTGATGGGGACTCTAGCAGAGCTGGAACACCACGCTGCCACGCTCAAAAGAGCATTGAGGCGGGGCAGGAGCGTCATGCATCATTGCACCCCACCTTCCCAGAAACGGAAAAGGGACGGTTGCCGGCCACCTCCATGGAAGCCCGCCACGTGCTTCGATTAGCCCCCAGGCCAAGTCCTCTGACTGATTACGGTCTCTGTGGGATGTTCCTCCTCCATCCCATGGCCCCGCCTTGGGGTAAGCCACGGGTATCGGAGGACTAGAGGCCGATTTGGGGGTGGAAGCGTGTCCATGACTGGGTTGAGTACCGGGTGGGCCGCAACCAGGTTGGTGGAAAAATAATAAAAAAAAAATAATAAAAAATAAATAAATAAATAAATAAATTTCTATGGAAGAAGTGTGGGGTGATGCAGAGTGCACGACTACGTATCACCCACAAGCCAATGGGCTTGTGGAACACTTCAATGGTACCCTAAAGTCAAGGCTCCGGTGTTTGCTGAACAGCATGGGAGGTACTGGGAAATACCTTCCCCTTTAGTTTGCATACAGGGAGGTGCCCCAAGAGTCAACAGGATTTTCTCCTTGAGCTTTGTATGGGCGCCAGGTACATGAGCCCCTAGACTTGATCTGGGAGGACTGGAAAGGCAAGTACACCACCCAGGAACTCCCATTGTGGATTATGTCCTAAGGTTTAGGAAAAGGCTGAAGGAGCTTATAGGGACAGCCCAGAGCAACCTGGTAGCTGCCCAACAGAAACAAAAAGTATGGTATGACCACAGAGCCAGAGCTCCACTCATACATGGTGGGTCAGGAAGTCATGGTCCTTATTCTGGTCCAGAAAGACAAGCTGCAAGCTGAGTGGGCAGGACCGTACAAAGTTGTTAGGAAGGAAAATGACGTAAACTACACTGTGGAGTTACCTGACCATAGACAGACAGAAATGATGTACCATGTCAACATGATAAAGCCATATGCAAATAGGGCTGTCATGGTGTTCACAGTGTGTAGTCATGGGGGGGGATGGATGAAGGAGCCCCCTTCTGGACTTGCTGGAGGAAAGTAAGTGGAAGTCCTCTGTGGAGGCAGTAAATGTCTCCCAGCTGACCCTGGGCCAGATCCAGAAAGTGAGGAGGAGTTTTAGCAGACTTTGCCCTTGCTTGGCTCAAGCCTGGACTAACCCCCTTAGCAACACGATGTGGACAGGACAGAGACGCCCATATGGAGGACAGCATATCGGGTGTCAAAGGCTGTCCAAAAGGACATTAGAAGGAAGTGGAGGAGATGTTGGATTTAGGGGTAATCCAGAGATCCCACAGTCCCTGGGCCTCACCTGTAGTCCTGTTACCCAAGCCAGATGGCTCGACTCATTTTTGTGTAGACTATCATGGACTGAATGCAGTCATGAAGTAAGACACCCACCCGATGCCTGGGACAGATGAACTCCTGGACAAGTTGGGAGGAGTGACCTGCCTTATGACCATTGACCTGACAAAGGTATTGGCAGGTAGAGTTGATGGACAGAGCTAGGGAGAGGTCAGCTTTCATCACTCTGATAGGCTTTATTTGAGTTCAAAGTAATGCCTTTCAGAATGAAGAATGCCCTGGCCACTTTCCAAAGGTTGGTGAACCAGGTGTTAAATGGTGCTGATGAGTACACTGTGGCATACCTGGATGACATTACCATCTTCAGTACCAGCTGGGAGGAATACCTGTCACACCTTAGGGATGTGCAGGGCAGAATACAGATGGCCAGGCTCACTGTGAAAGCTGAGAAGTGCCAGGTGGCCATGGGAGAAGTGACACACCCCGGCATGTGGTAGGCTGGGATGGCTCCATCCGAACCAAATCAAGATAGAGGTAATACAGGCATGTCCCAGACCAGAAAGTCAAATGCAGGTCAGGAGTTTTCTCGGACAGCAGGGTACTATCAAAAATTTGTACCAAATTACAGTGCCATGGCTGCTCCCCTATCTGACCTGACAAAGAAACGGATGCCCAAGAAAATTACCTGGGATCCAGCTTGTGAGGATGCCTTTTCAAACTAAAGGAGTTATTGTGTAGTGCTCCTGTTTTGACAAGTCCCAACTATAGTACAACCTTTATAGTTCAGACGGACACCTCAGACATGGGTATTGGGGTAGTACTGAGCCAGACATCCAGTGAAGGAGGCACCACCCATAGCCTACCTGAGCAAAGTTGCTCCCCAGGGAGCAAGCATACTCCATGGTGGAAAAGGGTGTCTTGCCTTAGTGTGGGCCCTAAAGAAATTGGAGCCATACTTGTATGGGCAGCCTTGTGGTGCAGAATGACCACAACCCTTTGGTTTGGCTAACGAGATGGGGAAAACAATGGCAGACTGCTCAGATGGAATCTGCTTTACAAGGGCATGATTTGAAAATCATACATAGGGCCAGAGCCAAGAACTGGAACTCAGATGGACTGTCTAGGGTCTATGACTTGGTTTATCATGAGATTAGAGCAGTGCAGGAGGTCTTTGTAGAGTGGTGAGGCGCCTAAGACAAGTATCACACACAGTATCCTTCTCAGAGGTGCTGCCTGTCAATGGCATGGGTGAGGCGAGGTACTTTGCACCATGCAGTTTAATGAATGGTTGAAAAATGGTGTGGAACACAGGGGTTTGGCTTCATTAGGGGACTGGGGTTCCACCTGGAAGGACACCAGCCTATACTGGCAGGATGGTCTGCATCTGTCCAGGAAGGGAACAAGTCTTTGAGTAATCAGTTTAAATGCTTAATTGGCAAGCTTTTAAACTAGCCAAGGGGAGGCACTGATAAGCAGCAGGAAAATCCCAGCCTTTCCTACAAAACAGGGTACTAAATGAGAAAAGACTAAGGTAGAAAGGTCAGTGGGGATGCTGCAACAGAAGGTAAAGCCATCAAAAATGGAGATCAATGAGTACCAATGCCCGTAGTCTGAGTAACAAGCTTCCTGAATTACTGGCCTTGATGGAGGAGGAACATCTGGATATTGTGGCAGTCACAGAAACATGGTACACACAAAACCATGACTGGGACGTAAACATAACAGGATACACTATCTACAGGAGGGACAGGGAGGGTAAAGGAGGAGGAGTAGTAGCTCTTTACATAAGGGAAGAAATCAAAGCAACAGAACATAAGGGTAAACAGGGAGGAGAAGAAGCACTGTGGGTAAATTTGGAGACAGGCAATGGCACCACAATCCGCACAGGGTTGTATACAGACCCCTTCAGGGTGAGGAAATGGACAAGAAATGATAGAAAGTATACTTAGAATGGCAGAAAAGGGGATATATTGCTGATGGGTGATCTGAATATGCCAGATGTTAACTGGAGTGCAGTTGCAGCAGCCACTTCAAGAGTGGGGTTATTCTAGGTGGCCTACAGGGGACATGCCTTAGATTACTAGTATTGGAGCCCACTCGAGAGGAAGCAATCTTAGACCTGGTTCTTTCAAATGGAGATGGAGAGGATCACAGATGTAGAAGTGGGTAGCCATCTGGGAACTAGCGACCATTGAACAGTATGGTTCACAATAAACACAGCAATAGAGTCAAGTTCTTGGTCCTAGGCACTTACTCATTTGTAAAGTCAGCCTTCTAAAGTTCAGTATTTTAGCCAGATGCGTTTAAATGAAATATAGATTTGGACTTGCAGATAAGGATTGCTTGTTCACTCAGTTCATGTGCTCATTTGTTGGTTGTAGTTGTTCATTGATTAAGTTTGCGCCCGCAAACCGCCAGCACCATAGTGGGGCTGCAGGAAGCAGGCTGTTGGTTAACCAGAATCTGCAGCCATCCAGTAGGTAGGGAAATGGGCAGACTGGTGGGCTAAGTTGTCCTTATCTGCCGCCAAAGTCTATGTTTCTATGTTTAAGCCATACAAAGGCAAAAGTATTGACTTTAGAAGGGCTGACTTTGCCAAATGGGTGAGTCAAGGAATGCACTAGCAAATAGGCAGGAAGGAGGGTGAAGAACAATGGGAATAATAAAACTGCCATCACAGAGGTAACAAGCCTTTGAGTGAAGCAACAAACAAAACAAAACGATGTAAGAAACCACTATGGTTCTCAAAGGAAGTGGCAGTGAAGGTTCAAGAGAAAAGAAAGCATTCAGGAAGTACAAGGAATCACAGAAGGAGCAGGACAGAGAACTGTATCAGTTAAAGCAAAAGAAAGCTGGGAAGGCAGTCAGAACAGCAAAGGTCCAAACCGAGGAAAAGATAGCCAACTCAGTTAAGAAGGGGATAAAACCTTTATAGGTACATCAGGGAGCGAAGGAAGACCAAGGAAGGGATAGTGAGGCTTAATAAAGGGAGGGAGGTGGTCAGAGGGTGACTGTGAAAAGGCAGAGACACTAAACAAATATTTATGCTCAGTATTTACAAATGAAGAGGGGAGGTACCTAAAACAAACAGAAAACTCTGGACACAGAAGTTGATACCAGCCCATTTACAGAAGAAAGTGTTCTGAAAGAACTCTTAAAACTGAAGGTGGACAAATCAATGGCACCTGATGGGATTCATCCCAGAATTTAAAAGAACTAAGGGTAGAACTAGTGACACCACTGACTACCCTCTTAAACAAATCATGGGAGGATGGGGTGGTACCCTAGGACTGGAGGAGGGCAGATGTGATTCCTCTTCAAAAGTGGGAGCAAGGCAGAAGCAGGAAGCTACAGACCTGTTAGTTTAACCTCAGTGATAGGGAAAATGATGGAATCACTTCTGAAGGAAAGAATTGTCAGTATCTAGAGGCCAGAGGGCATGGGACCCAAGGCAGCATGGATTCACCAGCAGGAAGGTCATGCCAGACGAATCTGATAGATTTCTTTGACTGGGTGACCAAAGTAGTAGATCAGGAGGGGCTGTGGACATGGCCTACCTAGACTTTAGCAAGGCATTTGACACAGTCCCACACAAAGATTAATATACAAGTTACTAGCCTGGGAGTGGGTCCCAAGATGACAGCCTGGGTAAAGAATTGGCTGGAGAATAGGGACATAGAGAGTAATAGTAAATGGAGTCCACTCTGAAGAAAGGGGGTTACTAGTGGAGTACCGCAGGGTTCAGTATTAGGACCGTCCTCTTCAATGTCTTTATAAGCGATATTGCAGAGGGACTGGAAGGAAAGTATGTCTCTTGGCAGATGACACAAAGATCTGCAACAGAGTTGATACAAGGTGGGGTGGAAAGGACGAGAAGGGACTTGGCAAGGTTAGAGGAATGATCAAATGTATGGCAGCTTAGATTCAATGCTAAGAAGTGCAGGTAATGCACCTGGGAAACAAAACCCAGGAGAAGAGTACACAATGGGGGTGAGATACTAACAACAACAAAATGGAAAGGGACCTGGGGTAGTCATATCAGATGACCCAAAGGTGGGCAAGCAATGAGAGGGCAGCAAGGAGGGTTGAGGAGATACTGGGATGCATAGGGAGAGGCATCACCAGTAGAAAACAGGAAGTTATTATCTTCTTCTGTACAACTGGTCAGACCCCATCTGGAGTACTGCGGGAGTTCTGAGACCCAATCTCTGCAAAGACATAGACAAGATGGAAGCTGTCCAGAGGAGGGCAACTAAAATGGTGCAGGGTCTGCACTGGAAGACATATGAGAGAGACTTAAGGAGCTTAATATGTATAGCCTCGAGGAAAAGCGAGAGGGAGGACATGATAGAAACTTTCAAGTACCTCAAGGGAATCAACAAAGTCCAAGAGGATAGCATCTTCAAAAAGAGGTGTGCAAGAACAAGGTGCACAATTTGAAGACAGAGGGGGCGGCTCAGAGGTAATTTAAGGAAGTATTTTTCACAGAGAGGGTTGTGGATGCATAGAACGGCCTTCCAGAGGAGGTTGTGGAGTCAAAAACAGTGGTGGAATTCAAGCATGCATGGGACAGTCATAAGGCAATTCTAGGGGTGGGGGTAGGAAGAAGTAGGCTGCTAGTTAACTAGGATCTGCAGCTTATCCATTAGGTAGGAAAGCGGGCAGACTGGGTGGGCCAAGCGGTCCTACCTGCAGTCAAATTCTATGTTTCTATGTTTCTATGAGGAGTGAACTGATTTGGGAAGCTCATCCCATGTAAGGATAGATCTCCCAAATTCAGTCTAGGTGGTGAGAGTGTGACATAGATAGCCAGCTCTGAGTGCTGTATCAATTTTGTTTATTACATATAAAATATGTGATAGGATGGTCAGTTTGAGGAAACTACTGTCTTACTGGAAATGACACATCAAAACCCCCAGGATAAGTTCAAAGGACAGGACATAGCTAAACTGCAGATATCTGGGGTGCAATTACCTTATCAATTTACTTTCATTCCAGGAAATAAGATTAGCCATTCATAATTCCCTCAGAGAAAATCCTTTGACTTGCAATAATTGTCAGGAAGAACTTGAGAGGGAGGGTGTCAGAGAAGCCAGAATGGACATTGAAAGAGGTTGATGTCTGGGCCAGGGAGGACCCAGATGAATTTGGAAGGCCCATATACATTCCCGGGGAACCCTTGAATTACATCAGAGAGACCTTTGAGGTGTAGATTCTAAGGTCCAGATGAAATTAAAGAAGCAAATACACTTTTGCTTTGAATACAGTGACTTAGATCAAAGAAACTGTTGAGATGTATTTGTAGCAGAGCACAAACTGGTTTGGTCTGGTTAACCTGAGGGAAGAAAGGCAGTGAGGTCGCTTATTATGTTTTTTTTATATTTTATTTGGACATCCTGTGAGATAAAATATAGATGTTTGTTACCCAAGGCGGAGTTATGTGACTTCAGAGAGGGCCGGCTCAGATCTGTGTTTACTTACTGAGAGAATCTTGACAGAAACACACACACACACACACAAGATAATATTTCTGACTGAGAGAAGAGAGACCATCAAATCACTGAAAGAAAGTGAGCATATATTAGATTAGACCAGTCTGAATGTATGTATTGTAGGAACTGCACTTTTTCTGTAATTATTGTTCTGTTTTGATATTTTAAAGCAAAGACATATTTTACAACAGAAACTACTTGGAGTGCCTTGACATTTCTTTTTATTTTAAGTGGAGATTTTAAAGGTTATAAGTAACACTGTGTATGAGCTTATGTATAGCAAACTGGAAAATGGATAGAGTTCTCTAAAGTCTTGCACAGAGTTCTAAGGTTTCATTTGAAAGACCTGGTTGTGTGCCCATAGGCAATGATATCTGGCCCCTGAAGACAGAATTATCTGAGCCTGATAATTGGGTACACTAACAAGAGGCTATCAGTTTGAATCCTCCAGAGCTCAAGACTAAGGTGACTTGAACCCACAAAACAGACAAGAGGGTTACCTTGTTCTTTCTCTGTACACAAATCATACGCTCAGAGGTTGGCACTTTGGGAGTAGACAGCTGACCGGCTGATCAAGTTTGTGACCGATTGTGTGTGCTCTACTTTTGTATTTGTGTTGATTCTTGTAAGTGAGTATTGAAGCACCACATCCTTGTGACAGCTCCCATCTGCTGTATTTTGTGGGGCTTTTTCTAAAATTACAAGTATTTTATTATTATAAATAAAAATAAAAACTATTAAATCGGCAGGTTAGCTGTTACACAGGCAGTTCAAACAAATCAAACTCTTCACCTGAGAATATCTCTAAATCTAAAGCTCAATATCTCTTTCTGTAGCAAAAGATTTCTCTGCATATATACAATGTATTTTACTGGCAATTAACATCTGTATTCTGAGCTTGTTATGATACCTGTCCTGGTCCTCACAAAATAAATCTATCAGAACATTGTCAATTTCATTCCTGCAGTGCAACAAAATAGAACAATATGTCCCAGAACTAATCTTCTGTTGTCAACTCTGCAAATGGGCTTTGGAGGTCAAACAGCATCTCAAGGTTAAGCCCTGAGTTCCAAATAGGTTTTGCAATCATTTGAACAATATAACTGTATATGTTTGCAATCCAATGGATCCCAGTTTCCCACAAACAGTTTCACATAAAGATTCACATATTCTTTTAACCACAGAGAAGTCAGGGGCAAGAAAAGATAGAAACACCAAGAAACAGCAAGTGAGGGCAGGGAAATGTGTGTGTGGGACCTTCAGAATGAACAGTTCCTTAGGTGCCACCAGAAAATTTGACTGCACAATCATACAGGCAAAAGACAAGAAAAGAGGCAGACATAGGAGATGACATATCATTGCTTTTATCTCTCTGCACAGCAAATGGGACAGGGTCTTACCCAACCCCATCACACTTGGTAGGCATTAATCAGGTTGATTACTTTAAGTTGTAAGGTTTTCCTGAGAGAGTCCTTTGAAATTAAATATCAGTTATATCTCTTGATACTCTCAGAATTACTCCAATAAACCAATTTTCTAGTGCATATGACACATTCATTCTAAGTAGTCATATTATCAAACTAACATTTAAAAACAGCAGTGTTAGAAGTTTAATTGTAAGAATATGATCAATATATTGTGTAAAATATATAAAAGAAAAATATCTTAAAAGAACATAGCTAAAACATACTGCTGAAAGTCACAGGACACCAAGATTGTAGAAGCCACAGAGATTGAAAATTATATCACATTTCATCTGCATGAGCTCAGTGACATAGAGGGCTGGAAGTAGAAAATACAAATGTTATTTATATTTACAGTACTTTGCCTTGTTTACTAGCCTCTCAGGACTGCTAAAGGCAGTGCAACCAATACACAATGAATTTCAGTGCTGCAGAATTATTATTTAAAGTCTGGAAGCTTACAGCATTGCAAAGCAGTGTGCAGGATACCTTGCTCAACAGAACATTTGTAGGAACTCACAAAAAGAAAATAGTTTCCTTCCTTAAATGTTTTGAAATATGAAAAGACATCCTTCCTGAATAAACACTATAAGGTGCAGTGAATCAAACAATAACATAAAAACTGCCATGCTGTCCTTGCAGGTTTCAAATGGAAAAACATATGTATTCTAGCCTTCTCTGATAGAGGATTGAACACGATTGCAGCTCTATAGATTTGACTGCTCTAACAGCTCTCTTGAATGCATAGAGATGGCTTACCAGCACTGGAGCATGTTCAGTCTAAAATACAAAGGATTCAAAGAAACACCTCCCTCAGCCTCTAAAAATGCACTTTTAGTTGATAATGCACATGTTTTGTATAGAAATGCTGTGAATGTTTGAAATTACACATTGTTTAGAAAAATTATTATGAAATTTGTGCAGTTTATTTCAAATCGCGCCAGAACACATGATTAACACAAAATGGCTCCAATATCACAGATTAACATCTAGATGCATCATGTGACCTCTAGCACCATTAAGCATGTGCAACTCAAACAAGAATGCACATTATTTTACAAAAAAATGTATTGCTATGTAGAAATTGGGCTTTTAAATATAATATGGTAATGTCATGAAATTGCACCACAATTCACAAAATGGTACATTTTGCAAAAAGTGCATAAAATGAATTAGCACAGTTCTGACCACCACTACTCACATTACAGGAAGCAATGGCTCCTGCACAGTCAATGGCAACCTAATCACTTATCTATATACCACCACCTCAACATGTTCAATGATCCCAGAAATATGTAGGATTGTAAAACATGTCAAATAGTGTTCTTAGTCAGCCCAGGGACTCTACAACAATTTCTATGAATCTTTTGGCATGAAACACCCTTGTCATATGCTCAACATTTGTAACCACTGTGGCAAGGCTAACTCCAAAGTAGTCTGTCAAAAGATATTTCATCAGTTTCCTCCTCACTTACCAAATAGCATTTAGATTGTCTATCAACACTACTTGATGTCATAACTCTTTGTCAATCACTTTTTCACTTCCACAGTGACCTTCTTACTCAGAGTTGTCTAACAGTTTCTATACCAGAATTCTTAGTCCTCCTTCCACATCCATCAACAGACATCTTCAATCTGTGATCCATGATCCTAACACCATATAGATTCTTCATAATAAAGAACTTGGCAAATGACTGATGATATACCCTTTAAACACCCACCTTTTCCACAATTTCATATTATTCCCTTTGGTATAGCCACTTATGAGTTTTCAAGAGAGAAAACTTATTGTTGACTTATATAATCCTCATTCCATGACAATTCCCAGAATCAATTCCCTTATTCCTTCTGTTGATATTTCCTACACTATGCCAGAATAGATGTTACCATCAAATTAATTAAATCTGTGGGTCAATGAGCCTGGCTGGCTAATGCTGATATAGCAAACACCTTCAAATTTCATTTAATACTGCATGTCCTTTCCACTGGCATCCCTATGGTATCTGCTGGGACATCTTCTATTATTCTGCAGTTCTATTGACATTTGGCTGCAATAGCAGCCCTACACATTCCATTACATTTGCTGAGTCAGTCTGTTGGCTTCTCCTGAATAAATGCAAATGGCCTTTCATCCTCATTCTCTGAAATGCTTTTCTACTGTTTGATCCAACAAATATCCTCAGCTGCTGCCATCACATGCCTTAAAGGGAATGTGTACCCAAAAGTCTATTTCTCCACAGGCAGTGTGCAAGTGTGATCTGACTTACTGATCGGGTGAAATTGCAGTATTGGCAGCATGTAACATAACTGTTTTAATGTTTTAACCTTTTTGGTACAGTATTCCATTTTCTGGCCTTTGACTCCAAGAGTGTTGTGTTGGGTGAGCATAATTGCATGCCTCCTACAACCTGGGGAGCAAATGCAGAAAACTTCAGCACAACAGTGATTGTACAGCAGAAAGTATCAGGAAGTAAAGATTGCTTTATATCCATTCTTCTACATGCCATTCTGTATGTGTGCAGTAGTCATAACTGTCATGGACATGTAAATCCTTTTTAGTGTAAATGGCTGTGTTTTGTGCTCACTATTTAGTGTATTTACTGCCCCACCCCCGTTTATGGTTGCCACATGTATGGAAACCTGCAGGTATATGGATGGAGTGAATGAGTATGCTTGGACTCTGGTGAGGCATGTATATCAGCACAGCTGACACTGACATTGCTGCGTGACTGAATCTCACTGAAGATGGTGGGTAGCATTGTGGAAGTCACATCCAGTTTAAAAGCAATTTAAACTACTTTACAGTGATGGAAACATTATTTCACCTTGTGAGTTAGTAGATCGGAGAGGACTTTGACAGCAAGGAGAATAGTTCGGGTACACATTCCCTTTAAAGAATTTATACACTTATTACACATTTCTATTCCTAGGCATTTAATTGGATTTGCTACATATTGAAGCAAGACTACCCTAAGATAAACTCATCTGCATTTCCTCTCTCATCTCCACCTTCTCCAATCTATCATACATTACCAACAGTGCTATTCTCACTCCTCGGCTACCTCAATTTTGACATGCACGTTATACCACAAGGTAGATCACTCATTTCATATATATGCTCTCTCTAATCTGTAACCTTCTTGGATCATCTCATCACCATTATATCTGCAGCCAAATCCTGTTTAACCATGTGGTCCTATTTCTTGATGCACTGGAATGGCATTTCTTAATTCAAGATCCTTGCCATCCTCTTATCATGAAATGTTTACAGATGACACTCCCTTCTTTAGCTATTTTGCTGTTTTCAACAGTGTTTGGTTAAGAGCTTCAAGGCCTGACACCATTTCTGAAGTTTCTCATTTTAACATAACATCCTCCCTCTTCAAAATGTATGCTATTGCAGCAGCAGCTGTTACATGGGGTCCTCTTTGGCAAACCATTTAATCACAGAGTATTCAGACAACCAGTGTACTGTAGGTCTTATCAACAAAGGTCATTATCCTTCCCTTGCAATAATGATTGTCCTGCAGAGATTTGCTAATGACATAAACTTTCATTTATCTGAAGCCAGAAGATTAATATTGCAAGCCCTCAATCCAGCCAACATGGGGATACTAAACTCCTTGGACAAAATATTGAAACATTTGTGCCAAGTAAATCCTACCTTTATGTTTTTACATCCATCATGTTGTGGTATTTGTTGCTTTGGTAACTGCACACCCCTCTGTGCAACTCTTCTATCAAAACAAAACATCAGGAATTCAGTTTGTCCTTTCAAGGGGTATTTTAGATGGATGGTCATTGCTTTTGAGTCCTCCATTAAATTTGTTTTTCAAAGTCTTAAGAAATACACACCTGTTAAGCTCATAAGAAGGCAACCTATCAATTTCCTCATGGTTTAGAACATCATTAGTCTCCTCAAAACTTACATCTTCACCCCACCACCTGATCTGATGCTTCAAGCAGTTATGCCCGGTATTCAGTGGATTCTTATAAACTGGCAAATTTACTGCAGTATCTTCAACCTTCCCCAGAAAATTCATTTATCAACAACCAGCCTCATAAAGCCATCTGTCACATATCCACACATATTTTGCAGCTTTAAACCTCAACAACAGATCAACAAGTCAAATGGCAGCCATATTACCTACTATCCTACTTAAAACCAATGATGCCCAACTAGTACTCTTTTAAGATCCAGACACAACACCTGGGCCCTTCTCCAAACAGAAAACAGACCATGATGACAACAGCCTGGTTTATATCACATGCAAGAATCTTTCCGACCCACCTAGGACTAGAGCCTCACAATTATTCTGGTCACTCATTCTGTATTGCAGTAGTTACCACCACATCAAGACAGAACATTCCTGGTCACATCATCAAAATTCAAGGTTGTTGGACATCCTCCTGCTATAAAACCCTTTAAAGATCCTTAACAGAACTTCAGCAAGCATATACAGGGTAGCCATAGAAAAGTTTTGCAGTAGTGAGGTATACCTAGGTATGCTGAGGCAGAATGAGGCAGGACCACATTTCAGTCAATGCAAATTACCTCAGTGGTATCTCAGTGATACCTTGAGGTAGGAAACTTTGATAACTACCACTGTAGGCCTCCTCTAGTAAGCCCAGAAGGACTGCAGACTTGATGCCATGGTTGCCCAGAGGTTTGCTTCATGGTGGAGGGTTGTCTCTTGAAGACATCTGGCCTCACCTCACTCCAGGTGTTGGAGGAGGTGGTCATTGTTTTTTCCATAATGTTATTTTAATGTTATTTTATGGCCTTTATTCATACTTAGTCAGTTCCTCTACCCTTGAGATGCCTTCTCTTGGTGCCTCTGCCAAGGGTAGAAATACATAACAGGCCAAAGCCAAAATTACGTATAGAAAAATACACAGGCTAGTGTGTACAATGAGAATTTTACACACCTGAGGTGTTGGGTGCTACATAAAAGCATCCAACATGGAGGGTATGTGTAAAATTTGAGTTTTATATACCACCCTATGTCTTATTTTAGATGATTGCTTGATAGCATGTTTTCACCTTGAAAACACTGCTAAGCAATTATCTGAAATAGTGGTTCAAGTTGTGCAGTTGGGCTGGAGCATGGTTTCATTTTAATTTGTTTATTTATTTATTTTACTTTTTACATGATTGCCCTAAAACTTAACATAAATGTATAACCCCTTGTTCCCAGGGTTACTAGAATCCCACTAGAATCAGTGGCAGGCAGGGAGGCAGCTTGTGAAATGCCAGTTAAAGGATTTCACACTGTCATTCTCTGGTTTCAGTCTCAGCTGAGCTGGAGGATGATGTAATCATAGAATTGTCACAGCAGCGTAAGCCACATTGGAATGCTAGCTGGGGAGTTAGCTGTAGAATGTTGAGTTAGAGTTCAGTAGTCTGTATAGTGGAGTTTGAGGAGGAGTGCTGCAGTCTAGGCAGCTCCTCAGTTTTAGCTCTGACAGAGAGCTACCTCTGTAGTTTTGGTAATTTGTTCTCACCCTAGAAGAAGAAGAACATAAAAGACAAAGATTGCAGTGGTGGAAACTGTCTCAGAGGGTTTTCTAGTGCACCATCCCAGGAGGGATGGGAGGTGATTCCAGGATTATGGGCAATCCCTTGGTCCATCCTGGACTGTGTTAAGGCTGCCTGAGATTCATCTGCTCTGTGAGAACCTGAGACTTTTGTGTGAAAAAGCCCTGGGGCACCTGCAATCCTGTAGTGAGTTTTCCTGACAAAGGGACTCTGTCACTTAGCCTTTTTCTGTTTAAAAGTTTCTGCCTACTACGGGTCCAGAGAAAGACTTGCCAAATACAGAATTTTAGTTCATGTCTGATTTAAAAGTGCCTGCTAAAGTTGGGGTCTAGTAAAGAGACATTGCCAATAACAGAACTTTTAATTTCATGACACCTCAGAGGTGTGTAAAGTAGTATGTTAAATGTGAAAGACATTTCAAGATAGCATCTACAACTTTTCTTTGAAGGGTGTTATTAAGCAGATGAATGGCCGAGTATAAATTTGGAAGCAAAAGGTGGAGACCCCCAATCTGGAGTAACCATGTTTACTTCTACAGGTTGAGTTTGGGCACCTGTGTTTTCTCTCAGTGCATTTGGCCAGTTCCTGAAGAAAATAGTTTACCCAGATGTCGGTTTGGATTTTCTGTGAGCCTCTATGTGCTCTTTGGTGGTCAAGGGTGCCACCAGTAATTCCTTTATGAAATATGGGAAAGTCTCCTAGTACTGGCCGAGGGTGCCTAGTCAAGGGAAGTGTACCAGATCTGGCCATGTATGCCAATTTCCATTCAGAACCAGAGAGTGTTCACTGTTTCCATTTCAGAACTTGAGGGTTTGCTGTGTGTGTGTTGTACTCTGTACCTCAGTAGTCTGCATTACCAGTGGGATTAGCCCTGTGGGGTCCATCTTCACTTTGTGATTATTCTCTTTGTATGTGAATAAAAGCCACACTCTAGAATCCCAACCTGGTTTGGACAGTACTGTTATTGCTTCCACTGTGTCTGGATTTACATGGGTGCCCTGACCATAAATACAAACCTAGCATAATTGTGAGCAAACATTTTCTCCCAGGGACCCAGGTTGTGACCATAGTTAATAGTCCCCCAGGTGTGAGCCAGGTAGTTCCCATGCTTGGTTTGCCTGTCTGATGGTGGCAGGCTCCAAAGCAGATATATTTGTAAACTGAATTGTAGTGACAACCCCACCCCACTCGTTGGCATCTTGTGTGAGAGGAGCAGCCCTGGTTCTTGAACAAGGGGGACCAGTGGGGAGGTTACAAAATGGAGGCACCGCTTAGGGACGTGTTTGTAGTAGGATGTGTTTGGAATTTGGGAGAGAACAAGAGATGTTTGCTCAGGTTGTGGCTAACATTTTGCGTGGAGGTTACAAATGAACTTAGCAGAAACTACCTCTGTGAAAGAGCTTGTGAAAACACTTACTGGCAGTCTATTTACTGTACACCAGTGGAAATGTGTGTGTGGGAGGCAGTGTGCACATGCATGGGGAAAGAGGAACCCAGAATGTGCTCACTGGTATAACTGGCTGGTTATAATGGCAAACTATAACCAGGTTTCCATGAGAGAATACTCTTTCAGTTACTGCAACACATAAGCATTAAAAACATATGCTTTACATGTACGTAGGCAGCTGCCACATTAAATGCAAAAGGTTGGTCAGTGGTTATATGGGGCACCTGGTTAACTCTGCCAGAAGCACTATAAAAGGAAGGTACTTCCACCCGCCTTTAGTTTACTTCACCCTCCCTCAACCATCCTTGTCTCTGGCACTTTCTCTTTCAGTCTTCAGGCCATTATTCATACTCTATTATTTCCTTTAGCATTAGTATTCTTCATCTTGGCACCTCTGCCAAGGCTGGACATAAATAAAGTAAGCAAGGTGAAAGTTATGTTCACATAATTACTACAACACATAAGCTCTGCATGTAGCCAGCTGCCACATTGAAACATTGTGGTAGTACATATTACATTTTGGTGATTAAGCATTTAGATGTGGGCAGTCTGAAACAAAACACCAATATTTTACCAACATAAAATTTGAACTTTGTGAACATTTGAATGCCTTCCAGTTCTTTCCTCCCTGTTTGACTTTGAGTTATTAGAGGGTGACGGAAAAGGACCCAATGGAACTGGTGGTTTTTCAGTTATTGCTGCCTCATCATTGATCAGAGGACAGAATGGCCAATACTTATAACTGTTGGATAATTGGGGCTGGGTGTGGGTTAGGGAGGTGGAGTTATATTATGATGGTGCCCACTAGAGGAAAAGGCTGGCAGTACAGCCACACACAATGTATTATTATGCTCACTAGGCATTTATTCATTTATAAGTGTTGGCAGAAAAAGCACATGTTGCTGAGGCTTGTTCCCAGGTGTGACCGAGGAACAGATATAACATTTATAATAAGCACAACTTATAAAATGGCAAAGGTTTTTAAGCAGTTTGATCGGGTTGGCAGCCATGTGTTAGAATTATCTAATGCATGGCTAAAAGCTAGTCCAGCTGAGCAAGATTCAGTTGCTGTTCATAATCCTTGAGCCATAGAATTCTCAAGAATGAAACAGCCACCATTTTTCCCATCCTTACCGAGAAAAGTACATCACACACAACAAAAAAGAGCATCTTGCTTGTGAAAAAGTAATTATTTCTAAAAATAACACAACTCTCTAATAGTTCAGGCAATCACATATTTTCTCACTCCTTTTTTTGTGTAAAACTGACTGATAGCTCACCCACTCACTGTCACTCCCCACCCACGGCAGTCATCTGCTTGCTCCCCTCACTGAGTCATTACACTCACTGAGGAGTAATGCTGCAGCCATTGCTGCACCAAACAAAATCTGGTTTAAAGGTTTTTATTTCTGTGTACTTTCTTTTCAATGACATACCTTTTGCTGCTGCTGCACTGTGATCATGTTTCCTGCTTCACTGGTACATGCATGCATGTCGCCACTCCTTACTGCCTCCATAGAGCTACGTACAACTGAAAAAAAATCCATAAATAATAAAAATACAGAACATGCTGTTCTCTTTTGGGGGTTCAAGATGTCTGTGTGGGTGAAGGACTCAAGACTGAGTGTTGACTAGGCACCTGGTTGCCATAGCTAACACCTTCAGCTACTGGACTACAGTGGGACAAAAGTCCTAAGGGACAAAAAAGAAAAATGCAGTCAATTTCAGGAAGAGGAACTATTTTACATCAAAATACATTAATTATTTTAACATTTTCCAATTTAAATATAAAACTTTGATTTTTACAATCATGTAAATTACAGAAGCCTATTTTATAAGTGCAATAAGACACTTCAGGTGTGTGTTAGACAGCTTTAATGCATGGCAAGGGGCGTGAGTGAGACACTCAGCCTGTGGCCTTGTGCCTCACTACACCCCTAGCCATATGTTAGAACTGTCTAATGCATACCCTGTCATGTCTTATTACTTACATAATAGACGGGTACAGTCACAAAAGCCTACAGAAGAAAAATTTTGCAATATAACAAAGCTAGTAGAATGTGCAGTTACAACTCTTAAACAGTTGATTTACAGCTGAGTAATATACACAGTGTCTGCAATATACATATAGACTATATGATATAGTGTATGGTTAGGGCATATTGTGCACAGAATTTAGCCTGGTCAGAAATTTTGTTGTACATGTTCTAAAGTGTTGTGCACATTTAAAAACCATATTGTGACATTTTATTATTAAGTACACCTGTAATTAGCTCACACTCATTTCCATTGACTGCTTTCAGTTGTTTTGTGCACTGGACCTCACAACTTTGTCACAGCAGTACATTACAAAAATGTCAGCCATGGTTTATTCAAAAGAAATGACAGAATGAGAAAAGTTAATCCTTGAACAAGAAAACAAGCAACAGTTCCTATGTATTGTCACTGTTTACTGATTCTAATGCACTCTGTTTCCACAGTTTTTACTGATTGCAATGCACTGCTAACAACTATTTAATCTTGGACATAAAATCTAAAAACAAAAACAGAAAAGCTCCTTACTTTAACATTTAACTGTTCAACAGTTCCTTTTTATGTTTGCTTGCACATGTGCAAAAACATTTTGTTACAGTGGAGCGGCTTTGAGAGGTGTGGTGGTATTCTGCCCAATGCAGGTCAAGCTCATTGGGCTGCGTCCTTCACAGCCCAATCAGCACCAGGCTGACAATGACACTAGTAAGAGTTTCACGGTAAAACTTCTTGTACTTGAAAGGACTGAAGGCCCAATGAGATGGTTTCAGTCCTTTCATTTACATGAAGTCAACCGTCCGCAATCAGCTGCAATGCTCAGCTTTCACAGTTGTCAAAAGACACAGTCAGCTTCTTAGGTACATTCCTTTTCACTATAGAATGTAAGGCATGTATCCTAACTAAGCCAGATACCCATATGCTGCAACAGCTGCAACTGTACCAGTTAAGGCAGAAGGAAGCAGGAGGGAAGTCAGAATAGCAAAGGCCCAAACTGAGGAAAAGATAGCCAACTCGGTTAAGAAGGGGATAAAACATTTTATAGGTACATCCAGGTTGGTTGAGAAGAAGCCAGAAGGGAAGGAAGGAAACATATTCAATTCAGTGCTTTAGAGTAACTGGTAATTGCTATTTTCTTTTAAACTTAGATTGTGGGCTTTTAGTGACACTATACTTTCTTTGTTGTCTTTACTTATAATTGTTTTGGGCTGTTAAAATTTAAAACATAGTGGTGGTGTAATTCTGTGCTGTCTTTAATTGCTGCAAATTTTATCTTGGCTTGTCTGACTGCCCTGTAGTTGGGTGAAGGGTGTTAATTGTCTGGCCTCTGACCTCAGCTACGTGATAACTGGAGGTGGGGCTTAGTCAGAGTTAAAGTAGCAAGCAGAGTTTTATTTTCTCAGAAGAAGCCAGAAGTGGAAGGAAGGAAACATATTCAATTCAGTGCTTTAGAGTAACTGATAATTGCTATTTTTCTTTTAAACTTAGATTGTGGGTTTTAGTGACACTATACTTTCTTTGTTGTCTTTACTTATAATTGATTTTGGGCTGTTGAAAATTTAAAACATAGTGGTGGTGTAATTCTGTGCTGTCTTTAATTGCTGCAAATTTTCACCCCTCCCTCCCCTTCCCCAACTCTTAATTATATGCCCTGTTAAATCTGATTGACAGGAGCTAAACACAGGGTATAATGAGGTGTGAAGTAGGAGGGGCATAAGGAAGAAGCCCACCCTCAGCACGACAAGTGTTTTGACTCATTTATTTATTTATTGGTTTCTTTTTCTTTAAAAAAAAAATCTGAGGATCAGTGGCAGGATTTTTAGTACAGTAAATTAATAAAAGGGAACTAGGAGAGCTTCAGTAGCAGACAAGTAGTGGAATTGCAGTATAATGGGGAGTGGTGCAATGCAGTGGCTGTGGGCAGCCATATTCAGGCAGACCTTCTGGACACTGAGGTGCTGTCCTATCTGCATGCATCTCTCTGGACTGCGGGATGAGGTGGCCAGACTCCAGAGCGAAGCAAACTGGGTCAGGAGTACCATCACCCCTATCCAGGGACCACCCAGTCCAATGCAACTGCCTCAAAGGATGCAGAGAACAAGGAGCACTTGGATGACAGTGGGCTCAGGGATGGTTAGAGTAGAGGCAAGGCAATCCCAGATCCTATTCCACTCAAGAACTCATATGCCACACTGGCAAATGAGGACAACCAAATAGAGTACACAGAGAAGTGGAAGGAAAGGATGTGGAGGTTGGCCAAGGAGGTGACCTCAGCGGGAAGCAGTGGACCCCAGAGGGGAGGAGGAAGCGAATCCTGGTGGGGACTCCATCATAAGAGGGATCCAGCTAGGAACACAGGAGGGGAGGACAGGAGGTGAGGTGCCTACCAGGTGCCACAGCATGGAGGGATGGAAGGAAGATTCTGGGGATCACTGGGAAGGCAAGATGGGAGGGTGAGCTGGATGTCATTATCCACCTAGGTACTAATGACCTGGCAAATGGGGAGCCAAAGGAAGTTCAGGAAGAGTTTAGGAAACTGGTGAGGGTCTCAAGCAAGTAGCTGCTTCTGTCACTTTCAGAAGTACTACCTGTGAGAGGCAAGGGAGAGCATAGGAGTGCATACAGCAGGAACTTTAACTCATGGTTGAAGAACTGGTGCTGTGAGGAAGGGTTTGGATTCATTGGTGACTGGGGACCCACCTGGAGGGATGGAGGTTTGTTGAAGCCTGACGCTGCATCCATCCTGGAGGAATCCGACACTCAATGATAAGTTTAAATGCTACATTGACAAGCATTTAAACTAGCAAAGGGGTGGCAGGCCAGCAAGGAGGGTACCTACTTTTCACCCCCACAGCTAGCAGTGGAACCAGTGAACCAGAGGAGGGCTATCTCTGCAAAGCAGTGTGCAAAAGATGGAGATTAGTGCCCAAGAGGTGGATAAGCAGAAAAGGGTCAAAATTCAACAGAAGGCAGACAGCAAGGAGAACCAGGGATAAATGACAACCAAGGAAGGGCTGGAGTAGAACAGTGAAACAGTCTAGGAGGTCAAATCATGGAAAGCCATGTGTAAATGCCAGGAGCCTAAGCAACAAGATGGAAGATCTGGAGGCTGTCATGGTACAGTCAGACCTGACATTGTGGCCATCACTGAAACCTGGTGTAATGATTACCACGACTGGGAGATGGCCATACCTGGCTACAACATATTCAGAAGAGACAGAGCAGGCAGTAGGAGGAGGAGTGGCACTGTATGTGAAAAATGACATAAGGGCCACAGAGATCCAGGAGGAACAAAATGGGGGAGATACTGTGGGTTAAGCTGGAAAGGAAAATGGGACAGCCATCCGCACAGGTGTGGTCTATAGACCACCAGCCCAGGAGGAAGAAACAGATAGGGAGTTGATGCTAGCCATCCAAAGGATGGCAGACAAGGTGAGGTAGTACTGGTTGGACTTCAATATTCCAGACGTGGACTGGAGCATCCCAGCAGCAGCATCAACTAGGAGCAGATTTATCCTGGACTCCCTTCAGGGTGCCTTCCTCAAGCAACTGGTCATGGAACCAACTCAGCAGAAGGCAATACTGGACCTTGTGCTCACAAACAGGGACAGTGTGATGGAGGTAACAGTGGGGAGCACCTGGGAAACAGTGACCACCAGTCATTGTGGTTTGAAATCACAGAAAGAGCAGAACCAAACCGCACAAAAACACGTATCCTGGATTTTGGGGCAGACTTTGGGAAAATGGGAGATACTTGAAAGAGGCATTAAGGGAATGGGACAGGAATCAGGGTTGAGGAACAGTGGGCAGTATTTAAAATGGGGATTACAAGAACAACAGAATTATGCATTAAGCAGGTTAGCAAGAGGAAAATGAAGAGGAGACCATTATGGTTTTCCAAAGAGGTAGCAAAGATAGTGAAAGCCAAAAGATTGCATTCAGGCAATACAAAAAGACACAGGCAGAAGGGATAGGGAGAAGTACCAGGAGAAGCAAAGGGAGGCAGGGAGGTCAGTAAGGAAGCCAAAGTCAGACAGAAGAACACATTGCAAAATCAGTGGGTAGAGGACAAAACCTTTTCAGGTACATAAGTGAAAAAAAAAAACAAAGGAGGGATAGTGAGACTGAAGGGGAGGATGAGGGTCGTGGAGGATGACAACAGTAAAGCTGACATATTGAACAGGTATTTCTGCTCAGTCTTTACTGAGGAAGAGGAAGGTAATGGGTCTGAAGAGAGTACAAGGGTGAGAATGGTGCAGAAATGGACACAAGTCCCTTTACACGAGAAAGGGTCCTGAAGGAACTGGAAGTACAAGAGTTGATAAAGCAATGGGGCCAGGGATGCACCCCAGGGTCCTTAAAGAACTAAGAGAGGTGGTGGCTGAACCTCTGGCTATCCTGTTTAGCCAATCACTGGAAACAGGGAGGTACCCAAAGACTGGAGGACAGCAGATGTAGTCCCCTTATACAAAAGTGGAACAAAGAGGAAGCAGGGAACTACAGACCAGTCAGCCTCACCTCGGTAGTGGGGAAGATCATGGAAGCACTACTGAAGGAGAGATTGGTGGAACATCTGGTTGTCAATGGACTACAGGACCCAAGGCAGCATGGTTTCACCAGGGGAGGTCATGTCAGACCAACCTCGTTGAATTTTGACTGGGTGACTAGGAGGTGGATCAGGAGGGCAGGGACATGGCCTATCTGGACTTCAGCAAGGCCTTTGACACTGTGCCACATAGAAGACTATTACACAAACTGGGAATATGGGTGTGGGCATGACAGTAGTGTGGTGGGTAGGTAACTGGCTGGGTGGCAGGACACAGAGGGTGGTGGTAAATGGCTGTCACTCCACAGAGGGAAGAGTGACCAGTGGGGTACCACAGGGATCAGTGCTGGGACCGGTCCTATTCAACATCTTCATCAGTGACATTGTGCGGACCTAGAAGGCAGAATTTCACTGTTCGCTGATGACACAAAGCTCTGTAACAGAGTAGACACACCAGAGGTGTAGACAGAATGAGAAGCGACCTGCAGAAACTTAAAGAATGTTCAGGGTTTGGCAGTTGAAATTCAATGCAAAGAAGTGCAAGATAATGCATATGGAGCACAAAACCCTGGCACAATATGTCAGTTGGGGGTGAGGATATAGCATGCACCAAGCAGGAAAGGGATCTTGGGGTTGTCATCTCTGATGACCTCAAGGTGGGAAACAGTGTGACAAGGCAGCAGGTAAAGCAAATAGGATGCTGGGATGTATAGGCAGGGGCATCACCAGCAGGAAAGGAGGTCATAATTCCGCTATACAAGACACTAGTGAGGTCCCACCTGGAGTACAGTGTACAGTTCTGGAGACCATACCTACTTAAGGACATATACAGGTAGAGAAGGTTCAGAGGAGGCAACAAAGATGGTACATGGATTGCATCACAAGTCCTATGAAGACAGGTTGAAGGAACTGAACATGTACTCCTGGAGGAGAGGAGGAGAGGGATATGATAGTGACATACAAGTATCTGACAGGGAGGAACAGGGTGCAGGAAACACTATTTTAAGAGAAAAGATGTTCCAGGACAAGAGGGCATGGGATGAAGTTGGAGGAGGACGATTCAGAGGAAACATGAGAAGAATTTCTTCACAGAGCGGGTGGTGGACAAGTGGAACACCCTGCCAGAGGAAGTGGTGGGGGCTGAAACAATCAAGGATTTAAGAATGCATGGGATAGACATAAAGGAATTCTGGTGGTCAGGTAAGGGTAACAGACTTCTAAGAAAACAAACTGAACTTACAAGCTCAAATGGCAGACTGGTGGGCTATAGGCCCTTATCTGCCAACACTGTCTATGTATCTCATGTATCAGCGAGCGAGAAAGACAAAGGGAGGGATAGTGAGGCTGAATAGAATGAACGGTGGTGGGCAGAGGGGACAGTGAAAAAGCAGGATACTGAATGAATATTTCTGCTCAGTATTCACAAAAGAGGAGGGGACGTGCCTAATCCATTAATAGATGCACTCTTGATAGGGGGTCGATCCCAGTCCTTTCACAGAAGAAAGGGTTCTGCAAGAACTCCTAAAACTGAAGGTGGACAAAGCAATGGGGCCTGATGGAATTCACCCCAGAATTCTAAAAGAATTAAGGGGAACTAGTAAAACCACTGGCTACTCTTTTTAATAAATCATGGGAGGATGGTGTGGTATCCGAGGACTGGAGAAAAGGGATGTGATTCCCTTCACAAAAGTGGGACCAAGACAGAGGCAGGAAACTACACACCTGTCAGTCTGACCTCTGTGGTAGGGAAAGTGATGGAGTCACTTCTGAAGGAAAGAATAGTTGAGTACCTAGAGGCCAGTGGGGCACAGGACCCAAGGCAGCATGGGTTCACAATGGGAAGGTCATGTCAGATGAATCTAATAGATTTCTTTGACTGAGTGACCAAAGTAGTAGACCATGGAGGGGCTGTGGACATGGCCTACCAAGACTTTAGCAAGGCATTTGTCACAGTCCCACACAAAGATTAATAGTCAAATTAACCAGCCTGGGAGTGGGTCCCAGGGTGGTAACCTGGATAAAACATTTGCTGGACAACTGGACACAGAAGGTAATTGTAAATGGAGTCCACTCTGAAGAAAGAGGGGTTACTAGTGGGTACCACAGGGTTCAGTATTGGGTCCAGTCCTTTTAATGTCTTCATAAGTGACATTGCAGAGGGACTGGAAGGAAAAGTATGCCTCTTTGTAGATGACACAAAGATCTGCAACAGGGTTGATAGACAAGGAGGTGTGGAAAGGATGAGAAGGGACTTGGCAAGGTTGGAGGAATGGTCAGAAGTATGGCAGCTAGGATTCAATGCAAAGAAGTGAAATAATGCACCTGGGAAACAGAACCCAGGGAAGAATACACAATGGAGGCGAGGTAGTAACAACAACAAAAAGAAAGGGACCTTGGGGTAATCATATCAGATGACCTTAAGGTTAGCAAGCAATGTGAGACGGCAGTAGGAGGGCTGAGGGTATACTGGGATGGCTAGGGAGAGGCATCAGCAGCAGAAAACAGGAAGTTATTATCCTCTGTACAGACAGTTGGTGAGACCCCATCTGAGTACTGTGTCCAGTTCTGGAGACCCCATCTCCACAAGGACATAGACAGGACAGAGGCAGTCCAGAGGAGAGCAACTAAATGGTGCAGGGTCTTCAAGAGAAGCCGTATGAGGAGAGACTAAAGGAGCTTAATATGTATACCCTTGAGGAAAGAAGGGGAGAGGGGGACATGATAGAAACTTTTAAGTATCTCAGTGGAATCAACAAAGTCCAAGAGGGTAGCATCTTTCAGAAAAGAGATGTGCAAGAACAAAGGGACACAATTTAAAGATGGGGATTGGGTCAGGGCAATGTGAGAAGTATTATTTCACAAAGAGGGTAGTGGATGCATGGAACAGCCTTCCTGAGGAGGTTGTGGTCTAAAACTGTGGGAGAATTCAAGAATGCATGGGACAGACATAAGGCAACTCTTGTGGGGGTAGGAAGAAACAGGCTGTTGGTTAACTAGGATCTGCGGCTCATCCTATAGGTAGGAAATGGGCAGACTAGATGGGCCAAGCGTCCTTATCTGCCGTCAAAGTCTATGTTTCTATGTTTCTATGTTTCTGCGCAGTCTACTCCACTCTGCATAGTTTTGTGTCCAAGTTCTAGGTAAACCCCATGGGCTCTGCCTCATAGGTTCTGTACCTGAAACCCCTGTGCTAGTGCATGTCCTACCTAACATCAAAACCCTGCTACTGCACACAAAACCCTTCCTGCACACTAAACCACTGTGATGCACACTGCTCTGCAGTTGTGGAATGAAAACTAAATTGTGAGTGGTAATCACAAGTAGGGCTGGAATTGCTGATGGAAAGGAGTGTTTTGTATACACAGAAGGACTGTAACTCTGTAAAGCCCTTGCTACAGTAGTTCCTCACTATAACAAACAGATTGGGAGCCAAAACTTGTGTTCATTATAGCTTCCTGTTCATTACACTGAGGAACGCTTATAAAGATAGAGCACAAACAGTAGTGCATTGCTATACTGTATTTGTCAAAGCATCTCTTGCTCACTTCCCCAACTGCTTGTCCTGCAGAGACTGCATAATGAAATTATTGATAGGCTATGCATGTAGTTCAGTGGGAAAAGCAACCAGCCATGCCCCCTTCCAGACCTACATAAGCAGTTCCTCTCAGCCTCCCTCTGAAGCATTTTTTTTGCCAGCTGAGTCTGTGTTGGTCTTCCTCTCTCTCTTAGGGCCACCAGCATTGCTTGTACTTTGAGGCTCTTCTTGGTTTGTCTGGGCCTCTGTTCGTTATGTTTCTCCAGCTTTGGTTAGTAGTTGCTGTCTCCAGCTGCTGCGTCCTTCCTTGTGTTGCTTGTTCTGTTCTTCTGGTTTGTATTTTTCTTTTGTGTTTTTGGGGAGCTTTCAGTTTTTGTAGCATCCTGTTGCCCTTTGTTTGTATTGTGCTAATCCTGTGCCTGTGCTCTCAGGCTCACATTTACTCACCTTATTTTGCAAACCCTCAGTTCTTTGAGTTATCTATATGCTTCAACTCAGCCTGCTGCTTCCTGCCTAGTAATCCTCAGTTTTCCTGCAATTGTTATTGCATGTTTAAGATTCCCATTTGCTGTTTCTCTGCTATCTCCTGTCGCCAGCTTAATTGTTACACCTGACCCAGGCTCATATTGCTCTGCTAACTTCCAGTCCCTGTTCTGTAGCTCTGCTCTTAACTCATTCGGTGCTTGGTCCAGTCAGACAAATGCTGCATTGCTCTACTGAATCTTTCAGCTATTGCATTAGCTGCCTGGTTGCCACTCTCTGCTGTGCTCTGTTTGTCTTAGTAGCTCTGCTCAATTCATTCCCTATTAGCTCAGTCTGGCAACTGCTACTACCAGTGTTTACCTCCCTGGTTGTCTTTGTGCTGTATTGTGTGGCTCGGCTGCTGTTTATTGTTGCTCTACTGCCTCAGCTGCTTGCTGTCATTTGGCTATGTCCTTCACTAGGACCTTGACAGCACAGCACCTCAGTTCTGGGGTTCCTACCCTGTTAACACTTGCAGTGGTGTTTTGTCTCATGGTGCTAAACCTGTGGCTTCCTGTTAGTCCATGGTGGAGCATTGTGATGTCACAGTGGGGCAGAGTGGCTCCAAGTAGTGGCAGCCTGCTTTATGTGAACTATATAATTTAGCCTGTTTTCCTGCCTACATGGCTTTAAGTTATAAATGCATAAATATTTAACCTCGCAGCCTACATGGCCTTCAGATGTTCATTGCATTCTCTTACTGTGCCTCATGCTCCTTAACGGAATAACCTATCACTGCCTTAATGGCATCTAAGGTATTAATGCCAATTATATCAATTCACTGATCACTCAATCATATCAATTCACTATTCATGCTGAAACCTTAGCATCAAATGCTTTTATGTGAACTATGATTTTCTCCTTTATGAAACTGGTTGGCTAAGCATATACTTAATTCAGCTTACCACATATGGATGAATCATGCTTACCTATGCTGCGCCCATTTTATTGCCATTGCAAATGGTGATTCAAATCCTGCTACATATCTCCTATCTGCTAAACCTCACTGATTCATTTATGTTAAATCTCAATCACTGGCATCTAAGCCTTCACTACCTAAACACCTACCCTCTATGTCACTATTAATTTGGCTTCCATAATGGACTTGGATGGCTTGTTTTTGCTGGCTGCTACTGCTATCAAACCTCTGAGCACTGGCTCACATTGCAGCCTCCTACCTTGCCAAGGCCTAGCAGCATAGCATGCATCTACAACAGTGTTACTTGGCTTTCAGAGAATGTTTAGCTTTATTTTTGCTGCCTTTTTATCTTGTTATATATTTTATTGATTGAATGTTTGTTCATGTCTTAATAATGTCAGCGCTTTGGTTTTGAAAAGCGTGTTATAAATAAAACTGATTTGATTTGATTTCTTTCTCATTATACAGTCCTCGTCAGCAGAGTTTTCTCAGACAATATCGAAGTTGTTCTAGGATTTGTTTTAGCTGCAGTCCATGGACCTCACCTGTTTAGCAACTTGGACTGCTAATTGGTACCTTACCTACAATCTTCATGGCAATGTGCCTCACAAATTGAGAGGATGACTCTTCCAGCTGATAACCATTGATCCTACTGCTGCACCATCTCCTGAACCACTTCCTGCAGAGCTAACTAGCATTATTTTCTACTTCACGAGCATCCTGCCACTCAGAATTCGGGACTTCATTATACCTGTAGCAGCGTTATGATTATATGCTCTGCAGCTTCTCCCACGCATTCACCATGATTTGCTCATTGTTCTAATATGTGCCCCAGCCTCTTATCAGCCAGCAGGCTAACTTGCTTGCTTTTGACAACAATATCAAATGGCTCAAACAAGATTAAATGACATTTTCATGAAAATTCTACTTTCTTCGATATAACTGATATGTGGATTATCAATATGAGCCCTACACCTTCCATGGACTAGGTTCTTAAAGGAACACTGTCACTACCAGGAGCACTTCATGTATGCTTTATTGTTTCTGGCTCAGAATTCATTTTGCAGTCTGCAATCATGCTATATACCTCAGTTACCTTGATTACTCCTGTCTCCTCTGTCTGGTTCTAGCTTAACTGAATTCCAGTCTGACCATCACCCTGGCATGGTGTCTATCTAGCCAGCTTCCTGAAAGTTTTCTCAAGCTCATCTTATCACCAGCACTTGATTCCTCATACTCTTCTGTGGTCCGGCATTGACAGATGTCTTCTGTCCATCAGAGTGGAGTCTCGGACACAAGAACTGCACTTAATCTTAAATTAGTTTTCAATGTAACTTGGAGCATCATTAAATCACTCCCAAAGTACATCCAGAACAAGAACCTTATCTTCCTCTCTTGATGAGCCTAAGTTATGTACTTTCTTCATGCTACCCAAATCCTAACCTGGAATCCAGGGAGGCTGTTACTATCTGGTAATTGTACCTGTTGGTAGAAATTCTAGATGTATAGAAGCTATCCGAATACTTTATTATAGAAAGAGAGCTACATTGCAGACACTATACACTACCTGGTACCTGCTAGAAGATGGTCTTCGGTCAGGGATGTCCCTCGGATATCTTCAGTAGTTTCTACTTCATTTTATATACCTGCCTACTTGATGATTCTGGGGCAGGGGAAGCCCCTCAGACATCTTCAGTAGTCTCTACTTCATGTTATATACAGTATCTGCCTACCTGAAGATGGTCTTCGAGGACTAACTCGGACATTGTCTACTTGTTTTAGCAGTCTTTGTCTCCCTTCACATACAGTATCTGCCCACTCAAAGATGGTCAACTGGGGCAGGAAACCCTTGGACATCTTCAGTAATCTCTACCTCATGTCACATACCTGGCTACTGAAACAGTCTTCAGGTAAGCCCTTGAACATCTTCCACCCATCTGAGCTGGAACATGAGTCTCTGACTATTTGAACATGGTCTTCATGGAAGTCTTCTGACATCTTCTACTCGACTCCGCCAGTCCATTCCATTCATTGCCTACTTAAGCTTTATTGGATGCCTGCTTCACAAATGACCTCCATGATATCTGCTTGAAGTTGACACCCCATAATTGAGCCACCTGAGAAAGTGTTTTCATCTCTCATTGTTGCTATTATTCTCCTTCAGCAACAATGCACAACTAACAATTACTACAACCTTTGTTTTCTCTGTCCCACTAGTCTGGCAATCTTGACTGTAAGCACAGTCCTCCTTTGTCCCCAGGGACATGAGTGTTTATGTTTATATAGACTCTGTCTACTTCAGTACAAGGAGTCTTGTTCTCCTCCAGCTTTCACTGCTTGCAGCTTTCCAGATGGACAATCCAGCACTCAGTACTCAGTCATCTACATGGGATCTCAACAGTCATACCAGGTATACTCCATTACTTTATATTTCAACTCATTTTGTACCTACTCGGAGATCCTGCCTCTGCAAATACTCATCTCAACTCCAGGAGTTTTCCTTCCTTCATGACTACAAAATAGCTGTCCTTGCTGCCTCTTCTGCTTCATTATCCCTCTCATCAGCTGAGGTTCAAGAAATCAATTCCACCTTCATTTACTGAACTTCATAAATCTGCTCATCATATACCATTTCCTTATTTTATCTCATGTCATAAATTGTACTCTGAACCTTCAAACCAAAAGACACAACATCATGCTTGTTGTCTCCACATTTTGCAGGACTATGTCATGCCTGTAATCATCTCCTTTTCACTTTCTGGACCTATGCTCATCCCATTGAACCACACTATGCTCAACTTTCCCTATGACACTGTTTTGCCTGTCTCCTCATCAATATCTACAGCTGATGGCTGACCTGGCCTCTTCCTCAATATTTACAGCTGCAGGCTCACCTGACCTCCTTATCAATACACTGCTGCCTTGTCTATGGCCACCAGGTCACCCGGCCTCCTCCATCTGGCATTCAAAGTGATTCATGCTATTATTCAGAGAAATGCTCTCATTCACAAATTGGAGGCATGTCAGCCATGACCATTACCTTTCAACCAAAATTAGAACTTCCTCCAATTGATTGAACTTTAAAATTTCAGCTGCAGAGCCATCACCAAAATAAACTACCCCAGTCTGAAGGGGAGGTGACCCTAGCCTCGGATCCCCAGAAGCTTTCTCCTCTTAAAAGTTTTTTCTCTCTCTCCTCTATTCCAAAGGTCATAATTTCAGGTTAGTTGTTTATAGCATATGCCCTGGCCTCCAAGCTGGGTTCTGCTGTCGTATGGAGTTGGATGGTGCTACTCACCCCTCCCTCTCTCTCCTTAGGAAGCCCCTGCTGTGATCAGTGCAATCCATTCGGTCAGTGCTGTCCAGACATCCTTGCTTCTCATTTGTATTTCCTCAAGCTGTCTCATTGCTGTCAATTGCTTCTCTATCTCATAGTGAATGTTTAATGCCTAACATTCTTTTGGGGCTTCTTCCTAAGGTACCTTTAGCTAAGGGAATCCTCCCACAGCACTTCTAGGGTTGGAACCATCTCCGAGGGTTCCTTGCCTTTAGTACCCCTACAGGTGGTAATTCCTAGAGGAATAGAGAGTGTAAATAGCCAAACAGTTATCACAGTTGCACAAGCATAACACTACTCTGGTTGTGTAGGCCCATTGAATGAATGTTGTTAATGCAATGCAATGTATTTAATAAATACACAGATTTTAAACTTTTTCTCCACCTTGCTTCCATCCACTCATTTCCCTTACTGCTCCATACTGCAATATTACAAATATAAGAAGATTTAATCCTGTCAACTTTGTCTAAGGTATCCCATGTATTGGGTGACTGCAATTGAGTGCTTTCAAAGGTGACTCAGTCATGGCACTTTTACACAGGGCTACCAGGCAGGAGGGTGACGGATAGGGGTTCAGTGACTGTAGTGAAATGATGTCGCCATGTATACATACACACATTGGGGTGGGAAGTGACCATGCCATGCGATGGGCAGAAGGGAGGGAAGATCTGTGGGGGTGTAGTGCGATGGTTGGCTGCTGAGGCTGGCCATGTGGTGTGGTGGGTTGGTGGCAGGCTGGGGTTGGGAGGGCGTTGGTTTGGTTCTGGACATGCTTTCGTTTGTTGCCCGGGTCACAGGTTTTCTTCTTTTATTAGTTTGCACCGCCAGACATACATACACCCCCGGAGTTGAGAATCCTTTAGTAGGGGGTAAAAATAAAATGTAATTCTCCAGCACCGTCTTGATGTTCACCCTGAGTCTACATCACTGAAATTCATTTTCAGAGATGTAGACTCATAATGGTAATCACTATAATGCAGTCACCATTATCGTTGGAACCTTGTCTAATAGTGAAAACCCAATGTGTACAGAAAGAATTTTACTTGTTTTACTTAAATCGCACAACTGAAAATCAGCCTGGAAACACTTACCACCCACCGTGTCTCCCACTCAGCTCATTTCCCTGAATGCTCCACAGACTCACATTTTCAAAACATTGTGTGTGAAATGCAGGTCTACTAATTAACTCTCCCAACCCCACTTTTGTGTTTTACATAAGTCATACAGCTCGCTTGGGGCTATTCAAAGAGCAATTAAAGAGAAGTTGAAATTGTGATAGTGAATGATAGTGTCAGCTGTCAGTTAATTTACTATAGCTAGAATAAAATCACAATTGTGATTGTGTTGATGTCTGCCTGACATGATTGTTGTTTGATCTGCAAATTCAATGAGATGGACAGTATGCTGGGACTAATTAGGACTGGTGCTATATGATAAGAGTGAAATTATAAGAACAAACTTGGAATAGTGAAACCAGTTGGGTAAACCCAAAATGGTAACTCTTTTTTTCTTGTGGGAGGCTTTGCCCCACACCCACTTACTAATAAAACAAACTCTGAGGCCATAGCACCTTGGGAAGGTGAAACCTTTGTCGCCATTTCGTTTCGCCTTTTCCTGTCGCAATTCTGGATGTTTCCCTTTTGGTTTTGTCTACTTCACTGCATACCATTGGGATGGACAATATGCTGTGTGTAGAAACAGGTACAGAACTTAATTACCCACTGTGCCTTCTACCCGTTCATTTCACTGAATGCTTCACAGACTCACATTTTCAAAACATACCATGTTAAATGCCAGCATACTAATTAACTCCTCCAATCCCACTTTGATTTTGACATAAATTGTACAACTCACCTGGAACTATTCAAGAGAGAGTAAAGAGAGAAGCTGGGACTGTGATCATGAATTTACAGCATCAGATGTTAGTTAATTTAGCTAGAATAAAATCATAATTGTGATTGTCTTGGTGTCAGCCTGACATGATTGTTGCATG
The DNA here is from genome assembly GCA_016271365.2 of Neoceratodus forsteri. Lineage (NCBI taxonomy): Eukaryota > Metazoa > Chordata > Ceratodontiformes > Ceratodontidae > Neoceratodus > Neoceratodus forsteri. The sequence continues at coordinate 1,629,991,653 of CM057456.1, read as the reverse complement.
GATTTGCAGTTTCAATGAGATGGACAGTACACTGGGGCTAATCAGAATGGAAAATACCTAGTATGCAAAACAAGCACAGGTACTGTTACTGGGCAGGACAAAGCTGCTTTATTTTCTGTACTTCACATTTCCAGTTACACAAGTTTGTTTATCATGGAAGGAACTGTAATTCTGTATAGTCAGACTGCATTATCCATTGTATAGGTTCTGTCTGTGACTCCTACCGAATGTAACTGGCAGTTGGCTTCATAGGTTCTTTGTGGCCCCAGTATAGAATGCAAGTCAGCTGGTTTGACATTCGGGGTAGGATGCTAAGTACATTTGCTTTGGACTCCTACCAAAGCCCCAAACCCCTGTGCTGTACAGTTAACTCTGCATAGGATCAGTCTTGAGTCCTATGAATCCCTGAGAACCGTATGCTGTACACCAAACCCCTGCCCTTCACACAACACCCTGTGTTACACAGTTGGATCTCCAGTCCTGCAAAAATAACTAAGTTTTCAGTGTTGATCTCAAGGGGAGCTGTCAATTCTTGAGGAAAAGGATTGCAATTCTAGATACATACATGTGACCATAACTTTGCACACTTCTTGCTATTTTGCCATCTGCAAAGTATAGTGCTTGTCTTCACGGTTTCCTACAGCAGAAACTGCAGAAAGTACAGGAGAAGTAGTATAAACTGAAATACCCATAGGTAATTCCTGATAAGAGATATTGATAAGAGATAAGAGGCCGTGAATTATTTTAACTTTCATTTTTCACTGTAAACTGTATGAGGTTGTTTTAAATCACCACTTTTGACATTGCAGTTGTAAGGATGTTTATATTCTTAAAATGTGGATGCATTTCGTAAAGAGGGAGTACACTAGGTATGGAAGAACAGTTTATTACAGAACACATTGCAGAAACTATAGCAGAAGTTCTGTAAAGTGAAGCACCTCATAAATAAGCCTTGATAAGTTATATTGTTCAGACACTGAGTTGTTACTATGTATTTTCTCTACTGTACACTGTATTAGGTCATTTTAAATTGGCCAGTTTTCCATATCACAGCTGTAAGGATGATTGTGTTATTTTAAAATGTGGCCCAAGGATGCACACAGTCAACTGAGAGGCAATAACAACAGTCACCTTAATCATCAAGGACTTTACCTCAGCAATATACATTGATAATCAATATAATATTATGGGCTTCTATTTCAGACCCTAATTTTGCAATACTCACTGAATTAGATTTACAGTATACTAAGTAAATACTGGCCTGATCCACTCTCCTTCTCTGTGCTTCTCTCAAATAATTATATCATCTCACAATACAACCCTGACACACACACCATGCAAGCAAACATTCAGCTTTGACAAATGCTTGTTATGTATCTGTTTCAAACAGCTATTATAATAGATTTGTTGTTTTGCTGTAATAATCAGTTTAGAATCTGTATTATACTGTTTTCGGTCTTTATTTTAAAACCACAAACTATATCAAATAAAATATAGGTGCCCAACACAACTCACCTTGTGTTTCCATCTTGGGGTTGAGATACCAGCATGGGCTACTGGACTTCACTCTCTAGGTCCATATGCTGGTATCTCAACCCCATGGAAACAAGACACATTGTGTATGGTCACCCATACATTATTCCTTATAAAATATATAGTGTGTTTTCCTCATCCCATGTGAAATGAAGTTCATTAACTCATGAAATTGATAAACATTTATGAATAGCTCATGAACATCCATCAATGTACCCCAATGGTTCATGAAGTTCATTGATTCATGAACTTTGATAAACATTTATGAATAGCTCATGAACATCCATCAATGTACTTAGCTGTTCATAAAGTTCATGAACTCATGAACTTTGATAAACATTTATGAATAGACTACTAGGTTATTAGGTTATTGTAGACACAAGAAGGCATGTGCTCATACAGAGTGTCTCCACTTCCTGGTGCATTAATTAGTCCTTCCCGACCATCCATTTTAAGTGTTTATCCAGTTTGCTTTTGAATTTGAAAAATCCTTAGCCACCACTACATCTTCTGGAAGTTTGCTGCATGCCTTAGCTGCCCTAATTGTGAAGTAGTGATCTCTCTTGCAAGGTGTTTGCATTTGGGTTAACCAATTATTTGCCATAGCTTCTCAAGGTAGCCCCTACAGGTTGCATAATTAAAACTGCATTGTGATGTTAAGTCTTGATCTTGTAATATTTTATAAAGCTGCAGTAGGTCACCCCTGCTTCTCCTGTCTTCTAGACTGGCCAGGCCAGTTTTGTCTAATCTCTTGTGGTAACTTAAGTTTCTTGTTTTGGGAATCAGTTTGGTAGCCCTAGCTGCATCCTTTCCAGGAGATTAATATCCTGTTTGTGGCATGGACTCCAGAAAGAGGGCCAAAATCTAGGTGTGGTCTAATATAGGTTCTGTATAGACAGATAATAAAGAATTGGCTTTTGTTGAAAAAGTGTGTTTTATGCTATTTAATATTGTGTTGGCTGTGTGAGTGATCTTTTTACAGTGTTCTGTAGGTGTAAGCAGATCTGCAACATTCTGCTGAAAACATATAAATATACCTTTACAAACTGCTGTGTGCTGTTTCATGCAACTGTGTTATTTTACTTTGTGCATGATTTTATTTTTAGTGCACTCGCATAGCGAGTCCTTGGAACCCTTTTACAGTCTTGGTATCCATTGAAGAAGAGCTGTAGTCTTATTTTTGACTACAACTCAGATAAGGGCAAAATATTGTGATTTGGATATCACAAGGGACAAACTAGTGATAGCAAGCCTTGTTAGGCATTTTAAGTTGCAAAAAGTGAGTTTAATCACTCAGTTGCACAAGGCATCTCCTGACCTCTAGGTGCACTTCCAGGGTCATATTTCAGTATTTAGTAGTGTCCTGCAGTGAGCAGGGAGAGCTCAGGTAAGGTGAGCATGCATCATTGCGTGCAAAGACATGCTCGCCTGCACGTGTTAGGCGTGTTTGGTGGGATTGGAAGGATACTTAGAATAAAATCATAAGAGTAAGAGGTTGAAGAAGTCAGTAGAAGGAAACATAAAGGAGTATTAGAATTGTGTGTAAAGCCAAACTTTTATGTATATTTGGTAATGTTTACATGGACAATTGGTCTAGAGGTTTAAGAATAGTAAAGGTTCTAACTAAGTGGCCTTGATCTGGAATTAGATACTAAGAGGACACGCTGACATAAAAAATAAAAATAAAAAATATATATATATATATATATAGTAACTGCAACAAAAAAAAACAGTTGTTATTAAACCAGATTTGAGGTTAAATTGGAGTATAACACTATTCAAATGTTTGATTATATAAATGGCTGAAACAATAAACTTACAAGACGGAGAAACATTTATCAAATCTAACAATTGTCTCATGTACTTAATAACCAAACAGGAAGTTCTGGATCCTTTTATGTATAGAAAATGTGTGCACAATGAAGACCTGCTACAAGAATTAAATTCTTTTAGTGATAGACTTGCCCATCTAGAGATTAGTCAGAATAAAATGGCAGATAGACTAGGAGATAATCTATCAACTAGTCAAACTGTGTATTCAAGGTCCCCAGTTTCTATTACATCCATACAGATCCAGGATAGGGTTATGGCAAGTGCATCTGATACTACGCCTAAAGAGGTCATCCTGGAAAATCTACCCTTATCAGAGTAAAACCAAAAAAAAAACTAGAGATGAGAACGTAACTGGAAGGGATGATGAATGGTACACTATTCAATTCTTAAAGCCCCTAAAAAGGATGCTGTATAACCACTTTTAACATCCCCTAAATAATAAATTTTCTGGTCTGGTAACACTGGAAGGAGGAACAGAAACTAGTCCATCTACAACTTTAATAACTATTGATACTCCTGTAGTGTCATCAAACACAGACAGCAGTAGTGATAATGATCTAATAAATATTGAAGTAACAACAAATAATCCCAGCTATGATACTACTGAGACTATGGAACATGGTGAAAATACTCAACCAAGTCATAGAAATCTCCTAGTAATGGGGGATTCAATGATCAAAAGACTTGACAGGCTTGTTTGTAACCCAGATAAATCACATCAGACATTATCTTCATTTAGAAGGCAAAATAGCTGATCTAACAAACATGTGTAAAACAATGGTTAAAAATCTTCATAACAACCCCTTGTGTTGATACACGCTGGAACAAATAATATGTTCAGAGATCCGTAGATGATATCAAGCAGGACATGGTGGCCTTATCCAATCGGTTAAATAACCTGGGTTGTAAGTTATTATCTCTGAGATACTGCCAATCCCAAAGCTTCCCATGGAATTAATATGAAAATTCATACATTTAATAACTGGTTAAGAACATGGACCACGAGGCAAGAAATCCAGTGTTTGCCACATTGGGAAGAGTTCTATCAGCAGGATAATTTATATTCCAACAATGGACTGCATTTAAGCAAATACGGAATGATCTTTTAGGAAACATTTTGTTAACTCCTTGATAAATATTTAAACTAATATGGGGGTACTGTTTCCATACACGAACAAAGTACAAATTTAGATCTAATTTCATCCCTAACTTTTCCAAAAACATGTAGTGTCTCTAGTGAATCGTCACAAAACCAAAAATTAATAAGGAGATAAAAGTTTTATTACTAGTGCTCAAAGTCTTACCCATACAATGGACAAGTTAAAGTATATAATTAAGAAAGACAAAACTGATATTTGTGAGGTAACTGAGACATGGTTTCTGAAGATTGCTGGAATACTGATATTCCTGGTTTTAATAAAATAATTAAAATAGGACGGATAAACAAGGGAGGATAGCTTTGTATATTACAGAGAATTTTACATCACACTGTCTTTTTCTCCCAAACAGGAGACAAAGAAATTATCTGGGTAGAAATTGATTTATCTACTGTTTCATCAAATAAAAAATGATGTATAGGTCTGGTTTATAGACCACCAAATCTTAGCAAGGAACAGAATACTGAATTTTTAAGAATAATTAATAATTTTAGGCAACTAATAATTACATACAAATGGGGATTTTAATTTTCCTAATATTGATTGGGTAAAACATAGTGCTATTGGAACTACAGAAAATGATTTCCTGGAAATAATAGTAAATCAGGATCAGGTTTATTAAGGGAAGGTCCTGTTTAACAACTCTATTACATTTCTTTGAGAATGTTAGTGCAGCCCTTGATTCGGGTCTTCAAGTTGATATAGTATTCTTAGACTTAGCAAAAGCATTCGATAAAGATCCTCATAAAATATTATTAGAACAACTGAGTGATTTAAAATGTCCATATACCTTAATAAAATGGATTGAATCATTGCTGTATAATCGTCATCAATGTACATCGATAAAATGTGTTCAAGTTCATGGGCTGAGATTACTAGTGGAGTGCCTCAGGACTCTGTGCTGGGCCCTGTACTATTTAATGTCTTGACCAAATCAATGCAAACAACTGATAACATCTGGATATCAAAATATGCAAACGACTGTAAGATAGGCTGTATTGTTAATTCCAGTGAGGCAATTAAAACTTTTCAAAAGGAATTAGAAGGATTAGAATTATAGGCAAAAGAAGTAAAATGATGTTTAATGAATTAAAGTGTAGAGTAATGCATTTGGGACATAATAATATGAAAAATAGTTATTTACTTAATAACATAAAATTACAAGTAACAGAATCTGAAAATGATCTGGGGGTTAATATAGATAATAAGCTTAACTTTGAGAATAATACAATACTAAAGGTTAAGAAATGCCAAAGAATTATGGGATGCATATTGAAAATATTAAAGTAGACAATCTCAGGTCATTCTACCACTTCATACTAGTCTAGTAAGATCACATTTGGATTATTGTGCACCTTTATGCTGCTTTCAACAATCTGGGGTAAGAAACAAATAGAAGGGGTTCAAAGAAAAATGACAAAAGAATCAAGGAACTTGAAGATAAAAACTACGGAGAAAGATAAAAAATATTGGACCTATATTCTGTCCAATATAGACAGCTTAGAGGTGATCTTTGTTTAGCTTACAAAGCCATAAGAAACCAGGTCTCACAGAAACCTTGGGGATTGAAGCAAATTTTCATATTTCACAAACAAGATCTCATAACCACAAATTCATAGGGATAAATTGCAGAACTAAAAGAGAAGTCAGTGGTTTTCCAAAAGAATAGTCAACTTATGGAACACATTACCACCCATAGTTGTTGAGAGTAAGACCACTGATATCTTCAAATATCAGTTGGATCAATTCATGGGTAACTCAAAATTTGATTATATATAAAATATTCCACCCTAGGGTGGCAAGCTCACTAATAGGCATTGCCGCTTGAGCTTGTACTCAACTATGAACCTATGAACCTATAAGCCTTGTTATTAACAATTATTCCTAAATCATGTTCCTTAACCACTTAATTTAAGATTTTGACTCATTTTCTCCCAGCATACTGTCCATTTTTCTCCTTCCTGGCCATTCTGTCCCAGCATCCCTGTTCCAGCCACCGTCTGGTTCACCCCCAACCTCTATAGGGCCCTTGCCTTTTACCCACGTGGCTTGCCCCAGTGGGGTGGCGGAGAAGCCTTCTCTCCATCAATTCTGGATCTAGTTTTCTGCAATGCTCCCAAAGACAGGGTGCCCCTGGATGGCCATCGATCTGCTGTGACCTGAGAAGCCATTTTCCTTGTTCTCCCAGTGTGTGAGAGGGCGGCAATGACACCAATGGGGATCATGCACACATCCACATGTACTCCTCCGGCACCTGCCCCAACTCAGCCCCCTGATGCTTAGCCTCGGTGCATCACCCCCAGCCTCTGCTAGGGGACAGCTATGCATCGACAGCTAGAGTCCCCTTCCCAGAGAAGGATAGCAGTCCATCAGATGCTCAATCCCTCTCCTCCTGCCAAACCCCATTGGCCCAAGTCTGCTCCCGAGCCCAGGTCGCGGGTGTGGAGCGAGGTGTGGTGTCCAGTGCCTCAACCCTCAGCACCAGTGGGCTAGCCAAGATTTTGTTGTTTAATACATAATTATAGTTAGGGTTCTTTTTATCAAAAGTGTATTACTGCATACTTATCTTGATTCAAGGTAATTTTGTTTTCCTTAGACCACAGTTCAATATGTTTTAGATCCCTTGCTAAAGTCAACTGTTTGGCTAGTGTGTCACTCCCACCACCAATTTTAGTATCATTTGCAAATATCATTATTGAGTTGGTTACGTCATTGTTGATGTCACTTAAAAATGTTAAACAAGGTTGGTCCTAGAATGGATTTCTGCAGAACCCCACTACTGACTGCCCTGGAGCCAGAGAGATGACCCTAACCCACACCCTCTGGGTTCTGTCAGTCAACTATTAATCCATCTAACCAAGTTATAGTTTAGGCCCAGGTTTGCAAATTTTCAATCAGTTCTCAGTGTGGTTCTTTGTCAAAAGCTTTACCAAAGTCTAATAAGAGGACATCTGCAGGGATATTATTACTGTCCATACTTATACCAACATTGTTGTAAAATTACACCAGATTTGCAGTGCACGAATGGGCTGTAATAAATCCATGTTGGTAAATGTCTACAACTCCCAGGTACTAAGTTCAGACTCGATTCTGCCCTTGATAGCCTTTCCATTATCTTGCTGCAAAGTGATGTCAGACTGATGGGTCTGCAGTTGTCAACTTAACTCCTTCCTCCTTCTTATATAGGGGTATTACTACTTATGTTTTCAAGTCAGCTGGTACGCTTCCTGTTGCAACAGATTTATTAAACAATATCGACATAGGGTGTAACAAAACTGATAATGTTTCAATTAATAGCCTGGAGTTAATCTTATCTGTGCCAGGGACGTGTTTGGTTTAACTTTTAATAGATGTCATAACATCTTCTTTGAAACAGATATTTTCAGATAACTGGATGTTGTCAAAATTTCTTGCCATGATTTTGAAAATATTTGCTACTTTTTATTATCCCTTATTATAATGTTGTTTGTGATTGTGCTCAGCTGTATTGATTCATTCTTACGACTGTTTACATACTGAAATAATGTTTTTTATTGCCTTTGGTGTATGCTATCCAAAGTTCTAGTTTACCTTTTCAAGCTTAATCAGTTTTTTAAATTTCAATAATTCAGTTTTATATCTATTAAAGGACTCTGTGGAGTTGTCCTTTATTAATCTGGAGATTGCCTTCTCCTTAGCTTTAATTTGTTTTTAACTAATTTTGTGAACCACAGTGGAATCCTGTCCTTATTGTTATATTTTTTCCTTTTGGTACAAACCTTGATTCAAGCTACAGGATGTTGTTTCTTAGAAGGACCAGCTTTCCTCCATTGAGAGGTTCAGCATCTTTGTTTACACTTAACTGCATCAAGATTATTTCTAATGCCATCACAGTTTTCCTATTGTAGTTGCTGATACTATACGTATGAGATGCCCTTGATGTTCAAGAGATACAGGTTATGCACCTGTAACAGGAGTTCTAGGAGTGGTATATGTTGTTCAATCCACACAGTCTGGCAGGTTCCTTGTCACTTTAAGATGGGCCAGAAAGTCTATAGCTGGCTCCTCCCACCCACCTGGGTGGTAAAACCCCTAGCTCTGCCCCATGATGCCAGATCTAGGCCACTGGAAGCCAGGTTTGTGCGTCAAAGCCAGGGAGGTTGGTTGGGTTGTGTGGATGAACAACACTGTCTCCTCCTGGAGCACCTCCCACAGGTGAGTAACCTGTATTTCTAGGGGACATGGATATGTTGTTCAATCCACACTGTCTGGCAGACTCTAGCAGTTCTCTAGGAGGAGGGAGGAAAGGCATGCACCCTCTGTACCTACTTGGGGAATAAGGAATGGAAAACAGAGGTCCCAAACCAGCATCCCGGCATGACACTAGGTCAATGTGGTAATGGGAAATAAAGAAGAAGAATAAGAATCAACATTTATATAGCGCTTTCCATACACAGTATCCCAAACGCTTTACAAGCAGTGCTAGACTGTTAGTGAAGTGACTGAATATGTGGTGGCAGCCATATTGCACATAATAACCCACACACAGCCTGGATAATTGAATGGACCAGTTTATGGGAAGGGAATGTTGGCCAGGACACCAGGAATGTTCCCTGCTCTTTGCGAAGAGTGCCCTGGGTTCTTTACTTCCACCTGAAACCCACCAGGACAACACCAGGATGGGCAGAAGGAACCTCAGTTTAACGTCTCATCTGAAGGACAGCACACCCCAGCAGTACAGCACCCCAATACTGCACTCAGATGCCAGTGATTTTTAGGTGCAAGTCCAATCCCGGTGTGGGAAGAGAACCCATGACCTTCTGGTCCAGAGGCGGATGTGCTACCAACTGAGCCATGCTGACACCTGACATAATGATGTGTGCTGACTTCCAGGTAGCAGCCCTGCGAGATTTTCTGGATAGGGACATCCAGAGAGAAGCAGCCACCGAAGCAGTGGTATGGCGGGTAGAATGAGCTCTTATCCCTTGGTGGCTCCATGCCCGCCAAATTATAGCAGAGATCTATGCAGGTGACACACCTGCTTATCGCTCACTTGGCTGCAGGTCTGCCAGGTGTGGCTCCAGGGTAGGTGACAAACAGCTGGCAAACCTCTCCTGAACTTCAGCCATCTGCTCCTTATAATGAGCAAGTGCTCTTCTGGGGTCTAAAGTACAGAGTCTATATTCAGCCTCCGAGGTGTGATTGGGATACAACACTGGCAGAGTCAACACCTGATTCAGGTGAAACTCTGACACCACCGTCGGAAGGAATTTCAGGTGGGTGGCAAAGGACAACCTTGTCCCTGTGGAAGACCAGATAAGGAGACTCGATGGAAAGTGTCTGGAGCTCTCCCATCCTTCTGGCTGACATTATAGCCACCAAGAATGCAGTCTTCCATGACAGGTGGGAGATATCGCACTTGTGCATCAGTTCAAATGGCTTGCCCATGAGCTTAGCCAATACCAGCAGGAGATCCCATGGAGGTGGAGGTTCATGCACGGAGAGATATGTGATCAATGCCTTTGAGAAAGTGCCCGACCACCTTCTCCTGCGCCACCGACTGCTTGCCGGCCCGAGTCCGGTAAGCAGAGATGGCTGCCAGGTGCACCTTAAGGATCGGCCGACCAAAGCCCTAGCTGAGACAGGGACCACAGGTAGTCAAAATGCTAGCCAATGGACAGGCAGAGGTCCAACCCTTGTTCTGACACCAAATGGAGAATCTCTTCCATTTAAAGGCATAGCACTTTCTGGCTGACTCCTTATGGGATGCCTCAACAACGTTAAGGACCTCATCTGAAAGACCCAAGGCCTAGAACTCTAGCCACTGGAACCAGGCCATCAGGTGCAGGGATTGAAGGTCCAGATGGAGAACCTTCCCTTGTTGACTGAGATCAGATCCAGGTAGGCTGGAAGCTGCGTGGAAACCTGGAGCTAAGGCTTAGGAGATCTGGGAACCAGAACTGGTGAGGCCAAGCTGGGGCTACCAGAATCACCTGCACCTTGTCCCTCTTCACCTTGAGGATCACCTTGTGGATCAAGGGAAATGGAGAGAAGGCATAGAAGAGGCCCGGGGTCCATGGTCTTGAGAAGGCCTGCAGTGAGCCCTGCTGAGGGGACAGGCATGAAACAGCCTCAGCTTCGTGTTCTCCTTGAGGCAAACAGGTCCACCTGAGGGGTGCCCAATGGGAGAACAAGTCTTAACTACCTCCGGCAGTAGAGACCACCCGTGAGATGCAGTGTCTATCCAGCTGAGGGCATCAGCCAGATTGTTCAAGCTCCTGCCATATGAATTGCTAGGAGATCCACCTCAGACTGATCACAAGAGACCAAAGGCAGAGAGCTCTTACACAAAGACAAGGAGTGTGTCCTGCCCTGCCTGTTGAGCTAGTACAAGGTCATGGTGTTGTCCGTCTGGACTTGAACCACCTGACCCCATACAAATGGAGTGAAGGTGGTGAGGGCTAGCTGTACTGCTTGAAGTTCCAGCAGGTTGATGTGGCATCAAGACTCCTGAGGGGACCAAAGGCTGTGGGACACAGAGCTCCCCAGATGGGCGCCCCAACCCATCAAAGAGGCATCGGTTATGAGAATGACTGTCGGCTTGGGGTGGACAAATGGGATACCCTCCTGCAGATGAGCTGGGATGAGCCACCACTGCAGGCCATCCCACATCTTCTGGGTCATGGTTACTGGCTGGTCCAAGGACCGAGCACTGAGACCAGTGGCAGGCCAGGCCCCCATTGCAGAGGGTGCATGTGTCAGCAGGCCCAACAGACCACACTTTGTGCAAGCCACCATGAGCTGAGAAGGTGCAGGAAGTCCCAGGCAGGGTGCAATTTCCCAACCTGAAATGATTGGGCAAAGGAGGAAAAGACCTCTGCCCTGTCCACGGAGCCATGCTCTGGTTCGAAGACAGTCAAACTCTGCCCCAATTAACTGAATCACCTGCAATGGCACAAGTTCCATTTGGCCTCATTGATTAGGAGACCAATTTGAGAGCAGACATGGAGAGACAGATCTCTGGACCGCTCTACCTCCAACCTGGAGGGGGCTGTTATCAGTCAGTCGTCCAGGTAAGAGTACACCTGGACCCTCAGTGCTGCAGGGAATGCTGTCACCACTACTATGCATTTGGTGAAGACCCTGGGAGCTGGAGAAAGGTCGAAGGGCATGGCCCGAACTCGTAGGGATCCCTCTGCTCTGAAGTGGAGGAATCGCTGATGGGATAGCGGATCGGAACATGAAAGAATGCGTCCTGGAGATCCAAAGAGCAAAACCACATGCCTAGTTCCAAGGATGGTATGATCTGAGCCAGAGTAACCATCCTGAAGGTGCACAGCCTAAGGAACTTGTTCAGGTCGCGCAGATCGAGAATGGGCGCTGAGCCAACAGAGCTGCTGTGGAACTGGTAGCCCCGAGGCGATGGCTCGATCAGGGAGGGGTCTGCTAGAATTCCAGAGGCAGACTCCTGCCAACCACTTCCAGCACCCAATGGTCCATGGTGATAGTGGACCAGGCAGAAAGGAAGTGGCAGAGCCATCCCCTATGGGGAGACCCAGGGAGGAGTGACGAGGTTGGGGTGGCACCCTTCAACCCATCACTCGGCAGGCTTGGAGGAAGAGCCGGCCAAGGATCCACCTGGACCCTTTTCCTCCAGGCTTCCTGCTGGAGGAAGCAGCAGGCTTGGCCTTGGGGTGTCAAGTGTGAGTCTGCTGGCCCTGTTGCTGGTGCTGCTGGGCCAGATGTGCTGCAGGGCCGGAAGGGTGAAAGGGCTTACGCTGTTGCTGGTGGCCTTTGTAATTCTGGGCAGATGTGACCGAGTCCAAGGTGGCGTTGGACTCTCGATCCTCTGGAGATGGCCCTCCACCCCAAGTCTGAACAAGTCGGTGCCCAAGAAGATAATGTCTGCCAGCTTGTGCTGGGTATCCGCCCGTAAAGGTGGAGATCCACAGCCAAGCTCTGCAGCGCAATAGCTACATCGGCCACCATTTACTGGGCACAAGAGTCTCCAATGTCCAAGGTAGTTTGAAGCTGTTGCTTGGCCACCACCCTTCCCTGATCCCACATCTGCTTGACCATCATTTGAAGGTCAGCCTGGGGATGAGGAAGCACCTCATCCAGGGAGCATGAGGCATGTGAAAAGTGTGCCATCAGTAAGCCGAGTTAGCCTGGACGAGGCCTAGGAGAGGCAGCATAAATTTTGCGCCGGAGTATTCCAGCTTTTTGACTCCTTGTCTGGGTTTTTCTACCTCCCTAGCATTTCTGGAGCACCGGAAGATGCTATTGGTTACCAGCCCTTCAGCCGAGGGTGCTCTGAAAAACCAGAGGGAACTAGTGGGGACTGCATACTACTTGCGAGCCATCCTGGCGAAGCCACAGGACAGGATGCAGGCCACTGCCACAACTCCATGGCCTGACCAACAATGGCCCCAGCCAGGAAGGCCTCCATGGGAATCCTTGGTCCAGAATCTCCGTGAGGGATATCTGTCCCATTTCTGTATGGGTTTGAGCTGCATCCCAGTAGACTCTGAGATGAGCTGAAGAATTCCCAGGAATGAGGATGGGCTCTAGTCCACCGACAGACCCCCAGAAGAAGCCAGGTTGACTGACCTGGAATACAAGGAGGAGTCATCTGACTCCAAGGAGTCTCTGAACAGCTGCCAGTGCCTGAGCCACCATCCACTCACTGAGGCCTATCGGGGTGAGGTGACTGACAACCTATGGGGCAAGCCCTGACCCAACCGAGAATCCTTGGTCAGGGCCCCAGTCTTCGTTGTGGGGATGGTGGTTCCACCACAATGGGTGGAGCAACCCGGTTTAAGCTGAGCAATCGGGCCGGGTTGGTTCCTCGACTAAGGAGCCAATGGCAGAGGTTACTTCGCCACTCAGGTGATAGCCACTTAATGGCCAGTGAAGGTGATGGAGTTGGCTTGTTGCTGGCTAATAAGAGCTGCTGCCACATCATGTCCTCATAGCACTGACGCAACTTGCGCTGGAGCCTATACTCCAAAGAGGACTGTGAGAACGAGCAGTGACACTGCTTTCCATGATGCTGGGACCAAGATCGCCAAAGTTGGTGGGACCTCACCGACACGGAGGAGGACCGAGACCGAGACCATCCGAGTTACTGATGGTGGGTCGAAGAGGGGCGGGGAAACACGCTCATACCCGGTTCAGGTACTTGACCGGGACTTCAGCACTGGAGGCCAAGGCAAGTCCTCAGTAACCACCGGGGTACTGGTGAAGAAGGGTTATTGGCTTCTCAGTAGACAACCCATCCAATGGGTCGAGAAAATCTCGACAGCATCATCGGGTGTCTTGGCCAGCTGACCTGATGGGGTCACCTTGAAGCCAGCGACCTTAGCCACAACCTTGACGAAGTCAAATACAGATGCTCCGAGGCGAGGCTCTCCTGCCCCATGAGCGTCGATGGTGGGACTTGCCTTTCGGTTCCTTTTTCTTCGACCTACTCATGTAAGTCCCTGAGGGCCCTTCTCCTTGGTGGAGAGGGACTGACAAAGTTCCTTAAAAGAAGCAGTGTAGGAGAAGCCCAAAGACAGCTGGATAAATGCAGAGGAAGTAGAAGAAGTGGCCAGGCCGCCTCCTCCTTGAGGGTGATTAACTGCTCCAGCTGCTCCACGGAGCTCACAGATGCAGATACCACCTGACCGGCCTCCTTCAACTTCACTGGCGAAACCATTTCTGGGTGCCCCAGTTGAAGTCGGGCAGTGCGGTCTTCCAGAACCAAAGCCTTGAAAGACTTGCAGAGATCACAGGCCTTGGATCATGGGCAAGCCCCAGGCAGCAAACGACGTGGTGTGAGGGTTGGTCCGAGACATCTTCTGCCCACAAGGGCACCGATGGAAGCTTGTGACAGACTCTGAATCTGTTACAGCCGTGACTGAAGTAGAAGACTTAAGTCTTGTAAATTTTAAACAATTTTCAGAAAACGGAAGGATTAGGATCAGGCCTAAAGATGCAAGAGCGCTAAGGAGGAACCTGAACTTCAAGTGGTAAGAAAGATCTGGCATCATGGGGCAGAGTCGAGGTTTTACCACCCGGTGGGTGGGAGGAGCCAGCTTGAAGACTTTACAGCCCATCTTAAAGTGGCAAGGAACCTGCAAGACAGTGTAGATTGAACAACATATCAATGTCCCTAGAAATAATGCTGAACATCACTACACTGTGATCACTAACCCCCAATGGACAATTGATGGAAATCACTAATAGATAGGTTTCGATGTTAGTGCAAATTAAATCAAGGATGTTATCCACTCTCATTGGGGTTGTTACCATTTGACATAAGCTCAGAGTAGATATAGTATTTATTAGGCTGGCAGTATAGCCTAGAGTTAGATTAACGAGCTGTGAATGAGCTTAGTACATACAGCAGACCTGAGGTTGATTCCCACAACCTCCACTTGCATACTGTGTGACTCTGAGCAAGTCACTTACTTTCCAGTGCTCTAGGTCACCCCTGAAACAGGCACTTGTGCCTAGTGGGCCTACCTGGTTACCAAAGACTAAAAAAAAGAATGAATTTTCCTGGTTGTTGGTTCCTGATAATAGCTCATTAACATCCATCAATTTACCCCAACTGTTTGTGAAGTTTATTAACTCATGAACTTTGATAAACATTTATGAATGGCCGCTGTTCCGTGGCACTGAGGTTGGTGCTGGATGCCACACCTGCGCCATGCTGGTGACCTGGGTTAGGGAATGGACTAGGGTCATTCAGGGGTCAGCCATGGGAGGAAAGGATTGAGCATCAGGAGGACTGCTCTTCTTCCCAGGGAGGGTCAAGCTGTGCACTGTCAACTGACACCCAGTGGTGGCTGGGTGCCGGTGCAGATGCAAGCTCAAGGGTTGCCCACACTGAGGTCAACAGGCTGCTGCCCACTCATTGCATGGGCATACAGGTGCAGGAGAAAATGAGAAAACCCAGGACCTGGCAGGACCTGTGATGGCCTCGATCACTCCTGTGCAGCCTCCCCTTCTGGATTGTTGTGTCCTGGGGTGGGAGCTTGCTTGCACTTCTTGCACTGGCCACACTGTGGGGAAGAAGCCATGGGAGAATTTGGGAGGGGAATGAGCAGGAGCAGTCAGTGGAGACAGGGACATACCTCTCAGGAAGGATCATAGCCCCTGTTGGGTCGGCGGAGGTGCAGAAAAGGTCCAATAAAAAAAAAATTATGAATTGCTCATGAACATCCATCAGTGCACCCCAACTGTTCTTGAACTCAGTTCATGAACCAGGTTCACCAATTTCTCAACATAAAGTTAATGAAGTTGCTAAACCTTTAAACAACCATAATGATCAGGATGAAAATCTATTTGCATAACTATGTTTCACATTGCAATGCACAGTTTATAATTAGAAAGTTGTAATATATGGATACACAAAATAATACCACTTAAAGCATACAAACAAGTCACAATAATAATGCACTAGAAACCCATAATGCCATCATTCCATGCTGAAATACTATCGTTCAGAGCCTGTAATGCTATAGTTTGGAGCTCTGAGTGATAGTGTTATCACAGAAACTGAGCAGCAAGAGAAAATGTCTTATGCAGAGTGGAAGCTGGCTTTCACTGTAACCGTTTTGTACAGTAAAAGTCGACTCACTTCTCACAAAAAGCAAAAATCACAAATGGCTCACTCAAAAGAAATAAGTACTGAAGCGAGGATTCGCTTTTTGGAAAACAAGAAAACACAAACAAGTTAAAAACACTTTTGATCTACGGCTCATGCATAACTTCTTCAGCAAACTCTTGAGTGCAGACCCAATCAATCAAAATTTAATTTATAAAAGGCACTTTTCCTGCATTCAAAGCACCTGTACAATAAAACCATAACATTTTAAAAACAATTAATAAAAACATAAAACATATAAATAGTTTGTCCCCATAAAAGCTGTAGTGAACAAATGCATTTTTAATACAGATTTAAATCCTCCATGGTCAGGCTTTCATGTTTCTGGTGAGGTAGAGAGTTCCACAGGGTTTGTGCCATAAAGATAAAAGATCTTCCACCAAACGCCTTCAATTCACCCTGGAACCTCTAGCAATCCCTTGCCAGAGGATTGGAGTGAGCGGGGAGTGGGGGACAGTAGGGAGAAAGGAGGTCTTTCAAGTACTGGGGTCCCAGGTCATGTAGGGCTATATACGTCGAAATAGCGACCTTGAAAGGATATGCCATTGTATGGGCAGCCAGTGCAGTTCACGCCAGCACAGGTGTTATATGACTGGATCTAGGGATTCCAGTTAACAACCAGGCTGCCGCATTCTGCACTATCTGCAAATGGCAAATATACACCCTGGTAGCCCCAGGTAAAGGGCATTACAGTAGTCCAACCACATGGTGACAAAGGCATGGACCAATGTTTGCAGATCTTCAGATGGAACCAGGTACTTCACCTATCAATGTTTCTTAGGTGATAGAAGCAGATTTGACAATGGTCTACACCTGAGTTTTCAGAGTCAAACCTTCATCAAATACCACCCCAATTCTGCACCTGGCTTGAGGCTCTGAGCGGGTCACTACCAGTTGTAGACCAGATGGTTTCCCCACCCATGAACCAACTGTCCTCAGATCTGGGTCCACAACCGACACCTCAGTCTTCTCGGGTTTAGCCTCAGCCAGCTAGCACTCATCCAGTTCTGTATCTCCTGCAGGCAGTTATTAAACCCATTGAACAAATCCTCTCAGAAGAATTAGATACCCTCCTAGCAAACTTTGTGTACCAACTAAAAAAAAAGGATGGCTCAGAATATGATCCCAGCACAATATGGAGGATACTCAGGAGCATAGACAGCAACTTATCAAAAAACAAAAACAAAACTACTCTGCCTTCATATTCCAGGAACCCAAACAACATTTAATTAGACCATGGAAACTTTAACTGCCAAAGCAAAATATTTAAAAGCTGGGAGTGGGGAACTGTCCCAGACAGACTGAACCTCTTTCTGAGATAGACCTAAATCTGCTCTACAGTACTGGGACAATAAGGTACCTCTCCCCACAGCCCTGTTACACATGCTCTTCTTTAACATAAGGCTACTTTGCTTTAGAACCAATGAACAGTATCAGTTACACAGGAGAGACATAATACCAGGCAGAGGCAGCAAAGACAATGACCTTCTAGAATACCATGTAAAGCAAACAAAAATTCAAACTAGCTAATACTCGAGATGTATGACAAGTGCCCCTACAAATGTACAGGAATACCACAAACCCAGACTGACACCGCATAACAGCATATGAAAATTATGCAAAGTAAAGACCACCTCAGATGCAAGCCCCAGACTCACTCTTTCATCTCACTCCCAACATAAAACTCAAACCAACAAGCTACTAATACTGGCAATGATGATAAGGGAAAACAAGATAAGGAGCATCAGGAAATGCATACAAAATCTGCAGGACCCCCCAGAAAAATGCATCACCATTTATGCTACCAAAAAACAATCCAGTTGCTGATAGATTCCAACATCCCCCAGACATAGCCCAACTATCTGGACAGAAGAACATCCAGTCTATAAATACAGTACCTTGTTGGAAAAAAAAGCAGAAAGCCATATGCTCCATACTATCTGGAGACTACCAGAAGCCCTCTACATCCACATCACAACCTGCTCCCAAAACCATGCTGCAGAATCTCCTTCCAGCAGCAAACCCACAGCAGGAAGTGATGCCTTACAACTCACTCACCAGTAGAAGCTCACAATACTCCACAACAACAGGCAATATGTTTGGATCCCACTGATTCTTTTGGAATGTCTCCATAAATATCATCAGTCCCCACCTCCAAACAAGAAGTACAGATAAGTCATCTACTCCAACTCAAGTAGATTGTTTGTTCTGTTTTGGCATTTACTTACAGGGGATCATTTCATTTTGCTTCCAAGGAATTGTTTGGGACAAAATGGACTTTCTGGGGGCCATAACAGAGAAGCAGGGCTAAGGAGCATCAATAACAGCTACTGGATTTATAGTACTTCCACCCACCCGCCCACCTCCCACCCACCCAGGAGTTGCCCAATATATCAGGGACTGTGACTGAGTGACAGCAGACAGCTTGTGGAGAACAGGAGGAGGTATTCGGCTAAATCCCACCTACAGGAAGTAGAAGAAAGACAGAACAGAATAAAAAAAGAGAGAGGAGAGAAGGAATCAGCTAAAACTATAGTACTTGATGGATCCAGAAGCAGGAAATCAGCTAAAACTACACTGGGGATCCAGAAGCAGAGACAACTCTAAGGAAATAAGTATTGACATCGTTGACTGCCATGGGTGTGGGGCACTCATCCACAGAGGAATTCTCTGAAAAATGGGGCATTGTTCCATATACAAGACCATCGACAATCTCAGAGAGCAGTTGAATGCAGCATAGAAGAAGATATTGCAGCTACAATACCTGATGTACAGGAACAGAACATTGCACCCCCAAATTTCACACCATCAGATTCAGCCTAGAAGTCCTCTCCTGCAGAGACAACCCAGAGCAGAAGAATGGAAGGTGGTGCAAAGGAGTGAAAAGAAGAAAGACAAGAGGGTCCAGTTATAATCAACTCATGTAAAACCTATCCCCACTGCAAACTGTTATGTACCTCTCACAAATGAAAAGGATCACTGCAGTGAGAGAAAAGACAACAAAACAGTGGAGGAGACAGGACGGGACCCAGTGAAGGCTAATGGGGCAAGCAAGCTAAGGATGAAAAAGTACTCATAATGGAAGACTCCATTATATGGGGAATGGAGACTCGCCTAAAGGACTGTCAGCAAGGGTGCTAGTCAGATTCCTCCAGGGTGCTTCAGCAAACATGACACTGATTGCATCAAAAGGATAGCAATGAAAGAAGGGATGGCTTGAAGATCATGGAACACCTGGGGACAACTTACTTGGCAGGACAGTCAATAGAGGAAGCCATACAAAATCTAGCTAAACTAGGGGACCAATTGTCCACTCAAATGACCACCCTAGCCTTGTCCAATGTCCTTCTGGTGAGGGAAAAGGCAACAGCACAGGAAAATCAGAAGCAAGGACATCAAGACTTCAATGAGTGGCCAAAGAGCTTGTGTCAGGCAAAGTTACTTCATTGGTGCACGGTGGGACTTCTGGGAAAGGAAGTTCTTCAAATACAATGAACTGCACCTAATGAAGGAAAGAGTATGTGCACTGGGCCAAAAATTCAGTGTGCTCATTGGGTGTTTAAACTAGGAGAGTGGGAGCTGGAGGCTAAAGACCATTTAGAAGACACCTTAGAAGATAGCAATTTAGCCATAACTCCCCAAAACAGAAATAAATCAAGACAT
Organism: Neoceratodus forsteri; assembly: GCA_016271365.2. Classification (NCBI taxonomy): domain Eukaryota; kingdom Metazoa; phylum Chordata; order Ceratodontiformes; family Ceratodontidae; genus Neoceratodus; species Neoceratodus forsteri. Next base: position 1,629,971,832 of record CM057456.1, on the reverse strand, counting down.
TCAGAGGAGGACTAGCAGGAACAAAATAGAAGGTTAGCAAACCAAATCAGACTCAGAACACAGCAGTATGCCCACTGGGAAGGAACTAGAGGAAATACCCAGTGTTGGTCCAGTGTTCACTGAGATTGTTCGGTGCTTGCTCTCAGAGGGCTATTCCCGATGCCTTAGAAGAAGGAATTGGTAAGGCCACTACTGAAGAAACCATTGCTCAACACTGGCATCTTAGTGAATTACTGACCTGTTTTCCATCTTTCATTCTTGGGGAAGATAGTGGAGAAAGTGGTGGCTTTGTAGTTTGAGGCCCACCTGATGACCTTTGACATCTATGAGCCACTCCAGTCTGGATTTAGGATAAAGGGGTTAGGCAATATTTCCAACACACTAAATCCCACCGACTTTTGCCTGACACCAACATCCCAAAACAGAATTCTGACAGGCTCAAAGCCTCAGAGTTGAAATCCCACATTTGTCATGTTGACTTTAGTCGGGCTTAGTGCTGCAGAACCCACACCTCAGTATTACTAATAGCTGCAAGTTGTATTTTCAGACACCATTCACATATAAAGCAAGAAAATCTGGCAAAGTTCAGCATATTAGATCAGCCAATAACTTTAAACTGTCATAACTTTATAACGTACTCAGAATATCTGCATGGTTTTAATGTAGCCTGTACAGTACAAATGCAAAGCAATGTCACAAGGAACAATAGCATAATTTGAGTAGAACCGATAATAACATTTAAGATTTTAAAGTCTCCTGAAAGAGACGGTTTGCCTTATTTATTAGGTTATTGAAAAGAGCTCAGGTGTCCAAACGTGGCTGCATGATCAGTATCAGCTCAATAATTGTCTGCTACACAAGGTACGTTAAACTGCAGGATGGGACTTCTCTCGGTTTAAAAAATAGTGTATCTCAGAATTATTGGGACTCTTTGCTTGTCTGTGTCTTTTAGGAAGATAGAGTACCTGTTTGGGTTTGCAGGTTAGCAATTTTGCTTTGATTTCATGGAACGGCACTATTAAGAAGCAAATTAAGATTTTTGGTGCACACTGCACACAGTTTCAAAACTCAGTTAAATTTTTCAGATATATGCATACATTCTGCATGTGAGGCAGAAGCATAGTCAGGATTATGACGCTAATGTCGGGCAAATAACATGCGGCAGACAAAAATTGGGAATGCAACCCAGTCAGGATTTTAGAGACTGACAAATCCATGTTGGGATTTTGAGGGTCCGGAATTAGTACGGTTCCTGGAGAAAGCATAACACTGAAACAGCATTAGTCAGTGTGCAAAATGAACTCCTCAGGGTGAAGGATAGAGAGCGCTGTCCATTCTCATTCTCCTGGATCTTTCCTCAGCATTTGACACCATAGCCCTCATGGTGTTACTTGATCGCCTGAGAGAGCTCTGTGGACTCACCAGCAGTCATCAGCTGGTTTGAGTCCTTCTTGACAAACAGAAAGTACGTGTAATGGAGAATTTCTCCTCCTACCCAAAGCTCCTGACCTGTGGAGTCCCCAAGGGTTCAATCTTGTTGCCCATGCTGTTTGTGGTGTACATGCTGCGCCTGGGAGACATCATCAGACATTATGGTCTGAGTTTTACTGCTAAGCAGATGATAGCCAGCTGTATATGTCTTTTTCCCCAGAACATCGGATGCTGTGGATATGCTAACAAATGCCTATCTAAGATCCAGGACTGGATTTTCTCTAACTGACTGAGGCTACACCGGACAAGATGGAGGTACTGGTGATTAAGTAGGGTTGTTGGCAGGATGTGGTCACCACCAGAGAAGGAACAGTGTTGTTCTTGGATGCCACCTTCTGGTGGCGGCCAATAAGTCACACTGACTTTAAAGTGTCTGTTGGAAGCTCAAACTTACTGCAAAGAACAAACTGCAACTCCATTTAGGACCTGGAAACCTGATTAAGGCATAATACTGCAGAGCACTGGGTAAGAAGGGAGATACACTTTCTACAAAAAGTTTTATTTTATTTTCCTTATTGGCATTAAGCAGAGGATTGCAGGATTCCTTTAAAAGGTAGTAATTTTATAACCAGAGTGAGTGAGATACAACTGAATTTGCTTGAGTGCGGGGTTGAGACCTAGCATTTGAAAGAAATTTTTGTAACATTTTAAGTGTCCTGCTGGCTGAGAAGTTAACTTTTAGCCCTGGTTTCACTGAAAGGTTTTGTATATTGAATCAGACATAGCAGTCTGCCTGCATTGAAAGGCCTGCTTACATCACAGGTGTCACTAGTCAATCAATTGGCTCTGGTGGGGTTTCATCACTGTGCTTATCTTAGACATCCTTCACAGTTAGAAGCCAGTCACACTGACTTTAAAGTGTCTGTTGGAAGCTCAAACTCACTGCAAAGAACAACTGCAACTCCATTTAGGACCTGGAAACCTGATTAAGACATAATACTGCAGAGCACTGGGTAAGAAGGAGAGATACACTTTCTACAAAAAGTTTTATTTTTATTTTTCCTTATTGGCATTAAGCAGAGAATTGCAGGATTCCTTTAAAAGGGTAGTAATTTTATAACCAGAGTGAGTGAGATAAAACTGAATTTGCTTGAGTGCGGGTTGAGACCTAGCATTTGGAAGGATATTTTGTAACATTTTAAGTGTCCTGCTGGCTGAGGAGTGAGTTCATTTTTATCCCTGGACTCAGTAGAGTGGTTTGTGTTGGAGCCGTGGTCTAGTAAATTGTGGTTGTATTACTATAAAGGACAGTACTCACCAGGATGGTGGAGCAGTTGTGTATTTGATTGTTTCTAACAGTCACCAGTGGCTGTGCACTACCCACCCACCCTTCCCCACCTCCACCAGGTGTGGCATTTCCTTTATAGCCACAGTTCTGACATCACTTCCTCAACAGGTCTTGGGACAGAACTGTCATATTCCTAATAACCCTGCAACGTGCTAAAGAGTAGTTACACAAAACAAATAATAATACATACACTACCGGTCAAAAGTTTTAGAACACCCCATTTTTCCAGTTTTTATTTAAATTTAAGCAATTTAAGTCCAGTGAATAACCTGAAATGGTACAAAGGTAAGCAGTAAACTGCTAGAGGTTAAAAAAAGTTTAGGTTAGCAAAAACTGCTTTAGAGAAATTGCAAAGAAAGCCAAGGTGTCAGTGAGTACAGTTTCCTACACCATCAAAAGGCACTTGAAACTCTGACAGGAAGAGGTTTGGCAGACCCAAAGCCACAACAGAATCAGAAGACAAGTTTCTGAGAGTCAACAGCTTGCGTGATAGGCGGCTCACAGGACAACAGCACAGAGTGACTGGCACCCTGAACCAAATGGGCTACCACAGCATTTGCAGCGCCATGCAATACCCTCTGGTCTATGCCTAGTTGGTCAGGGTTCATCCTACAGCAAGATAATGACCCAAAACATACCTCCAGGCTATGTCAGAACTACCGAGGAAAAGAACAAGACGGTAGGCTTCAAATCATGGAATGGCCAGCACAGTCTCCAGACTTAAACCCCATCGAGCTGGTTTGGGATGAACTGGACAGAAGGGTGAAAGCAAAGCAACCTACAAGTGCAACACATTTGTGGGAACTTCTGCAACAGTGTTGGGAAGAACTTCCCGAACAATATTTGATGTCCATTGTAGGAAGAATGCCACAGTGTGTTTGGGTGTTACAGTATATCTGCAAAAGGTGGCTACTTTGATGAGTCAAAATTTAGATTAAATTTTGTTAAACAAAATGATTCTATGATTTCTTTTTATCTCCAATTGTTTATTTGTTCTATGCTTTAATTTCAGTACATTGAGACATTAACCTCGTAAATTTCAATAAAAACTGGAAAAATGGGGTGTTCTAGAACATTTGAAAGGTAGTGTATATAATTACATATTGTATAGAATAAGGAGCGGGACATGTGGGGAGTGGTGCAATGCACTGGCTGTGGGCAGCAGTTTCCGGGAAACATTCTGGAAACTGGCGTTGTTGTCCTATTTGTAGGCAACTGTCAGCTCTGAGAGAGGAGGTTGCCCACCTCCAGGCTGAACTAGCAAGGACTAAGGAGGCCTCCCTCCCAAAGAGCACCACTGCCACAACCACTGAGTCAGAGGTTTCGAGTATGAAGAGCAGTAGGACCACAGTGGGTTCTGGGAGGGTGCAGGTGGTGGACCAGAGAGAAGCCCCAGTTGTACCTCTACACAAATCAGATGCCATTCTGGCAGAGCAGGTTTCCTCTATGATGGCACCCTCAGTGGAGACCCAGAAGAATGCTGAGGACATCCACAAGGGAGACCCACAAAGGGTGGCAAGGGCACCACAGGGGAAGGAAACAGCTACTGATAGGGACTCAATTGTTAGGGGGTAGAACTGGGGAAGGGAGAGAAGGAAGTAAGCTGCCTGCCTGGTGCCATGGCTTGAGGGACATGAAGCGAATCCTCACAATTGTAGAAGCAGCAACACAGGAGAGAGAACTAGATGTCATTGTCCACTTTGGGACAAATGACCTAGCCAGGCATGGGATCAGTGCAGTGCAGAATGAATTTGTGGAGTTGGGGAGGGGCCTCAGATGGGTAGCAAGCACAGTAACCTTCTCAGAGGTGCTACCAGTTCATGGCAGGAATGAGGCTAGAGTACTGCACACCATGCAGTTTAATGAATGGTTGAAAACTGGTGCAGAGCACAAGGCTTTTGGCTTCATTGGGGACTGGGGGTCCACCTGGAGAGAAAGGTCTATACTGGTATGACGGTCTGCATTTGTCCACAAAGGGGACCAAGCTCCTAGGTGACAGGTTAAATGCTTCCTTGGCAAGCTTTTAAACTAGATAAGGGGGAGGTACTGATAAAAGGCAGGAAAAGTCAAGCCTCCCCACAAAACAGGGCAGGTAGTAGGGTAAACACTGAGGTACAGAGCTCAACACAGGGCAGGATGGGGTAAATGGTAAAATAGATAAGAGCAATAAGAGCAGGGATGGGGAAAAGGATCAAGCCAACATTAAATGGAGGGCAATGACTACTAATGCCCGTAGTCTGGAAACAAGCTTCGAGCTAGTAGCTTTGATGGAAGATGAACAATTGGATATTGTGGCAGTCACAGAAACATGGTACACGAGAACCATGAATGGGATGTCAACATATCAGGGTACACAATCTACAGAAGGGACAGCGAAGGCAAAAGAGGAGGTGGTGTAGCTCTATACATAAGGGAAGGATCAAAGCTACAGAACTAAAAAGTAAAGGGGAGGACAAGAGGCACTCTGAGTTACCTTGGAGATGGGGAATGGCATCTAATCCGCACAGGGGTTGTATACAGACCCCGCCTCAAGGGGAGGAAATAGACAAGAAAATGATAGAGGACATTCTCAAAATGGCTGAAAAAGGGAGATACTGTTGATGGGGACCTGAATATGCCAGATGTTAATTGGAGGACATGCTGCAGCCACATCCAAGAGCAGGGTCATTCGATGCCCTGCAGGGCAGACCTTAGACAGCTGGTGCTGGAACCCACTCGGGAGGGAGCAATACTAGACCTGGTACTCTCAAATGGAGAGAGGATCACAAATTTAGAAGTCAGTAGACATCTGGGAACAAGCGACCACTGCACAGTGTGCTTCACAATGAACACAACCATGGAGATAAGCCATACAAAAACAAGGATACTGGACTTTAGAAGGGCTGACTTTGGCAAAATGGTTGAACACCTGAAGAATGCACTAGCAAATGGCCAAATAGGAGGGTGGAAGAACAATGGAGAAAATCAAAACTGCCATCACAGAGGCAACAAGTCTTTGTGTAAAACAAATAAAGAAAACAAAGCGGAGTAAAAACCACTATGGTTCTCAAAAGAGGTGGCAGGAAGGTTAAGAAGAAAAGGCTGCATTCAAAAGTATAAGGAATCACAGAGGGAGCACGACAGGAACTGTATCAATTAAAGCAGAAAGAAGTAGGAAAGGCAGTCAGAATAGCAAAGGCACAAACCGAGGAAAAATAGCCAACTCGGTCAAAAGGGATAAAACCTTTATAGGTACATTAGGAGCATAGAAAGGTTAAGGGAGGATAGTGAAGATTTTATTTTTTATTTTTATTTATTAAATTCTCGGATTACAAATACCTTTGAGCAGAAACTGCTCTACAAAGGTTCCACATCAAAGGATGAGGGTCAACATACATACAGAGGTAATAAAAGAATGCACAATAAACAACCAAAACAACTAAAAGAAAAAATAAAGATACTCAGTTATGACATACTTTGAGATAATATTCATAAAACAAGCAGCTTGAGTAGGCAGCTGGCTGTGGTAACAATAGAGAAAGAGGCACCATAGGCAGTTAGTATTGCAGGCATGCGACCAGGAGAGGAAGTTGGCAGGCTAATAGGCCACTGTCCGATGGTGGTGGAAAATGTCTTGTACCAGTGGAGATGTGAGCAGGAAAGGAGTCACAAGGAAGGCCCAGTGCCAGAGGGAATGAGATTGGGAAAGGGCGGGCTGTGAGACATGAGTGAGCTGGGAGGTGTTTAGAGAGATCTCTGTTCAACAAAGCAGTCACATTGAGTGGTAGAGGTGAGGTAAAGTTTGAGATTCCTTTGAAGGGTCCAAGTGTAGTAGAGGAAAGTGATTCTTTATTGAGGGAATTGAACCATTGAGCAGCTCTATAGATAAAGGACCGCTGACCCATGGAGGTACGACATCTGGGAACCTGAAAGGTTAGAGATTGGGCACCACGTGTTTGTTGAGTGCCACTGTAGGTAGTAAGGGAGTGAGCTAACACCAGGTGGCATGAGACCAAGGAGAATCTTTTGGTAAGTAAGCAGGTCTGGTATTGTATTCTGCTGCATAGGGTAGCCAGCTGGCCTGTACATAGAGGTCACAGGTGTGAGTTAGTCAGGCTGCACCCATCAGTAGTCTACAGGCTTTGTTGAGAGCAACTGAGATCCCGCGGAGGGCACTTGTTGGGGCAGAGCCATAGATGGCAAGGCCGTAGTCAATGATAGAAGTGACAGAGCTGTAGATGGCTAGTTTAAGGGCATCCGCAGGCATACAGTGCTTGTGTTTGTGTCGTAGTCCAATCCGTATATTGGCGGTCTTGGCAACAATGTCAATATGCCGAGTGTAGGAGAGGGGTATTATCCAGGGTAATACCAAGGTACTTGAACTCCTTGACATGTTCGAGTGGGTTCCCAGCGTGGTTCTTGATGGTGAGGACAGAGAGTTGTGCCTGCTCTGTCGGTTACAGAAAGATATGGCTTTAGTCTTGCTGTGGTTCAGGACAAGTTTATGAGAATTGAACCAATCTTCGATGCGATTGAAGTCGAGCTGCAGCTGGGATTCAAGGACTGTAATGTCATGGTGGCTGGAAAACAGGACTGCATCGTCTGCGTATAGTAATATTTTTGGTGGCAGGCACTGGGGAGATTGTTGATGAAGAGGGAGAAGAGTAGAGGGCCCAGAATAGACCCCTGGGGACTCCGGACCAGACCGGTTTCTCATCCGAAGAGATCCCTGCAATCCTTACAAGTTGGATCCGATTATCAAGGTAGCTGGTGAACCATGGAAGGGCATCGCTGGAGATCCCAATGGAGGACAGTTGCTTGAGCAGTAGGGGTGGTTTATAAAGGAGAGGGAGGTGGGCAGAGGGAGACAGTGAAAAGGCAGAGATACTGAATGAATACTTTTGCTCAGTATTCACAAAAGAAGATGAGGAGCAGTTACCTAAACCAGACAATAGAAGCACTCTGGGTAGGGGGTTGATACCAGTCCATTCACAGAAGAAAGAGTCCTGAAAGAACTCCTAAAACTCAAGGTGGACAAAACAATGGGGCCTGACGGGATTCACCCAGAATCCTAAAAGAACTAAGGGGGGACCTAGTGACACCACTGACCACACTTTTAACAAATCATGGCAGGATGGGGTGGTACCTGAGGACTGGAGGAGGAAGATGTGATTCCCCTTTACAAAAGCGGGAGCAAGGCAGAAGCAGGAAACTACAGACCTGTAAGTTTGACCTCAGTGGTAGGAAAATGATGGAATCACTTCTGAAAGAAAGAATTGTTGAGCACAGGACCCAAAGCAACATGGATTTACAGCAGGAAGGTCATGTCAGACTAATCTAATTGATTTCTTTGACTGGGTGACCAAAGTAATAGACCAGGAGGGGCTGTGGATATGGCCTACCTAGACTTTAGCAAGGCATTTGACACAGTCCTGCACAAAGATTAATAATCAAGTTAGCCAGCCTGGGAGTGAGTCCCAGGGTGGTAGCCTGGAGTAGCAGACTGGCTGCACAACAGGACACAGAAGGTAATAGTGAATGGAACACTTTCCGAAGAAAGGGGTTACTAGTGGAGTACCTCAGGGCTCAGTACTGGGTCCAATCCTCTTTAACATCTTTATAAGTGACATTGCAGAGGGTCTGGAGGGAAAGGTATGCCTCTTACAGATGACACAAAGATCTGTAACAGAGTTGATACACAAGAGGGGGTAGAAAGATAAGAAGGGACTTGGCAAGGTTGGAGGAATGGTCAGACATATGGCAACTTAGATTCAATGCAAAGAAGTGCAAGTAATGCACCTGGGAAACAAAACCCAGGAGAAGAGTACACAATAGCAGGGGAGGTACTAACAACAAAAAAATGGAAAGGGACCTGGGAGTAGTCATATCAGATTACCTAAAGGTGGGTAAGCAATGTGAAAAGTCAATAAGGAGAGCCAGGGGATACTGGGATGCATAGGAAGGGGCATCACAAGTAGAAAAGGGAAGTGATTATCCTCTATACAGACAGTTGGTAAGACCCCATCTGGAGTACTTGTGTGCAGTTTTGGAGACCTCATCTACGCAAGGACATAGACAGGATGGAAGCAGTCCAGAGGAGGGCAACTAAAATGGTGCAGGGTCTACATCAGAAACCATATGAAGAGACTGAGAGAGCTTAATATGTATGCCTTTGATGAAAAGGAGGGACAGGGGACATGATAGAAACGTTCAAGTACCTCAAGGGAATCAACAAAGTCCAGGAGGGTAGCATCTTTCAGAAAAAAGATGTGTAAGAACAAGGGGCACAGTTTAAAGATAGAGGGGACGGTTCAGGGGTAATGTGAGGAAATCTTTTTCACGGAGAGAGTGGTGGATACATGGAACAGCCTTCCTGAGGAGGTCGTTGGGTCTAAAACAGTGGGGAATTCAAACATGCATGGGACAGACAAAGCAATTATAGTGCAGGGTTGCAGGAAGCAAGCTGTTGGTTAACTAGAATCTGCAGCTTATCCAGTAGGTAGAGAAATGGGCAGACTGGGTGGGCCAAGTGGTCGTTTTCTGCCGTCAAAGTCTATGTTTCTATGTTTCTATAAGGTGTGAAATCTGGGCATCATCCTTGATGACAGTTTGACACTTGATGCTCAAGTGTCGTCTGTTGTCTGAAAAGGTTTTACTATCTGAGGACTGTCACCTGGGTTAAGCCCCTAATCCTGCCTGATGACCTGCCCTCACTGGTGCGTGTCTTTGTCACATCCTGTCTTGATTGCTGAAATGCTCTTTAGTTCAGGGTCAGTGGGCAACCTCCACTGACTGCAACTGGTTCAGAACACGGCAGCCAGGTTGTTAACAGGCCCCAGGTCCACTCATATAACCCCGATTTTGCATGAACTGCACTGACTGCTGATCAGGTGGAATATTCCCTTCAAGGTGGGCTTGCTCACCTATAAGGCCCTATATAGTTCAAGTTCTGGCTATCTGTCAGACCTTCTGACACCTGCCTACCTGGTGTGCTCACTTTGTTCCTCCATGGAGGGCTTCCTTATGGCTCAAGACTTCAGGAGACTGCATTTTTGAGGTAGTGGGGCTTGTCCTCCAAAAGTCTTTGTCAAGAGCTTTAAGGAAGCTTCCTCTGTAGACAGTTTTAAACGAGGACTCCAAAGCACACCTATTTAAGATTGCATTCTATGTCCACTAAATTTTTAAATGGGGTTTTAGAGTTTTATGATGTATTATTTATTAAGTAATTTAATTTAACTGACTCTGACTCAAATTATTTTAATTATTGTTATGTGTTTCTACATGTTGCACCTCTCTGTAAAGCACTCAGAGCCCCTGGACTGGGCGATAAACAAATATAATCTTACTCACTTACTTACAGGGTCAGGGAGGAAATGTGACAAAGAGAGACAAAATGTGGAAAAGCCATTTGCATAGCGCTTGCAGACTGGCAAATAAAATCTCAGATCTAATGGCGTTAATGTGGAGAGGGACCTGGACGTTGTCGCTGTTACCGAGACATAGTACATGGGGAACCATGACTGTGATGTAGCCATACCAGAGTATGCTCTATTCTGAAAAGACAGGGTAGGAAAAAGGGAGGAGGTTGCTATCTAAGTTAGGGAGAAAATAAAACTACAGAGGAACAGAGCATAAGGGAGGAAGCAGAGGCACTGTGGGTCATACTGGGGCTGACATCCTAGCAGGCATTATCTACAAACCTCCAGCACAGAAGGAGGAGTTGGACAAAGTGCTAGTAGAAATCATCCATGAAATGGCAGCTAAAAGGATACACAGTACTCCTGATAGGGACTTAAATTTGCCAGATGTTAACTGGAGCAGAGGCATCCTGGAAGCTCTTTAGGGGTGGGACTCAGACAGCTAATAGCAGAAAACACGGGAGGGGCAATTTTGGACCTGGTGCTCACTGACAGGGACAGAATGATAGATGTAGAAGTGGGGATTCACCTGGGGTCCAGCAATCACCGGACAGTGTGGTTAAAAGTGAAGACAGTGGGAGAATCTAGCCAGAAAAGGCAAGGTATTGGATTTCAGAAGGTCGATTCTGCAAAACTAGAGGTTTGCCTGAAAAAGCCCATGGGAGGAAGATTAGGAAAATGGGATGTGAGGAGCAATGGGCTACAAGTCTTTGCATCAGGCAAATAAGCAAAACAAAGGGAAGGAAAAGACCACTCTGGTTCTCAAGGTAGGTGGCAGGTAGGGTGAAGGACAAAACGTTAGCATTCAGAAAATACCAAAAAAAAACAAGTGAAGAAGACAGACAAATTTATCTGGATAAACTAGAGGCAGGGAAAGCAGTCAGAAAAGCCAAAGCACAGACAGAGGAAAGAATATACAAGAAAATAAAGAAAGGGACAAGGTTTCTATAGATACATCAGTGCAAATAGGAAAGCCAGCAATGTGATTATGAGACTGGGGGTGGCAGAAGAAGACCAGAATAAAAGCAAAAATCCTGAGCAAATATTTTGGTTCTGTGTTCATGGTAGAAATAGAAGGAAAAGGACTTCAGGTAGGTGACAAGAGTTCCAAGGGTGGGGAGTAGATAATAGTCCATTTACAGTAGAAGGGGTCCTAAAAGAACTAGATAAACTGAAAATTGATAAGGCAATGGGACAAGATGGAATGCATCCTAGAATCCTAAAGAAACTTTAGGTTCATTCACATGACCAACTGTGAGCCGTTGTCAGTGTCTCACAGTGGCCAGATTGGTACTCCTGCCCACGTGTGAACATTGCCATTTTGGCAGTTTTCCATCACGTAGTGTTGCCACCATGGTCTCTCTTTCCTTGGATTTGCAGAGTTGTGTAGGTGGTTTCTGTGTTGTCTAAACAGGCAAACCACCTGCATCACTACACCCCTCACCAACCCAATAGTGACCGGAACAAGACGCAAATCACCAGAAAGGAAAAGGACACCAAAAATACCGATGCCATGTAATGTGACTCTCAAACATTTCATTAAAAGTTTTGGAATGATCAGAAAGGAGCTGCTGCAGCAAGGTGCAGTGTGAAGGAACCTTTAGAATAGAGCTAGCAGCCCACTGACTGCCTTGTTTAATAAGTCATTAGAATCAGGCACATTCCGCAGACTGAAAAGGGCAAATGTTCTCCCTCTCCATAACAGCAGGAGCAAGAAGGTGGTGGGCAACTATAGGCCTGTCAGCCTAACCTCAATGGTAGGAAAGTGATGAAAACATTACTCAAAGAAAAGATTGTGACATACCTCGAATCAAATGGACAGCATGATCCGAGGCAACATGGTTTCAAGGAGGCAGGTCTTGCCAAGCAAACCTGATAGGCTTCTTTAACTGGGTGACAGAGAGCCAGGGAGGGTGGGTGGGTGCGGCCTACCTGAATTTTAGCAAGGTCTTCAATGCCATCCCACATATAGGCTAGCAAACAGGCTAAGCAGCCTGGGATCTAGGATCCAGGGTAGTAAACTGGGTTAGAAATTGGCTGAGTGGCAGGACACAAGGGTGGCAGTAAATGTAGTTCAATCCCTTGAGAGGAGGTGACCAGTGGTGTGCCTCAGGGGTCGGTGCTGGTCCCAGTCCTCTTTACTGTCTTCATAAGTGACATTGCGGTGGGCCTGAAGGGAAGGTTTGCCTCTTCACAGATGACACAAAGATCTGCAACAGGTCGACACGGGGGGTGGAAAGAATGAGAAGAGATCTGGGCAAGCTGGAAGAACGGTCAAATGTATGGCAGCTGAAATTCAATGCAAAAAATATGCAAAATTATACACTTAGGACAAGGGCTCTCAAAGGCGGAGTACTTAATTGGGGAGTACTGTTGGTAGCCAAGCAGGAGAGTGATATAGGGTAATTATATCTGAGGACCCAAAGGCAGCTAATCAGTGTGAGAAGGTGGGTAGAATGGCCAGTAGGATGCTGAGGTGCATAGGAGAGACATCACCAGATGAAAATGGGAGGTGATGATTCTACTATATAGATCACTGGTGAGGCCTCACCTGAGTACTATGTTCAAGTTTGGAGGCCACATCTCAGGAAGGACATAGACAAGGTACAGACAATCCAAAAAGGGCTACAAAAATGGTACAGGGGCTGCACAAAGGCCATATGAGGAGACACTGAAGAATTCAGTATGTACTCTTTGGAGATGAGGAGGGAGAGGGAAACATGATAGAGATGTTCAAATACCTTAAAGGGATAAATAATGTGCAAGGGAGTAGCATCTTTCAGGAAGAGGGTGAACAAGAATTGGGGACATGATATGAAGCTGAAAGGAGGTATAATCAGGGGTAATGTGAGGAAGCACTGCTTTACAGAAATGGTGGTGGATGTGAATAGCCCCCCACAGGGTGGGTGGGGCAAAATAATGAAGGAGTTCAAAAAGGTGTGGACAAACACAAAGGAGCACTGGAGACAGGAAGGAGAGAAAACCACAGATTATCAACAGCCTGCAGTGTAAATGAAAGGTAGGAAATATGGGCAGACTAGATGGGCCTGGCAGTCTTTATTGCTGACATATTCTATGTATCTATGTATGTAACTCCCACACAGAGTAAACATAGTAGACCCATAAAAGCAACTGAAGCAAAGCTTTTAACAGTTTTAAACGTTAAACTTTACTATTTTGAGTGAATTTGTCACAAGCATTGGCATATTAATGTGCAGGAGTATTAGCATTTATATTCTTTTAGGAGAAGGCTTCAGTAGGAGCAGTAGGTCCCTGTTAGGGGAAGGCTTGGTGGAGAATGCAGTTTTAAAAGATTAAGTGGGAAAAGGGACATACATGATCCTGGAGTGCTGCAACTAGGCACAAACAACTCTTTGCTGGGATAGCCAGATTTGGCCATGGATTTTCATGGTTGAAGGCAAGAGGCTTCTGTGTTGCCTAAGTTGTCAACTACCACTTCTTCATGGCCTGATCTATTTCCACTGGTGATGTCCATACATGGTGATATTATGTGGATGTACAGCAGCGCCAGCTAGGTTGCAACTCAGTAGCTTGCAGTATTACTGCAAAATGCTGCAGTATGCTGCAGGGACCAATGTAATTCAATGGCAATTAAGTCCTTTTGTTATGCAGTATTTTGTGACATTTCATTTACTGCAAAGTACTGCTTTGCATCCTCCTGGCTCTGCATATGCATGCAGGAACTGGAAGTAGATATAGACTATGATTAAGAACTAAATATAGGCAGGTACAGGAGTTATCAGTGCAATGAGCAGACATAGTTACAACCTGGAGGTTCCTCCTACATGTACAGCAGAAGACCCTTATCATTCTAAGTGAGCCTATGGAGAAAAGACCTGGTTCCAGGAGCAAGCGAGGTTGGTGCCTGCTACAACAGCAAAGCTAATTGTTTAGTAATAACACACCAAAACTGCACAGGCATGCAAGGAGGCTCTGGCTGGGAGTCAGGATGGTGACTCCAAGTAGGAGACCCAAACACAACACATAGAGATGACGATGATGATGATGATGTATCTGTGATGAATTTCAAGGTACACTGGGGACACAGATTGGGAGATGGGTGGGAAACTCAATCAGCACATGGACATGAGAATGAGGTTAAGGTCCATTGGGTTCCATGCCAACTAGAGGCTGCTAACCGGATGTCTGACCAGTCTGGGACTTCGCACTGGGTTGGAACCCTTCCGAGCAGGTATGTAATGTATTTGCTGTTATAGAAGTTGAGTAGTTTTAGCTGAAGATAAGATTGGGTACCAGAATCCTTGCAGCTCAGAGCTTCTGGCTCATACAGAGGAGCAGCACTGCACTGGACTCCTTGTAGGATGGAAAGGATGCAGGTGTGGGATAAGAGTGCTGTTGAATTGGGAAAAAAGGGAACCCTGAGCAGATGGGGCTGCAGTTGTTGAAAAACATGGTTCCAGTCTGGCATTGTGAACCCCAAGCAGCTGGGGGCTGCTGTACTGTAGCTGTAATCCAGTTTATGTGATAACAGCAACTCCTAATGATACCCGACCACAAACAGCAAGACAAAACTGCCCGACATACTGTACAAAGGCGATGGATGGTAAAGCGACTGTCGCAAATAGCGATGGCCATTTACTACATTTAAAAAAAGAGTATATCACGCATTTTTCATGAGGGGCTATGCCCCCCGCACCTCTGTGGGGCCAAGTCCCCCAGCCACCCCCAAATAAAGATAATCAACTCCACAGGGCCACGGACTTAGGATAAAACAAAGATTTAAAACAAAAATATTTCCTTTCCAGCCACTAGACCCGAACCAGGGTCATTCTCTTCAGGTAGCATATACTGCTATAAGACACAGCCAGTTCATCAGTGCTAGCCCAACCATCATGCTATTTCCTTCTCTAGGAAGTGTAGCTCCTACTCACTTGCTCTACAGAGATATAGTGACTCCTTTCACCATGTGGTCTACTTACAAGTACTATTATTGAGTCACTCATATTGAGTCGCTTTAATAATAGGCACTCATATAGGTGTTACCCTGTGATCCTGATATAAGCTTGGTGTAGGCCTACTGTGGTTGTAGCCTGAGAGAGACAGAGAGAGAAAGAGAAAGATGATACCAGAAAGAGAAGAGTGGAAAGAGAACACTGCACTAGAAGTGAAACAGCACCTGTAGTCAGGTCAAAGATGAGCTGCAAGCTGGAACTGAATACTGTGTAGGCCAAATGTGTAGTACCGGTATAAAGTATGAGAACAGGAGAATGCAGCCTAGGCAGATGAGGAGTGAATTATGCAGCTGAAGGGTGGTTGTGTAAGTCTGCATGAGACTGTGGCAACTGTGGCAGATAGGAAGCCAAAATGTGCAAATGAGAATGACTTATGCTGAATTGAACAGCTGAGACATGACATATGCCAAACTGTGCAGCTGAGGAGTGGCTTGTCATGCCGAACTGTGTGGCAGGAGAAAGGCTTGTTATGTATAAATAATAAATCTTTATTTGGTTTAGCACCTTTCAAATTACCAAAGCGCTTTACAGAAATGGCTAAAACAATAATATAAAATAAAAATCTAAAACAGTCAATAAAATCTGTTAGAAATACACTTAATTAACAAATGATAGGCCCCATAGATACATTTCAGTGCCTGTTTAAAGCCCCCAGGTCACGCACTCCACAGCTGACAAGGTAGAGAATTCCAAAGGGTTGGGGCCACATATATAAGTACGGGCCCAGAAGATTTTAACGATATTCTTGGAATCTCTAGTAACCCCTCGTTAGGTGAGCGGAGCTGTCGCTTAGGGGTAGTAGGGGATCAGAATCTCTTTCATGTAGTCTGGGCCAAGTCGTGTAGGTTATACATCGATAATCCAACTTTAAAGGTGATCTGCCACTGAATCAGCAGCCAGTGCAGTTCGCGCAGCACTAAAGCTACCAACTGTACCTATTTTCCCAGGTCAGTCCCTATTTTAGGCAGCATGTCCCAGTGTCCCCACAAGTTTTGCAAACTGTCACTTTTGTCCTGGTTTTGCTTATGTGTCCCAGTTTTGTCCTTTTTTTTTGCTAGCTGATAATCCATGATGACAGTTATTTCAGCACCACTGCAGCGCTACTCGGGCTGGACAGTAGTTTGCAACTTCAACCCTTGTGTCTGTGTTGTACCACAAGCACGTCAGTGAGAGTCACAGTAAAGCATGTTCCTTCCTGTTAGATTAGACTGGGTAGCAGTGCAAACAAGCGCATGTGGACATCTGCCAGCTGAGAGGGACTCCAAACAGAGAAGAGACCGGCAGCAATGAACGAAGGTACCCAAAGCTGATCAGCTGTAGGAAGTGTATGAAAACAATCTGGTGTGGTGGTGGGAGTCACTGAAGTGAAGTTTGCTCAGCAAAAAGAGGTAAGTGTAAGCCAGTTGGATGGGACTGTCAAGAGGAGCAATACATGCAGCTCCAAATGTCTGATCACAATTTAAGCAGAGGTTTTCTTCTGATGAACTTTCTGTACATCATGATTTGGAACTTGCTGCAGCAGAATAATGTATTGTTTTAATCTGGATGTTTGCTACTGATGTTACTGTGGGTGGCATGGCCAGAGCAAGCAGAAAATGTAATTGATTGTGAGGCGTTATCTGCAGCGGTGCCCGTAGGAGTACACGGGGGTGGGGGTTCATGGTCAGGATGGACCGTCCCAGTTTTTGGCCTTGAAAAGTTGGTAGCTTTACGCAGCACCAGCGTGATGTGACATGACCGAAGTCCCATCAACAACCAGGCTGGAGCATTCTGCCCTAGCTGGAGGTGGCGGATGTCAACCCAAAGCCCTAAGTAAAGAGTGTTGCAATGTCAGTGCGGGGTTAGAAAGGCATGGATCAGTGTGGAAGGTCACCAAATGGAACAAGGTGCTTGATCCTAGTGATGTTCCTCAGATGGTAAAAGGATGACTTGATAACTGCCAACACCTGAGATCGTAAAGTCATCCCATAGTCAAGCATCACCCTAGGTCCGCACCTATTCAGAGGCAAGGAGCTGGGATCCCCAGAAAAAGATCCATGGGCTGACCAGCCCCCAACCCCATTTGGTGACTGGGATCACGACCATCACCTCTGTCTTTCCTGAGTTCAACTTTAGCTAGCTGGAATTCATCCAATCCTGGATTTCTGTGATGCCATTATTAAACATTGAGAGTACGCTCTCCTGGTCAGGTGCAAAAGACAGGTAGAGCTGGGTATCATCAGCATAGCAGTGAAACCTCAGCCCATACTATCTTACAATGTCTCTGATGAGCAGAATGTTACACATGAACAACATGGAGGATGGCACTGAGCCCTGAGGGACCCACATGACAGAGAGAGAGGGTCGGAGGAAAAATCCCCGACACCACCCTCTGAGTTCTGCCAGTGAGGAATAATTTAAACCACCTGAGGACTGTACTAGTCAAGCCACAGATAAACCTCAGGTGCTCAAGCAGCACCCATGGTCCACAGTGTCAAATGCTGAAGAGAGATCAAGGAGTGCCAGAATGGAACGGCTTTTCCGATCTCTGCCATCAGAAGATCATTGAGCACCTGAACCAGAGCAGTCTCAGTGCTATGCCTCTTTGAAAATGGATTGAGAGGTTCATAGATGTTATGGATAGTCAAGTGATTCTCCAATTGTACAGCCACTACTTTCTTAATAACCTTCCCCACAAGGGAGGTTCGAGATCAGTCTGTAGTTAGCAAGAGAGTCCAGGTCCAGCGAAGCTTTCTTCAGGAGGGGTGTCACCACTGCCTCCTTCAGGGAGCTAAGAAACTCACCCAAGTCAAGGGAGCACCAGACTATCTGTGCCAGGATCTGGCCAATGATGTCACAACAACCCATAATCAAGGAAGTTGGGCCCAGATTCAAACTACAATACGTGAGGGCTCATACCCTGGACAATCTGTGTAACATCCACAAACCCAGCCGGTCAAAGGTACTCCAGGTAAGATGAGGGATACAGACCGAGCACTGATCAACAGCATCGCCCATAGACTGTGAAGCCTGGATCTCCACCTTGATATCGCCACCTTGCCCATAAAGAACTGAACATGATCATTGCACTCCAGCTGCATAAAAGCTCTTCAAGACTGAAGACAGGCTGGGTTGCACAGCCTGTCCACTGTTCGAACAAGCTGAGCTAGTTGGTTCTGGTGGCAGCAATCTCCCAGACAGGAACTCTGCCTTCTTATGGCGATTGTTGATTAGTAGACTTGATAATGTTCTAACAATCTAAGATGGTCGACCATCAGGACGGATTTCCGCCAATGCCTCTCTAACCTTTGTCCTTGTCATCTCAACTCCCTCAAGGTCCCATCAAACCAAGGGGACTGAGGGCAAAGAGGAGACAGGAGTGATAGAATCCAGTGCTATGGTCATGACTTTATTATAGGCCTACACCAAGGCCTCTGGATTCCAGCTTGCCACCAGAAACTCCAATAAGTCAAGTACTGCCACTAGGCCTTCAGGGATCTCATTCCGTGAGGCGGTATCTGACCATCTCCACAGGGGTAGGCCTATAAAGGGGCAAAAATTGAACCCCACAGTGTAGTGATTGGACCATCCAACAGGTTCCACCACCAAGTCGGAGGCTTGACCCCAAGAGGAAGGCAGATCAAGACAGTGACCATGTCTGTGTGTAGCAGAGATAACAATCTGTGTAAGGCCCAGTGATGTCATCAACTGGAGGAAATGCTGCCCAAATTGAGAATTCGTCATCGACCCAGGCATTGAAGTCACCCAGGACTATCAGCCTGGGAGATCCAAATGCCATGTCGATGACAAAGTCTGCTACTTCCTGGAGGATTCGCTTCTCATCTCCAGGAGGATGGTAGATGAGGGCTATGCTACAGCCTACACCTACTACTATGGTACACTCAAATGACCAAGCCTCCTCAACCAGTACACTCATGAGGCCAATTCAGTCTTAAAACAGACCGCAATCCCCCCACCCCACGGTCCAATCTCGAGTGGTGTATCACTGAGTACCAGGCTGGAATAGCAGCCTCCAATATGGAGGCTAGCATTTTCATCCAGCCAGGTCTCAGTAATGTAAACCAGATCCGCTGTCCCAACAAGATCTGCAATAATTGCAATCTTGTTCTTGATGGATCTGGCATTGTATAACACCACTCGAATGGACGGGTCTCCAGAACGCCCCAACTACCTGCCCACGGTAATGGTGCTGCCCTTGGGTATGGGGACCAGACATGAAGGACCACGTTCCAGGCTCCATTTTCCCCAGGGCATCTTCTGGACCTAACTACCACAATGTGAGGCCACACTCATTCATCCTCCGCTGTTCTAACCCCACCTCCCTACCCCCCTTACAGGAGATACCTAGTGCTCTACAACACTTGTAAGTTGAAAACACCAGAGAAGGGGGAGAAAGGGTGGAGGGCATGAAGTGTGGAGGACAAATAGTGCACAACCCAGGGATAGGCCTACGACACATAATACAGGCTCCCAAATCAGCAAGAGCACCAAGCCGCTATAAAAGAAAAAAAACCTCAAACAAAATTAAAATACAATTAGCAAAAACCCTGTCCCATAGCTGTCACTTACAGGGACAGCAAACAAAAAATACAAAAACAAATACCCAAGACCTAAAGAAATAAAACCCTAAATTAACATCTACCACCCTTCTCTCCCAAAGGGGAGATTCAACTAATATAAAACTAAAATACCCACCCCACAAATTATTAAATTAAAATACAGTCTAGCAACAAAATTAAAATTATAAAACCCCTTCCCAGTCACTCTGGTATTACAATAAAAGCACAGAGTCTCGGATAACCAGAGTTAAACAAAGTGTTCCTTTAAGTCCAAGGAGAAGATGGTATACCAGTCACTAAAAGTCCAAATTTAGATCTTCAATTCTGTGAATCAAAATAAATCAATATAACTAAACTTAAACTGTTGAGTGTAAAATGAAATTAAATACTTAAGTACTTGGATACACCCTTTCTCACTGGGTGTGCCAAGCTCATGAAATAATATCAGATGGCATATAGAGGCCCCAGGTCCTCTCACTACCTGGGGACACCCAAATAAAATAGCACTCTCACTGCCCAAATAATAAACAGAAACAAAAAAATAAATAAATAAAGGTCTGACTGTAAAGTTTATTGTCACAGATCATTAACACAATAGGGTTCCTTGGAAATAGGGTTTTCCCAGAACTGGTAGAAGTCTTGTTTATAGATGTAAAATGAAGGGCCCTGCCCATGACGCACCACCAGAGATAACTGCCCCACAACCTTGACACCTCACATAGGTCATCCCACCGCAGGCACAGCGATGGGTCTTGGAGAGCAGAGAATCCACGGCCGGATCCCCGACTTGTTAGGCCTCGTCCTCCCGAGCAGGACAGATTCTGGACTGCAAGCCACCCACAAATACAGGGCCTCGATTATCCAGGCAGAAAAACAGTTCACTCCAAGGGAGTACTGTATTCCTCAAGTAAAAACACCTCTGTACATAGAAGCTGAGCCAGATCGGTAAGGCACTCCTCATGTAGGGCGAGGAGTAGAGCAGGTCGGCAAACATGAAAGGCTCCAGCCAAGTTAAGCCAAAAACAAAACAAAACAAAAACTTAAAAAGGAGCAAAGCATGGAAGAGCAGTCAATTGACTGATGTTAGGTACATTAGAGGTAGGACCACAGAAACAAGTAATGTTTAAGACAAGAGATGCTTTCTTCTTCTGCTTCCCCAAACTTTGGAACACTCCTATTTCTATTCACAACCCCTCTTTCTATCACCAAAATCCCTCCTCTGTGACTTCACTACTCACTCCTACAGTTGCTACTGATCCTAGGCTAATCCAACTGCTACTCCCTCTCCAGGGACTCCCTCCCCTACTGCCCTGGTTTATTGCTTCACTTATTCCTCTGATTAATCCCCATTGTACTCACAGTCTCCCTTTCCTCCTTCATTTTGTTGCCAGTTGTGCTTTGCTGAACTGTTGCTATTAATTTTTGCAATACTTATTATCTATAGCACCTTCTTACAGCACTCCGAGTCTCCACCCATGGGTAATTCGGCACTTCCTCTCAGGCTGATGCACAAAATTCTTTAATTCGATCCTTTATCCTTGCTTCCGTCTCCTCCCTGTCTTTCCCAGACTCCTCAATCGATATCTTCCAGAGCTCTTAGAATCTTCTGAAATAAAAATTAACAGTAAACTTTGGCCCAGTGGTCTCCCAGAGGAGACCACCTGTTAGAAATGAGACAAACCGACACGTTGTGAAGTTGTGCAGGTGTTCATTCTTTACTCTATATTGTTTCGTTGGTTCACAAGGTACAATAATGAAGCTGTTACTGTCTATGCTATTTTGCATAATGTACAAATTTTTAATCAGTATATTGTTTAAACATCATCCTTAAAGAGTGTACCCATGAAATGCTTTCAGGCAGTTATTCATTTTGTTATACTGTGTGTTCCTCCTCATTGGGTGGCTACGGAGTGCTGTAAGAAGGTGCTCCTATAATCACCTCTACCAGGTGAGTAAACTTCCATTATCTATCGCACCTTCTTACAGCACTCCGAGTTTCCACCCATGGGTGATTATATAGCAGTATTGGAAGAGACTTGGGAGGAGGAGGAACCTGATTGGAAGCTGTGTGGATAACTTTTCGCCAAATTCAGAATTGCTTGTCAATCTTGTATCCAATCTGTAGTGTTTGGTAAAGGTATGGGGATGACCAGGTAGCCGCCTGGCAGATTTCTCTTACTGATACTAGGCTTCTTTCTGCCCAGGGCGTGGCTATTGCTCTCGTAGAGTGGGCCTTGATAACTGAGGTGGGCGGCCGCCTTGCCTTGTAGGCTTGGGAGATGGTGTCTCGCAGCCATCTGGCGACCATAGACCTGGAGGCTGGGCGGCCCTTCTTTTGTCCTTGATGAAGGACGAACAGTCTGTCTGACTGGCAGAAGGGTTCTGTCCTGTCCAAGTAGATCGTAGGGCTCTAGCCGGGTCTAGGCAGAGAAGGTTGTCCCTGTTGGGGTCCTGGTCAGCTGGGCAAATGGTTGGGACTGTAATTTCTTGACCAGTGTGAAAAGCCGTTGCCACCTTCGGATGAAGGACGGTATAGTTCTTAAGACCACTCTATCTGGGAAGAACGTGAGAAAGGGTTCTTGGCAGGAAAAGGCCTGTATCTCACTGGTTCTCCTAGCTGAACATACTGCTACCAGAAAACTGTCTTCATGGTGAGATACGTTCGGAATTTGAAATTAGGGGTTGAAAGGGTCCTCAGTTAAGGCATCTAATACTAGGTTGAGCTGCCAAAGGGGAGAAACGGGTCTAGGGAGTAGGTGATGTTGGCTGCTGCCTTAGGAAGGCCTGCACCAGTGGGTGAGCCCCAGGCAGATGTCCGTCTGATTTCCCAATTGCCCCTATGGCGGCTGTTTGGACTCTTACGATGCGCTGTTAATCCCTTGTCAAGACCATGTTGTAAAAATTCTAACACCTGTAAAATGTTACATGTTGAAGCCTCAAGGTGTCTAGCTTTACACCAATAAACAAATTCCCCAATGTCTGTTATATGTTCTGTTGGTAGAGTGTCTTCTGGCCTGTAATAAAGTCTCTGCTTCTTTGGCTGACACCCTAGATTTAGCAATCTGACCCTCTGAGTGGCCATGCCATCAGTTTCAGAGGCCGTGGGTCCTCGTGCCAGATTGGTCCCTGCTTGAGCAAAGTCTGGTATGGGGTGAGTCTCATGGGCTTGTCCATTAGCATCTTTTGATGAGGGCATACCACGTTATCGTCGTGGCCAGTCTGGGGCAATTAGGATCACTGTTGTGCCTGTGTCCCTGATCTTCTGTAGGATCGCAGGTATCATTGGTATTGAGGGAAAGACATATGCTATGCGGAATCTTCACGGGTTGAGAGAACGTCTACCCCATTGCATTTTTGTCCTTGTACCTGGATATGTATACTGGTAGCTGAGTGTTCATTGCTGAGGCCATGAGATCTACTTGGAATGGGCCCCATTTCTGTTGAAGTTTTGGAATATGGCTGGGTTGAGCTGCCATTCTCCCTGTTGCAGGGTTTTTCTGCTTAGCCAGTCTGCTCTTGTGTTTTGTCGCCTGCTAGGTGGACTGCTGTGATGCTGTGGAGGTGTCTGCCCAGCGCATGAGTGCTTCTGATTCCTTGGCCATGGCTCTGCTTTTGTCCCTCCTTGTTTGTTTATGTAGGACATTGCTACCCTGCTGTCTGTTCGCACTTTACGTGTTGTCCTGTGACTAGAGGTCTGAAATGTTGTAGCGCAGTCGGATTGCTCTGGTCTCCAGAATATTGATTGGTAACGTGGTTTCTGGTTCTGTCCACCTTCCTTGGATTGACTTCCTGTCCACTACAGCACCCCATCCTTGCAGGCTTGCGTCTGTTTCTATGATCCTGGTTGCGGTTCTGTCTAAGTTTGCTCCCTGGTTTAGATGTTGTAGATTTGTCCACCATCTCAAAGATCTTTGTACTGGCGTAGGTATGGTCACCTTTAGTTGTAATTTTGTAGGTGTAGTTCCACTTGTCTAGAAGTAGGCGCTGTAGTTGCCTCATGTGGGCTCTGGCCCAGTCGTAGGTCTATGCAGGCTGCCATGAGACCCAACAGCTGCATGAGGTGCCATAGGGTTGTCGATTTGCAGTGCAGTGTTTGTCTGCACTGGGTCACTAACGTGTTGATGTGCATCTCGAGGGTTTGACTGTCCGGTAACTGTGTTGAACACCGCACCCAAGTGTTGAGAGTTGTGGTCAGTGTCAGATGGCTTTTAAGTTGTTGATTATCCAACCATGTTGGGAGAGCAGTTGCAGTGCTCTTCGAGTTGCTGAGTTGGATTCCTCTTGCGTTCTTGCCCGACTTAGCCAGTCGTCCAGGTAAGGAATTACATGGACTCTCCATTCGGAGTTTCTGCTAATGGGGCCATGACCTTGGTGAACACTCTGAGTGCTGATGCCAGACCGAATGGTAGGCATTGGTATTGAAAATGGTATCCCAGGATGCTGAACCTGAGGAATTTCTGATGGGATGGTCTGATTGGGATGTGGAGGTATCGTCCTTCAGGTCTATGGACGTTAGGAGATCCCTTTACGGATGGCGCAATGGTGGACCTTAGGGTCTCCATTTTGAACCTTTGGTATTTCACGAACTTGTTCAGAAATTTGAGGTCCAGTATTAGGCGAGGTCCCCTATCTTTTGGAACCAGAAAGAATACTGAGTAGATGCCGAGTATCTTTCGTGGTTGGGTACTGGTTTGATAGCTGCTGCTGAGCAGTTGTCTTAGTATTGCTCTGACCTGGGTTGGTGCTATCTTCTCTTTGGACAAGTGAGATTGAATGAATCTGTCATGTCTTGGTACAGAGTTGAATTCGATGGTGTAGCGTGTTGTACTATTTCTGTGACCCACTGGTCCCTAACTGTGTTGCCCAGGCTGTGGAGAATAGTTGTAGTCTGCCCCCACTGCGTTTGCGTTGTCCTGGGCCTGTGAATTCTCATTGTTGAAAACCTCTGTTCTGTCTGTTGGGTTTGTAGCCTTGTTTGGAATTGAAGTAGCTACCGCGGTCTCGGTTTGAATAGAATTGTGACTTTTGGTTGAAGAAGTTCGGCTTGAACCCGAATGCACGCCTATCTTGTCCTTGGTACCTAGGGCCTTTTTCCCCTGTGAGGATAGGGACAAAATCTGTTGTTCTGAAAGGAAGGCAGTGTGCTCTACCCCCTTGGTTGTCATATCTTCTCCTTCTTTATTGTGAATTCTTCAATACCTGGTCCGAAAACCCTGTCCCTGAGAATTGGAGCTTCATTAGTCGGGCTTTTGATTCCTGGTCCGCGTTCCACAGTTTGAGCCAGATTAATCTCCTGACTCTGTTCACTGAAGCTGCCAATCTCTATGCCATTTTAAAGGCGTCAATGGTGGCATCTGCCACGTGCTTAATAAGCTGGATAGCGTAATCCAAGGTAGATCCATGTGTGCTCGATTCAGGAATATCGGCGAACTGCTTCCAGCCAAGGACCGCTCTGGAGGAATAAGTGGCTGCCAAGGAAGCTCGCATGTTCATGGTCAGCATGTCATGAACTTTCGGACTATATCATCCACCTTCCTGTCCATGGGGTCTCTCAAGGCAGAAACTGATTCAGAAGGAGTACTGTCTTGTTGCTCAGGGCAGAGACCACAGGGTCTACTTTTGGGCGGAAGCCCAAGACTTCTCTTTCTCCTGTGCTAGTGGATATCTTTTCTCAAATGTCCCTTTTCCTTGTCTTTATTGGGTCTGGAGCCTCCCATTCCCTAGTCAGGATACTATCCAGGGCTGGGAAAAATGGAAAAAGGTGGTGGGGCGTTTCCTGTCCCACACTAAGGGGTCCAGTCTATTCTCTGGCTCTATGCAGGTTCGTTGATTCGTAGTGTTTCACACACTACCTAATGATCTCATGGATGGAGTCGAAGGGGCATAGCCAGGCGGCCATGTCTTCTTGGCTCTGCCTCCTCCTCTGGCTCCTCATCCCCGAGTCTGGAGACTCAGACCCATCCTCTGTGTTTGAAGAGGGGCCCCTATGACGTTTTGGTGGAGGGGTTTCTCAGGAGACCTGGGTCGTTTGTCTGCTCCCAAGGCATCCATTTTGTCCAAAGGTTTTGGAACAGCTGGACTACCACACTCTGCGAAGATGTGGAAGCGCTGTCCTGTAAAATGTCTTCCTCTGTGGGCCCAGAATTTAGATTGAATATAACTGGGTCTACGTCGACCATGCATAGGGAACAAAGGTCTCCTGGTCGGAGGTTAAAAGAATGGGGGCATTTTCTGCAAATCCTTCTTGAAGACATGTTATCTCCTCTGAAAACACAATGTGATATGGGAGGAGATATAACGGATGGTCAGCATTGTAATGAAAACATTATTTTTACAAACAAAGACTGTTTAAACACGTTGCCTGTAGGGTCTAGAAGCCTGGATCCTAAATTGGATCAAGCTTATGAAATTTGGCTAGATAATTAAAAGAGCAGGGGCTAGTTAGATACTGGGCTGCAACACAGACTGTCTGTCTGCAACCAACAGAAAAAACCTTTAGCTGCTCAAAAGAGACCCTTTGTAAGAAAGTGGGACATTCCTTTAAAATGCCACAAAAACATTGCCCCTTTAAATTTATTTCTGACCTCTGCTTTGAGGTCTGCATTGCCCTTTAAATAACGTTGCCTTGCCCGCCATTTTGGTGGAGGTGGAGATGTACAGAGGCGCCGCCATCTTGTCTAGGGAACATACAAGAGGTGATAGGGTTGCGGAATCTCGAGAGCGAGGGCCCGCGAGAGCAGGGATTGAGAGGAAGATGGCTGCTCGCAGGGCTTCCGAACGCCGAGTGACTGCAGTCGGCAGTTGAAAAACTGAGACCAAGGCAAAAACCTCCGCACTGCAGCAGATTGTGATCAAGGGCAGGTATGCAGTCTAATTTGTTGAGCGCTTGATTTGTTTGTTTGATTGTGGACTCGCTCACGGTTGAACAAGGTAAACGCGAGGTGAGCCAGGGACATTTCTACTTTTAAAAATGTATAAACAGTGGCCCCATACTAGCCTCTGCACCCGGCTGAACAAGGTAAGTCGGGGTGAGGCTAGGTATGGATAGTCCTTCCTCAGCAGAATGAGGTGTACTGAGGAAGGAAGGCAGCAAAACTGAAAGGATTCTTTGGCTCAGAACTGCATCAATGGGGCATGCTCTGCAAATGCACAACTGCTTAAAATTGAATAAATAAACCATTGCCCTTATCCTGATGCCTCGATTGGCTAAACTTAAATATTCTGTAGTACCAGCTTGAAATTAGGAGTTATAAGAAAAACAAAAATAATCTTACCTTAATTGGCACAGAGCCAAAAATCTGTGACCAGCCTGGAGTGATGCACAAAGAAAATTGGGGAGTCTGGAAAAGACAGGAGGAGATGGAAGCAGGGATAAAGGATCAAATTTAA
Source organism: Neoceratodus forsteri (assembly GCA_016271365.2). NCBI lineage: Eukaryota > Metazoa > Chordata > Ceratodontiformes > Ceratodontidae > Neoceratodus > Neoceratodus forsteri. Next base: position 1,629,944,714 of record CM057456.1, on the reverse strand, counting down.
AGAATTCTTTGTGCATCAGCCTGAGAGGAAGTGCCGGAATTACCCATGGGTGGAGACTCGAGTGCTGTAAGAAGGTGCTCCTATAATCACCTTTACCAGGTGAGTAAACTTCCATTCTGTGCTTCTTAATTGTCTACTGATCCGTTTTATATTTTATTATTATTATTGTTTTATAATTGTAACATTACTGAGGTAACTTATTACTGCACTGTCCATGTCCTTACAACCCCGGACACATCTGGAAATTAGCTGTTAACTCAATGTGTTTTCCTGGTGAAACCCAATAAATACATACACATATACATACATTAATAAATAAATACATAAACAACATATAAAGCAAACAATGCAGCGGAATGAAAGCTGAGAAAAACAGTACAAAGGAGCAGGGTTGCAAGGAAAAGCTAGAGTTAGTGAGAATAGGGCTAGCTAAACACAGACAGAATGATACAGGAGAGAAAGAAGCAAGCAAAGAGCAGTGAGCAAATGGGGCAGCAATGTTACAGCCCAAAGGACAAAGTAGCCAGGTGGCAATCATGCAGGCAATACACAAGCAAAGCAAACTAAGGCAGTGAGGTCTGGGATTACCTGCTTGATATAATGTATTATACTGTACTGTCAATTCTGCTAGCTAATGTTTGCTCTGTACTTTAATGTATGACGTGGAACCTTTGTAAATGAGTCTTTGATGCAAAGGTCTTTCTGAATATTTACCAATAAATAAAATAGTGTTGGGGTGATGTTAGCCAGCTGCCCCATGGCATCTCAGACAAGTCTTTTTTTGTTCATCCTTGCGCTTGTGCAAAGTGACACATTGGTATGACAGTGGTTTTTGAGAGGTCTGTCACTGTCAGTTCAATGCAGGGCAGTCTGCAAGGGCTTGACAGTGTCAGACAAATTATTGGCTAGGCTGATCATGACATTCTTCTCATTTTTCTGGGTGGAAATTTCAAGTAGTTTAAAGAAAAGAGCTGAACGAATCATAGGATGCCTCTTTCTTTTGACTGCATAAAGCACGCAGCAAGCAGAGCTGATCAGCATAATGATCAGCTTGCTGTGGTCTTACCCCAACATAAAAACAATCCCTCCCACACCCTGCAAAGTATCCTTCCCACATCCCATTTCTGCCCCTTCCTAATTTTCTGACACGGGATGCCCAATCCCTGGTACCAGCAGTATCCCCACCCGCCCGTTTCACTGTGTGACACTGGGAACCCCTCCCTGTACTGCCAAACATAACACCAACACTGGGGTGCTCAATCCCCAGTGCTGGCACCTGAAATAAAGAAAATTGTCCCTCATTGACTTTAACTCATAGACTTTTTGTTATTTTTATACACCCTGTAAAAGAAAACCAGCCACTGCTGTCTGCTACAGCTACTGGCATACGACCACTATAACCCTCCCTCACCCAACCCTTCCACTCAACACAATCCACACACAGCCACCTACGATTACTTTTTTCTGACACTGGGGCCCTCAGTCCCCAGTGCCTGCCAACTATAGGGATTAAACTGGGCAGGAGCCCACCTGAACCCAGTTCTACCACCTCTTAAATATTGCATGGCAGTTCCACCATGTCTATCATCTCTCTCTCTCTCCTTAACTTCTATGAGAGAGTTCTACCAACTAAAATCACAATTCCATCATCTAGAAATCTAGATGTGAGAGTTCCTGCCCTAAATATTTACAATTTAACCACTGTCTTTCTAGTACCATGCACCCCATCCCTTTTCACTGTCGACACTGGGGAGCCCACCCTCAGTACTGCCAAAATTAACACAAACACTGGAGTTCCCAATCCACAGTGTCAGTATCTGAAATAAGGAAAACCATCCCTCGTGAGACTTGTTTTACTTTTACATACCCTGTAAAAAGAAAACCATCCATCAATGTCTGTTGCTGCCGCTGACTTACCACCGCCATTACTTTCCTGCATCCCAACCCTCCCACTAAAAACCCACCACCGATACCTCTTTCTTACCTACTGGGGAGTCCAACGCTATAATCCTCTCAGGACCAGAGACATGTCTTCACTCTTCAATGCCGGATTGGGAACTGAGGAAATCAGTATGTGGTCCAATCTATTTCAATGGGATTTGAACTTGTTTTTGTAACTTGGCTGTTTTTAAATATTTTTTCCCAAATTTTTCAACATGACCTTTTTGGGACCCCACTTCATGAACAAGGGCAGTAAATTATGCAGATTTATCCTGAAACATGATTTTTGGTCGCTGCTTAAAATCGCCTTTCAGGCAGGATTTGAACATTTCTCTGTCCTTGTTCATGAGGTGGGGTCATAAGAAGCTAGGTTGACAATTAGGGGTAAAACATTTAAAACAACAAATGTATGAGTCCACATTGACATTTCTCAATGCACACTCGTAACACTAGTAATGTTCAATATTTTGACCCTAAATTTTCAAGCGTTGCCATTTTTCACAGCACCTCATGAATGTGACAGCTGTCATTTTAGAATCCTGGCAAAAATGTGTTTTTGCACTTGTAGCACAAAATCACCTTTCTGCCAGGATTTAAACATTTTCTCTACCATTGTTCATGAGGTGGCAGTGGGATCATAAGATGGTCATGTTGTAAATTTGGGGTAAAATATCAAAAACAACAAAGTTATGGCGTATATAGAATTTCAAATTTTCAACATAGCCATTTTCACACCACCTCATGAACATGACAGCTGTGATTTTTAAATCTTGATCAAAATGTGTCTTCATGCTTGGGGCACAAAATGACACGGTGGCAACTATTTTAGGAATGACATCTGTCATGTTTAGAAGGAGTGGTTATAAAAGAACTATGTTGAACATTCAGGGACAAAATGTAAAAAAACAACTAAGTTATGAAGAAACATTGAATTCTGCCAACATTTACTCATACTGTGACTTTATTTTTGCAGATTTTGGCAACTAATGTTCAACATATCTCTCATGTAACCCCACCTGGCTTCTGAACATGATAGGTGTAATTTTCAGATCCCTCAAAATTTGTTTTCTCAGTCACACTGCAAAATCACCTTTGGATGGGATTCAAAAGTAGCTCCTGCCTTGATCATAATGTCAGGTTATAGAAAGACTTGGAAATTGGGGTCAAAATGTAGGAGCCCACTGAAAATTACATATTGCCTTTCAGCTGGCCTATCCTGGATAAGTACAACTGAAAAAATGTGTAAATGCAGAACACCACTGAAAATGAAATATTGCATCTCATCTGGTCTGTCATGGGTAAATATACAGTAAAAATGTGTACATAGCAAAACCGGTACAGCAGCAATACATGTGGCAAATATTAGAGCATTGACAAATGCTTACTTAATATTACAATTTATTTACCTAGCATAACCAGTCAAGATGGAAACATCTTGTTTCCAATGAGTGCCTGCTTCTACCCATTTTACAGATGGGTAGACTGGAGCAATGAATGGTTAAGTGACTTTCTCAAGGTCACAAAGTGAGTATTTGGCTTTAGTGGGTTTGATTCTATGATCACCAGGTTCTGAAGTTGGTGATTTTAACCACTAGACCACCCTGCCTCTGTCTGCACAGACATCATATAAATGCCTTCCAGAAATGTAAAAAGAATGTTTCTGCCACCATCTTCATGAAAAGCAATAACCTGCCACCTCTCCCATCACTATACAAATATTATATCCCACACTAAACACTTAAACATCACACCTAGAATATGTGCAATACAGTGCTACATTAAACAAAAACAAAAACATTTTCTTACTTTCTAACTAGGCCCCTTTGATCTTCTGTGAAGACATTATACAGGTTTGCTAAGTCAGCCATTTTCAGGTGCTGTTGCTGCACTGACCTTTTCTGTTCTTCTCCTGCAGAGGCCCTGACCATCCACCAAACCAGGAGCTTGTTCTGAAATGACAAATTGCAATGGGGACCCGTAAGGGCCAGCACAATTTGTGGTTCATTTTAAATGGCTCCCACTCGCTTGTTAGGGATCCAACATGGTTGCCAAACTGGTGGCTTAGTTTTGAAATCTCTATTCCTGAAGACCAGAAGGGCCACCATAAGAGAATCATTCCCCACCTAACTGGTAACTTGATTTTATATTTAACAATAGCAGTGGGGACCAAGAACAAAGTTTCCACAACAAAAGCAGCACAATGACTAGGCCCTAAAGAGTATTCCCTATGGATGCTATCAAAATTTCATCACTGACATGAAAAAGAGATTGTTTTATTTCTTTATTTTTTATCTAAAACAAAAAGCTGTTTTGTTATTTTTAATTATTTATCCTTAATTTACACAATATAAATGAGACACTTCAAGGTGGAGGGTTCTATGGGATAATCACACTTCTAGATGGTTGTAGGCACTTGGGGCCCAGTTTTCAAAGAGACCTAGAGTGACACAAGTTGCGTCGCTCTAGGGCTGAGGCAAACTCCAGGTGCGCAGGAGACCCTGAGCACAATTTTATAATGGGGAATCACTGCAACAAAAACCCAGGAGTTGCTGCAGCCTGAGGCTAGCACCAAACATATGGTCCACCTGCAGGAATTGCCACAGAGAACTGGCACCCCTCAAGTGGTGCAACACTAGAGGGCTGGGATGATTGGCAATGTGTGACTATGCATGCCAGGGGTGGGCCGGGGCAGACAGAGCACAAGGGGTGCCCTATAGGCTGAAGGAGACAGAGAAAGTGCAGGCTAGTGATTTGGCTCATGGCTGGGTGCATTGTGCCATGGCAGGCAGTTGATCAACTGCCTGGCATGACCAGTGCACCCAGTTAGGTGCCACATCATCCTCTACACCTTCTCCATCTTCCTCACACCCTTAAGGCACCCCCAAGCTCCATCTGCCCCCAACTGGCAGGTTTCCCTCCACTGCCAGCATCATCCTGTAGTGGTGCAGAGCTCTTAGACAACCTCCTGGCTGACCTAACTAGGCCCCCTGTTGCGTCCATGGCGGGACTTGCAAAATCCTAGAAAAGTGGATGGTACTGCCCTGCTAGCCATAAGCCCCTTGTGACCTGGTGCTGGAGTGGGTTTGCTGCTAGAGTAGGTTGGGTGCAAGGCATCCTGTTTTCGACACGGCCTGTGTTTGAAAATTGGGATTTCTGCAGAAGTTTGACACAAGGTGCCATGTGCATCTTACCTACATGGCACTGGCACCTTAGCATCAAACTTCTTGCTTTGAAAATTGGGCCCTTGGTGATAATGCCTCCGCCTAAAAATGCAGTAACAACCCATACCGTTCTATGTCTTATTCCTTATCTGGCTTCTATAAATACCACCAGCTGAGGCCAGAACAGTGTTTAAGTCTCAACTGAGATCTCCCAGCTATATGAGTGGGGCAAGAACATTGGCTTGAATGTAACCAGATACTCCATTATTCTGTCCTGCACAATGGCTCGCGGGACTATGCCCGACACTGATGGCAAACTGACCAGCCCGTACTTGCCGGGTCTAACCATAAATCTTTCTTGAAGATTGCGGCTGCTGTAGCCACTTTCAAGTCCTTCAGAATTACACCTGTCTGGACAGAAGCCTGAAAGATTATGTTAAGTGGCAATTCCAAATGTTTCTTTAACTCTACCATGATTTGTGGTGTATGCCACCTACTCAATGACACTTGCCTACTTTTTTTAAATCCTTCTTTCTCCCTCCTGCAGCCCTCCAGATGCAGTTCCTTGGGAGCGCCCAAGTCTAACCCTGCTAGCCACCTTACCTGATCTGTCCTTGATCCCCATGGAGCTGCAGTATGCCCCGGACAGGGACGAGGTGGTCTTGTACACCCGAACACTTCTGGTTTCACTCGTTCCAGGGCAGCCAGGCAGGTGAAAGTACATCAGGAGCTAGCTGCAGTGCTCCGTCTCCTCAGAGCTGGAAGGTCTTTTCACTGTGTTCCTTGTGGACATCGGTGCCCTGATGTCATGGTGCAAGTGCCGTGTCTGCTACATCCTAGCCCACTGCATAAGCCTTCAGAGCTTGCTGAGCCTCGACCTTGGCCCAGGTCCAGCCAAACTCTGAGGCACTGACATAAAGCCCTGGCCTCCGCCAGGGCCAGCAATGCCAAGCCACACACCACCCTCTCCCGGAGAAGGCGAGCTGTCATTGGACACTCAACCGTCTCTCCCGGCCGGCCCTCCAGCTATCCAGGCTTGTTTCCAAACCCAAGTCGCTGGTGTTGCAGACAGAAATCCAACTGCTGTGCCGGTGGGCTGGCTCTTAGAGACTTGCCTACTTTGATCCTCACCAGAAATTCCACTGCCAGGGTTGGTGTGATGTCCACAGGATCCATCATGGCTAGTGTTTATCCCAAGGACCCTTTCAGTTAGCACAACCCACCCAAGAAACCCTTTGGTAATCAGTAAAATAAAGTACTGTACAGTGCTACCCGCCAGGATGAAGAACTCTTATTACAGTTTCTGTTAGTGATACCTTTCAGGATCCTACAGGAGTAAAATGCAGTCCATTGGGATTTAATCTAATTTGACACATGAAAATCTGTGACATACTTTTCAAAGATTACTTGATCCTGGTGGGCTGTACAGCATCCATTCAGCATCTCTGCAATCACCCTAGATTTCTTACAGGTTCCTTCCCCTTCCACTGTTTTCAGTGGTCTAATCCCTTCACCATCCTCTTCCCATTTATGTACTGGGAGAAGGCTTTGTTGTTATCCACAGCTCCTGTTGCTATCCTGGTTTCTAGACCCTGCTTGTCTTTATCAATTCTAGTCTTGCAGCCTCTTAGTGCTGTTCTGTACCCCTCCTTGCCTGGAGGCAACCAGTATCTTCTAGAGCAACTGTAGATCTTCTGTTTCTGAGAATCAGCTGCCCTGGACCCTTTTGGGCCTGGTGTCTGCTTCTTGGCCTTCTTCCCCTTGACATACAGGGATGCAGACTTCTGAATTTGCCTTAAGCATCCACAGAGATCTTCATCAGTGTGGATGAAGGAAATAACCTATTACTCTGTAAAATGTCATATCAGAATTCCATTGTCAGACTAAAAGGAGAATTAGAAAGGTTATTATTTTCTTTCACAAAGGTCCTTAGTAAGTTACATAGAAGCGTGTAACTTGATGGCAGACAAGGACCACTTGGCCCATCTAGTCTGCCCATTTCCCTACCTACTGTATGAGCTCCAGATCCTGCTTGATCTGCGGCCTACCTCCTCCTTCCTACCACTAGTTTTGCCTTCTGCCTGTCCCATGCATTCTTGAATTCATTAACTGTTTTGCCCCACAACCTCCTCTGGGAGGCTGTTCCATGCATCCACCACCCTTTCTGTGAAAAAATATTTCTTATGTTGCCCCTTAGTCTTCCCCCTCCAGCTTCATATTGTGATCCCTTGTTCTTGCACATCTTTTCTGAAAGATACTGCCCTCTTGAACTCTGTTGAGCCCCTGAGGTATTTAAATGTCTCTATCATATCCCCCTCTCCCATCTGTCCTCCAGAGTATACATGATTGGTTCTCTCAGTCTCTCCTTGTATGATTTCTGGTGTTGCCCTGCGCCATTTTCATTGCCCTTCTCTGGACTGCCTCCGCCCTGTGATGTCTTTTCAGAGATGAGGCTCTACAGAACTGCATGCAGTACTCTTGATGAGGCCTCACCAACTGCCTATACAGCTGTATCACCACTTCCTGTTTTCTACTGGTGATACCTCTCCCTATGCACCCCAGCATTCCACCGTTTTCTCACTGCCTTCTCACACTGTTTGGCTACTTTAGATCATCTGTTATGACTACTCCATGTTCCTTTCCATTTTGGTTGTTGTTAGTATCTCCTCCCTCCATTGTGTATTCCTCCCTGGGTTTTGTTCTCCAAGTGCATGGTTTTGCCCTTCTTGGCATTGAATCCTAGCTGCCAAACTCTTGACCACTCATCCAACTTGCCCAAGTCTCTCTCATTTCTCCTTCCCGATGTCAACCCTATTGCAGATCTTGGTGTTATCTGCAAAGAGACATACTTTCCTCCAAGTCCATCCACAATGTCACTTATAAAGACATTAAAGAGAACTGGCCCCAGTACTGAACCCTGGACTGGTGTCACCCCTCCTTCCTGTGTGTGTCTACATGTTATGTCAGTCCATCCCCCTCTCCTTCTTTGTGAATACTGAGCAAACATATACATTCAGTATCTCAGTCTTCTCTAGGTTCCCCTCCACCTCTCCCACTCATTTACTAAGCCTCTCTATCCCTCCCTTGGCCTTTCTTCTTTCCCTTATGTACCTAAAGATGGTTTGTCCCCTCCTTCACTGTCTACACTGTTCTTTCCTCTGTTTTTGCCTTTGCACTTCTGACTGTTTACCCACCTCCTCTACTTTTCCTGATACAGTTCCTTGTGTTCCTCCCTTTGTGTTTCCTTGTATTTCCTGAATGTCATTTTTCTCTCTTTTCTAACCTTTCCTGACACTTCTTTTGAAAATCATAATGGTTTTCTTTTTCTTCTAGCTTTTTCACTAGCTTCACACAAAAGCTTGTTGCCTCTGTTATGGCTCTCTTGAGGTTCTTCCACTGTACTCTACTCCCTCCCTCACCCTGTGCCAGTGTTCTCTTGAGGCATTCACCCATTTTAGTAAAATTGGCCCTCTTTAAGTCAAGGACTCTGGCTTTAGTGTGGCTTGATTCTTCTACTGTCTTTACCCTGAACCATACTGTATGGTGGTCGCTGGACCCAGATGGCTGCCACTGAAGCATCCATTATTCTGTCTCTATTTGTGAGCACCAGGCCTGATATCGCCCCTCATGGGTGGGTTCCCAGAAGTTGTGTGAGGCATGCCCTTTCAGGGCATCCAGAATGACTTTGCTCCTGGATGTGGCTGCAGCATGGTGCTCCACTTAACATCAGGTATATTTAGGTCCCCTACCAACAACACTTCTCCTTTCTCTGCCATTTTAAGGATGTAGTCTAGCTCTACTCTTTCTGTTTCCTCCTTGCATAGGGGTCTGTAGATAAACCCTGTGAGGATAGTGGTACCATTTCGACCCCAGTATGACCCTCAGTGCCTCTTCCTGCTTTCCCTTATCTGAGTCGCCTTGATCCCTTCCTTGATGTGGACGCTGCCCTCCTCCTTTTGCCCTCCCTGTCTTTCCTATAGACTGTCTACCCAGGTATATTAATGTCCCAGTCATGGCTTTCTGTATACCATGTTTCAGTGACTGCCACAATATCTAGGTCTCCCTCTGCTATCAATGCCACTAGGTCAGGGATCTTGTTACCCAGGCTGCGGGCATTTGTACACATGGCCCTCCATGTTTTGATGGCTTCATCCCTTTTATTCTGATCCCATCCCTTCCCTTGTGTCTCCCCTGACATTACCCCATTTCAGTCCTTTGTGTTTGCTCATCCTTAGTATCCTATTGTCTGTCTACCTTGACCTGTGTGTGGAGGGAGAGGGCAGTTGAGTTTTCCTGCATAATTTCACCTCTCCCTTAGCTAGTTTACATTCCTGCCAATGAAACATTCAAACCTTTCACTCTGGATCCTGGCCCCCCTTCGTGACAGATGCAGACCATCCTCACATACAAGCCCTCATCTCTCCAACTGTCTTGGACTCAAAAGCGCTTATACAGTATTTGAGCAACTCTGTCCAAATGCTTGCAAACAATGAAAGTGTTTTTGTCCCAATGTCTTGCTTTTCTGCTTGCATCAGATGTGTTTCATGAAACAAATGCTAAAAGTAAGGGCGCTAAGATTTTTTCTGTTTCATTCTCAGTCCTTCTGGTTTCTCTGTTTATCTTGTTCATTTTATGAAAATCAATGAAAAATGTTATGCTACTTTATGATGATGTTTTAGTCATAATAAATGGTGTGTCTTTTATGTTGTTGCTAATCTAACTAAATCGCTTCAGGAACAGCCCTGCCTGGCTCTCAGTAAATTGTAGTCCCTGATGGCCAATGTGTGAATGGCTGCACTGTCATCACATGGGAAGAACCCTGCATGATAACACTGTGATGTGGTCAATCTTTTCCTAGTCAAATCATGGTTTGATTTTCTGCTCAGCCATTTCACTGGATTTTCAAGGTTAACAGCTTATGAATTGCTGCAAAGCAAAGTCTGTGATTTTAGTTCAAAGTTCATTTTGGCCCAGTCCACCAAATAGAACTTGTCAAATCTGACAAGTCTGATTCTCTAGAACTAAACTTGCAGCCAAAACAAAACTGTTTACATTTTCCATGTACACATGCAAGGATATATACCACTCCTCATCTGCCATGCACACATTACCCACATTTATACAAGTATATTTTAAAGGTGCTTTTGTTTACACATTACTTACCCAAGACAGTCCGCAAGAAGATACAGTATACTGTAAATTTCATTGCCTGGTACCCCCCATGTCTCCCTTTACAAAGAAGACACGTGACACTAAATCTTGGAGGAAATGGCTGCAGCCATGTGTTTATTGATTTACAGCACAACATCCTGAGCACAGGTGCTGCTGGGAGGACATGCCCTGATCCCTGGGGAAAAGGTCATATGGTCAAGGCACTGGTGGCTGCCCCATCCTGCACCACCTGTAATCCTTGCAGTGACCTGATGAGGCTGGATCATGACTCCACCTGGGTCATAATCTAGCAGGTCCCTGCCCTCATTCCGACTGGGACCAATGAGTCCTTCATGAGAATTGAGCTTGTCCCCATGTTCCCCTGATACCTTGGGACTGTGTTCCTCCTAGCCACCCATGGTCATGACAGTTCTATGCAGGCAACAACATCCCTCATCTGCAGAACCACTACCTCTGCCTCTGTGACTAACTAATATAACATCCCTTTTGGAGGAGGCAAAACATCTGGAAAACCCTGCTGTTAAATGGGAAAAATGGGAAAGGCACTCCACAACCCCTAATGCAGTTACCCATAGAGGGTCAAGGGAGCCCTACCTCCCTGGCCCCCCTACCCTGCTTTTACGAGGGTGAGTGGGTGGGAATGTACTGGAAGGAGAAGAAAGGGGAAGCTGAGCAGTGAAGACTTTTGAAGTCTCCCTGTCTCCTCCCTCCAGCCATGCCACACCTCCCTAAGAGCAGCCTGTGGGGAATGCTTCCTGGGCATTGACAGGCCCAGTGTTCTCCCAAGTGAGGCCCCTTCTCCACCAGGTTCAGTGAGGGGGCTCCAGGCAAACGGCCACTTGCTATGACTAGCTGGCAGCCTCTCTATTGTCCGGTACCCCCATGTCTCCCTTTCCCAAAGAAGACACTTGTACCAAATCTTGGAGAAATGGTCACAGACATGTGTTTACTGATTTACAGCACATCATCCTGAGCATAGGTGCTGCTGGGAGGATGTACCACCGATCCCTGGGGAAAAGTCACATGGTCAAGGCACTGGTGGCTGCACCTCATCCAGTACCACCTGAAATCATTGCGGTGACCCGATGAGGCTGGACAGCAACCCCCACCTAGCCATAATATAGTGGTTCCTGACCTCATGCTGAACAGGGCAAATAAGTCTTTTGTGAGACTGAGCTCATCCCCATGTGCGCTCCTCCCAGGCCACCAAATTCTGGACCTCTCTGATCTCTCAAGATGATCCTCCAAGATCTTCTTAACAGCTATCAGCATCCTATCCAAATCTACTGCCTGCACTTGCCCATTCTCCCCCACTGAAAAGGGCCAGCGGGAGGTATAGCTGTCCCCATATCTCAAAATTGCACCCCCACAGAATCCATGACAGTGCTCATCCCTTAATTTACTGTGTTACAAGCCCGATTAAGAGCCCCCATATTCCTGGCATGCTTCAGAATTATCTTGTTCAGCAGGTGGGACCAGATGAGAGCCATATGGGGCACCAGATTCTAATGGCATGCAAATCTTCCCTCATCACCATCAGGAGGTTCATGGTTTTGAAAAGGCCCAAATCTTCTCCTCCCAAGTAAATCAGCTGGATATCTGGGATGCCTCACTGGCCAACCTTTTCCAAACAATGGAGCAACCCCCCAGCGCATCCCTTCCCTGCCAAGCCAAACAATCTGTGCTGTTTCCAGTGAAATGCATAGATTGCCCCCACCCCACCCCTGATTGGCCAGTCACTCGCTTTGCTACCCAATGGATGAAGGAATGCCCACACAGCCATACACCCTGGGACCTTCTGAGAGACCTGCAACAAAGAGAAAAGGTGGGATTATTACAAATTAGGGCATACATAACACAAGAATGCCAGATACCTCCAGCGCCCCAATGTTTGGATCTCTTGATCGGACAACCCTTGGCCCCAGGCATTCATTACAGCACCAATCCGAAAGGAATGAGTACTGAAGTCCCATGTCTCCAAACCAATGTGCTGTACAGCTCACTTCAGAATGTATCAGAATTGATAAGCCGATATAGGCATCCCGTCCTCATGATGGAAGAATGTCTCCCCATGCTGGGCAGACTTGCATGTATGCCTGTACTTTGTCTTTCACTGGCCACAACATTCCAGGAGGACGCCAACCGTAACCATTGGCCAGCCCCTGTCTGCTCCATCTTGGACTTCCGGAGATGGACATAGACTCTTTCTGACATAACTACCACATCGCCTACAAGCAAACCTGGTAACCTCTAGCCTGTGCCGACTTCGTCAACTCCAAAACCCTGAAGGCCCCACAATAGGCCACCAGAAACATGGTTTCAAACAGTCTAGCTTCATAGGTGTTCTGACACACCAAGGGCAAAACTTCACAAATCTGGACAAGGATCGCTGGGCGATAGGTTGCCTGTCATCGGTCCTGGTCCTGAGTGACCTTCTCCATCCTTCCAGTACTTTATGCACCTTAAAGGTGCTGGTATTGTCCAGAACACCCATGAACCTAGCCAACCATGAAAGCCCTGCAAATGCCGACCCACTCAACCTGGTGACATGCCCTGCTCCTTAGCCATCACAATGTATCTGCAGAGCTGATCCACCAGGATAGGCCAGGTATCCAACCACCCAGCTGCCTTTTGTGCCTGTAGATAGTGCTGTACTCATTTGCAGTATGCCACCTTAGTCCTGGGTGTGATGGAGCTGCCTATACAGCACCAAGCTTCACGGACACCACCTCCCAGAGGAAAGAAGGAACTTCCCATGGCTGATGCCCCACCGACAGGGCCAACTCCCAAAACCTTTGTCACTGTGAATGAGAATGCCATTATCCACCTTGAGTAAATGCACAGCCTGTAAGTGAATGTAAAACAGTAGGCATTTTAACACAAAAACCCATGAGGTCCCCATAGGTTCTTTCGGACCAAGCAGTCTGTTAATGGTGTACTCCACCCCATGTTGTCTGATCAAAAGTGGATACTCTTGTCCCTTAACCTAGGGCTCCAAATGCACAGTGCCACTACCACTGGAAAGAACTCCAAAGGGTGACCTGCCTGCCCAGACCCACTTCAAGCTACTCTGGAGGCCACTGACCTGTGCACCACTCACCTTGGAAATGCGCACTAAGCCCAGGGCCCCGGACGCATCCATGAATAGATCCAAGGATGCCTCATCCACTGGTTTCTGCCACAGGGCTACTCCATTGAAGTGATCCAGAAAGGTGTTCCATACCTGGAGGTCCTCCCAGTATTCCACCATCACTTGAATCTGGTGATGCTGCTTTCTGCAACCTTGACCCAGTTGGCCAAGTGCGGATAAAGGACCTCCCCATGGGAATCACCCTGCATGCAAAATTAAGGTGTCCCACCAGCTGCTGTAACTGTACAGTGTAACCTTCCTGGCTGCTTCTACCTGCCAAAGCAACCCTCTGAGAAATCCAGCTCATCTGTGGGCAGTCAGCACTGAGGAAGCTCAGCCTCAATATTGATGCCCAGAAATGTAATGACTGTAATCAGTCTCTCAACCTTCCACAGGACTAGGGACCCCGAGTCCCAACATGTATGGATGAAGACCTCCAGGGTAGCCTCACACTGCCAAGTTCCCACATGCCCCACAAACAGAAAATCATCCAGGTAGTCACGACGATGTCATGTCCAGCTCTCTGCACAGTCACCGGTGCTTAAAAGTGCTGAATTGCATGAATACAGTGCAGGCCAACCTGCACCCCATCAGCATGCAGTTATCCACATAGTATTCCCCTTCAAATTTCATGCCTGACGGAACTCTCTCATCAGGGTGAATGGACAACAGCGAAAGACTGACTCAATATCAGCCACTTTGCCTACAAAACTTCTGGGCCGCAGCCTTGACTATCGACACCGCATTGAAAGATCGTACCTTGCTGACATAAAGACTGAATCAATGTGGGCATTAAGAGACTCCCTTCTCGGTAGGAAAGATGGTTGATCATCGATATTTGCCTGGCACTTTCTTAGGTACCAAGCCAATGGACAACACCTTCAGATTGGGCAAGGAAGGGACTGAAAGGGCTGCTGACCAGTCCCATCTACCTTTATTTTCCAGTTTCTCCTGAACCACCTAGGGGCAATCACGCACAGGTCTCAGATTGCCAGCCTCAAAACCCCAAGTAGGGCCAGAGTAACTAAGTCTGAAGCCCACAGTAAATCCCTCTTGACTACGGTGGATGGTCTGTCCGGGTACTGGTCTGCTAAGGCTTAAGCCCTCCCACCACACCAGGGTGGAAGGCTTCTCCGTTGAGGCTTGGGGTTTTGCCCTCCCCTGAAATCCTCCCTGGAGGACCGGGACCCAGACCCTGCATGAAAGGGTGCTGCCGCCACATATCGCATGTATGCCAAAACCGTAAAGATGCCCTGGTGCAGTTCCCATGACTGAAGGCATAGCACAGCTGCCTGGGTCCACCCTCAGCTGGCAGGGAGAAGACATCCTCAGTGCCAGTCCACTGGCTGTCAGCAACACTCTCACGTCCCATAACATCCACCAACAGGGCATGTTCAGGCGACCCGCCCCAGAAAGAATCCACCTGCCGCTGCTGATGAAATTCTCATCATACTCCAACCAGGCCAACTCACCCTTCCACCGGTGCAGCATGATAATCCAGTGAATGTAACTAAACAGTTCTAGCCCCTGGGATGCATCCCTTGAAGGACAGCCATGGTGTACACTGGGAATGCCACAATCCAATTGTCAAAGTTTGCTGGACCTTAACCTTGTCACCCCGTCCTTCTTACTGTCCTCCTGCTCCACTTCCGATTCAACAGGAGAACATGTCAATGTACTCCTGATTCTGAATCGACTGCCAAATTCTATCAGACATAGTATTCCTTCAAATTTTATGCCAACAGAACTCTCTCATCAGGGTGGTGAGCGGGCAACAGCGAAGGCTGACTCAATATCAACCTTCGCCAACAAAGCTCCTGGGCCCGCAGGCTTCACTCGTTGAAGGTCCCATTGAAAGATGCATACCTTGCCGACGTAAAGACTGAATCAATGTGGGCATTAACAGACTTCCCTTCTGGGTAGGAAAGATGGTTATCATAAAGATATTTGCCCGCGCTTTCTTAGGTACCAAGCCAATGGGCAACACCTTCAGATTGGGCAAAGGAAGGACTGAAAGGGCCGCTGACCCGTCCCATCCACCTTTCTTTTCCAGTTTCTCCTGGACCACCTGAGAGCAATCAGCGCGGGTCTCAGATTGTCAGCCTCAAAGCCCAGAGTAGGGCCAAGGTAACAAATTCTGAAGCCCACAGTAAATCCCTCTTGACTAAGGCAGTGGATGGTCTGTCTGGGTACTGGTCCAGCTAAGGCTTAAGCCTCCTACCCACACCAGGGTGGGAAGGTTTCTCCCTGAGGCTTGAGGGTTCTGCCCTTCCCCTGAAATCCTCCCTGGGAGGACCGGGGACCCAGACCCTGCATGAATGGGTGCTGCTGGCCACATGCCACGCATGCATGCCAAAACCATAAAGATGCCCTGGTGCAGTTCCCATGACTGAAAGCATAGCACAGCTGCCTGGGTCCATCCTCAGCTGGCAGGGGAGAAGAGAGCCACAGTGCCAGTCCACTGGCTGTCAGCAACAATCCACCCCTTGCATGACATCCACCAACAAGGGCATGTTCAGGCAACCCCACCCCAGGAAGAATCCACCTACCACCGCCAACTAAATTCCTCATCATACTCCAACCAGGCCAACTCACCCTTCCACTGGTGTATTATGGTAATTCAGTGAATGTAATTAAACAGTTCTAGCCCCTGGATGCATCCTTGAAGGACTGCCATGGTGTACACTGGAACACCACAATCCAATTGTCAAAGTTTGCTGGACCTTAACATTGTCACCCTGTCCTTCTTACTGTCCTCCTGCTCCACTTCCCGATTCAACAGGAGAATATGTCAATGTACTCCTGATTCTGAATCTGTTGGCAAATTTTATCAGCAATTGTGTCCCCAGAAGCATGTCCAGTCCCACAAAGGAGTTGGCTGCCGGATTTGGGGTTGGGTGGGTGCCCAAGCGGCAAGGTGCTAACTTAGCTGCAAGTGCCACTCAAGACATCTGCCAGCTTCATCAGGCTGTCACACAAATACCCTTGCTGTGACAGCCCGACCAGCTCTAACACCATCCAAGAACACTCTGGAACATCATCTACCCTAGAGACACTGCCACCTCATTGACTGCCTCCACCTCGCTATCCGAGCATTCCCCACAAATGGCCTCCAGCACCTCCCTAACCATCTGGGCCCTTATTTTAGGCCCCACTAAACCATCCTTACTTACTAGTCAGGAAATCTTTGCCAGAGGTATGTTATCCTTCTTCGCTGTACCGCCTCCTGTCACGGTTCTCTTTGAAGCTGAGTCCCCCGACACCGATGGGCCATTTTATCCATCCAAGCATGCCTCAAGCCAGGCTGCCCTTTCTTCATGCAGCTGCCACACCTGTTCTTCAGTGGCTTCACTGCCTTAGCTGTAGGCATCTTCTGACAGGACACCATAGTCCTGAAATGACAACTAATTGTCTCCCATCCCCACACTTAGTTAGTAGGGTCATTGCATAACCACACCTATCTCTTATTATCAAAACTGGGGTGGTGGTGTGAAGTGGAGATGCCTATCCATAGCCCACTATATATTTAATTAAATTTTTTTTTTGGGTGTGTTATACAATGTGGGAGCCAGGGAAATATCAACCTACAGGATTAAAGTCCCCACCTCCTATTTCCAACAAATGTACCTGCATAGTCACCATCTACTACCGCAGTAGGCAAAGGGAGCCTGGACGACTATCCCCTTCTCCCCATCCCACTCTACTTCTTCTATTATTATTAAAAAAATTTTTTACTTTAAATAAGCCAAGAAAGGAAGGGAATGGCAGGTGACAGAGAAATTATAGCCAAGAAAAGAGGGTCATCCTAAGAGCAGGGAGGAAATGGCAACAAGTGTAGCATGATCTCTATTGAATGGCTTGGTGGGGTCACCCAGTACACAAGTGGAGGCTAAGGGAATCAGACTCAGATCTGCTGGGTGAACCACCCAGATTTGCAGCTCCTATACTCTGACCCTGGACATACTGCCATGGCCATCCTAATCCCTATTCGATTCATGTCCCACCCTAAGCAGGATGATCCCATGGTACACTGAATGGCAATGATCCATGGGACAAGATGGTGACCCACATGGATGGTGCCATCTTGCCCATACGATCAATACTTCCACCGAGAGGTTGTAAGGTATGGGAGGGAGGGAGGGGGCCCGGCCCATGTGAGGCCCACCACGTGAGCCCTGGGAGTTAACCCAGATGGTAGAAACTTCCCTCATGTTGCAGCAAAGATCATCCCTCGGAACAGCGAGGAGCCACCGGCCATCTGCCAATCCCAAGCTGGTCAATGGGATTCCCATTCCCAGTGAGAGGAGCCAGCTTGCCAGATCTTTCAAGGCTGGGAGGAATGCTGGGGAAGTGCACTGACAGAGTGTGCTGGATCTCCCCACATGGCGGCTGAAAGTCCCAATGAACTCCACCATGACTCCAAGCCTGCATCCTGCACGGCAACCCGGGATCCCAACAACCCCACCCAAGGCACACCGACAGCCATGACCACAGGCTCACAAAGATCCCTCTCCTGGCAAAGGACTGATTCTCCGGCGAGGACTGACCGAAAAGGGCTACTGTCAGGATAGAACAAGGGATGTACAGGAGGGGCACTGGTAGATGAAAACACACTCCCTCCACAAGATGCAAACCCTGTACCTGTTGCAGAGATCACACCTGCATTACCATACCGGAGGACCAAACGGAGGTAAGGAAAAGCAATATGGGGAGTACAAGGCTGAGGGCTGCTTGGTCAGTCAGTGGAGCCAACCGCTCACTCTGGCTCTACTGCCACTGCGGGAAAGGGTTCAAGGAGCCCAGCAGGGCCAGAGAGTGAAATCAGCAAGCAGGATGTAACTCTTCACAGCAGTAAACCACACCCTGACACAATATGCTTCAGGGCCTCCTCTCTCTCCCTAACAGAAGGCCAACTAGGTCCTTACCTGAGACTGTGCAAGGTGGCTAAGTGTTCCATTCTGATCCATTAGAAGGAGGAGAGAGGGAAGCTGAGCAGTGAATCCTTAAAATCTTCTCTGTCTCCTCCTCCAGCCATGCCACCCCTTCCTAGGGGGGCCTGCTGGGGACCTCCTCCTGTGCATTGCCAGGCCCAGTGTTCTCCCAAGGAGGTACCCCTCTTCTACCAGGTTCAGGGAGGGGGCCCAGGCAAATGGCCAGCTTCTGCGACTGGCTAGCAGCCTCTATTTCTTGCATTTACAGTGGAGTCCTGCTTTTATTCAATTATACATCTAATAGAACATACTCATAAAATACTTAATATACCCAGGGAAACAGCAGATCACTTTGCTTCAGGTTCTCATAGGATTTCATGAACATTGTCACAATGTGTAGTACACAGCATTTACTGGTAACCATTCACATTAAATGGTGGCTGCAGGTACAGTATTTCACATGATATAGAATGTTGCAGCTGACTGGATGGCAGGATATGATCCTAATGGATCAATTGTCTTTTTTGTATAGCAGTTCCTATGTTTCAGTGAAAACATAGGGAGGTCAATGACTTGCTCAAGGTCACACACTGAATCAGCAGCTGTGTCAGGATTCATTTCTGTAGTCTTCTGGTTCACAGCTCTACATTCCAACCACAGGACCACCACCCCATGCCTTCTCAATCATGACAGTAAAATCACTGTAACCTAGACCCCAGTTATTCTGCTAATCCAGGGCCACAGAATTCTTGACAGAAGTTGTATCACGCTACAGCATATATTCTGTGCTGCAGAACTCATTGCCCTGGGTGACTTTACATTCAAATATACAGTTTTTCTTTCTTTTTTTTTTCATACATTTGCAGCAACTGATGTGGTCAGAAATGTCATGAAACTGTTGTGATAGCTCTAGTGAAATGGCCTGCCTGCCTGCAGTAACACTGAGAAAATAAAAATATAGAAACATATAATTTGTCAGCAGAAAAGGACTGCTTGGTCCACCGAGTCTGCCAATATGGTCCCTGCCTACTCTGCCTCTACAGATCCTAATTGGTCTCCGCAACCTTCCTCCTCATCGCTGCCTAGTCATTGATATTCCCTTATAAAATGGATAGAGTTTTCTGTATCTTGATTGGTCAGGAACCATACCCTTATATAGGACAACAACCATAAAGGTGGCACTTTTTGGCAAGATGGATGCAGTGTAACTCAACTAGACCATGACTGACAGAAACCTTTGAAAAAAATTCTGGCAGTCCTGTTACTACTGTAAAATACATTTCTTGCTCTAACATACAAATAGACATTTTATTTATTTATTTTTATTTATTTATAGGAAGTACCTTTGAGCCAAATGCTCTTTTACAGAGGTTCCACGTCATAGTAATACATGGGCATAACATAATTTACAATGGTTACAAGTAAATAAGCAGATACAAGGAGGTTCCATGCCTAGAAAGACATGAGTGCATCAGGTTACAGAGGTTACATAATTACAATAACAGGGATTACATAAGTAAAATATGCAGACACATAATTTAAAGCAGCCTAGGTTGACAGGTTGTTAAGTGAACAAGGACTGGAGGAAGGTGGATGTGATTCCCTTCACAAAAGTGGGACCTAGACAGAGCCAGGAAACTACAGACCTGTCAGTTTGACCTCTGTGGTAGGGAAAGTGATGGAGTCACTTCTAGAAGGAAGAATAGTTGAGTACCTAGAGGACAGTGGGGCACAGGACCCAAGGCAGCATTGGTTCACAGCGGAAGGTCATGTCAGACGAATCTAATAGATTTCTTTGACTGGGTGACCAATGTAGTAGACCAGGGAGGGCTGTGGACATGGCCTACCTAGACTTTAGCAAGGCATTTGACACAGTCCCACACAAAAGATTAATAGTCAAATAACCAGCCTGGGAGTGGGTCCCAGGTTGGTAGCCTGGGTAAAACATTGGCTGGACAACAGGATACAGAAGGTAATTGTAAATGGAGTCCACTCTGAAGAAAAGAGGGGTTACTAGTGGGTACTGCAGGGTTCAATACTGGGTCCAGTCCCTTTAATGTCTTCATAAGTGACATTGCAGAGGGACTGGATGGAAAAGTATGCCTCTTTGTAGATGACACAAAGATCTGCAACAGGGTTGATACACAAGGAGGCATGGAAAGGATGAGAAGGGACTCGGCAAGGTTGGAGGAAAGATCAGAAGTATGACAGCTAGGATTCAATGCAAAGAAGTGAAAATAATGCACCTGGGAAACAAGAACCCAGGGAAGAATACACAATGGGGGTAGTAACAACAACAAAAAGGAAAGGGACCTGAGGGTAATCATATCAGATGACCTTAAGGTTAGCAAGCAATGTGAGAAGGCAGTAGGGAGGGCTGGGGTATACTGGGATGCATAGGAGAGGCATCAGCAGCAGAAAACAGGAAGTTGTTATCCTCTGTACAGACAGTTGGTGAGACCCCATCTGGAGTACTGCATCCAGTTCTGGAGACCCCATCTCTGCAAGGACATAGACAGGATAGAGGCAGTCCAGAGGAGGGCAACTAAAATGGTGCAGGGTCTGCAAGAGAAGCAGTATGAGGAGAGACTAAAGGAGCTTAATATGTATACCCTTGAGGAAAGAAGGAAGAGGGGGACATGATAGAAACTTTAAGTACCTCAGTGGAATCAACAAAGTCCAAGAGGTAGCATCTTTCAGAAAAGAGACGTGCAAGAACAAGGGGACACAATTTAAAGGTGGGGGCGGTTCAGGGGCAATGAGGAAGTATTATTTCACAGGAGGTAGTGGATGCATGGAACAGCCTTCCTGAGGAGGTTGTGGGGACTAAAACTGTGGAGAATTCAAGAATGCATGGGACAGGCGTAAGGCAATTCTTGTGGGGTAGGAAGAAATAGGCTGTTGGTTAACTAGGATCTGTGGCCTATCCAGTAGGTAGGGAAATGGGCAGACTAGATGGGCCAAGCAGTCCTTATCTGCCATCAAAGTCTGTGTTTCTGTGTTTCTATGTTTAGTCTATCACTGAGAGGACTGAGCTATTTATAGCAGTTTGAGTGCTTCAGAAGTCAGGCCTTTTGGTGTCTGTACAGTAATCCTAGTTTTGCATTTGACTGACTTAACGACTGCGCCTATGTGTTGGTTAAATGAGAGGGTGCAGTCCAGTGTTAATCCTAGGTATTTAAATGTTTGAACCATCTCTAGGAAGTGTTCTGATTGTTAAGAATGCAAAGTGGGTGAGTGTGGTGTTTGTTATGTGATGATGCGAATAACATAGTCTTAGTTTTTATAATTGAGGAGCAGTTTGATTGAAGGACCAGTGCTCAGCTGCGGTTAAATTAGCCTGCATTTGCTTTTCCAGTATGTAGGAGTCATAATTACATGAATATAGGACCACATCGTCTGCATACAGTAGTAGCTGGTCGTTTACCGATTGAGGGAGGTTGTTTAAGAACAGGCTGAACAGTAGAGGGCCAAGGAAATGGAGCCTTGAGGAATGCTTGTGTTAACACTAAGGTTGTCAGAGAAGGTGTCCAGGATTTTCACTTTTGGACCCTTCCAGAGAGTAGCTTCTGAACCATGCTACTGTTTCAGGGAGATGCCGGTATTGGAGAACCGCTCCAGGAGCAGATTGTGATTAATGGTGTCGAAGGCCTTGGTGAGATCAATATCGCTGCCCCACCAAGAGCCCTCTGTCTAGCGCATTATGGATAAAGCTGGTAAACTCCACTAGAGCGTTGTGGTACTGTGTTGTTTTCAAAATCCATGTTGTTGCTGACATTGTAAATGATACTTGTCTAGATATTCATCAGTTGGTCACTACGATTCACTCCAGGGCTTTGAGAGTGGAGGAAGGGTAGATATTGGGCAGTAATTTGTAGAGTTGGCCCTGTCACCACTTATGTAAACAGAGGTAACCACCACCACCTTCCAGATCCTTGGGAATTCACCTGATACCAAGGAGAGATTTAAGATTTGGTCAGGGGTTTGAGAGTTATGTCCAGGGTAAGCCTAACTAGTTTTAGGTCAAGTTGATCAGATCTAGTTCTGGAATTACCTAGCACTTTTAGGATGCACTTTTGCTTCCATAAGGTGATAGCTCTGAAGTAGAAAGGTGGATGGGAGTTTGATTGAGTCCCAGGGTTTCATTCAGTGCAAGTATCTGACTGGTGTTCAAGGAAGCTAGAGGGCAACACTCCACTGAGGTCAGTAAAGCTTTGTTGAAGACATTTGCTATGCGACTGTGATCCTGCGTAGGTTGGCCCTCAATGTTCAGGAAGGTAGAGGAGTTTTATTTATTCTGTGCAGCTCTATAGTTCTGGTAGTCTGTCTGGATAGCAGAGTTTCTTGCTTTGTACCACAAGTCGTCTCTATTTTTCATGAGGGCTAGTAGCTGTGTCATGATCCAGGGCCTGTCATAGTCACGGATCCTTCTTTTAGTGTAGGGGACATAGACATTGCACACTTCATTTAATTTGCTTATAAAGCATTCTAGGGCAGAGCTGACATCTGTTTTGTGGTCAACAGAGCTCCAATCTTGGAAGCTGAGGTGTGCTCTTAGAGCTCCCAACTTGCCTTTCTTCAGAAGTCTAGCAGTAAGAGTCTAGCTGGTGCCTTTGGGGACTTATTTGACCATTTACAGATTACCGGGAGTGGTCACTGAAGGAGTCGGGAGAACCGTAATGGAGGATATTCTTTCTGGCTCATTTGTGACCACCCAATCAATTACTGACCCGTGACTGTTCTGCTTTTAAACAGAGTGGCGGAGTCTACCAACTGCACAAGGTTGAGAGTGGTGGCTAATGAGTCCTTGTAGTGTACAGCTTCAGCGGAGAACCAGCTGATATAAAGTCTCCAACCATTATCAGCTCTGTGTTTGGTCCCCATCAGAGAGGTAGTTGATGACAGAATTTAAAACCGTTCACTTGTTCCTTGGGAGGTTATAGGCCAAGACTATTGTTAGGTTTTCCCATTCTTGTCAAGTATTACTTTATGGCCATCAGTTGAGCCCCACATTTGGTGTCACATGGGTTAAGCATTTGGCCCTGAATGTGGTCTTTAACATATACAATACAACCAGCTCCTCTTTTACTGAGTCTGTCTATTCTGAATGTAGCATATCCAGAGAGTTGTATAGCAGAATCTGGCACCCTAGGTGATAGGCAGGTCTCTACTATTTCAAGAATTCGGGCTGGTGCTGCTGGACCCAGACTTGAGGGTGTCCATTTTTGCTAGCAGGCTGCAGATATTTATTGATGCTATTGTTAGTCCATTCTGTTTCTTATGAACTGTTGCAGAGTATATCATCGGGCCTGGGTTGGGATGAATATTACCTGAGATCAGTAGGAGCAGCCATGTGATCCTTATAGCATGCCGTTTGAGATATTCTAGCGCCTATGTTTGTGTAATGTGGTGTGATTTTTTGGCATAGTATATGGGTAGATTAGGGTATATCCTACCAGGTGGAGGAAGGATAGCCAGCCTGTCCACTGCACATATAGACTCATGTAGTAGGGGTTATAATGTGCCGTGTTACTGACAGCTGTGCATTTGTGGTTTTGTGTTATCCAGGTGGTGATATTGTGGCACTACAATCTGGAGGTGGAGAATTAATGTCCTTCTCATGTTCTCCAATGCATCCTTGATGGAGTCATATTCGTATACTGGCAAGCATTTTGTGTGGTCCTGTCCTGTAGAGTGGGCCAGTATCAGAACTGATAGAAATAGAAAGAGGGTTCTAAAGAGGAACATATTGTGGGCTAGCAAGGAAAGAATTCCTAGGTGTGTTTATAGATGGTTGGAGAGCACTATGCTTAACCCTGTAGGTAGATTGGAGCTACAAGCAAGTGGTTAGGAGGTGAGAGGATGGCAGGCTTATCTAGTTTTTATGAGGGAGGGCAGAGAGAGAGAGAGAAAAGGAGAGCCAACTGAGAAAAGAGCATTATGATGATAAAATCTGGGGAACAGAGTGTGTGATGTGCCATATGGGATAGGAGCTCTAGTGGCAGCTGCATTTAACCTGCTAATAGTGGATCAGACACAGAAAATGTCACTGCTACCAGAGATATAGCCCTCTAGTGGCTAGAGGATATAATTTGCTAATGGAAAAGTCAACAGTTAAAAAAAAAAAAAAAAAGTATCAAAATCCACTTCTAATATCAACTCAGAACTTAAAATGACAAGGATTAAACACATTATTTACTAAACCATGGCACATAAATTCAACTAGAGAGAGACAGAGGGAGCTAAAATAGTTAGAGATGTGTTCAGCAGGAGATAGTGTGGGCCACTTGGAAATCAGCTTCAACGGGTACCAAATTCAAAAGTCAGGGCTAGTACCTTGCAGTATCAGCTGAGCTATAGCTCATGGAGGATTTCTGAACCACTGTTTAGGTTCAAGAAATTGAGGGTCCCTAGCCTAGCCAAGGCTCACTGTATACCTTGCAGTATCAGCTGAGCTGTAGCTCATGAAGGAGTTCTGAACCACTGTTTAGGTTCAAGAAATTGGTCCCTAGCCTAGTCAAGGCTCGTTGGATTCCTGCAGTATCAGCTGAGCCGTAGCTCATGGAGGATTTCTGAACCACTGTTGGAAGACTTTTTAAAACTCCTCACCCCTCACCCCTAGAACACAACTGTAAACCCCAAAAAAGTGAAAGAGACATTTAAAATCATTATCTTACATTTGCTCATTCTCTTTAAAAACAAAACAACTTTTCTGGTAAGCTGATAAACCTCAGCTCCCTCTGCGATCACCACTCAGTTCAGCTCACTCAAAGTCCATGGCATGCCCCTCCCTGCAGCATTCCTGTTCTTAGCTTGCTCTCTGCTCCAACCTCTGAGTGCAACTGCCAGAGCTGACCACAACCCGGAAGTGCTCACTCAATCGTTGAACTACAAATGCTGTCAGTCCACTGAGACAACAAACTGCCAAAGAATCCAATCCTGCTCATACAAATAAACAACTAAGTGTTTTAATCCAGCATGCCTCAAATCTTCTTTTAAATGGAAATTCCACTGACAGTTTTCAACAACAGACCCACGTCTCCCATGACTTTTGGCTCCGACCCTAAAACTAATACCTGAATTATTTTACTTTTCCTGACACAAAAGGAGTGCCAGGGTAGGAATGAGAGCTTACAGTATGCTACAGTGCACTGAGGGGGAGTGAGGAGGAGAGCTTACTGTCTTTACCATGCACCCTCCACTGGCTTCCTTACCTCTACACTGGCTACACTGCAATCTGCATGCAAACTAGGGACTGCTTTCTCTGAACACCCCTCCCCAAACATTATTAGTCTTTTTACATTTTAAACACATTTTGTTTTCTTTTAAATATTTACTAATTCTAACCTGTTTTATAAGAGCAAGAAGACACTTCAGGGATGTGGTTTGTTGCTTGATAGAGCACTTTCTAGGTGCTTAAGGCACTTGGCTCAATTGCCTCATCCCTCACTACGCACCTGAGGTATACTGTTACAACAACAACTCACACCCTGTTGTGTCTTATTCCTTAGTTATGTCTGTCCCATGCATGCTTGATGCTTTCTACTCTTTTCACCTCCAGCACTTCCACTGGCAGTCTATTCGATGCATATACCACTCTTTCAGTGAAGAAGTACTTCCTCACACCCTCCTTTAACTCCACCAAGCTTAATCGCATGACCTCTGGTCCTGGTGTTCTTCTCTTTGAAAGAGACTCCTCTCCACCTCTGTTCACCCTTGTTAGGTACATTAGGTCTCTCATCATGTCCTCTCCTGATCTCTTCTTTTCCAGGGTGTACATATCACGATCCCTCAGTCTCTCCTCATAGGGCATTTGGTGCCACCCCTGCACAATATTAGTTGCCCTCCTCTGGACTGCCTCCACCTATCCATGTCCTATCTGAGATGTGGCCTTCATAACTGGACACAGTACTCCAGGTAGGATCTCACCATTAAGCAATACAGTGGTGACACCCTCCCTCCTCCTCCTAGAGAATTTTCTATAGAATTTCTTTAAAATATTGCAAAATATATGGACATAACTGACCATGTTTATTGTTTCAACTGTAGTGTTTGGTTCTCCTCCCAACCTTGTTTATTCTGAAGGGCCCTCCCATGCTCAGCATGTGTTGTCATCTATGTCATTACAGCATAATTTAGCTAGTAGCAGAACTGTATTCTGAAACAGGAAACAGAAATGAATAATTCATGCCACAGGAATGAGCCAGCTTTACTGCAGAAACCTGGGAGCCCTGCTGCAGAAATCAGGACTGAAGTGCTACAGAGCACTAGGGGACTTGACTGTGACTAGACACATAATTGTACTTTTAGGGTCTGTCATTACAGTATGTGGGCCAGGTCCACAAAACAATCTAGTATACATGCACATCTCATGAAGCAAGTTAAAGCTGTGTCACTCAAGCAGCATTGCAGCCCATGATGCTTTGCATTGTGGGGCATGTGTGATTTTGTATTTTCTTGAAACTTGGCTTCCCAGCCAATTGCCCTTTAGGGTAACCCTTGCCTCAGTGTTTACGCACAGAGGTTCTTTGTCATTACTTACCTCAGCTGCCCATTCATGGTCATAAAACTCTTGGTATTATCAGAAGATAAAACTGGGCCAGACATCTGACTCCTAATCAGAAGCCAAATCAACCCACTAGTAGAGCCCCTACCTAGTTATCTGGCTTTCTGAAATCAGCCTAAACATATTATGGACCAGTTCCCTGTTCTGACTGTCTATGCCATAATGGAGAGCTGGACACTGTCTGGGTGTGACAGATTAGGGCCCTGCCAGACCTAAAGGGTGCAGAAGCAAGACATGAATTCATTTAGGTTGGGGTCTTCCCAATGTAACACCCACACCCTCCCAGAGCCTAACACCAGTTTTACCCGACATCAGGCAAGTATTAGAGCTTGCCACACCTGATGGCCTTCCAACCATCCTGGCCACATGGCTGTGCTTGTGGAGCAGGATCTGGTCAGGAAGCCCTGACTGTTGCAGGGTGGAAGGGTTGGTGGATGTTGTGGAGAGCTCTGTAAATGCAGAAGGGCACTTTACTTAGCATACAGTTCAATGCACCTGCAAAGGCTCTGTGATGTGACCCTAGGCTTTTAAAGCAGCTTGCAAGTTAAAATATCAAGAAAAAGGAGAGGGAAGTGATGGAAGGCAGATGGAGAACTGCATTGGGTGAGGTACCACATTCTCAATGTTTGCCTACCACAGTACTTTCACAAAATGTAGTTTGTTAATGAACCAAAGCAAAATTTTATAACTACTGGGAAAATCGCTATTTCGTAAAACTATGCTGGTATGTGTAACAGAGCCCTTGGCTAACTGGCCTAATACACTACAACAATGCTGCCACCAGCCTGTTGTGAATTTAACACTGAGTTGTTCCCATCTCATCTCCACTTATGCCCTTTCTCACACAGTAAACAGCCTGGACTTCAGAACCCTGGTTTGCTTCAAGCAGTCTTGAACATGCTTGATGTTAGAAACAGTATCACTTTTAATTCAATATATGCTCTCAAAAATGGAACACGGAGTTGCTAGTAAAAACAGCTTCTTGTAACTTTTAAAAACACTGCACAGTTACAGATAAATATAAAATATTTATTATTTATATGATATACATGATATACAGCAAATGGTGAAAAACAGAACATACTTGGGTAATCAAAATAAACAGGTATTGAGCAATATAAAATACAGAAACAGAAAAGCAAGGCTAGACTGAAATAAATTCTATGTGTCTCTTACTGCTTTGTGAATGCTTGCTTACTATCCAGTCTACAACAGTAGAACACAATACGTTTAAAAGCCTCTCCTTATCCCTTAAGCATGAATAGAAATGGTGTCCGTACAAGATCCTGACATGCAAAGCCCGACACTCAGAATCCTGACAAAGAAATCACAATGCACAGAATCCCAATGCTATGGTGGACCTCCCTGACAGCCACATTCCCACAGTATGGTGATCTGGAGTTTGTCTATATATATAATGGGGGTGCGGGGGCTCCAGCCCCTGCAGAACCATTAAGAATGTGGCTGTCGGCAGGTCTGCCATTACATCGGGATTCTGTGCCGGGATTTCCTTGTCTGGATTTTGAGTATCTGGCATTTGTGTGTTGGGATCTTGTACTACACCTATAGAAACACAGAATCTTATGGCAGTTAAGGACCACCTGGCCCACCCAGTCTGCCCTTTTTTCTTACTTTTCCCTAAATGATACAGTCACAGTTTAGAAAACATAGACTTTGATGGCAGATAAGGACCACGTGGCCCACCTAGTCTTCCAATTTCCTACCTATTGAATAAGATGCAGATCTAGTTAACCAGCAGCCTACTTCCTCCTACCCCCCTCCCCACTATAATTGCCTTATGTTGGTCCCATGCATTTTGAGTTCCTCCACTGTTTTTGACCCCATGACGACCTCCTCAGGAAGACTGTTCCATGCATCCACCTCCTCTCCATGAAAAATACTTCATCACATTGCCCCTGAGCCATACCCTCTATCTTCAAATTGTGCTCCTTGTTCTTGCACATCTCTTTCTCTGAAATGTGCTACTTTCTTGTACTTTGTTGATTCCTTGTGATACTTGAAAGTTTCTATCATGTCCCCCTCTCCCTCATTCCTCAAGGACATACATATTAAACTCTTTTAGTCTCTATTTACTTGGCTTCTGGTGCAGAGCCTGCACCATTTTGGTTGCCCTCCTCTGAACTGCCTCCATCCTGTCTATGTCCTTGTGGAGATGGGGTCTCCAGAACTGCCAGAACACCTGAGGGATAATTGATGGACTATTCAATAAGGAAACAGAGTCTTCACTAATTACAGCATTGATGACCTGGGGTGATTTTGTGCTTTTTTCAATGGTTGTGTGTGTTGTTTATTCAAACTTTAAAAACAAAGGTTCACTCCTGCTAGCAAGACCTAACCATGCACCTTGAAAACAAAAGATTGGATTAGAAAGAGTCATTTATTTGAGGTCAGAACAACAAGCCCTTAACAGCACAATGCTGATGCAGATAGGCAGCAAGGCAGCATTCACTGCATCAATGGTCTTTGAGTCATTGCTGTCACATGGGGCAGGAGGCATTGTGGGCAAATAAAAGGCAATAAAAGAAACAGGCATGGGGATCCCAGGGGCTATAAAACAAGTAGGCAAATTTGGAAAAGAATCCTAGCAGTAAACAAATGAAAGGACACAGTAGTACTACACACAAATCAAAACACTCTGCTCAACATATTAAATAATTACAGGGTATTTGCAGTTACCTCTCCCATTCAGTCCACCTGATCTGTGGATTCTTACAGTTTCTGGCAGAATCTTCAAATTGTATAGTTGAAAGAAAGAAACTGGGGCATTTTCGGAGATTTAAGGGTCCCCAGTGCACCTGTAATTTCGTTTCAAGAATAGGCACCCACTTCATGCTGAAGTGGAGCCCCTAGTTGGCGAAATGGCATAATGGCTTAGCTGCCATTAACAGACAGTTAACTCAACTTGAACACACTAACTTCTCTCATGCTATAGCACAATCTATTTAATTTTCTGTCCTAAACTTTGCATTAGGCTTTTTAAGTTAAAGCTTATATTTAAATGTCACCTGTTCTATAGGCGATCTCCCCTCTCCCCCACGCCCCAGGTTATCACCACATAATATGAGCAAATTCCTTTCAGTATTTCAGCACATGCCCCTTACAAGATTCCTTTCTATATGTTTGGAGATTTAAGAAGTGTGCTGTTCTGTGGCACTTACGTAAATACCTTATTTCCAAGCTGCAAATGCCACGCACTGGGGACCCTTAAATATCCGGTAATGTCAAAACTGTATAGCTAAATTGCACAGAAAACACCTTGCTAATAAACACGTGTCCCCATCACACCTGATTAAGCATGATCTATGATCTATGTGTGTGTTTTTATGAAGAAGCCATTTCAGGGTTGTTTTTGTGGTTATAGTCATTGTTTGATTTGTTTTTGCATGATTCATGTACCTGTGTTCTGGTCTACATAGGTCCCAAAGATATAATTCAATTGCCAAAGGAAATGAACAAGTTAAAAAAATCTTTTATAAAACCACACTTTTATTATGAAATTTAGTTTAAAATTCAGAAATGTAGATCAGGTATTGCATCCCCATGAAAATAAACTAGACAACTGAAAGATTAGAAAACACATTTCAAAGTGATGCAATCAGTTTTGTGCTGGTTAATTTGCTTCATTTGCCCTCCAAAAAATTTACCACAAAATAAATCAGCTGCAAGGTTCTTAAATGGTTAACAAAATCATGCTGTCTAAGTTGTCCAAGTTTTCTGACATTGATACACAAAATAAGTGGGTTGTTGCTTTGGGTTTATGTCACTGTTTGGATTTATTTTTTCCAAAACTGTTACTTCATTTAACAAGTGCACTTTGTCTCAATTAAATCACTAAACTACTGCTAATATTAGAAAAAATATTAAATGCAGTACTACTGCTGAAGACAAATGAGGAGAAGTAACTTAATACTGGTAACAAATGACTCAGAGTAAATGAAGATGGTGACCCTGCTGATAAAGCTGCTGTCAGCTGTGTTTCTGACAGGATAAAATAGGAGAACACTGCCCCCACTCACTGCAGGCTCAACAAACAAAAGATCAGCAGGCTGGGAGGAGGCAGCTTAAACCCACATGGTGTCTTTCAACTGCTAAATCATCAAACAAGGAATGACATGTCAGTGCCAGGGGTAAAACGGACACCCGCTGTGAAGGGCTTTGGCTAGACAAACTCAAGCCCCTGTAACTGCTGAATGCTACACAAACCAAACTAACCGCTGGACCGCAGAGGCATTCATTCTCTGGCTGTAAAGCTGCCCAGTCCTGAGGCTAAGGGGAAGCTGTCAAGGAAATGGTTGAGTGGTCAGGCAGCGAGCCAGGGAACTATCTGACAAGCCTGTCAAGTTGACAAATCTGCACACTGCATGGGAAAAGGCTGCAGCAGAAGGAGTTCTGTGGCTTAACATGACCCATCAGGGATTTTTATTTTAATTTTTCTCCCAGATTTTTGCTAACATGTTTTCTCCCCACACTGATTTGTCTGACATCTGAGGATTCTCCCCAGCTACCGTGCAAGACTTGACAATAAATCACTGTTTTTATTTACTTCTATTTGTTGGTGTATCTCATTCTGTTTTTGGGTCCTCACAAATGCTGTTTTTAGTACTCTAGTTAGCAAAGTACATTGGCAGGCTTCTTTCTGATTAGTACACCCTTCATCTGCTACATTAACTACAGGACAGCTGCACTAAGAGTAAGGGCTGTAGTCCCCAATCCCCTTCACCCAGGTTTTAGACACTACCCAAAATGCATCTCATAGGCTGGGAGTAGAAGACTGAACCTTTTGCACACGCAACCACTGGTCTTCTATGGTACTTTTCAAGCCCTGGTCTCAATGTCCTTTATAGCAAAAGACTGAAACCAGAACAAGGAAGGCTAAATGGGGCAAGTAGGTCTTTTAGACATGCAACCCTAGGAACATTTTAGATTTAACTAGTACTATACAATAGGAAACAAAGTTGCCGGCATTGTATCAGTCTACAGTTCCACTCAATGCTTATAATACTTTTCTGTTTAGACTTCCAGCAGAGAATGGATGAATTCGGTATTCATTTTGCAAAGTGTTTCAGAATTAGAACATGTGGGCTAGTTTTTCATGGATTAACCACTGCACATGACCCAGTCATGCTGTTTGTATGATTCAGTTGCTTCATGACCCAGATGTGTTATAAATTCATTGTATGACAGGCGGCAAGTCTTTCCTTGCTTGTGAAATCATGTGAATAATGCTCATCAAGTTGTGCTGCTATAAATCAGGGCACTTAGGACACAATTCAGATGTCCTCCATTCCTTCGATAGCCCAGATTTCAGACATCTATTTTTAGGTGGATTCAGTCACAGCATTTGTGTTACTAGCCCTGATCTTGCTCCTCAATAGATAATCACTAATAATATTATTGTTATGGTTTGTATGTGGCCAGAAAAAGGTTGAAATGTGGCCTAATCATTTCAGATGAATTACTGCTGGCTCTGGGACTTCCTCAGAACAATCATTTTTCATACACGGGTTCCAGGAGAGAAATCTCCATCTTTATTGATGGTCTAGTGATTGGGGGTGGGGATACAAATGTGCTTAGTTTCTAATAGCCAAGGCCCCTGGAATTCTGTGATTCTACTGTTGTGGAATTTTCCACAGAATTTGCATCATGCCACAGAATATATATAGTGCAGCAGAATTAATTGTTTTTACTGAATTTTCATTCAAATGTCAGGCTTTCTTTCCCATCTCATTTATCCAGAAGACCCTCCTGTGCACTCAGCATGTGATGTCATTGATGACACCACATCATATTTAGCCAATAGCAGAACTGCATTCTGCCAGAGAAATAAATAAATAGTGCCTCAGAAATCAGAAAATGCTGCCACTTGAGAGCCAAGGAGCTGCCACAGAAATCAGAAAAGTTTGCCGCAGAAGCCAAGGAGCTCTGCCACAGAAATCAGAAAAGTTTGCCAAGAGCACTAGGGGCCCTGCTAATAGCCAGATCCATGTATTGAATGCGTGGCATCTGTCTTGAATCTTCTAGCTGGCACAGTTAAATTAGATCCCTGGTTCTCTTCCCACAGTGTGGAGCTGGTGGAGCACTTCCCCAATGTAGGTGCCACTTAAGGGCCTCATTTTGTTAAAAATGGTTCAAATGTCAAGCACTGTAGCTTTAAAGCTGATACTTAAGCACTCGGTAAACTTTGCTTTATGGCACCAGGTTCTATATGGACCTCCTTTACTGCATCAAAACCTGATCACTAAGAATTTCAGTCCACATTGGCCTAAAACCCCACACTCACAGAACAGACAATAATGTATGCTGGAATTGCACCACTACCAAAAGAATAGCAGAATCCTATATGATTGCACAATGGATGTACAATGTGGGAAAGACTTTCTGGATGGTGAAAGAGTTGCTGAGATTGTCAAATGGCAAACCTGAACTACAGCAGTGGTTACTTCTGCTTTAATTTCTAATTTTATGAAGTAAGAAGGGCATGAAGTTATCATGTTTATGTCAGCAGGGAATTAGTAGAATGATCTCACTATTAAATACTGACTGCAAAACAGTAAAACCATTTACAAGACTCATTAATTATCAGTTATTGTTTAGCAATGGGTCACTGAGAGTGCAACTCAGTCCTACTGATTTAGTGCTGTTCCTGAATAAATTGTAGAATAAATTATGTTTTTTATAACATTGTACTTCATGATACATTTCTTTTCTAAGAAAGGTCACTTAATAATGTTTAGTAGTTTCAAACCAGAAGTAACATTCCAACACAAACACTGCACTGCATTTTTAAAAACAGAGTACATGAAAAGGTTTATTTTGGGTTGTTAATTGATTGTTAAACTAGATCTGCATTAAAACAGGGAAGTAACATATGTTAGACATCACTTTGTACAGGTATACTGACCAATAATGGGCAAGAGTTCTTCAGCTATCAGATGCATGGTTATTGACTAAAAGATACCGTAATGAAATCAATAGCTAGCTATGAAGCTATAATGTTCAACTAAAAGTAATATCTTGAATTAGATGTGTATGTCTGTGCATGTAGATGCAGAGGCTATGTTGCACAAAGCTGAATGATTCTTCCTCCCTTACTGAATAGGAAGGATCATGGATAGCAATAAGAGGAAAAGTGTGACCCAGTGGGAATTGAGCACTGACCACTGGTACTTCTGATCAGTGCTTTAGCCATTAAGCCATGGACTCACATGGCTAGGAGGCCTGACAAGCTTTCCCTTGAACACACATTCCTTCTCTCTAGTGTTGTGCAACAAGGAAGGAAGGAAGGAAGGAAGAAGAAAATTTATTTAAAACACTTTTCCAAAGCTCAAAGCGCTGTACAAACAGCAATAAACAAGCAACACAATATTAACAATATAAATCATAAAATCATAAGCCGTAAGCTTTAGTAAATAAAAACATGTTCAACTCTGTTTTAAAGCTCTTGACAGTCAGGCAGCTACATATCCGATGAGGTAGAGAATTCCACGGCCGCGCTGTATATGAAACTGCACCGGGCTCCAGATGTTTTCAAACGGACCCTGGGAATCTCTAGCAATCCTCATCGGTGGATCGGAGTGAGCAAGAAGGGCAGTAGGGAGTAGGAGATCTTTCAGATACTGCGGTCCCTTTTTGTGTAAGGCTTTATAGGTCAGTAACCCGACCTTGAAGGTGATTCGTCATTGTACGGTGGCCAGTGCAACCCGAGGAAAACAGGCGTAATATGATTATACCTAGATGTTCCAGTCAAAAGCCTGGCGCGTGTTCTGCACTAGCTGCAGGTGATGAATTTCAACACCGGTAGCCCCAGATAAAGGGAATTGCAGTAGTCAAGGCGAGTGGTCACAAAGGCGTGGACAGAGTAGGAAGGTCAGCCAGAGGAACCAGTTGTTTTACCTGGCAATATTCCTCAGATGGAAAAAGAGGACTTAACAACATCTGACACCTGTGATTTCAAGGTCAAACCGCCATCAAAATAACGCCCAGGTTCTGCACCTGACCTGAAGTCAAGAGCTGGGCATCACCAAGCCAAAGGCCTGATGGTACTTCAGACCTATGCCGCCTCAAAGGCGACCTGGGTCCATGACCAACACCTCGGTCTTATCCGGGTTTAACCTCAGCCAGCTGGCGCTCATCCAGTCACTGATTTCGGTTAGACAGCTGTTAAGCAGAGAGATTACATCATTCTGACCAGGAGTAAAGGACAAATACAGCTGGGTGTAATCTGCATAGCAGTGAAAACCCAGACTGTAATGCCTAATAATGTCTCCTAATGGCAGCAAATAGACTGCAAACAACATGGGCGCTAAGATGGAGCCCTGTGGTACCCCACAGGACAGAGGAAGGAAGGAAGGAAGGGAGGGAGGGAGGGAGGGAGGGAGGAGGAATGAAATATTGTGTGTGATGCCATGCACAAGGCATATCTCACAACCGCCTATGTACCCCACATGAACAAAGCCAAGCTACCCGCTCCTCATCGACTATCTCACTACCCTGCCACACAAGGCTGAACAACTCGTCCCTAGTAGACCTCAACATCAACTGGCTTGGCTCCACTTCAACACAAATTAAGGACAACTTCACGGCCTCTGACCTATCCCAATTGGTGACTCGACCCACCAGATTTAACCAATCAAGTGGGACCAGCTCCCTACTAGACATCATGATCTCTAACCACCCACACAAAGTAAAGGATGTTAACGTCCTAGCCAACTCCCTCAGTGACCACTCACCTATTCTCTGCTTCTGGTCCTCCTCCACACTCAAACCTCGTACAAAGCCATCCCCTGTCGAGTGCTTCCGCCCGAGGACTAAACAAGCTAAGCGGCACCTTGCCCAGCTCGACTGGTCCCTGATCTCCCTCAGAATGGATATAGATATATCACCTAGCCTTCCTCAATCCAGTGCCTTCTGCAAGGCCTGTGACATCTTGCCCTGTCACCAACACCCATACTAAGAGACACACTGCTGCCTGGATTTCCCTCCCTGATCCAACAACTGAAGCAGCATGATAACCTATGGCACATTGCTGTCAAGACGGCAGGTTAGCAGACAGGCAAGCCTATAATACAGCTACTAACCAGTGCACCTGGGCCATAAGACAAGCCAAAGCCAACTACTATCAATCCACCTTGACCTCCTCCTGGGCACTGCCGAACCTTCTGGGATAACATGAAGGAGTTAAACAGGAAGACCTGCTCCCTCCTCCCTCACAGATGGTTATAAATGGCACAATTAATACAGACCCATCCCATGTTGCTGACTGCCTTAACACAACTTTTCCTGATCTAAGTGCAGTCCTTCCAGCCCACTTCTTTGACCCCATCCCGTAACCAACAACCCAGCTATTTCTCACCCCTTTCTCTTTAGGGCTATCTCCCCAATGATGCTAAACTGATCCTCCTAAAAGCCTCTCCTCCCACAACCCGAACTGTGACCCCTCGACTCCAGGATGCTCCGCCTAACAATGGATGTCATGCTAGCCCCCTCATGGACCTTCTTAATCGCTCCTTGTGCCTCGGCCAATTTCGAGTGCATGGAAACAGGCTGAAATCACCCCTATCCATAAAAAGGAGGCTGCACAGTACCAAACAACTACAGACCTATCTCCATCCTCCCCCACCAAGGCTCTGGAGAAAATAGTATCACGCAACTCATGGATTATCTATCCAACTACAACATTCTGTGCCCAGAACACCATGGCTTCCACCCTGGTCACAGCACCACCACAGCCCTACTGGAGTTTTCCCACCAAATACACTCCGGCACTAAGATGCGGGGAGTTGCTGAGGCAGTGTTCATTGACCTATCCAAGGCCTTGACACTGTGAGTCACCCGTTAATGCTTGACACCCTCCATAGTTGGGACTCTCATCTGGCCCTTGGACCTGGTTCTCCAGCTACCTCTGTGATAGATCCCAGCAGGTCAAGTTAAATGGTACCCTATCTACTGCACTGCCTGTACGCCCGAGTCCCACAAGGCTCCATTCTGGGCCCTACATTGTTCAGACTCTTCTTAAACACCCTCCCCAGCTCTTGTAAAGGCAAACTGCTACTATATGCCGACGATGCAGTCCTAGTCACCTCACACCCGACCCACTCACTCTCCAGAGCTCCCTGCAACTCTCCTTCAGCCAAGCTGAAAATAGTTCCTCGACCATCGCCTGGTTCTGAACCTCGAGAAAACAAAATCTATGATCTTTACACCGACAAAGTAACTCCAAAATGCTTCCCTTTGCTTCTTTCCCAGTACCCTCCACCCCTTGAGCAGGTATCAACATACAAATACCTGGGCATCACCTTCGACTCGGCTTTCTCCTTCCATGCCCATGTCAGTGCTTTGTCCTCTGCCATGAATGCCGGATTGTACTCCTCTACCATCACAAAGACTGCCTCCCGAGTTACGCCCTATGGCTGGCTATCACTTCCTCCATCCTGTCATTGGTTGACTATGGACTACCCGCCTATGCAGACGCTGACCTACTGCCCTCACCAAAGTCCAGACCTCTATCAACAAAGCCTGCAGGCTCCTGACCGTGCCCCAAGCAGAACTCACACGCGTGCAAATCTACTCCACCTCTAACATATTCAATCTTGATGAACGTCTGCAATATCACACCTGCATACTGGCTAAAAGGATCTACTTGAGCTATGTCCCCAGGGTCACCACACTGCTTCTATGGGCCTCCCACTGGTTGCCACCCGTAATACTACCAAAGCCACCTTCCAGGTGCCTAGAGCCAGGACTTCACTTGCCCAAAGGTGCTTTCCCACAGAGCACCATCCTGGTATAACTCCTCCCAGTGCACATCACAAACACCTCCAAAATTGGTATTTCAAAACCGCCCTCATGAAACACCTCCACTAGCACTCGGAGCTGTATA
This sequence comes from Neoceratodus forsteri, assembly GCA_016271365.2. NCBI lineage: Eukaryota > Metazoa > Chordata > Ceratodontiformes > Ceratodontidae > Neoceratodus > Neoceratodus forsteri. Next base: position 1,629,906,913 of record CM057456.1, on the reverse strand, counting down.
TTCCTATTTTAGGGCTTCCCGTGAGTGCCTTTCAAACCAACCTGCTCCTATAGTATTACGATACAACAGTTCTCTCAATTAGCCTGTTTTCAATCTGTATACCACACTGTATCCTGTGTGACCCACTGGGACCCCAATGACTTATTGTTGTGTGCTCTCCTGCAACTTGCCTATGTTTACTTGCTCTTTGAAATTTCTGTTATGTATGCTGCATGTATCTCACCTATACTGTTCCCCACTGTCTTGTCTCAAATTGATTGTGTCCCTCCCTCCTGACGAGGTGCCTTTGTAAATGAGTCTTTGACTCAAAGGTTTGTAAATCCGATATATGAATTAAATAAATAAATAAAATGGCATTTCAGATTCATCTGTATGACAGGGCACCCTTTTGGACTGGTAGCTCCACTCCTCCCATCTTCAGTAGTCGTGCTGGTGCTTGCAAAGCGAAGTGTGACATGGAAGCATCATCTGCCCCATGTTCTGACCCCATCCTTTATTTAGACTACTTGGGCCTTGATGGGATAAACATGGCAGATCTTTACAGGCCTGCAAATGTGTCCAGGTGTTGTGACAGAGGCATGCCATGACGCTACAAGATCAGTTCAGTGGAACACATGAATGTCTCTCAAGCATCTCATGAGACCATGTGACTGATTTACATAAATGGGCACACTTCTGATGACAATCATAACAATAGAAATTTGCTCATCACTACTGGCCACATACATTCTGACCATGGTATTATATCCATTACTCTGTGCGATTCCCTTTCCTGGGTGATTCTGTCTGGATCATGTCACATTTCTAAGCTATGTGACCTGCTTGCAGGCCAGCTGCTGCCCACAGCCAAAGCACTCCCATAGTCCCATGCTACATTTGTGGAAACAGTGGAAAACACGGCACTGTATATTATGCTATTGTTTTTTCAGCAGGTGACAGCCGGGCGGCTGGTGTCCAGTCAGTTCTCATCTCACACACTGAGACAGACGGATAATCCGACTCATACACTTGAGGACTTTATTCACTTCTTGATTATGCAAGAGGTGAGAGCTACAACAAAAATACTTTATGTCCAACATGAGGTTTCACTGGTCCTGGGTAGAGATGGGCAAAGTGGCCTCAATTCACTCTCTTGAATTGATTCACAGAGTGCTCATAGCGTGAAGCAGGTACACATGTTATAAATGGGTAACCACGAGAGTCCATTAGAGCAATGACTTTCAGGCGCCCGTAGCTAAACCACTACTCCACCAATTTTTATGGTGAAGTACATTGAAAACAATGTACTACCAATTCACCTTGAGTTTTAAGCTCAAACGTGAATTTTGCAGTGATTCATGGGATTTCAGGTCACATGGGCTCTAGATTGTTCTGCACAGCCTCAGTTTGGGGTAATGTGTGTAGGAAACTATAGGAGACAGTCTGCTCTGAGAGCTCTCTGTGATTCAAACCTGCTAAAATCTGTTAAAAAGTATTTTTGAGGCATTTTTTGCTGAAACTTTAGTTCATCGGTTGTAGGAAACCCTCCTGTGCTCATGTCATCGAGCATTTATTGTTTGTATGTTTATTTTGAATGTCAATGTACAACATTTAGTCTGTGTACTGAGAGACAGTGGAAGTGTGCTTTGGGGAGGGATGTATCTGGTGTATTTATTTATTTATTTTATTTATTTCAATCTAGGATTACAATACCTTTGAGCCAAGGCTCTTTTACAAAGGTTCCACATCAGTGTGCAACAGTCATCATTTTAGTTACAGACATATAGTCATTGACTTACAGACATGTAATAACCAGTACAAAGACTTGAGCTATGAGCAAGACAAGGGAAGGGGGGGGGTGGTGGGGAAGTGAGGGTAGGAGATCGGGAAGGAAGGAGGTGCAGGGGTAAGGGGAGTATGGGAGGTAGATGGGGCGGGGTAGGGTGGAGATCTGAGGGGAGGTGGGCGGTGGGGAGACAGTGCAGCTAGGGGGCCTTGTCAAGGGAATATGACAGGTAAGGTGCTAGGGGTGCAAAGACTGATTGTACGTGCTGGGTGCTGGGGCATTTGCAGCTGGAACAGTGGAAATGTTAAGATGGGCAATCGCAGGATACAAGCAGGAGAGGCAGCTTGGACTTGAAGAGGCCGAGTGTTGGAGCAGTCGCTATGTCACTGCCAAGAGAGATGAGCCAGTTGGATGCCCAATAGGCGAATGATCTTTGTCCTTGGTGTGTAACATCATGGGATGTGTAGTAGATGGAATGGATCTCCTTGTAGTGACGTTCCTATGTCTAGGCTTAAGGAGGGCACAGACACCAGGTGGGGCCAGACCCATTATAATTTTCTTGGCCGTGATGCAGGTTTGGTATTTTATGTGTCTGTCCAGTTGAAGCCATCAGATTGGGAATAAAGGTCACAGGTGTGGGTACAGCGATGTGAGCCAGTGATGAGATGACAGGCCTTATTCAGGAGGTTGCGATCGTTTGAGAGCAGAGGTAGTTGCAGACCCATATATGATAAGACCATAGTCTATGATGCTGATGATGGAGCTTTGAGTCGCCACTGCCAGTGCTTCTGGGGTTAGGTGTTTCCTGTGCCAGAATAATATGCCTAACCTCGCATTGGCAGACTTTGCAACATTGCTGATATGGACAGCGTATGAGGTGGGGATCAAAGGGTGATGCTGAGGTACTTGAACATTTGTTTTTGCTCTAGGATGGCTCCTTGTTTGGTTGCAATGGAGAGGTGGAGTTGTTTGTTTTGTTGTGGGGGCTGCAGAAGACCATAGACTTGTTTTTTTCTGACTGAGAAGCAGTTTATGATTTAGAAACCAGGATTCGATGGAGGAAGGCCTGCTGAAATTTATTTTGTAATAGGATTAGATCAGGGTCCATGGTGAGGATCACAGCATGTCGGCATAGAGAATTATTTGTTCTGGGCAGCTGTCTGGTAGTGAGTTTAAGAATAGGCTGAAGAGAAGGGTCCCAGAATGGAGCCCTGGGGACTCTCTGAGCGGACCAGTCTAGGGTCCGAAGAGTGTATCAGCGATTCTTACTGTTTGGAACCGTTCTTCAAGGTAGCTCTTAAACCAGCCAATGGAGTCAGTTGACAGCCCAGTGTTCTGAAGCTGGACAAGCAGGAGGCGGTGATTGACGGTGTTGAAGGCTTTAGTTAAGTCAATGTAGATTGAGGCTAGTAGTTCACCGGAGTCAAGTGTGTTGTGGATTGTGCTGGTGAATTCAAGTAGGGCTGTGGAGGTGCTGTGACCTTTGCGGAACCCGTGTTGTTGCTTGCACAGGATGTTGTATGTATCCAGGTATTCTGTGAGCTGGTCCGAGACCATGCTCTAGTGCCTTGGAGAGTGGGGGTAGTAGGGAGATAGGTCTGTAGTTATCGTGGGCAGTTTTGTCACCACTTTTATGGATTGGGGTGACAGTGGCAGATTCCATCTGTCTGGGAACTGGCTAAGGCTGAAGGAGAGGTTGAAAATTCTGGTCAGAGGACTAAGCACTTCATCAAGTGTGAGAGACAGGATTTTGAGATCGAGGAGTCATTACTGAATCTTGATTTACCAAGGGATTTGGTTACATATTTGTGTACTTGGTGAGCCTTGACTGCTTTGAAGTAGAAGCGGGGAGCTGGTGGGAGTAGTGTTCATTGTGGACAGAGGGCTTCACCATCTTTGAAGTAGTCCTGGGGTAGGACAGCGCTGAGGTCTGTAAAGGCTTTGTTAAAGGTATCCGCAATGGTTTTGGGTTGAGGGTTGTGGTTCCGTTGATGTTGAGTATTGATGGGGGTTTTGGGTGGATTCTCGGTGAGTTCCTTTATGTTCTTCCAGAATTCCCGACCATTGCCACAGGAGTTTGTGAGGGCATGCTTATAGTAGGCGGACTTCATTTGCCGGATGGTTTTGTGCAGTCATCATGGGCACATTTGTAGTTTTGGATGTCATTTTGCCTTCCAGAGTTTCTGACCAGCTCACAAAGGTAGTCTCTTGTTTTCAACATCCTGAGGAGGTCACCTGTGAGCCAAGGGTTACTGAGTGATTTGACTTTGCGTTCTTTATAGGAGCATCGTGTCACAGGCCACAGTGAAGATGTTTATAAGTGGTCAAGGGCAGTGATTACGTTGGTTGCATTGAAGATAGAGGACCAGTCTTGATGCAGGAGGTGGGATTTGAGTCGAGGAAGGTGACCACTGGGTAGAACCCTGCTGGTGATAGTTTTTGGTGGTTGTTTGATGAATTTATTTGACCAGGTGCAGCTAACAGCGGAGTGGTCGCTGAGAAGTCAGGAGGACATTAGTGTTAGATATCCACAATGGATGACTGGTAAGGATCCAGTCCAAGAGTGTGCTGGCGTCGGTACTGTAATTTTTCCTGGTTGGTGAGTCAACCATTTGTGTGAGGTTCACCGCAGCAATGGTATCCCTGTGTGCACCAGCATCGGCGCAGGCCAGTTGATGTTGAAGTCGCCTAGTAGGATGGATTCGGTGTCTGGTGGGAGTGACTTTACAAAGTCAAGAACAGCTGTTAGACCAGTTCCCTGTTCTTTGGGAGGGATGTAGATGGTGGCAACAGTGAGGGGTTTGTTTTGGGCTCTGAGGAGGATTCTCACTGGCAGAATCTGAGCAGTTGTGGGTTGGAGTGAGGGTAATGATGTGTTGCCCTGTATGGAGTTTTTTAGGTGAAAGCACAGTCCCCACCTCTTTTGGAGAGGATCCAGCCTAAAGACGTTGTAGCCAGGAAGGCTGATTGCATGGTCCGTACTGATAGCGTGAGTCAGGTTTGACAACCACCTGGATGTCAGTGCTGTGCTGGCTGGTGAAGCTTGTAGGGCATCCATTTTAGGAAGGAGGCTGCAGATGTTGATTGATATGAATGAGAGGGCACCTGAAGGCTTGCTCAGATTAATGGCTTTACAGCAGAATGGGCCAGAGTTTGGGTGCACGTTGCCTGACAGCATTAGGAGGAGGAGGAGGAGGACTAGCCTCAAGGGCTGCAGCATATTTCGTGAGAATGCTTTTCGCCTGCTAGTATCTCAAATTGCCGAGCATCGATGATGATGGGTGAGGGTAAGCATAAACAGAGGGACCAAAGTGGAGGGCTAGGACCAGTGTGGGTGTAGGACAGTTTCATGGAGGTAGGATGGACCCTGGGCAGGGGCAGTGACCAGTGTGCAGTGTGCCTAAGTGGAGGAAGGATGAAGGAATGTAGAAGCTGTGGGGAGGGAGGAAAGCAGGCTTTTGGGGCATGCAGTAGGGTAGGAAGACAGGCAAGAAAAATAGAATAGGAGGAGAATGGTGGGTGCATGATTAAGGGAGGATTCGGGGTAGGTGGAGGGGTGGGTTAAGACAGGCTGGCGGGGCTAGGAGAAGGTGGCGGAAGAGCAGTAGCTGGATCAGTGGGAAGTGAGGATACAGCCAGGAAGGCCAGGCAGCCAGGGACTGTGTCTTTCAGAGGGTATACTTTTTTTCTAATAAAAGACCAAGAATCCTCTAGTGGCAGGTCTGTATAACCTGCTAATGTTAAACTAGCCACTAAAAAAAAATTCTATTAGACACTTGAAATGTGCTTAGTTCTATCTAAAATCTATTTAGGTAGGTAGATTTAAGTTGGAGAAATAGGGAGTTCTTTGCTTTTGGTTATATTTTTCCTTGTATAACTGACTGTGTTATTGTACACACAATAATATTTTCAGTAATTGTTGAAATTTATTTGCTGATTGTGTGTGTTGTGGTCTGGAGGACCTAGTACAGCATTGATGTTGTTTAAAAACCTTGTATATTACTGAAGTTTTAAATTTGGTACACATTACTTGTAGACAAATTCTGTGTGTGTGTGAGTGTGTTGCGGTGCATGATGTGACATCAAATAATACACCTTTTATAGTGCCACAGTGTAATTACAGGCACAGCAGTGTGAACCTGCTATCCACTGCAGCTGCGTGATTTTATACTGCCGTTGTGGTATCTTTTTCTTGGTTTTGCACAACAGTAATCTGCAGTCAGTGCTCCCCCACTGGCAAAGGTATTCTTTTCAGATTGGATTGTTTGTGACTTGAGAACACCACTTTTTAGTTAAGGTGTTGTTAAACTTGTTGTATCTTTGCGTCTGTATCTGTTGTTGAAGTCACAGTTGTTTTTGTGCTTCACATCCAGCGTCAACCCCGGCACCACCAGAGTGAACATTCCAAAATCTGAATTTGTTTAGAATATTCCTGTTGATCCCCAAAATGCCTACAAAGAGATGTGCAAGCAAAGCTGTTTCTTGCTATGGCACTGCTGCCAGTGGTAAGATTGTCTGTGGGCGTGGCAGTAGTATGCAGCCGCAGAACTGCATCGCTGATGTGAGGAAAGGTATTTCTCTTTCAACGTTTTTTACCATGCAATCAGTAGCTTCATTCATAGCTGGAGGAGATGATGTTGTCCCAGCTGGTGGTGTTAGTGCTGTTGCTGGTGGTGGTATGAGTATTGCTGCCTCGAGTTCCAGTTCTGACCAGTTACCATGTCCAAAAATATAGTGGAGTGTGAAGCAGTGGCAGTGAGTGACAGTGTAGATGATGTCATACTCCTCAGTAACATCCCAGTAACTGAACATGTGGATTCTGATCATCATGTCAGCGATAGCACACAAAGTGACATTTCTTCCACCCTGGTTCAGGTCATGCATTTGCCATGTAGTGATTCACAGTGTGGTGAAAAGTTCAGGTGATGGTGGTGCTGATGATGATGATGTTGCTGTGGTTGCAACATGCAGTCCATATGCTTGCATCCAAGCAGAAGATGTGGATGATGTTGATGAATATGGTGATGATGTCAATGACTCCTGCTGGGAATCAGAGAAAAGAAACCAAAGGTGGCTGTGTCTGGATCTGTTTCTTTGTTTATATGGAAGTACACTTAAACAAATAAAAAATGCTTCTAAGTTAAGGGTAAGGTAAAGGAAATTGTTTAACAGGAAAGGCACACTAAGTCGAAGCTTGTTCCCAGGTGCGACCTGGGAGCTCAAGGAAGTTAAGATGAGGCCACACCTCGAGTATGGTGTCCAGTTTTGGAGGCCTTATCTGCACAAAGATATAGACTTGATCGAAAGGGCCCAGCGGAGGCTACTAAGATGGTGAAGGGGATGAAGGGCAAGCCATATGAGCAGAGGTGCAAGGAGTTGGGGCTATATACAATGGAGACTGGGGGCGGAGGACATAATTAAGACCTTTAAATATACCAAAGGAATGAACAAAGGAGGCCCAGGAAGTTGTTCCACATGAAGGAAGGAAACATAACAAGAGGCATGGACTGAAACTCCAGGAGGCACTTCAAGAGCAATCTGAGAGGTCAATTTTCATGGAAAGGTAGTGGAGAACTGGAATGGGTTTCAGGAGAAGATGATGAATTCAGAGACTGTAGAGGATTTAAGTCTGCTTTGGACAGACACGTGGGGCTAAGGTAAAGGAGGGAGTGTCTCAGTATATGGTAGGGTGGTCTAGGGGCAAGGGGCAGACTAGATGGGCCATGAGGTCCTTTTCTGCCATCACCTTCTGTGATTCTGTGAAGTGACTTGCTCAGGGTCACACAGTATGCAAGTGGAGACTGGATTCAAACCCAGGTCTCAGGTTTGCAACTCAGAGCCCGAAACCACAGCGCTATACTGCCTAGATACTTTACTATACTGCACTAGATACTTTAGTTAAACCCCAAACCAAAGGCAATGAAACTGTGAAAATGGCTAAACCTTAAAGTGAGGTACCTGTATTTGTAATTTCTGGCTTGATGGCCAAATGCAAATAATTCCTTACAAACTATTTTACAAGAAGACTCTGTTTCAGGAGTAGGCCTGAAAGTACTCACAGTTCCAGTGCTATCAGTCATCCCTCATGATGCAGGGCTTTCTCTCATGACAAGCATCAGTCAGTCTTTCTCAGTTGGCTGGTCAGCCTCTTTGGTCTCTTCAATGATGTTGGTCTCAGATGTCCTTCCTGTATTCTCAAGTGCTATACTGGCTCCAGCAGTTCATTGGTGACCTCCTCTTCTTCCAAGGGCAACTAGTCTGTGAACCCAGGAACAACACATTGAACATACCACGTCCTGCTATCCAATCCTAAATGTGTTGTGATAGCCAGTGCCTGGCTGTACTGCTGGCACTGGCTCCCAGACCAACTATAGTCCCAGTTCAGCTCAAACAGAGCTGCAGCACAACAAAGCTTCTTAACGCTGCAAGCTGTCAGCTGTTGCTGTCATGCTGGAATAGCACATGTTTACCTCCTTTTTCAGAGGAAGGAATTCTGCATCTCCCTTACACAGTTCTGGCAGGACTGATGAGTAGTATGTTGAAGAACAGCTCTCAGCAGCTCTCAGGAGGTGTATTCCCATCCACACCCTGCCATACACAAATTGATTCATTCCTACAACAGACCCTACTGTTCACTGGAGGAAAAGGAGCTCACCGTCAGCTCTCAGGTTGTCAATCATGCTGGGCAGTACTGGAGGGCCATTACTCAATATCCTGTTGGTCCACAAAGAAATCTCAAATCACTATCTTTTTTGCCTCCTGGAAACCTCTGCTGCTCAGACTTGATGTTCAGCATCTGACCGACTGACTGCCAGGGTCAGTGGCTGGCAAGATTGTGGCACCCTGTCTGCCTAAAGGGGCTTTGGCCTCAAATGTTTATTTTATATAGGGCTCCTGCCCTTATACTGTATATTTATGCACCCTGTTGTCTGTTGCACATTTACCTTATTGTCCTGTCAGTTGAAACAGTACAGCAGGGAATGCCCCACTTCTTCATGAGCATCGATCACATGCCCCTCATCATAGGTGGGTGGCAGCCCCTTTGATGTGTAGCATGGCAGTATAGCCTAGAGGTTAAAGGAACGAGGTGTGAACAAGCTTGATACATCCAGTAGAGCAGACCTGAGTTTGATTTTCACAACCTCCACTTGCATACTGTGTGACTCTGAGCAAGTCACTTAACCGCCCAGTGCTCCCAGGTTGCCCCTGAAAACAGGCACTTGTGCCTAGTGGGCCTTACCCAGTTACCAAAGACTAAACTAAACATATAGCCATGATTGTCACTGTTGCAGGAGACACAGAAGAAAGATAATCCTCCTAGCCACAGCAGTGCTTCTCTGATCTCCCCAACACATGGAAGTCCTCAGAGGCCAAGAGCACAGGGCTGGTCAGCATTTCAGTCTGGGATCTGGAGTACTTATATCCCCATGCTGAAGGGGTTACAGTTTGTAAGGGGGTGGGTTGGATTGTTATTTTGGAATTATGAGTGCTTTTAGAGCTGTGTGGCAACATTCTGTGTCTGGTGTTGTGCTTTGCCACCATGCCATGTCTGTCATACTCTGGTGTCAAGCTGAGCCTTGGCGGGTATGAGAATAGGCTGTCTTGCTGCCTGGGGTTGTTTCCCTGTGTTTGGGCTTTCTATGATAGTATGATGTGTGGGATAAGAGGATCATGATTGACTGGCGTGGGTGTTGTTACTTTTGTGACAGTGGTGTTCTGGAGAGTTTTCCTGGTCTACCTATGTTGTTAGGTGGTTTACTCTGTGTCCCCAAATGGCTCATGTCAGTGTTCAACTATTGTAATTCTGAGGTCAAGATTTGGAATTTGCTGCAGCAGAATGATGCATTGTTTTAATCTGGACGTTTGCTGCTGATGTTACTGTGGGGCAGCATGGCCAGTGCAAGCAGCAGAATTTAATTATGTGCAGCGTTGTCTGCAGCGGTGCCCATGGGAGTAACACAATGTGAAGGGGGGGTCATAGTCAGGGTGGACCATCCTAGTTTTAGGCCTTGGAAAGTTGGTAGCTTTAGTTTTGGGGGTTACAGGGATGGTGTTTGCTGATCTGGAGGGCTTTAGGGTGGTGATGGTAGTGGTGGTAATAGTGTGTGTGTGTGTGTGTGTAAGGATTGGTGATGGTGATGTGTGTGTGTGTGTGTGTGTGTGTGTGTGTGTGTGTGTGTGTGAGTGTGTTTGCCTGCTGCGGGGTTGTGCATGTTGATGGATGCTCTACCATGTTGTTCAGGTCATGGGACAGTGTTGACCATGTGCCCTGATCCTTCAATCCTGGATATTGTCCTTGTCATCCTGGGATGACTCCTCTGATGGTCTACCATTCACATTCTACATGGATGCTGTGGAAAGCAAGTGGAGGAAGTGTTATTAGCTACTTCCAGAGTACTGTGTTGGTCATGCATTTGTTGAGCTGTGGCCCTTACCTGGTAGGATGTAAGTACTTGGGTAGAGTTTTACAGGCCATAGAATTTTTGATTCCTTCAATTTGGTGGTGCAAAATATACATCCCCTGTGGCTCCGGGGTCATTGGGCACATGGGAGGGACATTTGTCTTGTGGAGGGAAACACAACAGGGTTGAACTTGCACCCTATCCAAGCATCTTTCTGCAATTTATATAGAGTCTCTTGCTCAGGCCTTCCAGGAGGACAGGTAGATTTCAGGATTCAGAGGAACAACCAGGAACATAACATTAATCTTTATTCAGATGACATCCTGCTTATCTTGTCAGACCCAGAAACATCTTTGGAAGAGGTGTTTTCCTGCCTGATAAATTTAGCTTATTCTCAGGATACAAGATTAATGCCCCAAGACAGATATATTATCAGTTAACTATGTCCTACCTCCAGCATTAAGATCTAGACAACTATGGCACTGGAATATATCAGCTCTGCAGTATCTAGACATGAACATCCCAAAACAACTGAGGGGCCATTGCAAAGAAAATTATGGGCTTCTAACAGTCCAAACAATTAAGATAAATGATCTCCCTGCCTCCTATATCTTTTTCAACCCCTTCCAGTACAGGTGCCTCAATCTGCTTTCAGAGAATGGAACAGCCATAGCAAAGTATCTTTGGAAAAATAGTCATTTGTGCATCAGATATAAAACCCTCTCCTCCCAAAGGAAAAGGAAGGGCCTGTTCAGCATCTAACACATACACTGACACACCAATATTCTCCGGGATATTCTGTCAACTGGAAAGACCTTGAACTAGTATTGTGATATGCCCTTTATATTGGGGGTGCTCTTCAGTGATATGTTGGCATTACATGAAACATCAGAAACAGAGCACTAGTCCAGGCATGAAACTGCACTACAGCAAAGTTGGGAATGAAATACAACTTTACCCAATGTACTAGCCTGTTGCTTCAGTTTGCAAATGACCCCAACTTTCACCCTACTAGAAACATAGACTTTGATGGCAGATAAGGACTGGCCCACCCAGTCTGCCCATTTCCCTACCTACAGGATAAGTTGCAGATCCTAGTTAACCAACAGCCTATTTCTTCCTACCCCCACAAGAACTGCCTCATGTCTGTCCCATGCATTCTTGAATTTTCCCATAGTTTTAGATCCTACAACCTCCTCAGGAAGGCTGTTCCATGCCCCCACCCTCTCTGTGAAAAATACTTCTCACATTGTACCTGAGCCGTCCCCCTCTATCTTTAAATTGTGTCCCTTGTTCTTGCACATCTCTTTTTCTGAAAGATGCTACCTTCTTGGACTTTGTTGATTCCACGGAGGTACTTAAAGTTTCTATCATGTCCCCCTCCCTCCTTTCCTCAAGGGTATACATATTAAGCTCCTTTAGTCTCTCCTCGTATGGCTTCTCTTGCAGACCCTGCACCATTTTAGTTGCCCTCCTCCGGACTACCTCCATCCTGTCTATGTCCTTGCGGAGATGGGGTCTCCAGAACTGGACGCAGTACTCAGAAGGGGTCTCACCAACTGTCTGTACAGAGGGATAACAACTTCTTGTTTTCTCTGGTGATGCCTCTCCCTATACATCCAGTATCTCCCCAGCCCTCCCTACTGCCTTCTCACATTGCTTGCTAACCTTAAGGTCATCTGATATGATTACCCCAGGTCCCTTTCCATTTTTGTTGTTACTTCCTCCCCCAATTGTGTAATCTTCCCTGGGTTTTTGTTTCCTGGGTGCATTATTTTGCACTTCTTTGCATAGAATCCAAGATGCCATACTTCTGATCTTTCCTCCAACCTTGCCAAGTCCCTTCTCATCCTTTCCATGCCTCCTTGTGTATCAACCCTGTTGCAGATCTTTGTGTCATCTGCAAAGAGGCATACTTTTCCTTCTAGTCCCTCTGCAATGTCACTTATAAAGACATTAAAAAGGAACAGACCCAGTACTGAACCCTGCGGTACCCCTCTAGTAACCCCTCTTTCTTCAGAGTGGACTCCATTTACAATTACCTTCTATGTCCTGTTGTCCAGCCAATGTTTTACCCAGGCTACCACCCTGGGACCCACTCCCAGGCTGGTTAATTTGATTATTAATCTTTTGTGTGGGACTGTGTCAAATGCCTTAGTAAATTCTAGGTAGGCCATGTCCACAGCCCTCCCTGGTCTACTACTTTGGTCACCCAGTCAAAGGTCATTTAGATTCGTCTGACATGACCTTCCACTGTGAACCCATGTTACCTTGGGTCCTGTGCCCCACTGGCCTTAAGGTACTCAACAATTCTTTCCTTCAGAGTGATTCCATCACTTTCCCTACCACTGAGGTCAAACTAACAGGTCTGTAGTTTCCTGCCTCTGTCTTGCTCTAACTTTTGTAAAGGGAATCACATCACCCTTCCTCCTGTCCTCAGGTACCACACCATCTTCCATAATTTATTAAAAGGGTAGTCAGTGGTGTCACTAGTCCTCCCTTAATTCTTTTAGAATTCTGGGGTGAATTCTATCAGGCCCCATTGCTTTGTCCACCTTCAGTTTTAGGAGTTCTTTCCTTAACCCTTTCTTCTGTGAAAGGACTGGGATCGACCCCTCAATCCTGAGTGCTTCTCTTAATTGGATTAGGCACCTCGCCATCCTCCTCTTTTGTGAATACTGAGCAGAAGTATTTTTCAGTATCCCTGCTTTTTCACTGTCCCTCTCTGCCCACCCATCGTCCTTTCTGTTCAGCCTCACTATCACTCCCTTTGTCTTTCTACTCTCCTTGTTGTACCTATAAAGGTTTTATCCCCTTCTTAACCGAGTTGGCTATCTTTTCCTCAGTTTGGGCTTTTGATATTCTGACTTCCCTCCCTGCTTCCTTCTGCCTTAACTGGTACAGTTCTCTGTCCTGCTTCTTCTGTGTTTCTTTATACTCCTAAATGCTATCTTTTCTCCTAACCTTCCTGCCACTACTTTTGAGAACCATGGTGGCTTTTCTTTCATTTGATTTGTTTATTTGCTTCACACAAGGGCTTGTTGCCTCTGTGATGGCAGTTTTGATGTTTCCCATTGTTGCTCCACCTCTCCTCCTAGCCAGTTTGCTATTGCTTTTCTAAGGCACTCTCCCATCTTGCCAAAGTCAGCCCTCCTGAAGTCCAGTACCCTCACTTTTGTATGGCCTGACTCTGTAGCTGAGTTTATCATGAACCACACTGTTTGGTGGTCACTTGTTCCCAGATGGCTACCCACTTCTAGATCTGAGATCCTTTCACTTTCCCCATTTGAGAGTACAAGGTCTAAGATTGCTTCCTCATGAGTGGGTTCCAAAACTAGCTGCCTGAGGCATGCCACCTGGGGGCATCGAGAATGGCCTTGCTCTTGTATGTGGCTGCAGCAAAGGTGATCCAGTTAACATCTGGCATATTCAGGTCCCCATTAACAGTATCTCCCTTTCTCTGCCATCCTAAGGATGCCTTCTATCATATCCTTGTCCATTCCCTTCCTCTGACATGGGGTCTGTATACAACCCCTGTGCAGATTTGGTGCCATTTCCAGTCTCTACCCACAGTGCCTCCTCTCCTCCCTATTTGCTGTTTTGTTCCATTCATTTATCCCTTCCCTTACATAGAGAGCTACTCCTTCTCCTCTTCTACCCTCCCTGTCTCTCCTGTAGGGTGTGTACCCTGGTATGTTAACGTCCCAGTCATGGTTCTCTGTGTACCATATTTCTGTGACTGCTATGATATCCAGGCATCCCTCTTCCATCAAGGCCACCAGTTCAGGGCTTGTTGCCCAGACTACGGGCATTGGTACTCATTACCCTCAATTTCTTGATGGCCTTACCCTTTTGCCCCATCCCTGTCCTTATTGCCTTTGTCATTTTCTCCATTTACACCTGCCCTTCTCCTTATCGACATCTCTATCTTGGTGTTTACCTCACTTACTACCCTGATTTTTTTTGGGGCTAGGATTCCCTGCTCCTTTCCAGTGCCTCCCCTTGGCTAGTTTAAATTCTTGCCAATGAAGCATTTAAACCTATCACCTAGGATCCTGGTTCCCTCCTGGACAGATGCAGACCATCATGGCAGTATAGGCCTGCATCCTCCAGGTGGACCCCAGTCCCCAATGAAGCCAAATTCCTGAGCTCTGCACCAGTTTTTCAACCACTGATTGAATCACATGGTGTGGAGCACCCTAGCCTCATCCATAAAATAGAAAGGCTGCACCTCCGAGAAGGTTAACGTGCATGCTACCTGTCTAAGGCCCCTCCATAACTCCACAAACTCTTGCTGCACTGCTCTGATCCTTTTCTCAGCCAGGTCATTTGTCCCTAGGTGGACAATGATATCCAACTCCCTCCCGTGCAGCTGCTCCAGCGATCCTGAGGATTTGCTCCCTGTCCCTCAAGCCATGGCGCCAGAGAGGCACCTTACCTCCCTCTCCCTTCCTTCCCCAGTTCAACCCCCCAACAATGGAGTCCCCACCAGGAGTTGTTTCCTTCCCTGTGGAGTCCCATGCCACCCTCCTGTGGGTCTCCTTTGTGGAGGTTCCAAGCATCCTCCTTGGTCTCCCTGCGGATGCTTCCATTGAAGAACCACACTTTGCCAGAACTGCATACTATAATCAACCGTGGCATCTGTGTCCAATATATCCTATGGAAAAATAGCTCTTTGGAAAATCAACATGCAGTTGTTCCCTGATACATGGGTACATTGGGTGCACTATATTATGGAAGTGGATTGTGATTTTGAACCCTGATGTCATATCGTTTGCCCTTGGAAATATCTACTGGGTGGTTACAGCTTTCTTGACTGGCCCATTGCTTAAAACAGGACACATTCTCCCAAACTGGCCCTTTCCTGTCAAGGAGCCACTTGTTTTTCTTTAACTATACTCTCCATTGTACTGTATATCACCACCTGTGCATAGTTTGTGGTATTATGCAAGCAATAATACCCAACAGAATTAGGCAGTGTTAGGGCAATACCGACCACCAGGGCACAATGAAGCCTGACTCCACAGGTGGAGATCCTTATAGCTCTTTGAAGGTCCAGTATTGCACAGACTAACCACCCTGGAGTATTATTGTGCTTAGAAAATGGACATCTATGTAAATTTTAATTAAATAGTAAAAATAACAGAAGAACTGACTTTGAAAATGAGTAGAAATAGATGTTTCTGTGGTAAAGTATTCCCTCTGTTACAGTGCTGCTGTTCCATCTGTTGTTTCTCCCCAAAACAGAGCCATGCTGTTCTAGTTACTCCCCAAGAGGAAGATTTGAAATGTATTTTGCATTTTCTCCCCAGAAGTATATTGCCATCATTTTGGGCATGTTCAGTGATGTTTCCACATATTTGGTTTACTTTGCGGTTGGAAGATGTGCCAGTTAGGTGCAAGACCTTATGTGACCCTACTAAGTGAAAGCAGGAAGTGGAGACCAAGAGGTCCATTTCGGTGGTGCAGCACTCTTCACTTTATTTTTAAACAGATTAGCATTTTGCTTCATTTCTGGCAATGACCAGAGATAAAGTCCATTTGTCAGGAAGTTCTTTAGCCCTTGTCTTATGTGTTTTCGGTGTCAGGGATGTGTGTGGTGAAAATTGAGTGAAGCACATAGAAGCAAAAATCCGAGGTGAATATATTTTTAACCGAGCAGTTTTCTTTATTTTAAGCTTATTTAAATTAAGAAAGATTGATGGGGAGAGGAGACCTGCTCAGCCTCCAACTGCTATACTAAGTGGGGGCAGAAAATGTGGCCTACTGCAACAACCGGTCAAGTAATGCGTCGATGAGGCGTCAACTGTTTGGTATCCTTCTATTTCTTTTTTTTGTGAGCAAGTATTAAATGCAGTCCTGTGTTCAAGTAGCCGGAACAGCGAGGTGTGGAGCAGAGTGGGAGTGCAGGCTGGCAGAGCCATGAAACCTGATTGTTGCAGTAGCACTGACATAGCGCTGTCACTAAGGTCCTGTACTCGATGAGCACGCGGCGAAACCAAGGTGGTAAAACAGATGGCAACAGGATTGACAGAAAGGAAGTATTTTTTTTCTTGCCGTGATAGTGTGGCAACAAAATGTTATGTTAGGTTCGGAAGTCACTGTTGTCCGAAACTGAATCACTCGGTCAATAGTGCTGAGCTGGACTGGGAGTAGGGTTCCTCTCTTAATGAGTGGAAAAAACATGGCCGAGATCAACATTTAAAATTAGGGGTGCCCAATGATACTCTGAGCAATGGGCACCCCTAACTGCACTGTTTTACACTGGGCATGTACTGAAAGCAAATGTACCCCACTGCTGTGGCTCTCAGCCAACCAGACAACTGCTAGTATCTAGCCCATTTTCTAATAGAAGATAAATGGTTAGTATAGCTCGTTCATAGAACACACAAGGACAATGGGGCTTTATTAGTTTCTTTCAGAGGGATCCCATATACGGAGTTTCATTCTTTTCAGGTTAATCAAATTCTGAGTATATGGTCTCCATTTCTGGCAGCAGGAGGCTGGTAGGTAGGCTACTGCCCCTATTCCCCCTTCATGTCCATCCCCAAGGTTGTGTGGTGTAAAACCCATTATGACTAGACAATAGTAACAGAGATGTAAATGATCATGGGCAAGGTTGCAATGGACTGAATGTATTTGCTGATTGTCTTTTCAGGAAAATATAACATTAATTATAAAAAAATCAGTATTTACTGCATACAACTGCAGATACAACACTCCTGCCTGTGCCTCTGTTTTTACAGATTTTTTGGGAATTTTCAGAAGAGTCCTAACACCATTTGATTGGCAATATGTACTGTAAAGGGGACTTCAGGCTGTGTTGGGGAATAGTTTTAATTCAGTTTTAGATTGTTGGAACAAGTAACTTGGGGCTGCATATCTATATGTAGCCCTGGTCTAAGCAGGCCATTCCAGCACTCAAGATAGCATCCTTCAGGCTGTGTAGAGTGTGTGTAAAGTGCAGATGCAGATATTTTAGAACTCCTGCAGTAGTTGCCAAATGTACCACACCTTCCCTGGGATCCCATTGGCATAAGTGTGGTCACAAGTCAGCGGACTACTCCCACATTTTGGTATTGCCTGTCCTCAAAGTATATTGGCAAACGTACAGTAGGTTTTCAGTTGGAACAATTATCACTTAACTCTGAACTATTCTAAGTTCAGTTCTGTTATGTTTATTGAAAAGTATGTATAAAATCACACAAGAATGTCACATACAATACACATTTAACTATATATCATATCACTTAAAAGCACCTTTTTCATACAATGCATGTTAAAATGTGGTACAGGCTTGTTCTAAAAATGCCATAATTATGCTTCATAGCAGCATAAACCTTTCCATTACTATTACATGTTGTATGTTTAACATTATATTATTTTGAATATACAGGTCTCAAATTTAGCAACTGACAAAATGATAGGCTCCGATTCTGGGTGTCTCAATATGTTATCCTTAACTGCAGAGAAATCCTCCCTTGAGTACTTCAAATAGTTACAACCATCTCTTTCTTTCTTCTTCAGTTTTAGGGTAACTCCTACTAAAAACAGTATGTTTGCTTGTGAGTCTAATATTCAGGTTGCATGTACAACTATCCATAGCTAACATAGATGCCTGAAAACTCCACAAACCTCTCAGTTCTCACCACTCTTGCTTCCTTTTCTGGTTGGGGTCTCAGATCAAAGTAGCTCAAAACACTAGAAAAAACAATCTAAGGGTCAATCATGAAAGGCAGACAGTGAAGGTCCTCTCCAGGATGAGCTCCCCTGCTCCCTACAGTGACCACAAGTAGGCTACATAGTCAGAAACAGTGGCGGAGGAAGAAAGATGGGCCCCAGTGCATTTTTAATTTTGAGCCCCCTCCCTTGATGGCACCTTGTGCCCTACTCTACCACCCCCACCCATTGATTTTGGTGGCCTGGCTGGGTGGGTCAAAAATAACGTCAAGAAAGAATCCAGTTAATTCAGCGGTGTGCACTGCTGTGCTGCTGTCTGCTGAATGATTCTGAAGCTCCTCCCTAACTGAGCATGAGCACTGGCAGCAGCGGCAACACCAAGTGAAGAGTTATGGAACTTGTTTTAATTAAATTAATCAATTCAATGATTTTTATGCAGCCAGCCAGTGAGAGTGTGACCAGCCAGCCATCCGGAGCCCAGGCTGGCCATTAGATCAGCAGTGACCCACTCCTCTGACCCTTTAGCCTCAGATTAGTCTGTGGCATACTGTTGCTGCCATTTAGTTTAAAGAACAGTAGTTCAGAAAATGTTATATTTGTGCACCCTAAAGCAAAATTTAGAAGGACCAGGAGGATTTAGGAGTATAAGGGTAGGCAATAATTCAAAGTCTGAAGGTCAGAAAGGAAAGTGAAGTTGAGTGTGTCACGAGCATGGAGTTGAAATCAATCTCCATCACCCTCTCGCTCTGCTAACTCTCTTGCAACTACAGCTACGGCTGTAATGCACACTCACTTATACTTCAGCCCTCAGCTCTGCCTACCAACCACAGAGTAAATGATTTGTGACTGACTGACTGACACTGTACCTATCCAATCAGGTGTCAGCCAGCCAGTCATGTGGTGCAGCAGCTCTGTGAAGAAAGAGTAAGACCCAATGGCTGCCCTTCTGTGGCTGCTAAAAACATGGGTACCACCCCACTGCCAGACCAACACCACCCACACCCACCCTTTGTCAACAGCCTAGCACTAAGTCAGCAGCTGCTTATCCCTCAACCCAGACCGGTTCCCTCACCATCTCTGAGGCTCTCCCTCCTCACTTGCAGTCACCTTGCACAACAGTACTGGGGAGGACCATCACCACCCTGAGAGGCTGAGAGCCTGCCCTGCCCACTCTCCAGCCCCACCCATGTTGTCACAACAGATCAATAAACACAGATTCGGATAGCATGGCACCAGTGGTCTCTTGATTTTGGAAGAATGGGAGGAATCTGGATTTACAGCAAACTGCACTCTCTCCTTCCACCTGCAGATATGTCAGTAGTGGCACACTGCAGAAAAGTGGGGAAATAGGAAATTAGATAAAAAACCAGCAAGTTTCAGTGGGCCCCCTAAGTGTGCTGGTACCTGTGCCACTACCTGCTGCACGCTATTCCTTTGTCCCTGGTCAGAAAAAACAATAGGTGCATAGGTGCAGTATTAAGGAAACCATTGTCTGTCAAGCAGCAGTGTTTAGGCATTTAGCAGCATAATAAATGGTCACAAAACAGATAGTAAATACCTGTCATAGGGAATATGAAGTCAGCCTTACCTGACCCCCAAAATTTTCATCTTGTATGGTAAATAAACCTGATCCTCTCCCAGTATGAGAAACATCCCCATTTAAAAGTTTGGTTGCAATGTATGTCTCTGTTGAGCAACCTAACTGGGGACCAATGAAAGTCTTGCAATCTTGGCAGGTGCCAGCCAATCACATTGCACCTGCTTTAGAATGTTGATCAGAAGGAAGTAGGGCAGGATGTCTACAGATGGAAAAGGAAGAGCCAAAAGGAAGAACATGGAGCCAGACCAAACTACATGAGCCAGTGAGTTCTTTCTGTATTCAGTGTCATCCAGAAAGTCTCATTTATTCCAGTGAGGTGCCAGGAGATATTTGTAAGAGTTTGTTGTGAGGTGATAGCTGCAGCAATGTGCAAGGTGTGTAGCGGTGCTGCATCACCTTGTAAGGTTAGAATTTGTAGGCGAGGTGGGGGCATTGGCTGAGTCATCAGGAGACAACCAATTAATGTAAAATGGGAGTTGTTTGGATAGCTAAACGTCATCTCCCAATGTTACCAAGGTGTGGCAGCTGTCAGTAGGCTCAGCTGTTTGTCAACAGTGGCAGCTCCGGCAGGAAAAGGCATATGTTCATAGAAGAAAGGTGAAGCTGGAAGTGTAAACAAACAAGTAAGAGAGGATAGTTAACAGATCAGCTAGACAATAAGGTGCCATCTTAAGTCCCATTGTTTTCTGGTAGAATTCTGTACAATTTAGAAGTAGAGACCACTTCACAAGGTTAAACAAGCACATCACTACATATGAAAATGTCCAGCACAAATCAAGAAGAAGGACTACAGAGAGTAAAGAAAAAATATCTGTCCCCATATAGCAAAGGCCCAAACGGAGGAAAAGATAGCCAACTCAGTTAAGAAGAGGATAAAACCTTTATAGGTACATTAGGGAGTGAAAAAAGACCAAGGGAGGATAGTGAGACTTAATAAAGGGAAGGAGGGTGGGCAGAGGGGACAGTGAAAAAGCTGGGATACTGAATGAATACTTCTCAGTATTCACAAAACAAGAGGAGGGAGCTACCTAAATCAAAGAATAGAAGCACTCTGGATAGGGAGGTCAATACCAGTCCATTCACAGCAGAAAGGGTTCTGAAAAACTCTTAAAACTGAAGATGGACAAAGCAATGGGGCCTGATGGGATACACCCAAGAATTCTAAAAGAACTAAGGGTAGAACTAGTGACACCACTGACTACCCTTTTAACAAGTCATGGGAGGATGGTGTGGTACCTGAGGACTGGGGAGGGCAGATGTGATTCCCCTTCACGAAAGTGGGAGCAAGACAGAGGCAGGAAACTACAGACCTGTTAGTTTTACCTCAGTGGTAGGGAAAATGATGGAATCTAATAGATTTCTTTGACTCGTGACCAAAGTAGTAGACCAAGGAGGGCTGTGGACATGGCCTATCTAGACTTTAAGCAAGGCATTTGACACAGTCCCACACAAAGATTAATATACAAGTTAGCCAGCCTGGGAGTGGGTCCCAAGATGGTAGCCTGGGTAAAATTGGCTGGACAACAGGACCGAGAGGTAATAGTAAATGGAGTCCACTCTGAAGAAAGGGGGTTACTAGTGGGTACATGATGGTTCAGTATTAGGACTGGTCCTCTTCAATGTCTTTATAAGTGACATTGCAGAGGACTGGAAGGAAAAGTATGTCTCTTTGCAGATGACACAAAGATCTGCAACAGGGTCAAGACAGGAGGTGTGGTGGAAAGGATGAGAAGGGACTTGCAAGGTTGGAGGAATGGTCAAATGTATGGCAGCTTAGATTCAATGCTAAAAGTGCAAAGTAATGCACCTGGGAAACAAAAACCCAGGGAAAGAGTACACAATGGGGGTGAGACACTAACAACAACAAAAATGGAAAGGGACCTGGAGGTAATCATATCAGATAACCTATAAGGTGGGCAAACAATGTGAGAAGGCATTAAGAAGGGCTGGTGGGATACTGGGATGCATAGGGAGGCGTCACCAGTAGAAAACATAAAGTTGTTATCCCTCTGTATAAACAGTTGCTGAGACCCCATCTGAGTACTGCATGCAGTTCTGAAGACACCATCTCCATAAGGACATAGATAGAGTGGAGGCTATCCAGAGGAGGGCAACTAAAATGGTTCAGGGTCTGCAAGAGAGACATATGAAGAGAGATTAAAGGAGCTTAATTTATATACCCTCTAGGAGAGGAGGAGAGGGTGACATGATAGAAACTTTCAAGTATCTCAAGGGAATCACCAAAGTCCAAGAGGATAGCATCTTTCAGAAAAGAGATGTGCAAGAACAAGGGCACAATTTGAAGATAGAGGGGATAACTCAGAGATAATGTGAGGAAGTATTTTTCATGGAGAAGGTTGGGGATACATGGAACAGCCTTTCTGAGGAGGTAGTGGAGTCAAATACAGTGGGGAATTCAAGAATGCATGGGACAAACATAAGGCAGTTCTAGTGGGGGTAGGAGGAAGTAGGCTTTTTGGTTAACTAGGATCTGCAGCTTATCCATTAGGTAGGAAATGGGCAGACTAGGTGGGCCAAGCAGTCCTTATCTGCTGTTAAATTCTATGTTTCTATGTTCTATAACAAAAATAAAACACGCTGACCAAAGCAAAATGTTCTCAATACTCACACACGTATTAACTAAAGGTAACATACCAAGGCAGATATGTGGTAAGTGGAGCTCTTTAACCATTAAGGGATTTGGTGTTCATGGCTTATGGGGCAGTAAAATGGCAGGGAATAATTTTGGTAGTTCTCGTTGTGTGTTTTCTGTTGAGGACATTTTCATGGGTGCCCTGGGCTGTAGAGGCAACCAATCTGGCCAGGTGCAGCATTTTAAATTGAATGTGGGCACTGTGGAGAGTCTTTTAATTAGCTGATATGCTAGATGTTTATCGCAACCTGCAAGCATAACATTAGCAAAGATATGGAGACAGTGTCCTTCCCAGTATAGGGTTTTCCACAGGTGAGCTTGAATTTGAATATGTACTTTGTCTTGATAATTAAGGCATCAAGAATGATGGCACAAGGTTTGTCCCCAGGTGGGGGTCATATGTGAAAACTACCTATGGATCTAGTCAATTATATAGTCGATTGCCCATTGCTGGAGGTCTGACAGTAGTCTGTAGTAATGTTTGGACAAATTGCAAAATGTTTTGGCTTTTAGATTTCTCCAGAATTCCAACAAGGATCAGATTATTTTTCTGGCTTTGCCCCCATTGATCCTTGATGCAATCTTCTAGTTTAGAATCTTGCTCCTGAGCTCTGCTATGAGGGCATTGTCTCTTCTGTTAATCCTCAATGGAGCTTATCCTGGCTTCTGCATTCGAGACTGTCCTGGTGAGGCTTTCAAGGGCTGGCTTAAAATCTTTCAGATCTGTAGTTACTTATTAAAATAATTTTCATGCCAGCTAGTTCTGCAAAAATCAGTCAGTTTGTCAGCCACTGTTTCAGTAGTTGCTGGGTTGAGTGTGAGTCTGCCTTGTGGTGCTTTGCACTTGTCCTTAGAAGGAATTTGTGTTGCCACCAATCCCTCTTGGGTTTCCATCTGCTGGATTCCAACTGTGTTTGGCATGTGGAAATTGGCTCACGATGGTGCACTGGTGCTTAGGAGAAAAGTCCGGCAGTTTAAATTCAGTTGTAGAAAAGAAAAGTCCTCTTAATAAGCCAAGTTTGAAGATGGGTCCCAGAGAGTCATGAGAGATGCTGCTGCCTAGGCTGAGCATATCACCTGAGTCCCATTGAAAACAGTACTTATTACACAAGTGAATCCTGACTAGCTGTATTCTATCAACATCATCTCATTGAATAGGACTCAGTGTAGGGACCCAAATAGATTGTATCCTTGAAAGGAACAGGGTATGACATAAGCCCTTGTGAACAACATGAAGGGGAATGTCAAAAAAAGCACAGAGGCATCATAACTGAGTTTATGCAACTGGCTCCTCCTCATGCTCATGGTCTTTGATTTCCAAAGATTCATGGTCTTATTGGGCCTTCTTTGTGCACTCCTCAGAGGACCCTAAGGCAGAAGTCAACAGGTAGGGCTCTTCAGCAGTAGAGCCAGGCCCTGAACAAAGTCTCATTCATGGGTTGTAAGGGAAGATCTTGGTACTGCAACAGCTGGTCTCCAGTGGGTGTGCTTGATTTAACTAGAGGACAAGTGAACTATTTAGGAATGTCACTAGAGAATGGTAACAAGCTGGTGCTCAGCCTTCATCAGTGGAGTTGTTGTCATCCATGATAAACATAGTAGATTGTGTTGATTGCTGCCAGGCATGAGCCTGTGTAGCAGACCCTCTGTGGTAGTTACTGAAAAGTCCACTTGTCCCACAGGAAGAAGATGATTTCTAAGCATGGTTTTGCTTTCCCAGGCACCCCTTCTGTGTGACTATGGTACACAGCAAATTTGATAGTTGTTCTATAACAGAGAAATGTCACAAAATGGACAGCAACTTTATGCTTGCTTGGCAAAACACGATTTCTCACTAACATATAGTCCCAGGTTGCAGATCATTAGCTTTCAATTTTTGGCTATAGCATGTTTTGTTGGCCAAGCTTCTTTTCACAGCTGTCTCAGTCACTGAAGAAAAATTAGTATCTAGTTGATCCTTGAGACTGTGTACTGTATGTATTGCAAATGGGTCTCAGGATGCGCTGACCATGGATACTGCAAAGCGCAGATCAATGGGCAGCCTGACTTTTCAATCATCAGCCAGTAGGTAGAGAATCCAGTGGCATTATTATTACAGTTATAAGCAAGCAACAAAGCCCTGACTTGTTGACTCCATTTAGCTTTATCTTGAGGCTGCAAAGTGCCTAGCACATTCAGTAATGTATGGTTAAATTGCTCAGTTTGAGGGTCACCTTGAGGGTAATAAGAAGTAGTTCAAGACTTCAAATTTCTCATGAACAGCATCCTCTATACCAGTTGGCTCTCTAAGTCCCATCCCTAATCAGAAAGATTGTAATTTGGCATTCCATAGTGAACAATGAACTTGTCATGAGAGTGCAAGCAATCATAGTGGCCTTTTGATCCTTAGTCGATTAGTCTTGAACATAGCGAGAGAAGTGATCCATGACCACTAGAATGTTAGAAACAGTCTTGAAATCAGGCTCTAAACTCAGTAAGTCTATACAAACCAGGGTCAGGATTCACAAAGGTAGCACAAAGTGGGTGCTAAAGAGTTGCGTTGCACTTTCCAGCTTTGCTGGTGAGCAGCGTTGATATTCACAGTCAGATAGCCCAGTGGGCTTTCTGACTTTAAATAGGGCCAATGGGGCAGTGCTAACCCAGGAAAAGCAGTGGAATACATAGTAGTGCTGCCCACAGCCAGCCAGGAAAATGGCCCCACAGCCAATAGTGCTCAGGCGCTACAGTGGTATTTACTAACAGAGGTATATGGAAATAGGCTCCTTGGGCATGCAAGGCACTAGTGGCCATTAGCATGCCATAATGGGCTCATTTGCATACCTTTAATGTGGTGGTCAGCAGGGCCCACCAGCCCAAGCCCGCATTCCCCATGGTGTAGTGGTCCACCCCCACCGATTGGGGACCTGACAGTTAAAAAAAGATATTTCCATAATGTAGTGGTCCCACCCCATCCCTGATCACTCTATTAACCACCCTTTAATGAAAAAAAGTATTTCCATAGTGTGAGTGGTCCTTCCCACTCCAATCACTGATTGCAGCACTGTATAATAATGAACACCCCTTTTCCATAGCATAGGTTACCTCCCCACCCCAGTCCCTGATTGCGTATGTCATCCCCTTTTCGGTAGTATAGTGTCCCTCCCCACCCCAATCACCGATTGTCACTGTATAACAAAAACCTTTTCCATAGTGTAGTGGCCTCACCCCGATCACCGATCACTATATAGCATCCCCTTTTCCACAGTGTAGTGGTCCTTCCCCATCCCCAATCGCCCACCCATTAATACTAGAACTTTTCTCCATAGTGTAGGGTCCCACCTCAGTAACCAATCACCCGATCACCGACCCATTAGTAACATTTTTATTTATTTATTTATTTAGCTTTTGTTGACCGGGAAAGTGCACTAGACAAATTCTGCCTATTTTCATGCACGACCCGGGAAGGGGGATACAGAAGAATGCAACTGACCTTGAACCATATTAAGCTGTTGGTGGTATTTTTAGTGAATGGGGAAATCTGGCCAGGGCACTGGGAAATTCCACTACTCTTTGGTAGGGGAGCTGCTGCATCTGTGGCTGTGGACCTGAATTCTGTACCAGCAGGTGAGCAGATCTCCCTCCCTGCAGGTCCAGCTCAGGAGATTAGTGTGGAGGAGGTTAACATTTCTGGAAATGGTCAAGAGTTTTCTGCATTACCTCCACAGACAGCATGTTCAGAAGAAGAATGGCTGAAGAAGTAAATCCTTGAAGAACATTGGTTATGTTCCTTCTTGACTCTGAAGGAGGCGTGAGAGATTCTGTGCAGCATTTTGATAACCCTATCCTCAATGCTACAGGCATGGCTTCTACTGCACCTTCTTGTCCAGAAATGGACCCCGACTTTTGTCTCGCAGACCGGAATGCTCAGTGCTATGGACAAGGCTGACAACTCGACTGGGCTGTCAAGCCAAGGCCCAGCTGTTGCTGACACACCAACATCAAAGGCCCTGCTGCTCCCAGTCACAGCATCTCAGATCACTCCGGCTCCCTGCCTGAAACTGTGCAAGACACTACAGCAGGTTCATAGCTGAATACAGAGAGTCTATAAGTACTTCAGTTGAACAAAGTACTGATTTATCTTGCTTTACGCGAATGCAATTTAAATTCGGCAGGGATGAGCGAATTCAGATTCAAAAATAGAAAGTAGTTTGGGCAGAAAAACTCCACAAGCACTGGAACCTACATTACAGTCAGCGGTGGAAGAAAATACAGTGGGCCAATGTTTACAGACCTGGATCATAGCCCCATCCCTGGAGCTGCTGCTTTATAGACTATGCTGTGCCAGAGGTGGCAAAAACTACCCTTATTACAGACTCAGACCTTGATTTACATGCAGGTGATGTGGTATATGACTCTACTGACTTATCCCATCAGTTATCTGGAACTGAGGATCCCTTGCCTGGTTCTAGGGATGAAAGGCAAAGTAATCGTCAACCAACATGGGAGATAGAATGGAAACAGAAGAGACTGTTCCTCAGGCCCAACAAGCTCAAAACTCTGTCACTGAACAATCTCGAACTGCTTGGACTGAGTTCAGAAAAAAAGATTATTTTGTTCAACAGCCTCCCCAGCACAGCGACAAAATGCTGTTCGGTTACAATATTTAGGTGGTTTGGACAATAACTCTGATAGAATTTATGTGGGAGAAATTAATTAAAGAATCTATGTTTTTACAGACAAGGTTTATGCCTTAATTCATGCATCTGGCGATGTGCTCTTTGATGTAAGTTTTAAGACACCCAGGGTTTAGATAGATTTTGGACCAAATATGATAAATTGAAATACTCAGTGTTATGGCTGCCTTTTAGGGTCATTCCCTGACTAGACCTACTGTGAAGGTAGTTACTGTTTTATTCAGAAATTAGAGCATGGCAGTACAGGACATTACTTATTGGCTACAACAGCAATGTGACTTGTTGAATTCTCCGCAGCCTATTTTGATGCAAAGCACATATGGACGGAGGGTGGAAATACAAAGTCCGTTCGTAGCTCTAACAAAGTCCCCAGCACCTGCCTAGCAGTATATTCTTGGGGAGGGACAGAGGCATCTATTCTATCCTGGTCAGCCTAATACATGTTTCAAGTGTGGATCCTTTATGCATCTTAGTTCAGCCTGTGACCAACTTAAATGTAACTTATGTTTAGCCTATGGTCATACCAGGTTACCTGCCAGAACAATCTTCGTGTAATCTCTGTGATGAAACTGGTCATGTGTGCCGTGCAAGTCCATGGGCAGTGCATAATAGTGGAAATTTATCTGAGCAAGACACATTACTGACTGAAGTTCAAGCGAGATATTGCAGCCCAAAAGACAGGTTCTGCAGCTCCTGTGCTGGAGGATCAGCCTGTGGCCCCAGACACTGTTTCAGCTGGTTCTACAGTTCTAGTTCAGGACCACACCCCTTCAATAGAATCAAATGAACAACCTCTAGTTACTGCTGAGGACCCACAGGAGCATGATTCTGGAAACACTGCTCCTTGCACACAGACAGTTAGTGAACCTATGTAAACAATTGTAATGGACACCTCACAGGCAGATCCAAGCCTCCCTCCCCATGGAACAACCTGAAATGCCACTGCCTTCTCAAGGGGTGGTGACTAGAAAAAGGGCTTTATGTAAGTCAGGCCTAGATCAAAAATTTTGAAGGCCCCTCTCTCTCCCCCCTGTTTATATCCCTTTATCAAACAAATTGAGCATATGGCAGTAGATCCTGGGAATCAGAGCAGGAATCAGAAACCTTATCCCAACCTATGGCTTCCACAGACTCTGAGGATAAATTCTCCTCTAAACAAACCGAAGGAAAAACACACAAGGCTAAGGGTTTGGCTCACTAGATATACCAGAACAGGGAAAGTCACCTAAAAACATGATATCATGGCACTTTAAAACAATTATTCCATCTCCTTGTCAATGGGGATGGGAGAGCAATGCTGTTTTGAAACCTTACTAGGAGTGTCTAATTTTGCCAGCCAATGTGTTCTCCCTGTCAGTCTGTTTTGACCTACATTCAGTGGACCTTATCTGTGTTAATTGTTAATGTATTAATTCCTACTAGGGGAGAAATGGTAGCTCTAGTAAAATGATCATTTTAATTTAGAGTAGGAATAATTGTTTTAAAGTGCCATCCTTAGAAATTGTCTCGATTAACTTATAGGTGTGCATGAGCTCAGCCTTTCACCACATCAGAAACATATTCATTCTGCAAACCTCACAACAGTGTGCTGGCCCAGCATCCAGCAACCCTGGGAAAAGGACCACAACAAACAGGCACCCACAAAACAATTGTCAGCTTTGTTACAAAAGCTGAAACACACGATTTTAAAGCAATGTTTACTGAATGGTGCTCCTGTTTTACTTGGGAAAACCATTGCTCATGATCTTTAGAACTTTGGAGACACAGGTGCTATAAAGCTTGCTGACAGGGAGTACTAGACTGTGAGTTCCTGAGATGACATCAGCAGCAGCTC
Organism: Neoceratodus forsteri; assembly: GCA_016271365.2. Classification (NCBI taxonomy): domain Eukaryota; kingdom Metazoa; phylum Chordata; order Ceratodontiformes; family Ceratodontidae; genus Neoceratodus; species Neoceratodus forsteri. The sequence continues at coordinate 1,629,878,306 of CM057456.1, read as the reverse complement.
TTCACTGACACAGGCTTTTTGAACAAGTAGTGAAATCAGAGTTGCAAAATAGCTCATACCTTTAAAGTGAAGTAATGTAGAAATCTAGTTTTGGTATGATATGTACTTGGAGTATGCTTATCCTAATTCTGTAATGTAGCAGGCGTGGTGTCAGTTGCTCTTTAAACATCCAAACATATGAGTATTGGTGCAAATAATAACTGGGGCATCATCGTGAATCCAAATTCAGGACATACCACTGCCAGAATATCCATGGGTCCCCAACTCCCCCACCTTATCCAGGAAAATCTATATCCACTGTTACATATCCCAGATAGGAGTGCTTGTTTTACTCATCCCCATAAATCCAAGTTTCCAGGGACAATATAACAAGAAGACTCAGGTACTCATGATAGAACTGCTTAGAAAGTAATACACCTAGTGAGACACTATCCAGCACAGCTTGTGCTTGATGGCCATCTATCTTGACAGACATTTCTGAACCAGATCAGTAGGCGCTCACCGATAACTGGGAATTTTTAAACCCTTTCCGGGGCCAAGCTGAGTGACTTGCTTCAGGGCTTCAGTAAGCACCCTCACTGCACCCTACTGGTGCTTCCTAACTGATTTTGTACTTGTGTGAAAAGCAATCCACAAGATGATGATTTGTGAGACCTTGACATTGACAGCGCTGATGCCTCTAGGTACCATACATTAGGCTGGCAAGATTCTCCAAGACTGAGCTTCAGATACTCAAGTCCCAGGGAATCCCCAAGCACATCCCTATACCTTTCTGGATATCTACCAGCCAGCCCCAAAGGCCACTTCTCTATTCCTCTGTGAAAAAAAAAAATGAGTGAGGATTTCTGGGTGCTCCATGACTCATTCATCCCATCAGTTCTGGAACCAGTCACAGGGTACTTCTTGAGTCATTCAGCCAATCCACCAATCATTCCTTATGCTCTTTCCTCCCCAACCAAGATGCCATAATGAGGGGTTGCTAACTCAAACTCCCAGTTCAAAGTTCATAAGGATCTGGTATCCATAGATGGACCTTTTAATAATTGCTCCACTCAGAGGCAGTCGATACCACCTGCCCCAATGACCCCTTTTATGATATGCCCTCTGAATAACCTTACCATTGGCACAATACATTCAAACAGTTTCTCCCAATTCAGTTGCTGCATCAGGTGAACTTCATCAAGATTTTGATAGGTTTTCCACGATACCATATATTTGCTCCAGAGTAGCAAAACAGTCTTGACAGTAGCATAATTGTTGAATGCATGTAGGGCCAGTATGGCGTAACACAGGCCCTTGAAGGCTTCCAATGTCCAATGTAACAAGACTGCCTCTCACAGGAAGATCTTTCCATTTCTTGCATCATCAATGTGGCTTGTTCACACCAGGCATTAGAGTCCTTCTCACCTGTGGGCTTAGTACCTGAGTACACCTGCAACTTGTAGTACTCTGAAGAAGTCATGGCAACTTTTTCATCAAATGTCCCAGATGCTCTAGAATGGTGTTTGCTGGCGAGTGTCATCCCCAAATAGATTCCTTAAATTGTTCTTTGTTTTGCCTTTCTTAATAAGCACATCTTTAATATAGACCAGTCAGTCATTAACACTGCCATGAGAGGGCTTCATCCCGACATTTTGTTATGAATTACACTCAGTAATGCGGTTTACCCTCTTAGGGAGAGTCTCACAGCTACTTTACTATAGTCTAGCTCTTGGTAACTTTTGAGCAGCACATCCATCATTGTTCTTCCAGCTGTGCAATTCATTTGTGGCAACTTCAGTTTCCCCTTTTCTTGAAATGTCTCTTCCAGCACTTACTCCAGATACAGCGTGTTTATATCTTCAGGAACATTGCATATTAATATCACTTTCTTGGGTTTAAACCTCATTTACATCATTTATCCACAGCTGTAAATGCCTTGGACAGGCACAATTTGGAAACTCTCTGGAAATTGGTAGAGGCCAGGTGGCAACTTACTCCAGATTGGTAAAGCGTAATCCCAGCATTGCATCAAAGAAGTAAACAGGAAAGTAGGTAAAACCTGGAGCCAAACATTGCCTTACACCACCTTTAGTGGCTCCTGAGTTCATGGAGTAACTACGAGTAAGGATGGGGTTGGCCTTCTCAGTACTCTATATGCATGATACCTCCACCCAGAGATGCTTAGTAGTAGGTTAGCTGACAAGTTTGGCACAAACTCTGGGAAGCTGTACCTACCCACTTTCCTTACAGTAAGCGTTTTCCACCAATAACATACACTGTGAATGTTCAGACTCTAACAATACCAAAGTAGCATAAAACACACATTTATTACCACACCAGCACCTGCAAAGAAAACAGTTAGCACAGACTTTATCTCAGATGGTTTTACCCCCAGTAGATTTACATAAGAAGAGGTACACACTAGTTCTATGCTGCTAGTTAGTCATACCCTTCTGGGTGGCAGCAGAAAAATGTACTTTGCTGCCGTTAAGAAGGCCCAACTAGGTGTAGCTCTCACTTCATTATCAGACACTTCTGATCAATACCTTCAAACAAATGTAGCTTCCTGCAGTAGGGTCACTACCCTCTTCCCATGGTATCAGGCCCTTTAGTAATCTGGGGTGCTCTCATGTGGCAGTTCCTGAATACCCAGTGTTGAGATGTTGCAGACCCATAGATGTTGCTTCAGTCTGGCAAGCTCACCTTAGTGTTGAATCAGTGTAGCAAATTTAACAACAGGATATGTATCCTTTACCACACAGGCCATACAATTGCTATGATGACTACTCACCTCTGAAAAGAGGTACAGTATTTGTAATCCAGCCCAATAGCCAACTTGAAGGACCCACATTTGGAACCCTCTTCTTACTGAAACAGAAATGGAACACACCCCACAATGCTCAGGTTTACCACTAATGGTCTACAAGGCTGCAACCGAGATTCTTCAATTTTTTCAGTGACCTCCGTGACTCTTTGTTTCATGGGCCAAGGACCACACAGTTCAATTCACCAATGAGGCTCATGTACATCCTCCAAAGGCATTGCTCAGGTGCAGAAAAGTTTGAGTCTGTACCCTTCACCAAGGGCTGCACACTGATCTGTAGCTGTCATCTCTTATACAGGGTGGCACACATATACTGCTACTTCCAGACACAAGGCCAAGGATGGTGTACATTTCTCATGGCTGCAGCACACCTTTCACTTACTTCAGGACCCGTCATAGATTTGCATCCTCCTGAGTGGTCCCCTCATGTTTAGAGCTTTAACCCATGATTCCAAGTGGTCTCATCACTTGACACTCTCCTTCCTTGACTCCTGATTGGGTTACAAAGGGTTCCAACACAATCCCACCCTCTTTCCCAGAGTTCTCATTGCAGTACTTGAGCTTGCAAATGCCATTAATTAGTAATTTCTAAGGTCAAGAGATCACAAGATACCAGCCCCACATAGTCTGAACACTTTGTTTCCAAACCACTGATTCCCTATTCACACCAGGAATCCCAAGGTCAGATTCATTCAAACAACTATCCCAACTATGAAGGATGAGGGTTACAAATATAGCTTATGAATGAATGTTTTATTATGTTTATTTTACAGTGGTTTGTGAGAGTGGTTTTGATAATGTACAGGTGTTCTGAGCCTTGGAGGGTACCTTATAGAAATAAATAGACCAAACCAAACCAACCTAATCTATGTATTCTACCAGCCTTCCCAACTACCTCAGTGCCTACCATTCCATTACCGATCATTCTGCTTCCACCAATCATTTAAATCCACCACCTACTAATTATCCTCCATGGCTAGGCCTTCCTGTGTAAGGGGCATGATTGCCCATTGAATTAAAGGGCTATGGCCAAAGCTCCATGGAGGTGCAGTAGAGCTGCCATGTCCCCTATTAAGCAGTACTGAAACTGAAAATGCCAAAGCATCCTTTGACATTCATTTAATTGCTATCATCCATTCTTCCTCCTCCTTAGCAGCTCCTGTCTTTTATTATGGGATTAGTCCTTCTTCCCCACGGAACCTTTGGATTAAAGGGACTTCATCCCTGTGCCACCTCTTGGGTGGAACCTGCTTCATGAGTGTCCAGTCTTTCATGGAACCATCCCAAAAGGTAATAGTCCCTGTAGCAGGGTGAGCAAAAGCATACAAAAACTACAATATACAGCTGCACAAGCACTATGCATGCTACCTGTCTTCCAGACTAACACAGTACCTTCCATTCCTTTACCAATTATTCTGCTTTCCACCAACAATTCCTGTCCTACCAAGCCTACCAATCATCCCCTTATGTTAGTAAACATTCCTTTCCAAAAGCCCAAGGGCCACTGAACCTAAACTTACCAATTTTTTCCAACTATAGTTCAGATCCCAGGCATTTCCTTATTTCTTGTAAGCCCTGCTGAAGTGTAAGAAAAGGGGTTCCAGAGCTCACAGACTTAATAAATCATATAGACATTCATGACCCACATGTCAACGTCTATATTTTATCTAGTAAAATACCAATACAATTTCTAGAAAGTCACGCTAAATGCAAAGAGAAGAGTAATGTTCCTCAGTAGCATGTCATAGTACACAACCAATCACAGTAGTTTAGCCTTCTCTTTTTGTTGTCAATATAGTGAGATAAAGATTGAATTGTAATGTTAGGAAACTTGTAAACCTTTGAGTAACCAACATCCTAAAATGAGGCAAGTATTCAAAATGCTATGACATTACTTTGTGAACAGCAAACTCAAATGCTAAGGAAATCCAGGTGCTTTGACTGAACTTGTATTCATCAAATAATTTATGCTGCAGATGGCTATTTGTGCAGGAATGTGCCAGATATTGTTTTTGGAATTTTGTCATTTTAAATAATTCCATCAACACCTTCTTTTATTAATGGAATTCTGCAGTGAAAGTGGCACAGAACTATGAAATTTCAAACCTCTGGGATCCCATGGATCAGTCAGAAATGTTAAAGATGTTTATGAAAGGTTTCCTGTCTCTGATTAGGCATAACACTGTCCTTCATCATCCCACTGTTCGATAACTAAAGTGAACTCCAATCTGTTTTTTTCAAAGGCCTAAAGAACATCTGTGTCTTGATGTGTTTTGAAGTAACGATACTGTAGGTACTTATGTCAGCAGTGAGTAACTGTAGAATGTCCAGCAGAATCATTATTAACTGAAGCGAAAAACAATTAACACTGACAGATGAACTGCTGCCATCTATTGTCATCAGGTTGAGAAAATCATATACAGTTAAGCATAAAGGCAAAGTTACCAGCATCCCATGCAGCTTTTATCATGTAGTTTTATAACATCAGCAGTCTTATTCTGTCTTGTTCTTCCTAAGTTCCTATAATTTTAAATACATGGTTGCAGGCACAGCTGTCCGAGAGCTAGGTTTGAATTGGTTGGAACTATTTGAAATGTTGTAATTCAAAGCTTAATTATTTTACTTTAATTCTTTTGCATTTGAAGTGCCCCCCTCAGGGCATATACTAAGAGATTACAGTGAATACACAACTGACTCACTTGGTTCACAGCAGCCATTTTGAAAGAGTTTGAGCATAGAATGGTTTGACTCACATATGCAGTATGTAAGCTTAAAAATATAAAACATACATATTTATTTGTTAATTTTCGTTGACTTGGAAAGGAGGACTTAGGCAGTTCTGGGGAGGGATATACAGATGGATGCCAACTGACATTGAAACAGACTAAGCTGTTGGTATTTTTAGTGAATGACATACAGTATGATTACATACATCCAAGAATTAACCTGATGAATCTAGGCATAATTTTCCAAAGGTTATTTTCTACTGTGATAATGGTAGCAAAGCTGGTGCTGAGGTCTCCTGCAGGTTTTCCAACTGGAATTTCAGTTATGAACTATGTTTGTGTGACAATTTGCAATTTTTTCCTTTTTGTGTGTTTTTATTATCAAATATATGCCTCCATAAAGTATTTCAGCTGAGGTAGCAGGTCAGGTGAAAAGTAAAACTGACATTTGCTGTAGCCTATGCATAAGGGCACTCAGCTAAGAGGGTCTTTGTGTAGGCAATCCTTTTCTGCCCTATCAAGCGCTTTTTCTGGTCAAACTTCAAAGGCTGAATCCTGTCATAACAAAAGACAGGTATTGAGTGCAAACACGGTCAAGGCAAGTGAAATTGCACCTCCCTGATTTAGTCAGCTGTGATAACAACAGCATAAGGCTTCAATCCACAAAATCAGTTTGGAATCATTCTGGAAAAGGGTGGTCTCAGAGATCAAAGAAATAGTCCAATATGTGATGTCAGAGGGGCATGTATGATGATGATAGTGGTGCAGGTATAGTGAGCTAGCCAGCCAAATATATTTCTGTTGTGTGTTTGCTCTTAGAGCTTAGTTATATTTTGGGATTCTGAACTAACAACATCACAGGTTCAAGTCTGCCATAACTCACCAGTAGTGGTGAGTGGAATTTTCAGATTCCAGCATAATGGAATTTTGCAGATTTTTGAAATTCTGCTGAATTTCATCCAACAGAACAGTAGAATTCTGCAGTGTAATAATGCAGAATGGGTTTTCTGCCGATGTTCTGAAATTAAGCTCTGCAGATTGCTATATTTTTCCACGGAAATAGTTTAGGAATGATTCTCTACAGCAAAATGTTGTTCCACAGAATATAATTCTGTGGATCACAGCAAACAGAATTCACAGAAGGACCAGTGAAATTCTGGCAGATATGTTGCCGAGTGGAATGGCCATTCCATGCTAATTCTGCTGTCAGAATTCTGCATTCCACACACCTTCTCACAAAGTTCCCAGCTGGGAGTAAGTTTCTTCTATTCTATTTAGAATCTAGATAGTTTTGAGTCTGGTGTTTGCTGTTATCTCTGTCTTCTCCTCTGTGTTTCTTTTTATCTCTGTAGAAATGCTGTATTCCCCACAGTCTTTAGTGAGAATTATCCTGTAACATATGTCAGTATAGTGGAGTACTAAATGTTATTTTATGTACTTCATGATTTCTGTGACTGAGTCATTTCAAGTATAGATAACCAGCAGTAAATTGGTAAGTTTGTGATCTACTGTGTTTCTAAACAGAAGGCTGCAGTTACTATAACTAAGGAAAAGTGTTCTTAGCCATTACAAAGGGTGGATCATTTACCCTTTGGTAAAATCACTGTTCTAGGTGAACAGTGGCTCTAGTGGGATTGTGACCTAGAGATACCCCAAGTGATGCTGTGGCTAAGGGGTGGCAGTATAGCAAAGTAGCTCATTCAGACACGTGAGGGGTTGTGAAAACAGGTAACAGTGCAAACTGAGTTCTGGGAGAGCCAATCTGTGACAGTTTGGTAGATGACTGTTGAAATTTACCACCTACACTGCCTACCATTCTTGTTGTGCAAAAGTCATATGTTTTGAATCATCATGATGTAAATGAATTTATGAAAATCATCTACATGCAGGGACATATCTGCAGGTGGAATACCCATGTAAATATTTTCCTTTAGTTAGAGCAGTATTACCTTAAGCTGGCAGCAATTTGAAGATGTGGAACTCTGTCTTTCTGACATCAAGAGCTTCATTTACAGATTTGTTTTTAGTCTTCAAGACTTTGGACAGCAGAGAGAGGAGAGAGAGATCTGCCCTTGAAGGGCCAAAACTCAAGGTGCATGAGTACATTTTTGAATACTGACAAGCATTTATACTCAGCAGCACCAAGAACTCCGTAAATTTGACCCTGTCCAGTAGTAGGCTAGTGGCAACCAGGTAGAAACTGAATGGACTTCTGAGTCTTTTCTGCTGTCATGTTCTATGTTTCTTTAGTTACTAAGTACCCATTATTAGTATTAAGCTATTTGCCCCAGAGCCAAAAGGTAAAAACTAAAAACAAAATACTTCTATCCCACCCCAGGAGGCCAGGGCTGGTCCTTGGTGACCACTCCCCATTGCAGGTGTTTCCTCCTTTCCTCTCCCTATTCTCCCAAGTCATTCCTTAAAATAAATGTATCAAAATGACATACTACTGCTATATCATGGGTGCTGAAGCCCAAGACAAAACCTCAGTTTCCATGCATACAAGCTACAAAAGGTAGAAAACTCAAATGGTCACACAGCTGCAAACAAACAAACTTTTATGTCACTCTGACACTTCATCTGTGTGCCTCTCCTGAGTGTCCATGGGTTTTAAGTTGGAGAAAACATATAATTACCAATGTCAAAGCAGACGTGGCTCCAGTACCCTCCAAATGAGTGTGACAGAAACAAAAGACCTATTACTGCAATAAAGACAATTATGAGCAATTACCTGAGAATAGGTAAAATTCTCTTATCACGGACTCATGCAGGGATGGATTAAGGCATAGGCAGCATAGGTACATGCCTAGGGCCCCTGCCTGCCAGAGGCCCGCAATCACAAATGTATATTTACTATATATCTTTTCATTCTGTCTGAGCTACATTTTTTTGCAAAGGACTCAGCCACTGAGTCATTTGTGCAGGCAAGCTGAACTATGACATGATTCTCACCTCCCTAATTGGGTGTTAAGTGCACTTGCTAGCCGGGACGGGGGTTAGCCAGACTAACCTCTAAGGTGTGAACAGGCCCATTTCCTTTGCTTTGTCCCCAATCCCACTTAGAATCTATACTTAGAATCAAGTGTTACTCTTAAATATTAAAGAGTAACAGTGCAATTCAACGTGTATGTTTTATATTTGATCTCACTCTAAAAATAAGAAATCGATAATGCATTTCCATGGTACAATTAAAATCACTCTTTTTTTAATTCCCTTATCTCAGTCATGGTGAAGTTCTGACCTTGATATAGGTCCATTTTCAGGGTGAACAAATGAACACATTTCAGATTCCCATCAGAAAATCTTGCCATTTATTGATCCTGGCTCACTTATCAATAACAGATCACATTGCAATATCATCTCTAAAGTTCAGGACTAGTCTAGTAGACCACCAGCTTAACTCCTGCACCACCCAGGACCTAGCCTGTTTTATAGATGGGTCCCAAGCCTACCCATCAAAACTTTACATCCTGGCTCATACTACCTGACAGGACAAAATGATAACACCAGATTGTGAGTGCACATGTGTGTGTTTGGGGGTGGCATTAGAGAGGTGAAAATCATGACATTTTACACCTCAAAAATATTTTACCAGGCCAATTAGTAATTTATTTCTCTAGACTATTGTTATTTTTGCGTACTGACATTATTAGTTTAATTAATTCTGAAGCATTTTGATTAGGTTACTTATGTTTTATGCAACTTTTAGGAAAAGAAAATAACATGTTTTTCAAGTTTAGTAACTTTGATATGCAATAGCCAAGGGGTACAGTCATGTGCAAAGGGGCAAGGTTGTGGTGAGGAGGGCCCCAGACTTCTCTTGGGGCTAGGGGCCCAAGGTTGCCTTAATCTGGTTCTGGACTCAAGGATGCCATTGAAAGGCTTTTTTCTAGTAAAATGCTAACAGAAAAAGTCATTGAAAATGAGACTAAAATGGAAGATCTGACAAAAGAGTTTGTGAAACTGAAAACAAAACTGTTGAAACAAACCAAGATGTTTCTCAGATAAAAAAATCTTTTGCCAAGTGAGCTGCAGGATTGATTTTGTGATACCATCAATACTGTACTTATGAGAGACAGTGGGAATGATTTTCAAATGGCTCCATCTCAGATCCATCTGCCCGCATTTTCAAAGCTGGACTTTCTCCAAACTGTTAAGACTTTTACATGTATCAGAATTTTGGATGCAGTAGGATCTGGAAAAGTCACAACTGTCAAAATATAGAAGCGTAAAATATGTCAGCAGAAAAGACAGCTTGGCCCTCCAAGTCTGCCCTGCCTAGTCTGCCTTTGCAGACCCTATCTGGTCTCCAAGCATCACTCCCCCTCCCTGCTTCTGTTATACTACACCCTTGTGTTTATAACAAGCACGCCAAAGCCCTTCACCATTCTAGCCTCCATCACTTTGGCTGGCAGTTGGTTCCATGTGCCCAACACCCATTCAGGGAAGAAGTATTTCCTCATATCCCTCCTGAACTCCCCTCTCTTCAAGCTTCATCTCATGCCCCCTAGTCCTAGAGTTTGTCCTCATTTGGAAAAGTGTCCCCACATCCACCCTGTTCACTCCTGTGACTCAATTGCAGGTCTTGATAATGTCACCTCTCACTCTCCTCTCCTCCAGGGTGCACATGTTGACATCCCTCAGTCTTTCCTCATAGGGCTTCCACTGCAACATCTGTACCATTTTGGTTCCCCTCCTTTGTACACTGCCGCCACCATGTCCATGTCATTTCTAGGTGTGGTCTCCAAAACTTAACATAGTACTCCTGGTGGGGTGTATGAAGAGTGATACAGCATAAAACCACCTCCTCCTCATGATGGTGATACCTACCTATGCACCCCAGCATCCCACTAGCCCTACCTATGGCCTTGTCACACTGCACTGCTATCATGTGATTCTCTGATATGGTCACCCCAAGGTCATTTTCATGTCCAGGGACTGCAATACTGCCCCATCCTATACTCAGCACCAATGTTCCCATGCCCTAGGTACATGATTTTGCACTTTTGGTATGGAACTCCAACCACTGTCCTAGATTAGCATAATACTGTGGTGAAAATTGCCACAAATTATGATTTATTTGACAGAAATGATGAATCTGTTTGAAACAGAGCAGCAGAATCGGACATATTCAGAAGCAGACAGATACAGGATGCATTTGCATCTGTGTCTAATATTAAGAGGCACTCTTTCTACTTGAAAGTGGTGAACCTATGGAACAGCCTACCAGTGGAGACAGCTGACATGAAGACAGTGCAGGTCATTAAGGTAAGTTTCAACAAATTTCTCTTTACCAAGAAATCACCATGTACCCTGGGTAGTAGTATGGGTAGGAATCTGTTTAAACTGGTATATGTTTACACAGCATACTGATTTCAACCCTAAATATATAATTTAAAAAATCTCACAGTAGACTTAGGATGGTGTTTTTTTTGTTCTATTTAAAATAAAAACTTCTATTACTCTCATTTGACAATTCCTGCATGTATAATCACCTGATTACCACTGCATATTGAAAGTAAAATGTTTTAAAATAGTCTGAGAAGCAGTACTGCAAGTTTAGCTTACCTCTAGATTGTAAGTGGCTCAGTCAGGGACCTCCTCTAATAGATCATGCTAAGACTACTGTGAAATTTGAAGGGCTGGTCTGCTTGGCAGAATAGTTTCTATTGTGATCAGGACAAGGAGAGTGCAATAGGCAGTCACCTGTGCCATTAAATAGCATTGTAGGTGGCACATATTAAAGTTTTATTACAGAACAAGAGTGCTGTCTGATTTAGTTTGTTTGTTGTAATGTCTCTTAGAGCAATTGAAACATTGATTGGTTGTGAAGGTGTATGTGGAGCAGCCCATGGAGAAAGTGTGGCAAACCTCTCTAAAATGAGCACAGTACCATGCATGAGCCTGGGTTATTAATTTATTTCAAGATTACAGTTACAATGCTACTTATCACCTCCTATTCTAATGAAACATGAAGAACTGGGTATTTTATCCTTTAGCTGCCAGTAGATGAAGGCTTCCATATACAGAAGGGTAATGCAGCATTTACATGAATAGCATTGCTCTAACTGGAAATAGCACATCTGATAGGGTGGGGCCATATTCAGTGGCTCTATTGTGGCCCACAGTGGGTAGTGAAACCACACTAAATGCACAACTGTGTCCTTGCAGATAAGTGAGCCCTCTTTAATACAAGGTGCGGATGGTTTGGAAGCACTAAAAGGACTCAGATGCAATGCTGTTTAATGCTTTCAAACCCTTCTCTTATCACTGTGCACAGTGGCATATGACCTCAGTCCCACCCCCGCATCACTGGTGCCAGAGACCCCAGTTCTGCTCCAGTCCTTGAAGTGACAACAATAAACTTCCTGGTAGTCTTGTGGTATCCCTCCTCCAGCCCAAATCCTGATCCCCATTATAAACCATTGTACCCCCACCTCCTCCCCTGTCCACTTACACAGCACCCCATCCCTGTCTGACAATGATGCCTGAGCCAAGTTTATTGTGACTGTGGGCAGAGCAGTTGATGGGGACTGGCATAGACCCTCTCCTCTCACCTTGTTAACTGCCACCTGTACGACAGGGACAGAGCACACAGGTACTGCAGGAACAGATGATTAATTTACTACCACCTGCAGAAGTGATGGTCACATAGTGCTCTTAGATATCTGAGTGGCATCCAATGGATAGTCCATCTATCGGAACCTGGATCAGAGATTCTATCTGGCCCAAATTGGATTTTATTTATTTATTTGATAACCAGGAGAGAGAGAGAGAGTGAGAGTGCCAGACTGAGGATCCTTTCAGACCCAGTTTGGGCAGAAACTGCAAATAATAATACGAATCAAGAACACATTACATTGACATAAACAAAGTACATTAAGCAAAATTACAATAACAATTACACTGACTACACAAATACTACAAAAATACTTTTAAAAACATAAATGTAAGAGTGGACTGCAATTAATCAGGTAGACTATTCCAAAACTGAGGAGCTGCAACAGAAAAAGCATGTCGCAGCCTTAGATTTACAGAACCTTTCAACTAAAACAACTGTCTTTGCTGATCTCAGGCTAGGAAGCATTAACCTTGAGTTATTAAATCTGAAGAGCTCCGAAACTGAAGAAGATCCTTTTAAAAAACGAACAACTCAAAAATACTTAATAAGTAAAATGGGGAAAGCCAACCAAGATGAGAATATGAAGTACAACGATGAGTGCGTGTGGTGCCAACAAAATGCAAATATTATCATATACAACAAAAAGCTTTAGGAATTCTTTGAATTTTTGATCTGAGGTTTGATACTGAGAACTGAAGTTAGGGAGAGGATTCAAGGTCAGATGTCTGCACCAAATACCAGAAAATCACACTGATTAGTATCCCATTTGATCCTATGTGACAGAAGCCAGCAGTTGGATACTAAGAGCATCCAATGCTGTTCAGTTTCAGTGATAATTGGTGGCATCCAATGGTATCCGATTCTGTCAGATGCAATCTGGGCAACATAAATTAGCAAAATGAATGTGTTCATGAAACATGTAATAATACAAGTGAAATGAAGTGTTTTGAGTGCTTTTTACACACTCAAGATATATAATGCCACATAACCAAAAGAGAGTGAAGCTTCAGTGATTTAACCTGGCATCACACGAAAAAGGGTGTGTGAAAAATGAGTTACATTGTATTACCCGTGTTTATTTATTCATTTTTTTAATAATTGCTGGTTTTAAAAGAGGCTCTTAAAATGCTATCAGTCTGTAGCTCCCACCAACAATTTGATTTTTAGAAACAGTCCATAAACTGTATATCATATATTAATTTATTTATTGTAATTCTATTGAAATTCTTTAACTAGGTAAACATACAGAGATTCAGAAATCTCATTTATAGATGTCGCCTGGGGATGAGGATATACAGTAGTCAAGAAGATTAAAACAAAAGTACAATTGTATGAGATACTAGACAAAATATACATAAGTAAAACAAACAAACATAGGGTACATTATGCTAGATTTCCTGGGTGTACTGTGAGGCATGAAGTTGTAGGGGTCACTGATGTAGTAGGTGGTGCGACAGACATCAGCTCACCACGCAGCTGAGCTGGTTTGCCAAATATTTTGTAAAGATTTTGCAGTGGTGAATTGATCTATTATAAGGCTGGGCATAGGATGACCATGTGCTGACATAGATCACAGCAAAGTCATGTGATGCATCTAAACTAATCATATGTCTATTTCATGTACCCATTCTATAAATACAATTGCAATGGTGTGTGCAAAGAAAACCAGGTACAAGTACAACACTAGCAACTTCAGGAAAGTTTAAACAATGAATAGACCGAGGCACAGTCACAGCGGAATGTGAGTAGTAACTAAGAGAACATTTAATAATGGGAACACAGGTGATAGGGAAGACATCCAGGGCTAACTTGTTTCATAACTGAGGCAGTCTGCAGCTGAAGTGAGTTGCCTGATCAGATTTCTTTTGGAACTATGGATGAAGAGCTGCATGCCAGTATGTGAATGCAGACTGTGCCCAGAGTCCAGAAAAGGTAAGCAAATTCCTAAAAATTTGAACACATATAGGTCCAGATGCTGTGAGGATCTGCAGATGAGTCATGGCCACTGCAGAATTCCTTACAAAATACAAAGGTGTGTTCAGGAGGGGCATCCGAGTAAAAGCACCAGAAGATATTGTACACAGCATCCAGTTTTGAAAGGTGGCATTTTGGAATGGTGGCTTAGATGATATACCCATAGCCAATTGTGAGGAAGATCATGGAGGATACCTTACCTCTAGAATTCATCCCTTTTGAGGGGTACTGACCCTGAAGGCCTCATTGTGCTGGGTAAATGGCACATTAAGAAAAGGATACTATGATATGTGATCATGATGGGTTTGGATGATTTTCACATAAAAGAAGAAAGCAGTCAGTCATTGAACAAACACGCAAACACACACACACACACACACACACACACACACACACACACACACACACATGAGTGTAATGTCACATTCATGTATAACAAAGAATTACAGCCCAGTGTTCAGGTTTTAAAAAGCTTAATTAGTATTAAAGTATGAGCCTACTATTTATTTATTTTACTATAGTTGCATCAACAGATAAACTTTTATTGATAGGTTACAGTGTCAGTGGCTTAGCAGGTTGCACACTCACCTTTGAGGTTGGAAGATAAGAAGGTTGTGGGTTCTATCCCACACCAGGCACTTGGGCTAAATTCCAATATTGACACTGTGGTGCAGCCACAATATCCAGGTGTCCCTCTTCCATCAAGGCCACCAGTTCAGGGAGCTTGTTACCTAGACTACAGGCATTGGTACTCATTACCCTCCATTTTTGATGGCCTTACCACTTTTTGCCTCATCCCTGTCCTTACTGCATTTGTCTTTTCTTCATTTACCCTGCCCTTCTCCTTATCATCTTCTCTATCCTGGTGTTTACCTTACTAACTACTCTGATTATTTGGTGGGGGCTAAGATTTCCTGCTCCTTTTCAGTGCCTCCCACCTTGACTAGTTTCAATGCTTGCCAATGAAGCATTTAAATCTATCACCTAGGATCCTGGTTCCTCCTGGACAGATGCAGACCATCACTAACATAGGCCTGCATCCCTCCAGGTGGACCCTCAGCCCCAATGAAGCCAAAACTCTGATCTCATCAGTTTTCAACCATTGATTTAATCCCATGATGCGAGCACCCTAGCCTCACCAATGCCATAGACAGGCAGCACCTCCGAGAAGGTTACCGTGCGTGCTATTTGTCTAAGGCTCCTCCCCAACCCCACAAACTTCTCCTGCACTGTGCTGATTCCTTTCCTAGTCAGATCATTTGTCCCTAGGTGGACAGTGACATCCAGCTCCATCCCTGTGCAGCTGCTCCATGGTCCTGAGGATTCGCTCCCTGTCCCTCCAAGCCATGGCAACAGGCAGGTACCTCCTCCTTCTCCCCCTCCCCAGTTCTACCCTCCTAACAATGGAGTCCCCAACAGCAGTTGTTTCCTTCCCTGTGGGGTCCCATGCCGCCCTCCTGTGGGTCTCCATTGTGGAGGTTCCAGCATCCTCCTTGGTCTCACTACAGGTGCCTCCATAGAGGAACCACACTCTGCCAGAATGGCATATGAATTGTGGAGAGGTACAACTGAGGGATGCAAATCTGTTCCACCACCCTAACCCTCCCTGAGCCCACTGTGGTCCAATCACTCCTCTATCTTGGCAACCTTTGAGGCAGCAGCAGCCCTATGTATGTATGTATGTATGTATGTATGTATGTCTCTATCTATCTATCTATCTATCTATCTGTCTGTCTGTCTGCTTGTCTGTCTGTCTATCGATCTACCAATCTACCTGTGTGTCTGTATGTACCTTTCTAGCTAGCTATTTATTTCAAAAACTATGTTAATGCAAACATTGTGGTTGAAGAATGTAAAGCACACAAAGTAGGAAAATGAAGACATATTAGGGTTTTGGATCTCTGTGGTCTTGGTGACTCAATGCCGAGGTCTTCCTTAGAGTTGTCAAGCTGAATGCCCACCCCATCCCTTCAGCACATAGCCTCCTGTAAGAAGTACAAGGGACAGCTCCAAGCCAGTCACTCATTGTGATACCGCTTCAGAGGTACAGAAGTAATGCTTGCTACATATCTGGTAGGAAAATGGACAGACTGGGTGAGTCAAGCAGGCCTTATCTGCTGTCAAATTGTAAGGGCCCAATTCTCAAAGACTGGCAGAATGATGCAAGGTGCCTGTGTCAAACATAAATATACCGTGGCACCTTGCTTAAAAAATGTGCCCATAGCTATTCTGAAAAGCAGCCTGCAGCAACACAGGCTGCATGCACCAAAGGGGACTTTCACCAACCTTTACCACAAAATAGGTTGTGGCATGGTGCTAGGGGCTTGTGGCAGACACAGGCTGCCATATACCCTAATTTGGCATTCACAAAACCATCCCAAAGGCAAAGGTCTAGAATACTATTAGGCCAGCCAAGAGCTGGTCTAAGGGTACTTAGAAATCATCTGGGAGGTTGCAAACTCTGCCCAATGTGCCATGCCCCTCCAGCCCCGACCTCCTATGTATGAAGAAACAACTGTCCCTGGTAGTCTAATTCTCCTCAACCCTGATCCCCTGTTTTGTATTAATAACATATCCCTGGTGGTGTAGTGGCCTACCAAGCACCAATCACCCATTATGTATTAATAAATTATTCCTGGTGGTCTGTGCCTCCCAAGCCCCAATTTCTTATAATGTAAATAGAACTCTTTTGTTGGTAGTCTAGTGGACTCCATCCCCCACCCTGACATGCAGTGTCCCACCAGCACACTCCCCATCCCAAATCCCATGTCAGTGACCAGCACAGCTCTCCTCTGACCTCCACAGCCAGCTGCTAACCGAACTGTCACTTAACACATATTGTATAGTGTGCACACTCATTGCCTGCTGGGATGGGGGTGAGGTCCACTAGACTACCAGCCAAGTGTTCTATTTAAATTACAGGGGATCAGGGCTTTGCCATAATTATAATATTTGGGGCTTATTTCATGCTGCAGTACTATCCTGATTAAATTAGCGGTCAGTTGTTGTATATATTTGTATATTTGTGTACCATGTTTGATTCTTTATTTATATGTTTATTTTGTCTGCTTTTCATACATCCGTGTCACCCAGTTTTATTAATTGTTTTCATATACTCTGTATCCACTATATGCATTTATATGGTTGTTGGTGTATATCACTTTAAATGTTGTACTTAAAAGATGGCAATTCCAAGCTATGGACAGTCCCTGATGATGCTTTGAGGAAATTGGTTGGAGGTTCTTGAGGGTCCTGCAGGTGTTTTCCTTATGGTAAGAGATCCCTTTGCACAGCTTCTGGATTCTTGTGAATAAAATTTTGACCAATATTGCAAACCTGTTGGTATTTTGGATTGTTGGCGGTGGTGCTGGAGTTTCTTGGGTTAGGTGTATGTGTTTCTGCTGAGCACTCAGCCATGGGTAGCTTTGTTGATTGTCATATTTGGGAGATTCTCATTGGCCCAGCAGGGTTTCTTAAGTACTGTGGACTGTCACTGTATAGGCTTTCTGGAATGCAGATCGTTTGTTAGTACATAAAGACTCAGTAACATTCTGTCTCAATGGCATCATAACACAAACAATCAGATGCTAAATAATCTGCAAGTAGAAGCTAGGTCCTTAGACACCAAGGACAGATAATATCCCAAAGTAGGTGTCACCCAAAATTCCAGGCCAGAAGCAGTTTAAGTCATTCGGATGAACATGGGTACAGGGAAGCGACATCAGCCTCACCTGATCAAGACAAAGGGTTGGGGGAGCATAATGCTTCTTCCCAGATAGTTTCAGCCTCCTTTCACCAGGGTTCTTTAATGTCCAAGAAGGAAGCAACACTGTGTGTCTACAGAGAGAGGTTGTGGTAAAAGTTAGTGTATAGTGAGGTAGAAGACTCTGTAACTTGTAGAAATCCAGGAAGCATTTAACAGCCCAAGTGTGCAAGTTTTCTTTTATAATCCTGTATGTGTATATAGAGGATAATGTATGGGCATCAGTCAACAACCACGCTGTATTCACTTCGAGAGGTTACCATGGCAACTGTGTAAACCTCAAGAGCAAAGCTTGAGAGGTTTATAGTTGCCATGTTAACCTCGTAGAAGTGGATTCAGCGAGAAATAGTTAACTGATGCCCATACATCATCTTGTACAGTATAGTGTATGGGCACCAGTGAAAAACACAAAGCACAAAATGAGGCAGTTTGAGATAAAGCACCACCACATGTTAGTAACTGCTCATATAACCTTACCTTTAACTAAAGATGTGGACACACTGCTGTTTTAAAAGAAAACTGCTCTTTATTGTAACACAATCAGGGAACATCTGACAAGGTTATAACTTTACTAAACAAACAAATATTTTAAATAGGTTAGCAGTCTGACTAAAACAGGAATCAGATGCAAGTCAGAGGTCAATGCGGATCAATGTTGCACTGTACATCGCCCAGAAGTGTCAATTTTTCTGAAAGCTGTTGGGGAAAAAAGTGCTCAGCAATGATTCGGGAGAATGTGACATTCTACAGCACTGATCTTGTTGTAGCATTGTTGTGACATCCTAATGATAGTACAACAGCTGTATGATGTTACAGTAATGCTACAATAAGTTTGTGTTTCAACTGAATTCCATGTTAACAGTCTTATTCCATACACTGTTGTTGTATTACTTTGTGTAAATAGTGTTATACCTGATTATTACTGTTGTATTTACACAACCAGTATTTATTAATAAATAAGTGACTTTTCTAAAGACTGGAGTAACTGGTTGTTGTGACTGCACCTCTGAGGGAAGAGTACCTGAATAAAGGGTGCATAGTAAAATGTCTCAAGAGAGAAAACAGTATCCAACCCAGAGCAGAGACCCTCATCACTGGGAATCTAAAGGCTAGAAGGTGGCAGAAAGGGCCATAAGTACACTGGTGTCTGAGCTATTGCTGAACACAGGACCTTGACAACAGTGATGCTGGTCCAGCCTGTCTCAGTGCCAAAGGCCTGAATGAGAAGGAGGCTCACTGGGGACTGCAGAGTGCTTTGATCGTCACATATGGTGGCAGTGGTGAGGATGAGAAAGTGAAACTTACTTGCATAAAGCACAGTTTTGCTATCTGGTACTTAATAAGACCATCACATAATTAAACAGTATTAACAGCTATACAACAGTAAGCAACACAGCTCTATCTTCTCTCACTTCTAACTTTTTATTTTATATTCTAACCAAGTTTACAAAGTTTGGAGATGGAAATGTCTGACAAATATGATGTGGTGAGCTGGCCTGAGCTCCAGCAGGTGTGTTTAGAGAGATGAATACCAAATGTAGGTTTGAACAGGGCTAAGCTGATTCAGGCTCTGGAAGCAAAAGACCATGGAGCTGCTTAATTCTAGTGACTTCAGTGAGAAGTCTGAGGCAGCCCTGCAAGCTGAGTTGGAATTAATTACACCATAGATAGGCTGAAGGACAGGGAGATATAACTTGCCAGGGTAAAAATTGAAGCAATTAAGCTAGATTCAGAGTACAGAGAAAACATCACAATGCAGATGCAGAGGAGAAGCAAACAGCAGCGATAAGCAGAGGCAGCCCAAGCAGAAGAAAGGAAGACAGAACACGGACACCTTCTTGAGATGAGAGACCAGGAACTCCAGATGGCAATGCTTCAGTAGAGGCAGATGCTGGACAAGGTGAGTAATGGGATAGATGGAAGCAGCAAAGGCTCAAAAATGGGGTCCAGGTTGTTCCCAAAAATAACATGATATGGATATCGATGATTTTGTTAATTTATTTGAGAAGTTGTATCTGCACTATGAACTGGCACAGGAGCACTGGCCTACCCATCTGACTCCATTGCTTACTGAGAAGGCATGGCAAGCATTTTCATGCTTGGTCCCTAATGATAGCAGGGACTACGTGAAAATCAAGGCTATTTTAAGACATTATGAGTTAACCACTGAGGATTACAGACTCAGACTTAAACAGTTAAGAAAGCAGCCAGTGGAGAATTATAAAGAACTGAGTATGCAATTGATTACTTTGCTTGGGAGATGGTTAAATGGGAAGAAAGCTGTAACTGCTGAAGAAATTTGTGAAGTGCTGCTCATTGAATAGTTTTGAAATGTGTGCATGTGGATCTTAAAATATGGTAAACAGATAAGAATCTTAGTCCTGTGACAGAAGCTGCTGAATGGGCTGACCAGTATGCAGACAGCCACCCTGATGCACGAGGGAGGAAGGGATTTTGTTAACAAAAGGATGGGTGAGACACAAGGGGTCAAAAAGCCCTGCAGCCCTTCGAACTGAGAAGGAATACCCTGACAGAGCATAAAAGTAATAGTGTAGGAAATCAGAAGTGTTATGTTTGCAGAATTCTTGGCATTTGTCTTATGCTTGCACTCGGGCAACAGAGACTAAACCACTACAAGGGGAGGCCACCACCCCTCTGAGAACCAATGTGCTTCAAGTCTCAGAGTGAATTTTGTCAGGAGCCCTGATGAAGAGTCATGCTGAGACATGAAGTGCTGGGTTAGTGTTCTGGGTTTGGTCCTGATGTTGGTACACTGGATGGCTTGATTTTGAATTTTATTCTTTTGAATTTCTGATGCCTTTAGTGCTGCCTTGTGTATCACATTGTCTGTAATATTAATTAGGCACACACCCATTTGTTATCCTAAGAGCTGTTCCACCTGAAAAGCAGCATCTGCAGCCAGCTGCAAGGAAGACAAAGCTGGCAGGGGTTTCATGAGAAGAGTTGCACAAGACTCAGATAGCAGCTCTATCTCCAGCTGCACTAAAGCTGTTGGCAGCCAGCAGCAGCAGTGATTTTGCAAGGGAGAAGCAGCAGAAAAAGTTTTGGGAAAGATATATTTTTATACAAATTGATTCCTAAGAACACACCTGAAGAGTGGATTGTGTGCAAGCAGATTGTGGTTGCCTGGGAATACCAAGCAGCCCTCCAGGATTTCACACAAAATTCCTCTGTCCAGATGCCGTGGGGTTAAATGGACAAAGAGATGTTTACTTCAGAACTTTTACTGGCCAACCTTGTACAAAAATGTGGCTGTGTATTGTCACTCATGCCCAGAGTATCCACATGTCAGGAAGAAAGAGAACGGATCAAAGGCTCCTCTTATTTTAATCTCTATTATTAAGAACCATTTTATCATATCCCTGAAGACATTGTGGGCCCACTGGCACGCAGAACCCAAGGGAAAGAAGTACATTCTGATCATAGGGATTAGGTCACTCATTATCTGTAAGTAGTAGCAATGTCCTACTAGAAGCAGAGAAGATAGAAGATGAGTGCTAGAGATTTTCAGCAGAGGGATTTCCGAAGGACAGTGTCAGATCATGGAACAAACTTTATGTCTGATCAGATGACTGTGTTGTGGAAGCAGTGTAGGTAGAATCATTGCACACAACCCCATACCTCCCACAAACAAATGACTTAACATAGATACTTAGAAACATAGACTTTGACAGCAGATAAGGCTCACTTGGCCACCTAGTCTACCCATTTCCTACCTACAAGATAAGCTGCAGATCCTAGTTAAACAACAGCCTATTTCTTCCTACCCCCACCAAAATTGCCTTATGTCTGTCCCATGCATTCTCAAATTCTCCCACAGTTTTAGAACCCACAACCACTTCAGGAAGGCTGTTCCATCACGTCCACACACTCTCTGTGAAAAATACTTCCTCACATTGCCCCTGAACTGCCCCCATCTTCAAATTGTGTCCCTTGTTCTTGCACATCTCTTTTCTGAAAGATGCTACCCTCTTGGACTTAGTTGATTCCACGAGGTACTTAAAAGTTTCTATCATGTCCCTCATCTCCTCCTTTCCTCAAGGGTATACGTATTAAACTTAAACTTAGTTGAGAGATTTAAAGCAAGTGCTTCACACATTGACAGAATGGTCCCACCTATTGAGGGTGCCAGCAGCAGTGTGCCTGGTCATTAAGGTGCCATGCTTTGAGGTCCGACACCTCTTTTTGTGGGGGCTCTACCCCCATGCCTTTCTATATATATATATATATACTAACTCCGGAGGGGCGGACCTTGGGGAGGGTGTGCAACTCCCAAGTTGGGCCCCACGACGGGCTGTGTGATCACTGGCATACAGGTAGCCAGAAAGGTCACAGGATGGCAGAAAAGGACTAGGACAAATTCCTACCCCACCTGCTGTTTGCATACCAGGAAGTCCCACAGGAGTCATTGGTCTTTTCACCTTTTGAGCTCCTGTATGCTAGATGAGTAGCAAAACTCCTATATTTAGTTAGAAAGTGCTGGATCTGAGTTTCTGGGACTGATTCAAGAAGTTCATGGGGGCTGGCCTGGTGGCACTGAGGGTTGAGGTGCTGGATGCACACCTCGCGCCACGCGGTGACCCGGTTCGGGAGCAGACTCAGGTGGCCGGGGCTGGCAGGGAGGGAAAGGATGGAGTATCCGATGGATTGCTCTCCACTTCTGGGGTGGGATCCGGGGCTTGCGCTGCATAACAGTGACCTCTGGTGGAGACCAGGGTACTGCTTATGCTGAGCTACAATGGGGCAGAGTGGTGGCAGATGTCAGTGACTTGATCACATGGACATCATTGCACATTTGCACTCTGGGGAAACTATGCGTTAAAATCCCCATTCTCAGGGATAGGCGAAGGCACCTCTGCCCTGCCTGGCCACACTCCTGACTACTGGGCACTCTCCTCTCCAGGGCCATCTCTCTCAGGACCAATCACCCAGTCCAGCACAATAGATTCTAGATAGAGTGCCCTGGATGGATAGGGTGGCCCCAACTGGTGGAGGGTTCAGAGCCGGGGGTCCATCGGGCTGGTTGAGGAGAAGGAGGCATCTCAGGTGGGAGGTAGAGTTCGGGGTGAGGTGAAGGCTGCTGGAGAGTTCCCTGAAGGATGGTGCATAAAGAGAAGATAAAAAAAAAACTTCATGGGTCTTGCTCAGGATTGCTTAGCTGCAGCACAACAGAAAAAAATGGATACGATAAAAGGGTCCAGAGCTCGATCATACACCATAGGGCAGAAGGTAATGGTACTTACCCTACTAAAAGAACAACAAGCTGCAGGTAGTATAGGGAGGAACCTATGAGGTCATACACCAGGTGAATGATGTGGATTATGTGATAGAGTTGCCCCACAGGAGACAGACTCAGTGAGTTTTCCATATAAATATGATGAAACCTCTATTATGACCATGCTTTTCCTTATGGTTTATAGCACAGCAGATGGTGATCAGGAGAAGGCTACCCAGAGTTACTAGAACGTTAAACATAGAAGAAAAAAATTACTCACCTTAGTAATTATGTTTCTTCTAATGGAATCTTGCTGTATTCTTACTATTGCAGTTAGCCCCAGCATTCAAATTGCCCTGGAGAGTAGAGGGTTAATTTCTATGCAGAGCATAGAATGTTGAGCTCGAGCTCGGTTCAGACCTCTGTCTGCTGCACTTTGATGTGCAACTGTCAGATTCTTATGAGCTAATACTAACTAACCACTATGTGTAAATTTTACTAGCCAAATGGCAACCAAATATTTTGGATCCCCAAAGACTCAAGTCAAGAAATCCAAAATCAAAAACCAGGTAGCGAACAACTTAAGACTGTTAAATTAATAACATAATCCACTCTCCCTCTTTAAAAGGAGGAGTACCCAAATGCACTCCAGGGTGCAACATTTCACCTACCAGCCCACTTCCCAAAATAGGTTCTGAGAGGGAGGTAGGGAGGAGGTCAGAATACAACAAGACTCCATTAGAAGAAACATAATTACTAAGGTGAGTAATTTTTCTTCAAACAACATGAAGTCTTGCTATATTCTAACTCTTGCAGACTACCAAGCAGTACCTCCATGGAGGAGAATCGAACCTACCTTGAAATAGGCTCTACAGTACTGCTGTACCAAACAGAGCATCACTCCTAGCCTGGATGTCCAGGGAGTAATGCTTGGTAAATGTATGGACTGTTTTCCGGGTGGCTGCTTTATATCTCTAGCAAAGGAATTTCCCTGGCCACAGCCAGAAAGCAGCTGTACCTCTAGCTCGAATGAGCCCTCAGGCCTGACAGAGGTATTTTGCCTATCTTCTCATAGCAGAATTGAATACAAGAGAAATCCACCTGGCAGTAGTTCTCTTAGTGGCAGGTTTGCCCTTACCACTTCCCCATAAGTGAGAAACAACTGAAGGAGTCAAACCTGTGAGCCTTAATATGCTCAATGAAGTAACTCAGGGCTCTTTTAACAACCAAACTGTGTAAACTTCTTTATTCTGAAGAAGAATGATCAGTGATGAACACAGGAGAGACATAGATTGTTTCAGATGAAAATCTGAAACCACTTTAAAGTAAAAACCTCATATTAGTTCTAGGACCACCTTATCTCAATGGAATGAGATAAAATCAGGTTCCACTGACAGAGCTTGAAATTCACTGATATGCCTGGCAAGGTAGTAGCTACCAGGAACACAGTTTTCAAGTCAAGTACTAAAGCTCTGCTGAAGCCAAAGGTACAAAAGGGGTTGCATAAGCTGAGCAATGCAAACATTAAAATCCCAAGCAGTGGTAGGATCCCTAAAGGGGATTGGTATGAAGCAATCCTTGAAAATGTATAGAATACAGGGTGAGATGACAGTGAGGAAGGCTTTCCTCTGACAGAAAAGCAGAAACAGCTGACAAATGTACTTTGAGAGTAGCTGGTCTGAGGCCTAGGCCATTAAGATGAACTATATAATCCAGAACTGTAGACAATTCAGCAGTATCTGGGATATATGCTTCTTGGAACACCAAATGCTGAATCTTTTCCATTTGGAGTTGTAAGTTTTTCTGGTGGCAGGCTTTTGAGAGGCTTTGAGAATATCCAGAACCCTTGGGACAGATGGAAATCTGCATACTCTTTAACTCTTCAAGAGCCATGCCTTGAGATTGAGAGACCAAGACTGGGGTACCAAATCATCCCTGAGAGGAGGTTAACAGGTTGTAATTCCTGGGAAGAGACAGGGAAGATGGACTGCTAGGGACAGCAACAGGGGTACCAAGGCTGCCTGGCCCAGTCTGGAGCAATCAGAATCACTTTGCAAGGTTGTGACCTTGCCTGACCAGAACCTTGAACAGTAGAGGAAAGGAAGGCAAGGCATATGAAAATTCCCTTCCCAGTTCAAA
Organism: Neoceratodus forsteri; assembly: GCA_016271365.2. Lineage (NCBI taxonomy): Eukaryota > Metazoa > Chordata > Ceratodontiformes > Ceratodontidae > Neoceratodus > Neoceratodus forsteri. The sequence goes on along the minus strand of CM057456.1, from coordinate 1,629,853,040 downwards.
ATCAGAGCATCCAGAGGACTGAGCCCAAGACTGGGGCTCTGCAACAAAACAGAGGAAGTTGGTGATTGTCTGGGGCTGCAAAGATCTATCTCTGGAGTGCCCACCTTGAAAAATCACTTTCAACACCAATGGGTCCAGGGACCATTCGTGATGGCCCTGGGAGATCCTGCTCAATGCATCTGCTAGCACATTGTCCTTCCCTGAAAGGTGGACTGCTATCAGAGAGGTCTGTAGAGAATAAGCTAGGGACCACAATTTAATGGCTTCTGTGCACAAGGCCATGGACAGTGCCTCCTGCTTGTTGATGTACCACATGGTGGTGGTGTTGTCTGTCCTGACCTGAACCACCTTGTTCTGCACTGACTGAGAAAAAGCTTGCAGGGCCAGAAAGACCACCCTGAGTTCCAAGAGATTGATATGAAGAAGGGATTCCTGGGGGACCATAGTTCCTGGGCTGTGAGAGCCCCAGATGGACTCCCACCCCAATAGAGAAGCATCCATGGTTAGGACCACAGAGTGAGACTGAGTGACAAATGGGACTCTTTGCCTGAGGTTGCCCTGATCCTGCCACCATTGGAGAGCCTGGATCAGAGTCTAGCCACTGGAACTAGTTTGGTTAGATAATCTTTCTTCTGAGACCAAAAGGCCCTCAGGTGAAACTGAATGTCCCTCATCTGAAATCTGGCCCTTTGGACCACTGCTGTAGAAGCTGCCATGTGGCCCAGAAGTTGAAGGAAGTGCCTTGGTGGTCGAGATACCAGAAGGTGGAATGAAGAGCCAGCTCTACAATAGCCCTTGCCCTTTCCAGGGAAGAAAAGCTCTTGCTTTGACTGTATCCAACTCTGCCCCAATGAAGGTGAGGAGCTGTACAGGCTCGAGAACGGACTTGGAAAGATTGAGATGGAATCTTAGGAAGTGAGCACTTGCTGAGTCACTTGAAGATCTGACTTGACTTGGTCTGGGGACTGACCCACAATGAGCCAGTTGTCCAGGTATGGAAATATGGAAATATTTTTCCTTCTTAAAAAGGCCACTATTACTGCTAGGCATTTTGTGAATACCCTGGAGCTGATGCCAGGCCGAATGGCATAGCTTTGAACTGATAATGGCCTGAAGGCAATTCGAACCTGAGGTACTTTCTGTGGGAGCACCTGATGGGAATGTGAAACTAGGTATCTTTTAAGTCCAGGAGGCTAGCCAGTCCCTGGCCTTAGAGAGGAGGATTATTCCCAGAGTCACCATTTTGAATTTTGGTTTTAAAAGATGTTTGTTCAGGTATTTTAAGTCTAGGATGGGTTGCCACTCCCTGTCTTTTCTGGGGTAAGGAAGTACCTGGAGTACAGATATTTGCCCTTGTGCAATGTAGGAACTCTCTCTACAGCCTTTAGAGCCAGTAGAGATGAAACCTCTGCCTCTAGGACAATGGTTTCGAGATGCTTATTTTATTTGGTTTTTGTTTTTGTTTACCGGTAAGTACGAGACAACAATGTTGCCTATATTCAGGCACGACCCAGGAGAGTACAGACAGGGAGACCAGAGTCAACATTAAAGAGTATTTCATGATGCAGCATAAGGTGAGAACAAACATTTGAACAGTATACAGCCTGGCACAGTCATTATCAGTGCTTGAAGGTGGAAAAGATCTGGTCCTCAGCTTTGGAAATTTCTTGAAGCTGAGAACCAGCCCCTGATTACCACCTCCAGGACCCACTTGTCTGATGTAACAGACATCCAGTCCTGGACAAAGTAAGCCAGCCTGCCTCCTACAGGAATGAGGAGTCGACCGGGCTGACACATCAGGGTGTCTGCTTGGCAGGAGCCTTAGGTTGAGGGATGGATGCAGCCCTGCTCATCCCCTTTCTGCCTCTCCTCTGAAGAACCCCTCTGAGGAAAGGAGAAGAGGCCTGTGCTTGGTAGAAAGGCCTATGAAAGGCCTGCCCTGCCCCTAGCCTGCTGCCTTTAAGGAGTTGCCTGCCTTTCCTTGGCTGTGCACTCTATAAGGTGGTCCCATACTCATCCATCTTTTTCATGTAATTCCTGCCTGCACCCCAAACAGAGAATTACCCACCACAGGGAAATCCATGGCCTTAGCCTGGGTGTCCTGTGAGAACTACTACATCTGAGCCAAGCCAATCTCAAGAGCCACAAATGTAGCCATGACTCTAGATAACACATTATTGGAGTCCACGGCAGCATGGAAGTGTACCTTAGATGCCTCATCCCATCAGCAGCCACCCCTCCAGCTCTGAGGCTAGCTGGGGAGGTCTGCTAGTCAGTGCCAGTACCGTGTCCCACCTGGACTTCTGGTACCTGACTGCATAGGCCATATAATTAGCCTGCCTGAGTCCCAAGGCGGATGCCATGTAATGTTTCTTTGCCATGGTATCCAGCTTCCTAGAGTCTTTATTTGGGGTGTGTGAAGCCAAGGGTATATTAGCCTTATCATAGGCTGCAGCCTTCACAGCCTCAACATGGCTGCATTGTTGATTCAAGTACTCTGTACCTGAACCTGATGAGGTGTACCTTTTGTCTATCCTTCTGTTGACAGGAGGTACAGAATTTGAGTTTTTTAATTTTTGTGTCTGTTTCCCAAAAGACTTATGAAGGGAATAGACAGTCTCATGGACTCTGGGATGTCCATCATCTCCACATAATCAGGTTCCTCTTGTTCCTCTACAGCTTCTTCCACAGGAGCTGGAGGGTTTCTGCCACTTTCCTGAAAAACATGTAGTGGGAAGGGGACTCAGAAAGCCTAGGAGGGTAAACACCAGAAGGCCTGTCTGGGGAGATGTCCGGTTCAATGGGCTCAACCAGACCTCCACACCATCATCAACATCATCATCATCATCGTCATCATCATAATCTTCATCCCTCTCCAAATCCAGTTCGTAGAAGTCTTCAGGGGAACCGACTGAACTGAGCGCCTGCCAGAAGGTGCCAGATCAGAGCGGAACTGAACGAACCAATTCTACAATCCTTATCGCATTGGCAATCTCTTGACAGTCGGAAAATGGGTCTCTGGATCCAAACTGGATGATTTTCTTTTCTTTTCTTTTTAAGAACCAATCCCATAGGATTGGCTCTCATATTGACCAAAGAGTATCGCCCTGGCCAGAGGGCACTCCCTCAGGTTCGGTCGGAACTGAACTGGACTGGCCATTGGGGTCAGTGGACTTCACGGCCTCCTTATCCCTGAGCCTACCTAATCTTTTTGCCAGGGTAGACTTGGGAAATTTTTACAGATTTGGCAGTCTGAATCGAGGTGTTCAAACCCCAGACAATAAACACAGGTGGTGTGGGGATCAGCCTTGCAAAGACCTCCTCACACACACTGCAGTGTTGAAACCCAGTGGGCTCGGTTTTCTTTTGGGTTTCTCAGATGTACCTGTAGCCATCCTAACCACAAACGTACCTTTTATGGCAAACAACCAGGCAAGACAACTCTTATCAGTTTCTAACCGTGTCACGGGTATTGGAAAAAACAAGAAAATGCAGTTTTTTTAAAACTGATAAGGACGGTAACCACACTCAAAATTTAAAAACAAAGAATATATAAATCACTAAATGGCCAGTTCAGCTGAACTGGTTGAAAAATAAATTTTACAATGTCTAGTTCACTACCTAGTACTTACTGTACCACAGACAGAGATCTGAACTGAAATTTGAGAAAAATAATTGGTAAAACCGAGGACTTTAAAAGACTTTTGAACCATGAGCAAAGGAGAAATCTCTGGAGTGGCCGTTCAGTTAGGCAGAGTAAAGAATCTGACAGTTGCACTTCAAAGTGCACCAGACAGAGGTTTGAACTGAGCTCAAGCTCAACGTTCTATGCTCTGCTTAGAAATTAACCCTCTACTCTCCAGGGCAGTTTGAATGCTGGGGCTAACTGCAATAGTCAGAATACAGCAAGACTTCATGTTGCTTGACACATAGATTTTGATGGCAGATAAGGACTGCTTGGCCCATCTAGCCTGCCCATTTCCTATCTAATGGATAAGCTGCAGATCCTAGTTAACCAATAGCCTACTTCCTCCTACCCCCACTAGAATTGCCTTATGTTTATCCCATGCATTCTTGAATTCCCCACTGTTTCTGACTCCACAACCTCCTCAGGAAGGATGTTCCATGCATCCATAACCCTGTCCCTGAAAAAGTACTTTCTAACATTACCGCTGAGCAGTCCCACCTCTGTGTCTTCAAATTGTCCCCTTGTTCTTGCACATCTCTTTTTGAAAGGTGCTACCTTCTTGGACTTTGTTGATTCTGTTGAGGTACTTGAAAGTTTCTATCATGTCCCCCTCCTTTCCTCGAGGGTATACATATTAAGCTCCTTTAGTCTCTCTTCGAATGTCTTCTGGTGCAAACCCTGCACCATTTTAGTTGCCCTCCTCTGGACAGCCTCCATCCTGTCTATGTCTTTTGGTGGGGTCTCCAGAACTGCATGCAGTACTCCAAGATGGGATCTCACCAACTGTCTGTACAGTGGGATAACAACTTCCTGTTTTCTACTGGTGTTGCTTCTGCCTATGCATCCAAATATCCCCAGACCTCATTACTGTCTTCTCACATTGCATGCCCACCATTAGGTCATGTGATATAACTACCCCAGGTCCCTTTCCATTTTGTTGTTGTTGTATCACACTCCTCATTGTGTACTCTTCTCCTGGGGTTTTGTTTCCCAGGTGCTTTACTTTGCATTTCTTTCGTTGAATCTAAGCTGCCATACATTTGACCATTCCTCCAACCTTGCCAAGTCCCTTCTCATCCTTCCCATCCCAACTTGTGTATCAACCTTGTTGCAGATCTTCGTGTTATCTGTAAAGAGACATGCTTTTCCTTCCAGTCCTCTGCAATGTCACTTATAAAGACATTAAAAGGACTGGACCCAATACTGAACCCTACGGTACCCCACTAGTAACCCCTTTCTTCAATGTGCACTCCATTTACTATAACCCTCTGTGTCCTGTTGTCCAGCCAATGTTTTACCTAGGCTACAACCCTGGGACCCACTCCCAGGCTGGCTAATTTGTTTATTAATCTTTTGTGTGGGACTGTGTCAAATGCCTTGCTAAAGTCTAGGTAGGCCATGTCTACAGCCCCTCTCTGGTCTACTGCTTTGGTCACCTAGTCAAAGAAATTGATTAGATTTGTCTGACATGACCTTCTTGCTGTGCCCCATTTGTCTCTGGGTACTCAACAATTCTTTCCTTCAGAAGTGATTCCATCATTTTCTCTACCACTGAGGTCAAACTGACAGATCTGTAGTTTCCTGTCTCTGTCTTGCTCCCATTTTTGTGAAGGAGAATCACATCTGCCCTCCTCCAGTCCTCAGGTACCACATCATCCTCCCATGATTTGTTAAAAAGGGTAGTCAGTGGTGTTACCAGTTCTCCCCTTAGTCCTTTTAGAATTCTGGAGTGAATCATCAGACCCCATTGCTTTGTCCACTTTCAGTTTTGGGAGTTCTTTCAGAACCCTTTCTTCTATGAAAGGACTGATATCGACCCCATTCAGAGTGCTTTATTATTGATTGGATTAGGTACCTCCCCTCCTCTTCTTTGGTGAATATTGAGCAGAAGTGTTCTTTCAGTATCCCTGCTTTTCACTGTCCCTCTCTGCCCACCCACCCAGCTCTTTATTCAGCCTCAGTATCCTCTCTTTGTCTTTCTTCACTCCTAATGTACCTAAAAGGTGTTTATCCCCTTCTTAACCAAGTTGGCTATCTTTTCCTCAGTTTGGGCCTTTGCTATTCTGACTGCCTTTCCAACTTCCTTCTACTTTAACTGGTACAGTTCTCTGTCATGCTCCTTCTGTGTTTCCTTATACTTCGGAATGCTGTCTTTTCTCCTAACATTCCCCACCACCTTGCTTGAGAACCATAATGTTTTTTTCTTTAATTTTGATTTGTTTATTTGCTTCACACAAAGGCTTGTTGCCCTGTGATGGCAGTTTTGATGTTTCCCCATTGTTGCTCCAACCTCCTTCTTGCCTGTTTGCTACTGCTTTTCTGAGTCACGCCCCATTTGACAAATCAGCCCTCCTGAAGTCCAGTACCTTCACTTTTGTATGGCTTGACTCTACAGTTGAGTTTATCATGAACCACAATGTTTGGTGGTCACTTGTTCCCAGATGGCTACCCACTTCTTGATCTGAGATCCTCTCTCCATCCCCATTTGAGAGTACCAGGTCTAAGATTGCTCCCTCCTGAGTGGGTTCCAACACTAGCTGTCTTTGCACGCCCTGTAGGGCATCGGGAATGGCTCTGCTATGCTAGAGGAGAGTAATGGAAAAGTCTCCTGGAGTGCTGTGATGATGTTTGAGGGCTCACAGTCAGACAAGCAAACCAGATGAAGGAAGTGCTCAAAGACTTTGCTGCACCTCTTACTGCCTTTCCAGGCTGCACTGATCTCACTGTGCTGAGGTGAAAATCACTGCACAGAAGCCCATAAGACAAATGCAATGTCAGGTGCCAGTGACCATAAAAGAACAATGGGGAAGAGCTACAGGAAATGCTGGGCCTAGGAGTAATATAGCCATTCAACAGCACCTGGCTTGCCCCAGTGGTTCTCATTCTAAAGAAAGATGGAACTACCAGGTTCTATGTCTGTTCTATGTCGATTATAGGCTGTTGAATGAGGTCTGATACCTGATGCTTACCCCATCCCTAGGACAGACAATGTACTGGATGGGTTAGGAGGATAGGTTCCTGATCACAATATAGTTGACAAGGGATACTGTAATGTGGCTATCCATGGACACTCATGAAAAGTCAGCATTTGCTACACATTGATTCTATCTCATGATGATTCAGTGCAATACAAACATGAGGTATTGCACTTTTCAAATGATAAACCAACACTTGTTTTTATTTTGTTGGCCAATCTAGTTGGATAACTCACATACATACTTTAATACTCTATTAGTTTACTTTACTTTTTACTTTATTACTTTATTATTTGAATGTTTAATGTCTCATTCCAATAGTAGCCCTTCCCCGGTCACACCGGGAGATGAGCAACTTGTTGCTCAGTGTGCCTCCTGGTGAAACATTTCAATAAATAAATAAATAAAATGTGTCCCCATTTGATATGTTTTAATTCACTGTTATGCCTTTTGGCATGAGGAATTCACACACCACTTTCCAGAGGCTAGTTGACAGGGTCATGAATTGGACTGGGCACTTTGCTCAAGCTTACATGGATGATATAGGCATATTTAGCCAGACAAGGACAAGCATCTCTCCCATGTGAGAAGTCCTGGCCAGACTACGGGACACAGGACTGACTATTAAGCTAGACAAGTGCCAAATCAGGATGGTGCAGGTGCCATATGGGGACATTGCATGGAAGGGGGTACATCAGGCCTGAGCCAGCTATGGTTGAGACACGCCAGGAATTGTGGGGAACTCTCAAAACTTGGTAAAAAATATAATACAATTGCTGTCCTTTTAAAGACATTCCTGGTGTTTCAAAGTCCCATTTTCTTAAGCACAGAAAAAGTTTTCAAGGCTGTTTACTGGCATAAGTACATTCTTAAATATATGGTAGCATTATTAGAATAATGATTCATCCTATTAAGTCATGTCCAGTTAAGAATATAGAGTATACAGGAAGACAGTGAGGAAATTCTCAAATTGCAGCTATTGGTATCATTCAGGCTTCTTTTATATTACAGTCCCTGTCTTTCAGAATGTACTTTGAATTGTCAGTCATAGTTCCAAAGCCTGAAATCGGCATGTGTCATCCCTCTCCACAAAGGTGGTGATCCCACCACACCTGGCAACTACCATCCCATCTCCTCTACCCGCCTTAGCAAAATTACAAGAACACCTCACTTAGTCCAGACTGTCTGATTTCTTACCTCTACAAACTTCTTATTCCCTACCAGTCTGTTTTAAAAAAAAAAACACTTCACCATCTCCTCCTTCTCCGCATCACTGGCCACATTCAAACTGCTGCCAATAAAGGCCACCTCACTGCCACAGTCTTCATCAATTTGGCTAAAGCCTTTGCTTGGGTTTCCCATCTCTCCTAAACTCACTTGAGGATGCAAGGCTCGCCTCCTGTTATTCATTGGTTTGATTCCTATCTAAAAGACAGACACCAATCATTTAAATTGCAAACTCCTCCTCTCCTCCCTCCCTATCCTGACTGGTGTCCCCGAGGCTCCATACTCAACCCTATCCAGTTTTCAATTTTATAAATAACCTCCCATCTGCCCGTTCTTCCTCTCTCATCCATATGTATGCAGATGAGACCATATTGTTCACATTCAGCCCAGACCTAACCACTGTCCCTCCTCTCTATTCTGCAACAAGACTTCACCTCAGTTCAGACTTGTTTAATCTCAAAACAACTCAAACTAAACACTACAAAACAGTATCTGTGACTTTGAATATTCAAAGGTTAGCTAAAACAATCAACACCCACCTATCACCTCCTCGATGGCACTCCACTAAAGCGGTCCCATCCTACAAATACCTTGGTGTCTGGCTTGATCCACAACTAAGCCTCTCTCCTAATATTGATTACATTACATCCAAACTACTCTGTAAGCTTGAGTCCTGTATCAAAAGAGAGACTCTTTCCTCCTTATACAAAGTGAACTTTTGACAAAGGTGATCATGCCAGTCTTTGACTATGTGGACATTATTTATGACACTGCTCCCTACACTGCTCTCTCTCAACTTGACTGCCTTTATTATGCCTTCTGTTGCTACACCTCCACCTCTCCCTTGCAGGACTCACCACTGTTCCCTTCTCTCTTGCCTGGATCTCCCTCCTGTCTCTCACAGACTTCTCATCCTCTTTATCCTTCATCTCTAAATTCTGGTTCAGTCTGCTCCCATCCATCTTTTCTCTCCTTTCACCTGCCCCTGCCTCTAGCTCCTTTCCACTCTCTATTCCATCTTCCAGCTTTGGCAAATCTACCTTTTACTATTGCCTCCACTCTCTTTGGAACTCTCAGTCCCTCTTTTATGCAATGCTCCTCGCACTTCTCTGTCAAATCTCAGCTACATCTTCTACCCCTCCCACCTTTCCCCATAACAACTCATAACACATACTGTAGGCCCCATTTGCACCTACCTGCTCTCTGTTAATCTTCCCATCACCTATACCTCCCATGTATTCTGTATATCTAAATAGCCTTTTGTTTGTATTATATCATGAATAGTGTCCTCCGGTGAGGCTCCAATGTAACTGTATGATCCTGTAACATTTATTTGTATGCCTCCTGAACTTTTGCTTTTATATACTGCAGTTGCTGGACTATATCTTGTTATACTGTATATTGCATGCTGTGTATTCATTGTAATTGTGTCTTTATCCCTGTCCCCTCCCCGGGTCGCACCTGAAACGAGCCTTGGCTCAGTTTTCTTTCAGTCACCAAATGTTTAAATAAATAAATAAATAAATGTTTGAATAGCTTTCTGGCAATTTTTTTTCTACTGGGATTGTTCAGTTATTTTGTCCTGAACCAGCTACCTCTGAAACCACAACTTTAAAAGCAGGTTTAACCAAAAGAAGCATGCGGCAACCCTGTATTTCTTTTTTTCTATATCCACCACCGTATTCTACATCTATCAAAAGTTTAAAGAAAATGCCATGGATTGAAATTGTATATTGCATAAAAACATACAGATATTTCCCAAATTTATGGGAAGGTTAATTCAATAGGTTGTCATAGTATTGATAATTTACTCTTTACTTTGCGTTTGACTAAATAATGAAGTAAACTTCATGACAAATGATGTATCCTTGTTTAATTTTTCACTTTTCTTCAGCACTCATGTTGACCCTAAAACACTGATGTTATAACTACATAAAACAATCTGACCACTTACGGAGTTTTTTTCCATAAAAGGGATTAAGTCTTTTCATGTACATTAACTTAAAACAGGCATGGCAACCTTTTTTCATTGTGGATTTAAAATATTTAGATCACCATTATGTACGAGACAAAACAAAATTATGATTTTGACATGGGATTGCTGAAACACCAGGGTATGTCCTTATCAGACAGCACAGCTAAGGAGCTGGCAGAGAAGATTCAGTGGACAGAGCACTATGAAATAGCCTTCCAGCATCGGAAACTGGCACTATGGCAAGTGCCACTGCTGATGAGCCCAGATTACAATCTGGAGTTTATTGCTCTGACAGACACAAGTGACAGGGGCCTAGGGAAGTGTTTTCTCAAATATCCAGGGATGGGGTAAAAGACCAGTTGTTTTCCTTAGCCAGAAGCTACTAATGGAAATGAACTACTCTACCATTGAGAAGGCATATCTGGCTCTTGTCTGTGCAATCAAGAAATTTCTTCCTTATCTGTATGAGAGGTCATTCACAGGTGCCACTGACCATAATCCATTGCAACTCATGAACAGAATGAGTGGGCAAAATGCCAGACTGCTGTGCTGGAGTATCAGCCTCCAGGGCTACAATTTCAACATACAGCATAGCAGTGAGCATAACATTTCAATGCAGATGGACTGCTGCACCAGTATGGGTAAACATTTGGTCAGATAGTCCACATGTAGTAATTATTGGTGGACCTCATGACTATACAACTTCTTAAAACTAAGGGGAAGGTATGTGAAGACCAGAAAACTTTTGTCTGTAGTCTGAAATATTTTGTCAAATGTTAATAACTTCTGTAGCATGGGGGTGCAGAAGCCATTAATCAAAGGTGAGAAAACAGTCCTGTTTTGGAGATTTTCAATATCCCAGAAGGGTTTCTTAAGTAGTATGGAATGTCATTGTTTTGACTTCCTGAAATGGGAATAAGTTCATAATTACACAAAGGACTCAGATACATTCTGTCTCAATGGCATCTTAACATACATTCAGATGCTAAATAATCTGTGAGAGAAAGTTGGGTCCCAGAGACACCAAGGGCAGATAATATCCCAAGGTAGGTGTAACCCAAAATTCTAAGCCTAAAGCAGCTTGAGCCAACGGATGAACTTTGGTAGAGGAAGTGACATCAGCCTTGTTTTGACCAGGGCACCAAGGGGAGAGAGAGACAGGGAGTGGGCATAAACGCTCAACCCAGATAGTTTCTGCCTCTTTCAATGGGATTCCTGTGTGCCCAAGAAGGGAGTCAGGATGTGTGTCTGCAGAGCGAGGTTGTGGTAAAAAGGCTACTGGATAGTGAGGTAAGAAGACTGTAACATGTAGGAAAGATGAAAGTGTCTGCACAAGTGTACAAGCTTTCTTTCATAATCCTGTATCTGTACTGTTGTTTTACCATATGTAAACAGTGTTGTACCTGATTTTTAATGTTGTGTTTACACAACCAGTAATTATTAATAAAGTAGTTATATTTTAAAGACTGGAGTAACTGGTTGTTTGTAACTGCATCTCTGAGGAGTGGTACCTGGATAAAAGGTGCATAGTAAAAGGTATCTGAGAGAGTAGATTGTGTCCTATCCAGAGCAGAGACCCTCAACAAGGGAATCTAAAAGTAGAATATGGTGGAAAAGAGCAATCGTAGCACCAGGGTCTGAGGTCTTGCTAAAGAGGGGATATTGACAGCTGTGACACTGGTCCAGACAGTTTCAGTGACCAAGGACTGAAAGAGAGAAGGAGGCTCACTGTTGGATTGTGGGGTGTTCTGACCTTCATAGCTTTTTTCATACAGGGCCCATGTAGGGAGAAAATAGATCACGCCTGAACATGTTTGCTCTGGTGAGCAGTGGGCATTAGGGTTAACAACCCAAGGATGACCCCACCACTGATTTACCAAGACTACAGAGACCCAGGCTAGCCCAGTGGTGCTGAGGTCTGAGGCACAGGACACCACACCTCATGCCACCGCTGACCCGGGTTCGGGAGCAAGCACAGGGTCACTGGGAGATGGCAGGGAGGAGAGGTGGCGTCCAATGGGCGGCCTTCCTCTCCTGGGAGGAGGTCCACAATGGTCAGCATCTGACTGCCCCTGGTGGAGGATGGGGTCAGGGATGCACGCCATACACTGGGACAGGGTCAGGGGCAGATGCCTGAGGCAGACATGTGCGGACGTGTGCACTCACACCCACTGGCATCATTGCACAATCCAGCTCAGGGGAACAGAACAGGGCAAACAGTGACACCTAACGTGGCTTTATGGCCATCTGCAAGTGTTCGCTGGGCATTGGCACCCAAACTGGATCCATTGTGATGGGGATTTGGGGCTCCCTGCCACCCGCTGCAGGGGTTAAGCTGCAGTGGTTACTGGGTGCCAGCAGTCCTGGTTGATATGGATGGTGGCCAGACCCCCAATAGCAGGGATGCAAGTCTACGAAGTGGAGCAGTTAAAGGTGGCTACAGGAGGATAAATAACATGTAAAAAAAAAAGACTGCAGAGACCCAAAACACTAATGTTGTTTCATTTCTCTAATTTGTGAGCTTTGTGTTCTTCAGCCCTAATGTCTGCATTAACATAGTTTTTTGCAATAAATTTCTCTTCAATAAATTTCTCTTCTTTTCTGATAGTGGAATTCATTTCGCATACAGTAGTGGACATAGTCTCCACACAGTACGTGGGGCCATCAGACCTCAACATTCACATCAACCCCTTGAGAGGGAAGGCTTCCAGCCCACCACAAGGTGTCATCTGTACACAGAATACTCTCTGTCCCTTTCCAGGCTCAGGCAGGTGTTGTACTCTACTGCACCTTCCCCCATCCTCAGCCTATTCAATTGGTTCACAGAGCTCATACCCAAACTCAGGTCACTGTCACAGGAAGGCAATGTGGTCCTCACTGGGCCACTGGCTATCCCTGCAAACAACATTAATTAATATTTTTTTATGTGACACTTTGACCCCAAATTTTCAACATAGTCTTTTTATGTCCCCTCACTGTGAACACAACAGGTGTCATTTATAAAATACTGGCCAAACATAATTTTGTGTCACAAGTGCAAAAACACATTTTGAGTAGGAATTGAAAAATTACACCTGTCACATTCATAAGGTGGTGTGAAAAAACTGTTATGTTGAAAACTGGCAATTAAAATATTGCAAATTACCAGTTTGAGTGAGTGTTGAAAATTTTAATGTACCTTCATAACTTTGCTGTTTTTATATATTAACCCCACATTTTAACATTGTCTAACCCATTAGGTGACCATTTTCAAATCCTGCCTAGAAGGTGATTTTTGTGGAGCAACTGCAAAATAACATTTTGGGCTGGGTTTGAAAAATACTCTCTCTGTTCACAAGGTGGGGTCTCAAATAGGCCATGTTGAAAATCTGGAGTGCAAATATTAAAAATGACCAAGTTATGAGTAAAATTCAAAACACATTAAAATACATAAACTGCACTACCTGATTTCCTCAGTTCCTGGTCTGGCATTGAAGGAGGAAGATGAGACCCTGGTCGAGAGGATTACTGCATTGGACCCTGGTAGGTAAGTAAGGGGTAGGGAGTATGGAGTGGTGGGTTCTGAGTGGGTGGTCAGATAATGACAGCAGCGGCAATAGTGGCACAAAGACATTAATGGACCCTTTTCTTTATTACTTGAACTTGAGTTAAATAAAAATAAATAAAAGCAATGAAAAAAATTGAAGGACCTTTTTAATTACAGTTACCGACACTGGGGATTGGGCAGCATAGTGTTGTTTTGATGTTTGATGCACCAGTGGTGGGCTCCCTGTGTTGCACATTTGTGACCCATGGGGTGGGCGGTTACATAGCCAGCACACATGATTGGGCACCCTAGTGTCAACATCTGAACTGAGCAGACAGGCAGACTTAATCAACACCAGGAACTGGGCTTCTTGGTTTTGGCAATGAAAAATTAAAGGGGCTTAATGGCACAGGGGTGGGCACCCCCATGCTGGAATCTTTAATTCTTCAGCTGGTACCTGTGATTGGGCATCTCAGTGTCTGGCTTTTACTAAGGAGGCCACAGGTGATGTTAATGGCCACCAAAGGGCCTTATCAAACTCAAAACCATGCACAGCTCCATTCAGCAGTGGCAGGGCTCTGCACTGATGTTTAGCCCTGCCTCTGCTGAATGAACACTGTTGCAACAGATACTTGCAGCATTAGGATAGCCCTGCCCCTCATACTCACATGCATCATATGACCACATTTTGAAATGAGGCCATAAAAATCAGTTATCCTTATAATGTTCAGTTTAAACTAAGACTATCTAAAATGGGCCTTTCCTCCTTAATTTCTCAAACACTGAGCTGGTTTGGGAGCTGAAAGCACAGAAGCACACACCTTCTGCCAAACTCTATCAAGCCAGCAAGTTTCAGGTTGTAAAGCTTCCTGGATGTTGCAGTTATACTGTAGGTGAGCAAAAATGATCTGAAACATATTCTTGTTTATGCTTTTGCATCTCTTACTTTGCCCTGGTAAACCAATAGACACAAAATGTCCAGGATCTGGTGATCCTGTCATTAACTACTTGTCTTCCAAATTTCATGTAACTCAATTGAACAAAGGCATTTATTAAGATGCAAAAATCTGGTTTAACATTAAAGTGCTTACTCAACCTAATATATAGGTGCATAAAGATGTGGATCTGAATTAGCCAAGATAAAACTATTATCTTATAAACAACTTTCAATATACTACTATTATCTCACATGTTCTAAAATAGCACCACTTGCTTACAGAACTGGGTACTGTATGTCCCAGTGGAGTACTGAATCAATCAGAGGGCAGCTTTAATAATGCTGATGACATCACAATAACCATGTGCAGTACTAAAGCCAGCAGATGTGACATACTTTGTAGACTTAGTTGCTTTCTAGTTTTCATCTATATTGATTGTATTGATTTGTACTGTATTGATTGTTTTTGGTTTTTACTGTGTTGATTGTATTGATTTGTACTGTATTGATTGTATTGATTTGTACTGTACCAATTGCAATGATTTGTCTTGTATTGATTGTATTGATTTGTACTGTATTGATTGTAATGATTTGTACTGTATTGATTGCTTTGGTTTTACTGTGTTGATTGCATTGATTTGTACTGTATTGATTGTAATGATCATTACTATATTGATTGTTTTGGTTCTTACTGATGTCAGACGAATCTAATAGATTTCTTTGACTGGGTGACCAAAGTAGTAGACCAGGGAGGGGCTGTGGACATGGCCTACCTAGACTTTAGCAAGGCATTTGACACAGTCCCACACAAAAGATTATTAGTCAAATTAACCAGCCTGGGAGTGGGTCCCAGGGTGGTAGCCTGGGTAAAACATTGGCTGGACAACAGGACACAGAAGGTAATTGTAAATGGAGTCCACTCTGAAGAAAGAGGCGGTTACTAGTGGGGTACTGCAGGGTTCAGTATTGGGTCCAGTCCTTTTTAATGTCTTCATCAGTGGCATTGCAGAGGACTGGAAGGAAAAGTATGCCTTTTGCAGATGACACAAGGTCTGCAACAGGGTTGATACACAAGGAGGCATGGAAAGGATGAAAAGGGACTTGGCAAGGTTGGAGGAATGGTCAGACGATGGCAGCTAGGATTCAATGCAAAAAAGTGCAAAATAATGCACCTGGAAACAAGAACCCAGGGAAGAATACACAATGGGTGGGGAGGTAGTAACAACAACAAAACAGGAAAGGGACCTGGGGTAATCATATCAGATGACCTTAAGGTTAGCAAGCAATGTGAGAAGGCAGTAGGGAGGGCCGGGGTATACTGGGATGTATAGGAGAGGCATCAGCAGCAGAAAACAGGAAGTTGTTTTCCTCTGTACAGACAGTTGGTGAGACCCCATCTGGAATACTGTGTCCAGTTCTGGAGACCCCATCTCCCAAGGACATAGACAGGATAGAGGCAGTCCAGAGGAGGGCAACTAAAATGGTGCAGGGTCTGCAAGAGAAGCCGTATGAGGAGAGACTAAAGGAGCTTAATATGTATACCCTTGAGGAAAGAAGGGAGAGGGGGACATGATAGAAACTTTCAAGTACCTCAAGGGAATCAACAATGTCCAAGAGGGTAGCATCTTTCAGAAAAGAGACTTGCAAGAACAAGGACACAATTTAAAGATAGAAGGAGGGCAGTTCAGGGCAATGTGAGGAAGTATTATTTCACAGAGAGGGTAGTGGATGCATGGAACAGCCTTCCTGAGGAAGTTGTGGAGTCTAAAACTGTGGGAGAATTCAAGAATGCATGGGACAGACATAAGGCAATTCTTGTGGGGGCAGGAAGATATAGGCTGTTGGTTAAATAGGATCTACTGGCCTATCCTGTAAGTAAAGGAAATGAGCAGACTAGATGAATTTCACTTGGTCCTTATCTGCCATCAAAGTCTATGTTTCTATGTTACTGTGTTGATTGTATTGATTTGTGTTGTATAAATTTGCTAATTTTATCCTGAGCCTTCGGTCAGTGGTGCACAGTTAACATTTTGTATTTTTTCCTTCAGTAACATTTTATCATTTCTATCTCAAAACCAGCTAAACACCTGTTGTACAACTCAAATATTACATGGTGAGAGTGAGATAGTAGAACTATCTTCACTTGCTATAGTTGATTTCTCCTGATCTCACTCACGGCTCTGTCTCTTGTGAGGTCAGGACATCAAGTATGACTTGTGAAAATACATTATTTCTACTATCTCACTCTCAGCCATGTCATGTCCCATATAGGTAGGTAGGTAGATAGATAGACAGACAGACACACTGTACATATAGAAAGATACAGTAATAAAGTGGTAGTACCAGTTTATTAGGGTTGACAAACACTTTAATGTTAAACCCCAAATTGTGCACCTTAATAATTATGCCCTTTCCAGCTTACTCTTTCCTCAGTGCTGTTGTGCCTGGGTTCTTTGTCTTTTTAGCTTCCTTTCTTATTTTGGGCCCACCATGACTCAAACGTCTTTTTTCCACTGGGGTGTGATACAGATGAGCCACACTGGTGGGTCCTGTATAGGATGAAATACCTGTCTGTGCCTTCTCTTCTCACCCTTTTCAGATTATTTGACAGGTCATTTGGCACTCTGCGTTCCTGTGTAAAACAGAGCCAGTTTAAATTTTCAAAGTTCATTTTCAGAGGAAGGAGTCCCAAAGGGACTTGCAGCTCTGAAAGAGGACATGGCTAAGGGACTAGATGGGATACACCCAAAGGTACTCAAAGAAACCAGGAGGTGCAGGCTGCCCTGCTAATAGCTTTATTCAACATCTCATGGGAATCAGGCATGGTTCTGGAGGACTGGAGGAGAGCAAACATGGCCTATCTACATAAGGATGAAAGCAGGGAAGAGGCTATTAACTATAGGCTGGTGAGTGTCATCTTAGTGGTGGGGAAATTAATAGAAACACTGTTAAAGGAAAGGTTAGTAGAGTATCTTGAATCTAATTGGCTGCAAGACCATAGGTAGCATGAATTCGGGTTGAGGTCATGCCAGATGAATCTGATTGAGTTCTTTGACTGGGTGACCAGGAAATGGATAAGGGAGGGCAGTGGACATGGCCCATTTGGACTTTAGCAAGGCCTTTGACACTGTGCCACAGAGAGACTGATTAACAAATTAAGCCATCTAGGGGTTGGATCCAAAGTGGTGAATTGGGTTATAAACTGGTTAATTGATAGGCAACAGATGGTGGAGGTTAATAGCACTCACTCTAATGATGAGAGACTGAAGCGGGGTGCCACAGGCAGGGCTTTAGATAATTTTCTTTTTTTGTGAAAGGACATCATACCACTTATGTCATTTCAAAAGTTGTGGGTAATGTACTGACCACCTTTGACAGAAATTCTAGTGTACCATCTATTTTTTAGATCTGTTAAAGGCTTTCAACTCAGTATACCACACAGTTTTGCTTAGCCATTTAAAAACAGCTGGACTGGGCCTCACGGCTTTGTCTTGGTTTAGTTCATATTTGATAAGGATGCTGCAGTGTGTTAGGGTTGGTGCAGCCTGTTTAGAAACTGCAAGATTGAACACAGGGTACCGTAGGGTTTGGTACTGGACCCCCTGCTATTTCTAATATCTATATATATATATATATATATATATATATGATCTTCAAGGCACTGCTCACTTGATACTAGCATATGCAAGCCAAAGCTGCGTATTATCAACAAACCCTAACCTCCTCCTGGGGCAGCGGTAAACAATTCTGGAACAATATAAAGGAACTCAGTGGAAATCATGCTCCCTACCCTGCTCAACTCATAGTAAATGGGGATTCCACTCAGGACCCTACTGCTATCGCTGAAGCCCTCAACTCCTCCTTCTCGGACCTCTTCCATTTACTACCACTGAACTTCTATAACCCTTCCCCCACATTCCCCTGACACCTCAAACAGCAACAATACAACACCTTTAGACTAAGAGCCATATCGTGCTCTGAGGCAAACGCTACCTCTCCAAAACCCTGGCTATGCTCGCTATAGCAATGACTCCCTTGATCTCAAACTCATTCGGCTGACCCTGGAAGTAACACTACCCCATCTCACAAAAATTCTCAACCTGTCACTATGCCTTAGTCAATTCCCCTTCAGCCTGAAGAGAGCCATAATTGTCCCTATTTTGAAGAGCGGCGACCCCACAGTCACAAGCAACTATAGACCGATATCAATACTACCACCCCTCTCCAAAGCACTTGAAAGATAGTATCAGACTAGCTTACTGACCACCTAACTAAACACAACCTACTTTGCCAAGAACAGCATGGTTTCGAGAAGCCACAGTACTGTCACAGCCTTACTGAACTCACCTCATTCATCCATGAGGCCCTAGACCAAGGCTCCATGGCTGGGGTTATTTATGTGGATCTGACCAAGGCATTTGACACGGTCAGTCACGAGCTACTGCTCGTGCCCTTCCCCAATTCAACTTTGTTCCTGAGGTCACTGCCTGGTTCAAAGACTACCTCTCAGGCCAGTCACAACAAGTCAAGATGAACACAACCCTCTCCTTATGCAAACTAGTATGCTCTGGTGTCCTGCAGGGGTCCATACCTGGCCCCTTACTGTTCACCCTCTTTTAAACTCTTTCCCCAAGCCTTGCAGTGGTCACCTGCTATTCTACGCTGATGATGCTGTAGTGTTCTGGAAACACCCTCAGCCCTAGCTCTCTCCAACTAGCCCTGCAGGACTTCTTTGGGGAGCTAGAATCTTGGTTTACTGAACACCGCCTTATTATCAATTACCAAAAATGAAGTCCATGATCTTTGCTTCCACAAAGCCCACACAGTCATACACCCCTACTAGTAAAAAACTCTCATGGCTCCCCCTTAGAACAGGTTTCATTTTTAAATATCTCGAATCACATTAGACACCTCCTCTCCTACCATAGTCACATACAACTTCTCTCCTCCACTGTCAATGCTACAGTGGGGATCCTTCTGAAGCTTAAACACTGCTTACCTCCCAGGCCATGCATCTTGCGGTCTCCTCCTCTATCCTCTCTTTGGTGGACTATGGGATAGTCATTTATGGCTCTGTGGAATCGACACGCTCCGCTGCATCAACACTGCCCTTAACAAAGCTTGCCGCCTAGTCACAGGCAGTGACAGGTTAACGCCACCTGTGAGCTTTATGCTCTGACTGGTTGGCTTAACTTCCTAGGAATGCTAAAGTACCACTCCTGCATCCTTGCCAAAAAATACAACTCCAGCTAGCTCCCATCAGCCTCCACCTGATTATCAGTGCAGCCCCCTACAGGCAGACTAAAAGACTCACAGCCAACACATCCTTCCTTGTCCCCACTGTAGAACATCACTTGGGCAAAGATCATTCTGCTACTGCACCCCAATATGGCTCAATAGCCTACCACACTCTATCTTCAAGACCCATAGTCTCTCCCTATTTAAAACAGGTCTCAAAACCCAACTCTTTGACTCAGCATTATGTGACTGTAGATAACCTCCTTTCTTCTGGGGCTAGACCCTCCTGTCCCTTCACTCCCTCTCCCCTGCCCAGATATCTGACTCGGGGTCACTCTAGATCCTACAAAACTGTATCCTGCACTTCTCTGATAAGGACATCTCATATGCCACCAACTACTGTCATCATCTAAATAAGATAAAGCTATGACTGCATATCCCTGTACTGTTTCACTAACACTGTTTGTATATGTTTCTTTTACTGTAAATGTATTTCCTCCATTCTTTGTAACTGACGTGGAGCCTTTGCAAAAGTCTATGACTCAAGGGTTGTAAATCCAATTCTATTCAATAAACAATAAACAATACCGTATGTCTTCATGGAGAGGAAACAATTATGTACACATTGAGAGAAGATACAAACTTGGCTATTGACATATTACAGAAAGATTTTCTTGGCGTCCAATGTGAGTTAATGGAACTAAGGCTCCTCCTCAATGAAAAGAGAAGTCAGTGGATGTTGTCTGAAAAGAAAAATAATAAAGAGATTATTAGTATGGATATTCACAGTACTTCTGGAACTATTATTGATCAGGTTAATTTTTATAAATACTTGGGCTTGACACTTGATAATCATTTAATTTTTGATATGCATATCAACAACTTTTAACAAATAAAAGGGTTATTTTTTACAGGAACAAAGTTTTATATAATTTATCAGTAATGAAACTGTTAGTTACATCTTTATTTTTACCTGTATTGGATTATGGTGATTTTGTTTATATGCTACAAGTACTTTATTAGGAACACTTGTTTCATTATATAATAGCACATTGCGGTTTATTACAAATTTGCCTTATAATATTCATAGGTGTACTTTGTTAGTATAGCTGGCCTGACTTCTCTGACAGACCATAGAGATTTCCATTGGAATACATGTGTATAAATTCATTATACAGACCTTAACTTCATTCTTGTGTACACTACAACCAAAAGCTTTTCACAAATATTCTTTGAGATCTGTATCTTGGATTATGTTCCAGGTTCCAAGAGGCAGCTCAAATATGGTAAAAGGTTATTGGCTGCAGTGGTCCCCAGAACATGGGACAAAATAAAAAAATTGAGAATACAAGCTTTATTAGAGCTTCATTAGCTAGTCTATATAACAAGCACTGCAATTGTTATGGATAAGCGCCAATGTTTTTAACTACTTGCTGATGATAATCTTAATATTTTATATTCGTATGTGTAGTTACATGTTTGTATAAAATTGTATGTCATGTAGTGTCATAGTTTTGTACCATGATTGAACGCATTTGTAAACAAGATTATTTATCTCACATTGCTATCAATAAACCAGAATTGAATTGAGAACTGAGAAGTCAAACACTTCTATGGGATGAAATCTGGAAGTCATTTCAGTTTTACTGAGTCAAAACACTTCCATCTGTCAATTTTTGGAAGGCAAAATAACTCCAGTCCACAAATTTTGGAAGTGAAATACTCCAACTCCTATATTTTTTGAAGTCATAGGCCTTCTGAGTTCTTCATTGCAACTCCATACATGCCACATTCACAGAAATGCATTTCTTAATGAAACAAATTAGGAAAAATAAATTTGCATTTACTATACATAGCCCTTGGCCCTTTTTATAAACAGGTACTACAAAGCACAGTACACGGATTAACAGTAAACATGTAGAGGTAGCCATCACACTTATCAACACTCACACACAGGTATGGATAACTACTTGAGCAGGTGTTAAGGAAAAGGAATTGTTGGCCAGAACATCAAGAAAAATCCTCTACTCTTACTAAAAGTGCCTTGGGTTCTTTACTTTCTCATGGACACCCACCAGAACAGCACCAGAGATGGGTAGAAGTGACCTCAGTTTAACATCTCATCTGAAGGACAGAACACCCCAATAGTATAGCACCCCACAAACACACACATTAGTGCTGTATTAGGGTGTCAGTGTTTCTTTGTATGAGCCCAAGTCCTGGTGTTGGACTAGAATCTAAAACCTTCTGTTCAAGAGGAAGATGTGCTGCCAACTGAGCTACAGTATACTGACTAAGAAATGAGTTGTTGTCAGAAATCTCCAGATCTAGTTATGCTATAATGTATTTTATCACTATTTTCTCTTACCTCAACCTACTAACCAACAACATTCATTCTGCACTTATCCTGAAACCAAAACTGCAAGACAGCAGCTGTCTTTGAAGATGCACCATTGTCTGCCTGCCTGTCTGCCTGCTTGCCTGCCTGCCTCTCTGTCTGTCTGTCTGCCAGTCTATTTAACTATCTATCTATCTAATCTATCTGTCTCTGTCTGTCCACCCACTCGTCTGTCTGTCTGTCTGTCTAGCTACTGTATCTTTCTGTCTGTCTGTCTGTCAAGCTAGCTAGCAGTAGCTAGTTATCAACAGTAATAGGGTTTACCAATACCACCAGCACACATCAAGGATTCAGCTGGAAGTGACAAGAAGGACAGGGTCTGGAATGCTAGAGTACAAACAGAAAACATGAGCTGAATCTTCACTGTCTGTAGAAGAGGTGGATGAGGGAGATACAATTCAGGCATGAAAAAGATAGACTTAAACTGGCTTTTCACTTTAAGTCAGGAAAAGGGAACAAGGGGACATATGCTGAAGTGTAAAAATTACTGAAATACCTTTAGCCTAAACTACATTTCAGCCTGTGCTCCGTAGTTCCTTTACCTGGCTTAAAGTGAAAATGTACTAACATAGATAAGCATTTGTCAATACCGAGATGTTTGCTTGCTGGCATTGGCAGTGGTAGTGTAGAAGTTACAGAGCTGCGTAATAGGAATGGCAGTGAAGTATTGAACTGAAGCCAACCCCACCACCACCCTGCAGAGAGTGACAGGCATTGGGGTGTGTCTTTGGGTCATCAGGCATAACAGCCCGCCATTTCACCACATCCCACCCTGCAGACACTGACAAGTGTCACGGTGTTCCGTAGGGTCTCTGGCCCTTATAGCACCCCATTCCAGTAGGAAATACGGTGAGATGGGTGCGATACAGGAGAATGGGGACAACTTTGGGGCCAAAGAGTCCAAGGCATACCTCGATGCCTCTCACTGGCTGCAGGGTGTGGAATGGTATGAGCATTACAGGCAAGAATCCCAAGTCACACCCTGATGCCTGTCATTCTCTACAGGATTGGGCATTATGGTTTGAAACCCTAATACCTCAGGCATTCGTTGGTATTTTCACTCCAAATTTTCAACATCTTTTTTTGTGACCCCACCTCATGAACAGGGGGAATATCAGTTTGTTAGCGCTAGCATGCTGTGACCGACTCGACGTTGCTTTCCTCCAGGTGCAAAAACATTCTGTACAGGATGTAAAAATGACAGCTGTACTGTTCATGGGGAGGTGTAAAAATGGCAATGTTGCAAATCTGCAGTAAAATATTTAAAAAATGGTGAAGTCATGAGCATACATAGAAACTGTGCAGCTACACCCGTAATATAATTAGGTTGGGGATTTTTACAGCAGATTGTCAACTCCAGCATTTTGGTGCCTCGATCATGAACAGTGTCACTGTGATTTTCTTTATCTGTCCGAACAATGATTTCCCACAGCGACCACGCATCTCTGCTCTGAAAGTGTGAAAACACACTTCAGCCATGTTGTGAAAATGACAGCTGTACTGTTCATAAGGAAGTGTGTAAAATGCCACTGGTGAAAATCTGGACTGAAATTATTACAAAGTCATGAACTTACGAGTGTGTGGGAACTGCGCAATGCTCACTAGTAACACAGTCACTTTATGGACTTTTTGTCACAAATTTTCCACATAGCCATTTTAAGACCTCTGCTCATGAACAGTGTAACTATAATTTTCTTAATCTGTCCCAAACATTGCTTTAGCACCAATAGCACCATTATGCTACATATGTGCAAAACACATTTTGGGTGATATATGAAAATGGCAGCTGTACTGTCCATAAGGAAGTGTAATAAAATGGCAATGTTGAAAATCTGGAATGAAAATATTAAATTCGCAAACTTAGGAGCATGCATAGGAACTGCTAGCATACGCTCATAAAACAGTCATTTTTAGGAATTTTTTGCAAATTTTCTACTTAGCCATTTTAAGACCTCTGCTCATGAACAGTGTCACTGTGATTTTCTTAATTGTCCGTACATTGATTTGCTTTACCGACTGCGCCATTGTAGCTACATGGGGAGAAACACATTTTGGGTGAGATGTGAAAAATGACAGCTATTCTACTCATAGAAGGTGTGGTAAAATGGTAATGTTGAAAATCTGGAGTGAAAATATTGAAAATTCATGAACTTACAAGCGTGCATAGGAACTGCATAGCATACTCGTAAAACAGTCATTTTTGGAATTTTCCACCAACTTTTCAACATAGCCATTTTAAGACCTCTGCTCATGAACAGTATCACTGTGATTTTCTTAATTTGTCCCGTACATTGATTTCGACACCGACCGCGCCATTGTGCGCTACATGGGTGGAAACACATTTTAGGTGAGATGTGAAAATGACAGCTATACTACTCATAAGAAGGTGTGGTAAAATGGTAATGTTGAAAATCTGGGTGAAAATATTAAAAATTCATGAACTTATGAGTGTGCATAGGAACTGTACAGCATGCGCTTCATTAAAACAGTCATGTTTTGGAATTTTTTACCAAATTTTCAACATAGCCATTTTAAGACCTCTGCTCATGAACAGTGTCACTGTGATTTTCTTAATTGTCCTGTACATTGATTTCGCACTGGCCTGCGCCATTTATGCGCTACATGGGGTAGAAACACGTTTTGGGTGAGATGTGAAAAATGACAGCTGTACTACTCATAAGAAGGTGTGGTAAAATGGCAATGTTGAAAATTTGGAGTGAAAATATTGAAAATTCATGAACTTACAGGCGTGCATAGGAACTGTACAAGACGCGACGTCAGAAAACAGTCATTTTGGAATTTTCCACCAAATTTTCAAAATAAGGCTTCTTGAGAGCCCACCTTATGAACACTGGCAGTGTCGTTTCATTACTCAGTCCCGATAGGTGATTTTGTGCAGTGACTGCGATATCACCCTTCGGGCCCGAATAACGCCATGACAGTGACAGCATTCATGAAAGGGTCCCAAACCCCATGTTGAAAATTTAATGCAAAATTCCAAAAATGCCTGAGATATGCAACAAAGTTGGAAAAACCCTATCTATCCCATTATACAGCTTACTGGCATTTCCTCAGTTAAGCGGTCGGCTTTGAAGAATACAGGCGTGTTCCCGATCCACCGAAGATCGTCGCGCGGACTCCGGAGTAAGTATGGGGTGAGGGGTGTGGGGAGGCAAGGTGTGCAGTGGGTGGGAGTGCGGGTTGTTGGGGGCAGGAAGACTGCGTGGGACCTTTTTTTACAGGTGTTTTTTTAACATGACAACGGGGACGTTTGCCACGCTGGGGTGGGCTCCAAGCGTGGCAGAAGGCGACTGGTTGAGGGGGCATGGAGCTGGCGAGAGTTGGGCACCCCGTGGGCCACAGCATCCTATTGCCAAGCTGGGGTGGGCTCTCAGCGTGGCACTCTGTACTCTGGGGGGACAGTGGAGCCGACGAGTTGGACACCCCGTCGGCTATACCGATGAGTTGCCATGCTGGGGTGGGCACCCAGCGTGGCATGTGGAAGCTTTGGGGGGAGCACAGCACAGCTGATGGGGTATTGGGCACCCCGTCGGCTATAGAGTGTGTGCGTGGGAGCACTCGAGTATGCGTGAGTGTGTTTTTGTGTGTGTGTGTGTGTGTGTGTGTGTGTGGGGGGCTGCGCGCGGGCAGGCGATATCTGATCGCTGCTCACTGAAGTGTAGCTCCCCTTTCAACTATACGCCACTGCATTTTGGAGCTGTCATAGACAGCTCCAGCATTGATGGCGGACAGGGGCGCTGCCAACACACTGACTGAATGGAAGAGGGATGACACTCCTCCGAAAACTCGGATGATGGCAATATGTTTCTTGCACATGCGTGCAAGCAAACATAAAATGTCTCTTCTCCAGACTTGGAATGCCACAATGTTTGGTGGAGGGACGGTCCTTGTCAATGTTTTCATAAGTGACATTGCTTATGGACTGGAAGGAAAAGTATGCCTTTTACATGATACCCAAATCTGTAATAGGGAGAACAATAAGAAATTGGTGGAAAGAATGTGTAGTGATTTTGGGAAACTCAAGGAGTGGTCAAGAGCATGGCAGTTGGGATTCAATGCCACAAAGTGCAAAATTATGCACCTAGGGCATAGGAACCCAAAAACTGAGTATGGGATGGGGGAGGTGCTAAGCAGGAAAGGAACCTTGGGGTTAATCATATCTGATTATCTCAACGAGGCACAGCAGCATGGCAAGGCAGTGGATAGGATCAGTGGGATGCTGGGATGCATAGGAGACCCTTACAGAAATATAGGTGTGCTGTGTACATGCAGAATGCATGCCACATGTAATGTGCAATGTTTGCATATAGTTCGCATACACAAAGTAATCCTAAGCAAACCAAGTCTTAAAGCAAATCAGGTTCACATGCTGCAAGCTTGACATATGCACAGCAGGTAAGCTGGTATGAACATCTTCTAAAAATTACATCAGGTTCGCATGTTGCACGTTTGTCATGAGTGCAGCAGTTAAGCTAGTGTGAAGCGTCATTTAAACATCACATCAGGTTCATGCTGCACTCTAGCCATGCGCAGCAGCTAGCTGGTACAAATCTCATCTGAAAAAAAACACATCAGTTTCTATTTCTCATACTATTGTTCTAATTAGAGTCATTAAAATACATTTTATTTAAATTCCCATAAAAAGTAGGCAAACTCATTAATTCTGATCCTTTTGCAATTTATTCAGTGGTTTTGATTTTTGTCATTAAATTGCCATTAATTTGTAAAATATTGTTACTGCATTAAATGCCTAGGATCTTGCTGAGGTCCTGGCTGACCCCTGGCAGACTTATTTAATACATCTCTACACTCAGGGTGTGTACTGCAGGACTGGAAACTGGCTCATGTGGTCCCCTCCCACAAAGGTGGATCCAAGGACTAATCGGTAACTATATGCCAGTAAGTCTGACATCCATAGTGAGGAAGCTAATGGAAACCATCCCAAAAGGACAGGCTAGTGGCACTACTGGAGGTCAATGGGTGCATGACAGGAGGCAGCATGCCGCCAAGGACAAATCATGCCAGACCGGCCTAGGGACTACTATGACTGGGCAGACTGATAGGGGCCACGTGGTGGATGTCCTGTTACTTGACTTCAGTAAGGCCTTCGATTCGGTACCACATAGGAGGCTTGGAAGTAAACTACGAGGCACAAGGGTGGAAGCAAAACTGGTGGGGTGGGTGGAAAACTGGCTATGGGATAGGTAGCAGAAGGTGGTAGTAGGAGGGTTCTAATCCCAAGCCTGTGACAAGTGGGGCCCACAGGGTTCAGTGTTGGGTCTGGTGCTGTTTGGCATATTTATTACAGACTTTTGGTGGGCATCAGCAGCAAGATCAGTCTGTTTGCAGATGACACCAAGATGGGAGTGGTGGTGGATGTCCAGAAGGTGGTGGGGGACTACAGAAGGATTTGGCATGGCTTGAAGCATGGTCAGGCAGATGGCAACTCAGGTTCAATACAAAGAAATGCAAGGTGATGCACTTAGGAACAAAGAATCTGATGAGAAGCTACCATCTGGGGGAGTGAGGCTAGAAGTCACAGAGGAGGAGGAGAAGGATCTTGGGGTGCTCATCATGGGGGCTATGAACAATTCTATGCAATGCAGGAGGGCTGCAGTGAAGGCCAACAAAATGCTGGAATGCATAGAAGGCATAACCTCAAGAATAAGGGAGGTGAGTCTGCCTTTATACATATCATGGTTAGACCCATTGGAGTACTGCATGCAGTACTGGCACCTGCACCTGCAAAGGACATTAGGCTGCTAGAGGGGTGAAGCCTAGGGCACCAAAAAGATTCAGGGTCTGGGGAGTTGCCATATGAAAATAGACTGAGGGAGTTGAACATGTACTTGCTGGAGGGAAGGAGAGACTGAGGGGATATGATTGAGACCTTCAAATGCATGAAGGGATAATCAGGACAGACACAGGGGTCTACTCAGGAGGAGGAGGGTGAGAACACTGGGGACATGACATGAGATTGGAGGGTAGATTCAGAGGGAAATAAGGAGGCATTTCTTCATGCAAGGTGGTTGCAGTGTGGAGCGCACTACCAGCAGAGGTGGTGGCATGTAACACTGTGGAATGCTTCAAGAAGGGTGAGACTATACAAAGGAAGGGTAAGGGGTGAAAGGGAGGGGGAGGAGGGGTAGCTGCTGCGTGAGGGAGCTAGCTGCAGACTCGATCAGACTCGATAGACCATTATGGCCTTTTCTGCTGGCAATTATTGTATGTTCATATGTTAGTATAGCCAGTCAACATCCCCATTCTGGAAGTACAAAGAGGGGCCTCTGTGTTGTGAAGCCTATCCTTTTGTTTTGGACCATGCAAATCCCTTATGCATATTTAGTGCTATAACTGTGTTTCTCCATGACTGCTTCATCTCACTTACTTTCCTTTGTCATTCTGTATTGAGCATATACACTATGGCCATGCTCAGTACTCTTTTGTGCTGAGTAGGGTCTTGGAAGCATGCACCATACCTCACATTTTGTCACTGAAATGAGGGACATGGGCACTCAAAATAAGGGACAATGAGGGACACTAACCCACAAGATGATCAGGACACATCATGAAACATGGAATACAGTACCTCAGAACACAGTGGAAACCATTGCATTAGCACCTGAGACTGAATTTCTACCATTAAGCAGGGTGCCATTTATAGTAGGTAGGGCAGAGAGGGCAGTACCCCCGATTTGTGCCTAGGTTGTTCTTATGGTGTGGCAGTAATGGCTATAAATTTGGATTTGATCTTTTGCACAATAAGTGCCCACCTGGCCTGTGGGTGCCACGCTGCAGGTACTCTCCAGACTCGAGTGTGTCTGTATTGTGTTGTCCTCTCTTTACCTATTAGTGGTGACACAATCACATGTGATGTGGATGAGCTCCAGCTAAGAGAGGTGCATGAGCCTTGTGTGACACTGTCTTTCCTGCCATAGAGTTGACAGGCTGCATGCTATAGCTTGGAGGTCAGTGAGCACTGAACTGTCAATAGCAGTCTTGTGGCAGAATACTTTTGTTGTTTTGCTCTTAGTGAGTCTCCGTCTCCCCTGGTGGCTGAAGGCACAGAGGGTGAGCTAGAAGTTAACTCAAGACTAGGCTAGCTAATTACTCTATTAGGCTTGCCTTGCAAAAAAAAGCTGCACAGACTCCCACAGCAGCAAGTTAGGCTTATCAGTAGTGGTGACAACAGTGTGGGTGGCCTTCATAGACCTTGATCAGTGCAGTATGACAGCAACCACAGCAGCAGTCATGCAAGAAGCAAGCAACCCAGGTTGAATGGGTTCAGTTGGTTGAGTGACGTGGTAGCAGACCACATTGGAGACCTGTGATGGTCGGTTCTAACATCCAGCTTCTGGGATAGAAACATAGAAACACAGAAGTTGATGACAGATAAGGACCACAAGGCCCATCCAGTCTGCCCATTTCTTTTTCTACCTTATAAATGTGCCATTGGCCTTTGCTCTGTCAGTGGCCTATCTATTCATACTCATCTCTATTGCTCCCTTATGCCTATCCCATGTCTGTTTGAAGCCCTGCACTGTATTCATAGCCACCACTTCCTGAGGTAGACCATTCCATTCATCCACCACCCTTTCTGTGAAAAAGAATTTCCTCACATTCCCCTTTAATCAGCCTCCCTCTAATCTCATGCTGTGTCCTCTTGTCCTGCTGTTTTCTTATATTTAAACATGTTAGACTCTTTCACCTTGTTAATGCCTTAAAGTATTTGAATGTTTCGATCATATCACCTCTCTCTCTCTCCTTTGCTCAGCGGTATACATTTTGAGCTCCGTTAATCTGTCCTCATATGTCTTCTGATGCAGTCCCTGCACCATTTTGGTTGCCCTTCTCTGGACTGCCTCAATTTGGTTAATGTCCTTGTGAAGGTGTGGCCTCCAGTACTGCATGCAGTACTCCAGATGAGAGACCCTAACCAGTGTCTTGTAAAGAGGATTATTACCTCCCTCTTCTGACTTGTGATACCTCTACTAATACACCCCAACATCCCCCTAGCCCTACTTACTGCTGGCAGAAGGAGAAAGGAGTGGACCAAAACAGGGCTGGTGGCACACTATGCCAGGCTGCAGGTTCTCATCATATGGCTGGGTAAGTAAAAGTAATTTTTTTTTTTTACAGGGGATTAGGAAAGGAGGAAGGACTGAAATAGTGATGTGTATTTCTTGTTTCTTCACCTTTGGGTGGCTTCATCACCCATAGGGGATGGATATTGAATGGAATGGAGTTGTTAGAGAATTTGTACAAGTTTTTGGGGTGGGGTCAGAACTTTAGCCAGGGAAAAAACTGGTGAGAACTAGGTTGGATTCAGCTCAAATCTGATGCACTGCTCCAGAGTATATACAGATGGATCTTATACATTTGAATCTTTCCTGATTTGCATATCACTTTTCAGTCAAAACAAATAAGTTTACCTTTTAGAGATGTTACAGAAATTCTAGAGTTGTCCCTTGCATTCACTAACAGTTGAGCGGTATGGTATGCACAGACTATTGGAGCCCACTATAGGCAGGCTTATGCCCCTCCCCCTCAGTGAAGCTAACCTCCACATCCACATGCTCAGGCACATTATGACAAAGGGCAAAACAGACTGCAGGGGTGTGCACCATTGAAATGATAGGGGTATTTTTATAACTATTTTATTTATTATTGATGGAGACTTGGAGATTAATAGAGCCACAGCTTTAAGTCCAGTGGCCTTCATTATTCCAACTCACCATCAGGGCTTCAGTTAACTCCATTTTGGGAGTATTTGACTTCCAAAAATAAGGCAAAAACTTCCAAAATACAGAGGAGGAAGTCATTGACTCCCAGATGTAAATCAAAATTAGATGACTTCAAAATTGCAGGCTTGAAGTCAGAAATAATAGATTTTCTAAAAAGAAACTGTATTTCACCACTAATATATTAGCATCCATAAATTTGTCCTTCCTAGAGTATTGACTTCAGAGATGGAATTCTGGAAGTATTTTGACTTCAAGACACTGGAATGACTTCCAGATTTTGACTCCTGGAAGTTTTAGACTTCCACTGAAAAGCAGTGTCAGTGGCTCAGTAGGTAGCACACTCATCTCTGAGGCTGGGAGGCTGTGGGTTCAGTTCCCACATCTGGCATGAGTTAATATCCTGACACTGTAGTGTAGCATGAGAGGGTGCTGCATTTCTGAGGTGCTGTTTTCAGATGAGGCGTTAAACCTAGGTCCCTACTGCCTGGATTGGTGGTAGGTGGTAGTTTAGGTGGATGTTAAAGATCCCATGGCACTTATCGAAAAGAGTAGGGGAATTTCCCTAGTGTCCTGGCCAAATTTCCCTCATTCACTAAAATACCACCAACAGCTTAATCTGGTTCGAAGTCAGTTGGCATTCATCTGTATCCCCCTCCCCGGGTCGTGCCTGAAAATAGGCAGGATTTGTCTAGTGCACTTACCCGTCAACAACAAATAAATAAAAATTAACTGAACCCTGCTTACCATCATAACTTATAAAATAGTAATAGAAAATAATTCCATTCATTTCAAAGGGTAAACCCCAGCACTCTGACCTATGGACATCATCTCTTAAAGACTCCTGCCTATGGCTCCCTGGTACTCAAGTAAGAGACTTTTACTTATAGCTAGTCTTGGTGGATTGTGTGTTTTTGCAGTTAGATTCTTTTATTTTGTTACAGAGACAGGGTACATATCACAGTGCATATATAAGTGATACATTTCATACAGATTTTACATACTGTATCATAGTAAAGTATTCACAGTGCATTTACAATACATTTGAAGAAAGTGGACAAAATCACAGTCATGACATGGGACTGGGTTGTTACTGCAATTTGGGGTACTGGGGGAAGGGGCTCATTCACCATACCAGTTATCACCAGCGCATGGGAAGAAGTAAGACTGGGAGCACTCAAGGTGGCTTTAACATATCTTTACCAAAGGGTTTACAAAATGTGATGGTGCATTCTGAAGGTACTGCATAAATGGATCCCATTTATCCAGGAAGGACACAGGGTTGCTGCAACCAAATGAGTTCACTTGGAGAAACTGGCCAAATTAGCCATGGTTACTAACCAAGCAGTGAAGAGGTACCTCCCTAGTCCTCCATCTACATAGAAGCAGCTGTTTAGCCTCCACCTGAGGCCTGTATAAGCCAGGACAAGTGGGGGTAAGATGGACTAAATTCAGTGGGCAGGAGCCTCAAGATCAAAAACTAGGAGAGGTAGGAACCTTTGCCCCAATGCATTGGAACAATATGTAAGTATTTCTGACCAGAAAGGACGGATGGGATCACATTGCCACAGTATATAAGAGTAAGTCTGCTCCATTTGCATTACATCTCCAGCACCTATAGATTCGTAAGTAAATTCATTTTCTTTAGTACTACTGGAGTATGGTACCAGAGGTGTCTTATCTATTTTGGATAAAGAAGCTTCTGGGGTCCCTACAGGCTTGTTTTGCTATTAACCAGCCCCTTGCCAGGCTTCCTCAGTGATGTGAAGATTTAACATATGCAGCCACCTAGTTTTGGCAGGTAGGGATGGGTCTGTTAGAGCACCCTCATATACCTATAAATACAGCCTGCCAGGCCTTTCTGTGATTGTAGCCAGCCGACTAGAGGCAGTTTGTTTTGTTTGGCTCTGCCTTTGCCTTGACACATCGAGCACCAGCACCCTCTTTTCAATCCGGATGAATAAGCATGTCTCGATTGAAGATATCTCCAAAAATCACTAGGACCCAAATTAAACTTCTCTTCCAGACAGGTAAAACTATCTATGGTATGGCCATCCTCCATTAGTATGTCTTGTAGAGTGTTGATCTGCTTCCCTTCAGCACTCCCAGTTCAGGGTTTATAATCAATAGTCCAACCTGTGTTGTTCCATAGGGGAGGTATTTCCCCAGATTCAAACAGGAGTTACTTATGGCTCCACTTGATACCAGGCCTTATAAGCTGCTTTTATTGTGAGCCAAAACTAAAAATTAGAAGGAGGGATTGCCCATATATCCAACCAGATGGGACCCTTGCAGGCAGCCCTCTCTATTGCTTCTCAAGCTGGTAAATCAGAGTTGTTTCTCTGAAGCAGTCTTCATGTGGCTGTGGCTGAAAGCATATGCATAATGTTGAAAGTGCAGAAGGCACCACCACCCACTTGCTCCATGGAGCACAGAGTTTGGCTCTACTATACCGTGGGGTTTTATTTTCCCACATAAACACCCATATTATACTATCCAGTAATTGAAACCATTTCTTGGGGATCTCAATTGGAAGGTGTGATAGTATGTAAAACACCCTCGACACAATCATCATTTTAATTGCCTCCACTTTCCGCGGGAGAGAGGTTTAACTGTTTCCACCTTTGAGTTTCTACCTTGAGGCTATCAATCAGTGGAGAGAGGTTAGTCTCTGGAATGGAGGATACATTAGCATTTACCTAATACCCAGATACTTAATTCCCACCTTGGCCTAACCAAGCCCACAGCTGAGATATCTTCAGATGAAAGCTGCTTATTCAGGGGAGGACTTCTGTTTACCCTGATTAATACTAAGGCCTGAGATGCTAGCAAAGGATTGGAGTAACTTCACAATATATTCGGCACTGAATTGAAAATCGTCAGTTAGAATGAGACAGTCATCAGCATATAACAGCGCCTGATATGACTCAGAGCCTACAATATACCATTAATATTTGGATGCTCTCAAAGCACTAGCCAGGGCTTCTATGACCAGCACTAATAACATCGAGGAGAGGAAATACCCTGCCTGGTGCCCTATGTAGTTCGAATGGTGCAGAGGTGTGTTATTAGTAAGCAGTCTGGCCATAGGAGGCGTGTACAGTGTTTTGACCCAGCCCTAAACACATCACCAAAGTTGTAGTGCAGCAGCATCCTGTGCAGAAAATCCCACTCTATTGAATGAAGGCCTTCTCAAAATCTACTGAAATAGCGGCTGCTAGGGTGGGGACCATCTCTGCCTTCTGTATAAGGAAAATTAAGGATCTAATGTGATCTGAACTGGCATGGCCCTTCACAAAGCCCACCTGTGAGGTGTGGATCAAACAGGGAGGATTTTCTCCAGTCTAGATGCTAGTACCTTAGCTAGTATTTTGGTGTCGCGTTAATCAATGAAATGGGCCTATAGCTTGTAGGTAGGGTGTGGTCCTTATCTTCTTTAGGAAGGACTGTGATGATCGCCTCCCTGAGGGTGGTGGGAGAATCTCCTGATCCCAAGCTTCTTGTAACATATCCCTTAGTGGATGAGATACTATCTTTGGTATTACCTTATAAAATCAATAGAACCCATCTCCCCCTGGGGCTTTTTGGGGCCATTTATTAATTGCCTCTTTTATTTCTTGAATCTCCATGAGCCTCTCTAGATGGTCTCTCTGGGCATCTGTGAGTCTGAAATCGTGTACTTGCCATGAACTCCATAAAATTTAGACTCGTCCCAGGTAGTGTAGGAGCTGTACAAGGTTTTGTAGAAAGATAGCATGATTTGGTTAATGACCTCTGGTTTACTATGTTTTACCTTATTGTCCCTTAGTTGGGCAATATGCCTCTCAGCTTGTTGTTTTTTAGCGGAAGGCTAGGAGTTTCAAGCTTCTTCTCCCCTGCCCAGTATTTATGTTTTAATCATAGAATTTGTAATTCTGCTTTTCTAGATGCAAGCATGCTTAATGTCATTCATAGGGCCAGGAGGTCATGCAGCAGATCAGGGTTCTGGAGTTTAGTAGGGTCCTTCTTGTATAGGCCATCTTCGCTCTCTTCCAATACCCTCTCTAGTTCCTTAGCTAATTTTCTCTCTGCTTCCTATGGTAGGCAGCATAACTAATAATGCAACCTCTAATCGTGGCTTTAAAAGCCTCCCAGATGGCTGCTGCAGTTGCAGACCCATGTGATGTCAGAAAAAAGGTTTAACCTCCCTTTAAGCCACTCTTTGAAGTCTCCTGCAACAATAGGGAGTCTAACCTCCAACTGACTGACCTAGTGTGGTGAATAAAAGGACCCAAGGCTAATGTTAAAGGGTATGGTCTGAAATGTATAAAGGGCAATTGTAACATCAAGTACCTTATTTATAATGTTTAGAGAGATAAACCAATAGTCTAATCTACTAGCAACTTGTTTGGCCTCAAAGAAATAGGTATAGTCCCTCTCAACCGGGTGGGCTACTCTCCATATGTCTTGCAGCTTGTGCAGGGATAACATATCCTCTAAAGCCCTAATGGATGCGGGGGTGCATCTGGCTTGGAGTTGGATCTATCAGGAGGGAATCCATAGTTAAATTAAAATCCCCCTAGGAGAATGTCATCCTCCTGCCGACAACTCCAATAGCTCTTCAATAGCTCTTGTGAGAGTTTATGAAAAATCGGGGTGTCCTCATTTGAGCGAAAATGTTAGCTAAAACTATATTCGCTGTGGGGTGCCTACTTTGGCTAATACCCATCTCCCTCCTTTGTCAGCTCTTTGTTCTTGCATGGACCATTTTAAGTTTTATGACACAGTATGGCAACCTCTCCTCTGGTTTTGTTAGCCACAATATGAACTTCCCATCCCACCCATTCCTGCCTTAGTTTTTGCACTTCCATATAATTTAGCTTAGTTTCCTGTAAGAAGACTATCTGAGTTCTCAGGGATTTAAATCTGGCAAGTACTTTCTTATGTTTAATGGGTGAGTTCAGGCCCTCACATTCCATGAGGTAGCCGTCACCATGTCTTTACCTGCCATGAGTAGTAACAGCCAAAAATGCCTGAGAGCCCCACCTAATTACCAGAAAACTAAGAAGCCTGTATGTAGGAAGCTTGGCCTTCAAACAACTCCTAGTCTCTTCCCATGTCTGCCCTCTGTATTTCTGCAATCCCCACATACACTGTGAAACAATTTGCTTAATGCCCTTCTAGTCCCTATAACAACTTTTTTTGTGCTCTCCATACCACCCTCCTTGTACCAAACCATCGCCTAAAAGGCTCTCCTTGAACGATCTGAGCATTGCATATGGATATGGTCCATGATCAAGAGAACCCCTCCTGAGCGCAGGGCCTGGTAATTTACCAGAAACCTCTAATTTTGCAACCATCCTATAGTGTGACCTCTACTGCTACTTGCCCGAATAGGGCCATGTGAACCCCTCAAAACTTACCATATAGGAGTACCAGGTTATAAAGCAGCAAATCATGGAGCGTAAAATTGACACCCTTAGACCATGTTTGAACCAACAATAAAATCCGGATCAGTTCCCCTTTAACCACTAGATGGGGAAGCACTCTCTAACTGAGTGAACCCAGCATTTGCTGTGTAGCTCTAAAAAAATAATAAAGGCTTTGCATTAACTCTCTGATGCAGTTAGAAAACACCTAGCTTGGCTCACCCAAATAACATGACCCATATTAGGCCTTAGGCCATCTGACAAAGGAGGCAGGGCAAGCCCCAAAATACTGCCTCCTCGCCATAACCAGCCAAACATAAAGACCTACTAGGTTGCCAGCCAAACAAGGGGACTATCCCTATATGTTAACTGGCAAGAGGGAAGGATGGGAGAGTAACCCAACCCTCCATAGTTTTCTTCAAGGCTCAGCAAGCTGGGCAGGTAAAGCAAGGTTGGAACCCCTCAGTCATCTTGGCGGCTGTTGCTCGGCCTGCAGATCCCCTTGCATTCGCCCAGTCTGTGCACTGTGGGGCCCAGTCCTTACAAACTCTGATCCATGAGATCTTCTGGGGACGGACAGTCTGAATTCTTTGTTAAGTCCAGGGCGAAGTGCACAAGGTCCCTCAGAGGTTCATATCTATTGACAGCTTAATAGGTGTAATAGCTGGGAAATCGTGCTGTCATCTGAGAGGATTTGCAATCTTTGTCTGCTCCTAGATCTGTTCTTCCTGACCAACGACTTTCTGCTCGGCTTTCCCAGGCTTCCTCGATCATCCCCTCTGAGTTTTCCACCAGACCCCTCCTCAGCTCTGTATCCTATGGCTTGGAACTGGTTGCTATCTCCATAGAAATTCGGGAGTTCCCCTGTGCAGTTTACTTGTGCTACACAGAGGTTGTGGGATTTGGTCATGTCGCTGCTTGGTATCTGTATGTTATGCAGAAAGTGTTCCACATCCCCAGGGCTGCTAAATGTATGAGAGACCCCATTGTATTGGATTCTGAGCTGCGCTGGATATCTGAGTGAGGTGGGAATACCCATCTTGTATAGTTGCTGTTTCACCTCTGCGTATGGTCTTCTTTGCCTTGCTAGCTCCTGAGAGAAATCCTGGTAAAGCTGGATGGTGCAACCTTGTCACGATAGGGACTTTAGTTCTCTTGCTAGGTGGAGATAGCTCTCCTTTACGGGTATCAAAGAAATTTGCATAATATTGGATGAGGGCGTTCACCAGGTTTGGGTTTGGGTGCAAGTGTGCGTGGGCTCGTTCAATCTCTAGAGGGGCCTCAAGCTCCAGCCCCAGCATCGCTGACAGTGCATCCTCCCAAAATTCCAACTATTATGATGTTCCACCTTTGAACTCTATTTTCCAAATCGTCCACTTTGGAGAGTAAGTACTGAATCTGGCCATGATGTTCCTCAGGTGACCGTTGTACTGTAAAATTTGTTCAGATTGCTGCTTTATAACTTTTTTGAGCTCTCCAACCACTGGGCTAGTACTCACAGTTCCTCGTTTATTTGTGTAGATGCAAACTTTAGCTCTGTAGTATCTTGTAATACTTTGCTTAACATCGCCATCATATTTGCAATGTCCTTGGTCAAGCTTTGGAAGTGGTGGAGGAGGCCATTTCTCCCCTGCAGTTTCTGGGTTGATGCCTGTACACCGTGCATCAAACTGAGCACTCAAACACTCGGGAGGTGCTTGGTTCTTGGCCTATAGTGCGTGAGATGCAGCCAGGCCCGAGCTGTTAATCACGGGCTAGAGTTGCAAGTCTGCCTCCATTCTCACAAGACATGTCTTAAATGAAAGATCTGGTGATCCGACAATGAGAGCTTGCTCTTAAAAGTGCTGATCTCCGAATAGATGTCACGGATGAGCTGCTAGGGGTCACAGGGTAATTCCAGCAAGAATTAGCATGCCGCCATGTTGGCTGCCAGGCTCTGCCTCGGTGGGTTGTCTGTAGCAACATGGCCATACCTGGTACAGTGAGTGTGCATGGGGGACTGGCTGTGTGTGTGTGTGTGTGTGTGTGTGTGTGTGTGTATATGTATGGAGTTATTGCTACCTTTGTGTTTGCACCTTATAGTCCATTTCATGGAAGCATTAAAAACTATGGAGAGAAAATAACAGGAGTACAACTTAGGTAGTTGGTTCATTCCACTGGATGTCATACAGACAAGACACACTGATGAATCCTGGTAGGATGAAACATGTGTCTGTGTCTTCTGTTGACACCCTTTGCAGACTGTGTGAGAGGCCTTTTGGCACCATGCATTTCTGTTTAAAGTAGAACCAGCATAATATTTTGTGGTGATTTGCATATACAGCCCATGATGCTTTGCATTATGAGGGCACGTGTGATTTTGTATAATAGAAGTACAGGCCAGACAGAAGTAATTAAGTGGTTTTGTGGGAAAGTTTGTTATTGGATGGGAAACCACATGTGTTTCCATTGGTATATATGCTACAGTTCAACTGTGAAAATGAGATGAGTGAGAGAAGAAAACTGAAAAGCATAACAGTGGCTACAAGCATGCAGCATGCGTGTAGATGTATTCAGATACAGTATGTACTGAAGTACAAGTGAGCCAGATGTGTGTAGACAGTATGGCTTAGTGTTTAAAGGCACTGAACTGCAACTCAGGAGACTTGGAAGTATGAAGACTAGGGTTTGAATCCCATCTGTTCTCACTTGTGTATGGTGTGATCCTGAGCAAGTCACTTAACTTTACGTGGTGCAGTTATCAGTGACCACTTGCTTTTTGCTCACATTCCGATGCATGCAGTCTCTCCCAATTTAACATAAAAAAAAAAATCATGGTTTCCACACTTGCTGCACACATGACATATGCATGCAATCGGTTCCAATTTAACATTGCAGATTACTTGGGCAGTTTATCTGTGCAGCATGAAAACATGTCATATAATTATTTCTGTAAGGGTATACTGTACAAGGGGGTTGATGAGAATCAAACCCAGATCTTCAAGTCTCTTGGTTTGCAGTTCAGTGCCTTTAACTACTAGGTTATACTGCCTGCCTACTTATGGCTCATTTGTACTTCAATACAAATCTGCAGAGTGGGTAGGTCAAGCAGTCCTTGTCAGCCAAGAAATTCTATGTTTCTTTATTTCATATTTCTGGCTGAACAAGGTATTGTTCAAGCAGCACTGATATAAGAAGCAAAGTAAAACAGTCTTGCTGGAATATGCAAGAACAAAAGAATTGGTTTCTAGAGTTAGAAATTAGTTTCTAGAGCTGTAAAATGATGAGAGACTGAGAGCCATTTGAAAGTGCACCTTTCCATTCAAATGTTGTCACTTAAGATTTATGTACAGACACACATTTGAAAACAGAACTGCATGGCCCAAATTCCAATGACAGGTATAACAACAAAATACTAATACTTTTTACAAACAGACATATGTTGTTTTTTAAACATTAACAACTCAATGCACAAGATTCCCAAGCTCCTAGGTAACTCGGCATATAATAACTCTGAAATTTTCTTTGTTACATTACTCTTTTTAGCCCATTCACTGGGTGTCCCCATTATATCTCTTTAGCCATTTCACCATGCTGCTCGTCTATCTCAGGATTCTAGATACAGGCTCATTTCCAGATCTGCCCATGTTGTCACACTCAGTGGGAAAAATCCTCTAGATGGTATGCCCCAGGAACTATATCCTGAACTCAGCTTATGATTGTGGAAGACCAGGAAAGAGGCTGACCCAGATGTCATGGTGAGTGATGTAGGGTAGATGGGCTGGTGTCATGCTTTTAACCAAGAGCAATGTTCCCATGTAAGTCCCACGCACCTCCTTCTTAGGGTCTTTCCATGGCAGAGCCTGGCAAGGGTGAGCAAGATATTCCAGTAGATCCACTGCTCTGCCAGCTCCCCAAAGGAGGTGATCAAGTCAACTGGAACATATTCACCTTCCCTTGGGGTCTGCAAGTGTGGACAGAGTCAGTGAGGGCTACCTCACAAAGTGCTCCAAACTTTACCAGCCTTGTGTGATATGACAGACTCAAGATGGGAACTCAGGTCATCATCCTACATGTCGAAGATGGCTGCCAGGCTGGGCATGTTGTCTGTCTGAGCATGCTGCTCTGATGAATATTTTTCTTCTGTAGAACCCTATGATTTAATTCAATATTTTGGTCATTTGCTTGAGTCGCCAAATTAAATAAGCCCAGTATCAGAGTAGCGGTGAAGTGTTACTAAGGATATTTAAGTGAGCCAGAGATAGGGGCAGTATTTACTTTAATTTTGCCTCAGTTCCAGTGTTGTTTAAGTCCATTGGTGCCATTTTTTGCTTCTCTCAAAGCTACCCATGTCATAGCAGATTGTCTCATGAGCAAATTATCATCAGCCTCGACTTCTAGGTCTGGTGTGGAGAGGAGTCAAGAGTGAGCAGGAGTTGACATGTGGAGGAGTGAGTCAAGCTTTGCCCAAGCCTTGAACTAAGAACTGCAGCAAAGTGGTATTTGTTATGGACCGGTCTTTGCTTTTGACTTCCTGTAGGCTAACAAGACCAATATTGAGTAAGGATGCCAGGCTTCAACTCTTTGTATTTTAACAATGGCCAGTGTTCATGAGAGAATAGTGAAAAGCTGTGGAGCAATTCAGCCTGAAGGTGGACCTATCTCTGATGCTGGTGCACCTGGCCGGGACTGTCAGATTGCTGGTTTGACTGGTTTGCATCAAGGGACTCCTACCGAGGGTGGTGAGAGAATCCATGTCTTCATTCCTTTCCTTTAGCTATCACTGCTTCAAATCTGCTTTGTATTTGTGGGACTATAATAATTTATCCCTGGTGAAAGCAGGGAGAATTCTAAAGTTATTTTAGTTCTGAGTGCTGGCTGAGTCACACTGGACATTTACATACTCTTATTCATGAAAGACCAAGTGTAGTAGTGAGAGTACTGCACTTCTCCTACACAGCTTCTGCTGGTCTCTGGTAAGAGCAAAGAGTAAAACTAAAACTATTTCTCATAAACTACCTTGTTTTACAGTTTGACTGCTTTGCTCCTTTGCATCTGTTTGCACTTGGGACTACTTGCACTACATTATTGGCTACTCAGGGATGCTCCTAAACATTTGGTTTTCTAATTTGTGGGTCATTTTTAGAGGAGTGGGTAGGTTTTGTGGGTTAGGTAGTTGTGTGATTGTCAGAGTGGTGTTTTTTTGTTCAGAGTAAATTGTGTGTGGTGGAATGAATATGTCAGATAGGTTTATGTATTAAAGAAATAGAGATCTGCCACAACCCTTATATTAGGATAACTACTGTATTAAGTAGGTTTATTAATAGCCAGCTAGGATGTATAGGGTGGACAGTCACTTTAGGATTAACTACCCTCTGCCCAACTACTAGACCTTCACCCTTTGTGGATTGCCCTTTGTCAGTCGCTACTTATTGTTGCTACAGGGCAGGAGAAATAGTGAGGAAGCGGCGGTCAGGCGGGTGATTTAGTGACTGGTAACGAGGGGACAATATTAGGTTGGTGTTAACATGGGAGGAAGTGGAACTAGAAGAGATTTCCTGGCTGGTTCTCATATTCATGGCTTCCATCAAACTGAGTGGACAGGCAGCAGATGGGCCAGCAGCCGCCACTCATGCCACCTAGGCAGTGCTATGTATTGCCAGGTCAATGAGAATAAAGACTGCAGTTATGGCAGACTTGATTTCATCAGTTGGCCTGGCTTGCATCGTGGAGACATGGCTGTGTGACGATGCTGGACCAATATCGTAGGTGTCATTCCTGGCTGGGTTCTCCACTTTGCATTGCCTGAGAAGGGATGTAGGGACCAAGGAGTGGCTATCAGTTTTAGATCCCACCTGAACTTCTCTGTGCTCCCAGTGGAGTCTACCTCATCATTTCAATATATGGCCATTCTAGGGGTCCAGGTGCAGGCTGCAGGATCCTTCAGATGTATCATCCTCCCAGCCATGAGAGGGATTTCATGTGGGACGTAGCTGATTTTGTTGCCGATCAGGTGTTGAAGATGCTCAGATGGTTGATTTTAGGCAATTTCAATTTCTTGGTCGATGACAGACTCTTACAGTTTGGGTATGACTTCCTCTTAGAAACATAGAATTGATGGCAGATAAGGACCGCTTGGCTCACCTAGTCTGCCCATTTTCCTGCCTCAACGGATAGCTGCAGATCCAAGTTAACCAACAGCCTACTTCCTCCTACCCCACTAGAATTGCCTTATGTCTGTCCCATGCATTCTTGAATTCCTACACTGTTTTTGACTCTATGACCTCCTCAGGAAGGCTGTTCCATGTATCCATAACCATCTCTGTGAAGAAATACTTCCTCACATTACCTCTGAGCTGTCCCTCTAATCTTCAAATTGTGCCCTTTGTTTTTGCATATCTCTTTTCTGAAAGATGCTACCTCTTGGACTTTGTTGATTCCCTTGAGGTATTTGAAAGTTTCTATCATGTCCCCTCTCCTCCTTTCCTTGAGGCTATAAATCTTTAGTTCTTTACTCTTTCTTCATATGTCTTCTGATGCGGACCCTGCATCATTTTTTTTGCCTCCTTGAACAGCCTCC
This sequence comes from Neoceratodus forsteri, assembly GCA_016271365.2. NCBI lineage: Eukaryota > Metazoa > Chordata > Ceratodontiformes > Ceratodontidae > Neoceratodus > Neoceratodus forsteri. The sequence goes on along the minus strand of CM057456.1, from coordinate 1,629,810,347 downwards.
ACCCTGTCCATGTCTTTGTGGAGATGGGGTCTCCAGAACTGTACACAGTACTCAGATGTGGTCTTACCAACTGTCTGTACAGAGGGCCAACAACTTCCTATTTTCTACTGGTGATGCCTCTCCCTATGCATCCCATCCCTCAGCCTCCTTACTGCCTTCTTCACATTGTTGTCCCACCTTTAGGTCATGTGATATGACTACCCCAGGTCCCTTTCCATTTTTGTTGTTGTCAGTATCTCACCCCATTGTGTACTCTTTGCCCTGATTTTTATTTCCCAGGTGCATTACTTTGCACTTTTTTGCATTGAATCTAAGCTGCCATACATTGACCATTCCTCCAACCTTGCCAAGTCCATTTTCATCCTTTCCACCCCACCTTATGTATCAACCCTGTTGCAGATCTTTGTGTCATCTGCAAAGAGACATACTTTCCTTCCAGACCCTCTGCAATGTCACTTATAAAGACATTAAAAAGGACTGGGCCCCAGTACTGAACCCTGTAATACCTCACTAGTAACCCTCTTTTCTTCACTGTGGACTCCATTTATTATTACCCGCTGTGTCCTGTTGTCCAACCAGTGTTTTACTCCAGGCTACCACCCTAGGACCCACTCCCAGGCTGGCTAATTTGTTTATTAATCTTTGTGTGGCACTGTGTCAAATGCCTTGCTAAAGTCTAGGTAGGCCATGTCCACAGTCCTTCCCTGGTCTACTGCTTTGGTCACCCAGTCAAAGAAATCAATTAGATTTGTCTGACATGACCTTCACGCTGTGAATCCATGCTGCCTTGGGTCCTGTGCCCCACTGGCCTCTAGGTACTCAACAATTCTTACCTTCAGAAGTGATTCCATAATTTTCCCTACCACTGAGGTCAAACTGACAGGTCTGTAGTTTCCTGCCTCTGTCTTGCTTCCACTTTGTAAGGTGACTCACATCTGCCCTCCTCCAGTCCTCAGACACCACCCCATCCTCCCATGTTTATTGATTTATTAAAAGGGTAGTCAGTGGTGTTACTAGTTCTTCCCTTAGTTCTTTAAAATTCTGGGGTGAATCCCATCAGGCCCCATTGCTTTATCCACCTTCTGTTTTAAGAGTTCTTTCAGAACCCTTCTTCTGTGAAAGACTAATATTAACCCCTATCCAGAGTGCTCCCATTGACCGGATTAGGTATTTTCCCTGCTTTTCCATTGTGAATACTGAGCAGAAGTATTTGTTCAGTATCCTGCTTTTTACTGTCGCTCTCTGCCCAACCACCTTCCTCTTTGTTCAGCCTCAGTTTCCTGCCTTCGTCTTTCTTTACGGTTCTTAATGTACCTATAAAGGTTTTAGCCTCTTCTTAACCGAGTTGGCTATCTTTTTCTCGGTTTGGGCCTTTGCTATTCTGACTGCCTTACCTGCTTCCTTCTGCTTTAACTGGTACTGTTCTCTGTCCTGCTCTTTCTGTGTTTCCTAAAACTTCCTGAATGCTATCTTTTTCCCTTACCTTTCTACTTCTTTTGAGAACCATAGTGTTTTTTTTTTCATTTTGATGTGTTTATTTGCTTCACACAAAGACTTGTTGCCTCTGTGATGGCGATTTTGATGTTTCCCATTGTTGCTCCACCCCACCTTCTTGCCTGTTTGCTAGTGCTTTTCTGGAAGCACCTCCCATTTTGACAAAATCAGCCTCCTGAAGTCCAGTACCTTCAATTTTGTGTGGCTTGACTCTACAGCTAAGTTTGTAGTGAACCACACTGTTTGGTGGTTGCTTGTTCCCAGATGGCTACCACGTCAAGATCAGAGATCCTCTCTCCATCCCCATTTGAGAGTACCAGGTCTAAGATTGCTCTCTTCTGAGTGGGTTCAAAACTAGCAGTCTGAGGCATGCCCCTCTAGGGCATCGAAAATGGCACTGCTCTTGGATGGTTGCAGCAAAGGTGCTCCAGTCAACATCTGGAATATTCAGGTCCCCCATCAGCAATATCTCCTTTCTCTGCCATCCCAAGGATGCCTTCTATCATTTCTTGTCCATTTCTCCCTGAGATGGGGGTCTGTATACAACCCCTGACAATGAAATTACTGGGCTTGATCACAAGTCATTACTTTAGACCCATACTGATGACCAGATGTTGGACTTGGTATTCTCACCGGACTCGAGATAAATAACCTTAAGATTGATCTGGTTTACTGGTTGGATCATTGCATAGTGAAGTTCTTGTTTTGGCCCCTCCGAGAGTCCTCCCCTGTGGAGATGGTCTGTTTCCACCCTTTAAGGGCATGACCCCAGAAGGACTGATGGCAGAGCTGGTCCAACTGAGTGCACTGGATGCTTGTGCTGCAGGACCAGAGAAGGTGGCGATGGCTTATAATAAGGCTGTCACTGCAACTCTGGATTCTGTGGCACCAGTCCATGTACGATCCTGGCCATCACACTTGGGATCACCAAGGTTTGATGGGGATCTCAGGAGTTTAAGATCTTGGGTCGGAGGTTACATTATCACTGGTGGAGGTCCCGCTCTCAGGATAACAGATTGACTTTGAAAACTTATTATACTGTGTATCAAAGGGCAAGCTCCCTAAAAGGCACAGTTTCTGTCCAGGGAGATTGCTGCAGCAATGAACAGACCAGCTCAGAATTTCCGGATGGTAGACAGGTTTATCCATTCTTCCTGTCTCCAAGCAGTAAGAGCATTGTCTTCTGAGAAATGCAATAAGTTTGCTCTGTTCTTTGCTGACAAGGTGTCTTCCATCAGGGTGGATATCTCCCAGCGGAGTTTCATCAGGCATGCAGTGTTGGATCTGGAGCAAATAGAAGCAATTTTCGTGTCTTGTGCAAGTTTATCTTGGGGGTGGAAGAGGTTATCGAGATAATCAAGTGCTGTAGCCTCATACTGTGAACTGGAGCCAGGCTCTGCTCATCTCTTAATGAGATGTGTGAGGTCCTTGGTCTAGTGTTCACCAAGATAATCCGGTGCTCCCTGTCAAAGGGATGTTCTGCATTGCTCTTATAGAGGCATTGGTGAAACCTCTTTTGAAGAAACTATCTCTGGACCTGGCATGTCTCACAAATTATAGACCATCTCTAACCTTCCCTTTTTGGGAAGATTATTAGAAACATAGAAACATAGACTTTGATGGCAGCCCACCTAGTCTGCCCCTTTCCCTACCTAATGGATAAGCTGCAGATCCTAGTTAACCAACAGCGTTATTTCTTCCTACCCCACAAGAATTTCCTTATGTCTGTCCCATGCATTCTTGAATTCTTCCACAGTTTTAGACCCCACAACCTCCTCAGGAAGGCTGTTCCATGTTCCACCACCCCTCTGTGAAAAAATTCCTCACATTGCCCCTGAGCTGTCCCTCCTCTATCTTTAAATTGTCCCCTTATTCTTGCACATCTCATTTTCTTTTTTTCTTTTGCAGGACTCCGTCACTATATCGGCCTGGTCACAGCCCCTGGAAGCCTCAGCCACCATCTATGGCTGCGGGGTCCTCCAGTACCCCCCGGCTTGCCCCCTGAGGCGGGCCAGGCCATGTTCTTTCGTGGCCACAGAACCAGTATCTAGTCGGGGACCCGCAGCGATGGTGGCTGCTCGAGGTCTTCCGGGGAGGGCTTTCATTAAGACGGTGGCCCTCGCCCACCCATGTTTTCTTTTACTTTTCCTCATGGGCGGGATGTGCAATGATGCCAGCATCCGCCCGCCTCCCAGAGATTGAGCTTCGACAGCGTGAGATCTCGCTGCCCACCAGGAGTCCTCAGCGCTCCGAGTGCTTCCTCACTCCTCCCCGGAGAAGGAGAGCAGTCCATAGGATGCTCCATCCTTCTCCCCTGCTGGCTCCTTTCGATGACCTGGGTCCGCTCTCGAACCCGTTGCCGCGCTGTGTTGTAACCCACCACTGCGCTCAACGGGTTGGCTGCACATCTCATTTTCTGAAAAATGCTACCTCTTGGACTTTGTTGATTCCACTGAGGTACTTAAATGTTTCTATTCTGTCCCCCTTTCCTCCTTTCCTCAATGGTATACATATCATCTCCTTTAGTCTCTCATCGTATGGCTTCTCTTTCAGACCCTGAACCATTTTAGTTGCCCTCCTCTGGACTGCCTCCATCCTGTCTATGTCCTTGCAGAGCTGGGGTCTCAGAACTGGATGGTACTCCAGATGGGATCTCATCAACTGTCTGTACAGAGGGATAACAACTTCTTGTTTTCTGCTGGTGATGCCTCTCCCTACAAATCCCAGTATCCCCCAGTCCTCCCTGCTGCCTTCTCACATTGTTTGCTAACCTTAAGGTCATCTGATATGATGACTCTTTCTTCATAGTGGACTCCATTTACAATTGCTTTCTGTGTCCTGTTGTCCAGCCAATGTTTTACCCAGGCTACCACCCTGGGACCCACTCCCAGGCTGGTTAATTTGATTATTAATCTTTGTGTGGGACTGTGTCAAATGCCTTGCTAAAGTCTAGGTAGGCCATGTCCACAGCCCCTCCCTGCTTTACTACTTTAGTCACCCAGTCAAAGAAATCAATTAGAAATCAATTAGATTTATCTGACATGACCGTCTCCGCTAGAACCCATGCTGCCTTGGGTCCTGTGCCCCACTGGCCTCTAGGTGCTCAACAATTTTTTCCTTTAGAAGTGATTCCATCACTTTCCTGACCACAGAGGTCAAACTGACAGGTTTGTAGTTTCCTGCCTCTGTCTTGCTCCCACTTTTGTGAAGGGGAATCACATCTGCCTCCCTCCAGTCCTCAGGTACCACACCATTCTCATATGATTTGTTAAAAGGGTAATCAGTGGTGTTACTAGTTCTCCCTTAATTGTTTTAGAATTGTGGGTGAATTCTGCAACCCATTGCTTTGTCCACCTTCAGTTTTAGGAGTTCTTTCAGAATCCTTTCTTCTGTGAAAGGACTGGGATCAACCCCCTATCCTGAGTGCTTCTGTTAATTGGATTAGGCACCTCCCCTCCCTCCTCGCTTGCAAATTCTGAGCAGAAGTATTTGTTCAGTATCCCTGCTTTTTCACTGTCCCTCTGCTCACCCATTGTCCATTCTGTTCAGCCTCACTATCCCTCCCTTTGTCTTTCTATGCTCCCTGATGTACCTATAAAGGTTTTATCTCCCTTCTTAACTGAGTTAGCTATCTTTCCTCAGTTTAGGCCTTTGCTATTCTGACTTCCCTCCCTGCTTCTTCTGCCTTAACTGGTTCAGTTCTCTGTCCTGCTCCTTCTGTGTTTCCTTATACTTCCTAAATGCTATCTTTTTCTCCTAACCTTCCTGCCACCTCATTTAGAACCATAGTGGCTTTTTCTTTTGTTTTGATTTGTTTATTTGCTTCACACAAAGGTTTGTTGCCTCTGTGATGGCAGTTTTGATGTTTCCTATTGTTGCTCCACCCCTCATTTTAGCCTGTTTGCTAGTGCTTTTCTAAGGCACTCCTCCCATCTTGCCAAAGCCAGCCCTCCTGAAGTCTCAGCACCCTCACTTTTGTATGGCTTCACTTGCAGCTGACTTTATCATGAACCACACTGTTTGGTGGTCACTTGTTCCCAGTCCCTCATGAGTGGGTTCCAAAACTAGCTGTCTGAGTCATGCCACCTGTATGGCATTGAGAATGGCCCTGTTTGCATGTGGCTGCAGCAAAGGTGCTCCAGTTAACATCTGAGAAACATATTGAGAAAGTAGTGGTCATTCAGCTTGAAGCACATCATGTTGCCTTTGACATCTATGAGCCACTCCAATCTGGTTTCTGGTCTAGGCACAGTACAGAGATGGCTCTAGTCAAGGTGCAGAATGATCTCCTCAGGGTGCGAGATCAAGGCTAACGGTCAATTCTCATCCTCCTTGATCTCTCCTCAGAGTATGACACCATAGAAACATAGAAGTGACAGCAGATAAGGACCACAAGACCCATCCAGTCTGCCCATTGTTTTCTGCCTTATGAATGTGCCATAGGCCTTTACTCTGTCAATGGCCTATTTATTCATACTCATCTGTATTGCTCCTTATGCCTGTCCCATGCCTGTTTGAAGCCCTGCACTGTATTCATAGCCACCACTTCCTGAGGTAGACTGTCCCATATATCCACTACCCTTTCTATGAAAAAGAACTTCCTCACATTACCCTTTAATCTGCCTCCTAATCTCATGATGTGTCCTCTAGTCCTGCTATTTTTCTTATGTTGAAACATGTTAGTTAGACTCTTTCACCTTGTTAATGCCCTTAATATATTTGAATGTTTAGTCATATAACTTCTTTCCTTCCTTTGATCTATGGTATATATTGAGCTCCGTGAATCTGTCCTCTTGTGTTTTCTGATGCAGTCCCTGCACCATTTTGATTGCCCTTCTCTGGACTGCCTCCATTTTGTTAATGTCCTTGTGCAGTTAGGGCTATCAGTACTGCATGCAGTACTCCAGATGGGACCTATCCAGTGTCTTGTAAGGTGGATCATTACCTCTCTCTATGACTTGGATACCTCTACTAATACACACCAACTTCCTCTAGCCTTACCTACTGCTTTTAGTGGTCTGCTTGGATAATTTCTGGTCATCTGTGATGATGATGCCTAAGTCTCTTTCTTCCCTTGTGATTGCTAGCAACTCACCACCCAACCTACAGGTAGCTTCAGGGCTTCTCTTCCCTATGTGTATGATCTTGCACTTTGGATGCACACCATGGATCATGGGGTGTTGCTGGATTGTCTGAGGAGGCTCTGTGGAATCACTGGTACTGTCATCAACTGGTTTCAGTCTCTTTTACAGGTAGGATGCAATGAGCGATAATGGGAATGTATTCCTCATACTCAATGCCCCTATCCTGTGAAGATCCCTAGGGTTTGATCATCTCACCCATGTTATTTGCAGTGTACATGTTACCCCTGGGTGATATCATTAAATGTTACAGGATGGGTTTTCACTGCTATGCAGATGAAACCCAACTATATATATCGCTTGCACCAGGGACACAGGTTGAGGTCTTGTTCTGAATTCTTGTCTGACCAAGATACAGTACTGAATGTCATCCAACTGGCTGAGGCTCAGACCAGATAAAACAGAAGTAATGTTGACCAAGCCTGGTCACTGGGGGATCAGAGGTGGGGAGAGAGGAGACTGGACTAATGCTTGGTTCTTCTTCTCTAACTGTTTCAGGAAAGGTGAAGAATTTGGGTGTTATTTTGAAGTGAACTGTCGTTGGAGGCTCAGGTGTTGTCCATTTTAAAAATGATTTTACCACCTTTGAAATATCACCCAGATAATGCCTTTTATCCCATTGTCTTCACTGACACACACTTTGTTACTTGAAGACTCAATTACTGCAATACCCTTCACCTTTGGCTAAATGGAGGGACCCTTACTGACCTGCAGCAGGTGCAGAATTATGGCCAGATTGTTGATGGTCCATCCAAGGTCCTGTTATACAACCCTGGTCCTGTGGGAACAACAGTGGCTGCGTGAAGTGGCAGATCCCTTCAAGGTTAGCTTGCTGACCTATAAAGCTCTACTTGGACTGGGCTTTAACTACCTGCAAGACCTTTTGTTTCATCACCACAGACCTCCAGTCTCTCTGTTCCTTTGAGGCAGGCCTCCTAGTATTCCCAGGATTCAGTTAAAATCTACAGGTGAGAGGGCTTTTCATGGTGTCAGCCTAATACTGTGGAACTTGCTTCTGGATCTCTGAGGAGTCCACCTCATTAAAGGCCTTCAAAAGGAGTCTGAAGTCTCTCTCTTTATAGCAGCTCTGGGTTTAGCCTAGCATTCAGGCTATATTTAGGTCTTGGATCTGTATTTTATTATATTAATTCTGCCTTTACTTCATTTATTCCAGTTATTTTCCTTAATAATTTGGTTGTGTTAAAATTCTGATTGTATGGGTTTTGTGGTTATTCTTTAATATCTATGGTTCAGATGTAAAAGCTGTGGTATTGTTTATATATTGTACAGCACTCAGAACCCATGGGAATATGTGCTCTACAAATAAAGCTTGCTTTGCTTACGTGGGACTGCAGAGCACTCCTCTATTGTCACTAAGACGACACTCCTATCAGTTTTATCATTGTGAGTTTAAAACATTTTCTAATTTACTTTCTATAATTCTTTTATAGTCATCATCTTATATAATTATTATTATTATAATTTTACTATTATAATTATTATTATTTACTCCACCTCTGCTACTTTTATTCATGACTTTGATCTGGACTTTTATTATGAGGATCAGAACTTCTTAGGTTTTTGACAGTTCTCCTTATAATGGAGCCAGTTCACAGCTTGACTTAAAGTACTGAATTCCTCCAGAAACCTGAAAAGTGAAATTGTTGGCAATTACTACAAGATATCAGAAATGTATGTTTTATGATTAATGCTATTTATATAGTAAAAGAAAACACTTGTAGACATTACATATAGCAAGTATTATCAACTGTAATATTACATAAAAGGAACATTTATTTTCTGATGTTTACTGTGGTTCTAACACTGCATTCCATGGGTTACGTAATGTGTCAGGTTATACTGTATGTATCTGGTAACATTAAACAGCAGGACTATAATAAGAAAATGAGTTCCAATCCAAAGACAGAATGACTAAAAGAGTGTTTTTTCCATTGTAAATCACTGAGGTGACTGATATTTCAAAACTGACACATTGCACTGAGTCACAGCTGAAGCTTGTCTACTGTAAAAAAATAAATAGTGCAGTTCAATTAGGGAATATGTATTTCCTAAAAGTGCAATGTCTGGTGAGTTCAAGCCACAGTTGGCAGGAAATCAGTATTTACAACAACACTGTAGTTACATTTTGCATCTGTTGTACCCATGTCATAATGATGGTGATGAGCTCACTAATCATCATTTTCTTAATAATAATATTACAGCCATATTGCAATATGTCTAATTACTGAACATAGTGAAGTTTTATTATTTCAAGTTTTGGTACACAGAAAGGAGTGCTATATGTATTTTCTTTAGGAGAACTCCCTGGACATAACATGCAGTCACGCTAGATAAATCAAAAAGACAATACTAAAGCAGTGAAGCAGGGGTTATGCAACAAGTGTATTGACAAATAGAGGCAAGTTTTAAAGAATCACAAATTTGTAAGTGCATCCATAAAGCAAGCTTTAGCATGAGTCACGTACAAATCTCCACAAAGGCATCTAGACTGGTTATGATTGAAAAGGACTGAATGGTGTTAAAAGACACACACAGTCTGCAAGGACTGAAAGCAACTAACAACGGGCATGGTAACATCCCACCCTAGGCTGAGAGACATTGCCTTTGGCAGTGATGTTCTCAGACAGCTGTCCTATCAGCAGTGTGCCAAGTCTGCTCCTGAACCTTGTCACTGGCATGGTAGCAGGCCATGCTTCCACTGGGCCACCAGGCAGCCACCATTCTGACCATTTAAAGTTATTACTCATATGGGATGGCTTGCCCCATCACTGCAACTTGTACTGTGATCCAGATTAGCAATTGACACAATTTTCCTATAGGCAAATGTATGACTTGGTAACTGGTCACAGTATTCCACTTACCATGTGTGAGTCTATAAATATTTACTGCACTGTGTTTGTGCTTTATTTTGATCTTGAATAATTGTGAAACATTATGATTGTTTATGAGACCTACCAAACTGAAAATGAAACTTTCTCTCAGTGGGCAACATATTGATGTAACCCCAACAAATAAACTAGATAACATGGTTATGGTTCTCCTGTATGGTATACCACTAGTAACCACATAGAGTGCTGGGTCTGTGCAGCAGTAAATTGGCCTGTTCAGGAGTATAGAAGGATGATTTATTTTTACTGCTTTATAGAAAATAGCAAGTGATGGCAGAAGGAGACAGTTAGGTCCATCTAGTTTGCCCTTGATTGATTTTCTACCCCTTTACTGCCCTTCTGTGTGCAAGCTTCCTGTGTCTATCCCATGCTGTTTTGAATTCTTCCATTGTCTGTGCCCCCACCTCCCCGGTGGGGCATTTCCATGTATTTACCACCCTTCTGTGGAACCTCCTCTCCATAGCCTCAGATCATGCCCTCTAGTTCTACTACCCTTCCTGATGTGAAAGAGATTCTTTGCTTGTACTTTATTTATGCCTTTCATGTATTTGAAGGTTATGATCATGTATCCCTCTCCTTCTCTGCTCCAAGGAGTACATGTTTAGTCCTCTCAATCTTTCTTCATAAGACAATTGTTGTAACCACTGAACCATTTTGTTGCCTTTCTCTACTGTTTCTAACCAGTCAATGTCCTTTCTGAGGTGAGACCTCCAAAATCGACACAATATTCCAGGTGTGGCATGACCAGAGAGTTATACAGCAGCATGACCACCTTTCTCCTCCTGCTTGTTATTCCTTTCCTATACATCATAGCATGCCACAGGCCTTATGCCACCTTTTCACATTGTTTTCCCATTTCAAGTCACCTGAAATCATGACTCCCAGATCACGCTCTTGGTTTGAGGTAGCTAGTATTACCTGTCCCAAGTAATACACTTTTGGGGTTTTTCTTCCCATGTGCATGACTTTGCACTTTTGGCATTAAATCTCAGCTGCCACAGGCCTGGTAGCACTGATGGTTGTGGCTTTGATGCCACACCTCACACCACACTGGTGACTCGGGTTCGGAATGGACTCAGGATGTCAGCGGTCGGCAGGGAAGGAGAAGGATTGAGCATCTGGAGGACTGCTCTCCTCTCCTGGGGTGGGTTGTACGTGTAGCATCACTCTGTTGTGGCCCAGTGGAGATTGGAGACAAAGAGTGGCACTCTAGTGGGGAGAAAAGTGAAAATGTGGCCACCATGCAGGCTGGATGATGGCAGCCCTGCCTCCCCATGCCATTAAGTCAGGAAGCCCTGAATCTGCATACCCCCTACCTGGCATAGAAGCAAGAGAGTGTCGATCTGAGCACTCCAGTCTCCTCCCAATGGCCCCAGGCAGGCAGGGCTCCCCTGGTGGAGGGATATGTCCAGGTCAACCGGTGGTGGGGAGCAGCAGATGGCAGAATGGGAGTGGCGGTGGTGGGTGAAAGGCTCATCTCCGAAGGAGTAGGCAGCTAGGTTCGCAGGGAGATAAAATGTTATGCAGAAACAAAAAATCTCAACTGTCATGCTCCAGACCACTCCTTAAGCTTCTTTAGATCTGCTCCATCTTGCTCACTCCATCTATGGAATCCACCTTGTTACAGGTTTTGGTGTTGTCAGCAAATAGACACACCTCCTCAAGCTCATTCATTGAAAGCACAAAGTCTGATCGGACTCATTCATGAAAGTGCTCAGTCAAGCTGCTGGCTATGGAGGTGAGTAGAGGACTGTGCCAGTGGCCCACTGGGGTCCTAGTCCTGGATGGAGGGAGCAAGGTAGGTCACTACCAGACAGGGTGGGGAGTGGGGTCCGCTATACACCAGGGAAAGTTGTGTTTGTTTTTAAATTAAATTATGAGAAAATGATGTGAAGGAGTCTGGACACCATACTCATGAACAACGGGATGGGGTGTGAATCTGGTGTTGTCATTCTTCAGGATTGGCTGGTGATTGGCCAGGGGACACTAGACAACAGGGATATTTATTTTAATTAACATTCTGGATGGGGATGGAGTGAATCCGTGGTGGTGGTGGTGGGGATATTTTACTGGACTGGCGATCGCCAGGGGTGGAACCACTAGATACCAGGGATCCTGGGGATTTAAATATTTACTTTAATGTTTGCCACTGTGGCTAGGAGGGGGAAAACACTTTTAAAGTATACATATATTGCACTTTCATCTGCATTTTGCACCTGTGAAATATTCTGCAAATGTGCACATTTCATGTAAATATTTCACCAGGCAAAATTTCCCAATTTCACTGGCATTTCGTTGATGAAATTAATTTTTATGCATCTCTATTAGTTAGTTAGTTCAACAGCGTAACCAGGAAAGACATACTGAGCTGATAACAGCTAATTTTTAGCAGTGTCCTCAGGAGGTGTGGAGGAGATAACAGTAATAAAAAATTGTTAATAGTACATTAATAGTATACATAAACAACAGCAGATTAGGGCTAAATAGTACAACATAATGAACAATTTACATTATGCTACATATGCACAAACTAATAATCTTTGCAGTGAAATCAGTACAGAAAAGTGCTTATGGTAGACCCCACAATGGCACAACCATGTAGGGAGGATAAGAGCAAAACAGAGATGGGGCATCACTGGAAGGGAGTATGGAGGCATCCAAGCAATCTAATGTGGAGTATGAGAGCCCCATGGCTCTTCACTCCTCCTCTATCCCTCCCTTTTGATTTTACCAAGCTATGTATCTATCTCACCCATGTTTGAATCCCCAACTGTTTTTGCACAGACCATATCTTTCTGTAGCTAATTCCACCCTCCAACTCTTTTCATGGAAAAATAATCTAATAACTCTCTAAAATGTGTCCCTGTCAGCTTCATGAAGCTACTCCTAGTTCTAGTGTCCCCACTCAGTTTGAACAACACCCACTAGCCACCTTGTTTATCCATGGATGTACAGTATTTGTATGACTCAGTCATGTTCCCTTTCTCTAATTGTCTCCAGCATGTACGTATTTTGGTCCTTCAGCCTCTCCTCCTAAGTCTTTCCTGACATTCCTGGATCACCTTGGTTATCCTTTTCTATACCATTTCCACTCTATCTCCAGCTTTCAAATGTAGTCTCCAACACTGCACACAGTATTCCAGGTAAGGATGAACCAGTGACCTATACAGAGGTAGAACCACCTCTCTTCTCTGACTGCAAATCCCTTCCCTATGTACCCCAGCACCCCATTTCTCCTTTCCTATGCCCTATTACATTTTGCTATATTCTAAGATTATCTGAAATTACTACCCCAACTCCCTCTCTTCTGTTGTGCTTTCCAGTACTGCCTCCCATTCTGTATTCATTGCTGACATTTCTTACGCCTATGTGTATCACCTTGCACCTCTCAGGAGTACATTTTAACTACCATACTGTTGGCCTCTTCTCTAATCTATCCAAGTCCTTTCACCTGAGAAAACTAGAAGAGTAGTCAAGTAGAGAAGCAGCTGGGTTTCAATGCAAAGCAAAAATGCACATAGGGCACAGAAACCCTGGGCAGAGTACAAAATGGGTGGAGTTGTATTGATGACCACCAGAAAGCTAAGAGACCTGAGGTGATCATATTGGATGACCTAAAGGTGGCCAGGTGGTGCAACTAGGCAGTAGGGAGGGCCAGTGGATGCTGGGATGCATAGGGAAGGATATCACCAGCAGAAAGAGGGAGGTTTTGTTGCCTCTGTATAGATTGTTGGTAAGACCCCACTTAGAGTATTGTGTCCAGTTCTGGAGACCACATATCTGGAATGACATGGGCAAAATGGAGGCATTCCAGAGGAGGACAACTAAAATGGTGCTGGATACGAATCAAAAGCTCTATGAGGAGAGACTAAAGGACCTCAATATGTACACCCTGGAACACAGAAGGGAGGGTGGATATGACAGAGACCTTAAATACCTAATGGGTGTAAATAAGGTACAGGAGGGAAGTATTTGTCAGAAGAAAAGTGCTCAAGAGCAATGGGAACATGGTATGAAGTCAGAAGGGTAGATTCAGGACTGATGTGAGGAAGTAATACTTCACAGAAAGAGAGCTGGATTCCTGGAACAGCCTTCCAGCAGAGGTCGTGGCGGCAAAACAAATGGTGGGGTTAATAATGAATGGAATGAGTTCAGCACAAGGAACTGCAGTAGAAAGGAAGAGGGGGAGAAAGAGCTAAGATTGGGCACAGTCTGGTAATAGTGTAGTAGGGAGAAGACTGGATGAGCCAAGCTGGCCTTATCTGCCATTAAGTTCTATGTTGGTATGTTTCAGAATTCTGTCCCCATCTTCACTATCCATCCAGTCACAGATCTTAGTATCACCTGTGAGGAAGCATATCTTGCCCCAGACTGAGTGGGTCTGCAGTTTCTCAGTTTACTTATGCTATCTCTCATGTGCAGGGGAAGTGCATTCACTGTCCTCCAATCCTCAAAGCATGACCCTTGTACCTAGTGAGCATTTGAAAAGATCATTCCATGAATCAGCTAGGACCTGTCCCAATTCCTTTAACACATGGGGATGTAGCCCATCTGTGCCTACAGTGCTGTCTCACCTTCAGTTCATTTAAACCCCTAGTGCACTTTTACCAAAACTGAATCCAAATAGATACCCTTCCTCTTTCCCCTTTGCCCTGATTGCACAGTTAAGCAGAGGCATGTTTACTTCTACTGCAAACACTGAACAGAAATATTTGTTCAGCATATCTGCCTAACCTTTATCCTCCTCCTCATCTTCATTCTTTAGTCTGACCAGTCCTATCCTAGTAGATTTTTTGTTTTTCCTGTCTTAACAAAAGAAGGTTATGTCTTCTTCCTTCTTTCTCTCAGCTATCTACAACTGCACTTCAGCCTCAGCCTCCTCCTGGCTCAGCTGACCTATTTCATCTTGTTTTGAAACTCTACCCCATCCTCCTCTGCTTAAATGGTTTTGTATTTTTTTTAATTGCCTTTTTCTGCCCTCAAAGTCATCCTCACCTCACTCATGAACCACAATGGTTTTGTACCATCTTACTTCTTCCTATTACCTGGATAATCTTGTCCTGCATTGCTTATTTTTAAGATTTTATTGATCAGAAAGGACACATATACAAAATAAGAGTTACAAAAACAAACTGATGAGCTTTACATTCTAGGCATTTAATTTCACTGCATATTTTTCTTACAATTGATGCAAGCAGACAGTATAGACCAAAGAGAAAACAGATGAATTGTCTCTGTTCTGAAGTTGAGGTTTGAATTAATAATAGTCTGGGCTTAAAAACTTACTTAAAGGAGTGTATTAGGACTAAAATGGTAATGTTGCTCCAGTGCTCAGCTTAAATGGTTCCCAGATGGATTCAATTGTCTCAAAAGTGTCAGCTTTGTCCATAAAGTAGTAATGAATTCCTTCTAACTTACAGAGGTCAGAAATGAAATTAAACCAGGCTCTAATGGATGGAGGACTGCTATCTTTCAAGGTGACTAATTAACATTTTTTGCCATGAAAAGATCTAGAGATGAAAGTTGCCTTCTTCCTCTAAATGGTTACAATCTCTTAAATTACGTCCCAGCAAAATCAACAACAAAGGAGCTAGAGGTAATTTAATTGCTGTAGCTTTCTCAAGACCTCAAAAATTGAATCCCAGTATTAGTGAGTGTCCTGCAAGTCAGTGACATATGAATGAGGAACTTGGGATGCTAAGGCATCCAGGGCAACTGTCATTCACATTTGGATTGAATGTATGCAATCCGGAAGACATGAGATAAACTCTGTGAGACAATTAAAACTGGATCTGCTGCAGTTTAGAGGAATGGAATTTTTGCAAGGGATAAGCCAACATGCCTGCTTAGTTTTCCTTGTTTAGACTGATTCCCAGGTGCTGGTCGGTCCCATCTGGCTTTAAGTTGATCTGTTCTGAAAGGACTATAGTCCTGCAATAAATGATAGTTGGCAGAATGGGGCTTTTGATTTGGGCCTTGTGATGTATATGTTATCGACTGGAGAAGGAGTATGAGAAATCTTCCAGATTGTAATATAATGCCTGAGTTATATATATCTGAAAAATTGTTTCTTTGGAGTATTGTATTTTGTTCAGACCTGTTCAAATGACATCAAAGTATGACCTTTAAATATATCAGCAGGTCTTTGAATACCCAGTGTTTCTCGGTTCCGTGTCAAGTCCGAAAACAATATAGTGTGATAGAAAACACCGTGGAGAAAACCATGGAATGAAAACCGTGCCTCGTAACAGTAAAAAAAACACATTGAATGTAGATTTACTATTAAAACACCACGCTGCCTAGGATCACCACTGCAGTAAATATGTGATTTGTGTGTAGATTTACTAATGAAACACCACACTGCAATTGACACCACCCAGTGTAATTGTTTCACTTACACTGTGTTTCTTTCCTCAGTGTTATCGATAGGTGAAGTTTTAACTTCTGCAGTTTTCTCCATACTGCTTCCTACCTGCACTGCTTTGTTTTTGCAGACTTGATGTGATAAGTGTGTCCAGGGCCTGAAAGCCCTTATCAGAAAATGAGGGTCTGAACCCCAAATTACAATAAATCAGCGATCACCAGATATCCAATTGCCCTATTCAATTAAATCATGAGCCTTTTCCAACATTTATATATGTTGTGGGTAGCTAGTAGTATGAACCATTCAATCTACTTTTAAGGTAGTATCTAGATTAGAGGATGTTTTTGAATTGAGGTAATTGTGAAAAACCTGTTTGATTTCTCTTCTACTGGAATGTCCACTTTTGAAACCAGTCTTGAGTTTGACAGATTTATGCAACTAAATAATACTTTTTGAAATTAGGTAAAGCCAGACCTGCCAAGTTCTTTGACAGTTGTAATTTATCTAGGCTCAGTCTGGAAATGTCTGATTCAAAATAAAGCTTGAAATTAATTTGTCCAGGTCTTTAAAGTAAGTATCAGGAGCTAGAATACGGGATGCTTGAAAGAGAAAAGAAAATGGGGAGAACATTCATTTTGATGATATTGCAGCATCCAAATAGTGTAAAAATAGTTTTAAGTAATGGAAGAAGTTATTTTTCAAAAAGAAGAGAAGTCTTCTATATCAATAACACCCAGGTGTTTGGTCTTATCTAACGTAATTTTAGCACTTTTGAAGGGAGCGCAAATTATTGACACTGTTTAAATGTAAAGTTTCTATTTTGGCCATATTAATTTAATATCCTGATGCCTCCCAAACTGTGTTATTAAGAAAATGCAGATGTTGAAAGAAACAGATGGTTTATGATAGCTATAGCAGGGTACTATATCATCTGCGAACAAGCTAACTTTTCTGTATATAGTGGTGACCAATTTTGATGTCGTTAATTGAATTTCAGTTATGTATGACAACTGCCAGTTTTTCTGTAGCAAGGCAAATTGTAAAGGGGTAGTGGACAGCCCTTGTTTGGTACCTCTAGTGAAAGAGAAGTTATGAGAGATATTATTATTAGTTTGTACAACTGCTTTTGGTAAAATGATATAAAATGTGTACCCAATTGATATAAATTTTCCAAATTCAAATTGTTTAAGCACCTGTACCATGTAATCCCATTCAACCTGATCAAAGTCTTTTCCACATCTAATGTGAGGATTGTAACTAAACTAATCAATTCTGATTTTGGGAGGGGTGCAAGACCCCCAGAAATCAGTTCTGGGTCTCGAAGCTAACACTACAGCAACCTATCACTGTTGTCGCTGTAGTGTCGGTCACTGTAAAATTATTGACTAGGGTGTGTATACCAGGATCAGGGCCTCCTGATGATTACAAGACTCAATTATGTTTAATAATCTTCTTGTGTTAAGGCCCCAGTTTCCTATTGTTTATAAAGCCATTTTGAGCAGGTTGAGTGAGAGCATGAGTTATGTTTTCTAGCCAACTAGCAAGAAGAATGGCCAAATATTTTGTGTCAGTATTAAGGTGCAGTGTTGGCTGATGTACTGCATAGTTTATTATATTGATTATAATTTTATGATTTTTGTATTGTAATTATTTGTGAAACCCACATGACTGAATAAATAATGCATCTAACCAGAACCCGAAACAAAACCATTCACAAGCCTCTGCTTACAAAGTAGCAAGAGTGGTAAAGCTGTGCATGCTGACTGTGTGCAAATCTTATGAATAGCAACCCAATACATGACTAGGATCCGTATGTGTAGGGGAAAAATGGAGATTATTTCTTAGTGATTCAAAGAGGTTCAACCAGGCAAATTCATGAGAGTCAAACAGACTGAAACCTAGGGCTGCATTTACAATGGCCCCAAAAGTCCAATTGTCTCTTAATAGACAGGAAAAAATACAGGCCTATTCCTGTTACTGTACAAATATTTGCCTGTTTTTAGTACAATCCTCCGAACTGTGACAATTAAAGCCACTTTACAACTTGATCAAATTAGAACTTGCCTATATCTAGCCTGTTTTCATCACAGCCACCAAAGATTTTTATGGAAACTGCTATCTCCATCATTCTGTAGTACCATCTATTCTCATATGTTCAATAAAAGCAAAGAAAATTACAAGGTACTGATGATTGTTTTGATTTATATAATTAGTTGTTTGAAAATTGTTGATGGGGAGAGGAACACAGAGCTGAGGCTCAGATTCAGATGGATGGGGCATACAGTAATCAAACAAATACAACAAAACAAGCATTTTTCAATGCTGAACATTGGTTGCTTATTAAATATTTTATTTTTGCAATTCTGAGCCCCAATTTTAAGATTTCAATTCTGCCCGAATGGTGATTTTGTGCTGCAACTGTGAGATCAACTTTCTCAATGCAAAACATTTTTGGCAAGGATCTGAAAATGAAAGCTGTGCAATTCATGAGGAGCTGTGAAGAAGTGGCTATGTTGAAAATTTGGGGTTAAAATATTGAAAATTGCCGAAGTTATGAACCTGCAATCACAAATTTCAATATAGGCTCATAACTTTGTTGTTTATGAATATTTTTGCCCCAGATTTCCAGCATACCTTTGTATGACCTCACCTCATGAACAAGTGCAGAGAAAAATTTCAACATTTGCCTGAAAGGTGATTTCATGCAGCAACTGCAAAATCACCTTTGGAATGCAAAAAACAAACTATTCTGGTCAGGATCTAATAAATGACAGCTGTCACATTCATGAGGTGTTGTGAAGACATGGCTATGTTGAAAATATGGGTCAAATATTGAAAATTGCCAGTGTTACAAGCCTGCATTTGCAAATTTCAGTGTAGGCTCAAAACTTTGTGATTTATTTTGCCATCCTGCTCTTGCCCTGTGCACACACACACACACACACACACACACACACACACACACACAGCCAAACTAGCTACAATAAAATGTATATGTGATTTATGTGACTATAATGTTTCTCTTGGTGTCTTTCTCTCTGTTTCCTCTGACCGTGGTACAAGTCAAAGACTTATTTTTCCAGCCTGCTCTTGCCCTGTGCACACACATAGCCACAATAGGACCAAGAATAAACTTCATTTGTGATTTCTGTAACGATAAAATTTTTCTTTGACCACCAATAGTCCTCTCTCTCTCTCGCCGCTTCCTCTGGATTGTGGCACAAGTCAAATACTTATTTTTCTTTTCTGTTTTGCCCTGTGTATATACACAGCCACACTGGGGCTGAGAATATACTTTATGTGTGATTTCTGTGACTATAACATTTATCTTCAACCCTTAAGAGTCCCCTCTCTTTTTCTCCTCTGATGGTGGCACAAGTCAAAGACTTATTTTGCCAGCCTGCTCTTGCCCTGTGAACTCACACAGCCACACTGAGGCCAAGAATAAACCTTATTTGCTATGTTTATTGCTATAATATTTCTTTGGCCCCAATAATCTCTCACTCTCTTTTATTAGTTGCTGTAGGAGCAGCGGCAGAGGCAGGGGCATCAGGAATGAGCCAGAATTTTTGTATACTAATTTTGAAGATCCCTGGGGCAGGTATGTAATGATACCAACATCTGCCTTGCCACCAGTAGCAGTGGTACCTCAGCCTCCACAAGAGGTGCACAATGCATCAGACACTCTTCATCCTCCCCTATAAAAGGAGAGCAGTCTCTGGGACACTCAATCCTACTGCCCCTGGCTGGCCCTCCAACTCCCGAGTCTGTTCCAAACCTGGCTGTAGGTGCAGCAAGCAGACACTTGTATGTTGCTGTGCTAACTTTGTAATTTTTCACATTTTGACCCCAAGTGTTCAACATAGTCTTCTTTGAAAAGAAGAAAAAGAAATGGTCAGACTGGATGAGCCTTGCAGTCCTTATCTGCCATCACCTTCTATGTTTCTATCTTTCTTATCACCTTACCTCATAAACCCCATAGGAGAAAAAAGAAGAAAAGAAATGGGCAGACTGGATGGGCCTTGCAGTCCTTATCTGCCGTCACCTTCTATGTTTCTTTGTTTCTATGTTTCTTATCACCTTGCCTCATAAACCGCATAGGTGAAAATGTCTTAACTGGCAAAACAGCATTCCACGCCACAGATGTGGAAAGTCATTTTGGGCCTAATGTGAGAAATGACAGCTGTAGTGTTGCTTGAAGTGATATGAAAAAATTACTATGTTGAAATTTAGGAGTGAAAATATGAGAAACTGGCAAAGTTATGTGCATGCATAGGAAAATGTAATTGAGTACACTTACCACAGGTGTTTTTGGTATTTTTGTTCTAAATTTTAAACATCAACTTTTGGGGACTCTACTTCATAAACAGTGGCACTGCCATTTCATTACTCAGCCCTAAAATGTGATTTTGTGCAAGGATCATGCCATCCCTTGCCACAGGAGTGCAAACACATTTCAGGCAGGATACAAGAAATGACAGCTGTACTGTTCATGAGGTTGTGTGAAAAATCTGTATGTTGACAATTAAGAGTGAAAATATTAAAATTCACAAAGTTATGTGCCTGAATAGAAACTGCACAATGTAGATTCATAACACGGCCATTTTGGAAGTTGTTACCAAATTTTCAACATAGGCTTTTGTGACCCACCTATGGGTGACACTATTTGTTACTCAGTCATAAAAGGTGATTCTGCACAGGAACTAGGAAATCACCTTTGGGGACAGAGTAACAAAATAACAGTGCCAGTGATCATGAGGTGGGGTCCCAAAAAGCCCATCTTGAAAATTTGGTTTAAAAGACCTAAAATGGCTGAGATATCAACATAAGTTAAAACATCGTTGACTGCCATTATACGGCACTTACCTTGATTCGTCAGTTTGCTGTTCGACTTGAAGAATGCAGACCTGTCCCAGTCCACAGAAGATGCCAGCTGTTGACCTCTGAAGGTAAGTATGGGGTAAGGGGGCTACAGAGGGAGGGTTAGGATGGTGAGGGGATGGGGAGATGACGAGGACTACTTTCTTCTTTACAGGTATAATTGAAAAAGACATCAGGTGACTGTCTTCTTTTTTCAGGGATAACAAATGTTTGGGGACACTGGGGTTTGCTCCCAGTGTTCCAGGAGAGTGGTGTTGGGGAGTAATATGATTGGGGATACTTGGGGTGGGCTTTCCAGTGTCCCATAGTACAGGGGGATTATGGATACTGGGATTTGGCACCCCAATGTCAGACAGTGTTGGGGGATTGCCAACATGGAGATTGGGCACCCCAGTGTTGGACAGTGCTGAGGGATTGCAGATATGGGGATTGGCACCCTAATGTCAGACAGTATGGGGGATCACTGACATGGGGATTGGGTACCCTGATGTCAGACACTATGGGGTGGGGGGATCACTGGACATGGGGATTGGCATCTTTGAGTAGGGCTGGAATGATCATACAAATCAAAGGGCCAAAGCCATCTCAGATTAGAGTGGTTTCAGTCCTCATGAAGTGCATGACTGTTCAGCCCACCCAGCAGAGAGTTGCATCAGGATCACACCTAGTGGTCAATGGGGTAAACTGCTGAGCCCTGTTTCTGTGAACTGCAATGGGCTTGGCAGTGACACACCCATGAAATCCCATATTGTTATAATATGTTGGTTTGCACAAGCGCAACCAATGTAATGAGACAATATAGTAATAAAATAAAACCAAATTAGAATATTAAATTTTAAAATGATATAGCAGCATTATAAAAAATCTATAAATATGTAGCATCAACAGGTATGACACAATAAACCATGATAAAGGGATAACATGGTAAACTAATATATATGATAGCCATATGGGCAACTGATTTTTTAAAAGAATATGCATTTTTAGAACTGTCCAGAAGAAGTCCAAGTAAATGTGATCTTCAATTTTAGTGGATTTAATATTATGATGATAAGTTGCTACTCTGTCTAGAACCAACATGTTTAATATGCTTGTGATGCACAAAGATGAAGGTCAGGTGATGCTAGCCGCTGGTAATTTCTAGTAATTGTATATGTTTTCAAAGCACCAGTCCAAACATGCACATAATATATTATATGTTTAGGCTTGTGATCTCTAGCAATGAAGTAAATCGGAAAATCCAACCTCTAGGTCAAGTTACATTCATTTGTTTACTGAAAGAAAGAATCCACAGCATGAAGACCAGCCCCTGCAAATGCCAGTTCTGTTATATTGCAGCATTGTTTTACTGTATTTACTATACAAGTTATCTTGATCAATGTTATCTGTTTTGGGCAGAACAGCTGACAGTGTGCAGGTACTATGTGGATTACAGGCCTGATGTTTGTTTAGAGTTATTGCAAATGCACTGACTGTCTACCTGACTCCACAGCACAACGATCAAGTTCAGGAATGTAAACCAAGATCAGATACTAAAATATAAACACAGAAACAGAAGCATCTTAGAGGACACATGGGAATACTGAATGTTTCTGGATCTGTGGGAATCCTAAAATGTCACTTAAATATTCATCTGAGAACTGAAAACATTACTCTGTGCTGTAGTAACTTTGTCTTCATGCTGTGGCTACAGCATATTATTGTAGCTGGCTCCAAAGGATTAAAAAGATTTTAAGCACTGCAACACAAATGGGTCCACTATCAAGTTTATTGTATTTTGAAGACTTTATCTGAATGTTGGTGACAGTTATCTTCCAAATGTTGACTCACACATGTCTAAATATGAATAGTGAAATGGAGAACAAAGTTGAACAAACATTATTTCAAATAGTTCCACATCTGTGTGTCTAGCAGACAAGCCTGAAGTATGCTACACTGGGAATTGACATAGTGTGGTTTCCTATCTAGGGTCATAAACCGCATATTCTACAATGCATGAAAACATTTACAGTGCAGGTTCTTTTCTTAGGAAGACAGACCTCCTGATGGTTGGGGCTGGAGATCTGTTTACTTGTTTGGTTCCACTCCACTATCCCACTCCCAGGTGTCTGAACAGCACGGGCTGGTGATTCCCTCACCCTCCTGAGAGGGCTAGCACTTGTGCATAATCCACTCACCATTAGCTTAGTGTTTTGATAGTTTTGGAAAATTACAGATTTCGCATAACTAAGCCTTTATAAGTATATAGTTAGGCCTGTTAATTGATGGGCATATCTTTCTCTCTGATTCGAAGTTGTCACTTTGCAACACAGATACATAAGTATTAAGTGAATAACCTTATTATACTTGTTATTTGTTCCTCATAGGTTAGTTCATATGTAACTACTGCAGGGTGCCGGTACCCCACTCTTTCTCTTCTACTTCAGAGACTATCCACTTTCCTTCTGCTACTTATCTCTGCTGTCTACTGGTGTGAGTACCATTATTTTATGCACTACAGGCACAAAGATGCAGAACTCTAAGGCAGGGCTTAAACTAGTATCATGGAACGTAAAGGGATTAAACCATCCGGTGAAGCTGATCCATGGTTCTCAAACACTTACACTCCTTGCAGGAGGATATTGCATTCATTCAAGAAATGCATCTCACTGCAAAACTGTATTATAGCTTCAGAAATCCTGGGTTGGTACTGCTCATGCCAGCTCTGCAAAAAATAAATCCAAAGGGTGGCTATCCTGCTTTGGAAATCTTGTTCGAGACTAAAGATCAAACAGTCTCTGACACCCATGGTCGCTGGATAGCGACTAGATTCTCCTACCCTGGAGGTCATGCAATACTAGTCAACATGTATGACCCCAACACTGATGAGTCAAAGTTCTTTATGGACATTAGTCAGGCCTTAGATTCCCTTATGGAGGGTATTCCATTCCCATCATGGTAGGGGGTACTTCAACATGGCCATGGATGTTTTTCTCAACAAGTCCAAACCAACACCCCAAGCACATCCCAGAGCAGCACACTCCCTACAGGAGGTAATGAAGTAGTGGGGCACGATTGATATTTGGTGAAGGGAAATCCGCTCTGGAGAGATTATTCCTTTTTCTCCAGTTCATAACACATACAGTTGAATTGATTTTTGGCTGGCTAACTTTTCTGTGGTGCAGAACAGTCTCTTCCAAGATGGAGAATCTCATTATCTCTGATCATGTCCCTATCTCATGTACCTACATACTTGCTGGGCAGGGCAGCCCTGGTACTAGATGGCACTGTAATCCTCCTTTCCTCCGAGACCCTCTATTCCAGACGATGGTGCAGAGTACTGCCGTGGAATATTTTTGCTAATAATACTACTGAAGACACATCAGCTGCCACGGTCTGGTGGTGTTTACAGCTGTCCTCTGAGGTGTATTACAGCATACTCAGCTCAGAGGAACAGAACCCTGAAAGCGGAACTGACTCGCCTGCAGACTGAGCAGTCAACTCTGGAGGCTAGGTTTAAGGCTTCCACAACCAACTGATTTGACCAATGACCTCAGGGAAATAGTGGTCTGAAATATCGTATCAATACGATTCTTCAACAGCAAGCTGAATGGCTGCTACTGAGAAACAAGCAGGCATACTGGGAGGGGTGATAAGAGGGGAACTGTTGGCTTTCTGCCTTAAGAGACAACAGGCTGCTTCTCATATTTATGCCCTTAGTCTCCCAGGGGGATATAGTTACCCATCCCAAACAGATTAATGACTGCATGCGCCAGTTCTATGAGCAACTATACCAGTCGCACACCACGGTTGGGGGTCATCAACTAGAGCAACAGCTGCAGGACTTTTGTACCTCTTCTAATCTTCCCCAACTGTCAGACGCTATGAATGAAGAGCTGGACAAACCCTTCTCTGACACAGAACTGCATGAGGTGTTACTCGACCTGGCAAAGGGCAAATCCCTGGACCAGACGGTATGACTGTGGAATTATATCAGCTTATGAGCTCAGAAGTTAGCACTCCTTTATTAACCCTTCAGGAAGCCTCACACAAATGGTTTTCCCACCCACTATGAGAGAAGCGTTGATTACCCTAATTCGAAGAAGGCGGATGATACACTGGACTGTGCAAATTACCGCCTGATTTTCTTTATATCAGTAGACATTAAGATTGCAGCCAAGATACTAGCCACTGTCTGATGGACATAATACCATCTATAGTACACCCTCTCAAGCTGGCTTCACCAGGGCTGAGCCACAGCTGATAATATAAGATTAATTCTCAATCTCAAATGGCTAGCTATGCAATCCTCCACCCCATGGCTGCTATGGCAATAGACTTTTCTAAAGCCTTCAACTCTGTTGAATGGCCCCACCTACATGAGATGCTTCAACTCTATGGGTTTGGTTCATACTTTAAGCAGTGGGTCCAGGTGTTATACAGTGACCCTATGGCCAGAATTCTAACTAATAAAGACATTTCTCCCCTTTTTGTTACAACGTGCACACAACATGGTTGCCCGCCTTCTCCCTGTTATTCCTGGTTGCTCTAGACCCCTTATCTGGACGCTGCAAACTACCAAAGAGATTTCAAGAGTGCAAGTAGGCGCACCGATCATATCTGATTGCTGCCTATGCGGATGACCTGCTTCTTATGATATCACGCCATTGGGAGCCTATACCTGTAGGGTTGCAGACTCTTCAAACCTTTGCCCAGATATCTGGTTTGCAGATTAATCAGAAAAAGACCAATATCACACCCTTAATGTAATGTGTACTAAAGACTGCTTGCAGGAAACATGGCTAACTTGGGCTCCCAACTGCCTCTCCTTCTTGAGTATTCTCATACCCTATGATTGGACGAGATTGAATCTAGAAACTTCTCCCCTTATAGCTCGACTTATGGCTGAGGTATCTAGGTGGCACAGACTTAACTTCTCTCTTCCTAGTAAGGTAGCTGCAATCCGGATGCTCTTCCTTCAAGAGTCACATATCTCCTGAATAATCTACCCATTGCCCTTTCTGACAAGACCTTTCACTCCCTAGACAGGGTAATTGTGCATTTCCTCTGGGAGGGAAAGAAACCACATTGAGTACCCATAAGATGCGGGTGCACTGGTCCAGGGAGGCTTGGGACCCCTGGCTGCAAGGCTATCACTGGTCCTTCCTGTCAGCTCAGACAACCAGATGGTTTGTTCCCTGCCTATCCTCATCTGCACTTTGGGTCCAGCTGGAAGCCCAAGTCTTAGAGGGATGCTGCTCAGCTTATTGCTCACCAATGCCCCCTATCTCACTATAAACTTACACCCAGTATGACTGCAACCAAGAAGGCATGGTTCCGCTCATGACTGCAGCTAAAACCACTAAGAGGGAATATTTCCTACCTTTAGATACCTTCCTTTGTGGCAAAACCAGCTATTAACAATGGACTCCCATCCTTTTAACTGGCAGACCTGGGACAAGCAGTGCATCAGAACAGTACAAGATCTCCTTATTCCCTGCTCTAATACCTTAATGTCATTTGGACAGCTCCAAAAGAGATACAATTTACACTCTAGTGATTTCTGGAAATATCTACAGATGCGAGGGCAGTGCACTCCTCTGCTGGTATCAACTGTCAGACTCAAATGGCAGTGGCTAGCTACCTTACATACCAAATCCTCATACCGAGTTTGGCCAGAAAGTTTTATACCACATGGCAGGAAGCACAATCCGACCATACAGAATCCTGCAGGGTGGCCTGGAGTTTAGAGCTACAGCAGCCTATTGCTCCAGAAACTTGGTCCAGCTGTCTACAACAAGCACACTCCGTTACATAGATGCTAGGAGATAGCTAATTCAGCTCAAAATACTTTCTCCGATGGTACCGCTCCCCAGCGGCCCTACATAAGTGGGAGTCTTACCACATGTGGAATGTTGGAGGTGCCAGACACACTCGCTGACATACTTCATTTACTGTGGCAGTGTCCTACTTTAACCCAGTTTTGGGCAGCTGTAGAAATGGACTGCTCAGGGTACTCAGATATCCCATTGACCTATCAGATCCTATGCTTCTTTTGGGTGATACGACACCACTTGGCCATATCGACATGCAATCATAAAAGTGGGTCCTTGTTGCACTCATGGAAGCCAAACGGTTAGTACTCCGGGCTTGGAGACATCCCACTCTACCAAATATCTCTGCATGGCATTCTGCCCTTGCCAGGCTGGCTGTCTTGAATGCCTCACATATGCCAACAGGGGACAACTCACATCATACTACCGTAAGTGGGGAGCCTATTTCAACTCTGCCTTGTGTCAGGCCCCTTCCCTCCTCCTTGTAACCCTCCTACCTAAGGGTGCACACAGCATGTTATACTCCTCTCTCCCTCTATAGAGCAGGTGTTCCAGGAATAAGAAATAACTCTGTAATAGTGGTGCTCACTAAACCCTTAATCTGTACCTCTCTTTCTTCCCTTTACTCTATACCCTAAATCTGAAGACCTGTGCTTAGCTATGTCTGACCACTATGAAACAATATTTTTCTGCTGGTTACTTTGCTCCTCAAGGGGTTCTCCTGCAAATCTTGGGTAGCTATGGTTGCCTTCTTGTTGTTAAAGTTGAAGTAATAATGGATAGTAGTGAATGATGCAGACTGCTTTTACATCACTGCTAGTATGATATAGTGTTTTAGTTATCTTCTTTATAAGATTGGAGATTACACTATAGTATGCTGGATTTGGAACCTTATCCTGTACAAGACTGGATAACACTGAACTGTACTTCTCTATTCATTTAATAAAATTATTATATGATAAAAAAATGGAAGACGGAACTCCTGTCAGGTATGTTCTCCAGTCAATATTGCTAATGTCAGGGTAGTAGACATCCATAGAGTTGTATGGATTCAAGCTGCTTAGTAACTGGCTATATTTAAAAGAAAAAAACTCTAAGCTTAATGAAAAGAGTTTTTTTTAGTTCCTTTCTTTCACTCATCACATTGACCTAGTAGTAGCTAAAGCAGCTAATGCTGGTACTGGCCAACTATTTAGGCACAAACACTGCCTAACAGATGGTGCTCTAAACCTAGCCTTTACCAATTCTGTCCTATCTGTGATTGATTACAGACTGTAGTATACGGTGCTGCCACTGATACAATCCTCAAGAGGGTCAAAGTGGTCTTCAACAAAGCCTGCCGGCTTGTCTTTCATGCTCACCACCAAACACATACCTGTGACCTCTATTCCCAGTCAAGGTGGCTAAACTTGGACTGTATAATTTTGTACCAGGTGTGCCTTCTAGCTAAAATATCTATGCTAGGGCTTGCATCTCCTGGTGATCAAAGTCTTCTCCACCACCGCAATACCCACATCCCTAGGGGGTCCAACATCCTGACCTTGAAGTCCTTTTCACCGCAGACCGCCCAGGACTAGTGCTCCTTCTGTATCGTGCTCCCCTCTGGCTGAACTCTCTCAGTGAGGACATGCTATCCAATACTAAACTCAGCCCATTCAAAGCTAAGCTTCGTGACTATCTTACAACCCTAAGTTGTTGTGACTCCTGCCTTTAACCTGCACAAGCCCCTATCAACACTTTCACTTTTCCCTCCCACATGCCCCCTGCCTTCATATTTCTCTCAATGCCTCCCTCAATTTCTCCAGCCATGTCCCTCCATCTCCTCCACCCCAGCCAGATCTACATCCCCCTCCCCCCTCTATCTACTCACCTCATCTGCTAATGTTTGACAAGGCTCACTTGGCTGCTCCAGTCTTCCCTCATCCCCGCTCTTAATTCTTCCTTCACTAGTCCTCTCTTCTCCTCATACCCGTCCCTTCCCATCCACGGTCCTCTCTCATTCTCCTGCCTTGCATTATTAATGCACTTATGTTACAGGTGACTTTATTGCAGCATATACTGTACCATAATATCTGTACTTTTATAATCCTACATGTTAAATGGCTGTATCTGAATTGCTGGTTTGTTTTCTTGTTAACACTGTTTTAACTTGTATAATTTAACTACTGTATCCCTGTTTTGTCATGATGTGGAACTTTTGTGAATCGAGCTTCCAGTTCAAAGGTTGTAATCCTAGATTTCAATAAATAAATAAAGTAGGTTGATCAAATGCTGCTATCTGACTGACTGTTAGTGCTTGAAAAACAGTTTCACTGTTATGTTTCAAACAATATTCTCTAGGTTTTTTTTCTCATTTTATTACATTTTGTACATTTTACTTGCAAATTGTGATGGTGATTGTATAAGAGAAATAACACACTCCAGGGTTTGTGAGCTATGCTGGTGAAAACACACAATAGATGATCCAAGCCACTCAGCTGCAACACTTATCTCATGGTTTATGAGAGCTTATAAATGGAGAAAGGAAATGCTGTGTCCTGATTGGACAGGACCTGAGTCC
The DNA here is from genome assembly GCA_016271365.2 of Neoceratodus forsteri. Classification (NCBI taxonomy): domain Eukaryota; kingdom Metazoa; phylum Chordata; order Ceratodontiformes; family Ceratodontidae; genus Neoceratodus; species Neoceratodus forsteri. The sequence continues at coordinate 1,629,781,185 of CM057456.1, read as the reverse complement.
TCACTGGACAACAATCCTGAGGCTGTTTCTTTGTCTGACTTTGTACTTTCTCCAATCAGATGCCTCTGCATGCATACGAGGAGTTGGTGGCATTCAATAAAATAAACATGATCCACCATCAGCAAAGGTGTAGCTGCTGTACAGAGTTGGCATTTTGAAAATAAACAATTCATTCAGCCTTTGTCTTTCTACTCTGACATGGTGCACTAAACTACTTTCAGCTCTGGAGAGGAGAGGTGGTGGGCTGCACTGGTGACTGTTGCAGGGAAACCAAACTGTAATACATGACATTGTGCTAAATGTGAATGACTACCTAATCCCGAAATCCCTCCCTTATCTGATTGTTGTGTGCCGACTACAAAAAATTAGTCTCATGAGTTCTTTCCCCATTTTTAAATTTGCATACCACTGGTTTGGTCATGGTGGCAAGGCCTGCTGAAAGTTTTAGTTCCCTTGTAGTGACAGGGTAGAACAAGACTAAACCAAGTGGAATGTGACAGCACCAGAGGAGTATTTTTAATTGGGCTGTGGATTAGAGTTGTCAGCAGCCATGGGATTTGTGCATAGCGCCTTGGATTACCACTTCCAGGTTCTGTCCCATAAATAGTGGCACCTCTGTGAACAGCAGCTGAACATGAGTGGAGACAATGCAAGGCAGAGGGAAACAGTGTATGCTGACATCAGCCAGGAAACTGGGTGAGTGAGGAAGTTCTGGTCCAGTATACTGTTCTCCCAGGTCAGTTTTCTTTTAAGCAAAAAGGCTTAATATGGCTGACACTATAATCACTAAAGATGGGGATAGAAACATAGAAACATAGACTCTGATGGCAGATAAGGACCACTTGGCCCACCTAGTCTGCCCATTTCCTACCTAGAGGATAAGCTGCAGATCCTATTTAACCAAAAGCCTATTTCTTCCTACTCCCACAAAAATGTCTTATGTCTTTCCCATGCATTCTTGAATTCTCCCACAGTTTTAGACCCCACAACCTCTTCAGGAAGGTGGTTCCATGCGTCCATCACCCTCTCTGTTAAAAAATACTTCCTCACATTGCCCTGAGCCATCCCCTCTATCTTCAAATTGTGTCCCCTTGTTTTTGCACAACTCTTTTCTGAAAGATGCTACCCTCTTGGACTTTGTTGATTCCACTGAGGATAAGGTTTCAAATGCATTATCTGCATTAAATATAGAATTGTAAAGACAGCCAATATGGTGGGAGAGTGTCTGTGAAAAATGTAACATGAATAAATATCTTAATGGCTGAACTCGCAAAATGTATCAGAGTTTGGATAAGTTGCAGACATGTTTGAGGACATGAATAAACAGATTGAGAGGGGAAATTAGAAACTTCACCCTGAGCCCAGCATAGGACAGAAGGAAATAAGCAAAAAGGAACAGTTAACTAACAATGACCCTCTATTTTAGAAAAAAAATAGGAAAGAGAAAAGGCCACCAAATGATGACCACCTGGACAATGAATGGTGTACCGTTTAAAGTAACAGGAGGAATAACAAGCATTTGTCAATGCTGAATGTTTCTTTGCATGGAGTATGTGTCTGGACGATACATGCACCTTGAAAAAATCATGGAGAAAATAGCTAGAAGTACTGAGCAATTTACAGCATAGCCATCTTATTACCTCACTCTTGTACCCAGTACAGAAATATTTTGAATCCCAGTCAAAATGTAATTTTGTGCAACTGCAACATCATTCCACACCAAGGGGAAGGATTTGAAAATGACAGCTGTGACATACATGAGGCAGGGTAATAAGAAGTCTATGTTGAAAATCTGGGGTCAAAATACTTAAAATTTTCAAAGTTACAAGCATGTGTAGTGAAATTGCAACAAAGGGTCATAATTGTGGCATGTTTTCAAATTTTGACCCCATATTTTCAGTATAGCCTTCTTATGATACCACCTTATGAAAAAGGGCAGAAACAATAAACCAAGTGACCAAGAAATCACATTTCAGGTGGGAGTGAGTTGCGTAATGACAGTCCTATTGGTCATAAGGTGGTGTCCACAAAAGCCATGTTGACAATTTGGGTTAAAATCTCAAAAACAAAATGGCTAGGTTTTGCATAAAAGTTAAAACCCCCATTGAAATCTATTGAACCGCAGATTTACCCTCAGTTTCTCATATTGCAGTTGCCAGTTCCAGCAGCGAGACTTGTCTTCGATCAGAGAGTGGATCTTGAACCCAGGACTTTTCAGGTGATTGAGTCTGTTTTGGGGTATATTGCAGAGTGTGGGGTGGTAGATGCTGAGTGGCTGGTGGGGAGGGGCTGATCAGTGATTGACCATTTTTATAGGTTAAACAAAACAAACAAACAAACAAACAAAACTGAGGAACAGTTTTCTTTATTTCAGGTTTGCCCCGCAATGGGGGGTGGTGGGTGCAACTAGACACCAAAGAAATTAGGAACAGTGATCTGGGTGGGGGTGCCAGTAGACACCAGGAATATGTAAATTTATAACAAGGATGGCGATTGATTGGTGGGTGGGGTGCACATGTCCAGAGTCACAGCCAAGTGCACCTGTTCACACAAAACATCAATCAACAGCACTTGCAAGTAGTACAACATTCCCAAAGTTTCAACATGCACAAATCCCCATATAGTAGGTCAAAATATTAGATACTGCTGGTAAATGTGATTAGCAACCCTCTTGTACACCATGCTGAACCGCTTAATGTTCAACATAAAAATGCATGCAAATGAGAATGTGACATTCTTACCAGAATACATAGCATCAAATCCATACATTGAAATGCATGGTATCATCTTGATCAACACACTTTTTCTGTAACCCAGCTAAACATCCTGAAAACATTTTTAAACTTGAATGTGAATTTCTATCAAGTTCTTTTTTGCAAATTAAGTGTTGTACTCACAAGATTACAATGCAAAATGTTATGTCTGTAACAGTATAGTCACACACATTATAGGACTTTATGCCTGTATTATTCCACAGCTATTATGAGTCATTTACAGTATTATCATTTATACTATGCTTGCCATTTACAAGTAGTCTTAGTAAATTTCTCTGGAGAAAGTCAGATGGCGATCACAAAGTGGCAGAGAGAGAGGTGGGAAAATGTGAGGCACTATAACATGATTACAGGAACTAGTACAACTTTATTCAGTTTGCATAAATAATGCAGAACTGCTTGACTGGTCTATTGTGATAGTGTACTGCCAGACATGTCTTTCTACCAGCAATCTGTCAGACCTGAGAAAGTCAAAAGCCACTCAGGTGATTGCCAACTGGCTTTAGGCAAATGAAAGGACTGAAGCACTCTCTCATTGGAGCCTTCAGTTCTTTCAAATACACAAAGTTTACACCTGTAAACTATGAACACTGTCACAGCCAGCTCCTATGGTCACTGGTCTGTCGGGGACAAGTCCAATGTAGATTGCCGGCATTGGGCTAGTCCATGACACACCTCTGAAATGCCATTCTCTGAAGCAAAATGTTTCTTGTGCACGAGAAGGAAACATAAAAGGAAGACATGTCATAGGACATTTGCTCAGCATAGACACATCCAATTGATTCTCTATTTTCAGTGAATTGTAATCTGTGGACTCAGATAACAGAGACTCTGCAAGGTTTGCAGACATTCTCAAAACAGGTAATCTTATTAATCTGGATTTTGAAAGTGAACCTTCCCCTACTAATGCACAACATCCACATTCCACCAAACCAGAAAGTGTTTCAGTAAGGTCATATATAAATAAAACAGAACTGTGTCAGGAGAGACCATACTGATGGGGATTTTATTCTGTGGTACATAAACTCCTAATTGCAAAAACAATAAGGAAAACATCAAGATTACATTTTATTTATTTTATTTTATATTGCAATCAGTTTACAACCTTTGAGCCAGAGGCTCATTTCCAAAGGTACTCGTCAGGAGAAGAGAAGATAGTACAAGTAAAAATACATAATATAAGAGAACAAGCGCAGAAAGATGCAGGCATACATGGATCCAGGGTACAGGTTACATTGATAGGATTATAAGGTGCAGAGTCAGGTATTGTAGACAAAAGGTTGGTTACAGGGTTTAGCTGCATAAATGTATGACATCTGCAAAAACTAAACAGTTGATCAAGTTACATGGTATTAGTTACAGAGTTAGCAAAACATGTGACAAGGACAACACAGTAGGTAGTTTGATTTGGTAACAGTAGTGCATACTAGTAGGACAATTTAGCAAGCAGTATATTAAGACTCTTTCATACATGGTACATTCTTGACAGTTGAGAGAAGGTAGGTAGGATATGGCAGTAATGTAGGTGGTGGGAATAAGGCGGGTATGAGAGGGTGCAGCCCAGTCGGCATTGTCAGGCAAAGGATGTATGAACACCTGTTATGCACAGGCAGCAGCGCTAGAATAGCTCGCTTGAGCGCAGTTTTGAATTTGGAGATAGTGGGGATTTCTGAGATGGAGGGAGAGAGGGAGCGGTTGTACCAGGAAGGGGTTTGAGGCGGAAGGACCTCTGTCCATGTGAGGTCCTAGATCGAGGAACCAGGAAGGTGGTCTTGCAGGAGGTCCGAAAGGACTAGAGGTTGGGCTAGAGGAGGGAGGATGTCAGCCCGGTGGAGAGAGCCCTAGCAGGGTTTTTTAGCTATAAGGCAAGTTTGGTATTGCAGCCGTTCATTAAGGTTTAGCACTGTTGCCATGTCATAAAGCTGGCACGTATGTGTGCCTAGGGGCCCCTATATGATTAGCCTGCAGGACTTATTTAGGACGCAGGTGGATTTGTTTAGGCAGTCGTGTTGGCAGCACCGTGACAGGTAGCCCATAGTCAACTAGGGATAATATAGAGTATGTAACTGCAAGCCAGAGGGCATCGGGAGGAAGACAGTTTTGTAGCAGTACAAGATACCAAGCCATATATTGGTAGCAGAGGCAAGTGCTTCGATGTGGGTGTGGTAGGTGATGGCTGAGTCAAAAGAGACCCCTAGGTACTTATAGGAGTGGACTTGCTCTAGTTGCTGTTTGGAGTAGGAGAGGATACGGAGAGGGAGTTGTAAGCTTTGTTTTGATGGATGGGCAAAGAGCGTGGTTTTAGATTTTAATATTTAAGACCAGTCTATGCTCTTAAACCAGGTTTCAGTGTCACTATAGGAACGTTGCAGGAACCCTGGAGGAGGTGGGATTACAGTCAGTGGCGAAGATGACGGCGCCATCTGCATACAGCAGAATTTTCCCAGTGCATGCACTGGGCAGGGTGTTAAGGTATGCGAGAAGAGTAGGGGTCCCAGGATGGAGCCCTGTGGAACCCCAGAGAGGATAGGACGTGGATTGGAAAGTGTCCCACCAATACTGACACGTTGGGAGCATGTGGATAGGTAGCTGGAGCACCAGACAAGTGGTCCAGTGGCAAAGCCAGAGAGACAGAGGGCATCCAGCAGGAGGGGGTGGAGACCGTGTGAAGGCCTTTGATAGGTCAAGGAACATGAAGCCTGCTAGGGAGCCAGTGTCCATGGAGGAGTGTAGGAAGGATGCGAATTCAACAAGTGCTGTGCTAGTACTGTGTCCTGCATGGAACCGTGCTGTTCAGGGCAGAGGATGTTGTATTTGGTCAGGTATTCAGTGATTTGGCATGGCAACCAGTTTTTCCAGGGCTTTGGAAAGGGGTGGGAGTATGGAGATAGGTCGGTAGTTCCCAGCTAAGGACCTGTCACCCCTTTATGGAAAAGGAGTAACCGTGCAGTTTTCCATGTAGTGGGGAATTGTCCCAGGCAGAGGGATTTGTTGAGAAGGCTGGTGAGTGGGTAAGGACCTGATCCAATACCAGCCGGAGAATTCTGTGGTCCAGGGTGTTGTCACTGGGACTGTTGCCTTTTAGTGCACAGGTCAGGTGCGGTCTGGCTTCCTGGGCAGTTACCCTACATAGGTAGAAGCTAGGGCATGGAGGGCAGGGGCAGGTTGGGAGGGTGGTTGGTCAAAGAAGTTAATGGGAGGATAGGGCTAAGGTCAGTAAAGGAGGTGTTGAGGAGGTTTGCAATGTCAGCAGGGTCAGTAATGGTGGTGTTGTCAGTAGTAATCTGGGAAGGATGAGGGATCGAGTGTTCCCATTTAATTGTTTGACGTTGTCCCAGAAGGTACAGGAGCACCCCCAGGAGGCGGTGAGGGTGGCCTGATAGTGGTCTGGCCTTGGCATTCCTGATTGCCCATGCACTTATTCAGCTCAGTGTTGTAGGCCTGTCTGTCTGCTGGTCGCCCGTTTCTATGGCAAGGTGCCAAAGATTATCTCTGTGCCTGAGCAGCTGTAAAAGGGTAGGGGAATCCAGGGCAGGTTATGTTTTTGGATCGGACGGCTGAGAGGGGAGCAAAGAGGTCACAGGCTTTACTAAAGGTTTGGGTAAAGAAGGCAAGGGCAGTCAATATCAGGAGCGTAGAATGGGGGACCAGTCTTGCTGGTCAAGGTATTGTTTAAAAGTTTTTCAGACCACACAGTTTGAAACACTGGCGGGTTGTGCACCGGCAGTGGGTCGGGGTGAGGGCCATCCAGTGAAACAGCAATGGGGAATGGTCACTGAGTGAATCAGGGAGGACTTGGATGTTCAGGATTTTTGTGGGCGGTTTGTGATGATGACATCTAGGAGGGTGCTGGTACCTCTCTTTGGGGTTTACTCTTGTGGGTTGGGAGACTAGTTGTGTTAGATCCAGGGCTGTGAAGGAGTCCTGGGTGGGGATGGAGGAGGGTTCAGCCAATTACGTTAAGGTCCCCACAATGACTTGTTCTGCACTGTGAGGGAGGGTGGCAAGATAGTCAGTTAATGATAATAGTGCTGGGTTTTGGTTCCTGGTGGTATATAGGCAGCGGGAGATAAAGTGGTGCCCTGGGTCCGGGGAAAGCTTGATGGTGGGCCTGAGCCCCACTTACAGGTCCGGAGCAGGAGGGCTAGACCAGTGAGAGAGTCCCTGGTGTAGGATAGCACAGCCACCCCACATTTGGTTACTCGATCCTCACGGTATAGGGTGTAGCCGGGAGGGTGACAAAGGTGTCAGGGGTGGATTTAGATAGCCATGTTTCCACCAGTAATGACGCGCAGGTTTGTGCAGTGTGACCCAGCATTGGAGGGAGTCGAACTTTTCAAGATGCTGCATATATTCATGGAGGCAGTCAACAGACTGGGGTGCCTACCTGCTGGGCAGGTCAGGGTGGGGCCAGGGTTAGGATGGATATTGCCAGTTAAAAGTAGTAGGAGGACAACAGCTCTGGCCAGGGCGCAGTGATACGATTGCCTGCTAAGAGGAGATGGGGAGGGACCATTGGGGAGCAGGGGATGGTAGGGATTGCAAGGTAGGGAGGGCGGTTGATGGGCTGCCCAGGGTGGGCTGGGAGGAGGAGGAGTGGCCAGGTGATGGATGCTGTAGGCCAATGTACATGGGAACTGTAGGGTGAGTGCAAACTATGTCAGCGGGATTAATGGTGTAGTTTCCAGTGACCGGGGAGATGTCTGGCTGGAGGGATGAGGGTACCAGAAGGAGGGTGAAGGGAGGAGTTTGAGGAGGTGAACTAGCATGGTTTCTTGGCAGTAGTGGGGTAGGAGGTTGAAGTATCTGGGTTGTCTTCTAGAAGTGGGGCTGCCAGTATGGATTAGTGGTAGTGACACGGACTCTGGTGGACAGGGTTCAAGTCTCTGCCAGGGCAGTAAACAAAAGTGCCTGAGAGAGGGCAGAGACCCACGCTAGGGGTCCAAAGCAGGCTGGGATTGGTCTCAGTAGGGTGGTATATATGACTCCTAGTGGTCACTGGGTGTTGGTACAGAGGAGGAAGAGCGTGGGTCAGGAGGTGGATTGGTACAGAGAAAGGGGAGCAGGTGAGGGTGTGGGCAGAGGTGGGTATGTTGGAGGAGAGGAGGAAAAGGCTATAGGAGGGATTCCAGGAGGAAGGTAGGCAGAGAACAGGAAGCGGACCTGAGGTGGATAGGTATGTGTCCCTCTGGTGGCTGGCAGGTATAACCTGCAAATGGGAAAGTGGGGAGTTAGTAAATTGACAGAGGAAAGTGATGTCATAGGCCAGCTCCTATATGGGTAGTGACAACCCAGGGTGGGTGGAGGGCGGGCGGGGCAGTCGACATGCAAAGTGTGTCAACGGGCTAACCCCCTCACAAAGTGCTGTATAGAGGTACTTTAATTACCCTTAACGTCTGCTGTGAATGTCCTGCGGTTCTGGGGAGAGCTGAACATACATGCCTTATGGGGGCAAAATGAAAGGATATAAAACGAAACCTAGGTATGCTAGTTTTGCATCAGGTAGTCCCACTGCTTGTGGTGGTGCATGCAGGGATTAATGACATCAGAAGGATCTCTGAACATATAATAGTAAAGGGATAAAAGAAATTGATACCATTTAAAACAATTCACAACTGCAGGTAATGTTCTCCAAAGTATTGCTCAAAACTAGAGATGAACCAAGGAAGCAAAAGATAATCCCAAGACATAATCAGTGGCTGAAGGCATGGGCAGCTCAGAAAGGTTTTAAATTCATTATAAACTGGGGCAAAGATCTCGAACAAAGGCTTATAATATCATTTTTATAATAATGCACTTGGATTCACTTGAGCCTTACCCAACAATTATTTCATAAATTACCAAAAATAATAAATAATCACATGTGATATTATTCTATGCTCTTCAGATTCAAAATGACAGTGAAAACACTGTTGCCACACTTTGGATTATATAAGAGATAAATATATTTTATTCACATATGTACAAGTCCTAAATATTCTTAACTAGCATAAATATCAAGCATAATAAAAATAATGCAAACATAAAGTACAATGCAAACAAAACAAATTTTAGCAAATAAGCAATGTAAATGAGTAAGCTTATTCAGCATAACAATTGACAGTTTATACTATTTCTTTAGCATATTTATCAATAACATTACCTTTTCTTTTACTATGAGAACTTGCCACTCATTACACTAGTGTTTCAGATTATCTTGGTATGATACTTGTTTAAACTTTATAGTATGAAAAGGTGTTTTTTAGATTTAAATTCAGCTTAACCATAAACCCAAGGTTTGGAGTTAAATGCACTAAGTTATCACCTCAAGATAACCAGATAAATACTAAAAATAGGATAAAGGAATACTTATCTGTAGATGTGGTCTTCTACTTTTAGCTTTCAAAGTATGGTGCGAACTTTTGGTTTTGGATGACAAATGTCCTTGGTGGTGAGTTTGGCTTTAGTCTGCTGTCTTTTTCCTTGAACCTGGAACTATAGAGTATTTTGACATCAGTGAAGCAATTCAGGCTGGATCCTTCTTGTTTGACATCACAAGTCATCAAAAGTCACTTCAGGATTTAGTGGAAAAATTAGACAAGATTTTAGCAGTTCAGCAGTCTATAGAAAGATCTCTCCTGTGGGCAGCAGTGTTGTTTTGGGTAACTGGACTCTGTGACTCTATTCTGTTTCAGTTAATTTCTGCTTTTGAACCTGCAGCTCTTTACTCACTGCTATTTAACAGCACTGCAAGCTTGCTGTCTGGTCAATTCCAAAGTCAGTCTCTTGTTCAGGCTTTTAACAGAAATTCCAAAACATTACTTTTAGTCCAAATTCTCAGCATACAAAACATAGACCTTGCTTAATCCAATACTGGAAGAAAGTCCTTTCTGACAGTCAGTTGCAGCAGCTGGTTTAGCACTCCTTGCAGTGGCAATGTCAAAGCAAAATAATTTTCTAAGCAGGTGTGGCTTCAGGCTTTTGGAGTAGTACAAGTCCAAGCTCATCCAAAATTGTCAGGGTAGCCAACACAGGTCTTCACACACCAAAGAATTAAGCAGTTCTGGGCCAGCTTTGTCAGCATCCCATTTATGTCCCACTTACTGGGCGACATCACCATCAAGTTATGATTGGTCTGAGCACTCTTTGGGGTGTTAATCCTAGCCCTCTGAAGCCATTTTCTATCAATATGAGCACATCTTGAAAAACTATTTTGATATAAAACAACTTTTTTCTTGCATTTATGTGCACCATTGTACATACACAAGACTGCATTTTAGAAGGAACTAAAGGAGAGGATTCATTTAAGACCAAACATGATGGTGTCAATCCTAATATAAACCTATAATTTATAAAAGCATTATAAAACGTTTTTCCTTTATAGAGATCGAAAATTATTTACAGATTTCAGAAGTACATTTTTCCTATTTAAAATTATGTTAGTTTGACACACCTACTATCATTAGAACTGTATAAATTTAATAAAACTTCCTTAATACAGGGATCTTCTTTGTTTAAAATAAATGAACCTTGGCCTCATGTTGCTATCCAGAGGCTTATAATCCACCAGACTAGTTGTTTCTATTAGATAAACACTTCAACTCTCATTTCATTGAAAAGGAGGCAAGGTCAGCTTACCATAGACACCGACATTTTCAATATATTTTAAACAGTTTGAGGGCTACAGATTTTGTAAATAGCTCACAATACACTTTGTTGATGGGATAAACACGTATCACTGGAAGGTAAATGCATTTCCAATACCCTGTATAATTTTGAAATGTATCAGAGCTTTTGCATATTTTCTATAAATAAAAGTCTTAATTTCTTAAAGCCAGTCTAAATCTTTGTTAACCTCTGAGATGTGCTCTGGCTGGTACTGAAAACAAGGTTGTAAATTATGTCAATTTTCAAGCTCTTCTGCTACTAATTGGAAGGGCCATTCAATTTAAACAGACTATCCTAGAAACACTTTTTTTCTGAAGTTGACCATATATGCTATATTCCTTTTCATGTCATTATTTCTCCATTTCAGTATTCAAGCCTTATGCAGCATTGTCCTTGTTTTAGAGTTCATTTAGATACTAATGTGCTAGAAACATTTATAGAACTTAATAATTAAGCCAATATAAGAATATAGAATAACAATTAAGAATGTAATAATATTATAACAAAATATTTAACTCAAATTAATTATTTTCCTACATTCCCCTTTTCAAATTAAAATGCACCTCAAAATGCATTTTGTAATTCAAAACAATAATCCTGCTATATATGGGAATATAGTTCTGAATATTGCTGGGAAAATGAAACACAAAAGGCAAGGTTGCATCATCCTGTGGTAACTTATGACATCAGCACATTACATCATCACATATGACATCATAGGATGTGATATCACTAGATGACATCATTGGAGATATACTATTTTGCATAGATAGATGTACAGTACTACATGAACTAACAAGATTAAACATGATTACAATTATGTACACTTTCAAAATAACATTTTACATTGTCAAACATTTCACACATACAACAAATTCTCTTTGTTCATTAACTTTAAAAATCAACATTACAATTAACATTCTAGCTAGACTCTAATTCCTGATCACCACTCATAGATTCATTTAGAATATTTTCCCATGTTTTTTGCATTCATGATATTGCCTCAACTGATTAATATGAACCCATTTAGGTACTACCTCTCAGTGCTTTTATGCTTTATTTTAATTTGATAGGCTACAGGTGAGATTTTGTCAGAGATCACAAAGGTCCTTGCCAACTCGGAAGAAACTTGTTGACCTTGGCTTTATCACTACTGTAGTTAAATTAAAACACTTTATCACCAATTTGATACTCTTTTGGCCTAGTTTTCCTGCCATAATATAACTTTGAAGCTTCAACACTTTCTCTAAGTTCCTCTGAGCAAATGCAAATGTTTCTGAAAATGCTGTTTTAAATGGGTTACATCTTCATGTGCTGTAGTGGCACGTGTTGAATTTACATTTCCTGTGGTATACAGGAGATGTAAAGGTAACACCATCTGTCTTCCTTTCAAAAGGAGGAACACCTGTAGACTTATTAGGAGTAGCCCATATGGCCATTAATATCAGTGGTAACTGTACATCCCAATCTTTTCCTGAAGAACTGATATATTTTTTTATTTAGTTATTTAACCAGGTATAGCACACATGCTGAAAGCTTTTACAGGAGCAACAGGAGGTGAATTGACTTGTTCAGGGTCACACAGTATGCAAGTAGAAGCTTGGGATTCAAACCCAGGTCTGGTCTGCTGGATGTCACCAAATTTGCAACTCAGAGCCTTAGACCACTGTGCTATACTGCCTGCCTTATTTCTTCAGTATATACACAATTGTTTGATCACTGCATTTCACCTGTCCAGATGACTGTGGATGGTGGGACACATGTAGTTTCCTCTGTACTTCTCGAATTTTCCACACATTCTCTATTACCTCTCCTGTGAAATGAGACCTCTGTCAGACTCTACTCTTAGTGGTAATCCCCATTGACTAAACACATGGTTTATTAGTAAGAAAGCAGTGGTTTTGGCAGTTTTATTTGGAGCAGGTATACACTCACCCATTTTGTGACAGACAAGTAACTGTCAAATGTATTGGTTACCCCTTGAAGATCTGGTAACAGGACCAATCTAGTCAATCTGGATATCTGACCAAGGCATAGCGATGCCTTTTGACTGTAGTGATGCTCTATGTCTGGGAGTGGCTGGTTGAACTTGCAACAGGTTATACACCTTGTACATACCCCACAACATCATCATACATGTAGCCAGTAGGCTATCTTATAAACTGGGGAACATTTTTGAAGAAATGAATTTATAGTAGAGACAGGCTAGATCTCCACATCTGCACTAGGAATAGGAATCAAAAAGCTATCAACAACAATTTAAACTGACTACAGGGGGTGAAGAAATTATGAACGATACTAAAGATAGCTCTAAAGAAAACAAAATACAGGTTGTGATTAAAATGCAAAAACCAGACATAATATCCAAAATGTTAAATATTTACACTTGATGTCAGGACCTAGATATTCAAAAACAAGTACAAACACAGCGGAAATGTTTGTACTACACTATGCTGTGCCTGAGCCAGAGGCTGCTATGTTTAGTCAGAGAGCAGACCGGTGCTATCCAACTGAATATCAGCTTGTGTCAGTGCAGCACTAAGTCAAAGTGCTTCTAGACATTAGGGAGTCATAACTGAAATATGAACTGGGTGATCAGAGGGAGATGGTGTCTCTAGACTCCAATGAGTGGTGACTGATAAACACAATGGGAGATAGGGGGGGTTGCTACTAAACACTAGGGAGTGGTGTATTTTACATGGGATGAGTAATCAGGGTGGAGGTGCTACTAGACACCAGGGATTTATATTTTCATATGGGATATGTGAGCTAGGTGGAGGGTGCCACTAGATACCAGGGATATTTGTTTTAATACAGGACAGGAGATTGGGGTCAGAGTGCCACTAGACATCAGGGGTGGTAACTGATATACAGGCTAGGTGATTGGAGAGACAGGGATAACACTACACACCAAGGAGTGAATACAAATAAATGGAATGGGAGATTGGGGATGTGTGGTGCCACTAGACACCAGGGAAAAGTGATTGATATACAGAATGGAGATTGGGGTGGATGCTGCACTAGACATCATGGAGTGGTTACCTATATATGGAATGGGAGATCAAGTGTGGGGTGCCACTAGACATCAGAGAGGGTACCAGGACAATATGTTGCTGCAATAACAGCGTGGTATTAACCACACTGTCAGAGCAGCAGCTACATTGACAGCGACTAGGGTTGAATAGTGTTAGAGAATTACAGCTACCCTGGTTGCTGTCTATGGAAAGAGGAGGGAGGGACTGTTGCTGGGCATGTGGTGCCTGGCTGAGCTGCTCCTATGGTGGAATGTCTAGGGCACCAGCACACAGCATATTTGGAGACCTGGGACCCTGATCGGTTCACCCTGGTCTCCTGGTATTGCAGATTTTTTCAAATAATTCCCTCAAGTTTCTCCCAATCCCCAAAGTCCACAACCTCTCAAAGTTAGTTATTTTAAGTCCAGGGGTGGGAGGGCAAAGCATCCCACAAAACACAAAAAGACCCATTGTTTTCATTGTGGTGTGCTGATTTTGTAAGGTCAGTGTTTAAACTGTAATTATTTTGCTGGATGGCATTTTGCCTGCAACATTTATTGCTGCACTGTTTTTGTTTTGACAATATGACCCCATGCCCCAGGTAAAGGTGTTTATTATATGGAACAGATGATCTGGGGTGAGAGGTGCCACTAGGCACCAGGAATATGTATTTGAGTATGGGATGGGTGATCAGTGGTGGAGGGTACCACTAGATACCAGGGGCATGTGCTTTTGCACGCAGGACGGGGGATAGGGGTGCCACTAGACACCAGGGTGTGGTGGTTGATATAGGGACTGAGTGATTGGGGAGGGGTATTCCACCAACAGAACAGGTGGTCAGGGTTTGGGGGTGCCACTAGACACCAGGGAAGAGGTGTTTTACTGTAGGGTGGGTAATCAGGGGTGGGGGTGCCAGTAGATTCTGGGAAGAACTGTTTTACTATGGGATGGGTGATTTGGGGTGTGGTACCACTAGACACCAGAGAGTGGTATATTATATACAGAACTTGTGGTTGGGGCTGCCACTGGACACCAGGACCTGCAACCTCGCTGTATGCCAGTGATCGGTGGTGGGTAGCTGCAGACAGCCATCCCACCACCGTGGGTGGGAGTACAGGCTTAGTGCCTGGTTAATACAAGGTTTTTGGCATTGGTAAATAGTGCCACTTTGGGTGCCATTCACCACCATCACAAACCTTTGAAAAAGATGAAGCATCCATGATACAGGAGGGGACCCCTTCATTTGCATGGAGGCAGTGTTATGTTAGTGCCTGGGTGCTAACATGTTTGGCATATGTTACAGGTGCCTCTGACTTTGATCTCACCCAAAAGGTTGCAAGCTGAGATAGTGCAGGAGCTAACCCTGTGTACACTGGTGCTAACTTTAAATACCTGCTCCAGGAAATTAAATAACAAAATGATTTTTGAAAGCAGCAATGTGTTTATTTATTTATTTATTAGCCATTTGAATTACACCTTTGAGCTAAACACTCATTTACAAAGGATCCTCATCAGGCAAGTAGACATGGGGACAAGTAGTACATACAAGTGGGGATAGAACAGTAGCAGCTAACAAGCATTGTCAATTCCATTAGGCTACAAAATAAAAATCAGGAAACAGACACCATGCATAGATCAAAACTGCAGATACATCCAATATGTCAAACACTTATCATCCAAGTGTAAGAGGAAATTATCACAGAGCATCCACAGAAATATTAGGTAGAGTCTCCTCAGTTGTAGGTAATTAAACTTTGTCTATTGCCTTTAGGAGGTATAGTATGTGAACATTTTCAGTGAGTAGCACAGTCTCTGATTTCACAGCTGATAGAAAACACCAAATCAAAACAGAATACAACAAAACAGAATACAATGCCCAAGTTAATACAGAGCAGAAACGATGGAGGATATTGCTGAGGCAGTCACGCCTGTTGGGGATAGAGGAGGGAGGAAGTTATGGGGGCAATTAACTGAGAGGCAACAGAGGCAGTTAGACTTCCCAGTTTTGGCAACGTTGTACCTGTATGTCTAGAGGATGGACTTATCATGGTTTGGGGAGCATGAGTATATGAGTATATGAGCAATAAGTGACCAATAATCATAAATGTCAACAACAAACTCAATAGTAAGTTAATACTTGATAAGCAAGTGGAACATGATGAAACTGAACTAAAATATATGGATATAAATTTTGTGTCATAATTACCACATACAGTTTTGGAGTCACTGGATAATAGCAACCACTGCATAATAAAGGTAACTGTAGACAAGAAATTATGAAAGGGTACTAATAGCCAGGTGTTCCACAACTATAAAGAAGCTAGCTTTGTGGAAATTAATACAAATATCATGGAAAAGGATTGGGAATCAGCCTTGAGACCTAAGACAGCTAATGAACAATGGATCTATTTCAAGGAGATACTGATAGCATTACAAGAACTAGCATTTGTCAATGCCAAATGTTTCCTTGCTGGTATTGGCATTGGAGTTAGAGATGCATAATAGGAATGGCAGTGAAGTATTAAACTGACGTCAACCCCACCACCATCCTGCAGAGACTGACAGGCATTTGGGGATGTGCCTTGGTTGTTGGCCATAATGCTCATTCCATTCCACTCATCCACCCTGCAGACACCAACAAGTGCTGCAGTGTGCCTTGGAGTCCTCGGTCCTTAGCTCACCCCATTCCATAAGGAAATATGCTGGAGATGGGTTCAGTAGAGGAGAATGGGGTGAACGTTAGGCCAAAGACCCCAAGGCACACCTCAATGCCTGCCACTGGCTACAGGGGTGGGTGTGGGGTGGAAATGGCATAAACATTACAGCCTATGACCCCAAGTCACACCACTGATGCCTGTCAGTCTTCTACAGGGTGGGGCATCAAGGTTGGAAACCCTAATGCCCCAGGTGTCTGTTGGTATTCTGCCCAAATTTTCAACATGGTCTTTTTGGATCCCACCCTCATGAACAGTGGTACTATCATTTTGTTAATCCTGAAAGGTAATTTCACACAGCAACTGCACCATTTAGTGCCACAGGTGAAATCACATTATGGGCAGGATATGAAAAATGACAGCTGTTCTGTTCATGAGAAGGTATGAAAAATTGCAATACTGAAAATCTGGAGTGAAAATATTTAAAAATTGGTGAAGCTACGAAGCGGGTAGAAACTGCACACACATACACCTGTAACACAATCATTTTTGGATTTATTCATCAAATTTTCAAACATGGGCATTTTGAGACCTCCCATCATGAACAGTGCCACTGTGATTTTGTTAATCTGTCCCAAAAGTTGATTTCCACAGAGACTGCTACTTTTCTGTGCCACAGATATTGAGAACACATTTTTGGCAGGATATGAAAAATGACAGCTGTAGTGTTCATAAGGAGGAATGAAAAAATGACAATGTTGAAAATCTGGAGTAAAAATATTAGAAATTGGAGAAGTATGAATGTATGTAGAAACTGTGCAACGTACACTCATAATGTAGTCATTTTGGAATTTTTCACTAAATTTGCAACATAGTTTGGACCCCACCTCATGAACAGTGGCACTGCCATTTCATTAATCATTCCCAAAAGGTGATTCTGCAGTAACCACCAAGTCACCTTTTCGTACTGAGTAACCAAATGACAGAGACAGTGTTCATGAGGTGGGGTCCCAAGAATCCCATGTTTAAACTTTGGGGCCAAAATTCCTACAAAATGACTGGGATATCAACCTAATCTCTGAAACCCCCATTGTCTCCCATTATACAGCTTACCATCATTTCTTCAGTTTGCCAGTTGGCTTTGAAGAGTGCAGACAAGTCCTGATCAATAGAGGATCACTGCTCCTGACCTCTGGAGGTGAGTATGGGGTAAGGGGGTAACAGGAGATGGGTCCCGCAGAGGAAGGTGGGGTGAGGGAGGGGAATGAGGAGATAATGAGGGACCATTTTCCTTTTATGGGGAGAAAAGACTTTGGGGATGGCTTTCTTAATTTACACGTTACCTAAATATTTAGGCACACTTGGGTGAGCTCCAGTGTGCCACAAATAGTGTGTGTGTGTGTGTGGAGGCATGCTGACATGGGGATTGGGCACCCGATGTCGGGCACTTTAAATATTCAGGCAGGTGGGGGGGGTCACCTCACACCAGGAGGCATCCCTGTGTCAGAAACATAAATAAACAATTATTTTGGCACACTGGGGAGGGCTCCCAGTGTGCCACATTAATGGGGGGATAATGTCAACATGGGGATTGGGCAACCTGATGTCAGCTTTTGGGGAGTGTGTCAGGCAGCAGAACATGCCAATGTGGAAAACAATGTCATGGCTCATTTATTTATCTGTTGAAATGATTCACCAGGAAAGACACACCAAACAAAACAGGTGCTCGTGGCAGGAGCCAACAAGAACTATATTCCCGGCCATGTGCATTACTGTGCACTGAATGCACATGGCTGGAGACTTGTCAGCCGCTGCCAACAGAGATAAGGTATGTCAGTGTGCCTGGTTGTGAGGGAGGGAGAAGTCCCACTGCAATGAGGAAACTGTCCCTCATTGCAGTGGCAGATTTCTTTTGAGTGCAGTCTCTCTTAAACTGCTGTCATAGGCAGCTCACCAATTCATTGGTGCCTGAGGATAAGCCCCATAAAACTTCAACTCATAACCATCCCTGATTGGAGTGGCACTTTTCTTTCAAGTGAAGATTGCTTCTTCCAAACTGCTGTCATAGACAGCTCACTAATTCATTGGTGCCTGAGGGACAAGCCTCATAAGCATTGACTGCATTGGGCAGAAACTCACACACCTCTAAATGTCATATTGTCCTTAAGATGTTTCTGCACATGTGCAAGCAAACATAAAATGGGCACCATTAAGGGAAAAGGAAATAACAGAACTATAAGGCCACACTGGATGACTAAACATATAAAAGTAAATAAAATAAGCAAAGACGATCCTATAGAAAATGGAAAGAACAATGGGAGGACATCAACAGGATTTTTATAAAAAAGAGCTAAGAGAATGTAGAAATGCTATAAAAAGAGTAAGAGAAGATTTGCACATAAACTAGCATAAATTGTTTTTTATTTATTTAGCATTTTAGACTGGGTAAGCCCACTGAAACCAGAGGTCCTTTTTCAGGGGCTTACCTCAAATTAGTTACATACAATAAATATAGTATATACAGAGTATAAAGATATATACAACGATATAGTTAAACAAATGTAAGAATCACACTAAGGGACATTAAGCAATATTAAAGAATCACAGTAAGGGATCCAGAAGTATAAGGGAGATCATGGTACATGGTATGGTCATAAATTATTAGTTACAATACCTAAGCACACAGCAACCAGCACAGTTGTCAAGAGGAAATGAGAAAAAATAGGTTCTTAATAACGTCATTACTAAGTATTTACATTCAGGATGGGGTATAGGTATAAAATTAAGAGCCCAAAGGCCTTTTTGGCTATATTATGTCATTTAACCTGTAGGATGGGGTGAAATTAGCAAATTCTGATTTTGCAGAGTTTTCGGAATTTCCGTGAAATTTTGTGGAATTTTCTGAAATTATTTAATAGATCATAACTTTGTCAATATGTGCTAGAGATCTGAAATTTGGGATGCAAATTCTTTGGAGGGGCTCTAAATAGATGCCACGTGCCATGAGAGTTAGATGAGGGCAGGAACATATAGAGGCTCAAAATCTGGCAATTTATTATTCAGGGAAACATTTTTAAAATATTTCTATGCTTACTAGTTAGCCACCTTGGAGCTAGATAACTGAAAATTTATATGTGTACTTTCTTGGTAGAGTCATATATACTGCTAACTAGAGATGTAATTGGCTGTGTAACTTGTAGTTACAGGGTTAAAAATTTCACAATTTAATTATTTGTTAAATTGTGTGAAAATGTTCTAAATATTTGGGTATTTATAGCTGCATCACTATTACAGGTACACACTCACAATTTGGCATGCATACCAAAGTAAAATGTCCTGGAATCTAATTAAACTTGTTAAATGTGATCTGGTAGGTTCAGATTTATTGTGGATTCTTTAGAAATTTCTAATTTGCTAAATTTGCTCAAATATTCATGGACACATAATAGGTAATACCTTAGAATCTCTGTGGAATGTAACTTTGTAGCACTTATCACCACTGAATCACCTTACCTGCACTAGCATCATGGCCTGCAATACCCTCCAGCACTCCTGCTACAGTGATGTCCAGTATCATGCTTCATCATGACTAAAGATATTCTGATAGTTCAGTCACAATGGCCTAAGTCCAACTAGTTAAGGCTTGAGACTTGACATCACTTGCGCTCTGTTTCTAAACAGTAAAAAATAATACATTGTTATCTAGAGGGTTGTTAATGAGTCAGCAGGTGACATTGTACAGAAACAATGCAACATTTGCATATGCTTCCACAAGTCAATAAAGTCAGGGAGCTGTTGCGTTATCTGGTATTTTTCAAAAATTCAGGATCATGCACAGTTATGTCCATGACTATTCGGCTACGGATCGCCACCAAGATAGTGACCTGACACTTGGCAACATTATATTTTTATTATGGAGCTCTCTGTGAATGCTAACCTATTGCCACTTTACCCAACCTTTACCTACCTCTTCAATGGTAACTCAAGTGTATGACTGGGCAAAATGTATAGACATGTATTGATATGGCTTCGACAAAAAGTATCACAGCATTCCACAGTTTCACAAAAGCCATCAAATTCAACTTTAATTACTGATGTTATTTTGGAATCTCTGGCTGTTTATAACTTGGCCAGCTTTTGATAAAGAGATTAGAGAGTTGACACACAGCCACTGTTTTTTTATATTGTTTTTCCTCCCAGCAGGCAGTTGTCTCTTGGGGATATACCCTATTTAGAAGGATAAATCCTGATCAGATTGAACCCAGCCATCATTCAGTTGGTTATCTTTTATTCTCCAACATTTTTTCCTTCCATCTCCACTGGTGGGTGGTGCCTCAGTCAGTGTCACATTGACACAGCTTCCTGTGGTAGCTGTGTTGGTAGAACCCACTGCCAACCATCCCTAACTAAGGTGAACTGCTGAGCAGTTGTTGCCTGGCTATGGCCTGCCTCCCAATGTGACTTCCTGAGCTTGCTTCCGGTTGTGTCATCAGCATGGCAACATGATGCCCTGCTCCTGGGTCATGAAGGTGGCCTTGAATCCTAATATTTAGGTCAGTGAACCTAACAAAACTGATGATATTCCATTTTCTAGTTTTAAAGTTATAGAGGCTTAAAATTTTGCAGTTTATATAACTGAAATGTAATTTTAAAATTTCCAAAAGTTTGAAGGCTTATAACTCAGACATCCTTAAAGAAAATGATCTGAAACTTGGCACTCTTCTGTATTGATCTTGGGGTGAGTCAACATGTCAAATTTGGTGAAATTTAGACAACTAGGAAAAGACAGCCAACTCGGTTAAGAAGGGAATAAAACCTTTTATAGGTACATTGAGGAACTAAGGAACAAAGGGGGGGATAGTGAGGCTGAATAAAGGGACGGTGGGTGTGCAGAGAGGGAGAGTGAAAAGCAGGATACTGAATCAATACTTCTGCTCAGTATTCACAAAAAGAACAGGAGGGGAGTTACCTAATCCAATCAATAGAAGCACTCTGGATAGGGTCGATCCCAGTCCTTTCACAGAAGAAAGGGTTCTGAAAGAACCCCTAAAACTGAAGGTGGACAAGCAATGGGAACTGACAAGATTCACCCCAGAATTCTAACAGAATTGAGGGGAGAACTAGTGACACCACTGACTACCCTTTTAACAAATCATGGAGGATGGTATGGTACCTAAGGACTGGAGGAGGACAGATGTGATTCCCCATCACAAAAGTGGAGCAAGACAGAGGCCAGAAACTGCAGACCTGTCAGTTTGACCTCAGTGGTAGGGAAAATGATGGAATCACTTGAAAGAAAGAATTGTTGAGTACTTAGAGGCCAGTGGGGTACAAGACCCAAGGCAGCATGGATTCACAGCAGGAAGATTATGTCAGATGAATCTAATCGATTTCTTTGACTGGGTGACCAAAGTAGTAGACTACGGAGGAGCTGTGGACATGGCTTACCTAGACTTTAGCAAGGCATTTGACACAGTCCTACGCAAAAAGATTAATAAACAAATTAGCTAACCTGGGAGTGGGTCCCAGTGTGGTAGCCTGGGTAAAACATTGGCTGGACAACAGGACACAAAAGGTAATAGTAAACGGAGTGCACTCTGAAGAAAGGGGGTTACTAGTGGGTACCACAGGTTCAGTACTGGGTCTGGTCCTTTAATGTCTTTATAAGTGACACTGCAGAGGGACTGAAGGAAATGTATGCCCTTTGCAGACGACACAATGATCTGTAACAGGATTGATACACAAGAGGAGGTGGAAAGGATGAGAAGAGACTTGGCAGGGTTGGAGGAATGGTGAAATGTACGGCAGCTTAGAGTCAATGCAAAGAAATGCAAAGTAATGCACCTGGGAAACAAACACCGAGGAGAAAAGTACACAGTGGGGAGGAGGTAGTAATAACAACAACAAAAATTGAAAGGGACCTGGGGGTAACATATCAGATGACCTAAAGGTTAGCAAGCAATGTGAGAAGGCAGTAGGGATGGCTTGAGGCTACTGGGATGTATAGGAGAGGTATCACCAGTAGAAAACAGGAAGTTGTTATTCCTCTGTACAGACAGTTGGTGAGACTCATCTATAGTACTGTGTCCCATTCTGGAGACCCCATCTTTGCAAGGACATAGACAGGATGGAGGCAGTCCAGAGGAGGGCAACTAAAATGGTTCAGGGTCTGCAACAGAAGCCATATAAGGAGAGACTAAAGGAGCTTAATGTGTATACTCATGAGGGAGGGAGGAGGGAGGAGGGAGAGGGGGACATTATAAAACTTTTAGTACCTCAAGGAATCAGCAAAGTTCAAGAGGGTAGCATCTTTCAGAAAGAGAGATATGCAAGAACAAGGAGACACAATCTGAAGACAGGGGGACAGCTCAGGTGAGGAAGTATTTTTTCACAGAGAGGGTAGTGGATGCATGGAATGGCCTTCCTCAGGAGGTTGTGGGATCAAAACAGTGGAGGAATTAAAGAATGCATGGGACAGACATAAGGCATTTATTGTGGGGTGTGCCCATGCATATGCAGCATATCCAAATATTCAGCCCGGGATGTGTGGCGATATGCAGGAACAAACCCACCTCAGGCTGTATAGGGTGCAAAGATGTGCCTGAAAAAAGGATCAAGTTGGAGGACACCCATAGGCTGGCCACCATATTGCTGGGTGCAGCACGGCAGCCACCTGCTGTGGGTAGCCACTGACCTCCCGAGACACAGTATGGGTGTCGTGCCCTCTCACCTGATCATGGGCATATTATGAATTTAAATTCTGTTGGTCCAGTAGACCAGCTCCTGCCCACTTGCAGGCAAATGAATAACCTAATTCCCTGGTGGTCCAGTGAAACCGATCCCCAGCCCGATCACGGGCCTTCGTGTAATTAATTCCCTGGTGGTCCTGTGGTACCTCCCACCCGCCCACTCAGACCCACCACCCCACTCCCCCTATCAGCAGCGGGGCAGCTCCTCACCTGCAAGCCGCCTGGCCGCCCCCCTGACTGACAGCATACAGTACAGCTGTGCGCCTATTGGTCCACTTTGTGGGCTATCAGTAGATATTGGGGCATATTGTCCCAATATGTGAATGGTTCATTCACATTTTGGGACTGTGTGGTACAGTATGGTCTATGGTCTGCCACTGTTGAACATCATCCGTCCATGCCCTGAGCATCCCAGTTGCGCTGCACCCAAGCTTGCACCCTACTTGATGCAGTCTGAATATCCAGCCCAAGGAAGCACACAGCCAGAGGACAGATACAAACCAGAAGCAGAAAATCAAACACAGAAGTCCAGCAGAGACACACAGAAACAGCAGGTGGGGGGGACAGCCAGCTCAGAGGACAGACTAACAGAGCTTCCAGCTGCAAAGAAAAGTGCTTCACAATGAGGCTGAGAGGAACTGCTTATATAGCTCAGGACGTGGAGTGGCTGGCTACTTGTTCATTGAACTACAGGCTCAGCCTTCCAATTAATGATTACTCTGACATAAAAAGTAATCAGT
Source organism: Neoceratodus forsteri (assembly GCA_016271365.2). Classification (NCBI taxonomy): domain Eukaryota; kingdom Metazoa; phylum Chordata; order Ceratodontiformes; family Ceratodontidae; genus Neoceratodus; species Neoceratodus forsteri. The sequence continues at coordinate 1,629,757,607 of CM057456.1, read as the reverse complement.
AACTGTAACTGTAGTGCATATTAATTTTATATTTCTTTATATTACTTTTGAGAAGTCAAACATTTTAGTCATGAAACATATTTATGAGCACAGGAAAGTCCAAGTGTCTTGTATTTCTTCTGTTTTGCAAGGATCAATACGGGTGAAATCTCTTTTACATGAAAAAGAACTGAAATAGATTCGCCCCTAGACTGCATGATTCCCCTTTAGAAGATGAAATTTCTGAGCACACTAGTTGGAGTAGTGATAAATTCAGTTGGGCTACTGCATTTTCTCACTCACTCACTAGCTCTGATGGCAGGCTAGGCCACTGGGCTACTTCTGACAGCCCATATGCCTGTCCCACTGGGATACTGGCACTGGCTGAGCAACTTAATGTCAATCCTCAACCCTGCATGATGTCCATGAATCTTTTGTCTCCATTGAGGGCCCTAATATGTGAGCTGATTCCCAGGTTCCATTTAAATCCACAGCAATGGACTCACAATGTGACACTGAGCAAGTCACTTCACCTTCTGATGCCTTGAACCCTGGCTGCCCAAGCGACAAGAATGAATAAACTAGCACTAAGGCAGGCCACTAGTATAAGCAAAACACATGCAGCACAGCTGATGTAATTAATTCCCATGAACAGACCTTTAAAATTGTACCAACAAAAGTCCTCAGGCCTAGGAATAGTTTTGCATGCAATTATACATTCATTCTCAGCATACAAACAGTATCAGTGACAAGCATTAAAGTGACTTACCAACTTCCCCGATGTCATGTTTGCAGATCACCTTCCTTCATTGTGTGACGCAAAGCTCAGCTGCCCTGAAGTTAAGTATTAAATATATTCAGATGCTTAGTTTTAACATCTTTGTGCTGCAGTTGTCTCTGCACGCTTTTTTTTTTTTGTTTGAAGTTCGCGATGAGCAGTGCATCCACATGCATGAGTGACATTAGCACAGGGAAGGTGTTCTCACTACACTTTTCTCACTGCTTGTTAATTCATCTTTCCTGAACCCAGCCTCAGTGAGTGCAGATCCAAAACTGAACTGGCAAAAATTACAACACTGATGACTGAAACTGTTTGTTATATTGTCCGCTGAGGTGGATACTTGCTTTGGAATTGCAGAACTGGTAATTTCTCCTGAGTTTCAATTTTACTCATCTGACTAAGCTCTATGTCCTAGGTCCATCGATTTGAGGAACATCACAATCTACATTGCTTGAGTACAGTGTTACAGTTTCAGTAAGTGCTGCAAGTACATAATTATAATAAGTTTGTATAAAAATAAATTTTTAACTGAGTGGAGCTGTAATCTGTAGCGATTGGGACACAAAAGGATGACTTTTGAACTGGACAGATCCATAAATTGCAGTAAGCTTTTCAGTATTGGTACATAGAGGTCTGTGTTAAATGGATGACTTTTCAACAGTTCAGAATTGTAATGTGCAGTAAGAGAATAAGCACTGAGCTGCACAGTCCAATCCCAGGAGAACAGTGCAATAAACTGGCAGACAGCATAGTTGGGAGGCAGTATAGCTCAGTGGTTTAAGGATCCGAGCTGTTAATTTGGTGATATCTAGCAGGCCAGATCTGGGTTTGAATCTCACAGCTTCCACTTGCATACTGTGTAATCCTGAGCAAGTCACTTAACTTCCCTGTGCTCCCAGGTCGTTTTGTAAAAAGCTTTCAGCTTATTGTGCTACTCCTGGTTAAACAACTAAATAAAAACTGTGTATTTTGGCAAGTGCTGCTTCCAGTGTGATTTCTTCAGTAAACTGCCTTTGCTATTGCATTTTGGATTGTCACCATCATTATAGACAGTTACTATTTTTTCCTGTGCTCCTATGTTTTCTTGGGCTCATTTGGTGTTCTCATGCAAGCACCATAACACTGATCGCCAAAGTATGCTTAGATGTGCATGAATAAAGGGACATGGTGCACTGAATTGTTTCTCCAGCTTGCCAGCTCCTCGCTAAGTTTATAAATCAATGCAATAAAATCAGATATATGCTGTACATAGATATACTTTACATAGTTTACAGCATATCTCAAAATTAAACACTTAGTTTTTAACATTTTAACATACAGTCTTTATTTATAATTAGGATTGTAGCATCATTGTATGTGCTCTGGAGCATCCGTAAAAGAAGAGACTGCAGTTGCCATCCTCTCCCGATACTGTGGTACCAATGTACGGGCTTCTATGGTATTATATTGCAAAGTGTGCTAGTCAGTTTGGTATACTTAGGGAATAATGTCCAAACCAAAATATGGGCTACACAGCAATGAATGTGGAACCTACACATGCACCATGACATCAGTAAGGCATAGGAGACGGTACAGTGCAGCATCTGTTGTATTTGCTGTATGCTTTATGCATGTGCATCAGAGATCCACTGTAATGAAAAATGGGAAAACACAAATGGCTTGACACAGATCAAGTGGTGATGAAGTATGGTGACATAAGTGAGGAAGGGTGGTTCAAATACAGTCTAACACTTGAGTACCTCGGCAAGGATATGTCCTTTTGTAGTGGACCAATCAAATGGTACTTAGGCTATCTAAACATAAATGCAGTCTCTTTCTCCATGAGAAGGATATTGGCAGTGTAGTTTTCAACCTGGGGTGGGGGATCACTGACAGTATTGTGTATTTTTGCTCAATTTATAATGCACCTGGAGGCACACATGTAGTAGCAATAAGCCAATGCCAGGATGGTATTACAGATGCTTATGCAGACACTAATGACAGCTGCAGTCTGTATAGTTCCTGAGCACTTAGAGGTAACACAAAGCTGGTGCAATAATTTGTAGTTTTAAATTTATAACATGCCATAAACAGGGAACCAGTGACTTCAACACATTACTCAATCACTGATACCTCTAAAGAGGAAAGTACAAGCAGGCCTCCCACCCCAAACACACACATACACAGAGAAGAAAGCTATAGCGTACACCAGTTGGCACTAGGGCAAAGACAGACCCAAACAGTATAAATAATTTCAGATAATAAAGTTCTATGCTGCTGCATTTTTCTATGTGTATGTGTGCAGCTGGGGGATTGGAGTGGTTGGGGTACAAGGTGCCTGCTTGTAATTTCCACCCTGTGCTCCATCAGAGTGAGTGACTGATAAATCAGTTGGCAGGAGGTCACTACTAACTAGTACCAGGTGAGGAATTTGGACAAATTGATTTGGACCAATTGTGAGCCATTTATCCTGCTCAAACAATGCCACCAGATCTAGCCGTGCTTTCAGGGTCAAGCTGGAGTGGCCAACAACTCATTCGCATATAGGGAAAGCAACCCCCCAAAAAAAAAAAGAAAATATAAAACCCAGGCTACTATCACTAGCATTTGTGTGGGAAGATCAATGCTGGGAGTAACAGAACACACACCATACCTCGATTTTGCACAGTAAAATGACAGGAATGACGGGAACCAAACCATAGCACTAAGTAGCAAAATATAATATTAACAGTCCATGTTCCTAAGTCTGCTCTCACTGCTGTACTGGAATGGATTGGGACTACTGCTGTGACTGCCTGAGCTACTGCCCTCATCATTCTCGCTGCTGTCATAGGGTCATCCCTATGGAGATCTACTATGCAGTGGCTGTCAAACTGTGGCACTATGTCAGTGTCCGAAAGTTCACTGTTAGTGCAGGACAACATAATGCTTTCATCATGGACCCTAAAATGAACTGTTTGACATTGCCATTGTGGTGCTGCATGCTGCAACCAAGAGCTCTGTTATCAAGACAGAATTGCTGTGACCAAGAACTAATTTTAATTGCAGGGCACAGATCTCCTGTGGTGACATTGCAAAGATAATGAGTGTCAAAGGTCACCAAATACAGGCTCCAATACACAAAATTACACTTCCTGGTTTATGAGGGTGAAAACCTGATTTAATTTGCTAAAATAAGCTATGCATCTATCAAAATACATTGCAAATCAGTTCTATATGCAGTCACCTTGCAATATATGTGTTCATATATCAAAACTTGGTAAATGCTTTAACTGACTCAGAGACACATCATAAAGTTACTAAACACATTACAGCAGGGCAAGGTTCAAAATTCAGTTTTGCAGCCACACTGGCAGCAGTCCTCCTAGTGACTAAGAAAATCCATTAGCCCCACTGGCCAGCTTGTACTTATTAAAATGTTACCTCTCCACTGCAAGCTCACAGAGCTTGTTAAAGCAAAATCTTAGTCACCTGACACAAAATCTTTCAGCATTTGGCTAGTAGGCCAGTGCTAATTTTGACTCCTGTAGAATAGTTCCCAGTAGATAACAACAGGACATGGATGTCCCTGGCAAATGCCTTAAAGGCTTAGTGGATTCATACGCAGGCCTTTGGCCTGCATCATTCTTCACATGCTGAGTTGCTATCACCTCACACATGGTAGGGAGGCAGAACATTATTACACCTTTCACAAGTCCATGACATAAGACAACACAGCAGGCATGAGGACCAGCAGCTGCACAAGCCACACACAGAGTAATCCCCCCACCACCACCACCACCTTCAAGCTGACTGCCTGAACACACAAGACACAAGTGCCTCTTTCCAGGGGTGACCCAGGAGCACTGGGGTGGCTAAAACATGTTCAGAGGCACACAATATGCCAGTGGAGGTTTTGGGAAACAAACCCAGGTTTGGTGGATCTGTGCCAGGCTTATTCACAAATCACATCATAGCTCAAGACCTTATTAATTTAACCTCTTCTGCCAGCCCTCACAAACTGTACTGGAAAATAATAACTGTTGCTTTCCATTGTTTCTGTACCTCCCACACACACAAGTTCCTGTTTTCAGCCAGCACTGGGATGGTGAAAGACTTTCTCAGAGTCACGTAGTATGGAAGTGTATGCTATTGAATTAGACACGGGTCTGCTGGATGTACCAAGCTTATTGATACCACAGCTCAGCTCATTTCTCTAACCTCTACTGGCAGCGCCAAATCTCAAAGACTATAACAGAAAAAAATTAAATAACTGTTGCTGTCCATTGTTTTTGTCCCCCGCACAAGTGCCTGTTTTCAGCCAGCACTGGGTGGTTAAAGACTTGCTCCAATTTACACAGTATGCAAGTATAGGTTATTGGAATCAAACCCAGGTTTGCTGGATATACCAAGCTCATTCACACTTCACAACTCATTAATCTACTGCCATCTGCCAGTGCCCCAAATCTCAAAGACTTTTTTGTTGCTGTTTGTCCATTTTTCTGTAAACCCCCAGCCGTGCTTCCTCCCTTCTCTGCCCTGCCCGCTGCTACCCCTACCGAGATGAGGATCCCCTAGCTACACAGCAGAGTCTATACCTGACCAAGAGCCATACTATTTGGCAAAACAAAACAATACATTAATTTTAGACAAATTTGAAAAGAGATGGAATGATGCTTTAAAAGGCCCACCCTTTACCTAATCACTGTTCTGGCTCTTGCTGAGGACTGCACTGATGCCACAGTGGTGGCTTTTATCTCTGACTCATCTTCTCTTCTGCTTGGCTTGACTTGTCGAGTCCTGCACCCATCCCACTCCTGGATTGTGTCTGCCGCTCTGCCATTGAGCCAATGTTGTCCAGCTGTGACATTGGGGAGGGCCTTCCACCCTGACACCTGGCCTACAGTTTCCTTTAACTGTAAACAGTCACTTGGTCACCAAAATTACAATCCAGATGGTGGCTGCTGAAGTGCTGATTATTTTTTTAAACACTTGGGCCACCCATCCCTGAGTCATCATCAAACCAAACACTAAAATTGATCCGATCGACCTCAACTTCCAGCAGGTGAGGCTGGACAGACTAAACTGCTATTGTGGCCAAAACTTCATTCAAAATTGCATGTGCTTAAGTCTTCACCTTGACTCCACCTCCTTTACTGTTTGACAGCCAACCCTCAGCCAATCACAACATCCCAAGCCAGTCATTCTGCCAATGAAACAGCAGCATGTAGCAGACCCAGCTGTCCAACCCCACTCCGTATTTGGCACCGAAGAGAAATGCTTCTGTTAAAGCAAATTCGCTAAGTCAGCAAAAAGTAATATGCAGGAGTAATGGTAAAAGTAACATGTTACTTAGCAGAAAAATATGGTACCCTTATGGGATACCCGAAGCTGAGGTCCTGACATGTATGGTCTCAGCATCAGTATCCCAGAATAAAGGATGCCTGACACTGGAGCCTAACAGAGAAATGTCATTTCATTAGGAGAAATTGTATTTTGCCCAGCGAATGCTGGGTTACGCCATGAACATGGTTCTACCTGTGTGACTCATGTTGCATAAAGGTGGAGGATTGAGGTGCTGGCCGAGCTGACCCATGGTGTGGAGCACTAATGCTCCTACAGCTCAGCCAGTAGGCTGTCAGGGATGTGGTTCTGTTCCCACAGCAGGAACTTTTTCAAAGAAAATTTTCACTCATCGGTCTCTAACAAACCAACTCCGAGGTTCGCCTCCCCGGAGTTGGTTATTTTAGGGGGAAGCACCTTGCATGGGTGTGCAGGGGGCAAAGCCACCACATAATACAAGTCCCCACTGAGATTTAGATTCTTTCATCTCCGACTCATGATAGTGTAGGTCGGACTGCATTGGGATTGCATAGGTATTCTGAAAATATAGTCAGTAACTTACCCTAGTCACATTTACTTTTGTTTTTATTAATATTTTATTACATTTCTTAACTGTTGCAAAACACAGCCAGTACAGTAAGTGTCAACAAACAAAATCACCTAGCAGGAGTATAAAATACCCTTGGAGATACAATCTAAGAGCACCCATGGAAGATAAACAACAATCAACAGCTCAGAACAAAAGAACAGTTATGAGCTTGGTCTGCATACCAGTCACAGTTCAAATAATAAAACCTAAATGAATCCCAGAAAAGTTAAACAAACTACTATGAAACTATTACTGCTGCTGGGGTAAAGAAAAATGTTATTCCCAAGAAGATATCAACAAAGGGTCCTCAGGCGAATGGAGAGAACACCAGGAGATGGAATAAAGGGTGGGGGAATACCAGGTCTCTCCTAACTTCTTTCGATTCTCCAAGGTTTCAATATGAGGTCTTGGTGTCACCTCGGGGAGTCCTGGCTCTGATCTGGGCCTGCTCCTGTGTGGGTAGTAACCATAACTGCCCCAGGTGCATATGTATCCCAAGGTAGTCCAGAAAGTGTTTCCAGACACAAGCAATTTTATCATGCTTATCATAAGCAATATAGGTCATCCATTCAAACCAGCCACTTTGAGCATACAGTCAATCCATTCACCCTGTGTAGGGGCCTCTGTTGACCTCTAACCCTATTTACAGTCTCTACTAAGTAATTGGTTACTGATACCCATTACACTCAAAAGTAATCAGATTATAGTAACGTGTTACTTGTAACACATTACTACCCAACACTGTATGCAACCAATCTGATCTCTTTCTACAAACCTATTAGTGACCTGCTGGATAAAAATATTCTGAGTGATTTGATTTATATGGCTCTCAGTAAGGTCTTTGACAAAGTGCCTGATGGGGAACCTGGATGTAACTGGGGTAGTATGGCATTTATTAGCAGCATGATAAAGTGGATTAGAAACTGGTTGAACAACAGGAGACAGAGGATGAGGTGAGGGTGAATTATTGGATAAAATAAGTGACTAGTAGGGTCCTGCAGGGATCGGTATTGGGTCCAGTCCTGTTTGTATTATACCTTTGGAATATGCACAATGGTGTTTCTAGACATGTAATCAGATTTGCAGATTATGCTAAATTGGTGGACCAGGCTAATAAATGGGGTAAGCAATTCAAACACAGAAAAATGTGTGGTGCTGCTCCATAGGTAATAACAACCTCCATACCAAGAAAGATTTTGGAAGAACCAAATTAAAGGCAGTTATGGTAGAAACATTCTGGAGGTTATTTATACAATCTAATTTGACATTTAAAAAACACCAACTGGGTAGTAACAAAAGCATTTCCTGTACTTAGATAGATTAAGAAAAGCTTTATCAGCCATCATAAGGATAGAGTAATACCATTATACCAGTCACTTGCTAAACCACACTTAGACTACTGTACCTAATTCTGGTTACTACACCAAAGAAAAGACATCAGACAAATGGAAAGAGTTCAGAGGAGATTTACTAAAATAGTGACTTGTATGGATACTAAGGACCATAAAACAAAGCTCATACTTCTTGGATTACACAGTCTAGAAAGGAGAAGAGTCAAAGGGACCTGATTAGAGGTGTTGTGAAGTTAAACTCAGCAGTGAAGTTCACGCGATGTGCCGATAATTCACGCTTTTGTGGTATTTGTGGAATTCGGAATACAATCAAAACTTTGATTCACTTGATCTATGTGAAACTTTTGACAAAATTCACCTTTTTTAACTAAAGCTTAAATTTAGCTGGCACAGCATGACTTTCACAGGCAGAGTGCAAAATTCATGGTGGGCATGACATTTACAAGTAAAATGTCATACTCTGCAGCCAGATCTGTAATATTTGTGGCTTCAAATTTTGAGAAATCACTCTGCAAATTCTGTGAAATCCACAAATTAACTCACAGTGTGAATTTTGCAGACTTCATGCACCACTTGACCTGATACTTATGTATGATTTAATTAAAAATGATTATCTACTTGCTGACATGGGCTGACACATGAGAACCATAACAGAGAAATCTTGCTATCAGAGCAAGGAGGCAGCTGATTAAGGCAGCTAAATGTTCCTGTTCGAACATTTCTAACTAAGGGTAAGCAGGCAGATACTTTATTAAAGTGTAGGGTCTGCATGATAAATTGGGACCTTCAGTTAGGTAAAACAAAAACACTGTAGTTAGTTTGCTAATCTGAGTTGAGGAAGGAGCTGATAATTGTCCTTGCAGTTAGCTGGGTCAGCCAGATAGCTGTGAATTGGGGAGTTTGGCTTAGGCAGAAGTGAAGCAGTTGTCTGCATTTAGACTTATCTAGCCTCTTACAAGAGCACTTTAAAAGGACTGTTTTCTAACATGTCTAGTACTTTCACGCTCAGCAAGTGAGTGGAACAGTGAAGGAGTGCAGTAGCAGTAAGATTAGCATTGGCAGGTGACAGCAGGCATGCAGGAAACTCTGCTGGTCAAAGTAAGGTAATGTTGACTAGCAGTATACTAGTTGTTGTCTGTTTATAAGGAGTATTGTCACTGGATGGGGTAAACAGTGGTGTAGGGTAGGAAGGGTAAGACCTACAAAGGTTACGCTAAGGGCAACTAAAACACACAATAGGGTGGAGTAGAGACAACATTACATCTAGGGTAGGGGAGAATGTGAACGAGGAAGCCAACTATACTAAATTAGCAAGGGACCAAAAAAGGAACTGAATAAAACCCTATCAACAGAGAAGGGAAAAGTAAAGGAAGCCAAGAAGGGGTTAGTAATAAGGGAAGCCTACAGGCAAGGGAAAGAAAAGGAAGCAGAAAGTCAGGGGATAAACTTATCATCAGGCATGGGAGTGGTGCAGTGCAATGGGTGGGGCTGTAATCTCAAAGACACATTCTGTAGGCTGAGGTATTGCCCCATATGCAGGCATCTCTGGGCTAAGAGCAGAGGTCACTGGACTCCAGGCCAAACTCACATGAGTGCAGGGCACCATCTGTTCACCCATGGGTCCCCTAGTTTGCTGTCACTCCTCAAAGGATGCCAATAAGGAGGCAGAGCAGCTGGACCTTGGTGGGTTCCAGAAGGATGGGAGGAGGAATTAGACAGATCACCCCTAAAACCTTATTGTTCTGCATCCGGCTCCATTTTGGTGAGACAGGGAAGCCAAGAGGAAACACCAAGACACCAAGATAGGGGGTGAAGGTCTTCAAGGGAGCAGGGCCCAAGGAGGTGGGAGAGTCCCTGCCAAGGAGGAGGCAGTCACTGGTAGGACAATTCCATAGTCATGGAGACTGAGTTGAAAGCAGGAAATGGAGGGACAGGGTAATAAGGTGCATTCCAGGCACTTCAGTGGAGGGAAAACTGTAGGATGGATCATGGAGATCACCCAGGAGGAGAGGTAGGGTGAGGATAGCTGGATGTTGTTGTCTACCTAGGAATGAATGATCTGGCAAATGAAGCTGTTGGAGTAGTTCCAGGATAGGTTTAGAGAGCTGGGAGAGGCCTGTAGCAGGTAGCTTGCACAGTAGCCTTCACTGATGTGTTACCTGTACACAGTTGGGGGAAGGCTAGGGAACTCTGCACAGGTCCTTCAAAAAGTGGTCAAAGGCATGGTGCTGGGACAAGGGCTTTGGCTACATTGGGGACTGGGATTACAGCTGGGGGATGGAGGTCTGCACAGGAGATGGCCTCCATCCATCCAGGAAGGAATGGCAGTTCTATGGAAAGTTTAAATGTTACTTGACAAGCATTTAAACCAGCTAAGGGGAGGCAGAAAGAATAATGGAGGCAGAGATTGCCCCTCAGAGAACAGTGCAGCAAGGAAGGTTAGTCCAGGGGAGAAAAATTACCTGGTGGTTGATGGAAGCAAAGAGAAAGGCAGGACAGGCAAGTCTGGAGGAAGAACATCAGTTGGAAGAGAGGGAAAAGAGGGAAGGCAGGAAGATGACATAATAGGGAAGGACAGGACCAGGATAACATAAGGGCCAGGAGGGGAAGCAGGATGGGGACACAGGTTAGAGGGAGAGAGGACAAAGAAAATAGAGAGTCATGTATGCCAATGCATGGAGTCTGGGAAAACAACATTTTTAACATTGATGCAGTCATTGGGGAGGCAGACCTGATCTAGGGTATTACAGAATCATGATACATAGACAACCACAGCTGGGAAGTGGCCATCCCAGGCTACATCATGTTCTGAAGGACAAGTCAGAGAGGAAAGTTGGAGGGTTGTTTATATGTGAAGGAGGGTATAAGGGCTACTGAGATACAGGGCGCAGCGGACAATGAAGGGCTGGAGGTAGTACTATGGGTCAGCCAAGAGGTGGGGTCTGGGGCTGTTAGGATGATGCACAGGCCTCCCACACCAGGGTTTGATTTACGAGAGTCCTGAGGGAAGACATTAGCAAAATGTTCAGCAAGGGGAAGTTTTGATAATGGGGGACTTTAATCTGCCCAATGTAGATTGTGGCATTCTCACCACAGTTATATAAAGAGGCAGGGCTGTCCTCAACTCCATAAAAGGGCATTTCTCAGGCAGCTGGTTTTGGAACCTATTAGGACAGGGCAGTGCTGGACCTGGGACTTACAAACAGAGACAGCATTGCTGACATCACAGTGGGTAGTCCCTTCTAGAAGTAATTGCCATACTTTGAGAAGTGAAGGATGGTTGATGTGGTCCCACTGCACAAAAACAGCAGTAGGGAGCATACAATCAACTACAGGACAGCCGGTCTCACATCAGTTGTGGGAAGTTAAAAGAGACACTTGTGAAGGAGAGGCATGCAGAACACTTGGAGGCAAAAGGGCTACAAGACCAGCAGCAGCGTGATTTTACAGGGATAGGTCATGTCAAAGTGATCTCATGGATTTCTTTGACTGGATTACCAGGGAGGTGGATCAAGGAAGAGCAGTGGATGTGGCCTATCTGGACTTCAGAAAGGCTTTTGATACTGTGCCACACAAGAGACACATTAAGATACTAAGCAGCCTGGGGTGGTGAATAAAGTGACATGCTAGGTATCAATCTGGTTAAGGAATAGAAGGCAAAAGGTGGTAGTAAACAGTAGCTGCTCTGGTGATAGGAAAGTGAGTAGTAGTTTGCCACAGGGTTAGGTTCTGGGACTGGTCCTCTTCAATATCTTCATAAGTGACATTGCAGAGGAGCTTGAGCGTATGATGTAGCTCTTGCAGATGATACAACAATCTACAACAGGCTTGACACTCAGGAAGGTGGAGAGAATGCAAAAGGATTTGAGGAAATTAGAGTAATAGCCTAGGTGGTGGCAGATGGGGTTCAATGCCACAAAAGTACAAGATTATGCACTTAGGGCTGCAGAACCCAGAGGTTGCAGATAAGATGTGGGATTAAAGCTTCAGTCACCAAGCAAGAAAAGACCTAGGACTCATCATATCTGATGACTGCAGGGTAGCTGGGCAGTGTGGTAAAGTAGTGAGAAAGGCTAGCAGAATGTTGGGGTGCATTGGGAGAGGGATTTCTAGCAGGAAGAGGAAGGTGGTGCTGCTGTTGTATCACTCACTGGTGAGGCCCCACCTGAGTACTGTATCCAGTTCTAGAGGCTACACCTATGCAAGGACATCAAACAGGTGGAGGCAGTGCAGAGGAGGGCAGCCAAAATGGTAAGGGAGTTGCACAAGAAGCCATATGAGGAAAGGCTGCAGGAATTCAACATGTACTCCCTGGAAGAGAGGGAAGTAAGAGGGGCATGATTGAAACCTACAAGTATCTAACAGGAATGAACAACGGAAAGTAGAGGGTCTATTTCAGAGAAAGGAAAGCACTAGAATAAGGGGCATGCAAAGAAGTTAAGAGGGGAAGGTTAGAGAGAAGTAAGGAAATACTTTTTTTTATAATTTAAAATTTATTGAAAATTTCATAATATACAATGGACAGGGTCCAAACATCCATAGAGTAAAACTTGAGACAAAACAGATTTACTGACCCCATCCCTCCCCCACTGAACCCTCTAAACCCCCAACACAGTCCCCAAAGCTTGATAGTCCATGACAACAGAGAGATTAGAGAAAAATATAAAAATTAGATAGTGTATAATGTATGAAGCGAGACCCAGATCCGCTCATATTTGAAATTATTATTATTGTTACTCGAGATAGTCTTCCACTCAGAGATTAAGTAATAGCTCATTTAGCCATTCAGAATAAGAGATAACCTCAGAACTCCTCCAATACTTAAGTACCAGTTTTTAACAGACATGGAAATTAAGGCAATATGAAACTTACGCTTATTAACTGAAATCTGAGAATAATCCCGAGAATACAAACCTCTGAATGAACAAGTCCCTCAGTCCAGGAGTGGTCGGCCTTGTCCCTCACAGCCTCCCAAAAGGGTGATATCTTAGAACATTCCCAGAAAATGTGAAGCAAAGAACCTTCTGCTTGAGCACACCTAGTACATGAATTAGAGGGAATTATTCCCATTTAGCCAGTTTCTGGGATAGTGGTAGAGATTATGGAGAATACGGAATTGCATCAATCGAGCTCATCTTGTGTTACAAAATGATGGCAGTTATTCCATACGATTGTCCAGTCCTTATCCCAATGTGGACTCTGTAGGCCAAATGGTACAGGGAAACACCAATCATACAAAATATCTTACAATTTGAGATGTCCGGGAGTTAACCAAAGAAGCTAATTCTGTGAGGAAGGCGAAATCGAGGATATAGGGGTATCCTCCCCAAATTTTTTAGTGAGGAGGTGTCTAAGCTGATGTACCTTGAAATAGTCTCTTCCCTCGAGCCTGAATTTCACCACAATATCCTCAGCTGATAACCAGGTACCATCCTCCTTAAGAAAGAAAGGAACCTCCCTTCACCTAAACTAGGTAACCATCTGGGGATAACATTTTGTTATCTATTTTAAAGGCAGGAGAGTTCCAAATCGACTGCTTCACATCCAACCAATTTTATATTTTAGGAATCTGCACAACTGTGAATGAATCTCAGAGAAATTCTGATTGTGGTACCTTTATCTCCTTAGGTACCGAGACTGTATTGAGGAATTATAAAGTGGAAAGGGTTATGTTAACTAGCGGATCATTTCCTCTCTATTTTAAGCCATGTGGCAAATAACCAGAGGAATAGGAGACCATCCACCTTAGGTATTTGGCCACACAACAGGCCCAGAAGTACATCCATATGAATGGGAGTCATAAACCACCCTTGACTTAGGCACCACCAGCTTGTAAAAGCTAACCTAGGCTTTTTAGATGAAATAAAATCACCAATCAAACTCTGAGTTTTTGAATCCAGCCACTTGACACACAAATGTCAAGAAGCTGGAGTGGTATAAGAAACGGGGAGAACATTCATCTTGACCAGGCTGACTCTTCCCCAAAAGAGATAGGTAGAGCCTACCATCTAACCAAGTCTAAAGCCACCATGGACAGTATGGCCTCCAGGTTGTATTTAAAGGTACTCTGCAGATCTCTAGTTAACACAATACCCAAATATCGCAACAAGTCTTTAGACCAGGCCAGACTCAGGGAAGTAATATCATTCTTAAAACTTTATGATTTAGGGAAACACAATTGACTTCCTACATTTAATTTGTAATTGGATAATTTGCTGAAATGCTCAATTATATCCAACATGGTGGGAATAGAAGTCTGGGTGGGAAAGGTGCAAAGAAGGTCATCCGCATATGCAGCAACTTTAAGCTCAGTATCAAGAATGACAATCCCTGGACCTTCGAACATGAAATTAGTTTACGGATTAATGGCTCCAGGTAGAGATTGAAAAGTAAAGGAGAAAGGGACAACCCTGCCTGGTTCCGAATACAAGATGAAGGTCCTAGAGAACACTCCATTCCCTGAAATCTTAGCCATCGGGTTGCTGATATAAGGCCTTTATCCAAGATTGAAATTGTTGAGGAAATCCAAAGGAATTTAGTGTTTGAAGTAAGAAACTCCAATTGACTCTGTTAAAAGCTTCTGGCATCCAGAGAAACCAAGGCCATAGGAAAGGAAGCATCTCTGGACACCGAGAATACATGCAAAGAGTGTGTAGATGGTCTGCGGAGAATCTGCCTTTCATAAAACCTACTTGGTGTGAACCAATTAAATTGGGAGAACTAAGCTGAGTCTGTTCGCCAAGATCTTTGTTAGAATTTTAAGTCTTGGTTCAGCAATGATATGGGTCTATAACTCTCAACACATTCTAAATCTTTCCCGGTTTTGGAAGGATCACAGTGAGGGCCTCAAATAAAGAGGAGTCAATTTTCACACCTGATAATATATAGTGAAAAAGAGAAAGAAGGTGGGGAGTAATTTGTTCCTTAAAACACTTATAGAAATTTGCTGAAAAACCATCTAGTCCAGGTGACTTGTCTGAAGGTAGGCCCTTTATCACCTCCAAGATTTCAGACTCCATAATAGGGCTATTAGCCTCCTAAACTTGGACTCTGAGAGACAAGGCAGATAGGCCTCCGCCAGACAAGAGGAGAGAGTAAGGGCTGAGGGGGTTAGTATTTTGTCAGATAAATGTAATGTAAGTTACTAAGTCCGAGACAATCTCCTGGGGATTAGATTTGAGAGTTCCATCAAATTGAATGAATCGGGGATAAACCAAGTGGACTCCAATTGTTTAATTCTCTGAGCCAGTAGTTTGCCCATTTTTCTCCGTATTCTATGTAAGAGGCTTTGGTGCATAAAATAGCAAACTCTGCTTTCTCATTGAGCATAGCTATAGGAGTCCTCAATTTTGCCAGCTCTTGTTCAGAATCATCTGATGGGTTTGAATGTAGGGTAGTATCTAATGTTCTTATCCGTAAGCACACCTCCCTTAGCCTAGCCTCCCATCCCTTTTTCTCGCCATGGCCATCCCAATTAGGATGCCCCAAAGATATGCCTTGAAGGCACAACAAAGCACATCTGGCCTAATGTCTTGTGTAACATTCAAATTTAAAAATTGTGTGATATGTTCCTTGATTTGGTTTCTACACTTAGAATCCTTAAGCAGTTGGCCATTCAATTTCCACCTGGTTTGCCATTTAGGCAAAAAGTAAGGCCAGCTTACAGAGCACTACGGAGTGGTTGGAGGTGGACCTGACTGGATAGTAGAACTTGTCACACCTGGTAACAAGACCTGAGACACTAGTAAATAGTCAATACGGGAGAAAGACCCGTGAGCAGGGGACACGAAGTGTATTCCCTGTTCACAGGGTGTAGGACCTCAAAATATCACAAAGGTCCAGTTTATCTATTAGTTCATGTAGTATGCTGTGCCGGGAAAGGGAGTCGAGAGAGCCAGTGCAGTCTTTACATGAATCCACCACTAGGTTCCAATCCCCTATACAATTATGGTGGAAGGCAACAGTGAAGGAATGTTATTAGTAATCTCACAAAAATAAAGGGTCATCTTTGTTAGGGCTATAGATGCTACCCAGCACAAAATCTACTGAGAACAAGGTGCCTTAACCAGAACGAATCTGCCCTGGGGTCATAATTTCTGGGTGACCTGAAAGGGAATGCCTCTGTTAATAAGAATTAAAACCTCACAGCTGTTTGAGGTTCCTTGAGCTGAGAAGACCTGTCCAATCTGCATCCGTCTCATCTGAATGGCTTCCGAATCAAGCAAATGAGATTCCTGGATAAAACAACATTAGCACCTAAAATATCTAAGTGCTTCAATATCTTATATTACTTATTTTTCTCGGCTCCTTTAACATTCCAAGTTGAAAACAAAGCTCTTAGCCATTGTACAAATACAATATATAACTGCAGTAGCTAAACACAGACTACCTTAAGAAAATAACTCACCCAACCTATAATGGACTGTTTCCAAAAATACTCTCCAACCCCAACCTCCCCACCACCCTACTGACAACATCCCCAAACTATCCAACCATAACACACACCCCAAATACCATACCCATCGATCCCCTGCCTCCCATCCCACCCAAATCTCCTATGCATCGCTACAGCACTCCTACAAAACAGCCTCCCATCCTCCCGCCCCCCGTGCACAAACTCAGTATAGTAACCATCCAAGACAAAATTGAAAAATAATCCCAGTTCAACACACTTAAGGGACCCACAAACACTAAAACTAAGTGAGAACCACTATGAAAACCAGAATAGTAGTATTAACAGATCTCGAGACTCCTATCTTTAATCCAAACTCCTCACAAGAATGGATATCACCCTGATACAGAATAACATGAGGCAGGGTATCTCCCATCCAATGCCTCACCTTGAGCGTGCACATGAAGGGGTAAAATCACCACCAGAGATCCAAACAAGAATAGGTCTCCCTATAATCAAGCACAGAAGGAACTGAGAGTGAAAAGGAAAGAGAAGGGATATTATTTACCAAAATAGACAAACCAGACTCGGGAGATCCCTGAAAAACGAGATTAGGGAAATCAAAATGAGCTGAGTCCTGGCTCCGCCCCAGAGCAATAATCGTGGCACTGCACCCAGCCTCTATCCCTATTACCACTCATTCTGCCTCACCACATCTTCAATACTGTGAAGGCTGCACTAAAAGCCAAGGAAATACTCTCTCTAGTGACTGCCAATTGCAACTGCATAGAAACCGCCCACCTCTAGATGATCCCTGCATCTCTTCATGTGGCTGTGATCTACAAGAAGAACCTAAAGGGCTTCTACCTCGCTGACTTCACTTAAGGTTCAATAAGCCCTGCAAAGCCAGCCATCGACCAGCCACAAGAACTCTCTTCACCATTGCTGCTAAATTGGCGTGGAGCCCTATACCCCAGCTTAAAAGAGAAAGGGAGGAACAGGATCAGACCTGTATTAATCAAAACAGGGTGCAAGCACCACCATAACCAAAAACCTTGCCCCTGGAGCCCAAATCACCACGCTGGATGGCCCAGCAGAAAATGACCCTTTACACCCTGAAGACCTTTACGGTCCCCAAAACAATATCCTATACATAAACGGGCATTATCTTCCCATAATTTTTGCCAGGATATCCCCACTATTCTACTTACCCTCCCCAAAAGATCTAAAATGTACCTGTCTAACCAAAAGTTTAAAGATATCGCATTCTTCATTTTTAAACCCCAAATAGAGAAACAGTCAGCAATAGATAGTAATAGACCAGAAAATAAAACACTAGACATTTCCAAAATTCTTGTTACATCTCAGACTAGCAAAACAATCCTCTCTAATAACCCTCTTGCTATTAAGAGTCTTTAAAGAGGTCAGGCATAGCTTTCTCAGTCCATCGATAGCAGAATTGGAGTCCTCATATGAGTGTCACTGTCCAGATATCTGAACCTGTAGCATCGAGGATATCACATTCTGAATTTTAGACCAGCCGCCAGAAGCTTCTTCACCACTGGGTGGAAAGCAGCTCATGCTGCCTCACAGTGAGCGGCAAATCCTGCAACTCTGATTCTTGTTCCTTCCCATTGTAACTTTGTATGGTCTTCAGCTTCAGATAAAATGCTGTTTCTCCAAAAAATTAAGAAAGCGAAAAATTAACGGTCTGAGAGGCCCCCATCGGAGGCTTAGAACACAGCGCTATGGGCCCTCTCTATAATGTAGTGGGGACCATAGAGAGAGGGTCCAATACTCTCTCAATGAACTTCTGCACAAACAGAACCACATCCTGCCCTTCTTCCATGTCAGGTAGACCAATAATAACCGTGATTGTTCCTGTGGCTACGACCTCGAGGTCTTCGAGCTTTTGTTCCATCTTGTTAATTTTTGCCAAGCATAGCCACCTCAGGACTCTGTTTGTCCACCTTCCTTTCTAAAGAGATAAGACGAGTCTCGACATCCAAAGTTCTCAATGTTATATCTCGATAGTACATTCTAAAACTCAGAGTACTAGAAGAATTATCGAGACGCAATGCCTCGACCAGGAATTTTTCTGAATATACAGGTTTTGGAGTGCTGAGTAGGTTGTTTGGATTCTGTTAGGGCTGGCTACCCTGTTTACACTAGCACCGCCCACTCAGCTTTGATCGCAGCACAAACATTTTGAACTGTTATATCCTCATAGCCTGGAGAGAGATTTGAATTCAGAACAAGGTTGCTAGCTCTTTTGAACAGCCTAAATTCGCCAGGAATCTGGTGAGGGTTAATGGCTCCTGATCTGAGCTTGGAGATGCCTGTGCTCGCGCTGATCCTGTAGTTCCAGCCTGTGGTTTCTTAGGGGCCGACTCTGGGGTGACCAGGGTGTGTGTTTAGGTGGAGGATTCTTCATTTTGGATTCCATACTTCACCGGACACGCCAATTACACACTTAAAAGCTTCCCTACCAGAATATTACTTAGATCAGGCTCTCGATTTTGATAAACTCAATGAAAATATATGAAGTTAACGCGGTGGGCAGGAGAGAATGGGAAAGCATCTTCAGGCCTGCTGCATCACATGATCCCCAAGGAAATACTTCTTTGTGGAAAGGGTGTTGGTGGCTTGAACAGCCTGCCAGAGGAGGTAGTGGGGCAAAGACTGTGGGAAGCTCCAAGCCTGCATGGAATCAGCACAGGGCATATTACATAGAGGAACAGGGAGAGGAGTGGACACCTATGCCCAACTAGGTCAGTAGTGACAGAATAGGCAGAGGAAAGGGCAGACTGGATGGACCTAAAGGTCATTTTCTGCTGGCAAAATCTATGTTTCTATGTTTTTCAACAACATAGAATTAGAAGAGACTAATCAGATGCCCTCCCATCATACCCCTACCCAACAAAAAGCAATGTATGATGTAATGGATGGGTGTACAAATAAGGTAATCAAGGTGAAGATTGATACTAGTGATAGTGATGATCAGAATCATGCCAGACATTTTTTTGTTTTGGGAGAGTCCATTGTTAAATACATGTATAAAATTGTGTGCAGAAGAGACTAACAAAATATAGCATGCAGTTCTTTCAGGGTGCAGGTCTAAATGACATTCACAAAATGACTAGAAATATTCTTTTAAAATGCTGGACCAAAGCTCTTGGTCATAGTTCACGCCAGAACTAACAATATAAATAAATTGTCAATTGATGAAATCAAACATGAATTTATAGAACTAGGAAAACTCTGGAGTCAATAGGTGAAATTTACTTTTCCGAATACTACCTGTACCAAGGGCAAATCATATGAAGGAAAAGAAAATCAAAGCATTAAATGAGTGGTTTCAGAAATGGACACTCCAAAATGGTATGTCTCTGTTGACAATTGGGAATAATTTTACAATAACAATTTGCTCTATTGCTGTGATGGCTCCATCTGAGTAAACATGGTGCCTATAAATGTGGGAGGACATTTGAAGATACTATAATCCAGAATTTAAACTAGGCAATAAGGGGCAAGGAATAAATAAAGCTACTGCACACAAAACTCAACAACAATAAAACATTCTCAACATAAATGCAAGAAGCTTAAATCAATCAAAATTAAGTGAACTAGGAATTTATCTTAAGGACAATGGGTTGATATTGCCTGTATAACAGAAACCTGGTGGGACAACGCTAGTAGCTGGTCAAACAATATACTGGATTCCAACTATTTTACAATAATAGGGAGAATAAGAAAGGTAGGGGAGTCGGCTATTATGTTTCAAATCATGAAACTGTAGTGAGTTGAAACTTACAATGATCTCAACTCTAAAACTGAGAACCTTTGGTTAAATTTACATTTTTCCACTCCTCCAAATTGATCTTAGGTACCTGTTAAAGAGCACCAAATAGTGACCATAATTATAATAATGTTGTATTACACGAGATTGAAGAAACACAGACCTAGTGGACATTCTAGTTGTAGGTGGCTTCAATGCCCCAGGAATCAGTTGGGACACTTTAACAGAGTCCAGAGTGTTTGATAATGATCTCCTTGATACACTTTCAAGCTGTGGTTGTGAACAAATGATTCTTGAGCCAGCAAGGATTCCAATATTCTGGATCTACTGATAACAAACTCATCGGGTAGATGTAGTAATCCTAAGATAAGAGCCCATGTAGGTACTAGTGACCATAATATGGTTGAATGCACTCTCCAACTATACTCCAAAAACAATGGATAACACAAAAATACCTGACTATAAAAATACAAAATGGACCAAACTTTTGGATGAATTAAATAAGATACAGTGGAAAGGGTGTTTAATGACTTAAATGCTGAACAGATGTGTGAAACATTAATTCAAATCTTACTAAAAGCAGTCTATTACCATGTTCCAATAAAATATAAATATGACAAAAGTATCCATACCCTTATGGTTAAATAAATCAGCCAAAAACAATTACAAAGAAAACATAAAACCTTTCAGAAATTTAAAGCTACCCCTCTAATGATAACAAACTAAGGTACAAAAAGAATAGGCAAAACTAAAAAATGAATTAGAAAAGAAAACTTAAGTTAGAGTTCAGATTATCACATACAAAGGATAATAAGAGCTTGTATGCTTATATACATAATAAAAAAATCATCCAATAGAATTACAGAATTAAACCTTGATGGCAATGTAATTCTGATAATAAAGATATGGCTCAAAATTTAATGCCTACTTTTCCTTTGTATTTAGTGAAAAAACTGCAATTATGACAGAATTAAATACAGAAGGGTGTCCACAGATTATTTTCCAGCTAAGTGACATACTTAAAGAATTCCAAAATTTGAAAACCAAATCATCCCCTGGACTGGACTTTATTAACCCCACTGCCCTTAAAAAACTTGCAGTGATCTAGCATATCCATTTCTACTATTGTACAACAAATCAGTCCTAACAGGACATGTACCATTAGACTAGAGAAGGGTTACTGTTGTCCTGATACATGAAAAGGGTAGCATGACAGATGTCAAAATTTTAGACCTATAAGTCTGATGTTAATATGCAGTAAAGTTATGGAGAGGCTGATGAAAACTGAAATAGAAAATACATTTTTAGATTAGCCTCTAGAAGATCCTTCTCAACACAGATTTCAAAGGGACTGTCATGCATTACTAATTTGATATCCTTCCATGAATTCGCCAGCAATCATACAGATAAAGGTGTTCTGGTAGATGTCATCTTACTTGATATAGGGAAGGCCTTTGATACTGTCTCACATAAATTATGAATAAACTAATTTTAACAACTATGGGCCTAATAAATTCCTTATAAGATGGATCTCTAGTTGGTTAATGGACCAAACTCAATTTGTGAGGATAAGCGGATCAATATGAGATGAAGGACTAGTCAGCAGTGTGGTGCCTCAGGGATTCGTGTTGGGGCCAGTTCTGTTTGGCCTCTTTATCAGCTATATGGGAGGGTGGGGATGGGGTTGGGGTGTTAGGGTTAGAAACCCTTACATCACATTGCCTACTTTTGTTGCTTTAACCTAACTGATGCATCAACAGAGTTTTTGTAACTAATTTCTTACTTTTTGAAATAGTTCAATTATATCCTGATTTGCCTGTGGGAGCACAGGGCCCTCTGGGCACTGTGCTCCATCCTCCATAGATACATATATGTATGTAGCGTGGAAACACAAGGACATTTGGGCCTTGCATTTGCATTTATAGAACAACAGTCACCAAATTGTCAGCATAGCTATTGTATTACCCCACCCAATGTACCCTGTGCAGAAATTTTCAAATACCCACCAAAACATAACCCTGTATAACCAGAATGTCATTCTGTGCCACAGGTGCAAAAACACATCCTGGCCAAGTTTTCAAAAATGACAGCTGTGACATATATGAAGTGAGGTAATAAGAAGGCTATGTTGAAAATTTGGGGAAAAATATTTACAATTCCTAAAGTTATGAGCTTGCTTAACAAAATTGTAATGGCTGATCATAACTCTGCCATTTTAATAATTTGGACCCCAATTTTTTAACATACCTTTCTTATGATTCTTCACCTTATGAACAATATGACAGTCATTACACAAATCCCACCAGAAAAGTGATTTGCCAGTCGACCACAAAATCACCTTTGGGTGTGGAGCTGCATAATGACAGTCCTAGTGTTCATGATGTGGGTTCCAAAGGCTGTGTTGAAAATTTGGGTCAAAATTTCAAAAACGTCAAGGTTATGCATAAAGTTGACCCCCCATTGAAATACATGGGACCACATTTACCTTAGTTTCTCATATTGCAGTCACCATTTCCAGCAGCAAGACATGTCTTTGATTGGGAAAGCAGATCTTGAACCAGGGACTTTCTGGTGAGTGAGGGTGTGTTGGGGTGTCAAGGGGAATGTGGGAGGTGGGTGCACAGTGGGAGGTTGAGTGGGGGTGCTGGTGTGATTGACAATGGACTTTTTTACAGGTAAAAAATAAAGACATTGAGGGACTGTTTTCTTATTTTCAGCACCTAACAACCATGGGAGGGTGGGGATGCCACTAGCCACCAATGAAATCAAAATAGGTATCAGGAATCAGGAGGAGGGCCACTAGACCTCCATGAAATATTAATTATATATTATATCATATAGTATATATTATTGGTGTAATTCATGAACTCAGAAATGAGTTCCACTTACCCTTACCATATGCAAATTATATCATCAGTACAGTTTAGTCATAATTTAATATGGCCAACAAAATGATTCAATCTACTCCCAAATATATACTTTTCTTCCCAGTACTCCATAAATAAGTTAGTATATGAGGAGCAACCACCACCCCATGGCCTTCCGCATTGTTAGAGATAGTATTGTCTAAGATGAAATCAATATGATTGAGAATACACTCTAGGGCATTTAGAAGATGTATTTTAGAGGTTCTTTTTATTTATTTAATCATTGGGCCCAATTTTCAAACCCGTACTTTGCTGCAACTCATGCTCTCTGCAGGTGGCACCATGCACCCAGAAATTGCAGCACAACCTTATGCTTTCCTGGTACAACCAAATATTTTGTCTCAATTTGCATGAGAAGAGATAGTTGTTTCATGAAAGAAAGTGCTGCAATTTGTGGCAAAATACTCCAATAAAAGTAAGACATTTCTTAGCAGAATTGAAAAAACTGCCCCAGAATTGGATTCTGTGGGCCCTGAATAGATAAACACAAATGTCAGTGTTCACCAAGGTATTCTGTGATGTGGGCATGCAGAAAGTGGGTGTCTGCTAAACGGCAACCCACTTGCATCTACTGTTCAATAGCAGGGTGTGGGGTTGGCGACTGGATAGGGATGGTCATGAAAAGGAGACAGGATGTTAGCACATACACATATGCGTGGGGGTGCAAGCCTGTTAGTGAGGCGGGAGGGTTTATGAGGGGTGGTGCTGTGGGTTGCTGGTGAGCTGGCATTGTGGCATGGTGGGGTGGGTGCTGATCTCAGGTGGAGGAGATGCAGGATTCAGGACTGGCACTGGTAATTTTTGTTGCACCCAGCCTGAAACATTTTTTTTTATGATATGTACCTCCGACATGCACCCCCTGAAGTTGAGAATCTTAATTTAGGGGTGTGTGGGGCAAAAGCCCCATAGAGTGCATGGGGCACAGCCCCTGCATAAATGCATACAAACCTTTGTTTTGCACTGCTTTCACTGGTTCGGGATTCCACATTGCTTGAAATTGAATTTTGGCAATGTGGAATTGCGATATGACATTCAGCATTCCGAATTCACCTTATCACATGGAATCATTTACCAACTCAGTATTTTTTGAAAATGTAAATTTATATGACTCACTAACTGAAAACAAGATGGTGGAATCTCAAAACAAGATTCTGCATTTGCGTCAATAAATATCGCTTTCGCTGCAACAAAACAGTTGTTTCATGGCACATCTAACTTTTCCCATAGGAAATAATATGAAAATTGAAACTTTAATAACTTTTGAATGCATTAATATTTTTTTACTAAATGGTTAAAGGCACATCTATAATCCAATACCTGTATACCCTGCAGGTTTCAGACTACATATCCACACAGTTTCTGAGAAACGGTGTGGCAAAGAATTTACACAAACATGGTAATTTTCACATTTTGTGACACTCTACATCTCTGCACCCACACATCTGACTGAAAGAAACTGCCACATCAAGAGATGTTTGTTCACCGACAAGATGCAAAATTTCAGTAACCGGTCAAATTGTACTAAAGTTATTAAAGTGCATAAAATGAGAATTCAGCATAAAAGAAGAATTCTGCACTGGGCCACAGATACTGTAGATGAACAGACACAGGGGCATAATAGGGTGAAAATGGAAATTTAAAGAGAAAATCCAAATTAGTATTTTTTGTTTTCTTTTACCAATTCTTTGAAACCAGGTAAGGCCCACTCTGCACAAGTGCCTGGTTTCAGGAGTGACCCTGGAACATTTGGGAGGTTAAGGGACTTTTTCAGAGTCACACAGTATGCAAGGGAGGTGTGGAACTCAAACCCACATCTGTCAGATGTACCAAGTTCATTCACAGCTCATTACTTTAACCTCAAGGCTATACTGCCAGTTTCCAGAGCCTTGTTTTGCAATGACAGGCTCCCCCAATAAAAACAGTATTAGAGACGTTGTGAAGTTTTACTGCACTAGCAAAGTTCTGGCAAATAGTTGTGAAATTCATCTTTGTGAATTACTTCACAAAATTCACTCTTCACGACTCTGCTGCTTCACAAAGAGTTTTCCTGGCAAAGTGGAATTTGTAAAGCAATTTTACCTACGCTCACCTTTTAATCAATATACAGTACTATTATTTTATTCACTAAGCCTTTACATACTGACTGATTTTATCAGAGAGCAACACAGGTGTTAATACTCCCATTTTCTTAATGAGGAATAACCTTTATGAGAGGTAGGACAAAATATAACTGACATTGAAGTTTAACACTTTTGTATGGCATGCTTTAGAAATCTAGTTAATTTGGTTTAATGAAAAGTGCTTTTTTAAAAAATTAAATCCCTTCTTTTGCATTTATAAAATGTTTTAAAATGTTTCATGCTGCCAGCATTTAGGAAAGCTGTAAGTCTACCATTTATGTTGCTGGCAGCCTAGGCCTGGGAATAAGCCTGGGACATAAGAAGCCAGCTGAGAGGATTGAGTGTCACAGTGGCTGATCTCCTCCTGAACGGAGGGCAGAACTCTCCTCACAACACTGCCAGCTAGGTGGCAATGGGGCATGTGCAGCTGCAGAGGCTTCAGAGAGAGAAAATACAGCCTGGCTCCAATGCATGGCTACAGAATAGTGTACATACACAGGTCATTGAGCCCTTGCCAGCTGCGTCCCAAGGGTAAGGTAGTAAAAAGCAGAAAAATACTGATATGTGGAATTACACAAGGCATGACCAGGTTATAGGTTAATGGTCTGTTAATCACCTTCTAGGGGTGTACTGTGGCATGAGGTGCAGCCGAGTGCCACATGCCCCTAGAGGGTGATTAACTGACTCAATAACATAATCCCTGGGAGTGCCTTTATTGCTATTATAATAAAACATGTTTTTAAACAGTGTTAAACCTTGTTTAGAGATGGCTAAACTCTACATGTATGTTAATAAAGATTAACATAAGGCTGTTAGAATGTTTACAGCCAATCAGAAAGCTCCATTTCTCAGACCCTTTTATAATAAGCGATCACAGCTCAGTGAGATGTAATATTTCACTGGGAACCTACAGTAGCATTCCAACTCAACCATGGCAACCCCTCAGCATTAGTAGAACAGACATTGACAGGACAGGTGAAAACTCTTAAGGATAGACGGAGGGAATATGGAGGTGGAAGAGGTAGAGAACAAGTAGACATGAATCAAGAGGAAGGTACTGGGGTACAGAATGAATGTGTAGGTATGTGAACATGGGCAAAAGCATGAAAGACCAATTTGGTTCAGCAAGGAGGTAAAGCAGGTGGGCAGTGACAGAAAAGAACTTTTATAAAATTAAGGAGACCCAGATGGAGGTAAAGAGGGAGTATTATGTGGACAAGCTTTGGATAGCCAAAAATTAATCAGACAGACAAAAGCCAATACAGAAATGGGATAAAAGGGTGAAAAAAAAACAACAACTTGTTTTAGAAGCATAAGAAAGAAAAGAAAAGAAAAGAAAAGAAAAGAAAAGAAAAGAAAAGCAAAAACTAGGGAGGTTACTAAATGGATAAAAAGGATAGGGTCAATGTAGAGGACAATGCAAAGAAAATAACAAGCTAAATGACTACTTCAGTTAAGTCTTTACAAAGGAGGCAAGGGGACATGTGGCTGAATGAGGAATGCAATTCATGGGTTAGAGAAAGGGATATCATGGTGAAGTGAGTCCTCAGGGCTTTAAAGAGTTTAAAATTAAAAAATCACCACAACCTGATAGTATGCAATCCAGGGTGCTTAAGGAAATGGGTTAGGCTCCAGTGAGCCACTGGCAAACATTTTCAACTGCTCCCTGCAAACAGAAGTTGTAATAGCAGACTGAAAGGTGGCCAATGTGGTTACACTGTATAAGACTGGGGAGAAGGATGATCCCAGAACTGCAGGCCAGCACATCTAGTCGACACACTGGGCAAACAACTTGAGATTATTATTAAAGAAAAGGTGGTTCATGAGTTATAGGACACAAGGTAGCGCAGGATCATCAGAGGCAGGGTGTATCAGACTAACCTGATAGACTTCATTAATTATATCATGAGGCAGAAGACAAGGGACAGTTGCTTGATATTCTTTACTTGGATTTCAGCAAGACCTTTACCCTGTTCCCTATAGAATGCCAATAAAGATGGAAGTATGTGGGGGTGGGAATGGGAGCTGGCTAGGTTAGGTAACTGGCTGCAGAGCAGGACTTAAGTGGTAGTCAGGATGGTAAATTCTTTGGCATCAAGGAGGACATATTGGGTTGGTCCTGAGACCCACACTCTTTAATATTTACATTAGCTATGTAAGAGAGGTAGTAAGTGGGCAGAAATGTCCCTTTACATACAGTACAGCACAACTTTGTTGACAGGATTACCAATATGCAGAAGTATGCAGAAAGCTTAAAATGTTTTTCCAAGCATCTTTCAGCTGAAGTTCAACACCAAGAACAAAGTAATACACATAAGGAAAATAAATTCCAAACTGGATTACTGAATTGATGTGGTGATGGTAGGACACACTACAGATGACTTTGGGTCTTTTGCTGCCTGTAGTTTTATGTTTCTGTGTTGCTCAGTGAAGCTGGCACTTTGAGCCCCAATAAGACTGAATGCCCGGGCCTGATGGTGGTCATGGCTGAAGAGATTCCCAATGAAATCCGCCATGATGGAAATGCACTCCATGGGCACCCAAAAGGACCAGGTAAGTAACAGAAAAGGCACTCGAATGGGTCTGGCAAGTAGACTGGCAGAGGTGGACCGGATTGAAGATAGGGGAAAAGAATGTATAAAACAAATGTCTCCTGCTTCTGGACAGTGCTCAAGTAAGGATTTAAGATTTTGTTATGGGAGTTGTACCTCCTTGCTAAAACAAACAAATGTAATGCCCACTACTTCAATTCATCTGAAACAGGTACTGCTGACCCAGGGGTTGCGGGTGTTATTTGTGTTCACAGCTGAAACCTCTAACTGTTCTGCTTTTGATAACCTTTATTCTACTTTCACTGTATACCTCTCAAGCTTTTGTCACTGAATTATGTGATATTGACACTCAGAGTGTGGGAATGTAAGTAACTGGTCCTTCCAATGTGGCACAAATCATCCTATCATAGAGATGCATGTTCAGAAAATTGTGGAAACTGGTGTTTAGTCTGTGCAATGTGTATGTGGTTTAGTATCACAGCCTACAAAGTTATGCTTTTCACTCTGAGCTTACAATATGAGACAACACCTTGTTTAAATGGCCCATCATGTTTTTCATGAGTGATGAATCTTTTCTGAGCAGTAAAATTTTCATGAGGGATAAAGGTAAACTAAGGGGTGTTCATTAAAATGTGGACAGTTGAGACAGGTATGCCCTTCACTTTACAGTACCTTAGCAAACTTTCTTAAATATTACCAGAAAGGCCTGAGCAGGCAATTCAGATTTCTGTAGCCAACTATTGTTTTTTTTTTTTATATCATGAACAATACCTGTTTTTGCAGGCTGTGAGGGAGTTGTACAGCTTATTATGATACCTATGATGCTATGGAAATATTTCCTTGGGAAGTAAGTAAGTAAACTATTTTATTAATAAAATTTCCATTATGAATATGGATTGCCCAATTGAGCCAAGGCTCATTTCCAATGGTGTCCAACACAGTCAAGGTATACAGAGTTTGAATTACAAATATGATAGCACAAAAGACAAACTATTCAATACACATATTATATACTGTACAGTGACAGTTTATACCAGTTCAAACACCCTGCATAAGATTATAGTGTACTGTAGTTTTTAGGTAGGAATGATTGCCAGTAGCCCTGTCTTCTTATCTCAGGGCTTTTGTGAAACAATGACCTAGCCTCAAGATTCTGTTTGCACCAGGCAAGCTTTAATCTTGTCTTAATACATCCCTATCACTTCTCACTCATGTTGTGACTGGATGTGCCTAAACACCAATCAGCTTGGAACTTTGGTGTTTGGGTTCAGAAGTCATGATATTCTGATCCAAAGTTTCCAAATCCTATCCACTTAAATTTGAGCTTTACATGTTAGAGTTTCTGTACCAATAAAACTACTTCTTATTTGATGCAGGTGCAAGTTGGAGACTTGCTCTAATATTTTTTCTAAAGAATACAATTTAAATAAATAAGCTAAAAAATTAGTTGTTGTTTTCCTTAACAGAATCTCACTACTACCCTATGATGCAGAAGTCAAATTAATATGAACTATTATTCACCTCCTTAACAGTTTGACACTTGATTAATGGCCACGATCCATGAGAACTTTGTTGACATGACACGCCATGGTGACTGTACTCCAAGCTTTCATTTACAAAGATTTCATTCTTAGTCCAAACACTTCACATGTTTTCCCATTTCAAATAAATTAGAGCATCATTAAAATGGGCTACCTTACTCTAAGTATGTAGATTTGTAAGAGAAAATTATCAGGAAGTGGTGGTGGCAGTTCAGGGCTCATCTTGAGCATTATAATATGTATGTGCAGTACTACTGTATTCATGTTTCAGGTCTCACCACAGGTGACTGTGCTCTAAGGTGTTTAATTGTCTACTCCTTGAGAGGGCTAGAAGGGAACACTCAATTGTCGTTCTCCTTGATCTCTTATCAACATCTGACACTGTGGATCATGGGGTGTTGATGAAATGTCTGAAGGAATATATGGGACTCAACAGGACATCATAGAAATAGTTTCAGCTATTCTTGTCCAGCAAATTGTAATGGGTTGTGATAGGGTCATTCTCATCATTGCTGGTTGTGCTCAGCTGTGGAGTTCCTTATGGTTTGATGCTCTCCCTTCACGATTTGTGGTGTATATGCTACCCTTGTGGTAGGTCATTAGAAAATAAAACAGGTTGCACCTGTAAAAGCTTTCAGCTTAGTGTGCTACTCCTGGTTAAGCAACTAAATATATATGAGTATACACTGTTCTGCAGATTTTACTCAGCTGTACCTGCAGTTTACAATCAGGTAGATGAGATACAGTCTCCTTGCTGGATCAATGTCCACAGGAAGTAACAGACTGGATAGTCTCCAGCTTGTTGAGCCTTAATCCAGCCAAGCCAAAGTGTTACTGGTGAATCCAGGTTCACACAGGCCAGCAAGTAGGAGTGATGCTGTGGTTTTATCATCATTAAATGTCACTGCCCAAGCAACTGTGGTTAGGGCAACAAATCTGGGATCATTGTGGACTCTAGGCGAGGGTCGAACATCATGTGTTGGTGCTGGTCCATAGTGGGTTTTTGCAACTGCAAAATATTTCCTAGATTAAACCCATTCTGGTGAAAGAGGCCTGGCTTCCATAGTACATGCCTTTCTGACATTGAGGCATGACTACTATTATGTTCTATATCTGGTGCTGTCTGGAGGGTTAGTTCATCACCAATAGCTGGTACAGAATGCTGTGGCTAGTCTGATTGTGGGATTATACACAGAACATATTACACCTGTACTGCTAGCAACTTCACTGGCTGCATATTAGGTGGTGCACAACCTTCAAGGTTACATTTTAACATACATGTAACTGTGGCACCATTATACCAAGGACTATTACCCCTACATTGGTGGCCAATAACAAGGTTAAGGGCCTGGGTTCCTATTTTAAACATTAAACGTGTTCCTTCCCAAGGTAATACATTGTGCATTGCCTTCCCCAAATTTATCTCTCAGTGGGCCTGAACTTTATATAATGCAACCCTCTAGGAAGCTTTATTCACCCACACTACTACAATGCCACATCGGGTCATAATGTTGTACACTTAACAGCGTCAGCATTATGGCAAACCCTGGACCTGCGCACTCCAGGTTGGACCCTCCCGGAGTTAGAATCTTTAGCAGGAGGGTCTGGGGCCTGAACCCCATAATGGGGAGTGTGGGGCAGTGCCCTCCTTAGAACAATAAATAAAATGAAAATTGCGCAATGCGATTCTGCCACACGGCATTCTGCGGCAACATTATGACCCCGTGCTCCTACAATGCCACCCCAAGTGTGACCCAATAAACATTTTTCCACATTTAACAATTTGGCATTTAATGAATTGACACTAATAATATGCTCACGAGACAGATTATGCAAAACAACATTAACAAGTTTATTTACATGGGTAGGGCTAGGATGGGTGAATTGGAGTAGTGGTTATACTATTTATAGTTAATTTAGATTGGTTTGATTTAGTTTAAGGTTAAATCATCATTTACATTTTGATCCATAGATAGCCCCAGTGGCCACCCACCAACTCCTCTGATGTAGTCAGGTCCCTGACTGTCTAGCTAGCTCCATGATTGTCAAACATATTTACAAGGTTTATGCCCACATGTATACCAGTCCCTAAAATTTGTATGAGATCCTAAAATCCCATTCTTTAACCTGGGTACCCAATACTTTAAAGCCTGTTGTTCAGTGCAGCTGTACATTGGCCAGCTTGATGGGGCCCTTAATAAAGAAGGATGATTAACCATATGCATGTATACTCATAACCCAAAACACTTGTATCCATGGCCGGATGGACAGTCTATTTAAATCTTTAACAGTAACACTCAGACCTGATGAGTAGATAGCAAGCTTGAGCTATTTGCAAGTCACTTTCCTTGATACAGGACTGAACCCTGCATTACTTACAGTTAGATGTCTTCATAGGACTGTACAAGGCATGATTAAATGCTCTCAGCAGGCGGCCTCTGTTCCTGGAGGTCAAAATGGCAAGCCAACAGCCTGGAACCAGAAACTGGCTGCAGGGATCATAAAGCTTGATGATGGAAATAACACTTTAATCTTCTGAAGCAGCACCCTCTCTGGGTCAAAAGCACTTCTTCTGATGAACCAGGCTGGGACCCAGTCCAGCACATCTCAATCCCACATCCTGGCTATGCCCCTGGGAAAAGCATATGGGAGTGCTAAGGTGGCACACTCCCAGGCTGTGTCCCAAATGTGATCCACGTTGGATACATTGCATTCAGCATATCTATAGTTACAGAAGGCACCTGAGGCAGTATCAGTTTCTTTCTATGTGTCCCACTTAGCAGACATAGCCCTTTGCCAGTCAGCTAGAACTTCAAAACCATGGCGCATCCCCAGCAAATTTAGGGACAAGCACCCACACTCTGTGCAGCAGAGTGCATGACCAGAGCCCAGGTTATGGCTTCCACATAGATTACAGGACACGGTCTCTTAGGTAAATTCTAATTTTCCTTGTCAATTGAAGCCAGAGCGAAGGCACAACCTTTGTTACACACCAGACTGAGCTTGAGGCTTGGCTCACTACCAATTGAGATACTTGAACTTGACTGAGCTTGTGGTGAGGCCCACTACCATTTCAGAATACCTAAACTTGACTGAGCTTATCGCAGCTCACCACGCTTTCAAGAGACTTTGCTCTGTTACAAACTACTACAGTAGACTCCTTTCAGCACAGAACTTGCACTTTATTGTTTGTTTGTTTATTCAAATGTTTCACCAGGAAGGCACACTGAGCAACACATTGCTCATCTCCCAGTGCTACTTGGTTGAGGGGGTGCAATGAGAATAGTGCAGTAATACAAACATTCAAGCTACATAAGTCAACATTTACATACATGTGATTAAGACAGGTGAATATACAGTGTACCATACAATAAGGTGCATTGGTAGAGCAGGTATTTTGCATAAGACAGGTGATATACTGTATACAGTATACTGTACAATAAGGTTAATGTGAGAGATCAAACATAAGTGCAAGGGAGGTAGGGAGAGGACAGGACAGACACGAATGGTCATGGAAAGTAAACAAAGAGGGAGTTTAACAATTAAGAAAAGAAGGGAAAGACAGAGCGGGGGCAGCAAGTTGAGATCATACAGAGAAGAGTAAAAGGTACAAAAGTTCAAGAGGAATAGGTGGATCTAAGTGCATGTAGGTAGAACAAAAGGTTAATTTGGGGACAAAGAAATAAGTATTGAAGCACAGGTCCAAGGTGAAAAGGGTGAGTTGAGGAGGAAGGAGGAGCCTAGTCCCTGAGGGACCCCTTCAGGATGCTGAGAATCCTGTAAACTGGACTGAGAAGGCTAGAGTGAAAAGGGGGAGATGGCAAAGGGACTATGGAGAAGGTAGGGATAGAGGGCATGAAATGAGGGTTAACATCTAGAGACACATAGAACCAACCCAATGGAACCCTCCAAGATGTTGAGAGCTCTGCAAGGGGGGAAGGCTAAATGAGGTGAGTGAAGGTGGGAAAGAAAGGAAGCATATCCCAGAAGGACCCTTCGCATGCAGAGAACCCTGCAAGGGGACTGAGAAGGCAACAGAAAATGGAGGGGAGAGATGGGTGTAAGAAGATGGAGAGGGTAGAGGAAGTGAGAGCTTAAAACTGGGAGATGCTGGGGCCATGCACGTGAGACAACTTTAGGATGCTGGGAGTCATATTATGAGTGCAGGAGGGCCAGTCAGGGATGGAGAAGGGGAGAGAGAAGGAGTGTTGGGAGCTAAGAAGGAGGAGGTGTGGAGTTACAACAGGGAAGGTAAAGGTGAAAGTGCAGAGCAGGGGAAGGATTTGTTGAAGTTTTAGGGGACGGCATTAAGGAGGGATGTAGAGGAACAGCTATTGGCAGTGTTGTTATGGAGGCACTTGGCAACAAATTGTTTTCTGTAGCTTTCTAAGCTGAAACGATACAACTTGCATCCCTTGTGGCCTTCGCTGGTGCCAGTAGCTCTCATGGACAAAATACTAGACCTCCATGGTGGCTCTACAATGTCGGTTCAACAACAGTTTTGTCAACCAGCATCACATCGACAGGATTTGTAATGGAACTGCAAGTTGCGGCCGACATAAATCCTGATTGTTTCTCAGTCCTGTTTCTCAAAGGGGCTTAGCCACCGAACCCCCTGGGGGGCTCTGCCCCTGCACCCCCGTAATTTAGATTCTCAACCTGATACAAAGTTGATTTAGGAGGGGTGCAGGACCGAAACCAGTGTGCCTCTGTGTCAGGCGCACCAACACAGCGACTTTGACTGACAGCGATGTATGTCGCTGTGTTGTGTCACTGTCAGATGGGTATACCCTCCCAGGCAAAGTCATGAAGAGCCTCAGCTCTGAATACTCCCTTCCAGTTCTGTAGGCATTTAACAGATCAAACACATTTATATACTTTACTGGACCCTTCTCTGGCCACTTGGCATTGTTCACCCTCTGAGTGTTGATGTGAACACAGGGTGCAGACAATTAGTTGCTATCAGCACATCCGCTCTTGGCACATTAGACACATTTATACACTGTTGAACTGGACAATCCACAGTCACTCAGTTAGTGGGCGTCCACCTTCTCTGAGCACTGATCAGGTGAAGGTGAAGACAAAGAGTCACATTCTACCTTTGGGCTTTGCTGCTCTTCGCATACATTCACTGACTTGTACCTTTAGTAGAAGCATTTACTTACTCAGATTTAATGCAAAATAATTTTCTTTCTCTGAGGGTCCAAGCTTCTTCAGCATTGTCACTGCTGAGGCAGGTTTCAGCTCTCTTACAGCTAGCTTTGCATCAGGTTGCTGGCCCAGATTGTCCAGAATGTGGAAAGGATCTGGCTAGACCTGGAGGACAATCTGGCAACCTCCATGCTAGTGACTTCCACTCCTGGCAGCCACTTGTCCCTCCTGGCAGAAGGAAAATCCCTCCCATGTGGAGGGTTGCACTGAATTGCTAGGCTCATTTCACTTGCTGAGGCCTGAGCCTCCAACCCTGTGAGGGACTCCCACCGAACTGCTTGCACAGCCAAAACACTGTCTTTTTGGAGCTTCTATGCTGCTCTATTAGCTGAAGCTATCTGTTGCTCCTATAGCGATTGGTTGATCCTGCTTGCTAGTCCAGGAAATGAACACTCATTAACACCGCTTGATACACAATAGGCTCCCTGTTTTGGCATTTGAATGTGATCCCTGAAGCTTCCACATAAGCCTTTTGCTATGTCCCATGAGCTCTGGCAAAAGTTCCATAAATCCTGGCTGGAAATCCTTGCTTTCTGACTGGCTGTTGCTGCACTATCATGGCTACTGAACACACAGTCCTCTTGCAAATTTAATACAGTCCCAAATAAAAGTTCTGGTGCAGCCAAAAGTTTACTTTATTTGCCCAATTGCTCCACTGGTCAATAGCTCTTATTATGCTCTCTTAAGCGCTGCACAGAATAAACATTTTGCTCCTGTCTTGAGCCTGTCACTGCTGCCACGATCAAGTGCCCCATGCAGCAGACAGGCATTTATCTGAGTCCAAACATTTAGAATTCTGGTACAGCCAGTATTTATATTTATTTTATTTGCTTCCCTATTGTTTAGTAGCCTCCTTTGAGTTCCCATGGAGATGCTGCCGATTTGCATGTTTTATTTATATATCTATATTTTTGCCAGCAGCAACCCTCAAACCTTGTAGCCCCTGTATGAAGGCAGAACTCGCTTATGAATATTAATGGGTCTGTTCATTAATATTCGTGACACTGGGTCCAACTTCTGTAGTGCATGTGGTGCTGTTTATTTAATTACTTTGTTGGTTCCTCCTGGCTAATCAAGTCACCAGCCCCTGCCCTGAAACCACTGGGACGGGACCACTGGAAGAGCCACAGACTGACTGCCATTGTGGTCCAAATTAAATGCACTCTTGGTGCTTACATGGGACTGCCAGCTGACCCAGGAATGCTGGTGGCTCATGATTTTGGTGCAAGCCCAGGAGGGTCTGAGGAGGCACAAGAGCCACTGGGGAGAGCTCAGGGCATGACCAGAGAAAAGAAACCATCCAACTGCTGTGAAGAGGAGAAGGAAAGGTGATGGATCCTCAGCTGCTCCGATCAGCCCATGGAGGACAATCAGACCTGGTGCTGTTGCCATGAGTATGGGGAACAAGACATTAGGGCCCAGCAGGCATACAGGAGGTTTTCTGAGGATCAGGAGCAAACCAGGAGATGGGGAAACGTTAAGCCCCCTCTTGGGGCTACACTCCCTGCTCACGTGGCTTGACGCCTGCACCAAGCATGTGCTAAGCCTGGCACCCATTAAGTGGCAACTAATGAAGGCCATCAATACTTTTTAAACATTTAAACAGGTCAAACTGGACAAGTGGCTCCCTGTCCAGAACTGGTTACTACAATATCCTAGTCTAGACACATACAAGCTATTCTAAACAGCAATAAAACATTTTCAAACAATTATGAGCATTTCAGATGTTACAGTCTCCCCAGGTGCCCTTACAGTAAAAGATTTTCCATGAAAATAACTATTTGGTGCAATTCCACTTTGACCACTGGGGGTGTCTCCTCCCATATTTTGTCACTGACTAGCAGTGAACAAACAGCTTACAGCAGATTTTGGTGCCAAAACACATCTCCATTAGCTACATAGGTGGGAGATATTTTAAGAGTCCCAATTCTTAGGAACTGGGGAGGGTCCATGCTGGGCATGACATGGCAAACAGGAGATCCTGGTTTCAACCCAGTGGTGCCTCCACTTTGTAAACCTGGCACCCTTATACTAAGGGCTACTACCCCTTCCTTGGTGGCCACTAACAAGATTGAGGGCCTGGGTTTCTATTTTAAACATTAAACAGGTTATTTCCCAAGATAATACATTGCACACTGCCTCCACCCAGAATTTACCTTTAAGTGTGCCTAGTATTTAGATAATTTAGCACTCTGGGAAGCTACATTCATCCACACTACTACAATGCCACCCCAAGCATGATCCAATAAACATTTTTCCACATTTTAACACTTTGGAATTGAATGACTTGACACTAGTAATATGCCCACGTGATAGGATTATGCAAAACAACAGTAACACATTTATTTACATGGGAGGCTAGGATGGGTGAATTGCAATAGAGGTTATACTATTTATAGTTAATTTAGATTAGTATGAGTTTAGAGTTTTATGGTTAAATCAACATTTGAATTTTGATCCATGGATAGTCCCAGTGGCCACCAACCTCTGATATAGTCAGGTCCATGATTGTCTAGCTAGCCGAATGGCTGTTAAACATATTTACAAGGTTTGTGCCCACATATACCAGTACCCAAAATTTGTATGAGACCCCACAATCCCATACCTGAGCCTGGGTACCCAGTACTTTAAAGTTCTCACAAGTTACAGGCCTGATGTTCGGTGCAGCTGTACGTTTGGCCAACTAGATGGGTCCCTTAATAAAGAAGGATGATTAACCATATGCATGTATACTCATAACCCAAAACACTTGTATCCATGGCTGGATGGCACAGTCTATTTAAATCTTTAACAGTAACACTCTGGCCTGATAAGTAGATAGCATGCTTGAACTATTTACAAGTCACTTTTCCTTGATACAGGACTGGACCTAACATTCCTTACAGTTAGATGTCTTCCTAGGACTGCACAAGGCAGGATTAAATGCTCTCAGCAGGTGGGTTCTATTCCCAGAGGTCAAAATTCAGGCAAGCCAACAATCAGGAACCAGTAACTGGCTGCAGGGATCATAAAGCTTGACGATGGAAACAACACTTTAAACTTTGAAGCAGCACCCTCTGTGGGCGAAAGCACTTCTTCTGGTAAACCATGCTGGTACCCAGGCCAGCACATCTCAATCCCACGTCCAGGCTATGTCTCCTGGGAAAACGATATGGGAGTGCCAAGGTAGCACACTCCCAGGCTGTGTCCCAAACTCAATCCACAGTGGATATGCTGCATTCAGCACATTTAAATATCAGCACATTTATAGCTACAGAAGGCAACTGAGGTAATATCAGTTTCTTTTCTGTGTTCTACATAGCAGGCGTAGCCCTTTTACCAGTCGGCTCGAACTTCCAAACCATGAAGCACCCCCAGCAAATTTAGGGACAAGTACCCACACTCTGCACCATAGAGTACAAACCAGAGCCCTAGGTTATGGCTCCCACACAGATTACAGGACACAGTCTGTTAGGTAAATTCTCATTTTCCTTGTAAGTTGAAGCCAGAGCATAAGGCACAACCTTTGTTACCACATCAGAATGAGCTTGAGGCTTGGCTCACTACCAATTGAGATACTTGAACTTGACTGAGCTTATGGTGAGGCCCACTACCATTTTAGAATACTTAAACTTGACTAAGCTTATTGCAAGGCTCACTACTCTTTGCAGACTTTGCTCTGTTACAAACTACCAGAGTAGACTCTTTCAGCACAGAACCTGAACTTGACAAATAAACTGTTTTCTGTAGCTCTCTAAGCTCAAGCGATACAACTTGCAGTATCTTGTAGCTCTTCAGCGCCTGCAGCTCCCACAGGCAAAATACTGGACCTCCCAGGCAAAGTCAGGAAGAGCCTCAGCCCTGTATGCACTTAACAGATTAGACACATTTATATACTTTACTGAACCCATCTCTGGTCACTTGGCATTGTCCACTCTCTGAGCATTGATTTGAATGCAGGGTGAAGACAATTAGTTGCTACAGCACATTCGCTCTTGGCACATCAGACACATTTATATAAAATTGAACTGGACCATCCACGGTCACTCAATTGGAAAGTGTCCACCCTCTCTCAGCACTGATCAGGCACAGGGACTTTGTTGCCCTCTGACGTGCACCAGACTGATGGTGCTGCTGATTTGCCTGTTTTATTTACATATTTACATTTTTGCCAACAGCAACTCTCAAAGCTTGCAGCCCTGTACTAAGAGAACTGCTCATGAATATTAATGTACTGTTCATTAATATTCATGACACTGGGCCCTGGTTTTGTAGCACACGCTGCACTGTTATTTCATTACTTTGTGGATCTGTCCAGGCTAGTCAAGTCACTGGCCCCACCCTGCAACCACGGGGTCCAGGACCACCGGAGAAGCTACAGACCGACCGCTGTTGTGGTCCAAATTAAATGCACCTTTTGCTTAAGTGGGACTGCCAGCCAACCCAGGAATACTGGCAGCCCACAGTTTTGATGAGCGAGCTCAGGAGGGGCTGAAGAGGCACAAGAGCCACTGCAGAGAGCTCAGGGCATGACCAGAGTGTAGGAGCCATCCACTCACCATGAAGAGGAGAAGGAAAGGTGGCCGCCCTTGGCTGCTCTGATCAGCCCATGGAGGACAATCAAACCTGGTGCTGTTGCCATGAGCATGGGAAACAAGACATCGGGGCCCAGGCAGGCATATGGGAGGTGCTCCAGGATCGAGCAAACCGGGAGACTCACAAAAGGTAAGCCCCCTGCTTGAGGGGAGCTGCATACAATTATGTGTTTATTATTTATTTGTAATTTTAGTAAAATACTCTACACAGATTATGCACTGGCTACCTCAAAGGTCTGGTCTCTTGCTCTGCTCTCCAAGGAACTACTGTTGGCCATCTTGAGGTCTCGGCTGAAGAAATCAGGCAACAAGGCATTGTGGGTAGCAGTGCCAGTGGTTTATAACTCTTTGCCTTAACATCTAACAAGTCATCCTTTGATGTAGACATTTAAGAAAGGTACTCAAGTATCATTTATTTTCTCTTGCTTTTGGAATGACTTGATTATTTATAGTTGTACCTTCATTGTATATATTATTTGTGCATTTTCTGCAATATTGTTATGTATACTTTAACCTGATGCGTGTCCTTATTGTTAAATAATCTGAGTTCTTGGGATGGGCACTGCTTTTAATAAATTGCCATACACTTACTTGCCTAGATCAGGTTGATGTATATTTGTATAGAGATGTTCAAACAGGAAAACAATTAAAACAAGCATTTGTCAATGCCTAATGTTTGCTTGCTGGTATTAGCATTGGAAATGCAGGAGTTAGACAGATGCAGAATAGGAATGGTAGTGAAGTATTGAACTTTACACCAACCTCACCTCCATCCTGTAGAGATGGACAGGCATTGGGGTAAGTGTTTTCGGCCATCACCCATGACATTCATACTATGTCACCTCACCTGTTCTGCAGACACTGACGTGTTGAGGTGTGCCTTGGGGTGTTTGGCTTTACGGTCACACCATTCCATAAGGACATATGCTGAAATGGGTGGCATAGGAGAATGGGGTGAACTCTGGGGCTGAAAAGTCCAAGGTACACTTCAATGCCTGTCACTGGCTGGGGTGGAGGTGGATGGCATGAGCAGTTCAGTCGGGCAATCCAAAGGCACACCCCAAGGAGGTAGAAGGTTTAGTTTGCTGGCCAAGGCACCTAGCTTCACCTGAGCTCTTTCCTTCCAAGACTGCTTGAAAGGCAGAGTAGAGAACCTTGCCAGAGCAAGGGAAAAGGATTAAGACTCTTTTAGCTAAGCAGATTTACTGTGTGGTGTTGTTTTATTTTTACTCACAGGGATTGCTACTGTTTGTTGCTAACATTTCATTGCTTTATTTTTCTCTGTAGCAAAGTGTTTCTTACAGAGTATATCTTCTCTGAAATTATTACAGGTGGTGCTTTACAGGTTTTACAGTTTTATCTAACATTAGGATAAGCTTTCAGGGTTACTGCATTTGTTGTTGACTGATTGTTTCTGCTCTTACCTCCTTGCTCTTTCGTCCGTGGTTCTTCTTTTGACAGAGGAAGGACCCAGCCACCCACCCCCATCCCCAACCACCCCACACTACACTCCTTTTATAGGGTACCACAGATGTGACATTTCCTGTGGCAGAGCAGGAAGGGTGGATCAGTGGGCATCCACAAGGTGAACTCATTTACAGGGGCACTAGTAATTTAACTTGTTATAACAAGTTAAACAAAACAAAACACAATCAAACCATTACCTGCATTTTTTTTCCTTCTAATTACTCTGACTAGGTTATAAATCCAGCAACTTATCTGGAATGGATATCATTAACTGCAGGTACTGTGGAACAATTTTCAGAAGGACAGTCTTACAGGATTTAGGACACTGTCCTACATGCTGGGCCATTGGAGATCTTAGGGCTCAGCTCCGGGCAGCATGGGCAGAGATTGCACGCCTCAAATTTCATATTCAAGAGCAATACATTATAAGAACCACCACCATTTCCCCAGCATCCAACAGAAAAACCTCGACTGCAGAGGGTGGTTGGACCAGGAGGTTGGCAGGTGGTTAGGAGGTGCAAATCAGGTGCCCCATCACTCTCTGCTCTCCAACATATTACCTCCAAAACCATATAAACACTACAAACAGGTATCTGCCTCTATCTCTGAAATCAAACAAAGAGGCAGAAGTCACTGCAGAGCAGGACACTGCAGCACAGGAGCTAGCACAACAAAACTCACCCAAATCAGGAACCAAAACAAAAAAGCAAACAGGAAATCCAAAAACTTCTGATCATAGGAGACTCCATGATTCGGGAGTTGATACCCATCTCCAGCCAGGGTAATGGTCAGATGTCTCCCAGGTACATCAGCATGGAGAGACACTGACCCGCATTACTAAAATTGTTCACAAAGCAGGAGAAAACATTGATGTCCTGGTACACACAGGGACTAACGATCTCGCCAGCCTGTCAGTTGTGGAGACCAAGGAGCACCTGACCAGGCTGGGTGACAAACTATCATCTATTTCATCATGCATCTCCTTCTCTGAGATCCTGCCAGTCTGAGAGGGGAGCAGATGGACGGAAGGTCAGAGAAGGGAGATAGGGAGCTAAACACGTGGCTCAAGGGCTGGTGCCAGGAAAAAGGACACAGATTTGTAGGAACTGGCAACAGTTCTGGGAGCGAAAGTTCTTTAATTTGATGGACTGCATCTGACTAAGGAGGAGTCAGTGCATTGGGGCAGAAGTTTGGCGTCTTTGCAGAATATTTAAACTAGCAAATGGGAGAGGGTGCAGCACCCCATCGTGAATGGGAAGAACACCCTCCCCTCAGCTAGTGGTCAAACAGGGATTCAGCATGTTTGCAGTTCATTTGCATCACCAGGTAAGAAAAAGGTTTGTCTCCCATACGACCTTTGGGGGTAATGCCAAACCTCACCCAACAACTAACACACCAAATATGGCCAATGGAAAATCATGTACACAATGCTCACAGCCTGGGAAATAAGATCCCAGACCTGCAGGCAATAATGTCAGAGGCTAAACTGGACATAGTAGCAATTAGTGAGACGTGTTTTACCAGTAACCACACTTGGGAGACTTCAGTACCTGGCTATATATTGTTCTAGAAGAGACCGAGGTGCAAAAGGGGGAGGAGTGGCCCTGTATGTCAATGAAAATATCAAAGCTACAGAAATTCAGAATACACATAAGGAGCCAGAAGAACTGTGGGTCACCCTGAAACAGGAAATGGGACAGCCATAAGAACTGGGGTTGTCTACAGGCCCCCAGACCAGGGGAGGACATAGACATATTACTGTTAGAAGATATAGAAAACATGACAGCTAAAGGGAGGTTCTGATAATGGGAGACTTCAACATGCCAGATACAGATTGGTCAATACCAGCAGGAACATCTGCCAGAACTAGACACATAGTGGATTCCTGCAGGGGAGGGCCTCAAACAACTGGTACTACAACCCACAAGAGACAGGGCTATTCTAGATCTAGTACTGACTAACAGGGAAGGGATCACAGATCTCCAGGTAGAAGGTCACCTGGGGGCCAGTGACTATCACATGGTATGGTTCAATTTGGCTACTACATCTAAATCATCCCATTCCAAGGCAAAATATGGGACTTCAGAGGAGCTGACTTTGATAAGATGGCCAACAGAGTTAAGCTAGCCCTGGCAAAAAAAAACACAGGTGAGGGGTACAGGCAAAGTGGGCAAGCAT
Organism: Neoceratodus forsteri; assembly: GCA_016271365.2. NCBI lineage: Eukaryota > Metazoa > Chordata > Ceratodontiformes > Ceratodontidae > Neoceratodus > Neoceratodus forsteri. Next base: position 1,629,714,844 of record CM057456.1, on the reverse strand, counting down.
TAAGGATGAAGTACTTGAAGGAACATCCCATTGTGTTAGACAGAAAAGGAAGTGCAAAAGAAGAAGGAAACCACTTTGGTTCTCAAATACAGTAGCAGAAAAGGTCAGAGCCAAAAGGCTGGCCTTCAGGAAATATAAGGAACACAGCGGGATGAAGATAGGAGGCATACCAAACTGCCCTAAGGGAAGCAGGGAAGGCAGTAAGGCAGGCAAAGTCCCAAACTGAGGAAACACTAGCATGAACAGTAAAAGAAGGTGACAAGACTTTCTATAGATACATTAGTGAAAGGAGAAAGTCCAGAGGGGTATTGCTAAGCTTAATGGAGAAAAGGGAGCATGTGAGGAGGAGGACCATGTAAAGCATCTATCCTAAATAGATACTTTGCTCAGTATTTACTGAAGAGAAGGTAGGGCAGGGCCCACAGCTCAGCACCATGGACACAGGGGAGGAGGTGAGCACTGCTCCTTCACAAAAGAAAGGGTCCCAAGAGCTTGCTAAGCTCAGGGTGGACAAGGCAATGGGACCTGATGGCACATCCCAGGGTACTTAAGGAGCTAAAGGAGGAACTAGCAGAGCCATTAGCAGAACTGTTTAGTGAGTCTCTGAGCACGGAGAGGTCCCAGAAGACTGGAGAAGGGCTCATTGATCCCGCTCCACAAGAGTGGTAGCAGGGAGGAGGCAGGGAAGTACAGACCAGTCAGTCTTACCTCAGTAGTGGGCAAGATTATGGAGGCACTCCTTAAGGAAAGGATAGTGCAACACCTGGAATCCATAGGGCACAGGATCCAAGACAGCATGGGTTTACAAAGGAAGGTCCTGTCAAACTAATCTGATAGATTTCTTTGACTGGGTAACCAGAGTGGTGGACCAAGGGGAGCAGTTGATGTCGCCTACCTTGACTTCAGCAAAGCTTTTGACACTGTTCCACATAGAAGATTGATAAATAAGCTGGGTAGGCTTGGGGTGGGTCAGAAGTTGGTCAACTGGGTGGCAAACTGGTTGACGGGCAGAAAACAGAGAGTGGTGGTAAATGGTATACAGTCAGAATGCTAGTCACAAGTGGGGTACCAGGGATCAGTCCTGGGGCCAGTCCTCTTCAACATCTTCATTAGTGACCTTGCAGATGGACTGGAGGGTAAGGTTTGTCTGTTTGCAGATGACACCAAGATCTGCAACAGAGTAGATGATCCAGATGGGGTGGGCAGAATGAGAAGAGATCTGGATAAACTAGCAAAATGGTCAGAAGAGTGGCAACTGGGATTTAATGCAAAGAAGGCAAGATCATGCACATAGGAAGAGAAACCCTGAAGCCACCTATAGTCTGGGAGGGAGTTGCTAGCAGTCACAAAGGAAGAAAGAGACTTGGGCATCATCATCACTGATGACCTGAAATCATCCAAGCAGACCTCTAAAGCAGTAGGTAAGGCTAGGGGTGTTAGGGTGTATTAGTAGGGTATCACAAGTCGTAAGAGGGAGGTAATAATCCCTCTTTATAAGACACTGGTTAGGCCCCATCTGGAGTACTGCGCAGTATTGGAGGCCACACCTTCACAAGGACATTAACCAAATTAAGGCAGTCCAGAGAAGGCAACCAAAATGGTGCAGGGACTGCATCAGAAGACATATGAGGACAGATTAACAGAGCTCAATATGTATACCCTTGAGCAAAGGAGGAGAGAGGTGATATGATCGAGGCATTCAAACACCTTAAGGGCATTAACAAGGTGAAAGAGTCTAACATGTTTACATATAAAAAATAGCAGGACAAGAGGACACAGCATGAGATTAGAGGAGGCCGATTAAGGGGAATGTGAGAAATTCTTTTTCACAGAAAGGGTGGTGGATGCATGGAATGGCCTACCTCAAGAAGTGGTGGCTATGAATACAGTGCAGGGCTTCAAACAGGCATGGGATAGGCATAAGGAGCAATACAAATGAGTATGAATAGATAGGCCACTGACAGAGCAAAGGCCAATGGCACATTTATAAGGTAGAAAAGAAATAGACTGGATGGGCCTTGCAGTCCTTATCTGCCATCAACTTCTATGTTTCTATGTTTCAATGCCTGTCAGTCTGTACAGGGTGAGATATTATGGTTAGAAACCCTAACGCCCCAGGTGTTTGTTGGTATTTGCACAAAAATTTACAACATGGCCTTTTGTGACCCCACCTCATGAAAGCATTTGGGACTTCGTGAAATTGATCCAGATACCAGAACCTGCAGGTTCGGTGACTAGAGCGGGAGGCGGCAGTGGTGGGATGTGTAATACCTGGAACAAATCTGCTTGTAAAGTGAATGTGATTACAGAACTAACTTTTAACTCACTCCTGGGATTTGTGACTGCTTGTCATTTCCTATGTGGAAGTGAGAGCCCATGTGAGAGGCTGAATGGCATTCATGGCTCCTTAAGATGTGAGCGCTGTGTATAGCTTTTCTACCCTTTGTTTTTGACTGAAATGATCATAAAAACTGATAAAGAAGAAATATTGGACTGACTAGGACTGCAAAGTGAACTGAGATTATGTGTTAATTAAGTAGTAATTTTGTATTGTACATTGTTTTCCCTTCTGTGTGAGAGACAGTGGGTGGATTTGAGACCTTCCTCTTTTCCTCACTCTGTGAGAGAGAGAAGAGAGAGTGTGGAGGAGTTGTTATCTGAGAGTGATATAGTTTTAGTTTTGTGTTTTGTTTATGTATAAAATTGTTAATAAATGTTTAGTTAGTATTAGGTTTTGGATTTAAATATTAAAACAGAGAGTGGGGTGGTTTTCTTAAAGTAAAAGGTGTTGATTTGGTGTTTTTTTAATGATTGAGTGTTACTTTAGAATCTGAATGTGTTTGGTTGGGAAGAACACAGTCAGGCGGTACTCCCCTCAAGACTGAGGATCTCCGACCATTTGAATGTCCCTCACTTCCTTCAGAACTTTATAGGAAATGCCAGTACCGGCATTGGAGATGAAGGAGTGAAGGGAATAAGAGATCCCGGAACTCTTGTGAGGGATGGGAAAGGAGTGGTCAGATAGGGACAGTTAGAACTAGGAGGTGCCCTGGGCAAAATAGATACAGGAGAGGGTCCATCATGCCTTGTACTCATACCCAAGGGTACTGACTTGGTCAGGCAGGAAGTGGAGTCATCCTTGGAGTCCCATCCCTTTCAGGCAGTGTTAAGCAATGCTAGGTCTATCAGAAACAAGACCGCATTGGTGGTGGAACTTGTTGCATCTATGGACTTAGCTTGCATCACCAAGACCTGGCTAGATGAAAATGCGGGCCCCATTTTGGAGTCCAGCGGTTCCGCCAGATTCTCAGTGAATCACCGCCGAGAGTGGACCGTGGGGCGGAGGGTTGCAGTCTGCTTTAGATGGATCTCACGGAGGTGCATTTGGATATACCAACTCCTTTGAGTGTATTTTGGGTGCAGGTGCAGGCTACAGGATTCTTCTCATTTATCATCCACCAGGTGATGAGAGGAATTCCTGAGGAGGTTGCAGTCTTCATTGCAGAGAGGTATTGGAATCCTCCTGATGGTTAATTCTGGGAATTTCAATGCCTGGGTCAACAATGAATTCACACTATTTGGACAAAACCTCCTCCAACTGATTGATTCATTGGGCCTGACATTGATTGTTACTTCTGCAACTCACCAGGGGGACACGATTGGACTTGATATTCCATCTGGGGATGGAAGTCTGTGATGTGAGGTGGAGCCTATTGGTTGGTCTGACCATCACGCCCTGAGGTTCAGTTTCACGGCCCCAAAAGAGGCCTGCCCCTAAGGAGATAGTACAGTACCGTCCTTTGGAGGAGTTACCTCAGAAGGCCTTATGATGGAACTGCACGTCTCAGGATTGCCAATGGATAGCACTGATCCAGGGCCCTTGGTGCTAGCCTATAATAAAGGCAGTTGTGGGGCCCTGGATGTCATTGCTCCATTCCATGTTCGTCCTGTACCCTCCACTCAGGGGCACCTTGGTTTACCGAGGAGATCCATGAGTTGAGAGCAGGGCCGAAGATTGGAGAGGCACTGGTGGAAAACATGCCTGTAAGTGGATAGTTTAGACTGGTAGAACATTATAAGATCTATCAGTTAGCAAATTCTCCATAAGAAGGCAGAGTTCCTGTCCAGGAAATTGCAACTCATGAAGAACAGACTGGCCCAACTCTTCTATACAGTAGACAGATTGTGCAATCCAGTCTGCCTCCAAACCGTTGAGCTTTGTCACAGTTACAGTGTGAGGAGTTTGTGATGTTCTTCACTGATAAGGTGTCTGCTATCAGGGATGAGATCTGCCAGCATCTCCCATTGGGTCCTGCAGTGATCAACCAAGGGCACTAATACCCAACTAACTTGGTTCATCTTTAGTCAACCGGCAGTCATGGATATAGTGAGGATTATCCAGACTTTGCGTCCAACCTACTGTAGCTTGGATCTGGGCCCTACTCACCTACTTGTGGGGTATGTAGAAGTCATTGGCCTGATCCTTACTGGGATAGTAGTGGTATCATTGGAGAGGGATCTTTCCAGATCCCTTGAAAGAGGCAGTAGTGTGCTCCCTTCTGAAAAAGCCCTCACTTGATCCTGACTGCCCAGAAAACTGCAAACCAGTCTCAAACCTTCCCTTTTGGGAAAGGTTATCGAGAAGGTGGTCACTTTGCAGCTGGAAGATAATTTAACCAGCCACAATATCTATGACCAACTTCGGTCTGGCTTCAGGAAATGGCATAGTACTGAGGCAGGCTCTTATGCAGATGTTCAGATGATCTCCTGATGGTGGAGATTAGAGAACTCATTCTATCTTGGTTCTCCTTGATCTCTCAAGCGGCATTTGTTACCGTAGATCATGGGGTGCTCTTGAATGCCTATGGTTTTCTGTGGACTAAGGGGTGGTCCACAGTTGGTTTCAATCTTTCCTGCAGGGTAGGACTCAGAGAGTAGTGTCGGGATTTATTCCTCAACTCTCACTGCCTATGCTGTGGGGTGCCACAGGGTTTGGTGCTATCCCTATGTTATTTGTGGTGTATATGCTTCCACTGGGGACATTATAAGATGGTATGGGTTGAATTTTCCTTGTTATGCTGATGATTCTCAACTCTACATGTCTTTTGTGCCTGGGCAGGAGTCTGAATCAAGTACATTGTTTAACAACTGCTTCCTGGAGATACAGAACTGGATGAGTGCTAATTGGTTGAAACTGAACCCAGGAAAACAGAGGTTTTGGTGGTGGAACTGGGAGTAAGGATGTCAAGTCCATGGGTGGAAAACCCTCAGGTTTATTTCTGGGGGCCGCTTATGGCTTCTGGCCAAGTGTGTAACCTTGGTGTTACACTTTGACGAGGGTCTGACCTTGAGGGCGCAGGTGTCGGCTGTAGTCAAATCATCCTTTTTCCAGCTAAGGAATATAGCACTGGTAAAACACTTGGTTCCATCAGAGGACCTTCCTACCCTGGTCCATGCCTTAGTTGCCAGTCATTTGGATTACTGCAATGCCCTTTATCTAGGGTTGCCCGGAGTGGATATTTGCCGCTTGCAGCTGGTGCAAAACATAGCGGCTAAGTTGTTGACTGGAAGCCCAAGATCCAGCCATATAACACCTGTGCTGCGTGAGTTGCACTGGCTGCCTGTACAGTGGCGGATCACTTTCAGGTAATTTTAATGACCTATAAAGCCCACACAGTTTGGGATCCCACTACCTGAAAAGAACTCCTGACTTCTTACTGCCCCTCCGCCTCCCTCCATCCTCTGGCGAGGGATTGCTAGAGATTCCCAGGGTAACTTTAAAACATTTGGTAGAAAAACATTTGCCTTTATGGCTCCTACCCTGTGGAATTCCCTACCTTGCCAGATACAAAATAGCCTGACTGTGGAGGTTTCAAAAAAGCTCTGAAGACTTTTATTTAATCAAGCATTTTCTGAAACATAAATTTTATCATGGATATGATGCTATTGATTGCTGCAGTTTTAAATGTTGTATGTGAAATTTTGTAAAGGTGCCCTGAGCTTAGGAATGGCGCCTTAAAGAAATAAATCTTACCTACTGCTTACTTACTTACTTCTTCTCATAAAGAGTGGCAGTGTGATTTTGTCAATGTGTCCCGATCTTTGAGTTTCAACAGCAACGTGCCATTCTGCACCACATGTACAAAAACACAGATCAGGCAGGTTGTGAAGAATGACAGTTGTACCATCCATAGGGAGGTGTGAAGAGATGGCAATGTTGAAAACCTGTAGTAGGAATATTAAAATGCTTGCACTTCCGAGCATACTAAGAAACATCAACGCATCGCATAACACAGTCTTTATGCACTTTCATAACAAATTTTCAACATAGGCATTTTAGTACCTCTGCTCATGAACAACGTCACTGATTTTCCTAATGTGTTCCAGACACTGATTTCCCACAGCGACTGTGCTATTCTGTGCCAGAAGTGCAAAACACATTTCATCCAGCATGTGAAAAATGACAGTTGCACTGTTCATAAGGAGGTGTGGAAAAATGGCAATGTTGAAATATTACAAATTCATGAAGTTATGAGCGTGCGTGAAACTGCGCCCTACGCAGTGAAACACTCATTTTATGGACTTTCATCACAAAATTTTCAACATAGGCATTTTAGTACCTCTGCTCATGAACAGTGACACTATGATTTTCTTAATGTGTCCCGAACATGGATTTCCCACAGCGAGTGTGCTATTCTGCACGGAAGTGCAAAAACATGTCAGACAGGATGTGAAAATGAGTTATACTGTTCATAAGTAGGTGTGGAAAAATGGCAATGTTGAAAATCTAGAGTGAAAATATTGCAAATTTGCAAAGTTAATTAGCGTAGCAAACTGCAACACACGCTCAGAAAACAGTCATTTTTCATTTTTCCACAAGTTTGCAACATAGACTTTTGAGAGCCCACCTCATGAACACTGGCACTGTAATTTTGTTATCGGTCCGAAGGTGATTCCGTGCAGTGACCACGAAATCACCTTTGGGACCAAATAATGCCATGACAGTGGCTGAATTCATGAGGAGGGTCACAAATAATCCATGTTGAAAATTTGTGCCAAAATCCCAAAATGCCTGAGATATGCACCAAAGTTGAAAAACCCTATTTATGCCATTATACAGCTTACCGGCATTTCTTGGTTTGCAGTAGGCTTTGAAGAGTGCAGATGTGTTTCGGTCCACGAAGATCATCGCGCCAGGTTCCAGAGGTAAGTATGGGGTGGGAGTGTGTGGGGAGGCGGGTGCATGAAGCTGGGCGTGGGTTGGGGAGGGGCCACCAGACTCGACAAGGAACCGTTTTCTGTTTTACAGGTTAAACAAAACAAAACAAAAAACATTGCAGGACTTTTTTTTTTAACAGGATATTTGGCACACTGGGGTGAGCTCCCAACGTGCCACCCTAGAGATTTTCTTTGGGGTGGCAGTAGCCGACGGAGGATTGGGCACCCCAGTCAGCATCAGGGGGATGCAGGCGCCGAAGTTGGGCACCCCTTGAGGAAAAAAACAAAGTTTTTGGTGGGGACATAATGCCAATGGGGAGTGGCTCCCCACTGGCAAATTAAACTGGAAGGGGATTGAAGGTAATGGGGATTGGGGCCCTGTTACAAACAAAGGATGTTTTTTGGGGCGATGATGCCGAGGGGATTAGGGTTGATAATATTGTTTGTAAACATGGTGGTGGCTTGCTGCTGCATTCACAGTATTACACTGGGTAGGTACCACCCTCATTTGCAGCCAGAATGCCAGGCGCTGCAGTGACAGGGTGGCCTGTTGCTGCGGTGAAAACCTTACAAGGTTGTGGCACTTTTGGAAGCCAGTGCCTTCAGCACACTGTGGCTCCATTGGTCCACCAGTGCCAAGCCCTAAATGCAATCCGTTGGCTGCCACAGTGCCGCACTTCCACAACTGCTTCTCTCCTAAGCTGCCACATAATGTTTCTTGTGCATGTGTGCAAGCAAACATAAAAGGACTTTGAGTCCTAACATGTATCCACTTGCATAAACATATTGTTTTCTATACCATATCAAATTTGTAACTGTTGAGCTATGAATTGTTTTTAAATAAAAGCTTGGTGTGAGGCAAACAATGTTGAAGTATGTTCAAACAGCTTTTACTAATTGATACACTAACATTTATAACAACATACTTACTGTCTTTATATTGATAACAGAGCTCAATGAGAAACAAGTGTCTTTTGAACCTTACATGCTAGGACCTTATGCCACATATCATTAAAAGCCTTGACCCTCAACTGTTCTTGGTTGTATAGCAGTAGTTTCTAGCATCTGCTGTCTAGGTACATTGGGCTCTTTTAGTTACAATATTGTGCTGTACAAGCAATACATCAATGCATGTATTACATAAGTGTTCTTGGCACATCAATTCCCAGTGGTGGCTAGTATCAAGTTCCATCATGACTAAAGATATCCAGATATTGCTGTCATAATGTCCTCAGTCTCCACTACTGTAGTTGTAATGCTTGGTGTCACTTTTATTCACAGTTTTAAAGGCAAAATGATGGTCTTACCTGTTCTTGACAGTTCTTCATTTAGGATACTAATTGACAACAGGACCTGACACTTGGTAGCACTGTGCCAGTACTATACAATGATGTAAACATCCAAAAATTATTCTTAAATCATATTAAAGGTATTTTCAGCATTCTCTGATTTTTGCTTTAAATACAGCATTACCAGCCAGGATGCAATATAGTTATGTGGCAGTATTTCACAAAATCCTGCAGTATACTATAGGAACCATGTAATTCAATGGCAATTAAGCCCTTCTGTCACGGTATGTTTTGTGACAAGTCACTTATTGGAAGTTATTGTGCTACATTATGGCTGGCTCAGCTGTACATGGAAAACAGCAATGGCATAAATATAGGAATAATATAGTAGTAAATGTACATCCATGGACCTACAGGTTCCTCACTTTCTCCAGCACCCACTGGAGAGACGTTTTCCTCATGAACAGAAACCTGTTACACTGGATTCATCTGGTACTTTCATGACTTTGCTTCTATAAAGTTCAAATGTGCCAAACTTCACTTCCTGCCAAGCACCGAGCTAGAATTGGAGGACCCAAACCAGTGCTTGGTATTTAAGTTTATCTGTATTATTCTAATATTGTTCCATGGTGATGCTGAATGTACCTGGACCAGATGCACTCAATCAGAATCCACCAGCATTCCTCAACAGCAAAGATACATACATCCCATCCTAGAGTAAATGTGAGAAGTATACTCAAAACATTGCCTTCTTGAGACTTGGCTGCCCTGCATAAAGACCAATATATTGGTCATCACCTAAACATTCTTTTAACCTAGTATAACAAGCAACAACCTTCTCATCCACAGATATTCAGTCACCAGACAAGAAGACAGACCAGTCAGAAGAGAGTGTCCTGGTCTTCTGTATAAAGGAGAATCTAACATTTGTAAGCTGCAAACCTGTCCAACAATACTAGGATAACTGCACCCCAGAAACTATCATGCAAGAAGCGGGCGGGATATGCAGAAAAGTCATGTATCCTGTCCATGACCCTGTGCCCTGCAGAGGTGCATCCATGCTGGCATTCACCAGCACCAGCCACCTATCCATGGCTCCTCCCTCCGCCATGCAGGACTCCACAGGAGGCCGGGGAGAAGTCGATGTCCCAGGTGGGCATCCAATGGGATGCCCCTGGGCCTCAATGGATCCATCATGTAGGGAGGTGCGGGTCCTGGGCTGTGCATACCGTTTACAGGCACCTGGATCCACCATCCTGTCCTAGTGCCACTGCTCCCACCCACTGACAAGCACTCGCCCTTGCAGCTGTCCCTGCCATCACCTGCTGCTCAGCAGTCAGGGGCAGCACAGAGATCCTCTCTCAGTCCCTCGGCTACCTGTGGCTTGTGTCCATGGGGGTGAGCAGTGAGTTATGGCAGAGTCCTCAGTGCTGTAACCTGCACCCCACTGCACCTATGTGGCCAGCATTATGCAGGTTCGAGGCATACCATGTAGTGCTGGCACACCCACAGCCCACCCCTGGTGCAGTGCGGTCCACAAACAGGAGGATCAGTGCTTTTGTCCTGCGTGCTCCCCTTAGTGCATCTCACATGGGGGCACATAGGGTGCAAAATGGCTGTGTCCCTGATAGCGCTTGTAGCCACTCTGCTCCAATAGTGCATAGGGTCCCATATGACATGGCTAGACAACACAATACTGTAGCTCTGCTGCTTCTACAAACCACTTAATATGCCCAGATCATACATATTATAACCCATTGAGTGCCTACCTCACTGTCCTGACACTGCTGACATTATAGGCACTGCCCCTGACCAGGCTACCCATGGACCTGCACAGCAGCCCAGCTCCACTCCTTGTCGGCTGCATACCTCTATCCTGCCCCGCCCTCCCAGCTGATGAAAGGCATTGGCTCCTGATTGGGCTACCATGGACGTGCACAGTGGCCCATCTCCACCCTTGTTGGCAGCATGCCTCTATCCTGCCCACCACCCTTCCAGCTGGTGAAAGGCACAGCCCCTGACCGGGCTACCCATGGACCTCATGCAGCAGCCTGCCCACTCCTTGTCAGCTGTATACCTCTATCCTGCCCTCGCCCTCCCAGCTGGTGAAAGTGACAGCCCCTGACCGGCTACCCATGGACCTGTGCAGCAGCCCGACTCCCACTTTTGTTGGCTGCATACCTCTATCCTGCTTGCCCCCACCAGCTGGTGAAAGGTACAGCCCCTGACTGGCTACCCACGGACCTGCAAGCGGCCCGGCCCACTCCTTGTCAGCCACATACCTCTACCCCTGCCTGCTGCCTCCCAGCTGGTGAAAGTATGATATTTCTCCTGCTTCTTCAGGCTTGAATGCAGTGCAAACAATTGGAGCCTTGAGTCTGTGGCTAGCCTCTTATAGGCTGCTACTGAACTCAGCTCTCCTACCATTGGTCCAGCTGCTCCTCCTCACTTGAATAAGCCCTAGCAGTGCTCAGAAACTGAGTCTGTATTTATTTTAAACAGACTGAGACTATTTATTTTATACTAAAATGTTTTGCTTACCTCTGTCCTTAACATTTAACTGCATATGTGTGTAACTGTTTATGCTAGCTTTTGCTGAATGTTCCTATTTTAAAACACTTGGCTGATTAGACTTTATGGGTCACTTGTCCATGGAACATACAGAGCCTTGGTTTCCATGTTCAGATTTGCTTGCCTCATTTTGAACTGCTGCCCTGTGTTTCCTGCTGATCCACCCTCTGCTAACTCCTGACCCTCCATCTCACTACCTTCCTACCCCAGCAAATTAATTTCATCTTCTTCCCAACCTTCTCCTCTGCCTCTCCTAATACCAACTGTGCCTTCCCCTCACTAAACTAGCTCATCTCTCCCTCTTTCCACGCACAATTTCTTTTTTAATTCAGCTGCCTCTCAGCAGTGCTCAGCTAAAACCCTGCCATGTGCCATCTGCCTGGATTGGTGGTAGTTCAGGTGGATGTTAAAGATCCCATGGCACTTATCGAAAGAGTAGGGAATTTCCCTGTGTCCTGGCAAATTTCCCTCATTCACTAAAAATACCACCAACAGCTTATTCTGGTTCAAGGTCAGTTGGCATTCATCTGTATCCCCTCCCGGGTCGTGCCTGAAAATAGGCAGGATTTGTCTAGTGCACTTACCGGTCAACAAAAGCTAAATAAAATAAATAAATGTGCTTCCCAGATTCACCCACACTTTTGCTTGCTTTTCGGCCTCCAACCTCTTCACCCTCTTAATTTCTATTCCTCTGACTTCTGTTGCTGTACTAGCTCAAAAGCTTGATTCTCCTCACCCTCCTCCCAGCCACATCTAACTCCTTTGTTCAACTCAGAGATCTTGGTGCCATTGCCCAGACCAGCCCCCCAATCTCTTTCTCTCTCTTTTCTCATTCGCCCCCTGCTACGCCCTCCTTTCATACCTACTTGCTCCTGCCTTTTGTTCTCCTTGTCCCTGCCCTCCCACTAGCACTCTTCCTGGTTTCCAGCATATTTTGATTATCTCCTTGCTTTGCCTCCCCTTTTAGGCACAGCCCTGGCCAGACTACCATGGACCTGTGCAGCCCGGCTCCTCCTTGTCAGCTGCATACCTCTATCCTGCCCAACACCCTCCCAGCTGATGAAAGGTGTGATATTTCTCCTGCTTCTTCAGGCTTGAAAGCTGCACAAATAATTGAGCCTTGAGTCTGTAGCTAGCCCCCATAGGCCGCTACTGAACTTGGCTCTGCCGCTGGTCCAGCTGCTCCACTCCTTCTTGCTTGAATAAGCCCCAGCAACGATCAGAGACTGAGACTGCATTCATTTATTTTAAACTATAAGGAGACTGAGACTGTATTTAATTTTAAACAGACTGAGAGTGTATTTATTTTAAACTATATTTTTCCTGCCCACCCTCCTCAACCCTGGCCTCTGTTAAATGCTCTTCCCTAGCCCAGACTGCACCTCTCTTAGTGCCTGTCCCTTTCTTTTGAAATACCCTGACAAGCAACTTTATACTTAATGGGCGATCTCTGACATTCAATTTTACACTTAAAGAGCAAATCTGTACTTCAGCATGTACTTTCATACATAAAACATTTCTGCTTTTACAATTTACTACAGAATACCTTTTTTATTTTCAGTGTTCTTTTCCAAGACTGATAGCATATCTTCGTAGTCCAGCTAAAATGTCTGTACAGAAAACATTTCAAAACATTTGCCTCTCCTCTTAACCTCACAGTGCCTTGGTTTTATGACATCATACTGCTCACCATGCCAACAGTCTGTGATGTCATAAATAACAATTGTATGTGGTTAGCAGGGAGAAGTCAGATACATTTGAAAGACTCAGTGAAATAATTGTTGCATTATCTACAATATATAGTAGACCAACAGCAGGGGATGTAAAGAAAATAACAAATAACTAGAAAATAGTGAAGCTAAACTATAATTGGTGTAAATCTATTGTTTTAAGCTTTTTATTATAATAAGGGTTGCTGTTTAAAGGGATATCCTCTATTTTCTATTTTAACCTTAGCTACCTCCTAATTTTACCCTGCTGAGGATTTCCCTTAGTTGTTCATTACCACCATTGTTCCCTATTGTGGATTTCTCTTAGCAGTTCCCTATCCTCCCTAGTCACCACTTTATGGAGCCATCTCCCTCCTGTGCCTTCCATTCTAGTGCTAATATCATCTCCTCTAATCACATATCGACTTCCCTGTCATTCTTTTGTCTTAGTGCCTGTCCCATTCTTCTACTCCCCACCCCTACCCCCAGCATAATGGGAGTTCATACTGCTGTGCTATCACCTGCTAGCAATAATACATAAACTTTTATCCCTATGCAGCCCAGACTATGATTCTCTGCCTACCAGCACCCCAATCCTTGATGACAACTGCCTTTGCATTTATGGGATCATTACCTCCTCACTCGCCACAACTTGAACTCTTTCAATCTCTAGGACATGTCTCCACCCTTGTATAGGTGGCCGCCTATCCACAACCTCAGTTTGCAGCCCCCAGTTCTCCTGGGTTATTCTCTGTACAGGTAAAACATTATTTGGGATGCACCCAGTGGAGACTGCACAAGCTGAATAACAAATATCTAAAGAATATCTATGCAGACTAGCTTTGCTATTATTACTACCCTCTGGCAACATCCACACAAGCTTTGCCCTCCTATAAACTCTGACTCCCTTCTGAGGAAAGGTGGGTCGCTCACAATGGATTCCTCAATATCTGTAGCCTCCTTCCCCAAATTAGACCATCTGAAGGTCTGGATCAACCAACACAACCCATATATCCTTTCTCTAGTCAAGACATGGCTCTCCATGAAAATATCTTATGCATCTATCTCAATACCAGGCTATGTGCACTACAGACAGTATCATTTCATCAGAAGAGGAGGTGGCTGTGTGATTTATCTCAGGAGAGCCTTCAGGGTCTCATTCTGCTGTTGTCTAATACTTGTGGTTTTGTACAATCTCTTGTGATTAAAATCCTGCTGGGTGCTCACAATAGAGCGATCATTGTGTTGTCAGTTTATATCCCTCCCAAACATGCTGCATCAGGTCTGGATTCTCTCCTGGAATGTTTTAGTGGCCTAAGTCTTAACTCTGAAGTTATAGTGCTCGGTGACTTTAATGTCAACTGGTTCTACCGGATGATAACTCTTTCAAAATGGACTCTCTGCCGCTCACTTCATCTAGCTTGTCAAGTCTCCCACAAGATCTAATTACAGGACTGGTACCAGTACTCTATTAGAATGGGTACTTTCAAACCATCCTGACCACATTTAAAACCCCATAGTACTCCCGGATGGTATCAGCGACCACTCTCCTGTACTATACAGTTGGACTAATAAATTCTCCAAGCCCCTGCAAGAACAATCTCCTCTAGGGTCCTCATCTGAGGCCACCTTGAACTCCTGAAATCAGACCTCCATCACTTAGACTGGTCTCTGGTCTACTCCTCCCATGATGTTGATGTAGCATTTGAGCATTTTATCGTCTATTCAAATCTGTTTGTGACAAGCACGCTCCACATAAAAGTGCAAAATTAAAGGTAACTGCAACCCCTGGATTTCCCTGAACTCACTGAGCTTTTTAAAAGCCAGGGACCACCTATGGCACAGGGCGTGAGCTACAGGAAACAGGCCGACCTCAGAGTTATAAACAAGCAAGGAACAACTGCACCTGTGCTATCCATCTAGTAAAAGCAACTACTACAAAGAAGACCTCTCTTGGAATGACGTATGTATGTTTTGGAGCAATCTTAAAGATGTCACAGGGAGTGCTCCAAAAACACCCCTTCCATGCTAAACATTAACAGCGTACTTTCCCTTGATGCAAGCAACATTGCAAACACTTTTAATAACGCATTTACCGATCTGACTGCAGTCCTCCTCCTGACTTCTTCAGCCCAACCAACAAAATTATCCCATTGGGAACATTGAACAGCACCCCCAACCCTCCATACTATTTCAGGGTCATCTCGGCCTCTGAGGCTAGTAAATACTTCTTCAAGGTGCTGGAGAAGTCAAGATTCAGTGAGATTGCCTTAACCTTAAGTTTGTTCGCCTGTACTAGCGACATTCTAGTGCCCTAACTCACATAATTAACCAATCATTTAGGTTCTCACAATTCCTGCAAAAGTGAAAATCTGCCATAGAGACTCCTGTGCATAATAGTAGAAACCATGCTTAGCATGGGAATTATTAGCCAATCTCCATCCTTCCTCCACTCTTGAAAGCCCTGGAAAAAATAGTGTCAGAGCTGCTAGTTGACTACTTGGTAAAATATCGACTACAATGTCTGAACAGCACAGTTTAGGACTGGGCACAGCAGCTTCCAACAACCTTGCTTGGGTTCACAGGCTTTATCCACCACTCCTTTGACCATGGTCACCTTGTCGGTGAAGCCTTTATAGACTTAACCAAAGTATTCAACATGGTGAACCATGCCCTTTGGTTGATCAACTTTCTGCCATTGGTCTCTCAAACAACACCGTTGACTGGTTTCCAAAACTACCTGCATAACCATATGCAGCAGGTGAGATAAGTAATACCCTCTCTAATAGCAGGCCCATTCAATCAGGAGACCCCCAAGGGTCCATTTTGGACCTCTCATTTTCTGTGTTTTCCTAACAATCTCCCTTTCACCTGCTGTGGTCGTATTCCGGTTTATGCTGACAACGCTGTCTTGTTCAATAGTGATCCTGATCCCAAAGTGCTTGAGATGCAACTCCAGAACAACTTTGTGAACATAGAAAGGTGTTTCAACAAACACAAACTAATTATGAACTACAAAAGATGAAAACTATGTTGTTCTCTAGCCCCCAGAACAAACTTAGAGCCTATCTGCTTTCTATCTCCAATGAAGTTGTCTCTCTTCTGGAGCTTATGCAGCATTTCAAATATCTGAAGTCACGATCGACAGTTCTCTGTCATTTACCATTCATATCAACAATATTGCCAAAACTGTCAACTCACGTATAGGACTCATCCATAGGAAAAACATAGCCTGACTCCAGAAGCCCTTAGTTTAGCTATTCATAGCTCAGTGGTCTCACTCATAGACTATGGACTTGTTATCTATGGGCCAGCCACAGTCACTGCCCTCTGTTGCTTCACTGTAGCTCTCAACAAAACATGTTGACCCCTGACTGGCTCCACCCATTTGACTCACACTTGTGACCTGTATACCCAGGCTAATTGGCTCCATTTCAAGGGCAGACTAATGTACCAAACATGCCTGCTCGCTAAGAAAGGGGAGGCAGTATAAGCGCAGTGGTTTAAGGCTCTGAGCTGCAAATCTGGTGACATCCAGCAGACCAGACCTGGGTTTGAATCCCATAGCTTCCACTAACATACTGTGTGACCCTAAGCAAGTCACTTAACTTCCCTGTGCTCCCAGGATGCTCCTGTAAAAAGCTTTCAGCTTAGTGTACTCCTGGTTAAACAACTAAAAAAAAAAGTAAAGTAGTGCAAGAACTCCTTGTCCCATACTCTAACCTTCACCCCACCAGAATCTCTGACTACCAGGTTTTCAAAGTTCCTGCTTGTTGTACCTCCCAAGGTCAAAGATATTTTGCCTATCAGGCCTCATTTGTTCAATTCCTTTATATCAACATCTCCTCTTCACCCACACTGGATCCCTTTAAACATATGCTCAGACAGCACCTAGTTGCTAATACCAGCTGTGACTGCTTCTGCTAATTAGCACTAACAGGGGCTTGTACCTCCTTGATAAATATCCCCTGGATGTTCATTACCTTCATCCTCCCATTCCCTCCTACCATTCCTTACCTTTTCACCTATACATCCCATCTCTCCTACACTCCACACCAT
Source organism: Neoceratodus forsteri (assembly GCA_016271365.2). NCBI lineage: Eukaryota > Metazoa > Chordata > Ceratodontiformes > Ceratodontidae > Neoceratodus > Neoceratodus forsteri. The sequence goes on along the minus strand of CM057456.1, from coordinate 1,629,697,998 downwards.
TGACTAGGCCTTCTGGGCTATTTCCACCTTCTCTGCCCTTCATCTCCTCTGTTCTTACTTATCTCCACCCTCCCCGAGCCACTTTGGCTGTTCCTCTCTTCCCATATTCCTAGATCTCTCCCTGTCTCTCAAGTGTCCTCCATTTTCACTTGGTCTGTTGGTCTGTATTCTCTCCCTGTCTTGTAAATATATATATGGCAGACATTCTATGATACCATGAGTGATGCCTTCTCTTCCTTGAATTCTGGTGTTATTCATTGTACCTTTTGAAGTTATTATGTGCCTATGGGCTCACTGTTTTATTGCATTGTTTTGTCTAGCTTCCTAATTGCTCTGATTGTAACTTCTCTGAGATTCTGCCAGTCTGGGAGAGGAGGGCAGATGGACAGAAGGTCAGAGAAGGGAGAGAGGAAGCTAAACATGTGGCTGAAGGGCTGGTGCCAAGAAAAAGGACACAAATTTGTAGGAAACTGACAACAGTTTTGGGAACGAAAGTTCTTTAAATTTGATGGACTTCATCTGACTAAGGAGGAAGTCAGTGCATTGGGGAAGAAGTTTGATGTCTTTGCAGAATATTTAAACTAGCAAATGGGAGAGAGTACAGCACCCCACAGGTCAAATGGGAAGAACACCCCTCCCCTACGCTAGTGGTAAAACAGGAGTTCAGCATGTTTGTAGTTCATTTCCATCACCATTATCAGAACTGTTTAGTGAGTCTCTGAACACAGGAGAGGTCCCAAAGACTGGAGAAGGGCTCATGTGATTCGCTCCACAAGAGTGGTAGCAGGGAACTACAGACCAATCAGTCTTACCTCAGTAGTGGGCAAGATTATGGAGGCACTCCTTAAGGAAAGAATAGTGCAACACCTGGAATCCATAGAGCACAGGATCCAAGACAGCATGGGTTTACAAAGGAAGGTCCTGTCAAACTGATCTCATAGATTTCTTTGACTGGGTAACCAGGTGGTGGACCAAGGGGGCAGTTGATGTCACCTACCTTGACTTCAGCAAAGCTTTCGATACTGATCCACATAGATTATTGATTAATAAGCTAGGTAGGCTTGGGATGGGTCAGAAGTTGGTCAGCTGGGTGGCAAACTGGTTGATAGGCAGAAAACAGAGAGTGGTGGTAAATGGTATACAGTCAGAAGAGATGCAAGTCACAAGTGGGGTACCTCAGGGATCAGTCCTGGGGCCAGTCCTCTTCAATATCTTCATATGTGACATTGCAGATGGACTGGAAGGTAATATTTGTCTGTTTGCAGATGACACCAAGATCTGCAACAGAGCAGATGATCCAGATGGAGTGGACAGAATGAGAAGAGATCTTGATAAACTAGTAAAATGGTCAGAAGAGTTGCAACTGGGGTTTAAGGCAAAAGTGCAAGATCATGCACATAGGAAGAGAAACCCTGAAGTCATCTATAGGTTGGGAGGGAGTTGCTGGCAGTCACAAGGGAAGAAAGAGACTTGGCATCATCATCTCTGATGACCTGAAATCATCCAAGCAGACCACTAAGGCAGTAGGTATGGCTAGGGGATGTTGGGGTATTAGTAGGGGTATCACAAGTCAGAATAGGAGATAATAATCCCTCTTTACAAGACACTGGTTAGGCCCCATCTGCAGTACTGCGTGCAGTACTGGAGCCACACTTCACAAGGAGATTAACTAAACTGAGGCAGTCAGACAAGGGCAACCAAAATGGTGCCGGACTGCATCAGAAAACATATGAGGACAGATTTATGGATCTCATTATGTATACCCTAGAGCAAAGAGGAGAGAGGTGATATGATTGGACATTCAAACACCTTAAGGGCATGAACAAGGTGAAAAGAGTCTAACGTGTTTCAATATAAGAAAAATAGCAGGACAAGAGGACATAGCATGGGATTAGAGGGAGGCCAATTAAGGGGTAATGTGAGGAAGTTCTTTTTCACAGAAAGGGTGGTAGATGCATTGAATGGCCTACCTCAGAAAGTGGTGGATATGAATACAATGCAGGGCTTCAAACAGGCATGGGATAGGCATAAGGAGCAATACAGATAAGTATGAATAGATAGGCCATTGACAGAGCAAAGGCTGATGGCACATTCATAAGGTAAAAAAGAAATGGGCAGACTGGATGGGCCTTGTGGTCCTTATCTGCTGTCAACTTCTATGTTTCTATGTTATTTATTTTATTTAGTTTTGTTTACGGGTAGATGCACTAGCCAAGAAGACTATGGACCTTAATGATTGATAGGTGTAACAGAGGCAGGGGTGATAATGAGGAAAAATAGCAGCCACAGGTTATTCATTTTCATGCCCCATAGCTAGAAGTCCAGGTAGAGTGGGGAGTAAAGAAGATTTAAGGCAGAAAGAGTGGGTAGAGATATAACAGGGAGTGGTCACTTTTATCAGGGTTTGGTAGAGAGGATTGGGGTGAGGGTGCCAGTAAAGGGCTGAGGAGGGGAACTACAAGCCAAAAGAGGGAAAAATAAAACTGTAGGCAGTTAGGAAAGGAATAGCAAAGTCCAGACTATATTCCCAAAGGAGTTGGAAGTCTTAATAGGGGCTGTGGGAGGACTGCAAGGTGAAGAGAAAAAAGGTGAAAAGGGTACCTTTACAGCTAGTGGTGGCCTGGATAATACCAATCAGTGGTCGAGATTGATAGCAGTGAGGCACCACCAGTGGCAAAGGACAAAGAAACATTTTAAAGGCTTCGTTATCTCTTTGTAACTGTTGATTTTAATATTGTTATGCCTTTTACCAACTATATACTGTTTTTCCTGTATATTAATCCTCTGACGTGAAACCTATGTAAGAGGTTTAACTCACAGGTGTTGATCCAAGAAACTAATAAATAAATAAATTATAGCACTAGAGGACTTTAACACTTATTGGATCAACACAAATGACTCAGCAAATGACTGGGCTGCTGAAACCCATCTAACACAGCTAATCACCACAACCACAAGACCCAATAAAATAAGAAATATTCATAAATTGACTGGATCCTCACAAACAGGCCATATAATTTGCAAACTCAGAAACTTCTCCTGACACTCTCAGTGATCACAATGCTATCTACAAACATGGCCTCACTATGTTTTATGAGAACAACATTTTTCAATAAGCTACACCTAACAAATTACATAAGAAACCTGACAAAATCAACAGGGATCATTTACACCTCATACCAACGTTGAATCAGCTTGGGCATATTTTGCAAATGAAACTAAGGAAGTAATTTCTGTAACCATTTTTCTTCACTATTTATTTTCTGTTGCTTCCTCTGGTGGCCCCTTCAGACTGACCCCCAGCCCCATTACACATCTCCCCGGGACTTACCTTCATAGCAGTCCTCTGCCACAGGAGCCATGATTGTGCCCAGTCACTTGGGCAGCATCTGTGAGGGGTCGGTCTTTCATCCTGCCGCTTGGAGTTTTTTTTCCGGCAGTTTTTCTCCCTGGGTCCAAGGACATGCAATGGGTGCAACATCAAACTTTGACTCTGCAGAGAAAGCTTCAGTGCCCTGAACATGGGATCCCTCCTCCTGTGTTGCGGCATGCAAATGCTGCCACCAGCCACCGCTGGGTGGCAGGCAAAGTGCATGTCACAACACCCTCCTCCCGAAGAAGAGAGCTGTCTTGGGATGTGCTATCCTTCCTCTCCCCTTGGCCCCCAAGCAACCTGAGTCCATTCCTAAACCCAGGGTCGCCGGCATGGCAGGAGGGCAGGTGTCCAGCACCTCAGCCCTCCATGCCACTAGGTCGACTTGTAACAAATTTTTCCACTGAAGTCACCAGTATCAGAGATTAGCAATAACATTTGGTCACACCTGAAGTCATGGAGTATTTCTAGCTATGATATAGAGCCTGAGTCACATACAATACATCATATCAAGACTTGAGTCATACAGATAACTTAGAAATTGAGCAGTACCACCAGATCAGCCCAAACTACTTAATATACAAAATACTGGGAAAACCTGTGGGCAGGTTCCAAATCACTCCTAGGCAAAGACCAAATGCTGGGCATCTCTGGCCTCCTGTATAATTAAACCTTACTGACAGGAGACTTGAATATTGAAAAGCCAATGTACTGTCATTTTACTAACCTTAACATCCCACCACCCAAGCAGACAAGTTCAAACCAAATTAGTCTTACTACTACTACATTGAAACATAGCATTTTGGCAGAAAAGAACAGTTTGGCCCATCCAGTCTGCCTAGATGGCCGCTGCCTAGTCTGTCACTGCAGACTCTAGCTAGTCTCTGGTGATTCTCCTCTCCATTTCTTAATATTCCCTATGACTATCCTATGCTTGAAGCACCCTACTGTTTTCTCCTCCACCACTTCCACTGCAGTCTGTTCTAGGCATCCACCACTTTTTCAGTGAAGTAGCACTTCCTCTCATACCTACTAAACATCCCTCCTCCAGCTTCATTCCATGCCCTCTGGTTCTGGTGTTCCTCTTCATTCAAAGAGACTCCCTCCTGCACCCCACTCACCTCTGTGAGGTACTTAATGGTCTCTATCATGTTCCCTCTTGCTCTTCTGTCTTTCAGGGTGTACATGTTCAGATCCCTCAGTCTCACTTTGTAGGGCTTTTGTTGCAACCCTTGCACCATTTTAGTTGCCCTCCTCTGGACCTTGTCTATGACCATGCTGAGGTGCAGCCTCAAAACTGAACATAATACTCCCGGAGAGGTCTCACCAGCAAGAAATATAGAGGCAACACCATCTCCTCCTCCTGCTGGAGATGCCTTTCCCTGTGCATCCCAGCATTCCACTGGCCCTAGCCACTGCTTTGTCATACTGTCTTGCCACTTTAAGGTTATCAGATATGAAACCCCAGGGTCCCTTTCCTGCTTAGTGACTGCCAATTCCTCCCACATCCTATGCTCAGTTCTTGGGTGTCTATGCCCTAGGTGCATGATTTTGCACTTTTAGCATTGAGCCCCTACTGCCATGTTCTTTACCACTCCTCAAGTTTCCCAAGATCCCTACGCATTCTTTTCACCTCTTCCTTATTGTCCACCCTATTAGAAATTTTGGTATCATCTGCAAAAGGCATATCTTCTCTTCCAGTTCATCTGCAATGTCACTTATGAAGACATTGAAGAGGATCAGTCCTAGAACTGAGCCCTGCAGCACCCTACTGTTCAGGCTTCCATCATTAAAGTGAGTGACACTAACCACCATTCTCTGCTGTCTATCCAGTAACCAGTTTCTAACCAATTCACCCTTTGGATCCCACACCTTGGCTGCTCAATTTCTTAATCAGTCTCCTCGTTGCACTGTGTTAAAGGCCTTGCTAATGTTCAGACATGCCAGATCTACTGGCCTCCACTGAACTATTTCCTTGGTCACCCAATCAAAGAACCCCATCAGATTTGTATGACATGACATCCCTCAATGAATCCATGCTGCCTTTGGTCTTGCATGCCCACTAGATTTGAGTACTGTACTGACCTTTCCTTTATCCTGACACTCAGTACTCACAATGTCATCACCAAACATGGCCCCATGTTTCATGAGAGCAAAATCTTTCAATAAGCTAGACCCTAACAAATTACATAAGAAACTTGGCAAATGTTTCTTATGTAATTAGAACTTCAACATGAAGCATTCACCGACTTTTCTTTATTCAGCAGAACCAATGAGCAAAGCTTCTCACATTGAAATGAAATACATATGAAACCATACAGGGCATGCATTTCTTAATTCTATGATTGTTCTGGAACCAGGCACATGCTTGTTTACTGGAAGCTCAGTTTCCTGAAACTTTTGGAATTGACATGATAAAGAATAACACAAAAGGACAAATATGGTTATATTAGTTGTGCTGCTCTAAGGCTCTTAACATGATTAATCCTATTTTGCCTAGAAGTCAGATATTATGGAGCATTCTTTGCAGTGCATTTAATTGGAAACATCAATTTGTGGAGTTGTCTGCTCTCTTTGATGGTAATCAATTGAATTTATTATATAGTATGCAGTGGTTGGATGTTATTGGAGCACCTAAAATCTCACCAGTTTGTTTTACAGGATGTTTAGTTTGTCCAATACTGTTCATCATATAGTATTTGATAATATACTGTATCTGCATTGCCTGTTACTGGGAGTATTAAAATTGTACTAAGTGATATCAAGCACCGAAGGAAGAAGATGTGGATTTGTATTAAAAATGACAACATTTTTGTCCACGGTATTTACAAGATTTTATATGTAGTTAGTTCCTGTCGACAGACTATATATCTAGAATCCCAAGTATCTGTATTTGTCCTCCACCTCTAGAGTTCTTACTGTTAAAGGTCCAGATTGTCCATTTGTCCATGCCTCTAATCTTTGCATCAGTACCAAAAAATATTAACTTTTTCATTTTCTGAGTATATAATTAAATTTGAGTCAGCTCGAAAGGACTGAAATGTATAAAATCCTTGTCAACATACCTGCCCAGTGGTGCGCATGAGCATGGACAGCCAACAGCACAGCCATCACCACACCTCCATTGTTGCCAGCAGTCCAACTGCTGCGGGGAGAATCTGCCATACATAGGCAGCATGCTCCCAGCAGCGATAGATGGGTGGCGGCTGAGGAGGTGTGGTGAGGCTGTGCTGCTGACCATCCATGCCCATGGCACCACCCGTTAGGTATGTTGACATGACGCGTGCTGGTGCCATGGGGTGTGGGAACACTGGGCACCAATGCAGGGCAGGGGTGCCAGGACTGAGGGGTCCATGCACTGTGCCAGGGCAGGGCAGTGCTATGTGGCATGGGGAGTTGTAGTGCATAGATGGGGAAGGGGTGATTGTGTGCATGTGGGGGATACTAGGTCACTGAGGACTGGAGCACCCATGATTGGTTGTGTGGTGCCCGTGTGCACCACTGGGGTATGTGGCTGCCATGCATGGAGTGGTGAGGGTGTGGATTGAGCATGATGGGGATGGAGCTGTCTTGTGGGGCAGCATGGCACACATGGGGCTACCAGCACATCCATGCAGACACTCACCTGGTCGGCTGCCCCAGCCATCTCCATCAGCTCATGGGATGAGGCAGCAGGAGGCTAATTTCCCCATCAGACCTGGTGGGTGTAGGTCCTGGGGGCATGCAGAGGGTTATGGCTGTGTCCCAGCTGCCATAATCTGTGCCCTTCTCTGTACCCTTGTGTGCTGCACTACTACGCCTTTAGTGCTGCCATGTCCTTGGCGCATTGCTCTCATGTAGCGGAGGATCAGCACATAACTGTTGTGCACCTCGATGGTGTATGCCAAGTGGGCCCCACTCCATGGCATTCCCACATATGGTCCCTATACACCCAGTTTCTCCTGGCATGTTGGGATTGAGCATTGAGGCCCTTATATGAGAACATCTCTGGATCAAAGATAGATCCTGAGGCAACCCTCATGACCTCCAGCATGCCTAATCTTCTACCATTAATTGAATCTTTTGAGTCCTGTTGCGAAATAGTCTACCATTCAATGTAGAACCTCTTGAGAGATATTTAAAAGGTCAGTCTATCCAACAACATCCTGTGGTCCACTATGTGGAAGGCCTTGGGAAAAGCAACAAAATGGAACTGGAAACATTCATTGTGTTCACATTCATGTTGATATCATCCAAGGCTCTCAACATGGCATAGAATGTTGATTGACCAACTAGTGCTGAAATCCAACTGAAAGAAGTCTATGACAAGCAAGTACATTAAGCAATTAGCCAACTGCCCATTAGTAATGTATTCCAATAATTTGGAAGGCACTAACAGAAGTGAAATGGGTCTTACATTTCTGGGTAATCCTACTTCTCTCCTATAAAGATCAGTACCACCTTAGCCTACTCCATACCATAAGTACCTTCCCTTGAGCTTCATGATGAAGAGCACAACTTTAAAGTGCTGAGTGTTTGTAGGTATCACCTCTGCTTCTTTTATTCAACTTGCATACGTGCTCCCTTTTGTTTTGTTTTTCTACAATTTACATCAGATCAGACTTTCTTCCAGTCCTGCATCACAGTTTAAGGATTACCTCACAGGCAAATCACAAGTAGTGAAAATCAATGGAGAAGATATGTCACTATAAACCATCTATCTACAAGTCTCCTAAGGCTTCATATTGGGACATCAACTACCTAGCTTATTTATCAATGATCTCCCCTCATCAGAGCAACTCTGATGTCATCCTCTGCTTTGTGCTGATGACATCATCATCTACAACCAAGACAAAAATAACTGCATCAGTTTCTAATAATACACAGAGATGGATGAACAAAAATGTTTCTTATTAAGTAGAACTTAAATGAAATGCTGTTACTGTATTTTCCTTTTTAATCACAAAAGTGTAGTGTGCATATTTTATGGAACACATACAAACAGAAGAGAGAAAAGATGTAAGTGACTCAGCAGGGACTTGAACCCAGGCCACCGAATACCATTCCAGTTGTGCTACCAGCTGCACCACCAAGGCAACTGGAAACTGAGCCATCCCAGAGCACATTACTCTTTCTCCAATTCACAGTCTGGTGCTGCACAGATGGTATGATACCCTTACAGCAACACCAACGAAGCAAAATACACTCCTGTAGGCAAAACTGACTCTTTGCCAACAGGTCGCTGTGTTGGTATGCCCAAGACGAGGGGCATGCTGTCTCCAGTCCTACACCCCCCACCCCAAATCAACTCCGACTGGAGTTGAGAATCTAAAGATGGGGGTGGGCGAAACCCCACACTGTGGTTTTGGGGGCAAAGCCCCCAATAAAAGACAGGACCGGAGACACACAGGAATCATGTAGACTGCAACTTGTGGTGGGCATGATTCATACCAGTGAGATGCCAGTCGACATAGAGGATGATCGAACCGGCATGGTAGAGCCTGCACTGATAATTGCATTTTCAATCACTACAGGCACTTACTTTCTCTCTTGTGTTTATATGTGTTCCATAAACTATGCACTCTGCACTCTTGTGATTGTGAGCACATCATTTAGACAGTATGAATCACACACTAAAAATGTGGTAGAATGTTCGCCGTAATTCATCCTTCCTACCGTGTAATGGAAGTGGCGTATACAGGACAGCAAGTGCATTATTTTTGCATGAATCTGAAGTTTCATTTAACAGTGTATGTAGAGGTGCACTAGTATGTAATAGACTAAACCACCTCTGCACTCTATATAACAGCCTTGTCCTTTGCCATCTTATCACGGTTTGAGAGAGGTGGCGGATTTTCAAAAGCCGAAATTTGCACAAGATCCTGGTGTGCCAAAGAAATGGTGCATTGGGCTTTCGGCAATCTAAAGGGACTTTGTATCCTTGTGGCATTTGACACTCACTAGAACATATTTCTGTGGTCTAGCTTACATCAATCACAGTGACCATTTTGTGAAGTCTGTACCTGCGATTTGGAGCAAGCAGAAAAACTGTCATAACTGTTCTCAAGACTGTAAATTAAGGCACAGTTGCAGCAAATGGAAAGGTTTGAGCTGTGGCAATGAAAGGTTTGGTGCAAGGCTTGATGCAACCCTCTACCACCTTTGAATGCCAGCGCAGCGCTCAAGTGAGCCTGTCTAATTTTCAACTACATACACTCACTGTGCACTGGACAACCTGGCAACTTGCTAACAAAGCCTAGCAAAATCTACCATCTCAGATCACCTTTCTGTAACCCCCTTCAATTGCCAAATGTTCAGAAAGGTGTTAGTGACAAAACTTTTATGTTTACCTGCATGTGCAGAAACATAGTGCCATCATCCGAGTTTTTGGGTGTGTCACCCCTCTTCCAATTCAGTCAGTGTGTTGGCAGGCGGCCCTAGTCCTCCAATGCATGCTGGAGCTGTCTATGACAGTTCCAAAATGCAGTGGCGTACAGTTGAAAGGGAGAGCTAAGCTTCAGTGAGCAGCAATCAGATGTCGCCTGCTCATGCACAGCTCCCCTACACACACACACACACACACACACACACAAACAAGCGCGCATACTGCATGCTTCCCCCACGCACACTGTGTAGCCGATGGGGTGCCCAATCCCCATCGACTGTGCTGCGCTCCCCAAAGCCTTCCACATGCCACGTTAGGTGCCCACCCCAACATGGCAACTCATGGGCATAATAGCAGGGGTGCCCAATCCCCCAGGCTCACTGTCCCCAGAGTACAGGGTGCCATGCTGAGGCCACCCCAGCATAGCAATAGATGCTATGGCCGACCGGGTGCCCAATCCCCTGTTGGCTCCACGCCCCCAACCAGCCATCCTTGTGCCACGGCTGGGGGCCCACCACCACAGCATTAGCCAGCGCCCCACATTGTCATTTAAAAAACTGTAAAGAAAACAGTCCCACGCAGTCTCCTGCCCCCCACAACCCGCACCCACCCACTGTGCACCTGCCTCCCCACACCTCCCCTCACTCCATACTTACCTCCGAGGTCCGGTAGCGGCGATCTTGAGTGGACGGGGTATGTCTGTACTCTTCAAAAGCCGACTGTGAACTGACGAAATGCCGATAAGCTGTATAATGGGATAGATAGGGTTTTTCAACTTTGTTGCATATCTCAGGCATTTTTGGAATGTTTGCACCAAATTTTCAACATGGGGTTTTGGACCCCTTCTCATGAATACTGTCACTGTCATGGTGTTATTTGGGCCCAAATAGTGATTTCATGATCACGGCGTGAAATCACCTTCGGGATCCGATTAATGAAGCGACACTGCCAGTGTTCATAAGGTGGGCTCTCAAGAAGCCTATTTTGAAAATTTGGTGGAAAATATAAAAAATGACTGTTTACAAAGCATGTGTTGCGCAGTTCCATACGCTTGTAAATTCATGAATTTTCAATATTTTCACCCAGATTTTCAACATTGCCATTTTACCACACCTTCTTATGAGTAGTACAGCTGTCATTTTCACATCTCACCCAAAACGTGTTTCCACCCATGTAGCGCACAATGGTGCAGTCGGTTGTCTGAAATCAATGTATGGGACAAATTAAGAAAATCACAGTGACACTGTTCATGAGCAGAGGTCTTAAAATGGCTATGTTGAAAATTTGGTGAAAAATTCAAAAATGACTGTTTTATTTAGCGCATGCTTGTACAGTTCCACGCACACTCGTGAAGTTTGCAAATTGTCAATATTTTCACTCCAGATTTTCAACATTGCCATTTTACCACACCTTCTTATTAGCAGTACAGCTGTCATTTTCACATCTCACCCAAAAGCGTGTTTCTGCCCATGTAGCGCACAATGGTGCAGTCGGTGTGTGAAATCAATGTATGGGACAAAGTAAGAAAATCACAGTGACGCTGTTCATGAGCAGAGGTCTTAAAATGGGTATGTTGAAAATTTGGTTAAAAATTCCTAAAATGACTGTTTCACGGCGTCGTTGCGCGGTTCTATGCATGACTAATGCGTTTGCGATTTAATATTTTCACTCCAGATTTTCAACATTGCAATTTTATTACACTTCCTTATGAACAGTACAGCTGCCATTTTCATATGTCACCCAAAATGTGTTTTCACATGTAGCGCACAATGATGCTGTTGGTGTGCGAAAGCAATGTTTGGGACAGATTACGAAAATCACAGTTACACTGTTCATGAGCAGAGGTCTTAAAATGGCTATGTTGAAAATTTGGTGACAAAAGTCCATAAAATGACTGTGTTATGAATGAGCATTCGCAGTTTCCACGCACCCTCGTAAGTTCATGACTTTGTAATATTTTCAGTCCAGATTTCACCAGTGGTCATTTTCCTCACTTCCTTATGAACAGTACAGCTGTCATTTTTTTAACATGGGCAAAGTGTGTTTCACACTTTCAAGCACCAAGAATCGTGGTACGCTGTGGGAAATTATTGTTCGGGACAGATAACGAAAATCACAGTGACACTGTTCATGATCGGAGGCACCAAAATGCCTGAGTTGACAATCTGCTGTTAAAAATCCCCAACCTAATTATATTATGGGTGTCGTTGCACAGTTTCTATGTCTGTGATCGTGACTTCACCAGTTTTTTAATATTTTTACTCTAGATTTGCAACATTGCCATTTTACACCTCCCCATGAACAGTACAGATGTCATTTTTACATCCTGTTTGGAATGTTTTGGACCTGTGGTGCTAAATGCCATAGTCGCTGTGCATAAGCAGCTTTTGGTTAACAAACTGATACTGCCACTGTTCATGAGGTGGGGTCACAAAAAACCATGTTGAAAATTTGGAGTGAAAATACCAACAAATGCCTGAGGTATTAGGGTTCCAACCATAATGCCCAACCCTGTAGAGAATGACAGGCATCAGAGGTGTGACTTGGGATTCTTGCCTGTAATGCTCATACCATTCCACACCCTGCAGCCAGTGAGAGGCATCGGGTATGCCTTGGACTCTTGACCCCAAAGTTCACCCCATTCTCCTATATTGCACCCATCTCACGTATTTCCTAATGGGATAGGGGTGCTCATAAAGGCCAAAGACCCCAAGGAACACCGTGACACTTGTCAGTGTCTGCAGGGTGGGGTGTGGTGAAATGTACGGCCGTTATGCCTGGCGACCAAAGGCACACCCCAATGCCTGTCACTCTCTGCAGGGTGGTGGTGGGGTTGGCTTCAGTTCAATACTTCACTGCCATTCCTATTATGCAGCTCTGTAACTTCTACACTACCACTGCCAATGCCAGCAAGCGAACATTCAGCATTGACAAATGCTTGTTTCCTTGCTGTTCCAGTCAACTGGAATTTTCTACCAGACAGTATAGAATCAAGGAATATCATGATCTGCAAGTAAGGCTTATTTACTCACCTGCAACCACCCATGCAGCTGCAGACTATCGAGAATAAGATAGGTTATATTATCACTCAGTCAATGATCTTCCTCACTCCTTTACTCTTGAACTCCTACCCCTTAATTATATTCAAGCCTCCAAAATAATATTGATATGCACTCATATTTATACTGTGATTCCCAAGTATTGTATTATTACAGAGACTACTCTCTTTTGCAGCATCTCAGACCATATTATGCATAGATTTGTGTACAGTGATTCAAATTTATGTGTTATCAATGCAACTTAATTCTATATAACTCATCTATAATATGAGTGCTGCTTGAATACCCCAAACAATCCTCTGAAAAATTGATGTTGCACCTGAATGAGTTTACCTGGTTTGCAAAGTTCTAAATAAATAAATACATAACCCTGACTGGTCTAATTGCATTACATAAAATTTTCAGTTTCCTTGTGTATCTAAATATCATTCTATGATTGAGAAAACATCAAAGGTAACGTGCGCATGCACAGTGAGCTCTAGGGATTGTTTCAATCTTTAGTTTTCAACCAGTTTTCATATTCTGATCCAAAACATTGGAACATTATTCCTGAGAATATTTGTCAAGCTTGTTCCTACTCTGTATTTAAAAGACAATTAACCAATTATGTGTTTTCCACTGTAGCATGTTCATGTTACTAAATCCTTGCTTGATTTTGCAAATGGTTACTTTATCATACAAAACAGTAAATGTTTCAGTGTTAACCTTGGGGTGTTTTAATTTTGTCATATGCACCTGGTTGTGCCTGAAAATTGACCTCTTGATCAGTGTACCTACCTGGTTAAAAATAAATTAGTAAATAAACTGCAGAACACCCATATCTGAGACAGCATCAAACATGTTTACAATTTTTGGCCTTATTTCTACTTAACAAATAGCAGCTGCTGACTAAAAGTTTCACAATTCATACAAGCGGGGTATGCTAAAATTTCCAGAGGCTGTAGCACCAGTATGGCCTCCAACTCACTAAAAAAAAAAAATGACTGGGAGGAGTCTGTTCCATATGACCACATTAGAACTTACCTTATTTACAACTTTTGCAAATCACATCTTATGTGGGTAGTTCCATACTGGCTCTTTTTATTGTTAATTGAGTATTTGTATTTTTTCTCATCCCAACACAATGTTATTTTTCAATGCGTCACCCCACCCCTTCCCATTGTGTGACCAGGGATATACCCTGTAATCAGGAAATACCCACAGTGGTGTGGTCTGCAGACTTCCAGCACAGGGGAAGAAATGGACACAGTTCTGGTGGAAGTCATCAAAAGATGGTGTGTAAGGGGCGCTGTTGGTGAGGGACTTCAATCTGCCAGATGTAGAATGGAGCATCCCAGCTGTAGTTTCAGCTAGGAGCAAGACATCCTAGACTCCCTGCGGTGTGTTCCCCAGGCAACTAGTAAGAGACCCACTCATGAGGAATATTGGACCACACACTCACCAACAGGGTCAGTGTTGCAGACATCAAGGTGAGTGGCCATCTATGGACCTGTGATCACCATATGGTGTGGTTCAATATAAGTACTGTAGCAGAGTCGACCACATAAAGGTTTGGGTCCAGGACTTCAGGAGAGCTGACTTTAAAATGATGGAGGAATACCTCAGGGATGCCCTGGCAAGGCGGAGGACTTGGATGGAGTGGAGAAACAGTGGGCGAATCTAAAGGGCCCATAGTGAAGCAACACACCTCTGTGTTAGGCAAGTAAGCAAAAGCAAGAGGTAAAAAAATCACTATGGTTCTCAAAAGTTGGAAAGGCAATGGCAAAAAATTAGCTTTCAGGAGGTACAGTATAAGGTGACACAGAGGGAGTAGGATAGGAAGTGTTTCAAGAGAAGCAGAGAGAGGCAGGAAAGCAGTCAGGAGCACAAAGGCACAAATGGAGAGAAAAATAGCCCAGTCACAAATGAAAGGGGCCAAGACATTTTCAGGTATCTAAGCGAAAGGAGAAAGATGGAGGGGTGAAGACTCTAGGAGAGAAGGTGGGGAGATTGTGTGGAGAGGGACAATGGAAAGCAGTCGTCCTGAACAAATATTTTTGTTCAGCATTCACAGAAGAGGGAAGGTGGGGGACCACAGATAAGTGACAGGAGCATCGAAGGAAGGAGGTGGACACCAGTCCATGTACAGAGGAGAGAGTCCTGGAGAATCTCACAAATCTGAAGGTGGACAATGCAATGGGACCAGATGGGTACATCCAAGGATACTGAAGGAGCTTATTGAGGTGCCTGCTGCACCACTGACAGTCCTGTTCAACCACTCCAGCGGAGGTGGGAGTAGTTCCTGAGGACTGGAGGAGCAGATGTAGTTCCACTTCGCAAAAGTGGTAGCAGGGAGGAGACTGGTAACTACAGGTCAGTCAGCCTGACTTCAGTGGTGGGAAATTAAAGAAATCACTACTGACAGAAAGGACTGTGGAATATCTAGAAGCCAGAGGCTTACAAGATCCGAGGCAGAATGGATTCACTGGGGGTGGGGGGGTCATTTCAAAAAATCTGATAGATTGTTTTGACTGCGTGACCAGGGAATTAATCAGGGTGGAGTGGTGGATATGGCCTACCTAGATTTCAGCAAGGTCCTTCAACACTGTTCACATAGAAGACCCATAAACAAGTTGGGATGCCTGGGAGTGGGTCCTATGGTGGTAAACTGGGTAAGAAACTGGTTGGAGGATAGGCGACAGAGGGTTGTAGTAAGCGGATGCCAAGGAAAGGAGGGTGATCAGCAGAGTGCCACAAGGATCAGGACTAGGGCCGTCCCTCTTTAATGTTTTATTGGTGACATAGCAGAGGGTTAAGTGAGAGGGAAGGAAAGGGAACATTGTTTAACCAGGAGTAGCACACTGAGCCAAAGCTTGTTTCCAGATGCGACCTGGGAGCACAAGAAAGTTAAGTGACTTGCTCAGGATCACATAGTATGCCGTAGGTGACTGTGGGATTCATGAAAGGAAAGATATGCCTTTTCCAGATGACACAAAGATCTGCAAAAGGGTAGACACTCCAATGGAGGAGGGGTGGATGGAAAAATGAAGGGGACGTAAGAAAGTTTGAGCAGTGTTCAAATGTGGCAACTAAGTTTCAATGCGAAGAAATGCAAAGTCATGCACATCGGCACAGAAACCAAGGAATGGAGTACAGGATAGAGGATTAGTACTGGCAACCACCAAACAGGAAAGAGGCCTGGGGTTCTCATATCTAATGACCTGAAGGTGGTCAAGCAGTGTGAAAAGGCAGTGGGAGAGCCAGTGGGATGCTAGGGTGCATGGGGAGGGTATCACCAGCAGAAAGAGGAGGTGGTGATACTGCTATACAAATCATTGGTGAGACCTCATCTAGAAGTACTGTGTATATTTCTGGTGACAACAGGCTTGATTCTCAAAAGTCAGTGCAAGCGGCACAAAGGCAGCTTGTGCTGACTGCTGTACCAAGGACCCTGTGCCAGATTCTGGATTGGGTAGGGTCCCGCAGCAAGATCCTGCAGCTGGTGGCAACTGTAGCAGTGCACCAAACAGAGGCACACTTGAACAGGTTGCTGCAAGCTGTGGGCAACCATGCAGCAATGTTTCTCTGCAGTCACTGGTAATATAGCGGACTCCCCTGCCCTGATCCTCTATTATTACACTAATGCTATCCGTGGTGGCCTAGTGGAACCCTCCCATCCTATCCCTATCATTAAAATAATAATATCCTTGGCAGTCTAGCAGACCTTGGCAGTCTAACAGCCCCCAGTCCCGATCCCCATTATTATTATGGAAGAACCCTGATGATCTAGCCACCCCCAAGCCTTGATCCCCCATTGTTATGACAAGTAACTCATCATTCATGGTCTAGTGGACCCCCATCCCCACCACAGCAGGCAGTGTCCCAGCACCTACTCCCCATCCCCAAACTGAGTTGGCAACTGGCACAGGCCACCACTCACCATCATGGCCAGCTGCTGGCTGAGCTCTCAGAGACTAATGTATGGTATTCAGTACATGCCCATGCTGTCAATCAATGGGCATGTACTGAATCTGACTACAATGCTCATTCAGAGCTCAGTCAGCAGCTAACATGTTGGTGATCAGTGGGCTGTGCCAGTCACTGTGGTTTGAGAATGGTGGAGCAGCGGGTGGTGGGACACTACCTGCTGAGATAGTCCACTGAACCACCAATGTTACTGTTACTAGCAATAATGGGGCATCAGTGCTTAGGGTGCTGCTAGGATCACAAGGGGTTCTTTCACAATAATAATGGGGATCTGATTGGGAGCAACTAGATCTCCAAGGATGCTGTTATTTACTAATAGGGAGTTGGGGTGGGGGAGGGACAATGGCATATTGCTGCAAATAGATCAACTCTCCCAGAGGGCATATTTCTGTACCCTTAGATCAGCCATGGCTGATCTAATGGTACTAGAGTCTTCCCTCTGGGAGATGTTTGACAATCCTGATTTGGGGATTTGTCAGCCTGCATTTACCACAAGTCAATGGCGCCATGCTGCAACCCATTTAGTGGTGCATTGATGGTGCAAGCCCAGTTGGTGCAGGCAGCCTGTGGCTGATGCAGGCTGCCTTTGAGAATCACTCCTGAGGCATTGTTTGGTGTAAGGGCACTTTTGCAATTCCTTGTGGCATAAGCCCTTGCACTGCACCAGAGCTTTGAGAATTGGGCCCCACATCTGCAAAGGACATAGACAGAGTAGAACTGGTCAGAGGAAGGCAACTAAAATGGTGCAGGGTCTGCACCAAATGCCTATGAGGAGAAATTAAATGACCTCAGTATGTACACTCTGGAGGAAGCGGGGTATTTGATAGAGATTTTCAAATATTTTAAATACCTCATGGTAGAAATAAGGTACAGGAGGAAGCATTTTCAGAAAAAAGATGTTCAAGAGCAAGGGATCATGCTATGAAGCTTAAGGAGGATAGACTCAGGGAAACAAGAGAAAGTACTTCTTTACAGAAAGGTGGTGGATGCATGGAACAGCCTCCAGCAGTGGTGGTGGGGACAAAACTGTAATGGAATTCAAGAATGCATGGAATAGGCATAAGGGAACATTAGTGGTTAGAAAGGGTGGGTAAAGCCAAAGATCAAGTAGGGATCTGCAGTGCTCCAGTAGTAGGGAAAATGGGCAGACTAGGTAGGCCAAGCAGTCCTTATCTGCAGTCAAATTCTATAATAGTGTATGGTGAGTGTTTATTGTGCCTGGAAATCGGAGGCTCTCAAAATGTTGTTGTGCCACAGTTCAAAGGTCATGGAATGTGATTGTACCATAGGGTGGTACAACAACATTTTAAAGCATCTAGAATTTCATGCACAGCTGCACGAGCCACAGAACAGTAAAATCAACCACATAATCAGTGTGCGCTGTGACACAAACTCTCAAACCTGCAACTCTACCAGGATCAATCAGATACATGCTTGTAGATAAAAAAACTTTAAAGCAGGATCAACCAGATAAATTAATTTATGGAAAAAAACTCTCCTCACAGCTGATGTCCTCTTGCTAAGTGAGAGACAGAGCCACCATGCTATTTTTTAAATCCCTCCTACATCTGATTTACAGCCAAGAAGGCTGCACTACAAAAGTGGGATGTCTGCTCCTACCAACCACACATCACACCATTGCAACCAGCCCTAAGTCCCAAAATATGAAGGGGCCAACTTTTTTCTTATATTCTAAAACAAAAAACTGTGAAAACCATGTCTATTTTACTTAGGAGAACCATACACTATAAAAATACTGGATGGCAGCTCTTTGCCCAATCAGTGTGTTGTGCCACCTTAGGGTTCTGATTCACATGGACCTCTCGAGCTTCGCTCTTGAGATCTCAGAGAATCAGCACCCCTTGTAACACAACACACTGAGTTGTGCATAATTGCCCATCCACTATTCTCTACAGT
Organism: Neoceratodus forsteri; assembly: GCA_016271365.2. NCBI lineage: Eukaryota > Metazoa > Chordata > Ceratodontiformes > Ceratodontidae > Neoceratodus > Neoceratodus forsteri. The sequence continues at coordinate 1,629,679,319 of CM057456.1, read as the reverse complement.
ATTTTCTATGTTTCTATACTCTGTTCCAGCTCTATGAGCCATCACTTAGAAGGCAGTGATTTTTGTGCCTGTTTTTCTCCCCTAGCTTCCTCCCTCTATCCCTATAGTGTGAGCAGTGCTTCCATTGGCCTTGATGTCACAGCATCACTTCATGTAGGGATCACTGTAGCACCAGAACTCACCTCCACCCTTCCTGACTGGGGTGTGCTGCTGAGTGGCAGTTACCTCAGTCAGGCCCATCCCTGACTTGGTGACCCAGCTCAGATTATGAACCTCAGTCATCTGTACTGCAGTGTGGACGCAGCAACTCAGTCACTGGTACAGCCCTAGAACACTAATTCTTTAGCTTAGCAGCTAACATTTGGCGTTGGGCTCAATGCCAGATTTCAGCTGCAGTGCTAAGAAATTAATTTTGGGACAAAAATAAAAACAGCAAAAGAAACTCAAAAATGCTTAAAATACACAAAAGAAAAATTAAGCATTAAGGAACTTCTCTCAGGTAAAGAGGAGACTGCATTTATTGGCTAAATTTAAAAGGTGTAAGTAACATCCTGATGAGGTGGAAGCATTTCCCCACAAAACATAGGCATATTTAGGCATGTAACATTATGTACAGAGATAGTGACTGCCAGGAAAATATTTAACAACAATACTGATGGATGGGTTACAACTCTATAGCTTGGGGTAGGTATGTAAAATCTAATCCTTGTTTTCATTTTGTGCTCTGCGCTTGGCTACTGTGCATAATTGCAGTACTCCTTTTATGTTTAACATTTGCAATGTTTCTTAGCTGATCAGACAAGCTCATATATCACAATGCTCATTTATTTGTCTCAAAATAGAGAGCTACAAATAAAACAATTTGTGCAGACTGGGTTGACAGTGCACTATCACATTTTAGGTGTTTGTACGATATTGAGGCTAAAGCTTAATTTGGCAAAAGCCATGATTTCCTCTCTGAAATTGAAAAGGGTTGAGCACTGAGCATCCTTTTCTTAATGGAGTGTAAAATTATTACATAGGAGATGTCAAGGAAAACAATGCTGCCTAGTGGATACAGTGCTAAATAACAAATTACTGATTTGAATCACATCTACTGTAGCTGCTTGTTAAGCTGTACAACTGACCAAATAATTTCACCTGTCCATGTTTCAGTACTCGGATTTGACACTTGGTAAAACCAAGACCCACTGAAAACAAGGTGTTGCATGTCAGCTGAATTGGACTTTCCTAGGTAAACTGCAAAGAGAAACACATGGGAATCAAAGTTGACATCACCTACAGCCTCAGTTGGTGTGCTATCTGAAAGCAGGAATGACTGGTTTTCTGTCTGTCAGCATGGTCTCTGACATGCTGAAATGATTAAACCACACCTGTTTTGTGTTTTGTATGTAATTTAGAGGTGTGAGACCAGCCAGTTTAGTGTCACATTGTTGTGACATTTGAAAGGACTATTAGGCTGTCTGACTGATCTAATTAGACAGTTAACTCATTTTACGGTCAGTTGAAGAAGCACGATGAAATGATAAATAAAGATGACAAATTCCAGACATTTTTTGTAACTTATGCCACTCTTAATGACAAGTTCATTGATGTCTGATAGAAGACATTAGGTAATGCTCATTTAATGACCAAATTTTAGAAAGCACAAACAACATTTTTATTTTTTATTTCATGGAGTCTCAGCTCCATACCTACATAACTTCATCTTGAATCTTGCTCCTAAGTCTCCAAGGTTGAAGTGTCTTTTGCTGCCTTTCTTGGTTGTAACTGCAGGATTTCTATTAACTTTTTTTAATTGAATGACAGAGGAGTTTGACTTTAAGGATCAGATATTGTTTTGATCCAGTTTACTGGAATGGAAATTATCCTCAGCTTTTCTGCTAACTAACATCCTTCATTATTAGACCTGACAGATACAATTTGCTCTTGGACTCATAGCGCAGCTTGTTTCTTCCAATGGACTGGTTCATACATTGTCAGACCTGGGGTTCACAACATACTGATTCATATAGTTTAGCCATGAATCTGCCACTTCAGAAGAGGCACCATCCATCTCTTCACAGTTAGCTGTCATTCTATACAAAATTAATAGTGTTATTGTGAGGGCAACGTCAATTGCTCCACCAGATGTTGCCAAGAATTCAATCTATCCTATATGTGAACACTAGGCCCTTCAAGCATCATGATGTCGAGTGAATTACCTATTGATTGGTAAAGAGGATCCCATTTGGCATTTAATTATCTGATCTGAAAGAACATACTTGCTTATTGTTTATGTGCATGCAGATTAACTCACAAACAAAAGGTTTTGTAAATGCATGATAGACTAGCAGCAGCTGTAATATTTCACAGGGTTTTATTGGCTAAAACAAAAATCTTTATGACTACATCAGAAAAAAAGCAAGCCTTGACTGAGAAAAATGAGCTAAAATATAAAGGAAAAGGGAACATTGTTGAACAACAAAGAAACTGCACCAATCAACAAAACAAAAAACCACAACATGTAGAAAAGCAACTTTTGGTTAAAGTGGCTTTGGTCCTTTGGAGATGGAGATCAATGCTGTTGTTTGTTACAGTAGTAAATGTCTTTCCTCATTTTAGTAATTCTTTTCAAATGTTTCTGAATGTGAAAAGAAATGGAGAAACAGGCGGAGAGAGAGGCGAGAGTTTTTTTAATCAGTATACTTTATCAAACAGTTTGATATTATGCATAATCTGTGAACTAAGACAACAATAAACAAAGCAGATACACAGTCCAGACAAAGTAAAACCACCTGTTTCCAGCAATGTTCTGGAAGGCAGGGTTGCATAATGTCTAAGCATAAATGATCTCAGTTTAAAGGTTGTTAAGCAGATGAGGAATATATTGTAATCTACAGTGCAGTGGGATTGCTCACAGCTCTTCCAGTGCAGCCCTGTTATAATTATGGTGTGTTCTTCTGCTACTGCATCTAGAATTGTCATTGATCAGCATGTGCAATAGGGAGTGAAGTTTTCCCATCTATTTCTATGTGTTTTGTGACTGTTTATGAAACTGGCAATCATGCATTCCATCCTGAGCGCTGATAGAATTGTCATGCCACTCCTTATCATTATATTATGGGACTGTGTCATGTAGTCAGTGTTTTAGCAGAAGTTTTTAGCAAAAGTTGCCATAAGCATTTTGACATATTTCCATGTTGCCATTATGTTCTCCAACCCCAGGCCTAATAAACCGATTTGCAGTGCAGAAGACAATTCCAGCCCTAGAAGAGGCCTAGCTTGGCTTGTATAGTTTGCCATAATGTTTGGGCTTTAGTACATTCCATAGGCTATGTCTGAGTGTACCCTGTTGCTCTTGACATCTGGTACAAACTTTGATTCTAGATAACCAATCCTGGCAAGTTTTATAGGAGTATAGTACGCATTATGATTGATCTTCTATTGCATGAGTTTCATCCATCTGCTTTCAAATATCTCGGTAGATTTTTCCAAATGTTTGTTCTAGCCTATTGGTCATCTAGCTCTGAGAATTCTTTCTGCCAGTATTTACAGCAGTCTGATTCCCAGGAGATAGGGTTGTATTTAACTTTTGGTACAATAATGATATTGCATGGCGTTGGGTTGCTAAAACACGTAATTCTTCCTTGAGGGAAGTGTGAAACAAATATGAGTTGGGCCCTAAAACTGATGCCAGTACATTTTGCAGCTGGTGGACTTGAAAGGCTGATCTCACCCTGTTTGATTTCACCTGGAGAAGGCTTGAAAGGTGAGTAGGAAGGGTAAACAATTAGAACAGCAACTTAAAATTGTCACCACAACAAGTGTGACAGTGAAAGGGGCAATCTTGATTTTGGATCGCCCCTCACTGATGCTGCCCTGTCGCCCACACTGTTACTACCCCTTCCAGGGCATGCCCACCCCAGAGGAGGTTATTTATAGGTGTGGAGGTGCAGGGTCAAAGCCTCCTGACTGGTGTGTGTGTGAGGTGAAGCTCACTGCAAAGACAGATGTTCCCGGGAGAGTGCTTTGGCACTGTAACTCCTGGGAAACATAATGCCTGGCACTCTAATGCTGGGAGGCATGTTGCATGCACAATAATCGGCATTGGCAACATGTTTTTCACTCTGATATGGGCAAACCAGTAGGAAGTCACCTTCAATCATGTCCTTAGTGTGTGCAGTGTGGTATGGTGAAAGAAAAGATGCTGGGAGCAGTTTATTTTGTACCTGGAAGTTGGGTTGTCCTCTAAGGGGTTGGTCAAGGTCATACTGAGATTTAGATCCAAGACCTTTAAAAGTTGTCTCACTATTTGTACAAATGTATCAATGGGTGTTGTTTTAATGGTTTTGACAGATTCTTGAAGGGTATGTTGGGAAGGGCTTTGATGGAGATCCCCACTAGTTTACAGAGTTATTTCTCCATGATTTTCCAGTGTGGGAGATATGCGGTGTTGTCATGTGGTTCATCTGGAGTTCTCCACCATGGGAACTGACTAGCTCTGAGAGCTAGATAATAGACTTGAAAATGTGGAAGTTGTAGGCCCATGGAGTGCATTGAAGGGAGTGTGTTTGTGGAAGGCCCTTTTGGGTTGTTTGTCATTTCAAAGGAAGTTAGATAAGATAGAGTGAAGGTGAGCAAACCACTTGAGGAGAATGTAATGTTGCAGCATACTTACAGGTACAAAATGTGGGGAAGAATATTCATTTTGATAACATTAATTCTGGCCCATAGAAATAAGGGCAGCTTTATATATCTTTTAAATCCATTGTTTAGTGATTAGCAGGTTATCAAGGTTTTGGTAACCATGACTTTAGTGCTTCCTTCCACAGCAAAGCCCAAATACTTGATACTCGTCCCTACCCATTGTATTACATCAGCTCTGTGTGTATGATGGTTAAGGGACATGATGATTGCTTTTGACAGGTAGAGCTTGTACCCAGCTAGGGTGTAAATTTCTGTAAAATGCCTAGTACTGCTGGGGGTGAAGTACTGGGGTTTCTGGTGAAGGAAACTGTCTTCTGCACATGTTGATAATGTATACATTTGACTCCCAACTTTGATGCCCATGATCTCATTATTGGCAGGGCGTTCAGGTCAATGGCTATGAATAGAGATGAAAAGGTATTGGGAAAGGTGTCATCCTTGTCTGGTTCCACTTTGTAATGGAAAGCTGTACGAATGAACACCATTACCAGTGGGTATGAGTATATTAAGGTCATCTGGGTTAGGAAAAGGAGGGCAGAAATTTGTTTGCTTCAGGTTTCAGAACAAATGTTTAGGAGAGCTGTCAAAAGATTTTCTGCATCCAGGGACACCAGCACTGCAGGTGAGTCTGCTTCCCTGGATGTGGAAAAAATGTGAGCAATCTTTCTGATACAGTCTGTGGATGACCTGCCCTATATGAAACCCACTTGCTCTGGGCCTATCAGGGATGCCCATACCTTCCCAACCCTTGTTGCAAGAATTTTTGCTAGTAATTTAATGTCCCATTTGGGAAGATAAATGGTCCTGTAACTGGTCTTCTGCTAACAGTCTCTCCCGGTTTGGGAATAAGTATAATGTGTGCTTCTTGTAGTGTTGGGTCTAAGTGTTCTGTTATTGCTGTTTCATTAAATAATGCCACTAGGTGTGGAGCTAAATTGTCCTTCAATGATTTGAAAAATCTAGGAGAAGCTATCAAGTCCTAATGCTTTAACAGCGTTAATCTCTTTGATAGCCTATAGTACTTCTGTAGTTCTGATATCACCTTCTAAAATATTAATTTGGTTAGTAATAAGTTTGGGGAGGTTGACCTACTGCATGAATTCCTATATGTCTAGTTCTGAGGTGGGAGGGTCGGCTGCATAAAGAGTCTGGTAGTAGCTCCCTTGGCTTGGTGAGAAGGGAACCATTGTCATGAGTTTTGATTCCTTTAATTATCCTAGCTGCCTCCTGATGCCTTAACCTTAGAGCCTTCAGTCTGCCCATCTTATACATTTTTATCTAGGCTCAAAGTTGCATTTCTACTTGCTCCCTATGTATCTCCTCATATTGCGCTCATGCAGCATTAAGTTTAAGCCATTCTTCTTCAGGGGATGTAGATATGATGGTTTTCCCTTTCTCTGATTTCAATCAATAAAGCTTGGCAGGCAGCTTCCTTTATGGCTTTCTGGTGGCTGTTACATGGTCAGCTCCCTGTGCATTTAAATGCACCCAAGATTAGATTTTAATGTGGCCATAGGTTTGTTGTCTTCAAGAAAATGGATCACAGATTCCTATATTTTTTAAACACTCTGTCATTTAGAAGGTGATTGTTGATTTTACAGGGTCTGTCCCTTTCAATGTATTGGTCAAGACTTTGTGTGTGTAGGACGGTGAGTGGTCTGATACAACTCTTGGGAGTATCTCGGAGGTATGCACTCTATTCAGTACTTCTGCACTGAGTATGTGCAGTCAAGCATGGAGGAGGAATGGTGCACCAGGGAGGTAAAGGTATATTGTTTTGACTGGGATGTAATGTTCTCAGGGTTCCACTAAACCCAGGCTGTCTAGCTGTCACTCTGGTTCTACCCTGCCCAGTTCTATCCTGAGAGGTGTCATGCACCAGGTTCCAGTCTCCCTCTATTATCATTGGTAGATGTGCATATTTGGCCAATGTTGAGGAAGGCTGGGTGAAAAACCAGGATCCTTCGATTCAGACCACATATAGAGGCCAATACAATCTCTGTTCTAAGCAGCCCACTATTATAATGAATCTTCCTTCTGTTCCTACAGCTTTCATGCACTTTGAAAGCTGTATGTCTATGAATAAGTATAGCTGTACCAAATTTTTATTACTTTCCCTGCTGCAAAGACTTGCCACATTCCCTTTGCCAGAGGTATTGTCTGCAGTTATTGTATGTATCTCCTGTAGGAATGCAAATTAGCATTTGCTCTTTTGATATGTTTAAGAACCTAATAACATTTCTTTTTCATCTGCCCCCACTGAACATTCCATACGAGAATTCTGTGTCCTGTACTATGCGGTTAGATCTGGATAATTGTATGCCACTGTTAAGTATAATACTTGAGATATCCTCACCGTGGCTGGGCCCCTACCTTTATTATATATCTATAGCCAACCTCACATTATTATATACTGATTACAACTATGTATGCCCATGTGACAGCATGTGGACTGTACTATGTACCAGTACTGGAAACTACACTTGACAACAGCAAACAAACATTTCACAAAACATTAAAACCATGTAACCATAGTATGTGGCGGAGGACAGGTGTTTGCTGCATTATTTTTCTTAGATGGTAAATAGGTGTTGAACAGGAGTCACCCTAATTAAAGTGGTCTGTGAAGGTCTGCAGAAGTGTAACCTCTCTAACTCACTGAACTTTGTATCCAGAAGCACTGGATACTAATGTTATTACTTTATGTAAGCTAGCTAATTAATAGCTGGTCGGTCAGTGAAGACTGTGGTAGTTTTAATTAAATTATTGCATTTTCTATATCTAAAGTAGTTTTTCCCTGCAGATGTTATCAGAATACCCTTGAGGGGTCACCAAAAGAAAAAGTTACCAAAGTATCTTAAATCTGTTTCCTTATGGGAACACCAAAAGCTTCTTTGTCCCCTTTGGTTGTTGTGACTTACAAGAGAGTGAAGATTATTTGCTTTGGACATTAAGTTCTGAGTGCCTCTCAGACCCTATTGGCACCATTCATGTTAATTAGGTGCGACAGTTAGATGCAGCAATACTCACTGCTTGTGGTAAACTACCATGACCAGTTGCTCAGTGGGTGGACCACAATTGAGTTCTTTAGTGAGGTGATCAATTGTTTCTGTCAGCTTAGCCAGAGCAAGACTGCTGACATCTGGCAACTTTGAGTCTGGGCAGCTGCTGGTACAGTACTCCATTCATCAGCACCTTACTGATTCAGATGTTCAGTAGTTGAGACATCTTTGACTACTGACTGCACAGCTGTGTGACTTTGTGAGTCACACAAGTGCAGAAGTCTTCCTTTCTAGATGGTTTGGATGTTTCACCAGTGGACCAATGGGGTGAAGAGTGTGTACTGAAATTTACCTACATATGTACCTGTCACTTTTGACAGGGGCTATTAACACAATGGAGGTTGGCATCTGCATGCAGCTGAGCTGTGTAAAAGCATGAAAGAATGATGAAGAAGTCCAATCAGGGCTTTTGTTTAGAAAATGTAGCTGGGCATTGCTGCCATCTTGACACTCATGTGCTGCGCTTTGTAACACTCCCAGTAACATCAGTACACTATTCAGAATTTCCCGATTGTTCAAAGTATTAACATTTGAGAAGCAGCTAAATAGGTTAAGTCAGACATTCTGTATGGGAGAGTTAGCAGTTAAATGAAGGAAACTGAGAGCTAAGGTTAGGTGAAATCGTATAATGGCTTACCGACAGTACAGGCACATCAGTCCCAAAGCATTGTCAATCACAGGTAGTGTTCCAACCCTTGTCTTTGGTTTTAAAGAGCTTGGATGTTGTGGGAACACTTGTGGGAGAAGCTTGGGTAGTTCCCCTTGTGCCATTTCTGCACTTTCAAACTCTGCTGTGCCTTGATGGTACAAATATTCAACCTCGCAGGATGAAGCATTTGATGAAATTTGATGTGTGCTTCATGCAGCTTTTTAATAAACTTGTAGGCCATTTGCTTGTCTCCACGGCAGAGTGGCAGTACTGAAAATGTAAAGCGGTGGCCCTCTAAAGCAGATTTATTTTTGCAAGCCTGATTTTGAATATATAATTTATCTTGAAAATTTGAGCGCTGGAGTACAATTGCCCTTGGTTCATTTCCTGGTGTGGTTGTGGCTTCAGCAATCTGTGCACTCACTCTATCAGATATTCAGTTCCATGTTCTGAGGGCCGGTCGTGGTTTGCAATAGGTGCTAAACTAATCGCATCATGCCAGAGCCTTTGGCTTTTGGGTATGCCCACAAGGAACAGGTTGTTCCTCCTACTGATCCCTTCCTGGGCCTCAATGTGATCTTCTAACTTAGCCACTTTTTCTTTAGGTCAGTCATTTTTTGTCATCCCTGGTCATTTGTCCTCCATGGATCTGATTCAGGCTTTGGCATCAGAAACATGGGTAGTCAAACTCTCTGATGCTGGTCTTGATAATCAAAGTCCTGTGCCATGTCCAGCACTGTGAGTTTAATAGATGCTAGCTCCATGCAAAAATGGTTACGTTTTTGCGATGTTGTCTCCAGATCAGTGGCTGCTGGTGGTGACTCCAGAAGTGAATTTTGTTTATCTCTTGTGGGCTTGTGAGCATGGCAGGATCATCTGAGCCTCTGGTACTCTATCTGCTTCTATCTCCTGTATGTTCCGTCTTGCATTTTTCAGGAAAAGAACATGTCTATCAGGGCTCAGCTTTAAGCTTAGTCACTGGGCTGTGTTTGCTCTTTGGATCTGAGGTAAATGAATGAATAGGCCTCATTTAAAGTACTGATGGTTAGGAGCTGAGGAGGAGCTGCCTCCCAAGCTGAACACATCACATGACTCCACAAACAGAGCTTTAGATTATTGTCTTTAATTCCTGCCACAGTTTTATGGAGTAATATATAAATAGATTTACCACCATTTGGCGCTTAAGACATTGTACTTTCGTAAAACATCTGCAGCTGATATACAAGTTTAATTCATTATCTTGGTCTAAGCCCCACATCAATTGCACAGTAATAATGGAACACAGGAGGTACTGGTTACTGTAGTTTTCATAATTCTTTTTATTTAGTGGACAGTTATCAGTGGCTGTAAATGTCAGTTAATTTATACCCAAGACTTCCTTACAAATGAGCTTTGCTCAATGGAATTTGTTCAGTAAAATAAAGAAAACAACAAAAATACAGTACATACAAAAACAGACAAATACATTATACAGAATACTGATTGGGCAGCCCTGCACAACCAGCCTGTGTTGCCACAGTGGGATTCTGATTGCAACAGACCTGAGAGTGAAATTTGGGAGGTGCAATGTAATCCATCCTGGCAGCACAGGCTGGCTGGGCAGTGGGTGCCCAATCAATATTTTCTATGGTGTATAGTTTCTTTTTTAGTTTTTCATTTTTTAAATGAAAGCAGTTTCACCACTAGCAGCAAACTTGCTGATGGTTTCAGTTCAGAAATTGAACTAACTGCTGTGCACATGGCAACACAGTGTAAAACACCAGGTGCCACAATGATTTCCAATCAGCTGGAATGTTGTTTTGCCACAGAACGGTACAAGGATGTTCCATGACCTTTGATCTGCAGTACAAAAACATTCCAGCTGAGATGGAAATCCATACAGATCAAGTGCCAACTATACACTATATTATATGCTAATGGATTGGCCAGAGTCAATAAGCAAGGAGAATGGATGTTCCTCTTATCCAGCATACAGTCATCTCCTTGCACTAGCTGTCTGATGTTCTCATTCCTGACTTTGCGGTCTTCATGGCTGAAGTGGAAAGATATTCACTTTCATTGTTTTTCCACTCAGGAGACCATGGTGTCACAGTGCCAGATGACTCAAATTTCTAGACTGAGTTTAAGAAAATCACAGGAACAGTCATTAACGTTGACTCTAAGTTGGGGAAATTACAAAAGATGTGCCCAAGCTGGAAAAAGACCATGGAGCTCAAAAATCCAGTGCAAACTCTCACCACTGAAGCCAAACAGTGGGTCAGAGATTCTATTGTGGCTACTACTAAATGAGAAAGACTGGACAGCTAAATTAGATGATCTAGAAAGAGAGGCAGCAAAATAACATTCAGGTTTTCAGCGTGCCAGAAGGGGACGAAACAAATACCCATAACATTATTTCCTAACAAACAATGTTCAAAGACACTAAACCTGCCAGCAGACCTAAATACTGACATACACCCTCATCACTATCTGGGCTCAAAGCCACAGGGTCTGGAGGCAAAGCCTAGAGCACTACTTCTACCAGCTAGATGAGAACTAGTCCAGAAGATGATCCTCCTGATTTTTGACTACTGTGATATAATCTACAGTGATGCTCCCAAGTCTTCCTTAACCAGGTCGGACACTCTCTTCAACTCCTTCTGCTGTTTTGCCATGGACTCCCCTCCCTCACACACCACTGTGATCTCTACCACTCACTGGTTTTTCCTCTCTAGAAAACCAACGTCTTCTCGTAGTGCAAAATTTATCTTCAAATATTGGTTTGCGTCTCTACCATCCTACTCTCTCCTCCTCATGTTATCCCTCCTTCTCCAGTGCATTCCCTTAGATCACATAGTTCAGCACATTGATAGTCCCACTTGGCTCTACCTTAGTAGGCGGTCTACTTTCTCACATAGTTTCCCTAAATTTTAGCGCTCTTCCCACCAAATATACCACCTCCTCCCACTCTCCATCTCCTCAGCTCTTCACAACTACCTCTCTGTAAATTATTCTTGCCACTGACCTCTTACAGTTTCTCCTCACCCCACAGCTCTAGGGTCATCTATTCTGTATCCCATCTTCTCCTCAACGTAATGTAGGTCCTTCATTTCCACTTAGCTCTTCACTACTTGTTTCACTATTTTTATGTTCTCAGGACTTTTACGTATGTTACCTACATGAAATTTTACCCCAATGCAGGCACTTGTAGTCTGTGTTCAGATTTTCTGTGTTGTACTTTCAACCAAAGCATTTCTCCTTTTTCTTGTTCATTTTGCCAAGTGTCTAATTTTATGATCATTGCATTTTGTTTATTGTACTTCTGTTGATGCTGTTAAATTGGTAATTCTGCATTTGCTGCTATGTTCCCCTTACACCCTTTCCCCAGGATGCACTGGGAGATGAGCAACTTGTTGTTCAGTGTGCTTTTCTGGTGAAACTCTTCAATAAATAAATAAATAAATAAATAAATAATTAAGAAGTTTGTATAACGTCAAAGTAAGGACCAGGTCTTAAGAATGGCCTGGGCAATGAAAACCCTCAGTATGCAGGCCACTGGATCACAATAGAATGAGATTTCACAGTAGCTGTGCAGCAGAAATGGAGATAAACCGGAGCCATCCTCAAGCTAGTAAAGGAAAATGGTAACAAAATCTGCATGGCCTTCCCAGTGAGGGTAGTGATAGAGACACTAGAGGGACTAAAGACTACCCAGGATTTGCAAATGATGGCATTGACAATAAGAAAGTTGTGGGTGGAAATGTGGATTCCTGAGGAAGCAGCACTGGAGCAGGAACTCAGGAGACAGCATGGTGGGTTGTGGGAATATTAAGTAACAAACAGCAGAAGCATCTGGGACAAGGAGAAGCCGTGGTTGACATTTGAAAGTTTTTAACATCACTAAAACTTACCATGGCCCCCTGACCAAAATAAACACAACACAGTGATAGAAATAGAACTGAGTACTGCAGAGGACACTTGGAGCAATAGCTGGGGCCTCCCTGAACAGATTTGCTTTTGAAATTGTAAACACATATATGTAAATGGACTGAACAGGTGGGTACTGATGTAGTTGTTGGAGACGAAGGAAGGTTTCTTTCATTATTTTTCTCTGTCAGCAGCCCATGGGTTAAGAACTAAATATCTGATGTGCATTGGAGGAGGGTGGTGTACTAAAGGTAAACTTTAATGCCGCACTAAGAATTTATGTACTTGCCCCAGAATGTACAAAGAAGGAAAATGCACAGTAATGTGGTGCAGGGTAGGAAAGAAAGGGCCAGTAAGTAGTGGCTAGAAACCAGTGGGAGAATTCAAATTAGGTGCAATGGAAAGTAACGCCTGCCCCAAAGACATTAATCCCATACAAACAGATTCACATATCAATGCATGATTTGCTGTAGTGCCACCTAGAAGGAAGAAGTTAACATTTGAATTTCTCATGGCTCCAGAGACTCGCTCCCTCAAAATATAAAAAAAAAAGAACTGTGGCAATTTGCAGGCTGGGACCCCTCTTGCAGGCAGCTCTGCGTTGTGTTTCCACCCCCAGTCTGGATCCTGCCTTAATGAAAAGCTGTGATAGCCAATGCAAGTGGGGGAGCCGACTGTCACCAAAGGAAAAGGGACCTAGGGGTTATCATCTCTGATGATCTTAAGGGATCAAAGCAGTGCACAAAGGCAGTAGGGAGGGCCAGTGGCATGTTGGGTGCATAGACAGGGGTATCACTAGTAGGAGGAGGGAGGTGCTGATGCCATTGTATAAAACATTGGTAAGGCCTCACCTGAAGTACTGCATGCAGTTCTAGAGGCCACATCTGTGCATGGACATAGATTAGGCAGAGAATATCCAGAGAAGGGCAACAAAGATGGTGCAGGGCTTGCACCACAAAACATATGAAGAGAGATGAAGGGACCTCAATATGTACTCACTGGGGAGAGGGAGAGTGGGAGGACATGATTGAAACTTTTAAGTACCTCAAGGGCATAAACAAGGTGCAGGTGGGGACTTTTTCCAGTGTAGGAAAAGTACTAGAACAAGGGGCACAATATGAAATTGGAAGGGGTAGATTAAGAGGTAATGTGAGGATGTTTTCTACACAGTGAGGGTAGTTCATGCTTGGAATAGTCTGCACAGGAGATAGTGGGGTCAAGCACAGTGGAGGGTTTTAGAATGCCTGGGACAGGCACAAGGGAAGCTTGAGAGGGAGGAGTGATGAAAGCCTTGATCACATAGGGTCAGCAGCCATATACAATGTATAAGGCCCACGGGCAGACTGAATGGGCCAACATTCCTTATCTGCCAACAGTTTCTATGTTTTTATATTCCTATGTTTCAAATCACAATATCGGTAATGAACTAGAGTGGTGGTATGGCTCTTTCATAAAGGCCCACAGAATGTAATTATTGAACAAAAAATCTGTAGAGCAAAATGAGGGAAGTGAGAGTGGTGGGGTACAAAGTGCCTCTGACAATCCGTACCCCAAAAAGCCATCAAAGTCTTGCTTGATTCAGATAATCATGGCACAGTCCAGATGGATGAAGGTGGTCTGCAGGTATATGTCCATACTGCACCACAGAAAACAGGGACATCAGCCTTGCAAAGGATCTGTTCTGGAGGGAGGATGGACTGTGAGGGTGGAGGGATGAAATATGGAAAGGAGAGGAAAGAGCGAGGTGGGGTGCAGCTGCTAACCAATTAGAGAATGCCAGCTTAAGAGAGATTAATCCTTCAGAGGCTAGTGCTAAATGTAAGAGGGCAGGGAAAAGGCCCACCAAACAATCTACGGTAGCCAACTGGCATATACTTACAACAAGTGAAGTTATGAAAGGCGCTATGGGATTAATAAAATTAAGGATTACAATATTAGGTCAGGAAGAGGTATGGAAACAGTGAAAAGGAAAGACCACTTGCATGGCAAGGTTTTCTAAATGTTAAGCTCCATTAAGTTTGAAGGGTGGAAGCTGTCTCTTAGAGGTTATCAACCACTCTAATCCACTGAGTTTTAATTCTCCCTTTAATTTTGATGCCTTTAGACTCCCAACATGAGTCAAAATAGGGAAATATCCCTGAAAAGGATTCTATTCATATTCCCTTTCTCTTTCACCTTGAAGGTTGACATGCCCCCAAAATGGTGATAATGAATATGTTGTACCATGCTAGAAGTTACAGTTTGATGTTTATGTTACTGTTCTTGTTCTGTTTTCAATTTTGTCTGCATTTCTATCTTTAGGATTGGTACATCAATACCATGTAAGATATTCTATGTTAAATAACAACAATTTGAGGAAAAAGTGATGCAAAGGCTGGGGGTATGACTCCATCAGATGGACAAATATGGAAGGAAACACTGCATGGCAAATAGATAAGCCAAGACCTTGTTGGAGTAAAGTGAGCAATGGTCAGCTGTTTTTCCCACACTAGGAGAGCTCCTAAAGCAAACCAAAAATACAGGGTGACAAGATAGTCCCACCAAGTAATGATCTGGAAGTATGGGGTGCAAAAGAGCTTGAAAAAGTCTTCAAACAAGACTAGTAGGGGAGCCAACAAGCCATGGAAACCCTTGGGAGAGAAAGGGCAGGAGTGGGAAAAATAGCTAGCTTATTCTAGGAAAGTGGAAGGTAAATCTAAGATAATTTCCTTAAATATGAAAAATCAACACCCAGTGAAAAGGAAAAGGTGGTAGCAGAGTTTAAAACTGGTCAGAACAGTTTTGTTGAGGACAAGACAAAGATCAGGAAGGTGATTATTCACTGTTTGAACTTTGTGTTCAGGTGCACACATTGAGATTGTCCATATCTATGCCCCAAACAAAGACACTCCAAACTTTGTCATGACAATTGCACAAGAAGTGGTATCCCTGGGACAAGTATTGTGGTAGTGGTAAGGGACTTTAATTATGTACCCTTCCCCATGTGGGATAGGTTATCTGGGAATAGAGTCACAAACAGAATAGCAGTCCAGAAACTAAATTCTGTGATCAAACAAACTGGTCTCCTAGATGTCTGGATACACTAACATGCAGGGGAGAGAGGTTACTCTTTTATTCCCATCCTAATGACTCATATTCCAGAACTGATAGGTGCTACGTAGATGAAAGTGAAGCACACAGAGTCTCCACTAGCAAAATCCAATCTCAGATCATGCCTCCATTTCAATAGAGATAGGGCCCAATGAAACATGCTCCACCTGGAGACTAAATGTCTGCCACTTACAGTAGATGAAGAAGAATGTGTGTCTAAAAGCAGAAAAATAAAAAGGAGCCTTGTAGGAATAACTAGCCCACAAATATATGTGGAATGGCCTCAAGGCACTAATTAGGGTGAAATCAAAAGAAAAAGCTACACAATGTTAATCAAAATTAGAACTAAGTGCGAAATAACTAGAAGAGCAACATAAGCAATGGGGGAGGGGAGTAGAATGACCCTCCAAAAATTACATAAAGCCAAAGTGCTCGGAGATCTATAAACTAGACCTGCTATGAACACATTAAGATATATGAAACAGAGGCACTATGAACAGGAGGAAGGGCAAGGAAACTGCTAGCACTATGTGTGTGCAAGCAAGCTGACTGTTAAACAGTTAAGGTTCTAAGAAAGCTGGACTGCTCCCAAACTATAATCCACAGCTCAAAATATATAGCTGTAGCAGAGAAATTTTGGCCTTTCTATGCAAACTTACATAAGTCAGATGCACTCACAGGTTTTGAGAGAGCACTGATGCCTTCCTAGAGGAAGTGCAGTTCCCACATTCACAGGGGAAAATAAACTAAGTTTTGATGGAACCATTAGGGAAAGAACTTGATAAAGACTTAGGACTGCTTGAAAACAGCAAAGACCCAGGTCCCAATGGAATTTCAGAAGTTTTACAAGATCTTTGCTCCTGAATTAAATTGTATATTGTAAGATGCGTTGCAGCATGTGTGCAGAAGACTATGTCCGGACACATGGGGTGAGGCAATGATTACAGTTCCTGGGATGTAGTGATGGCACAAAGTCATAGAAGGCAAAAGCATTCTGGTCATTGGCAGGCAGGGCATTGATGAGGCACAATAGATGGAGGACCAATGTCTATCATTGTTGGCGGGTAAGTATCTGCAATGCAAATCATACAGGATGAAATGTACTGCACTCTTCAGGGCAGACAGCAAGTGAAAGCCCGTATGATGAAGACTGCTGCTTGATTCTGTTAAAGTTGTTGCCAGCAGTGCAAAGCTATAGGAGGAGGAAATGTATTGAGTCATTGAGTCAAATGCAGAAGAAGTCTGGCCAATATAGGGCTGGGGTCTATTGTTGGTGATGGGTGTTGTCAGTGGTATGAAGTAATTGGACATGAAAACACATTGTGTCCTTGAAGTCAGAATATTGGCAAAGCTGAAAAGATGGAGAACTGATGCCAGCTGTTGGGATATGGAATCCTCAAGGAAGAATGGAGGAAACCTGCCAGATATAAGGCTGAAGTTGTTGGAGATAGGTATTACAGGCAATAGAAGCCATAGGAGCAAAAAGCATACTGTGCCTTCTGGCAGAGTGAGGGCTCAAATTATGGAGGCAGCTGCTTGATGGGTGTATGACTGCTGAGAATGTGGCTGTAGTCACTGGTGTGAAGTAGTGCTTACAGAAGGTCAGATATAACCGGGAGGCCCAGAGGAAGGCTTGGCTAGCGCTCCAGATGGAAATGGAAGCAGAGCCATATGGTTATTTCTAAGAGTAATGAAAGCCAAAACTGAATAGAGCACTTACAAGGGTGCAGCATTGACTAGAGCAGTAGGAGGTGCAGTAAATGACATTAGGAAATTAGGTGATGAACTTTAGAGAAGAATTTGGTTCCATAACAGTGACAGTCAAGGTTTGAGTCAAACAATGCTGACTCCTCTGGTTCTTGAGTACCAGCCAGTTTGCAGCTTCTGAGAAGCCTACTACAGGTGATCATCCTCAAAAAACACTGATTTAAGTGAAGCAGACTTGCAGGTCATGGGAAGCAGACTAGAAGTTGAACTGAAATGTGCTAATAGTGTAATTATACCCAATCATGTTTTGTATAAAATCTTTGATCTACAAATATTGCATACTTTCTGAACATTAGGAATATCCCCAAACAGTGCAGCCAATCATAAAGCAAGTCTCCTCTCCTCCCACTGCATCATTAGTGGCTAGACTCTGCTGGGGATGTGCCCAAATCCAGGAAAGATGTTGTAGGAATTGATCAAGTACTGAACACAAATACATTTTGTGTGGTAACACCAGTATAGTGAGCAGGCTGGTTTTCCATTTCAGAAGAAAACAAGCATTTGTCAATGCTGAATGTTGTCTCACTGGTATTGGCATTGGTAGTGCAGGAGTTAGAGGCGCATATTAGGAGTGGCAGTGAAGTATTGACATGATGCCAACCTCAACCCCACCCTGCAGAGACTGACAGGCATTGGGGTGTGCCTTTGGGTCATCAGCTATAACGCTCATGCCATTTTACCTCACCTCACCCTGTAGACACTGACAAGTGTTGTGGTGTGCTTTGGGGTCTTTGAGTGTTATACTTACCCCATTCCATAAGGAAATACACTGAGGTGGGTGCAGTATAGGAGAATGGGGTGAACTTTGTGGCCGAGCACTGCAAGGCACACCATGATGCCAGTCACTGGCTGCAGGGTGTGGGTAGGGGTGGAATGGTGTGAGCATTACAGCTGATGATCCCAAGTCACACCCCTGATGCCTGTCAGTCTCTACAGGTGGGGTGCTACAGTTGGAAACCCTAACACCGTAGGCATGTGTTGGTATTTTCACTCCAAATTTTCAACATGGGCTTTTGTGACCCCACCTCATAAAAAGTGGCACACTCAGTTTGTTAGCTGAAGGTGGTTTGCACAGTGGCTATGCCATTTGGCAACACAGGGATGAAAACACATTTTGGTCAGGATGTTCAAAATGACAACTGTATTGTTCATGAGAAGGCATAAAAAATGGCAACATTGAAAATCTGGAGTGAAAATATGAAAAATTGGTGAAGTCATGAGCGTGCATAGAAACTAAGTAACACACATCCGTAACCCAATTATTTTGTTTTGTTTTTAGGCACATTTTCAACATAGGTATTTTGGGACCTCTCTTCATGAACAGTGGCGCTATGATTTTGTTAATCTGTCCCAAAAGTTGTTTCCCCACAGCGACCACGCCATTGTGCACCACAACTGCGGAAACACATTTTGGGCAGGCTGTGGAAAATGACAGCTGTACTGTTGATAAGGAGGTGTGAAAAATGCCAGTGCTGAAAATCTGGCATGAAAATATTGCAGATTTGCGAGTTACAAGTGTGCATGGAAAGTGTGCAATGCATGCTTGCAACACCATCATGTCAAACCAATCTTGTGGAGTTCTACGAATGGGTAACATCAGAACTGGACAGGGGCAAGCCTGTCAATGTATTACTCTTGGACTTCAGCAAGGCATTTGACTTTGTCCCCACAATGGTCTGGTGGGGAAACTGATGGGGTTGGGAGTAGGTCCTTTGATGGTCAGATGGATTGAAAACTGGCTAGCTGGTCACACCCAGAGAGTAGTGGTCTGTGGGAGCTCTCGAACCCTAGAGAGATTGGTAGTGGGGTACCGCAGGGCTCCAGTCCTGGGTCGATCCTGTTTAATGCATACATATCAGACATCAGGGAGGTTTAGGGTGTGAAATAGGTCTCTTCACTGATGACTCAAGATGGGAGCAGTAGTTGAGGGAGAAGAGGGAGGTTGGCCCTGCAAGGGACCTGGACACCCTGAAAGCTGGGCTCACACATGGAAATTAAATTTCAATATCACCAAGTGCAAGGTGTTACATCTTGGGTGGAAACCCTAAACACAGGTACACCCTGGGAGGGGGTACTGGAGGCCTTAATAGGGAAAAAGACCTGGGGTTATGGTGGATGCATGTATGAATAACTCTGAGCAGTGCAGGAGAGTGGCTAGCAAGGCAAACAGGATGTTGGGATTCATCGTAAGGGGATCACCTCTAGGAGCAAGAAGTGATTCTGCTGCTGTACAATGGACTGGTTAGACCACACCTTGAGTACTGTGTATAGTACTGGAGACCACACTTGAAGAGGGACATACAGCTCCTGGAGAGGGTACAGGAGGGGCAACTAAGATGATAAGAGGCTAGGGGATTTGATGTATTAAGACAGACTTGAGGAGCTCTGTCTGTTTTCATTGGAGGAGAGGAGAGACAGGGGACATGATTGAGGTCTTTAAGTACCTCAAGGGAATAAATAGGGTAAACATGGAGGGATCTTTAGACTAAAGCAGGGAGGTATCACCAGAGGCATGGTTTAAAGTTGGAAGGTGGAAGGGTGAGGGGAGAAGAGGAGGAGGTTTTCACTGAGAGGTGGTGGACCCTTGGAATGCACTGCCTGGTGAGCTGGTTCAGAGATCCACAGTGGAGGGCTTCAAGAGAGGTGGGACAGACACAGAAAGTGGATGTATCAGATGATGGCCTGTCCCAGGGGGTGGGGATGGGTGATAGGGGTTTCTGGAACACAAGGGAGGGCCTCGGCACCCAACTAGGGATCTGAGGTTCGAGCAGACTTGGTAGACCGTAAGACTTAATCTGTTGGCAAATAGTATGTTAGTATGTTAACACAGTCATTTTATGGACTTCGGCACCAAATTTTCAGCATAGGCATTTTAGGACCTCTGCTCATGAACAGTGTCACCATCATTTTCTCAAACTGTTCCAAAAACTGATTTCGCACAGTGCGGAGTTATTCTGCTCTGGACGTGCAAAACACATTTTGGCCTGGATATGTAAAATGACAGCTGTACTATTCATCAAGAGGTGTGGAAAAATGCCGATTTTGAAAATCTGGAGTGAAAATATTACAAATTCACGAAGTTATGAGCATGCATGGAAAAAGTGCAACACACACTCAGAAAACAGCCATTTTGGGGATTTTTTTCACCATATGTACAACATAGGCTTTTGAGAGCCCCCTCATGAACAACGGCACTGTCATTTTGTTAATCGGTCCTGAAAGGCGATTTCAGGCAGTGACCATAAAATCACTCTCAGGACAGAATAACACCATGACAGTGGCTAAATTCATAAGGAGGGGTCCCAATAACCCCATATTGAAAATTTGGTGCAAAGATTCCAAAAATGCCTGTGATATGCCCAAAGTAGAAAACCCTAGTTATGCCTTTATATAGCTTACCGGCATTTCTTCAGTTTGTAGTCGGCTTTGAAGAGTGCAGGCGTATTCTTGGACCACAGATTGTCGCACCAGACTCTGTGAGGTAAGTATGGGGTGAGGGCAGTGTGGGAGGCAGGTATGCAGAAGGTGGGCGCGGGTTGTGGAAGGGGCAGGAGACCACGAGGGACCGTTTCTTCTTTCACATGGTTAAAAAAAACATTGCTGGAAGGTTTTATTTGTCAGGGATTTGGCATTCTGGGGTGAGCTCTAGTGTGCCACCTAAGTGTTTTGGGGGATCCTGTAGCCGACAGGGATTGGGCATCCCGTTGGCACCTAACAAAGCAGGGCAGAGCCAAGGAGATTGGGCACCCCATTGTACACGTAACAAATGTGGGGTTTGCATTATGCCTACAGGTAGTGGGCTCCCTAGTAACACACATATTGGGGCAGGGTATGCCAACAGGGGATTGGGTACCCTGAAGCTGGCATAATGGCAGGCAGTGTGACACCATGTTAATTTTTTCACCAGGAAAGCATGTCGGGAGGTCCACTGCGTATGATGAGCTTTGCTCGCATTGCAGCGGACCTTTCTGGGTCTGTTGTTTCCTATAGGGGCCTATAGGATCCTGTGCAAATAAAGCTAAGAGTTGTCAGTTGTTCTCTGGGTCTTTCCATAAGAAATAAACTGCAAAAATAAACTGCATTAATGCATCTATTAGGGTTAAAGCACAAAGCCTCAGAAGTATGGAAATGAGTAATTAGGGTATTAGAATATTAAAGTAATGCTTACACTGTGTCACATGAACATTCAATCCCTACATAACACCCACCACAGATTTGGCAAGGTTTCAGGTACTTTTCTTCCTAACTTTTCATTTCACTACTTTCTATGCTTTGTGCCTCAACACTAATAGCTGTATTAACTTAGGTGTTTTTTCTGTTTATATATTTAAGTATTTACACCCACATCTAATGCCTCTAACAGTGTTACACACACACCTTACAATTCTCTTCAAAATATCTAAACTGCCTGCTTTCATACACTTTGCCTGAAAATTGTCTGAAGTTAAATAATAATATCAGGATGTTTTGTCTAAAAGTAGTACTATGTGGGATAATAAAAACCTCAGTTCACTAACACCAATAATCAGCTTTCATAAGATTAACATTATATTCTGTTATCTGTGACACATATGGCTGTGCTTTAGTTAAAGCAGCAGGGCAATGAAACTGGACATTGGATTTAACTCTACCTTTTTCACTGTACAAGATTTTAGGCATCATTTAGTTTTATTTGGAAGTACAATTTTCTAATTCCACCAAAATGTGAGTATTTTATAAATGTATAAATTGAGTTTTTTCTCAAGAAAAAAAGATGGCCAACATATTTTGCATAGAAACAGCTCTGTAGACCTGGCAAGAAAAGACTCATGGTGGGCAGCATATGAGGTACCTCTCCTAGTATATTTGAACAGGCATGTTATTATTGTTCTTAATTTTAGCTGAAACTGGCTTTATGGAGAAACATTTTTGTTCGCTTGCCGCATGCGCAAAGGAACGCTTTTGGGAGAGTAGCACACTTGGAGGTGTGCCTCCCACCCAATGCACTGCTCCCTTTGAGCAGGCGTGGCGGTCCTGCACCAATGGTGCAAGAGTTCAGTATGACAGCGGTGTTCCTCTGCTTCAAGGAAAGCACCACTGCCATACTGGCGCCACCCTCGCGTCATGTGCTGCCTCCCCCTGCGGCAATCATGCCGCCCCAACTTTGGTGCAGCGTGGCAAATGTTGTTTGCCCGGCGGGGTGCCAATCCCCGTTGGCTCCATAACCCCTGCGTGGTTGCCAGTAGGGTGCCCAATCCCCATTGGCTCCTCGACCTCAGCCATCTTCTGCCACGCTGAGCCCACCCCAGCGTGGCAAAGCGTCCACATCGTCTTTTTTTTAACCTGTAAAACAAAAACAGTCCCACAGCGCATATCCCAGCCCCTCCCACAACCAGCACCCACCCACTCGCACCCAAACTCCCCACCCCTCACCCCATACTTACCTCTGGACTCTGCACGGCGTCTTGAGTGGACCAGGAACACGTCTGCACTCTTCAAAGCCGACCGCGAACTGAGGAAATGCCGGTAAGCTGTATAATGGGCTACATAGAGGGGTTTCAACTTTGTGCATATCTCAGTCATTTTTGGAATTTTTGCACCAAATTTTCAACATGGGGTTTTTGGGACCCCTTATCATGAGTGATGTCACTGTCATGGAGTTATTCATGCCCAAAGGGTGATTTAGCAGGCACTGTGCAGTCACTGCGTGAAATCGCACTTTGGTCTTGAATAATGCCATGACAGTGACATCATTCATGAAAGGATCCCAAAACCCATGTTAATTTGGTCAAAATCCAAAAAATAACTGTTCTGGCGTGCATTCGCAGTTCTGGCCTTGAGCCCGTAAGTTGGCGAATTTTCAATATTTTCACTCCAGATTTTCAACATTGCCATTTTATCACACCTTCTTATGATCTGTACAGCTGTCATTTTTCCACATGTCACCCAAACGTGTTTCCGCCCTATGTAGCGAACAATGGTGCAGTCGGTGTGTGAAATCAATGTATGGAACACATAAGAAAATCACAGTGACACTGTTCATGAGCAGAGGTCTTAAAATGGCTATGTTGAAAATTTGGTGAAAAAATTCCTAAAAATGACTGTTTTACGAGCGTGCGTTGCTGTTCCTCATGCGCTAGTAAGTTTGCAAATTTTCAATATTTTCACTCCAGATTTTCAACATTGCCATTTTACCACACCTCCTTATGAGCAGTACAGCTGTCATTTTCACATCCTGCCCAAAATGTCTTTCCGCCCATGTACTACACAAGGCGCAGTCGGTGTGCGAAATCAATGTATGGGACACAGTAAGAAAATCACAGTGACACTGTTCATTAGCAGACATTTTAAAATGGCAATGTTGAAAATTTGGTGAAAAAATCCTACAAATGACTGTTTTACGAGCATCGTTGCACAGTTCCACGCAGCTCGTGGGTTTCGAATTTTCAATATTTCCACTCCAGATTTTCAACATTGCCATTTTGCCACACTTCCTCACGAAACAGTACAGCTGTCATTTTCACATCCTGCCCAAAACGTGTTTCCGCCTATGTAGCGCACAATGGGAGTAACAACAAGGTCATGCTGAAAATTTATTGTGCAAATACCAGCAATCGCACAGGGCATTAGGGTAAAGCACCTCATGCCAAACACCACTGCAAATACCTGCAAGCGAACGTTCGGCATTGACAAATGCTTGTTCATTGTGTGGCTGCTTTAAAGTCATGTTATTTCAACTATGGAGCTGATCCACACTGAATAATTTAAGTATGTGTTAAAAATTTTTGAACAACAAAACACATCGTGAAACTGATAAAAACCTGATGGGCAGGAATGTAACAGGGCATGATGTTCCATGGTAAAGTACAATAAAGTTGAATATTTGTGTACAATGATCCAGATTATTCAGATTCAGTAATGGTGCACATCAATACCACACCAGTGAAAACATTCCACATTAAGATAGTAGCAACTTTCCCCATCCTTCTGCTCTGGAGGCTGTTTTGCTCTCTCCTGGTTAAATGTCATTTTTTGGGGGGCTGGTACACTGAAAATGTAGAAGGATTAACTGCCCATCTCCTTGGTACAAATTCCGATCCTTCACTTCCAAGGGAACACATACACAATCAGGAATTGTACATCTGAAGACTCATGCATGGTCAAGATAATACAGTATGGTTTAAAAAAAACAGCCATGATACTGTATCTCATATTATCTTGGAAGGCTCTTTACTTTGGTTCTCACTTAACCAATCGTTCAGTCTGAGTAGTTCATAGAATAAAAACCTCTGCAATGAGTCATAAGCCCCACTAGGTCTTTTTCAGAGCAACTAATCGTAAGCAGTGGTGTAAATGGGCAAAAGCACTGGAGAATCATCACTTTTGATTTAGTATCGAATATCAGTGACACGGGTCTGGGAGCATGTTTCCTCATTAACTGTTACATTTTAAAACTATATTTGATCTAGAGTTATTTATTTAGGAAGTACATTTTACACAGCAGCAATCATTCCCTACTTTACTGCTGGAACTGGTGAGATTTTTAATCTCACTCCCAGAATTAAGCTCCTGCATGTCCCCTCCAGCCCCCACAATGTCCACTACTGATAAGGTATCATAGATTAGATACATTAAAGAGTGAATAATTGAAGTTTTTAATTTTCAAAGTTGACTAGACTGTCTGGGAAAGGGAAATGTGGATAGTAGCAAAGTCATATATTAGCAGTTATCCATTCCAGATGTTTAAAATGTTTCTCAGCAGGAGTCACACTGACTCCAGCTTGACAAATCCTGTCTGGTAATAGGACCAGTCTAAGTACTTCTTTCAGCCCTTCAAAACACAGTGCTACAAATTCATAGAAAGTTTACACCTCTTCAAGATGGAAGGGAGAATTGTTGCTTTAATTAAATCCTAAGAAGTAAAACAGAAACAAGTCTAATCCCTTCCAACTGTATCCTGAGTCCACCAACAAATAATCCTAAAGGAAGTATTTGGAATGTTGGATCTACGTGGCTTTTGTTAACAATTAGTAGAGTCCAGTTCTTAAAGTTGTGTATAAATGACATCTGTAGCTTGTGACAGGATATGTTCCATGCTTTGTTATTAAATTACATGTACTGTATTATCCATAATTTGGTAAAGGCTTTATTTTCAAGAAACTGTGAAGTTACACATGTTACTGTAAGTCTAAATAGTGGTCTCATTACATATGGACCCACCCTTAACATGTTGCTTCTTATCTTTGGTTACACTGTACATGGCCACTTTTGGCATGCTATGTATCCTGTAAAGAATAACCCTGAGGCCTTGTGGCCCATCAGGTGCCAACCCTCTCTACCTGTTGTTCGTGAAGGCCCTAGTGGTCCTTCACTTTCTTTCTTTCCTTCTCTTCTGATACTGCTGTTGCCAGCTACATGTCTGTCCCACCATGTTTGAATCCCTCCACTGATTTCACACAGACTACCTCCCTTGATTGCCCATTCCACCCTTCAAGTACCCTTTGTATAAAGAAAAGCTTCCTGATGTCACTTGTAAATTCTTCTCCACCAGGTTCATTGAGTTCCCCTTCCCATTCTGCCAAATTCATTCAGGTCCCTGTGGTGCTTGGGTTTCCACTCAGCACAATCGACTGCCTACTGTCTACTTTGTTAATCCCATGGAGGTACAATATGTTTATGCTTGTTTCATATTACCTCTCTCCCTTCTAGCATGCTGTGTATACATGCTGAAATTTCACACATGTCCATATAAACCTTATTCTGCTGCCCTGAAGTACTCTGCTTATTTCCATCTGTCCACTTCCATCCTGTCCCTGTCTTTCTTCAAGTGATGGTTTCAGAACTGACATAGTGCTCTTCTAGGTGAGGATGTAACAAGGACCTGCAGAGTGGCAGAATCCCCTCGCTTCTCCTGCAGTTAATACTGTTTTCTATACATCCCATCATCCAATTCACCTTCAGTACTACATTTTTGCACTGTGCTGTTGTCTCCTAATTGTTTCTCTTTTATTGGGGTTTCTAGCGTCTTCCCACTATGGCCAATAAACTGACTAGTCTGTAGTTCACAGACCCAAAATGAACTCCGCACTCACAGATGTCTACACATTATTTTGGTGTTGCCAAAAAAAGCAAACTTTTAATAGTTAAATTGAAATGTAGATGCGGACAAAGCTGCCAACCACCACTGGCCCTGTGCTTGAGGTTTGCACTTTTCTTCAGGGGCATGGCAGGAACAATTGCATGTAACATTAAATAAACAAACATACATATTATTGATATGAAAATAAGGAACATGTGAAAACTTCAGACAGGTTAAACCCAATGCATTAATTACTAACATTTTAAGGCACTCCATAGAATTTGTGCTTACTCTTAATTCATATACATAAATGTTATAAAAGGTCCAGACAGAAAATGAGGGTGGCATCATGAAACAAAGACACTGCCAATAAGGCGTGTTTAAATAAGTTTATTCAAAATATTTCATTTAGTAGCAAAATTCAACAATGCATTCAAAGCAACAGTGGGATATGGAAATGGTTTAAGGTGTTGGGGGTAGTGTAGGGAAGGAAAATACAACATATCAGACAAAATAGGATCAGCTGTGTGCCAAAATCATGCAGAGCAGTGAAAGAGAGAGGGTAGGTGGTAGCACCTGGATAACAAACAATACACATTATTATTAAAGCATGTTCAAAGACTACATGATCAAGATATAAATCAAAAAGCCAACTAAAAGCATATTTTGCATTTTTGTACACAAGCAAATATACAGAAAGGGATTATAATGTTTTTAAATTCATGGGGTTTGAACATGTTGAAACACAAGTAAGGGAGGAGCTAGAATAAATATTCTACTCAGAAAAGAAAGTTATTAGATTTTCACTTTGATAAGCATAAACCACCTGGATTAAATGACCAGTAAGATTTAAAACCATTTTACACAAATAAAGGTTCTAATCAGGGCCCTCTAGTTCTAACCTTGCATCCAAACTTTTGAAAATGCTAGTGTTTGTCTGTTAAAAGTCATATTATTATTCCTTTCTGTATATTTGTTCTGTGAATTGCATTATGCTTCTTTAAATTAATTATGCATCTTTGAATAGATCTTGGTGATCTGGGTGGGGAGGGCATGATGGCTGTGTTGCTGTTCCGCTCCTGATGCTCCATTAGTGCTGCAGTAATTTTCTTGTTTTAATTTAAAGCTTTGCTTTTTAAACTCTTGCATTTACTGAAAGAAATTCATGTTATTTTTGGCTAATAGTTTGTACTATTGAGATTCTTCAGTTTTTATTGACTGGGAGCTGCTGTCAGTTCGGGACATAAGGTGTCGGTGGTAATTCTTTAAACCCGTTGCTCTAACTGGTCCTCTGGTAACAGATGGTTTTGGTCTGCCAAGTGGTGGATTTCTTGCAGGATTTATGATCCTGAGAGACTGAAGGAAGCAGAGCTTGCAGGCTACAAATCAAATATCTGTCTGTATGGAAGAAGAGGAGAGCTGTGCATTTAAGTTACAGAAGTGCTTACATGTAATTAAATAAAGGTATGACACCATTGCCTAGGGCCATTTTTTTTTTACTTATATATGATGGATTTACTGCACTCAGTGGAGCACCATTCTCTTCTTTACCTACCCTGAAAAGATTGATATAAAGGAGAAACTTAGGAGGGTAACAGGCCTGAAAAATGAATAGAGATAACACCAAGAGATCTCTGGGTTGACTAGTAATGCCCATGAACTCTAGAGCCCCACAGCTCCTGACAGACATCAGGAACACTCAGAACAGAAGAGTGGAGCTATCCTTAATTCTTTGTATCAGTGCCTTTCACAAAGATGCTGTCAAAAGATAATTCATGGGAAATTCCTTAGGAGGAATGTCATCCAAGATTTTCAGGCCTGCTGATATATTCAACTGACAATTTGAAAAAGTGGCAAGGTAAAGAATCTGTCAGCTTTTGCGGTAACAAACATTTGCTGAGACTTTGCGGCGGCTGGTGTTATCTGTGCAAGCACTGAACTCAGGGTTATGGCACACTCACGTAACAGATAGAGATTGGCAGACCATTTTTGTTTGATCCGAACTCTGTGAAGAGTGAGATAAAGTGGTTAAAATGGAACAAGCACATATAAGTTGATAACCAGAGGCTTTTACAAAGATGATAATTTGATGTTTGGTAATTCTGCACTAAACTTGAACTACATATTCTTAGTTGTCTAAGGCTTAACAAGGGATGTAACTAAGTTGACCCTGAGTCTTGAAACAAACACAGCTGCTACATGAGACTGTTTTGCTATTAATCTGGGTTACATGACTTAAGCGGTTAGTACACATACCATTATTTGTTTATTAATCATTAAACTCTTTGAACACTGGTTGCTTAAGGTGCAGTTGGACATTAATAAAGCTATTCCTGAGAGACGTAATGACCTTGTTGTATGTTCTCTCCCTGTTATCAGTTGGACTGGACTCATTGGATTCCGGTCTTGCACTCAAGAATGTTATATGGAAAGTACATACTTGTTAAGATGGGATAAAGCATCAGTCTAATGACCCATTGATGCTACAGACCCTAATTTTACTGATAACATTCCTGCATGTAAAATTGCCCAGAAAGGCTACATGACCTAGAACTTGGGAGTTTGTTTATAAATGTTATCTGTTTTATACTTTATGCACTTTTTTAATTTGGGTTTAAACTTTTTGATTTACAATTATTTGCTTTACTTAAAATTGTGAAGTAAGTTGCCTCTCCTCCCCACCCTGGTGTTTCACAGGATTTCTAGCAAACTGGATAAAGTTGGGCGAGACTACCTTTTAGTACCTGGGAAGGATGTATCAACATAACAAAAACCTTCAGTAGATTCACTAAGGGCTTTGTTAGCCCTCTAGAGAGTTTAACTAATGTTGCTTCTCCTTTACATGCTGGCAAATTTTAGTAGGGACTTGGTAAAGTCAAAAACAGGTGGTTATGGAAATTGTATACCCTTACGCTATGGGCCAGGACAAGGAGACAAAATGAATATTTTTAAGGTAAACTTTGTATTAGTAGTGTATAGTTCCTTTTTGTTAAAAGACCCTATTGATTCATGAAGTCAATAGTACTTTAACCGAGTTTACTTTGACAGAAGTTTCACAGATATTATAAGCAGAAATGATTTGGGTTAGACTGCAAGTTTGATTTGCCCTGAGAAATGCTTTGGGGCATTTTGAGAATTTTTAATTATGTGGACTTAGCTGGGTAATTAATGTAAACTTCAATATAGGGAAAGATTACGTCTGGAATTAATTGCATTATGCAAAGCAATTGTGACATATTTTCAGTAAGATGATTTAGTCCTGTAGTTGCATTTCATTCTATTATGTATAAAACAAGTGTTGAGCCAAGAGCTTGGATCTAAGTATTGAAGACAGAGTATAGATAGGGCTCATACAGTATAAGACCCATATGGGGTGATGCATTTTGCTTTTAATGACAGTACTAATTTAAAGATTGATTCAAACTCATTATAAAATATTGGGTTTGCTCATATCAGTAAAACTGTAATTGGCTATGATAGTGTTCTGTGTTGTAAACATATTTGATGTACTGTAATCTAATGTTTGTCAAAGTTTTAGTTTTTAATGTTGTAATGGTTTAAACAACTGAACAACAATAAACCTTGATTGATTGATTGATTGAATTGATCTTGTGTAAAAAATGCAAAGTGTGTTTCTTTAAGTTGCTTTTGATTTCTATCATGATCATGCAGCCTTTGAACATGCTTTAATAGTAATGTGCTTATATTTTGTTTTCCTGCTGCCACCTGCCCTCTCTCTTTCACTGCTCTATATGAGTTTTGGCATACAGCTGATCAGATTTATGTCTGATATGTTGTATTTTCCTTCCATTCCCTGCCCCCACCGAGACACCTTAAACCCTTCCCACATCTCACTGTTACATACTTACATACATACAAGATGTTAGCAGAGAAGGACCACCAGGCCCATCTAGTCTGCCAAAAATCCACAAAAATCTTTAATTTTTGTAAAATCAGTTGTTTTGAATGTATTGTTGAGTGTTACTAGTACTATGAAATATTTAGAATAAAATTATTTAAACAAATTATTATTGTATCTATCTTTGATTGCAAATGTCACCATCATTTTCTATCTGTATCTTTTATAACATTTATGTATATGAATACTAAGAATGAGCACAAATTATATGTAGCTCCTAAAATTGTAATAATTGATTAATTGGGTTTAGCCATCTGAATTGTTCACGCTTTCTAATTTGTATATCATTAATACGTATGTTTGTTCATTATTTTATGTTACAAATGCTTGCTCTAGCCACCCCCAATAAAAAGTGCAAACTTGAAGCACTGGGGCAGTAGTGTTTTGCAGGATTGTCTACACTTACATTTCAATTTGGCTATTAAATCTTTATATTTTGGCAACAGTGAAAGAAATGTGTACTTATTCTGTGAGTGTGAAGATCATTTGGGTCTGTGTCATATGTATCCTGCTGGCTGCCTGTTTAATTCACACCCACCCTAAACCATGGTTCACAGTCACTTCTGTGGAACTAGTCTGTAGTTCCCAGGTTCATCTCTGCTTCCACTCTTGTGTAGGTAAACAACATTTGCCCTTCTCCAGTTCTTCAGTACTGCCCCCATCTCCAGTGAGCTGTTAAAGGGCTCAGTCAGAGGTGTCACTAAGACCCTCTTCATCTCTTTTAGTACCCTCTAAAGGAGTAGGAAAGTTGCCAGATACACATAATACCTGGAATTGTACAGTATGATCTTTTATGAGCTCCAATTTCTTTATGACAATTTACATGCTGCCCATGATGCTTTTCTTTAAGGAGGTATGTGTAATTCTGTATTCTTTAAATCATGGCTTTATTGTCAGTGCCCTTCCAAGGTAACAGTTACTCTAGTGCTTTTGCACTGGGGTTCATGCCCTTCAAATAACTTTCATTTAATACAATTAATTGAAATACAGATTGACCTTATAGTAGAAGGAACCAAACACTATACCAGAAAAGGCTATCAGAATTTGAAACTTCGATGAACATGCCATTGGATGTCACTCCTGCCCTGGTACCTAACTACCTTGCAAAGGTGGAGCCAGATAAGTCTGAAGTGGAAAATGGAATGCACCCCAAAGTCATAGTGGAGCAGAAGGAACAATTGGCAATGACACTTGCAATAATCTTTCAGGAGTCTATCTGGACAGGTATAGTGCCAGAGGACTGAAAAGTGTCCAATGTGTTTCCCATCTTCAAGAAGGTGCAATGTCAGGCGTCAGCAACTACAGGTTGGTCAGCCTGATATTAGTGCTGGGCAAGGTTCTGGACATCCTTATCAAGGACAGAATAATGGAGCACATGGTTGATGTTAAGGTTCTTGCCCCATCTCAGCTTGACTTTATGAGGTGTCAACCAGTGAGGTGGAATGGGGCAGGCACATGGACATAGCCTCTTGGGTCTTCACCAAGGCCTTCAGTACTTAGGCACATATAAAGCTTCTGTGAAGTAAACCAGTGCAGTATACTTGATATATACACAAGGTGGATTGTTAACTAGCTTGGGGAAGGAAGCAGAGGATGGTGGTGGATGTGTAGTAATTAACTAGAGAAATGCTTATTGACATCCCTCTGGGATAAGTGCTGGGGTCACTGCTTTTCAACATCTTTATCAGTAATCTGGAAGCTGGGGTCTTGAGTAAACTGCCTAAGTTCTAGAATGACATTAAGTTAGTCAGTGTGGTGGACTCCTCTGACAATAGGGACACATTTCAGGACCTGAACAAGCTGAGTGATTGGTCTGACTCCTAAGGCTCAAATTCAGTGTAGTCAAATGCAAGGTGCTACACTTGGTGAGAAAAATAGAGATATGAATGACATTATGGTGGGCTCCTTTTGTTGCAGTCAAGGAGGAAAAGGATATGGAAGTTATAATAAACAAGGGCAAACTGGTTAATTGATGACACCAAGCTAGCCAGGGCAGTAGACTCCCTTGAGGATGAGGACAACTTCAGAAATATTCGAACAAGTTGTACAATTGGACTAACCCTGGAGAATCATATTTAATGTAGCAAAATGAAAAGTGTTAGACCAAAAACAACAAAACAGAGGCAGGAGATACACTCTGTGTGGTACTCTATTGCAGTCAAAGAGAAAAGAACCAGGGCACCATAATATAAAAGGGGTGGAAGCAGGGTAATCATTGTGTAGCTTTTGTCAAGTGGGACAGCAGAGCTGAGGTGCATCAAAGAAGGGTGACCAGTAGAGCAGGAGAGTAATCCTGCCACTTACTGGTGGTCGCTGATTGAGGTCTGCATGCAGTTTGGGATCTCCTCAATACAAGAAGGAAACTGAGGAAGTTGAGAGGGTGCAACACAAGGCCAAAAAATGATCAGCAGTGTGAGTGACAAAGCTTTGTGAAGAGGCTAGAGGCCCACAACTTATTTTCAGTGGAGAAAAGGCAGCTGAGAGGGACTCGATCGCAGTGTTTTGCTCTCCCAGTGTGTGGAAATTCTATGGACCAGCCTACCAGGAGAGGCAGTGAGCATAGTCATTAAGGTAAGCCTGAACAAATTTCTGCTTGCCAAAGAAACCCTTGTGTACTAGAGTCGGTACAGAATCCTTTTGAAGTGGTATATTTGTTGCTTACTTCATCCACTGCATATGAGACAGGAGTAGGGCTGTGCAGAATGGGAAAATTCAGAATCCACGGAATGTTGATGAAATTTCAAAAAATTCAGTGAAATGTCAAGGAATTTTATCAGAATTTCATGGAATCTTTAATGTAGTAATTTGGTTATAACTCAGCTGCCATTCAAGCTAGTTTCAAAATTACAGATGCTCAAATATTGTCATTTTATTGTTTGTGTGAAATGTCATGAACTTTTTATATACATATACCTTAACCATCTATTCAGTCATGGATCTTAAATTTGGCATGATTTCTTGATGACAGGTATTCTAATAATGTGCTAAATTTCATGACAATATAATACATCATCTCAAAATTATATGTGCTCAAAATCTGTCATTTTATTTTTGAAGGACATTTCATGAAAATATTTCTTCTGCATATACTATAACTCAGGCACCTATGGAGCTAGGCATGTGTAATTTAGTACAGATAACCTTTTGTAATGCCTATAGAACTATTTAAATATGGACAGAATTTTTATTCCTGGAGTCCCTGCCTGCCATCTGCGTCCCCCTTGTGCTGACCAGGTATGAGACCCCTGCCCTTCAGCCCCATGACTTCCCTTTGTGGTCGGGGTGGGGAGAACTCAACCCACCAGACGGATCCAGTTCAGGAAGTGCCCTCCCAGTGGCGCTGTGAGGGGACAATCGTCATCCATGGCCAGGACTCCCATTTTATTTTTCTATTTTCTCCCTTGAATTTGTGCAGAGGGGCATGAAATGATGCCAGTGGAGGGTGTGCATGTGCTCCTCCAGGCATCTGCCCCATCTCACCCCTTCTTCTGCAGCATGGCGACTGCCCCCAGCCTCTGCTAAGGGCCAGTCAAATGCCATCCACTGGCATCCCCTCCCCAAAGAAGGAGAGCAGTCCCTCAGACACTAGCTCCTTCTCCAACCCTGCAAACCCCATCAGCCCATGCTCATTCCCGACCATGGATTGGCAGCATAGCGTGAGGTAAGGCATCCAGCACCTCAGCCCTCAGCACCACCGGCCGGCCGATATGAGATTTTTAAGTTACATGGGTTCAAAACTTTACTATGTAAATATTTGCAAACATTTGTGAAATCTATCAAAAATGTGGATGTTTGTAACTTCTCTGCTCTTGCATGCATGAGTTAACATTTTACATAAATACCCATAGTCCATGTATCCTGGTGTCTAACAACAAGTGGATAAATTGGTTAAGCAGTTTCAATGTTGCAGAAGAAAAAAATGATTACTAACATTTTCTCACATATTTATGATAGCATATATGGTAAATGAAGCTTCCAGAATTTTTTTTTTGTAGAAATTGACATTGACAATGCACATATCACTCCTTCATTTGATAAGCTGACCTAAACTTTTACAGTCCTGCTGTTCTTCTCTGGGTGACTACCCCCTTCCCTTTATTTAGGCATATCCAGATTAACTCAGTAGAACTACTGATCCCACTGATATCCTCTTTGTTCTTTACGGTGACAAACTCCCTTAAAACATGAGTCACCTAGTCCTTTTCCTATCAACCTACCCTGTTGGAATAGCCAGAATTCTTTCTTCCTGCTGCACAAGACATTGTCTTCCCCACTACATATTTTTGAGTACCTCTAAGTCCTAGGCTTTCATGTACACCAGGCTCCCTGGATCGTAAATTTACTGAATGTGATTCTTAAATATCCTGCATTCAGGTTGGAATTATTGACACTCTGTGCTTTCTTGTTCCAACCTGGGGTCCAACACTGTTGTGCTATCCAGCTAAGCTGTCCATTTCTTGGTGAAACTGTGCATCTAACTCCAGGACCTGGTGACCCCTGTGCTACCTGCCTCTTATACCCCTATCCTCTAATTAGAATTCCCCAGATAAGGCTGAGTGAAATTAGAAAATTCCAGTTTTATGGAATGTTTCATGAAATTCTACAATTTTCACAAAGACTCATGGGATTTGACTTTAAGTACCGTGTTGTTTTGCAATTTCTTGCAGCAAGCAATTAATAAAATGGCACACACAGTTTCCTTATCAGGATCTCAGGGAAGTGCCAGTTGGTGACACCAACTCCTTTGAATGCATAGTGGGTGCAGGTGCAGGCTACAGGACACTTCTTATCTATGGTCCACCAGGAATGAGATGGAGTTCCTGAAGGAGGTTGTGGACTTCATTGCCGATATGGTACTGGAATCTCCCAGATGGTTAATTGTGGGGATTTCAATGCCTGGGTCGATGATGAACTCTCGCCATTTGGTCAAAACCTCCTCCAATTAATGGACTCATTGGTCCTGTCATGGTAATTACCTCTGCAACCCATGAGGGCATACATTGGACTTAGTGTTCAATCTGGGGATGGAGTTATCTGACGTGGAGGTGGAGCCAGTAGGATGGTCTGACCATCATGCCCTGAGGTTTAGATTTGCGCCCCAAAATGGGCCTGCCCCAGGAGTTAGTACAGTTCCATCCCTTAAGAGGGTTACCTCAGAAGGCCTAATGATGGAGCTGGACTTCTCAGATTTTCAAGGGATAGCATGAATCCAGGGCCTTTGGTCTTAGCCAATAATAGGGCTGTAACTGAGGCCCTGGATGCCATTGCTCCAATTCATGTTTGTCCCGTATCTCTTCACTTGGGGCTTCCTGGTTTTGATGGGTAGGTCCGTGGTGGAAGAGGAAGGAAGAAGTGGAAAGACACTGGCAGAAAACTCAACTTGAGGTGGATAGACTTGAATTGTTAGAACATTACAAATTCTACCAATCAGCAATTTCCTCTAAGAAGACAGAGTTCCTGTCAGGAAATTGCTGCAACAAGGAATAGACCATCCCAGCTCTTCCGGACTGTAGACAGACTGTGCAATCAGTCTGTCTCCAGACTATGAAACATTATCCTGAGTACAGTGTGAGGAGTTTGCGAAATTTTTGCTGACAAGGTATGCACCATCAGGGATGAGATCTGCCAGTGTCCTTCTATTGGACATTGCACTGATCAATTGGGTGGTACTAATGCCCAGTTGTACTGGTCTACTGGTCTATGTTTAGACTACCAGCAGTAATAGATATAGTGAGGATTATCCAGACCTACCTACTGTAAGTTGGACCCAGGCCCTACTCACCTGGTGGTGGGGTGTGTAGATGTTATTGGCCCAGTCCTGGTTGGGATAGTGGTGGTGTCATTAGAGAGGATCTTTCGGATCCCTTAAAGGAAGCGGTAGTATGCCCCTGTTGAAAAAGCACTCTCTTGACCCGACTGCCCAGCAAATTATAGACCAGTCTCTAACCTTCCTTTTGTAGGGAAGGTTATTGAGAAGAGTGGTAGCTCTGCAACTGGAGGATCATTTGTCCAACACGCAGTATCTATGACCCTCTCAATCCGGCTTCAGGAAAAGGCATAGTACAGAGGCGGCTCTTGTTCGGGTGCTGAATGATCTGATGGCAAGAGATGGAAGGCCCATTCCATCTTGGTTCTCCTGGATCTCTCAGAAGCATTTGACACCATGGATCATGGGGTATTGCTCGACCACCTGCGTTTTCTGTGGTCTGGGGAACAATCCACAGATGGTTTTGATCTTTTGGAGGGCAGATCTCAGAGGTAGTGTCTGGAATTTACAACTTGGCCCTCATTGGCTGCCCTGTAGATACCGCGGGGTCGGTGCTAGTCCCCTATGTTATTTGCAGTGTATATGCTTCCATTGGGGACATTATAAGATGGTATGGGCTGAGTTTTCATTGTTATGCTGATGATTCTCAGCTCTACCTGTCTTTATGCCTGATAAGGAGTTGGATTCCACCATGACATTTAACAACTGCCTCCTAGAGATTCATGATTTGATGAGTGCTAGTTGGCTTAGGTTGAATTCAGGAAAACTGAGGTGTTGGTTGTGGACCCTGGAGGGAGGATAACAGGGGCTTGGACTGGGAAACCCACAGGTTTATATCTTGGGGGGCCCACTTCTTGCTTCTGGCCAACTCGTAACCTTGGTCTGATTTTTGATGAAAGCCTGACTATGAAGATGCAGGTGTCGAGCCGTAGTCAAATTTGCCTTCTTTCATCTGAGAAACATTGCCTGAGTGAAACACTTGGTTCCACAGGAAGATCTTCCCATCTTGGTCACACCTTTGTCACCAGCCGTTTTGATTACTGCAATGCCCTCTATCTAGGGCTGCTGGGGAGGATATCCACCACTTGCAGCTTGTGCAGAACATGATGTCCAGGTTGTTGATGGGAGTTTCACGATCTAGCCATATGACACCTGTGCTGCGTGATCTGCACTGGCTGCCAATACAGTGGCAGTTCACCTTCAAGGTTGCATTATTGATCTTTAAGGCCCTACATGATTTGGGACCCCACTACCTGAAAGAGCTCTTGGTGCCTTACTGTCCTGCCCTTTCTCTTCGCTCCTCTGATGAGGGATTGCTAGAGATTCCCAGAGTGCGTCTAAAGGTGTCAGGAGGTAGATCTTTTGCCTATATGGTACCAACCTGTGAAATTCTCTACCTCATCAGATACGAGAATGCCTAAATGTCGAAAGTTTTAAAAACAACTAAAACTTTCCTTTTGCCCTAGCATTTGCGGTACATAATAAGTAAGTGTACTGTATGATTGTCTGATTTATTGTTTTGAAATGTGATTTTATTGATTTGACTTATTGTAAAAGTGCCCTGAGCTTGGAAGGGCACTTAATATAAATAAAATTTTACTTACTTACTTACTTATAAGATCTAAGAATCTGCCAAATTTAATGGTATTGCATCCTTTAGTTTTAAAGTTTCATGAGTTTATAAATTTGTAGTTTACATTCTTGCAAAATTAATTTTCTAAATGTTGTGAC
This sequence comes from Neoceratodus forsteri, assembly GCA_016271365.2. Taxonomy (NCBI): domain Eukaryota; kingdom Metazoa; phylum Chordata; order Ceratodontiformes; family Ceratodontidae; genus Neoceratodus; species Neoceratodus forsteri. The sequence continues at coordinate 1,629,641,681 of CM057456.1, read as the reverse complement.
TGTTTGACTACTTTAAATTCTATCCCATTTAAAGCTGAAAATATGAACTTTTTCAGAAATGTATAGCAGTTTAAATGTTTCAATTCTGGTTAAATTTGGATATATAGTTTTAAAATTACTGGGAACTAACTGAAATTTAAATTTCATCAACATGTTTGGCAGGCTATAACTCAGTCCTGTTTAAGGCTAGAAATCTGAAACTATGTGCATATACAAATGTAGTGATAACCTCTATACCTGTTGGTTTTTGTAACATTTCAATTAACACTATCACAATTATACTAAAATTACAGAAATTTAAATATTGGCAAAATATTTGGCTTTCTATACTGTAACTCAGCTCCCATTGAAGTTTGAGATTTAAAGCATGGTGCACATGCATTCTAGGTGTTCTCTAAATCCTAATATTGTGAAGAAGTTTGGATAAGAAATGTTAAAATTTTCTCAAAATAACTGAATATTACATTTTGATTACATGTTTGGTCACCCAAAACTCCACACCCTTTCAATCAACAGCTCTGACATTTGGTACACTCTTGTAAGCCATGTGGTACTGTTTACATTCAAATGTGGTGTTATTTGGGCAAGCACTTTTAAAAGCATAGTGAAGTAACTGTACTTTAAAAATTTGCTAAATTCTGCTGAATGTTCGGAAAAATTTCATGGAATTCCATGGAATCGGGATGGGCATTCACGATCAGAATTTTATATTCTTCACAGCTCTATCAGGAGTGGAGATGATCATCAAAGAGTCCCTTCTGACTTTAAATTACTATGTTATGATGCATGTTACTATGAACTATAAAGCGCTGCATTGTCTACAAGAGACAGGCCACTGAACTACTCCTCCTACAAGTTAATCTTTCTGTTAAGGGCCCTGGCTACTTGTCAGACCTCCTCCACTCTTGCCATCCCAGCTCGCTCCCTTCATTCCTCCACCCAGGGTCTCCTGGTGGTTCTGAGGATGGGGCTGAAAGCTTTGGGTGATCGTTCATTTGGGGTAGCTGGCTCAGTCCTCTGTAACTTGCTCCCAAGATCCTTGAGGAGTCCCCATGGTGGAGGCATTCAAGAGGGCCTAGAGACTCACCTGTTCAGCCTAGCTTTTCCAGCAAATGCCTTTTAATTATATGAAATCTTTTAAAAATACTATTTGCAGCTGATTACTTATATAAGATGATAGTTTTATAATACTGTTACTGTTCTACTATGCGGTGCCCAGAGCCCCTGGGATTGGGTGCCAAACAAATAAATCATTACTTACTTACTTATGTAGAGATGTGAAAATCTTTTGCAACCATTTTGGCTTTTCACCTGGAAAAATCCTACCAGTCCTAGTCCTATATGACTAGAATGGATTCATTAAAGGCAGGAACCTCTCCAGAAAACATAAGATGCATGATTAACATAATACATAATAACATACAGTCAGATGCAATATTGCTCTCTATAAATGCAGAAAAAGCATTTTATCTATTAGAATGGGATTATATCTATCATACACTACAGGCAGCAGGAACAGGACCAATAATCAGGAAATGGATCAAACCATTGTATTCCATGCCCACAGACAGAATAAAAACTAACAACATAATCTCAGACACTTTTGCACTAACTAGGTGCACCAGAAAAGGATACCGTCTTTCCCTCTGATTTTGCCCTAGTAATGAGCCCTTAGCTATCACAGTAGAACACACAATCTCACTAAAGATATTAACATCAGAAACTATATGCATACAATAAGATTCTACACAGACAACATATTATTATATTTAACAAAGCCACATACATCTTTAAAAGGACAAGTAAATGTAATAGTCACATTTGTAAAAGCCTCCTGATATACAATTAACAGGAAAAATAGAACTTATGGTCATTGCTCAAACCTCAGGGATCCAGATTCCATCAGAATACCCATGCATTCAGTCTTCTACCATGAAGTATCTCGGGAGGACTAAACTCACAATGACATTGGAGAATCTGTACAACATTAAATATGCACTCCTGCTATTACAAATTCAAGAAGATCTCAAAAATGGATGTCCCTACCCTAACATTAATTGGTAGGGCTAGGTGTCATAAATATGAACAGTCTCCCAAAACTGTTGTTCCTCTGTCAAAGCCCTTCCTGTCCTGTTATCAAATAATGTTTTAAATCACTGAACTATGCAGCTGCAATTTCCTTTGGAACAACAAAACACCTTGTGTAAATTGACTAAACTAATTCTATCAAAACACAAGGGCCTTTGGACTTCAAATCTTCACTGGTAATACTTGGCCACACAATTTTGAACAACTCTAACCTAGTTTATAAAGAGATCTTCAGAATATTTAAGTACCTTTCCACATAGGAGACTCATAACAAGCTAGACAGCCTAGGGTGAGTCCCAAGCTGGTAAATGGGTTAGAAATTGGTTGAGTGATAGGAGACAGGAGGTGGTGGTAAACAGAGTTCACTACAAGGAGGAGGCTGACCATTGGGTCCCCAAGGATCAGTACTGGGGCTGGTGCTCTTTAATGTCATTATTAGAGACATTGCAGAGGGGCTAGAAGGAAGGTATACAGATGACACTAAAATCTACAACATGGTGGATACTCCAGGTAGGATGGAAAAAATGAGGAGGGATCTAAGTAAGCATAAGGAGTGATGAAGAGGGTGGCAGCTAAGATTCTCTGGAAGGACATAGGGTAAAGGCCATTCAGAGAAAGGCAACCAAAATGGTGCAGAGTCTGTACCAAAACCAAGTGAGGATAGACTTAAGGAGCAGCTGATGCCTTCAGGAGAACTTTAACAAAACATAATATTTAGACACAATTTGGTTTGTATTTTACATTAGTTTTATATACCTCCTCCCATTATTTACTACTGATGTAATTTGCATGAAACAGGATCTTTGCTCCTAAAGAGTTCATCTATTCCTGCTGCTTTCTTCTTACCTGAAGTCATAATGCATTGCTTATGACATCATAGTTACTCCATGGCAACAGACTGTGATGTCACAACAGAGGATTATGACATGAAGTATGGAGTAAGCTATAGAGGCAGAGGAACTCTGAGTATAAAGATCATGTATTTATGCAAATGTACTCAGTAATAACTAATGTGCAGGAGAAATCTGTAGAATATATATGGAATGCAAGCTGAGTGTACCTAAATATAATGTTTTCAAAGTTTTCATTGATAACTCAGCAGCTCTTTAAGGACCTCAATAGGTATACCCTGGAAGAGAATGGAGAGAGGAGATATGATAGACACTTTCAAATACCTCTTGGGTATAAAGAAGGTACAAGAGAAGCATTTTTTGAAAAAAAGAATTCCAAGAACAAGGGGTGATGATATGAGGCTGTAGAGGGTAGACTAAGGGGTAATGTGAGGAAGTATTTCTTCACAGAAAGATTAGTGGATGCAGGAATGGCCTCTCAGGAGAGGTGGTGGGGGCAAAAATGATAATGGAATACAAAAATGCATGGGATAGGCATAGGGAACCTTAGTGGTAGGAAAGGTAAGATAAAGTTGAGATCAAGTGGGGTCTGTGGCATTGTTGTAGATAGAGAAATTGGGCAGACCAGGTGGGCCAAGTGATCCTTATCTGCTGTCAGTTTGTATGCTTCTATGTATAAAACTGAAACAAGAGTTACAATCACACATCTCATTAAAGCATTTGTTAGCTTTCAACTATTATGTCCTCTCAATCACTGATCCCAAGTGTGGCATCAATTTGGATGGCAGGAAATTAAACAATTATTTGATGAAAACACACTATTGCCATTTGAAACTTTACACAAGAACTCGATCTTCCACATTCTCATTTTTTAGGTACTTACAAAATTAGAAATTAAATCAAATCCATAGCAGGTACACACTCCATCTCTCCACTAAATTCTGTAATAGAGGAGAATATAATACAAAACAGAGTGACAAATCAAAGCTGGTCTCCACTAGAGGTGGGCGAAGTGCTCTCACTTCACTACATGGAGCACTTCACATAATAACCCTCTATTCATGCAGTGCTCCATATGCAAGCGTATTACTCGCCTTTATTTTTTATCATGAAGTGCATTGAAACCAAAGGACTTTGTGCTACTTTGCCTTGATTTACTGCTGTTCCTCAATTTTAATGGGAAGTGCCATTGATTTTAATGGACTTCGCTTTACTTCCTTTATATTGCTATTTCAGATAAATTTTGCATTGATTTATCGGATGACAGGTCACATAGGCTCTACATTGTCTTGCACAGCCTCAGTTCTGCATAGTGTGTGTAGTGGAAAGCTGGAGACAGTTTGCTCTCAGAGCTCTGAGAATCAAGCCATCGAAAAAGCTTTAAACAATCACTTTTGATCCAATTATTTTAGTCAAATTTAGTTCATCGACTGTAGGAAACCCTCCTTTGCTTAGATCTTCAGTGTTGATTGTTTTCTGTGCATTTTGAATGTTCATTTAGAACACTCAGTCTGTGTACTGACAGACACTGTTGGAGTCTGCTTCAGGAGGGGGCGTATCTGTGGTGGAGCGAGATTCCCATGAGAAAGGCAGTCTTTCTAACTGTTTTGTACTAGTAGTGTGTGTTAGTATGTGTGTCTTATGTACACACAGTAATACTTGAAGTGTTTTAGATAATTATTTTCTGTTTGTTGTGGTGCAGTGAATATTTTGATGCTGTTTAAAGGATTTGGTTATATAGTGTACTAAACTGTTAAATTTTCTGCGCATCACCTGTAGTGTGTGAGTGTGTGTGCATCCACCAAGTCAGATATATTTTATTGTATCACACAGTAATTGCAGCACTCTGAATCTGTTATCCATCTGAAGTATTTTTACTGCTTCTTTCTATCTAGGTAGTGGACTGGTACTGCAGTGCCCACCCCTCAACCACAAAGGTATTATTTTCCAGTTTTGGTTGTGTGACCACTGGTTAAGGCACTGTTATTGTGCCTGTGCGGCTGCTTCTCTTGAGTGTGCAATCTCCATCTGTCTGTGTGTTTGCATCTGTTTATGGCTCAGTCTACATCTGTAAGCCACAATTGTTGTTTCCTAGCTTCCCATCCACCCCAAAGTTCAGAAATCTGAATTAGTTGTGAATTTTCTGTGTACCACTGCTCCAGGTTCACAACCCTGTTGTTCAGGTGGTTCGACTCACTCTACATCAGGCCCAAATTGGCCTGTGTGGAGACATTCTTCTAGGGTTGCCAGTGTCCCCTGCAGATTATGGAGCAGTCACTTGCTCCATGGCCAATCATGCTTGACCACGTGCAGGTGGAGGCTGTGCTGCACCTGTTGTCCAGCAGGGACAGCAGGTGCATTCCATCCCTGTTCAGCAACCTGGCCTCCTACTGTACGTGGTGGTGGTTTGCAAGGTGGGTGCACTAGCCACCTGTTCCCAGATGTCTCCTCTCTCATAAAACCTCTTTCTCTCACACTAGGTAAGGCAGAAGTGATAGTCTTTTACTGTCTTGCCTGATTAAATTCCTGCCTGAGTCATGTGACTGGAGACTGTAACACATGTGATCTCTGGGCTGTTTCAATTATGACTCACTTAGCATTCAACAGAAATCAACACAACGTGAGCGTGATGTCACCTTAGATGAAGTCATAATGGTGCAAAGTCATTATAAGGTGAAGTAGTGTAATTCTATGAGGACTTGGCGAGTTAATCTTCACTGCATCTCTAGTCTTCACTATATATAACAAAATCTCAAGCTATGTAACAAATGAACTGAACACATTGAGAGCAAAATGGAAAGGAAAACCGAACAATAACCTAACTGAAGAATTATGGCAAGATATAGTAATAAAGTTATTCCAGAACTCCAAAGCACCAAAAGTGCACTAAGTCTAATTTAACACCTTACATAGGGGTTAATACACATTAGCAAGACTACACAAAATGAAAAGTACAACATCCCTTTATATCTCAGCTGTGTACACACCACTAGAACACTTATAGGCATGTTACATTCTTGCCCATATCTTTCCAATTTCTGGACATTTCTAAAGTTCTTTCAGAAGCTACCAGTATGTAAGTCTTTCACTAATGGTTACATTATTAGGAACTCTGGAACCTTCAATTAAAATAAATAATCTTGGGCTGGCCTGTTAGCACAGTGGTAGTGCTACTGCTTGCAGTGCTGATGACCTGGCTGCAGGAGTAGACTTGGGCTGTTAGGAGGTCAGCTTGGGGAGGAAAATCAAGCATCCATAGGACTGCTGTCCTCCTCAGGGAGGAAGGGTTGCTGCATCCACTGTAGTACTGACCCCAGCAACTGCAGAGGTTGAGCATCCAGGAAAGCAAGGAAGGGGTGGAAGGGCAGCAGCTACGATGTCCTGTGTATGGACATATCTAGGTGGCTTTTCGTGTCTGTCTTCCTGGGAAGTGTAAAAGGAGGAAGAAAATCATGGTTGGCCAGCATAAGCATCAACCCTCACAGACTCCACACCTGGCTCTTGGGCACCTCCTGTCTGAGGGTCATGCTCATGGCTAATCGGTGGCACCCCACCATGAAGGGTAAGCTGTGGAGTTTGATGGTAATTTCATGTGGGGCCAGGGTGACAAGGCTGGGGTCAGTTCCTGACATGGGGCCAGCCTGGGTGGAATAAAGATCACTAACTACAAAAAAAATTCTTGCTTATAGACTCCTTACTATGAGTAGAGATGTCGTAAGTTAAATTTCACCTGCAATTCCACCAAAGCATAGAAAATTTGCGCTTTCGGAATTTGTGGAGTTCTGTCCAAACCCTCGAAATTCACTTTGTGTGTTTTTGAAGTTTTCAGCAAAATTCATCGTCCTTAACTGCGAAGTGTAAAATTCACAGGGTGAAATTTTGCACTTCATGGTGAAATTCACACAATCCATGGCTGCAAATTTCACAAAACCTCCGCAAATTTATTTTATTTATTTATTAGCTTTTGTTGACCAGGTGGGTGCATTAGGCAAAATCCTGCCTATTTTCAAGCACGACCAGGAGAGTACAATGGACAGAGTACAATAACAAAGAGTGGTGAGTTACAAAATCGCTGAGAGAATTTTGCGGACTTTATACATCTCTAACTATGAATATCACAATTGTAGGGAAGTGTATTCATCTTAAATGAAAAGATTAGAAGCTCCCTACCTTCCAATTCAGGATAAATGTTATGCTATATATCATGAAATTAGAGAATGCAACACATAAAATGTCACCAAGCTAGCATGTTTGAAGAGATCTAGCTACCCTTCTATACAAGAGTTAAAGTGGTATACAGACTGTATGAAAACCCAGCCCAGTAGTCAAGGTGCCCCATATTCTGAGCTGGCCAGTTTGTTACTCACACAGGGGTGCTGCATGAAAAAAGAGGCCAGTTGGCTCTGACACCATATTCAGATAGCGTGATCTGAACTGACCACACTAATCATGTTAATATTAGGCCATAGTACCATGGCGTACAGCCAGTGGCTGCCATGCTGTGCTGCACTACCAGGCGCCAGGCCAAAGACCACCCATAGGGGTAAGGATGGTACATACTGCTAAGCACCACAGCCCCTATTGGTGATAGTCAGTCAAAGATGCAGGCGAGTCCATTGGACATGCATGGGGCTAGTGGGCCATTTACATGCCCATTATGGTCTCATCTGCATGCCACCGCAGCAGCCAAATGTACCTTGCTGGTCCCCCTCCCAAAACCTGATCCCCAACTATGTAAAAGAAAGAAATCCCTGGTGGTCCAGCAGTCCCTCCCATGCCCCAATCCCTCACTACAGTATGTGCAAAAGAAGCCCTGGTAGTCTAGCGGTCCCTCCCAGCTGTGATCCCCCAGGTTGACACAAACATTAAGCTCTGGTAGTCTGAGGTCCCTCAGGAGCCCAGATCCCCTCTGTATATATAATAAAAATCCCCAGTGGTCTAGCATCCCCTTCCCTAACCCTAACCTGCTGCTATCAGACATATACATGTCCCTGGTGGTCTGGTGTCCCCCAACCCAGCAGGTAGTGCCCCTACCCTCCACCCCATCCCAACCCGTCAGCTGGCACCAGCCCAGCCCTCCACTCACCACAACAGCTGTCCACAGACTAAGGTCTCCTAGCATGTGTGCTGAGGAGTAAACACACCAGGAGGCTCAGTCTGTGGCCGGCCATGGTGGTGAGTGTGAGGGCTGTGCTGGTCACCATCTCTCAAGGTTGAGATGGGTGAGTGAGGTGATGGGTCACTACCTGTCAGGAAGGGGATCACTAGCGACCACAGACATGTATATGTCTGATATGAGAGTCAGGGTGGGAGGAGGAATGCTACACCACGGGTGTTCATTATATATACAGAGGGTATCAGAGAGTTTGGGCTGGACCCCTAGACTACCAGGGCTTACTGTTTGAGTCAACTCTAGGGGATCGGGTCTGGGGAAGAACCACTAAACCATCAGGTTACCCAGCCCTTAACAATGCATGGACAGGGTGTGGGGCACTTACCCTCCCTGCACACTGTTAAGGGCTGGTTTCAGAAACATTAAACTGCACTGTGCTTGTGGCCATTCAGTGTTTCTGAAAACTATCAATATTGTGCTGTGCTGCATTTGCATGGGATCACTCATTTGCATATGCTCAGCATGATATTGTGCCCACGACACTGTTGGAGTACACTGCACATAGGTTGCCTTTGAATATGCCCACGCCTGACTGCTGGCACTATTCCAAGTTTGTGCCGTGCTAACCTTTTGAAACGAGACCCCAAATCTCTCCTTTTTCATTTAATCTCTAAACAAGTTTCCTAGGTAAGATAAAGTCAGACAAGAAGTTCTATCTTTATTTTCTTTAAGTATACATGTTGTATCATTTTCTAATCATAACAGCTTCAAATCTTACCACAAAAAATTATTTTTCTTCTAATCTTTTATTTATGTAAAAAGTAAAACTTCTCTATGTTCTCAATAAAACAAAATACTAAAAACAAACAAAAAAAGAGGTACATCACATTTTTATGGGAAATACAGACAAGGGAGGGCTTTGTTGTGATTTTGTTTTACATTTTATTACCCTTGTTAGTCTACCTGAGATGCAACATCTAATTTCCAGTTGGGCCTGCTTAAGAATATGCCAATGCCAAATTAAGTATTTGGTGCATGTGCCAAATTTGACAAATTTTGCACCAATTCAGATACTTCAACCTTCATCCAAATAATTAACAAAAAAATAATTCTCTGGAAATTCCCCAGATGATAGGGATAGTCATATTGCCACCTTCTCCACTCCAGTAACTTTCTACCCTCCTCCACAGACATTTATTTTAATGTAACATCCCTGCCCCCATTGGAGTGTACATAAACCAGGAAAAGTTTCAGTTTTGGCCATCAATTAAAGGGTTGAATTGCCTTTTTACTGTGCTGACAGGAGCTCCATGGGTCAGGGTCACTGTTAGTGCACAAGGGGATAAACTGGGAGTTCTGGTGCCTAAGGGTAGTTCACGAGTGAGCCTCGGGAAGAGCTGCTGGGAGGTGATGTGGGAGAGCAGGGCTGTTTGCCTGCTTTCAGTCCATCAGTACATGTTTGGAGCATCCAAAACCAATCCAGCAGTGGATATGGCAGCAGCCATTGTTTCAGCCAGTGGGTTCCCTCTGAAAAGCCACCACAGGGAATTTCCAATGGAGATGCTTGAGCGGTGTGCAGCATTGCTCTTTGCATGCTCCATGGTGCTGGGAGTGAGAGAAAGAGAGAACAAAGGGAGAACTGGAGCCTGAGAGATAGAGTAGACAGAAATTTGTCCTGCAGAAGATAGGCCAACCCAGTTGTGGCAGCTCTGTGTGGAGCAACAAGAAGTACGTGGGTCACAGCCATGCCCGTGTGTCTCTAGGGAGCCATTTCCAGTGTGTGCAAAGCCAGGTCTGCCAGGGGTCTCATAGAAACATAGAAGATGTTGGCAGATAAGGACTTCTTGGCCCACCTAGTCTACCCTATTTTCCTTACCTATCATGTCACTGCAGACTCAACTCAGTCTTCAGTCTTGTCCCTGCCTTACTGTCAAGATCCTCTTGTATTTATCCTATGCATTCCTGAATCCTGTTACCATTTAATCCATAACCACCACTTCTGGGAGGTGGTTCCATGTATCCCAACCCTCTCTGTGAAGAAGTATTTCCTCACATTTCCTCTGAGGCTCCTTCTTCAATCTTCATGGTGGGACCCTTGCCCTTCAGCATCTTTTTACCTGGAAAATGCTACATTCCTGTACCTTGTTTTTACTTGTGAAGTATTTGAAGTATTTGTATGTTTCTATCATGTCCCCTTTTCCTCCTTTCCTCTAAGGAGTACAGATTCAACTCATTAAGCCTTTCTTTGTAGGACTTTTGATGTTGGCCTTGCACCATTTTGGTTGCCCTCCTTTGTACTGCCTCCACCTTATTACGTCTGTTTGGAGATGGGTCCTCCAGAACTGGATGCAGTACTTGAGGTGTGGTTTTACCAGTGACCTATACACAGTGGTATTATTACATCTCTCCTTCTTCTGGTGATTCCCCTGCCTATGCATCCCAGCATCCATTAGCCTTCCTCACCACCTTGTCACACTGTTTAGCTGTCTTCAGATCATTAGATCATCTCATGGAAGCCGGGACTAAAGGCCAAAGTCTGGAGCCCTCCAAAGCATGCAGGTTGGTGGAGATGTCTGCCCATGTGCCAGGTGAAGTCACCCACAATGGTCGACTTATTTAGAAAGCTACTGTTTTGAAGTAGAAAAAGTTTCATTGGAGCCTGAAGAGTGAGAGAGTTGAGATTAGGAACCAGAATGAGACAGAGAGATTGCTTGCTGCTGTTTTAGGACCTGATTCAGCCCAGTGGGGACTGCTGCCTAACTTCAATTGTGGCTAACACTGACAAGAATAAAGCTGTCCAAGATCAAAAATGGTGCAGGGTCTGCATCAGAGCCATATGAAGAGAGACTGAGAGAACTTAATATGTATACCCTTGATGAAAGGAGGGGCGGGGGCATGATAGAAATGTTCAAGCCTGAAGGGAATCAACAAAGTTCAGGAGGGTAGCATCTTTCAGAAAAAGAGATGTGTAAGAACAAGGGGCACAATTTAAAGATAGGGGTGGCTCAGGGGTAATGTGAGGAAATTTTTTCACGGAGAGGCGGTGGATGCATGGAACCACCTTCCTGGGAAGGTTGTTGGGTCTAAAACAGTGGGGAATTCAAGCGTGCATGGGACAGACATAAGGCAATTATAGTGGGGGAATTGGCAATGAAGTAGGATGTTGGTTAACTAGTATCTGCAGCTTATCAGTAGGTAGGGAAATGGGCAGACTGGGTGGGCCAAGTGGTCCTTATCTGCCGTCAAAGTCTATGTTTCTATGTTTCAAACTTCATCTCTGAGGTGTGCTATTGTGGCGACAGAGGTGAGGACTGAGCTGGTGGCTATTGGATTTGAGACTGGTATTTTCTGTTTTAGAGTCATTGCTTTAAACCCACAGATTAAACTATCCTTCTTATATTTATAAATATATGCAGTCAAATGCCTTCTCAATATTTTATACACTCATGTTTTAGACCACAGTTCAGACAAGCATTTGTCAATGCTGAATGTCTTCTCACTGGCATTGGCACTGGTAGTGCAGGAGTTAGAGATGCATAATAGGAATGGCAGTGAAGTATTGAACAGGCATTGGGGTGTGCCTTTGGGTCATCAGCTATAAAGCTCATGCCATTTTACTTCACCCTACCCTGTAGACACTGACGAGTATTGTGGTGTGCTTTGGGGTCTTTGGGCTTTATACTTACCCCATTCCTTAAGGAAATATGCTGAGGTGGGTGCAGTATAGGAGAATGGGGTGATCTTTGTGGACAACACTTCATGGCACTCCACAATGTCTGTCACTGGCTGCAGGGTGGGGATGGGGGTGGAATAGGGAGCATTACAGCCGATGATCCCAAGTCACACCCCTGATGCCTGTCAGTCTGCACAGGGTGGGGTGTTACAGTTGGAAACCTTAATGCCATAGGCATGTGTTGGTATTTTCACTCCAAATTTTAACATTGGCTTTTGTGACCCCATCTCATGAAGAGCGGCACTATCAGTTTGTTAGCTGAAAGGTGGTTTTGTACAGTGGCTATGCCATTTGAAACACAGGTCTGAAAACACATTTTGGGTAGTATGTAAAAATGACAACTATATTGTTCTTGAGGATGTGTAAAAAATGGTAATGTTGAAAATCTGGGTGAAATATGAAAATTGGCAGTCATGAGCATGCATAGAAACTGCAACACATCATAACCCATTTATTTGGGGGATTTTTTATCCTATTTTTCAACATAGGCATTTGGGACCTCCCTCATGAACAATGGCAGTGTGATTTTGTTAATTTGTCCCAAAAGTTGATTTCCCACAGCAACCACACCATTGTATACAGGTGCAAAAACACATTTGGGCAGGATGTGAAAGATAACAGCTGTACTGTTCATAAGGAAGTGTGAAAAAATGGCAGTGTTTAAAATCTGGCAAGAAAATATTGCAAATTGCGAAGTTACAAGGATGCATGGAACCGCAATGCATGCTTGTAACACAGTCATTTTATAGACATTCATCACCAAATTTTCTCAACATAGGCATTTTAGGACCTCTGCTCATGAACAGTGTCACCATCATTTAACATAGAAACATAGAATTTGATGGTAGATAAGGACCGCTTGGCCCACCTAGTCTGCCCATTTCCCCACCTAACAGATAAGCTGCAGATCCTAGTTAACCAACAGCCTACTTCTCCTACCCCCACTAGAATTGCCTTATGTCTGTCCCATGCATTCTTGAATTCCCACTGTTTTTGACTCTATGACCACCTCCTTAGGAAGGCTGTTCCATGTATTCACAACCCTCTCTGTGAAGAAATACTTCCTTGCAGTACCTCTGAGTCATCCCCCTCTATCTAAAATTGCCCCTTGTTTTTGCATATCTCTTTTCTGAAAGATGCTCCTCTTGGACTTTGTTGATTCCTTTGAGGTATTTGAAAGTTTCTATCATGTCCCCCTCCCTCCTTTCCTCGAGGCTATACATCTTTAGTTCCTTTAGTCTTTCTTCATATGTCTTCTGATGCAGTCCCTGCATCATTTTGGTTCCCTCCTCTGGACAGTCTCCATCCTGTCTATGTCCTTGTGGAGATGGGGTCTCCAGAACTGTACACAGTACTCCAAATGTGGTCTTACCAACTGTCTGTACAGAAGGCCAACAACTTTCTGTTTTCTACTGGTGATGCCTCTCTATGCATCCCAGTATCCCCCAAGCCATCCTTACTGCCTTCTCACATTGCTGGCCCGCCTTTAGGTCATCTGATATGACTATCCCAGGTCTCTTTCCATTTTGTTGTTGTCAGTATCTCACTCCCCATTTCATAAACTGTCCCAAAAACTATTTTGTGCAGTGACCACGCTATTCTGCACCAGGCGTGCAAAAACACATTTTGGCCAGGATATGTAAAATGACAGCTGCACTGTTCATAAAAGGTGTGGAAAAATGCCAATTTTGAAAATCTGGAGTGAAAATATTAGAAGTTCATGAAATTTGAGCGTGCATGGAAACTGCGCAATGCACGCTCAGTAAAGCCATTTTTTTCCGCCAAATTTGTAACATAGGCTTTTTGAGGCGCCGTCATGAACAGTGGCACAGTCATTTTGTTAATCAGTCCGAAGGTGATTCCATTCAGTGACTGTGAAATCACCTTTCGAGAATGAATAACACCATGACAGTGACAGAATTCATGAGGAGGGTCAGAATAACCCCATGTTGAAAATTTGGTGTCATAATTCCCCAAAAATGGCTGAGATATGCACCAAAGTTGAAAAAACCCTATTTATGCCATTATACAGCCTAATTTCACAGTCGGCTTTAAAGAGTGCAGGCGTGTGCCGGTTCACGAGATCGTTGAGCCAGATTCTGGAGGTAAGTATGGGGTGAGGGGTGTGGGGAGGCACGGTGCACAGAGGGTGGAGTGCGGATTGGGGAGGGATAAGGAGACCACAATGGACCGTTTTCCGTTTTACAGGTAAAAAAGGAACATAGTGGAACACTTTTTTCAGAGACATTTGACACACTGGGGTGGGCTCCCAGCATGCCATCTGATTGTTTTGAGGGGCTGTAGCCAACAGGGGACTGGGTACCCTGTCAGCACATACAAAGGGGGGCATGAGCCGAGGGGTTGGGCACCCCCTCAGCACACAACAGATGAGGGAGACATTATGCCAATGGGGAGTGGACCCCCATCGGCAAAATAAACAGGAAAGGGGGGGACTGTAGCCGACTTGGATTGGGCCCCTGTTGGCAAAGAATGACTGCTGGAGAGGAGAGCATGATGCCTAGGGGATTGGGCACCCCTTAGCACACACTTGGGGATCATTATGCCGATGGGAGTGGACTCCCCATTAGAAAATGAAGTGGGTCAGGGCATGCAACAGGGGATTGGGCACCCTGAAGTCGGGCGGCAGTAGTCAGTGCTGCCAAGTTTACGTTGGAGGCGTGTTATTGTAACTCTGTAATGAGAAGCTTGCTTACCGCATCCTCAAATCTGCTGCTACTGCAATATGTTGACTCATGCTCAAGTGTGAGCCAACATAAAATTAACTGGGCAAGTTGCAGAAAATATAATTAGAGAATTGCTGCATATAATTCTTTCTTAATTCAATTACATAGATTATGTGTTGAAAAATTAGTTTAGCTGTTTTAATTAGCAATCAATCAGAATTTGTTTAAAAGCCTCTCTCTCAGAACTGTATTATTATGTTTGGATCAGTATATTTTACTTTCCTTTGAAATATTTTGCAATTCTGTACAAGCTCTAGCTCTTCTCATGTTAATGATTATAAATATATTACAAATGGGGACTGAAACATGAGGTGTTGATCTCTTAAAACTTGCATTATATTGTATTTTTAAATCTGCATTGCAAATGAAATTTAACAATTACAGATCTACTTTGAAATGGGACCCAAATAGTTTCACCAGAAAAAGAAATACTGAACTAACATATACACAACATTTTTGGATAACATTTTTCTCCTGAAAGTTAAATCCTGCCTAAAAGGTTTACATATATGGTGAAATCTTGAATTCCATCTAAATACTGCATCCATCTATTTTGACAGTTTAAGCTAGCTAGCAGCTTCTGTTTTCTGTCAGCTTGGAATATAAGTGTTCAGGCTGCCACTTCCAAATCTCAATTAGTGTTGCTCCTTAATTTCCTTCTTATGCCAGATGGAACTTGTGAACTTAAATTCAGCATCTATTTCTTTTGGAATGTTTGTTTGTCCTAGCCATCATTATTGAGACAAATGCTTGCACTGAAGTTATATAGCTTAAGATTTCACATGATTTCATCTATGCCCTTCATCTCGTACCCAGTAACAGTTAAACTTTTACATCTCCTCAGGCTTCTCCTGAACAAATCTTATGCCAAGTAATGTCAGCTAAACCATATTTTGACCTGAAATATATGGTTCTACTGTACATCAGTTTCTTTAGTTTTCTATCTGGACTATGAAATTGTTTCAATAGAAGAAGTTATATGTGCAATGGCTACTGTTATGTTATACTGGTTTGCTTTGACTCTGTAGCTGAAGTTGTTTAATTGTCTTTGTACTGCTTCCAGCAGTTTTTTCCACTGAACCCTTACGCCCAGTGCTTCATGTGTTTTCCTGAACATGAAGTCCAACACAACTAATCTTCACCGTATTAATTCTGGTCTTTACCACTACAGTACATTGTATTATTTTTGCATACACCAGTGCTGCATGTTCATTTTGAATGCACTGGGATATTGTAATCTTTTGAACCAACCACTGCTGCTCACTCATTTTGAATAAATCCTGGTCTTTACTGCTATATTGCAATGCTTTTGTACAAACTACTACTGCTAATTTATTTTGTATTTACCTGGTCTTACCACTAGATTGCATAACTCTTGCTTAGACCACTGCAGCTAGTTTACTGTGTATTTTACTGTGTTTTAATGTTTTATTGCTAGTTTGTGTTCCATTTCCACTTATCACTGCTGCTAGTGTTCATTGTATTTATCAAGGTTTTTGCTACGTGAATTAAAATTCCACATTCCTCAACCGTTTCATGCATCTCCTGCCTCTTTTACTCCTTTTCTCTTGACCCCTTTCCCCTCTTACAAACTCAGCATCCTAGTCATCAACCAAGACCTGTCTCTCTGCCAGGATTGGTGATGTGAACCAGGATCTCAGGTTATATGATCCACAGGCAGGACTGTGGAAAGCATGCAGAATCTATTCTTTTCCAATTTCAGCTCAGCTTTAACTGAAACATAAAAACACAGAACTTATCTGCAGATAAGAACTGCATAGCCCACCAGGTCTGCCCATTCTATATATATATAGAACATGTCTTAGAACATATTTTATCAGGTAGGCAAACATAGCCCTGAGGCTAGTTTCCACTTGCAACATGGAGTGAGGGAGTAATTAGGGAAAGAATTCTTATACATACAAGCACAAGGCTACATTTGTAGAGGCACATACATACACATGATTCAATGCTTATAGTTATACAAGTGCAAGACTCAGAGTTGTGAAGAGACATGTGCAGTACATGCAATTCAATGTGTTTCAAGCCATTTCATTTCAGAGCCAAGTTCTGCTTCTAAAGGGTGGAACAGTTTCAAGAGATTGCAAATGCAAGAGAGAGTATGACAGTGGGTGCTTATAGAAACATAGAATATGACAGCAGATAAGGACCATGTGCCTAGCCAGATACCTAATGCAAAACCACAGACCATAGCTGATCAGTGGATTACCATCTCTTCCCTATTGCAAGAGTATGTGTACATCTATCCCATGTACTCCTGAATTTCCCTACCATTTTGCCCCACCACCTCTGCAGGAGGCAATTTCAAGCATCCACTACTCTTTCTGTGAAAAGTACTTCCTCATGTTGCCCCTGAGCTTTCCCCTCTAGCCTCATGTCATGCCCTTGTTCTTGTACACCTTCTTTCCTGAAAGATGCTACCACCCAGTACCTTGTTTATACCCTTGAGGTGCCTGAATGTCTCTGTCATATCCCCTCTCTATCTGCTCCTGCAGGAATACATACTGAAGCCCTCTAGACTTTCCTCATATGACTTTTGGTGCAGTCCTGGCACCATTT
Source organism: Neoceratodus forsteri (assembly GCA_016271365.2). Lineage (NCBI taxonomy): Eukaryota > Metazoa > Chordata > Ceratodontiformes > Ceratodontidae > Neoceratodus > Neoceratodus forsteri. The sequence continues at coordinate 1,629,624,572 of CM057456.1, read as the reverse complement.
TGTTGTCCTTATCTGGACTGCCACTATTTTGTCTATATCCTTCTGAGGTGCAGCCTCCAGAACTGGACACATTACTCCAAATAATGTCTCACTAGTGATGTGTACAATGGCATACCCACCTTCTTTTTCTGCTGGTGATACCACTCCCAATGCAATCTAGCATCCCACGGGCTCTCACCACAGCCTTCTCACATTGTTTGGTTACCTTTAGGTTATCAGAAATAATTACCCCAGATCCTTTTCTTGACTGGGGTCTGTCAGTACCTCTCCCCCATCTTGTACTCCTCCCTTGGTTTCTGTGCCCCAAATGTATGATTGGGGCATAGAAATCAAGAAGCCAGAGAACCAATCAAGAAAGGGATCTGGAGGAACTTATCAGGTGGTCTAGGTAATTGTACAGCAGGGGTAAACTTGCTTGGCAGTGCACAGTTCATATACTTTGGCACATTTTCAGGGTGTGGTAGCTTGGGTTGCGTGGCAAAATGTCAAGAGTAATTGTGGCAGGACCTCGCACCTGCAAGTGGGCCTTAATTAGCCTACTCTCAGTGCAGACCCTACATTATCTCTGGTTAACCCCCACACGCTTTTCACCAAGATTCTTTTGTGCCTATCACATGCATGCATGAAGCCACTGCTGTTTTGCCCCACTATCTCTACTGAAAGACTGTTCAAGGCATCGCCACTCTTTCAGTGAAGAAGCACTTCCTCACATCTCTCCTAATTCTCCCCACCAGATTCACTGCATGCTTCCTTGTTCTCATGCATCTTCACTTCTGAAAATACTCCTCTCCTGTACCTTATTTACCCCTGTGAGATACGTATTTGTCTGTATCATGTCCTCCATCTCCTCCTCAGTTCCATGATGTACATATTGACAGCCCTCCATTTCTCCTCATAGGGCTTAGATGCAGCACTTGCACCATTTTAGTTGCCCTCTCATGTACAGTGTTCACCCTGTCTATGTCCTTCCTGAGATTTGGACTCCAGAGCTGGACATAGTATTCCAGGTGGGTCTCATCAATGACTGATACAGTGGTAACACCATCTCTTCTTCTATTGGTGATTCCCTCTGTATGATCTCCAGCATGCTGCGGGCCCTGCCTACTGTCTTGTCACATTGCCCTGTCACCATGTGATCATCACATATAATAACCCCAAGGATTCTTTCCTGTTTAGTGACCATAAATATATTTTCCTCTATTTTGTACACCACTCCTGGGTTTCTGTGCCCTAGGTGGATAGTTCTGCATTTTTGCTTTGAAACCCAGCTGCCATACCCTTGACCACTCTTGGGTTTTCTTAGGTCTTGGCCATTTTCTGCAACCCTCCAGAGTATTACCATATACTGCTCATCTTGGTGTCATCTGTAAAGAGGCATACCTTCCCTTCCAGTTCTTCTGTTTAAGCCCCCTTTATTTAATGGGAAACTACTATAGCTTTCTCTCGCTCACTTTCTATAGGTTCAGGGATTAGAGTTTGGCAGCTTGGGCCCACCCCTGGATGTGTCTCCCCATGATGTTATAAATGGGAGTATTTTGAAAGACTGAAATGTGAAATCCCAAGTTTCAGAAGACTGAAACTGATTGCCCGAAACTAGTTATCGCAACACTTAGTAATTGTCCACAGCAAAGTTTGTTCTCTAAAGTAAAGGGGTGCAGGAGGCATAGCCCCTAAAATATGAATAAAACCTTTGCCACGGGCAATTCCAGTGTCTGGATAATGAGTTTCAGTCACTCAGTCTCAGTCTCTTGAAACTCGGGTTTGGCATTTCTATCTTTCATCATATATCCATAAAGTCAAGTCAAGCTTTATTTAAACAATGCCTATTCCATGAGGCTCTAGGCACATTACATTTTATTTATTTATTTAGTTAATTTTTGATGACTGGGTAAGTGCTCTAGACAAAGACATTGCCTATTTTCAGTCACGACCTGGGAGAGTTACAGATGTAGGTAAAAGCACATCACATCACAGTGGTTACTATTACATAATACAGACTTGGGTCAAACACATTACTGTATAACAGGCACAGTGACACCTACTGTACAAGAGACATTAGACATTGCACTAGGCTATCCATAGATACAGGAAATACACAATACAGTTTCAAGGAGATAGACCATACTGTATAAGTAAACAGAGAAACTATTCCAGACGGACTCGGATGGGATACCGCACAGCCTGTCCTTGCCTGCTATTTAAAGGGGACAAGAGTGATAAGTGCCTAAATATGAGCTGAAGGACATGCAAAGGAAGCCTGACTAAGTGTCCTCCCAGAGGATGAATCACAAATGCACCTGTTAGAGGCCAGGAAGCAGTCACGGGCTCATTTTTAAAGATCAGGTGTATAGTGGAGTGCCTCACAGTTGAAGGCAGGGAGTTCCATAGGTTTGGGGCAGATACTGCAAATGCCAGCTCACCCATCCTAGTGGCACATTTGTGTGTATTAAGGAGTGACTTTTCAGTAGATCTCTTCAGGTAAGTCTGATGGGCGGTTTCATCAAGCATGCAAGGGACACTGGTGTTCCAGTTTGGATGATACTGTTAATTGTGAATCCTGTTGTATAGACTCGGTAAGAGGCAGAAGAGAGCCTGCCCAGACTGGAGTAAAATGCAGCAATGATGGTGCGCAAGGTACTGATAGCATGAAGCGACAGATACTATTATAACAGGTGTCCCACTTCTGCAATAGTCCCTTAGTCTTTATAGGAAGTGATTCCGTAAGTTAGGCTGGGTCACAGTACCCCTGTGCAATAGCTCATTTGCCTTAGAGTTTAAGAATGCTCTGACTTTGTAGGCTAGCACCAGCTTCGTATTTGAGGTGATAGCAGGAACATATAATACAGCAATTTAAAATCAACAATTTGTTCAAATACATAATAAACAGTTCCATCAATAAATACCAGTTATATCATAAATAATTAAAATTAATGAATGTCAAACTCCAGAGTAAAAGATAGGCTTTTAGGCCCTGCTTAAATACCTTTTATTTATTGATTTTTGTTAACGAGGTAAGTGCACTAGCCAGCAAGTGACTATTTTCAAGCCACGACCGGGAGGTACAATTACAATACAAATAGGACAGTGCAGGTTTATACAGTACAAGTAAGGTACATGGTACATTGGTACAAGCATATAGTTTACAATTACATCACAAGGTATATTGGTACAAGCATACAATTTAGAGAAAAGGCAGAGGGTACTGGAGGAAGTACAGATTTGGATAGGGTAGGGAAAAGATGAGGGAGAATGATTTGGATAGGGTGGGGAAAAGAAGTGAAGCAGGGAAGAGTGGGTGCATTACTAAGTAGACTAGGAGGTGAAATGGGCTGGAAGACAGGGTATGGCGACCTTTCTGAACCATAGACCGGTAGGGCAAGGAAGAGGAGCGGTCTACAGGAGGGAGATTCTGGCAAAGTACGGCATTCGCGAGGCAGGTTATGGTCTGCGACCGGGCTTGTGGAACCGAGGGCGGCAGGGCAAGAAGGGATTCGTCAACGGGGAGGGGTAATGCCATGCACGGGCATTAGCGAGAAAGGCCAAGATGACCCAGAGCCATGGAACTGGAACCCGCAAGGCACAAAGGGGAGCGTGTGCAGGGGGAGAGGAGAGACCAGTACCCACTTACAATAATTACAATTTAGAGAAAAGGCAGAGGGTACTGGATGAAGTACAGATTTGGATAGGGTAGGGGAAGATGAGGGGAATGATTTGGATAGGGTAGGGAAAGATGAGGAAAAGTGAGCAGGGAAGGGTGGGTGCATGACTAAGTAGACTAGGAGGTGAAATGGGGCTGGAGGACAGGCTGTGAGTGATCCTTTGGGACCATAGACCAGCAGGGCAAGGAAGAGGGACACGGTCTACAGGAGGGAGAGTTATGGCAAGTATGGCTTTTGCAGAGGCGAGGTTATGGTCTGCGTCCGGACTTTGGAACCGAGGGCCGGCAGGGCAAGAAGGATTTGGTCAACAGGTGGAGGTTACGGCAATGTATCGGCTGTAGCGAGAGAAGGCGAGAAATGACCCAGAGCTATGGAACTGGAACCCGGCAAGGCACAAGAGGATTGAGCGGTGCGTGGGGGTAGAGGAGAGACCAGAACCCACTTACAATAAGTACATCATAGGTTTAGTGCAAAACAGTAGGATGGGAAGCGGGTCCAACCAATAGTAGGGTTTTGGCAATTTTATACACAACATCAGAAAAGTAAGACAATTGTAGACATTCATAGCGCACATGGGACAGTAAGTAGAAAGCGTTTAAATGACATAACACACGTTTTAGAAGGCAAAGTGATTAGGCATTTTAAGACAGTATAGCCATACAAGTTTCTTTGTAGACATAATATAAAATGCAAGCAGTCAAACAAAATAATCGGTATGCAAGGCATCAAAATAGGGAAGGGTGGACAAACAGACACATACAGGGAAAAGGGGTGGACTTAGATAAGGGAGAGGGAGGTCAAAGTAGAAGGGTTTAAGTAGGATCAAAACAGGTACATTGGTCCATAGAGGTAAGGTGAGTTTGTAATCTTGGCTGAAAGCAAGGTGTGAGGAGCACTTCTAAGGTCCATAGGTAGCGAGTTCCATGAGTGGGGGCAGCATGCCTGAATGCACCAGAGCCCTTAGTAGTATGACAGAGGAGACAATCAGTAAAGATTTGTCAGACGATCTCAGCCCATGAAGGGATCGCAGGCTGGAGCAGTTCAGATAGTGTAGCTGGTCTGCCACTCTGATTATGGAGTCTGAGAGGCAGCAGAGGTAGTACTTTCTGGTGGAGGATGAGGGAAAGCCAGCCTAGGTCTTTATAGAGTTGGCAGTGATGTTTTAGGTGAGGTGCCTTTGATGCATATCGACACACATTGTTATAGGTGGTGTCCCATTTATGTAGTGCAGTTTTATTTGCCATGGTTAGGATGGGAGCACAGTAGGACAGAGTTGGTAGGAGGATTCCCTGGCAATGGCAAGCTTGGCAGTGGGTGTGAGCATGTAGTTAGTCCTGTAGGCCACCCCAGCTTGCAATTGACCATTTTGCATGTTTATTGGATGTGCTGGTTCAGGTCAAGGGTCTGGTCAAGCAATATTCCCAGATAGCGGAACGTGCTTACAGTCTCGAGAGGGGTTCCGTTTAGATCAAGAATGTTCAGTGGAGATGAGCAGGTTCTAAGTTTATGGATTGTTCCAAGGAGCATAGCTTTTGTTTTGCTTGCATTAAGTATGAGTCGATGAGTGTTTAGCCAGTGTTGTGCCAAGTGGAAGGCAGATGTCAGAGTGGCATTGAGGTGTTTAATACTGTCTGAATGAGCATAGATAACTAGGTCATCCATATAGTAGCGAGTTGCCTGATGTTATACTGTTGGGCAGATTGTTTATAAACAGTGAGAAGAGGAAGGGCCCAGTATAGAGCCCTGCAGTACCCCAATGTTGATTGTAGTACTGTCAGAGATAGCGAGTTAAGTTTGACTGCTTGACCTATTAGTTAGGTAACTACTGAACCATGTTGCTACAGGGGATGAGAAGCCCAGATTTTGAGGGTGGTAAGCAGAAGGGGTCATCTATGAGGTCAAAGGCCTTGGTGAGGTCGATGAACACAGCTCGGTTAGATGACCTTTATCCATATTGTGAGTATATCAAGTTAAATTTTGCTAACGCTGTTGTGGTACTGTGATGTTTCCTGAAACCATGTTGTGCTTCACAGAGTGAGTTAGAGAGTCGATTAATTCAATTACCTGGGTGGCTACTATTTTCTCAAGAATTTTGCTAAGGACTGAGAGAATGGCAATGGGTCTATAGTTTGATATTTTGTTTTTGCTCCTTTTTGAAGATGGGAGTGATTCTAGTGGCCTTCCATATCTCTGGGACAGTGCCCGTGAGAGGGATAGTGAAAATCCTGGCTAATGGATGGGAGATGAGATGGGCAGCAGCTTTCAGCAGTCATGGTTCCAGTGTATCAGAGCCAGGGCTGGTGTTATCAGATATGACATTCAGGAGTTTAAGAACTTGATTTCTAGTAACAGCCTTAAAATAAAATGTTTTTGTTGATTTTGTTGAGGGTCATTTGTCGATCGTCAGTGTTCTCTGTGGCAGGTGGCTGAGGGCAGTAGATGTAGATTTAAGGGGGATGTAAGGAAGATAGGTCAGAGAACTGTTGATTGAAGGTGTTGGCTATGGTAAGGAGTCATTACAGTGGATTCCATGAAGAATAATTTCCGAGGGGTGACAGATTGGAGGGTTCAAGGAAGGTTTTGATGTGACTCCAGAATTTACATGGGTCTTTCGAGGAGCTGGTTAATAGGTTCTGGCAATATTTGCTTTGGGAAGCCTAATTTGTTTCTTGCAAACACTTCTATGCTGTTTGTAGATAAGATGATCCTAGGTGAGGCCAATAATCTTGTATTGTTTCCAAAGCTTGTCCGGGTTTTGAGTTTGTGGAGCAGTTCTTTGTCAAGCCACCTTGTTTGTTGCCCTCTGACCCTTCTCTTTATTTTCAGTACATGCCTCCTTTGTACTTCACCAAACCTGGTGAGGAACACATTCAGGGCAACCTCAGCACTGGTTGCAAGGAAGATTTCAGACCAATCCGTGTTAGCAATGTCAAGAAGAAAGGCTTGTACATCCAGTTTTATAAAGTTAGTGAAGGTGATCAGGCGGGATTGAGGAGCAGAGGCGGCGGGCAGGAGTGCCAGTGGCAGACCGTGGGTGAGTGGTCTGTTAGAGAGTCAGTTAGGACAGCTGTTTTGGTACGTGGTCGGTCTGTTTGTGAGGATCCAGTCCAATAGCGTTCCTGCTTGTGAGTTAGTCATTCTCGTGTTTTCAGTTATTAACTGATAGAAGTTGTGCCTTTGAACCAGTGATGCCAGGTTACTATGATTTGGTCCCAGCCAGTTCAGATTTATGTCCCTAGCAGGATGGTCTCATTCATGTTCACAATTTGTGACACATGTTGAAGTAGGGTCTGGAGACTTTCCAGTCCACCAGTGGGTGGATTGTATAAAGATAGGATGTGCAGGTATTTTGCTCCTAGGGCCAGTGTCACATGCAGTGATTCACAGCGATATAGGGACCAGGGTTGGGGACAACTTTCAGAGAAAGGTGACTTTGTAGTAAATGGCAACACCCCACCCGTTTAGAACCAGTTCTATCCTGCCGGATGATAGCATACCCAGGCAGGGTACAATGTACATCCAGGATGTTAGGTTTTAGCCATGTTTCAGTGAGGCATAGGATGTCAGGATTAACCAATCTTATCCAGGCCTCAAGCTCAGCTAAGTGACCTAGGAGACTTCTGATATTCATGTGAGCTAGTAAAAGGCCTTTACTTGGTTTGGTTATGGGTGTTAATGGGGTGTTTGGTTGTGGACCAGGGTTAGGTTCAATGTCACCAGCCAGCATGAGTAGCCTGGGCTAGGAACTCAAGCAGGGCTCTGAGGAATATATTATGATTTTTCTGTTTTTCCTATGCTGTGAGTAGAACCAAAGTGATAGATAGGTACATCCTTTTTTAGGAATACATAGTGAAAAACAGGTATAGAGAGGTGGCATGAGAGGAGTAGATTAGAGAAACTAAAGTCATTGTTTAACAATACATTTTGCTTTTCAACAAGGGGCAGAGACAGAGAGGCGCTGTTAAGCCCAAGCAGGAGAAACAGGCAGAGAAGGAGTTATGCCTATCGACAGATGGCCAAATGAATCTGAGGTCATTTTGTAGAGGATCAAGGTGCTTAGGCTAAGAGAAGAAAGGAGAGTATTGTATGGAGCAGTGCAGAGAGGGGTAGTGGGAGAGAGAGTTTGGCAAGCGTCTAGGTGAAGCTACACGTAGGACTTGGGAGTAAGCATATTTAGCAGAGGTGGATGACGTGTAGGGACGGTCCAGAGAGGCGGGCTTGGTTAAGGTAAATGACTGGAGCCACTACCTAGTAGAGATAGGAAGCTGACAACTCGATAGGGATTAATGCTCCTGGTGGTAGGGGAGTATAAGGAGCCAATGGAAAAGTGGACACTTAGTCATATGACCCACGGAGCCTATATAGCTAAAGGGTCGACCAGGGTGGGTGAGGTGGGGGAGGGTGGGAGCAGGCATGAAGTGCTGGTGAGGCAGTGTTTAGGGGCTGTATCACTTAGCCGCATGGCCGGCGGTTCACAGTCCCGGGTCCTCAGGATATCAAGCAGACACAAATTAGTGGTGAAAACAGCTGCTTTCTGTGCAGGATGGAACTAGTAACAGTCCCAACCCCAGCAGGAGAGAGCTGGCGGGAGGATATCGATTTAACGTACCTTACGGCATATGTGCCTTTGGCGGTACAAGGTACCAGGGAGCGGCGAGTTCCTGGTTCTCTCTTCCTCGGTCATGGTGTGATGGTGGTGCCCCTGGCAACAGTCCTTCTTGCGGAGCAAGCTTTTCTTCACTGGGGGCCGCTGAGCAAGTGGGGACCCCAGAGGCTTCCTTGGTTTGGTGGCTGGTTTCTTGGTCCTGGAGGAGCATGTCCAAGCCCCAGTGGGCTTGGATTGTTCCTAAGGAAGTAGCAAGGAGAGGCAGTTAAGTAGGTGAGCAGGACAAAGGGAGGAGGAGGAGGTGGAGAAAGGTGGAGATAAGCTAGCAGGGAGGTAGAGTCAGAAGCTAGGCAGGTAAAGAATACTGGATTTAAATCAGTTCAGTTTAACAATAGGGGTAGAGATTCAGGCAGAAAAGGCGGGAAGACAGTGAAAGGCAGCATAGAACAGTTAGAGTTACTTTGCAAGTGAGGTTCTCTTAGCTAAGGACTTTACAGATTGGGATACTTTACAATTGTAGTTTAACAGAAATCTAAGAAATTTGGTCTCAAATAATTTACTGAGGGAGCTGTATCACTTAGCGGCAGGCATTTCTCAGTCCCGGGGTCCTCAGGATATCAAGCAGACACAAATTAGTGGTGAAAACAGCTGCTTTCTGTGCAGGATGGAACTAGTTACAGTCCCAACCCCAGCAGGAGAGAGCCAGTGGAGGGAGATTGATTTAATGTACCTTACGGCATATGCACCTTTGGTGGTACAAGGTACCAGGAGTGGCTGAGCTCCTGGTTCCCTTCCTTGGCAAGCATGCAGATGGTGCGGTCCCTGGCAATAGTCCTTCTTAGGAGCACAGCTTTTCTTCACTGGGGGCCGCTGAGCAAGCAGGGATCCCAGAGGCTTCCTTGGTTGGTGGCTGGTTCCTTGGTCCGGAGGAGCATGTCCGAAGCCCCAGTGGGCTTGGAGTGTTCCTCACGGCATAAGCGCCTTTGGTGGTACAAGGCACCAGCGAGTGGCCGAGCCCTGGTTCCCTTCCTCTGCTAGTGTGCAGATGGTGCGCCCTGGCAACAGTCATTCTTGCAGAGCATGACTTTTCTTCACTGGGGGCCGCTGAGCAAGTGGGGACCCCAGAGGCTTCCTTGGTTCGGTGGCTGGTTCCTTGGTCCCGGAGGAGCGTGTCCGAAGCCCCGGTGGCTTGGAGTGTCACAGAGGGCAGCTCCTCAGAACTCCTGATAATAAGTTCCAAAGAATTGGTCTGGCCACATCAAAGGCATGGTCCCCAGATGTTTTTAACCATGCCCTTAGAACTACCAGGAGGCACTCCAAGGATGACCTGAGTGAGTTCACTGGGCAGGCTGGTGTGAGGAGATCAGTCAGGTAGCCTGTTCCCGAGCTACATAGGGCCTTATTGGTAAGCAAGCTCACCTTGAAGGCAATCCTCTATCTAACTGGCAGCCAGTGCAGTTTGTGGAAGACCAGGGATATGTAAGCAAACCTAGGAAGGCTTGTCAGCAACCTGGCTACAGCATTCTGCATCAGCTGCAGCCGATGGAGATTACCTCCACTGATCCTGAAGCAAAGAGCATGACAGTAATCCACCCTGGATGTCACAAAGGCATGTATCAAGGATGGTACATCCTCCATTGGGATTAAGGGTTTGATTTGGGCAACATTTCTTAAGTGGTAAAATCCACTCTGGACAACAGTGGACACTGATGTTCTAGTGTCAAGCCATCATCAAAAACAAAGCCCAGATTGTGCACCTTTGTGGCTGCCTCCAAAGCGATGGTACCCAGGAACAACCTTGTTCCTATTCTGGAGGCAGTCACATCCCATCAATGACCAGGTTCAATTTTAGTACCTAGGTCTTGTCCAGGTTGAGCCTCAGCCAGTTATAGGACATCCAAGTCTGGATTTCAGATAAGCAGTTATTAAGCACTTCCACAGCATCTGATGTTCCATTGGCAAAGGCATACAGTATACAGCTGGGCATCATCTGCATAGCAGTGAAAACCCCGTCTGTCATATCTAATGATATTCCCAGGGTAGCATATATACCGCAAAACAATATGGGTGACAGGATTGACCATTGAGGAATGACACAGATCAGGGATTCAGGCAAGAGGAAACATTTCCCAACACTACTCATTGCTTCCTGCCTATTAAAAGGATGTAAACCATCTGATGACCAAACCAGCGCTCTCTCAGGTGATCCAGCAGCACCATGTGGTCTCACGGTATCAAATGCTGTGCCTTCTCCTAAAACCAGACTGGAGTGTCTCAGTAGATGTCAAGGGCCATCAAGTGGGCTGCACTCGAGCTGCAGTGCCACCACTTTCCAGACCCTTCAACAAGAATGGAAGATAGGAGACAGGTCTGTAATTTGTCAAGCTGTCAGGGTCGAGTGATGGTTTCTTCAGGAGGGCCTCAACAATGCCTCCTTCAAGGCATCAGGGAAAGCTCCCGAGAGCAAGCATCTGACAATTTCAGTGAATACTGGATCAACAGACTCCACACACCCCACTAGGAGATGTGTCAGGCCAGGTCCAGTTCACAAAGGTGGGCCACAGCTCAGAAATCCCTTGATGACTTCAGACACTCCCACTAGCTGAAACTTGCCCCAGACAGATGGAGTGCTTCCATCACCACCAGGCTCTACACTGTGGGGCTGATCTTACTCCACTGGCAAGATCCCGGACCTAATGGAGGACACCCTGTCAGAAAAGAACTGAGCAAACCCATTGCACTTTGCAACTAAAATTGATCTTTTCAGCTGCAGGCAGTCTAGATGAAGAAGGCTGTTTACAGTCCAGAAGAGCAGAGCTGGTCTGTTCTTTCCTGCAGCAATCTCCCTGGACAAGAACTCTGCCTTCTTATGGGTGATTGTCCTTTCATAATCACCACAGTGAACTCTCAAAGCCAGTTTGTCATCCACATCCCCGATCTGCCTCCAGCAATGCTCCAACCTCTGACCCTGGCCTTCATCTCTTTGAAAGCCCCATAAAACCATGGGGGTCATGGAGAAGACCTAGGTCATATACATATTGGTGCAATAGTGTCAAATGCCTTCATGACAGCATTATTATATGCTGACACCACCTCATCTAACCCCATTGCACAAGCAGACTCACATCAGAAGTCCATTTCCGCCAATAATCCCTCTGGGGTCAAACCCTTCAAAGGGCAATAATGGACCATCTCAATAGGGAGGGACTAATGGGGCCCCAAATGAGAGGTTTTTACTGTGGAGTGATCTGACCAAATGACTGGATAAACCTATGATCAGTGATCTCAAGCCCCAGGAAAATACCAAGTCCAAGCCATGATTGCGGCAGTGAGTTGCATAAGCAACTGCTTGTGCGAGGCCCAGAGATGTCATCATCCAGATGAAGTTTTACCAAAGTGTGAGAATTTGTTGTCGACCCAGGCATTGAATTCCCCCAGAATTAAATATCTGGGGACTTCAACACCTGTCGGTGACAAAGTCTGCAGCTTCTGCAGGAAATCCCCTCATGTCCTGGGGAGGTGATAAACATGGAGGATCCTGCAACCTGCACCGGGCCCCTCACACAGCCACACATTCAAACAATGAAGCAGATCTGAATGGCTGCACAGAAAATTTCAAGTTGGATCTAAAACAGATGCCCACTTCCCCACCGCTATGCTCCTCCTTGACAGTGCACCACCGAGTTCCTGTGGGATAGATGCCCTGCATCATACCCCAACCAGGTCTCCATAATGCAAGTCAGATCAACAGAGGAGATCAAGTCAGTCATAATAGCTATCTTGTTTCTCATCTACCTAGTATTGCACAGCACTACCCAAAGGGACCAGTGGAGGCTACTGGACCTATGGTACCTGCCTACTCTATCTAGTGGGGACCCTGGGAATGGGAAGGAGGAAGGGTGGGTGGAAGAAGGGATACCGGGAGGAAGAACTGGTGTAAGTGGGGCGGGGTTTGAACTCTGGCCAGGGGTGGAGGTCAGCAGTCTGCGTGTTGGTTCCATGTACTGGTGCTTGTGAGGTGGTGTTCAGGGGTATGTGGCTCAGGAATGGTGTCCTATGGGCATTTGGGAGTCAACATCTCAGCGGAAAGGAGAACTCAGGCCCATCAGTGCTTAGTGCATTGGGGTAGACCTAGGTGCATGTTCCATTTGGAATGAGCTGCAGTGGGGACGCTGCAGTAGTGGCAGTGCTGCAGAGTTGCTTCAAGGGCAGTGGCAGTGCCTTTGGAACTGTATCTGATGTGGCACACTGCCTGGGGTAGATTTGTGGCCTGCATGTGATCTTACATTTGGGGCCTGCCATGCCCGTGTCTGGGGCAGGTTCTGAATTAGGCCCAAATAAAGTGTAGGAGGCTAGTGTAACTGTAAGGAGAGGTTGTGTTCACTTGAGAGAAATCCCACAGGTGGAAAAGTGGAGGCCTTGTGCCCTAGAGATGTCTTTTGGTGGCTGACACCCAGCCGCATCTGGTAAAAGGGTTATTCTGGTTTCTGGTCTATCTACCATCCCCGTGGGGGCAGTGGTTCTGGCATGCATCAGGTTTAAGGTTTAAGCTCTGAGCTTTTTCAGCTCTGAAGCAGTGTGGAGCCTGTCCTGCCTTAAAGCTTCCATCTGTTTGGGACAAGATACCATTTTCATGCTATTTGAACTGCCACAAGTATACCAGAAATGATCTTGTTGTTCCTCCAGCTGCTTGGATCTGACCCATCTATAATTAAATATGCATTTTTTCCACTTAGGAGTTGGCTACATTTTGTCTTCTGCTGGCTATTCACCTTTGTTCCTCCAGTGTCACCTTTACACCCCTCTGGTCATGGCAAGAAGCTCAGAATATTCTCCAGGTACCAGCAGTTGGAGACTTATTTTCCCATTCAGCTAGTTCTGTTGTGAAAGCAAGGCCTTTAAAATATTCCAGTTGGTTTCTGGAGAAGATCTATATCTGTACCACCACTGCCTCATCATTACCATCAGGACCCCTAGACACAGGAGGTGGATTGAGGTAGGGTTGCATCTGGAATGTCACTTATGAAGACATTGAAGAGGACTGAACCCAGGAGCCCAGAGGTACCCTGCTGGTCACTCTACCCATCTACCACCATCTTTTGTTGCCTATCCATCAATCAGTTCCTAACCCAGTTTACAACCTTGTGTCCAGTCCCAAACTGGCCAATTTCTATGACTTCTATGTGGTATGATGTGGAAAGCCTTGCTGAAGTCTAGTAGGTCACACCCACTGCTCCATCCTGATCAGGCCTTGCTGAAGTCTAAGTAGGTCATGCCCACTGCTTCACCCTGATCTATTTCCTGGTCAACCAGTTATAGAAATCTATCAGGTTCATCTGACATTCACCCCCCCCACAGTGAATCCATGCTGCCTTGGATCTTGTAACCCAATGGATTCAAGATATTCCACTAGTTCTTCTTTAAAAGTGTCTCCATTAAATTCCCCACCAATGATGTTAGACCGACCGGCCTTAGCAGGCAATATCCTCTCTCCTTCTACTCTTATGAAGCAGGACTACATCTTCCTCCTTCAGTACTCTGGAACCACTCCTGTTTCTAGTGAGTTGTTAAACAGGGCTGTCAGAGGTGCAGCCCTGCACCTCCTGAACTTTCTCAGGACCCTAGGATAAATCCTTTCTGTCTCATAGCCTCATTCACTTTCAGGTTTGCAAGCCCACTCAGAGTAAGAGAAGCAGAGCAAGAAAACCATGCTGGTTGAACAGCGAGGTAGTGGAGGTGGTGAGAGCAAATTGAGAGGCACACCAGAGGTATAGAAGGAAATGAAAGGAAAGTAAGTGGACAGGAGGAGTATGTAAGACAGTCCAGGGAGGTGACCAGAAAAGTGGAGAGAAGCCAAGCCCACAGGGAGATGAGATTAGTGCAGGAATTAACGGGTGGGGAGGGGGGAAGACTTTACAGATACATCAGGGAGAAAAGGAAGTGAGGAGACAATAGTGAGGATAAAAGGAGGGAAGTGGAGAGAAAAGGGTGAGGAACAGGCAGAAGCACTGAATGAATATTTTGCTCAGTGCTCACGAAAGAAAAGGGGACCATTAGCACTTTGGGCTGGGAGGGTGGGGACAGGGGAGAGGAGGCAACAGATGAAAGAATTGAGGTAAGTAGAGTCCTAGAGGGACTGAGGGCACTGAAGGTAGACAAGGCACCAGGGCTGGATGGTATCCACCCCAGGGTGTTGAGGGAGATGGCAGAGATGTTGGCGGAGCTGCTGGTGGATTTGTACAGCACCTCACTGGAGTTGGGATGTGTGTCAGTGGACTGGAGGATGGCACATGTAGTACCATTACACAAGAGTGGACCAAGGGATGAACTGGGTAATTATCACCCGGTAAGTCTCACCTCCATAGTGTGCAAACTCATGGAGACAATACTGAAGGAAAGAATGATGTTGTACCTAGAGGACAATGGCCTCCAGGATGTGAGGCAGCATTGCTTTGTTTAGGGAAGTCTTGTCCAACCAACCTGATACAATATTATGACTGGGTGACAAGTGAGCTGTATAAGGGTCATACACTGGATGGTCTTTACTTGGACTTCAAGCAAGGCCTTCGATTCTGTGCCTCATGGGTGGCTTGGGGAGATGCTAACTGGTGTAAGGGTAGGGGCAAAATGATGAACTGGAATGCAAGTTGGCTGGGTGGGAGACTGCAACGGGTAGTGGTGAGAGGGGAGCTCAACTCTGAGGCCGGTGATGAGTGGGGTGACACAGGGCTCTGTGTTGGGGCCAGAATTGTTTGGGCTCTTCATATCAGACATTGCACATGGATGGTGAGCAAGATAAATCTGCTTGCTGATGACACCAAAATCTGAGCAGTGGTGAATGGAGAGGAGGGATGGAAGCAGCTGCAGGGGACCTAAGTAAGCTAGAGGAGTGTTCAGAGAGGTGGCAGCTGGGGTTCAATGCAAAGAAGTGTAAGATTATGCACTTTGGGGTGAAGAAAACAAGGAGAGAATACTGGCTTGAGGGATTAAGCTGGGGATCATCATGGAGGAGAAGAACCTAGGGGTAATGATAACAGGGACCATGGACAACACTGGCCAGTGCAGTACAGTGGCTGAAAAGCAAACAAAATGCTGGGGTGCATAGCAGGGTTTTATAATCCAGGCTAAGAGAGGTGATCTTGCCCTCTACAAGTCACTGGTAAGGCTGCACTTAGAGTATTGTGTGCAGTTTTGGAGGCCATACCTAAAGCATGATATCTGGCTACTGGAGAGGGTGCAGAGGAGAGCAACAAAGATGATATGTGGAATGAAAGGGATAGACTATGACAGCAGGCTGGAGACCTGAATCTGTACACCCTGGAGGATAGAAGGTACAGGGGACATGATAGAAACATTCAAGTATCTGAGGGCAATCAATAAGGATGAGGCAGATGGAGTATTTAGTTAAGGAGGGGGAGTGTCACCAGGGGCATGTGCTAAGAATAGAGGGGAAGATTTAGGAAGGAAATGAGGAGACACTATTTCACAGAGAGGGTGGTAGCAAAATGGAATGCCCTACCAGAATGGGTGGTGTCATGTAAATCTGTGAACAGTTTCCAAAGGGCATGGGACAGGGAACAGGGAGAGTGAGGTGGAGGAGGTGAGTGGTAGCAGGGATGACAAATGGGAGGGGGTGGGCAGCTGCAAACTAGGGGTGCTAGCTGCACACTCTAGCAGACTTAGATAGACCAGTGGTCTGTTTCTGCTGGCACATCTGATGTTCCTATGTTCTGTAAGACTCAGGCTCTAGAATGCACTTGTGTCCACCTTCCTCCACTAAGTGTCCCTGTTGCTTCTATGTGGTCTGTCACTTGCTTTCTCCTCTGAGAAGACTGAGCAGAAGCATCTGTTCAGAAGAAATGCTTTTCCCAGTCTTCCTCTGCACATTCCCCCATCTTAACCTCACTATTGATCTCCATGTCTTCCTCTGTTTGCTAATGTATCTGAAAAGATCTTGTCCCCTTTAGGTACCCCTATAGCTGTCCTTTCCTGTGTTTGTACCTTTGCACCCATCATTGCCTTTCCTGCTTTCCTCTGCTTTTCCTGGTACACCATCCTATCATCCTTTCTATGTTTCCTTGTACCTCCTGAATGCCACCTTTAGCCATTACCTTTGCAGCCACTTCCCTCAAGAACCATAGCAGTCTCTTTTCCTAATGTTTTGTTCACTGCTTTCATACAGAGGTATATTTTATTTTATTTATTTATTTATTTATTTATTCAATCTTGGATTACAATACCTTTGAGCGATACTTCTCTTTACAAAAGTTCCATGTCGAAAGGGTGGGTATGCATACATTGTGGGTTTAGGAGTATCTAGCTAGGTGAGTAAACACAGACAAAAAAACATTGTAAATAGGAAAAGAGATGGTCTTAACACTAGGATAATTCAGGTAACAGTAGCAGCCTAGGTGGCATTGTCAGGTAAAAGACAGTAAGCAGCTATCCAGAAAGGAGAGTAGGGGCACTGAGTGGAGGGGAGCATGATGACTATTTAGGGGAGGAGGAATAGGAGCGTGGTATTGCAGGGCAAAATGGGGACAATTCAGGGTAGAAGGATAAAGTAGGAGTAGCGAGGAGATGGTAATAACCTGAAAGGTGAATAAGACCGGAGTAAGAAGTGGGTGTGTGTGGAGTAATTAGAAAATACAGTCACTGGAGCTTTTCTTCAGTAGGTGTTGTCTTAGCTTGGTCTTGAAAAGCCCCAATCTCTGCATAGTGTTCTGTTCAGTGCCTAGGTTATTGAGCCAAATGGTGCACGGTAGACATATGACCTCTGCCCTTGGGAGGTTCTGCATCGAGGGATGGTGAGAACCTGATGGTCAGAGTTCCTGGTGTGGTGTGGGCCTGTGAATAAGCTTAATAGGCTTGTGACTCCAGGTGGCTGAAGTCAGAGTAATGAATTTTAGCTAAGATACTGGTTTGGTATTGTATCCTGTTTTCAAGTTGTAGCCACCCAGCTTGCTCATAAAGGTCACATATGTGTGTTAGTCAGAGGAATTGGTGAGCAGTCTGCAGGCTTTTTTTGGGCTACTGCTATCCTACGTAGGAGGTGAGAGTGGCTGAGCTGTATATGACCAATCCATTGTCGATGGCGGAGACAACTGTGCTATGGATTATGGTTTGGAGTGCTTCAGGTGTTAGGCATTTCTTGTGCCTGTGCAGGAGCCCAATTCTTATGTTGACTGTTTTGGCCACATTCTCAATGTGTTCTGTGTAGGAGAGAGAACAGTCAAGCGTAACCCCAGGTATTTGAATTGCTCCACTTGTTCAAGTGAAACCCCATGCAGTTAGTGATGTTAAGGGATGCTGCTTTGTGTTTGCTCCTAGCACTGCTAAAAAGCATTACTTTTGTCTTTTATAGTTCAGAACCATCTTGTGGGCTCTGAACCAATCTTCAGTTTGTTTAAAAGCATGTTGTAGCTGATAGTTTAGGATGTGAGGGTCATGTTGAGAAGTAAAATAACAGCATCATCTGCATAGAGAGCTATCCGTTGGTCTCACGATCAAGGTAGGCTATTTAGAAAGATGCTGAAAACGAGGGATCCTAAGTTGACCCCTGGGGACACCACAATGAACTGGCAGGAGCCCAGATGTGATGTTCCAATCTTTACCTATTGGTAATGATCAGCTAGATAGCTTTTGAACCAGTAAGCAGCAGGGTTAGAGAGGCCTATCGAGGTAAGTTGTTGAAGTAGTAGGAGTAGCTGACCATGTCAAAGGCCTTTGTTAGATCAATAAAGGCCAGGGCAACAAGGTTACCCTGGTCCAGTGAACTGTGTATGCAGCTATTGGAACACCAGAAGAGCTGTGGAGGTCCTGTGCCCTTTCGAAATTCATGTTATTCTGGACACTGAATGTTGTATTTATTAAGGTATTCAACCAGCTGGTCTGAGACTATGCACTCCAGCGCTTTTGACAGTGGTGGAAGGATAGAAATAGGTCTGTAATTGGTATGCAGTGCCCGTCACCACTCTTGTGCACCGGAGTTAGCAGGGCTGACTTCCAAGCTTGGAGGAATTGAGCCAGCTGCAGGGATAAGTTCAGCATTTAGTAACAGGAGCTAGGATTTCATCAAGTGCAAGGGAAATAAATTTGAGGTCGAGTGTGTCAGTGCTTAAATTTGAGGTCAAGTGTGTCGGTGTTTTCCTGGATTTTCCAAGTACCTTACGAATGTACTTTCTTGCTTGGTTGTAGTTGATAGATCTGAAATAGAAGGGGTGTTTGAGTTGGCCCTAGGCTTTGGCTTGAGCTTGGGTTGATTTCTTCAAATAAATTTGTCGGAAGTACACTGTTAAGGTCAGTAAATGCTTTGTTAAATGTGTTTACAATAGTCAGGGGTCATGGGTAGGGGCACTATTGATGTTGAGCATTTGTGGAGCCTCTTTCTTGACTTTCCTTTTACATCTTTTAGGTTATTCCAAAAAGACTTGCTGTTTCCCATGATGTTTGTAATGCTTCCTAAAATGTTTGCTTTTGGCAGAGCGGATGGTTCGGTGCAGTCATTCCATAGTCTTCTGTATTCCTGGAAGTCTGATTGCTGCCAGAGTTCTGTATCCTATGCCACCAGTTGTCCCTGTTTTTATGCGGCCTATTAGTTGCCTTCACTATCCCAGCCTTTAAATTGGCACACTGTTCCTTCATTCCAACCAGATAATCCCTCACCCATTTATTTAATCTCTGATGCTTTCACCCATTTTGTTGAAATCTGCCCTCCTGAAGTCCAGGACCTTCATACTTGTGTGGTTTGTCAGTCTCTATCCTTATGTTAAACCACTATGTACAGGGATCGCTGGTACCTAGGTGGTATCCCACCTTAATGTCTGCAATACTGTCCATGTTTGTCAGCACCAGGTACAGTATGTCCCCATCTCGAGTGAGCTCGCTGACTAGTTGCCTGAGAAATGCCTCCTGCAGGGATGTAGGATGGCCCTGCTTCTAGTTAAAGCCATGGCTGGGGGCTCCAATCTACATCCAGCAGATTGAAGTCCCCTACCAGCAACACCTCTCCTTTTTTGCCATTCTGCTGATGGCATCCTCCAGTGCCTTATCCAGTTCTTCCCTTGCTGGAGGCATGCATATCAACACAGTGTGCACAGTGGCTCCAGCCCCTGTCTCCAGGGTGACCTACACCACATCCAGTCCATTCTTTGTCATCTTTGTAATCTAGGGAAGCAAAATCAAAATGGAGCTTGGGAAATCCTGACACTGCTTGCAATAGGTTACTGGCCCTTCCTTTTAGCTGCCTCAGGTGTAAATGAAAGGAGGAGCTTAGCTGGTTCTACCCTTCTGCTCTCCTTAATTCACTGCTGATGACAGTGGAATCAAAGTGCTCAAAATGGAACTGAGATAATCCTGATGCTGCTTCCACAGGTCACTGGCCCTTTCCATTAGCTGCCTCAGGTGTAAAGTGAAAGGGGAGGCACTTTAGCTGGTTCTACCCTCTGTTTGCCTTAAGTCTCTACTACTGAAAGCAAAATCAAAATGTTCAAAATGGAACTGAGGAAATCCTGATGCTGCTATCACAGGCCACTGGACCTTCTCTTTAGTTGCCTCTGGTATAAACAAGGCCCCTGGAATTCTGCGGTTTCTGCGGTTGGAATTTGCCACAGAATTTGCATCATGCTGCAGAATATATACAGTGCCACAGAATTCATTGTTTTTGGTGAATTTTCATATAAATATACTGTTTTTCCATAGTGTCAGGCTTTTCCCACCTCGCTTATCCTGAAGCCCTCCTCTATGCTCAGCATATGATGTAATCGATGACATCACATCATATTTAGCCAATGACAGGACTGCATTCTGCCAGAGAATGAATAAATCATGCCAAGAACTCAGAAAATGCTGCCGCAGAAGTCATGAGCCCTGCTGCGAAATCAGAAAATTCTGCCTCAGAACACAGGGCCTGGGTATAAAGTCAAAGGAGGGAGGGAAAGCTTTTGCTGGCCCTACCCCTCTGCTTTCTTAATTCACTGCTACTGAAAGCAGTACAAAAGGTGACATTGTATTTTCATGTGCAATCCCTGCTTATGAAGTCTTCCTGTGTAGGCTCATTGTCCTTGTCTCCTTCCTATTTACATTGGTGCCATCTATTCCTTCCCCAGCACTAAACCTGACTCCATTTCTGACACTCTCACATCCCTCTCCTCTCTGTTTCTGGTGAACTCCTGCTCCTTGGGACTATAATTTAAATAGGCTCACTCCTTGACAAAAAATTCACTCAGCCGAATCCTTCAGCTTCACTTAACTCATCATCGAGCTTACCCGTCAGCCTTCACTCCTGTAATCATTCCTTAACTAAGTGGTTCCCATCCACATACATTTATCACAGTTTATCTGATGACATCTTTCTGAATGCTTTCAGTGACCACAGGATGGTTTACTGCATGACCTGATGCCCAAAGCCCCCTCCTTGTTAGTTTGGTCTAAGAGTTGATGAGGTTCTCTGACCTCTACTCTATTAGGTGATCTTTGGAATAACAATTGGTCTCTTCTGTCTGTATGCATTAATTCTGTTTCTACTTCCAATCCAAATTAATATCAACCTGAGACAAACACATCCCCAAGAAGGTCCCTTGCCTGAGATCTCACCTTCCTGGATCTCTGATGAACACACTGGCATTCTCAAATTTCTTGTGTCTGCCTGGCATCTTCACAAGTCTCAGGCTCCCCTGTGGACTTGCTGAGATACAAACCACTACAAAATGCCAACACTAAGGCCACCAGGGAGGTCAAATCAAATCACATCGCCAAAACCTTCAGAGCAACCATAACTCTCCTGTTAAGTTCAGGAAGGTTATTTTGTTTTGTGAAACATGTTTACTGATGTTTCACAAACACAAAACATGACCAAATACATAAACACTGCACACAAAAATGTCATTTCTGATAATAATTACAGCAGTCAACATAGAATAGATCAGAGATCTAATGCATAGCTCATTAAGTATATTATGGATACCTGTCAGTTACAGAATGACATTTACCAGTGAATTGAAAACAGTTAATCTACTCCATTGTTAAGTCACAGTCAGTAAACTGGATCAGCTGAGAATGTGCTGCTTAAGATTTCTAAAACTTCCACTTGAGGGAGGTACTGGTTGGATTCAGCAATAGTTTATATGGGGAAGGTGCTATTTTCTGTAGCCTGATTGAGTGTTGCTCACAGGTTATGAGATTTGTCAGGGTTGCCATTTGCAGCTAGCTGAGTTCTCTATAAATTTAGGTAGGCCTTTTTAATTTATTTATTTATCAAGTCTAGGATTACAATACCTTTGAGCCATGGCTCTTTTACAAAGGTTCCATGTCAGAGAAATACAAATTATTGGGAACATCAAGACAGGCATTACAACAATGTGGACATTGCAAACAGAGTACAGATTAATACAGTTCTAGGGTAGCATTGTAACTGGGCAGCCAGCGGCATTTGTCAGGGGAAAATAGACAACAGATAAGAAGTGCCAGAGTCATAGGGAGAGGGAAGAGGGTGGGGAGGAAAGAATGTAGGAAGGGTGGCAAGAGGGTGAAAAGTGCAGCATTGGGTATACCAAGATGAGAGAGTAGAATCCAGTGAGGAGGGAGGAGGGGTGGGGACAACTAGAGCAGAAAGAGGGTGGAGAAACAAGGTTAAGTTGGGCAGTCACAGGAGCTGTTGGTAGTGAAATAGTCCGGAGCCTAGTTTTAAACATACCAATAGTTGGGCAGAGGAGATGGTTGGGCTGAGGCCATTGGAACCAGAGTGGTGCTCGATAAGCAAAGAGCATTGTCCCTGTGAAGTGTGACAGTGGGGACTTTCAGTAGCTGTGTAGCGTGGATCTCCTAAGGCACCATTTGTTAATTCGGTGTTGTAACAGAGTTGAGACCCCAGAAGGTGCAAGGCCAAGGTAGATTTTTTGCCATGGAGCAGATAAGAAACTTTATGCAGTTTGATAGTTGGAGCCAGCCGGTCTGAGTGTACAGGTCATATGTGTGGGTGAGACGGTGAGCACCAGTGATGAGTCAACATGCTTTATTTAGGCAGTTGAGAGGCGTCTAAGGGTTGTGGTTGTGGCCGGCCATAATGATGAGACCATAGTCTATTACAGAGATCACAGAGCTCAGGACTGCAACCTTCAAAGCTTCTGGAGTGAGGTGGTCTGTGTTTGTAGAGGAGACCAAGCCGTATTAGCAGCTCTAGCTACATTATCTACATGAAGTCCATAGGAGAGATTAGGTCAAGCTGAATCCCTAAGTATTTGAAGGACACCACCTGATCTAGAGTGCTGCCCTGGGTGGTGGAGATAGCCAAGTGGTGTAGCTTGTGTGGGTTATGAGGCAGAGACATAGATTTGGTTTTCTTTTCATTGAGGACCAGTTTATGATTAAGAAACCATGTCTCTACAGAACTGAAACCAAGTTGAAGGTTGTGTTAGAGTTGCAGGATCTTTGTGAGTGGAGAATACAACAGCATCATCGGCATGTAGTATGATCTGCTCAGAGCAGTGGTAAGGAGGAGTTTATGAAAAGGCTAAAGGAGGGGTCCCAGTATGGATCCTCTGGGACATCTTGCTTAACAGGCAGGGTAAGTTAAACAGCGTCCCACCTTTACTCTCTGTGACCGGTTTTCTAAGTAGCTTTTAAACCAGAGAGAAGAGTCGGTGATAGCCCGGCATTCAGTAGTTGGTGTATTAGTAGTCCATGTGTACTGTATCAAGGCCTTGGAGAGGTCGTCATGGGATTTGTGCAAAGCTCCAGTGAACTCAAGAAGGGCTGTGGTGGTGCTGTGACCTTTCCGGAGCTGTGTTGTTGTGGACAAGGTATATTGTATTTATCCAAGTGGTCGGTAAGTTGATCAGCCACGATGCGCTCAAGTGCCTTAGAGAGTGGGGCAGTATGGAGATAGGCGATAATTTGAGTGAATCATCTTGTCCTCACTTTTATGGACGGGTGTCACGGTGGCTGTTTTCCATAGGTCTGGGAATTTTCCACAGCTGAGAGAGAGGTTTAGGATTTTGTTAATGGATGAATTACCTCATCGAGGGTGAGCAACAGAAGCTTAAGGTCCAGGGTGTAACTACTAGATCTAGATTTAGAGATAGCTGCAGTAATATAGCGGTGAGCTTCATTCAGCCTTACCTTCCTGAAGTAGAAGAGGGATGGTTAGACTGAGGGGCTGAGGTATTTGGGGAGTAGGCCCTGTTTTGAAAAAGTCATGGGGTAGAACAACACTAAGGTCTGAAAAGCCGTGTTAAAGATGTTTGCAATCACCTTGGGGTCAAGGGTTAAGGATCCATCAACCATTAACATGGCCGGAGAGGGTTTTGGCTGCTTCCCTGTGACATCCTTGATATTGTCCCAGAAAGCACAACCATTTCCCCATGTATTGGTGAGGCGTCTTTGTAATAGATGGATTTCATTAGCCGTATGGCTTTTATGCAGGCATTTGTGCTTGTTTGTAATTTTGGATGTCCAGTTGTTTGCCAGTGGCCCTGGCAACTGCCCAGAGGTGATCCCTTAGTTTCAGCTGTGAGAGAAGAGCCACGGTGACGCATGGGTTAGAGAGATTTTGTTTTGCACCTTTTAGCAGGGGCAAAAGAGGTCGCAGGCTTTGTTGAAAATTGAGATGAAGTGATCAAGAGTCAAGTTAACATCTGTTGCTTCATAGATGGGTAGCCAGTCTTGTAGAAGCAGGTGTTGTTTGAGATGTGGAAATTTTCCACGAGGAAGGACTCTGCTAGCGATAATTTTGGGAAGGGGCTTAAGGAATTTGTTAGACCATGCACACATGACTGGGGAGTGGTCACTGAGTGAGTCTGGGAGAATGGTCGACGAGAAATCCTTGTGGGGTGAGTGATGAGGACCCAATCCAAGAGGGTACTGGTGCCAGTCTTGTAGTTAATCCTAGTAGGGAGTTTACCATTTGCGTGAGGTTAGCAGCTGAGATGGAGTCTTTATAGGCACTGGCACTTCGATGCTAACCAGTTTATGTTGAAATCCTCTAGTAGAATAAGTTCAGCTCGAACGATGAGAGTTGATAAAGTTTAGGACGCCATTGAATCCATGTTTAGGGTCCCATGGATGTATAATGGCGAAATAGTCAGGGCTTTATGGTTGGGACCTAGGATGATTTTTATTGGCAGAATCTGGGCTGAGGCAGAAAGTGATGGAGTTGCTACAGGGTGCCAAGACAGGGAGTCTTTGATATAGATTGCACAACCACCGCCTTTTTTGATATCCGGTCCAGCCTGTGGACATTGTAGCCCTGTACTGTTACTGCTGAGTCAGGAACTTTAGGTGTCAGCCAAGTTTCCACCACTGCAAGGATGTCAGGGTTGTGTTGACATGAAGGCTTGGAGTGCATCCAGCTTTGGTAGTAGGCTGCAGATATTAATAGTTGCAAGGATAAAGGCACCTGAGTTTGTGTGTGGCCTGAGCTTCTAGGGCCAGGATTGGGATGGACGCTGTCTGAGATGAGAAGGAGGAGGAGTAGGAGTTTTAAGGAGCAGAGTCGCAGCTCTTTGAGAGATAGCTTTGATTGTTGTTTCCTGGAGTAGAAGTTGCAAGGTTCCAGGCTGTGTCCCATATGGACTGCAAGGTGGTACAGTGTAGAGAGGTGGCCACACTTATTAAGAGTAGTTGTTGGGTTAAGTAACCAGGAATATCCAATCGAGCGCCAAGCACAAGACTCGAGTGGAAGTGAAGCGCCCCTTGGAGTAGCAGTGGAAACCAGAGTAGAGGGTGGCGGGGTGGGGTGGGGTGGGGTGGCTAGGACCAGGGAGAGAGAAGAGGGTGCAGGGTAAGGAGGAGGAGGAGAGGCAAGAGAAAGGCAGAGAGAGCCCACATGGCTTACGTACTAGATAAAAGATAGAGATATAGCCCTCTAGTGGTGAGAGGATATAATCTGCTAATGGAAAAGTCAACAGTTAAAAAAAAAAGCTCTAAATTTACTTCTAATATCAACTCAGAACTTAAAATTACATTACCTTTACATTATTACCCCACTGTTGTATAGTGGGAGAAGATTCTGCATGCCAGCATTAGGTGATATGTTTTCTGACATTCATATGGTCACTGACCACAGGTACAGATCTTGCTTACAGGGTGCCTAGCAAGGTCAGCCCTCAGTGGGAATTCATGAGGAAATCAGGGTGGCCTGGATCTCAATAACTGAGACATCACTTCATGGACTCCTGTTCAAAAGACAACATTTTGTGGCAGGTCATTACCATATGTAAAATGAACCATCATCAGCCTTACATTTAGGGCACACTTTGGATTTTTCTGGGTTTACCCTGTGTCGAACTTCAATGGCAGGAAATAAGCACTATACAAAAGTTAAACTGTACCTGGCACAGTCTGTTACTTCGGAGCAACTGATCAAGTGTTTTGTGGCTTCAGTCCATATCTTTGGAGTGATCTCCAAACCAAGATTATCTACCCTTGGCAATGATACGCTATTTGGAGTTGTCACTCCCCCAACAAAGTTCTACAGTAGCCTGATGAGGGTTTGCACATGATTGTGGCCTATAGAACTCTTCCTCCATGGAGGAGGAGCTGGCATTATCTGAGGCATCTGTCTTGATTTTTCCCAACCTGCAGCACACCTGCAAATAAATGAAAATGCATCTGGCCCCAGTTTCTATTCTGCCTTAAGAACTTTATAGGGTAGAAGTCTACCCCATGTGCATAACTGGCGCAGGGAGGAGGCCACTGTGAAGAAAGACAGTGTATAAGGGGTCTCCATTAAGGTGGCATCTCTCACTATGAATGAAGATTCTGCAAGGGATTTCCAGGAATTTATGAACTACCAACCATACCCTCTATGTAGCATGTAAGAAGGTTTCCCACAGCTCTCCCTTCATTGTACCCAAAGAGGGTGACAACAGCCCCTTGTCAGGCAGCAGTCTGCTTTCTCCTCTTCCAAGAACATTCTTGAGGGGTAGAAGCCAGGATCTTCAGGATCTTCCATGTTAAGACTAAATGGACCCCACGGAAAAGGTCTCCCGTGGCATTTTTAGCTGTGCCAAAGCATTGCATCACCCTCAGTCAGTTTAGTGACTGCAGATCCCCAGACCCTGTTGGGCAATCAGATCACCACCTCCATTGCTTTGTCAATAAAACAAGAAGCCATTCATGTTCCTTTCCAGCATGCATTAGTTTGCTCTAGCTTTTGAAGCTCGTGTGTCTCTTGTATTAAGATTATGTTGGCATTCAGGTGTCTCATGATTCCCTGCACCCAAATATGCTTGAGGACACTTTTCATGCCATGCACATTCCAGGTGGTTATCCTGATCAGATCAACTATTAGTATCTGTATTGGGAGGCTATCATTGGGCTCTGCCTCTTCACTCAGGCTAAGCCACAGTCAGCCTGAAACTTGTGTGCTAGCAAAGCAAGCATTTGATCTAAAACCATGAAACTTCAGTTTTTAATCAAATCCTCCCCAATCCTCCCTGCTCCACTCCCATCTCCACGACAAACAAGTGCAGCAACACTAGTATCCCTAACACCAAGAGTACATAGCAATAAACCCTTCCACCTCCTCACCCAACTCTCAAGTCAGATAATACCATACCTGGTCAGATTTTTTTTAATGATGGCAATGTACATGGCAAAAGCAGGCACATTACTAACTATTTTTATTTTTATCACAATCCAATTTAAACAGCTTTGAACAATATGATAACCACAGCTCCAGGGACAGGGGACCAGCCACCTGCAGGAGTTCCTGATCCCCTCCCCAGAGTGTCAGACATGTAGTTGCAACAATTGCACTCCTAAGGTAAAGATGCTATAACACCCATTGTCATACAATTGAAAGCATCTCTCAAATCACATAATACATTCAGCATCAGAACTGAGGATTTCCCGACCCTCTACTGGGCAAGGAGTATCTGACTCATGAGTAAGTTCTCCATCAAGACCTGAATTTATATACAGTACCTCTCACCAGTGTACTGCTCGTTGCTGGTATTGCCTACTCTAATTTCATGGCAAAAGTTCCAAATCGGTGCTGACACTTTGGATAAGGAAGAGTGATATCTGGTAAGTCTCCCACAATGCAATCATGCTGCACAATCATGCATAGGTTTGGACAGACAAGTCCAGAATTGTCCTGCTACCACACTCTGGTATCGACATCCCCAGATATAGATGACCAGTGAAGGTGACATTTTGAAGATGGAGTTGTTCACGATCTGTTTCATCTTACATCTTAGTAACTGAACTGTTAGGTTGGCCTCGATGGAAGGCAATCAAACAGTATCCACCCCATGGGCAATGCATGGTCTATAGGATCATCTTGATATTCTAGGCATATCCCAGCCAACAGCATGAACTTATCACAGTACTTACATCCCATATATATCATCCATAGCCAAACACTTGTTATTAAACTGATCCTCCAAGCTAACATTGAACATTCTAACACAGCCAACGCAGTGAAGTGTAAAGGAGGAGAAACCGTCACTTGCTTCATGGAGTCTTATGAAATTTTAGACATCTGTCTTCCATTCCTACACCCCAGTCTCTCACACACACCATAACTGGCCTAGGTACTGTACATATGCTGGTAAGGTCTATGGAGAGAATAATGTACTTTGACACCCCCCACACAGTCTTAGTTTGTTAAATACCTGCAGATAGCTGTTTGATCTGCATGGGGACCACCAAGGAGAAGGGACGTGTCAATTCCTCAGTTGGTTTCTAGTCACAGTGCCTGGGAACTTACAGAACAGGGTCTCTGTTGATGCCTGGTAGTTCACTAGGTGAAATGTAAGGTTTGTTACGTGTCACCCCAGCAGTCTCTGAGGCTGGATGCTGAACGCTATGCCATTTTATGAGAAGAATAAACAGTTTTTGGCATAATTTATTGCCTTGCTTCTCATTTAGTCTGGTTGGATGGGTGCTGTTTTCTTTTGACTCTTTATAGAGCATAGGTGACCAAAAGGCAGATGGCCAGATGTCAGCAGGTTGGGTGGGAGACAGCAGTTAGAGGAATGCCAAGTTGTCAGGGTGGCGTGGCTCATCTGTATGCTAGAGCTGTGCTGCGGACTTGGGATTGACCCTCCATGGTGGCATCCTTCTCACTGATGAATCACTCAGCAGCCATTGGGTTGCTAAAGTATTGTACAGGTCAGTCTGGACGAGGCATCCTGAGGTGGGAGGGGTACAGGTGAGTGAAATCCCAGCCACAGTTATGCATTTTGCTCTAATCCCACTGAACTGCTGATGTTTGATTTGCAAGTCCTGGCTAAAGCCTTGAAATAAAGGCACCCAACCTCCATCGACAAGAATTAGGCCCATTACTTAGGCCCATTACTTTAGCTGCTCACATCTCCTTCTCTTCATCTATATAATGAAGGTACTTAATGAGAAAGTACCTGGGCTTTTCTCACAGTTTTGGATTTGGGCCTGTTCAATGGACTTTTCAACTTTTCAACTTTTCATTTCTGTGCTTGGCTTCTAGCTTGAGGAATTTTACTAGCCACATGTGTATTTTCTCTGGGTTATTTTCTCATGTCCCTCGGCAGCCAATAATTCTGAGGTTCGACCTCCTGGAACAATTCTCCTGATTGTCAGTCTTCACTTTTAATGCCTCAGCATTGTTTTCAGTGAACTGCATTCCCAACTTATGTCTGCCACATGGTTCTCCAGCTCCCTGATCCTCCTCCCTGATTCATCGAGTTTGGTAGCATGGGCTGCAGGTGTTTCGAGAGACCAGTTACAATGTCCTGAAGCTTGAGCCAGTTTGGCTGTTAAACTAATAAAGCCTGCTTTCATTTCTGACTGCAGATTTGTTAACACAGCTTGCATTCCAACCAGGATTTTTCAGTCATGCTTGTAGTACTGCAGTCTAAGAGTAGGTGCACTCCTCGTGCTGTAGTGGCTGGTCTCTGGTAGCAGAAATGGCTCAAAGTTCAGCTTAGTCTGTCATATCCCATTCTTGTTTGCTTGTTTAGTAGCCAAAAGACAATAAGTAGTTTTGATACACCTACATAGTTAAAAGCTGCTTTTATTTGGTGCCCTGCTGGATCTAGCCTAAAAGGCATACACCATCTTGCCTGGTAAGTCATGCCTCCAGTTCTGGGAGGAGATTAACTCCCCTTCTACGCCTCCTACCCAGTAAACAACCCTGTCCTCATTTTAGGGAGCTCACCTATTTCTGAGCCACCTGGGGTCACCCACACATTCATAATTTTTTACCACTTTCACCCTCTCCTTTCTCATTTCATTTTATATAGGAAATGATTTTGAGCATACATGACCATTTTTGAAGATTTCACATCATAATGCAAACAACAGTTAATATAAAATAATACAATAATACAGAGTACATAGAACAGAACACTCAATTGTTCCATGTAGCAATTGAAGAAGCTTACTAGAAGAGATAATGGAAACAAGAAAACGAGATTCTTGCTCACCCTCCCTTTCACAGCCTTCTTCACAATTCCATTTACCCCTCTCCATCCTCCACCCTCTTGTCCTCTCCTCTTCCTTTTATAGAACCATACAAACATAGAATCTGAAGGCAGATATGGACCGCTTGGTCCACCTCTTTGAGACTATTCTTGCTGCCTTTCCCATTCTCAAACCTTCTAAGAGGCACAGCCCAGACAGCCTGGATTCTAATATCCTTCATCTCTCTCTGCACCAACTATTGTAATCCTCGCTACTGTCTCTCTCTCTCTAACCTTTCTACTCAACTTAGAACTGTCCCCTGGGCCTGGCTGGATGCAGGACATAACCTACCCTCCATAAAGAGAGTGACTCTATTTCCCCTGGGAGTTACCATTCTATCCGTTTCCCTGCACTGATTAAGGTGCTGGAAAAATTTGTACTGTCTGCTCTCCTGACCTTTCTTGACTCCCCACCTCTACCTTCCAGCCTTGCTTCCTCATGCACCACTTCATTATCTCGCTCTCCTCCAGGTAACTGACTACGTGCTGAAAAGCATGGACCAGGGCCAAATCACCATGGTAATTTTCATCTGCTGGCTGATGCCTTTGATACAACAGACTAACCATCCTTCTGGATAAGTGAAGGAAGACTGGACTGTCTGAGCTGGTAGACAGTTAATTCTGCTCCTAACATTTGGTCCTCCATCTGTCAGTCTAGCTTGGTGATTCCTTATCCAACTTCTCCCCATCAGGACACATACCCCTCGGGCTCCATTCTTTGCCTTGTTTTTTCTCCATTTTCTTAAATAATCTATCTTTATTTGTGTCTCCTCTTCCATCCACATGTATGTAGATGACACAGTACTCTTTGCCTCTGGTGCCTAAGGCTCTGAGCTTGAACTGTCACTTCAGCAAGACTTTAACAATGTCCATCACTAGTTCTGCTTAAACCAGCTCCCACTTAATGCCAACAAATGTCTCCTTGACTTTTGGGTCTAGGCAGAGATTAGAGAGGTGCTATCTTCATGATCCTAGATGGTGACCCACATAAAGTATTACACCAATTCAAGTATATTAGTATCTTTATGTGTAATATACTGTCTATTGCTAGGTACTTATTGTCAATGTACTCAAAGTCTGTTTAAATTGTATGTTTATTTATGTATTTTATATGCAACTTGTACTTTTTATGATGGGACATCATTGTAAATGAGCTTGCTCAATTAATTTATCCCAAATAAACAAACCTGAAACTTGAAACTTGTGTGTGGCTTGACCAAAACCTCAGTTTCACTACCCACATTAACATCATGTACAATGAATTCTACCCCAGGCTTGGTGCACTGTACCACAACAAAGCCTGCCTTGCTCTTTCTGTCAACCATGAGATCATCCTCAACATGACCATGTTGATGGTACTTATTTGCACAGAGGCAGTCCACAAAACTGCCAAGGACTACATTCCACAGACTTAACCAATTTTTACTCCTTCTGTCACAGTGCCCATACTTTACCCTTGTTACTCACAATTGTTCACTTCTCAAAACCTCTCTTCCCTCCTTTGAGGCCCATCGCTTTGCACTGCTCTTCCCTGCTGACTAAATGTTGGCTTGCCACTGTTCCTCCTTACGACTTCTCCATTTACTTCCTCCATCCTGTCCTTCTACTCCTCCACTCATCTGATGCTCAATGTATACCTTCCATATCCATTGATAAAACACTTCTGTTGATCAGTCTGCTATCTCCATTTAACTTCCTACCCTGTGGAATAATCTCTCTCTCTCATCTGACTCACAGCCTCTCTCCACTCTCTACAGTGTTCTTGCTGCACACTTCTCTAAGTCATGCACCTGCAGCTAGCCATAACCTGACACAAACATGGCATTCTGTACCTGTTTCCATGACTCCAGACCTAGCCCAGTTTACCTCTGCAGCAACTGTTGTATTTTTAAAAAACTGCGAATTGACATTCTGTATCTCTTACATTTGTATTAGTTCTCCACTATTGTTATTGTACATGCACCTGGTTTTGCAAGTTATTATTAGTACTCCTTTGTAATCTATTGGCTGCACCT
Organism: Neoceratodus forsteri; assembly: GCA_016271365.2. Classification (NCBI taxonomy): domain Eukaryota; kingdom Metazoa; phylum Chordata; order Ceratodontiformes; family Ceratodontidae; genus Neoceratodus; species Neoceratodus forsteri. The sequence goes on along the minus strand of CM057456.1, from coordinate 1,629,592,849 downwards.
GGGACTGAGCACCAGTGTGCCTCTTCCAGTCAATAAATTTTAAATAAATAAATAATTTTGTATTAATATGGTGCTTTCCATACACATTACATTTCAAAGTGCTTTGCAAGCAATAGACAAATCTGGTGATTGTAAACATGCATTGAGCAACCATTCATCAACATCAACACACAGCAAGGGACAGTTTCCTGAAAATGTTTTATGAGAAGGAGAATGTTGGCCAGGATACTGGGGAAACCCCATGCTCCCAAAAATGTGCCAGGGTTCTTTCACTTCCATCTGGGATCTACCAGGACAGTATAGTGCCACAGATTGGGAAGTGTCATACATGTGTTCCAAATTTACACAAATTTGCATGTTCATTGCTCTTCTGACTTGTTACATGTAGTTTGTCCATTTTGTTCCCTGTGCTCCTTGTGTTAGTATACATTACTTTACACTTGCCCTTTTGATATCCTCTAGACTTTTCATCCTTGCTGACTTTTGAAATCTACTATTTCACACTTCCCCTGCCTCTTCCCCTTTTTGTGTTAGCGTGCATGCAAGCACGCATGAACATAAGCAGGCGAGAGTGCCCTTTGAGATGTGTGACACTGTCTGCCCAGTGCAGAGCAGCATTGCAAGGGTGCGACAGTGCCACACCAATCAGCACCCAGGCTGACAATGATGCAGCTTCTGGCTTGCTGGGCAGGACAGCACCAACTTCCCTTTGATCTGTGTCACCCAGCAAACCAGACTGATCTGTCATGGTCAGCCTGGAATGTGTGCCTGCAAAAAGAAAACCATTCATTGAAGTCTGTTGCTGGTGGCCTAATTGTTCCCCAAGCTGACACGTCTTCACTCTTCAAAGTCCAACCAGAAATATAGCTAAGTGCTTCAATGTATTTCAATGAGGTTTTCAGCTTCAATGTATTTCAATTGGGTTTTCAACTTAGTGGCACAACTTGGCAATTTTTCATATTTTTGCCCCAAATTTTCAACATACCTTTTGGGACCCCACCTCATGAAAATGCTAGGATGTTAGGTAAATCTGTCCCATAAAGTGATTTCAAAGTCGCAGCACAAAATCACCTTTTGGGCATGAGTTGAACATTTCTCCACCATTTTATGGGGGTCATAAGAAGGCTATGTTGAAAATTTGTAAAAATATAAAAAAAACAATGATGTTATGAGCCTGTTTTGTAATTTGTGAACACAGGTTTGTAACTTTGGCAATTTTCAATATTTTGACCCAAATTTTCAATATTGCCATTTCTTCTCAGCACCGTGTGAGTGTGACAACTGTCATTTTTTAGAACCTGGCCAAAATGTTGTTTTTTTGATATCCTGAAAGGTGATTTTGTAGTTGCTGTGCAAAATCACTTTCTGGCAGGAGTTGAACATTTTCTATGCACTTGTTCACAAGGTGGGGTCATAAGAAGGGATATTGAAAATTTGGGGCACAAATATTAGCAAACAAAACATTTATGCTGCCCAACATCATCACTTCTACTTTGCATTATTAACTGTTAATAAAATAATTCCTTCACTGAAGCAATTTTAATGTCACTTTCAGTGGTATCAGCACCACACCTGACATATATGACACATGTGCATGCAGCGAACACTTGGCATTGACAAATACTTGTTTCTATATGCAATTGAGAGCTCCATTTGAATGTTTGTGCATGTGTCTGTACTCCATTACTGCAAGACTTCTTGCCTGGTTTAAGAACTTGCCATTATGCCAAAAGAACCACAATTTGCTTCATCTTAAAACTCATCTAATAGATGTAGCTTTTCTACAAGATACACATTTGCTGCCCAATCAAATAAATGGTTTTAGGAGACACTGGGTTGGTCAGGTATTTGGTTCTGGTATTGATTCACATAAAAGAGGGACAGTCATTCTTATTTCCCAGAAAATTCCATTCCATCTCACTCAATCAATTGCTGACCCAGGAGGCTGATCATGATTCTCAGGACCCTATTGGGTCACTCAGAAGTAATATTAGGCTCCATTTATGGACTGAATAATGAAGACCTGGAATTTTTACAAATCTCATTTCTATCCTGGCCATATGGTCTCCATTTCCAATAATTTTGAGGGGTTGGAACTTGGTCATTTCTAATCAACTAGATAGATCCGCCAGGTAAGATAAAACTATCATCTTCCCAAAAAGCACTACATGAGTTAATGCACTCTATTGATATTACTGATCCCTGGAGGCTTACATATCCAGAAAGTAAAGAATTCTCATTTCACTCCCTCCCTCCCTCACCTCTCCTTTTCATGACTGGATTATTTTCTTATCTCACTAGATTTACTACCGGGGGTTCCATGGCTTACTACCCTCTAAAGCAATTTCTGATCATCGCATTGCCCAACTTCTCCTAGATATTGCACCAAATATAGAGATAAATTGTGGAAGTTAAATAGCCAGCTCTTGAAATCGAGGACCTAGTAACACATATTCAAAACCTCATATCTACCTTCATGGTTTTCAATGGCCCAACAATGCCTAAAAATATTTTTTATGGGGAGCACTGAAATGCGCTGTAAGGGGAATTTATTCGATTAGCGCAAAACGCAAAAACAAAGAGAAGCAACTCTCTCTCTATCCAGTCTCAAATAGAGGAATTAGAACATCACCTTCTCCCTCTGCTCCAGTTGCAGATTGGACAAAAGTAGAATCTCTTTGTGCACAATATAACTGGATTTTAGCCAATAAGGTTGAATATCTCATGCTCTGATCTAAAATTTCATATTTCGAGCAGGTAAAAAGGTTGGGAAGCTCATGGCTCCATGGTTGCGTACACAAATAGCTGATAAAATCATTACTTCCATTTACTCATCCTCAGGAGTCTTGCTTACCTCCCTCCAGAAATTGCAAATGCATTTCAAGAATACTATCAACAGCTACATTCAGCTCCTAACCATCATTCTCTGCTTCAAAAAAATGGATAACTTTCTACAAGATATTAATCTCCCAATGTTATCTGAGGATCAGTCCATGTTCCTGAAGACTACCATTGCTTTAGCGGAAGTCCTGACCACTATAGAATCTCTATCAAGAGATAAATCTCTGGGCCCAGATGGATTCACCACAAACTTTTACCAGATCTTTAAAGAGACTATTGCTTCCATTCTTTTAGATACTTTTAGTATATTTTTAATAAAGGTATGTCCAACAATACCTGATTCAAGCCTTCATAATTGTTATTCCAAAACCAGACAAAGATCCCCTTTTCATTCCCAATTATAGACCAATTTCATTAATTAATGCGGATCTTAAGATCTTGGCTAAAATACTTTAGTTTAGATTAGGCCTAGTCTGGGAATCCTTGGTTAGTCAAGAGCAGGTAGGGTTTGTCAAGGGAGATTATCATCTGATCACCTTAGGAAAGTTGCCTACCTTTCTTCTGTGTCCAAAGATCTTACTTCCTCCACGCTCTGGTTGCCCTAGGCATGGAAAAGCCTTTGACAGGGTCTCTTGGGAGTACCTCTTCTTGTTATTAGCTAAATACCGTATCCTGCAAGAATTTATTCAATGGATTAAAGTATTATACACACTACCCAAAGCCCAAATTCACTGTAATGGCATTCTTTCCACGTCTTTCACATTATCCCAGTGTACCAGACAAGGCTGTCCCTCTCCCTTTTATTTTCAATTTGTACTTAGAACCTTTGATTAGGAAAATTAAAATTCTGATTTGATTTCAGGGATTCCAATTGGGCAGACTGAGTACAAGTTATCGGCTTATGCTGATGACTTACTCTTACATATTACTAATCTATCTCAATCTCTCCTGGCAACTTTCCAAATTATTTCTCATTTTGAGTCGTTTTTGAATTATAAACTCAACATGGGTAAAATGGAGGTTTATCCACTTAACAAATTAACTATGAAGAGTGAAATTGTTCAACTGGGTGTTCGTTGGAATACCAAAAATTTAAATATTTAGGAATAATTATTCATCCTCTCCCCATGTTTTGAAAAACTTAACTTAGATGTTCTTCATAAAACCCTGTCTGAAGATTTTAGCGATGGTCAAAACTGCCTATTTCTCTATGGGCTGTTTGAATATTGTAAAATGAATGTGTTACAGCTGCTTTTATATCCCCTACAAATGTTCAATGGGACCTACCACTCGCATGGTTCACACAGATACATAGAATCATCAGTTCCTTCATATGGCAAGAGAAGAAAGTCAGGCTAAGTTACCTTAAACTCACATGGCAGAAAATTGTTGGTGGTCTGCAAACCCTAATTTTATATTTATTATTTAGCCATACATTTAGCAAGAATTAGATTCTGGTTACAACCTTCAGATGTTCTCCTGGAATCTACCTGTTGCCCTTCTTGGGTTAGAATTGAAATGGCTTTAAGTTTAGCTAATGGACTTGATCCTAGGACTCCCCTTTATTTCCAAGAAGAATCTCCTTTTGGCCTTAAAGGAAACACCATTAGATGCTTTACTTCAAACTCAACATCAGTTAAACAATTTCCTAAAAGTGGAGGCATCCAAAGATATTACTCAACCTTTGTTTTCTAACCCCAATTTTCTTATTTCAGGTAAGATTATTAAGCATCACCAATTTGAGTAATTCTGTGGCTCAACTGGTGAAAAGTCAAAATTGATTCCCTTCGAGAAGCTCAATCCATTTTTAAATGGTATGATAACCTCATGTATAAATATTTTCAAATAACCCATTTATTGGTTAAACACTTTGGATTTGATAAATGATCTAGTCCCCTTATGTCAGTGGTTCTCCATATGTGGATTCCATTCCTACATCACATAGTATATCCTACTCATATAAATTTCTATTACATGAAATGTCCAACACAGAAGGTCAAAGAAATTATTGGTGGGACAATGTTTTACCACCACTTTCCCCTCTAGGAATTGGTCCAAGATTTGGAAACACCTATATAAGTATATCAAATGGGATAGGTATCAATTAATGCAATATTATATCAACCATAATTTGTATTTTACAGTAGTTCAGGCCACGAATGGGTGCTCATTCTTCAGTAGGTGTCCTAAATGTCAACATGAGCCAGTGGATTTACTTCATATGCTTTGGGACTGTGTTTCTATTAATTCCTTTAGGAAGGTGTTTCAAAACCGCTCCACCCCATGCTTATGATCACTGACAAATTTACTCCAGAAATTTGTATTCTGGGTAACTTTTGAGATTCAAGGGTCACAGCAGAAAGCTCATATGGCCTTGATCACTGCCTGTACCAAGAAAATAATATTAAGACACTGGATTGATTCATCTACTCCCCTATTTGGAGTGGTTTAAAGAAATCATGTTTACCTTACAGGCAGAACTTATATTGGCAGGAATTAAGAATAGATCAAGTGCATATAAGCAAAGGTGGGAGACACTTCAAACCTTATTTCAGTACAGTAGCTTTAATCTGAAACAATTTTTATTCAGTGGTTCCAACACAGGGTCATATCTGTTGGGTGTATTTAAATAGCCAGTAACTACTTCTTTTTTCTTTTTTCCTTTTTTCATTACTTGTTGTGTAATTTCAACCATCTTTTCTCTAATTGTGTTTAATATAGAATCTTGTTGCAGACTGGGATGGGTGGGAGGAGGGTTATAGGGGTGGGGTACAGACAGCTTAAAAGTATTACAATATGGAACTGTTATGCTGTCATGTTCTTTTGGTTCTTGTCTTCTCTTTGTTTTATTTATGAATGCAATTACAATGTAACTGTTTTATCCTGGATGGTTCCTTTCATTGCACTATCATGTTGCCTGAATAAAGCTTACTAAATAAAACAAAAAGAACTTGCCATTACATATACTGTAGCTTTTATCCTGATTCACTGGTTCTCTCCTGCTTATGTGCAGGCTTGTAGTATATAAACGCATTCTATATGAAGTACTTGAGATGCCATTAGGGCTGTAGTACCTAGCCACAGAATTGTAGTCTTTTGTAGTTCCTGTCTTGCCCAGTGGGCACTGATTGTCTATTGTCCAGTGCAGGATTAAGATGGCCACATCTGAGTCCATCTGTCCAACCCCTTCCCAAAATTACCACACAGGCCATCCTTTCTGAGTAGACTGATATCATCCTTGAAGGATCCTCTGCCTCCCAAAGGTGGAACCTTTCTGCTGATACCAAACCTTAACCAAATGTTCAGTTCTATTATTTCATCCTTTCTACACTGTCCCACATGTTGCAGTGGCAGCACCTCTGAAAAGACTACTATATCTTCAGTTAACATCAGCTTACTACCTTGGTCGCTGCAACTACCCCTAACCTCTTCTACACTGCATTGCCAAGTCAGACTCATTGGTACCTAGGTGTACCACAAAGCCTGCACCTCCCCCACCACCACCACAGTCTGGTGAGCCTTTCCAGTGGGATTACCATTTCTATGATCACTCTGGGAGACACAGAAAACATTTCTTCTGGTTAGAATTACTTATTAGTCTCTGTCACTCCAACTATGAAGTCTACCATGACTAAGATGTATATCTTTCTTCTCCTCTTGTTGCGTTCTCCCTTCCCCTACTGGCATTTACTAAATGGATGAAGCACACCTCTAGGGTCACACCTGCTGGTTTGTTGGTGTTGCGGTCATCCTGAAGCAATTCTGCCAGTGGTATGAGCCAATTCTGTGTTTACATCCCTGGGGTCCTACCATGCTAGTTCTGCTCCTTCCCTCCTATCAGCTGCCCTCCCCACAGCAAGTCCATCCTCCTGCACTGACATGTGGTACCTGATGAGGAGGCATGCAATCATGAGCTGAGTTCATTTCCCAGTGTATACCTATATGTGTGGGCACCAGGGAGTCACCTATATGCTAGATTAATAGACCCAGCAATAGACATGACACAGCTCCATTCAGAGCAGCACATTCTACATGCAATGCATTGTGTACCTGGAAAACCTGTACTTTGCATGATGAAGTGCATGAACCCCACCTGGACAGGGAAGATGCACATAACAGCTGTCACTGTCACATAACAGCTGTTCAATGAATGGTGCATGGCAGTGTGATGTAGTGCAGGATATCTTTACTCATCTACAGTGATGTCTACAGAGGTGTAAGTGTGAGCAGTATGATGCTCTGTTGTGCTTCTGTCTTATGCAGGCACATGAACTGCTGAGTGTCACCAGCTCATGTACTGTGCTTTTTCCTGTCCCAAGCCAACATATGAGCGGCTTGACAGTTCATGTGGCACTGTCCCCGGGCGGGGACTGTACTAGGCATCACGCCTTGGGTCTTAATAAGACTGCAGCTGGCATCAGCTGTAGTTTCTATGCTATCACAGATGGCTGTTTGGCAGTGTCTGAACCTGCCTTAATGCTGCTTGACATATAGTCAACAACTGTTTCTACAGTATTGCATGTTCCATCCCTGTCATTCAGACCATGGCTGGCCAAGGTGAGAAGAGGGCATCTGTGCTAGTTGCAATCTACAGCTCTGCTCGTGGTCTTGTATGGAATTTTGTAGGGTCGGTTGGCACTGGAATGGGTTGGTAGGTACTGACTGGGAGGACCAGGAAGGGAGGTTGGTGGTGTACAGTGTAGTATAATGGAGATTGAGCAGTAGGGTACCACTAGAATACCAGGAAGTTTTCTATTATACTGGTGATCAGAGAAGGAGAAGGTGATGTCACTGCCACTAGTGTTGTTGAGGGTGGTGGGGTTGCACACCATTGTGCTCAATGATAAGAATAGAGTTTTGAAGCAGTAAATGATTTTGTCTTGGCAGCATTTAAGCACTTCCAAAATCCTTTGAAATATAACACTGTATGCAAAAGGGTGCCCTCAGAGATTTGGTCTCCAGAACTGGACAAAGTACTCTATGTGGGGTCTTACTAGTGATCTATACAGAGACAACACTACCTCTCTCTTTCTGCTGGTGATATCCCCCTATGCACCACACCATCCCACTAGACCTCCCTACTACCTTGTCACACTGCCTGGCTACCTTTAGGTCATCCAACATGATTACTCCAGGTCTCTTTCCTGCCTGGTGGTCAGCAATACCACTCCACCAGTTTTGTACTCTGCCCCGGTTTCGTGTCCTAAGTGCTTATTCTGCACTTTTCACATTAAAACCCAGCTGTCATGCCCTTGACCACCTCTTTAGTTTTCTCAAGTCTCTGCTCATCCATTCCAGACACACCGCCTGGTGTGTCCACCCAGTTGCAAATTCTGGTGTCATCTGAATAGAGGCAGACCTTCCTTCTAGCTCCTCCACAATGTTATTTATAAAGACATTAAAGAGCACTGGTCCCCCACTGATCCTTGAGGCACCCCACTAGTCACACTCCTTCCTCAGAGTGAACTCCATTTATCACCACTTTTAATTTCTTATCCAGTTTACCACCCTGGACCCACTCGAGTCATAAGCTACCCAGCTTGCTTACTAGCCTCCTTTGTGGAACAGTGTTGAATACCTTACTGAAATCTAGGTAGGTCAAGTCCACTGCTCCACCCTGATCTAGTTCATTTGTCACCCAGTCAAAGAAATATATCAGATTCATGTGGCATGTCCTGCCCTCTGTGATTCCAAGCTGCCTTGGGTCTTGTAACCCACTGGATTAAAGACAGTTCATAATCCTTTCCATCAGCAGTGATTCCATTAACTTTATCACCACCAATGTGAGTCTGACTGTCCTATTATTACCAGTCTTTTCCCTGCTACCAGTTTTGTGTAGTGGGACTACATCTGCCTCCTCCAGTCCTCTGGAACCACTCTTGTCTCCAGTGAGCTGTTAAACAGAACTGTCAGAGGCATCATCAGTATTTTCTTGAGCTCCCTCAATACCCTTGGTGCAACCCATCTGCCCCATTGCTTTGTTCACCTTCAGATTAGCAAGTCGCTTCAGAATTCTCACCTCCAAAATGAACTAGTGTCCACCACCCTTCATCCATATCTTCTGTTACTTAGTGACCCCTTGCCTTCTACTTGCTCTTGAACATTGAACAAAATAATTTGTTCAGGATGTCTGCTTTTCCTGGTCCCCTCTGCACATCCCCGTCCCTTTTAACTTTATAATCCTACACCCGTCTTCCTCTTTTCACTTACATACCTAAAAGATATCTTATCCCTTTGTTACCTCCTGGACTATTCTCTCTTCATTTAGCACCTTTGTGCTCCTTGCTGCTTTCCTTGCTTCTCTGTTTCCCTGATTCATCTCTATATCCTCCTCCATCTGCATCTCATTATACCTTTAGAATGCTATCCTTTTGCCTTTAACTTTCCAGCTACCTCTTTCAAGAATCATAGCAGTCTCCTTTCTTCTTGCTTTGCTCGCTTGTTTGACACAGAGGTTTGTTACCTTTACTATGCTCCTTTTATCTTTGCTCACTATTCTTCCACCCACCCAGGCCACCACCACCCTGCCAGGTAATCCCTGAGGCATTCACCCATCTTCATAAAATCTGTCATCCTGAAGTCCATCAGTTTTGTCAAATCTATATGATGTGCTATCCCCATGCCACATAGGGCAACTGACTGTTTAAGTGACAGTCAGACTGGCCTATGCATGATAACTATGATTTGCATGTAGCTGTTCTTCACAGTGTGCAACCTGATACTGATTCACAGTTCCCAGATACCCTGTCCTAGCATGCAAATCTTCCTGAGGGCACAGATACCAGGTTCCTAAAGGAAGCCTGGGCTGAGTCATCTGCCTAGTGTATCCCCTGTTTCAGTTGGGTGGAGGACTGTAGTCTACTGCTATATGCCTTTTTATTTTTTTAAATAATAAAAAAAAGGTTCTGCCACCATGCCTCTCTGTCTTCCATGCTGTATCAGAGGGCTGGATCATTTGTCAGGAGCCTAGTTGTGGCCAAAAGTGTACAGGAGTCACATTTCTAGGGATGTGGAGGCTCCACAAAAAGAAAATCATGCTGTGAATGGCTATGGAGTCTGAGTATACTCCTTAACACTGCTGAAGATCTGTGGATCGAGTCAAAGCTTCAATTTGTGGGGTGGGGTTATGTTTTGTAAATGTAGTGGCCTCGGCATCTGCAGAGAGGGGCTCCAGTTCTACATGCCAAGGGATGACCTGCATACCTGCTTAGCAGTGTACAGGGCTCTGTGGTTTGGGTCCAAATAATTATGTTATCACAGCATAGGTCTTTGTCCTATAGTTGCATTAGCACTGGTGACCTTCTGATGCTTTTACTAGGGGTATACAAGACCTGAATATTATTTCCTGAATACCAAGAATAATAGGATCCTGCATATTTGGGGCTAAATTCAGAGTTCTTTCCCTGTTCTGCGGTAATCAGGAAAATATTTGAGATTGTGAAAAAAATTTGAAACAATTTTAAAACCCTTTATCTCTCTCTAGTGGCAAGGGCTATAGGCCACCCCTATTGTAGAGATTACCCACTCTCTGCCTCCTGCCCCATTCTCCAACACTAGTTTGAATAAACAAAATAATTTGTTTGCTCTTGGCACTGTGGTAGAAGCTAACACCCTCTTTCAATTACCCTTCCCTGCTATGAGCCCCCAACATCACAAGAAAAGTTTATTTTCCCAGTGTCCCCTGCTGAGCCCCAATCCTCGAATGTGGAAGCAAACATGCTTAAAATGGCTAGCTCAGGCATTCCTTACATCCCTAACTGAAAGTATGCCATCCCTTATGGCTCAAATACTGTCTTCTGAACATAGCTGGGCCTGAAGGTGTTCACTACTGGGAAAGGGTATGAAGAACAGTCTGCCCTCCCTCACCACCACTCATCTGCACTTCTCAGACCTGCTATGCTGATACAGTAAAACAAAATGATTGCATTAGAGCCATGTGGGAAGGTGTGCTTTTGGTTAGAGAAGGGGAAGGCTGAGTTAGCTGGTATTAAATATGGCTGCCCGACCAACTGAGGATTAGGATAATGGAGCATCTGGATATTAAGCCTGTATTTATGACTTTGGGGGCATGGGCTAAGGAAGATGGTGTTTGAAAATATGGTGTTAGCTCTGGCACAGTGCCAAGAGCTGTCTTTTTTAAACTATTGTTAGAGAACAGAGCAGGGGATTGGAAAATCTCTGCAGCAATGATGGGTGGCAGAAGGACTAGCCCTAGCCTGATTGGGAGGGGCAGAGGTTTGTTTTAATGTTTTTAATGTTTGTCTTATTTTCAGCCAAATAATGAATAGCCAACAATCAAGGGTGCAAAATTTGCATAATCACCAAATATTAAAAAGGCATCTCCAAGGGCTGTGCAAAAAAATACTGTTTGGGACTCATACACTCAAATACTGTTCATTTTACCAGTACAGATTTGACTCTCAAATAATTCTGTTTGTGTTAGATTACATAAAGTAGTATTAACATAGAAACATAGAGGTCGATGGCAGATAAGGACCGCAAGGCCCATCCAGTCTGCCCATTTCTTTTCTACCTTATGAATGTGCCTTTGGCCTTTGCTCTGTCAGTGGCTTATCTATTCATACTCATCTGTATTGCTCCTTTATGCCTATCCCATGCCTGTTTGAAGCCCTGCACTGTATTCATAGCCACCACTTTCTGAGGTAGGCTGTTCCTTGCATCCACCACTCTTTCTGTGAAAAGAATTTCCTCACATTCCCCTTAATCAGCCTCCTCTAATCTCTATAGACCTTGGCTGAGTCTGGAGTGACATGCATTGACTGGTGCCTCTCATAACATGAATGTGTATTTTATTAAATCCTCTCAAGCCATAGGTTTTGTGTCATCATTTGCAACAGCAACAAGTCTGAAATATAAAGTAAAATATTTTGCAAATACTAATATACAGATAAATACAGATACAAATACAAACACCAGAGGCACAAATACAAATATCAAAATCAGCCCCATGCACAGCTCTAGTATTTGCCCACCCTTAGTTTTTACTGTGTCAAATTGTTCTGCTGCAATATCTGTTTTTATTTGCTAACCCAAGGTACAGTAGTCCAGGCATTAGCCCAGTGGCTCAGCAGCACTTATCTGGCCTGACTGGACTCAGTCTTCAAGGCCTTTAACTAGTAGAGACTGTGAATGTTCATTAACTGTCCAACATTTCAAAATAGGACCCTCATTTTACCAATCAGATGCCCTCTGACCCATATAGACTGGATGCTGTCTTCATTAGTGTTAAGATATAAAAGAAAAAAGCATGTTAGTCTCATGCTCAATCAACAGAAAAATCTTTGTGAACATGAAAGTAAATACTTTATGTCCTGTTTTTTTTTTTGTTTGTATTTTGCATTGCTGTCTCCAAGATGTGATATTCTGCCTCTGTTTCCACATTTTGGTGGACAGGTATTATGTAACAAATGATTGAGTGGTATAGGAGGACTCAACATGTATATTGTTGGATGGAGGAGTGGTTGGAGTGTTGGCACTGGCATTGTTCCTGGTGGCAGTTCCCTGGCCAGAGCACTGATGCAACTGAATCATTCCACTGGAGACAGAAGGAGAGAGACAGGAAAACTACAGATTTTCATAGAAAGCACTATTGTTTGTAAATCTTAAAAATATCAACATGCTTGAGTAAAGAAAACTCGAGAGTTTCTCTGTCTGCAACATTTCAATTTAGTGCTAATAATTGCAAATGCTTGTCTGAAGAACTAATGGAAACTTTCTGAATAAGGCAATTAAGCCCATTTGTCAAAATTTCCTGTTTGACACATTAGCATTACTAGAATTGTCAGAAGCTTGACTCACTCAAAATGAAATGTGACAGTTGTTTCGCTAGGAGCAAAACCATGAAGTTTGATCTTTGTGCTAAAGGCAACAGCAGCAGTTAATTTTGATGAATTGTTTCACTGCTCTGGAAAACCTCTGAATGTGATTGGAATTCTGTGTGAATAAAGATTTGTTCCTCTGTTCGTGTGTCATGTACCATATCAGAGCTTAAATAAATCACAAAATACAAAATACTAGGCAAATGCAGAGTTGTAGAATATTATCTTCTTAACTATGGCAGTTTTATTCTATGGCTATGATTTGCCAGGTATTTCTTTATAAAATCCATTTTTTTTCACAAATTAGGGTCTTAGCCTCTAACAAGTCATGCTGAATAATTGCTCATTACTACAAACTAATTGCAATCTTCATAAAATTTGGTCCAGTAATATTTAAAATATAGTGGAAAACACAAAGATAGATACTCAAAAGTTGCATTAAAAACTGCATTGAGTAAAAAGTCCAGTGTTTCTAAAATATTAAACGTGGCACATACTTTAGCTTGTAGACCCAAATAGGTGGTATTTGTACTTTATTTTAAAGAAAATTGATTAGGTTACTGGATATGTTGCCCTCATGATGTAGGTGCAAGTCCCTATTTCAGATGCAGCTTACATCATTGCAAATGCACCAAAGCGCTTGTATCTTATTGTCAAATATTTTGATGTATTTCTGGTATTTTCCTCACTTTTGCACAGTAATCATGCATGAGTAATTTTTGACCACGCATCTTTTTGAGTATTTGCACTTGTGACATGAAGCTAAATTGCTCTTTATGTAGTCTAGCAGTCATGTTGCAAGTAGCACATGTGTGTGAAAGTCATGCCTCAATTGTCTGAAAATCCAGCCATTATGCTTTGTGAAAGACACCCAGAATTTCATATCAGGGTTAACTCAGGATCAAGTGCTTCATGGTTAAAAGGCACTGAGATACCAAGTAAAGAGAGGGGCATTGGCTGCCCACCAGCCATGCACAACATGTCTGCACTCCAAGCAGCTATATTGTAAACACCTCTGAATGCAAGCACTTGCCCACCCTTCTAGTCAAAGGAAGTATGCAGCCCTGCAGACTCAATTGTTGAGGCTAGATTTTGATGAAAAAGGTGGAGGGAAAAATGATCACAATAACTAAGAATTAAAAAGACTCATCTTTAATTTTAGGGCCTAGCCCATGGCATTGTAGCACTTTGAGCTCTCATGTTGGAGACCAAGGCTCACTAGTGGGTTGCAGATATTACCGAGTGGGTAAGCTGATTGCTTTGGCAGCATTTCAGAAGATGTTCTCCACTGCTGTGGGAGTGGCAAATCAGTATTCAGTCAAACTCAGATGGCCCAGAGGAATCCAATTCATTGTTATTCAGGATAAATCCCATTAAGTAGAGCTCTTCAAAAATGGTGTTCTATTAAAGTAGGTTTCAGATGGAGACATACATGTTTCTAACACAGACAGTACTTAATGTAAGGTACAAAGGCATTTGATAGTTCACAGAGGCCCTGTGTAGCACATAGTACAGAGATAAAAGCCTTTGATGCAAGCTGACCAAACAAAAGCAGTAGGGTACGTATGTCACCACCATGGCCTGCTATTTCCACTTTTCAGCATGAACAAGCTTGGGTCTTTGACACGCTAAAATCTCGGGTGCAAAAAGTAAAACAATACCCAGCAGTGATATGTCATCTGTGCCACATGCCTCTACCTTTCTGGTCTCTGCATTTTAATTTCTTCCCCAGAAAAATGGCTCCAGTGAGGGATATATTGGTAAGTGTTGGGGTGAGATAGGCAGGTCAAGACTGAGGCGAGCAGGTGGGGAGAGGGTGATAGGAATAAAATAAACATTTTCTTCAAAGCTGATATATTTTTCCACTGTTCAATATACACAGCTATGTTCACTTTTTTCATTTAAATCTAATATTTGGCAGGTTTTCAGAAAATCATACAACCTGGAAATGTCCTGACAATTGAATGATTATAAAACACATGCTGCACTATGTATGCTGTGTTTTAGCAGCATTTGTTATCATTTGGGAGTGTTGGAGTAACAGAACAATTACATTGCATTCTACCATACCTAGAGATACCAGAAGTCCATAAAGTTGTATGGCACCTGAACAATCAAACTGACTAGGGATACATACCATTGTTAAATACTCAGTATCCCCAAATACTCAGTTTTCAGTACTCTTGACAACTATACAAAAATACAAAATAAAAAAAACTAAGTGACCATTGCAGTGCTAGACCCTGAGCCACTCCTCCCCAATCACAGTAATTCCCAGTCTTCTACCCTCTTCCCCATTGTTCCATGTATTAAAGAAATACAACTCTTGGCCTATGACATCTCATAGAGCATCCACTTCTTTAACTTGATACCCCTAGTCACTCAGATACTTGTGTTTCACATATGGCCCACTCCTGACTCTATATCCATGATTTGCAGGGCAAACTCAGTTGTCTAGAGTGGGTGACCTTTCTGCCAGATGGAGAAAAATGGCAGATAAGATTTCATCTGTCGGGCACTGATGGCAATGGAGCTGATCAGTGCGGTGGTGCCTCCTGCACCCTCCCCACAATGGACTGGTTAGTTTCAGGGGCAAGCACCCCAAGCACCCCTTGCTGCTCTCCCACTACTACTGTACTAGTACAACTACTACTAATAGTTGTAGTACCTATGAGATCACAGGTGTCACCAGATAAGAATTCATTGTGATGCTGAAATCTCATCTGATGATGTCATAATCTCATCTCTTCAGCAGAAACTGCACCCGAGACAGTTACCCACACTGCAATGTGTCTGATCCCTTTGAAAGATGCAGTAATTAGACTGTATTAGTGATGAGTGTGAAACCAAGAGGAAGGGGATGGAATGAAGAATGGCATCACTGATAATGCAAGGCAGACTAACCAATCAGATTACCTAGTATCATCAGTTCCACAGACCACTCTGCTCCTTTTCACTGTCAGGTGCATATTGGTATTAGAGTATTTTTATTTATTTTACTTTCCACCTAGTACAATGTCATAAATAATAACATGAACTTGGTATTTTGTCCCTAGTATTGACTACCTTTTATTTGTGATATTTAGGAATTAATATTCGTTACTCATACAGCCCTATACAAAACCTTACCATACTTTCACCACATGGTAATGCACCAACATATAAAACATTAAGGGTGGGCATATAGGCACCCCATCTTATGGACACAAAAGTATCATTTTGTTAATGCAACCCCAATTTGTGGGGGACGGGGTCACCAAAACACATTTCAGAAAGCATTAATAAAATTACACTAATCATGTCCATGAGGTGTGATGGCAACTTACCAGGTCATAATGTTGTACACTTAATGGCGTACAACATTATAGTTAACAAACTAGCACTGTCTAGGACAGCGAATGGCACAATACTGTGTATACTGCTGTAATGCAGTATTGCACTATTCGCATACTCCCAGGCAGAGGATAAGACTCTGCTGGGAGTGGGTTCTGCCGAGCAGCTGCCGTGGCTCACTGGACAGAGCCACAGCAACAGGAACCAGGCACTGCATAAATCACACTCTATTGGCAGCATGATTTAGCTCATGTGGCATAATGTCCGACATTATGACCCCATGCCTGGTGGCAATATGACCACCATGAACATTTGGAGTCAATCGGACACTGGATGGCCAAGTTATGGGCAAAGGTTCAGAGGCAAAACAAAAGGCATGAAAACAAATGCTCATTTTTATCACTCATAAATAATAATAATAATAATAATAATAATACAAAAGGCCATAACAGCAGTTTTGGATCATGCTCAGATGTTTATGGTCACCAGCTGTTCAAGCCAGGAGGCTTTTAAGTATAACCCTCCCTATTTTATTTTGCCACTTGGCAACAGTTTTCCATTTTCCATTTTCCTGCAATACAGTAGCTTAAACTCTCAGCTCAGAAACTGCAGCAGTTTAGGGTCCTTTAAAATGATTTTATGAGCTTTGCCATAGCAAATGGGACTAGTAACCTGTAGAAGTTGTGATTCAATATCTTAACATTCAAACTGCCAAAAGTGCTGTTTTCCATGAAATAAATGCTTTTATTTCCATCCTGTGCATTATTTGCATAACCCACCCCTTTTTGAGTACGTCGTGGTGTGCAGGCGAGACAAACTCATTGCTATAAGAGGTACTATGCGGGTGTGCCCAATGGAGAGTTCTGTTTCTAGGTGCCAGTCAGTAGCAAGTGAATCAGTCAGCAAGCTGGCAATGACTCCTTTTCATTTGCTGGGGCAGAGTTGACAACTTTTCAAAGGACAGAGCCACACCAATAATGGCATGGCTCGGTCTCTTGATGTTGCATTCCTGCATTGCATTCCTGAGTTCAGACGCTCACACTGCTGTAGCTACAGCAGTGTGAATGCACGGAGCCCAGGCTGTCACATGCCTCTCACCATTAAAAATAAACAAATAGACAAGGGTGCCCAATCCCCTGTCGGCATGCTCCCTCCCAGTTCATTTGCCGACAGGGGAGCCCACTCCCCATCAGCATAATGTCCCTCCCCAATTTGATATGTGCTGAGGTGGGTGACCAATCCCCTCAGCTCTTGTTCCCCACTCAATGCTCGGTATGTGCTGATGGGGTGCCCATTCCCTGTTGGCTAAAGCCCCCGCTTAACAAACACTCAGCCCACTCCAACATGTCAAATATCCCTGTAAGAAAGAAAACCTTACACAATGTTTTTAAATTGTTTTAAACCTGTAAACAATTAAACGGTCCCTCGTTGAGTCCGGGTGCCCTCACCCAACCTGCACCCACCCCTCTGTACACCCCTCCCTACACACCCTAACCCCATTCTTACCTCCAGAGCCCAGCGTGATGATCTTCGTGGAGTGGAACATGTCTGCACTGTTCAAAGCCTACCACAAAGTGAAGAAATGCCGGTAAGCTGTATAATATTGTGTTATTTGTACTTATATGTATTTAATATGGAACTTACTTGTATGTACTTAGATAGGAATTTACACAGGTCTGCCTTGTAAACTGGATTATGTCCAAATGACATGTATTACCTGTATAAAATAAATTTTACCTACCTACCTACTTACCTACCTACCTAATGGCATAAATGTTTTTTCAACTTTGGTGCATATCCTAGATCATTTAGCATAAAATTGGCACCATATTTTCAGCATGGGGTTCTTGGGACCCACCTCATGAATTCAGTGACTGTCATCTGGTTATTTGGTCCCAAAAGGTGATTTTGTGGTTACTGCAGGAATCACCATTGGGACCAATTAAAGAAACAACAGTGTCACAGTTCATGAGGTGGACTTTCAAAAGCCTATGTTGAGAATTTGGTGAAAAGATTCAAAAATGACTGTGTTACAAGAGTGCATTGCACAGTTTCAACGATATTTGTAAAGTCGTGAATATGTAATATTTTCACTCCAGATTTTCTACATTGGTATTTTTTACACCTCCTCATGAACAGTACAACTAATTGAAAATATCAGATAACATACCTCACGTCCAAAGACTCTTTTACAAAGGTTCCACATGAGAACAGAGACATCAAGGACAATATCAGCAATTAGACACAATAGTTATAGAAATGGTTACAAAATGGTTACAGATAACTCTAGTAAAGCAGCTGTTGATACAACGATAAGCATTGGTACATAGTACAGATGGTAGCAGGCAACATAAACATACACTACAGGGCGGAGGCGCCAGCCATGCCCTGGTGGTTATTTGCAGGCCTAGGTAGGACTGAGGTGTCCATTGTCAAATATAGGCATGCCCTGGGGTGGCTGGACCAGAGTTTATTTCATAGTCGTGGGGGGTAGGCTAGACATTAGGGACAGTCACAGACTGAGTCATGAGAGATTAGGTCTCTAGCTGGGACTTGAACTGACAGTTTGGGTTCTGTGAGGAGGGAGTTTGGTACTGAGTTAAGCCAGCTAGAGGCCAGGTACCAAAAGGTTCTTTTGACCCAAGGTGGTCTTGCAGTGAGGTACCCTGAAGTGGGTTGTCGCCGATTGCCGAATGAGGTGGGTGGACAATGGCACCTGGAGTGGGGGGTGAGAGCAGGTGGGAGTAGCCGTGATGTTATTTTTAGCAAAGAGACAGGTCTGATATTTGAGCCTACCGTCAATGATCAGCCAGTTGGTAGAGATGTAAAGGGTGCAGGTATGTGAGTCCGCACAGCCAGTAGCTAGTCTACAGGCCTTATTAAGGGCCAGCCTAATTTTGTTTAGGTGCGTGTTGTCAGCTGCCCCATAGATAATGATTCCATAGTCTATGAGTGATAGTATTGATGCGAGACAGCTAGGTGGAGATCTTCTGGTAGGAAGCGGTGCTTGTACCAGTGAAGGGCCAATACGCATACTGACAGCGGTGCTCAGTTTTTGGATGTTGTCATGGTAGGTTAGCCCAGAGTCTAGGGTGATACCTAGGTATCTGAACAGGTAACCTGCTCAAGGGGTCATTTAGAGTTCAATATGAGCAGGGTTGTCCTATGTTCTTGTTTTGGAGTGCAAGCACCATGGATTTTGGTTTTTTCATAATTTAAGACTAGGCTATTTCAGCTTCTGTGAAAGATTTTGAATGGAGAATGGAGGGCTGTGGGATCGGTGTGGGAGCTATAGAGGACGGCATCATCCATGTACAAGAGTAGCTTCCCAGAGCAATCCTTGGGCAGGGAGTTGAGGAACAGGGAGAAAAGTAGGGGGCAAGAATAGAGCCCTGTGTTACCCCAGATCTGACTTGGAGGGGAGGACAGGGTTTGGGCAAGCCTGACTGTTTGGGTTCTCTCAGACAGATAGCTGGCAAACCAGCTGGTGGTCTCAGGAGATAGGCTTATTTGTGCAGGGAATCCAGGAGTAGAGTATGGTGCACCATATCAATCACCTTGGAAAGGTCTATAAAAACAGCAGCAGCAGTGTGGCCAGTGTCAAGAGATGTGAGGAGGACATTTGTAAACTCCAAAGGGCTGTGGTGGTACTGTATTTATGGCAGAAACCATGTTGCTCTGGACACAGGAGGCTATATTTGGTAAGGTAGTCAGTAAGCTGGTGGCTACAATCTTCTCAAGGTTTTGGAGAGGGAGGCAGGTTTGAAATGGGGCGGTAGTTTCAGGCAGAGTGCAGTCACCACTTTAAGGATGGTGTGATGAGGGCAGATTTATTTAGAAGGAAACTGGCCCAGCGAGAGGGAGCAGTTTAGAAGCATGGTGAGAGGAGGGAGAACTTTGTTAAAAGTGAGCCTAAGCAGTTTAAGATCTAGTGTGTCGCTGCTGAAACGTGATTTGCTGAGGGCCTTGAGTAGAAGGGGGCAGCTTTGTGCTGAGATATTGCTTTAAAGGGGAACGGAGAGTGGAGAGGAGCAAGGTGGTGCTGGGGTGGTGGGAGAGAAGAAATTGTGAGGGAGAACACTACTAAGGTTGGAGAAGGAGGCATTAAAAGTATTTACAATCAGGCAGGGTCTGTGGTGATAAACCCATTGGCCATGAGTTGGGAGAGAGGTGCAGTGGAGGCTTTGCCACTGAGCTCTTTGAGGGAGTCCCAGAACTTGTGTCCCGAGCCCCATGTGGCAGTGAGTGAGGTTCGGTAGTACTCAGCGTTTGCCTTACAAATGTTCCAAGTACATTTATTACACGCTTCTTCATAGTGCTGCCTATCAGCTGGTTTACCAGTATCCAGAGCAATGTGCCATTGATTATCACATTTGTGCATCTGGTCCAGAAGAACTTGTGACATCCAAGGTGTGTCAATTTAACTATCTTTTGCTTAGGGGTGCATACCGTTGCAGGCAGAGTTTAAGGTATCGATGAAGTAGTCTAGGCAGAGTCAATGTTCAATGCGTTTTTGATAGGGGACCAGTCACTAGCTAAGTGACACTGTTTAAGGGACTGAAGTTTGCCAGGTTTGAGGCAGTGTTGAAAGATAGTTTTTTTGGTGGGGGCTTTCTAACAATATCGACAAGTGACAAAGCAGCGGGAGTGGTCACTCAGGGCATTGGGTAGTACCCTGACCTGGGTTGTTTTGTGGGGTGCATTGGGGAGCGCAAGATCAAGGAGGGTGGCAGTACCAGTCTTCTGGTTGATTCTAGTGGCAGTGGTCACAAGTTGGGACAGGTTTTGAGAGGCTGCAGCATCCCTAATGGGAGCTGATGCATCAGCTAGCCAGTTTATATTAAAATCCCCAAGGGCAATGATTTCAGCCCTGTCAGGAGTGTCTAGGCAAGTACAAAGTGGAAGGCAGTCATCTGATTTCAGAGGTGGAATGTATATGGAGGAGAGGAACAGGGGACTCTGTTAGGTGCAAGAGTGATTTTCAATGTCAGAGCCTGGGCCCATGTTCGAGGGTTGGGGATGGGAGGACGAGACACTGTAATGAGTCCTGACATACAGTGCTCATCCACCCCTTTTTAGATGTTGTGTCAGCATGGTATAGAGTAAAACTGGGCAGTGATAAAACAAAAGGTTCTGGCACACACAAAAACTCAAAAAGAGGGATGCATAAATAAAGTAAATAATTTATTAAAAACTGTGAAATAAAACATCAGCCTGACATGTTTCAGACTGGCTACAATTCTTTCTCAAAGGCTAAAGGACATCTAAAACACTGAGTTTATATAGAACCAGCTTTTCACAAGTGGCACAATAAAAATTTTTATAGAGCAATCAATACATTAAAGCAAGTCATTCAAACCTAGTACACCAATTAAATTTTAACCAATCTGAGCCTATAAGATTTCAATTGAAAAATTAATGGCATAATCATGTCAAGACATAATATTTAAATCAAAGGAACAGATAAATAATGAAGTTTTGAACATCATAAAAGTGCCAGCATCCTAAATGTAAGACGGAAAACATTAAAACAGTTGTGTAACGTTTTTAAGGAAGGGGTATAGTTCTAAAGGTCTGTTTAATCCTGGACTAGAATGTGCCTTCAATGTTAAAATCCAGAAATTTTTCTCTGTGCAGGACAAGGTTGTCATAGTCCCCACCTCGGACTATGACATACCTTGTCTATTGCCATAAATTTAAACAAATGTAAACAAGAATCATCCGTTGTAACTATATGTGCTGCTGTGGCATATGCAATGTCCTTTTCTGAATGGCTCGGATATGTTCCCCCACCTTTATCTTAAACTTCTGACTGTTTTGCCTACATAAAAGGCTGTGCATTTACAAGTCGCTAAATATATGACACCTCGGTATCACATGAATACATTATCTCACTTCAAAATGCTTATCATTACTAACACTGGAAAAATATTTATCTTGAGTGATAACATCACAGTAAACACATTTCTTGCATCTATAGTTTCCTTTTGTCTTATTCAGCCATGTCTCTGATTGTTTGTTCTTAAAATGGCTCGTGTCAATAAAACTCCTAGTGTTGGTACTTTTTAAAACAAAACCTAGCTGGTACTTGCATTATATCTTTTAGTCCTGGGTCTACTCAGCACATGCCAATGTTTCTTAATTATGTTTTCTAGGTCTTTGCATGAGCTGAGAATTCGGTAACAAAATTAAAATGACATTCTACATCCTTATCTGTATTATTAGTTTGAAGTAGAATATTTCTTTCAGTATTCCTGGCTCTTAGATTGGCTTTATGTATATTTGTTTTGTTATAGCCTCTCTGTGTAAGTCTCTTAGTTAAAATCTCTGTCCTTCTCAAAATCACTCATCTCAGTGCAGTTCTGTTTAGTTCTAAGGAACTGGCCAATGGGTATATTATTTTACATGTGTCAGATGGCAGCTATTAGCATGGAAGATGGTATTACCATCCCTTCTTTTCTGAAAAGATTAGTTTTTAAAGTACCCCATTCTGTCTTTTCGATTGCTAAATCCAAAAAGTGACTGATTCACTGGAACTAGTAACCATGCATCTAAGATGTGGATTGGAATCATGTAAATACTTTACAAAAGCATCAAGACTAGTTGTGTCTCCTGCCACAAGACATAAATATCATCACTAAAGCATTTCCAACATAATAGATGTCTGTTAAATCTATTATTCTCAAAGTTAAATATGCAATCCTCTTCCCATTTGCCAACAAATAAATTATCAATGGAGGGTGTACAGGTTGCCCCATTGCCTTCCTTTAATTTAAAGGAACAGCTCCTGATTGAATGTG
Source organism: Neoceratodus forsteri (assembly GCA_016271365.2). Taxonomy (NCBI): domain Eukaryota; kingdom Metazoa; phylum Chordata; order Ceratodontiformes; family Ceratodontidae; genus Neoceratodus; species Neoceratodus forsteri. The sequence continues at coordinate 1,629,570,036 of CM057456.1, read as the reverse complement.
AATAAATTACATTTTAAACACAACCAATAATTTAATTAAAAAGCAGAGACATCACTATGTACTTGGTTCAGAAAAACTGCTGCATCTACAGCCTCTTCGTGTGGGACATTGGTGTACAGTGATTCAATGTCCAAGGTAACTAAAAGAGTGTCGCTAGGTATTATTAAATTTTCTAAGTAATTCAGAACTTCCTTGGTGTCCTTAATGTAAGAAGGCAAACAAAACAAGAGGTTTCAAAAAGAGTCACAATATCTGGACAAAGGTTCTGTCAGTGATCCTGTGCCACTGACGATTGGACGTCCCGTGGATTGTTAAGAGTTTTATGCACTTTGTGGAGAAGATAAAACGTGGCTCTGATGGGACTCAAAACTGTTAAGTAATCCTTCACATGTTTATCAATAATTCCTTTTGAAACGCATCCAAAATGAGTTCAATTCCAAATTTAAAATAATTTGTTGTATCTTCCTGTAAATTGATGTAATAGCACGATCATGAATTTGTCTATATACTTCTCTGATATAGGAATCCTTGTTCATTGGTACTACTGCACCTTCTTTGTCAGCCTGTTTAATGATTAGTTCCACATCTTGTTGCAGAGTGTGGATGGCTTCCTCTCAGAGTTTTTAAGGTTGTTAAAAAATCAAGTTTGGGCAATGAACAATAGTTTTCCAAATCAATCTCAACAAGTTCTTTGAATATAGTGATGGCTGCACATGGGGGCACCATACAGACAGATTCCTAAAATTATTATGGCAACTGTCAGAATTCATATTCCCATTCATGGTTTCCCTTTGCAAAAAATGCTTTGATATTAAGTTTCCGACAGTTCAAATTTAAATCTGTCAGGGTTTGAACCCGATTCAGAGGGCGTTGGCACAAATCCCAAACCATTCTTAAGCAAATCAATTTCTCCAGTTGACAATTCATGTGAGGACAAATCAATAAGTTGACTAACAGGTATTTCAGAAACGGATTTCCTACCTCCTCTGTTGGTTCCATCCTCTGGTACCAAAGGGCTTTCTCCATTGATTCCTCCCCTGTAGTGGCCTCAGTATTGTCTGCTTCCATATAGTCGTCCTGTTTCTCCTTCCTCATCTTGTTCTTCTTCCTATCAATATTCTCGGTCTCTCTTGGAACCTTGGGCTTCGTAAGGGGGACATAGGGTACTGAGTGCAATTGATGTTCCACAGTTGGTTGTGGGTGTAGATTGGGCTGCTCCTTCTGAAAAGAATTTTCTATGTGTACTCTCTCCTCAGTGTCACTGTTACCCGTACTTATATCTGTACAATATTCAAATTAAACTTTTTGTTTTTTAGAATGCCCTTTCATTGATTATTCTTCCATTTAAAATGGTTCTTTCTTGAAAATCTCCTTTGTCTCTTTGAAATTTCATCATTTTATTTTTTTGTATTTCCAAGTCTAATTTCGAGATAGATTCTTTGAATCTTACATTAAATCTATCAAAGTCCATATGTGTATGGGATTTTAAGACTTCCACCTCTTGCTTTTTATTTCTTCTTTGATTTTAAGTTCTTTTTTACTATATTTAATGATGAGCTGCTTTAGTTTAAAACTTGCTTCTAGAAGAATGTTCTCCCATTCTCGTAAAATTCTTGACTCTCAGTCCCACAAGTTGTATCCTAAGTAATCTCAACCTCTTTGGAACTCTTTAACTTCAAGATATGCTTCAAGTTTGTACTATTCCAAAATAACCTTCTGAATTGAAGGCCATTTTCTCAAAATTTTGAATTCTTCTGATAATGACTGAGTCTCCTGTGAAAAGTTCTCTGTCCATGTTCAGGAGTGAGAAAGGGGTTGTCAATTTTCTCTTTCTAATCTCTTTGGACATCCCATCAGTGACCACAAAGCTCTGACACTATTCAACTTCCTTCAAGGTTCCTCAAACTTGCCCTTGGTGGGACCTTCAGTGAAGAGTCTTGCCCACAAGAACAGGATTAGGTGATGGACAGGGATGGGTGTAGCATCTAAGAGCACTGCAGTCATCATGCCTGTGGCCACCCTTTTCTTCCTCCTTTGACCTTTGCTGTCTCATGTCAACCTGGCAGTGACAGTTGCAGCCATCATGGTCTGTGTTAAGAACAGTCAGCTCCCAGCCCACTGCAGAGATCTTTGTAGCAGTAAAGCTTGACTCAACCCTCTTACAATGTCTATTTGAGCACCAGCTTGTTCTTGAATCCTGGTTACAAACATGGTAGAGCAGCACTCCATGTGGGGCCTTCAGGTGGCACCCATATACCACTGTCTGAGCTGAGGAGAGGAGGGAAGGAAAGAACTTAGGATTCATGTTGTCTGTTGCACTACAGTGACTAAACCCCAGTTTAAGTACTTGGGCACATATCCAAGCTCAACTTGAGATATGTTACCCTCAGTTATGGTCTCCATTGGGAATCAGTCAAGTCCTTTTAGCATGATCAGTACCATCTGGCCCCCAGTGCAACAGTAAAGCTACTGCTTGCGCGCCAGTGACCCAGGTTCAAAACACACTTGAGTGTCTGGAGGGTTGGCTGAGGGGAGATGAGTTCAGAGCAGCGGCAGCATGCTATCCATCTCTAGGGAGGGAGTGGGGATGCACCCCTGGTGTAGTGCTCCCAGATAACCATGTGACTGACTTACCAGGGGCCCAATGGTTGAGGGTGGGACATGTGAGGACACGGGCCTTGTTACGCTGTTACATCTGTGCATGACACACCTCCTGAACCAGAAACACAAGGTATTTCTCAGCCCTGGATTATCTCCAAGCCACCACCACAGACCTAATGATGACTGGATGGGTGGAGGGGTGTAGCCAGCCACCCCTTCTCCTCCCAAGGCTCCATGGGGCATAAGGGTGGCAGGTTGGCTGGAGTTTTGGCCAGAGATACAGGGATAAAATGCATAAAAAACATGATCAGTACCAACATCCAATACCTTAGTGAGTTGGCTTTTGTACATGCTGATCACCCTTTGTGTAACATATAAGACTTTCTGATGTTTTTCCCCATCCTGCTGTTCTCAGTTTGTGTGCATGATCTTTACTCTGCTTCCACACTCTCACCAGCACAGATGTATATGCTTCACACCATCTGTTATAGTATTAATTTCAGAGGCTATACATATTTACTTACTCTAATCCTATTTTCCTTGTCCTCCATCCCAACAATTAGGTTGCCTTGGCTATACATATTTATTTATTTTTTTTTATTGAAAGGTTTCACCAGGAAGGCACACTGAACAACAAGTTGCTCTTCTCACGGTGCATCCTGGGGAAAAGGGTAAATGGAGACATACTGTATATACAAAGAACAATTTTCATAGTAGTAATACAATTTGTACAAACAAGTTAATTTACATTACATAACGAAGCATAATAAGGTACATTTCCTCCAGCTGGGGGAGGGTGCCACCATCTGCCTTCACAGCTGACACCATGGCTACTCCTTGATCAGCTGGGAGAAGGTGGTAGAAGACTTGGTTTGCTGGCCAAGGCACCTAGCTTCACCTGAGCTCTTTCCTTCTAAGACTGCTTGAAAGGCAGAGTAGAGAAACTTACCAGAGCAAGGAAGAAGGATTAAGACTTAGTTTGGCTAAGCAGATTTACTGTGTGGTGGTGTTTTATTTTTTCTCACAGGGATTGCTGCTGTTTGTTGCTAACATTTCATTGCTTTATTTTTCTCTGATTCAAATTGTTGTTGCTGGTATACCTTCTTCTGCATTATTACAAGGTGTGCCTACAGGTGTGCTAACAGATTACTGCTGTAATCTTCTGATTCAAATTGTCTTTGCAAGGTATATCTTCTGTTACTGCTTTATTTTTCTCTGGAGCAAAGTGTTTCTTACAGGGTATATCTTCTCTGAAATTATTACAGGTGGTGCTTTACAGGTTTTACAGTTTTATCTAACATTAGGATAAGCTTTCAGGGTTACTGCATTTGTTGTTGACTGATTGTTTCTGCTCTTACCTCCTTGTTCTTTCGTCCGTGGTTCTTCTTTTAGGCAGGGAAGGACCCAGCCACCCACCCCATCCCCAACCACCCCACGCCACACTCCTTTTATAGGGTACCACAGTTGTGACATTTCCTGTGGCAGAGCAGGAAGGGGCGGATCAGTGGGCCGCCACAAGGTGATCTCATTTACAGGGCACTAGTAATTTAACTTGTTATAACAAGTTAAACAAAGCACAATTAAACCATTACTTGCATTTTTTTTTCCTTTTTTTTTCCTTCTAATTACTCTGACTAGGTTACAAACCCAGCAACTTATTTGGAATGGATTTCATTAACTGCAGGTACTGTGGAACAATTTTCAGAAGGACAGTCTTACAGGATTTAGGACACTGTCCCACATGCTGGGCCTTTGGAGATCTTAGGTCTCAGCTCCGGGCAGCATGGGCAGAGATTGCACGCCCAAATTTCATATTGAAGAGGAAATACATTATAAGAACCACCCGCCATTTCCCCAGCATCCAACAGAATAACCTCGACCGCAGAGGGTAGTTGGTCCAGGAGGTTGGCAGGTGGTTAGGAGGAGCAAATCAGGTGCCCCATCACTCTCTGCTCTCCAAACACATTACCTCCAAAACCATATAAACACTACAAACAGGTATCTGCCTCTATCTCTGAAATCAAATAAAGAGGCAGAAGACACTGCAGAGCAGGACACTGCGGCACAGGAGCTAGCACAACAATACTCACCCAAATCAGGAACCAAAACTAAACAAGCACAAAGGAAATCCAAAAACTTCTGATCATAGGAGACCCATGATTCGGGAGTTGATACCCATCTCCAGCTAGGGGTGATGGTCAGATGTCTCCAGGTACATCAGCATGGAGAGACACTGACTGCATTGCTAAAATTGTTCACAAAGCAGGAGAAAACATTGATGTCCTAGTACACATAGGGACTAACGATATCGCCAGCCGGTCAGTTGTGGAGACCAAGGAACACCTGACTAAGCTGGGTGACAAACTATCATCTATTTCGGTCTGCATCTCCTTCTCTGAGATCCTGCCAGTCTGGGAGAAGGGAGCAGATGGACGGAAGGTCAGAGAAGGGGAGATAGGGGAGCTAAACACGTGGCTCAAGGACTGGTGCCAGGAAAAAGGACACAGATTTGTAGGAACTGGCAACAGTTCTGGGAGCGAAAGTTCTTTAAATTTGATGGACTACATCTGACTAAAGAGGGAGTCAGTGCATTGGGGCAGAAGTTTGACGCCTTTGCAGAATATTTAAACTAGCAATGGGGAGAGGGTGCAGCACCCATACGTCCGAATGGGAAGAACACCCTCCCCTCAGCTAGTGGTCAAACAGGAATTCAGCGTGTTTGCCGCTCATTTGCATCACCAGGTAAGAAAAAGGTTTGTCTCCCCATACGATGCACAGGGGTAATGCCAAACTTCACCCAACAACTAACACACCAAAATCTGGCCAATGGAAAATCATGTACACAATGCTCACAGCCTGGGAAATAAGATCCCAGACCTGCAGGCAATAATGTCAGAGGCTAAACTGGACACAGTAGCAATAGTGAGACGTGGTTTACCAGTAACCACACTTGGGAGACTTCAGTACCTGGCTATGTATTGTTCAGAAGAGACCGAGGTGCAAAAAGGGGGGAGGAGGGCCCTGTATGTTAATGAAAATATCAAAGCTACAGAAATTCAGAATACACATAAGGAGCCAGAAGAACTGTGGGTCACCCTGGAAACAGGAAATGGGACAGCCATAAGAACTGGGGTTGTCTACAGGCCCCAGACCAGAGGGAGGACATAGACACATTACTGTTAGAAGATATACAAAACATGACAGCTAAAGGGAGGTTCTGATAATGGGAGACTTCAACATGCCAGATACAGATTGGTCAATACCAGCAGGAACATCTGCCAGAACTAGACTCATAGTGGATTCCTGCAGGGGAGCGGCCAAACAACTGGTACAGCAACCCACAAGAGACAGGGCTATCCTAGATCTAGTACTGACTAACAAAGAAGGGATCACAGATCTCCAGGTAGAAGGTCACCTGGGGCCAGTGACCATCACATGGTATGGTTCAATTTGGCTACTACATCTAAATCATCCCATTCCAAGGCAAAAATATGGGACTTCGGAGGAGCTGACTTTGATAAGATGGCCAACAGATTTAAGCTAGCCTGGCAAAAAGAAACACAGGTGAGGAGGTACAGGCAAAGTGGGCAAGCATTAAGGATACAATACTTGAAGCAACATCCCATTGTGTTAGACAGAAAAGGAAGTGCAAAAGAAGAAGGAAACCACTTTGGTTCTCAAATACAGTAGCAGAAAAGGTCAGAGCCAAAAGGCTGGCCTTCAGGAAATATAAGGGAACACAGCGGGATGAAGATAGGGAGGCATACCAAACTGCCCTAAGGGAAGCAGGAAGGCAGTAAGGCAGGCAAAGTCCCAAACTGAGGAAACACTAGCACTAACAGTAAAAGAAGGTGACAAGACTTTCTATAGATACATTAGTGAAAGGAGAAAGTCCAGAGGGGGTATTGCTAAGTTTAATGGAGAAAAGGAGCATGTGAGGAGGAGGACCCTGTAAAGGCATCTATCCTAAATAGATACTTTGCTCAGTATTTACTGAAGAGAAGGTAGGGCAGGGCCCACAGCTCAGCATCATGGACACAGGGGAGGGAGGTGAGCACTACTCCCTTCACAAAAGAAAGGGTCCTACAAGAGCTTGCTAAGCTCAGGGTGGATAAGGCAATGGGACCTGATGGCATACATCCCAGGGTACTTAAGGAGCTAAAGGAGGAACTAGCAGAGCCATTAGCAGAATTGTTTAGTGAGTCTCTGAGCACAGGAGAGGTCCCAGAAGACTGGAGAAGGGTTTATGTGATCCCGCCCACAAGAGTGGTAGCAGGGAGGAGGCGGGAACTACAGACCAGTCAGTCTTACCTCAGTAGTGGGCAAGATTATGGAGGCACCTTAAGGAAAGGATAGTGCAACACCTGGAATCCATAGCACAGGATCCAAGACAGCATGGGTTTACAAAAGGAAGGTCCTGTCAAACTAATCTCATAGATTTCTTTGACTGGGTAACCAGAGTGGTGGACCAAGGTGGAGCAGTTGATGTCGCCTACCTTGACTTCAGCAAAACTTTTGACACTGTTCCACATAGAAGATTGATAAATAAGCTAGGTAGGCTCGGGGTGGGTCAGAAGTTGGTCAGCTGGGTGGCAAACTGGTTGACTGGCAGAAAACAGAGAGTGGTGGTAAATGGTATACAGTCAGAAGAGATGCAAGTCACAAGTGGGGTACTTAGGGATCAGTCCTGGGGCCAGTCCTATTCAACATCTTCATTAGTGACCTCGCAGATGGACTAGAGGGTAAGGCTTGTCTGTTTGCAGATGACACCAAGATCTGCAACAGAGTAGATGATCCAGATGGGTGGGCAGAATGAGAAGAGATCTGGATAAACTAGCAAAATGGTCAGAAGAGTGACAACTGGGATTTAATGCAAAGAAGTGCAAAATCATGCACATAGGGAAGAGAAACCCTGAAGCCACTTATAGGCTGGGAGGAGTTGCTAGCAGTCACAAAGGAAGAAAGAGACTTGGGCATCATCATCACTGATGACCTAAAATCATCCAAGCAGACTCTAAAGCAGTAGGTAAGGCTAGGGGGTGTTAGGGTGTATTAGTAGGGGTATCACAAGTCGTAAGAGGGAGGTAATAATCCTCTGTACAAGACATTGGTTAGGCCCCATCTGGAGTACTGCGTGCAGTATTGGAGGCCACACCTTCACAAGGACATTAACCAAATTGAGGAGTCCAGAGAAGGGCAACCAAATGGCAGGGACTGCATCAGAAGACATATGAGGACAGATTAACGGAGCTCAATATGTATACCCTTGAGCAAAGGAGGGAGAGAGGTGATATGATCGAGACATTTAAACACCTTAAGGGCATAAACAAGGTGAAAGAGTCTAACATGTTTAAATATAAGAAAAATAGCAGGACAAGAGGACACAGCATGAGATTAGAGGGAGGCCGATTAAGGGGAATGGAGGAAATTCTTTTTCACAGAAAAGGTGGTAGATGCATGGAATGGCTTACCACAAGAAGTGGTGGCTATGAATACAGTGCAGGGCTTCAAACAGGCATGGGATAGGCATAAGGGAGCAATACAAATGACTATGAATAGATAGGTCACTGACAGAGCAAAGGCCGATGGCACATTTATAAGGTAGAAAAGAAATGGGCAGACTGGATGGGCCTTGCGGTCCTTATCTGCAGTCAACTTCTATGTTTCTATGTTTCTATGTTTCAAAATACTTTTGACTTGTTGCACTGTCCTTTCCTCCCTGCATGCTGAGTACTAACCTCCACAAAGCCCTCACCTCCAGATGACTTATGAGTGGTTTCCAGGCATCACACATCCCCTACAGTGGAGGTAGCCCAGGAGGGCCTAAAGACCCATCTGTTTAAATTAGCCTATCCGGCTGATGTACTGTACTGTTCTTTGTACGGCCCAGATCCTCCGATATTGGACACGAAAAATTAGTTTTACTTACTTACTTACTACTTAGACATGAACTCAGTCTCGTTGGTTGCAGCACAACATGCAGTCCCCTGTGACACTGGGCAATACTATACTAAATGGGGAACATTTATGAACAGTCCCATCATAGTTTGAAAGCCCATGAAAAGCTATTTTAAATGAGGCATTGGCCATACTGTAGCTGGCGGCATTTCAGATATATCAGTGACTAAGTCTGCCCTATGTTGATACTATATTGCCACCAATTTTGGAACCGTAATATGAAGTGTATGCTTTGTCTAACCACGCTGTAGTTAGGAATGTTTTCTCCATATGTGGCATCATGAGGTTCACAAATAATGGCAATATATTAATTTAGGCAAACTTAATCAACAGTCTGTCTGACTGCTGCATGCAATATACAGAAAACCCAATACCTCTTCTAAAAGAGCTATTCATAAGCTTCTAAATACTGCATGATAGGAACTGTTTATCAGTGTTCCTTTTAAAGAGCAGCTGACACATTCAGGGGACTTTAACAAAACATAATATTTAGACATAGATCTGCTTGTATTTCACATTATTTCTGTCTTCCTCCTCCTATTATTTTTTACTAAGGTCATTTTCATGAAAACAGGATCTTTGCTCCTGAAGAGTTCATCTATTCCTGTTGCTTTCTCCCTACTGGAGTCATAATGCACTACTTGTGAAACCATAATTGCTCCCTATGGCAACAGACTATGCTGTCACAACAGATAATTATGACTTCAAGTAGTGAGTGCTTATAGAGGCAGATTAACTGTAAAGAAACTCTACAGGATAAGGATCATACATTCATGCAAGTTTTCAGTAATACATAATGGGGAGGAGAAATATAGAATATAAATGGAGTGCAAACAGAATTGTACCTAATTATTATGTTTTTAAAATTTACATTGAGGCTTCAGTAGCTCTTTAAAGATGAACCACACTGAACCGTTAAGTCATTGTCCCCTATGGAAGTAATTTTAAATACTGGTCCAAATTTGTTACTGCTCCTGTCTATGAATATTTTAGTTATCCTATGAGTTTCTGATTTACTCATATATTAAGTACCATTTTAGAACTTTATGATGTAGATTATGCCCTTGCTAGGCTGTAAATTGCTGGCACAATGAATCCCTAGTCTACTATAGAACATTGTTTGAGAGGGAAATAAACTACATCATACAGTTCTAAAATGGTACTTACTAACAGAGTGTAAATCAGAAACCCATAGTGAGGTTACCAAAAAATATAGATTTGGAATAATAAAATTGGAACCAGCATTTACAAAAACAAAACAAAAAATCTTCTACTGTGAAAAGTGATATTGGGATTCAGTGTAGTTCTCCCTTAAGAAGTAACGCACAACAGGCGCCAGTTACTGCTGCAGCTTAGCATGCCTCATATGGTGTCCCCAGGTAAACACTACCCCAAAAGTAAAAATATACCATAATATTATATCTTGAAAATGTTCTTGTATGCAATTAAAAATCACATTTTGTTTAAGAAACATGTTTTCAATAACAGAAAGTATAAAATCTGTACAATATTTCAATGTTTGGTATTCATTTCTATATGTCAGAAGGAAGTCATAATTTTACATTTTGGAGAACTGCACCTAGTTTATAATAAAAATCATGTTTTTCAGTATCCAGAAAACATTTGAAAACATAATATTCAGACACAATTCAACATATTTTTTTATTTTCTGTATTTTTGTCCCTCTTCTTTATAATGGATGACATCTGTACTAAAACAATATTTTCCTCCCAGATGTCATCTGCTCCTCCTGCTGCTACACTAACCCCTCAGCAGTCATAGTTCTGTTTGTGACACCATATTCTGTTTCTATAGAAATTATTCTGATCTCACAAACAAAGAACTATGACTTCAGCAGGGAGAACGGTAGGACAACAGATGAAGTTTGAGGCACTGTACATTAATCATATTTTTATCTAAGTGTCCTAAGTGATAACAAGCATTTGTCAATGCCAAATGTTTGCTTGCTGACACTGGCATTGGTAGTGTAGGAGTTACAGAGCTACATAATAGGAATGGCAGTGAAGTATTGAACTAAAGCCAACCCCACCACCACCCTGCAGATACTGACAGGCATTGGGATGTGCATTTGGGTTGTCAGGGCATAACGCCATGCCATTTCACCAAACCCTACTCCGAGACACGGTGAAGTGTCACAGCGTGCCTTGGGGTCTTTGGCCCTTATGTTCACCCATTCCATCAGGAAATATGGTGAGATGGGTGATGTATAGGAGACTGGGGTGAACTTTGGGGCCAAAGAGTCCAAGGCACACCCTCAATGCCTCACAATGGCTGCAGGGTGGTGGAGGCATGGATGAATGAGCATTACAGGCGACAGTCCCAAGTCACACACCTGATGCCTGTCAATCTCTGACAGGGTGAGCGTTATGGTCAGAAACCCTAACGCCTCAGGCATTCGTTGTTATTTTCACTCCAAATTTTCAACATGTTTTTTTTTGTGACCCCCACCTCATGAACAGTGGCAATATTAGTTTGTTAGTCAAAGCTGATTTTGCATAGCGATTATGCTATTTGGCACCACAGGTGCCAAAACACATTTTGAATAAGATGTGAAAATGACAGCTGTACTTGTCATGGGGAGGTGTAAATGGCAATGTTGAAAATCTGCAGTAAAAATACTAAAACAACTGGTGAAGTCACAAGCGTGATTAGAAACTGTGCAATGCACACCAATAATGTAATTAGTTTGGGGATTCTTTACAGCAGATTGTCAACACAGGCATTTTGGGACCTCCGCTCATGAATAGTGTCACTGTGATTTTCTGAACCTGTCTCGAACGGTGATTTCCCAGCGACCACGCATTTATGCACTGGAAGTGTGAAACACATTTTGGCCATGGTGTGATAAATGACAGCTGTACTGTTCATAAGGAAGTGTGAAAGATGCCAGTGGTGAAAATCTGGACTGAAAATATTGCAATTCATGAACTTACGAGGGTGCGTGGAAACTGTCAATGCTCGCTCATAACACAGTCATTTTACAGACTTTTGTCACCAAATTTTAACATAGCCATTTTAAGACCTCTGCTCATGAACAGTGTCACTGTGATTTTCTTAATCTGTCCCGATCATTGATTTCGCACACCAAATGCGCCATTATGTGCTACATATGGGAAACACATTTTCAGTGAGATGTGAAAAATGGCACATGTACTGTTTATAAGGAGGTGTGGTAAAATGGCAATGTTGAGAATCTGGAGTGAAAATATAAAAAATTTCGCGAACTTCTGGCGTGTGTGTAGGAACTGCGCAATGCCACGCTCGTAGAATAGTCATTTTGAAATTTTCTTCTCAATTTTCCACATAGGGTTTTTGGGCCTACATCATGACCAGACACTGTCATTTCATAAATCATTCCCAAAAGGTGGTTCCATGCAGTGACCTCAAAATCACCTTTTGGGGCCGATTAACGCCATGACAGTGCCAGAATTCATGTGGAGGGGTCACAAAATATCCATGTTGAAAATTTGGTGCCAAAATTCCAAATAATGCGTGAGATATGCATCAAAGTTTAAAAACTGTATTTATTCCATTTTAGAGCTTACTGGCATTTCCTCAGTTCATGGTCAGCTTTGAAGAGTGCAGACTAGTTCCTGGTCCACGAAGATCATTGCACTGGACTCGGAGGTAAGTAGGGGTGAGGTGGGGGCATGGGGAGGCAGAGTGTGTTGAGGGTGGGCGCAGGTGGGGGAGGGGGGCCAGACAAGCAATGAGGATCGTTTCTTGTTTTAGGTCTTTTTCTTTTAGAAAGATGACACAGGACTTTGCCACACTGGAGTGGGCTCCCAGCGTGGCAGCTGGAACTTTGTTTTGGGGGCAGTGGAGCCGACGGGATTGGGCACCCCCATCGCCATACAGAGTGTTTGCCACGCTGGGTGGGCTTCCAGCGTGGCACCTGGAAGTGTGTTTGAAGGGGCCAGCAGACGGACATTTGCCACGCTGGGTGGGCTCCAGCGTGGCACTTGGAAGTATGTTGGGGGTGCGCTGAGCTGACGGTGGATTCAGCACCCTCATCGGCCGTAGTTCATTTCAAACTGAATTTATGTTCCAGGAAGAGAAAGCAAAGACGATACAAACAGGATTGCCAGCAATATGCTAATCAACACTATCTTATCACTGCTCACTAAAGCGGTCTTTCCCTTTCAACTGTACGCCACTGCATTTTCAACTGCTGTCATAGACAGCTGCAGCATTCATTGATGAACTGTAGCAGCACCTGCAAACACACTGACTGAATTGAAGACAGGGTGCCACACCTACAAAAACTCGGATGATGGCACTATGTTTCTTGCACATGCATGAAGTGACAGGGTGCCACACCTACAAAACCTCGGATGATGGCACTATGTTTCTTGCACATTCTTACAAGCAAACATAAAATTAGAGGAAACGATAACTGCAGAAAAAGTATGAAATGTTTACAGAACTATGTCGATAGTATAATTTAAATCCTTTACTGTATACTAGAAAACACTTTATGATAACATTGGAAATTGCACTCAAAGTGCAGAAAAAGGAAATCCCAATTTAGGGCTCAAAGTCCAAACTGTACACTCTTTTTTCAAGTAACAAATTTTGCAGCCCAGAAAATTCATGTGATAACTCCCATTCCAGGCACAGTCCTGATTCTCTGCCCTGAAATGTGGGTGTGGGGAGGGTGGATATGGCATGGGAAACTTCCATATCTAGGAGTATTGTTTTCACCAAGAATCCCTTTACATCCAGTTCAAAGTGTTCATTAAGACAAGCTGGAACATGTTGGTGACACTTCAAGACCCTAATTAATGAACAACAAAATCACACTACTCAGAAGCTTTCTAAGACTTTTCTTTGCTGAGTCAAACTCAGCAAGTTCATTAGTATATCTGTATGGTTCATGCAATCCCTACTCATCAGCAAAATGTTCAAATGGTACTCCTTCCATAAAGTCAGGCTCCTTCCCTGTGCAGATGCTCACTGGGATGCATGATTACCTTGTTTTATTCCCAGTGCCTCTCAAGTCTGATCTGCATGTCTTTACTGCCTGTAACACTCTGTCCTTTTATTTACTTGCCTGTTGTGCTACAGCAATAGGCTTATCCATGTTTGACAAAGTGCCGCCTGCCAAGGAGCCCTATTCCCCTGTGTCTCTTTCACTTAAAGCATTTAGCAATGTAGTTCCTCAAACCCTCCAAAGAGTCTCTTGCTTCAGCTTCAGTCACAGCTTCCTGTGATCATCACTTGCTTTGTGGAGCTCCAGCCTTGGCTCGCCTCAAATCCTTATTCGACTGCTGCCATGCCATGAAGGGGTATTCTCAGTGGGAGCCCAGTGTCTGCCCAGGGGTGATTACTGGGGTTGATGTCTTAGATACATAGATACATATAATTTGACAGGAAATAAAGACTGCCGGGCCTACCTAGTCTGCCCATTTTCCCTACTTACTGCAAAAACAAAGACCTTACTTGATCTATGGCTTTGTTCTCCTACTTATTGCTAGGGTACCCTATGAAAACCTGTTGTATTTTGAATTCCTCTACCGAATTTGCCACCACCACCTCTGCTAGGAGGCTGTTCCATGCATCCACCACCCTTTCTGTGAAGAAATACTACCTCACATTACCCCTCAGTCTACCTCTGTCCAATCTCATGTCAGGACCACTTGTTCTATAACATCTCTTTTCTGAAAGATGCTACTATCCTGTACCTTATTTATGCCCCTTGAGATACTTGAAGGTCTCTATCATAAATAATTGAATTTTATGACTTCATTTGGTGGTAGTACTAAGGAGCTAGATAAAATAGTAAAGACAAATATCAGCATTTTTAGGGGACACCACAACTTAAAGACATGGTTGATAAACATCTTAGGTCTCATATAGGCATGGACATAACATTAGAGACACTCTAGTTAATAGTTACCAACCTAAACCAAATACTATGCATGTACAGTAGGTACTACAAACTGGGGCATGAAACCTTGTGGCAACTATAAAGTTTGCTATTTGGTGGATAGGGACAAATACTTTACTCATCCAGTTACTAAGAAGGAGGTCAAGATTGTTGAAAACATTAACTGTGGCACTGAATGTGTATTTATTGACATGTAGCAGTGGAAGGTATTATGTAGGTAGGACAAAAAGAAAATTCAGACAAAGATTGATTGAAAATGTACTTGCCATCAGAAGCAACATAATCCTGAATATGCCATGGCTACACACATAAATTCACAACAAGGTAAAACACAACACAACATGAGGGCACTGGGGACTGAAGCTATCAAATGAATTTGCATGGTGGGGATTTATTTATTTATTTATTTAACAAGTCTAGGATTATAATACCTTTGAGCCAAGGCTCTTTTGCAAAGGTTCCACATCAGAGAAATACAAATTATGGGGAACATCAAGACAGACATTACAACAATGTGGTCATTGCAAGCAGATTACAGATTAATACAATTCAAGGGTAGCATTGTAAGCAAGGCAGCCAGTGTTATTTGTCAGAGAAAACAGACAAGAGATAAGAAGTGCCAGAGTCATGGGGAGAGGGAAGAGGGGAGGTGGGAAGAAGGAATGTAGGTAGGGTGGGGAGAGGGTGAAAAGTCCAGCATTGGGTATACCAAGATGTGAGGGTAGAATCCAGTGAGAAGGGGAGGAGGGACCACTAGAGCAAGCAGGGAAGTGGAGAAACAAGGTTAAGTTGGGCAGTCACAGGAGCTGTTGGTAGAGAGATAGTCCCAGAGCCTAGTTTTAAACATACCAATTGTTGGGGCAGAGGAGATGGTGGGGCTGAGGCCATTGAACCAGAGTGGTGCTCGATAAGCAAAAGAGCATTGTCCCTGTGAAGTGTGACAGTGGGGACTTTCAGTAGCTGTAGCATGGATCTCTGAAGGCACCGCTTGTTGGTTTGGTGTTGTAACAGAGTTGAGACCCCAGAAGATGCAAGGCCAAGGCAGATTTGTTTCACCATGGAGCAGGTGAGAAACTTTATGCAGTTTGATAGTTGGAGCCAGCCAGCCTGGGTTTACAGGTCACATGTGTGGGTGAGATGGTGAGCACCAGTGATGAACCGACATGCCTTATTTAAGGCAGTTGAGAGGTTTCTAAGGGTTGTGGTTGTGGCCGAGTCATAAATGATGAGAACATAGTCTATTACAGAGATCACAGAGCTCAGGACTGCAACCTTCAAAGCTTCTGGCATGAGGCGTTGTCTGTGTTTGTATTAGCAGCTCTAGCTACATTATCAATAGCATTCTTAATCAGAAAGAACAAAAATGGATTTATACATTGGGAGCTCTCATGGCACCAGGTCTGAATGATAGGTTTGAATTAAAACCATTCTTGAAGAAAAGAAAATAATCAGTGTGGAAACTTTTGAATCTATATGTGTCTTACTGTGAAGAAAGAGTTTTTAAAAAAAGATGCGTGTTCTTAATCCCACAGAAGCTCTTGAATGTAGTTGCAGTGCTTACGTGATGTATCTCCCTTTGCAATCCTCTCCCTCTCCCTTCCCCTTCTACCCCTCTTCTCTTGAGCATAACATTTCTTGTTAGGTGTGTTCATAGATATGCTTGCTTATATCTAAATCTATAAGTGTCTACTGTATGCACTCATATCTTGATGTTTTTCTTTTAACAGAAGAGCCCAGTGGATGCCTTGCCAGCCCTAACCTGAACATAGTAAGGATTTATTAAGTAATAGTGAAATTAAAGAATTGGTTAAAACATTTGGGAATGATCATTCACTTATTTTTTATACTAAATTTTGAACTTATTTGATGCAACAAATGGGATTAAATAATGCGGTCATATGCTTTTGTATTTCATATGTGTAATGCTATGATTGGCACAATGGTGTATTAGTATGAAGCATAGAAGTGATGTTCTCATACTTGAGTCATTCTCTGATGAAGCCTTAGTGGTGAAACATAAGAACTTCTGCTACGCTGTTTGTACTGGATGGGTGAGTAAAACGCACCTTTTATTCGTCCTGCTTCCTTACTGCAAGGGTGAGTGTTGCACCTATTTTCTACAACTGACTGTCATTTGTGCTATTGTACCACTACTCCAGTGCATGCTCCCAGAGTGCTACAGTAATTACTTATTGAGCATTGTATGATTTTTATGAAAACTCACACAAAAAGGAATTGCTTATACTCACCAGTGGTCTGATAATGAATGTGCCTGAAAATGGTAATGGTGAGCTGGTCTGAACAGACGGAGATGGCATCTATGGCTCTTTGTTTCGGGAAGATGACAATGTTAATCCACTGTTAGCCGATTTCTATATGGAAGATACAATAAGCACTACAGAGAGCACTAAGGTGGGCCCCAATAATGTCAGTGAACCCTTAGCCCCATCCATGATGCTTTCTTTATTCTTGAAAAGATAGCAACCAGAGCCAGGAGACTGTATTGGCAAGAAAAAACATGCAGACAAATATCTCAGTTAAACGATACCCCATGGACTAAGGATTCTTAATGCCCTGCTTTCAGTAATGAAAACCCTTGTTCATTAAAAAATCGGAAAACATTGTGAACGAAGCGTCCATGAAACTGTTGGAACTGATAAATGAAGATGGCCTTGAAACAATCCAGGAAGTAAAGGGCAATTACATGAACAAGAAATCTGTAGCCACTTACAATGAACATCCTGAGTTCCAGCAATGCCAGCAGAGGTTCCAAGAATAGTTCAAGCTTTATAACATGAAAATCAAAGCCCAGAAACAAAAGAAACTTATAAAGGACTACAATGGTTACTGTTTACAAATGGTATACAATTGGAAGAAGCATACAACACCACCTGTGACCACCACCACATCGATCAACCCATGTCACAGCCTGAAATTCCACCATCTGAGGCAACAAGCTGAGATACAGCATGGATGACTACACAATCCATCCTGAAATGAACTGAAAGAACACAATTGGAAAATAGCACTGGAGAGAGTGCATCAGAAACCAAAGAAGGAGATGAAATACAGGGTCCTTTTTAGAGAAAACCCTGGGAGAGTTCTCAGAAGGAGTAACAGGCAGACACGGTTTCAGCTTCCAGAAACACGAGGAACACGAGGAAAAACAGTCGAAGAGGAAGGGAAGATGAGGTGCAGCAGGAGGAAGAAGGGAAGGACAAGATGGACAACAGAGCACGCTCATGAATAGTTATCAATCATTATAAATATTCCAGCAGGGACTTTCAAATGTGGAGATACAGGTACTTTCTAAAGTTTTTCTTTTTGTTCCTTCTTACAAACTATCTGAGTCTGATGTGTTTTGGACATACAGTATATCTCTTTGCTAGAATGTCAATCTAAAATATTTTATGCTAACAAAAGTAGCAGAGATATTGAGAATTCATGTGATGACTTAGAGGGTGATGATGTAACTGTTGATAGCGAAGATGAAGGGAAGTTAAATTGTTTAAACCCTGTTTCTACATTCCGCCCAGCATTAGTACTTTTATGGATTGTTGCTTAAGGGATCTGGAGGACTTCATATGGTCCCATTAATATGACATTTGTAACATCTCTTAACAGTGAAAGGAATGCACTAAAGGGTTTATCCAGGACACCAGCATTGTAATCAAACCCGCTGTTAAAGGTGGAGATGTGGTGAAACAGGATAGAGATAAGTATATTTCTGAAGTCTACATGCAGCTTGCAGATAGAAAGTTTTACAGCTGCTTGACCTATGACCAAGAAAAAGTTACAGCAATACATTGAACAGTTTTTATTGGAGCTTTCAGAATGGTCTTATTAATACCAATGAATTGTTTTACTTTTCAGTGGAACACCCTTTAAAACCTGCCATATACACATTGCCAAAGATCCACAAGGATCTCACCTCACCCCTGGCAGATCGATTATGTCGGGCATAGCCTGGATCACCAAACCAATGTCTCGGTATGTGGACAGCTTTATTTGCCCCATTATCCCAAAACTTTTGAGCCACCTGAGAGACACAAACCATTTGCTGACCTTTTAAATGAAATACAGGTCCAGGATGAATGGTTGTTGGTCACTCTAGACGCACTCCTTGTATACCTAACATTCCCCATGAAAGGGGAATCTCTGCCGCTGAACAGTACCTGGTATCCCATACTGATTCTTACACAGAGTAAAATCAACTTTCTGCTTGGTCTAGCAGAAATTGTGCTGTAGAATAATATTTTCATGTTCGAAGGTAAAATTACCAGCAGGAGAGTGGGACCGCAATGGGGGCTACACTGGCCCCTAGTTTGGCAAACTTAAATATGGGTCAGTGGGAGGATGAATTTGTGTTCAATGCAGAGAAAATCCATTTTTTAGAAGATAGATTTCTACAAAGGTTTATTGATGACCTGTTTTTAATATGGAAGGGCATCCATGCCGAACTTATTGAATTTGTGAAATTTCTGAAACAACCAATGACAATCTAAAGTTCAAAATGAATGCACAAAATACTTGTATCAGTTTTTTGGATATTAGCATTTGTAAACAGTCTAATGGTACATTAATCACTGACCTGTACTGAAACCCACTGATCGAATTAGCTTGTTACTGGCAACCTTCTGCCACCCAACCCATATTACCCATAACTTACCGAAGGGCAGTACATTGGGACAAGGAGGAATTGTGGGACTGATGAGCTATATGATTTAAGGGCTAAGGAACTTGCATGCAGACTCAGGAGAGGGGTACAATGATAGAGACATCATGAAAGCAGCTGTTGATGCAAAACACATGACTAGGGAGTCTCTTCTGAACCCAAAACACACTAGAAAGAAACCCATTAAACAATTCAGCTTTGTGACTTCATTTGGTGGTGGCACTAAGGAGCTAGTTGAAATAGTAAAGAAAAATATAAGCATTTTTAGGGGAACACCACAACTTAAAGACATGGTTAATAAACCTCTTAGGGTCTCATATAGGCATGGACGTAACATTAGAGACACTCTAGTTAATAGTTACCAACCTAAACCAATTATTATGCATGTAGGCACCACAGACTGGGGCATGAAACCTTGTGGCAACTGTGGAGTTTGCCATTTGGTGGATGGGATAAATACTTTACTCACCCAGTTCCTAAGAAGGAGGACAAGATTGTTGGCAACATTAACTGTGGCACTGAATGTGCTGTATATTTACTGACATGCAGGAGTGGAAGGTATTATGTAGGTAGGACAAAAAGAAAATTCAGACAAAGAATCAATGAACATGTACTTGCCATCAGAAATAACAATCCTGAATACGCCATGGCTACACACATAAATTCACAAGAAGATAAAAACAACACAAAATGAGGGCAGTGGGGATTGAAGCCATCAAAATTGATGTCTGTGGTGGGGATATCAATAACACTCTTAATCAGAAAGAACAAAACTGGATTTATGCATTGGAGCCTGGGCACCAGGTCTGAACGATAGGTTTGAATTAAAACCATTCTTGAAGAAAGAAAACAATCAGTGGAAACTTTTGAATCTATATTTGTCTTACTCTGAACAAAGAATTTAAAAAGAAAAGGATGTGGCGTTCTTAATCCCACAGAAGCTCTTGAACATAGTTGCGCTGCTGGTATGATGTATCCCCCTTCCCATTCTCTTTCTCCCTCCCCTCTTGAGTATAACATTCCTTGTTAGGTGTGTTCATAGATATGCTTGTTTATATCTAAATCTATGAGTGTCCACTGTATGCACTCATATCTTGATGTTTTTCTTTTTAACAGAAGAGCCCAGTGGATGCCTTTCCAGCCCAAACTCTGAACATAATAAGGGTTTATTAAGTAATAGTGAAATGAAAGAGTTGGTTAAAACACTTGGGACCGATTATTCACTTAGTTTTTGTACTTAATTTTGAATTTATTTGATGCAACAAATGGGATGAAATAATCTGGTCACATGCTTTTGTATTTCACGGTGTAATGCTATGACTGGCACAATGGGGTATTAGTATGAAGCATAGAAGTGATTTTCTCATACCTGAGTCATTCTCTGATGAAGCCTTAGTTAAGAACTTCTGCTATGCTTTTGTACTGGATGGGCGAAAAACTTTGTACCTTTTCTATTCGTCCTGTTCCTTATCAAGTAGGGTGAGTGCTGCACCTATTTTCTTCCATTGAGTGTCATTTGTGCAATTGCATGACCACCCCACTGCATGCTCCCAGAGTGCTACAGTCTCTCATCATATCTCCACTCTCTCCTCTCCTCCAGGGTGTGCAAATTGAAGTCCTCCAATCTCTCCACATATGACTTTTGGTGCAGGCCCTGCACTATTTTTGTTTCCTTCTCTGAACTGCCTCCACCCTGTCTATGTCTTTACATAGATGTGGCCTCCAGAACTGGACACAATACACCAGATGAGGTCTCACTAATGATTTATATAGAGATCACTACCTCCTTTGTTCTGCTTGTGATACCCTCCCTATGCACCCCAGTAGTCCACTGACTTTCCACACTGCCTTGGCACATTGCCTGTCCACCTTTAGATCAACTGATATGATGACCGCATATCCCTCTCCAGTTGCCATCAGTATCTCTTCCTCCCAACATGTAAGCCTCCCTGGGTTCCTGTGCCCCAAATGCATGATTTTGCACTTTTTCATTGAAACTTAGCTGCCACACTCTTGGCCATTCCTCGCATTTATCTAGGTCCTTCCTCATTTTTTCAAACCCTCCCAGAGAGTCTACCCTATTGCAGATCCTAGTATCATTTGCAAATAGGCATACCTTTCCTTCCCCTGCAAACATTTTGATCTATGTGGCAGCCCACTGAATCAGAAAACCACACAAATTCATGTGTGCTGTTTTACTCGGCAACCATTGCTCTAGCCACGTGCATTCCCTTGTGTCAAGTGGGTTATACTAATAACACCACCACCACAGAGGGACTCATTCTTCCTCATCCTTCCAAATGTGCCCAGGCAATGAATGTCTTACTTTAACTTGTTGCTTTGTATACAGCTCAGTCATGTCTGCTGTCTTCAGGTGTGCTGCATGCTGCATGTGCCAGTCTTCAGGTTTGTCCCCAAGAGGATCTTTTTAATGTCTTCCATAGAACCTACCACAGGCCCTAGAGCCATTGGGCTGTTTCCTTTGAGGGGCCCCTCCTGGGCTTCCACAACCTCCCTATGATTCAATATGTAGCGGTTGTTATATGGCATTCTCAAATAAATAATTAGATCCAGGCCACTTCTGGATCTATGCAGTCCTGAAAGGCTGCTCTCTCCTGTCTGCTCCAAAATGACTCAGCCTGGTCTAGACTGATGATTCACTTTTTATTCCTAAACTCCTCCCATAAAGCTGCACCCTAAGATCTGGCACCAGAGTGTCAGTCACAGCTTGACACAAAAGGTGAACAAACCCTTACCCATATTGCTAGGATGGAGTTGTTCAATTCATGTTATTTATACATAAGCAGCAAGCCACAACAGAGCATGCATTATAGGATGTTATACAATGGAGTCTGATTTGTATACATATTTATGATTGTAGGGACAGCATTGCAAATGAGCTTTGGTTCAATGATTTAACCCTAAAGAAACCTGAAACTCAAAACTTGAAAATTTGAAACTTGATTTTCCAGAAATCAGATTGGCTAACTAGGATCTTTCCAATAGGTAAATCCTACAGTAACTCATGGATAAATATTCAGTAGCCAGAGAAACCGATTTACAAAAAAAATCTTTCCTCACTGTTGCTGAAATGTAAACATTCTACTACCATATTGTTTTCTCGCTAAGTGCTCCAAAATGCAGGCCAAAGTCCGATCACGGCTCTCTCCAGTTTCTCCCAGCTATCAACAACCCCCACCAGTACTCCAATTCTCTGCACCCCAGTTTCTGCAACTGATGCCAACAATCACTCCCTATGCTCACTCGCAACACGGGGTTCTATCACTCTGAGCTTCTATGAGTGAGCTTCTATCACTCACCTACCAGCTCAACAGTATACCCTCCTTCACTGTAATCCCAGGACCCTGCATTTGTGATTCCTGCTCTCCCAATCACTTTCAACAAAAACAAAATAATCAGCAGATTCAGATTCTCACTTCCTCTCCACCCCAAAAGCCACACTCATCCCAGAAACATACCCTGAAGTATGGCAGCTTTTAATGCTTGCAAGCATGCTATTTCATACATGATGACATACAGAGCCACTCAAAACTCACACCAGGCTCTATCTTAAAAAAAAAAAAGCATTAACTGTGTATTCTCTAGCTGTAATAACCAGGCTCCATTCCATAATAAATGGATGGTGTTAGCCAGTAAACTAGATGAAGTGAAACAAAGTCCATGTAAAAGTAAAAGCTGCAGTCACCTCACCACCACCACTCCCCAACACTCATTCAGTACTGCATATTCATTTAAACAATGCTACTCTTCAAAATAACAGGAAGTAAAGGATTCTTTTGACAAAATATCATATTACAAAACTGCTGCATTCAGAGCACTCAGGTGGACTGACAGCAACCACACATCGGAAGTGAATGCCGTCAGCTCCACTCTCGCAATCCCACATGCCACATTCTTTCCCTTTCTAACAGCGCTTTTCACTTTTAGGCCAGCAATTATATGAAATAAAGTATGGGTGTTACATTATTAATTTTATGTTGATTGCACGCATGCGCAAGAAACATGTTGTGTCAGCTTTCTTCAGCAGCAGGTTGTGGAGGCATGGCACTGTTGTGTCCAATGCCCCCACAGCCTGCAAAGGCTTATCCCATCCCCAATGCTGTGTCATGCTGCTGCTGACACTAGTTCAGCCAGCATGTCACAACCTTCTGAAAAGTAGCGCCGCAATCAGGGGCCCTTGATTGCAGCGCCAGCCATCCACCGCAATGAGGGAGCGACTCCATCATTGCAGGGCAGGATGTGACATTCCTGATATTGTTTGTGAACATGACGGTGATATGCTGCCATGTTCACAAACAATATAACCCTCCCCCACTGTGTTTTACTTGCCGACGGGGCCTAATCTCGCTGGCTGTGGTGCCTCTGTACTTGTTGTTGCCAACAGGGAGCTCCCATCGCATACTGAACCCCCGGTTTTGTTCCCTGCCAACGGGTGCCCAATCCCCATCGGCTACTGCTGGCCCCCAACGAAAGCCTCATGCGATGCCCCTGTGATGGGAAAATGGTCTCACGACATCTGTTGTTTTTTCACCTGAAAAAGGAAACTGTCCCTCGCACTCACCCTGCCCCACACCCGCACTCCACCCACTGCACACCCTGCCTCCCCACACCCCTCACCCCATACATACCTCCGAGCTCAGTGTGACAATCTTTGGTGGACTGGGAACACGTCTGCACTCTTCAAAGCCGACCGTGAACTGAAGAAATGCTGGTAAACTGTATAATGTAATAAATAGGGTATTTTCAACTTTAGTGCATATCTCAGGCATTTTTGGGAATTTTTCACCAAATTTTCAACATGGGGATTTTGGGACCCTCCTCATGAATTCTTGAACTGTCATGGCGTTAATCAGTCCCGAAGGTGGTTTCGTGGTCACCTGCGGAATCACCTTCGGAGCCGATTAACAAATGACAGTGCCACTGTTTATGAGGTGGGCTCAAAAGCCTATTTTGCAAATTTGGTGGAAAATCCCCAAAATGGTTGTTTTACCAGCGGCGCTGCCCAGTTGCTACATACGCTGTAACTTTGTCAATTTACAATATTTTCATGCCAAATTTTCAACATTGACATTTTGTCACACCTCCTTGTGAGCAGTATAGCTGTCATTGTTCACATCCTGGTCGAAATATGTTTTCGCACTTCTGGCGCAGAATAGCGAGGTCACTGTGGGAAATCAGTGTTCAGGACAGATTAAGAAAATGACAGTAACACTGTTCATGAGTATAGGTCCAAAATGCCTATGGCAATGATATTCCATAAAATGACTGTGTTACGAGCGTGTGTTGTGCAGTTGGCATGCACGCCGTAGCTTCATGAATTTATAATATTTTCACTCCAGATTTTCAACATTGCCATTTTTCCCATACCAACTTATGAACAGTACAGCTGTCATTTTCCCATCCTCTACAAAATGTATTTCGCACTCCGCGCAGAATAGAGCGGTTGCTGTGGGAAATCACTGTTCGGGATAGATTAAGAAAATGACAGTGATACTGTTCATGAGCAGAGGTCCTAAATGCCTATGTTGAAAATTTGGTGTTGATAGCCCATCAATTCACTGTGTTATAGAGTGTGTTTTATGACTTTCCACGCACATCTTATAACTTCTAGATTTGTAATATTGTCACACCAGATTTTCAGCAGTGCCATTTTTTCACACCTCCTTATAAGCAGAACAGCTGACAGTTTTCACATCCTGACTGAGATGTGTTTTCACAGTTCTGGCACAGAATAACGTGGTCACTGTGGGAAATCAGTGTTCAGGACAGATTTAGAAAATGACAGTGGCACTATTAATGAGCAGAGGTCCTAAAATCCCTATGTTGAAAATTTGTGACGAAACTCCATAACATGGCTGTGTGTTACAAGCATGCGTTGAACTGTTTCCACGCACCCTTGTACTGTAACTTCACAAATTTGTAATACTGTCATGCCACATTTTCAACAGCTGCATTTTTCACAACTCCTTATGAACACTACAGCTGTCATTTTCACATCCTGGCTAAAATATGTTTTTGCACTCCTGCTGGACAGTAGCATGGTCACTCCGTGAAATCAGTGTTTGGGACAAATTAAGATCGACCGAGTGAGAGGGGGGGAGGACCGAGCTCAACTGAGCTCTGTCGGGACTGCTGCATATTTGTTTGTATTCAGACAAAGGCCCCAACACAACAGCCCAGTATAAAGGGGCAGCCTGCAGCACTGGGAAAACAGGATGAGAGAGCGAGTGAGGGAGGTGGAGTGAGCAAACTCACAGAAACGTCAGGACTGCTGCGGATTTCTTTGTGGGCATAAAAGGCTTCAATACAGGCAGGGCCCAGTACAAAAGGCCAGCCTGCAGCGTGTGGGAGAAACAGCACGAGTGAGTGAGACAAGGGACTTAGTGAGCCGAATGGAGCCTCTATTAGGACTGCTGGGATTTCTTTGTGGGTAGACAAAGGTGCCAATGCAGGCAGGAGCCCTGCATAAAAGGGCAGTTTGCAGCGCCAGGACAAACAGAATGAGCGATGAGAGAGGGAGTCTGAGCGACCTCAATGGAGTTCTGTCGGGACAGTTGTGGATTTCTTTGTGGACAGACAAAGGTGCCAATGCAGCCAGGAGCCCCATACAAAAGCATAGTCTGCGCGCCAAGAGAAACAGAATGAATGAGTGACAGAGCGGTAGTGAACAAGCTCAACGGAGCTCAGTGTGACTGCTGCAGATTTCTTTGTGGGCAAAAATGCGACAACACAGGCAGGAGCCCAGTACAAAGGTCAGCTTGCAGCACCGGCAGAAACAGAATGCGAGAGTGAGAGAGGGGAGTGAGCGAGCTCAGTGGAGCTGTGTTGGGACTGCTTCAGATTTCTTTCTGGCCACAAAGCCACCAATGCAGGCAGGAGCCCAGTACAAAAGGGCAGCCTGCAGCACCAGGAGACACAGAACAAGCGGTAAGTGAGGGAGTCAGTAAGCTCAGCGGGCTCTGCTGGGACTGCTGCAGATTTGTTGTGGGCAGAAAAAAGGCAGCAATGCATGCAGGGCTCAGTACAAAAGGGCAGCCTGCAGTGGCAGGAAAACCAGAATGAGTGAGTGAGTGAGCTCAACCTAGCTGTATGTAACTGCTACAAATTTCTTTGTGGGCATAAGAAGGCAACAATGCAGGCAGGAGCCCAGTAGAAAAGGGCAGCCTGCAGCGCTGGCAGAACAGAATGAGCAAGTGAGAGAAGGGAGGGAGTGAGTGAGCTCAACGGAGCTTTGTTGGGACTGCTGCAGATTCTTTGTGGGCAGAAAAGGGCGCAACAGAGGCAGGAGCCCAGTACAAAAGGGCAGCTGCAGTGCCAGGAGAACCAGAATGAGTGAGTCAGACAGGAGGAGGGCAAACTCAACGGAGCTCTGTAGGGACAGCTGTGTATTTCTTGTGGGTAGAAAAAGCCACCTCAACACAGGCAGGAGCCCAGTACAAAAGGGCTGCCTGCAGCATCAGGAGAAACAGAATGAGCGAGTGAGTGAGAGGGAGTGACCCACTTCAAAGGAGCTCTGTCGAGACAGCTGCGGATTTCTTCCTCAACAGAACAAAGTGCCAATGCAGGCAGCAGCCCAGTACAAAAGAGCAGCCTGCAGCACCAGGACAAACAGACTGAGCCAGTGATAGAGGGCCACTGAGCGAGCTCAACAGACCAACGCAATGAACATTCGGCATTGACAAATGCTTGTTTATATGTTCCTAGTGTGTAATTTCATCACAAAGCACTCATGCTTTGCATTCATGGTTTATATTACACACCTTAGGTATATAACAAACAGCTCGTAATGTACAACACCTCATACAATATTATTTATTTAATGCACACCTCAGATGCATAGTAAAGCATGAGGCCAAATACACTAACCTGTTCACCAGCAGTATTTTCCTTCTTAATTCACAGCATAAATCATGAATTTGGTAGAAAGGCCTTTTCACTTGCAGCCTCAAACACCTGGAACAAACTTTTCTCCAGCTGAGGAATACTTCCACTGTACATTACAAGTGTTTAAGTCCAGTCTTTCCAGGCACCGTAGAACCAGATCTACAATGCCTGTTCGACAACACTTTTGTCAACTGGCATCACAGGGATGGGATTTATGTAGACTGCAAGTTGCGTAGACATAAATCCCAAATGTCCCGGTCCTGTTTTTTTTTTTTTATCGGGGTTGATAGTGTTAACTTCCAGTTCTTCCATTTAACGCTTGTTCAGCATTTCGCTAAATCTATATGTTTCAAAATGTTATTCATTAGACTTTAATTTTATTATTTTGACTTTGTTAAAAGCTCCATTTCTTAATCAGTTTACCTTGGGATGCTGTCTGTGTTCAAAATCTGCCAATTCTTTTATAAAAGTCAAAATAATAAAACTAAAGTCTAATGAATAACATTTTGAAACATTTAGATTTAGCCAAACGCTGAACAAACTTTTAAATGGAGAGAACTGGAAAGCTAGCACTACCGGTGAAGGCAAAAGACAGCTATGGAAAATGAAATAAGTAAAGCAGATTGTTTGCTGAGGTAAACGATAAGATGTAAAATAAATGAAGAGATTTGATGCAGTTTTGAAAAGTATAAAAAGTAAAACAATTGTAACAAAGAGTTTGTACATATTACTGAAGGAAATCTAAGAGAGAATTAGTTGAATATATGATAGCAATTGCTTTAATACTGCTTTGATTTATTGAAAAGAAAGATGTCTGGAATGGTAAAGCTCTAAATATAAGAAGTATGTGGCAGCCATGGGGAAACAAGTTTGATACTGAAGTAAATGATTTTTTCTGCAGAGGACTTAGAACGAGTGGCTTTATGCTAATGATAGTTGTTTGTTGTTACATTTTTACAGGAGCTGATTTAAAATGCCTGATGGAAAATATTTAATGAATGATTAACAAACAACTGAACCTTATCTGGTAATTGCAACACAAAATTCTGCAATGATTATAAATATATTAAATGTATGTATAATTTAAATGGTGATATTAAATGCTGAATTTCTGTTTTAAACAGATGGAAATTGTTTTTGAAAAATGCTCGTGAACAAGCTCTGAGGAGCGAAACATAGGGTTGAAATGAATAAAAGAATAAGAAGTGAACTCTGCTTTGAAAGTGGATTCTTTAGCTGTGACAAGCACATACCCTGTTTCTTTAAGGACACTTTGCATTAGTTTGCACCTTCGAGGGCGATTTAAGATAACTATTTCCAGCTGTTTCATTGTCTTGTATTGTATTGATCCATCTGATGGCACTGTAAAGTAGTGGAGGCTTTGTTTTTGTTTTTTGTTAATGCTTCCTTGGGATTTTATATATATATATTTTTTATTTTATCCCTGTCTTGATTGCTTGTGTTGCTATGACTCCAATCCTGGCTGCTCTTGCCTTTCCAGCTTTTGCTGCCATGCTGCCTGTTCCTCCTGGTAATCCAGTCATGCCTGCTTTGATTACATAGAGGATAATGTACTGTATGGTCTTCTATCAGTAATCAGTTTGTTAACAGTGACAGGTTGCCAGAGCAACCTCTGTAAACCTTGAGAGCAAAGACATTACACAAACCGATTACTAATTAAGGGACCATACATTATATTTTATAGTGTATGGCACCGATAAACCATAAGAAAAATGAAGAAGGCTTCTTACTCTTGGTTTTAGTCACTGCCACAACCCTTCCAGGTCATGCTTTCACTGCTGTGCCAGTTTCCATAAGGCCCTCGGTGCATGAAAAAAAGGTGCATGCATGTGCAGATTGGCTTCATTTGTAATCCCATCGCTATGACATACCTAAGAGGGATTTATAACCCTGACATCATAGCTAAGGACTATCAAGAAATAATCTGCTGCTTTTTAGTGGTAATAAGGGCTCGCCATACATTATATTGTTGCTCTCAGTGTTGTTTGCTCCCAGGACCATCTGAGCTGGTGTTCACTGGTCCAGGTGTTGTGTGCGCCTGTTGCCCTTTTGAGTTGATTTCATTTCTGATGTACTGCCTCCAGGTTTCTTGACGAGTGTTAATGTTTTTGTGGTCTTTGAGCTTATGTTTTTTTTTGTTTGTTTTGCAGTTGCATTTGCAGTCGCTCCTAGCATGTGGTCTAATAAATGACTCTCCAACTATGCCTTCAATTTGGGAACTGATTACAAATGGAGTGTGTTGGTGGAAATTCACCGGCTCAGTGGGCATCTGGGTATAGTGTAACTATTGCAGTTGATTGCTTGATTACTTGTTTTAGTGAGTACTTGTGTTATATTGCATAGTTCTTATGTAGCTGAATTGGATAAGGTTGATGAGTACTTTAGGTAGCCCAGTGCTGTTGGTACAATCATTATCAGCAGAAGTCAGAAGACAGGTAATTGCTACAGTAGGTTGTGATGTGTCAATCTGGCCTTCATGTTCTCAGTTCTCAAAGGAGCATCCACCCTTTCATGGTACCAGAGGCACAGGAACCTCTTGAAAAGAGTTCACCCATAGAGGTGGCTGCAGGACTGCAGGCCCTTGACTAAAGGTACCTTTGGGAAAAAGCCCAAAAGAAAGAAATGAGCTGGTGGAGAAAGAGAGGAGGATGGCAGGAGCAAAGAAATGATGCTTGACACTTGAGCACTTAAAAGCACTTGGTGGGGGCATGTAGCATGTTGTCTACTGCCCCACCAAACAACAGACATACCCTTGCAATTCACTAGTTTAGCAGGCAATTAGGTATGAAATAGCTACTGCAGTTGATTGATTGGTTGTTGAAGTAAATGCATGTACAGTCTACCAGCGGAGGTGATGGAAGCAAAACAGTACAGGGGTTCAAAGTGCATGGGATAAGTATAAAGGCACCCTGCTGTACAGCAGATTGAGGCAGTGAGATGACAGTAGGGATTGCCAAACCAAGTAGGGAAATGGGCAAACTAGGTGAGCTGCATGGTCCTTATCTGCCCACATATTCTATAAATATATCTATATATGTATCTATAGTGACTGCACAACTGAACTGGATAAGGTTGCTGAGTACTGTTGATATCTCAGAACTGTTGGTAAGATGATTATGGCTGAAGTCAGAAGACTGTGGTAAACCATGTTATTTGATATAATGTGTTAATGTTGCCTTTGAAGCCTCTGTTCCCAGAAGAACTATCAACCTTTCAGGATACCAGAGGCACAAGAACCCTCTTGAGAGGCTTCCATTCCTAGAGGTGCCAAGTGAAGGTTCCTTGGCTAAAGGTACCTTAGGGAAGGATTCCAAAAGACAGATCTCTAGACATAAATAGAACCCAGAACATTTCCTTTACTAATGAGGGAGAGGCCATGATGCTCAATGAACATTGAGGAAAGGAGGATATATCATCCATGATCCAACCCATCTGGCAGAATAAAACCAAGTAATGCAAAATTACTAAACACTTCTATGACATTTAACATGGAGAGAGGACAAAACACCCTTCTGTAGAAAACCTCAGGGATACAGAGGTAATGCAGTAATGCAGAAAGAAAAGGCCTATAGTCCTGTCCTGTCTGCCCACTCTAACTAATTACTTGCACTAGCCTTAGTGCCCACCTTAGTTTCTTTTACACTTCTTTCTATCTAATCCCATATTCCTGTCCCATCCATGTTTGTGCTCACTGATTTGGCCAGTACCACTTCCTCCAGTTGCTTTATTCTACTTGACCACCACTCTTCCAGTGAAAGAGAGCTTGCAGATGTCCTTTTGAATCTCCTTCCTGTATTTAGCTCAAGAAGAAAAGCACATTGGTCACTCTATTTATTTCAGGATGGTACTTTATATTTCACCATGTCACCCTATTGTCTCCTTTTTTCCAAGGGTGTACATGTACAAGTCTTGCAACCTCACCTCATGTCTTGTCTCCTAGTCCATGGACCATCTAAGTTGCCCTGCACTTTAATGCTTTTACCTTATTGCAGTCTTTCCTCAAGTATGGACTCCAGTACCTTGCACAGTATTCCAGATGCAGTCACACCAGTGACCTGTACAACAGGAGGATCACACCCAACTTCTGCTGCTTATCCCCTTCCATGCAGCTCAACATCCAGTTTGCCTTACCTACAGCTCTATTACAGTGTGCTATTGTTTTCTGACTTTCTGATATCATGACCTCAAAGTCCTTTTCTTCCTTGGTGCTTTCAAGTACCCTCCTCCACATTCATGTTGCATTCTTGGGGTTCCTTTTCCCAGTGTATATTGCCTTGCATTTTTAGCATTAAATCCCAGCTGCCATATCTTTGACCAGTTCTCCAAACTACCCAGATCCTCCCTGACTTCCCTTTGTTTCCACTCTTGCATTGATCTTCATGTAATCAGTGAAGAGGCAAATTCTGCCCTTGGTGCCATCCCCTATTTCACAAACACATTGAAAATGACTAAGACCAGCACCCAACCCGAGATACTCCACTTGCTACATCCTTTACCGCTAAAACTCTCACATCTACAACTACCTTGTGTGTTCTTCACCTCATCCAGCTAGGTACCCAAGTTATCAGTTTTTCCTCAACCCATAAGTCTCTTAACTCTTAATCAACCTCCTTTGGGGACTGAGTCAAAGGCTTTGCTGAAATCCAAGTACACTACATCGACTGCCTGTCACTTATCTGCTACCCTGGTCACCCAGCCAAAGGTCGACCTTAATTTGTCTGGCAAGACCTTTCTCTTGTTAAAATTGTCTTGGGTGCTATAGCCTATTTTCCTCCAGGATGTCCACTAGTTCCTCCCTTAGTACTGTTACGCATGGGTTATGCCCCTATCATCCCACATACACCTCACATACACCTTACACCGTATTCCTGGTCTGTTGTACTGTAATACTGCTATTTGCATTGTAGATATGGGCACCCATCGATATGCCATGAGTATATCTGCTTTCCTCTTGTCCCTCTCCTGCTATCCTTCCTCGCCTTCAGCCTCACTGAAAAGAGGACATTTCTTCACACAGAGCATGATTGGAGATAGGGATATGCTACCACATGACATAATAATAAGTAAACATAAACAAGAGTTTAATGAGAGGATAGATAACTTCAATAGATGCAGGAAGTCTGAGGTATTACCATTAAAAATGGAGATCTGTTAAAATGGGCTCTTCCACCACTTTCAGGAGTAAAAAACATAGTATGAATAATACCCCTTTTAACCTATACTTCACTTCAGCCTGCTGGTGCAGCAGTACTGCTGCTCTGTGATGCTGATGACCCAGGCTCAAGAATCAAACTCAGGGTCATTAGAGGGCTGGCCGGTAGGGTCGAGGATGAACATTCGGGGACTGGTCTACTCTGTGGAGGGAGAGATCAGGCACCTGGCAGCAGTTTGATCTCCAGGGATGGCTAGGGGTCAGTGTTCCTGTGGCCTGTACTTAGGCTGGGATTATTGGAACAATGGGCATCTTTGCATCAGGGTGGAGAGCTGCTGATGTGACAGGACATCCTCACCTTCCATTCCATCAGGTCATGTTCCTAAGCTGAATAAAAATATCTGTGAGTGTTGCTCAATGAAGTCAGGGGCCTCCTCAGCCTCAACTCCCTCTCCCAAATGCCACTCAGCTGTTTTGTTTGGGATCCTGGCACTTGCTGGTCCTTACCCCACCCCTCAGGAGCCCCACTGTAAGATGGAAGTCACAGATCTCCCATGCAGGCAGCTGTATTGATGCTGGGTGGGTGATGCAGTGGACACTGGGACAGATAAGCGTGAATCCCCACAGCTCACAGAGTGAGTTAACAAGGCTGGGAATAAAGCTTGCACTTCTCCTGGATGTACCTGAAGAAGACCTTTCTCCTGACTTCACTCTCATTGCAAGTCTGAGTTCCATATCAGCCTAGGCCTTCTTCATCTTTCTTCTGCCTCCTGGTACTTCTCTCATCCTCCTCACTTTGGTATCCTTTGTACTTCAGGAATGCCTTCCTTTTGGCTCTTGTTGCTGTCTTTACTTTGACCATGACCTACATTGATCCCTTGTCCTTTTCCTTTTAACACCTTTCCATTTGAGATTTCTGCAGCCTCAGTTATTCTTTTTAAATTGTTATTTTTTCCTCCATCCCTCCTACCTGTCATATTCTCCACATGCTTCTCCATCACCCTGTTTAAATCTATGTTCTTAAAGTCCCATACTGTACTCTTATGGTCATCAACCATCAACTGAGTGAGGATTTCAGAAATATCCAGTCCTGGTAACAACTCACAAGTTGGTCCTCAACCTAAAAAAAATCAGGCCATGCTTTTGGGTCCCTGGCCACATAAGGCCTCCCCTGCCCCTCTGTTGTTACTGGTACCTGTGGTACTCCTTTTCTAACCACTGATGCCATCAAATACCTTGGGGTGACATTGGACCTAACTTGACCTTGGGTGCCATATCAAAATGTATGCAGAGCTGTCAATGGCAAGCTGGGTCTATTTTCAGAGCAAAGAAAATCTTATGTCTGCTGCTCACCTTGCATTGGCCAGTGGAGTGTTGCTTCTCTGTCTTTGCTATGGACTTCTTCTGTTTGCACACACCTCCAAAGTTCACTTCACTAGATGGAACACAACCTACAATAACATTTGCCACTTTGCACTTCTGCCCCTCGCCTTAACCACCACTGTGACCTATATGACAAACTTGGTGGCTCTCTAGCCCAACCACACATGAACCTGGGCTGCTTTACAAGTGTTCAGTACTGGCACCTCCAGGGCTGGCTGAGCCTCAAACTGGTTGTCTCTTCTACCTACTCCATCAGGTCTCTGGGCCCTGGCATTTTAAAGTCCCTATCACCTGCACGCAAATGGGGACTGGATTTTGCTTCATGTGTCCCTAGGCTATGGAACTCCTTTCCGCTCAGGTTCACTCTCCTCCCATCTGTGCCTTCGGAGCTCCCTGTGATATCACTTGAAGCCTCCTCTGCACGAGGTGTCCTAGACCTCCATAGCTATTTAAATTCCCTGCACTGGACTCACATGTCCTCCCTGGCACCCCTCTTGCAGCTCCTGCTGACGCAGCCTGTCTAACTGGACTCTGAGGGCATATAATGTATTTTTCTCTGTTTCAGGAGATACTCAGACTGTGACTCTGTTTGTGGCTCGAGAGGTGTATACCTTGTAAAATTGTACTGTTCTTGACTTTGTTGCTCTCTCTGTCTCTCTCTCTCTCTCTCTCTCTCTCTCTGTATATATATATATATATATATATATACATATCATATATATTCCTGTACTTATCTTAACTGTGCTTACTGTCTACTGGTTATGTTCACATGGTTCTATTTTGACTCTATTTACTGCCTAACTTGTGTCATGTTGACCTCTGTATGAACCTGCATCTAACTGTATCTGTATCTCATTGTACTCTCCCGGTCGTACCTGAAAATCGGCATATAACTTGTCTAGTGTACTTACCTGGTCAACAAAAGCTAAATAAATAAATAAATAAATTACTGTGTTTGCCTCTTTGGCAATCCCTATTTGGACCTCCAGCACCACCTTTCTGTGGTTGCTGGAACCAGAGATACTACATTTTGATCCTCTCACTGTTGGTGAACACTAATCCAACAGAGACCTTCTCTTGTTGGGCTTAGAACTAGCTGAGCTAGTAATGCCTCTTGACATGCATCCATGATCCACCAGAAGCTGATTCGGAGTACTTGCCTGATTGTAACCATCCAGACTACATCTGACATATAAAAATCCCTACTACCGCCACCTCCCTGGACATGGTCACATTCCTAGCATCTCCCATTGCTCTTTTATGTCCCTTGATCCTGAACTTGTGGTTTCTAGACCACCAAGCTCCTGACTTGTTTCCATTCTCTGTGACGCTACTGTAGCACCCACAGTGCTTCAATTTTTCCAAATCCACTAGGCTGTCTATTTCAGTTTCTATACCTTTTCTTTAACATACAGTACTACTACCCTCACCTGCCCTTTACTCTGTCCTTATTGAACAGCAAGCACCCTGGTGTGGTCATGCTCATTCATGTTTCATGGTTGCCCATGTCTGAGCCAACCAGGTCAATGTCCTTCTTTGACCAGTGCCTGAAGGTCTGGCATTTTTGTTGCCAGGCTCTTTTCACTGGTACACATCATTTTCAACATCTATCCCTGCCCCTTCTTTTTCCCTTAGTCTGGTTGTGCTTGATTCCATTGTATTGCTAGATGGAGGAAGCCAGCAGACCCCTTATTTGTGATATTCTGCATGTATCACGCCACTCTGACTTCCTATCCACCAGTTTAAACTAGCTAAATGCTGTGACTGCCTTTCTCCAAGTACCCTCCTGCCCTCCTCATGGGGATGTAAGCTGTTTCTTCTGAACATCTACAAATCCCACAGAGTCAGGTCTCGGTCCCCAAAGAACCCAGATCCCTCCTCCTGCTACCAATCCTTTAGCTATACATTGATTTGGAACAATTTGAACTGTTCCATTTGATTCAGGATGCCACAGTAGCACCTTAGTGAAGCTACCACACATGCTCCATGGTAGCATGTTAGATATGGTTACCACCCATGCTCTCTCCTTTGCCTCCTTTGCTACCTTTCTCAGAGCATGGAAGTCTGGCTTTACCTGTTCTATGCTATATCTGCTTAGATCATTCATGCCTAAATATAGAATTAGATCTGGCCTTCCTCCCTCCCCATGAGTTCCACCACCTGACTTTATGTCTGTCCAAGACTTTTGCTGCAGTCTTCTAAGCTTAACAAATACTTAAAACCCAAGCATGAAGTTGGACTTATGACACACAGCTGCAAAGATAGTAAATAAGTGAGCTTCTCCATCTGTCTTGTGAACCTTCCACTCATGGACCAATGAATGTGCTAAAGGTTTGCCTCCTGTGGTGTGTGGCTCAATCTGAGTGCCAAAGGAACATTGGGATTTTGGAAGCACCTCAAGGAAAGAAGAAGGCTGGAAAGGTGCTTCAGGCCTGACAGCATTGATACTTTCCATTCATAACAAGGTTTGTGGTTTTAAGAAGCAGATCGTTTGAGGGCTTGGATCCTAACAGTATGAATCCATAGAGGAAAAAACATACAGAGCCATTGAGGGGCAGTAAAGGGTCATATGCCTGGTTGATGGATGGGCATGTACCCAACTGACATTGGGGCAAATGCCTGATTGTTGCTGTGGCATGTGACAGTTTGCAGGGGTTACTGAGTTGTTTACCTACATGTAGTAGGAAAAGTAGGAATTGTAGGTATGGTAAGAGATTGGTAACTGTTATTTTTATCCCTGAAAGAAGACCAGACAACTCTCTAGACAGACTGGTGGATATGGTTAGGAGCCATGGACTGAAAGCCTCAAAGAATACTATATGTGAAGTATGTCCACAGTGACTGACAGCCTGAGAAACAGCCATGGCGAGAAAGAATCAAAGAAGCAGGCAGATGGTTAAGAGCTGGAGCAAAATCATAGAGGCAGACAGAACCAAGCAGGGTGGAGGCACAAACAAACAAAGAAATAGCTGCCAGTCACCGCAGGGAATACACCTCCCAGAGAACCCTCGGTGCAAGCAGGAGGCAGGGCACTACAGCAACAGGTGAATTGTGAGTAGGAACAGGAGAATGAGGATGTCCCACAACACACCACCAAGTCAAGAAGTAGAGGCAGGGTAAGAAGGGGGCAGAGAGGTAGCAGGATATAGAGCAAAGGGCTGCAGCCTTCAAAGACACTTGTGGTCTGCCAGGGAGGAACACTTCAGGCCTTACAGATTTGTACTTATTTACTGCACAAACTCCTTGATCCACACTGTCTCTCTCTTCTTATGTTTTTGGGGCACCTGAAAGGGATTGTCACATAATGTCAGCTATGTTTTAGATAAATAGAATCACAAGAGGCAGACCTCTTACAACTATGGGCTCTGAACTGTGCACTCTCAACCCCTCACACTAAAAACTATAGCATTGATAATTTGGTGAGAATTTGCCTTGAAAGTGTTGTATATGATATTTCCATACACCCAAGATTCAGGCTAAATACATGGTCACTCCCATATTATCTGGGCCAGCCCAACTCCTGGAAACTTTTGGAAAATTAAAGCAACATTTTCTGTTACTTTCCCTAGATCCTTCACTTCTTAACACTGTCAAAGTTCTGCTATCTGCCCCCCCACCACCCGAGGGGCAGAGGATCGAATAAAAATCATTAATCCATGTATCATTAGCTGCAAGAAAGGCCATTACAAACCTTTAGTTGCAGCCATTATCACGATAGCAGTTATTCAGTGACAATAAATACTAGTTGACATGCACAGTTAAGAGAAATTAACTTATTAGTCAAGGGGTAGATTCCCTCCCTTTCAAGAAAAAGTGGCAGAAGTAGGTTTTGTTATTTATTGGGCTACCTAGAAATATGGCTACTCATCCTTTGCTAAACTCTCAATCAATGTCTAGTTGAAGATCTCTGATAAGTTAGAATGCTCTCCTATAACATAGGAAACACAAAAAGGCCAGACTCAGGTGGAGTTGCTTTCATTAGTATCAGAAAATGCAACAACAAGAATGTTGGTCATCACCGCCCTTCATAGAATTCAAACACCAGGAGTGTTTCAGAATTCTGTGAAGGGGCTGAGTGCCATTGCTTTTGTTCTCTCATAAATCTCCACACTATCTGTTAAAGCAGAATAAATATCCAAAATGATGGTAAAACCATCAACTAGCACTTTGAAAAACAGGGCATATTGTACCTAAATTGCATTATGGATCCATTCACAAACACTACATCTTCCTTTTCACTGTGCTTTAAAAGATATTTCCTTCTACACAGTGAATTTCACATTTCCCTCCAATTACATAATGTAATAAAAGAGTTAATTGGCCCCAGTCTGACATTACCACCACAAATATCCTAGATAAGGTGTTTATCATAAATAAGGGTCACAAACTAATATTTAAGTACATTTTTGAAACAGCAACCCAATTGAAACCATTAAGCCTATGTGAGAGAATGAACTGGGGATCAACATAATCCCTGGATAAATGGAACAACAGCTGGAATATTACTCTTGGCACATGTGAAGAGTTCAAGAGTAGACTAATGCAATACAACATCTCACACAGATGACATCATTCTCCTGCAAGCTAAAAAAGTGAGTTTATCAAAGGTGACTGTTGCTAGAGTTGTTTAAAGATAGAGGCTCAATATTTCATATCATATGGTTATATACTAAACTCAAGATCTTTTTGGACAAAGTGCAGAAAATGTGTACATTCAATTTTAGCTATTAACCTTAACATCACACCTAAATTTGTATTATTGGCATTACCCAAGGACATTAGAATTGTTTTCTCAATGCCAAAGGTTAGGAATACATGCAGCATTCATTTCCACAAAAAAAAAATCTTAAGGCACTGGAGGGTACCTGATCCCCGTGATGCAGCAAAATTAAATTTCACCAGCAAAATTGTGCTGAAATCTGCAATTTTGCCACCTAAAATGTTTGCGAAATGCAGCAAAATTTTGCAATTTCACCCGCAATTTCCCCAGCTCACCAGTCCACCACCAATAGAGAAATTTCACCTCAGGTGGCGAAATTTCACCAGATGTGGTGAAATTTCACCCGTGGTGCCACTATTTCACCCATAAGCGAAATTTGCTGGCTTGGGGGGTGAAATTTCAGAACCGCAGGGCAAAATTTTGCATTTTGCCCAGTGAAATATTTAGTAATGTGCTTAATTACGCAAAATAGTTTGCTGGTGAAATATTCCAGTTGCACAACACTAATCCCTCCTCAGTTTGAGAATGGCTATGTGACTTATTGACCAGAGCCAGTTATAAGAGACTGCATATAAAAGTAATGGCAGATCAGATAGGTTTTATGCATTATATAACCCATACCTTCATTCTGATTTTTTGCATTTCCAAACTCATGATGTTTAATAATATATTTTATCTTAATATAAATAGTATTACTACATTCTTTGCACCAGTTGTTAAGATTTTGTTACTGTTGAACTGTTTCTGATTAATTGCCTGTGCATGTAATGTACCTGACTTCAGCTGTATGGTTGTATCTTTTGAAATGTAATAAAATGTAATTATAACAAAAAAATCTATTTATCATATACATCAGTCCTCCAAAGCTGCAGTTAGAGGGTTAGGATCATCTTTTATTGTTTATAATGCCCCACACACCATGGAAAAATACTGCTAACCCATCATTGCTTTATTTTATATCATGGACAAGTACTCCCATCAGCCTTGCCTCTAAAATATACATTCTAAGGCCTATATTTTCTGAAGTTGCATTGGACCCAGTGGAAAGCAGTTGCAGTGTCAGTTGCATTTGCATGTAAAGGATCGCTACCATCAGAAGATCATCCATAGTAGTGACACAAAGTGCCACAATTATGACACAGCATGCAAATATTCTACACATAGGCTGTGATTATGATGCAAAGTGTGTCCAGTTTTACATAGCTATGGAAATATGGTTACAGTTCTGTGTTGCATCTGCATAATGCAAATGTGCATGTCTTTCGCGATGCAACTCTATATTATGTGAGGACTTTGAAAATATCAACCTAAGCCTTTTTGAATCAAATCCTATCAGTTCCATTAGTTTCAATTGCCAGTTTTCACTGTGGTCATGTTGCTAGCAAAGCTAATGCACACTGTAGTGTATACTCAATCTTGCATAACGTATGCATTAGATCTGTCCCTGAGACTTCCACCTGAGACCTGAGACCTACCAGGTCATAATATTGTATGCTTAATAGCGTATGACATTAGAGCTACAGGAACAGCACCATAGTAGAAGCGAATGGTGCAAAACTGCTAATACCACTGTATTCAGTATTGCATCATTCGCACTATCCCAGGCAGAGAATAAGACCTCTGCTGGGATGGGGTTCCACTGAGTAGCTGCCATGGCTTAATGGACTGAGCCACAGCAGCAAGGAACCCAGGCATTGCTTCTAGGACTGGGTTTGATTCCTGTTCCCAGAAACTTTTATGTTTTCCTACTTTTGAGCAGTTTCATGTTGACCCCGAGTTTGGGGTGCAGCCCCCTGTAACATGGGGGTTTGGGGAGGTGGAGCCTCCTGGAAAAAAGATTTATGCTGCATGAAAGAAATCACGCTGTATTGGCAGTACAATTTTTCCATCGGCATAACGCTTTTGCGACATTATGACCCTGTGCCTAAGAAGGCAAAACCCACTGACAACACTTTCTAATATTAAAGTATGCATTATACAACGGACAGAAAATACAGGAATATGATTGGCTAGCTGGCACCTTTTGAGAGTGGTAAAATTCAGCATCACCAACGCAAAGGTACCAGCCTGCCTCATTTAGGATGTCAGGCAATAGTATTACTACATCCCCGAATGCCACCCACATAGACCACCATCTTATGGTCACACTAAGCGACAAAAAGTCTGATCCGAACTACAAAATGGAAACGAACTTTAAAATCAACTACACTCAGGAGCATGAATTCATATCACCTCACTGCAGTATTACAGAGGTGAAACAGAAATAGACAGTGAAGCCATCACAGAAAATGTACCTTTTACTGAGGTGTCCATATAGGTTTCTGAAATTGGCGATGATCAGATGTCAAATCCTGTCAGGCAGTCAATTTCCAGCGCACCTGCTAGAGGAGAACTCTGTGGCAGCAATCACCATGCTCTGACTCCAGTGACTACAAAAAAGAGAACGACTCGACCAACAGAAAGAAATGAGTTACCAGCAATTCCTAATATAAGCAATATTATGACAGCTAACCTGACTAAAAGCGACATTAATACCGCACCATCCAGTACTGAAATGTAACTAAAAAGTATTCTGAAAACCTGGACATGAAAACCTGAGTCACCATGAGGGAAACGCTAGTGGTCACATAGTAAATGAAAATAGTAACAGATCCCAAAAGAGCGCACCACTGGCAGCAGTAATGCAGTCCCTATAAACAAAAAAAAAAATAATGAAAGGCACCACGTCAGACACATCATCAGTACAGACAGACAATGTACAGCAACGTCATGCAGCTCTGTTGGAAGTGGAAATAATCGTCTCGAACTTCAGAGAAACCAAAACAACACAGAAACAAATGAAATGGGCACTAAATATTTTTCAGGACTGGTACCATTAGAAGAATGTCACAATAGACCTAAAACTGCACCTATCCCTGAGCTCAATGCAATCTTGAGAAACTTCTATGGGTCAGTCCTAACAGTAGTGGCAGTGAATTATGTTTTG
This sequence comes from Neoceratodus forsteri, assembly GCA_016271365.2. Taxonomy (NCBI): domain Eukaryota; kingdom Metazoa; phylum Chordata; order Ceratodontiformes; family Ceratodontidae; genus Neoceratodus; species Neoceratodus forsteri. Next base: position 1,629,528,724 of record CM057456.1, on the reverse strand, counting down.
TCCAGCTATGTGAGTCTGCAATGGCCTTAACAGGCATCTAAATGACCCCAATCAGTGATTCAATTAACATCATTAATGACATGGAATTCAGCACTGCAAACAATGTCTTTAAAGGTGTAGTAAAAATATTGTCGTGAAGGTAAAGACAGAGCAGTACACCTCCATGCCTTAACCCTCAATGAGCTAACACAACTCAGAAATGGTGAAGCCATTTGTCCCACATCTGCAATTAGCCTAGTAAGAAAGGGTCTGGCTAGACATCATGCTTACTTTGCCAGACATGGCAATGAGGGAGTCAGGGCCTTAAATGTGGATTTCTTTGAACTAAAAACAAGTGAAGATGGTGTACGGTACATAACAAAAACATTTAATGAGTCAACAAAACCCACCAACAATCTAATGACCCCAGAAGGCAGTGCTCGAGGGGCTACATGTTTGAACAATGAGGTGACCCTTTATGCCTTATAGAAAGCTATTTGAAATATATAGCAAAATTGCCCACTAGCCCCCTTCTGCCATCCTAAAAACTAAAGCAAGAGGTACTAGACAAAATGGATGTTTGGTACACCAATGAACCTATGGGTGTGAACTATTTGAGAAAGATGCTGCCACATATTTGTAAAGAGAAATCAGCCAAAGCTTCCTTAAATCAAGGAGGTTATTTTCTAGACTACACTAAATTGAATTATTACTTTTTGGACCTGTGTAAGTAACTAGTATTGATTCTGTTTTTGGGGTTGAGTTTTCTTAGATTAATTTGCCAGGGAGGAACTGTAGCTGGAAATATTTGCAGTCATTTGTGACTAAACCTGTTACTTAAGATCTGTGCAATAGGTGTCTGAAAGGAAGAAAGGAAGGCACCCACAGGTGGAGGGTCAGAGTTGTAGTTGATCATTTCTTGATGGCATAGGTTTACTCTCACCCACCCTGCCCCTCACCCCACCTGTCCCAAGCACATAACTTCCATTACAGCAGGAGTTCTGATATCACTTCCCAAAACTACTAACAACATATACCTATTCATAGCCTTAAAGGCACAGCACACTGAATAGGGGTAGAGACTCAGCTTGAATGCACTAAACCAAGAACAAAAAAAAGAAAAGCTAACAGAAAGGGACACAGACATGTGGGAGGGTGCAGTGCACTGGCTGTGGAGCAGCAGTATTCTGGGAAACATTCTGAGATCATGTTGTTGCCCTATTTGCAGGCACTCTCTGGTCTGAGGGAGGAAGTTGTTCATCTTCATGCTGACCTGGCAAGGATTCAGGAAACCTGCTCCCCACCAAGGACCACCCAGGCCACCACCACTACCTCAGAGGTTGCCAAGAAAGGTGTGGTTGGACCATGGTGAGCCCAGAGAGGGTGAGAGTGGTGGAACAGAGGTGCATCCTCCAGCTGTGCCTTCCACACTCATCCACCACTCTGGTGGAGCATGGTTCCTCTATGGAGGCACCTGCAGTGGAGACCAAGGAGGATGCTGGGAACCTCCACAATGGAGACCCACAGAAGAGTGGCACCGACCTCACAAAGGAAGGAAACAACTCCTGGTAAGAGACTCATTTGTTTGGGGGTAGAACTGATGGAGGGAGGGGAAGGAGGTAAGGTGCCTATCTGGCACCATGGCTTGGAGGACAAGAAACAAATCCTCAGGATCATGGGAGCAGCTACTAGGGGAGGATCTGGATGTCATTATCCACCTAGGGACAAATGACCTGGCTGAGAATGGGATCAGAGCAGGCAGTAGCTTGTGGAGTTGGGGAGGGGCCTAGCAAGTAGCATACACAGTAACTTTCAGAAGTGCTACCTGTCTATGGCATGGATGAGGCTAGGGTACTCCACACCATGGGATTCAATGACTGGTTAAAAACTGGTGCAGAGCTCAGAGATTTGGCTTCATTAGGGACCGGGCTCTGCTTGAGGGATGCAGGTCTATACAGGTGTGATGGTCTGCATCATTCAGGAGGGGAACCAGGATCCTAGGATAGGTTTAAATGCTTCATTGGCAAGCATTTAAACTAGCTAAGGTGGAAGGCACTGAAAAAGGAGAAGGGAAGTCCTAGCCCCCACCAAAAAAAATCTGAGTAGTTAGTGAGGTAAACACCAAGATAGAGCAGTCAAATAGGGAGAAGGCAGGAGTAAATGGAGAAAAGACAAAAGCAGTAAGGACAGGATGGGGCAAAATAACAGTTTACAAAAAATGGAGGGTAATGAGTTCCAATGCCCGTAGTCTAGGTAAAAAGTTCCCCAAAATGGAGGTCTTGATGGATAAGGGATGCCTGGATATCATGGCAGTCACAGAAACATGGTACACAGAGAACTATGACTGGAATGTCAACATACCAAGGTACACAATCTACAGGAGGGACAGGGAGGAAAGAAGAGGAGGAGGAGAAGCTCTCTGTAAGAGAAGGATCAAAGCAGCAGAACTAAAGGGTAAACAGGGAGGAGGAGGCACTGTTGGTAAACCTGAAGACTGGAAATGGCACCACAATCTGCACAGGGTTGTATACAGACCCCGTCTCAGGGGAGGACATGGACAAGAAAATGATAGAAGGCATCCTGGGATGGCAGAGAAAGGGAGATATTGCTGATGGGGGACCTGAATATGCCAGATGTTAGCTGGAGCACCTTGCTGCAGCCACATCCAAGAGCAGGACCATTCTCGATGTCCTTACAGGGCATGCCTCAGACAGCTAGTTTTGGAACCCACTCAGAAGGGAGCAATCCAGATCTGCTACCTCAAATAGGGACAGAGAGAGGATCTCCGATCTTGAAGTGGTAGCCATCTGGGAACAGGTGACCACCAAAGAGTGTGGTTCATGATAAACTTAGCTGTAGAGTCAAACCATACAAAAGTGAAGGTATTGGACTTCAGGAGGGCTGATTTTGTCAAAATGGAAGCATGCCTCAGAAAAGCACTAGCAAACAGGCAAGAAGGTGGGATGAAGCAACAATGGCAACCATCAAAACCGCCATCACAGAGGCAAAAAGCATTTGTGTGAAGCAAATAAACAAATCAAAATGAAAGAAAAAACACTATGTTTCTCAAAAAGAAGTGGTGGGGAAGGTAATGGAGAAAGATAGACATTCAGGAAGTATAAGGAAACACAGAAGGAGCAGGACAGAGAACTGTACCAGTTAAAGCAGAAGGAAGCAGGAAGGCAGTCAGAATAGCAAAGGCCTAAACCAAGGAAAAGATAGCTAACTCAGTTAGAAGGGGATAAACCTTTTATAGGTACATTAGGGAGCAAAGAAAGACTAAGACAGGGATACTGAGGCTGAATAAATGGGAAGGTGATTGGGCAGGGTTACTGAATGAATACATCTGCTCAGCATTCACAATGGAAAATCAGGGGAGATACCTAATCCAGTCAATAGAAGCACTCTGGATGGGGGTTGATATTAGTCCTTTCACAGAAGAAAGGGTTCTGAAAGAACTCTGAAAACTGAAGGTGGATAAAGCAATGGGGCCTGATGGATTCCCCAGAATTCTAAAAGAACAAAGAGAAGAACTAGTAACACCACTGACTGCCCTTTTAACAAATCATGGAAGGATGGTGTGGTACCTGAGGACTGGAGGAGGGTGGATTTGATTCCCTTGACAAAAGTGGGAGCAAGACAGAGGCTGGAAACTACAAACCTGTCAGTTTGACCTCAGTGGCAGGGAAAATGATGGAATCACTTCTGAAGGAAAGAATTGTTGAGTACCTAAAGGCCAGTGGGGCACAGCACCCAAGGCAGCATGGATTCACAGCAGCAAGGTCATGTCAGACAAATCTAATTGATTTCTTTGACTGGGTGACCAAAGTAGTAGACCAGGGAGGGGCTATGGACATGATCTACCTAGACTTTAGCAAGGCATTTGACACAGTCCTGCACAAAAGATTAATAAACAAATTAGCCAGCCTGGGAGTGGGTCCCAGGGTGGTAACCTGGTGAAAACACTGGCTGGACAACAGAACACAATGGGTAATAGTAAAAGGAGTCCACAGTGAAGAAAAGGGGTTACTAGTGGGTACTGCAAGGTTCAGTACTGGGCTGGTCCTTTAATGTCTTTATAAGTGACATTGCAGAGGGACTGGAAGGAAAGTATGCCTCTTGCAGATGACACAAAGATCTGCAACAGGGTTGATATGCAAGGTAGGGGTGGAAAGGATGAAAAGGACCTGGCAAGGTTGGAGGAATGGTCAAATGTATGGCAGCTTAGATTCAATGCAAAGAAGTGTAAAGTAATGTACCTGGGAAACAAAACCCAGGGAAGAGTACACAATGATTGGGTGAGATACTGATGGAAAGGGACCTAGGGTAGTCATATCAGATGACCTAAAGGTGGACCAGCAATGTGAGAAGGCAGTAAGGAGGGCTGGAAGGATACTGGGATGCACAGGGAGAGGCATCACCAATAGAAAACAGGAAGTTGTTGACCCTCTGTACAGACATTTGGTAAGACCACATCTGGAGTACTGTGTACAGTTCTGGAGACCCCATCTCCAAAGACATAGACAGGGTGGAGGCTGTCCAGAGGAAGGCATCTCAAATGATGCAGGGTCTCATCAGAAGACATATGAAAAAGACTAAAGGAGCTTAAGATGTATAGCCTGAGGACAGGAGGAAGAGGGGAGACATGATAGAAACTTTCAAATACCTCAAGGGACTCAACAAAGTCCAAGAGGGTAACATCTTTCAGAAAAAGTGATGTGCAAAACAAGGGGCACAATTTGAAGATAGAGGAGGATGGCTCAGAGGTAATGAGAGGAAGTATTTCTTCACAGAGAGGGTTGTGGATATATGGAACAGCCTTCCTGAGGAGGTCATAGAGTCAAGAACAGTGGGGGAATTCAAGAATGCATGGGATAGACATAAGGCAATTCTAGTGGAGGGTAGGAGGAAGTAGGCTGTTGGTTAACCAGGATCTGTAGCTTATCCATTAGGCAGGGAAATGGTCAGACTAGGTGGGAAAAGTGGTCCTTATCTGGCATGAAATTATATGTTTCTATGTTTCTATGAGGCTGGCCTAGAAAATATTTACACTAACCACTGCCTAAGAGCTACAGCTCAGACTCTCCTGAGCGATGCTGGATGAAGGCCCGCAAATTATGTCAATCACAGGACATAAAAGCGAGTCCTCCTTGCTCAGCTACTGGCGACCCAAACTAGCAGACTATCAGAAATGGGGCTCCATAATAGCATCCAACAAGAACAAAACAAACAATGCTTCCACATGCTCAGACATCTGATGAAATTACCCTGCAAAGACCACACTGGCCTGAAAGCCCAACAGGAGCCCAAGCAATGTCCCTCCTTTAGCAATGCAAGCAGCCAAACAAAGCATAATGAACTGCCTTTTATCCCAAAGAAACTCTTCATCCTGACACCACGAATATTCTAGCCCTTCAACACTTACCACAAGAAACTGCAGCTGATTATCTGCATGATAGCCATTTTGCACAAGCATACTATGCAAGCAGGATGTTGCAGGTAACAGAAATTTCTCATGTTGAAAGAAACCAATCAACTAACACCACAGCATGCAGCATCAACAAGCTGTTAAAAAATAACTATGGAACAGTGGACTTTACTGTGGACCAAGCTAGCATGCAATGTATAATAAAACCAGTTTGAGCAAATTTGGAATCTGTTTTAAAAATGCCAGTGTTTGATTTTGCAGTACTGTTGTTAACCATGCACCCTTCCCTGAAGCTGCAAAGACTTTCTTAAAGTAGCTAAATGTTACAGCCATTGCTGTACTTAATTTTGTGCCTTATTTCTTAGCTGTTCATGTTAGAATACAGACTCTAAAATGTTTAATTGCCAAATGTCATTGCTTGAGTCAGAGTGAAAAAAGATAATTTATTCCATTCATTTTAAAACGTTATGTTGTTTATCAGTTATTCTTTGAAAAATAGTTTACAAGTGTATCAGATAACAGTTACTTGTTTATTTAATCAAAAACTATTTAGACCACATTTTATTTGCATTTACAATAAATTAAATCCATTGAAACTACTGCATTTCTGGAACTATTTTTTCTAATGGAAGGATATGTGTAAAGTTTCTTTTTACATAAAATTAAAACTTTACACAAAAGTAACTTTACAGGCATCATATATGCCCAATTGTATAATTACAATAAGCCACTCAGGGTGTGGGTGATGCTGGGATTTATCCACGCCTGCTGGAGCTTAGTTACTCTGCCTGTGGCCTCGTGACCGAACCATGCCAGGCATGGGTAAACCCATCATCACCACACACCTGTCGGTTTATTACTTAAATATTTCTACTTGCTTATCAATGAACATTTGCTTCTACGTAACAGTTTTGTATTTCCTTTTGAAACTTTTTATCCATATTTGTTTTTACCATGAAATAAAAAATATCATTTTTAAGAATAAATAGGGGAAACAATTAAGGGATTTTTCTTTCCTCCCTTCCTTCCAATTTTTGAAGCTATTTCAATAGGAATACAAATATTTTTGACTTGACCTGATTCTCATACATAGCACTGGTAATTGTGTTTCTCTAGCTCTGCTAATAGCATGGTATCACATTAGTTGAAAGTATCCAGATGGCAGACTAACACTGTGAATATAAGCCTTGATCTTCTGAATCAGTACTAACTAAAATATCATTGCTAACAGTGACAACAAAGTAATAATAAATAACCGATTTGCTGGGACCCAAAGGGTTCATAGCAGTTATACAATGCTAATACTTACTGGTTTATATGTATTAATTTTGTCTTCATCTACTTAAATCAATACTAATAAAAATAAGTCTTCACTTTATAAGATTAACAGCAACAATGGGATATAGTAATAATATTTAGTCTGTCTTGTTTTCTTTGGACTTAATAAAGTCCTACAAATCAGGTAAGTTGTTATAAATCATGCATTTATTTTACTAGATTTGTTTAAATGAGAAAGCTGCTTGCTAAGTAAGGCTCCAGTTCAGTGAAAAACAGAAAATATTTAACCAAGGAGGGTACCATTGTTTCCGTGTAATTGTTTGCACTTGAGACAACCAAGAGATTAATTTTAATTACAGTTTGAACTAAAGACACTTCTCTCTGATGTAAGCTATGCAATTTCACAGCATCCTAAAGCCAACATTTAATTCCTGAACTACTTTCTGAAACCTATTATTCTATTACAACTATACATCATATCCACAGACAGCAACAATGCATTGTGATTTCATTTGCACCTTCATCCGCAGTGTGATGACAGATTTTTAAAACGTTGCTGATTGAATCTACTTTACTAGGAAACGCCACAGGAAATATTTTTAACAAACCTTTGCTTAATTGTTTATGCATTCCAATTGTTTTCTTCTGTTTTTTCATTTGCTTTGCAAAACAGTTTCCCACCACATGCAATGGCAATTCAAACCCATGAGCATGATTGTGACACAGCAGTCATCTTCAGTACATGGCCTTATTTTACTTAACATTCAAGTAGATCTGAAAGCAATAGCAGGACTCTTCAGCCCCATGGATACAAACTGAACCCAAAGGCCAAGCTCAGCATCATCCTGCCAAAGCAACTCCAACACATTCTTGCTCCTTACATCACCCACCATGAAAGAAAATTTAAAATCATGTTGTGTTGCAGTGCTAATTACCATAAGTAACACATGCTCTAGCCCCATCATAATGTTTCCACAGTATCAATTCAGTATTTTCAGCCAAATGATACACTGAAAGGAAGAGGTTTTAAATATTGTGAGTGGTGGTCATCTTTAATAACTCATTTCATTCATTTCAAGAAAACAGTTATAAAATCTGTTTTTAATTATCTGAGGGAATTAAAAGACAAAACGTATCAATCTAAGGATGTCATGAACACATTTGTACTAAAACTTAAAGTTCTGGTGATCAAGGGCTTGATTCTCAAAGGTCGGTGCAAGCTGCACCAATTGCAGGTGCATCAGGACCCTGCTTCCAGTTCTTTATCGGGCAGGGTCCCAGCAGCAAAGTCTCACAGCTTGCAGCAACTGTGGCAGTGCACCAAACTGACAGTGCATCTGTGAGGTTTACCTCTAAAATGCAGGGTGGTTGGGTGGCAGTTGTGCCTGTGGACAGTGACCAGCACAATCCAAAAGCCAAGCAAAATCACTGTTGAATCCATATGCATACATCCTCCCTGGTGGCTAGCAGACACCCTGATCCTCAATGTCCCCTGTATACAGACATAAGACCCCTCCCTATCCCCAGTCTACCCTAGAATATAAAGTAAATAGATCAGCACCCACACTCCAGAGAACTAGGACTCCATGGATTGATTTGATCATTCCTTTATGTAAAAAGTGCAGATAAACACTGGCCAAAGTGGCTAGCAAACAGACTGATGTTTCTCCTGGTGTGCTGCCAGGTTTCTTCAGAGTGAATTGGTACATAAACAAGTGCTTATTTATAACAAACAGGTTCAACACATGTTACTCCCAAACATAGGAGAAATGTGTCGTCTATTTTGTTAGCCACTTAGGCCAGTGTTTTATCTGCACTTTTTACACAAAGGAATGATTAAATCAATCCATGGATATGCATGCAGAATAGTACCACACAGTTTTTCCAGGTGCTCACATGTTTCTTGAGTTCTAGAATATAACAATTAACTTTCCTGGTAGTCTAGCATAACCCCTTGCTATTCATGAGCTACTCAGAACATAACAGTTGAATTTTCCCCTGGTGGTCTGGTGGCAGACACCCCCACCCTGGCAGGCAGTTTCCCACCACTCTCCCCCAACCCACCTCTGAGGTGAGACTAGCACAGCCCTTCACTCTCCACCACAGCTAGCTGCCAATTGAGCTCTCAATGAGCATGCACTGTACAATCAGCTGTTCTAGCATGTGCTCATTGACAGCGCAGTTGGCAGCCAGCTGTGTTGGATAGTGGGAGCCATGCTGGTCGCTGGCTTGGGATTAGAGATGGATCAGGGTCATGGGACACTGCCTGCTGGGGTGAAGGTAGGGGCACTAGACCACCAGGGAAAATTAATATGCTGTAATCTAGGGCCAGATTGGGATTGAGGTCCACTAGACCACCAGATAAAGTTAACTGTTATATTCTAGGGGCAGATAGGGGATTGGGAGGGTTGGACCACTGGACATCAAGGAATTGTTTTATGTTATTCACCAAGGAATTGGGTTTGGAGAGGGAACCACAGCACCTGTGCCCTCCTGCCCACAGAGGGCCCCAGGGTTGGTGCTGGTGTTGTAATACTGAGAGGGCAAATTCTAAATACCTTAGATCAGCCCTGGATGGTCTAAGAGCACTTTAGAATTTTGCCTCTAGGAGGGTTTAGAGAATCTCAAATTAGGGAATATGGCAGCTTGCATCTGCAACAAGCCCCTAGTGCCATGAAACAGCCTATTGCAGGCCACAAGGATGAAGCAAGCCCTTCGACACACACACAGCCTGCACTTGATAGAGGCTGCATTTGAGAATTGCTTTCAGCACATTTTTGGCTCACAGCATCTTACGTTATTCCTTGTGGAGCAAGCTACTTTTGGAAGGCTTTAAGAATGGAGCCCCACATCTCTGGAAGGACATGGTCAAAGTGGAGGTGGTCCAGATGAGGGCAACTAAGATGGTGTAGTTGCTGCATCATGAGTCCTCGGAAGAGAGACTTAAGGTCCTAAATATGTACACCATGAAAGTGAAGAGGTAGTTGAGGATATGACTGAAACCTTTAAATACCCTCATGGGGTAAATAAGCTACAGGAGGAAATATTTTCCAGAAAAAGAGGTGCTCAGGTGCAATGGGGCATAAAAAAGCTGGAGGTGGGTAGATTCTGGAGAGATGTAAGGAAGTACTTCTCAGAAAGAGTGATGGAGTCTTGGAACACTCTTCCTGCAGATCTGGGAGAGGGGTGAAAATGGTGAGGTTCAAGAATGCACAGGATTGGCATAAGAGAATCTTAGGGAAAGGGAAGGGGGTTGGCTGGATGGCCCAGAGATCAAGTAGGATCTGCAGTGATACTTTAGGCAGGAAAATGGTCAGACTAGGTGGGCCAAGAGGCCCTAACTGTCAGCAAAATCTATGTTTCTATGTTCTTTGCAAATCTTTGCCAAAATACTGCTGCTTTAGAGCATCAGTGCATATTGCTGAGAAAATGTTGATCTACAGTATCCTTTGTATACCACTGTAAATTGCCCTTAATTCCAGTCTTGTACAATATATTCCTTTCTTCCTTTTAATCTGCTTTAGCTTCTTTTTCATTTGAAATAATAAAAGCAGTATTTGTTCATAACTGTATAGTTTCTTTTCAGCAATAATGTTTTATCTGGCAAAATATTGAGATACACATGTTCTTTTCATTTTCTTTCAGTCCTGAACCAGGATACTTTTTTACTGTGTTTTTCCTCTTCCTTTGCGGAGCTGGAAGGTGGCCCCAGCCCTACCTAGGAGGGCTCATTGTCCAGCCCCAGCATCCACCACCCTAGTCCAACCTCTGAGAGTTCCCCACGGATCCCGCATGGTGTGTGCCAGAGTAAGGAGCGTGACTCTTATCCCAGACTCTAGAACACAAATCCAGAACTAGGGAGGTTGGTGGGCCACAGCCGGGCCATCATGGAGCCTGGCAGCCGGATTTCATGTTTTTCCTCCTTCCACGATTGCTCATGTGCGTGTGGGAGGCACATGCATGCAAACGATCTGCTGTGCCCACCCCTATTTTAGCCACTGTCCATCTGTTCGACACTCAGGCCTCCACTCTGGGCTGCCCTGCAGCAGGAGCAGCTGTGTTCCTCCATGGGAGGAGAGCTGCCTTGCAGCCACCAATTCAGCTCCCACCTCTCCCCAGCTGACCCCTGGTGACCCAGGCTCATTCTTGAACCTGGGTCAATGGCATAGCATGAGTGTGGCATCCAGCACCTCAATTGCCACTGGGCCAGCTAAGATAAGGGATTTTGAAGTTTTTAAAGTGCTCCTCCTGTAGTGCTATACCTGCCATGAAAAGTAAATATCTTAGTACAGTGCTGTCCTGTCTTAATATCAGAATATCATTTAGGTGACATTTATGAAAGAGAGGGTAACAGTGATTTATCAATAAATCAAAACCCAGCATATGAATGGAAGTGATTAACGCTTTGGATAAAACTACTCTTAACAAAAGGTTTTGATTATGTGTGGTTTTATCCAAAACACTTCAAGCACACACATTCATTTATTGGGTTTTTGATTTATTGTTAAACAAATGCTTTTGCACTATTTTATGCCGGTGTCTCTTACAAAGAAAGCTGAAGCTGTGCCCATTTTCTGAGTGTGCTTCTGGATTGCTGATTTTATTTAATTAATTAATTAATTAATTAATTAATTTAATTTTGTTGACTGGGTAAGTGCACTAGACAAATTCTGCCTATTTTTAGGCACGACCGGGGAGGGTATACAGATGAATACCAATCAACCTTGAACAAGATTAAGCTGTTGGTGGTATTGTTAGTGAATGTGAGGGGGGAATTTAGCTAGGGCACCAGGAAATTCCCACTCACCAGTGGGGAACCTTAGTCATCCTGGACTTTTGGCCCAGATGGTGGAGCCTTTGGATCCTGGAGGTGGAGGAGAATGTGTGATGGCTGCTGAAGCTCGGAGTTGGCCTCCTCCATTGCTTTGTTTTTGCTAGAGGCTTCTTCTGTTATTATCCCTGACACTATGGATGTTACTGATGTTGGACTCTCTGCAGTTTGTTCTGGGGCTGGATTTCCGGCAGCTCCTGCTGGTTGTTCTACTGGTTCTGGCTGTTCTCCTACATTCTCTGTGGAGTCAGCGCCTGCTGCGCTAACTGGAGAGTTTTGGATTACCAGTCTTTTTCCTCTCAATACGATCATTTGCAGGTGCTTCTTGCAGTGGAAGAGCACCGCAGTTGCAACACTGTTTGACGGGCTCTGTTTCTGATTTTCCTCCTGCAGATCACTCTAGGTCTGTTGTACAGTCCTCCACTAGTTACTGCGCCAGTCTGGAATGCCAACGAACGCCTGTCTATTGGAAGTCCTGTTGTTCTAGGACCTACCGAACGGCTACTTTCTGGTGACGTGGTGTAAGATTCAGGGCTTCCTTTACATGAAGGTACTGTGGTTTCATGATTCAGTAGTTCGATCTACTTTGTTTAAGGATGGGAAGGTCTCTGGGGCTCCTACTAAGACTTTTTCTCCTGGTTCAGAGGGCTCTCTGTTCCGCCTACTGACCCATCCTGTGCTGTGATAGCTGCTTCAGAGGTGCAAGTTTCTGATGTTTCTCTCCTGACTATGACACTAATGTCTTGATAACTGGCAGGACTGTGGCTGAAACCTTAACGGTGGCTGGCTGGGTTAATCAGCCCCTGATCTGCATGTGTGTCTCTCCCAGCCTGAGGATGTCAGAATCACCCTTTAGCTCTTCCTTCCTCCTGGAATTGACTGACTCTCGTATTATTTTTCTGCAGTTATGGTTGCTCTCTGTGTTCCCCACAACCTGTGTCTTTCCCCCTATTGTTACCACCCCTGTGTCTCCTGAGTTAGAGCTTCCACCTGGCATTCCTGCATCGAATCTGGCTGGGTTGCCCCCAAGCCTTTATATCAAGATGTTCCTGAGCTGGTGTTTCTGAGGTCCTAGTAGGCTCTTTCAGAAGACCTATGCAGGTCTATTTCACACATCTCCTGAACCCGCTAAATGTAGGAATGCTGTTCGCCCAAATATAAAGGGGGTTTAGACTCCTTTCCAGATCGTATTCATGTGTGTTGTACCTTGTTGAAAGACAGCATGGGTTTTCAGCTCAGGTAATTTATGCACTGATTCATACCTCTGGGGATCCTAATTTTGATGTTAGTTTTAAGACTGCTGCTGGACTGGAACTTTTTTGGAATGTCATCAAACTGTTAAATGGAATCCAGAATGGTCTGCGTTTTAATTCCTTTAACCAAACCTGCCTATCAGACGATTACTGCATTATTTAAGAATGAGGGTATTTCTATTTCTGACATTTTGTTCTGGTTATAATCTAAATGTTCAGTGCTTGGCATTCTGACCCTGTCATAGATTCTGAGGATATCTGATAGGAGGTGGCACATCTGGGTACGGCTTCCTATGGAGAAGGGGCCATTCAGCATTTACCTAGTTGTTTTTATGTGGGGAGAGATTGTGTTTTTCTCTTTTATGCTGGTCAGCCCCGTCTTGCTTCCAAAAGGAGCCCATACCCACTTAAGCAGCACTTGTGCTAAATGAAATGTTTGTTGTGGAGGAGTTGGCCATGTAGCCTTGTCATGCCAAACCCCTATAAGCTGTAACCTTTGTGAGGAGACTCCTCACACCTTCAAGGATTGCCCTTGGGCCTCCCATAATGCTGGGGTGCTGGTTCTGATATGGTGGATGAGCCTCCTGTATGCAGCATGATGAGGCAGCCCACTCAAAGGATTCTTCCCATCAGCCTGATCCCCAGCTTGCATCCCTTCTCAGGCTACTGTGTCTCCTTTAGTGTCCCTCATGTGCAAGATCCCTTCCTCCCTCAGATTTTGTGAAGCTTTCCATTCCGTGCTTCCTTCTATTGAGAAGGATGCTTTGGCATTTGCTGATACTGCTATTTCTTCACAGAGTTCTGTGGCAGATCAAGATATTACTGTTCCTGTGCTGACTTCTGTCCTTCCACATCCCAAGCATCTGTTATGCCTCCTCCAATGACGGAGGAATGGGAACAACAAAATTCCAGGCAGATGATTCACAGTGCCTCCCAGAAAATGGAGCAGGGTATGATTGAACTGGATGATTCTGATATTGGTCTTCAGAATAGATTTCTTGCTTTGACTAAATGTAAACAATGGGAGGAGGAGGAGGATGGGGATTCTGATTCCTCTTCCAGAATTTCCTCTCAACCTGAGAATATTACTGACTCCAAACTTTCTTTCCATGACTCTAAAGGGGGACTAAGAAGAAAAAACACCAAACATCTCTCTGAAAGGTTTCCAAGGCACCACCCTCTGCTAATTTGGTTTTTTACTAACACGTGATAATGGCTTTACATTTGACTTTGGGCTCCATAAATACTGATAGTATCAAGAATCATAAAAGGAGGCTTATTACTTTCTCTATCCTTGCAGGGACATCATATGGATGTTTGTATGGTACAAGATATACGCCTGCATATGCTTACAGAAACTAATAGGCATCTCGAGATTGGTTTTGGGGCCTTCTTTTTGGTCTCTGAGGGAGGAATCATGTTCTGGAGTTGTTTTTGATTTCTAATCCTGATCTCCGAGTCTCTCATCTCATTGATTTGATTCCTGGCAGGGTCTGTATCTTGATGCAGACTTGGAACTCATGACTTACGGTTGATTAACGTTTATAATTATCAAACAAAGTTTCAGAGGGTGAATCTCTTAAAGAAAGTGCAATCTTTTGAATACCACTAAATCTGTGTTTTGGGGACTTTAATTGTGTTTTGTCACTTTCTGATAAGACTGGTCTAAAGCAGAAATTGTATGCTAATACTAACTTTCTGAACGCCATGTATCAGCAAGCTTATTTAAAGGACTGTGCTGCTGAAGTACATTGTTTACCTGATCACACCTTTTCTAAGGCATTTAATGACCAGGATTGATTTTTGTGTGTCTCTCAGTGGCTTCCAGTGAGGGCTTTTTGGTCTCTCCCATGGATACTTTGGATCATAAATTAATTAAGACTTTGTGGGCACCCTTTAAATAAACCAAACACCAGTCCTGTTTGGAGGATGAATCTGCCTTGTTGGAGGAGATGGAAACCTTGTCTACTATACAGGAGGAGCTGGAGGCCAGGTTTTCTGTTTTTGAGTTATATGATAACTCATTGTTTTGGTGGCAGGACACTAAACATGACCTGAAGGACCTTTTGCTCCTTTGCAAAAAGTCTGCTAACACTAAATACCTCACTTGTTTACACCTCAGGATCAATTACAGTTACTATTGACTCATTCAGTAGAAACTGGCAAAGTTCTTTCTGAATACATTCAGGCTGTTAAAGTTGAAATGTGTACACATCAATATGATAGGGCGATTCCTTATTGTTAGAACTGAAGTTGGGGACACAGGCAAAGCACAAAATGTTAATCTGTATGGCTGTTGCACACATAGGGTTGATTCTAAATTTATATCTTCCAAGCAGAATGTTTCTGGGGCTATAGTGAGTACTGGGGATGCTATGCAGGAGGTGGTACAGGAGTTTGTAGAAGCTTCATTTGTGAGAAAGATTTGCCTCTTCCTGAATTGTTGACTTTTGCATCAGCTTGATATCCTTATGTTGTTGGAGGCTGATACTGTGATGTTGACTTCTCCTGTGACTCGTAAGGAAGTTGATGATATATTAGGGGTTTATCGACTGGGTCCTCTCCTGGGTCAGATGGTATTCCAGGGAATTTTATAAGAAATCTAAGGACTGCTTAGCCAGTATTTGGTGTCCATTTTCAATTATGTTTTATCAGGCCTGGTTCCGATTCTGTCAGCTTTGGTGGATAGCATTTTGATTTTTCTATAAAATAAAGGTGATGAGGTGGTTCTTCGAATTGGAGACCCATCAGCCTTATAAATGCTGACTGGAAAATTTTTGTAAAATATTCTGCAAACATCTTTCTTGGATTGCCCAAGAAGTCATTAAACCCAGTCAGGCTTGTGCTATTCCTACCATACTTTGGGGACGTGGTGAAAGTTTCGAGAGGTTTTGATGATCCTGGAGTATCAGGTTATTTGATTTCCTTGACCAGCCTAAAGCATTTGATGAAGTTCCGTATGTTTATCTTTTTCAAGTTTTGAAGCTGTATGGTGTTCCTGACCTTTTGTTAACTGGCTTAGGATTTATATGGCGTGGCTTCATTCTGTACCCTGGTCAATGGAAGACTTGGGAAGTATGTAAAGATTTGGAGGGAGTTCGGTAGGGGTGCCCATTGAGCCCTCTCATATGTATTTTCACTGGTCCCTTTATTGTGGGTTTTGAATTTGGGTGTTGGGATCTCAACCATGCATGGTTTAAGGAGTATTTCTTTCCTGTTGCACTTGCATATGGGATGATACCACTATTTTTATGACAGAGAGGGTATCTGGTGAATGGACATTGCTGGTTGTGGACGCTTTGTCTGGTATCTCTGGTTCTCAGGTTAATAAGGCTAAAAGTAAAGTTGTGAGTCTTCGAGTTTTGGAGGGGTGGTACGGCTGTTGGGGGTATCCCTATTGTTGATGTGCCAATTAAACTCTTGGTTTTTGTTTGGTGCTCCAGATTCAGCTTCTGAGCTGGGAGTGGGCTTTGGCTCTTGCTGAAGACAAGGTGGGTAGATGGAAAAGTTATCCTATGTCAAAAAAATGGCTATATATGTACAAATCTTTTATTTTGTCTTTATTTCTTCATGTTAGTCAACTATACTATTTAGGACAGTAAATTAATAAAAGGGAACTAGGAGAGCTTCAGTAGCAGACAAGTAGTGGAATAGCAGTATAATTGCAGTATAATGTGGGAGTGGTGCAATGCAGTGGCTGTGGGAAGCCATATTCAGGCAGACCTTCTGGACACTGAGGTGCTGCCCTTTCTGCATGCATCTCTCTGGACTGCAGGATGAGGTAGCCAGACTCAGAGTGGAAGTAAACTGGGTCAGGAGTACCATCACCCCTATCCAGAGACCACCCAGTCCAATGCAACTGCCTCAAAGGATGCCAAGAACGATGAGCACTTGGATGACAGTGGGCTCAGGGAGGGTTAGAGTGGTCAGGCAGAGGCACATCCCAGATCCTATTCCACTCAAGAACCCATATGCCACACTGGCAAATGGGGACAACCAAATAGAGGTACCCAGAGAAGTGGAAGGAAAGGATGTGGAGGTTAGCCAAGGAGGTGACCTCAGTGGGGAAAGCAGTGGACCCCAGAGGAGGAGGAGGAAGCAAATCCTGGTGGGGACTCCATCATAAGAGGGATCTAGCTAGGAACACAGGAGGGGAGGACAGGGAGGTGAGGTGCTCACCAGGTGCCACGGCATGGAGGGATGGAAGGAAGATCCAGGGAATCACTGGGAAGGCAAGACGGAGGGTGAGCTGGATGTCATTATCCATCTAGGTACTAATGACCTGCAAATGGGAGCCAAAGGAAGTTCAGGAAGAGTTTAGGAAATTGTGGAGGGTCTCAAGCAAGTAGCGACTTCTGTCACTTTCTCAGAAGTACTACCTGTGAGAGGCAAGGAGAGCATAGGGTGTATGCACCAGGAACTTTAACTCATGGTTGAAGAACTCATGCTGTGAGGAAGGGTTTGGATTCATTGGTGACTGAGGACCCACCTGGAGGGATGGAGGTTTGTTCAAGCTTGATGGCCTGCATCCATCCTGGAGGGAATCCAAGACTCAATGATAAGTTTAAATGCTACACTTACAAGCATTTAAACTAGCAAAGGGGATGGCAGGCCAGCAAGAAGGGTACCTACTTGCTCCCCCCCACAGCTAGCAGTGGAACCAGTGAACCAGAGGAGTGGCTATCTCTACAAAGCAGTGTTGAAAAGATGGAGATTAGCGCCCAAGAGGTGGATAGGCAGAAAAGGGCAAAATTCAGCAGAAGGGCAGACAGCAAGGAGAACCAGGGATAAAGGACAACCAAGGAAGGGGCTGGAGAGAACAGCAAAACAGTCTAGGGAGGTCAAATCATGGAAAGCCATGTGTAAAATGCCAGGAGCCTTAGCAACAAGATGGAAGATCAGGAGGCTGTCATGGTGCAGTCAGACCTGACATTGTGGCCACCACTGAAACCTGGTGTAATGATAACCACGACTGGGAGATGGCCATACCTGGCTACAACATATTCAGAAGAGACAGGTCAGGCAGGAAGGGAGGAGGAGTGGCACTGTATATGAAAATGACATAAGGGCCACAGAGATCCAGGAGGAACAAAATGGGAGAGAGATACTGTGGGTTAAGCTGGAAAGGAAAATGGGGACAGCCATCCGACAGGTGTGGTCTATAGACCACCAGCCCAGGAGGAAGAAACAGATAGGAGTTGATGCTAGCCATCCAAAGGATGGCAGACAAGGGTGAGGTAGTACTGGTTGGAGACTTCAGTATTCCCTACGTGGACTGGAGCATCCAGCAGCAGCATCAACTAGGAGCAGATTTATCCTGGACTCCTTCAGGGTGCCTTCCTCAAGCAACTGGTCATGGAACCAACTCAGCAGAAGGCAATACTGGACCTTGTGCTCACAAACAGGGACAGTGTGATGGGGTAACAGTGGGGAGCACCTGGGGAACAGTGACCACCAGTCATTATGGTTTGAAATCACAGAAAGAGCAGAACCAAACCACACAAAACATGTATCCTGGATTTAGGGGGGCAGACTTTGGGAAAATGGGGAGATACTTGAAAGAGGCATTAAGGGAATGGGGCAAGAATCAGGGGTTGAGGACAGTGCAGTATTTAAAATGGGGATTACAAGAGCAACAGAATTATGCATTAAGCAGGCTAGCAAGAGGAAAAGGAAGAGGAGACCATTATGGTTTTCCAAAGAGGTAGCAAAGAAAGTGAAAGCCAAAAAGATTGCATTCAGGCAATACAAGAAGACACAGGCAGAAGGGATAGGAGAAGTACCAGAAGAAGCAAAGGGAGGCAGGGAGGTCAGTAAGGGGAAGCCAAAGCTCAGACAGAAGAACACATTGCAAAATCAGTGGGTAGAGGGGACAAAACCTTTACAGGTACATAAGTGAAAAGGAAAGGCAAAGGGAGGGATAGTGAAACTGAAGGGGGAGGATGGGCAAGGTGGAGGATGACAACAGTAAAGCTGACATACTGAACAGGTATTTCTGCTCAGTCTTTACTGAGGAAGAGGAGGGTAATGGGTCTGAAGGGAGTACAAGGGGTGAGAATGGTGCAGAAATGGACACAAGTCCCTTTACACGAGAAAGGGTCCTGAAGGAACTGGAAGTAATAAGAGTTGATAAAGCAATGAGGCCAGTTGGGATGCACCCCAGGGTCCTTAAAGAACTAAGAGGTGGTGGCTGAACCTCTGGCTATCCTGTTTAGCGATCACTGGAAACAGGGAGGTACCCAAAGACTGGAGGATAGCAGATGTAGTCCCCTTATACAAAAGTGGGAACAAAGAGGAAGCAGGGAACTACAGACCAGTCAGCCTCACCTAGGTAGTGGGGAAGATCATGGAAGCACTACTGAAGGAGAGATTGGTGGAACATCTGGTTGACAATGGACTACAGGATCCAAGGCAGCATGGTTTCACCAGAGGGAGGTCATGTCAGACCAACCTCATTGAATTTTTGACTGGGTGACTAGGGAGGTGGATCGGGAGGGCAGTGGACATGGCCTATCTGGACTTCAGCAAGGCCTTTGACACTGTGCCCCACAGAAGACTATTACACAAACTGGGGAATATGGGTGTGGGCAGGACAGTAGTGTGGTGGGTAGATAACTGGCTGGGCGGCAGGACACAGAGGGTGGTGGTAAATGGTTGTCACTCCACAGAGGGAAGAGTGACTAGTGGGGTACCACAGGGATCAGTGCTGGGACTGGTCCTATTTAACATCTTCATCTGTGGCATTATGAGGACCTAGAAGGCAGAATTTCACTGTTCGCTGATGACACAAAGCTCTGTAACAGATAGACACACCAGAGGGTGTAGACAGAATGAGAAGGGACCTGCAGAAACTTGAAGAATGGTCAGGGGTTTGGCAGTTGAAATTCAATGCAAAGAAGTGCAAGATAATGCATGGGGCACAAAAACCCTGGCACAATATATCAGTTGGGGGTGAGGATATAGCATGCACCAAGCAGGAAAGAGGTCTTGGGGTTATCATCTCTGATGACCTCAAGGTAGGGAAACAGTGTGACAAGGCAGCAGGTAAAGCAAATAGGATGCTGGGATGCATAGGCAGGGGTATCACCAGCAGGAAAAGGGAGGTCATAATTCCACTATACAAGACACTAGTGAGGCCCCACCTGAGTACAGTGTACAGTTCTGGAGACCTTACCTACGGCGAGACATAGACAGGGTAGAGAAGGTTCAGAGGAGGGCAACAAAGATGGTGCATGGATTGCATCACAAGTCCTATGAGGACAGGTTGAAGGAACGAACATGTACTCCCTGGAGGAGAGGAGGAAGAGAGGGATATGATAGAGACATACAAGTATCTTACAGGGAGGAACAGGGTGCAGGAATACACTATTTTTAAGTGAAAAGATGTTCAAGGACTAGAGGGCATGGGATGAAATGGAGGAGGACAATTCAGAAGAAACGTGAGGAAGAATTTCTTCACAGAACGGAGGTGGACAAGTGGAACACCCTGCCAGAGGAAGTGGCAGGGGCTGAAACAATCATGGGATTTAAGAATGCATGGGATAGACATAAAGGAATTCTAGAGGTCAGGGTAAGGGGCAACAGACTTCTAGGAAAACATAAACTGAACTTACAAGCTCAACTGGCAGACTGGGGGCCATAGGCCCTTATCTGCCGACACTGTCTATGTATCTATGTATCTATGTATACCCTTTGTCTGTTAAACTAGAGGTTAAGTTATACAGTGTGTCCTTTCAGTTGATTTGAGAAGTCCTTTAAAGCCTATTAAGAGGAATTAATTTATTATCGGCCTGCTCAGGGAGGCCTAAATATGTTGAATCCTCAGATTTTTTTTTTTCTATGTTTCTTTATAATAATGTTGTGCCCATTTCATTAGGTAAGCAATTTGTTTGGGTCCCATTTCTCAAAGACAGGTGTCTTTATTTCTGGCAACAGTGGGAGACATTGAATTGGGGTAAATGTTTGGGTGTTCCACATGACAAGTCTCTTATTTGATGGAAGTCTGTCGAAACTTAAGGCTTGGCATGTTACCACTACAGATCTTCTGCATACTACTAGAAAGTTGGAGTATCAAAGGATTCTGCATACAGTGTGCTTTAATGTTCCTTGCTTTGTTTTGCCTGATTCCATAGTTCTTTCTGATATATTAGGTCAATTAACTGAATCTAGAATCCCTCCTAAAATGATGGATACTGTGTGGCTCTGTTGCCATTCTCATTTAAATGTCCGGGGTAATCATTTTCACAAGATTGTTTTAGAGAGGTCTTGTTTGAGAGAGGTTTTGGATCACTTATTGAAACCATGTCACTTTTTTTAAATGCCACTATGTTAAGGATCTATGGGGATTATTGGCCTCTTTTGGGGCATTCCTCAGATGAGGATCATGACTTATGAGATGTTGGTCTATGGTCAATATGACCCTGCTATCTGGCAGGGTTATTATAAGGGACATCTTGAGTGTTTTTGCAATAATTAAATGGGTTATTTGGCAAACAAGATGTCAATTTGTGCTGCAACAAAAACAGTTATCTTTAGTGGGTTTGCAGCTTAAAATAGAACATGAAATCTGTGCGCTTTATGTTAAAGGACGTTTCGCTTTTTCCAAACTCTTTGCTCCATACATGGTGGAGGGTGGAATGCTGTTCCTTTCTTGCAGATATCTGGGTGACTTCATGTATGGTTATTGAGGTTCTGTGTTTTGTTTTTTTTGAATACTGCTTTTCTTTCTGTTTTTGCTTGGGGGTTATTTTCTGTGTTTGGTTTTCTTATATTTACCTTTTTTTTTCCTGTTCTTCATTTTACACTGTTTATTTATACTCTTTGATGGAGGGTTTGGGGAAAATTTTTGATTGTTACATTTATGAGCTTGATTGTTTGTTTTGTTCTGTACTTATTGTATTTTCCCTTTATCTTACTTTGTATTTTTCAATAAAAATTCACCTACCTTGCTGTGGATGGAGCTGCTGTCCATTTTCAGGATGGCCACTCAGAGCGAGACTCCAGCAAGTTCAGACATGGTGGAGGTAGGAGAGCAGGCCTCCTCTCCCACCTTGAATTCGCCAGTGGCTGAGAAAAGATCAGTGTGGTTTCAGCACAGAAGATTCTGAGGAGGACATTGTGTATATCTATATTTCCACAGAGGATCTTAGCAAAATCGATGAAACTGAAGGAAACTCAAAAATCCTGGTAAATTCTGAGATGGAGAAGGATTTAATCCAGATGCTGCAGCATGAGAAAGAAAGGCACAAAAGAGAATCAGAACATCTAGCAAAGCAACTGGCTAGAATGAAACCTGATGTTTCTCCCATCAAAATCGAGAGCTGGCCTGTCAGCAGCTCGGATGATGCAACAGCATCAAAGGCCAGGTGGGGCCGGGTGAGTCAGTTTCCTTAAAATACTTGACTGCAAATTCAGCAAAGGAAAGCACCATTACTGATGGCAAAACAAAGTTATTAGCAATGAGCCTAAAATGGCTGTACAACCTGAAGGTGTGGTAAGGAAATAGTGGGAAGTTCTTAAGGAGGATAAGCAAAAATGCAAACAGAACAGGGGAAAAGACATGGAGAACTTTGGTAAAGAGAAATAATACCTACTACACTTTCAAAAACTGCAGGATTTGTGTTCAAGCAGCCTACACAGACAAATAAGAAAGGGCTGAAGTATTTAAATATCAAACAAATAATGAACAAGAAAGTTTCACTTGTTTTTCCTTTTTACCAAAGAAGTAAATCCAAAGCTGGGGAAAACAGAAGAGATTAACAGAAAAGGGCTACTATAACTTTGGCAAAACAAAATCTTTATAAGGAAAAAGTAAGCTGATTCTACAGATGGAAAACCCACAATTAAACAGACACTGTCTTTATCTTTATCCCCTTGCAATCCCTGGTCACCCCACAAAGCCCTTACTGAAGCAGGATGGAAACAGACATTGGGGAATTTGGCTGGACCCAAATTGGGATTCTTCTTTAGACTTCTCACAAACATCCCCAGAGTGGAAGCCAAAAGTGACTGATCAGTCTGAAAAGAAACTCACCAGGCAACAAGAAGAAGCTGTGGCTACTAGACCCATAAAAATAAACCCCATTCTAGGTCTTAAGGAACAGAAGGAACAGAAGATCCCAAGGAAACAAAAGAAAAGTTACAAAACTTAAAAAACAAGGAACAGGAACGGACCAAATACAAGACAAGGTGCAAGTTTCTGGACAAAAGCCTCTCTTGTCGATTAGTTTTCTAAGGTTAAAAGAGGTCAGACCACAGAGGAATGCTGTGCACATTAGATATAAATGGGGTTGCTTGAAAGACCTGATAGTATTATGTGGGGAAATAACTTTAAAAGAGTCTCTACACTTTACCCCCGGAGAAGTTTATGCTTTATGAATTTATCAGGAGAGGACAATTTTGATGTCGGTTTTTGCTTTGCATATGCTCTTGATTTGTTTTGGTAGTGGTATGGTCAGGTGAAGTTCTCCCTACATGGACCCCCCTTTCTTGTGATCCTTTGACCAAACCTCTGGTCAAGTATGTTACAGTAATGTTTAGAAATGAGGGGTCCATGTAGAGGATATCATATATTGGCTATCCCAGAAGTGCGACATCCTCAGAGAGCTTAAAGCCATTCTAGACACTGAAATGTTTTGAATGTGGGGCTGAAAGTATAAAGTGAAATTAAAGCAGAATCACAGAGGAATTGAGAATATTCCAAATTCCTTTATGTTGTGGAAAGACAGAAGGGTTTGTTTTTATACTGGGCAACCTATAGCCTTCTATAAATGTGGCTCTAGGACCCATTTGTCCAGCACTTGTGATAGGCAGTGATGCGATAACAGCGGGAAGATTGGTCACATCACAATGCAGTGCACTAATCACATGAGTTGTGACTTGTGCGAATAATATGGCCATGTTTTGGGGAATGCCTTAGCAGCACAAAACAAAGCTACATGCACCAGCCCTGAGCTGTTGATACAAGCACAGGACACTGCCTCTTACAAACCCTGCTTCAGAGACCCCCCTGAAAAGGACCCCTCATCCCAGAGGTGAGAAACCCGATTATAATTCCAGATGAAACATCAAAACCTTTTCAGAACCAGTATCTGGTCAGAAAGATCCTCGTGACCTTACTGTGCTTACCCCAGTATGTTATAAAGACCCCTGATTTTGGAAGATGAGAAATCAAACCCACCATGCAGAAGATCCTGTAGGAATCTTAAAGCAAAATCCTCCCGACACCTGTGGAAACTAATAATTCTTATGCTGCACTTTTACAAACTGGGGACTCAGAGATGGAGTTAGGGATTCTGATTCCCAAAATCCTTGGCATAGCAACCCTTTCAAAATGTGGAACAAGGGAATTATAAAGGCAAAAAGAAAAAGGAAAAAATGGTTGAAACTTCTCTTAATCATCAATGGCTTCTTGTACTGTGGCTCCCTGAATATTAATAGTTTATTAAATGCAGGTAAAAGACAAGCTGTTTTCCAATTTATTCACAAAGCTAAACTTGGCATATGTTTTACAGAAAATCTGGATGTATTCTGATGAACAAGTCATGATATTCAAAAAGCATGGATATGTGGACCTTCATACTGGTCATTTGGTACTGATAGTGCAGATGAGGTGGGATTCTTATTCCACTCCTATACATTACACTACATAAACTCATAGATTTAGTTCCAGGTAGGTGTTTATCCTTGATGGTAAAGGAAAGCATGAATTGCAGGTTAATTAATATATACAATATATATAACCCACAGACAAAGGCAGAAAGGGTTAATCATATCAGAATTATACAGCCATACTTAGTAACCTCATATAAAGTTTTCTTATGCACTGACATTAATTGTAGTATAAGCCAAAAAATTTAAAACTAGGGAAAATGAGAATAAGAAAACTTTTTGTGACACAAATGCCTTAACACAAATCATAGAAACAGCCAGTTTAATCGATTGCAGGGTACAGTATATCAAGAAAAGGGCCCAAAGTTTACTTACATGCACAAAAACTATAAAACTACAATAGACTACATGTTCATTTCTCTAATTCACCCAAAGGATCACTACATATAAAATCAGAGGAATTTTCAGACCACTTGTTGCTAATTTTATATCTCAATCACGGTCTGGGGACCCCAAAAGAAAAATAGATGGAAACTTAAGACCTCTATATTGACAGAGCCACAAGTAATAAAGAACATTCTTAATCTTTTAAAGCTAGATTATCAGTGGAATTTCACTATTCAAATACAGAGGAATAGTGGCTAGACACAAAACAAGATATTAAAGAATAGTTTATGAAATGTGGGAAGAGATTGGGAAATGACAAATTCCTGAAATATTTATCATTACGGAAACAGTTACAAAAATGTACTCTGGCAAACTCTTCAAGAAAGAACTATACAGAACAAATTAAAGAAATTAAGGAGGAAATGAAATTATACTAATATGATAGAGCAAAAACAATGCAGGCAATGTTATATAGAGGAACTCAGAAAACCCAGTAGGTGATCCCTTGAAGCCTGTAAGAAAATTAAAGAAGTGATGGACATGGAATTTCTAGTTTCTCAGATCAGCTGCAGGGTAGATTCAATAGAAGGGATAGTAGAGCTGATTAAACCACACTATAAGTCCTTTAGGGCCATAGGCACCCATTCAGGAACAAGACATCAAGGACATCCATAAAGAAATTACAGTGCCATAGTTTCCGGAAGAGATTTCAAAACTACAGGCTCAACTAACTGTAAGAGAGGTAGAAGCAGCAATCAAAACCCTAAAAATGAGACATTACCAAGGTTAGATGGGCTCCCAAACAGGTTCTATAAAGCTTTTCGCACAAACTAGTAATATGCCTAGAAAGTGTACAAATATTTATTTTCTGCAAATTCAATATACACTTCCTTTTCAGAAGGTTTGCTTATTTATTTATTTAAAATAGGAGATTGATCCAACATTCTAACTGGAGACCAATAGTGTTACTTAATACTGACTACAAAATCTTAGCTCATGTTTTAAATCACCGCTGAAAACAGTATACTGCATTGATAATTTCACCACAACAATTTTGTGGACTCCTGACAGGAGAATTCAAAACTCATTAATGATTGTTAGAGATGTAGTTGAACATTTAATGCTTTTAGGCTCCACAGGATGCGTATGGTGTCAGTCAACCAGGAGAAAGCATTCGATAGAGTATACCACCACTTTCTATTCAAGTGCTTAAACTATACAAAACCACACAAGCAGTAATAGAGCAAATCAAATTACTGTATTCCTCCTTCAAGGTCAGTCCATATATAAAATGACAAGTGACAGAAGGTTTTGAGATTCTTGTAGGGTAAGACAAGGATGCCCCTAAGTTCCCTCCTATATATTTTTCTTTGGATCCCTTTCTTAAAATAATCACAAAACAGCCTAAATGGAAAGGATTAATAGGAACAGGGATCAATCAATCAATCAATCAATCAAAATCTTTATTTAGTCAGGTGAACATCATTGAGCGTAGCTCATTTACAAGATGGACCTGAGTGGTCATACAAATAAGAGTACAAGTATTTTTACATAGACAAGAATAACATAAACAGTAGTACAATGACATAAAGTGATAATATACAACAATTTACATATATACAAGGCACAGTAAAACCATTTAACCTGTAAGAAAAAGGAGACAATGGGTATAGCAGGCATAATATATAAATTATAGGGCCTAATTGGCTTTTATGAGAGTATATCAGGTGACTGGAAAATAGAAGTAGAACTAATATAATGGAACACGGAAAAGGGGTGGAGGGTAGGTAGGGTAGGGGATTAGGCCTTATAAAAGCAATTGTAGAGCTCTGGAAATAGGGTGGAGAATAATCTTTGAAGGATGTTAAAGGTAAGAGGCTATTTAGCTTCATGGATTTTTGGAGTGAGTTCCATGCAACTGCTAGTGAGTGACTGATAGCGGCCCTCCCAAACTGGGTGCAGGCATTGGGGACCT
Organism: Neoceratodus forsteri; assembly: GCA_016271365.2. NCBI lineage: Eukaryota > Metazoa > Chordata > Ceratodontiformes > Ceratodontidae > Neoceratodus > Neoceratodus forsteri. The sequence goes on along the minus strand of CM057456.1, from coordinate 1,629,501,983 downwards.
TTAGTATGATGAGTTTACTGATCCTTAAGGTGTATGGCCTAGAAGTAATTCGGTAAAACAGTCTGTGATATAGGTGGGTAGTTTGCCTGATAAAGCTTTGAATATCCAGATTGCAGCATTCCTATTTCTTCTGTGTTGTAGTGATGTCCAGTTGACTGCCATATAAAGAGAGCAATGATGGGTGCTGGAGGAAGGTCAGTAATAAATCTGATGGATCTATGATACAGGGTGTCCAGCTTATTTAAGAGGGGAGGACAATGTCCATAGAGAAAGTCAGCATAATCAATGAGGGATAGGAATGATGCCTGGATTAATCTTTTTGGAGTCTCTGTTAAGGTAGTGTTTTATTCTAAAAAATACCAAGCCTTTGTCTCAGTTTTTTAGTAGCTCTTCAATATGGACAGAATAGTCAAGCCTATTATCAATACAGACTCAAGGTATTTGAAGTTATCAACAAATTCCAGCTTCTCTCCAAGTAGGGTGGATAATGGTAGGGTGGTGGGTGATGGGGTAGTGGCAGAGCAACTCTTTGTGGCAAAGAACATAGCTTTTGTTTTTTGGCATTTAGAAGTAGTTTTTTTTCAGTAGATTGTGTTGCAGGATGGAGAATTCAGATTGTAACAGCTCACAGGCTTTAGGTAATGAGGGATTGCTGACATATAATACAGTATCATCAGCAAACAGATGAATGTTAGATTGAGTGAGGTTGGCATCGATATTATTAATATAAATGGCAAAGAGGATGGGGCCAAGAATAGAGCCTCATGTACACCTCTTAGCAGTGGTTTTAAGGTGATAGGTAATTTCATTTTACCAGTTGTGACCTATCTGATAGGTAGCACTTAAACCAGTTGAGTGAGAGAGAATCCAGTCCTAGTGAGCTAAGGAGGTGATTAATGATTCATGATCCACTGTGTCAAATGCTTTACTCAAATCCAGGAACACAGCACAGGTACTGTTCTTCTTATCCAAGGCAATCTGCCAATCGTTAGTTACTTTGGCTAGGCAGAAATGGAAGATGCCTTGATCTAAACCTGATTGTGCTGAATTTAGGAGGTTATTGTTATCCAGATAGTCCCTTAATTGTGAGTTTACTAATTTTTCGAGCATCTTGGATAGTACTGATAGGATGGAAATGGGCCTGTAATTGTTGAGGTCCATGGGATCACCAGATTTAAGTAGTGGAACTACTTGAGCTGTTTTCAAGTGGAGGGAATGGATCCAGTAGTTAGGAAAGATTGAAGAGATGAGTGAGGGGGCAAATAAGACGTGTGATGCAATTTTAAGGAAGTAGGGATCCAGGAGTCTGTACCTGCACTCTTAGAAGTATCTAAATTAGAGAGGAGGTCTTCTACTTTTCAAGGATATTGGGTTGAAGGAAAGTTGAAGTAGCCTTTAATTTATTGCCCCATAACATTTGAAAAATAAATGTATAGTTTTGTTCCATTTGTATGGCTAAAGAGAATATCATAGCAACATACAGTATTGCAACAAAGTCTCTGCATACAAACATATGCAGATCATATTTGTATTTTTTTCTTGACTATAATTAGATAGGGCTATTTTTCAAAAAATTAAACAGATTTACACAGGTCTCTAACTCAAAATTGAATTACAAAAGAGTAAAGGTCTGTTTATTGGAGCAGGGAATGTAGCCTTGGTGCAAATTGAAGGGATTAGAATTTCACCAGAACCCATAGTAATATGAGGGATAATTTTGGGCCTCAGAATCTCCCAGCTGAAAATTGGGAGAAATCAATTCAAAAGGTGGAATATAAAATACAAAGATGGAAGCAGTGGAACTTATCCAAGCTCAAACGGATACAAATTATAAAACAATTTATAATACTAACACTGCAATACTGTATGTTGCTATGATATTTCCTTAGCCATACAAATGGAGACAAACTATACAATTTATTTTCCAAATGTTATGGGGCAATAAATTAAATCCAGTAAAGAGATGCTATACTTATCTAGGGAAAAATAAAGGGTCTAGGAATGATAGATCCGATCATATTTTTCATACATTATTCTTACACAGACTGTTAAAAATAGTTTGTAATTACAGGGACAACTCAAAATAACTGGACCAGACTAACTTTAGAACGATATTTGAAGGCATGGAGTAACATAGCACCAAAACTCAACAGACCTATACATATACCGGCCTATTTCAAGCTGGCAGCACAAAAGCTGTATAAATGGAACCTAATGAAACCCTCCTTTTAAATCGTATAAAAAAAACAATATATCAAGAAGTAATGGCTCAGATATATCCCTCTGAGCCTAGTTTCAAAATTGTCTAACATCCGATAATCCACTGATACTCAAACAACTCATACATAACAGAATATCTCCTCAAATGTGGGGAAATGTATGGCTCAGTATATGGAAACTAAACATGAGGGGAAATGCTAAACATAAAGCCATAGAAGAAATAAATTGTCCATATATGGAATATATAAATAAAGAAGAAACTATGGAACACTTTTTCTTAGAATGTTCATATGCAAAGTCATTATGTTTTTTTTTGGCACTTAAATGGAATATGTGATGGTTATGCGATTTGATATATGATATATTAATAATAGGGAAATACCCTCAAGGGCTCTCAAAATTTCATCAGGATATATTATTAGTTTTATTTTGTTGTCTCAGATATTATTTATGACAAGCCAGAAGCCAATGGGTTTTATATCAGAGGAAATGAATTATGAAGGTCTAACCCACTTAGTCTCACAAGAAATGGAGAAAGTGCATAATTAAGCAATAAGGCATGACAGGGTGTGGTATATCATGGGATATCATCATTCTTCGGGTGGTTGGGCACGAGGTCACAGGCCGAGTGCATCCAACCACCCAGAATTGACGATGTCCCATGATATACTACACTCTGAGGACTCATTGCTATTATGAACTGAGTTTCAAGTTTTATCAATAAAAAAAATAAAAGAAACAGATTTTAAAATGTTTTATGAATGAGTTTTGGGTGGTGTAGGAGTACATTTTGAAAAAAATTGTTCTCAGACAGTAGAGAGCAAGGAGGCTGGTGGTGTTGGAACTTTTGAAACTGTGATGATGTAGCCCGATATCATCACAGCTTCAAAGAGCTCTCGCCAATCAGATTCCTTTATTTACGATCATCAGTTCATAATATTTATCATTGCATTCTTCTCAGAAGGTGTTAAGATGGTGGAAAGGGTTTAGTATTTTCATTAAATATAAATAGTAGGAAACAAGTGAAGTTAAACATAAGAATTAGAAAAAGTTTTTAGAGGAAAACTGTACATTTTTTAAAAACAATTGTTTTTCATTTCTGCTGTTTGTTACTGATGCTTGTACTGACCAGTTTAATGGAATGTAATCACAGAAGGAATTATATGTGATTTTCAATAAAAGCTCCCTACTCTTTTGAGAAGTGCCAGGGATCTTTAACATCCTCTGAACTACCACCAGAATACAGAGGCAGGATCTCCATTTTCCCTAGTTAATCCATAACCCAGATATGGCACTAAAGGACCCAATAATCTTCCAAGCTTCCAAAGAGAACTTTCCTCCTTCATTAACATCAATAACATATTGTCAGCATACAGTAGGGTGGTATAGAGCCGGTCCCCTACAGGAATTCCATGGATCAAGGGATGCTGGCAGATGACTAGATTTAAAGGCTCAAGAGCCAAAAGAAATAGTATTGCACACAGGGGCATCCCTGCCAGGTGTCCTTAAAAGGGGAACCCTTCAGACAGCACTCTATTAACCAAAACCTTCACTCTAAAGCCAAATATAGGCAGCCCACCCAGCGGTGAAATCTCGCCCAAAACCAGACTTGGCAAGGACAATTTAGAATAGCACCACTCAATAGAGTCAAATACTTTTCAGCATCTAACCCTATGAGTGCTGCAGAGTCTGGACTGCTAACAGCCACCTGAATAAGATTGATGACTGCCTGTAAGTTATTACTGCCCTACCTGCCCTTTACAAAGTCAGACTGTGACTTACTAATCAAGGTGGGAAGGACCCTCTCTAGATGCACAGCAAGACTTTTTGCAAAATCTTACAATCTACATTCAACAAAGAGATAGGATGATAATTACTACATAGAGCAGGGTCCTTCCCAGGTTTAGGCAGGAAGTGATAGTTGCCTCCTCAAGGTGTTGGGCAGCATGCCAGACCTCTCAATTTCAGATATAAGGCACTAATTGTCCAGAAAGAAGGAGCTCAAATTCCTGATAAAATTCAGAGCTAAGTCCATCTGGACCTGGGTCTTAGCAGGTGACATCACCTTAATAGCCTGCTTGACTTCTGAAACTGAAATATCCTTCTCAAGCGAAGCCACCACCTCTGATGTCAAACAAGGAAGTAAAAATTTGTAAAAAGTTATCATCTTGAGCCAGTGCAGAATCTACCAAGGAAGTATACAATTGTATAATAACTCCAGAACTCTTCACCATCTGTCGAGCATCTGAAACTGGATCTCCCCTTCCCCAAAGAAACAACAATTGGGTTTCTAGATTTTCTTCTTTAGGTGGCAGGCCAAAAGCTTCCCGCTATCACCGATTCCCAATAGGCCTGTCTCATGAAAAATAACACTCATGTGGCTTTTTGGTGGTGTATATTAATCAGACAGTCTTTGCATTGAGAAAGTTTGGCCAGATTAGCATCCCTATTTTCAAAAGAAGTATGAATGGTATGTTCCAATAGTTGGACCCTAGTGCTTTAATCCTCTACCTCCCTACAGTATTGCTTATTAATATGGGAGGTATATGAAATAATTCAACCCCTGATATGCAGTTTAAAAGCATCCTAGACTGTCAGAACTGATATACCAGGGGTAAAATTAGATAGAACATAAAAATCTATTTCCCCAAGCCAGTTCTTGAAGTCTTTTATTCCCAACAGAGGGGGCTGAAATGAAAACAGGGTGTACGAGCTGTAATTTGCCTTGAAGTCCAAACTAAATCCACAGGGGCATGATCTGAAAGCAGGATTGTTCTATGTTGAACTGTTTCCAAATCTGACATGGTGGAAGCACTAATCAAAAAATAATCCAGTCTGCTAAAAGACTGAAATCTAAGGGACCTCAAAGTGAAATCATTAGTGGTGGGTGCAGAATCCTCCAGCAGTCAATTAGCCTAAAATCCAAGATATGCTAAAGTAGTACTGCCCTGAAAGGTGATGTGAAGGACCCCCCATTTCAGTGGGGTCTCTATCCATACCAGGTCCAGAACCAAATTAAAATCCCCTCCCAGAATTAATGTCATGGGAGCATACCATTCATTAAACTGCTGTGTCAAGGTCGAGAAAAATCAGGTGCATCAGCACTGGTGCATGGACATTGACCAGCAGCACTGGTATGAGATCCAATTTCCCCAAACCAAGATCCACCTGCCTTCGTTATCAGCCCCCACCTTCCAATACCAAAGTGCAGCCACACTTTATCAAAATGGACAACCCCTGCTTTTTAGTACTGAAAGAACTTGAATAAACCTGACTAAAGCATCCTCTCCAAACAACCCACATCTTTTGCAATAAGTGGGTCTCTTGCAGAAATATAATATCACAACCAGAGGACTTCAAGAAAGAGAAAACCTTTGCGCATCACGGGATATAAAGGCCTTGAACATTCCTGGTCATGAGGGCTACTGATGCCATCTGACTGAAAATAAAAGGTATCCATGACATAGATAAGGCTTACAAAAAAACAACAAATACACAAAACAGTCTAAAGGATATGAAGGTGGATGTCCCATACTGGGTATAATGTTCTCAGAACTAAAACCCACTATCAGAATGTACATCACTGCTAAACTTGTCCCAGGCATAATAAACCACCAATCCCCTGTGCACCCTCCCACACCTGCGCCAGAGAAAAAATATTCCCAGTTCCTACCTGGTAAACAATATAGCAAACTAACTAGAGAAACCAACAGTCAAACAATCCATTTAACAAGAAATAAATGGTAAGAAACATCTTGTCATATCACATCCAACCCCATTCCCCCATCCCCCACCCAAATGTGCAGAACCAACCATAAAGAAAAATTATCTAGAGCCAGTCCCAAAAGCCAGATGGCAAAACCAATACCACCCCTCCCCTGTCAAGCATAAGGAGGGTACTCATGGGCCAGTTGAACTCTCCACCAATGCACATCCACTCTTCAGTTGGTGTGAGGGGGCAGAACAGGCACAGTGTCTGTCCTCCTAACAAAGCTCCAACTGTCCTGCCCCATCTGCATAACTAAAAATAACCATTCAGCATTCACCCCCAAAACCAGCATACAAACTGGACCTCTAGAGCCATAAAAATCCCTTCATTATTGTTAAAGAACATTTACATCATTAGGACAAAGAAACATAACATAATCATTACAGCAAGAAAACAGTGTCCCAATAAAATAGAAGTCCACCCACTGTAGAATATTTAGTCCAAGGTCCATCGCTTATTCCTTAAAGCCATCCAACATAAAGGAGAGAGACAAAGGAGGTTCTGGGTCTTCAAATACTTTAGGGCAGCTGCCTGCATCGACATACAAATGAGCACTCTATCTCAGGAAGCAGGGGTTGGCTGTCAATTTCTTGATCAAAGGAGTAGAGAATCCCCAAATCCTGGTTCAAAATAGCCACACTGCTTGAACCAGCCTTCCCAAAGCTGTACTCTGTGGTGTAGAATCCCTGCCATCTCAATCTCAGTTGTCACAATTAGATCTTCCTCCCAGTAATCTGCCCTGTCCATATTACAGTGGTCCTGGGAGAACGCTTGTAGCCTGGGGAAGCTGGGGTGCTTGAGTCTGGGGTGGGACAGCATTCCATTGCTGCCACTGGGAGCTCAATTCTGGTTGTAAATGGGTGGCACTAACAGTTGTTGATTGTGGCTTATCTTCAGTCACACCCTTTCTAGGCTCTCATTGTCATTTTGGATAAGTACCGCTCTGACCTCGCTCATCTGCAGGTGGATGCTGATCATGACCCATTTTTGCCATAGACTGATCCTGCTCTGGTCATGGTCTATCCAAGGGAGCAGAGTTATGCCTTTATAGGAGCAGATTTCTGGTGCAGAGCAGGGGCACGTACAGATGACACAGAGTTACAGCTCTTGACAGTGTCCAAAGAAAGTCCTAAATAGCCTGAGGCAATGTAAATTTATGCCACTGCTCACTCACCACACCTTAAGCACAGCTGGGTAATTCAAACTGAAGGTAATTCTCCTAGCCGCCAGTTCTTTTTCACCACTGTGTATGCTTTCCATTGATCCGCCACCAGTTTGGAATAGTCTTGAAAGATAAAAAGGAGTGCCATTCCACTTCAGGGCCCTGTCTGCCTGGCCAGCCACAAGACAAACTCCTTTACTGAGAACCTTAAAAATGCACCAGTATTGGCTGAGGGGACCCCTAGCTGGACGGGGCCCCAGGGAGGGTATGCTCTCTGAATGTCCAATGGGGACCCCAGACGAGTTGAGGAGCCGAGGAAGAAAACTTGCAGAAATTGAAATAAAATGTCTCCCTCAGTCCTCTCCAGCAATCCAATAATTTGTAGATTGTTTCAATGACTTTGATTCTCAAGTTCATCTGCTTTCAAAGTGAGCTGTCCAAAGAGGTAGCAAAAGAAAGTGAAAGCCAAAAGATTGCATTCAGGCAATACAAAAATACACAGGCAGAAGGGATAGGGAGAAGTACCAGGAGAAGCAAAGGGAGGCAGGGAGGTTAGTAAGGAAGCCAAAGCTCAGACAGAAGAGCACATTGCAAAATCAGTGGGTAGAGGGACAAAACCTTTACAGGTACATCAGTGAAAAAGAAAGGCAAAGGGAGGGATAGTGAGACTGAAGGTGGAGGATGGGGTCCAAGGTGGAGGATGACAACAGTAAAGCTGACATACTGAACAGGTATTTCTGCTCAGTCTTTACTGAGGAAGAGGAGGGTAATGGGTCTGAAGAGAGTACAAGGGTGAGAATGGTGCAGAAATGGACACAAGTCCCTTTACACGAGAAAGGGTCCTGAAGGAACTGGAAGTAATAAGAGTTGAAAAAGTAATGGGGCCAGATGGGGTGCACCCAGGGTCCTTAAAGAACTCAGAGAGGTGGTGGCTGAACCTCTGGCTATCCTGTTTAGCAGATCACTGGAAACAAGGAGGTACCCAAAGACTGGAGGACAGCAGATGTAGTCCCTTATACAAAAGTGGGAACAAAGAGGCGGGAACTACAGACTAGTCAGCCTCCACCTCAGTAGTGGGAAGATTATGGAAGCACTACTGAAGGAGAGATTGTGAAACATTTGGTTGTCAATGGACTGCAGGATCCAAGGCAGCATGGTTTCACCAGGGGAGGTCATGTCAGACCAACCTCGTTGAATGTTTGACTGGGTGACTGGGGAGGTGGATCAGGGGAGGGCAGTGGACATGGCCTATCTGGACTTCAGCAAGGCCTTTGACACTGTGCCACATAGAAGACTATTACACAAACTAGAGAATATGGGTGTGGGCAGGACAGTAGTGTGGTGGGTAGGTAACTGGCTGGGTGGCAGGACACAGAGGGTGGTGGTAAATGGCTGTCACTCCACAGGGAAAGAGTGACCAGTGGGGTACCACAGGGATCCAGTGATGGACCGTCCTATTCAACATCTTCATCAGTGACATTGTGCATGACCTAGAAGGCAGAATTTCACTGTTCGCTGATGACACAAAGCTCTGTAACAGAGTAGACACACCAGAGGGTGTAGACAGAATGAGAAGGGACCTGCAGAAACTTGAAGAATGGTCAGGGGTTTGGCAGTTGAAATTCAATGCAAAGAAGTGCAAGATAATGCATATGGGGCACAAAAACCCTGGAACAATATATCATTTGAGGGTGAGGATATAGCATGCACCAAGCAGGAAAGGGATCTTGGGGTTATCATTTCTGATGACCTCAAGGTAGGAAAACAGTGTGACAAAGCAGCAGATAAAGCAAATAGGATGCTGGGATGCATAGGCAGGGCATCACCAGCAGGAAAAGGAGGTCATGATTCCACATACAAGACACTAGTGAGGCCCCACCTGAGTACAGTGTACAGGTCTGGAGACCTTACCTACGTAAGGACATATACAGGGTAGAGAAGGTTCAGAGGAGGGCAACAAAGGCGGTACATGGATTGCATCACAAGTCCTATCAGGACAGGTTGAAGGAATTGAATATGTAATCCCTGGAGGAGAGGAGGGAGGGAGAGAGGGACATGATAGAGACATACAAGTATCTTACAGGAGGAACAGGTGCAAGAATACACTATTTTTAAGTGAAAAAGATGTTCCAGGACTAGAGGGCATAGGATGAAGTTGGAGGAGGATGATTCAGAGGAAATGTGAGGAAGAATTTCTTCATTGAATGGGTGGTGGACAAGTGGAACACCCTGCCTGAGGAAGTGGTGGGGCTGAAACAATCACAGGATTTAAGAATACATGAGATAGACATAAAGGAATTCTGGAGGTCAGGGGTAAGGCAACAGAGTTCTAGGAAAACATAAACTGAAGTTACAAACTCAAATGGGCAGACTCGTGGACCATAGGCCCTTATCTGCTGACACCTTATGTATCTATGTAACTTGTTCTTCCAAAGTGGTCAACTTATCAGTCTGGCAGGCGCAGCAGAATCCACTTGCATCATAAACAGCTCTACACCTGCAATACACTGTTCTACCTCCTCCATACAATCTTGCAGGCTGGAAACTGATGTTTTGAGAGCCAGAATATCCTGAACAAGAGTATGTAGCATTGTACTAATATCCGATAGATCCTCCTGACTAACAACAACCTCTGTTGGCTCCACGATTGAAAGCACCACCAGCCCCAGTCTCCAATGCATGAGGCAACTTAATAAAGTTGTAAAATCCAAAATCCTGCCAAATCAATTTCTAGCAATAGTTTAGGGTCCCAAAGTTCCTCAAAATTATGGAGCAGTCCTGTAGTGGGGAGAAATGCAGCAATCTTGTAGAAATGATGAAGGGACGGTAACAGAGCTTTCTTTTCAGGCTGCCATCTTGTAGTCCTCACACCAGAAGTTCATCCAACAATTTTGATAGTTCATTAAGTTATTTCTCAAATTCCATAATTTTCAAATCCAGTGGAAAATGAAAATTAATCAGAAATATACACTCTCCTTTTCTGTAATCAGATCTAGAGCCATCAACTTTGGAAATATTAATAAATATGTCTTCTTTACAAACCAATTTTTTGTATTAAGCAGAACTATCAATTCACCCTTATATCGACCTTTTATATTAGACTTTCTCCCAGCTAAAGCAAACTTATTATATCCTTGGAAGTTAATCTGGCAGTTAGACTCCAGCCATGTTTCTTGTCGTAAAATGATATCAAATTTGTTTAGTAGGAATACCAGCAACCATCATTTGTTTTCCCATTTATCCCTGCAATATTCCAGAGCAATATTTCTAAGCCCAAAACCTTTCTCATGAGTGGCTTGATAATTTCCTTGTATTTCAATCTGACAGTTCCAAAATAGAATTATCAGATTCTGAGCCTAATGACATTCATGATAATAATTCAAATTTATTATGCAATGATACATTTGTCACACATTTACAATCACAATTTCTCTATTTCCCTCATATTGTTCTAATTCATCAGAATCGTCCAACATTATACTACTATTAATTCTTTCCACTGTTTGTTTTCTTCCTCTAATTATTTTATCAAAGTCTGGAGAACATTTCATTTCATATTCAATAACCTCTGGTTTTGCAGATATCTGACAATAGTCTGCTGTTGTTCATTCCCCATTTTCTGCCCCAATTGATATTGCTGTTGTTGTTTATTTACTTCAAGATGGCTACTGAAGTTCCTGATTGTTGTATCTAGGTTAATTCCATTTTTGTAACTTCATTTTTGTTTTCAACATTTCCTGCCTGATAACCTGATTCCTAACAACCAGGCACATATAGCCTTTATCAGGCAGAGCTCTGTATCTATATGTTGAAATCAGATCCTCCCAAGATACTCTAGATTTTACCTGACTTTTAATGATATTTGTAAACCACTATCTTAAGCAGGAATGGTGTCTCCTTTGTGCCTTTGGTATACCCTTAAAATATAAAGCATGTAGTTTTTCTTACTGATTATATCTTTGCCCTTCTTTTACTCTTCTGTTCCTATCTTATTATACCTTTGGTTTTCAAGCACTCCACTCTTATATCTACTACCTTTTCTGCAGCTCTTCTTTATATGGCATTGTCTGAATTTCTGTATCCTTAAATCTGTCTGAAGAACCACTATTTTTATTCCTTCCCACTTTACTTGCTTTTCCTTCCTCTTATTTTCCATTTCAAGTACCAACATTTCTTTGTTTTCCTTATCTGCTATCTCTGTTGTGATTTATTTTATACTTTTCACACTTTTATCATTACATTATTTACAACCTGCTTGAGTTCCTCCAATTGTTTATTTTGGTCTTCTAGTTCTTTCATTATCACCCCATAGATAAATTCCACAGACAAGAGCTATTTTAATTTCAGATAATTGTTTACTGATTAGTATATTTACCTGTACATTATAATCTTCCACAATTGTTGGATTTTGGTTATACTTAATTTCTGACATATTTTTCATGCTAGTTTTAGTACTTATAGGTTCATTACTTTGATTACTTTGATTATCTTTCACTGTGGGTTTCCTCTATTCATAAAGGTGTAACAAACTTATCAAAATCAGTAAAATAATCTCCATTTTGATTTGTTTGTCAGTCTCTTCCCACCCCTAGGTCTCTTTAGTTGTTCCATAACCCTCTTTCAAATCAGGTAGAATTTCCTTTAGGTACTGGTTTTGTGTTTCTAAAACTTTGATTGTTTTAAAATATAATTACCCATTTGGCTATCATTTTGCTTATCTAAAGAGGTCTAGGTAGGTTGCCTAGGTGAGGAAGTCCTAGGTGACATCATTTTTTATTAGTTACACTTATGTAATTGGTGATTTTTACTTCTCCTTGTCTTTTTGTCTTATACTCCACTTTTACTAATTTTCATTTCATAATTCCTTAGTTTCACTTGGTATGCTTTCTTCCAGTTCTAGGAATCAGAATTTTTGTCATTATAGTTTGTACAATAGATGCTGCAAACACAAACATACAGTATTCTTTGAGAAGAAGAAGTAGAGAAGCAAGTCTTAAATCAAAAATATCTCTTAAGTAGGGCTATTTCTTGCAGAGGTTTAATGTTCCGATCCAATCAGGCCAGATACTGTAGTTATATCAAATTTAGTATCCTGGGTTTCCATCCTAAGTTTTATATTCTTTCCAAGTGGTAAATCTCCAGAGAGATATAAAGTTTTCCCACTAATTCTTTCCTCTAGGGTTTCTTCAAAATCCTATATCAGTATGCTATGGTACATACACAAAAAGACCAACACACCCATAGAATAGGGCTCATTGTAGGGACTGTAGTAAAAGTCTGCCGAGACCAAGAACTCTTCCATAAATCAGTAACTGGAATATGCTATAGCAGCTATCAGGAGCTTTCAATTAGTTGTGATCTTCCTTGTCCAAACAAACAAAAACACTTGCTGCCCCAAGTATACAGGGTATGGATTTGATAGGAAAAACTAAGCTGTACTGTTTTGGTGCGTGGTGTGTCTGGCTTGTCTGGCATTAGTGGGTTGCAAAATGGGGTACAGCCATTGTTGAGATGTATAGTGTAAACAGAGCTAGAGAGAAATGCATTAAACTGGAGCTAGAGGCAGGATAGGGATAGATAGAAAGCATTTATTTCCCACAGAGGTTGTTAGCATGTAGAATAACCTATCAAGTGAGGTTGAGAAGATGACATTGTTCAGGCTTTCAGATCAGGGCTAGACAGATTTCTGAGAGAAAATGGCTTTGAGGGTTACATAGCCTGAGCAGGGGAGAATTCTGACTGACTATCTTGGATGCGTGTCCATAATAGTGATGTAAATGATTTCAGAAAATACTGACTGGCACAAATTTCAGTACACTGAGCATTCTATTTTGGTACCTGAATAATGCCAACATTTGGGTGCTGAATATTCATGATTCAGCTACAGTGTGGATCTGCTGGAAAAGGAGAAATGAAGTTCTTCCTACCAACATCTTGATTGCCACTGATGTTGTGAAATATATCATCAAACCTTGGTATGGGGGAAGAAGGAAGGCTGGGTGATAGAGGGAGGGTAGGGTGGAGGGCTTACGTTTGATTTTGGGGTTGGTATGTCTGACAGGGCTGGGGAGATGGGCAGTTATGGAATTTTATCTGGGAAAAGGGATTTATTATACTATTACTGTGCTGATATTACAATAAACTTTGCCAGGACTGTGGGGAAGGCAGGGTGGGTGCTAGAAGTTGGCAGTGTGGGAAGAAATTATTTTTAAAGGTTTTGATTTTGGGAAGGGCACACTTTTGCACAGTGGATGGTAGTAGTTTACATTTAAAAAGTATTTTTTTTAATACTAACATACTAAAATGCCAGCAGAATAGGCCTAATGGTCTTTCGTGTTCTGCTTCGTTGGTCAGCCCCACCCTGGGTGCTGACCTTGCTGTCCTCGCCTTCTCTGGCTTCTCCATTCCCAGTTTCGGATATTCTTGCTGCATTGGATTTTGCTTCCTGAACCCTTCCCTGTACCTGTCCCACCCCCTTGAACCCCTCCACTGTCTCTGCCTCCACCAGCCCCTAGGTAGTGCATTCCATGGCTTCACCACCCTCTCAGTGAAGTAGCACCTCCTCCTCCTTTCTCCCTGAATCTTCCCCTCCAGCTTCCACCCATGCCCTCTAGTGGCCCTTCCTCCTTCCTTCAAAGCACCCTGACTGTTCCTCCCTATTTACCTCTGTATGCCTGAGAGACCTCTATCATGTCCCCGGTCCCTTCTCTCTTCCAGTGTGTACATATTTAGCTCTTCGAGCCTCTCCTCATAGATCCTGTCCCCAAGCCCCAAATCATTTTGGTTGCCCTCTCTGGACCCTCTCCAGGAGGTTAATGTCCCTCTTTAAGTGTGGCCTCCAAAACTGCACAGTACTCCAGGTGCGGCCTCACCAAGCAGTTATACAGAGGAGTATCACTTCCCTCCTTCTGGAGGTGATCCCCTAGTGATGCATCCCAGCATCCTGTTGGCTTGGCTGCTGCCCTCCTACAAGTCTCAGAGTTGTTCATCTTGACATCCACCACCACCCCAGGTCCCTCTCAGCCATTGAGACTTGTAGTATCTCCCCCTGTGGGTGTACACTTGGCCTGGGTTTCTGCCCCAGGTGGAGTACCTGTATTTCCTGCATTGAACCTCAGCTTCCACTTTCTAGACCATCTTTCCAGAGCCTCCAGGTCCCCTGCAGAGCCACCCTCCCTCCTCCCCATCCACCACTGCCCCAGTTTCAGAGTCATCTGCAAAGAGACTCATCTCCTCCTGATTCCTGTCCTTATGTCAGATACATAGGCATTGAACAGAAGGGGCCAGGACTGATCCCTGTGGGACCCACTAATAACCCTCCTTGGGGATGAGACTATCCCACCAACTACGACCCTCTGGGTCCAGTCCTGGAGCCAATTGCCTATCCATCTGATCATCTGGTTTCCCACCCCATTTCTCCTAGCTTATCCAACAGGTCCAAGTGAGGAACAGAGTCAAATGCCTTGCTGAAGTCTAGAAAGGGACATCCACTGGTCTACCCAGGTCCAAGGCACTTGTCACCCAGTCATAGAACTCCACCAGGTTTGTCTGACCACGATTTCCTGGATGAATCCATGCTGCTATCGTCCAGGCACCCTGACTTATCCAGGTCCCCCCTAGCCTCTCACTTGACAATGCCCTCCATCACCTTGCCCACCACCGATGTCAGGCTGACAGGCCTGTAGTTCCCTGCCAGCTCCCTTGATCCCCTTGTGGATAGGCACTACATGCGCCACCTTCCAGTCTTGGGGCACCCACCCTGTCCTCAGAGAGATGGTGAAAGCTCTGCCAGGGGTTTCACCAGGACATCTGCAAGTTCCTTCAGCACTCTAGGATGTAATTTATCCGGCCCGGTGCTTTCTTTGTCTTAAAGGGAGCTGAGGGCTTCCCCACTCTCTCTGCTGTGATTTCCACTTCTGGTACCTCTTCTCCCTGCTTAGCCCTCCCCCACCTGCCAGTGATGCCCCTCTCCCCAGACCTGCCGATCAGTAAGGGCCCCCCTCCTCATTATCTCTGTCTCCTCCATGTGAGTGCAGCATCCCATTTTCCCTGGTGAAAACTGAGGTGAAGTCATTTAGTACCTCAGCCTGCTCCCCTGGGTCTTGTGCCCATCTCTCCCCTGATTTAATCCTGCTAATCTGCCCTTCACCCTTCGTCTTTCCCCAATGTATCTAAAGAACCCCTTTTCCCTCTCCTAATTTCCCTTAATGTAAAAAAAAACTTAGTTCTTCACTGGTGACCTTCACTTTCCCATCAACAATTATGCATAAGGGCACGATACTAGGACTTAAGCCAATGATCTGCTGCTACTCATAGACTTTGCTTGACAAAATAAGCATGTCACTGGCCAGAGAACTATGTGACTTGGATATTCACATTATGCAGTCAGCCAGCTTTGGGAGTTCCTGCAAAAATAAGTTTTTTAACTTTCATGCCTCTACAGATGTGGTCAGGCAAAATTCTTGAAGCTGAAGTGGATTTATGCTTATTTATAAAGTCAAACTGAATTTGTCAATACCACTTTTCTCTTTAACAAAGAAAATATTAAAAGACATCTGAATCTTTAACTATTAATTAAGCAATACTACCATGCAATTATGTGATAGGTCTTATCCAATCACAGTTTTCTGTTAGTAGCTACAAATGTCATACATTTATCAAGTAGTACTGGGTCAGATATTATAGTGGAACAATATGTGGCTACAGTTTTGGTAGCCTTTACTCTAAACAATCCTAAGACTATGAGCAAGAGCTTAGTCAAATTCCAGTTTAAACACTGGATCATTATGTGATGATACAAGGCCACTTAATTCTCATAAGCTTCTGTCTTCCCAGCTACAAATCTGAAAAAAGTTAGATGACAGTATAAACAATATATGTGAGTTATGTTGGTCACACTGGAGAAAGAAAATGTAAATAAATACTGTGCAATACAGCAGCAGCAGCAGCAGCACAGAGGAACATACTACCATGAGAGAAAAACATTACCACAGTTTTTCATCTTTATTTATTGCTGAGAATGCTTTAATTCTAAGTGAAATTAATGGTAAAGTGTTTCTCTGGCATCAGATATAGTTTATCATATTACTATTTCCACATTGTTCCATCTGGCCCTGTAGCCCATGTCAATGCTGTGCAAGTTTAGCAGTAGTAGGTGCACAAATCCTGGGTGGACCTCCTTCATGGGAGCTCAGTGCTAGTTCCACCTCTGAGTAGGGTTTCTGGGTCCCCATATGCACCCTAGTTTCCCCAGTAGGTGCTTAATGCACAACTACCACACCACTGTGTTGGCTTGTCACATTGTTATGTTTTAATGATGTTGGTACCACTGTTAAAACACATCAACTACAGGGTTAGTAGCTGCAGAATGTCCTGCCATGGAAGTATTGAACTGTAATAATCAAAAGCACATTACATAACCATTATCCTTTTGCAGCACAATTGTCTGGATTTCAATTTTCTGTACTGCTGTTATTGTAAGAACATAAATGAGATGATGATTACCACTGCAACACTGTTTTCACCTGCAGTAGATGGGCTGTGCATTTTGTCTTGTCTGCTGCACTCTGTTTTTCAACTGAATTCAAACTTCCCTTCCTTTCAGAGACCACAGTCAATGAACACGTACAACAGAAGATGGGTAATGGCTTATGCTGTGCGTGCAAGTAGTAAAACCTAACAGGCTGTGGGGTATTTAAGCAATAAACCATGAAGGGTGTTGGGCTATAGAGGATTTACTATGGGTGGCGTGGCTTGGCCCATCAGGCCGCAGGCGAATGGTCAAATCCTGGCCACCATGGTAAATCCCTATAACCCACATCCTGAGTGGTTTATTGCAATCATACCATGTCCCTGTTTTTGTTGAGAAAAAAAAACATTTTTGTAGTTTTATTATTTTAATTTATTTTATTGGTCCCCAGAAACAGATAGTTCCTTGCTGCTAGGAGACCATCATTTCTCCTGCATCCCCACACAGGATCCCATGCAGCAAATGCAGCTTAGAGACACCCCCTCCCAGAGGCAAGTGTCCTGAGTTTAAGGAGTGCTGATGGCAACCATCCTGTGGTTCCTGTTTTATAAGTGTTTACCTGCTTCTCTGTTTACTCTGTGCAGTCTGCATCCGGTGATACTGGCCATTTCGTGGCAGCCAGTATTTCAATTATCCAGCCGCGAGCTCAGTCAGCAGTCATGGGGGCAGTGTTTCTGTCACGCTATGCTGACTAAAGTGAGAGCGAGTATGAGTGGCTCTGGCTCCCATTGTTAAGCAGCCAGCAACACCATCTGCCGACAGCTTGAAGAGCCATGGTAAGTCAATGTACTGTTTGTGCCACAGTGCTAATAAGATGGGAGGTGGCTTATGAATATGTAAATCAGCGCCACCTTCCAGCTGTATATAAATGAGGAACCTGGGATGGTCAGCGGCTACAGTGGGCAACTTCCGTGTGGCAGCTGGTAGTTTTTAATTTTTGTTTAGTGAAAGAGTGATCAGCCCAGAATCTAGAAGGAGTGAGGAGTGGGTTTGTACTTTTATTGTGCATGGTATTGCTGAGTGGGAGGTGATGGAAGTCAGAGACTGCCATTCAGTAAGGAATTCAGTATGGGCGTTTCTCTGGTTTGAACTTCGCAGTTCGATGGATTTAGAGATGCAGCTGACTTGCGCCTTTGCCATGGGTATATCATAGGATTTACCACGGCAGAAAAGTGCCAGCCTGCCAATCAGAGTACAGAATTTACTGTTTAAATGTATCTCCACGGCATAATGGTGGATACCTGCATGCCATTGGTATGATGAGGTGGCATAGCAACACTACTGTATCCCAAATATAATGATACCGTATATTCAGGGTGCTAGGTTTTGAAAAGTTTTGTGGGTGCTCAGAGTCATTATAAAAGGTTGGGGAGCTTTAGGGTTTTCATGCTTTGTGGCGCATTTTGGGGAGTATTTTAATACATTTCAGAATGAATATGCTACTATCACAACTCTGCATGCCCCATGTGTTCCCATTCAGTGGCTGACCCAGGAGGTGAGAGGTGGGCTGGGTTGGTAGCCAATTCAACGATGTTTTAAACCCCTAGCACTGTCACTGGCTAGCTGCTCCTCCATATTGTGTTTAAAGCCGCAGTTACTGCTGCTTTAGATATATTCTGAATGGAGGAACAGCTACACTGGGCAGCTTTTTCATAAAACAACAAAAACAAAATACCCCTGTCTTTCAAACCCTCCAATAGTGTCCACACCACGTAACCCATGGTTTACCTATCTGCAGGGTTTGATTTTTTAATACTTTAACTTTGGTAATGTGAACTCATACTTGTAAACACCATAAAGGACTGCTTCTTGGAACAACTGGTAGCTCTACCTACTGGAGTAACAATAAACCAGACTTAGTCCTAATCAATCTTGCCATTGAAAATGTGGTAGTAGGTGACTCACTAGGAAGCAATGACCACAGCACTGTGTTTTGAACTGTACAAACACCACTACCAATCTAAGGATTGCCTCCATGGTCCAAAACTTCAGAAAACCAAACTTTAATTTCCTTTAGACACATAGAAACATAGAAACATAGAATGTGACGGCAGATAAGGACAGCTGACCCACCAGTCTGCCCATTTCCCTACCTACTGGATAAGCTGCAGATCCTAGTTAACCAGCAGCCTACTTCTTCCTACCCCACCCCCAGAATTGTCTTATGACTATCCCATGCATGCTTGAATTCCACCACTGATTTTGACACGTTATATAAATCAGATTTGATGAAGCAAAATGATTGGCTTGAGCATGGAGCAAACATTGTGAAAAATGAAAATGAAATCAACAAACTGAGATGTACCAGAAATTAAGAAATACAATACAAATGAGCTCAAACAAAACTGCTAACTAATAGAGCTAAAACACAGTAGCTATAAATGAAAGAGTATTAAAAATGTAGACTGTTGAGCAGAACAAAACTTGACTAGCTACAAATCCAGATTAAACAATGTAAAACAGAATCAAAAGTGAAAATCCAAATGGAATAAAAGTTGGGCAATACAAAAGGAATTTTCTAGTTGCAAAATGTGCTTAACAGATCAGAGCAAAACATTTAACCCCTGTTTGTAGAGTATTAACTGCTCAACAAGCAGAAGGGCATAGTAGCAACATTGAACAATTACTTCTGTAGTACTATACACAATTAAATAGAAGTATAATAGCTGGGGTTATGAAGTTTACCACATTATAAACCCCTTGAGCAGTTGCCAGGCCAACCTTGTAAACCTTGAGGGCAAAGCTCAAGAAGCTTACTTCATCGGCATGGCAACCTAAGAGTGAGTTTTCAACATGGTAAACTTCATAACCCCTGCCATTGTCTTTCATAGTGTAGGGTTGCAACATTAAATACTTTCAGGACAGAATGGAAAAGGCTCTTGCTTTTGGGCTTCTGTTGATCAGCTTAAACCAATTGCAGTAAGCGTGACCAACATTGGTGCTGGGGTGGCGTACCTGACTGGATTCGATTCTGTAATCTCATCAATGTGATAAGCAAAGCAAGGTTTATAGTGCTGATGTCAGATCAGTGAGATTACAAGATTGTTAGACAGCAATATGCCATACATAATAAGGGCTCACCATACATTATATAGTGCAGTTGTTGAGAGTAATCCAATAAATTCTGTTGCAGACCAAACAGAAACAAGATTTTATATTAGGTAATGTAGAAAAGAGGTCAGCAGCTTTGCATGCATCAAAATCACCTGGTTCTGATGGCATCTATCACAAAATATTGTAGAAAGTGGCAGCTGAAATACCCCACCCTACAGCAAGCACATTTGTTTCAAAAGTGTGTGGTCACATAGTAGCATCAAAGAATGGAAACATGCCATTATGACTCCATTACACAAGGAGAGCAGCAGGAATCAATCAACTGATTATTGACTCATTTCCTTTACCTGTACAATAGAGAAAGATATGAATCGATTTTAAAACTCATAAGATCCATATAATTATGCAATCACGTGCGACAGGGTGTGGGTTGTTGTGAGATGTATTCATGCATGGTGTGTTGTGCCACAAGATCTAGTGACTTTAACCACAACAGAAGTGGGTAAATCCCATAGCAACCCACACTCTGGAGTGCATTATCATGATTATACAGTAAACACTTTACTAAAAGAATTTTAAAACAAAAGATTATGTTATGAATATAGAGACCCCAGCCAGCACAAGAAGGCTCCCCATCATCTGGCACTGTAAGGGTTATTAGATAGAAATTAATGAGCTTTCTAACAGTGAAAATCTTCTGTTTTATTCAGGTAGCTTTCTACAAGCAAAGCCATGATTAAGGCAGTTTTGTGTGGCTGGCAGGTTGGGAAGAGAGCAATGTAAGTGCAGAAAGACAATATGAAGCAGCAGTGGTTTTCTAATGGTTAGAGAGCAAGAGTTAACAGAGAGAGAGAGAGAGAGAGAGAGAGAGGACAGCACTGAGAGAATTAGTTTTCTTATTGGTATCACTGTGAAAGGAGAGGATGGGATGCAAAAGATAGACACCTAACATAACACAGAAGAAAACACTGGAGTTGCGTGCTAGGCTAACCACACTCCCCAGCAGCCCCTACCAAAGCAGACATATTCAAGCTCAGGTGGCGCACATGAGAGTTTATACAGTAGAGGCCCAACACAGCACAGCACAGCAGACCATCAATAAACAAAATTAAAATTAAACACTACCTACCCTTGCCTTCTTGCACACTAGAGTTATGTTAGCTCAACTTGAGAAGTTAGTTAATTTTGCTGTTTTGTAGTGCTGGTCATTGGTAGAACCACTGGCCCACCCAGACACTACAGAAAGAGAAAATGCTTTACAGATTGCAGCAGACTTCTTTTCCCAGTGCCCCCTGACCCTGACTGGTGCCAAATCAATTGGGCAACTGTGTGTGGCCCTGCCAGCTCAGTCAAACTGCCCTGACTGTGCAAACTGGAATTATCTCCCACAAGCTCCTCTGCTTATTGTAGTTTTGTACATAAGGTCCCCCCAGCATGAGTACATTGCTACTTGCTGACCCCTAGAATCATTGCTCACTCCCACCCATGACCCACCACTGTAGCCAGCATGACTAGTAACCTGTCAGTCCTACCAGTTGTTGCTTGCAGCCTCTGCCTCAAGCAGTCGATACTCCTCTGTCTTCTCCAATTTTACAGCCTCCAGGTAGACAGTTCCACAGGCTCAGCCCGACCCAAAGCTCCGAACAACCCCACATTCAGTCACTTACAGGCATCCACAGTCTGCACCACTCAATCCAATAAGGACTCTCAGTCTGATCGACTCCCACAGAAGTAGGCAACTTGAGGCAAGCAAAGCAGCAGCTCCTCAGCAGCGGTGGCCAGACACGGCATGACAGCAGCATTAAAAATGCAGAACAGGAGGCAAGTACAGTAAAGCACCAACCACCAAATAGGACAGCACCCACTTCAATGCCAGCAGTCAGTCTCCTGTCCGTCGTCCTGACTCATCGCTATTGGTGGTGGAGTATGCTTACACTACTTCCTGGTACGATGACTGCAGTCTGTCATTTTTCCTTCCCTGCTGCAACTCACTCCTGCACCTCCAGGTTCTGTCCAGGTTGGCTCGTGCAATGATTGTCCCTTTCCCCGCTGCTCTGTCTAACCCATCTACTCTGTTGTTTTGGCATTGGTTGCTGGGGAGCCAACAAGTTGAGCCGTGAGAGATGGATAATGTGATATGCACTGGAGAGAGACAGACTGCTGAGCTGATTGACAGTGAGTTGTCAGAAGTGAGAGAGAGCGGTGAGCTGCAGAGCTGACCATCACTAAAGGAAGGATCAGAGGATTGGGCAGGGGCGGGAGTGGGAGCGGTCAGAATCTAATCAATCCCTGCTGTCTTAAACCATTGAGGGTGCTCATTTAAACTTTGTGGGTGCTCAAGCACCCAGGCAACTCGCGCTTGTCGATGTCTATGTGTATGTTCATTCTGCCTGGACACAGCAGTGTCCAATCAATGCTTCTCTACATTTAAAACTAATTGCTGTATTGTAAAATACTGTATCTCTGTTATTAATTTGAGGTCATCCTTGAAAAAGGGACCTCAATAGGCCCAGTGGGTTTACCCGTGAACAAAATTCAATAAATAAATGCATACAGTATATCAAGCAGAAAATGTTGTTGTCACTTAAGACTGAGCAGTAAAAACAACTTGAAGAAACTGGCAAGAATGTGAATACACAATCCCTGGTCATATTGTATCACCTTGTCTGCTGACTTGATGTGGTGCCAATGATAGTTGTACGTGACATGGAAGAAGACATGGACAGTAGTGATCCTGAGACAACCAGGACATTTAGGACCTTTTGACAGTTAACGCCAGCACCACTCAGACATTTTTGAGAAAGTCATAGACATCTTACCGGAGAACCTGATGCAAGCTTATCTAGCAGAGCCACTGTCTAGTAGAAGTAGAGATCCAGTTAAATTCTGGGAAGTTAGGAAAGCTACTTATCTGCACTGGCTACAGGGCTTCATTTGTTAGGAATCCCTCCAACATCAGTTGCTTCAGGAAGATGTTTCAGCACAACTGGGGATATTGTCTCACCAAATTACCCAAGGCTTGATCTTGCAAATCTTAGAGTGCTTAGACATCATCACACTCAACATAACATGTATTAATTTTAACTATCCATTTGGTTATTCACCTGTCCAAGAAGTGACATCTACTGCTTCCCACTTATGTACCTCCAGCTGGCAGTTCTGTCCGGACTCATACTGGCACAGCACCAAAGTTCAGCTCAACACTCCCAGCAGCACTGGCAGCATGAGGACTACTGTGACACACATCAAACCACACGAAAGCAAGGGTTCTGGATTTCAGACAGGTTGACTTTGCAAAATGGGGAGTGTTCAAGGAAGCTTTTGCAGGGCCAGAAGAAGGGGGTGTAGAAAACAATGGGCTAACTGTAAGGGAGCAATAGCAGAGGCAACAAGCCTTTGTGTTTGGCAACTAAGCAAAAAAGAGAAAGGAAAAACACTATGGTTCTCAAAGGATGTGTCTGGGAAGGTAAGAGATAAAAGTCTAGCTTTCAGGAGGTACAAGGAAACACAAAGGGGAAAGACAGGGAACTGTATCTGGAAAACAGAGGGAGTCAGGGAATGCACTCAGGAGTGCAAAGGCACAAACTGAGGAAAAAGATAGCCCAGGCAATCAGAAAGAAAACAAGATCTTTCAGGTACATTAGTGATAGAAAGAAGACCAGGGGTGGGATTGTGAAGATAAAAAGGAGGAAGGGGTGTGCAGGGTGGGACCTTGAAAAGGCAGCAATGCTGAATAAATATTTTTGTTCAGTAGTCACAGAAGCAGGGAAGGAGAAGGACCACTATTGGGATAGGAGCACCAATGGAAGAGAGGTAGACACCAGCCCGTTTGTGCCAGAAAGAGTCCTAAAGAACTCGAGAATCTGAAAGGGCACAGCTATGGGGCTGTATGGGATACATCCCAGAATATTAAAAGAACTTAGAGAGGTGCTGGGAGTAACCACTCAATTCTAGTTAACAAATCAATAGAGACAGGGTGGTTCCAGTGGACTGGTGAAGGGCAAATGTAGTCCCACTCCTTATAAAAGTACTGGGGTAATTAATGGAATCACTGTGAAAGGAAACTATTGTGATATTTCATGAATCCAGTGGAGTACTGGATCCAAGGCAGCATGGATTCAGCAGTAAGTCTAGTCAAACAAATCTGATAGATTTATTTGACTGGGTGACCAGGGAGGCAGATAGGTGAGGGACAGTGGATGTGCCTACGTAGATTTTATCAAGGCCTTTGATATGGTCCCACATAGGAGGTTGAAAAATAAGTTGGGCAGCCTGGGAGTACAACCTAAGGTAATAAACTGGTCAGAAACTGGTTGAGTGACAGGACGCAGAGGATGGTGGTAAATGGTGTTCAGTCTAAGGAGAAAGGGTGACCAGCTGGTTACCACAGAGATCCATGCTGCGCCAGTCCTCTTTAATGTCTTCATAAGTTACATTGCAGAGAGGCTGAAGGGAAGGTATGCCTCTTTGCAGATGACACTAAGTTCTGCAACAGGGTCGACACTCCTGGGGGTGGAAAAATTAGAAAAGACCTAAACTTGCTTTGATGAGTGGTTGAGAATGTGGCAGCTACGATTCAATGCAAAGAAGTGCAAAATCATGCAGTTGGGGCACAGAAATCCAAGGAGAAGTACAAGATGGGAGGAGAAGTACTGACAGCCACCAGTCAAGAAAAGGACCTGGAGATAATCATATCTGATGATCTCAAGGTAAACAAACAATGTGAGAAGGCTGGGGAGATCCACTGGAATGCTAAGTGCATAGGGAGAGGTGGTCACTAGCAGAAAAAAGGCATGGTTATGCCACTGTACAGATCACTAGTGAGACCTCATTTTGAGTGCTTTGTCCAGTTCTGGAGGCCACATCTCTGGAAGAACATAGACAAAATAGAGGCAGTCCAGAAATGGCAACAGAAATGGTGCAAGGACTGCACCAAAAGTCATATGAGGAAAGACTAGAGGACCTCAATATGTATTCCCTGGATGGGTGGAGGGTATGATAGAGGCATTCAAGAACATCAGGGGTATAAACAAGGTACAGGAGGGTAGCATCTTCAAGAAAAAAAGATGTACAAGAACAAGGGGCATGATATGAGGCTAGAGCGAGGTAGGCTCGGGGCAATGTGGAGGAAGTACTTTTTCACAGAGAGGTAGTGGATGATTGGAACAGCCTCCCTGTGGAGGAGGAGGTGGTAGGGGCAAAACAGTAGGGGAATTCAAGAATGCATGAGATAGACATAAGAGTACTCTAGCAATAAAAAGAGAGGGTAAGTCACAGATCATCTAGGGTCTGCAGTAATGCATTAGGTAGTGAAAAGGGGCAGACTAGGTGGGCCACATGGTCCTTATCTGCCATCACCTTCTGTGTGTATCTGTGTGTGTGTGACATGCACATCTGTTGCAAGTCCTCCTTCTGAAGGCACAATTTTACAATCTCATCCTTGATAAACTTAATTTGTTCTAGTTTGCTACTCACACAGAGTTGTTAGCAGTCAAATGAGACCTGTCACCCTGACTCTCCTACCATAAATGGGATAATGACAGTCTCAGAATGAGTGTCTGGCTTTGCACAGATGTGCACAGTTCTCCAGTTTGAACTTATCAATTAATTACAACAGGGTTGGCTGCCAGTTAAGAGTAGCTGTGTTTGAACAGCCCAATCAATGTAAAAAGTAAAACAAACTGAAACTATAAATAAAGTTACTGGCCCATTGGCACAGAGGTAACGCTTCTACTTGTGAAGCCAATGACCTGGGTTCTGAAGTGAGTCTGAGTATTTGAGTGCTGGTGGGTGGGTGGGTGGAGATTGAGCATCCTAGAAGATGTTCTTCTTCTGTGAGTTTCTGCTGCAGCACTGCCACCTGGGCGACTACAGGTAGCAGTGCAGGCCGAGGCACAATGGGTGAGCAGAGCACCTACCGACTAGGATATCTACACACTAGCATGCAGACATCCACTTTGTCCCCAATCATGAAGTGCCCAGGAGAGGGAACAAAAGGAAGAAATGCCCTTGATAGTGGCATGACATGCCATTGTCACTCTCATCATAGCCCCTGCACCGCTTGCTGAGTTGCTGACCACAGCTGGACTAAACTGCTCCTGGGCTGGGGGAACCCAGGAGGCTCTACCATGGGAGGGGGCAACCAGGGGCACTGTGCAAGTTGGAAGTAAGTCCCGGGACAGTGGGTGTCAAGGGTGGAGGAGAGTATGGCTGACAAAGGCAGATCAGGTGCAGAAAGTACATTAAATTTAAAATATATTCTTGGCAAAAACTTCATTAATGCATTAGTTTGGGTTCTAGATAAAAGTTTAGAAATGTGCTGTTAGGGTTTCCAACTCAAACACCCCACACCCACTGTGCAGGCAGCAACAGGCATGCGGATGTGCCTTGGGGGTTGTCAACCCTAACTGTCATCCCATTCCATGTGTAAATAAGGTGTGATGGTTACAGTACAGGAGAATGGAGTGATCGTTAGGGTTGACAGCCTCATGGCACACACACACACACCCTGCCTGTTGCTGCCTTCACGGTGGAGTTGGAAACCCTAACACAATTTCCAAACATTTGTCACTGGAACCCTAGCTGATGTATTAAAGTTTTCGACCAAGAATTTGCTTACTTTTTGAGATAGTGAACAGAGTTTTGTCTGTTTAGGGAGTGCAGAGCTTAGCTCCTTGTATTTCCCACTCCAGCTATAGTTTTTAAATAGAATAATCATATCCTTATTTTGTGTGTGAAAGCAGGTCTCAATCCTCAATAGATGTGTGTATGTATATATATATGTTATATATATATATCTACGCTCACAAACACAAATAAGGATATGATTATTCTATTTAAAAAATACTGGGTGGGAGTACAGGCTCTGAGGCCTCTGCACCCCACAAGCAGATAAGGCTTTCTGGGCTTTCTCAAATCAGCCCACCTGCCTATGCACCAGACCTAACCCACCCGCCCTGTTGCTCTGACTGGCTGAGTTGCCACCAAATTTATCTGGCTATGGCAGTGGTCTGCCACACCATTATTCCACTACCGAGTGAGAGACCAGCTAGTTAGATTAATCCACTTTAGCCCAACAACTCAATCAGTGTGTGCATAGTTAGTGTCCCACTTGAGGACTACACATTGGGCCACCTCCTCCCTAGTTTGTTTCTTCTCGCTTACCTACTAGTTTTATTGGGCTGCCACCCAACATGGTGGCCTCTGCCTAACCTGAGACTACCCTAATGTTATACTACCTGCTGTCTGCATTGTTAAAATCCTGCTGTCTTCCTGTACTGACCTTGTTGTATGATGCAATTTAAATGTAACCTTAGTTGTTTTGCCTGTCCAAGAATATACCATTGTAATCTCCCAGGCCGCATCTGAAAATAGGCATTTGGCTGTCTAGTGTGCTCACCAGGTTAACAAAAGCAAATAAACAAATAAATAATATATACTGTATATAATTATCAATCTTTGCACATTCCAAATGCCAGACAAACTGGACACACGGTTCAGAAGTTATTGAAGTATAATGAACCAAATTTTCATTCATTGGAGTGGCAAAATTCTGCACCTGTTAATGTTTTACACACCAAACCACTGCAAGGCACCTCAGTACCACTAGTGCTACCTGCGCTTATAAATTTCAAGCCAGTAGCACCATGCAGAATGCTTTGTGCAAAACGATACCTGTGTCATGCAGTATCTCTGCAGAAAATAATTTTTCAAACATGTAAATAGCATAAGTCACAGCCCCAGGACATCCACTCAGCACCTCCAAATTTCATGTGAAAAGACCAAACCATTCCAGGGATATTACATTTTTACATTTCTGCACCTTTAAGAAGTCTTACACCATAAAATGTCAGAAATCATGGCCAAAATGCACTAAAATGGCAGATCTTGTGCCGAAAAATCAGTAACTGCAAAATGGGCCAACTTCAAATGGCAATAACTCTGGAACTGAACAACGTTTTCACCAAACAAAAACTGGCATGTAATAATGCTTTTTCTCACATAATTTTGGGTGTGGGGGTTAATATTTGAAAATCTATGGGGACAGACAGAATATAATAATTTGCAAGGAGATATGGCTTGAGGTCAGCAATGGATAGTAACTACTACTGTAGCGCTCAGTAGGTCATGGTGGTCTCAATGGGTTTTGCTGATTCTGCCACACCACTACAAACTAATTCAAGGCAGCAGCATGCCAGCAGCACCTGCTACAAGTAAGCTGCAGTAATATTCACTGTTGACCTCAAGGTTTTCACCTCTGTTTGTAGTTTGCTTTCTCCCATGCCAATTACTGCACTGGAAGCTCATATGGCTTAGACAGACTCTTGAAGTCGGACCTAATTCCATGTGCCTAAACCGAATGATGAATCAAAGTTGCCTTTGACCCACTAATCTCATCATTATTTCAGTTGTTTGCAATTTTCACTGTCTCTGGCTACTTTGCTGCTCTATGTATATTTATTTTTAGTGCTGTGAATGAACACTTGTATATTTTCTGCTATTTTATACTGCTACTATACCAATATTAATCTCTCAGCATAGTATGTAGCATTTTATGTTGCACTGTTTTTATCTCTTGTAAAGTGATTAGACAGATATTTATTTATTTACACTATATAAAAATTATTTAATGAATAATTAAGGTTTCTGGTCCACTTTCTAGAAAAAAGATGTGCCTTATGCCAAAATCAGCCATTGCCTGTCATTATAGTGTAATAATATGTCATTTTCAACTTAATTGTCTTTTAAAAATATTAAAGGACTGGCATTCTTTCATGTACACAAGCATACTTTGACTTAGGCAATTGGTTATTCAGTATACTCAGAAGTAACATGAAAGAGTCTGTTTCTAGGAAGTGCACTGCATAGGAGATATAAAAGGATGCTAAGAGAGAAGAAATATCCAGATTATTTGTTTTTATGCATTCTCTAAAACACACACACACAGCATACATACACCAAAGCCTCAATCCAATTTCTTTCTAAAGTATGTATATATATATATATATATATACACACACACACACACACACACACTCTTTTCTCTCACCTCTGTCCCCTGTGCAAGGCATTAACAGTATTTTATTTTATTTATTTATTAGTTTGTTTGTTTCTTTGGATTGTAACAGCTCATTTGCAAAGGTTCCTCATCAAATCATCAACACAGCACAGCAACAAACATCAAGTCTAGTGTTAAATGGCATAAATTGTGGGTTTACAGAAACATTCAACAAGATATACATGGATTGCACCTAGAACGTACAAGCTTTGGCAGTATATTTTTGATCACAGTCACCCGATTTAAATCTTTTACAAGGATTTGTATACCCATAATGCCTTGTATGAGGCTTTAGAGTATTTGTGTGTGTATGTGCTAGGAGATACATAAAATGTAATGGTTTATCTGCCTTCTTCTAAGCATGCAGAGCCATACACATGCCATATGTTATGATGGTGACCATTTGTGATGTCATACAGTATATAGTACATGTTTACATTGAAACAGAGACGCAAGACAACAAAGCACTTAACTGAAATGCAATATATATATATATATTATATAGTATATATTATACTGGCCTGGTAGGGCTAGTATAGTTAGGGTAGCATGGCCACTTCTATGTTAAACCCCAAATGTTGCACTTTAATAACTTTGCAACCTTTGTCCGATTTGCCTGAAATTCTGCATGCATGGTCTGGTACCATAGTTCTCTGGATTTGGAAAGTTTTGTTCTGGTTGGATTTGTGGTTGCAGGGCTGCGGAATGTACAAATGTGTGACAAATCCTCAATTTTGTGGAATTCTTTGCTCGTTTCCAGAGCCTGGACGGTTTGTCTGTCTGGTCTAAAATTTTCAGGGTGTATAAGGACTAGGTCAGGGAAGTGTCTTTGAAGGTTTAGTGAAACATAACAATCCATTCAAAAGTTATTAAACTTTTACCTTTCCATTATAGCCTGTGGGAAAATATATGTGCACCACGAAAACTTTGTTGGACTTTCACTAAAGTACCATTGATTCACATGGGGACTTTGGTGAACTTTGCAAAAGTACCCCATGTAAACCAGTGGTACTTTTACAAAAGTTCAAGTACTTCCATGAAAGTCTCATGGGTAAACAGCCCCCAAAATACAAATTCTTTGCCACTTCATACAGCAGCAAAACAGTTAGGACTTTTGGGCTGAAGTTTGCAGGGTGCCAAGGGCTTGCACTGCATATGTGCTTTTGCTGGTTTGGTGAAAAGGTTTACACTGGTTCCATAGTTACAGCACTTGAAGATGCAAATTTTCCCATAGGATAACACTGTGGTAGCCGTGGTGCCTTTCAGTGCCTGTATCTCTAAAATGGTTCAAGATATGGTTTTTATTAAGCTCAGCATAGGTGTACTAAGCATGTGTGAGGTGGCCATGTCATGAATATAGCTGGGTGGAATTTTCTGAAGTTCCTATAGTTACCGAGATATTGCCACATTTGTAGCACAAGGGTTCCCTGGAATGGCTCTAGGCCTCACTATGTGTCTATACTTCTCGGTAGATGGGAGTGAAGGGCCTGAGAGCCCCTCATGCCCTCATATGTAATGATGGGAGCACAGGGCCCTAAATTATGCAGTAGTGGGGCCTGTACTCCCACAGGGACATGTAAGATTATTAAAATATCTCTACACTTATGTATATATGGGATAACATGGCCCAGAGGGCCCTGCAATCCCACATGAAAATCAAAGCCATATGAGTAACAGTACACTTTCTCAAAAGAAGGAAAATTAATTGCAAAAAGTCCAGTAAACAGCCCCAAAAACACAAATTCTTTGCCTCTTCATAGCAATAAAATGATTATGGCTTTTGGGCTGAATTTGCAGGTACCATGGGGCTTGCACCACACATGTGCCATTTGCTGGTTTGGTGGAAAAATTTACATCAATTCCACAGTTACAGTACTCTGAAGTTGTGAATTTTCCCATAGGATAACACTGTGGCAACCATGGCACCTTTCAGTGCCTATATCTCAAAAACAGTTTGGCTAAGCATGCATTGAGGTGGCCATGTCATGAATATGACTGCAGTGTAAATTTTTCTGAAGTTCCTATGATTACTGAGATATTGCCACATTTGCAGCACAAGGGTTACCTGGAATGGATGTAAACCTGCGCTATGTCTCTATACTTATCGGTAGATGGGAGTGCAGGGCCATACATTATGCAGTAGTGGGAGCGCAGGGCCTAGATGGCCCTGCTCTCTTACAGGGTCATGCAAGATCATTAAAATATCTCTACACTTATGAATAAATGAGCCCTGTGCTCCCACATGAAAATCAGAGAATACGAGTAACATTACACTTTCTCAAAAAGAAGGAAAATTCAATGCAAAAATCATTAATGCATCAGTTAGGTTATGCAAAACTGGGAGCACAGGCCTCCTACACTGTGTCTCTATACTTATGGGTGGGTGAAGCACAGGGCCCAGAGGGCCAATGTTCCCACCTATGGATTCCATTATGCCAAACTGGGGCACAGGGACTCTTGCACTATTCTTCTACACTTATGGGTGGGTGGGTGGGAGTGCAGAGCCCAGAGGACACGTGCTCCCACCTATGAATACCATTTTGCAAACCTGGGAGCACAGGATCCTCCCATGCTATGTCTCTATACTTATGGGTGCATGGGGTGCAGGACACAGAGGGCCCATGCTCCCACATATGGATACCATTATGCAAACTTGGGTGCACAGGACCCTACTGCACTATGTCTCTAAGCTTATGGGTAGGTGAGACTGCAGGGCCCAGAAGACCTGCACTCACACCTTTGGGTACCATTTTGAAAAACTGGCAGCACAGGGCCCTTTGTGCTATGTCTCTATGCTAGGGCTGGTGGAAGCACAGGCCCAGAGGGCCCACACTCCCACATACAGTATGGATATGAGTAACATTACACTTTCTCAAAAGAAGGAAATTCATTGCAAAAACTTTGTTAATGCATCAGCCAGGATTGGTTTCACACTCAACAAAGTCTGGATTTTCGATGTTAGGGTTACTACTCCATGCATGCCATGCCTCCACCCTCCACAAACCAACAGGCGTTGGCGTGTGCCTTAAGGTTGTCTGGCTTAACTTTCACCCCATTCTCCTATACTGTACCTCCCAGGTTCTTTCACATGGAATGGGATGACAGTTAGCCCGAGAACCAAGGCACACCTACTGGGTGTGGAGGGTGGGTGGAGTGGTAGGCTGGTAACCCTAACATCGAATTTCCAGACTTTTGTCAGAGTGAAATCAACCCTAACTGATGCATTAACAGATATTCATGGAATAAATATGTATGTATATATATATATATATATATATATATATATAGTATTTTACAGTATGGTAGAGATTTGAGACATTTTGCCTAAGTTTAACAGATGCAGAGTGATGTTGTAAAATTCCATATTTCACAAACTGATCAAACTTTTTCCATGACTTAGAGACTTTGTGCTTGGGGCACATAGTCATCTTTTCAGTTAGCAAGATAAAATTACCCAACTTGAAATTTATATAGGGTGATTTTTTATTTTATCAGCATGTGGAAATAAATTGCATAGCATTACTGTATGTGCAATACTAAAACAAGCAATGAACTTTAAAGGGTCTAGTACTATCGTTTGACTGTGATCCTCCCTATGCCAAAATGCCCAATGTTTCTTTACCGATTTAAATGTTCCTGAGCATAATTTCTTACCTACTACAATTCTCCCATCACTTGAAATCTTGTGCAGGCAAAATGTAGAACAGCAACCATGCTACTAGCCACGTAACATTGACACTGACATTGACACTGACAGCTCAGATACTGTCAGTGTCAGGTGCCATTATAAACTTAATTGCTCAGCTTATCATTATAGGTTATCATTACAGCTGAACATTATATTCACTGATAGGCTGGTCATCTGAAGTGAGCATTGCATAAAAGACAGGCCATCTTACTGAGTTTTCACATTAACAAATCAAATGGCAGAAGCATCCTCATCTGCGGTGGGTGCACAAGTATGCTATATTGTCCCTTGACAGCGGGAAACCCAAAACTGAGCATTGTGGCTATTTGTGTGTTAAGGAAAGAAGTCAGAATGACTTGTTTATTGGTGCCAAAGCCATAAAACTTTGACATGCCATGGCCATGCTTTTACCTTTCTTGTAGTTGGACAACATCATCTTTGGTCAATATAATCACAGCTCCGATGCCTGTGCTGCTCCATAGCTGCAGCAATTGCTTCACTGAAGAAATGGGCATTAACAACCCATGACACTTCTGCACAACTAATCCAATGTGAGACTGCTGTTTTGTGTCCTGAACTTCATCAAAACTTGCTGCCTAAGCAGTCACTGCAGCAAGTTGTGAAATGTGCAAGGAGTTAATACAGCCCCTGAGCCCAGAACACTGGAGGAGGTTGTAATACCTCATGAATTTACAACTGTGAATGGGTAGTTTTCCTAACAAGAGATGCAACTTGTGGCAATGAGAGGATGCTGCTGTTCACTACAAAAAACATTTGAAAAGTTAATGTGTGCAGAGTATTGGATTATGTATGGAACATTCAGAACTGTACCTAACCTGTTCTGTCAGCTATATTCAATCGTGCATCAGTTGGCAATACTGAGACATGCAGAATATTGCCACTGTATACTCATGTCTGCAAAATTAGAGGACTGTTATGTGACATTGTTTCAGGACCTACAAGATGTGGCAGAGGAATATGACTGTACCTTGTGCCCCCATGTAATTATTACAGATTTTGAAGAGGTGGCTATAAATGCTTGCAAGACTGAGTTCCTCAGTGCTGTAAACAAGGGTTGCCTTTCCACCTAGGCCAAATGTATGTGACGAAAGATTCAGGGATTTGATCTTGCAACAATGTATGGCACAGACTCCAATTTCAGTTTAAAATTAGACAAATTGTGGCATTAGCTTTCCTACCGCCTGACAAAATTCAAAGTGTCTACGAAGAAATAAAGCAGAAATGTCACCTGAGAGTGCATCTAACCTCAAGTGGTTCAAGGAGAATTGCATTCTTGGTAGGATTAGATGTAAAATGTGTAATAACATTGCGTAAAAGCCCTCCATTATACCCACCACAGTTCTGGTTGGTGCATTCTGAGATGCTGTCAGGGATGCTGAGAACACAGAACTAAGTTGAAGCATTGCACAAGCGACTTGGGACACTTATTGGCACTTCTCATGTTGGCATCCACAGGTTTGTAGAGGAATTCGCAATGAACAAACTGAGACAGATACAACGATAGAAAAAATAAATCGTGGCCTCAAAATCCCCTTAAAGAAACAGTATGCAAAGGGAAGAAAAGATCAGCAATGTTCTTGCTGATGTTGATACGTGATCAGCAAAAGACTTTGTTTGTGACATAGCACACAATATGGTGCTATAATTATTTTTTCAAATAACCTTTAAACTTTGAGCTTTTTAACTATTTTAACTTTTGACTTTTAAATAAAGATTGGATTACAGTATCTGGATTTTACTTCAGTTGGAATTTACTGGATTATATTTCAAGAGACTGAACAGTACCGTACATGCTAAGTCCTATATTTAATATACTGTATAGCAGGAAATATTAGCTTTCAATTTATTTTCGCTATATTAGCTTAACTGACAAAAGCTCTAAAATAAGCTGATCGCTAATATTACAGGGAGCATAGTGCTGTAATTGGACATGAAGCTGATGCGCTAATTTAACAGGGCGCTAAACAGTACTTCATCCCACTCCACGCTAAATAAAGAGGGTGCCAATATAAGCTGCTATACAGTATTCTGATGCCATTTGTCAGGATTATTTTGGTCAATAAGTGTTTTGACAGGGAATGTTTATTGTTGGCAAGACACTGTCAGGCAACTTCTACTCGGCAATGGTACCGATCCCACTTTGAAAGGCAGATATGTTTATCACAGTGAACATGCCAGGTATTTTGTCAATAGTAGAATATAAAGACATGGGGCTATATTTTAATTGAATATTTCTTTTTATCCATTCCAATGCATTCAAGTGGCATTTCTTTATGTTGCCATGGACCCACTTTATTGAGTTGATCACAATCAACAAGAACAATCGTCTATATATCAAAATATTTTGAACCATTTTAAAGAGAAGTGCTTCTGGCAACATATACTTTCTAAATGTGTCTTCATGATTATATAGAAACACAGAAAAGAGAAGGCTAGGAAAATATCTGAACAGTCTTTCTAGTCTGTTACTTGATTCTCATCTCAGAATCCTTCTGAAGGTAATTACAGAATGTTCCTCCCTCTCCTTTCTACATCATCCCATGTTATACTTCCTTAAATGAATCCAAGTTTCTCTTGAACCTGATATTGTCACCACCTCTGCAACCTTGTCTAGAAGTCTGTTACAACAATCCACCACCCTTTCTGTAAAATACTTTCTAATCTACTTCTGACCACCTCCTTGCAGCCTAAAGACATGAACCCTCATGAACATTCTGTTTCTCAGATTACATAAACTTGCTGTGTCTACTCTATTAAAATAAACTTTCATGAACATGAAATTCTATATTATGTTCACCTCTCTTCTATACTCCAGTGAGTTGTGCTTTGTTGTCTATAGATCATCTTTGTTACCCTTCTCTGTACAATATCTGTTCTATCGTTATCCTTTCATAGACATGGACGTCAAAATGCACAATACTCCAGGTGCATCCTGACCAGTGATCTATACAGGAACAGTATCATCTCTCCTTCTATTAATCCTTCTCCCAATGAATAGATTCGTAGATTCATAGACATGTGATGGCAGCCCCAGCATCTTGTTGGCTCTCCTGTACACCTTACTGCATTGAGACAACAACTTTAAGTTACTTCTATCATTGTCGTCCAGGTCTCTCTTCCATCATGTTCTCTACTGGGTAATATTGGTGCCATGTCAATATAGTAAACAGTTCTAGGATTAATGACCCCCAAATGTATCACCTTGTACTTTTTGGCTTTGAAGTTGAACTTCCAAATTCTGGACCATTTATCATGTCATCTCACTTCCATTCTCATGATTTTAATTCCCTCCATAGTAACCCTCAATAAAACTTTGCATCATCCATGAATAGACTCACCTTGCCTGGAATACATTTGCATACATCACAAATATGTAACAGCAATGGTCCAAAAGCAGGTCCTGCATTACTCTATTAGTCACAGTCCTATCATCAGATACTGTAATTTACAATCTAGGACCACCCCTGGGTTTTGAGTTCTATTAGTCAATCAGGTTTTGATCCAGCCAGTTATACTGTACTCTAGCCCAGTTGGCTCATCTTCCTGACTAGCCTTATATGTGGTACTGAGTCAAATGCCTATGCTATGCCAAGATAAGCAGCACTTACACTGTATACTTAGTCATTGGATTAGTTTTCTGTACAGATTCTTAGCTGCAGTGTTTAGAGCTGAAGCAAACATTTGAAAAAAAAACAAGCACATTATGGTCTTGTTTTTGGGTTACAAAGCCTCTCAAGCTCTGGTTTTATATTAGGTTTAGACTCACCAGGCACAAATAGTGATGTACAGAGCACAGTTTAACAGCTATGACTCTCCCCTTGGTGGAGCAGTAGTGCTATCACTTGTGATGCCAGGGACTCATGTTCAGAAGCAAGCGGAGTCATTGGGGAACTGGGGAGGGAAGCAATACATCCCAATGGACACTCATATCCTCCTGAGTTTCCTAAATGTCTTGAATAGAAAGCACTTAACACTGTACAGAAGTGAAGTCTTTACATTTTCTCATGCAGAAGAAACTGGCACCTGCCAGAGTCCATGTTGCTCTCTCAAATATATGCAGTATCCATTGAGTTGGTGCTTTCTATAAGGTGAAGAAAGGGCAGCAGTTTTTCATTGTTTTTAGAAACTGATACCCATAATATGAGGGATAACAAGTATGTATCAAATGAATGAAAAGACTGAAGTGTATGTAGAGTAGGTAAACAAGCATGTGTCAATGCTGAATGATGCTTGCTTCATATGCTGTTTAGGAATTTGGAAGTCATTGGGTGCAAATATTGAAAATTTGGGAACTACGAGTGCGTGAGGAACTGCGCAATGCACACTCGTAAAACAGTCATTTTAGGAATTTTTTCACCAAATTTTCAACATAGCCATTTTAAGACTTCTGCTCATGAACAGTGTCACTGTGATTTTCTTAATGTGTCCCATACATTGATTTCTCCACACCGACTGCGCCATTGTGTGCTACATAGGCGGGAAACATGTTTAGGTGAGATGTGAAAAATGACAGCTGTACTGCTCATAAGGAGGTGTGGTAAAAATGGCAATGTTGAAAATCTGGAGTGAAAATATTGAAATTAGTAAACTTACGCATGAGGAACTGCACAACGACGTCAGAAACAGTCATTTTAGGAATTTTTCCACCAAATTTTCAAAATAGGCTTTTGAGAGCCCACTTTATGAACACTGGCAGTGTTGTTTCATTAATCATTCTGAAAAGGTGATTTCGGCAGTGGCTGTGAAATCACCCTTCGGCCCTAGTAACGCCATGACAGTGCAAGAATTCATGAGGAGGGTCCCAAAACCCCATGTTGAAAATTTGGTGCAAAAATTCCAAAAATGCCTGAGATATGCAACAAAGTTGAAAACCCTATCTATCCCATTATACAGCTTACGGCATTTCCTCAGTTGCGGTCGGCTTTGAAAGTGCAGATGTGTTCCCGGTCCACGAAGATCATGCGCCAGACTCTGGAGGTAAGTATGGGGTGAGGGAGTGGGGAGGCTGGGTGTGCAGTGGTGGGCGCAGGTGGGTGCAGACACTGTGAAGGACCGTTTTGTTTTTAGTTTTTGTTTTTAAATGATGACGCTGGATGTTTGCCAAGCTGGAGTGGGCTCCCAGTGTGGCAGAAGGATGGCTGGGGGCGTGGAGCCGATGGGAGTTTGGGCACCCCATCAGCCATGGCATCTGTTGCCACGCCGTGGGGTGGGCTCCAGCGTGGCACCCTGTACTGGGGGACAGTGGAGCCGACGGAGGATTGGGCACCCTCATTGGTGACAGCATGGGGAGACAGTGGAGCAGCGCACCCCGTCGAGCCATAACATGATTTTGCCATGCTGGGGTGGGCCCCAGCATGGCACCTGGATGCTTTGGTGGAGCCGACAGGGATTGGGCACCCCTGTCGGCTGTACAGTGAGGGGAAGGCACATGAGCACACAGTGTGCATGCATGCGCACGCATGTGTGTGTGGGGGAGCCTCACCAAGCGGAGCTCTCCTTTCAACTGTATGCCACTGCATTTTCAGCTTGTCATAGACAGCTGCAGCAGTGATTGGAGAACTGGGGCCGTGCCTGCAAACACACTGACTGCATTGGAAGATGGGCTGACACACCTCGAAAACTCAGATGATGGCACTATGTTTCTTGCACATGCATGCAAGCAACATAAAATGAAAAGAAATGTGTCCAAGCTGGACTGGCAGTGCACACTTGTTCATCATGGTGTGGCATGTGTGTGTGTTTGGGGAGGGTGGGTTGGGAGTCATGGGCAAAGGGCAGTAGCATACCAGACTAAGCCCCCACCATCAGCAAGAGGCAAATGTATGGAGTACCCTGATCTGAAAGTGATCATGCCTTTGGCCACTTCTGCTTACCAAATTTTAACTTTCAGGAGTGTTCACAGCTGTAATTATTTTGGGATGTAATTTATACAATGATGGAATCAGAACTGAGATAGTAAAGAATTAGATGGTCTGATTAACATAAACAGCCTCCAACAGGACACTGAACTGATGACTTAATTGTTTGAGTTGCTGTACTGTTGCAAACATGGAGTGAAAACAATCTCTTAATTACTAACAAAAGGATTTATGGCAGTACAGGCTAGTAAATACATTGCAGCAGATGTAAAAATACATCTTCAGGGCCAGCAATAAAACTGTGTCAACCACAATGTCAAATAAAAAAAAAAACTAGGAAAGGCCCTAATCACCATCTTGGATTGTTTTACTGTCCCCAGAACTGTCATTTTGTAAAGCCAGAAACAATTAGCAGTCCATCAACCCTAAGCCATTCTTTCAAGGCTACATTATTAGGTTGCAAATTGTTGCTATTCACAAGACCCTAATAGCCACCAAATTACATGCATAGTCTTTTGTTCAGGTAATGGTCATTCATTTGGAAATGGCATTCCACGCCAACTCGATAATTACCTTTCCCTTGTCTGCACACAAGAAACAAGATCTCAGCAATATGTCGGCATTTAAAGCAATTGTTCACACTCTATTCCAACATTTGGGGAGCATTTGTTTTCCTCTGTGGAAATTAAAAGGGATACACAGGAAAATCTGGACACAACAATTACAACATATTACATTTCAAGTAACTGTGTGGACTAGTTAATTAAAGGAGAAGGTGCTGGGTACCATTTCATGCTCAGGATTATCTTAGTTCAGCAATTATTTTCCCATGGAACATTTATATGAGAACTGTTTGAGTGCTGTATGGCCTGTTATAATGTTACTATGAAAAATGTATTTAATAACAATGTCAAAGAAACTTTCAGTAGTAGCGTTTGATATCATGGTTACAGTTATACAGTTAACTAAGAGCACTTCTTTGTAGCATTAGTCAATTCTCTGCCTTATTTTATGATTTTAAATATCTTCCTGCCTATATGCACAGTTTGATCTGATGAAAATAACACATAGTCTACAGCTAACTCCATTTGAAATATAACTATCTCAAGTAAATGATTACAGGTCAACGTCCTTTCAGTGCTCAGATACCAAGTAAATGTAGCTTTTAGATTCCTTCACTTTCATCATCAACATTAAGTTTGTCTTGTGTTTCAATTAAAGTGCCTCAGTGTGTACTTCTAAACAAAGCAAAGTTGAAATATATGGTCTCAACCCCTGTTCTTCTTACCATGACATAAGCATTTTAATGCAGATTGTTTCCACTGTATCATTATGAGCAAGTCACACACAAATAGACAAGCAAGAAGCAGGGTAGGCCTGGAGAGGAAG
This sequence comes from Neoceratodus forsteri, assembly GCA_016271365.2. Classification (NCBI taxonomy): domain Eukaryota; kingdom Metazoa; phylum Chordata; order Ceratodontiformes; family Ceratodontidae; genus Neoceratodus; species Neoceratodus forsteri. The sequence continues at coordinate 1,629,462,235 of CM057456.1, read as the reverse complement.
GAGGCAGATAAACATACCCCCATAGAAAGCCTTGGTTCAACCACATCTGGAATAATATTTAACATCTGAAAGGTTAAGAGGAGGAGACATGATCATGGTTCTCTAAATACTAAAGGAATATAGAGCATGGTGGTTTATGTAAACATGTCTAAGCTGCTGAGTATTAGCAGAATTAGAAAGGTACAGAATAAGGGGAAACATTAGAAAGCATTAGTTAAAGGTCTCTAATAAGGCAGGAAGACTCCATGGAATTGAGATCACGAATAAAGGGGGGATGGGGGCTGAGAGGGCATAGTGGAGGTAATCATAAGGATGATGGTGGTGTTAAGGTTCTGTTATTGGGAGACTCAATGATTAGGGGTATCCAGTGGAGGGACAGGGGTGGATGCTAGCCAGGTGAAGGTAGTAAGTATCTCTGGGCTGACAGTGCACAGAGCAAAGTTCATGGTGTATGAACTGGTTAGGGATTGTGGAGGAAAACCGATTTCCTGGGCATTTGGGAACTAATGATCTAGAGGGAAATAGTGTTTTGAAATCCAAGCAAGGTTCCAAGAACTTGCCAGAGTCTGTCGGGATAATGGATGCAACATTTCCTTTCGAGATATTGCCAGTACCAAAGGCCACAGTGGAGAAAAAAATGAAGATCACAGAGGTTAATGACTGGCTCAGGAAGCGGGGTGAAGAGAGTGGGTTGGGGTGTTAGGGAACTGGAAAGGAGTTTGGGAGGATAAGGGACTGTATGCCAAGGACAGGCTTCATCTTGCCCCATTAGGGAAGGAAGTCCTTAAACAGGGATGGCTGACTACATTCAAGAAAGGTGGAGTTTAAACTGTGAGGGGGAAGGGATAAGGAGGGGCTGACCAGAAGCCCTGTCCTCCAGATGAGGGGAGTAGCCTTAAACCCAAGAGGGAGGGGGAACAGACTGGGGTGGAGGTTTCAGGAGTAGCAGAGGGAGGATGAAAGTATAAGGAACCTGGGTGGGGTTCAACAAAGGATCAGCGATAAGGGGTGGGGGTTGGTGTTAGTAAATGCCAGGAGCTTGGGAAAAAGTTGCCAGAGTTCCAGGCCATGCTGTTTGGGGATGTGGCGGCAGTCACGGAGGACGTAGCCAACAAAACCATGACTGGGACTTAAACATGCTGGGGTACACTATGCTTAGGAAGGATAGAAAGGAGGGCAGAGGGTGGAGTGGCTATGTTCATTAGAGATGACATAGAAATTGCTAGGGTAGAAGAGGCAGAAGGAAACGGAGGCCTTATGGGTCACCCTACATCCCCAGCAGGAGATAAGGTCAAGCTGGGTATAGTATAGGCCCCCGGGATGAGTGATGTTCTAGAGGATGGTTTGCTGGACAACATCATTGCCCAGTGTGGACCAAAAGGGAAGGAGTGGTGTTGATGGGGACCTATATGCCAGGTACTAACTGGGAACCTATGTCCTCTAAGGTGGCCAAGGAGCAAAGGCTGCTGGACGGCTTCCAGGATGTGTTCTAACACAGCATGTGATGGAGCCCACAAGGGAAGGGCATGTCCTGGACGTGGTTCTGGCATGGGGATCTGGTAAGGACCTGGTTGTAGAGGACCCCCAGACTGGAAGCGACCACAATACTGTCTGGTTTCAAATAAGCATGGGGAGGGGAGATCTAGGACACTGGCAGTGGACTTCAGGGGGCAGAATTTGTGGGCATGGGAAATATTCTCAAGGATCACTTGAAGGGATTACATCAATGACAAGTGTGGAAAGGAGATGGGAGGTCATAAAACCGGGACTTCATGAGGCAGTCAGGATCTGCGCTAAGTTGAAACGTAAGGGAGCAAGGTCACATAAACCATGCTGGTGGTCCAGTGAGGTACAGGTAGCAGTCAGAGAAAAGAGGGTGGCCAAAAAATGTAAAACAGCAAGAGGGATAGGGATAAGGAAATGTGCCATCTTGCATCTAGAAAAGTCACCCAGATGGTGAGGGAGCAAAGTCCAGTAAAGAGCAGCTGGCACAGGGCATACATGGAGGGAAAGGGGTTCTTTTGGTACATTGTAGAAAGGAGAAAATCTAAGGGCCATCTCAGCAGATTGAGATCAGAAGGAGGGTGAGTGGAAGAGGCGAGGACCAGGCAGAGGTATTTAACCAGTACTTTGCCTCTGTGTTTACTAGGGAGGGGATGGGATATCTACAAAGCAAGGCACGATGGGGATAGAAGTGGCAGTGAGTGGATCAGGGGAGCAACAGAAATGGAGCAAGAGGGAGGGAGAAGTACCCCAGGGGCGTCACATCTGGACAAGGATAAAAAGGCCAGTAAGGTGGAGGGATGGATGATGCTGTCTCCGCCAAAAGGGTGTGGTTAGCCCTCAAGGCCTTAAAGAAAGACAAATCTCCTGGGCTGGATGGCATTCAACCAAGAGTACTATGGGAATTATGGACATACTGGCTGCACTCTTGATGGAGCTCTTCAACAGGTCACTTGAGACAGGGAGGGGTACCTAGGGATTGGCGAGAGGCACATGTGTTGCCAATCCATAAAGGGGGTTGAGGAAGTACCAGGTAACTATAGACCCATCAGTTTGACCTCGGTGGTGGGAAAATTAAAGAGAGTATACTAAAGGAGCGATTGGGGGTGTACTTGGAGGAGGTGGGAGGTCTGGATAGTCGGCAACATGGGTTTGTGCCAGGTAGATCATGTCAAACCAATCTTGTGGAGTTCTACAAATGGGTAACATCAGAACTGGACATGGGAAAGCCTGTGGATGTATTATTCTTGGACTTCAGCAAGGTGTTTGACTCTATCCCCACAATGGTCTGGTTGAGAAACTGATGGGGTTAAGAGTAGGCCCTTTGATGGTCGGATGGATTGAAAACTGGCTAGCTGGATGCACCCAGAGAGTAGTGGTCTGTGGGAGATCTCGAACCCTAGAGAGGCTGGTAGTGGGGTACGAGGGTTTGGTCCTGGGTCCGATCCTGTTTAATGCATACATATCTGACATCAGAGAGGGTATAGGGGTGAAATGAGTCTCTTCGCTGATGACTCCAAGATGGGAGCTGTAGTTGAGGGAGAAGAGGGAGGTTGGCCTGCAAGGAACCTGGGCACCCTGGAAGCTGGGCTCACACATGGAAATTAAATTTCAATATCACCAAGTGCATGGTGTTGCATCTTGGGCAGGAAACCCTAAACACAGGTACACACTGGGAGGGAGGCACTGGAGGCCTCAATAGGGAAAAAGACCTAGGGGTCATGGTGGATGCATGTATGAATAACTCTGAGCAGTGCAGGAGAGCGGCTAGCAAGGCAAACAGGATGTTGGGATGCATCGAAGGGGATCACCACTAGGAGCAAAAGTGATTTTGCCGCTGTACAATGGACTGGTTAGACCACACCTTGAGTACTCTGTGCAGTACTGGAGACCACACTTGAAGAGGGACATACAGCTCCTGGAGAGTGTACAGAGGAGGGCAACTAAGATGATACGAGGGCTAGGGGATTTGACGATGAGGACAGACTTGAGGAGCTCTGCTGTTTTCATTGGAGGAGAGGAGAGACGGGGGGACATGATTGAGGTCTTCAAGTACCTCAAGGGAATAAATAGGGTAAACATGGAGGGATCTTTAGACTAAAGCAGGGAGGTATTACCAGAGGGCATGGTTTGAAGTTGGAAGGAGGAAGGGTGAGTGGAGGAAAAGAGGGAGGTTTTTCACTGAGAGGGTGGTGGAGCCTTGGAATGCACTGCTTGGCGAGCTGGTTCAGAGATCCACAGTGGAGAGCTTCAAGACAGGGTGGGACAGACACAGAAAGTGGATGTATCAGATGATGGCCCGTCCCAGGGGGTGGGGATGGATGACAGGGGTTTCTGGAACACAAGGGAGGGAGGGCCTGCACCCAACTAGGGATCTGAGGTTCAGCAGACTCGATTGACCGTAAGGCCTAATCTGCTGGCAAATAATATGTTAGTATGATATAGTGGTTAACATATGGAATAGAACTGACTTTTTTCCTCCAAACAGAGTGCTGCTCCACACATCAGCCCAGTGGAAAATCTTCTAATTAGCAAACAGAAAATAAAAAATACTTCAGATATAGGAAGTGATAGCTGATTGCTTCTGAAAATTACTGTTAATTCAGGCAGTACACTAGCTCTTTAATAGCTGCAAAGAGGAAAGAAGTAGGCAAGGGGAGATGAGGGCAATAACTCCAACTAGACAATAGCTCCAATGATAGGATTGTGTAAAACAGGTCAGACAGGAAGGGCCAATGGTCTTTTCTGCTGACATTTTCTGTTTCTATATTTTATTTAGTATAAAGAAGAAATGATAATATGTAAGGTGCTGTTGCTATACACAAGATGTTTAACATTTTGTTTACAGATTTCAAATGACTATATAGTGTAAGAAAAAGGAAAACTACACTGGAGGCACTTATAATAAGAAGCACTGTTTAAATGTTAATAATGTCAATTATGTAATTTCATTAGTACATATTAAAGAGAGATTCATGGCTATCTCACAGGTATTATTAGTGAGTAATACCATTAAGAGGTTCTGGACACGAGGAACCTCGAGAGCAAAGCTTGAGAGGTTCCAGTGTCCAGAATCCTTGAGATGGTATCTCACCAGTAATACACTGTGAGATATCCATTATTTTTTCAATATTTGAATGCAAGTTGTTTTTCCCCGCTGTTGTTTTGTTACAGGTAGTCGGCTCTCAGTAAAGGACTGTCTGAGTCCTAGCCACCACTGCACTTTCTCGGACAGTCTCGTGCCTCTCTGTCCTTCACGCCACGCCGCTCACACACACACACACCCACAGTATCGTAAACAGTTTTGTTTACTCCTACATTGTGGTTTCTTGGGGAGCAACAGATCACATAATCCTTATTGTGGTATGATGGAAAAAAAAAGAAAAAACGGGGAAGCACTATGCACACTTTACACTGCTGGGCTGAGCGTAGAGACCACCACCATGTTTTTAAACTGTTTTGGCCACACATGGATAGAAAGTACCCAATAATGAACCACACTGTGAATGTCAATGCTTGATCAACGTTTGCCAGCTTTACCAATTCTGAGGGTTGTGTGCTTATATTAGAGCTTTTGTGATAATACTATCATTCAGGTCCTGAACAATACTATTATGGGACCCAAACAATAGCATTATCACTGTTGAAGTGTGGTATTATCACTCCAGGGTGATAATATTACCAACAGTTTTTAATATACTTTGGTGGGCTATTAAATTAAAGATCCATACATTAAACATGAATAAATTATAATTTATAGTGCTTATATAGAAATGAATGTTAAGGCAAAAGAATTGATTGCATACATCACTGAGCTAGATGCTAGTTTCTATACAGTCCATGCAGCTGGCAGTGTTGAACTTGTTTATTTATTTACTGTTGACCAGAATATTGGTGTATAATTAACATTTGTAACCACATCAATGCAATTTCTCAAACACTCCCTGGTAACAGAAGGCATGCCATTCTCTATTACTATTCCAAAACCTCCCTGGTGCAGGGACTATGCAGACAAACAGTGGCCAATATACTGTACAATCAAGGGTTTGATACTGGTAGTATAAGGACCAATGCAAACAGACACAATAGTTATTATACACCAGTGAAGTAGAGGATGGTCTGTGTACAGTCTCTGTACACCACATTTACTGGTATGTAAGTGTCATCTCTACCCTTCTCAAACAGTGGACACTCATACTACAGTAAGTTTTGACTGATGCATTACCTTCCCTGACCACTGCTGCACCCCTCACACTGTTATATTACATTCATAATTACAATGCCCACTGTTGTTTTTTTTGTAAATTTGTATCACTACTTTAATGCTTCCATATCTTAAAGATTTATTAACATTAAATGGGTGCACTTTTAAAAAATGTTTGCAACTTGCACCATCAGATAGTCTGTGTTGTCCACAGCAATTGCCACTTTTGCCATTGTACATTCTTGGTTTGTATATAAATACTGTAACTGCACCTACTGATATTTCAGTATTGGATTTGCACTTATCACTTTTTATTGCATTTCTTACCACCTAATGGCACCATCTTCTTCCTTCACCTAGGACTGCAACTGGAAACAAGCAGTGGCTCTGAGTGCCTCTTTTTATTTGTTAATATGGCTTTTTGACTGTGGGAGTCTCCTGAGCCTGCTACAGGCTATTATTTCCAGCAGTAAAAACAAGAATCAGTGCTCTCCTCTCTGCCACCCCCCAACAAATGTTGGCAACTCTAACAAATAGACAATATTTTCTGCCTGAATTGGCCACTTACTTTTAAATTTCCAATAGGAGTAGAGGTCTCTTAGTATTCACTTGAGGGCCCTGCTGTGAAGTCACCCAGCTACCAATGTTAAGGTAGACCACCCATCAGCTGGGTCCCTGTTCCAAAATACATCTACCTGAAGTGACTTCCTTTATATATGGTGCATTAGTCTGTCCCAGGCAAATTTAGCTCCTCACACTTGCTTATTCACTTACTTTAAATGGACTTTTTACATTAGGGTGCTTTGCATGTGGATATCTAAAATATAAGTGAAAACAAGAATCGGTGCACACCTCTCCCCAAACAAAATGTTGGCAAATCTAATAAATAGGCAATACTTTTCTGTCTGAATTGGTCACCTATTTTTTCATCTCCCCAAGTCTCAGCTGCCACTGCCCCAATGTCCCAGTGGTGGAGATCCACATGGGGAGTGACCCAAGGCACTGGCACCATTATTACAGCCACCAGTGCACATTTATTTTGTTTGTTTGCTTTCTCCTGGCCTTCCTCCTCCTAGCACACTGGTGCAGCATATACATCCCCATGCACATCACCTCAGATGCATGTTTTTATTTATTTATTTGATCATCGGGTTTACAGACCTTTGAGTTATAGACTCATTCACAAAGGCACCTCGACAAGAGAGCAATACATTACAGCAAACAAAACAGTACAGTACATAATGCTTAGATTAAAAGCAACCAGTGTTACAGGCATTCACTGCTGGTACACACTTGGTAATAGGTAGATCACAGTAGTCATAATATAGGTACACGAGTACCACATCAGGTAACAACCAGATATATTTTATTACATTAGTCAGCAGATGTTGCATGAGACCCCAGATATATACAGCAAAAGTAGACAGGGCAGACCAGCCTAGGGGTGAAGGTAAGGGTCAGGTGGGGATTAGTGCAGTTGCAGAGTGAGTGCTTGTCAGATAGCTTCTGAGGGAGACCTTGAAAGGACTAAGCTTAGTGGAGTTAGCTATGTTGGCTGGGAGGGAATTGAACCAGGAGGGAGCCCGATAGCAAAGATCTCTGGGCCATAGAGGTCCTTCCAGGGACAATAAGGGAGGTTTTGACAGTGCTGCAGGTGGAGATTGAGGGAGGCATGCTGCAGGAAGTGGTGTCCCAGGAGAGCCCTAGCAGGGTCTTTTTACAAAAGGCAGGTTTGGAAGCAGAGTCTTTCTTCAAGGTTGAGCAAGTTGGTGGTGGAGCACAGCAGGCATGTATGGTGCATCTAGGGGCTCCCAGCATTAGCCTGCAGGCCTTGTTTATAGAGAGCTGGATTCTTGCAAGCCCAGTGTTGTCGGCTGCAGCACAGATGGGCAGCCCGTGTCGATTAACGACAGGACAGAAGAGGTGATTGTCAATCTAAGGGCCTCTTGTGGTAGGCAGTCCTATGGGGGTATAATCCTGACATTGGTGGCAACAAAAGGGCATTGATATGGGAATGGAAGGAGAGTCCCAAATCAAAGATAATGCCTGGATACTTGTAGGAGGAAACCTGCTCAATGGGGTTTAGTGTGCTAGGCAGTATCACGAGAGGGGCACCACTGGTTTTGCTTTGCAATGCAAGAAGAGCATAACTTTGGTATTTTTAGGTTCAGGACTAGCCTTCGTAATGTGAACCAATGCTCAGCTCTATCAAAAGCTTATTGGAGGGTGGCCTGGAGTGTGTTGGTGTTGGGGTCAGCAGCAAGGAGCACAGCATGATCCACACAGAGGAGGATCTTACTTGGGCAGGCCAAGGAGGGAGTTGAGGTAGAGACTGAAGAGGAGAAGGCCTAAAATGGAGCCCTGGGGAACCCCAGAGTGGACAGATCGTGTGTCAGATAGGGTGCTATTGATTTTCCACACTGAGTTCTGGCAGAGAGGTGGCTGGTGAACCTTGCAAGGGGGGGGGAGAAACCAAGTTATCTGAGGGAGTCAAGCAGGAGAGGATGGCAAACTGTGTCAAAGGCCTTGGAGAGGTCAATGAACGCAGGCGCCGTCAGGACTTCTGGCATCAAGAGCAGAGTGCAGGAAGTTGGAGAATTCAAGTAGCTGCTGTGGTTCTGTGATCTGCATGAAAGCCATGCTGTTCAGGGCAGAGGATATTGTGCATGGCCAGGTATTGACAAGCTGGTTGGCAACTACTTTTCAAGGGCCTTAGAGAGTGGACGAAGGATGGAAATAGGTCGAATGGTTACCCAGAGTCAAGCTTGATCGCCACTCTTTTAGAATGGGAGATGATGAGGTTTTCATGTGCTTGGGAACTACCCAGGCACAGAGAGTGGTTGAGCAGCTCAGTAAGTGGGACCAGGATCGCATCCAATGTCAGATGAAGTAGCCTAGTGTCCAGTAGGTTGGTACTGGGTTGTTACCACTAATGGCTTTTTGCAGAAGAGTCTATCCTCCAATGGGAGATAGCACATAGGTAGAAAGGAGTTCTCTGGAGAGTGGGCAGGGGTGCTACTGGGATCAGGTCAAAGAAGTTACTGGGCAGGACTAAACTCAGGTCTGAGAAAGTGTGGTTTAGGCAGTCTGCAATGCCAAGGTGGGGTCAGAGCAGACAGTTCTATTAAAGGAGAGTTGAGAGGGGTGGGGGCGGATTTCCCATTCAGCTCCTTTACATTATCCCAAAGTTTCTAGCTGACCCCAGGAGTAGACAAGAGCGGATTGGTAGTACTGGGCTTTGGCCTGTCGAATGGCCCAAGTACACTTATTGTGCTCAGCATTGCAATAGCTTGCCGATCAGCTGGCTTGCCAGGTCTATGGCAATTGCTATAGGTTGTCTTTCATTTTAAGTTTTGAAGGAGGGTGGGTAACCTAGGCATGTTATGCTTTTGGTGTGATTTCTAGTGAAGGGGGCATGAGGTCACAGGCAGTGTTGAAAGTGCAGTGAAAAATCCAATGCCTCATCTATGGATGGTGAGCCTATTTGAGACCAATCCAGTTGTAAGAGGTACAGTTTAGGGTGCAGGCCGCCTGGGAGTAGGCGATGTCACTGGGTGTTTTGTGGTGCAGGTTTGCTGTTGGCAGAGTACCAAGAGAATACAACCGGTCGTGGTCACTAAGTGAGTTGGGAAGTACACTGATATCGAGCACCCTCTGGGGAGGCGGTTGGTAATAGTTATATCTAGGAGGGTGCTGGAGCCAGTAGAGGGATTGAATCTAGTTGGGGTGGTGACAAGCTTGGACATGTCAAGACGGCAAAGATATCTCTGGTTTGGGAGGCAGTGGCAGACAGCCAGTTGATATTCAGGTCACCAGCAATTATCTGGGCCATTTTGTGCGGTAGGGCAGAGGTAGTCAGCAAGCACCTGCATGGCAAGGTCTTGCTTTCTGGGGGAATATAGGCAATGGTGAGAAGAGTGGGTCCTTACCAGGGTTGGAGAGTGTGAGGTCTTGTGCTCCATTATCAAGCTTGGGTGGTGGAAGTGCACGTCCAAGGAGGGTCACACATATAGACAGCACCCGATCTTCCCGAAAAGGGTGCAACCAGGAGGGAGATGAAGGAGTCAGGGTGATCAGATAACCAGGTTTCGACAAGTGCAGCAATGTCTGGTTGGTGCTGAGTAACCCAGCATTGGAATGCAGCAGCCTTCTAATGAGGCTGAAAATATTAATAGAAGCTATGTGGAGTCCTTATACCTGGGCAGGCTCGTTCGTAAGGTTGGGCATGGGGCCAGGGTTTGGATGAATGTTACCTGATAGAAGCAACAGGAGGGTGATTAGGTGCACCAAAGTGTGTTAGTGATTGTGGCATCTCCCTTGTGACTGGACATGGGGCCATGTGCTGGGGTGAAAGGGTGTGTAGAGTACAAAAGGTGGGAAGGCATTGAGGAGAAGAGACCAAGGTGAATGGGATGTAAGAGGTAGCAGGGTGGAAGTGTTGGGGGTACTCGGGGAGGTGATCAAGGTCGGGGTCTGGTAGAGGTGTTGCAGATATGGGGGTACTATGCGTGAAGGTGATGGTCCCAAATAAGGTGGGGGCTGGTGTAGGAAGTAGGAGGAGGACCATAGTCAGTGTCAATGCACTTGATCCCAGATGCACTGAGGGCGATAAGTTATTTGAGCATGAGAGAGGATCACCCCTTTAAGAAGTTACAGAAAAGATCCCTTAAGGAGTTGCTGTAATTGACTAGTGTGAGGCCTCGGGGGTGGGGATCACTGGGAAGTGTAATTAATAAAGGAGGAGGAGGAGGGTGTGGGCGAAAAAATTGTCCAGAGAGCAGTACAGCAAGGCAGTGGCCGAGCTGTGTTTTGAAAAAAGGCCTGTATGCTTTCTTTCTCAATGGGGATCTGCAGCATCCAATCAGAAGCAGCCACAGTCCCCAGGAGCCAGTCCAATTATGGGATTGAAGCTTAACAGCTCTGAGCTATGAGCTGACCAAATGTATCTGCTTTCCTTGGTCAGGTGGTGGTGGGCTGGATGCAGAGGTCCGCCGCCAGCAGGTAGCAGCGCCAGGCCACTCAGCTGAAGTGAAGAGCCTGGTCTGGGCTTGTGGCCAAAATAGATCAGAAAAAGGTGGGCCATTAGTTAAAACTCAAAGGCAAAGGTCAAGTAAATTGGTGGAAGGGCCTTGGGCAATTTAGTGCTCAGGACATTGGGCAGAAGTAGGAGCAAATAGTGGGAGAAAAGGTTCCTGCAGAGTGGTCTGGTCAAAGGTGTCAGGTGGTGTTAGCAAAGCAAAAGGCTGATTCAGGAGGTTGTGGGGGCCCTTGAATGAGACCAGGAAGAGCTGGGATGGAGGCGTGTGGTGGAGAGACTCAGGGTAGTCTGGAATGGGTAGAGAAGATGGCCCAAAATACCAGGCAATATTTACAGAATGTGCTGGCTTAGGGGATGTCAATGTAGCAATGTCTTGCAGTGGAGACAAGCTCCATAGACCAACCAGGTAAAGTACAAAGAGGCAGCACTCTGGAAGAGCAAATTAAAAAGTACTCACTCAGAAATCCTTTAAGTTGTGCCAACCAGTAGTTTAATCCACAAAAAGTGAAAGTACCACTTTAAATCCCAGTGCTCCACATCATAAATGTGAGGCCTCACCAGGGGTGTGTCTTTCTTATACGGCTACACATAATTTATATTGCATACTTAAAAATACAAAACATAAAATACATCCCTCCAAAACTGCTACCCGTGAGTGTTTAGTTTTCAAGCACAACACAAAACGCCATATAAAAACACACAAATTCTAGATCGGTTATGCATACTGACGTACGTCTTCAGAGGACTAATCCTACTTATCAGAACAGCTCTTTTTTATACTTTATATTTATTAGTTTTACAACTGATAATACAATCAATTACTTTCACATGTGGTTCACAGTCCTAAGAGGTACATACCAAGAGGGCTAAAAGCCCTTAATCACAGGAAAGCATTAATGCATCCACCACACCAGTGAGAAAACATTGGGGAAATCACAACAATCTATACAAGAGAGAGTACTAAATTTATATTAATGAATTGAGATGGACCCCAAGAGCGACGTGGTTGTGCTCTTAAATGTAACGTCAACATAATGTCCCTTAGAGAACTACCCCAATTAGGGGAACGCTTTGTAAATGTCAGTCTCTAAATAATTCAAAAGAATCCAAGTTATCGTCGACTCATAACAGTCATTTAAGCATCCCAATGGCATTTCTAAACTGAATGAATATTAATTCTAAACCCACATAAAATAAAAGGCAATAAACAAATGAAACAAAGTCTCTAGATGACCCGTGAAAGAGAAATCAAACAGGTATACTCAAAGTGTGGTCTCCTAAATGGGAGACACAGTTACACTACACTGTATAACAAAACAGTACCTTTAAGTATAGAATGCTTTAAAACTCAAGTCAGCATTTTTCTTGAAAAGTACCATTTGAACCATTGAAAGTAACATTTGGGGATGAGTCCAAAAGGGGATATAGGCTCTGAGGTAGTCAGGCATAGTCCACCAGCATCTTCATTGATCTCTTTGTCTGCTGCATTTCACTGTTGGAGTTCTGCCTGCATCCTCTCAGCCCATCTGCCCACATCCACAGGGTCTGAGAAGGCCCAAACCTTGCCCTGGTGCATGATACATAGATGAGCAGGGAAGATGATAGAATGAGGTATGTTGGCATCCGTTATGATGCAACGGACCACATCACATATTTTCTCCATTGCCTTGTCACATAGTTGATATCAGGGAATATGTGTACTGGCTGACTGTCTTAGGTAATTGGGCCATTTCTCCTTGCCAGGGCTAGAACTCCATGCCTGCCGTGACCACTAGCAGTGTACAGGAGTGCATGCAGCCTCTGACTGGCCACGTGGTGTGATGCAGTACACCTTCTGAATGTGGAATCTTTCTGAGTCCCTTCCAATTGAAGTTTTTCAGCTAATCAGTCCTTTACAAACATAACTGCATGATCTCCTTCTATTTCTTCAGGTAGACCCAGAATTCTAAGATTAGCAGCCCCATGTCTGGTTCGCCAGGGTTTCTAGCCATGCTTTCGAAAATGCTGTTCCTCCTTCAGCATTTTTGCAGTTACACTGTAGCCACTGCCTGCATTTTCACTTTAATCATCTCCAACTTAATATAGTCCACTGTAGTTTTCAGAACTGTGACTCTACCATTAAAGGCATCCATTTTAGGCATAAATCTGTGAATGAAGCTATAGTTGGCTGCATTTTTGTACCCAAGGTTTGTAAGATTTCAATCTCTGAACTCTGGCTGGAATTCATTTCAGCTGCAGCTGCCATTCAAGCTGACAGTCCGCTATTGCTTGTTTCTCTTTTCCTAAGTCAGTTTGTCCCCGATCACAATGAGGGTTTCCCATTTGTTCTTCAATCAATATTCTTCCCAATGGTTGACAAGGGAGTTAAATAAAGTCCCAAAAGATAAACCTATTGCCTTTTAAAATGTCAAGGTATAGAGCTGACATGGAATGTGATCAGTCTGCTCAGACTCACAGCACCCCCAAAAGAGCTCCTTTTAAATACAAATATTTAAAGACACAGTAACAATATCAAAAGGTTAGACACTATATACCAAATTGTTTAAATAAATATCATATAAATAACCACAGGTGCTTAAAAACTTACAAAAAGGGTTCAATACTTCAATCTGTCAGCTCTACAGGTGAGAAAGTATTAATTTATAATTGTATTATCACTTGCTGACTCCAGTCCCAATATGCAAGCATTTTAAAACTGTTGGAGCACACATTTGTAGGCTTCCTTAGATACCTGTAAAGGAATATTTAGCAATTATTAGTAAACAATTTGAATACAAACTGGAGCAACCTGAAATAGAAAATGAAAAGAAGTGGTATACATATTAAGAGTTAGAATTTAAATCTAATGTACATACATATATACATGTATACAAATGTCAGTTATCAGTTACCAGTAATAAATAAGTGGGACCAAAGCCTTCTGAAAATAAACAATTCCTATATATAACTATTCGTAACTGTACAGTGACTCAGAAGTGCTCTGAATGATGTCTTACATAAAAGATCTGGGTCTTATCTTTTAATGCATTTTAACACCTCTGTCCTATCATTTAAACCCAGGGCATGTAGGCCCCCAGTGTATAAATCCAATATGATTGTCGCTGTTTCAGTTTCTGATCAAGATCCGCTCCTCGTGGGCCAAGGCTCACTTGCTCCACTCCACAGAATTTAAACCCATGCACATCAAATGGTCTGTCTAATACAGTGTTAAGAGGGCATTTTTGCATCCCTCTGTAATACTTAGAGGCCTCACCTATCCTTGTCTTGAAGATTCTAGTTGTCTTGCCAACATAGAATGCTCCACTTTCACAGACTGCTAGGTAGACTAAATGAGAGGTGACACAACTGAAAAAGGCTTAAAGTGGTATATATGTGTTGAATTAATTGCAGTAAATGTTTTGTCTTTAGAATAAAAGTAAACATTTTATAACTGCCTCAAGGGTAATTACCATGGGATGATTTAGTCAACACCTTTCCTGTTGTTTTTAGGAGTGGGTTAATAACTATGTGTCAGCCAGTCACAAAGATTTCTATCCTCCTATAGGCAATCATCAGGTGCAAAGATGTGGCCTCAATAGTGGGTCTGTCTGTAGAATGTGCTATTGTTCCTTAATCACTTCTCTATTTCTTTAGCATGGCTCGAGTAGGTAGTGACAAAATGCATCCAATCAGGTTCTGATTGTTTCTCTCTGACTGTATGCAAATTTTCCCTATCCATATCAAATGACTCAGAAAAGGCCTTGTCCACAGTAATACTGTTGTAACCCCTATTCAGGAAGCATTGCCTCAGCTCTGTACTATGTATCATGTGGTCACCATTTGACTGCAATTTCTCCTGACTCTCTGAAATTGAGCCTTGGGAATGTTCTGAATAAGATGGGGTGAGTGGCAGATGGAGGCATGCAGCAAAGAGTTCCTATCTGTTTCCTTTCTAAAAGATCCATACTCAAAGTGCCAGAGCAGATAATGGCACTGGCACAATGGATCCCCTCACAGCCTCCGGCGAGGTCAGTGACATGCTGGACACACTACCTCCCTCCCCAGGAGAAGGAGAACAGTTCTTAAGATGCTCAATCCTTCTCTCCTGGCTGGCCATCTCACGTCCCGAGTCTGTTTCTGAACCCAGGTTGTCAGCATTACAGATGGACGCTTCTGCCTCTGCACTGGTGGGCCAGCGCCAGATGTCAAGCCTATTGATAAAAGGATCGACATCTGTGTCATAGACATTTTCTGTCTCCCCAAATTCCCTTGTAGATATTTGCATAGTTAGGGACAAAGTTGCCCCATTGCAGTGCTCTTAATCTGGAGAAAATATTCTCCCTGGAACATGAAACGGTTTTTCTTCAAAACATGTTCAGCACACTTTAAAATGAAATTCTTAAGTCATTTGGTCAGATATATTGCCACCTTGATAGAATTCTAATGCTTCTAAACCCTTTGTGGTTTATTTTGTGTAAAGCAATGTGGCATCTAAAGATACTAAAAGCCAATCCTGCTCTATCTGCATGTCTTCAATAACATTCAGAATGTGCATAGTGTCTTTACAAATGGTCTTAATTGCCCTACATATTTCTTGACATGCACATCCACAAATTTTGATAAAGACTCGGCTACAGCCTTGATACAATAGGGACGTCTGGGAGGGTTCAATAGATCTTTATGTATTTTAGGTAATACATATAAGCATGCTTCTACTGGATAGTCTGTTGTAAGAAACCAAATTCTCAGTGATAATAATGCCATGAAGATATACATCCAACAGGAAAGAATCAATGTCTATTTTAAAGCTTATGGTTGGATCAGATCATAGTCTGTTGTAAAAGAGATGTATTATTTAGTTGTCTATTTATCTCTTCAATATATTTAGCTGCATTCATGATCATGATTGATCCACCCTTATTTGCCTTTTTATAGTCAAATCTGGGTTTTCTCCAAACTAACAAGGGCAGCAGCCTCTTCTCTAATAATGTTAACAAAGTCAGTTCTATCTGCATTTTTAAGTATTTCAACCAAATGATTTTCACATGCTCACTCAAACACTCTTACTGTATTTGAGTAGGGGGCATGAAGGTTGGGGGTGAAAGCCGTGTCTTACCTCAGAGTCGCCATGCATGTTTGCTGCATCAGGATCCCCTGTGATTGAGTTCCTCTGCACATCTTGTTTTTGGAAGAAGGACTTCAAGTTTAAATTTCTTGTTAATCTGTGGAGATCCACATAGATATCCAATGGTCTTGAATCTGGGTAGGGACAAAAGATAGCCCTTCTGTAGAACCATAATTTGTGCTTCTGTTAGGGGTATTCCTGAAATGCTGATCATAAGATTTTCTTTTTCTTGGTTTACTTTCCCTCCGTGGGTGCCCCCTGCATCTTGTGTTTCTGGCCCCTCTCCTTGTGCAACCCTTCTGGTTCTTGGTGCCTGGGGTTGTTGGTTTCTCTGTTGTTGTGGTTGGTGCTGTTGCTCCTCAAAATGGACCCTGTTGTGTCTCTGCAGTGGACAATGAGCCTGTTCCTATTCCTCCTCTTTTTCTTCCTCCTCGTCCTCCGCCTCCTCATCTTAAAAATCTTCTCAGCACTTTCCACCTCTGATTCACTATTCAAGTAACATAGGATGATGAATACCTTTTGTTCTTTATAATGGAGTGTTTTGGACCTGACCCCTTATTGCCTTTCCAAGTGTGCCCTTTTTCTTTTTTTTGTTTCTCTTTTTGTTCCAGTCAAAAACATGGTCGTGGAGGTAGTCTTGTCTATCTCTTTCAAACTTCTTTAGTTTTTTGTTTTGGTTCTATATCCTGCCTTTTGACTGTCTCAAGTAACTTCTTTTCATAGGCATCAAAATGTGGCTATTTCTTTTTTTAATTCAATATGTTTTATTGCAACACCACAATACAACAGTTGTATACATAATAAAGAAGGCCTCATTAATACAGCATTACTTAGTACTGAAACTTTCACCTTCTGAATTTTGGCATTACATACTTTTCTAAATGTGGGTCTTTCTAAAGCCTGCACTGTTGTTTCTTTAGCTTTTATGTCTGCAGTCACTTCTGGCTGCTGGGACAGATAGTCTTTAATAACTAATCTTATCAGTGCGTCTGTCCTCAGTTGTAGTGATGCTTTCCAGTCCATCATGAACACATTTCTTTCTGTACCACAACCTGGATTCTTTAAGACAAGTAAGCTTTGGGGGACCATCCAACCTTCAGGTAAGCTTCCAAACTTATTTTTCCCCAAATGATGTTTTCTTCCTCTAAGTATCACTCGCTCCAATGGCAAGAAGGCTGTTTTAATGTCCACAGTGTTAGATGTCTCACCCTCACGCTGTGTATTTTTACAGCAGCTGTTGCCACTAAAATGTCATCATTAAACTGGTCTGCTTCCCCATAATACTGAACACATCAGTGGAAAAGATCCAGTGTTTTCCTAAATGGATGTCCCCAAAGACATTGGTAGACATACCTGGGTGACATTTACAAGGTGAGGTGGAGAATGAGGCTTCAGGTTATCCAGTTTACTTCACCAAATATTTGTCTGCAAATGGATCCAAAAACAATCGCTACTGTTTTCAGTCACTCCTTTTGTCTGCGCAGTTGTGCTATTTGCTTAAAAATGACTGGCCAGGAAGTTCCTTTCAGCAGTCTGAGATGATCCTTACAGAAATATAAGTCTACTTCACACACAGAATGCATGCCACATGCTTAATTGTGCAATGTTTACATGCAGTTCTCATACACAAAGTGAACCTATGCAAACCAGGTCAAAAGCACACCAGGTTCACATGCTGCAAGCTTGACATGTGCAGCAGGTAAAACATTTTAAATGCCCCCACTTTCTGATTTAAGACCCCAAACCTTTTATGTAAGACATCATTCAAGAGTACTTCTGAGTCACTGTACAGTTATGAATAGTTAAATAGTTTGGGCTGGCAGTATAGCCTAGACTGAGGTTAGAGGAATGAGGTGTGAACAAGCTTGATATATCCAGCAGACCAGACCTGAGTCTGATTCTCACAACCTCCACTTGCATACTGTGTGACTCTGAGCAAGTCACTTAACTGCCCAGTGCTCCCAGGTCGCCCCCTGAAACAGGCACTTGTGCCTAGTGGGCCTTACCGTTACCAAAGACTAAAATAAAAAAATAAATAAAAATAAATAAATAAAAATAAATATAGGAATTGTCTATTTGCAGAAAGCTTTGGTTCCACTTATTGATATCTGGTAACTGATAACTGACATTTGTAGACATGTATATATGTATGTATGTATGTGTATTAGATTTAAATACCTGTTTAATATGTATGCCACTTCTTTTCATTTTCTATTTCAGGTTGCTCCATTATGTATTAAAATTGTTTACTAATAATTGCTAAATATTCCCTTAGAGGTACCTAAGAAAGCCTACAAATGTGTGCTCCAACAGTTTTAAAATGCCTGCATACTGGGACTCTAGTCAGCAAGTGGTAAAACAATTATGAATAAATACTTTCCTTACCTTTAAATCTGACAGACTGAAGTAGTGAACCTTTTTGTATGCTTTTTAGCACTTGTGGTTATTTATATGATATTTACTGAAACAATTTGGTATATAGCGTCTAATCTTTTGATATTGTTACTGTGCCTTTAAATATTTGTTATAAAAGGAGTTTTTCTGATAGGTGGAATTAGTCCCTTGAAGATGCATGTCAGTGCAAAACCAGTCAGAGAACTTGTGTGTTTTCATATGGCATTTGTTGTGTACTTTTGAAAATTAACCACTTACTGGTGGCAGTTTTGGAGTGCTGGTTTTATTCTCTTTGTTCGGTCAATCGTTAAACCTTGCACCATTCGGGACTGTAGTGGTTGTTTGCCTTGCTCGTACTTAAAGATACATGGTTTAAAAACATTTTAAGGGCTGCAAGCCAACAGCACATCAATACAAGCACAGAATTGCTCTACAGCATAATAAAATAATGAAATAGTGACAACCACACAAAGTAAATGAAATAGTGAGGACAGGACAGCAGAAGCAGAGAGCCAGCGATGAAAGTGAGAGGCACTGGACAGAGAGAAAGTGTGTAGAATTGTGCAAGAGTGAATAAAATGTCAGTTGCAATGGTAATGGTAAGGCTACTAGATAATGACAGTGTCTACTTTCAGGTGTGACCCCAGATATTACAAAATAAGGTAAGGAGGAGACCATCTCACAAAGTAACACAAAGTAATTCAAGGTTACAGAAAAGCAAGTAAGGAATGTACAGAAAAGGTAACAGTAGAACACAAGAGACCAAAGACTGCTCACATTATTAATGCAGCAAACAACAATGGACAGGTTTAAGGTCCACAGGCAAAATCCTATCCATAAGTAATGTGACTTAAAAGGATTGCTGTTCAGGGCATCAGGGATGTCTTTACTTTTGTAGTACTGTACCATGCATACTACTTACATAGTCACTGATTTTACCTATCAGACACCAGAAAAGGTGTCATCCCACACTTTACACTGTGACTTCAAAGAAGAAATTCATAATTTTTTCATAAATATCAAACTTCCATGAGCATCAATTCTTTTTTCAGATTTAGGAGATATAGTTCTGTGATTTATTTATTTATTTTTATTTATTTAAATGTTTCACCAGGAAGGGCACACTGAACAACAAGTTGCTCATCTCACAATGTGTCCTGGGAGAGGGGAGAGGAAGGTATACATACATACATGCAATGCAAAAACATTTTACAGCATGTCAATTCAATGCTTCAAGATAGGAATGCCAGAGATATACATATAATACATAAGAAGTGCCATTACAGATCATAAACAGCAGTAGTGAACAAAGGTGGATAACAGAGATCTGTAGATTGGGGGCAGAACTTACTATAGGGAGGTGGTCGAAAAGATGGGGCCAGCTGGGTAGGTGGTGGAGAGGGGAGGAAGAGGGAAGGGAAGGGAAGGAGAAGCAGTGAGGTAATAGGAAAAGAACCAGGAGGATGGAGGCACAGGAATTTGATAGACACTTGATGAGGTTGGTACAGGTGAAATTAGATAAGGGCAGTGGTAGGGATTAAGCACGGTACAGTTTACCGAGTAGAAGTGTAGAGCAGAAGTGATGGAGTACGGGGAGGAAGAGTGCAGAATTTGACAGGGAAGGGCATTCCATAACTTAGGGAGGAGGTGAGAGAAGGCCATATAACCAATCACAGTTGAGCAGCAGGAGATTATCAGTAGATGTGAGTCAAAGAATGGAAGGAGGGAGCAGGAGTGGGGAGGATACCGAGGGAGGAGGAAATGTAGGGGTGAGTGAGCCAAACCAAAATTTAGACACAATTTGCTGCAGTGAAGGTAGCACGGTTTTATAGTGTGGGAAATGCCGGAGAGTGGTAAAGTCACAGTGATGAGGTGAGAGGAGGAGCATCTAGAGTGAAGCACAGAAGGAGTTAAACAGGGTGTCCAATCTGGATAGGTAAGACTTGGGAGAAGCACTGTAGACCACATCACAGTAGTCGAATGTAAGTAATATCATCTTCTGGACAATTTCATGTCGGGCCAGTGGTGGGAGGCAGCTACAGTTCCTGTATAATGTGCCCAGTTTGGGGTGCAGCTTTTCAGGATGGCATCTACATGTCCAGAGAAGTTGAGGTGCTGGTCAAGCCACACCCCGAGGTACCTAAAAGATGACATGTCCTCAAGGACTGTCCTGTCAAGGGTATGGTAGGAAGGGAGGGATGGGGCCGAGTGAGTCTCTGCCTAGTGCCAAAGGTCATAGAGACTGTCTTCTTGGTGTCTAGGGATAGTTGGTGAGAGCTAAACCAGTGCTGGACTTTATCGATGTCCTGCTGAGTCTGATAGCCACATCATCAGGAACTGGCCAGAGGTGAAGATGACAGTGTCATCAGTATACATATGGACGGAGGTGAGGGAACAGGCTGATGGAAGATCATTTAAGAATATGGAGAATAAGATAGGCCCGTAAAGAGTCCTGAGGAACACCAGTATTGATGGTGAGAGGGGGAGAAATAGTGTATGCTATTCTGATGGACTGGGTCCTACCTACCAGGTAGGCTCTGAACCAGTTTGTGGCAGAGGTGGATAAGCCAGCCACAGAAAGGGAGTTCAAAAGAAGTGTGTGGGAGACAGTATTGAATGGCTTAACTAGGTCGACAAAAATAGAGGATGTGATTTGGCCTCTGTCCATCCCAAAGAGGATAGAGTAAGTTAGTCTAATCAGAGAGGTGGTGGTGGAGTGGTTCTTCCAGAACACAGATTGGAATGGAGGAAGAAGTTAGAGTCAGACAGGTAAGAAGAGAGTTGAGAGGAACCAGATGTTCTTGCAGTTTAGCCAGGGTAGGTAGGAGAGAGATAGGGTGATAGTTTGGGGGTAGAGAAAACACCACCCTTGGCAGTGGGAGTGCAATGACATGTTTCCAACCAGTGGGGATGGTGGAGGTTGAGAAGGAGAGGTTAAGTAAGACAAAAGTGGAGCAGAGATTGCTGGAGCAGATAGATAAAGCAGTTTAGGCTCTAAGCCATCAGGTGAACTGCCCTTGGAGGAATTGAGAGCATACAAAGCTGACAAGGTATCAAAGGGTGATATGTTGGCGAAGGAGGAAGCATTTGACAGGGAGGTAGATCTTGGAGGGTGGGGATAAGGTAGCCAGAGGAGGTGGTAGAGAAGCTATAAGTATGGAGGTGCAGGAGGTGAAATAAGAATTAAACTCAGAGGCAACACTAAGATGAGCAGAAATTTGAGTGTCATTTATTATAAGGAGGGGTAGGTGGAGTGGCCAGGGGGGAGAAGAGGAGTGGATGACCTTCCAGAATTTAGAGGGTTATTTATGTTAGTCTAGAAGGTGGTACAGAAGTATTCGACTTTGGCTAGGCAAGTGGCTTTGGTGCACTTATTGTGGAGGGTGCATTAGGTGCAATAGTTGTTTGGAAGCTTAGAGGTTTTGTGGGTTTTCCATGCTTGATCACATGCTCTTAGGCATGCTAGAAGCTCTGGTGTGATCCAGGGAGGTGACTACTCCGACCCTGGTACACCACAGGGCGTGCTACTTCCATACTTCTAGAAATTTACTATAAATGTAGGCTATAACATCAACAATGGAGTTATACACAGAAATAGGCTCCCAGTTTGTATTACTGAGGTCAATTAGAAGGGGAGTGAGGTTTAGGGATTTATATGAATGGATTTGGAGGATTTTGTGGGGTGCCTTGGTCTTATGGAGTTTGCGATGATATAGATCATGTGATGGTCACTTAGGACATCAGGTAGTATGCCAGCTTTGATTACTCTATGGGTGTGGGAATGAGGGCCCAGTCGATTAAGGAGTGATAACCGGTAGTGTGGTTTAGGCATGTTGGTTCTAGTATGAGTTTTGCTAAATTTAAAGCATTTATATCATTGCAAGCTTTACTTAGGGATGGAGAGAGCTAGTTCAGGTTGAAATCTCCATGAAATATAATTCACCAAGGGGTATGGGAGATTATTGTGCTGATGAGATCAATGGTAGTTGAGTGGAGGGCCTGGCTGGCAATAGATGCCAGCAACATAAATACAGGTATTGAGAAAGGCAGGGAAAGTTTTAATATTAGAGCCTTATAGGCTTTAGGGATCAAGGTTGCGAGGATGGAGATAAATTTTAAAGTGGAGGAGACATAGATTGCCACCCTCCACCTCTACCTGATCGATTTTGATGGGACAATGACTATCCAGGGATGGACAGATGGGCGTCAGCTATTTTTTATTTAGCCAAGTTTCTGTAAGGACAATAACATCTGGAGCAAGGATACAACAAGTAGCTGGAGGAGGTCTAACTTAAGGGAGCAGGCTCTGTATGTTTAAATGTAGAAGCTTTAGCCCTCGGGGCATGGCTAGAGGAGTTATATGATGGGTTAGCAGATAAAGGTGCAGTCGACAGTGAGCCCGAGGAGCATGGTCCCAGATTGGGGCTGATGTGGCCTGAATATAATAGGAGAGCAATGATCAGCAGATGGCTTTTCACGCCTTATACCAAGGTAGAGATCTTGACAGGCATGAATGGGAGATGCAAGTGCATGATGGGGAGATTGGAGTTTTAGTAAGTGATGCATTAGATAGGAGGTGGGCCTTAGTAATATGGATGCACGAGGACAGAAGCGTAGTGTGACCAGGTAGTATATGGTGGGGTTGTAGTCCAGCAGTGTTATACTCAGAGGGGAAGCACAGTGTGATTTGGGGAAGCAGGTAGTGTTTTGGATGGTGGAAATGTAGTGATAGCCAGGAGGGGAGATTGAATGCCAGAAGTACTACCAGGGGTAAATGAGGTGAGGGGGAGACAGGGCAGAAGAGGAGGAGAGCAGTGTGGTTTTAAGCATATTGGGAGTATTTGAGAAGCAATTTTGAGAGAGACTGCCTAGGAAGGGTGTGTGAGTTTGTATTGGGGAGAAGATGAAGAATTTGAGGAAGGGAAGTGTGAGGAACAGATGTGGACAAAGGTGTAGAGACTGCCAAGGAATGGTGGTGTGAAACTGCTTATGGGGTGGTATGACCAACACTAGAAATGGTTTCCAGGAGCTAAGAATTCCTATCACCATGCAGTTTTTGCACTACCAATTTTAAATATGTTAAAGTGGGAGGTGTCACTGACTCAGTTGGTAGAGCTGTACTGCAGGGAGGGCTTGGGGCAAAGTAAATGTATTTAAAGAGTGGTAGCAGTGGGGAGGGGATGGGACAAATTATCAGTTGCAGAAAAACAGTTTAACCAAATACAACCAAAGCAGACTGAGTTTCGTGCTAGAAATCGGCTAGCAGGGGTTCTTCAGTCATAGAGGAGCTATCCCATAACCAGCCAATCGGATCAAGGTGCAAAAATCTGAATCGTGATGCTCAGCAGATATATCTCCGGATCTTACCTTGTTTCAGTCAGCACTGTAGAAGGAGAGGTGGGTGGCAGTAGAAATAAGCAGTGCTGCCTGGGAGCCCACCCAGTTGGAGGGGAGCTCGGGATCTGTGAGAGAAAGAGAGGCAGAAGTTAATATTTGCTTGTCTGGAGATGGTGGGAGGGGAGTCCGACTACAGGACAAAGCAAGCAGGAGGTAAGAGCCATGAGGTAGGAAACTGATTTAGCTAATTAGAGGTAGGGATTAATCACTAAAGAAGGCAGACAAAGGGCTGGGGTAGGTGGGAGCCAGTAACATAGGAGCCGAGGGTAGACAGAAACAAACAGTTTGGGCAAGAAATTAATTAAATAACAGAATATTAGATAAGGTGGGGTTGAGGTTTAGAGTTAGCAGGTAGGGCTAGTAAGGACCTTTTCAGAACTAGTAGGAGCAAGTAGAAGAGAAAGGCTGGGCTAGAAGATAGCAGAAATAGGGAATTTAAAAATACAGTGCAGTATTAGTACAATACACACAATATAATATAGGACAATTTACACAGCTCACTATAGCAATGCACCTTACTTAGGAATTGGGTCTAGTTTCCTCTATATAACATTTCAGCATGGTACTTCATTTTAAATACGGCAGATTAAATTTGCAGTAGCACAAAACAGCAATTTACTCAGCATTAATTTGTCAGTTACAGAAAAACAATTTAACCAAATTCGCCAAAGCAGACTGAGCTTGGTACTAGAAATAGGCTAGCAGGGTTCTCAATCATAGAGAAGCTATTCCTGTAACCAGCCAATTGGGATCAAGGTGCCAAAATCTGAACTGCGATGGCTCAGCAGCTATTCTCAGGGATCGTACTTTGCTTCAGTCGGCACCTTGGGAGAGGCAGGAGGCAGTAGAGAAACGAGCCACGCTGGCTGGGAGCTTGCCTGGTAGCATTGGAGCTCAGGGATCTTGCTTCAGTCGGCACCAAGAGAGGGAGATATGGGCTGTGATAGAGAAATGAGCCATGCTGCCTGGGAGCCTGCCCAGTAGGAGAGAAGCTTTGGGATCTATGATTTGATATGGTCTCATATATATATATACACACACATATATATATATTTTTATCTGAGCCACATATTTTGAGGGACACATCCATACATTAGGTTGCATAATGGTTGAGATGCATGGTACCATGGGACAAATAACAGCCATTAGAGCTGTGCAGAAAGGGCTTTGGACTAATGCCTCATCTTTAAGTTAGTCTTATGACAAAAGGAGTGACCCAAAGTATGTCAAACACGAGGAGTAAATTTATTGAGGGAAATGAGATGAGCTTTATTATGCAGAACTAAAAATCCTCAAATGTAATATCCTGTTACCATTTCATTTTCTGTGATTTGTTAATTATGGTGGATAAGTTCTAAGAAATCTTTAAATGAACAAAGTATTGCAAGTACAGTTGCCTGCAGTTATATCCAACATAATTATCATCACTTAATTCCTCATGACTAAGATGTCGTTTCCTTTGTTCCTTTTAACTATACACTGGTGAAGCTTAAACAAACTTCCTCTGAATATTGAAACACAATGTTTGCTGATTTTATTTATTGTATTATATGAATTTGGTCATGCAAGCATGTCAGTTATATGAGTTTTAAAATCTCTCTGCACTTAACTTTTTACATGGTATACACTCATAAACTAAGACTGTAATCTATAAGAACAACAATACTTGTATTACTTATTTTTTTAAATATTGTTTCTTTTTCTGAACAAGGTTATTAAAGGAGTAGTACAGTCAAGATTTGTAAAAACATTTGTTGTGCGAATGTTTAGATTTTTGAGTGTAGTAGTGGCATGTCCTTCCCTTTTTTGCTATTAAGAGTTTTTTTCTAAATTAGGCTGCTTAGTTATATGGTAGCTTAATGGCCCCTAGGGATCTCTATCTCAGCAACATTTACAGCTCTTCTTTTTCTACAATGCACCCTGTCCCATGTGACAGTTTCCAGAACCACTGATTCAGCAAGTACTAGAGACAGAAGCCTGATATTCTGGTCTCCACTAAATAGCTCTAATTCAGTATTTTTGTTTTCTTTGTGTGTGTCCTGTCTAGCCAGCAGGATTCAGTGTTTTGCTTTTAAAACTTTTAATTTCATCAAACCACACCCAGCCATAAAAAGCACAGAAATAATCCCAGATCATCAATGCTGTAACTAGTAAAGGCTCTATCTGTTTTCTTACAGAATAACTCACTCAATTAGTCTTCTAGTATTTGCTAAACTGTAAATGTAGTCAACAGTGCTCACTGACTAAGCAAGCATTAATCCATGACAAAGAAGGGCTCTACTAGGAATTAATGCCTGGTTCGGGAGGGGGGCTATACTGGGCATTAATTCCCTATTAGAGCCCAACTTTGAGTGGATTAATGTGCTGGCAACATGGCAAGTGCAAGGAAACTGTTGTTTGAATAGTGTCTAAGGTAGAATTGCAGAAAACTGAGAAAAACAGCAATTTCACATGAGAAATCATGCTTCTGCTTTGCGCTTTGAAAGGTTGTGTAGATTTGGAAATGTGCATATGCACGGTCGATGGTGGACATACATTAATATAGTGACTGACAATTTCCTACACGTACAAAATATCCATTCACTTGAAAAATAGACATAGATCAATACTTCTCATTTACAGTGCTCAGTTTTAATGTTTTCCTCCATTGTGATATCATACTGATGCCTGACACTGCAGCATTGTGGATGAAATAGACATTTACATATTTCAGTATACACCACAAAACACGGACAGAGAACATGAAACTCTTGTTGATTACCTCTGAACACATAAGTTTGCTATGCCTACTTCTGCTGTGATCTCTGCTGTAGCACTGTCTATTAGGCGGGTGCATGGGTAGGAGACACCAGTGACCTTGCAACTGACCATGATCCGTAGGGCTTACTGAGCACAATCCCATTCCAATGCCTGCTCTAATTATCTGTCTAGCACAGTCCTAACTTCAGTAGGGTGCACTATGAGCATTACTAAGGGATTAATACCAGCTGGACTTTGGGTTGCATGTTGTCTTTGGTGAATAGAATTACAGTATTGTGCTTTTACATTTCTTGCTATGTTACAAGGAAAATTACACAGCTCTGCTACTGTAAGCTTGCTTTAAAGTAATGCCTGCTGAATCCATGGTCCTAAATACGTACTGTCCCATGAGACAGGAGGCCAAGGCAGGAACAAGAAGAGCAAAAATCATGCTGAGATGGAGATACCCAAGGTCCATTAAACTACTATAAAATTAGCAGGCTCATTTAGAAAAAATCCTAATAGCAGACAAAGGAAGGACACACTAGGACTACATACACAAATCAAAACACTGCACAACAAATAGTTTTGCAAATTCTGAGTGTACTACTCCTTTAAAAGCATTTAGTGATGTCTTACCAACAGACATCATTGCAGCCTGATGATCCCATATAAATTCCATGCACACCATTTCATAATAGACTTTACTATGTTCTTTTGGTCAGCCAGGTTGCACTGTATTTTCTTTGTAACTTAATTGACTATAGTAAATAACGTGCCCAGTTTATTAGATTTTATATTTATTAAGGATTTATGCACCCCTGAATATTCTCATTTATGTGATACACATTCTTTTCAAGAAGGCCCTGGGAGACATTGATGTAGCACAAGGATTCAAAGCATATACAGGAATCCCTGTGGTGGTTGCATCTTTGATGTTATTTGAAATCATGTTTCAGCATGTATGAACAACTACAAGATTTCTATGAGTTTCTGTAATACTCAGTTCCCTCATAAAAGGGAAAAGTATAATGAACAAATGTAAAATGAGCTCGTTCTTGCAACACATAATATGAATCGAAAAATAGTAAAGAATCTGCTCACAAGAAAATATGTGCAAACTATAACCATGATATTCTAAGGTTTGCACCCATGCTAACATGGTTAGCATGGGCACTAATCTGGGTTTTGCATGGGAGATCCTTCCCAGCCTGTATTCAGAAGCCTGAGGAGCACTCTGCAAACGTGGCAGAGCCAAAGCACTAAAATACCACTACACCCATGCAAGAGAAGGGGTCACATCATACGTACCAGCATACTGGTATATTCAAAGGTTTGCAGTGGTGGGAAACAGCCCCCAAATGGCACTATTTATCACAATCTTAACAGGGAACTAAACCCAGGACCCCCAATGCAGGGTGGTTGACTGCAGCTGCCCATCCCATTCACCCATTTGAGTCCATGTAAATGTCTCCAGTGGTCCAGTGTACCATCCATCCTCCAAGCACTCCACAGAACTGCCATTATATTTCCCTGCTAGTCTAGTGTTCTACCTCAATTGCTCCCCTGAGCTGACCATAACCATCCCTGGTGGTCTAGTGTGTCCCTCCACCCCTGATCGCTCCTCTGAGTTGATCTTAACCAGCCCTGCTGGTCTAGTGTGTCCCTCCACCTGCCTCAATTTCTCCTCAGAGCTGTCAGGATATTTCTCTGGTGGTTTAGTGAGTCCTCCACCTTCTGATCACTCCTCAGAGCTCCTAAATATACCCTAGTGGCATAGTGGTCCCTCCCCCTTTGTCCATTCACATGGTTTAATACCATTCCTTTATGGTCTGGTGGCCACCTAAGAGCTCCCCATCTGACCCACCAACAGACAACCCACTTCCCCACTCAAACCCCCACCCCAGTAGCTGGTGCTTCTCTCAGTTTGATATGCTGTCTAGTAGATCCCTCTTATTACCCACATGACAGGCCACCATATGAGCTGTCTGTGAGTGTGCATACAGTAGAAAGTTTTACAGGAAGGTGAAACTTGTAATGAGGCAACACATCCAAGGAGGGACCCCAGTTGCATATTCTTTCAGGGAATGAGGGTCTGGGAATACATCACTGTTGTCCCACCCAATCATAAAACAAGGATGGAAAACAAGGCGAGGCTCTGAATCTTGCAATTAGCATTAGTAAAAGGGGAAGAAAGAAGTCATGGTATAAGCAAGGTAGACAGCATTCAGGCCCTTGCAGAGGACCCACAGCAAGTGACCCCCAACTTGATGCAATAGTAAAGCACTGAAAACCAAACTAGCAAAGACTGATTTAGATGGCAGTTCTTGCTGTGATTTTATTCTGAAACAAAAGAACATTTGCCACCAAACATTACAATCCTTTAATGTTTCATAGCACACTGACTACTTCTTCCTGATTGTTGTCTAAAGATAAATTTCAAGTAAAGCACACTTTACTTTAAAAAATTCAACTCATGTTGGTTAAAGTACACAATGTAATGGCAATGCCAACTCAGACATTCCATCCTTTTGGAGGAACCTGTTAGTCCTTCCTGCAGAGGTTCTCAGCTACTGCATGGGACTTAGGATCCTTTGAGGGCAGGGCAATACCTGTAGTGTAGGTTCCAGATATGATGTCTGGGGGCAAAATTGGGGTGGTGAGAATCAGGAGATGCCCAGGTAGGAAATAGTATCAGGACTCTGTATGGTCCCTCCCGAGACCCATGCCAAATTTCATTGAGCACGGAGTAATCTGACCAGTCAGCTCTACTTTTCTCCTGCGAGCCATTCTTTGTAATGCAAAGTCACAAAAATAAAACAGCTGTGATGGAGAGTTTCATCATGGATTCCTCAGCTGATCTTGCTTTCATCCCAGAGATCTAGTTGGGTGATGACTCCAGACCTGTTCTGGAGGCATCAGTCCAGCTGGGTTTTCTGTGGTGCATTGTCCAAGGAGGGATCACAGAGGGGCAGGGTAGACATTTTTAAATAAACTTTAGGACTCACTGCACTCCCCATAGGAACATTCAGGTCCTTTAAATATGTGGCAGTTAGATGTGCTCCAGGTGTTAGGGGTAAAATCATTCTCATGTATCATTCTCTGGGGTATGGGAGTGACTTCTTGCAGGAGATGGCATACTTCATAGTCGAACAGGTGTTGGATGCCTCCAGATTGTTAGTGTTTGGGGACTTTAACACTTAGGTCGAGTATGAAGCCTCAGATTTTGGACAACAATTAATCTAGCTGATATCCTCACTGGAACTAGCACAGGTGGATTTATGTGATAATGGTAAAAACCTAAAGGAGATCAGAGTTATCACGAAGCCAGAGTGCTGAAAATCAATTTGGCACTGACTCTCCAGGAGCACAGCAAAGCGGCACCAGGGACTTGTATTTTAAACATTTTATGTGGGGGCTTTGCCCCACCAGAGGCTCCACAACCCTCCCCACTTAAGGATTCTCAACTCTGGGGGTGCATGTTGGGTGTGCAAAACTTTTAAGAAAAGAATTGGGGCCAGGTGCAACAAAACGCATCAGTGCCCAGACCCAAACCCAGCACCCTGCCTCCCAAAGCCACCAACCCACCCACCATGCCACGGGGCCAGCTTGGCAACCCACCATGGCACCATCACTCACAATCCTCCCTCCCTTTGCTGTGTGTGCTCATGCCCACACACGCATTTATAGCGACATCCCATCACTATATTCGGCCGACCTTCCATCTGGTCACCCTACCCCATCAGTAGCCCCAATGACAAGTGCCATAATTGAGTCGAATTACTGCAGGCACTAATCGCCGATGCCCATATCATGGGCTACCTACATAGGCAGTTGCATCTGGAATGATGCATCAAAATGGCCATGCTCTGGACCTTATCTTCTCACTGAGACTTGATATTAGGGTGGTCAAGGTTGTTCTGCTCTGCTGGTCATATCATCATTCAATATTGTTCCTTTTGAGGCCCCTTCTGTAATACCCCTTCCATGGAGATTGTCTTCATCAACTCCGATAGGTACTAGACATTTCTGGTATGATACTTGCTTGTGCCGGGGTTGAGAATGCCATGAAGCACAATAATATGGAGCTCATGGCTGCCTTGGACTCCTTTGCACCCTACTGCATTCATCCATTGATGTCCCATCACAGTTCACCATGGTACTATGATGAGCTGTGTCAGTTGAAGACTAAGGGACAGAGGTTGGCACATTCTTGGAGAAGGTCATTGTCTGAGGAGGATAGGTTGGTGTTGAAAACTCATTACAGTGTGTATCAATGGGCAAGTGACATAAAACAGAGTTCCTGTCAAGGCTGATTGCTGCAGAGAAGAAGCAGTCAGCTCAGCTCTTTCACACCATAGATAGGTTGTTAAATCATCCTTGTCTGTGATCTGTTAGAGCCTTTTCAGTAAATAAGTGTGAGGAGTTGGGCAAATTCTTCTCTGACAAGGTGTCCTCTATTAGATCACGTATCTCTTCAAGTGGTCTGTCATGGGACTGCTGTGGTCTACCTTCTGATAATATAGATCTGCCTACCTGGAGTGAGTTCAAACCAGTTTTAAGGGATGAGGTGCTTTGGGTGATTTCTAGTTTGCATCCATCTGCAGAAACCAGGAGATCAGAGGGCTGTGGGTTCAGTTCCCATCTGGCACTTGGGTTAATATCCCAGTACTGACACTGTAGTGCAGCATGAGAGGGTGCTGCACTTCTGAGGTGGCCGTCTTCGGATGAGGCGTTAAACCGAGGTCCCATCTGCCTGGATTGGTGGTAGTTCAGGTGGATGTTAAAAATCCCATGGCACTTATCGAAAGAGTAGGAATTTCCTGGTATCCTGGCCAAATTTCCTCATTCAATAAAAATACCACCAACAGCTTAATCTGGTTCAAAGTCAGTTGCCATTCATCTGTATCTCCCTCCCGGTCGGCCTGAAAATAGGCAGGATTTGTCTAGCACACTTACCCGTCAACAAAAATGAAATAAATAAAAATAAATATACTGGACCTGGGACCAACCTGGTTGCTTTTGGGTTGCAGTGAATCCCTGGACTCAGTGATCACTGAGTTCATCAGTGGCTCCTTGAGCGAGAGTGTTTTTTCATCTGCCCTGAAAAAGGAAGTGGTTAGACCCCCTCTAAAGCCATCTTTGGCCTCTAATGTTCTGTCGACTATGGCCTGTTTTTTGGGAAAGTTATTGAGAAGGTGGTGGTTGACCAACTTGTGGATTGACTGGAGAATTATAACATCCATGATCCTCTCCAGTCAGGTTTCCGGCCCCACCATATCACTTTGATTACACTTGTCTGGGTGACTCATGTTCTCTTACTTGAGAGCGGACTGAGGACTTTGTTCTAGCTTGATCCTTCTTGTTCTGTCATTGGCATTTGACACAGTCAACCACAGGGTGCTGTAGGATCACATGAGGAACTATGTGGGTATCACCAACACTGTTTTTCATTGGTTCAAGTCCTATATAACTGGGAGAATGCAGCAGGTTGCCTAAAGTAATTTCTCTCTTGGGTTTCTGTGCTATCCTGTGTGGTTCCCCAGGTTTACTCCTTGCTACTGTGCTATTTTCTGTATGTAAGTGTTGCCCTTGTGGGAGATCATTAGACATTACAGGGTTGAGATTCACTGCTATGCAGATGATACTGAGCTGTACCTTTCTTGTTCTCCTTGGGGGACTCTGCAGCTTTAGTGCTGAGGCAATATCCTGTTAAGATGAATGACTGGATGGCCTCAAAGTGGCTATGTCTCAACCCATGGAAAACAGAGATCACATTGATTGAGCCAGAATGATGGGGTGCAGCAGTAATGGGAAATGTGGTAGTCCTTCCTGTGTAGGGTGGCCAGTCTCTTGCTGCTGTTGATGCAGTTAAGAATCTTGGGGTCATTTTGGACTGCAGGCTGACACTAAACCAGCAGGTGCTAGCAGTGGTCTGATCTGGATTCTATCATATTCAAAACAGCGTCAGAAGGTTCTGTCATAATTGTGATCTCGGAATAGCAATCACTGTTCGGGTGAGTGCACATCACTGAAAATTAATTTCTCAGATGCACATTCATGGTGAATAGCAAGAGGCACCCAAGATATATAGGATTTTTTCTTAATGCGGGGACTGCACTCCCACACTACCATACTAATGGATTCTCAGCTCAAGGGGTACATGTCGGGGGTGAAATACTTGGAAAATAAAAGCTGCCTGCCAGCAAAAAAAAAAAAAAACAAACACGAACCCTGCATCTTCCAATCGACCACATTCCTCCTCACCACACTGAGAACAGGGTAATAATGACAGCAGATATGTTCTGATCACTTAATTGTACGTAGCCTTTCTAAAATTTGTATGAACAGCAAAACAATCTAACCATTACAAATTGCTCTTCTTTTATAATGTTTGCTTGCACATATTGAAAGCAGACATCTTGGTTGCATGCCAGCACTGTATAGCTTTTAAAGATGTGAGTGTTTTGGGGCAGTGGAGTAAAGCATTTTTGCATCCTGATGGGACCAAATTAGTCTTTGGCATTCTCATACCATGCTGATGTTGGGGTGGCATGAAATGGAGGAGAAGTAAGGGATTTTCAATCAGGGTGACTGCCAGGTGCTTACTACAGAAAGACATGGAAGGCACCAGTATGATGAGTGACGCATTACTACTTTCAGATGATCAGGGTCCAGACACTAATCACACTTATGCATAAACTGACAGCTGTCTCAGTTGACAGCAACCCTATCTTCTCTCACTTCCCATGATTTGATAAAGAGGCAGAAGTAAGTCAGTTTTACTAAAAAAATCATACTGACAAGGCATTTGGATTTTGGCATAATGCATTGCTAACAGGGTGTCTTGGTGAAGAGGGACCACGGTACATACACCTAGTAATGTAGTTTTCCTTGCAAAACTGCTTCAACTTCACTGTACAGCACTGTGAGTCTCCCCTACCATATAACGATGTCAGCAGTACAGCCCTGGGTCCACAGGAACACCAGGCTTGCTATAGAAGCTCTAATAAGCCCTGCAGTTGTTAGCAGCTCAGAATGCAAAAACTAACTGCAGAGGACAGTAATGAAATACAATTCCAGAGTCAGTGCAAGAAGGGGTAATTTATGCATAAAAAGTCAAAAGGCTAGGAAGCGTGCTGGTTAAGATGGATGAAAGCAGGATCCCAAACTGACTTGGTAGCACAGTGGTAGGGTGCTGCTTGCTATGATGGTGATGTGTATTCAGGAATGAGCATGCACCATAAGGCTGGCTGGGAAGGAAGGCTTGAGCATCCCTGGTTATGTTTTCTTCCTCAGTGAGGGGAGGACACTGTTCCCATTATGTGACTGCCCATTGGTGGAGACCAGTCAGCAGTACAGTGGGAGAACTAGGAGTGGAGGGTTGCTGCAGGACACCTGTCATGCATGCATGCCACTGCATGTATGCACTACTGCTGCATTGTACACCACCACCCCAAGGTAGAACATCATGTGGCAGGGAGAAAATGCCAGCTGCTCTGCTGGCACCCCTGATAGATTATCGTGACAACTAACATGTCTGGCCACCCACCACATTGTGTTTCTGGGTAAGTGGTGGATAACCTGTAGGTCCATTAGAAGCCAGTGATGGGAGAGGTGGTGCAGCTATGAAATCATAATAATTAGAAACGCTTTGTGGAAAAAAAGGGACCCCACTGTAAACAACATATTACATCTTAGCTAGTCAATACTGGGTAAATACAGTGTAAAAATGTTAAAAGCATGACCTCATTAAAAACAAGCATTTGTCAATGCGAACGTTTGCTTGCAGGTATTTGCAGTGGTGTTTTGACGTGGAGTTTTACCCTAATGCCCTGTGCGATTGCTGGTATATGCACAATAAATTTTCAGCATGACCTTTTGTTACCCCATTTATGCGCCATAGCGGAAACACGTTTTGGGCAGGATGTGAAAATGAGCAGCTAATACTGCTCATAAGGAAGTGTGGTAAAATGGCAATGTTGAAAATCTGGAGTGGAAATATTGAAAATCGCAAACCTACGAGTGTGCGTGGAACTGTGCAACACATGCTCGTAAAACAGTCATTGTTAGGAATTTTTCAGCAAATTTTCAACATTGGCATTTTAAAACCTCTACTAATGAACAGTGTCACTGTGATTTTCTTAGTGTGTCCCATACATTGATTTCACACACCGACTGCACCATTGTGCACTACATGGCGGAAACACGTTTTGGGCAGGATGTGAAAAATGTCAGCTGTACTGCTCATAAGGAGGTGTGGTAAAATGGCAATGTTGAAAATCTGGGTGAAAATATTGAAAATTACGAAACTTACGGCGTGCGTGGAACTGCACAATGCGTGCTCAGTAAAACAGTTATTTTAGGAATTTGTTCACCAGATTTTCAACATAGCCATTTTAAGATCTCTGCTCATGAACAGTGACACTGTGAGTTTCTCAGAATGTCCCATACACTGAGTTCGCATAGCGACCGTGCCATTAAAGCGCTACATGGGCGGAAACACGTTTTGGGCAGGATGTAAAAATGACAGCTGCACTGCTCATAAGGAGGTGTGGTAAAATGGCAATGTTGAAAATCTGGGTGAAAATATTGAAAATTGCAAACTTACGAGCGGCATAGGAACTGCGCAATGAACACTAATAAAACAGTCATTTTAGGAATTTTGTCACCAAATTTTCAACACAGCCATTTTAAGACCTCTGCTCATGAACAGTGTCACTGTGATTTTCTTAATGTGTCCCATACATTGAGTTCGCACACCGACTGCACCATTGTTGTGCTACATGGGGGAAACATGTTTTGGGCAGGATGTGAAAAATGACAGCTGTACTGCTCATGAGGAGGTGTGGTAAATAGCAATGTTGAAAATCTGGAGTGGAAATATTGAAAATTCACTGAAAGTCACGAGCATAGCATTAGGAACTGCATAGCATAAGCTCATAAACAGTCATTTTAGTAATTTTTCACCAAATTTTCAACATAGTTATTTTAAGACCTCTGCTAATGAACAGTGCCACTGTGATTTTCTTAATGCATCCCTACATTGATTTCACACACCGACTGCATATTGATAGCTACATGGCGGAAACATGTTTTGGGCAGGATGTGAAAATGACAGCTACACTGCTCATAAGGAGGTGTGTAAAATGGCAATGTTGAAAATCTGGAGTGAAAATATTGAAAATTCATAAACTTCTGCGTGCATAGGAACTGCATAATGAACACTCGTAAAACAGTCATTTTAGAATTTTGTCCCAAATTTTCCAACACAGCCATTTAAGACCTCTGCTCATGAACAGTGTCACTGTGATTTTCTTAATGTGTCCCATACATTGAGTTCGCACACTGACTGCACCATTGTGTGCTACATGGGCGAAAACATGCTTGGGCAGGATGTGAAAATGACAGCTGTACTGCTCATGAGGAGGTGTGGTAAAATGGCAATGTTGAAAATCTGGAGTGAAAATATTGAAAATTTGTAAACCTACGGCGTGCATAGGAACTGAGCAACACACACCTCCTAAAACAGTCACTTTTAGAATTTTTTACCAATTTTCAACACAGCCATTTTAAGACCTCTGCTCATGATCAGTGTTACTGTGATTTTCTTAATGTGTCCCATACATTGAGTTCGCACACCGACTGCGCCATTGTGCGCTTCATGGGTGGAAACATGTTTTGGGCAGGATGTGAAAAATGACAGCTGTACTGCTCATGAGGAGGTGTGTAAAATGGCAATGTTGAAAATCTGGAGTGAAAATATTGAAAATTTACGAACTTACGAGCCTGCGTAGGAACTGCATACGCACGCTCATAAAACAGTCATTTTAGGAATTTTTCCAATTTTCAACATGGGGTTTTGGGACCTTCTCATGAATGATTCACTGTCATGGTGTTATTTGGGTCCAAGGGTGATTTCATGCAGTGACTGCGGTGACTGCGAAATCACCCTTCGAGCTAATAACGCCATGACAGTGATATCATTCATAGAAGGTAACCTAAAACCCCATGTTGAAATTTGTGCAAAAATTCCAAAAATGCCTGAGATATGTAAAGTTGAAAACCCCTATCTAGCCCATTATACAGCTTACCGGCATTTCCTCAGTTCGCGGTCGGCTTTGAAGAGTGCAGACGTGTTCTCGGTCCACGAAGATCGTCGTGCAAGTTCGCGGTAGGTATATGGGGTGAAGGGGTGTGGGGAGCTGGGTGTGCAGTTGGTGGGTGCGGGTTGTGGGAGGGGGACTGGGAGAATGCCGTGGGACAGTTTTGATTTACAGGTGAAAAAAAAAGACTATGTGGGGCGTTTGCCACGCTGGGGTGGGCTCCCAGCGTGGCAGAAGGATGGCTGGGGGGCTAAGGAACCGCGGCAGTTGGGCACCCCCATTAGCAAACAGCGCGGGCGTTTGCCACGCTGGGGTGGGCTCGCAGCGTGGCACCAAAGATTTGGGGGACGGTAAGGCGCTGGGGGCGGCATGATCGTGGAAAGTTTCGTATGACAGCGGTGGTTTTCTTGAAGCGGCGACCACCGCTGTCACATACTCCCGCACCCATTGGTGCAGGACCACCACGCCTGTTCAGCGGAGCACTGGATTGAAAGGAGGCACCCTCAAAGTGCTACTCTCCCAAAATGTTCCTTGTGCATGCGCGCAGTGAATGTACAAATGAAATACTGCTGCTGTTCAAACCTGTAACAGACAGTATGTGATCAAACATGCTTGGTGTTGACAAATGCTTGTCTAATATATAGCTGGCACTAACAATTTGTCTCACTGGTCTCTCTCTGGCAAGTGAAAATAAGCTTAAGTCTAAAAGCTACCTTTCTCTAACATTACCCTAATATCAACATAAAAGAACAATTTATACTGCTGTTCCAATAGTAATTAGCATTTGTCAATGCGAATGTTGTCTTGCTGACATTGGCATTAGTAGTGCATGAGTTAGACAGATGCATAAAAGAAATGGCAGTAAATTACGAAGTGACGCCAACCCACACCACCCTGAAGAAGAGACTGACAGGCACTGAGGTGTGCCTTTGGGTGTCGGCCTTAGACTCATCGTTTCACTCACCTACCCTGCAGAGTCCGACAAGTATTGCGTTCTGCCTTGGGGTCCTCAGGCCTTATGCTCACCCCATTCCATATGGAAATACATTGAGATTGGTGCAGTATAGGAGAATGGGGTGAACTTTGGGGCTGAAGAGTGCAAGCGCAGTTCAATGTCTGTCAATGGCTGCAGGGTGGGGTGTGGGTGGAATGGCATGAGCATTAGAACCGACAATCTAAAGTCAAACCCCAGACACTGGTTAGCCTCTACAGGGTGGGAAGCTATGTTAGAAACCCTAATGCCCCTGGCATTTGTTGGTATTTGCACTCCAAATGTTCAACATGGGCTTTTTCTCACCCCACCTCATGAAAGCATTTGGGACCTCTACTTATGAACAGTGGCACTGTGATTTTGTTACTCTGTCCTGAACATTGATGTCCCACAGTGACTCGCCATTCTGCACCAGTTGCCTGAAACCACATTTGGGCAGGATGTGAGAAATGACAACTGTACTGTTCTTAATGAGTGTAAAAATGGCAATGTGGAAAATCCGGAGGAAAATATTAAAATTCTCCAAGTTATGAGTGTACATGGAAACTGTGCAATGCATGCTCATAACACAGTCATTCTATGGAGTTTTCTCACCAAATTTTCAACATTGGCATTTTGGGACCTCCACTCATGAGCACTGTCACAGTGATTTTCTTAATCTGTCCTGAACATTAATTTCCTACAGCGAGCGGCCATTGTGCACTGCATGTGCAAAACCACATTTGTGCAGCATGTAAAAATAACAACTGTACTTAGGAGGTATGCAAAAATGGCAATGTTGAAAATCTGGAGTGAAAATATTAACATTTCTTGGAGTTATGAATATGTATAGGAACTGTGCAACACATGCTCATAACGCTTGATGGTTTCAGAATTTTTCCACAAATTTGCAACATAGGGTTTTGAGACCTACCTCATGAACTGTGACACTGTCATTTCATTAATCTGTCCCAAAAGGTAATTCCACACAGTGACCACAAAATCACCTTTTGGGACTGAATAACAAAATGACAGTGACTGAGTTCATGAGGTGAGGTCCCAAGAACCCCATGTTGAAAATTTGGTGAAAATATTCCCCAAAATGGCTGAGATATCCACCAAAGTTGAAAAACCCTATTTATGCCATTACAGCTTACCGGCATTTCATCAGTTCGCAGTCAGCTTTGAAGAGTGCAGACATGTTCCCGGTCCACCGAGATCATCACGCCAGCCTCCGGGGTAAGTATGGGGTGAGGTGGGTTTGGTGAGATGGGTGTGCAGAGGTGGGTGTGGGTTGGGGGCCATGAGAGATCACTAGGGACTGTTTTCTGTTTTGGGGAAGAAAATGACACCTGTGGGACACTTTGGGCATGATGGGGTGGTCTCCCAGCTTGCGGCATACCTGGGTGTTTCTTTTGGGTCTGGAGCTGACCGGGATTGGATACCCCTGTCAGCAATGTGGTGTGCTTTTGGGGTGGCAGCATTAGCTGAGAGATTAGGCACCCCTCGGCTCACAACAAATTTTTTTGGGGGCATTATGCCGATGGGGATTGGGTTACCCCATCAGCAAATGAAATGGGTAGGGCAAATGCCGATGAGGGATTGGGCACCCGACATTGGCTGCTATGGGGATTGTGAAAGGCGGATGGCTCTGCCATGTTTATTGAAATGTTAGACCACAGAAGGCACACCTGCAATGAGGGCATGCCCTCATTACAGTGGCTAAATCCTTTCAAGGTGGTAGCACACTTTGCACTGATGTCATAGACAGCATGCAATTTAATTCGTGCCACAGAGCCCCTCCTGAAAAAGCAGTGGTGCCACTGGCCACTACAGGACCACACCTCCAAAATCTGCTATTCCAAGTTACAACAATACATTTCTTGTGCATGCACAAGACAACATAAAATTGCAAATCTATTTTAATGTCTACTGCCACACTTTATTCTCTTTTTTGGTTATGTTTGAATCTTCTACAGTGTGCTCATTTTGACTATTAAAAGAGGACAAATCTAGTATCACATGACACTTTCAGGCATATAAAATCTAAACTTGAAATTGTCTGCAAATGTTCTCATTACCAGATTGTTTCAGATTTTCATAAAGCAGTGGCTGCACAGTTTCTGCCCCACATCTGTTTAAACAGCAACACTCTACTATAATGAAAAGCTAAAAAAAACAACTCAATTTATATAATTTATGTTTTAACGTTATTGTTTTCTAGTTTATTTGTTTTACTTTTACCTGTTTTTGGTCTTCTAAATGTCATAAATGATGCAGTTCTTATTTTACTGAGTCTTCCAATGTATCTAATGCTCCCTATTGACCACACAATTGTTGTTGGTGACATCACAACCTGTTGTCATGGTGAGCACAATGATGTCATAAACAAAATCACTGTGAGGTTAACTGGGGAGAGGTAAATACCATTTATGTAGACTTTGGATAGACAATCAAGATATGCTGTAAGCCTTGGAATGGAACATTGAAAACATAAAAATGTATGCTCTAGTAAATTGTAGTAGCTGAAACATGCTTATGAAAGTACATGCAGAAATGCAGTGTTGCTCTTTAAATGTGCATAAGAGTTGGTGATATTTCACGTCTTACAACTGCTGTATTAATAGTCTTTCTGGGAAGGGAGACTTTTTAAACTTTCTGTTTATACT
Source organism: Neoceratodus forsteri (assembly GCA_016271365.2). Classification (NCBI taxonomy): domain Eukaryota; kingdom Metazoa; phylum Chordata; order Ceratodontiformes; family Ceratodontidae; genus Neoceratodus; species Neoceratodus forsteri. Next base: position 1,629,422,111 of record CM057456.1, on the reverse strand, counting down.
CCCTTCTTTTGTGGTTTCACCAAGATGCAGTGATGGGAAATACAATGGCCATCAATACAGCGACAGCACCAGAGCACCCAAAACAATGGCACGATCCCACAGTGACAAACGACCACACCAACAAACAGTAAGACTCATTGAGCAATGCCCATCCACACTCCCAAACTAAAGATAACCAACTCCACATCACACAGACAGTGGAGAAAGAGCAGTCTCTGCAACACAACCACCCAACAATCATGGTTGATCCACTACCAGTACAATCTCACCCAATGCACATCCCGCACCTCTCCATTCATTTCACAGCCATGACCGATCTGCCACCAGTACAATCCCACCCACTGCAGATCCCATCCACCTCCATGATCATGTCACAGCCATGCCCAATCACCACCAGTACTATCCTACCCATTGCATATCCTGCCCACCTCCCGATTATTTCACAGTCATGCTGATCCACCACCAGTACAATCCCACCCACTGCACATCCCACACACCTCCACAGTCATTTCACAGGCATGCCAATCCACCACCAGTACAATCCCACCAACTGCACATCCTGCCCACCTCCCAGATACCCTCCTGTTGACAGAAGACACCTGTCGACATCAACTCAGTTGCTGCCCTTGCTGTCATTGTGCAGCTGTCACTGTAATGCAGTCACTGTACTGCATTCAATGTTATAACAGTATATCTTCTTTAGAGGCCTATTCTACCTGTCTACATCCCCATGACCTCAATACCCATCATCTCTGGAACTTACCCTATCTTTAGTCACTTCTATGGCTTCGCCCCACATTGTTTAGTTATTTGAATTTTGGTAACAGGGTGAGCCACTGAGACAATTACAGTCTCTTTTTTCAGGCGACCAAGGAAGTGTATTACATTAACAAAGACATGGCAGGTAAAATGGTTACATTTACATAATTCACAGGTTTACAAATTACATCATTTACAGGTACACTTGCAAATTACATTTACATATACATAACATATACAGGAAGGAGGAAAATTATTCATAGAGTTTAGGAAGCAGGAACAAGATTCATCTGAAGTAGGAGCAAAGTGAAGAGGCAGAGAGATGGAGAAAAAGGGAGGATTGAAACTTAGCAAGAGAGGAACATAAAAAGGTAGAGTGTGGTAGAGTTCCAGCCAGACACTGCCAACAAGGCAAATGATTTCTGGGCCACAGCTAACCATGGCTTGGGCAATACGAAGGGGTGGGAGGGAGGTGGACCTTAGAGCACATGGTGGTTGCTGGAGCTGAATAAGTTCACCAGGGCAAAGAGGGGTGTAATGGTGGACCAGTTTGTACACTAGATTCATGGTGGCATACTAAAGTTTAGATTTATACAATAGCCAGCCCAGGGAGGAGAGGACATCACAGTGGTGGTGGTGGTGATGGGCACTGACCCCTAAGGTAGCCTTTCCACCCTGTGATAAGCCTGCTTTAGGAAAAATAAGATGATTGTGTTAGTTGTAAGTATTGGGATGCCATAAGTAGGCAGGAGAAGGAGGGTGGCAGCCATGATCTTATGGCAAGTAGTCGACAAAAGGAAGGAACGATGTGATAAAGCAGGCCCAGCTTCTGGTTTAGCTCTTTGGTTAGGAGGGTGATATGTGTCATGGGAGAGAAAGTATCTAATGGGGCACCCAGATATTTAAAGATTGGACAGATTCAAGGGCATCACCATTGTGGGAGAGTATCGCAAGAGAGGGTAGGGATGCAGAGTGGAGGAGAGGTTGGAAAAAATGCATACATTTGTTTTTTTTGGTGTTGAGGAAAAGTTGGTTAGCAAGGATCCGGCCTCAAGAGTTCGGAAGTCTGACACTAGCATACTGTTGAGCCACCTGACGTCTGATGAAGAATGGTACACAATGGCGTCATCCTCATAGAGGTACATGAGGCCCCCCTGCAGTTAAGTTATTTGGTAACTCATTAAGAAAGAGGCAGCAGGCCCATGATGGAGCCGGAGGGATGCCGTGGGTTATAGGTCTGAGGTCCAAAGAGATCTGGTCCACTTGGCCCTTTGTGTGCTGCCTGCAAGGTAATTTGATGCCAGGTAAAGGCACTAGCATTAAGGTCGCAGAGTGTAATTGACACAGTAGGGAGACTGTGGTTGACCAAGTCAAATGCCTTCACAAATCGACAGATATAGCACTGGTCACAGCCTTGGTCCATAGCCTGGAACAGGTCAGATGTAACTTTGTTTAAGGCAGTGAGGGTACTGGTGATTTTTTTTTAACCCATGCTTGATCATTGAGAGGAGGTGGTGGTGGTCCAGATAATCCTGTAGGTGGTTGTAGAGTATTAGCTCTTGGATTTTGCCAGTAGACAGCGATTAGAAATAGGTCTTAAATTCTCAGTGGTTGTGTTGGGTCCACTTGTGAATGGGAACAACCACTAATACCTTCCATTTATCAGGCACATGTCCCGGGAGGAAAGATCAGTTGAATAGGTTGTGAACTGGGTGGGCAAGGGCTGTAGCCCCAATTTGAGAAATTTGAGTTTGAGGGTGTCATGACTGGGAGAGCTATCAGCTTTAGATTAGCAAGAAGCCAGTGAACTTCATTGAGGGTGGTGAGTTTAAGGTGAAAGGCTGGGCGAGAACCAGTGTCCACTGCTGGGGGTGGGAAGGAGATGGTAGGGGAGCTGGTAAAGAGTGCAGTACATCTATGTAGGTGAGTAAAGAACTTGTTAAATCCAGTGGTCATGGATGGAGGGGTCTGAAAGGACAGTGCCATGGGCAGTGAGGGAGCTAGGGGCATCAGAGGACTTGCCTTTAATTAGAGAGTTCACCTGCCACCAGATTTCTTTGGTATTGCAGAGGTGCTTGGTTTGGAGAACCCTGATGTGAGTGCATCTGGTTTTCTGAATAGAATTTTACACGTATCCTGAGCTGCCTGTATGCAAGTCAGTGGGTAACCCACTTGGTTTGAAGGATCTCTAAGCCTGATCATGAGTGGTCATGAGCTTCCTTAGTTCTTTAGATGGTTTAGATGGTCAGGGGCTTTGAGTCCTTTTAATCTGCACCTCTTCATCGGGCGGAACATCAACTATATCGATGAAGGTGGTCAAAAACAATCAAGGATCTGCTGATATCTGAACGGTGTTTATAGGTCCCCAGTTGGTATCTGAGATAGAGGTGAGAAAAGCACTGGGATTGAGTTGGGATGTATTATGGACCAGGGTGATATTGGGTGGAGGGTTGGGGAGTTATTTTGCAAGATACAGAAGGCAGGAAGTGATCACTTATTTTGTCAGAGAGTACACTCACTGATTTCACCTTGAGGGCACAGTTGGTGACCATCCAATTAAGCAAGGAGTGGTTACCAGATTTTGTATCAGTTCTTGTTGGATTAGTGATGAGTTGAGCTAGATTAAAGTCAGCAAGAGTGGCATGTATCCTTGTCAGAGTTGGGGCTCGGCCAGTCTAAAGTTGCCACAAAGTATGATGTGATGGTGAGGAATATTGGTGAGGGAGGTAATGAAGGGAGGAGGCAGGTAGAGGCTTCTTTGGGGGCAGGTAGACAAAGCCCACTATTAGTTTTTGATGGAGCCAAGAGTCAGAGAGAGGAACAGTGATTCTGCTACTGAGAGTCTAGGGCTGGGGAAAAGGATTTCAATGGCCTTGAAGTCATCTCAGACATACATGAGAGCACCAACTCCCTGTTTTCCCACCCGAGCATTCCTGAAACATCTGTAGCCATGTATTGAAATCTCATGTTGCTTGATGCTAGGTTTTAGCCACGATTCTGAAATGCAGGTATGTCAGGAGTGTTAGGTAAGCCAAGCTTCTAGTTTGGCAATCTTGAGAGTGCAGACTTGAGGCTTTTGTTTGGGCACTCTTCAGTCCTTTAAGTGATTGACATTTATCAATTGGAGTGGGGTGTGAAAGTACTGGGTGTGTATGGCCAAGGTTGAGCTCTGATATCACCTGCTCGGGTTAGGAGGATAAGGATGGGTAGGAAAGTCCAGAATGAGGTAATGGAGTTGCTCTTTCATCAGGGCTGATGGGCCAAGCCCCTCAAATCAAGCAGTTTGAAGATAGACACAACATTCAACAGTGTGGGGCCTGTTCACAAGTTCATTATCCCAAACACACCTCTTATATCCTCATAAATTCCAAATGTGTTAGGGGTAATGAAATTATTTTGTTCAGAGATATAAATGCAGACTGGATCCAAAAGAGAGGATTAAAACTTCAGGATAGTTTATAAATTGGGGCCTAACACAATACATATGGCTGTATTGGCAGCATGTCACCCTGAAAGCTTACCACTTGGTAAACCAAGTACCAAGAAGGCTGTGATTAATAAAATTACCTCTGGAGACAAGAGAGCAAGATGTTTTGGTGAGGGATTGTGAGTTATTTGTGCATTAATAAACAGAGGATATACAATGGCCTGGGTTAAAGCTTTATTTATCATGAGTGAGGCGGCAGGACCATAAATCAGAAGTGGCAAAGAGTTATAAAAGTCTTGCCCTTTATGAATAGTAATTAATATCATACAAGAACACGGAGCATTGTATGTTCTGTGTATACAATGTATGTTCTTAATTCAGGGCAGATTCATTCTGGGATTGGCAAAATGGGCTGTCAATCAAGTTGATTGTGATATAGGCAAGTGAAAAGAAACATTACTCATCGGATGAATGTAAGATATGCGTGTAGTTGTCTGTCTTCAAATAAGTCAAGCCACACAGAGTGAATGTTTCCTCTTTTTTATTTTCTTGCAAGTTCATCAATCCATATACACGCTTATTCTTTTCTTCTTTTGGTGCTGCTCATTCAATTTACATACAGTGTTCATATAAAGATTTCTTATCCTGAATAATACCTGCACCCCATTATAAGCCAATCACATAATAAAGTAACATATTAATCTTAGGGTGTGGTGAATTTGTGTCAAAACATAGGTATGACTTCATTTTTTACACAACATCAAAGGTGTTTACTACATTTCTTGCACAATATTCTGCAACCTTCTCTGTTGCACACCTTCCTTAAACAGGTGTATAACATCGTAATAAGGACACACCATCCTGATAAATTTATTATAGGACATTTGATGTTAAGTGTTGTGAAATATAAAGTGTTGTGAAATTACAAGGTTATCACAAGACATTTTGGCTAGATATTATTATAGGTTACACTTAAGTAAAAGTTCTATTTTAGTAAAATGTTATACTACAATCCCCTTTTTGAATCTCTATAATTGGAGATAATACAAAACAATGTTGCCATTGTAACATTTGTTTTTGTAATCATGTGTTTCATCTTATGGTACAATAACACTTGTACAATAATAAGAACACAGATTACTGCAATACTGCATCCCACCACTACTAGGGTTGGACTAGTACCCAAAACAGCCGAACCCCAATTCCACCAGGATATAATAGGGATATATAATGACTGCTTCTCTACCTCTTTAGAGCAGAGCTTTTGTGAGAAATAAGTCTTTCAGTTTGTTGATGATACAACAAAACACCAAGTGTCATTTTATTAATTTTGGGTAATTAAAATGAGGTGGAGTTGCCAAATTAGTGAGTAAATCCAATGCCATACTAGAACCAGTGATATGGGTAACATTTGTTCGGCTATAAGCAGGATGTTCCCGAGGGTCATATTTGCAACCCACCATGTCTTGTCACTATACCCTGATACATTCCAAGGTTGACCTGTGATTACACAAAATGATTGGTTCCATCTCATAGCTTGGTGATATTCATTTGCAGACATTAGGGTAAATTTACATTGTTCAGAAAACCATGGGGTGGTTGATGTCTCTTCCGCATATATATAAGGTCTCATGTTCTTGTACACACTGTTGCTTAGGTAAGACAACATATTCATTGTGTACTGTGATAATAGTGTCACCTGGTATTTAGAGTCTCATGATCTGGTCATGTCTTAATACTCCCAAATTACTGATTTGCCATGATATTTTTGATGGTTCAAAACATACATGTATTATCATTAGAATGGGAATCACATGTCACAGCACTTGTGCATATTGATTTGGTGAGTTCCATACTTTTATCATAGCTAAAGGCTGGTACAAATACAATGGAATGATCCAATAATCTAATCACATTGGTCTCACCTATTGCTAAAGGTAACCTGTTTGTTTCAATTTATTTAATTCATTGAATAAATAAGTATGCGCTTCAGCAGCTAATTGAGAGCAAGCCAGTTCTACACAGCTTTCTTTAGAAATATTAGAAAGTGATTTATAAAACGGGCTGCTATTTAAGCAAGAATTTTAAAGCTTTGTAAGGTTTCTAAATGCAAACAAATCAATTTCTTCATTATTAGCTGCTAATCTCATAGTAGCTGATAGTGATCCAGTAGCCAGATTTTTCAAAGTCATTTCTAAAGAGCGAATATGACCCTTTAAAACCATATAATCAATACCATTAGCAATTCCCAATCCTGAGCCTAACCAGTCCCACAGCCTTTTTCACAACAAAATAAGCCTGGTGATGCTTCTGCAGGAATTTGAAATTACCACGTTCTGTGTTTATCATGGTATTGATTCAAAGCATTATTATAATACTGTTGCACAATAATACTGAAGCCCGATCCCTACATTGAAGCGGTAATTGTGAAAAGGTAAATGTAGCAAAACATATAATACTCCAATTTACATGGATAATAAAGAGGATATGCATTTTGTGTCAAGATAATACCATCTGATGGGGCAAGAATTTTGCCCTGATATACCTTGTTTTTGATACACTATATTCCATGCCAGCAAATTATGCCATGCTGTTAAGTTAACATTATAGGCTATTCTCGCCATCATGCTTTTTGAAAAACAAGCAAATATGTTAACAATGAATATTTATTTGTTAATGGTAATACTGTAAAAATTCCTTAACCCTACTGTATAGTTTAGACAATAGATGTATTATATAAAAATGCCTCATATTACATCTTGCAGCAGTGTAAGATGCATTTAGCAAAATAATATTAGGTGGATAATGTAACATGTCCTTTAGTTTTATTCAAAATAAATCTTGGTCTTCTTTTGTCAGATTCGTAGTATCCCCCAATGTGGAGAGGATATAGATCCATTTCTGGGCTGTTGTGTTCACTACACACATCGCCATGCCAGGCCAGGCTTCTGATGAGCATCCCCATGTCACATCTTAACATTGTCCATAACAAATAAAGTACCATTTGACAAGAAGATATCCGACGTGTTCATGTCATTCTCCCAACATTACTGGGAGACTGCACACAGTATGATTAGCATAGTTTTGGTTGTATAAACTGTTCCATATGCCCTGGGCATCCTCTGTGTCTATCAGAAGTTGCCAGGATCAATAAGGTATTATATAGTATAAGTACAGGATACATCATTGTACTTTACCTATTGGGAGAAACAGAGCAGTATCAGGTGTCATCATTTAAAGGCTGATACAATTTACATTGGTCCACATGCACCCATTTAGTCTCTGTAGACCCTTATTGGATTCAATGGACCTGAATGACCCATAGCCCCAAAACATCAATGACAGTATAGGGCCCCATCCAATTAACATCCCATGGTCCTTCTGACCAAAGTTTTCACCATGACATGATGACCCCTTTCAATGGGCTGTATCACTTTTCATCATGTCTCTTGTTTGTTTTTCCTATGAGTCTGTGCCATGTTTCTGATAGCATGGGCAAATACAGAGCAAAATGCTTCTGTATTTGTTGTAGAAATACATCAGTTTTGATGCGGTCACTACAGGTGTTGATAGATCTGGATCTGATGGATAATACAGCTGCATATCCCATCCAGTCATCAATTGTTATGGGCTATAGCCAGTACTCTTATTTTCAGTTTCTCTAATATCTATTAGATTCCTGGTAAGTCGTCACCCACCCTTTACCAGTATCCAACATTGCTTTTTTCAGCATTTTCAAAATGCAAGAAACCTTTCTACCATACCCAAGGATGTGAATGGTAGGATAATGCAAACATTGAGTGATACCTAAGATATCACACAAGGCTGTCATTATTTTCGCTGTAAAGTGAGTTCCTTTATCACTTTCAAGCATTCTGGGAAAATCCATTCTGAGAACATCTATTCCCATAGTGCCTTTGCAGTAGCTGTAGCACTATAATTTTGTATGGGCAATGATTCTACCCATTTGGAAAATATGTCAATAATGACTAGTAAATAGCAGGACCCCCTGTTGCAGTAGGCAAGGTACAACATAATCAATTTGTAAGCTGGACCAAGGACCTTCCACCTGGGGTATATGCCCAAAGGACCCCTTTTTCCAGGCACTGGAGGATTTATCTGTGCAGATGTGACATGCCTCCAGGCATTGTTTGACATCTTTTCCCATTTTGGCCACCAATATTTCTGTGCCAACATTTTACAAGTTTTGTGGAGTCCACAATGACCTCCAATTTGATGATTATCCATGATAATATATTTTCTAAATGAAGTGGGTGGTATCCACTTTCTAAACCAGATTGTCATTCCCATACTACCATATCTTCCCATATGGTAACATGTTTGGTTACACACTGTCCAGTGTCTTTCCAATTGTTCTGACAACCTGCTATCCAAGCATCTGTATCTTAGATATGCCCCAAACTTGGGACTTGTGAGATGGCAGCTATCCATTTAATATGGTGTTTGTTAAATTCATCCATCTCCCACAATTTTGTAGAGTCACCTCCTAGAGGGTCTAACCATAAGTTTGTTTGTTTGGCTGCAACTTGAGCCAGATTATCCACTAAGTTATTATTTAAATCATGGGTATTCTTTAGATTCTCTTGGTGAGCTCTTACTTTACAGATTGCTATTCTCAAAGGTGTTTGAGCTCCTATGTCCCATATATGTTGTAACATGGAAGTAAATGCGACAGGTTCTCCAGATGCTGTCCGATTCCTTGTTTAGTCTAAACTGGCAAAAGTTCAATAAGAAATTCACTACAAAAGCACAATCTGACAAGATATTAATAGCCTCCTGAGGGTAAGTAATAATAGCTCTAATAATAGACTGCCTCTAATTCCACTCTAGAAGCAGAAAATGATGATGGGCATCGTACTTAAAATTTTTTTATTTAGTACTCGGTGTCCATATGGCATATCCTGTATGGAAATGTCCATCCTCCCAAAACGAGAGCCATCTACATAAACATCTCTTATGTCAGTATTTGGTTCTGCAGCAAATATGGGTTTAAAATCAATTCCCATTACAGTTCCACAATCATGTGTCTCTCCCTCCCATATCATTAATTCAACTAACATAGGTGAGGTACATTTTTCTACAGTTATGTTTTTCCCTGTAGAGCTAAATCCCATGTAACCAATCACTGTGAAGACATACCTCTCACATCCCTTTCAATAGAAATTTCACTGAGGTGTAAGATGTTTGCAGGATAATTCTATTAAACACCACAATATGTTCTGTAGCTTGTACAGCCCAATATACAGCTAACAAATGTTTTACATTCCTCATATGTCTCTTCCACAGGTGTCAATACATGAGAAAAATATCCCAGAGGATGCAAAGTTCCTGCTCTTTTTGTAACAGTACTGCATTGATTACCTGATCTGTTGTGTGTGCCTGTATTACAAAATCAGAGGAATCAGAAGGACTAATAAGAGCTGCAGCTGTCATTAGTGCTTGCTTTAGAGCCAGAAAAGCTATCTGATGTTCTGGTTCCCATCTAAGGATATCAGTTTCCTTTCCTCCTTTAGTAGATTATATGAGGTTTTGCCATACTAGAGAAGGCTTAAATAAAACTCTGCAAATTCCTGCCATGCCCAAGAACTGTCAGTAATATAGTCTTTGTTTTAGGTCTTGGTAGTTGTTGTATCACCTGATTTTTATCAGGATCTACAGTCGCCCTTCTTTGTTAATACACATACCTAAAAAGTAACTTGTGACTGTCCAATTTGTGCTTTGCTAGGTTCATTTTTAACCCTCCTTTACCTAACACTGTTAGTAACTCGCTCAATAATCTAACATGCTCTTGGTATGTATCAGTCTGCAATAAAATGTCACCAACATATTGTATTATCGCTTCTAGTACTGAAAACCCAATAATATTTCTGCAAACATTGATGAAATAAAGTAGCGATGAGTGGAAACCTTGTGGTAAACAGTAGAATATGTATTGCTTTTCCCAAAAGGTAAAAGCAAACTTATATTGACTATCTGGATGTACTGGGATGGACCAAAATCCATTCGACACATCTAGTACAGTATAAATAGTGGCAGGGGGAGACAGCTGAGATATTAAGTCCAGTTGTCTAGATATCACTGAGGTGACTAGAGGTGTTACTTTTTTCAGGACCTTATAGTTTATAGTCAATCTCCAAGTACCATTCGGATTTATGAACTGACCAGAGAGGAATTAACAGTTGAACATATCTGGCGAATTACCTTTTGTGATTGTAACTGTTTCAAAATAATTCCTACCTCTTCATGTGCTTCTTTTGAAACACATATTGCTTTTGTGTGGTGGGTCTGGTCCCCATTTGGACCTCCATATTAGATACTCGCCACACTTTGTAGCATTTTTAGCCCAAATTGATTCATGCCTTTGTACAACAGATTTTATCCATTGTGGCACCTGTTTCCATAAATCACTCACGTGATAAATCTTTAATGACTTTATTGTGTACACATTATGTAAGTCATCCACATTTGGTCTTGGGTAAGTAATGCTTCCTGCCATAGAATCATATTACTAAGATCCACTACTAAACCATGTTGTGCTAGAATGTCCATACCCATGATGGTACCTTCATGTTTATTACATTTCAAAACATACATTTCAATTGTTGCTCACCTATCTGAACCAAAATGGATTGGATAAATATGCTGTTAACACACCTCTGAGAAACCTGGCAAATTAATTTTTCATTTTATATGAGTTGTTAAAGGCATATCGCTATCTGTTATACTAACAGTAGTACCAGTATCAACTAATATCACAGTCTGGCAGCCCCTAGCCATTGCTGATATTGTTGGATGCCCTTCCTGATCCTCTTGTAATTGACCAAGGATTTGGAAGGTGGGGGTTTCATCCTGTCATTTCTTTTTCCTCTCATGTTTTGAAGAAGCTCTTCCTTATCCTCTTCCTCACTGTCTCTAGGGGCGTGAGGTTCCTTCACATCACTGCAACTGTCTTAGTATTAATCAAATTACTAAGCACTTCAATACATTTTTGTAAGTCTGCCTTACCACCTGGTTTAGCATTATTACCAGGATTTTGAGCTTGTCTCCTCTCTAAGACTTGCATCTGTTTTCCTTCCATGTCTCCTCCTTTAGCCCAACAATCGCGTTTAAAGTGGCCTTCTTTATTGCAATTGTTACAGGTTAACTTATCCTTGCCTTCTGTTTTGACAATAGCGGCTACTCTCCTTTTACCCTTTCCTTTCTCTGGAGTATCATCCTGTTGCATACACCTACCAATTGGTGAGCAATTCCTACTTTCCTGCAGCCTGATTCTCTTTACATAACATACATATGGATGCAGGTACAATAGTAGCATGCCAATCAATCAAACTCAGGAAGGGTTCTGTATCTGTATCTTTACGTGGGTCTGCTACACCTCCATATGTGTGTGAGCAGCATACAGATGATTGATGAATATAACTGGGGACTCCGCAGACTGTAGGAGTGATCTCATAGATCTTACTCCAGTCTATATGAGCTACACCATCACTGACTGCAGTGCAGTTTGGATCTCATCAGTGGTTGCCCAGTTATCAACAGTTTCCTGGTTCATCCTGTGTTCCTGTCATTTTACAGGCAAGTTTTATAATAGTACTGCCAGAAGGGACAAAGTTACTATTTACAGGCATCTTTATTAGTCAAATTAAGATTTGCAACTAACATTTTCAGTTTGCTATAATAGGGCACAGGATTTTGTCCTGGCTCCCATTTTCCTAACTGATCCACTAACTGCAAGGATTCCTGAATGGAAAGGTCACTTGTGACAATTCCATGTGTACTTCCACATTTTCCATAGCTTTCTTCAAACTCTTTTATTTGCCTTCTAGCTTCTTCATCTTCCTCATAAGCTTTTTATTTTGGGCTAGTATCTTGTTTCATCCTAGCCTGTTCTTCCCAATATTTTTGTCTCTCTCACATAAGTTTTTTCTTCTTCCTTAAGTTTTTCTTCAATATCTTTAATGGTTTGATGTAACTTCTTATCCTCCAGTTCCATACTGTCTTTCTTTCTCCATGTTAATTTCTTTAAAGCTTCTTTCCTCTAGCTTGCTCTAGCTCCTTTCCTTTCATTTCATGGATGATAGGAGCCATTTTTGTCTTTCACTTTCTAGGTGGTCTTCGTCACTTTCTGAAGTACTGGGCCTGAAGAATCTGTCTTAGTACACCCTGGATGAGGGGTGCATATCCATCATTCTATGGATAGGTGTCATTTTGTACTTTTGTACTTGATAACGTAACTCCAAAGAGATCTGGCATTGAAACTGTGCTTCTGTTTGCGTAGTGTACAAAGTTTGCCCTTTATATGCTAGGATCCAGGCATGCTCTTGAGTGGCATAATTTAATCTCTATGGCTTGTTGTAACTGCTAGATAGTACATTAATCTGGGCTTGACTTTGTTTGTTAATAAATGTAATATTTTCTTCCAGTTGGTTGTTCTTAATCTTTAGGAAGAAGTAGGCTGCTGGTTAATTAGGATCTGCAGCTTATCCATTAGGTAGGGAAATGGGCAGACTGGGTGGGCCAAGCGGTTCTTATCTGCCGTCAAATTCTATGTTTCTATGTTTAGCTCACATACTTCTCCCTGAGAGATATGTAACTTATATTCACCATCTTTAGCTTCAGTAACATACTTAGCTATACCTAGAAAATACTTTTCTTCTCTGTCAAGTAACTGATTCTCTAATAGACAGGTTTTAGTTGTTATTTCACACTGATACTGTACATACATCTGACAAATATTGGCTAATTTGCTTTTATCTGCCTTTACCTTCTCATTTCTTTCTAGGCATTGAGTGGATAAACATAAGTACGCATCTTCCTGTTCTTAAGGAGAGTGATACAGACCTTCTTTAAGGTGCGTCTCAAAATTTACGTATTATGGTGTCCATACTTATGTCAGTTATCTAGCTGGCAAATGACGCCTGACTTTACACCAATCTGTTTCCTCTAGTGCCTCTTTTGACTCCTTTCCATACTTGCTTGATCAGATCCTCCTAGTGGCTTCCTTTTCAGTTTGTTTGATGTCATCAGCAACCATATAGACTGTCTTCAGACATCGAGTTATAGCACCAGTTTGTAAGGTGTGTGTTGTGTTTTCTATCTTCAAATAAGTCAAGCCATACAGAGTGAATGTTTCCCTTCTTTTATTTTTCTTGCAGTTCATCAATCCTTATACATGTAAATTCTTTTTTTTCTTTTGGTGCTGCTCATTTAATTTTACATACAGGCCCAGATATTCAGACTGTGCCAGGCTGTGGCACAAGCCTGGCTACAGTGCAAATGGGCTGCACAGGGTGTTGACAGGGTGATATTCAATGGAGCTGTGCCATGGCACAGCATCACTGAATATCACACCTGCACACCTGCAGTGCACATAGCACAGTGGTACTGTGTCAGCGCAAGTGGCCAGAGTGGAGCAGGGGATGCGCTAGTGCAAGTTCCATTGCGCTAGGTGCAACAACCACGATATTCAAAGATACACATGCAAATGGGGCCATAATGCATGCAAGGCACTAATGGGGCCATTTGCATGTCATTATGCCCCATTTGCATGCAGGTGCACTGATCCTGACAACTTGCACCTGGCACCCTGCCAGGCTGCAGCCGTCAGGGACCGACGCCCCGAACAGTGCAAAAGTCCCTCTCCGATCACGGGCATCAGTTAAAATAAAACATGTTCTATATCCCTGGTGGTCCAGTGGACTTCTCACAGCCCAGTCATGGGCTTAAATATAAATATATTCATCCTATATACCTGATGGTCCAGTGGATCACTTGCAGCCCGATCACGGGCTAAGTACACAAATGATCATCCCATATCCCTGGTGGTCCAGTGGACCACTGCAGCCTGATTGCAGGCTAAGTATTAAAATAATCATCCCATATCCTGGTGGTCCAGTGGACCACTCACAGAATGATTGTGGGCATCAGTAAAGCATGAATGGCACAGCAACCCAAGCCTGGTGGTCTAGCAGTACCCACCTCCCCACCCACCCACTGATCCCCACGCCCCACCTCCCCAGTCAGGGTGGTGACAGCTCCCACCCGCTTGCTGCCCTGCTGCCACCAACTGACACCATATGGTAGGGCTGCAGCCATTGGTCCACAGCATGAGCCAATGGGCATGCAGCTATCATCAGATACACAGTCCAGTTATGTGAATGGATTCATTCATATATCTGGACTGTGTAGTATGGCATAGGCTGCATGCCCATTGGCTCATGCTTGTGGACCAATGGGCGGACAGCCCTATTGTATGGTATCAGTTAGTGGTGGTGGCAGGTGACAGTGGGTGGGGCCTGTCTCTGACCTGGGGAGCAGGGCGTGGGCCCAGTGGATGGTGAGGGGGGTAACTTAGGCCACCAGGGTTGGGCTGTTGTGCCATTAATGTTTTACTGATGCCAGCAATCGGCTGCAAGCAGTCCACTGGACCACCAGGGATATAGGATGAATAATGTTATACTTAAGCCTGTGATCAGGCTGCAAATCAGTCCACTGGACCACCAGGGATATAGGACGACTATTTACATCTACATCTGCTCATGATTGGGCATGGGGGTGCCGCCATGAAGGTGCAGCCGGAGCTTGGGTGGCACACAGGTGGCAGCTGCCATGTTGCTCCCTGCTGTCGGCAGCTCACCTGTTGGTGGCCAGCCGTTGTTCCTATTTTTTTGGCTCACCTGTGTGCAGGCGCCAAGTAGGGGTTGTGCATGCATGGAGCTCAGCACGTCAGGGCTGAATGTCGGGATATCTGAATTGTGCATGGGCACCCCACCTGCCTCATACATTTACTGATGTGCTCCGGCACATCGGGAATTGTGCCAGGCACAATCCCTGTTTGTATATCACACCGGGCACATCAGTGGGTTAGCATGACAACAGTGTTGCACCATGTGCAACCCTTCTGAATATCCAGGCCACAGTGTTTATATAAAGATTTCTTATCTTGAATAATACCAACACCCCATTATAAGCCAATCATACAACAAAGTAACATATTAATCTTAGGGTGTGGTGAATTTGTGTCAAAACAGGGTATGACTTCATTTTTACACAACATCAAAGGTGTTTACTGCATTTCTTGCACAATATTCTGCAACTTTCTCTGTTGCACACCTTCCTTAAACAGGTGTCTACCATCCTAATTAGTGCACACCATCCTGATAAGTATATTATAGGACATTTGATGTTAAATGTTGTGAAATATAAAGTGTTGTGAAACTATAAAGGTTATCACAAGACATTTGGTTAGATATTATTACAGATTACACTTAAATAAAAGTTATATTTAGTAAAATGTTACACTACAGTGAATAACATAGTTTATCTTTGACTTGACTCAGAATCTTAGGAAATTAATGCATTTATTTAAATAGTGGAATCCCTACATACATTGAGTAAATTAGTTTATATTATCCTGGTGCCTAATGGTTGTTTCTGAATGAATACCTGCTAATTGGTGAAACCTGACTTTTTCTCTGCTAGTACTACTGTTTCTCATTGTGGTTCTGGTCTTACCTTCTACCAGCCACCTTTTCTACCTGCACAGTATATAAGTACTTCACAAGGTGCTGTAAAATACAAATTTGGTTGCAGTTCTGGGTTTTTCATTGCTTCTGCTGAAGTAGTGCTAGTTGGGGCTGAATTATTGATGCCAAATTTAAGTGACCATTGCCCCATCAGATGCAAAGCAATTGTGAAATACAAAAGGTGATAAATGGTTTGAATTCAGAAGTGAGTTGCAAAAATCTTTTAGGAGGAGGCCTTCAGGAAAAGTCTAAAGAAGTATAACAGGGAGAGATGTTAATTAATCAATCACAGACTTTAATCTGTCTATAGTATATTTTACAGTTACTTTTAATGACATATATAACTTGCATGCTCCTTGAAAACAAACAGTTGTAAAAAGGCCACCTACCATGGGCTACTGAAAAAATCCAGAAGATGATTGGAATGAAAAAGAGTTTGGAGGAAAGCTAAACACACTTCTAGAGGAAGGCTGAATTCAGTTAAAAACTCTTTACATAATGTGTTATACTGATTCTGTTTAGTAAAGCAAAGTATTACAAAGCAAAACATTGAAACACACCTTAAATCCAAAAGATTACTTGGAACTAATAAGAACAGCTGAGCAATCCAATAGATCAGCAAGCCCCTATTATTTTAAATGAGAAAGGCTCAGAGGCTGAGTATCCATTCGCAGTACGGCAGCTAAACTGCTCTGCCACTAGTTCACAGATCTTCTAATGTGAAAATTGTGCCCACAGAGGATCTCAAACATTTTCTGAATGATAATACCAAGAATATGTTGGCAGATATAGGGCCACAGAGTGAATTAGCTGGAAGGATTGACAGTAACAGGTTGGTCATAATTCAGACTGTTTAAGACTCAGAACAGTTACTGTTAGGGAAGTTCTTAAAATGTTAAGAGGGTGGTAGGGAAGACTAGTGGCCTAGACAACTTGGAATCAAGAGTCTTGTAAGCAGGGCTGTTGAAATTATAGCTACAGTCACATCATTGCTTAATTGCAGTCTCTGTAAAGGCATTGTTTTCTGTAACATGGAAGCAGAGTTATTCTGATCCTCAAAGGGGTAAGAACAGAATCTCTACCTATTGATCAGCCTTGCTGCTCTCCATCCTCCACATGGCTTTGGAAAGGCTGATCCATGGCCAGTGTTCCAAGTATATTGAGGTTACAACATGGTGAACAACATGGATTTCCTCTGGTCACTCCATTGACATTGCCCTGGTTGATTTCAAGACTTTGATAGCTTATTACTTAGACTAGAAGACAGAAATCTGAGCAGCATTCATGTACCTGACCAAAGGTTTCGCCCTGGTAAACCCACTTATTGTTTTAAATAGGCTACTATAAACTGGCATACATTTCTATAGCCGTGGGTGGTTCAGGAAATTCTTGAAAGGGAGGAAACAACAGGTTGTGGTGCTGGGTAAGTTTCCTGACACCATCAACCTGTGCAGAGGGGTACCACAGGGTTCTACCCAGGGTCTCCCCTTATTATTAATTCTTGCAAATAAGCTACCAATGCCCTGAACTAGAACCACTCATGGGTTAGAATCTACACAGATGACATGATCCTCATTGGTAGTGATAATTCCAAGAAGAGCCTTGAAGCAAAATTAAGGAGGCCTTTACAGAAGTCCAGGAGTAATAGATGAGTTTGAGACTAGTTATGAGTGTCAAAACTCAGAGTATGGGGTCTGGATAGAAGTAGACTGCAAACCAAATAGGAAAACTGACCTGGATATTAAAAGATCTGACTGGTTTCTGTCTTTGTTGTGTTACTGAATACAAATATCTGGAGTCATCTTTGACTATGACTATGATGAACTGAAATGTACAGGTCATAGTTTGGGCCTTTGCCAAAGGGTTAATAAGGGACAGGGACATTGAGAAAGATCTCAAAGTGTTTAAATCCAGATCAAAACAGCTACTACCCTAATTCTACTTGTAATTGAATGTGAATTCAGGATATCTAGCCAAACTGAAAGATGCAATAAACTAGCACATTTTAGCATAAATGCAAATCAGCAACTCACCACTGTACCATGTATGCTGAGTTGAACTGATCTGCTTTGGAGAATAGGAGAGAGATATGGTTATTTGGGATGATTTAAAATGTTGTGAATTCAGATGAAAAATTCCTTTATCTCAATTCCTGTGGCAAGATCGGCAATACTCCCAGGCCAATAGACTAACAATTCTAAAAGTGTACACAAGATTCCAAGAGTTGAGTATCTGAAATAATGCTAATACTAACAGAAAAATTTGAGTGATGCAATAAAAAATATGCCATCACTAAACATCTTCCATAAAGCCATTACAATAATACTTGAACATGTTTGTAATTGTTTTAGTAAAGATCATTGTTTATGTTTTTTATGTTTGTATTGTCTCATTCTGGATGAATGTTACTGAATGAAAGAATGAAATAGGAAAACAATTAAAACAGGCATGCGGTCAAATGTGTATAGGCTGTACAAAAATAAAGTTAATTGCAAGTACTACTACTACTGACCATCACCTCTTCTAATATAAATGTGTTCTAACTAAATAGTGGTCCTCTACTTTTTTTGTCCTCCTATCCTCCTAATCTCTTCTGCTGCAAACCTATCCTTCCACTCCTTGCACTCTTCCAATGTTTGCTCTTTTCTCATTCCCCACTGTAAAACTTCTTCTAATCAATCTGCTTTCTTTGTCTGTGTTCTCACCTCAGGAATAGAACAGCCACCCTGTCACCATTTGTTATTCTTTTCTTCTTCATCTCCACTCTTAATCCAATCCTATTGCTAATTTTACATCCTCTAACTCCTGTCTTCCTCCCCAGACATGCTTCTTACACTACTTCTATCACCTGACCTCACTCCATTGTCACTAATCCTGCTTTCCCTTTTCCTTTTTTTTTCTTCAAATATTTCCACTCCCTTTACTGCTTGTCGCCATCCCACTGGTTCTGCTGTTCATTTGCACATTTTGTACCTACACCCTTTTGATTGCCAACATGTATCTTTATTCACTGTTGCTGATGGTGGATATGTATGTTGGGTATATTTTATATCATTTTGTATAGATTGTATCTTCTGAATTTACTGTAATTTGACTCCATAGTTCAGCTGCACTGTTAGGTATGACCACTGCTTTATTTTTATAAATGTGGTATACTGTACCATTTTTCTCTGTATAGTGTTATATTGGTTACCCACTTCTATGTTTTGTATCTCCTCCACCCAAGTTGCACCTGGAAATGAGCTTTACAATTTCTAAATAAAGAAAACAATGAAACAGATCAGCAACGTTACCCAATTATGGTTTTTTGTATTATTATGCACAGTATTGGTGTAGTTCTAAGATTGGTTGAACTTGTTACCTTATTGCAGGGTGCTGTCCAACTTATGCTTTTAACCCTGAAGCAATTCTCCTTCAAGAATCTGTCTAGTTCTCCACTGAATGAGAACATTGCTAGTTTCCACTTGTTAACTATGTGGCTCTTTGTGTGAAGCAATGCTTTTGTTGTTTTCCTTTTTCCCCTTCAGCGTAAGTGCATATTTCTAGTTACACTTGCACTCACCAATGCAAACATCTGAGTATCCTCCACTCTGTCACTGCCTTTCAGTAGTCAGAATATTGTGATTACATCACCTCACTCTTTCCCTAGCTAAATCATTTTTATATATCCATTCATTCCTCATGCATCATGCCCCACACAGCCAACCCTTTAATCTGCTTAGTGGATCTATCGGCAACCTTTAAGCCTAGCTATCATCCTTACTGTATAGTGGGAACACATGCTGGTTGCAGTACTCTTCTACTGTAGGTCTAATAAAGATCTTGTACTTGCTCTTCTGCAATCCTCCAAAATATGCAAAAGGTACCAGCAAGGCTAGATTTTTCAAAAGGCTTTATTTTGGCTTAGCTTCCTTTTAATGTGTGTTTGCAGAATACAGTGCAATACCTAACACAATCTGAAACCATTTTTCATTTGCAAATTGATTTGGTGGGTACTGGTTGAAGGATGAGGGGTAGTAGAGATTAGAGGATAATTGGGTGGGGACTTGGTGTACTTCCTAAAGAAAGTGAGATTCCAGAAGGGAGAGGTGGGAAGTGTATTTGGCACATGGGTGGAAGAAAGGATTACCTTTTTTAGCAGCCACAGCCACAAGCAACAGTGTGATATTTGCCAAGGTGGGGTGTTAGTGGGAGGGGTGAAGGGGTAACATGATTTCTATGTTCTTTGGTGAGGCAAGGGGTAATTTCATAGCACAGTGGGGGTTAGTTTAAAAAATCTGTCAGCGAAGTTGGTAGGACTGCCACAAAATTCACAAATTTCATGAATTGTGAATTTCTGTTGATTCTCATCAACTTCGCCAGCAGATTAAAACTTTGCAACAACTCTATTCATTACATTAAGGGACACTGAAAAAGATATTGCTTAATGGCACTTACATTAAAATCCCTCACTTTATTTTGCAACAGCACAGTTATGAACATCGCTCATGTACTTTAATTCACTTCAGTTGTTAAATCATTTTTTTCCATTTGTGTCTTTACTGTCTTTGATATCAAATCTTTGTATAAGACAGTATCTAGTGAACCTGAATTACCATTCCAGAACAAAATATCCACTCAAGGACTACAAATCTAGTTGCATGGGCCAAAAGACTGGAATGTGAAAGCAAACAAGTCTAGCACAGTAGTCCTCAAGTATATAAGGTCACGTAACTCAGGTTTATAGCGTTACAAAAGTGACAGAATTTATTGATAAATATGGGTAAAAATGTCTGTTTGTTTGTAAATGTTTATTCCTTATGAATTCAAGGAAAGGATAACCCTTTGAGTGGTTAGGGTCATTTTAATGGGTCCATTACATACAGGGCAGTTAATAAAATATACACATGAATCAATAAAATACATGTTTTACAGAATAGTACTTTGTCACATGCAAAATGTAACTTATCTAATAACAGACAACATCATAAATGACAAATCTTTAAAAATGTAATGTCTTGACAGTAACCAATCTTCATTTACAAAACAACTTAGAAAAAATAGCCCTAATACAGAGTGACCATAAAAGTGTAAACGTCAACTGCAACCACTGTTTCTTGGTTGAATAGAGTCTGACATATCCATCTTTTAATCTCATGCCATGGGGCATTTTTTTTTTCTCAAATAGTCTAGCAACCTGTTCCAGAGTTTATGTCCACTAACTTTTAAAGCAGAATTCCCTTTGCTGTTCTAGTTTTAGGATTTCCAATTCCAAATTTTGTGCTGATTGCAGGCCTACTTTATGTATACATATCTAAACAAGTTATCCAAATAGGGTGGAATCTTCTTCTTTAGATATTGATAAGTTAAGTATAGTATATGTAAGTTTCTGCACTCCATAAAACTAGTCCAGTTTAGAATACTATACATTGTACACCAATCCATCAAATAGGGTGTCTAAGGCAAATCTATTCAAGACTGTGTCCAGCCTCTCTAATACAGTCTTTGATGCCCCCACGTATACTTTATCACCATAATCAAACAGTGGGATTATTGTAGAATTAATTATATATATCCTTGTATTATTTGATATACACCTTCTCAGTCTACACAATGCCCCAACCTACTTTGTAGTCTTTAATCAGATTGTCTATATGTATGTCCCATTTTAGCTGTGTCCAGCCATACTCCCAAATATCTGTACAGATTACCTGTGTTAATATTTGGTCTGTAAACATTTTAATTTGCAGTGTATTTATTGTAGACACCTGCTTATTTTCAAGAAGCATAACTTGTGTTTTTTTATTTAATATTAAGTTTTGTGATTTATAGTACTCCTGTAAGATATCAAAATCCTTTGGAGCACTTTCTGAATTTCCTGAGGAGAAACACCTTCTGCATACAAAATCACATCATCTGCATACAAATGATGCCCCACCTTTCTAATGAGGGCACCGCACTATTCATATACAGATTAAACTAGAGCGGCCCAGCAATGATCCTTGAGGGACCCGGATTTAACAGATGCAAACTGAGATGTAAACTTTCCTAGTGCAACTTGCTGGGTCCTACCGACCAAATATTCCTTCAACCAGTTCAGGGCCACTTGGTCGAGGCCAATGTCATTCAGTGTGTCTAACAAACTGTATGACTAAGCATATTGAATGCTTTGGACAGATCTATAAATATGGCCCCTACCATGAGGTCCTTATCCAGTGAAGTCTGAATATCAAATGTTACCTTTATTAAAGCTGTTATTGTACTATGACTAGAATGAAAACCTGACTGATAAATGTTGTTTATTTTATTATTCTCTAGATAATAATGGCAGGCAGTACACAGAAAATGTTTCAGACTCAGAACCAATGCTTTTCAAGAAGATGGATTACCGTCAGTGGATAGGAATCCTCTCACTCCAGCCATGCCAAACCTGTTTTGAGCCCCTTACTGCTTCATGCCTAGTTGGCTGTTCAGTTTTTCATCCTCATCCTTAGCTTCCTCACCTGTTTGCTCCTATAATGGGTTGGTGGTTACTGTGGCACCAATATCTAGGTCCTACAGTTGCTCTTCAGTTTGAAGCATCTTGTAGGTATTTATCCATGCTTCAATGATTTTGGATACTTCTGCAGAGTTTTGGATCAGTTGCAGATCACTGACAAGTTGCACTATGTTGTCTGTGTCATCCAGGTTACCCTCATCAGCTTCTCTGCAAGTAAATTCCTGTGGAAACCCAGGGCCAAGAGTCACTACATGACAGAGAAGGATTGTGTTTGTGGAGATAATCTCCCATGCTTCCCAGCCAGTAGGATGCTACCCATCACAGTTTTTTTAACAAGTCCTTAACCATCACACAATAACCTATTGAAACAAGCTCACTTAACATCTGTAGCTTGAAAATGTTTTTTAAAAAGTGACATTGATACCACTGTCCTATGGCTGAATACTTGGGGTAATGTCCTTTGACAGAAAGAGGGTGAGCATTTTACCCTCTTTTATTTAAGTTTTGCCTCAAGAGGTGGGCACTGCATTAGGCCTAACAGTAAGAGGGCTTTTAGAGGCAGCTTTTGTTTGCATAGCTGAACACTGTGAGCTGGCATAGAAGTGCCAATAAACCATTTGAGGAACATTTTGCTGTTATCCAAGCATTTCTGCTGTGCTCATAGATGACAGAGTGAAGAGAAGTTTATATGGTGGAACCATTTAGTTGTTTGAACTTGCCAATATACAAGGATCTGAATTGAGTATGCTTGTTAAGTATTTGAAGAACAAACATGTGAGCTGATTCTTAGAAATGTTAAACCCATTGCTGGCATTAGATTATGTTTTGCTTCTAAAGTAATGTTCAGGAGTAACTGCCAGAACAAGCCAGTTTCATCACTGTTATACCCATGCTCAGATGTATAACTGCCTGTTTGAATGATCTCCATTAATTTTGGTAAAAAGGCTTCTGCTGTGGCATCATTGCATAGTTGCTGCTGCCTTCTTAATGACAGCCTATGGGTCCCATGATGCTGCCGAGTGCCACAACCAGCCAATTGAGGATTTCAAATTACAGCCTACTCTGTGTACTCCCATGGAAAATGGAGAGCCTTCTCTTGGACCAAGGAGCCAGAAATAAGGACACCATGTGCTCTTTGCTGTGAAAACTGCAACTGAGTGGCAGAGTCTACTTCAACTTCATTAGCCTTCTGATTTTGTTTTGTGCTGGATCTTTGCTGTTATTCCTCTCCTGCAATGTCTCCTAGTTGAGCTTTCCTTCTTCCAGGTAAAAATGGTTGATTTTGAAGAACCTGTCTTACTGGATATGTTAGCCAAGCTCTCCCACCTTTATCAGTTCAGAACTTTTAGTTTTGTATCACTAGTATATCCTGACTGCTTCACTTATGCACACAGGTGATCACTGGTTGCTGATCACAGTAACATTGAGAAGCATGCAAATAAATATCATAGGCAATTAGTAATTTAGCATTTACAAACTAATGGTTGGTCCAGAAGATCACACTTAGCAGCTCGACAGAGTCATTTAAAGTTGATGTGAGCTAATGGGAGCCATGCTAATCATTTGTTATAGCTGATTATTCATTACTCTGGGCTTTGTTATAGTGAGGGTTTACTTTACTGGGATATGATTTGGGAGTTGAAGTGTTAATCTGCCTAAAAGCCTAGGACTCATTAGGTGAGGTGTCAATCTGTGTGTGAAGCAGATATATGGCCAACACGTGCCCTATGGGGTATGCCTTGTGCCTCTGTGATTTTGTTTTGCTTACCAACCCCATTACAGGCAGGCACCATACTACACAACATTTCTCACCACCCACCAAGAGGTCCTGAACTGATGTCATGATTTGGTGGCTCCTTCTGCCTTTTGAGTGGGCTTGAACTAATGTTGTAGTGTGAGGGCTTCTTCTTGCCTGTCACATGGGCTTGTACTGATGCTACTGCTTGTTGGTTTCTCCTTGCTTGTCAAGTATGCTTTTGCAGTTCTCAGCTTCTCCTAACCAACTGACTGGGCTTGCATTGATGCCACAGTTTTACAGCTCCCTCCTGAATGCTGAGTGGACACTAAAACTCTGCTGTTTCATGCATCTGTACAGGGCTGTTGAGGAGTAAGCACTCCAAGGTAAATTTCTGATGCTTTGTATAGCTATACTTGGGGCTCCTGAGGAGTGGGAACCCCAAGCTAAAGATCAGCCAGTATACACATCTGTAAGAGAGCTTCTGGGGATCAAGAGCCAGTTGCTTTGCACAGCTGTATGGGAGGCTGCTGAGGAGCAGGAGCTCTGAGCTAAACTGCTGCCACTTCATAGTGATGTACTGGAAGAGCCTCCCAAAAGAGGGAGCCCCAAACAAAATGTTAGCCATTTTGTGAAACTGTACTAAAGAGCTCCGAACAGCAGGAGCCCAAATACAGGTTCTGCCATCTGATGCAGCTGTAGGAGTGGGTTACCATGCAGCAGGAGCTCCAAATGTAAGACTGGCAACCAGGCGTGACTGTATGAAGGGCTTCCATAAAGCAGGAGCCCTCAACAGAAGTCTGCTACTGGGCACAGCTATAACAGGGATCTTGAGGAGTGAGGCCTGAACTCCAGTTCTGCCACCTGGCACAGCTGCAGGAGGAGTTGGAATGCAAGATCCACTGCCTAATGTGGCTGGAGGGAGAGTGGTTCAGTTTCCTGATGTGGCTGTAGGAGGGGTTTCCAGAGGAGCAGAAGCCCTGAACCTATGATCTGCCACCCAACACAGCTGTTGGATCAGGCTTCTGAGAAGCAGGAACTCTAAACACATGTGATGACTGGTGCAGCTGTAGAAGGTAGCTCCTGATAAGCAGGAACCCTGAAAACCAGTTGTGCTACTTTGCATGTCTGTAGGAGGTGATTTTCAGTATATAAACATCACCTGGGGTTGTTGTTCACTAATTATGGAAATCAGAAGCCACACTTCTTTTATCTTTAATTTTGATATGTATTTCTACTTTTCAAGATTTGTGTGTTTTATTATGGTTCATTCTTGTTAAATAGTTATGAATCAGAATGGGGCAGAGCTAATTAATCCTCTGCCTGCCTGGAGCAAAATAATTCAGAGCTGTGTCAGAGGATCAGCAGGTTGCACACTCACCTCTGAGACTAGAACACCAGAAGGTCTAACCCCACACTAGGAACTTGGGGTTAAATCTTAATACTGACACTTAATACTGTAGTCTTTTAATCAGATTGTCTATATGTATGTCCCATTTTAGCTGTGTGTCCAGTCATACTCCCAAATATCTGTAATGAATTCACCTGTGTTAATGTTTGTTTTGTAAATGTTCAATTTGAAGTGTATTTATTGTAGCCACCTGCTTATTTTCAAAAAGCTGCTGTAGAGTAGCATGAGGGGTGCTACACTCTGAGGTGCTGTCTTTCAGAAGATATGTTAAATCAGGGCCCCATCTGTCTGTTCTGGTGGTTGCTCAGGTGACATTAAACATCCCATGGCACTTCTTAACAAATTCTTGTCAGATCCACATGCAGCTGCATAATGAAGTTTGTGAAGAAAATGGAAGACTAGGATGGCCCCTGTGGTCCTTACCTAGTGTCAAATTGTATGTTTATGAGGGTAATGTAGTCAGTTGCGTAAAAATCAATACAGAAGGATTTAAAGGAGGATGTCTCATGTTACCCAAATTATTGAAGTTAAGAGCATTTTTATGAACAAAAATAAGGGCTCAGCAGTAACTGTAGTAAAGTTCAATTTGCCTTTAATGAACAAAGTTTTCAATTTACTGCCCTTTTGTAGGAGTAGGGCAATCCTGTTCCATATGTAGAACATTTATCAACAAGATCAGGATTGAAAAATCTGGCCACAGATGTGGAGGGTAAATAAATATGGGTTAAACACAGATGAATCAGATTTCATAGAAACAAAGAAAATGACACGAGAAGGCCAACTGGTCTATCCAGTCTGCTGTACCTAACCACTGAGACTGAGACCCTAACAGTCACTTGTGGCCCCATACCTAACTACAGAATGAAAGCAGTTTCTGAATGGCTGGCAGCTGAAGGAGCTAGCCTAAAGTGGGCAGTGTGGCAATGCTCACAACTCCTCCTACTCTGAAAACAAATGTTTATCTCTCAATAAATTGGACAGCCTTAACACTACTTTGCTTGAATTTTAGATTTGATGCACTCCTTCTTCTCTAAAAGCAGATTTCCTATTTAGATCCTAATTAAAAAAGGTAATTGTTGCAATGCTTTTAGTACAAACGTCTGCCTTTTAATTTAATTTAAACAAAACAAAACATAAACAAAATATAAATTTACCAAATCTGCATAGCTTCTGTTAAGTTCATTGCCTTCCCAATCCAACCTTTTAGGCAGCAGCTAAATAATGAAAAATATTTACATTCAGAGTTTGGCTTCTGCCTTTTATCCCTTTATTTATGTATGAAATGGTATAAAGTGGATAAAATGATGTCAAATGAATGGGTTCGGTGACCTAAGTCAGCCAACAAAAGTGATGTGGGAAGTGTGTGGAGTAAAGGCTCGTATGTACTGTATATACTGCATGCAGTTGCTAGTAATAGCAGAACTGAAGAGAGAGGACACGCAGTCATACACACAAAACCTGGTATTCTTCCAGCTCCTGCACAAGCACCTGTGGCAAGACAAGAAACAGCCAGGATTAAATATCACCACATAATATGGGTGCAGTATTCAAAATAAACATCACACTTTGGGCCGAGGGCAAACAACTAATTCATACTCTCCTCGGCCAATTTTCAACATAGGCCTGTCGATACATATCAAGCAATCAGGAAGTAGCTCTGAGGGCGAGAGAAACACAGAACTAGAAAGTGTGGGACACTAGACAGAGAAAGAAGAGGACATGGATTTTTATAAATTTTGGATTTTGTGTAGTTTTAATATACTTTTTAAACCTCTTACCTGCTTGTAGGGGACATACCGGATGATTAAGGACCCTCCTGTGCACCGCATAATTACGGCAGTTGCTTGCTCACCTTGCTATGTCAACCCCACACTGCTGTACAGTTAATAAAAAAAAACAGACGACAGGATGAAAATAGAACAAATAGGGTACGTTGAGGGCAAAACATCGGCCATTCCTTTTATTACGGGTTTGTTGCGTTACATTTTTATTAATATTTCCCCACTCAAGCACTCGCATCCCCGCTTTTCAGCAGCTCAATATCCTCCAGCTGTTTCACCGAAACCCTTTTCAGTCACCATTTGCGATGCTTATTCTAAGAGGAGGGATGAAACGCCCACTAAAAAAAATGCCCACTGTGATATAGTGCAGTGCTGCAGTCCATAGGGACAACATGGGTAGAATGCTTCTTGGGGAGGGCCAGGCGGAGGAGAAACAGTTCCAACGACAGAAAACATGACGTCAGCCTTTTTCTACATGTAAAATGTCTGCAGAGCTCCGCCCATGCAGTTGTAAAATTGTGAAACATGATATGTATCATATTTCACACTTCACAGTACAGATGGTACAGCTAACAAGCTCTTTTCCTATTCAAAATTACCCCACTCAGGAAATCACACAGGATCTAAGTCTAAACACTCGACCTCTGCCTTACTAATCTGTGATTTACAGCACAGTAGTTTGTAAAATGGCGCATGCCTAACTGCAGACTTCACAACTGTGTCCTGTGAGTTTAAATTGCTGACCCTTCAGGGGCAAAACTGAGATACTGTAGGTATACCCAAAGTGATAAAATATATAATAACTAAGGCAAAGTCCATCGGGACCATCAACTGGTATTAGTACCATGGGGAGGGGCTGAAAGGTGGAGAGAAACAAATAACATAGTCATATGTTTTCCTGGGGAAAACAACATCAACTGTGCAAAGTAAACACAGGTCTCAAACCTGAGGTTAACATGACAGGGCCACCCAGTGGCTATCAACCGATAACAGTTTTTAGGTAATGAGATCTCTTCTACTCAAATGGAGACTGATATACTGTAATAGCTGCTTCTCAAATCTGTATTCAATGCCTCTGTATCCCTCTAACTAAAATGAGGACTGGGCATGAGAAACTACAGAAGGAAAGATTGTCACAAATGATCAGATGGAAGCAGATGGCGTGTATATGTATGGCTTCTCCTTAAAGGTACACTAATTGTAATGGCAATTCTTCTGATCACTGCAGATTCAATATGTTAATGAGTCAGCCCTTCCTATCTTAAATGGGAGAATAACTCAGTTAATCATTGGGTGACCGAACATTAATTTGGAAAGGATGTGAGTAATATACAGTAACAATAAAGAACAATGTTGTAGGAGCAACGTCTCTCCTTTAAATCTTACCTCCGTCAAAATGCAACAAAAGAAAAAACTGCTAAGTTCAAGTGTATAAACCAATTGATGACGGGTAGTTTTGAATAAAGGTACAGACTGATCACTGATAAACTGCACTAACAGGCCTAGGTTTCACCTTGATCTCTTCAGGCCCTTCCTCTGCCTCTTCCTAGAGGGAGGTGAAGGTCCTCGAACTTTAGGTTTCTTTCTTGTGGTTGCTGAGCATTAAACAACTTAAATGAGTCTTCTTGAAGCCTTTGGCCAGATCATGAATGGTGAGATCATCATCCATCACTCCAAGCAAGGTGGTGGTAGCTAGGAAGGAGCTTGCCACCTTAGAGACCCTTTTGGTAACATATTCTCAGCAGTGTGAAAAGACCTGGGTCACCCAACACATGACGAACATTTAAAGATTCTCTTCTTAAGGTATTGGCAAGGCTTTTTCACACTGTTGTCCCGGATATCAATTTTTGCATTGTAACACCTGACCAGTCGAAAAATCACTTCTTCGTGGCCATGTATAGCAGCAATATGAAGGGGAGTGTAGCCACTGTGAGATCTTGCATTCACGCAATATTTATGTTAGCTTTCTGATGCATCAATGATTTTGACACTATGTCTCAGTTGCCACTCTTGGCAGTCCAGTGAAGGGCAGTAAAACCAGACATGAAATCTCTCACCCATGCAAGATTAGTGTCTTTAAGGAGGAACCATAAAGTTGCTCCAGTGACCAGCTGCGGCTCACCAGCCACTGATGCTCAACAGCCTCGAGAGGGATTTCAGAATAGCTATTGTCATCACCACTTTAAAAGTTTTAGACACTCTTTGAATATGGAAAGCCAGGCACATCATCCAGTTGTTTCCTTCTCATTTGTGGAGACTTCACTGCAAAGAGCACCTCTAGGACACATACAAGATCAGGCTTCTTGGTTTTGTCTTCTGTGTTTTCCTGTTTGAGGCTGCCATTTTGGGCATTTTCAATGCTTTAACATAGCTAGGTAAAGGCATGGGGCACCTAATAGGCAACATGTGAGGCTTCTGAAGTGGTTTCTTTGTCACTTCAGCAGAGGCTCATGGATACCCTTCTTATTTTGTTCCATCAAAATACTCGGTTCGAAGGAGGGGAGTGTCTTCTATGCATACAACTGGAACTAAAAGTCTCCCAGTACTGTCATTCCTCCTTTCAGTATTGTGTTGCAACATGCTATTTTTGGGTTGTCATCTGGCAGCTCTCGCCTTCTGTGCACCTCTTTTTCAGTAGTAGCAAAGTATTATCTCCATGGATGAGAGGGCCGCTCTTTTTGCCAAGTTGATGGAATCATCTAATGAAACACGTTTGTTTGATTCTTCGCAGAGTTCGGTCGGATCTGCCCCTGTCCACCAATGTCAGTGTGAGCCCACCTGCAGCCTCCGCTGCAAAGCCAGAAAGGTGTTCCACATTCCTTTGCATGCTGCCACTATCTTCTTGGGTTACAGAAGTCTCTTTAATCAAAGGCTGTTATTTCTTCCTGAGCACCACATACTTAACCCATCTTCGCCTTTCACCACTGCAACACTTTTCACAGATATTTTAAAAGATTCTATTTGCCTGTTTTCTCCTCAGGATCCTTGCTGTCAATCAGGGGTTTAAACCGCCAACAGTTCTGAGTTTCTGACTTTCCCCTCCGTCCAGCAGAAATTTCAGGACTGCATCTTGAGTCAAGCAAGCCATCCCGACAATGACTTGAACAGCCGAGCACACCAAGTCCAAAGCAGAACTCTTCAACAATGCCTGTGAGCAGGAAGCGCCACCAGCAGAATGGCGAGGAGGACAGGAGGCAACAGGTCACGGTCACTGCTGCTGGCTGCTTGTGGGGCAGCACTTCTAGCGCTGGGTTCCGCTTTCCCAGCTTCTAGGAGGGGATGTCAGTCAGCGGGCAGAGGAGGAGGGCATCTCGCTTGAGTACCACCACTACGGCGAGTTGAGGGAAGTGCTTGTGTCCAACTGGCAGACCTAGACCGCAGTCTTTTTCAGTTGCTCCAATATTCTCCAGCTGTTTCACCAAAACCTTTCAGTTGTCATTTGTGACGCTTATTCTAAGGGAGGGACAGAAATGCCCATTAAAAAAAACTACCACTGTGATATAGTGCAGTGCTGCAGTCCACAGGGACAACATGGGCAGATTGTTTCTTGGGCGAGGGTCAGGCAGAGGAAAACAGTTCCAAGGACGGAAAACAAGACATCAGCCCTTTTACATGCAAAAATCTGCAGGGCTTTGCCCAAGCAGCCGTAAAAGTGTAAGAGAATTTTCTGGTGTCCAGATCAGATTTCACCCATTCAGTACAAATACCACCAACAACTTAATTTGGTTCAGTTTCAGTTGTCCATATGTATGCCCCTACCAAGAAGAGGCAAAAATAAACAGACTTGACTATCCCTCCTCTACTGGTCAACAAAACTAAAATAAATAAATAAATTAAATATTGGTGGGTGAAGAACACAATTTCATTTTTCACAGGTCTTTCATGTGAGCTTCAAGGAGACATTTGGCTTCATTTTCAGAGTCAGTGGTGCAGGTTATGAAAATGGGTTTGAAACTTTAATTCCTTACCACTTGCCTGATAGAAATCTGTGCTTTGAAAAATATGGGCATGTTTTATTGCACTATGTGGGATTAATGTCAGTTAGTGCTGCCCTTTATGCTTCAGTCACCAGTGATATTCTGGGTTTACTAATAATATGCTCAAGTTATGTTTTTCTACCACACCATCCTGTCCAGTGACTGAGACTTAATTTACTCCAAAGGTTCAACTGCTCATCTTCATTCATCTTCATCCTGCCATCCATGCTGCAAAGGCTAGTGCAGAGATATCATGATAACAGTGTCTTTTGGGAGTTAGACAGGGTTTTCCTTGCATCAACATAGTAGCATCATTTCACCAGAATCATAGGGGTTGTAAAGTCAGTTTCAGTGAAATAATTGGGTTGCAAAGCTCCTCCTCCACCTGAATTTTATGTAAGACAGAGGGCAGTGCAGTGGGATTTCACAGAATTGGGAGGGTCTTACACAGTGGTTCACATGGTAACTTTCTTGGAAGTGCTACCTGTCTATGGCATGGGGAGGCTTGGGTACTCCACGCGGGGATTCAATGAATGGCTGAAGAGCTGGTGCAGAGTTGAGGATTTGGCTTCACTGGGGACCAGGGGACCACCTGAGAGATGGACTTGTACAGAAGGGATGGCCTGCATCCATTGGGGGTGAGATATTTAGTGAGAGGTTTAAATGTTTCATTGGCAAACATTTAAACTAGCGTGTGGCAGAATTACAAGGAAATACCAGCTGCTCCCCATAGGTTGTATGTAGACAGACAGATACTAGAGACAAGAAAAAACATTTAAGCAAGCCAAGGGGGATGGCAGAATTCACAGGGGAAAACAACTGCCCCGTCCTCCACAGGGTGATGTAGACAAACATACTGATGCCAGGGCAGTGGAAGCACCAAAAGGAAACACAAAGGAAGGAAATAGCAGGGAAAGCAGTGAGGGAGGACATAGGGATCAGGATGGGGAAGCTGACACAGGCTGGGAGACCAAAATATGGAAAGCCATGTGTACTGAATGCCAAGAGCCAGTCAAACAAGTCCCCAGACCTAGCAGCCTTGATGGTGGAAGAAGACCCAACATTGCTGCAGTCACTGAAACATGGTACACAGGAAATCATGACTGGGATGTCACCATACCAGAATACACAATCTTCAGGAGAGACAGGAAGGGCAAAAGGGGGAGCAGTGGCTATGTACATCAGAGAGGGATCAAGGCAATGGAGATAGGAGGAAGACAGGAAGGGAAGATGCTCTATGGGTCACATTAGAGACAGAAATGGCACCACCATTTGTAATGGAGTTGTCTATAGACTTCCAGCACAACGGGAAGAAATAGACAGGGTATTAGTGGAAACCACACAAAATGGCAGAGAAAGGGGAAGTGTTGCTGGTGGGGAACCTAAACATGCCAGATGTTAACTGGAACACATATGCAGCAGTCACTACCAAGAGCAGACACATCTTGGATGCCCTGGAAGGGGCGTGCCTCAGACAGTTGGTGAAGGAGACCACACGGGATGGAGCAGTACTATACCTGGTTCTCACAAATAATGACCTAACAACAACTCTATAAGTGGGCAAACATCTAGGGACAAGTGATCACCATACAGTGTGGTTTAAGTAAAGGCAGTTGTAGAGCCAAGTCACTCCAACGTAAAGATCCTGGACTTCAAGAGGGCAGACTTTGTAAAATGGGGAACAGCTATGGAATATCCTGGCAAAGGGGAGGGTGGGGAGAAGTGAAGGAACAGTCACAGAAGCTTTTATTTATTTATTTATTTATTTTTGAAATGTTTAACCAGGAAAGGCACACTGAGCAAAAAGATGCTCATCTTACTGTGCAACCTGGGTGGGGGTTACTGAGGAGATCAATGTATACATTTGTACAGGAAACAAAATTACATATGTGAATTTACATGATGGTACATAAGTATGATACCCTGGAAACAAGAAGTAGGAGCAAACATAGATAACATTGCCACAAGGAGGAATCCACATTGTTGTCCACATTTACATGGAGAATGTTATAATGACAAAGGTGTAAACTATGACTCCATACATGTCAGCTACTAGCTACATGGTAGTGTGGTAGACAGACAGTCAAGGTTAGAGGCAGTAGGGGGTAAGTGCACAGGTTGGGAATATATGCCAGCATTGGTAGTCATAGCTAAAGCCACTGGTCAGGCAGCATAGGATCAAGGATAGGGCAGTGGGGAGGAAGGGAGAAGGGAAGGCAGTAGGCGGGAGGAGGTCAGTGACACTGGCAGTTTATGGTGCAGTGTTTATCAGGGCAGAGGAGATGGAATACCTAGAGGAAGAGTAGTGGATTTGTGCTGGCAAGTCGTTCCAGAGCCTTGGAGGTGGTAGGTGAAGGCCGATTGGCCAGCGGTGGTCTGGCAGTAAGGGATTACTAACAGTCAAGAGTCTGTAGATCTGAGGGGTTGAGTGGAAGGAACCTGAGCCAGAGGTTTGAAGCAAATTTGGCACAGTGGAGTAGGTGCCGGACGTCAGGAGAGGGAAGGCCAGCGATGGTAAAGCTTGCAGTGGTGGGGGAGGCATTGAAGGCAAAGCAGCAGAAAGCATTTAGAGGAGGTACAGTCTGGATAGCACCGACTTAGGAGCAGCACTGTAGTCTACATCACAGTAGTAAAACGTCGGTAATATCATTTTTCTGCACAATTTCACATCTCACCGTAAGGAGAGGCAACTGTGGTTTTTGTAGAGAGCGCAAGTTTAGGGCACACTTTTTTCAGGATAGCATCCATGTGAGCTGAGAAGGATAGATGTCGGTCAAGCCAGATGGCAAGGTACCTGAAAGTTGGCACGCCTCAAGGATGGTCCCATCAAGGGTGTGGAAGTTCAGGGGGCAGTAAGCCTGGATAGTCTCTGCCTAGTACTGAAGGCCATGCAGACTGTCTTGGCACATTAAGAGAGAGTTGATGGGAGCTAAACCAGTGATAAACTTTGTTGAAATCAGCCTGGAGACTGGTAGTAACCTCCTCAGGGGTACAACCAGAGTAAAAGAGGACAGTGTCATCTGCATACATATGAATTGAGATAGATGAGCAAGCCAGAGGCAGGTTGTTTAGGAGGATGAAATAAAGGATGGGGTCAGTACTGAGCCTTGGGGACACCTGTAGCTAAAGTGAGTGGGGAGAGGTGGAACCATCGTTGAGTTCTCCTTCCAGGTAGGCTTTGAACCAGCTGGAGGCAGACATGGATAGGCCAGCTTCAGAGAGACAGGATAGCAGCAGGGGTGGGAGACAGTTTTGAAAGCTTTGGCTAGGTTGACAAAGATGGCTGCAGTAATGAGACCCTTATCCATCTCCGAGAGAACTGTGTCGAGAGTCATGGGAGGGAGGTGGCAGTAGAGTGGTTCTTTCCAATCCAGACTGGTAGGGGTGAAGAAGTTAGATTCTGACAGGAAGCTGGAGAGTTGAGACAGTACAAGGTACTCCTGGAGTTTTGCAAAGGCAGGAGGAGGGAGATGGGGTGCTAGTTGGCCAAAGAGGTGGGATCACCTCCTCTGGAAGTGGGAGGACTATGGCGTGTTTGCACTTCTCGCAGGTATTGATTCCAAGGCAAATGACAGGTTTAGTAGGGCAGCTAGCAGGAGCTGCAATGGCAGCGCCAGAGAGGTAGAGGGAGTTTGGGGTCTAACCCATCAGTGCACTTTCCTTGAAGGTGTAGAGAGTAGTGCATCAAGAGCTTCCAATGGGGAGAAGGTCCTGAAGTAGAAGGTGTTGGTTCCGGAGGGATTTGCAGTTTCAGCATGGTGGGTAGGTGGAGCTACAGTTGGTAGGGAGCAAGAAGTGAAGTAGCACATGTGGTGAAGTAAAATTGAACTTGAGGCGACCATGAATAGGTCAGAGAGAAGAGTACCATTTGAGAATAGAAGGAGGGTGGGATTTGAGGTTGGGGAGGGAAGGAAGTGGATGACTTTCCAAAATTTAGATGGTTTACGAGGTTGGCATTGAAGGTGGAGTTAAAGTATTCAGCTTTGACAAACCATGTGGCCTTGGTGCACTTGTAATGGAGCATATGGTAGCTGATGTAATCCCTGGGAGGAGTATAAACTTCCAGTTCTTCCAAGCTTTGTCCCGAGCATTTTGGCAAGCTATTAGTTCAGGGAAATCCAGGGAAGGTGTGACGCCGGACCCTGATCTGACGATGTAGGTACATGTTTATCTCAGATGCTAAGGAAGGTATTCAAAATGTAGCAGGGCATCATCTATGGTGTAGTTACTATGGTTGGTACCCCAGTTTGTGTGGGTTAATTCATCCAGAAGGGGCAGTTTTAGAGATTTAAAGAAGCCATAGCAGAGACAACACGACTGTGTAAAGCTAATAAACAAAGCAAAAAAAAAAAAAAGAAAAAAAACACTATGGGTTTCAAAAGAGGTAGCAGGGAATATTAAGGAAAAAACAGAAACATAGAAACATAGAAGTTGACAGCAGATATGGACCATAGGCCCATCCAGTCTGCCCATTTCTTTTCTACTTTATGAATGTGCCATCGGCCTTTGCTCTGTCAATGGCCTCATCTATTCATACTATCTGTATTGCTCCCTATGCCCATCCCATGCCTGTTTGAAGCCCTGCACTGTATTCATATCCACCACTTCCTGAGGTAGGCTGTTCCATGTATCCACCACCCTTTCAGTGTAAAAGAACTTCCTCATATTACACCTTATCGGCCCTCTAATCTCATGCTGGGTCCTCTTGTCCTGCAGGTGTTCAGAAAATACAAGGAAACACAAAGGGAGGGAGACAGGGAATATGCCATGCAAAGCAGAAGGAGGGGGAAAGCAGTCAGGTGCGAAAGGTACAAACTGAAGAAAGAATAGCAAAATCAGTAAAAGAAAGTGACAAACCTTCTTCAGGTGTATCATGGAAAGGAAGAAGACCAATGGACAGATTGTGAGGTTGAATAAGGAGGGGAAATGTGCAAGGGGATTTAGAAAGAGCAGAAATTTGAAACAAATATTTCTGCTCAGTATTTAAAAGGAAGAGGAAGGGAGGGACCAAAATTAGGGGTAGAAACACACATAGGGAGGTGGACACCAGTCCATTCACAGAGGAGAGAGTCCAAAAGGAAGTCTCAAAACTAAAGTGGACAAGGCAATGGGACCAGATGGGATGCATCCCAGAATACTGAAAGAACTCAGGGAGGTACTTAGGGCACCACTGACAGCCTATTTAACAAAAAACTGAAGGAGGGAGTGGTGCTGGAGGACTGGAGGAGGGTGAATGTGGTTCCACTACACACAAGTGGGAGCAAGGAGGAGGCTGAGATTACGGCCAGTCATCTTGACCTCAGTGGTTGGGTAAATCATGGAATCCATATTAAAGGAAAGGACAGTGGCATATCTGGAGGCTAGTGGGTCACAAGACCTGAGGCAACACGGATTCACAGCAGGAGATCTTGTCAAACAAATCTGATAGATTTCTTTGATTGGGTACCCAAGGTGGTGGATCAGGGAGGTTGGTAGACATGGCCTACATGGATTTTAGCAAGGCATTTGACACCACCCTACACAGGAGGCTAGCAAATGTTGTACAGTCTGAAGTACAGTAGGTCCCAAGGTGGTACAATGGGTCAGAAATTGGTTGAACAAAGGACACAGAGGGTGGTGGTGAATGGAGTACAATCCCAGGAGAGGGATCTGACCAGTGGTGTCCCACAGGGTTCAGTTCTGGGCTGGTCTCCTTCAGTGTCTTCATTAGTGACATTGAGGAGGGGCTAGGGGGAAGATCTGCCTCTTTTCCGATGACACCAAGATCTGCAATAGGGTAGACACTCCAGACGGGTGGAAAAAGAGAGAGACCTAGGAAAATTGGAGGAGTGGTCAAGAGAGTGGCAGCTTAAATTAGTGCAAAAAGTGCAAAATCATGCACTTGGGCCACAGGAATCCTGGGAGAAATACAAAATGGAGGGGGATACTAACAACAACAAAACTGGAAAGGGACCTGCAGGTAAACATAACAGATGACCTGAAGGTGGCCAAACAATGTGAGAAGGCAGTGAGGAGGGTCGGAGGGATGCTGGGATGCATAGGGAGGGCATCACTAGTAGAAAACAGGAGGTGGTGATGTCACTTTACAGACAGTTGGCTAGGCCACATCTGGAATATTGTGTTCAGTTCTGGAGACGACTCCATCTCCAGAAGGACATTGACAAAATAGAGGTGATCCAGAGAAGGCCAACAAAAATGATGAAAGAATTGCACCAGAAAACATATGAGGAAAGACTGAAAGACCTCAATATGTATACCCTGGAGGAAAGCAAGGTGAAGGGGGATATGATAGAGACATTCAAGTACCTCAGGGGAATCAACAAGGCCCAGGAGGCAGTATTTTCAAAAGAGAGATGTGCAAGAACAAGGAGTCACAATATGATGCTAGAGGGAGACTCAAGAGAAATGTAAGGAAGCATTTTTTCACAGAAAATGTGGTGGATGCATAGAACAGCCTCCCAGCAAAGGTCGTACAGGCTAAAATGATTGGTGAGTTCAAGAAAGCATGGGATAGACAGAAGGCAAGCCTAGTGGTAGGAAAGAGAGGGTAATCTGCTGATCATTTAGGATCTGGAGTTAATAAGGCAGGCACATGGGCAGACTAGGTGGGCTAGGTGGTCCTTATCTGCCATCAAAATCTGTTTTATGCTAGGAAAACCTTATTTTGGGGTTGCAGTGCACATCATAGGGGATCAAAGAAATCATAGGGTCTCAACCTCAAACCCTCATGGCACTGGGTCCAAAGAGAGCCGATAACAATAGCGTCCGACAAGCAGCGCACGGGAATAACAGTGCTCCCCACACCCCTCAGACTAAAGGATTCTAACTCCAGGGGAGTAGATCACAGGGAAGTTAAAATCGTGGGCAGTGGAATACTGTTTCCACAGCCCCACATAAAGTAGTCTTGAGTCCCAATTGCAGTAAAGTGTTGAAAACCAGGATTAGAACCCTGGTCTCCAATGGTGGTGGCTGAGCTGCTTGATGTCCCAGACCTCCATACCACGGGAGCAGATTGGCTAGCCTCCTGGATCTTGGTGTTTGGTCTGTCCTAAGTACCACAGACAGTGATCAGGGGAGCACTTAAAGCAAGCACTGTAAATCCCTCGCTGTTCGTGGTAGCGCTACCAGATTAGTGCTGTGAATTGTGGTGCTATTCTGGTAGAGCTCTTGTAACCAGATAACAACCCTCACTACCCCTAAATGACGCCTGCATGAACAGTTCAATATTTACTCACTATCCACTACCAACTATGCAAAGCAACTTCACGCATAAAACTATTTTCCTTTCTGTCTCACCTTTTCATGAAACTGCACCGCCTTCTAAAATGCCTTTTACCTTACTTCTACCATGCTCCCGTGAGACTTTTGTATCTCTTCCTACTCTGTCTCTGCTGTTGCTATTTTCCTCAAGCTGACCTATTTTCCTTTTATTTATACAGATCTGACAGGACACCAACTGCCTGCCTATCAGATACAGTAAGGATTTTGTTTGACCCTACATAGCTATCCAATTTACTGCCCAAAGAGCTATGGATTGTTTGTGACTCTAGTTTGTGTAACCCCCTACAAATGGGGGTCCCCAAAAGTCTTCCTTGAGCTTGCCTAAATGTTCACTGCCAGACTGGTATCCCTGCTTTAGCAGTTTGAATGTGGTTGCCAGAAAGGGCCTGTATAGCCTCTGTGTACTGTCTTTTAAGGGCTGCCTGGATTGCAGTCATAAGTAATCTGAGAGGAGCTCTGTTGAAAGATGTAACTATTTGCTGAAAATCATTTAGAGTAATAATGATAATTTAGTTTGTCTAATCAGCCTTCTTTGCAGTAAAGACTGTTTTGTTTATCTTCACTATCTTCGTCCTGGACTGCAAATTGGACCAATCAGTTCTAGTGGGACTTAAATGGAGCTCGACTACAGGAGCTGTCTGGAGTCAAAATCTGTAGGAATTGTAGTTTTGGGCTTCGGTGCCTTTTTTGTACCTGAAGGGAGTCTTGTTGTGAATGACATGCTAGCGGTTGAGTCCAATCTAAGGTGGAGCTGAAGAAGCAACGTGCTTGAGACAGTCAAGCAGCCATCTGAGTAGTTTTGCATGGAGAACTGTAGAAAGGCCTGAGTTGTGGCTTGCATGTCTGCTTGCTGCCCTGAGAGGAAGAGAAGAAAAGAGAATTATTTCGACTAAATCCTAGTTTGTGAGAATGAAGTAAGCCACTGATTTTTTACCAGGCTCATACCTGAAGAAGACCAAAGATTTTGCTGAATGCAATCGGCCTGTCAGGATTTCCAGCTGCTTTGAATCCCCAGTTTGTGCAGAGACTTTGTGATTGTGACCAGAGAGCGGTTTGCCTGGTACAGTAGAATTTCCTTACATGTAAATGTGCTGTGTATTGAATGTGGGTTTGATTTGGTTCTCTCACTGTGTGAACTGTGTTCTTCTTGTAGGTACCGGAGAATCCTTGTGTATTGAAAGTGGGTCCTGATTTGGTTCCCCACTGTGTGAACTGTATTCTGCTTGCTGGAAGCTTTATCCAGTCTAATCGGACTGAATCTGCTGCTCATCTCCATTCGGCCTCAGCCATGCCACGCTGGCCCTGCCACACTACCCACTGCACAGAAGAAGCCACCATGAGAGACTTGCCTGGGGATCAGCCCCTACTCCATGCTTGAACAGGAACGACGCCCAGCAATTCATGGGCCCTGCTTCTCCTGGCACTTCAGATTAACCACTTGTTGTCTCACTTTTCATCCAGCCTGTGTCCAGTCTTGAGTATCATGAGTAAACCACCAGGGTAGCTCCCTGCAACAACAGCCTAATTTAAAAGTGTGTTATCTGATTGTCTCTTGTTTTCTTTTCATGAACTGATCCTCTGGCTCGGATTACAAATAGTGTGTTTGTACAAGGTGTTTTCTACCATCACAGGGCCCCAACCAGCTACGATGTTCCTGGCTAGCCCACCATTCTCCATCTGGGTACCGAGGGTGTGTGACTGTTTATGGACCCAGAAGTGCATGCATAACTCAATCAATCAATCAATCAATCAATCAATCTATCAAAATCTTTTATTTATCCAGGCGGACACCATTGAGCAAGGCTCATTTGCAAGGTGGACCTGGTCATGAATACATCAAAGTACAGTACAGAAGCAGGTATACAAAAGCAATAGTATACAAGGAAGAAAAGTATATACAGTGTTTACAGTACAGTACAAGGTTGAAATAAATTTTAAAAAACAGCAGTATTTTACAGTTGAAGAAGTCAGCAGATGTACAATCAACCACAGGCATACAGGGGTTATAAGCAGATATCTTTTGAATGAGGCAGCTGGCAACTAAACATATAGGGGAAAGAGGCTGTGTATGGTGTGGTAGGTTAGAGAGGTAAAGGAGAGGAGGGATATATTACCGACGACTGGGTAAAATTGAGCTAAAACCACAGAAAGTGATGAATACTGTTGTGTACTTGTTTATTATGATAATGACGGAGGAGGGATACATAATTGGGACACTACTATGGATGGGGTGGGACTTTAGCCAGGTTGGAGTGGAAGGGTGGGTGGCAGGAAGAGTTAATAGGAAAGAGTAAGAGCCAGGGTAGAAACATGGAGAGTGTCAGGATGGAAAGGGGGTTGTGGAATTAGTGGGCTAGCAGTGAGGAAAACATTTGCAAGGAGCTTCATGTAGCGATCTGAGAGTGCCTTGAAAATATTCAGGCTAACAGGGCAGCTCAGCTTCAAGTTCCTTTGTAAACTGTTTGATACAGTCTATAAGCAAATTAACCTGATTATGCTCCTCCCTTGTTCATGTCCCTTAAATAAATCAGGTCTAACTCTTTTTGCATTTACCCTGACTATGGTCCCAGTTTGTGCAAGAGTACTGTATTGCTGTTATTTGCTGTATATAACTTTGTTTTACAGGGGTCCCCAGGGCTGAGCCAGAGGAAAGCACTTGTGGTAAGTGCAAACAGTGTGGGTACTTGTTTGGTGTATCAGGGTATTGTGAAAGTTATTATTGTGTATTATTCGGCCACTAGTAAGGAGGGGGTACAGTGTCCCAGAGGGCTGTGCCCAGGTTATCTTGACCATTACCAACCCTGACCTCTGGATGGAGGCACCCATTTCAGAACTCAGACCCCTTAACCTGCTACTAGCCAAACCAGCAGGGGTAGCAGCTCTTGGGATAGTGCCACCTAGTGGTTACATTTTGGAGTCACTGCTGAGATTTTGTGCCTTCTAGTGGCCAAAAATTACAAATTATTATTAAAGACTAATGGCTACCCCAGTAGAAAAGGTGGGTGGTGTACTGGGCAGGAGATCGACCTCACAATTCTCTGCTCATACTGGATATTCTCCTGGGTACCAGTAAGGACACTGTAGAGGAGTACTTCCAAAGTTGAATGTTTAGAAAACCTTCGATGATGGATTGACAGGCTGATTTGATCACCCAAACTTTCATAGCCTTAGTAGAGTGTAGTAACCTTGTGGACAGCTCTAAAGTGCCATAGACTATTGCCCCAGAAGGGGTTTCAGCTGCCTTTGACTTTTGAGGAGAAATTTGATAAGTTGTTGCTGGAGGAAGTGAAAACCATAGAGGACTGTAAAAACCTTTCCTGACACCTGGGGTTATTCCTTTCCCAACACCCCCTCCCACACCAGCACCTTTATTGCCCCGCCTTCTGTGCCCGTACTAATGCTGGCCCTATATCTGTACCTGCCATTAGTCATGACTCCTACTAAAGGCTGAGAATCTTCGGGCACTATCCCCACCCCCAGGAGGAGGATGAGTGGGAGACCTGGATTGGCTATGTTGCCCCTTGGTACCTGAGTGGCAGTGTGCGGAGGCTGAGAAGTGGAAAAGAATCATAGAAAGTTTGAGGGCCCCACCCTTGAAGCCATTAAATTTTTGAGGTCCATGAACCCTGATGAATCTGCTCATAAGTACCTATCTGTACTTGAAGGCAATTTTGGGAACATTGAGTCAAGGGAGACTTTGATGTGGAAATTCCAAGGTACCAAGCAATGGAAGGGGGAAAGTTTGTCTGCGAATGTTACTCGCCTAGAAAGAGCTCTGCAGAAAGCTTATCGGAAGGGTGGGGTAGCTGCTAGTGATTTAAACCATGTGAGATTGGAGCATATATTGCAACATGCCAAGCATTTTAAACTGCAGATCATCCAGTTGACGCTCCAGGATAGCAGAAGAAACACACCTGACTTCTGTGACTTGACAAAAGAACTCAGGGAGGTAGAAGGTGAAGAGGGAGAATGTAATTATGGGGTGAGTGCAGCCCAGGTGATCATGGCACTGGAAGGCCCTTCCGAAATGGAGACTAATAAGAGAGTCCCACCGTGGCTAAACAGTGGGGGAGGAGTCAAAGGAAGTCAGAAAAGCACAACTGGGTGCATTCGCTGAGGTATCCCCCTGTGATGAAAGAGACCCCTGGTCCCTGTCAGAACGTGACTGTTATGGAGGTGGGTTGCACCCTCAGGCATCCTCTATTCGGGGTGACTTTGACTGAACTCAAGGAATTTACTGCCACCCTAAAGGAACTTTTGAGACATGGTACACTACCCACAGAAGTCAGATCAATCTCCCCGTCGATGCTCCAGCATCCCTGCTATGTTTTCTCCAAGGATGCTCCAAGAGCTTGTCATTTGTCACAATTATGGCAAGGATGGCCATATGAAGAGGGAATGTCAGTCTCAGAAGGACTTAGAGAAATAGGTGAACCAGCTTCAAGGAGAGCTTTAGAAAATGAGTCAGTGGTCAAGGGGTGCACAAATGACCGTAGTAAAAGCTTTGGCCATTCTAACTAAAACCCCTCAGTGTCTAAATCATCTGTCCAAGCCCCTGCTGTTGACCCTCAAGACTGGTCCAAGAAAGTGGGCACTTCAATGGAGACTAATGTGGCTGTGAATGGTATTCCTACTCAGGCTGTGCTTGACAGTGGGTCGAAGTGACCACTGTGTTTCAAACTGGTATGACAAACACTTATCTGATGTGCCCTCACAATCCCTGGAAGGCCTACATGTGTAGGGCTGAGCGACAAGTCTTATCCATATCTAGGATATGCCTGCCTCTGGTTGTCTTCACTGCAACTGTCACTGGCATAGAGGAGCAGGTTGAGACACTGAACCTAGTGCCCCACCCACCAGACTGTATGATGGGGTTCCCTGTTAATTGGAACAAACGCTCATATGTTTTGGAGATTGGCACAACTCTGTCACAAGAAACAAAGGTGATGAACTGGGAAGGCCCTAAAAATTCCAGCTCTGATCAAGAGGGCCTATGATTTGCAACAGAAACCTGAGGAAGTAGCCCAGGATGAACGGTGGTGATTGTGTGAAAGAAGGATCCCAATTCAATGGTACTGGCAACTAACACCCAGTGTACCAGTCAAGGGGAGGTCTGCCTCCAGAAAGCTGTTAAGAACAAAATAGTGATGTTGGATGCGCTAGGTGATGAAAAATTGCCAGAAGGATTATTGGTCAAGCCCAGCATCTTGTCTGCTCATGCCCATGCCTATGCACAACGAGTGATGATCCAGATTCACAATGTGTCAGATCGGAGATTCAGGTGAACAGAGGGTGCACCTAGCTATGGTACACTGCACAGACACTGTAGTATTGCACAGCAACAAGCACCCTGGTGAGAAGGAGAGAGTGACCCCTGACTTGTTTGACTTTGGTGACTCACCATTGCCAGCTGAATGACAGATTAGAATTAGCAAGAGACTTGCCCAGAGAGACCAAGTGTTTTCATTGAAGGAATGGGATGTGGGATGTCCAGGGTGCAGAGCATCTCATATGCCTGCACAATGAACAGCCATTTCGAGAGAGGTCCCACGCCCAGCCCCAGCAGACATAGATGATGTGAGAAGACAGCTGCAGGAAATGCTCACTGCTGGCATGATACAAGAATCCAGGAGCCCATGTGCCTCTCCTGTTGTGGTTGTGTGTAAGAAGAATGGGCCTGTGAGGATGTATATTGATTATTGAACCCTGAACCGCAGACCATCCCAGACCAACACACTGTGCCTCATATACAAGATGACCTGGATTGCTTGAATGGGAGCAAATGGTTCTCGGTGTTGGATCTTCGCAGTGGATACTACAGATCCTGATGGCCCTTGAAGACCATGAGAAAGCAGCCTTCATCTGTCTGTTGGGGTTCTACCAGTTTCAGAGGATGCCACAGGATATCGGACATCCCAGCCACCTTTCAGTGACTGATGGAATGAGCGGTGGAGATATGAATTTGCTGGAATGCCTGGTGTACTTGGATAATGTCATTGAGTTTGGGAGCACCTCAGAGGAGCATGAGAACTGACTGTTTAGGTCCTAGACCGACTGGAAGAATTCGGCCTCAAGCTGTCCATTGACAAGTGCCAGTTTTGCCAAATCTCCATGAAGTATGTGGGGCACATAGTATCTAAAATAGGATACCCCACTGCACAGAAGAAGCCACTGATGAGAGACCTGCCTGGGGATCAGCCCTCTGCTC
Organism: Neoceratodus forsteri; assembly: GCA_016271365.2. NCBI lineage: Eukaryota > Metazoa > Chordata > Ceratodontiformes > Ceratodontidae > Neoceratodus > Neoceratodus forsteri. Next base: position 1,629,377,508 of record CM057456.1, on the reverse strand, counting down.
CATGCTTGAACAGGAATGATGCCTTGGTGATTTGTGAGGGACCTGCTTCTCCTGGCACTCCAGATTAACCACCTGCTGTCTTAATCCCTGTGGAACAGTAAGGGCAAACTGTGGGTACATGTATGGATTATCAGGGTATTGTGAAAGTGATTATTGTGTACTGTTCTGGCCACTAGTAAGGAAAGAGGGGTTACAGTGTCCCGGAGGGCTGTGCCCCAGTTAGCTTGACCACTACCAACCCTGACCTCCGGTGGAGGCACCCATTTCAGAACTCAGGCCCCTTAACCTGCTACTAGCCTGCCGGCAGGGGTAGTAGCCCTTGGGATAGTGCCACCTAGGGGTTACATTTGTATTTGTCATTCAGATCTGACCAATGTTATTCCTTCATGATCCTTAACCTGGGCTACATAGGACCCAGATAAGAGAACCCTGCTTATCACGTATGCTAGATGGGTGAGCTGTAACTGTGGTAACTAATGTTACATGCTGTAGGGCACTTTCTTCTCCAGTCCCTGATAACTGAGAGCATCAGGAAAAGTTTAAGCTACTGTGGTACTAGCAAGGATGCAATTCAGTACCTTGCAGTTTTACTGCAAAATGCTGCTGTATGCTGCAGGAGCAGTCAGTGTAATTCAATGGCAGTTAAGACTTTTTTTTATGCAGTATTTTGTGACATGTAATTTACTCAAGTTACTGCATTGTATCCTGGCTGGCTCCACTGTGCTGTGTGATACTTTATCTTTCCTGCTCCAACAGCTCAAAAATGCTGGCAGGGCTGGTAAAATTTCAGCTTCTGCGCTGCATGTTCTATCTCCTCGTCTCCAACCTCCCAACACTAGCAGTGCTGGTAAAAGCAATAATGCATGACAGTGTGTGTGTGTTGTGCTGGGATAGCGTCGCCTTGGGTGGTTGGGCATGAAGCCAAAGACCGAGTGCATCCAACACCCAAGAAGTGATGTTATCCCAGCAACACACACAGCCTGGAGTGCATTATTGCTATTATACAATGGCTCATTTTACACAGAAAAATAAAAATTAAAAATAGAGTTAAAAATATGTTTTAGGTTATTTTTTATGTGTGGAAGCATAAAAAGAAAAAGTTCTTGTTTTGTGTTTGCCCAGTAGGTGGTGCTGTTGTTTACTGTCACTGAATGTATTTGCCAGCCACTGCTACAGGTCTCTACTTCTGTGACTGCTCATGTCTCTCTCTCTCTGGTTTGCTTGCATGTCCCTCCCTAATGTAGTCACACGTTGGGACGGTTTTTATGCTCACCGCACCTGCAGCCTGTTTTGTCTTTTGCTACATGGCCAGAAGAATCATTACATGGAATGGAACAAGAGAGTGAAACTTCTCATTTGGTAAGTGCAGCACGTGAAGATTTTTGGTCAGGTTGTGGTGCAGTGACTGGGCAACGGACATCTTTCACTATATTTTTCACTGGCTATAGTACAGGTATGTGAAGCCGATTGTAGTGCAAGTTTTTTATTTGTTTGTCACTGGACAGTGAAAGGGTGGTGGGATGGTGACTTATCAAGATGAGAGCAGAAGATGGAAGTGCTTGCATTGAAATGGTGGACAACAAACAAATGATCAGAATGCTCTTTACACTAGTTAAAAAAATACTGTTTTGTGGGGTTCTTGGTTGTTTACTACTCTGTGCAGTACTAAGGCAGTGGGATTTTCTGTACTATTTTGATGCAGTGGTGAGTTGAGGCAGGTTGTGCAGCAGAGGATGTGCCAGCACATGGTGTTCATTGTGGTGATTTGGATGTTAGAAACTTTTTTTTTTTAAATGCCGTTTCACCTGCTGGACCGTGAAGAGGATGGGGTTCTAACATGTTGTGGCTGGAGGGACTGTTAAGCTGACTCTGCTTCGCGATGGCTGTGGGGAGGGGTGTCTTTCACTGAGATGGGTGCTGTACATTTTGTGGGTTGCGAGGGGAGTGAAGCCCTGTCAGCTTTGTGGTGGCTTCAGTGGGAGGGAGGGATTTCATCACTGTTCTGCAGTGAACTGTGTGCTTGATTCATACTGTGATGTTATACTGAGATAACATCACTGGAGAAGGTGGGCACTGACCAATCAGAGCCCGGATTCTTTCCTTGTCATTGTATAATTAAACACTGTGCAGTGCTTTCTCTCCCTCTCCCTCAGCCCTCAAACACCGCGTGTAGGTAAAGGTTACGCTGCTGTGCAACATGTTCTCTGCAGGACTCTCCTAGCCTTTCAACACTGGCAGTGCTGGTAAATGTTTAAGTCTCTGTGTGACACCGCTCTTCTCTCCCATTCCTGAAACACCAGCAGTACTGCTAAACATTTAAGTCACGCTGTGGTGATTTCTCTCTTCTGTTTCCCAGAAACATATAATATTCCAACAGAAAAGACCTCTTGGGCCACCCAGTCTGCCCAGATGTTCCTGCCTACTATGTCTCCACAGACTTTAACTGGTAAACAGCAACGCCCTCCTCCCTCCCTCCTCCTTGTCTATTTACAATATCCCTTGTGTCTATCCTAGGCATACTTGAAACCCCTCACTTTTTCACCTCCAGTACTGACAGTCTGTTCTAGGTGTCATCACCCTTTCAGTGAAGTAGTACTTCTCACGTCACACTTAATGAGTAAGTACTTAGTAAAGATGCAGATCTTTTTTCCCTTGCTCCTCTGACCCTCGGCTGGCCACTCCTTCAGGTCTGTCAGGCCCACCACCACTGCCTAGTCCCAAATGCCATCCACTGCCCTTTTGCCTTGTCCCCAGTAAACCAGCTGTGACCTTTATTGGGAGGGCCCTACCCTGTAGGTACTACCAATTGAGGAGATTTTTCCAGGAGGGCTTCCATGTATCTGGGCATGGCAGGGGTCAGCACGGACAACCATGTCTGGGGCTTAGGGCATGTGGAGGAACCATCAGCTGTCATCCAGTTGGCCAGGTGGGTGATTTTCCATGTTCTGCTTCCACCCACCCCACCTCCCTATTGGCTCTGCATGCCTGGCAGCATCCTGGTCAAAGACACCTATGGCATGTGGTCACACTTGTCACAAGGTGCATTGCCATATGGCCAGCCACTAGGAACCACTCATGAGTGATGCAGGATGCTGCTTCCGGGGAGGAGAACATTCATGTGAACACTCAAAGCCTCCCTGCCAATCTCTGCACTTGTCCCAGGCTCAGGTATAAACCTGGGTCGCCAGCATGACAGGCGTAACCCCTTTCCAGGCACCACTGAGTCGGCCAGGATGCAGATCTTAAAGAATGAAGATTCAGGGTCTTTGATGCCTCCACAGTCATTTGGTTGGCTTTTTATGTGTTTCTTTAATGACCTTTTCATCATTTTATTTGTATTTTGCCAAGTACTAAAAAAATGCTAATGTAATTTTGTATTATGATGCCAGAAACGCTGTACTGGGAAGGCTGGCAGTGTATTTCAGTGGAAACTGCAAACCTGTTTTTAGATTTTTACAGAAATAATTTTTCTACTACCAAAATATTACATATGTAATAGAAATATGTGATTTTTGATAACCTATGTTCTTTTTTATAATTTAGCAGGTGACATTTTTGTAACCAGATTTTACTTGGGAAGAAGAAAAGAGAAGAACATTATTGTTTTTATTGTTTTAAAATAGTAAAATCATACAGATGGACCACAATACTCTAGACGATAAAAGTCAGTGTTGGTTGCTGAAAGAAGTATCTATTTATTTTTAAAAGATAGAAGATATATATAATTTTTCATTGAAATGCATCAGTCTTCTAAATAGCTGGCAATTTCTGACATCACATTATAATTCCATTAAATACTTTTTACTAGCAGTGTCAAAAGCAAAGGTGAAAACCCACAGTTTCACTGCCCTAACAAATATTTTATTCTAAAATATAAAGTAATTACCAACACATCAAAATACTATAAATAATGTAATCAGTTGTCTATTTGTTGGAAGTAAACACCTGGGGTAGGATTCTCAAAGAACAGCAAAATCCCACAGCTGTGGGGAAAAAGGCTTGCAGCACTGTGGAAATGCAGTTGCATGGTATTCTTAAAGAAAATCACACAGCTGAGGGAATCCACAAGAAGTCCCACAGCTGCGGAATTCCAGCAACTACAGGAATCCCGCAAGTGCTGTGAATCCGCAGCTGCAGACCCGCAGTTGTGAAATGGCTGAGGAGGCACAGCAACAACCATGTAGCTGAAGCAGCAGACATTATCATTGCTGCCATTGTATGAGGCTGACAGCACCCACAAGGGTACCTACACCAGTCCTCAACTGGAACCACTGCAGCACCACAGGTACCACCAGCAAAACCATGGCACTACAGTGGCCGACAGTCACTGCTGGTCGTCCCTCCCTGGAGTAATCCTGTTGCCTGCGGGGTGGCACTCTCTGCAGGCTTGTCAGGCTCTTCTGCCTGTGGGGCTCAGTCATGGGCTGCACTTGGTCTGGTGGTTGTTGCCTGTTGCCATGCTGTACTATGGCAATTGTGCTTTTGTTGCTGTAACATCAGCCACTGCTATACTATCTGAGATGCTATTACCTGTGGATCACCTCCACCTTAATTGATTCCAATTGTTGGGGCACTACTGTAGTTTGCTGAGGAAGAGTTACACCTCATTCCACTGTGTGTAACATTTTTTCCGCAACTGTGGAAAAAACTGGCTGAGAATACCCTTGTAGGAGCTGTGCTTTACTTATCTTACACCTTTTTTCCTCAGGGACTTCACAGCTGCACTTTTTCCACAGTCTGTACTGCTTTTTCTGCAGCTGCGAAGGTTTTTGTGAATAGCACTTACAGCAATCTCCCATTTTTTCCATAGCTACGGCAGTTTTGGGGACTTAGGGAAGGTTTTGCACCTTTTGAAAGCTTTATGAATCCAGCCCCTGCTCTTAAACTCCCCAGCTTCCTCATGCCCCTTGATCCTGGTGCTCTTTCTCTTAAGAGTGTCTCCTCCTGTGTGCAGTTCCCCTGTAAGGTACTTGTATGTCTTTATCATGTCTATTCTTACTCTCCTCTCTTCCAATGTGTACATGTTCAGATCCCTCAGGGCTTCTCATGTAAACCCTGCATCATTTAAATAGCTAGTGCACTGGCTAGAATGAATAGTAACTTTCAGATGTAGTCAGCTTATTCCTTCTTTTATTGGAAGTATTTTTTTCTTTTCTGACCCCACCAGGTGTGATGTGTGGAACAACACTCTTCCTGGAGGCTGACATAGTCAGTTCTGTTCCTCTCTATATCATCAGCATTGTGTCCTCACTGACTGAAACATCATAGTAACCATGTTTGATTGGTAACATCTGACACTTCTTAGGAGGGATGTCACAATAACACAATATGGTGATATAGAAATATAGAAATTTGCCAGCAGAAAAGGACCCATCAGCCCATCTAGTCTGCCCATGTGTTTCCTCCTGTCTGGTCATATTACATTCCCCATCCCTTCCATTGAATTTATGCTTTTAGTTAGCCCCATGTAGTTGTCCCAAGCCCTCTTGAATTTGTCCACTGAATCTACCCCACCACCCATTCTGGTATCCCATTCCAAGGACCCACCACTCTCTTAGCGAAGAACCCCCTCACATTTCCTCCAAATCTGCCCCTTCCAGCGTGAATGTGTGTCCCCAGTTAATTTGTTGTCACTCATCCTGAATATACTACCTTCCTCACTCTGTTTATTCCATTCAGATATTTGAAGGTTTCACCATCTTCCCCTCTCCTCCTCATCTCTAGTGAGTATAGGTTTAGTTCCTCTAACCTCTCCTCACATGAACTCCTATGCATCCCTTGAACCATCTTGCTTACAGTTCTCTGGACCCTTTCCAACCTGTCTTTGTCACCCTGCAGGTGTGGCCTCCAGAAGTGGACCCACGACTCCAGGTGTGGTCTGACCATAATTTTATATAGTGGCATGATCACCTCTTTCCTCCTGCTTTTAAGCCTCCCTATGCATGCCAACATTCTGTTAGCCTTCCCCATTGCCTTGTTGCATTAGTTCCTTAACTTCTGGTTATCCAAAATGATGAGTCCTTGTTATTTAGAAACTATGTTAGGTTAGCCTGGCTTTTTAGGCATTGGTTCCTATTGCCTAAGCTATTGTATATATAAATTCTGTTTTTGTATTGTGATATATCTGAGATATTGTTATGTTTTTCATTTATAATGTATAGTATTTATTTTTTAAATGTTCGCACCCAGAGCCTTTGGGATGGGTGTCTCTTAAATAAAATTTGCCTTGCCTTTGCCATGATCCCAGGTCCCTTCCTGCTCTGTTACCTCAAGGTTCCTCCCCCGAACAGACAGTATTTTGCCCTTGCTTTATTCCCAATGTGCATAATTTTACATTTTTGAGTTAAATTGTAATTGCTACTTCCTAACCACCTCCAGTCTGGACAGGTCCTCCTCATTTTTGCTACCCTTCCACTGTGCCCACCCTGTTACAGATCATCTTGTCATCTGTGAACAGTGACACCTTCCCATTTAGGCGTTCTGAGATGGCTCCAGTGTAAATGTTGAATAGTATGGGACCCAACACTGACCCCTGAGGACCTGCACTCTTCACCCATCTCTCTGTTGAGTGCACCCATTTATTACAATCCCCTGAGTTCTACCCTTCAAACCATTCTCCACCCAGTTTGTTATTTTGTTCTGTACCACTAAACTACCCAACGCGCTTTATCAGTCTCCCCAAGGGAAGTGTCAAAGCCTTTCTTGAAGTCCAGATAGGCAACGCCCACCGCCTCCTTGATCACATATCTGACATGACCTTCTCCTTGTGAATCTGTACAGTTTCTCATCTATGAGACCCTTCTCCCCAGATATTGTGCCATACTTTCTTTATAAAGGCTCCATTAGCTTTCCCACTACTGAGGTAAGGCTGACTGGATGATAGTTGTCCGCCTTTCCTTTCCTCCCCTTTGTGCAACGGCACCACATCAGCCCTTTTCCAATCCTCGGGACTCTTCCCTGTCTAGAGACATATTAAATAACCTTGTGAGTGGTGCTGCTAATACCTCCTTTAACTCTTTGAGCACCCTGGGGTGGATTTCATCAGGACCCATTGCCTTGTTCATCCACACTTTTCCTAACTACTCTAACACCCTGTCCCTGAAAAAAGGCTTCAGTGAACCTCCTGTCCACCCTTCCCTTGTTGTTCAACACTGGCCCTTTTCCTACATCCTCAATTGTAGAAACTTAGGAAAAGTATTCATTCAGCAGATTTGCTTTCTTCTCATCTTCCTCTATCAGAGCTCTCCTTCTCCTTTTAACCTAATAACTCCTTTTTGTTTTTACCATGCTCACTTACATACTGGAAAATTTCTTGTCTCTTTTGGCATCCTTTTCATTTTCTCTCTGTATCCTCTTTAGCTCTCCTCACCATTTTACCTGCTTCCTTAGCTTTTCCTTGTAAACTACCTTATCCTCTATCCCTGTGAAGCTTTGTAGGTCCTGAACACATTCTTTTTCCCCGACTGCTCTTTTCACCTCTGCTGTAAACCAAATTCGTTTTTTCTCTCTTATAGTTGCTTACTCTCCAATGCATTGCTTTGTTACCATCAGAATTCCCTTATTGCTCCCTACAATTCCTCAACTCTCTAGATTCTGTTTCCATGTTTCCCTTTCGAAAATTTCTTCCATTTTTAAAAATCCATGTTCCTGAAGTCTAGTACACTTGTGGAAGACCTATGTTATCTGTCCCAGCCTGAAGACTAAACCTTACCATCCTGTGGTCACTGTCTCCCAGATTTTCTCTGACCTCAACATTCCCCTACACTATCCCAATTGGTCATTACCAGGTCGAGAATGGCCCTCCTTAGTAGGTTCCTGACCAACTATTGAATATATGCCTCCTGTGCTGACTCCAACAGCTCTCTGCTTCTTTCAGATGTTGCTGTTGGGACCTCCCAGTTCACATTGGAAGATGTAGATCCCCAACCACCAGAATTTCTCCTTTGCCTGCCATTTTTGTATTTCCTAGTCAGCTCTCTATCGCCCTCCTCCCTAGCTTGGTGGTCAGTATGCCACCCCTATCCTTACTACCTCCCCCATCCTCTTAGTTATTGTTACCCAGAGGACCTCTGCTGAGCCCTGTCCCATGCCACTCACCATCGCTTTTATCCCATCACTTACTTAAAGGGCTACCCTTCCTCTTTCACCCTCTCCTGTAGAGATTATATCCTGGTATCTGCACCTCCTAACTGTGGTTATCTGTCCACCACATCTCAGTTACTACTATCTGGTCTAGATCTTCCACCCCCACCACTGCTCCAGATACCCCATTTTATTCCCTAGACTCCTAGCTGCTAGCAGCCTCTTGCATCTATTCCATTCTCCTTGTTTTGCTTTCTTTTTTTTGTCCCCTGTCCCATTTGTGGGGAGGAGAGTTAGGCAAGTCTCACTAACAACTTTTCTAGTCCATCCCTAGCTTTGTTCACTCCCTCCCTAGTTTAAATCATTCCCAGTTTTCATCTATATACCTCTGCAGCTTCCCTGTAGCAGTCTAGCTTCCTAGTCATTATATGCAGTCTGTCTCTTGCATACAGGCGTATGTTCACCCAAATGTGTCCCCATTCCCTCATGCATGCGTGACCCTCCTTTCTGCACCACTGCCTTAGCCAGTGATTAAAATCTCTGATTCTTAGCTGCCTGGCCGCACTTGCACAGTGTACCAGCAGGGCTTCATAAAAGCCTGGGAGCTGACTAAGCCCTTACACCCTTGGCTAACTCCCTGAATCTCCTTTGTACCTCCACCTCCTCCCCTGCCAGGTTGATAGTTCCCAGGTGCAGGACTAGGTGTGATTTACCTCTTATTAGACTAATGCTTTCCCTGTTTCTTCGTAATGCTCCGCTTGCCTCATCCCTAGGTCACATAAACTGATCTCTATTTGTATGCTACACTTTCTTCAACCAGGGATGCCCTTTATGATTGAGTCCCCATAAACTATAACAGATTTTGCTTTTTCTTTCCTCCAGCACACTATCCTGCCTCCTTTATCTTGCTTTCTTTAACCTGTATTGGTCTCCTGGTGTTCCCCTCTGCAGACTCCTCCCTGTGACCCCCTGTCCTTCTTCTTCTTCTTGTCCCATCATGTCACCCTTTTCTCCACCCCCACTATGCCATTACCATCTCCCTCTCCTTCTCTCCTGTACTATCCTTACTTTCCCTAATGATGATGTTGGCCATCCTCTGACTCCCTCTCGCTCCCTTCCTCCCTCCTCCCTCCCTCCCTCCGAGTTTCCATTTCAGCCATATTGCCTCTCTCCTTCCTGCCTCATTAACTACACCCCTTCTTATCCTCCTTCCACTCCTGTGCCTCCTCTTTACTCTTCCCATGTACTGTCTTCATGGGTATTTTTACCTTAGGACCTCTTATCATTCCATGTCTCATTTCACTTTTTTCCTCTGCTCCTGTCCCCTCATTCACCTCCTGTTCCTGCAATCTTGACAAAGGGCCAGTATCTGTTAGATCCTAAATACTGGCCAGTACCTATAATATCTCTAGGTTTACTGTTATTCAGCTCTAAGCTTTCTTTTCTCCCATCCCCACTTCTACCTCCTGCTTACTTCTTCTTCTTCCATTGTTGCTCATCCCTGCTAACCTCGCTTCCACCCCTCTTACTCCTTCCATTATTGCTCATCCCTGCTTCTCTGATGCAGCTTGTCCCTATTTTCTCTGTTCCTGCCCCCTCCCACCTCTTGTTCCTGCAATCCAGTTACAGGCCAGTACCTGTTTGATCCCCTTACATCTTTCTTCTCTGTTTCCATTCCCTGAATACTCCTATGCTCCTCCTTCCCTTTCAACCATTCTGGCTCTCTTCCTTCCATATCCTTCCATCCTCTAATCCTTTCTGCTTTCCTACCTCATTTCCCATCCTCATGGCCTTTTCCTGCCCTCTCCCAGTTCCCTCTTTAGGCATACCAGTTCAGCTTCCAGCTTCCCCAATTTCTGGCAAGCTGTGCACTCTTCCCCACCTCCATAGAGCACTCAGATATATGGCTGCCCCACATCTATTACACCCTACTATTGTGTCTCCCATGCCTTCTGCCTTCTTCCTCCTTCTGGTGTAACTCTGCTCTCCCTGCCACTGGTGCTCTCCTTGATGTCCCTTTCTTCTTCACCTCCACCCCACCACTCTCTTCCCTACTCCATCATGAATTTACACTCCTGTGCCACATGTTGCACTATCCTCCCAGTTGGGTACCTTATAGTGCTATTTAGACTCCTACTACTGTTCTTAAAAGCACAATAAAATAATGCAAGAATAATGTATAATGATAATGATGCTATGCTCACTGAACCAAATGCTGTACTTCTTCTTCCTATTAAAGAGCTCAATTCAATAACTGCAGTAATAATGATGCCATGTTCACTGATCTGAATGCTGTACAGTATTTTTATATTGACAGGTCCCTCCCTATCAATGTAAATGCTGGCCTACCTATGCAGTAAGGGCTTTAGGGTCTCTGTCCTCCCATTCACTATACACCATCATACATTTGTACTATTCAGCCTAGTAATATCCGCTGCAATATCTAAGCAGTTTTTGCTTCTATGTCTTAGGGTTCCTGTCCCCCAATCACACTACAACCATCAACACCTTTGTGCTATCCTTCTACAATTATATTCTATACAATATCTGAGTATTTTACTTCTATGCAGCAACTGTATATTTCACCCTATTTATTACTGTTCAGTATTCTTATTCTATGCAGAAACTGTAAAGCACCTTTATTCCAGAATAATAATAAAGTTAAAATGCCCTGGTCCCATTTGTGCATGATAAGTTGTACAAGAAGAGACTGAAGAATATTAGTTATTTGGCTCCAAGGTTCCAACTGTAAAGTCCAGAGAGTCTTTGGTTTGTCCTGATCCCTTAAGGTCTCATGATTGGATCTGTTCCAATGCTCCACCTCCTTACTGCCCTGCCCAACACTCTCCTTGTTGCTCCAAGTATTTACTGATAATAGTTTATTGTAAAAATTGCAAATTTCATGCAGCACAATGTTTTGTAATAAAACATCTTAACCTCCTGCTTCAGCAGCTTGTCCCTCTCTGGAAGAAATCATTATTCCCAATTACCTGCCTTCCTCTATCCAATTTTTATTAGTTTTCCTAAAATCAGAGATGCTGCAGCTTATCACAATAATCAATATATCTAGTTATTTTTTACCCATGATAATATATCTTGATATTTTTACACAACTATCATGATACTTAAAATCTGACATTGTAACATCCCTACTTTGCTCCAATCAAGCATCATGTCTTGTGATGTAACAACGAATGAGGTCACATGCTGATGATGTAGTGGAGGAATCAAACTACATATGTCTGATTACAGGTAAAGCACTGCCCTTACATCACACCAAGTATTATTAGGTAGAAGACCACCTGATGAGTACATTGAAAAGACAACACTTCAGAAATAAAAGTAGTAAGAGACTACTTTTAAAAAATCAGAAAAATTCTGCCTGCTATTGTCTGGTGCTACTAGACCTTTAAGTTGCCATGCTCTGGTTGCATCCACCTGTCAATGTCCTTTCTTGGTACAGCTTCCAAAAATTGGGCACAGTACTCCAGGTGTGGTCTCACCAGGAAGCACTACAATGGCAAGACTACCTCCCTCCCTGGAGATATCCCTTCCATGCCCCAAGCTGCCAGCATCCTACTAGACCTACCCACTGTTTTGCCACACTGCCCTACCACTTTGAGGTAATCAGTTATGATTGTTGACATCACAGGGGTAGTCCCCTGTGTAAAGTGATCACCTACTGTACAGTGTGGTTTGGCACATGGATAGACATATAAAAATACTATAAGAGTCCTGATTTCAGGAGGGCATATTTTAAAGAAATTGGAAATTGCCTCAGAGAATGCCTCAAAGGGATGAGAAGGCAGAGGTGGAGGGCGAGTCAGTGGAGATAAATTAAGGAGGATATAGCTCACGAATGGCATGTTGTTTGAAAGAAGTGAGCAAAGGAAAGAGGAGTAAGAGGCTGCTATAGTTCTCTAAGGAAGTGGCAAGGGTAGTGAATGAGATGAAAACATCATTTATAAAGTACAAGAAAGACCCAGCAGGATGAAGACAGGGAGGTATATCTGGTGAAGCAAAAGGAGGATGGAAGAAGGGTGAGGGCAGCTAAAGCACTAACAAAGGAGAGGATAGTTAAGGTGGTCAAAAATGGGGACAAGACCTTCTTTACATATGTGGGGAAAAGAGGAAGACACGGGGGATACCGAGAACCAGGAGGGCAGAAGGGAAATGCGAGAGAAAGATCAAGAGAAAGCAGAAATACTGAATGATTACTTCCACTTAGTCTTCACAGTGGAGGGTGAGGGATGGACCAGCATGTTGCAGTAAGCAACAGGGATAGGGGAGGACACAAGTCCATCCTCAGTGAAGAGGATCTGGAAGGGACTGAAAGCCTTGAAGTAGAATAAGATGATGGGGTCAGATAGGATTCATCCATGGGTCTTAAAGGAACTCAGCATGGTGCTGGTCACCTCTCTGGCAGCACTTTATGGCACCTCAGTGGAGACAGGGGCAATCCAGAGGACCAAGGAGGGCCAATGCGTCCTCTGTATAAAATGGCAATAGGGAAAGTGTTATTTGTTTTCTCCCTTCTGCTGGTGCTCCTTTCAGCCTCGTGGTTCCCTCAACCCCATCATCTGCCATCCCTGGGACTAACCTTAGGGCCACCGAGTAGTGGTGGGTGAAGTGCCTATCATTCGCTATGCGTAGTATTTTGTATAAAACACAAATTTTGTTATTACTCCACAAAGCAAAGTGAATAACTAGGCATCTCAAGTAATGTAAAGTTCCCATTGTTCTCCAAGGACTTCACATTACTCTGCCATGTTTTCTTTTGACTTTGTGCTACTTCTCCTTGTTTTTGTGCTCTTTAAGGTAAATTTGCAGTGAATCATGGGATGTAAGGTTACATGGGCTCTATACTGTCTTACACAGCCTGAGTTCATTGTAGTGTGTATAGTGGAACACTGAAGACAGTTTGCTCTTAGAGCTCTGAGATTCAGACCTCAAAACCTTTAAAATGCCTTTTGACACAGAATTTTATGACAAAACTTAGTAGATTGAGTGTAGTAAACCCTGATGTTGTTATATCATTGAGCATTTATTGATGTTTTGTGAATATTGAATGTTAATTTAGTTGATTCAGTGTCTGTACTGAGAGACACTGTAGAAATATGCTTCAGGGAGGGGCTAATCTGTGGTGTAGAATGGAGAGCAGTGAGAAAGGCATTTTTCCAACCATTGTTGGCTATTGTTTTATTGATTGAGATGATGTTGTCCCTGCTGTTAGTAAAGTTAGTGAGGGCATGGTTGATAACAACATGAGTATTGCTACAAGTTCAACCCTGTTAAACTTATCATGTGGGAAAAATGTTGTTGAATCCACAGACTTGAGTGCAGTTGATGTCTCACTACTACAGTACTTGAACATGAGTCTGATCATGATGATGACTCACAGGCTCATGTTTCCACTGATGTTGAGGATAGGCCATCCAAACACTCAGACATTGATGAAAAAGTGTGGCTGATAATATTGAGGCTGCTGTTGAACTTGAATATCTCTACAGGAGGACAGCCCTCCAAAGTGAATTAGTGGATGATGATGATGATGCTAGTGACCTCATTTGGGAACCAGAAAACGAAAGTGAAGTTGGCTGTTTGTAAACAGTCTGTTAGTCAATTGCCCTCCTCAAAGTTCTGCTGTAGCTGTGTCTGTTGATGATGATCCTGCATTAACAGTCATAGACTGTGATGTTCAGTCAAAGTCCAATTGTGCACAACAGCAGAAATCATGCATTACACCTTCCATTTCATCGCCACCAAAAGAGTAGTTATATATGCAGCAGCAACACCAGCAGCAACATGTGAAGATTAGGGCATCCAAATCCCTAGTTTGGGAATTTTTGTACAAGATGGCAAGAATGAAACATGCTAGACTTGCTACTGACAGAAACTGATGAATGGCTGCACCCCTGTCCCTCAAAGCTGGCTTCATAGCTACTGATAATAGATCAAACGCTGGAAATGTATCAGCAATGGTGGCTTTGTGCGGCTCCTGTATGGCCCACTGTTTAAGTCTGGTGGTACAGGAGTTTCTGCAATTCCTGAAATAAAGCAATGCTGACTGTTGCATGCTGCATCTGTGCCTACTTTGCACTTTGGACACTGACTTCCTGCCTAGTAAACTGCCTTCCTGAATTATGTGACCTGCAGACCTGCAGAGATAGTCAGGCATGTGATCAGTGGCCTGTTTTTGATGACTTTGCCCTATCAAACTGTAACTCGAACTGAACTTGAAGTGGACAATGCGAAGTAAGGTGAAGTAATGTGAATTTCAAGTTTTAATGGACAATTCACGTAGTGCTACGCAATTCAAATGGACCACTTTGGGTTCACTTTGCCTGAGAATTAAAACTTTCTGTATCTCTACCACCAAGTGCTCCACAAATGGCCCCTATGGTGGAGCTATTGTGGGGTCCCCAAGCCCCTTCCAATGAACACATTCAGATTAGTGTTCCCTGTGCCCAGTAGGTGGTGTGGTCAGTGAGGCTCCACAAAATGGCATCATGCAGCCAGCAATGATTTTCTTCTGTTCTCCTGACCCACGGATGCTCTGCAGAGGTGGCAGCTGGATATGTGCATGTTGAAAACATGATTACTTCACCCACTAGGGAGCATCCCCACCCAGAACTGTTGCTCCAGCTGCACCACCACCCATGGTCACCTAGGTGGCAAAGTTGTGGCCGCATAATATGCCCACCGACCCCAGAGGAGGAGATCATCTGTTAGGATGCTAAATCCTCCCTCCCATACCAATCACCGAGTGGCCCAGGGTCATTACTGATCCTGGGCCACCGCATGATGGCAGGTGAGGCATGGATGCTTTTGTCCTCTGCCCCACTGGGCTGAGTACAGAGGATGTTAGCAGCTACAGACCAGTCAGTCTCACTACTGAAGGAGAGACTTGTGGAGTACCTGAGGCAAAGGGCTGCAGGACCACCAGCAGCATGGTTTCACAGTGGGAGGTCATGTCAAAATAATCTCATAGATGTCTTCTACTGGATTACCAGAGAGGTGGATCAAGGAGAGCATTGGATGTGGCCTATATGGATTTCAGTAAGGCTTTTGACACTGTGTTGCACAGGAGACTAGCTAAGAGACTAAGCAGCCTGGGGGTGGGAAGAAAGTGAGGAGCTTGGTATCAAACTGGTTACAGGGTAGGAGGAAAAGGGTGGTAGCGACTCAGGTGACTAGGTAGGTGCCACAGGGTTCAGTGCTGGGACAGGTCCTCTTCAATGTCTTCATAAACAACATTGTGGAGGAGTATAGAGGTAAGGTGTCTCTGTGAATTATACAAAAGTCTTCAACAGGGTTGACACTCAGGAAAAGGTGGAGAGTATGCAAAAGGATTTGAGGAAACTAGTGGAATGGTCTAGGAGGTGGCAGCTGGGTTCAATGCCAAAAGTAGAAGATTATGCTTTTAGGGCTGCAGAAACCAGGGGCTGTGTATAAGATGTGGGAGTGGAGCTTACAGCCGCCAAGCAAGAAAGAAGCCTCGAGTCTTCATATCTGATGTCCTCAAAGTAGCTATGACAAAGCAGTGGGAAAGGCTAGTAGGATACCTTGGTGCATTGGGAGAAGGGTTTCTAGCAGAAGGTGAAAGGTGGTGCTGCTGTTGTATCACTCACTGGTGAGGCCCTATGTAGAGTACAGTGCCACACCTCCACAAGGACATTGAAAGAGGAAGTAGCACATAGAAAAGCAAACAAAATGGCGAGGGGTTGTATGAGAAGCCATATGAGGAAAGGTTTCAGAACTCATCATACCCTAGGAGAGAGGAGAGAGAGTTGACATGATTGAAATCTACAAGTACCCTACAGGAGTGAACAAGGCAAGTGAAGGTGTATTTCAGAGAAAGGAAGACACTGGAACAAGGTGGTATGCAATGAAGCTAAGATAGAAAAGTGACAGAGAGATGCAGAAATATTTCTTCATGGAAAGGGTGGTGGATGACTTGAACAGCATGCCAGGGTAAGTAGTGGGGAAAAGATTGTAGAGAGCTTCAAGCGTGCATGGATAGGCACAAGAGCATATTAGGTAGAGGAATAGGGAGAAGTGACACCTATGACCAGCAAGGGTCAGTGGAGATGGAACAGGCAGGGACAAGGGGTAGATTGAATGGGCCTAAGAGTCTTTTTCTGTTGACAAATCTATGTTTCCATGTTACTATAACCCCAAGGTTCCTTTCCTGGTTTGTGACTGTCAGTACCTCCTCCCATCCTAAACACAGCTCCTAGGTCTCTATGGCTTAGGTGCATGACTTTGCACTTTTGGCACTGAACTTCAACTACTATACTCTTGGCCACCTCGAGTTTCCCAAGATCCTCTGCTTTCTTTCCATCCCTCTTGAGTGTCCACCCTATTGCAGATTTTTATATCATCTGCAAAAGGCATAGCTTTCCTTCTAGTTCTTCTGCAATGCCACTACGAAGACATTGAAGAGGACTGGCCCAGGTACTAAGTCCTGCAGCACCGCACGCTTCACTGTCACATTATTAGAGTGAGTGCTGTTAATCAACACCCTCTGTCGCCTATCCATTAATAAAGATGCAGCAAAGTTTTACTTATGGGTGAAATCCCGTGATTCCACCAACTCTGCCTCCATGTGCTATTTGTGAAAATGCCACCTGTAATGGAAAATTTGTGAAAGTCAGCATGGGGTAACCGCATTGCTTTGGGGTTTTATAGTGCCAATTGCACTTAAATAAAAACTGGCCCAGTGGTGCTGAAGGTTGAGGTGCTAGATGCCAACACCGCACCACGCCAACGACCCATGTTCAGGAATGAGAACAGGCTCCCAGGGGTTGGCAGGGGAGGATAAGGATCACATCCCACTGACTGCTCTCCTTTCCAGGAGGAGGAATTCCAGCAGTCAGTGAACACCTGGCCCAGCAGAGGCTGGGGGGCAGCACATTGACACTGTCAAGGTGGGTGGGGATGGGGCAGATGCCTGGAGGAGCACACCGGAGCGTGCATATTGCTGCTGCTGGCATCATTGCATGCCCCAGCCCCGAGGGGGAAAAACAGGAAACTATTGAGTGGCTTGTTGGCCATTCTGGGTTGGCACATGGCTCCAGGGGTGTCACTCCTAGCAGAAGACTGGATCCAGACACAGAAGTGAGTACAGGGACTTGCTGCCACCCCACTATGGGGAACAAGCCTTGGGGGTTTGGCCAGGACATGATGGCCTTAAGTGGAGTCAGGGCATGGACCAGGATGGCAGCCAGATGTGGGCCGACCAAGAAAAAATGATAGCTAAAACAAAAAAAACAAAACAAAGAGAAGTTTGACATGATCACATCCCTAGTGTCTAGTGCCCTCCCTCCACCTATCACCACCAGCCCGACTGTTCCCTCCTGGTGTCTAGTGGTCCCACCTCTACACTCCTCCCTCCCGGTTGATTTCTGCCCAATATGAAAAATAAATCCCCTCAGTCCATGGAGTCAGCCCCACTGTGTCTATCCCTGGTGTCTAATGGTCCACCCTCCCATCCCGACGCTGGGCTCCAATATAAAAATTGAATGCCCCCATAGTGTCCATCCATGGTGTTTAGTCCTCACCCACCAATCACCAGCCTGTTGCAGAATGAAAACATATCCATGGTCCACCCCCATCACTGGGTACCAGGCACGGACCAACTTTAGAAATAATTTCCCTGGTGTCTAGTGGACTCCCCACCCCTGCTTCTACTGCCCACCCTGATCCCCTCACCCTACCCACAGTGGGCCACGGCACAGCCCTGCATTCTACTCCGACCAACAGCCCAAATGAACTCTCAATGTTCATTCATTGAGAGTTCAGTTGGGCTGCTGACCATGT
Organism: Neoceratodus forsteri; assembly: GCA_016271365.2. Lineage (NCBI taxonomy): Eukaryota > Metazoa > Chordata > Ceratodontiformes > Ceratodontidae > Neoceratodus > Neoceratodus forsteri. The sequence goes on along the minus strand of CM057456.1, from coordinate 1,629,359,604 downwards.
GGAGAGTGGAGGGGAGTGCCAATGGCCCACTCGGGGTTGAAGGTTGGGGTGGTGGGGTAGTGAACAGTAGATGCAGGGGTGGGAGGTCCACTAGACACCAGGGAAAGTATTTCTAAAGCTGGTTTGGCACCCGGTGAAGGAGGGGATTGGACCTTAGCTTTTTCCCATTTTGCAACATGCTGGTGATATGGGGGGAGGGCTAAACACCATGGATGCACACTAAGGGCTGGATTTAATTTTTCATATGGGACTGGTGATTGGCCAGGAGTGGGACCAGTAGACAGTGTACCAGAGATAGACACCACAGTCAGGGCTGGAGGAGTTCGAACTCGAGATTTTGAGGGAAGCTATATTGGCCTTGTACACCTGATCCACTCTATTGGGAAAATCCACAACATTTTTCTCTGAGTAAATTTTCCCACTTTGCACATTTCTATCCATTAACCAGTTCTTACCCCATTCACCACTTAGGATTCCACCAATAGGGTGCCCAACCCCAAACACTGACTGCTTCTGTGAAAGTTTAAGCTACTGTCTGGCAGTGTTTTATTGTTCTCATGTGTGAGCTCCTAAAGAAATTCATGCCTGCCTGTGTAAGGTTCTTAGGATTTCCAAAGCACGTGTATTTTTAGGAGTTCTTTCCTGTGGCTCAGGACAACACACAGAGATAACAGACAAATCAAATCAATACAAGAACAATAAACAAATACTGTAATTAAACCATAAATGAATACATAAACAGCTCTAATCATTAAGTTATCCTAACTAGCATTGTAATCAACTATTACATTAATTCAGGTGGTTGCTAGTTGGAAGAGACAGAAAAATGGAAATATTGGTTGAGACTTCAACACTTGCATAGGGCCACCCAGTCTATGTCACTTGCTAGGGGCTCTAAAACTGTAAGGCTGGCCCTGACTGCTACTTGACTTGCTGCAGATGCTTGTGCCACCTTTGCCAGCTGCCATCTGAATGAATGAATCTGTATGTCTCATATGGCCACATGCAAAAATCATGTGTAATCTGAGCATTACTCACATGCAGTCAGTACAGAGATGCTGCTGTGCACACAGGTGGGCTGGCGGCATCGTAAAACTCAGCCATGACCACATGGCTGTTGCAGAGCCCTGCATCATTGAGTGAGGCCGGACATGGAGCTGTAGCATTGCTGGTTTCCTGGCAACCAATCAGACATGCTGCTCTGCCACATCATTGGATGTCCTGCAGGGGTCTTGGGATGTTTCTGTCCAGGTGGCTACTAAACACTTCACAATGGGAAATAGTCTGCTATTCAGCATCCCATACCTGGCATTCCATATTGAAGGGAACTGATGGAGTATATGGGCATGGATTGGAGTCTCCCACTTTTAGTGAATATTACCCCAGCTGTCCTCTGCCACACACACAGTAGGTGAAATCCTGTATGTCACACTGTGCAGCCCCAGCCCCATCCTGGCTGTATATGTAGCTATGAGTGCCATCAGGGATGGTGGCCCAGGTCATGTGGCACATGGTACTAAGCATGTTGCAGAGTTCCTGTTGTCCCCATGCATAGTGATCAGATGTAGTACTGCCTCTGTATGGCACAGAGGGCACATTGACAAATTAATTGGGGCCCATAGTAATCAGATTGTTATGAGCATGTGCACTTTTATTCATTTAGACTATGATCAGCAAAGCTAGTGAGAGTGTCCATCACGCTTTTTAATCTTCTGCTTCTCCTTCTAAGCATAACAATTTCTCAACATTCAAATGAGTGCACTGAAAATGTTTTCCAAAAAGCTAGCATACCTGTCAAGTCTACCTTTCTAGGGACCTCCTATGCTGTACACCATGGCCTTGATATTCAAAAGAGTTGAGCCAAACGCAATAGGGTTGCGCTGCGCAAGTCCGAAATTGTCCATTCTGCGATATTCAGCAGGAGCCAGTTCGCCCCAAGTCATGCTGAGCAACAGCACAATGCTAATGAAGGCATGCTCAACCGGGAGGGAAGGAACCATGTATAAACTGCACAGCCCGATATTCAGCCAGGCTGTGCAGAGTTGTGAGGAACAACCCCCTACCTCGCCTGCACAACTTTGAGCCAAAAAAGGATTAAGTCGAGGTCACCCACAGGCGAGCTGCCACACATTGCGGGTGCAACACAGTAGCTGCCACCTGTGGGTGGCCCTCCTGTTCGCTGTGCCCCCCCTGCAGCCCGATCGCGGGCATAATAGTAACCTGTAGCCCGATCGTGGGCATCAGAGTGGCTCAACCCCGACTAGCCCGATCGTGGGCAGAACTCACCCCCACCCCCGACTGGCTCGATCATGGGCGAACCACACTCCCCGACTAGCCGATCACGGGCAGACACACTCCCCACCCCCGACTAGCCCGATGCGTGGGCAGAACACACTCCCCACCTCACACTAGCCCAATCGCGGGCATAACGTCAACCCCTCCCAAAGTCAATATACCTGGTGATCTAGTGGCCCCCCACACCCACCATGGTTCATTCACATATCTGGACTGCCTTGTGGTATGGGCTGACGCCCATTGGCTTTTGCTCTGAACCAGTGGCGTGCAGCCCTACCGAGCTGTCAGTTGGCAGGCGGTGGAGCAGCAGGCGGGTGGTGCTGCCGCCACCGCTGGACGGGGAGCGGGTGGTGGTGGGGCTCCATGGGTGGGGTGGGGCCACTAGATCACCAGGATATTGGACTTTGGGGGTTGACCTTATGTTCGTGATCGGGCTTCGTGGTCCACTGGACCACCAGGATATTGGACTATGAGGGGTTGACACTATGCCCATGATTGGGCTAGTGGGGAGTGTGTTCTGCCCACGATTGGTTAGTCGGGAGGTGGAGGAGTTGTTCTGCCCAGCGATCGGGCTAGTCAGGGGGTGTGTCTGCCACGATCGGGTTAGTCGAGGTGGGGAGTGTGTTCTGCCCGCGATCGGGCTAGTCAGGGGTGGGGGTGTGTTCTTCCCACGATCGGGCTAGTCGGGTGGGTGAGTTTTGCCCGCGATCGGGCTGGTCGAGGGTTTATTACATATGCCTGTGATTGGGCTAGTGGGGAGGGCAAGATTTACTTTATGCCCTGATCAGGCTGCAGAGGGGTGTCGGTCCTGAAGGCTGCTGCCTGGCAGGCGCCAGGCGCAAGTCGTCGGGCATATTGAGGGATCGGTGTATCTGTAAAGTCTGAGTGGCATGCAAATTTGGTCATAATTAGATGGAATGGCCCCATGCACCTTGCATAAATTATGGCTCCATTTGCATGTCATCTTTTGAATATCGCAGATTTGCACATGGCGCAATGGAACTTGCACACTGCATCTGAATGCTCCCTTGACCACTTACGGTGGCACAAGTTCCACTCGCCATGCACAGTGGCTGTGGCGGTGGGGCAATATTCAAAGGGGTTGCTCAATGGCGCAACTCCGTGAATCTCCTTGACACATATGCCACTTTTTGAGCAGCGCCAGGCTTGCACCACAGAATGGCACAGTTTGAATATCCAGGCCCATTTTTTTTTATGTATTTTCTTAGTCCTTACCCTTGCCAGGTCTACAGTGCTATTTCACGTTAAATGTGGTGGCCAAACATGGCAGCTAACATATGTATATACTTATTGTATGTTATTTGTTGTAATCTTGATTGCTGTTAACATATTTGACTTGGGACATTCTGTAAATGAGGCATGTTTCTCATAGAACCCACCCTGTATAGCTATAAATCTCTTTTTGAGAAATAAATAAATAAAAACATTTATAAAATACTCAGATTTTAGGGAACTAGAACAGTTTACCATCAAATAAAACTGGAAGATGCCTGTAATCTTTTATTATGACTAGACAGTAGGGTCCAGTTTTGTGGCCAGTTTTATTGCACTGCTGCTTTAAATCAATTTACCCTAACACAAACTAAATATAATTATTTAATTCTCAAAACGTGCAAGCATACCTTAAGTCACTGACCAATGCTTATTGGTTCAGCTATTGTACTTTTCCCTTTTGTTTGAATGGGGATGGGGCTCAGAGTAAATGAAGCTTGAAAATCCCAGCCTAACAAGTCACTCTGTTTCCTTCTGTATGTATGAAAGCCCTGCAGATATTATTCTGGTACTGTCTATTTAAATGTCATAAAACAATCAGCAATGAAAAGGCATTTTCATTTTGACATGTACTAAGCCAGACACTCTCAGTTTGATCAAAAGAGAAAAGTTGGGTTAATAAATATTACTTCTCAGTTCTCATAAGGAGGTATTAATGACTGGAACATATTACTAGCCTGGATAACTGAGACTAAAACAACCAGTGTTTGGGGAGTTTGTCAAATGGCTATTTGGCAGTGAAATGTGAGCAGTGCAGATGTCTAGAAGTGGGTCAAAAGTCAAAATATTTGGAATGAGCAAAATGTAGTGGATAACCGCACCTACTGCTAAACTGATCTTACCTTCTTACTCTCTGTCAATTAAATGAAGAAAATAATATTTTTATTTGTACACAATTAATATTATATTTTGAATATCCTTTCATCAAGAGACTGAAGACAAAAATAACTAGAGGAATCTTATGCTTTCCAGTTGGCCTGGTAACTCAGCTGGAAGATTACTGGAGGTATTCTAAGAGTATGAGCTCAATTTCCACCTAGATTAAATTACTTCTTTCTCATAAGAAAAATTAATTTCAAAGTGCTTAGCAGTTGCTAATATTATACAAACAATTCCACACCATCTAAATTTTTTAACTTGAGATTACTTTGGCTTTCCTTGTCTCACACTCTCTTCCCCTTATTAGGTGCAGACAAAATTAGAAATATTGCATACTGTCTGCTAGTTACAGTGGAACAGAACTACTTGTATAGAATCGCCTTTTCAGCCACTACAAATAGAATAGTGTGGAGATCCATATGTTGCGCACTGTAACACCTTTGAGAGGTTCCATGATGTCATAATGTACACCTTGAGAATGAACCTCGAAGCGTTTGACGTCATGGAACCCGAGATAGTGTTACAGGTGCTGTAACATATGGATCACCATATACTTTTTTGGTAAGAGTTTGTTTTACTCTTGTCAGGAAGGGCAGCACTTTTTGTAAATTACACTCATTGTCACAGCCTCACTTAATGTTCAGTCAGTTTCACTCTCTCGGTACTGTGACAACCACACATACACCCACTGGCTGTTAGCTAGGAGAGCATCAGTAGCCAGGAGACCTCCAGTAGGAATCTTCAGTTACACGTCATTCATTGCTGCCAATTGCCATGACCACCATCTTAGCCGCAAATCTTAGCGTGGATCAGACTTCAGAAAGATTTTTATTTATATAGATATTAGTAAAAATGGGCTCACGGATGAGCTATACTGAAAGCAACTTGGCTCGATGAGTTCTGCCTAAAAGCATCAAATTCAGCATAATAAGCACCCCAAATCACGCTATAACTGGATATGAGCTACCAGCCTGCTGCTCCAGGGGTCAAAAATTATATTTGGACATTTTGACAGAACTAAATATGCCAAAGAAGCCAAAAATGGAGGATTTGCTTGTCAGCTCCAATCCTTCTCCGTCTATGATGCTACTCTGCATCCTGATGCTGAATCTAGCAAAATAAGCCAGGAACTATTGGAAATTAAGAACTTTATGGGCAATATTACTGGACAACTGTCTAAACTTAATATTGCCCTCGATGCTGTAACATAAGTTGTATGTAACTTGATCCTGAATTATGGAATGGAGAGTGGGTGAGTGAATTAAAGGATTGGGCCCACCTGATGGAGTGCCATGTTTCCACCTTCAAATGGTAGCTTAAGCAATTATAGGATAAGATGGATGACTAAGAAACAAGAGGCAGACACAATAATTTACAACTATTTGGTCTCCCAGAGAAATAAGAGGGTGCTAACATGATTGATTATTTGCAAAAGCTATTGCTGCAGCTTCTGACCATTATTGGATCTCCCCAGTGGAAGCTGAGCGTGCGCACCAGGTCTCCTCCAGTCCTACACTCACCAACCAGAACACCTGTCCCCAGCTGGTTGCATTCCATCTGTTGCTCTGTCAGGACAGAGAGACTATTTTGTCCAAAGCCAGGCCGAAGAAAGAACTTTATATGGCAAGGTGTTAAATTATCTCTCCAGCCTGACTATCCTAGGAGGACAATTGAAAATGTAAACTGTTTGACTGGGTCTGGGATTTAGCCTGAGAGAGAGGCCTGAGGTGTATCCTGAGCCCCTGGCAGTATGGAAACCTTACTTGCCCCACTGATTTGAGGCACTTCATTTTGCAGCTGGGTGAGCAGGCACAACCTGTGAGATCCAGGGTGGAGATATATTCAGACCCCAAACCACAATGGAAATCAACTTCAGACCAACCCTGGGGCCTTTCACAGGAATAGGAACTGGGAAGCCACTATTAATGCACCTGTAGTGGAAGAAAGGGAACCCATGGACATGAGTCAAGGCAAAACAAACAGGCTGAAGTGACTGTTATTAATTATAGTCTTTAATACTGGGTTTCCATTTCATAGACCAGCCTTACCTCTGATCAGCAATTATTTCTGGAGACTGGACAACCTTTGGGGAGCAGCTGTTTTTCTGATCGGTTTCTTGTAATTAACCTCCCTGCAGCCCCAGCTCCATTTCTCTCATCATTCTAGTGTTTGAAATTGCTGGTTGGTGTATGGGGGAGGGGATTTCAGGATTGTCGAGTGGATTTTGGAATTGTTTTAGAGCAACTTGGTTAATCCATTTATTAAATAACCCCTTATAAGACTGTCAGCTGCTACACTGAGGTATTAAGTCCAGCTTCTCTTGCTGTTGGTACCCAGTATTTTCAGTCCCAAAATCTTATTTCAGTACCTTGGTAGGAACCCTGTAGTGACAATCTTGGGCTACAAGAAGATGTGCTAACTCTTTTTGCCTTTCAAAAGCACCAACATATTTCCTCACCCTATTTGCAGCTGTGTAGTTCTTGGCTGGAGAATTGATACCAACTGGAGGTATAGATCGCTGCTGATTATAACAGTGTAGTAGTTTTGAACATCAAGTACTGAGCAGTGTACACTGATAGTTTTCTGCATGACAGTGCAGATCTAACCTTAACAATTGTAATGCTCAGACTGTCTAATTCAGTTGGGAAGCACCCTTGCTCTAGCAGTCAGCTGCCCAGAACCTCAGTTAAGTGATGGAACCACACCTGCAGGCATCCCACCTATTCTTTCTATGTATGGCTGTGAGTTTAATTTAGTAGGCTCTGACAGCTATGCAGCTATATTTATATCAGACCATCTTTCTTGCTTTGCCAGGATTTCATCCCTCTCTGGATCCCCTTATAATTCAGGGAGGACATGGTTGCATATGCTAATTCCCCAATAAAATATATATAGGTAGGCTGTAGCAGCTGGCAGTTTACAGTTTACTCATGTTATAGTTAGGTAAAGGCGAGGTCTGGGGAGTAGATTTAATAGGTTTAACAAGGTGCTAGCCCTGTGACCTCCAAGCCTTCTATGCTATGATATGGCTGTTAGAGGTAATTAGCAATTATTGTTTTGTATGTAGTTTACCATGCAGGTTGTTTATTAACTCAGTCATTAGCCTGTCTTTTCTGTTGTAGTCCTGGTTGTTATTATTCCTAGGCAGAGTGCTGGTTATCCTGCTATGCTTACCCAGCTAGCTATACCAGGGGAGGGAGTTTTTTTTGCTTAGATTATGGTAGATAAAGTTATTACATGGAACGTACATGAGCTGAATAGCCCAGTTAAATGAAAATGAGTCCTTACACATCTCAGATGTCGGGGGCAGCGGCAGCTCATCTTTTAAAGGAAACCCACCTTATTAAAAAGGAAGCAGAGAATTAGGCAAACTTTGGGGAAACAGTATTTGAATCATTTTGCTCATCAAAAGGGTAGGCTATTCTCTGTCACAGTAGTGTCAACTAAGTACCTGAGCAGGTTAAAAGGGCAAGAAGGAAAGGTGGATATTAGTAATGGGTAGGCTTGATGGTATGCCCTTGGTAATGGGAACGGCATATGCTCCCAGTGTTGATGATCCTCATTTTTCTACGATCTATCCCAAGTCCTACTGGATATGGGGACCAATATAGCATTAATTGGGGAGATATGATCCAGGTTATAGATCTACTTTATGATCGAAGCAACACACCTGCTAGACTACCCTCTGTGTGCAACAAAGCCCTCAATTCATTAATAAAGGATCATGGTCTCCAAGATATCTGGAGATTGGAATACCCATCTGGTCATGATTATACATATTATTCTGTCCTACATAACACGTACAGTAGGACAGACATGAACCTTGCATCTATTTTGTGTCTTAAAGGGTGATTCATTCTGTTATTGAACCCATTTTGATTTTGGATCACTCCCCAGTCGACTATACTTTCCATCCTTGGAACCCTACAGATGAGAATAAATACTGGTGGTATAATGTTAGCCTCTGTAGGGATGATAATTTTCAGACGTTACTACAGAGAGGTCAAGATATATTTAGATTGTAATCAAGTCAGACGGGTACTACCTCCTCCAGATACCTGTATTTCATTAGCAGCAGCAAGCTGTTCATCAGACAATACCCATGGAAACATAGAAACATAGAATTTGACGGCAGATAAGGACTGCTTGGCCCACCTAGTCTACCCATAATATCCAGAATATTTACTGGAATAGATGGCACTGCTGTTGTTTCATTATTTAATGGATTGAAAGCATTTCTCACTTTCAGTTTTAGTAAACAGTTTCTTCTTGTTTTATTTTAAATACTGTAACAATAAAAACATGAAATTGCAGTCTCTTGGAATTCATAATGACTCTATATTCTTCCACATCAGTTTTAATAAAAGAAAGGTTTTTAGAAAGTAGAAATCATAGTGCATTCTTTTTATGCAGCAACAGCGTGTTCCTTTGTGCTGTTACAGTATATATAAAGTGTTATCTTATCTCCTCCTATACTGGTTCTCAACTCTAATTACCAGCAAGGCATACTTAGGATGACATTCTTGGCATAGCAGGAGAGGAAACTTTCTTAAAATCCTTCAAAAACAGGGCAATTTACAAAGGAGTCCTACAGAACTCTATCCCACAACAGATAAATAACAAAATTGGTGGAAAATGCAGAAGGGACACTCATGCAACTGAAAACACTGCATCTATGGTACAGAACACCCAGTCAATTAAATAGGATGACCCTCGAAACTACATCTAACTGCTGGAGTTGCTATCAGTCGGAAGGTACGCTGTTACATATCCTTTGGAGTTGTCCTAAATTGACGGGCTGGTGGCCAGTTACAGGTCAAATGTCAGATCTTATGCAGTGTCATGTATCTTTGGATGCATCCCTCATGGTCCTGGGCAATATTAATAAACTTCCAATCCAGCACAAACCCCTTCATCTATGGTTTATGGTGGCCATTGCTGAAACTAAACAACTGGTGTATAGGAAATGGAGGTTAGAAGAAATTCCTATTATAGACAAATGGGAAGACAATGTGCAAATTGGCCAGTCTAGATTGTCTATCGTATATGGCTGCAGACAAATGGTCACTTTATGAGAATGTATGGGGACCTTACCTATCCTAATCTACATGCCATCTCATGAGCCAATGTGTGGGGTATTTCTGCTTGTCCTAGAATTTACATGGTCAAGTCATGATCCATGTAAGCAATAATACCAGACAAGGTGGGTGGTATTGTGCTATACTGGATGCCCAGGGGAGTAATGAGGCCCAATGCACAGGTGGAGGGCTTATAGCTGAATCCAGTCAAGAGAACACTGCGCCCGATAATGAAGGTAGTGCAAGGTCTGGGGTGTGCAAACCCCAGTTGAGACAAACCACAGTACAAACTGACCAGCACTTGAGGAAAATGAACATGGCAAAAACACAATACTTAGATTTTAAAGGTGCAGTGCCAGTATTTAGTTCCAGTTGACCACAAAATAATACAAGATACAACTTTTAATTTCTTGTTAATTCCAATTCAGTGCATGAGACATATAACACTGCAGGACTAGGAACAAGACCCCAGTACTTCACTCCACTAAAGCTTCCTCAGGAGGGCCTTATAGGCACTGGTATAGCACAATACTGCCTACCCTGGAGGGTATTATTGTGCTTACAAATAGGCACTGTAAAGCAAAATAGGCTTACTAAAATTTTTATAAAAAGTTAGTTTAAAATATGTTTTAAATAAAATGGTTCCTCCACCTGTCTTACATGACTATGGATTTATTTTTTTTCTTTGGAGTTAGGGAATTATGCCCTTGTAAAACCTTGTAAAACCTTGTAAAACCTCTGTAGTTGAGACTTTTGTTCCTGGTTGTCATGGTTAACCCCCCAACACACAGGCCTTTGTTGTTTTATTTTTCACTTTAGAAGAAGTAGCTTTGTTTATTTTAATTTATAGGAAGAAATATGTTGATCAGTTGATCAAAATTAGTTGAGAGAGAGAGAGAGAGAGAGAGAGAAAACATGGTATAGAGTACGTTACTATGTGTAAGACAAAAGCTCTCATATTTTTGTGTCTGCAGCGCTCGATCCCTGATAACAGTAAGTTGTGAAAGGCTGGTTTGTTTTTGAATTTCTTTGAGAGGTGAAAAGTGTATGTCAAGCAGAGAAGGCAAGGAATATTTCTGATTGTGGTTGCAATGAAGAGGATACGCTGCCCACAGCCAGTTATGGGAAGCTGATCAGTCTGATGACTTCATTTACAACTTCAGACAAAGCCCAGAAGACATTTTGCATTCAGAAAAGTACTGATGTCATTTTAGCTACCAAACAACATAACAGAGTATTAAAAGTAGATTCTTCTGCTGAAGCCTCATTACTACGCTGCCTGTGTGTATAGGAAGCTGTAGAGCACTATTTTCCTCTGGTTTGAGGAGTTAATTGAGCCCACAGAAAGTTAACTCATTATCTTCTGGCAGTCATTCTGTGTCAGATTACCAATGGATAGTACAGACATCATAGAAAGCTATTGGAAGTAGAATGGGTTAAACACTTCCTGGAGCTTTCTGCATAACAAGCAAGCTCTGCTGTTCCCCTAAGCCCTTCTGAAAACCTCATTAAGCTGTTTGACACCACCATCCTAAGAACAGACATTCTGCTTCTTTGCAGGACAATCCATAGCAAAGAGTCCCAGTGATGCCTGTTTCCAAATAATACACCGACTTCATTTTCTCAGGCAGGCAGTGCTGGGCTACTGTTTATATTCTACTGAATGTTTTAACCTGCAATTTGTGACTATAGGTGTTTACAACTGAATGATAGTAACCACATTTGCTTCACTTGCAAATAGGTAGGGGTGTGTGTGTACACATAGAATCTCATCAGTTCATAACATGCTGTAGTGTGATTAAATGAACTGATAAATGTGGGTTTTGGTTTCTTTTATAAATTCATTTTTCCTGCTCATGGATATACTAAAACAACAATTTCTCAACAAAATGTTTAAAAATAAGGAATTTAGCAGTAATGTAGTTGATGTGGTGTAAAAGCTGCTCCCTGGAAAATTACCTGGTTTGGGAGGGTGGGGGCTGTCACAAGCAGAAAGGGACTTCATGGAAGGGGTGCTCATGGCAGCAGAAGAAGCATGATGGCATTGAAAGCTTAATGGTGTGGATGCAGAGGCACCAATATTTGAGTATGACTTGGTTAGGGACTGTGTGACTTGGGGTGGAGGATCATCAGGAATTGGTGAGTCTTGGTATATTTAGCATAATGATTTTCTGAAATGTCAATCTTCAATGGGTTAGACTCTGCATCCATCTGTACAGTATGTCACTAAGCCACATGCAGTGGGGTATGGGTGAAAACCAGATTACCAGACCCAGACCAGAGCTGTAAACCCTGGACTGGGCACAGATTGTGCAAATATAATTGATCCACTCACTCCAGATAATCTGGTCTGGCATTACCTATCTGGTCTGGTCTCGACTGTCCCATTTTCAACCATGTCAAGGAAGAGTTGAAAAATAGACTTCCAGGAGTAGACCAGATACATAAAAGTTAGACTGAACAGTGTGGACAGAGTGACTGGACCAGCAGTATTTGTACAAGTTGCACCCAGTATGGACAGTTTGGGTTTCTACAGAACTGCTGTGGTTCAGGTCTTCCAGTTCAGTTTTCAATCAATCAATCAATCAATCTTTATTTTATACTTAAAGGTACAGGTATGTGAGCAAAAATGCCCATTTACACAAATGTCTTGTTAAGCATATAAAAGAACCAATGCCAGGTTAAACAATTACATAGTAAAATACTGTATAAACAGGTCTAATACAGAGATCTTGAGGGATATACAGAAGAAAGGTGAAGCAAATAAATAACCGTGACAAATTTACAGCATGGGATATAGTTGGAGGTACAATTTAGGAACATGAACAGTTGGGTGATGCGCTGAAAAGAAGGCAAGTCCTGTGGTACCAGATCTTGCATGCAGACAAGCATTGCTGCTGCATGATCTACCTAGGTCCCAAACACCAGCTCAAGGACTGTGTGCCCTGACAATCCTTCAACCAGACCACACAGATTAGGACCAGAAAAGCTCAAAGCCCACTTGCTGGAGAAGTGCCTAGCTTTGATGAAAAAGGAGCTGCAGAAATCTGTAGGAAAATCTTCTTCCCCAATGCCAGAACCCAAAAGAAGAAAAGGACAATGAGAGGCACTGAGACTGGGATAGGTCTCCATCCACTTGGCAGTGACCATCAGGAACCACTGACATTATAGAGGCCTCCACTTCAATAAGTACCCCTACTACCAGGTCTCCTACCTCTTGGGTGGCTCAGACTAAGGCCTCCTGCCTGCTTTACTTATGATGTAGTCAGGGCTCTTCTTGGACAACTGAACTCCTATTGTGCTCCTTAGGCCCATATCTTCTTCCGGGTCTATTGCCAGCAGCCAGATCAATAAGTCACTCCCAAGCCTCACCAAGGAGAGCATGTTCACAGCTGATAAGCTGGACTCAGCTTCACTATTGTCTGCATGGCCCAGGCTGATAAATCGGACATTAGCTCTCTAACGTCTGCATGGCTGCAGCTAATAAGTCACCCCCCAGTTCCTCTGGGGACTGCACAGCTGAGGCTCTCTCATTGGGGTTGCAGGATACCCCCAACATTAAGTTGAGCCAGCTGCCAGACATGCAACAGTCTTTAGAGGGTTCCTCACCCCACTGACCCAAGCAGACCCTCTGGGCTTGCCTGAAGATCAAGAGCCATAGTTGGGCACTAATCTGGAGGTTCCCCTTTGCTGGGTCATTCTCTTTGTGGTTCACCCACTGGGCTTATTGCTAATCCCTCCAGGGACCTTCTATCAGGACCTCTTCAACCCAAGCCCCTTGACAACCAGGTTCTGCCATCTTGGACTGTGGCTCCTCAAATGACTCGGGTCTTCCATTGGGTACTACTCATATCCTGACACCAAGTGACCTTCACCAGGTGACCATTCACAGGGTCAGGTATGTCTGGCACTCTGGGCATTTCTGAAATGCTGGATGGTCTTCCATCAGGTCCCCAGGCCCAAATCTTCTGGTGCTGGACATTCCTGTGTCTGATCCAGTGCAAGCCCCTATGAATGTCCCTACAGGGCCGATGCCTGGACCTTCTGGACCTCCTGTCAGGCCTTTGGCTCTACCTCTGGCTAGACCTATAGACAATGTTCCATTCTTTTCACCCCACAATACCCAATATACCCTTCACTGGGGTATCCAACACCGCATCAACCCCATTATTTACCCAAGTACCAGGTGCTGGGCTATGTCTAATCAAGGGTATGCTCCTTCTGGCTTTCCCTACTCCTATCAGGCTCATGGATACCTCAATATCAGACACTGGGCTATCCATTATGCCAACCTCCTCCTCCTCCACCACCTCCTTCTCCTCCTCAGCCTCAGCCTCTGCCTCCACAGGAGCCTGAGGCAGATATCCAAGCAGTGTTTCAGACCCTGATTCAGAAGGCCAGGACTCAACTAGCCTCAGAGCTTGACCATTGGAAACCAGTGGCTGCCTCTACTTTACCTCCTTCCTGATCCCTAGATCAGCCTCTGCTGTGGATTCCCACCTTTCCAGAGAAGGCTCCTCTAGACACCAGGCCAGGGATAAAGCTCAGGACACTCCTCTAAAAGGGTTAATTCCCCAGCAGGCAGTCTTTGGACTTCTGCTTGTCCTCCAGCTTTGATACACATACACCTATAGAGCCTCAGCCTAAGGAGTCCCCAAGTCCCCTCAAGAAGACCTTTCCTTTGCAGAACTCCTCATAACTATATAAAATGCCTGTGGCTGAGTTATCCAGGAACAGGATCCAAAGTGGAAAAGGCTTGTGGAGCAACTAGACATGACTGACACAGCTCCTATGCCCATACTGCCTTGATTGGTCCCATGAAGACCTGACATCCACTATCTGGCAGCAGCCTTCTCCATTCCAGCTGTTTCAAAAAGGCAGACAGGATGTTCCACACCTTACTGGCCATCCTAATGCAGATTTAGTTGTTATCATGGCTGCCCATGATTGGTCCTCTAAACCTAAACATTTGAGCATGTCTCCTTCTGATAAGGAGTCTAAGCAGCTGGCCAATTTCAGTCGTAAGATCCATTCTTCCTCCACTTGCATCCTCAGGTCCCTTAATTATGTGGCTCATATGGTTTCCTACCAGAAATCTTCCTGGCCTCACTTGAGTCCAAGCTGGAAGCTATCCAGGACAAGGAGCTTAAGGCTGACATTGCCAAGACAGTGAGAATGGCTAAAATCTCTTGTCATCATGCCCTCCGGGCCACTTATGACACAGTAGACTCAGTTGCTCACACCACAGCCACTGCTGTCTGCATTAGGTGACATTTGTGGCTCAGAATTGCTGACCTGGCACAAGATGTCCAGATCTCCATCCTGGATGCCGCTGTCAGGATCTGTGGTATATGGAGGTGACACCAAAGATATTATCACTGAATTGCAGAACCATAGTAAATCCATCCATGATGTCCGCTTTATGTACTGAGGGGTTACAAAGGCAAACTGCCTTTTATTGGCAACAGAGACACCAGACCAAAGAGGCCCCTGCCAAATGCTAGACAAAATGTTGGTATCCAGCATCAGTAAGCCCTACTCCCCTGCCAAGTCCCAGAATCCCCCAGAGGAACTGCTGGCTCCCTCCCTTGGCCTCCTGACTAGTGGGGGACCCGCTTGCCTCCTCCAGATCCTCTAGGGGAACCAGTGGGGATTTGCCCTCCACCTTCCAGAGTCACAGGATATAACCACAGATTCTGTGTCCTTCAGTTAATAGCAAGAGGTCACACCACAGAATTCCTAGACAGGTCTCCAGACAACTCCCCAGGCTTCTCCCATTATCCTCCAAGGCACCTGTCTCTGATAAGGGATGAGATCCAGGCTGTTCTGCAAAAGTCAGCCATAGACCCCATGGCTCTGGCACAGATAGGAAGAGGTACTACTTCCATTTCTTCCTAGTGCCCAAAAGATGGGCAACCTAAGACTCATCTTGGACCTCAGCATGCTCAACCCATACGTTGAGTACAAGAGGTTCTGCATGCTCATCATCCAGGGACTTCTACCCTGCTTCACAAGGTCCATTGACTTAGTGTGCTGGACATTTATTTTTATTTTATTTATTTAGCTTTTTGTTTACCGGTAAGTGCACGAGCCACAGCAATGATTATTTTCAGGCACGACCTGGGAGGTACAGTACAACAATACAGGAAGACATTCCAATACAAGTACAAAAATAATTGACAATAGCATACAACTAGTTTTGACAATAGCATACAAGCAAGTTGAAAGAAGTAGCCATAGAACAAGGAGGTTGCAATAACAATGTAGGAAAGAAAATAAAAATACATGCAGGATGCTTACCTGCACATCTCTTTCTTCCAGACCCACCGCTGTTTCTTCAGTTTGCCTTCCAGGGGATCATTACCAGTTCAAGGCTCTCCTTTTGTCCTACCCTCGGCACCTCAGGTTTTACCAGTGCCTAGCAGTGTGGCTGTGGTCCCTATGCCACAGAGGGATCTAATTGTGCCTGTATCTGGATGACTGGCTTCTGTCTGCCCCATCACAGAGCAGTCTGAGGAAGTCCTTCTTCACCCTGGACCTCTTTTCTAGAATTGGAATAACAGTCAACTATCCCAAGTCCCACCTCTCCCTTCCAGTGCCTACAATTAATTTGGGGCAGTGCTGGATAGGGTCCAGGGCAGGCCTTCCTCCCATCGAACAGAGTGGAGACCCTGAAGAACAGACCAGATTAGTGGCCCACTCATGCTGGACCACAGCCTGGTTGATCCTGTCTTCTCAGGCTGATGGCAGCTGTGATCTCTGCAGTTCCTCTAGCCAGACTGCATATGAGGGTGACCCAGTGGACTCTTTGTGTCCAATGGGATCAGCGGTTGGACAACCTGGACCACAGGATCCTAGTGTCTGGGTACATGAAAAGGATCTTCTTTGTGGCAGGAGTTGTCCAGTCTCTCCATGGTGGTTCCCTTTCAACCACTGGCTCCCACCATGACCCTTACAACGGATGCTTCACATCAAAAACTGGGAGCCCACCTTGGAGACCATCAGATCCAGGGAACATGGTCTCAGATGGAAGCATCTCTACATATCAAATTAGAAATGAGGACAGTGCTGTATGCCCTTCAGGCTTTCCATCCCTTCTATGTCAGGGAACACCCTGGTTCAGACTGAAAATACAGTATGTCTGTGTTCTGCTACCTGAAAAACAGGAGGCACTCACTCATACCCTCTATGCAGGAGGCAATGCAAGTGTGGTACCGGGCAGTCCAGCATGACCTCAGCCACCCAATTTTTGCTTGCTCATTCCTGGGTGTGGTGTTTTCTGGTGAGATGCACTGTCTCTTTGCTGGACAGGGAGCTTCTTGTATGTCTTTCCTTACCAGTGCTTCAGAGGGTTCTCCTGAAGCTACAGGTGGAAGGGGTTCACATGATTCTAATAGCATCTCTTTGGCCTCATCAGATTTGGTTCCTCTGCTTCAGCAGCTATTAATGGAACCCCCAGTACCTCTGCTTCTCTGCCATGATCTTCTGACTCAGGAACAGGGAAGACTGGTGCATCCAGGCCTCAAATCCTCCACCTGCATGCATGGCACCCGTGGACATATGTTGAATAATTTCCATTGTTATTATTTTTTACAAAATTGTCAATTGTGCAGGACGATTTATAAATAAACATTTGTCAATGCCGAATGTTGATTGTTTTGCTCCGTTGAACTTACTCAGTTCTCCTCCCTCACCCGCTCGTTCTGTTTCTCCTGGTGCTGCAGGCTGCTCTTTTGTACTGGGCTCCTGCCTGCATTGGTGCCTGTGTCTGCCCAGAAAGAAATCTATAGCAGTCCCGACAGAGCTCAGTTGAGCTCAGTCACTCACGCCTCTCACTCGCTCAATCCTAATCTGTCCCAAACACTGATTTCTAAAACTGACTGCAATATTCTGTACCAGAAATGTGAAAACACATTTCAGGCAGGATGGAAAATGACAGCTGTACTGTTCATAAGGAGGTATGGGAAAATGGCAATGTTGAAAATCTGGGTGAAAATATTGCAAATTTGCAAAGTTACGAAGCGTGTGTATCAACTGTGCAACGCACACTCATAAACAGTGATTTCTTGGATTTTTTACACCAAATTTGGAACATAGCCTTTTTGTGGTTAATAAGTTTTATTGATTTGACTTATTAAGACGATATAAACATTAAAACAGTCAGATACATTGCAAAGGTGTTACAGACTGTTACATATGTCTGTAGAAGCAGAGAACGGAACATGCTGGCCAAATAGTAGCAAAGTGAATATACTAGTCAGGTAGCGGTAGAATAATACTCTGTGCATGGATGTACAACACCTATCTAGCTGGAGATTAACTTTGAAAGTATTAGCAGTTGGTGCATTGCATTATTGCTAACTCATACAAACATATCTTACCTGGCCCCATCCTGCTAGTTTCTGCAGTATTTGACAAAGCATCAGAAATTATGAGAGGTCCGGGTCGCTGTCCTCTACTTTATGCCTACAAAATACAAGAGATCACAAGCACAAAGCAAATAGGTCTTCATTGTTAGAAGATACTGCCTTTACTGATATTATACCATGTCATCCATAGAGCAGAGTTCCCTACAGTATAACTCAGTAACAATCTCTCTCCAGCACTTGCTCCTAAATGCACCATGAGAGGAGACCATTATAGTAGTATGGTTGTGCTTATTCAGCCAATTCCTCCTAGGTTTCAAAAACAGAAGGAAGGGAGTCCAGAGGGTAGTATATTTAAAGAGGTATTGGTCACAGTAAGTGATATTCTGGCCCAGTTGGCAACTTGAGTCATGGAGGTAAGTACCTCCCAGGGAAGGGATTATCTGGGACCACCATTTACACAGTGGGAGTCTTTTAACCTGCATATTGAGTGTCAGTAGTAGTTTCAACTCAGAGAGATGAAGGTGAGAGCCGAGGTCTGGAGTCCTAATAACAGCAACTCAGGGACTGAGGCACAGTCTTCCTAAATATTTTGGACCCCATCTCACCATAGGGGCTGGATCAGCCTGCAGGACTAAAGTATATGGAAAAGGTCACCTGGGAGTTCCTGACACCTCCAACACAGGTCAGACTGAGCTAGCTTTGCCTTGGCGAGGACTACAGGAGTCCTGTACCAGGAGTGAATAATCTTGTATTAATTGACTACTGGTGTCAGAATATGCCCTGTGAGCTAATTTTAGACAAGACTTCCACTCCAGGTTTGTTATAGGGCATGCAGTGCTTTTTCCAATTTATGCTTGGATTCTCTGCTTGGAATGGGATGGTGCTCCAAGTGGCCACATATACCCAGCTTGACTGTCCTCTTTCTAGGGCAGCCATGACTCTACCTGGGAGATGTATTGCTCTTCTTGCTGCTTCTGCCTTTACGTAAGGATGGTGCTTTTATTTGAAGGAATTGCAGAAGTCTTTGGGAGAGATCCCATTAGAGCTCCACAGGCCCTAGAAGCAGTTAAGCGTATCTGTACCAGGAATGAGCATATCTCAAAGCAATGAGATACCACCACATTCCATGAGGGCCATGCAATTGGTTGTTTATTGATGGTAATCTCATTATTGCCCATAATGGGGTAAGTCTTAGGGAGATGGGGAGGCACCCAACTCTCATGCACCTTGGCTCAATATTCCAGAGAGGACCTATAGTAGAATGACAGCGATTGCCCTTAGAGGGATTGTTAAATAACAATAGTACCAAGTGAGTATGCTGACATACCTCTATCTTCATATCCAGCCACTGGGGAGCATTGTGTTCAGGGTAAAGGAACCATTTTAACGCCTGAGCCAGCTGAAAGGCCCATTTATACCCCTCTAACCATGGAAGACCCCAGCCCCTTCTGACTAATGAGCTCTGAGCTTATTTCTACTGTACCTTGGTTTCTTATCCTCCCACAAAAAGGATCCCAGAAGGGAGTCTAACTTAGTAAACCAGTAACGAGGTATTTTCAAAGGGATGTGGGAGAAGATACATAATTTTTGGTGCTGTGACCATTTTAATTGCAGATATGTTACCTACAAGCAACAGTCAAAGAGATTTCCATCTGTCCAGTTCTGTATGAACGGAGGCAAAAGTGGTTTCATATTCAGGTCCCAGATTTTATGCAGATTAGGAGAGATAGTAATGCCCAAGTAGGTAATCCCCTCCAGGGCCATCGGCGCCCATGCTGAGTAACCATTTGAGAGGTACACTTAGAGTTTAAAGGTAGGACCCCATCTTGCCCTGGTTAATCTTGAGCCCTGAAAATGCAGAGAAATCTGACAAGTGTGGACAGTAAGGGAGGAAGGGCGGTGACAATACTGGCTTATAGGAGCAACAGGTCATCCGTGACATAAGAGTAGGGTATGCCCTTGTTCCCACCTGGACCCCAGAAATGAGAGGATTTTCGCTAATAGTAGCTTGCAAGGGGTTCTACTGCCAACATAAAAGTAGTGGGATAGTACAGCCCTGATGGGTACCCTACCAGTATGAATGGGGGACAGCATTAGTATTGGTGAGTATCTGTGCAGCTGGAGATGAATATATTGCCCGAATCCAGGCTCAAACCCTGCCCGCAAGCCCAAAGTGCAAAGTACTTGTTGGACATAGTCCACTCCAGGGAATCAAAGGCCTTTTCAAAATCTATTGCAATGGCAGCAGCGGAGGAAGATAATGTTTGGGCCTTATGGATTAAATTTACCAATGATCTAATATGGTCAGCACTAAAGCAGCTCTTAACAAAGCCTACTTGGGATGGGTGGATCAAACTAGGAAGGACAGGATTAAGTCTATTAGCTAATATCTTAGCTAGCACCTTGCTATCAGCATTCAATAATGAAATAGGGTGATGGCTGGATGCTTTAAGATGGTTTTACCTTTTTGGGAAGATAGTAATAGTCGCCTCCCTAAGGATGAAGGAAGAGACCCTGTTTGCAATGACTCAGTAAATACTTGTTGCAATACCACAGAGATTATGGGATGCAATAGCTGACACTCTTCAATAGGGAAACTGTCCCTCTGGGTCCTTTCCCTTTTAAGGGAAAGGATAGTGTCTGCCACCTCCTGGGTGAGATCGGGGCATCTAGGGCATTAGCTTGGGCTTCCAAGATTTTGGGGAGATGTAGGGACCCAGAAATGGGCGGATCCCTGGGGTCTGGGGCTCTGGGGCTCTGGAGGATTTATATAATGAGGAGTGAAATCCATCATTATTTGATTAATACCTTGCGCTGAGATCTGGGTCCTACTCCTACATCCGCTAAAAGCCGCTATATGCCTTTCAGCTTGCTTCTTTTGAGACGGTATGCCAGCATCTTACCCTCCTTTTCTCCACTTTCCAATATCTATGCTTGAGTCTAATGATCGAAATCTCTGCCTTTCTAGAGACCAGCTCATTCACTTGCATCTTCAGAGAGGTGACCTTGTGACCTGCCTCTGACCTAAGGAAAGGACACAAAGGGCCTTAAAACCAAGCTCCACTTCTGGGTTGTCATTCAAACCCCTCAAATGTTGTTCCCTCCTCTTCGGTGCCAGCTCAGATACCCTATTATCACCCCACTTAGAGTAGCTTTGAATGCCTCCCATGAGGTACCCGCAGAGGTATCTGCTATGAGGTAATGTTGAAAAATTCCTTTGCTTCCTTTTGAAGCCAAGGGGAAAGTCTGGGTCATGAAGTAGCAATGGGTCCAGCCTCCATGCCGGAGACTTAGGGAGAGGGAGCCCCATATGAAGGTAAGATGCACAGGGCATGATCCGAGATAACTAAGGGATGAATAAGGGTATTAACAGTGTTACTAGTAATAGCAGGAGAGGTGTGCAGAAATCTATTCTACTAAGAGAACTATGTACTGGGAAATGAAAGTGTAATCCGCTGGGAGGGTGAAATATTCTCCATATATCCATAAGGGCCAAATCTTGTTGTAATTGAGCAACTGCATTTCAGCCCTGGAGTGGGGCTCAGTATTGAAAGGATCTATCCAGGAAAGGGTCTAGAGTAAGATTAAAATTGCCCCCTAATAAAATAGGGGTGTCTTCTGGAGCTATGGATCCCAGCACCTGGGCCAACTTGTCAAAGAAGGAAGGTGAGCCCTCATTTGGAGCATATATGTTACCCAGGATCAGAGGCCCTCCCAGTATCCATGAGTACCACCACCCATCTACTCTCAGGGTCTCTCACTTGTCTCTGAAGTTTCCATTGCAGTTGCTTGTAAAGAAGAATCACCACCCCCTCTCTTTCTAGAGGAGGCCAAGGCATGAATGACCTGACCTACCCACTCCATCTTCAGTCTCTCAGGATCCCTGCTGGTAAGTTTGGTCTCCTGCAGGAAGGTGACCCTCGCTCCCAGTCTCTTAAGGTGGCCCAAAACTTGCTTCCTCTTGTTTGGGATGTTAAGCCTCTGATGTTCCATGTCAGACAAGTGATATCTCCTGTTAGTACTAGGAAGCAAATATTTAATTAGTGACCTCTGAGATGGACTAGAGGGTAAGGCTTGTCTGTTTGCAGATGACACCAAGATCTGCAACAGAGTAGATGATCCAGATGGGGTGGGCAAAATGAGAAGAGATCTGGATAAACTAGCAGAATGGTCAGAAGAGTGGCAACTGGGATTTAATGCAAAGAAGTGCAAAATCATGCACATAGGGAAGAGAAACCCTGAAGCCACTTATAGGCTGGGAGGAGTTGCTAGCAGTCACAAAGGAAGAAAGAGACTTGGGCATCATCATCACTGATGACCTAAAATCATCCAAGCAGACCTCTAAAGCAGTAGGTAAGGCTAGGGGTGTTAGTGTATTAGTAGGGTATCACAAGTCGTAAGAGGAGGTAATAATCCCTCTGTACCAAGACATTAGTTAGGCCCCATCTGGAGTACTGCGTGCAGTATTGGAGGCCACACCTTCACAAGGACATTAACCAAATTGAGGCAGTCCAGAGAAGGCAACCAAAATGGTGCAGGGACTGCATCAGAAGACATATGAGGACAGATTAACGGAGCTCAATATGTATACCCTTGAGCAAAGGAGGGAGAGTGATATGATCGAGACATTTAAACACCTTAAGGGCATAAACAAGGTGAAAGAGTCTAACATGTTTAAATATAAGAAAATAGCAGGACAAGAGGACACAGCATGAGATTAGAGGAGGCCGATTAAGGGGGAATGTGAGGAAATTCTTTTTCACAGAAAGGGTGGTAGATGCATGGAATGGCTTACCACAAGAAGTGGTGGCTATGAATACAGTGCAGGGCTTCAAACAGGCATGGGATAGGCATAAGGGAGCAATACAAATGACTATGAATAGATAGGTCACTGACAGAGCAAAGGCCGATGGCACATTTATAAGGTAGAAAGAAATGGGCGACTGGATGGGCCTTATGTCCTTATGTCGCCAACTTCTATGTTTCTATGTTTCTATGTTTCTATTTAATTAAGAGATATATCAAGAACAACCAGCAGATAGGGGTGAGGGCAGCCCAACCAGAAGAGGCAAATTTCTATAGAGCGCCACCAGATATTGGGAGAGGGTAAAGTCCATATATCCTGCCCCTACCAGATGACCTTATACTAACAAATAATGAAACATCTGTGTGGGTCTCTTGTGAAACAAACATACAATAAACACAGTAACAAACTATATACATTGTGCACAGTGTACCATGCAATTTAGGGATATAGAGGCATCTCTTCAACACAGAGACCCTGCTGTAGGCCAGCCCCTATTCCCAGGGCACTATCAAGTGGTGGCCATCCTTCCTTAGCTCTATGGTGAGTGTAGGGGTGGAAGGATCCCCGAGAGAATTAAGCAACCCAATAGGATGGTTGGACCACGTGGCTCATTGCAGCCCCAGAGAGTTGAGATAGCTGCTCCAGCTGTGTAGCTCAGAAGCAGGGGTAGTTAAAGTGGACGACACAATGCTTCTAATGAGGTGGGGTTTGCAGAAAAAAGTGGGGAGGACTGCCCACTATTTCTGTGAGCCTAGGTTATGCTGCTGGGTGCCAACATGCTTTCACAACAAAAATCCTGATGAGGTCAGGTTCATCAGACCTATGAAGAGTGTACTGTAAGCCACCCAATGCAGGGGCTGGGAGATCTCCCTTGATAGAAAAAATAAATAAAAAAATACCAGAGGTACACAGGCCTATACCATTCACCTCATAGGGCATCACGTAAAACAGATCCTGTCTACACATTCAGCACAACATTTTATGCATGCCGACAAATACTTTCATATTATGTGACACTGCTTCCCAGAAGACCTCACCCCCCACACACAAGTAAGCGGTAGAATCCACCAAAGTTCTGCGGTTTAATCAGATGGTACAAAAAGGCCTTCTTTGCCATCTAGATGTGTCTGGACCTTTGATCAGGATGTCCACTGAAAGCTTGTTGGTGACCTCATTGAATCCCTCCCGGTAGAGGAATGAGGCATCTTCTCTGCCACATGACAGTGCAAGTCGGGGGTCAAGGTTGGGGTGAAAAGGGCTTGAAAGTTCCTTAGATGGGTAACATGGAGAAAGGGTAGCAGATGGGTCAGCCAAGGAGGTTGTCCACTGACGATCAATTTAGACACCCCAAACTCGCCTCTATACCTACAATTCCTGGAGGATTAAAAGAACAGGAACCGAAAGAAAATATAAGGATGACTATTTATCTGACCATGCTGGTGGGTTTTCTCTGATCTATTGCCCTGGAGAAGTAGAGTGCTCAGGACAGTACACACTGAAGATGAGATCTCCACTAGTAGAGGAGGCCTCCTTGTAGCCTTTGGTGACACTGCCTTCCACTATCTGTAGCTCCATTCTGCGGCTGGTCAGGAGTTGCTGACGGGAACAGGTAGCTAGGCTGCAACATAGAGTAGGCCTGCCTTACACAGTCGAATCCACAATGCTTGGGTGTTGATCCGGAGAGCTGGGCATAAAGCTTCATATCTATTAGTGGTGTGGTAGGCCTGTAACAGATCTGGAGCAACAGTGTCCATGCTTGTGGCCTCCTCTGTGTCGTCCTTGCCCTCTCTCCGAAGGATGATCCCAGCTGCTGTGTTTCTTTATGGATTGTCTCTTTCAGTGTGCTTTTGGGGTAGTTCCCAGTGTTGCTCCCTGAGGTCTTGCCAAACTGCAGGCCTGCTACTGATGAGAGGAGCGGCAATCCAACCCGGCCGGTAGCAGTTTTTGCAGAAGGGTTCCCGGAAGTGGTGGTGAATTCTTGTGGCCAGTTGCACCGTAAAAATCTATGAGTGCATCAGGAGGTTCAGAACTGTTTGGGACCCCATTATTCATAACCCGATCTTGGCTGGGTAACGCAAGGAAAAGGACAGTCCAATACTGTACATTTTATGCCTTGCCTCAGAGTATGCTCGGCGCTTGTCCGACAAGAGAAGTCCTGAAAGATGTGAATCCTATTTGATCTCCACACTACATGCTGTAACTCACAAACTCTAGTTAGGACCTTCTCTTTCCCAAAATCAATAAATTGGGCTATGATAGGTCATGGTCTGTCCTGGGCCTGAGACGCTGGGGATAATGTATGGTGTGCGTGTTCCACCTGGAGCAGTACCAATGGGTCCAACTGCAGCATTTTAGTGATGGCTAATTGTAGAAATCCTTTGGTATCTTTGCCTTCTACATGGTCAGGGAAGCCCAGGAAGTGAAGATTATTACAGCGACCTCGATTCTCGAGGTCATCCATCTTACTGCGCAGCATCTGTATGGTCCTTTGTTGATCTCTTAATTCTGCCCTTAAGTCCTGAACATGCCCCTCCGTCACGAGACCCGCTGTTGGTATGCAGCATCCTGGCTTCTAAATTTTGAACCACTTGGCTGTTTCGGACATTTGCCACAGTGATTTGTGCCATCTGGGCCATAAGTTACCGAACATCGCTTCAACTGACTGTTGCTCCCAGGTTTGTTGCAAGCGCCTTCAGCCATATTTTCAGGCCTACCTCTTCCAGGATGCTCTTCAGTAAAATAGCAATTTCCACACAGTGAATGAAGGCTTTTGTATCAATGAAGCTAAATTAGTGTAGCTTGAGTATTACCCCACAAGTTGCAGTAGAGTGTGGATATAATAACAGCTGGTAGAAAAGGATTTTAAAGGATATTTCCCTCTGGATTATGGAGCTGATCTTTAAGCTGCCATCCTATATAGTGAACCTAGTCCAGAACATAGCCTTTTGGGAGCCCACCTCATGAACACTGGCACTGTCATTTCATTAATCGGTCCCAAAGGTGATTCCATAGAGTGACCATGAATTCACCTTCAGGGCCAAATAATGCCATGACAGTGCCTGAATTCATGGGAGGAGTGGTCCTAAAAGCCCCATGTTGAAAATGTGGTGCCCAAATTCCCAAAATGCCTGAGATATGCATCTAAGTTGAAAACCCTATTTATGCCATTAGATAGCTTACCAGTATTTCTCAGTTCGCAGTCAGCTTTGAAGAGTTCAGACGTGTCCCCAGTCCACCAAAGATCATCGTGCTGGACTCTGCAGGTAACTATGGGTGAAGGGGATGGGGAGGTAGGGTGGCAGAGGGTGGGAGTGGGTCAGAGAAAAAAACTTCATGGGGCTTTTACAGGACCATTTGGCACACTGGGGTGGGCTCCCAGCATGCCATACCTCTCAACTGTACCACATTATGAGGAACGTTCCTCATTTTGCTTCACAAAAGCTCCCTGTTCCACATTGTGAGGACTTGTTCCACATTCAAAGTAAACATTTTAAAGCAAAATCCATAGTAAATGATGCAAAAATATATTACTCAATTAATAACAGACTTTCTGAACATAAATGCAACATTTTAACAGTGTTTTGAGCTTCTTAGGTAAAGATTTGATTAAGTGTTCCACATTTTGCTCATTTGTTCCACATTTGACAGGCAATGTTATACATTTGGAGGACAACGGTTAAGAGGCATGCAGCATGCCAACACAGTGTTTTATTTTGGGGGTCAGCTCTAGCCGAAGGAGATTGGGCACCCCTCGCCAACTGCACTGAATGTTTGGGGAGAATTATGCCGGCGGAGTGTGGGCTCCCCATTGGCAAATGAAACTTCTTGAGGGACACAATGCCAACTGGGAGTGGGCTCCCCATCAGCAACATAAACATATTGTTATGGCACAGAAGCCGACAGGGATTGGGGCTCCCATTGGCACACAAACACTGTGGGAGAGGTCACATGCTGCCGAGGGGGATTGGGAACCCTTGGCACTGGGGCTCATTCATATTGTTTGTGAACTCAGCGCTAAGCCGCCACCATATTCACAAACAATATCACAGTGCCAAGGTTCCACCCAGCAATGGCGTGTCACTCCTCATTGCAGTGGTATGGCTTATGCTGCAATGATGAGGTGGCCCTGATTGTCAGCAGCTGAAATGTTACAAGGTTATGGCATGCTGGTTGAACTAGTGTCAGCATGTGCCACCACACTGGCAAGCGGACCAAGCCTCCAAAGGCTTTGGGGGCATTAGCCACAACAGTGTCGCACCTCCACAACCTGCTTCTGCAACAAGTTGTTGCAATATGTTTCTTGCACATGCATGCAATCAACATAAAAAATGAATTATAATAGTGATACTTTTGAAATGGTGTTTGACTTACCATACTCATGCTTGTCTACCCACTTTCTTAGTCTCCTACTTGTTTCTGTCCTTGTACTAACTAATTCCTGTTGTTTCATATAAAGGGTTGTTTATTTTCATATTGTGTGTGCCTGGGTGGAGCAGCAATAAAAGATAAACTATGCAATACTCTCAATAACACACCTACCACAGTTTACTTTTACCTAACTCCCATTTTAGGCTTTATACAGTAAGATCTTCCTTCAAGATTTACAGTACATTGACATTTGGGTATGTGCTGTTTTATGTTACACTAATTATGTGTGTGTGTACTGTATAACAATCTCTAAAAAAATCAAACACATCAAATGTCTTCCTAAACATGTCTCAACATTGTGTTTATCTTCCATCTTGTCACAACATATAGTTGTCTCAGCAGTGTTCGTAAGTAAGGCACAGTGCCTTCATGTATATGATGGCCTGGTTCTGTTGAGTTGATTGCTATAACAGTGCATAGAATAAAATGTGAAACATACAGGTAACTGTAATACAGATGGTGGCATTATTTTTATATCTGCCCTTTCTCAATGTACCATACTTTGATTCAGTTAGTGTATGCAATGGCAGTTCATGTTTATGTTTAAGCCATGAAACATCCTTATCTAGTTAATGCAACTACAGCCATAGTAGCCTGCCAGATTTTGTTCTTTCTTCATTCGCTTAGTCTTTTTAAATGTGTGGTTACTGCTTATTTTATTTTCTGTTTAAGTCAGCAGGTCTTGGTCAGCACTGTATGGTGTCCCCTCAACCCGCCTCTCAGTGAATTCACATATCTGGACTGCCTGATGCGGTATGGGCTGCCGCCCATTGGCTCATGCCTGAACCAATGGGCGGCAGCCACCGAGCCGTCAGTTGGCCAGCAGCAGGGCGTGCAGGCAGGCGGGGTGCTGCTGCCCGCCGCTGGATGGGGGGAGTGAGGTGGTGGGGCTCAGTGGGCGGGTGGGGTGGGGGTCCACTAGATCACCAGGGATTTCATACTGGGGTGAGGAACACTGCCTGTGATCGGGCTCTATTTGGTCCACTGGACCACCAGAGATATTGGGCTTGGGGAATCTGATGCCCGCGATCTGGCTACTCGGGGAGGGGCGGGTTACGTTATGCCCGGGATCGGGCTACTCAGAGGAAGGGGAACACTGTTATGCCGAAATCGGCTACTCATGGTCCACTGGACCACCTGGGATATTGGACTTTGGGGGAGGTCTGATGCCTGCGATTGAGCTACTTGGTGGGAGTGGGTGGTTACTCTTGTGCCCACGATCGGGCTACTGGGGGACAGTTATGCCGCGAATCGGGCATGGGAGGCGCCACCAGGTGCAGCGGAGTAGGGGCCACCACAGGAGGCAGCAGCTGTGTTGTGCCCTGCAATGCAGCAGCTCACCTGTGGGTGGCCC
Source organism: Neoceratodus forsteri (assembly GCA_016271365.2). Classification (NCBI taxonomy): domain Eukaryota; kingdom Metazoa; phylum Chordata; order Ceratodontiformes; family Ceratodontidae; genus Neoceratodus; species Neoceratodus forsteri. The sequence goes on along the minus strand of CM057456.1, from coordinate 1,629,331,101 downwards.
TCGACTTGTTCCTTTTTTTTTTTGGCTCAACTTTGTGCAGGTGCAGGTAGGTTGCACCTGCATAACTCTGCATGGCCCTGGCTAAATATTGGGCTGTGCAGTTTATGCATGGTTCCTCCCCTTGGTTGCACATGCCTTCATTATCATTGCGCTGTTGCTCAGCATGATTTCAGCCACAACTGCCTCCTGCTGAATATCGCAGAATGGTGCATTTTGGACTTGCACAGGTTCAACCCTATTGTGCATGGCTCAACTCTTTGAATATCTGGGCCAATGTTTTAATGTGTGATGTAGACAGTGGAAGCCGAGCCACCATATATGTATGTGTGTGTGTGTGTAGATCAGGGATTCACCCTGTTTGAAAATGCAGGCAACAAGGCTAGGGATATAGCTATAGAAAAAGTACAATAAAATAAAAGCTGTTGTGCCACTTGTGTTTTCATTTGATGGGCCTTTTGGTGAGCAAGCAGTCAGGATCATAGTGATCCCACTCAGCGGAAACAGAAAATCGTGGCAGATTGGATTTCAAAATTTAACTTGCCCCATTGCTTAAATGTCTTTTTTTTCTTTGTGTTAATATGTGGCTACTCTTTAAAGAATTTATTTAACTTAAACTAAGACTGATGGTTGGTGGGAAGGGCTTGGCTGGCCACCAACTCACTTGCTAAATGACAGAAAAATGGTGGCCAGACAGTTTGAAAAATCGGGTGCCCCAAGGATCCCTTAAGTAATGGGACACCTCGTATTGGCACTTATTTTTACACAGGGCTCCACTGAAAAATAAATTACATGCCTGACCATGGCTTTCAGCCAGTCAGCATGATTTATTTTTCAAGCCCATTTTCTTTTTTGAAATTATATTTCTTTATTAGTTTATAGAGAGATGAAAAATATGAGTGAGTGGTACAGGAACACACACCATGGCAAATGACAGTAATTACTTAATGGTAACAGTAAGAAACTACAGAATTCTGTAGGAATCCCTGAGTCTTGTAAAATAATAAGGAACCCCCTTCCTCCCCCAACCTTTATCCCCTTACCCCAATCCCCCACCCCAGGATGTGCCTTCTTAAAGAGAGATGAATCTTACTGCATGTAGCATGAATTATAATGTAACCTATATAAAACAAGAAGTACACAATGAGCTGAAAGCTGCTAAGGAAGCCAGAGGTGTTCCCATCAAGACGCTTAGTTCAAATAAAGAGCATATAATTCACCCCATTTCCGCTCAAATGAGGCCAAGCATTTCCGGAGCTTGCTATTAATCTTTCAGTCTGAAAACAGAGAGAAATTTCACTGATCCATTCTGCATACGATATAACCAGTTGATCCATCCAGTGCCTAAGGACCAATCTTTTAACAACTATAGAAATTAAAGCCATATGGAATCTACACTCCATAACCTGTATAATGGAGAACATCCTAGAATACATACTTCTATAGTAAATAGATCACCTAGACACAAAAGAGGGTCTAGGTTGGACTGGATGGTCCGCCATAGCAGAGCCACCTTGTCACACTGCCAAAAATATGTACCAGGTTCCCTTCCACCATGCCACACCTTGTACAAAGAGTTGAAGGTAGTCTATCTAATTTAGCCAACTTGACTGGGGTATAGTACAAGTTATTCAATATATGATATTGGGTGAGTCTATGCCTATCCTGAGAGAGATACCGGCACATGTCTACCCAGGCCTGGTCCCAAACTAGAGGGGTTTCTGGCAGAAGAGAGGACCAACATTTAGAACCAATCAGGGACTAGGTAATTTAATGCCCAATAGGAAGGAAGAAATCTTGGAAATGCTATGGGCCTTATTTGCCTGTTCTTGAATCTGGTCCAGGAAGGGCTTAACTTGAGACGATGTGGGGTTGGACCCAAAACTGGAGGCCAATAGGTGTCTTAGCTGGAAGACTTTAAAATAAACTTCTGAGGGATGTTATATTTGGCCATAACCTCTCCCGAGGATAAGAGACAATTATTCAGGAACAAGTCATCGACACAACAATCCCTCAACTGAGGAAGCCAGTCTAAGAAGAGTGAGAGACCACAGATCTTAATATTTAAATTCAGGGTAAGATGCTGGGTAGTGTCTTTCCTAGAGAAAGGTTGAAGAAATTCCAGCATTGATTTAGCACTTTAATGGAGGTACCAATGACACTACCTTGTAGAGGGGAGGTAATGTGAGAAAGTATAGTAAAAAATTTGGATGGTTGGAGACCATGTTCGATTAAAATCTTTCACTCGAGTTGTAAACTAAATTGGTAGATAATCATCTGCCCTCAAGTTGTACCACCTCCTGATTTTCGACATGTGACTTGCCCAGTAATATAGCATGAAATTGGAAACACGAAGCCCCTCTTTCTTAGGTAAGTTGAGCTTTAAAAAGGCGCTCCTGGGTTGCTTGCCTTGCCAAATAAATTTGGAGATCAGCCTGTGGAGGTGTTGGAAATATGACATAGGTAAATATATTTTCATTAGACTGAGTGGGTAAAAAACAGAGGCAAAACATTCATCTTAACAATATTTATAATGACCTCACAGAGATAGAGGAAGAGCAGACCATCTCTGAAGGTCATGCTGTATTTTAGTCAGCAAGTCATCCAGGTTAAGCTTTCGAAACCCTCAGGGTCTTTGGTAAGGTAGATACCTAAGTATTTAAAGGACAAGGGGCCCATTTCATGCCAAACTGGGAAAAGTTAACCTGAGGAGTGTTGATAACGGAAATATGATTGATTTAGCTAAATTCAGCTTGTAGTTAGCCACCTGCCAAACTGAGCAATAATGTGCAATATGTGTGTTAGAGATGATTCGGTTGGTCAAGTGTAGGAGAATATCATCAGCACAGGCCGAAAGAACTAGAGACTGTTGCTGAAATGAAACATTCTAGCCCATTTTCTAAGAATGAGTGACGCCTTTCCCTTATCCTCCATCCAGCTTGGTTATACCTTGTAGGCATCCTTATATTTTAGTGCTTATCATAGTTGGAAAGGAGCTCTTTTACCCAGCATTCTGCCACTCATATGTTAGATTTAGTTACTTATACTGGTTTCCATTTAATTGTGTTCTACATTTATATTGTAATTTTATATTATGGTTGATATTTTACATCCTTTTGTTACTGAGGACAGGAAGACTGGAAGGCTGCAACAATGTCTTCAGTTCAGATGGAAGGATATAATGTCCATTCAGCTGTATTCGCTGGGATAATTAGACTCTTACTATCTGAAGATGTGTCTCTGTACTCAGGCTTTAGTCTGTAATCCATGGAACTTATGTTCCGGACAGGTTCAGAGAGCAATATTGTCATCACTGTTGTCTTAAGATGATATGCAGTATAATATAAATCTTCAGTAAAATATAAATAAAAAATTAGATATTAGTAAAAATGGAAATAAACTTGCATTTTGAAAGTGACTACTCACTTCGTGTAAATGTTTTTTTATTCTGCCATTGTGTGACTTTTACTGTAATCATACACACACACACACACACACACACATTTGCTAACAGGAAAAATCACAGTGGTTTTGCAAATTCAAACAAGTAAAATTCTCAATTGAATGCATATATTTGGGGGTTGGGCTGGGGTAGGAATGTTAGAGGAGTACTAAAGTGCTGGTGTAGGGTATATAAGTAAAGGGAAGAAGGGTGCAATAGTGGGATAGCAAAACTCAGTGAACTTGAAACAAAAATATTTTGAACATTAAAGTCCTGAACACTTTTAGTTCAATGCAGTTTTAATCTGACTTACAGTCTGATTCAATTACATGAACACAGCATGCTTTGGTGGTGTCATTGCTGTGAAGATGGATGTGTTGGATCCATTGAAAACACAGTGTGGTCCAAGAGTGTTGATCAAGCTAATCCATCAGCAAAAGATCAAGCTTTGTTGCTGTCTTGTTGGAGTGTGGCATTGTTCTGCTGTTCAGTAACAGCTGATCTTGAGGTACCGGTACAGCATCTGGAACAGGTAGTGGCATCTCCTCGACAGTAGTGCTGGTGGAGAGGATGGATGAGATACAGTTCTGATTGTTTCCGAGAGACACAAGTAATTATTAATTGATTGGATGTTGCGTTGCCCTAATATTTGTCCAACTTCCACCTGGAAAACATCACAGTCTATTAGTTTTAGAATGGCTGTTTTACATGTACTGTGTTTGGTATTCACTTCTCAGGAGGCAATCCTATGCTCACACTCAACAACTCTATTGCCCTGATTTTGTATTCCCAGTTGTTATGGCACGATACCACAATGATATACCAGGCTTGCAAATTGACATTGAGTGTCAGGTAAAAGAGCACATCTGGTACTTGCATTTGTGGTTGTCTTTAAGCGGTACATATTAAATGTGCTGCAACTTGATCTCAAGCAGGGTTCTATACAGTGGCATGTATCTTAAGTTTTACTGTATAACATCTATTGTATTTCTACCAGTTCTAGTCTTTGTTTGAGGCACACTGCAATCCAGATATTGAGTGCCAGCACAAAGAGCCATGTCACCCCATCTTAAGCAGTAATGTTCTGCAGTCCTTAATGCAAAATAAAAGCCAATATTGAAGAAAAGCATGTGTAGAAGTGCTGTGGTGTTGTCAGTGATATTGGTTCCAGTACTGTAAAGCAAATCTATGTCACTGTGTGCCTCAGCTTTCAGTGGCTGATTTCTTTTACCCATTTTTATGTTGGCTCGCACTTGCATGGCAGCCAACATACTGCATTAGTGGCATATTTGAGGCGGTCACTGTTGGGTGAATGCAGGGCATGTATCAGTAGGTGTGTCCCTCATTCCCCAATAAGCCAGCATGCAGGCACCATGCCAGGAATACATAATGGAAAGCACATCAAACAAAAGGTCTGCTGCAATGACAGCCATGGGTGTCATGCAGGCACCAAAACACGCCTCCCTACATGCCTTTCCTTTCCTTTCCTGAAGCCCTTCAAGAAACATGGCAGTGCTGACTGCCTCCACACAGAGAGATGACTTCAGGGGTGCCCAATCCCCTGTTGACATGCGATCAGTCAGTTCATGTGTCGATGGGGAGCCCACTCCTGTCAACATAATGACCCCCATTTGTTCTGTGCCAAGGGTGGTGCCTAATCCCTTCCGACTCTTGCCCCTTCTTCGCTATGTGCTGATGGGGTGCCCAATCCCCATCAGCTAGCTCCCTAACACTCAGGTGGCATGCTGGGATCCCACCCCAGCGTGCCAAATGCCCCTGTAAAAAAAAAGTCCCACCATGTTTTGGGTTTTTCCTGAAAGAAGAAAATGGTCCCTCACAGTCTGTCCTGTTTCCTCCTCAACACGCGCCCGCCCTCTGTGCACACTGGTTCCCACCCCTCTCAACCGATACTTACCTCCGGAGTCTGGCGCAATAGTCTTAGGTGGACCAGGAACACATCTGCACTCTTCAAAGCCAACCATGAACTGAAGAAATGCTGGTAAGCTGTATAATGGCATAAATAGGGGTTTTCAACTTTGGTGCATATCTGTGGCATTTTGGGAATTTTGGCACCAAATTTTCAACATGGAGTTCTTGGGACCCCTCCTCATGAATTCAGTCACTGTCATGTCATTATTATTCATTTCTGAAAGGTGATTTTGCAGTCACTGCACGGAATCACCTTTTGGGACCGACAAAATGACAGTGCCACTGTTCATGTGGCGGGCTCTCAAAAAGCCTATGTTGCAAATTTGTGAAAACCCATAAAATGACTGTTTTAAGAGCGTGTGTTGTGCAGTTTCCACGCACTCATAACTTCATGAATTTGTAATATTTTACTCCAGATTTTCAAAATTGCTATTTTTCCACACCTCCTTATGAACAGTACTGCTGTCATTTTCCACATCCTGAGTCGAACTGTGTCTTTGCGCCAGCACAGAATAGTGCAATCACTGTGTGAAATCAGTTTTCAGGACAGTTTGAGAAAATGACAGTGGCACTGCTCATGAGCAGAGGTCCTAAAATGCCTGTGTTGAAAATTTGGTGACAAACTCCATAAAATGACTTTGTTACAAGCGTGCTTTGCTCAGTTTCTATGCACCTTGTAACTTCAAGAATGTGATATTTTCATGCCAGATTTTCAACACTGGCATTTTTCCACACCTCCTTATGAACAATACAGCTGTCATTTTTCACAGCCTGCCCAAAATGTGTTTCACACTTGTAGTGCACGATGGCCTGGTCACTGTGGAAATCAACTTTTGGGACAGATTAACAAAATCACAGCCAATGTTCATGAGGGAGGTCCCAAATGCATATGTTGAAAATGTGGCAAAAGAAATCCCAAAAATAATTGGGTTACGGACGTGTGTTGCACAGTTCCTATGCATGCTCATGACGTCACCAATTTTCATATTTTCTCCAGATTTTCAACTTTGCCATTTTTTTCACCTCCCCATGAACAATACAGTTGTCATTTTTCACATCCTACCCAAAATGTGTTTTCATCCCTGTGTCACCAAATGGCATAGCCACTGTGCAAAACCACCTTACAGCTAACAAACTGATTGTGCCACTCTTCATGAAGTGGGATCACAAAATGCCTATGTTGAAAATTTGAAGTGAAAATACCAACAAACACCTATGACTTTAGGGTTTCCAACTGTAACACCCCACAATGTTGAGACTGACAGGTGTCAGGGCCATGACTTGGGATCATTGGCTGTAATGCTCACACCATTCCACCCCAGCCCCACCCTGCAGCCAGTGACAGGCATCGAGGTGTGCCTTGGAGTGTTCAGCCCTAAAGTTCACCCCATTCTCCTATGCTGCACCCATCTCAGCATATTTCCTTACGGAATGGGATAAGTATAAGGCCCAAAGACTAAAGCACACCATGACACTTGTCAGTGTTTACAGGGTAGGGTGGTAAAATGGCATGTCGTCATAGCTGAGGACCCAAGGCACCCTCAACGCCTGTCAGTCTTTGCAGGGTGGGGTGGGGGTTGACATCAGTTCAATACTTCACTGCTATTCCTATTATGCATCTTTAACTCCTGCTACCAATGCCAATGCCAGCAAGATGACATTTGACATTGACAGGTGCTTGTTTAGATAGTTTTTCTTGGCTGGCGTGGTGGCAACAGTTTATTTAAATCTTTACTGCTGCCATGATACATGGAATGAGGTAGTTTGCTCTCTGTAAGACTCGGTCTATGCTACCTAGTATAACTGTGACTGTACCAGGCTTGTAATCTCTGCTATCACTCTTCTTTAATGTAACTACAAAATTGTTCTTGTAAGGGTATTTCCTGGAGTTCTGTCACCTCATTTACTTTCTCTAGCTAGAAGTTCATCTGACATACGTCAAAGTTTGCTTTTCTTATAGTATTCTTGTTTTCGTGATCATTCAGGAATCAGAGCCTTTCCACATTTGTATGTTTTGAATTTATATCTGCCATGTTTTCCCGTCATGGAGTACTTTTGCTGTCACTTTCACAGAGCAGTGATTGCAGTTGGATTTCTTTAGGCGCCATTTGACAGTTGCTACAAATACTGTTGTTTCTAAGGCTGTAACTCATAAAAGCTTGATCTGGTGTCACACATGCTATTATGGTTTAGAAACTTTCAGAACACTGCTATTATCAGTGTTCATCAAGCGTAAATCTAATGGGGACAGAAACCATCTCTTACATATTTCTAAACATACAGTGTCTCATTTATTTGCTCTCCTGATGATAGCTAACAATTTCTGAAGCTGTAAGTTCAACTGGAGTTTATTATTTTATCCAGAGGAATGCCTCTGAGATTATTCTGTAAAATTAAAAAAATTTGGAACATATTTTCAAAGGGTTCTCCATTTAGAACAAATGTAAAAATCATTTTTCGGTAAATACTGTTCACAATGAAATTTTAGATAAAATCAACTCAAACATAAAATGTTTCCCAGGATTTGCTATACATTTATATCTTTGGTTTCCGTGGCTCAATTTTCAAATGTAAAGCGATGACAAAGGTGCCTGTGCCAAATGCGAATGACACAAGTGGCACCTTGCATCATAGTGTATGGTGATCCCAATGTTCAAACACTGGCTGCAGTGAAATCAGAATACTGTGCAGTAAAGTCCCCTGCAACACCCTTTGTGGACCTGGCTTTCCAAAGTATCAGCCATGGCATTTGCTCCATAGGTGCCACTGACCCCAGCACCATCAGTGGGCAGCAGTGGCTGCAGGTTGCAGGGCCCAGTGGTGGCTGGGAATGTTGCCTGGGCACCACAGCAGTGCCCTGGTACCTGGCCCCCTGCATGGAGGAAGGCTGCTGCCCACAGAGTGAGGTCAGTAGCACCTATGGGACAGGTGCCAGAGCTATATCTTTCAGAGGTCATGTCCTTGATCCAGTCTGTTATCCCCTTTGCCCTGGCTGATTGGCCATCCCTAATAGCACAGGACATCCCTGCAGGGTGCCACCTCAGCCCCTGCACATTGCGGCCATGTCCCCATTGCCACCTTAGAGCACCTTCATACTGCTTATGCCCCCAGTCCTCTTCTGGCAGGTATATTTACCCCCCTCCCACACTGGTGATCCCTCATGTGCTCTGCCAGGTGAAGGATTGATGGAACCTTCCACCAAATTGTACAGGTGCACCAGCTGTCCTGTGCAACCCTGTGGATGTGGTAAATCTCAGGTTTTGGGCACAGGGACCCTATTTTGTAAAATATAGCACGGGTCCCTGTCACACCCCAAGATTGATGCAGTCCTAGATTGCCACAAATTGTGGTGATCTGAAGGCTCTTTGAAAATTGAGCTCCATGTCTCTTACTCTATAAGAGCAAGTGTCTTCTTGTACATTTGGTATGTGCCAGAGCCATGAAGTCTCCTTCTCAGTTCTTACAAGAACTCTTGAGAAGATTCCCTCATAAACATAAGAGGCAGAGTCACCACAATACGTATAATAGAGGCATGGTAGCACCCTATTATTAGAATACAAAATGGTGTTCTGTGATAAATCCCAATTTTTACACCTTACTAATATGGCTATCCCAGAATGGAGTAACCTGAAGTTTGGCATGCACACTCCCAAAGCCAGGATCTCTGAACACAGAAAGCTGGTAACGATCAGTTTGGAAGTTTAAATGTTCTAGAAGATTGGAAACATGAAAAATATATTTTCTATTCCTTTTTATTTGCTTGCACGTATGCTGCAAGCATATTTTTCAATAACAGGGTTTCAAAGGTATGTCACTGTTGGGTCCAGTGTAACTCAGGCTGCAGGGTTCTCAGTAGTGACAGCACAATGATCAGCTAGGCAAATCATGACAACGTGCTCTGCTTGCTGTCGGAAACTTCATGTAGTCAAAATGAATGAACCTCTCCTATCTGAGCGCAGCTTCATACTTTTATATGCATGACAACGCATAGAGCCTCATTATGAGCAGTTATTACAAAATACAGAGATCCAGCAGGGTTACATTAACTCACACAAGGCCACCAAGCATACACAAATATGCAGCCTGTGTAACCTTGTTTTCCTCTGCCTCAGCCGCTTGTTGTATTATTCCCACCCATATGAGGTAGACATTAAAATCTGAAAGTAAGCCACACTGCCCTTGCACATGGGACAGATGCAGAACTACACCTATCCCTTCCTACTTTGGTTGCCTACATATCCATCCTTGCCCCCACTCCCTGTCCCTGTTGCTCAGCTGCACTGTCCCATGGAGACCCTGCACCTACTTTATTTCTACTAATAAAAGTTATTTAAAAATTATCATAAGTTGTCTTCTACCCCTTTCTCTAATGGTTGTCCAGGACAGGAGTCAGCCAGCAATAGAGAGAGCCCTGAAGATTCACTGTGGTGGTTGGACCTGCAGGGTGGGCAACATTCCTCTTAATATGTTTGCCAGGCAGTTCAGGACTCAAGAAGGACTGTGGGGAGCCACAGTGGGCCACCTACAAATCCTTGATTGGTTCAGAGTCAGAGAAGAGGGACAGGAGTCACTGTCTATAGGGCAGTGGGTTCAGATGCCTATAATAAAGCAGGATGGCTCTCTTCCATCTCGACTGTCTGTGCATGCTTACCAGTGTGAGTTGTGGCTTGCTGACTGGGGTATCATAACAGATAGAGGCTGAAGCAGAGCTAAGGTGAGCAAGTTTCTTTGTTGCAGGCAGGATATGCACCTGCATACTAGAGAATGGATGGTTGTGAGTCAGAATGGGCATGGGCACATCATGTGGGACGCGGTTTCACCCTCTGTCTCTGTTCTGGACTGTAGCTTGCATGGCAGCATTCTAATATGCTATCCTGTTGTGAGCTAGGGAACTGGGTTCTAATCCTTCTGGCTACAAGCATCATCTGTGGTTGTTCAGATGATGGCATATACAGCTGACCAATCTGTTGCTTTATTTTTCAGGACTTTACATTTTAAGCCAATCAATTTCCTCCTATGTTGTACTGATTGTGATTGTTCCATACTTATGATTAATCGGATCCCTAATTCAGATGTTAATTTAAAACAAAAGAAGGCATCCTAGCTGCTTCTTCTATTAGGGATGGGGCATTAGTTGAGGACTTAAGGCCCTGCTAGATATTTAGTGTATTGCTACTTAACCAGTCACATAGTACTCATAGAACTAATAGAGTGTCTATTAGCTTATGGTTGTACTACGGCAGTGAGTAAATGAAGGCACAGAGGTTTGCTGTGATATGCTGTGCTACTGTGCTAACAACAGTGATTGTAGAGGAGAGAAGTGACCCACTACCCATTGAAAAAAAAAACAATAAACAAATTGGTGGTGTGTAGGAGCCCCAATTTCTAACAATAACAATTGAGAGTTTTGTGTTTTGTTATATGGAGGGCAGACCCCTGTAAATGGGTAGCCAAAGCCTGGGATGGAGTGTGGGATGCTAATACCATAATGCTGCATTTGCGTAATGCCTACAGTACAGTGGGGTCCTTAGTCTTCCACTTATGCCAGGGATGGAGTAACATAGAAACATTACATTTATCAGTAGAAAAGGACTCACCCAGTCTGCCCAGTTTTTCCTGTCAATTCTGTCCCAGCAGACTCTTAGTGGTCTATCTGGTGATTAGTTATACTGTCATCTACAGCTCAGCTTTATGAAGGACCTGACATCTTGTTTCTGAGCTAGAGAACTATAGCCTCAAAAGATATTGTGGGATGAGGAGCGCAAAGGACAGATCATTCAGCAGAATACAGCAGCCAAAGAGGCAGCAGCACTAAGACCATGCTGAGCGAGTACAAAATCCTACACTGCAAACATTTAAGGTAGGCAGACAAAACAATGTTTGTTAATGTGAGGTAAATTTCATTTTACGTTTTTGTTCACTTAATCAGTTTATCATGGTTTGCTTGTCCAGAAGAGGTCATGAACTCATGTATGCATATTAACCCCCCACACACACACACACACACACCAACTTTCTGCTGTTTATTGTTCTTCCAGAGGCTTTTGAGACTTTTACAGTTCTGAAATGAAAGCTTAAACTGTGGAATTTTACAGTGGTTATTTAAATGGTTTCTCTCATATAGTATCAGTGGCACCAGCTAAAACGTTTTTAAGAATAGGGCCAGAAGTGTCTGGAGGCCAAGGTTCAACATCTAGCCCCCCACATCTCCCTTGTGGGGTTGTGGTCTCCACCCCAATCCACATACCAACTCCAGGCGGGGTGGACCTCGAGGGGGTGCATGATTCCAATTTGGTGCCCTAATGGCTTGGCTCTAATGCCGGTACCCTGAATGCCTGCAGTGCCAAACCTCCACCAAAATGTACAATCAATCAATATTTTTTATTTATAAAAGGTGACTTTCTGCAGTTCAAGGCACCTATACATAAAATCACATAGAAACATAATCATACATAAAATACAACATATATTATCATAAATTATCAACAGTAATAATAATAAATAACAGTGATGTTGATGTGATTGCGAAACACTACCTCATTACAACATGTGGACTGAACTCATTTGGTAACTTCTGTGAGCCCTGTATGGCAGTAGCGTGATTATGGAGGGCATGTGAGGCAGGCTGCCCCGAGATGTGACGGACTTTTTTCTCTGTCCGTTTTATTTATTTTTTATTTTGTTTTTTCACTCTTCTCCCTTCCTTGGCTGAGGAAACGGACAAGGCATGTATGTGTATGTTGGGGGACTGCCTTTCCTTAAATTGTCCTAATTTGATGCACCTTACATCTTTTATACTGTCCCGATTATTGCTTGAACCTGACACTGATTGTCAGCCAATTGCAGTGACCATACCATACTCGAGTCTCCCACGCAGCACAAGGAGCACAAGAGTAGCTTAAGTGTGCCAGAAAAGAAACATATCTGCAGGTTTGCTCCATTTTTTTCCTGGTTCAAAATATTCCTCAAGTCACTCACTCCTTATCGTAGTCATGCGATGCTTGTGTCAGAGAGTTGGCCCGTAGTCTGCACCAAAGAGAGGAGCTGGACTAAATGTACAAAATCAAACTCACTCAGTCATCTGGGACTGACTTGACATAGGCAACCATAATGCTGGTTGCTGTTGGGCTGGGCTTTTCTTTATTTTTTTTTTTTCTATTTCCAAATTTTCAATCTGGGGCACCAGGATGTTGCATTTGCTGCCAGCCAGAAAGAAGAACAGGAGAGTGGAAAGTAGACAGTATACCGACTGACATGAGTCCGCTCAGATAGGTATGTACTGTACCTTCGCTCTAGTCCTACAGATTCAACAACAAAAAATGCTACATTATTGTTAGCAGGCTGCTGTGTTTTGTGTTGTGTGCCACTGCCACCCAGACTAGTAAAAGTTAGATAGTAGTACTAGTAATACTATGTATGTAACCTGGCTTGGCTCTAAAAACTTAAAATGCTTGGGTTTGCTTATGCTTTTTTCACATTTTTTGAGACAAGGTCGTTTGGATGTTTGTTGGCATTGTGACTGGTCCAAGGTCCATTCAGACCATCACTGATTTTTTTTGTAACCTAAACCAACTCCTCCGATCGAGGCCCAGGCTTTATAGTTCTCCTCGCAACCCGACTGACTACCAAGAGGTTCAGTCCATCCTGTCAAACTGACCCAAGTTCCGTTATTGCACAAAGAAATGAAATTAAAACTGATACAGTCAGGACTGGGTCTGGATCTTAGTTGGGAAAGGCAACATTGTTTAACCAGGAGAGCACACTAAGCCAAAGCTTGTTTCCAGATGCAACCTGGGAGCACAAGAAAGTTGAGTGACTTGCTCATGGTCAGACATTTTGCACCTAGGTGGTGGTGGTATTCAAACCGGGTCTCTAGATCTGCAGCTCAGATCCTTAACCCACTGCGCTATACTGCATCCCTGTTGGATGGAACTACTCTCTCCCTCCACTTGCCAAAGATGGCTAATGTTGCTTTGCATGTGAGGGTTGGGCCATTGTCCCATGTTAACTCCCACCATTCTGCCTTGCAGTTTAGCTGAGAGTACACTATGAACTATATGTACAAATGTAATTCCATCCTGAACATATACAGTATGAAATATATTGGTTCATATCACAGTAGATTTCCTCATCAATATTTATTTATTTTTATTTATTTGTTTTGCCTTCCTGATAAAACTCTTAAATAAATAAATATTGATGAGGAAATTTACTGTGATAAAGAAGTGTATGTCTATATGGTACTAGTGGGTGGGGTAGTGGCTACTATGGGAGTAATCTAGAAGGTCATTGAATGTATACATGAAATCCTTTTATTACTTTCCTTCCTGCTGAAACCATTTTTATGTTGCTTGCATGCATGTGCAAGAAACATAGTGCCACCATCGGAGATTTCGGAGGTGTGTCACCTCCTCCTCCAATTCAGTCAGTGTGCTGGCAGGCCGCTGCCCCTGTAAGCCAATGCATTTTGGAGCTGTCTGTGACACTCTCCAAAATGCAGTGGCACTGATTAAAGGAGCCTCACGCTTCAGTGAGCACCGATAAGAGGCTGCTCAGCAGCGCACCCCCCACCTGCAGGCTTACGTGCCTCTGCATGCACTGTATAGCTGACGGGGTGCCCAATCCCTCAGAGGCTGAGCTGCGCTCTCCCACCCAGTAGTAGGTGCCACGCTGGGAGCCCACCCCAGCGTGGCAAGCAGTCCTATGGCCAACAGGGGTGCCCAATCCCGTTAGCTGAATGCCCCCAACATCCTTGTGCTACGCTGGGAGCCCACCCCAGAGTGGCAAACGTCCCACCATCGTCTTTTTTTTTTTGAAACCTGTAAAACGAAAACAGTCTCAGCTGCCTCCAGCCCCCTCCCACAACCCGCACTCACCCACTGTGCACCCAGCCTTCCACACCCCTCACCCCATACTTACCACCAGACTCCGCGCGACGATCTTCGTGGACTGGAACACGCTTGCTGTCTTCAAAGCCGACTGCTAACTGAGGAAATGCCGGTAAGCTGTATAATGGGCTAGATAGGGGTTTCAACTTTGTTGCATATCTCAGATTTTGGGATTTAGATGTTATTTTTAGACTTTTTCTCATGAGATGACTGTCATGGAGCAAGATTAGGCCCGAAGGGTGATTTTGTGCAGTGACTGTGCAGTGACTGTGAAATCACCCTTTGGGGCCCAAATACCACCATGACAGTGACATCATTCATGAGAAGGTCCCAAACCCCATGTTGAAAATTTGGTGCCAAAATTCCTAAAATGACTGTTTTATGATTGTGGCATTGCGTAGTTCCCACGCAGGCTCGTAAGTTCGCAAAATTTCAATATTTTCACTCCAGATTTTCAACATTGCCATTTTACCACACCTTCTTATGAGCAGTACAGCTGTCATTTTCACATCTCACCAAAATGTGTTTCCGCCATGTAGCGCAGAATGGCGCAGTTGGTGTGTTGAAATCAATGTATGGGACAAATTAAGAAAATCACAGTGACACTGTTCATGAGCAGAGGTCTTAAAATGGCTATGTTGAAAATTTGGTGAAAAACTCCTAAATGACTGTTTTACGAGCGTAGCTATGCGCAGTTCCTACGCAGGCTCGTAAGTTTGCAAATTTTCAATATTTTCACCCAGATTTTCAACATTGGCATTTTATCACACCTCCTCATGAGCAATATAGTTGTCATTTTCACATCCTGCCCAAAACATGTTTCTGCCCATGTAGCGCAGAATGGTGCAGTCGGTGTGCAAACTCAATGTATGGGACACATTAAGAAAATCACAGTGACACTGATCATGAGCAGAGGTCTTAAAATGCCTGTGTTGAAAATTTGGTGAAAAATTCTAAAATGACTGTTTTTACAGTGTATGTTGACAGTTCTTACGCACGCCGTAAGTTTGCTAATTTTCAATATTCATTTCAGATGCTAACATTGTTATTTTAACACACCTCCTCATGAGCAGTATAGCTGTCATTTTCACATCCTGCCCAAAACATGTTTCCACCCATGTAGTGCACAATGGCGAGTCGGTGTGCGAACTCCGTGTATGGTACACATTAAGAAAATCACAGTGTCACTGTTCATGAGCAGAGATCTTAAAATGGCAATGTTGAAATTCGATGAAAATTCCTAAAATGACGCTGTTTTACGAGTGTGCATTGCACAGTTCCCACGCACACTGTGTGAGGTTTGCGAATTTTCAATATTTCACTCCAGATTTTCAACATTGCCATTTTTACCACAATTCTTATGAGCAGTACTGCTGTAATTTTTCACATCCTGCTCAAAACGTGTTTCCACCCATGTAGTGCACAATGGCGCAGTCGGTGTGCAAACTCAATGTGTGGGACATTAATAAAATCACAGTGACACTGTTCATGAGCAGAGGTCTTAAAATGGCTATGTTGAAAATTTGGTGAAAAATTCTAAAAATGACTGTTTTACAGGCGTGCATTGCACAGTTCCTCACAACTTCGTAAGTTCGCAAATTTTCAATATTTGCACTCCAATGACTTCCAAATACCTAAACAGCACATAGAAGCAAGCAACATTCGGCATTGACAATGCTTGTTGGACTAGTCTTGCTACATTCACCATTCCTTCATGCGCTCATTGGTTTGGAAATGTGCTCACTGCTCACCCTGTTAAAAGCAACTTGCCACTTTAGTATGTCCTTTCACTCTAGCTGTTTATTTACTATAGAAACTTGCACATTCCACTTGTTGTTTCCCCAGATTTGACTGAATGTTTGAAGCATGTATTATTCACTAGGAAAGGAGGACTAAAACAATTCTGTCTGTTGTCAGCCTCATTCCTGGGAGGCCCTCAACTGGCATACAGCACTCCTCCGGGAGGGGTGATGGATGCCAGCTGAGAACTGACATGCACTGAACCAGATTAAGCTGTTGGTGGCACATCTAGTATTCTTGCACTGTCTTCCCTTCTGTTGTAGGTGGTAGGGTATGGTCTAGGGCATTATTGTGTGCACAGTCTTGATTACTTATTTGCAGCTTTATTTATTTCCCAGACCATGCAAGCACTTGTGCTGGATTTGCTGACACAAGTAGGGCTTTTAATATCCCTTTTGCAGTGGATTTTGTGCTGCTGGATAGCAGTCATCTTCAGTTTAAACTCTGGTTCACACTCGTGGTTCATGTTTTGGACTGACCATTATCAGTATAAATGGATTTGTTTTATGCACCATTGTTTTTGAGACTGTTTGGTTGCTGCTGTATAGGGATCTTATCTCCAAAATGGTCTGTTCCTTATCCTGTATTTTATTTTAACAGCATGTAAATCCTATGTGATGTGCACTTATGGTTACAATGTAAATATTTTATGACTGAATTTTTGGATATGAGATGATTTCTGCTCCTTGATACTGATCAAGAAGTTGCTTTAGTTTTGACAATTTTTAAAGAAAATAAAAGGGTACTTATTTTGATAGGAATATTGGCTGCTTATAACAAGGCAAATAAGGTGTTAAAGTTGTCAAATGGTGTCAAAGTGACCTCAAAATGCACAGAATGCATCAAAAACCTTGTAGCTTCTGGGGGCCTAGCGGCCCCCAGACCCCCTAACTAATGATTTCAGATTTACTGTGAAAAGCAGGACTTTTAGCACTCTTTGTCCCCAGTAAAAAAAGCAAACTATGCCCTGCTGTGTGCACCTGTGATTTAGATTGTTGATGCTTTGTAATAATTATAACATAATATTGAGACACTTTGGGCCATTAAAAAAAAAAATCTTTTGCCACATGCAACTGGCACAGCATGAAACAAACCATTTTATAAAACCACTGTAAAATAAAATTCCCCAGTTTGAACCTTCATTTTGGAGTAGTGTGTATTGCACAAAATAAGCCAAGTGATACATAGTGAGGAATTCTTCCTAATAAGTAGAAAGTATGCATTACAGTATCAAGCAAGCAATGCACTGGCTGATCTAAAAATATTTGGAATGTTCATTTCTAGATTATGAGCAACAAAAACAAAAGAAGTCATCTATCCTCTTTGTATTATAATGGGAAGGCTTTGAGCCTGAGGTTCAATGGGCAGAACAACAATGTCACTCCCCATCAGGCCTTAAAGGCCACTCATCCTGGCTGTTCCAGGATTCATTCTCATTCTGACCAGAGGTGCCACCATCCCTTGCTCCATTTGTTTCCTTTCTCATGAGCCTCCAGCTGCAGGTCACCTTCTCCCATTATTGTTATTTCTCTCCTTCTTTGCGCATAGTTCGGCAGCCATTTTCCTCTTCCCTGCCTTGCTCTTTCTATCCCCCTCTCTTCTTCCTTCCCTTCTGATTTATGGGCTCCTTCTTCCCTCACTCATTTCCTGGTTCATTTCTCTGTCTTTGGTAATTGCCGCTCACCGCAGCCACCTCGTCTTATCTCTCCTTCCCTTGCTTCATCACCTTTGGTCCTGTCTCCCACCATGATCTATTTCTCCCCATTGGGACGGTGGATTTTCCCACCTTCGACCTGGTTCCTGCATCATTGGCTGTCCATACCAGAAGCTCAAGGATGCCTCCAGTACTCTCATCTGGGAGACCCTTCCTTCTCCTTGCTTCTCTCCTCTGCAGGTGGTCCCATGGCTCAAAGAGCTGTCATCTCTCAGGATTCATTTTCTTGCCATGAGTGCTGGTAGCATCGCTTTATAAGCTGACACTTTTAGTCCTTCCAGGCTCACCGAGGAATTCCTCCTTTTTCCCATTCTTCATTAAAGGCTCAATATTCACCCTTATGTTTTCTTTTTTTGTATGAGTCACCCATCTTTGGACTTGTTCTCTTCCCTCTGTTCGCAGCACAGCTCTGCAGTGATTCATTGGGATCAGATAACCCGTTACCATGGTTTTCTACATTGCAGAGCAGCGGGTGTTGAGGTGGTGCTTTGGCATTCAGGAGCCACAGGTTTTGTAGTGCAGTGCCGCTTGCTACTCCCAAGCCCTTGTCTCTACTGACCTCCTCTCATCTCTTGGATGGGTACCACCATTGTCATTCAAAGTTGAGTGTCTAATTTTCCCTACCACCATATACTGTCTCCATGCTGTTTCTATTCTGTATCCCTGTCAGCTTCTCACTGCACCTCCATTCCTCTCCTTCTCTGACCTTACTTCTTTTGGGTTTCCCTATCCTACCATCACCTTCCTGTTTGTATCCTCCTTTTACCCTAGTCAGTCTGGTGTCCTGGTGCCTACATCTGGTCTCCCATAATTACCAATAACAAGTAGCTTCCTCATGACTTGAGCCTGGTTCTCCTTCACTCAGTCCAACCTCAGGGTCTAATCATTCACATCGATTAATTGAGCATACCTCTCATTGGGTCTTCTGCTACCTCATCAATGCATTCCTGAAGTTATATATCATCAGTCTTCTCATGACCACATCTGGGCATCCCTCGCTCATGCGTCTCTCTGTGGGTCTACTCCTTCATCAACTACTCAAGCATAACCCTCTCAGGTCCATGCTACCTTGACTCGACCTGCTGTCCACTTGGAGACATGTTGTGCCCTTTGCTAGGGGCTCTCAGGCTTCTCTATTATTGTACATTGTTTATTTCATTCCTCACCTTAACCATTCCAGCTTCCACATATTCACTCCATGATTGTTCATCTTCCACTTCATATTTCACCTTAACCATTCCGGCCTTCAAGACCTCATGTCATAATCGTACATCATCCATTTCATTCCTTACCTTCAGCCACTCAGACCTTCAAGGCTTCTTTCCATTATCATACATCCTCTCTTTCTTTTGTGTGTCTAGTTGCAGAGGCATTGCTCACAACCTCAACAGCTGTCCATTTATAAGCATAGAGCAAGAGTTTCTCACACTGGACTTTTCCTCCTTCCCTGATCTCACTTTAATTAGCTGTAGCTGAGCTATCACTAATCAAACGTCCTTCAGCCTGGAGGAAGGTGACCTAGGCCTTGAATCCCCAGAGGCTTCCTCCTCAAAGGGATTTTCCTCTCCTTCATGCCGATAGTCATAATATGAGACAGGGTTAGTGCTTTCAGAGGTTCAGTAGTTAGGTTCTGCTGTTGGGTGGAATCGGATGGTGGCCTCTGATGTTCCCTCTCTCCTTAGGAAGTCCGCCGTTCTGCAGCTTGCCAAATTTTCTTTCATTCCTTGTCCTAGCCTTATATTGTTCTTCTCCTGTCTTTCCTATCAATGTCTGTCTCATTTTTTCCAGTCTAAGATATCTTCTGATTTCTCACCTCTTGATGCTCGACAACCTTATGGGTATTCTTTTTGGGCTTCTTCTAAGCTACCTTTAGGCAGGGGAATTATTCGTGGCACCTGTGGGGAACCCTCTTCTAGGATTCCTTGCATTGTGCCCCTACAAGGTGGTAGATCCACAGATAGAGAGAGCTAACAGCCACAATGTATCAAAGTCACACAAGCATTCATCTCATCCAGTTGCATAAGCACAACTGAATGGGAAGGCTTTAAGCCTGAAGTTCGATGGGCAGAGTAACAACGTCACTCCCATCAGTCATTAAAAGCCACTTATCCTGGGCTGTTCCAGGATTCGATTCTCATTGCCTCACCATCCACCCCTACTTCTCCAGTGGCTCTTCTCTCTTTCCCATGGGCTTTTCCTCAGCTACCTTTAACCGGGAATTATTCCCATGGCACCTATAGGGAACCCTCCTCTGAGATCCTTACGTCATACCCCTACAAGTGTGGTAGATCCCATGGATAGAGGCAAACAACCACAATGTATCAAAGTCAGACAAGCATTCATCTCATCCAGTTGGGTAAGCACAATTGAAGGATATAGAAACTGTTTATTTTCAAATTTGATGCTAGTATACTACACACTGTAAAGAACGGGAAGGTTTTAGCATGTTCAGCATAGAAATATAGAAACATAGAATCTGATGGCAGATAAGGACCACTTGGCCCACCTAGTCTGCCCATTTCCCTACCTAATGGATAAGCTGCAGATCCTAGTTAACTAACAGCATACTTCTTCCTGCTCCCCACTAGAATTGCCTTATGTCTGTCCCATGCATTCTTGAATTCCCCACTGTTTTTGACTTTATGATCTCCTCAGAAAGGCTGTTCTATGCATCTACAACCCTCACTGTGAAGAAATACTTCCTCACATTACCTCTGAGCTGTCCCCTCTATCTTAAAATTGTGCCCTTGTTCTTGCACATTTCTTTTCTGAAAGATGCTACCATCTTTGACTTTGTGGATTCCTTGAGGAATTTGAAAGTTTCTATCATGTCCCCCATCTCCCTCCTTTCCTCGAGGCTATACATCTTAAGCTCCTTTAGTCTTTCTTCATATGTCTTCTGGTGCAGACCTTGCACCATTTTGGTTGCCCCTCTGGACAGCCTCCACCCTGTTTATGTCTTTACGGAGATGGGGTCTCCAGAACTGTACAGTACTCCAGATGTGGTCTTACCAACTATCTGTACAGAGGACAACATGTTCTTGTTTTCTACTGGTGATACCTCTCCTATGCATCTAGTATCCCCCAGCCCTCCTTACTGCCTTCTCACATTGCTGGCCTACCTTTAGGTCATCTGATATGACTACCTCTAGGTCCCATTCCATTTCTGTTGTTATCAGTATCTCAACCTAATTGTGTACTCTTCCCTGGGTTTTGTTTCCCAGGAGCATTACTTTGCACTTCCTTGCATTGAATCTAAGCTGCCATACATTTGACCATTCCTCCAACCTTGCCATGTCCCTTTTCATCCTTTCCACCGCACCTTGCTTATCAACCCTGTTGCAGATCTTTGTGTCTTCTGCAAAGAGACATACTTTTCCTTCCAGTCCTTCTGCAATGTCACTTATAAAGACATGAAAAAGGACCAGCCCAGTTCTGAACCCTGCGGTGCCCACATGTACCTTTTTTCACTGTGGACTCTATTTACTATTACCCTCTGTTTCCTGTTGTCCAGCCAGTGTTTTATCCAGGCTACCACCCTGGGACCCACTCCCAGGCTGGCTAATTTGTTTATTAATCTTTTGTATGGGACTATGTCATATGCCCTGCTAAAGTCTAGGTAGGCCATGTCCACAGCCCCTCCCTGGTGTACTACTTTGGTCACCCAGTCAAATAAATCAATTAGATTTGTCTGACATGACCTTCCTGCTGTGAATCCATGCTGCCTTGGGTCCTTGCCCCATTGGCCTCTAGGTACTCAACTATTCTTTCCTTCAGAAATGATTCCATCACTTTCCTATCACTGAATTCAAACTGACAGGTTTGTAGTTTCCTGCCTCTGTCTTGCTCCCACTTTTGTGAAGGGAATCACATCTGCCCTCCTCCAGTCCTCAGGTACCATACCATCGTCCCATGATTTATTAAAAGGGTAGTCAGTGGTGTTACTAGTTCTTCCCTTAGTTTCTTTTTGAATTCTGGGGTGAATACATTCAGGCCCCTTTACTTTATCCACCTTCAGTTTTAGGAGTTCTTTCAGAACACTTTCTTCTGTGAAATGACTAATATCAACCCCTCATCCAGAGTGCTTCTATTGACTGGATTAGGTATCTCTCCTGCTCTTCCTTTGTGAATACTGAGCAGAAATATTTGTTTAGTATCTCGCTTTTTCACTGTCCAACCACCTTCCTCTTTATTCAGTCGCATTATCCCTGCCTTAGTTTTCTTTGCTCCCTAATGTACCTATGAAAGGTTTTATCCTCCTTCTTAACTAAGTTGGCTATCTTTTCCTTGGTTTGGGCCTTTGCTATTCTGACTGCCTTCCCGCTTCCTTCTGGTTTAACTGGTACAGGTCTCTGTCCTGCTCCTTCTGTGTTTCCTTATACTTTGTGAATGCTGTCTTTTTTCCTAACCTTCCTGCCACTTCTTTTGAGAACCCGTAGCATTTGTTTCTTTTGTTTTGATTTCTTTATTTGCTTAACGCAAGGCTTGTTGCCTCTGTGATGGTGGTTTTGATGTTTCCTCATTGTTGCTCCACCCCACCTTCTTGCTTATTTGCTAGTGCTTTTCTGAGGCACGCTCCCATTTTGACAAAATCAGCCCTGCTAAAGTCCAGTACCTTCATTTTTGTATGGCTTGACTCTGCAGCTAAGTTTATCATGAACCACACTGCTTGGTGGTCGCTTGTTCCCAAATGGCTACCCACTTCTAGATCTGAGATCCTCTCTTTCTGTCCCCATTTGAGAGTACCAGGTCTAAGACTGTCATCTCCAGTGAGTTCCAAAATTAGCTCTCTGAGGCATGCCCCTGTAGGGCATCGAGAATGGCCCTGCTCTTGGATGTGGCTGCAGCAAAGGTGCTCCAGTTAACATCTGTCATATTCAGTTCCCCCATCAGCAATATCTCCCTTTTCCATCCTAAGGATGCCTTCTATCATTTCCTTATCAACTCCTTCTCCTGGAGCCCCTAACCAGGGACTGCTTTCTCCAGGAAATTGGCAGCCTTAAGGAAGCTCTTCTGGAAATTTCAGATGAAGTAAAATTATTCGGCTGGCTTTTGAGGATTTTTCAGGAAGAGTAGGTGATGTGGAGGTCAGGGTGAACATCTTAGAGGACCGACATGAGACACTGGAGCGGAAGTCATCCAACTCTGCAGGAAACTGACAAAATGGAAGCACAGCTGGAGGATCTTGAAGGCAGGAGTCACCGTAATAATTTGGTGCTGGTGGGGTGGAGTTACCAGAGAAGGCAAAGGGCTCTGATACTCTATTGTTAATTCAAATGCTGCTCACAAAGGTGGCTGGCCCTCACCACATGGTCAGAGCAACATTGTTGCATGAGCTTATCTAGCCTACGGCCACAACCACTAGATGGCGAGTGACCTAGACCAATAAGTTTTCATCTTTCTAATTACTTGGAGAAAGCCCACATCCTAGCTAAAGTCAGGAAATACAAAGAAATATCCAGGAGAGAAAACAGATTTTCCTATTTCAGCATCTGACTTTACTGGTTCAGAACCAAAGGGTTGCCTAGAGATATTAAAATATATTGATTGCTGTGCACATTTCTCTTTAGGATCATATATCTGCACATTTGCTAGGCAACCAATTTCTTCAGAGGATCAGGCAAACCATATGCTTCCAGCCCTGTTCTGAGATTTGTTCCTAAGACCCACCTTAAAGGCAACCCTCCGATTTCAAGGATTATTATAGAACTTTTTGTTTATCTGACTCTGAATTAGCAGTGTGATTCCTATCATGGAAATTGCTGTTGTTTTTTTACTTGTGGCAATTATTCTAGGATGGAGTTCATTTTTGAGGGTTATTTTGTGCTACTGTCTTGCTGGTTTCTGAAGGTGGTTCCTTAATTTATTTGTCACCTGTTATTGCTGGTCAGATTTATTTTCAGTTTTTGTGTTGCTTGATCAGAGGACTCCCTTGAAACTCTTGAGTACATTTTGTTTCTCATTACAGTAATTATTTTGGGACTGGCCTCCATGAGTCACCATTGTAGATATTGTTGTTTCACTGGTAAATGTCTTCGTTTGTTGTTACTGTGATGTTTGGTCAGCTGGTAATGATTGCTGTATGATATTTGAAATATAGAAATGTAGTATGTGCATGCTTCCATGAGTGCCCCCACCAGGTTTCACTGAAGCTACAGGATATATTAAATTGACCAGGAGATCTCTGTAATGTAATTAAGTTCCTTGAGAAATTTATGGTCTGTTTCTGACATGCTTTGAAGTTGGGAAACTAAAAATACATTTAATTACAGGACCAGGACATGGCTATCTCACACCTAGGTGAGGGATGTCAGGGTTGTAAATATTTAAAGGAACTGGCTAATCAAAGACTCATCATTTTGAAATGACTTTTGCTGATGTCACATTATTTAATATATATTCTGACAGGAAATCATTGTTTGTATTTTTTAGTTCTAAAAGGAGGAGCTAGATGACTTGCCAATGGGGTGGGGAGATGGAGGTGAAATGTATCCTTGTAACTGGGGAATATGACATATTATTTTGGGACTCTAGAAAGACATATCTCTGATAAGCACTTAGAGGTAATACATTAGATAGAAAAATCTAATTGTATTGTGGTAGGAGTTTTGTTTTGTAATCTTCCTTGTTCTTTTATGTGATTATGAGCTCTTTGATATATTGTTCTGTGTTTACATTTTCATATTTTTATAACATTTTAGTAAAATCTTTGTTTCAAGATACTGCCTCGTGTCTTCCAAGTTCTTTGTGCATGTGATGCATATGTGGTTAAGTTTGACAGCTGTTCTGAAGAGCTTGATGGTGTTACTAAACTGGGAAAAGGTAAGAATATACCTAAGGTCTTTATAGAGTTTTAAGGGTTCATTTTGGAAGCCTGGCTTGGTGCCCCTGGTGAAAGATTGTACCGCAATCCCTGAAGAGGGTACGTGATCTGACCCAGTACATTGGGTATGCTAGCATAAGGTTCAAAGTTTGAATCCTCCCAGAACTTGAGTCTAAAGGTGATTTGGACACAAAAGCAGACAGGAGGGCTACCCTGTTGTTACCTGTTCACATTGCTGCACTCTGAAGTTGGCACTGTGGGAGCAGAGGACCTGACCTGCTGAGTGCATTTGTGACAGTTACTATATGCAAGCCCCCACCCCGGTGTCTAGGGGTATCCAGATGGTATCTTAGTGGTAAGGGTACTTGTGCAACCAAGACAACACAGTCCAAGAAAATAGAATATGCTCATTACCTGGTTCTTCTGTTGTTGTGAGACAGCTTCACAGGTTGAGGAACAGGTACATTGCTTAACATGGGTAGGGATAACTGCAGGGGCAATGTCTGTTAACAGGCACAACATGCACAGTTTGTATCAATTAAATTCAATGTCCACTCTAGAATCAAAAGTGCAAAGCTGATTTAATATGAAATAAGAAATTTGATAAATCACCCATGGAGTATGAAGGTAATAGGTACATCGGGGCACTTCACAGGTATGAACCTGGCAACCACTTCTGCAGCAATCGCTTTTTCCAACAGATTGGTTTATTACTTTGCAGACATTCCCTCAAGCGAAAAGACTACATTCCTGACAGCAGCACTAGATGGTGGGCCGACACAGGCCACAGTTTGAGGTAGTTCAAAGTTGCAGACTTTCAATTCATTTTCCTTCCTTCACACTCTTCCTTAACACAGGCACTTGCTTACTTTCTTCTCTTAGTTTCATCCGTGCTTAAATAGAGGATGTGATTGTGGCAGCACAAGATGTTTCTGTCTGCTGTCCCAATCCCATTACTTACTTGCCTTTGTTACACAGGGGTTGCTTTAAAACACTGGGGAGCTAGGCTTTTAATGAGAGATCTTAACTTTTAAAACGGTGTTCATTTAACACAACTAGACCACAGAAGACTTTCCTGAGACCCAATCACTGATTCCATGTGCCTGGTCTGGCCTCCCAGGAATTTTGCACATCCTGGCCTTTCCAGAAACCAAAGTAACTTTCCTCTCATGCAGCAATTCCAGTGTCAGGACAACTTTCAACCAGGGGGCCATCGGCAGTGCCACATGGAGCACCTGGTTGGCCTGCCACCCCACTGTTGTCCCAACCAGCCACTCCCCACATGGAACTCTTCCTGCCTCCACAGGCTGCACCCCTAAGAACCCAAACCCTGCATTGGCCTCCAGCTGGGGGAGATGTGGTGGCTGCCACCCAACACCTTCAACAATCCAGGATGCCACCTCTGGACCATGCCCCAGGTCCCATCTGCCAGAACAGGCCCAACCACAGAAACATTCACTGGTCTCAGGTTGCACTCACCTGCGGGTGAGCTTTCTTAAGAACAGGGACCCCCACTGGTGCTTACTCTACCAAGGTATCAGAGATCATTTGGTGGGCCTCCATACTTGACAGTCTCTGGGCTCCAGCTCCCAAACCGCAATGACAGTACCAAGACTTGTGCTCCATGTCTCCCTTCACTCACACATGGCCCAAACTGCTGCACTTCCAATGCATATCTTTGAGGGAGGAGGGTCAGAGTGGCAAGTGGTCTACTCTGGCTCGACTGTGGCCCTCTGGCTGAACTAGCGGGCCCCAACCCCAACTCACTCTGCCCTACACAATTTCCTTCCAGCCTCTCTGGCACCAAAATCCTCTATTTATCCCCCAGAGGGTGGGTCACTCTGCTGGCAGCTGGCAGGCCCACATCACAGACCTACCAGCACCAGAGCTTCTACTGCCTAACTACCCAATTTAACTAGTAAACTCGCAGGGTGCTTACACATACTATACAGTAGTTGATGTATTTCCTTTTATATACATTAATCTGAATGATCTGAGACTTTTGGCAGACTGTCTCTGTTTGTCTTGTTGTAGTTATGGAGTATTAACTTAGTGGGGCTTTTTCTTTTAAAACACCTTTTTCTTCCTTGTGATTTAGCTGGCATTTTATTGAGTTTCTGGGTTTGTATTGAATGTCTAA
This sequence comes from Neoceratodus forsteri, assembly GCA_016271365.2. Classification (NCBI taxonomy): domain Eukaryota; kingdom Metazoa; phylum Chordata; order Ceratodontiformes; family Ceratodontidae; genus Neoceratodus; species Neoceratodus forsteri. The sequence continues at coordinate 1,629,304,368 of CM057456.1, read as the reverse complement.
GTATGTCAGCTTGTGTGCATGACTTTTCTTCTATTCATACTGTCTGTTTTTTGTTTGCAAGGAATTTAGCTTTTCCCAATTAGTTGTCTGCGTGCATAGTGAGGTGGGCTATCTGTGCTAATCCAGACAGGGTCCTATTTGATGATGGAGATACTGAACATGTCATTTGGGGGTATTTCTAATAATTGACTTTGCTTTTTAATAATATTATGTAATAAATGTAGCTGATCTAGAGGGGCTATTGTATCATCAGTTTATTGGTTGGAAGTTTGGGATGCTATATAATGGGGCAGGGGCTTCTTGGTTGTTTTCTTGGTTTGAGAGAAGGGGCTTGAGTCGGCCTGAAGCCATTGCTGGCCAATCGCAATCACATGTTGGTGAGAGTTGGTCTTCGGGCCTGAGTGGTTTGGTGGGGTATATTTTATTCAGAGTTTGTGTCTTTCTTCTCATATTTCCAGGTTTATTATGTTAGGTGGCAGTTGTTCTCAGGGGAAGGGGACAGTTGTTCTATGGTGGCACTAAATAAGATGAGGGGTTTGAGTACCCCTGGGACCCAAGTTTTATCATTTACCATTTTGCACACTAGTTATGGCTGACTTCTTTAAGTTTGTTTTTTCGAATAGTAAAGGGGAAAAACTACTGGTAAGCAGTGTAATGTGTTGGAGCACCTCAGGAAATTAGCTGTCTCAGTGGCTTGATTGCAAGAATCTCACATCAGGAGGGACCAAGTAAGGTTCCCAAAGGGACTGAGTGCTGGACGCTGCAGTAGCACTAAGTTTGGTGGCATCACCATCCTGATTGCTCATCCAGTGCCATTCCAATTGTTGCAGGAGGTGTGTGATCTGGAGAGTTGATACATGTTTTTACATTGTAGTCTGGGGTAAGTTGAATTGCTAATTGGTTCAGTTTATGGACCTAATTTGGATACCCCTCTTTGTTTTATAGAACTAAAGTCCCAATTGGCCCTGTATACCAAAATCCTTATTGTGTTAGCAGAAGACTGGAATCTAGTTCTTCAACTGAACTTGGATAAATGGATGTCAGGTGCTGGGGTTTATCTCCAGGGCAACATGCCCTCAGGGAATTTATGAATGGGTTTTGTGTCTTGTGGATTCTTGGTGTCTTCTCCATCCTGCCAATGGTATTCTTTCTATTCTAGAATCCATAATTCATTTTCAAGACTAGATTACATTTTGTTGGCTCATGAAGTCTTTTCCAGCATTCAAACTTGTGAATTAAAGGCAAGGACCCTCTGGGATAATTTCCCAGTATCTCTGCAAGTGAAATTATCTTGTGGAGCTGAGCTTGACAGTTTCTGGAGATTCAGTCCCAAGCTCCTCTGGGATCGAAGATTCATGGGTAAACTGAAGGACTGTATTACCTTTTTTCTCAAAAATATGGGAACAGCAGCTGGAGCGGACTTACTTTGGTCTGCAGCTCAATGTTGTATTCAAGGGAGGTTATCTGTTTGGCTGTAGTCCAGAAAATGTTGCTGGACCACACTACTTCTGCTTTACTGCAGGAGATCCAGGCATTAAAGAAGTACCTGACTCCAATCACTGCTGAATCAGCTTGGTGATGGCTTAGAGCTAAATATGAGGAATTGCTTACTGAAAAGTGGAGCTGGCAATATTCAAAGCCAAGGTTAGGTTTATTGATCGAGGGCAAAGGCAGACAACCTTAATAGCTTTGCGTTTATGACAATGGAATCTAAGAGCCTGATTGGGGACACGGTGGATGACAACTTTCCTTTAGTTACCAGTTCCCATCAGACAGCAGCTCTTTTTCACTGCTATTATCAGATGCTATATACTCCAGAGGAGTCCAGAGGGTTTTGAAGTTTCCAGGATTTACCTTTGCCCTGCCTGACTGAAATTCATCAAGCTTTATTGGAGAGGCCTATTCAGGTGGCTGAAATTATAGAAGCCGTGCAGGCTGTGTTTGTGGATAAAGTTCTGAGCCATAACAGATTTCCTGTTGAATTTTATAAAATGTTCTACCACAGCTTGCTGCTTCTTTAAGCGGACGTTATAATTCTGTGAATGAGCAAGGTATATGGGATTCCCTCCTAACCAAGTTAGAACTTCAGAATTAGTCTTATCCTAAAACTAGGCAAGGACGATACATTGCTGATTAATTACATACCTATCTCCCTTATTAATGTTGATTTCAAGATTTTAGCTCATGTCTTGACTAACAGGCTTCAGAGAGTTTGGTCCTTCCTTGTTTGACCTGAGCAGATGGGTTTTATGCCTGGAAGGCTAGCCAGTGATCATTTGCTGAAACTGTATCATTTTATGGTAGCACCTAGGAAGAGGGTTGCCTGCAGCTCTAGTATCTCTTGACGCTGAGTAGGCTTCTGATAGAGTTGATTGGGTCTATTTGTTTTATATTTTACAGCAATATAAAATCCCCAATCTTTTAAAAATGTGCCTGCAACTAGGTTAATTTTTGTCTGAAAATGGAAACCATGAGTCCAGACATGTGCATTAGCATCCACACTAATGTGCATGCTCAGACTCATGGCTTGAGTTTCAAATAGCAAACTGACCTGCTTATAACACTCATTTTTAAACAGGGTTACCTTGCCAGCATCAGAGAGAGAGTACTATTGAAAAATGTAGTTTGTGGAAGTTCGTTACAAAATTCAAAACTCACTCATGGATCAGTTTTCCACATCTCTACCCTGCTGAGCGCTGTGCATGTGTGGAAGCATCAGCCAGCAGTTGTTTCAGCTGAGATGAACAAAATTAAATTTTAGTTCCTAAAATGCTGAAATGTAACATTTAGGCAAATCCTGCAATATTTATGTGTAACCCCCCGGCCTCTTGTCTAACTAGCAGGGCTGCTCCACTCACCACATGGCACCAAAGAGAGATGGGGGTTTAGGGTTTACATAACAGTTATACTAGTACACCTACCTCTGAGCCTGCCATACACAGTCAGGCAAACAAGTGTGGCCACTACTTGTGCACACCTGGTGTGACCATTTACCATGGCCATCAACCTGGGTCCCTGAGAGAAAACGTTTGTTCACAATTATGCTAGGTTTGTACTTCTGGTCAGGGCACCCAAGTAAATCCAGACACAGTGGAAGCAATAATAGTACTGTCCAAACCAGGTTGGGATTCTAGAGTGTGGCTTTTATTCACATACACAGAGAATAATCACAAAGCAAAGATTGACCCCATGAGGCTACTCCTACTGGTAATGAGATTACTGAGGTACAGAGAACACACACAGCTTAACCCTCAGATTCTGACTTGAACAGCGAGCACTCTGGTTCTGAATGAGGAGATTGGCACACATGGCCAGTACTGGTACACTTCCCTTGACTAGGCACACACGGCCAGTACTAGGAGACTTTCCCATATTTCATGAGGAATTGATGGTTGCACCCTTGACCACCAAAAAGCACATACAGGCTCACAGAGAATCCAACCCACATCTGGGTAAACTATTTTCTTTGGGCACTGGCCAAATGCACTGAGAGATGTAATCCATAGGTGGCGCTACCCCAAGGGGTACTACCTGCCTGCTGGGAAACCAGTAGGGTGAGGGGCCAGAGTTCTGAAATGGGTGCCTCCACCCAGAGGTCAGGGTTATTAGTGGTCACACTAGCTCGGGCACAGCCCTCTGGGACACTGTAACCCCTCTTGGTTCCTGCAAGTGGCCCACACAAAATACAACAATGACCTTCACAGTACCCCTGATATGCTTTACCAGTATCCAAACCCTTGAACTTACCACCAGGATTGGTTTCTCCAGCTTGACCCTGGGGACCCCCTAAAACAAGGTAAAACAGAGCAAATGGCAGTAACACAATACTTCAGGCATAAACAGGATCCACAGACAGTTTAAAAGGCAGAAAAAGTAGATATGATTTATTCAGGGGTTTTGAACAAAGAGAGGGCAATCAAGTTAATTAGCTTACTTTCCTAACAATCATACAGTTATGCAACAGTCAGAACCCTTAGCACAGTCATACTTCTGGGTACCCAGGTGAATGGTAATTGGCTAGACAGGACTGTTGCCCAGTGTAGGCCGGTGCTGCAGCTGGTATGGGCCCTGTGATGGGAAAAACACACCTTGCACAACACAATATTTGTAATCTGGAGCTGGAGGGCTCAGTTCGTGAAGAAAAGATAACAAGACAATCAGGTGACACACTTTTGATTTAACTATCTGTTGCAGGAGCTACCCTGGACATTTCTCATGGTACTCAAGATTGGACACAGGGTGAACTGTCTGGAGTGCCAGGAGAAGCAGAGCCACACGATCCACTGAGGTGTCATTTCTGTTCAGGCATGGAGAAGGGGAATGCTCTCCAGGCAGGTCTCTCATTGATGGCTCTTCTCTGTGCAGCAGGGTGATCTGGCACAAGGCCCAGCAGCATAGAACTAACAGGGATTTAGTCCGTTTTGTGCTGGATACAGCTTCCAGCAGTCAGCACACAGTTCACACAAAGGGACTTAAACCGAACCCCATTCAGTAGACAGCACATTTATATGTAAGGACGACATTGTACTCAGGCAACTGCTCCCCGTCATGATCGCAGTTACTGCTCAAACCTGGAGCACAAGATTAGCTGGAGTTCCTGACAGGCCGATCGCGCTCAGCAAAATCTTCGTCTTCTACAGGTTAAGCCTGGTCCCAATTTAGTAGCTTGCTTAAAAGCACACAGCTTGGATTTAGTCCAAACAACTCTCTCTCTGTTCTCCTCTCAGGGTAACGGCATATGCAGGCCTTAACTCAGGCCTCTCCACAGCTCTCCCACTGAACTATGCAGTTTACTGCTCGAATATCACAAGCTGCGCCTCTCTCAGCTTCCAACTCAGATCTGGCTTGCCAGCAGACAGCTCATGGTATTTCCTCCAATCCAAACGGTTTGATTGGCCAGCACAACTGTCAATCACACAAGAGCTTCCTTTCAGTAGCAAAGGTGCCAACAATCCAGAACTACAAATCCACGGGTTTGGGTCCATGCAGCCCCTACAAGCAAACTCCATTTTAGAGTTCTCAAGTACTGATTGGTCCAATTCGCAATTCAGGACCAAAATGGTGGAGACTGACAGAAACCCCTCACTGCAAAGAAGGCAGGTTAGAACAAACTTCATTATCATTATTACTCTAAACGATTTCAGCAAATAGTTACATCCTTCAGCAGAACTCCTCTACACAACTAGCGATGGCAGAAACAGAGCAATTAGCAGGCAGCCGGTGAAACCCGAGTGTGGAAACACTCAGTCCCCTTCCTGGATTAATTATTACTGCAGACAGGCAGTCCTTATAGTGACGGTACACGGAGGCCACACAGGCACTCACTGGTAATACATTTAAACAGCTATGGCGCCCAATACCAGCCAGGCAGCCAGCACTTAGGCAAGCTCGTGGAAGACTTTTCGAAACCCACTGATAGGGGTTGCACCTTCCTTGCCTAGAAAAACTTGTCCTCTGTATCAAGTGAGTACCAGCATAGTAACTGAAATTGCAGTTCATACCATACATCTATACCATTAGTATGCTAGGCCTGTAGCTTCTAAGACATCAGTCAACATATTCAACCGTTACTATACACATTCTCTACATTTCACAGTACATCATCTGTCCTGAATTATATCATGTATATGTCACAGGGTAATTTTACACATACTGCTGTATGGAATCAGGCAATTACTTCCTGCACATTGAACAATGAGAGAGGGGCCTTTTCTATCAGCTAACTTGGGGCTAGAAAGGGCAGGGCACCATACCTAGAGGGCAGGACAATCAACCTGGAATTTGCACTTAGGATCAGTTTGGGCAGTGAGCTTTGAGAAACATACACCCCTTATGGACCACATTGAGAGGCAAATCTACTGGCCTCCAAGGGGAATCATAACTGAAGTGTACCACGGGCTTGACAGCTTGGCCAGTCTTTCTGGGGGAACAACCACAGTCTCTGTACTTTCAGCAACAGCCTGGGGGCTTTAGGCACTTGAGAGGGTGCTTCTGTCTGGCTATGGGGTTCACACTTGGAGCACTGTCAGCCCTGGCTCTTTAAATTCTGGTTCTATAACACTTTGCTCGCTTGGAAGGCACTCTGGCACTGGAAGGAATTATCATCACACTCAAAGTATTCTTCAGGTTCTGGCATGTCACCAGTCTGACTCAGATCATTAGCCTCTTCCTCAGGTAAATCATACAGTTCCACCATACAGAGTGACTCAAAATCATCAGACATGACACTGCGCACTTCACTGTCAGGAGCATTGTCCAGGGACAAAGTTGGGGTTAGGCAGTCCAGAAGGCTCAGCTTCATCCCCATAATTGATCATGGGGCTACCTTGAAACAGCTGACTAAGCTCATAACAGGGGTAATAAGCATAGTTGCACTCACTCTCATCAGAGTGGACTGACAGTCATTGTCATTCGGGCTTGCTGTGGATAAAATCTTAAGTCTGTGACCACTGGGGTAAGTTGACTCTGTCTTAGTTTGGAAGTAGCCCAAGTCACGCTCCAGAGGGAACAATTGCAGGGGCTTCAGCCTCCATCATGACTTGACCAATAGGCAGCAAATGGTTATGGTGCAGGGTCTTGACAGCTTTCGAATCATTTTCAGGCCGCACTTTGTACATGGGTAAGTCATCCAACGTGCCTACCACTATATGAGGAAGATGGTGCCATGGTCGGCAATTTTATGTTTTCCATGCAGTCCCAAATTTCGCAACAACGACGGTCTCAGTTCAAGCTCTTGGGCCATTATTTTTTATCATAGCTTTCTTTATTGGTAAGTTTCTCTTTACAGCCATTGTCTGGGCTAGTTGATATGTGTGATTTAATTGGACCTTCAGTTTTGTACATACTGTAGATAATTTTAGCTCTAGCCCTTTGAGAGAGAACCCGAACAAACATCAACTGGCAGCCTAGCCTCCCTTCCAAACATGAGGTGGTAGAGAGAGAACCTGGTAACATCATTTCTTGTACAAGTATAGGCATGAACCAAGGTGCTAATCTGCTAGCTCCATTTATGCTTGTCTTTTGGGTGAAGAGTGCCTAGCATGTCCAGCAGGGTGCAATTAAGCGGTCTGGCTGTGGGTCCCCTGCGGGTGATAAGGGAGTTTTTGACTTCCTCAACCCCCCATAGGGAGACATTTCTTTGACTAAGTGACTCTCAAAGTCTCTACCTTGATCAGAATGAATTGTCTGGGAGGCCCTGTAGTGGACAAAGAAATATTCCACTAGCACCTTGACCATGGTGGACACCTTCTGATCATTGGTGAAGAAAGCTTGGGCAAACCTTGTAAAATGGTCTGTGACCACCAACACATTACCAATGTTTCGCTGATCGGGCTCTAACTCAAAAGTCTATGCAAACTAATTCTATGGCTGTGCTGGTGGTAATGTTGACAAGGGGCAGCCCTCTGGGGCTGGCCTTTCTCTGCAGGCAACAACTACAAGTCCTTACATGATGCTCAGCATAGGCCCCCATCTTAGGCAGAAGAATCGAGAGTGCACTAGGTCAAGGGTTCGGTCAATACCGAGGTGGCCCATATGATTGTGGAGGGACCTCAGTACCTAGTCTCTGAAAACTGTGGGCAAGACCAGTTGTTGCTTGTCTACTTGACCTCCCCTATCTACTGTCTCTCTATACAGCAACTAATTAATCAACTTTAATTTAGGGCCTTCTTTAAATAGTAAAGTAGTTCACAAATCAGAAGAGCGATTTGGACACATCTTTCCCTGCACGGAGGGCTTCAAGGGCTGACTGAATCAAAGGATCTTGAGATTGAGCCCACTGAATGCTGTCATTTTCATACTGAGGTAGTGCACTAATATCTAGAGTGGAGAAGTGACAGTATGCAGCTGGTATGCAGGTATCAGAGGGGCCCAAGCAGTCTACTAAGCAGTCCACTGTGTCTGTAGACATCTTTTCATCTGTGTCAGACTTTTGACACAGTGCTCGAATGTCATGTTCGGACAGCCTGAGCCAATCACCTTCAGAAGTTGGTCTCCGGATAGGGCATCCACATCTTTGTGATTCAGGCCTGATCTGTAGTCAACAGCATAATCATAGGTAGACAACACAGAAAGCCACGATGTCCAGTGGCATCTAACTTAGCTGAAGTCTGCACATAGGTCTTTGATTATTGTCAGTCTTTACTAGTATCTTTGCCCCATACAAATATTCATGGAACTGGTCAATGATGGCCCACTTTTTATTTATTTTATTTTATTTAGTGTTTGTTGACCGGTAAGTGCACTAGACAAATCATGCCTATTTTGAGGCACGCACCGGGAGGGGATACAGATGAATGCCAACTGACCTTGAACCAGATTAAGCTGTTGGCGGTATTTTTAGTGAATGAGGAAAATTTAGCCAGGACACCAGGGAAATTACCCTACTCTGTGTAGGTGGAGCCTGCGCTGGCTGCAAGATGGCCAGTTCGCATGATCCCTGGAAGAGATGGATGCTACTAGCTCAGGGAGTGGGCCTCCTCCTCTGTGCTACCTTCCCTAGAGGCCTCAGAAGAACGTTTGGATGTTGCTGCTACAAGCAGCATGAATATACTGGAATCGGACTCTGTTTTTACTGCTCTGCCTAGTGCTGAAATTTCTGCTGTACCTGTTCAGGCTGGGGCTCCTTCTCCTGTTTCCAGCCTCAGGAGAAGCGACTGGCGTTAGTCCTGCAATTGCAGCTTCTGGACACTGCGATAGCGTCTTCTGTGCAGGCATAGTTGCGTGCGTCTATTCTCAGCCCTCTTTCCTGCGCGCCGACTCTGGAAAGCCCCAGTCGGCGATCCTACGTGGATTTCGCCTCAGTCTCTTCAGCGTTGGTGAAACCGCAAACCTTGATTGCCGACAGCCTCCAGCCCGTTCCTGCAGCCGACTTGCCGCAACATGTTGGTGAACCTCTCTACTGCCTTGCCTAGCGATGTCTCCTCACTTGTAAGTGACTCATGCATACCTGCTGAATCTGTTTCGCCTCTAAGCAACCCTCTGTATTTTTTTCTGCCACTCAAGAACCTGTCTGGTCTAAACATGGAAGTTCTTTTTCCACAAAAAGCTAAGCCCAGCCAGGATACCCAAATGGATTGGTCTCCAGACAAAGCGCCACAAAATGCAGGATGGGAGAAGGAGTTGGAGGTTTGGACCCCAGATTCCCAGGATCCCATATACTTAAATATGCTTAGAAAATCTACTACTAAGGACTGTATGAGCTCCAACGAACCCGGGTGTGTCTTGTCCTCAAACTACTACTAGTTCCTCCAGTTCTTGTGCTACTCCTACTAATTCTAAAGCTGCTTCTGCTTTGGAAGGGACTAAAACTGTTTCTTCAGGACCTACTTTGCATGCAACTGCAAATGTATCTCATGGTAATAATTTTAAACTTGCTGATTTATTTTCCTCCAAAGGTGAGCCTGCACCGAGAAGAAATGCAGTTAGATTACTTTATAAGGGTGGTTTAGAACTCCCCCTGACCGTTTGTGTATTGCCAAAACCCTTCTTAAAGGGTCAATGAATTTTTCTCTTCAGAGATTTTTGTTAATTAATATTGGTAATTCAAATTTTGATATTAGTTTCAAGCAAATGTCTGGGCTTGATAGGTTTTGGGCCCAATATGAAAACTACAATCTACACCTGTCTGGTCCCTTTTCAAGCTCATTCCCTTACTAAGCCAGCTATCGTAATGTTACTGTTGTTTTCAAAATGAGGGTGTCCATATTGAAGACATTTTATTTTGTTGACCAAGCGGTGTGAGGTTTTGAATAGGCCTGTCCCTAACCTTGACACTGAACAAATTTGGGATGGTAGTTGGAGGGTGAGGGTTAAACTCTTTCCTACTAATACTGGCCCAAAACATTTGCCTAATTTTTTATTTAGGTAAAGACAAGGGTTTCATTTTCTATGCTGGGCAGCTAAAGTCCTGTTTTAAGTGTGGTGCACGACTCACTTGAGCTCTGCTTGTGACACTTTAAATGCAGTCACTGTTTTGAATTTGGTCATGCTTCTGCTAAATGTTCCATTCCTTTAAATGTAACTTGTGTGGGAACTGGTCATGCTTATGGCCCGATGCCCTGGGCCTCTCACAATAGGGATGATTGCCCTTCCCATGATGGTCTTATTACTGTTGCTCAACAATTACACGCTCATAACTTAGCCTCTTCTATCTTAGACATTGTTTCCCTTTACCGGTAGTTACTCGACAATCCTCCTACAGTCCCTGCTTTAGGTTCCCAAACTCCTTTACAAGGAATATCTCTTACTGCTTCTACTGTCCCTCCTCCTGTTACCACTCCTATAGTAATAGAGAATGCTATGCCCCCAGATGAGTTTGGAAGTAGAAGTTCCTAGTTTTACTACTGTCACTCAAACGAACTAGGAAGGGCCTTGCTGTGGCTGTTCATAGTGAGAATACCACTTCGCACCTGGCAAACCCCTAACAAATTTGCGGTTTTAGCTACTGACTTTTCTGACAAAGACTCTGGGGGAGGATACTGATACCTCCTCTCTTCTTCCTTCCCTGAAGGGGCTGACAGGGCTGACACTGACCAATAGCCAAGCGTACTAGGCAATGGTGGAGAGGTAAATCTCCATCCACTTTTTAACTATGTCTTCCTAAATATCTGTTCTTTGAATGTGAATAGTATTAAAGGAAAAAAAGCTGGGTGAGATTTTTAACCCTTTCAGACCTCAACTGTGATATTTTCTGCTTAATCGATACCAGATTAAAAACCCATGGGGAACTGTTTCAGGCCTCGAAGGCATGGACTGTTGGACCCTCTTTTGGTATGTCGGACCAGACACTTGTGACGGAATTGGGATCTTATTTTCCAATTCTGAACTTCGAGTATCCAGACTAGTAGATATTTCCTGGCAGAGCCTTGTTGCTGGACTTTTCTTATAAATCTGAGAGGTTTTAAGTTGATAGGGACTTACGCCCCCAAACTAAAGCTCAGAGGGTTTCACTTTTCCATCTGATTAAGCCTACCTTTTACCTCCAGATTACTTTTATGGGTTGGTGACTTCAATTGTGTTACATCAATCGGATCGAGGCCTTCAGACTTCCAAACTTTTTGTGATTCTATAGCCTTAAATACTATAGTTTCACGGCTAGGCTTGTGGATGCATAAGGCATTTCCACAAGTCTGGAGGGTTTACATTTTCAAGGGTCTTTGCACACTAGGATTGATTTCATCTTTCTGTCCAAGGTTTGATTTTACTTTCTTGTAAAACTGTGGGAATTGAATTTTCAGACCATGTTGCCTGCGCCTCTTTCTTGGGCTTCTGCCCGAGGTGTAGGAAAGCTGGTTGGCGCCTCAATGACTCTTTACTAAATGATTCCTTTTTCTCAGACTTTGGCGTAAAGAGTTTCTAGCTCGCTTGTCCGTGGCTGAATTTTACGATACTGGGATGGACTGGTGGGAGGCCTCTAAACAGAGTTGGAAACAGCTTTTCAAAAAAGCGGCTGATAAACAAAATACCAGATATTTGACTTATTTAACCTTAAGGCATCAACTACAGCATTTAATTTCTTTGGCTAGCTCCACTAATCATGATTTTAGCTCACAAATCAGTGAGATCAGTGCTCAAATGAGGTTGTTCCAGTATAATCGAGCTGACTCTTTGGTCAGGAAGCTGCTTTGGCATTCAGTCACTAAAGGATGTTTGGATTCTTTTAGAGCCTGCAAAGATAGAATTGACACTAAACTAGTTTCCTCTTTCCTATCCCAGTCGGGGAATTAATTACGACACCTAAAGGACTGCTTCAACATGTAGAGAATCATGTCTTTAATATGTTTGGTACCAAAGCTGACCTGGCTAATGCTGAACCTTTTCTTAAATTATTGACATTACCCCAGCTTCCGACTCCGATCAAGACAAGTTGTCTTCTGATATTAGTGAACAGGAAGTATTGTCAGCTATAAATAGTTTAAATCCACATTCTGCCCGGGGTCAGACGGGTTGACCTCACATTTTACAAAACTTTTTCCACAGATCTTGTCCCTGTATTAACTATAGTTTATAATGAAATGTTACGCTGTGATACTTTGGCCACCTCAATGAAAGAAGCCTTACTAATTCTACTTTTTAAAAGAAAGGGATCCCTCTGATATTAATAACTGGAGACCCATCAGTCTGTAACGTTGATTACAAGATTCTTGCCAGAGTTTACTATCTAGAATGCTTAATTTAGCATCCCATATGATCAGTTCTACCAAACCTGTGGTATCCCAGGACGATATCCTTATGACAATCTTTTTATTACGCAAATATTCGCTTTAGGAGATAAAAAAGCTGTCTCTGGGTGGATATTAAGTTTGGACCAAGAAAAGCTTTGATAAAGTTTCTCATGACTACCTATTTCAGGTGTTGACAGCTTTTGGGTTTCCAGTACGTTTCTTTCCTGGATCCGCCTGTTTACAAAGATGTTATGATACGGCCTAACGTCCAATGGTTGGGTAGGATGTCCTATTCCACTAGCCTGTGGTGTCCGACAGGGATGCCCGCTAAGTCCCCTGTTGTATAATTTTACATAGATACTCTTCTGAGAACTATTTTCTTAGTCCACATATTGTCGGACTACTTTGTACACCTTCCTCTCCACCAATTAAAACATTAGCCTATGCTGATGATCTAATTTTGGCTGTTGATTATTCTACAAAGCAGGGAGGCTATTGTTCAGGTCCTTCAAACTTTCTTTTCAGTTTCTGGTTCAAACATAAACCTTACTAAAAGTATATATGTGCCACTAGGGCATGACTTTCTTCCCAGCACAGGCCTTTATGCGAGTTTCTGTTTCCTTAGAAGCCTTTCCATATTTGGGAATTTTTTGGCCGTGATAACATGCAAGTGTACAATTGGAACTTAGCTTTACAGAAAGCAGACAATTTGATTAATAGCTGAAACGTCATTTGATTGGTAAAAGAAAAGGATTGTGCTACTTAAAACTTTGGTTACCCCGATTTTTTATATCTTAGCTATGTGTTTCTGCCACCTATCTCTTTGTTTACTAAATTGAATGGGATTTTTTAAGGGTTTTGAGGATCTAGATTGAACCCCATTAAAGAGGTTTACATACAGGCCAATAAAAGAAGGTGGTATCAATATGATCCACCCTGTTGCTTTCTTTACAGCCTTTTTTCAATTATAATTATGGAAAGCTTTAAAACCTGGGGATGTCTTTTGGAAACCCTATTTTTGCGTGGTTTTCTTTTGTTTAGACAATTGGAACGCTCATTATAAGGGAGTTATTACTAAATCCCAAGTAATCCCTGCTTATGGGAAAGAGGTTTCAAGCTGGCTTTAACCTGGAGCCTTCTCCTCAGGACTTCTGTATCTTATCTAGATTAATGATATATAATAGACTTTGGAGGATGGAGGCCCAGGAAGAGGTTATTTTCCATTCTGCCCCCTAAATGTCTCCCTTGGGTACTCCATCAACTTCAAAATCTGCTGTTGCCACCCTATTTATGGGACATGGTTTGGTTAAGTAACTATGACAGACTAGGGTTAATAATCATAAGCATAAAGCTTTGAATTTGAGGTACTGCCCTAGAACTTCTTGTTCCATATTTTGAAACCCAACAACATCTGTTTTGTGAATGTCCGTTTTCCTTAGAAATTTGGTCTACATTAGCTGTTGATTGGTCAGAGCCTTTTGCTCTCTACAATTTCCTATGAACATATTATGTTTTGCACCAATGATCTGCTCAATGACAGGTACCACGAAGATACTTTGTATATGATTTTGCTATTGTTCGATATCATATATGGCAAGCAAGATGTTTATTAGTTTTACACCAAAAAACTATTCTAAAAGTGAGGTCCTTTGCAATATTCGCACAGCTTTATGTTCTGTTAAGAAAATGATTTTTAGTTTACCCTAGTTTTCAAGCTACACTGTTGTGGAAAAATTGTGATGCCTTATTTTCTGTTACATGATTTTGGCTTGTTTTTCTAATTGTTGACCAGTGTTTTGTTTTTCTTCTGTAATGACGTCCAATTTATCAATAAAATTCCCTACTCTTTCAATAAGTGCCATGGGATCTTTAACATCCACCTGAACTACCACCAATCCAGGCAGATAGGACCTCGGTTTAACATCTCATCCGAAGAGACGGCAGTACTGGGATATTAATCCAAGTGTCAGATGTGGGAACTGAACCCTCAGCCCTCTGATCTCCCAGCCTCAGAGGTGAGTGTGCTACCTACTGAGCCACTGACACTGCTATTAATGCCAGGAACCCAGTTTATGCACAGGATCATTTTCTCTGATGGGGTCAGACTTCTAATAGCAAAGGCCACCAGTCTCAAAACCATTCTCATGTTCTTGATAAAGCACAGCCCCCAAACCTCGAAGGCTAGCATTGGTATGCAACACATAGGGTCTAGTAGGGTCAGCATAGGTGAGAATGGGAGCATGAGTGAGCTGATATATCATGGAAAGCAGCTTTACAGTTGGGTGTCCAGCGGGACCCAAAAGTTCACCCAGGTGGAAGTATACTCTCTCTGTGCTGGAGAAGGCCCTTTCTTGTATTGTGGGAGGGTAACCTGGTAAGATTCAAGAGTGGGTGAATCACCCAGGAGTAGTCCTTTATAAACTACCGGTAGTAGCCACAGAATTCTAGGAAGCGCCTGTAATTCATTCAGATTGTGGGGCTGAGGCCAGGTGGTCAAGGCCTCAACTTTACTAGGATCAGTCTCTATCCCTCTGTGGATACTATATGCCCTACATACTTCACAGATGTTTGAACAAACTGGCATTTGTCGATGGACAACTTAAGGCTGAAATTCTCCAGTCGGTCTAACACTTTAACTAGTCAGCTCTCAAGCTCTTCAATGAACTCCTGAACACAATGACATCATCCAAGTACACCAGGTACTCCAACAAATTCATATCCCTCACTGCACATTCCATCAATCGCTGAAAAGTGGCCAGAGCACCTGATATACCCTGGGCATCCTCATAAAGTCATAGAACCCTAGTGGACAGATGAAGGCTGTTTTCTCATGGTCTTCTAGTGCCATGGGGATCTGTAGTACCACTGCGAAGATCCAACACCAAGAACCATTTGCTCCCATTCAGACAGTCTAAAGCATCTTGTATATGGGGCATGGCGTATTGATCTGGGATGGTCTGCTGGTTAAGGGTTCGATAACCCACACTCATTGTTACTGCCTCATTCTTTTTCTGCACCATCACACTAGGTGAAGCATAAGGGCTTCTGGATTCTTGTATCACATCAGCCGCAAGTATCTCCTGCAGGTGTCTTCTCACATCATCTATATCTGAGGGGCTGGGCACGAGACCTCTCACAGAATGGCCGCTCATCGTGCAGGCGTATGTGATGCTCAGCTCCTGAAATATCCTCATCCCACTCTTTCAACGAAAACATTTGGTCTTTCTGGGAAGTCTCTTGCTGATTCTAGCTTTCCATTCAGCTGGCAACGGGTCACCAAAGTCAAACAAGTCAGGGATCACTCTATCAGTCATCCCAGAGTGCTTGTTACTGAGTAACACTGCAGTGTCTGTGCAGTGTATGGTACCTAGGGTGCAGCCTCTGTTCACCTGACTCTCCCGATCTAAAACATTGTGGACCTGGACCATCACTCACCATGCATAGGCATAAGCGTGAGCAGTCAAGATGCTGGGCCTGATCAACAATCCTTCTGGCAATTTTCCATCGCCTGGCTAACCAGCATTAGCATCCTATTCTTAACATCTTTCCGTAAGCAGACCTCCCTTGTAGAGTACACTGGGCGTTGGGGCTAGCACCAGTGACTCGGGATCCTTCTTCCATAAAACTCTGACCGGCTCATCCTGATCCACCTCCTCGGCATTCTGCCGCAACTCATAGGCCTTCTTAATCAATGTGGGAATTCTCAGGGCCCTACCAGTCCGGTGCCTCTGTTTCTCGTAGCATAATTGTGCCAGTCTCCTGAACATATGGGCATTTGTACCAATTAGTAGGGGAACCCCATCATCGCAGTCCATTAGGAGAACACATCAAGGCCAAGGTCTCTACTTGTTCCCAACTCTAGCTACTGAAGTAGGGAAAGACAGCCAGATCCAGATATACCCAGAGTAGGGATATGACTTTTCATTCAACCCCAACCATGCAAATCTTCCAAGGGTTGTAAGTGTACATCAGGTAAGTGCTTCAGATACCAATCTTGAAACATTATAGTCACTTGAGAGCCGTGTCAAGCACAGCCCGGTGGACCCTCCATTCACCTTTGCTGTTGTCTCCATGGACGGACTTACCTACCTCGGACCACTCAGGTGGTGCAGACTTGGTATCAATCTGGCGGTGGCCTTTGAAGAGTAACTTTTCCAAGTAGCTCCCCAGTGGTTGGTTGTTATTTTGTTGGATTTCAGCTAATAATCTGGTAGTGACCTCCTCAAATTCTCTGGCGGCGACAGAAGAAATGGGTGTGTCCATCCTCCCTGCAATGATAACAAAAAGTATGTTCTCTGGGGTCTCTAGGAGGTCTGGGCCATCCCCAGTTTGGGTACAACAGGGCTTTTGTCAGTTTAGCCTGGACTCGTGCTTTGGGTTCTTGATCCTCTGGAATTCCACTAGATTTGGGGGTCTGTGTGGTTCACAGCAAGTCCCCAACTAGGGCTTTCAACTCTCACACCTCTTCCAATATGTTACTCTCAATCCAGGGTTCTGGAGAACAACATGCACCCCACCCACTTTTAGTCTCCGGGGTGCCTGATACAAGGTCAGGTTCTCTGTCTGCCTCTGTCAATTCTTTTAATCAGCTCTTTCAGCTGCTGCATCATCTGGATCACTCCTCTGGGATCGGCAGATACCAACAACCCCACAAAGGGCTTCCACCCTCTTCATCGGTCTTGTTATCACAAATCTCTTTCATCAGATGGCAGTACTGGAGGATTGGTCGTCCTGTCTTGTAACTTGAGTTTCAATATCATCACACTGGAATACCTTGCTGACTTTAGATTATGGTTCAATCTGACTCAGTTCAGTTCCTTTGTGGGTACCCTCCTTTCCTGTGAGCCTCCGTAGAGCCCTGTCAATTCTTGTAACAAATGTGGACAACTTTTGATTTTACATTGTTTAGTAGACTTGAATTTCCACAGTAAATCATCCCCGATTCTGTGCCTACAAACGCTCCTTCCAGTGCAGAGGGTATTCAGCCGCAGTAGCCTCCGGGCTAGTGGCCTGAAAAAATGGATGGCCTCCAGTGCTGGGCCTCTTAAGCTCTCCATTAGTCTCTTTCTCTTTCCCCTCAGAGCACTGCCATTCCTGTACTAAGGGAGTAGCATAGTCCATCCATGTTTCCAGGTCATCCTTCCTCGTAGGCGTTGGGACTGTGCCTGAGAAAAGTCTGAGTTCTGGTATAGGTCCAACTGTACCGATGGAATTATTATGGGGAGGGAACTACAGGGAACTCTTAGGGAAGCAGGAGATGTGACCGAGGACTGCAGTGGCGTGTGTTCTCGGAAAGGTCTAGCACTTTTACTAGCTCTTGAGCAGTTTTTCCTTCAGATGCTCATAACTTGAGCAACTTGTCCATAAACCCCTCTATATTAGGGAACCCACTTGGGGTAGCCAGATCACTATGCAGGTGAATGACCCTCCAACCCTTCTGGGCCCCTTCAGGCAGGATAACATGGGGTACCTTCTCTAAATCTATGGGAGAACTGCAAGAGAGTAAAACTATCATAGTCTGCTCAGACAGGTCTGAATCTCTTCCTTTACTTCAACTTTGCCCAAACCTTTAACCTATTCCACAGCTTCTATAATATTGCCATTAGTAGTCCCTATGGGGACATCCAGTACAGCAGGGTTTATCAGAATCTAACCACCCAGCCTCACTCCATCCCATCATTTGGCGCACTAACAGCTTGTGGGGATGATTTTGAGCTTAGGCGAGCAAGATCCTCCATTTTCTCACCAAAACTGAACATATCAGAGTAATTCCTTCTTTGGCCACTAGAGGAGCTAATCCCAGTGGTACCTCCAAGATGTAACCCCTAGGTGGCGCTACCCCATGGGCTACTACCCTGCCTGGTGGGCAACCAGTAGGTTGAGGGGCCTGAGTTCTGAAATGTGGTGCCTAAACCCAGAGGTCAGGTATTAGTGGTCGATTAACTTGGGACAGCCTCTGGGACACTGTAACCCCCACGGTTCCTGCAAGTGGCCCACACAGAATACAACAATGACCTTTACAGTACCCCTGATATACTTCACCAGTATCCAAACCATTGGCACTTACCACCAGGATTGGTTTCTCAGCTCAACCCTGGAGACCCCTGTAAAACAAGGTAAAACAGAGCAAATGGCAGTAACACAATACTTCAGGCATAAAAAGGATCCACAGACAGTTTAAAAGGCAGAAAAAGTAGATCTGATTTATTCAGGGGGTTTGAACAAGGATGGGGCAATCAAGTTAATTAGCTTACTTTCCTAACAATCACACAGTTATGCAGGCAGTCAGAGTCCCTAGCACTGTCACACATCTGGTACCCAGGTAAATGGGGATTGGGATAGCCAGGACTGTTGTCCCGGTAGGCTATTATAGCTGGTAGGGGCCCTGTGATGTGAAAACACACCTTGCAACAACACAATACATGGTAATCTGGAGTCGGAGGGCTCAGTTCATGAAGAAAAGATAACAAGACAATCAGGTGACACACTTTTGATTTAGCTATCTGTTGCAGGAGCACCCTGGACATTACTCACGGTACCCAAGACTGGACACAGGGTGGACAAAATTGAGACAGCAGATGAACTATCTGGAGAACCAGGAGAAGCAGGGCCCACACGATCTGCAGAGGCGTCATTTCTGTTCAGGCGTGGAAAAGGGGAATGCTCCCAGGCAGAACTCATCAATGGCTCTTTTCTGTGCAGCAGGGTGATCTGGCAGGGCCCTCATGGCGAGTCCCAGCTGCATGAAGCTAACAGTGGATTTAGTCCGATTTGAGCTGGATACAGCTTCCAGCAGTCAGCACACAGTTCACACAAAGGGACTTAAACCGCGACCCCATTCAGTCACACAACACATTTATATGTAAGGACGTATTACTGTACCAGGCAACTGCTCCCCGGTCATGATCGTAAAGTCACTGCTCAAACTGGGAGCTCAAGAGTAGCTGGAGTTCCTAACAGGCTGATCGTTCAGCAAAATCTTCGTCTTCTACAGGTTAAGCCTGTTCCCAATTTAGTAGCGCGCTTAAAAGCACACAACTCAGATTTAGTCTGAAACAACTCTGTCTCTGTCTCTCCTCTCAGCGTAATAGCATACGTGCAGGCCTTTAACTCAGGTCTCTCCCAGTTCTCCCACTCAAATTATGCAGTTTACCGTTCGAATACCATAAGCTGCTCCTCTCTCAACTTCCAACTCAGATCTGGCTTGCCAGCAGACAGCTCATGGTATTTCCCCAGATCCAAGCGGTTCAGTTGGCGGCACATCTGTCAATCACACAAGATCTCCCTTTCAGTAGTAAAAGGTGCCAACAGTCCAGAACTACAAATCCCACGGGTTTGGGTCCAAGCAACCCCTACGAGCAAACTCCATTTTAGAGTCCCCAAGTACTGATTGGTCGAATTTGGCAGTTCAGGGCCAAAATGGTGAGGACTGACAGAAATCCCTCGCTGCAAAGAAGGCAAGTTAGAACAAACTACATTATCATTATTACGCTAAGCGATTTCCAGCAAATAGTTACATCCTTCAGCAAAACTCCTCTGCACAACTAGCGATGGCAGAAACGGAGCAATTAGCAGGCAGCCAGGGTGAGACCAAGCATGGAAACACTCAGTCCCTTCCGGATTAATTATTACTGCAGACAGGCAGCCCTTAAAGTGACAGTACACGGAGGCCACAGGCATTCACTAGTAGTACATTTAAATGGCTACAGTGCTGAACACCAGCCAGGCAGTGAGCACTTAGGCAAGTCTGTGGAAGACTTTTCAGGAACCCTCATTGATAGGGGTAAAGAGAAAGCACAGGTGCCCAAACTGAACCCAGAGAGATAAACATGGTTACTCCAGTTGGGGGTCTCCACCTTTGCTTCAAATTTATACTCTGCCATTCAGCTGGTTAATAATACATCAGAGAAAACGTGTAGATGTTATCTTGAAATGTCTTTCACATTTAACATACTACATTACATCCTCTGAGGTGTCAGAAAGTTAAACGTTCTGTAATTGGCAATGTCTCTTCACTAGACCCCAACTTTAGCAGACACTTTTAAACAGAAAAGCGGTACAGGTGACAGGATCCCTTTGTCAGAGAAAATTCACCACAAGGAATGCAGGTGCCCGGGTTTTCCAAATAAAAGTCACAGGTATTCACAGAGCAGATGAATCTCAGACAGCTTCAGCACAGTCCAGACTGGACCAGAGGATTGCCCGGAATCCTGGAATCCACCCTATCCCTCCTGGGATGGGGCACTGTGAAACCCACTTGGCTTGGTTTCCACCACTTCACCACTAGGCTGTACTGGCTCACACTAGGGTGAGAAACAAACAAAACACTACTGGTAGCTCTCTGACAGAGCTAAAGAGAGAGGCTGCACTACCTGCAACCTCCTCCACTGACTCCAACTGCAGACTGACTACACTCTAACTCAGCATTCTAAAGCTAACTCCTGCAGCCAGCTTCCAACGTGGCTTATACTGCTGTGACAGTTCAGAAGTGACATCATCACTCCAGCTCAGCTGAAACTGAAAAACAAAGTGTGACACTGTGAAATCCATTTAACTGGTATTTCACTAGCTGCTATCCCTGCCGGCCACTGATTCTAATGGGAAACTAGTAAACATAGAAACATAGAAACAGAATTTGACGGCAGATAAGGACCGCTTGGCCCACCAGTCTGCCTATTTCCCTACCTGATGGATAGGTTGCAGATCCTAGCTAACCAGCAGTCTACTTCTTCCTACCCCCACCCCTAGAATTGCTTATGACTGTCCCATGCATGCTTGAATTCCACCACTGTTTTTGACTCCACAACCTCCTCTGGAAGGCCGTTCCATACATCCACAACCCTGTCTGTGAAAAATACTTCTTAAATTACCTTCTGAGCCGCCCCTTCTATCTTCAAATTGTGCCCCTTGTTCTTGCACACCTCTTTTTGAAAGATGCTACCCTCTTGGACTTTGTTGATTGCCTTGAGGTACTTGAAAGTTTCTATCATGTCCCTCCTCTCCTCCTTTCCTCGAGGCTATACATATTAAGCTCCTTAAGTCTCCTTCATATGTCTTCTGGGCAGACCCTGCACCATTTTAGTTGCCCTCCTCTGGACAGCTTCCATCCTGTCTATGTCTTGCGGAGATTGGGTCTCCAGAACTGCACACAGTACTCCAGATGTGGTCTCACCAGCTGTCTGTACAGGGGATAATAACTTCTTGTTTTCTACTGGTGATGCCTCTCCTATGCATCCCAGTATTCCCCAGCCCTCCTTGCTGCCCTCTCATTGCTTGCCCACCTTTAGATCATCTGATATGACTACCCCCAGGTCCCTTTCCATTTTTGTTGTTGTTAGTATCTCACCCCCATTGTGTACCCTTCCCTGGGTTTTGTTTCCCAGGTGCATTACCTTGCACTTCTTAGCATTGAATCTAAGCTGCCATACATTTGACCATTCTTCTAACTTGCCAAGTCCCTTCTCATCCTTTCCACCCCACCTTGTGCATCAACTCTGTTGCAGATCTTTGTGTCATCTGCAAAGAGACATACTTTTCCTTCCAGTCCCCTGCAATGTCGACATAAAAGACATTGAAGGACCAGTCCTAATACTGAACTCCTACGGTGCCCACTACTAACCCCCTTTTTTCAGAGTGGACTCCATTTACCAGTACTCTCTGTGTCCTATTCTCCAGCCAATTCTTTACCCAGGCTGTCATCTTGGGACCACTCCCAGGCTGGCTAACTTGTATATTAATCTTTGTGTGGGACTGTGTCAAATGCCTTGCTAAAAGTCTAGGTAGGCCATGTCCACAGCCCCTCCCTGATCAACTACTTTGGTCACCCAGTCAAAGAAATCTGTCAGATTTGTCTGGCATGACCTTCCCGCTGTGAATCCATGCTGCCTTGGGTCCTGTGCCCTCTGGCCTCTAGATACTCAACAATTCTTTCCTTCAGAAGTGATTCCATCATTTTCCTACCACTGAGGTTAAACTAACAGGTCTGTAGTTTCCTGCTTCTGCCTTGCTCCCACTTTTGTGAAGGGAATCACATCTGCCCTCCTCCAGTCCTCAGGTACCTCCCATCCTCCCATGATTTGTTAAAGAGGGTAGTCAGTGGTGTCACTAGTTCTACCCTTAGTTCTTTTAGAATTCTAGGATGAATCCCATCAGGCCCCATTGCTTTGTCCACCTTCAGTTTTAAGAGCTCTTTCAGAACCCTTTCTTCTGTAAATGGGCTGGTATCAACTTCTGTATCCAGAGTGTTTCTACTGTTTGTTTTAGGTACCTCCCCTCTTCCTTTGTAAATACTGAGCAAAAATATTTGTTTATATCTCTGCCTTTCACAGTCACCCTCTGCCCACCCTCCCTCTCCTTTATTAAGCCTCACTATCCCTCCCTTGGTCTTCCTTGCTCCTGATGTACCTATAAAAGGTTTTATCCCCTTCTTAACTGATTTGGCTATCTTTCCTCGGTTTGGGCCTTTGCTGTTCTGACTGCCTTTCAGCTTCCTTTGCTTTAACTAATACAGTTCTCTGTCCTGTTCCTTCTGTGATTCCTTGTACTTCCTGAATGCTTTCTTTTCTCTTGAACCTTCACTGCCACTTCCTTTGAGAACCATAGTGGTTTCTTACCTCGTTTCATTTTGTTTATTTGCTTTACACAAAGGCTTGTTACCTCTGTGATGGCAGTTTTATTATTCCCCATTGTTCTTCACACCTCCTTCCTGCCCATTTGCTAGTGCATTCCTTAGGCACTCACCCATTTGGCAAAGTCAGCCCTCCTAAAATCCAGTACCTTTGTCTTTGTATGGCTTGACTCTATTGCTGTGCTTATTGTGAACCATACTGTTCGATGGTCGCTGGTTCCCAGATGGCTACCCACTTCTACATCTGTGATCCTCTCTTCATCTCCATTTGAAGAACCAGATCTAAGATTCCTCCCTCTTGAGTGGGTTCCAATACTAGTTGTCTAAGGCATGCCCCTGTAGGGGTATCTAGAATAACCCCACTCTTAGAAGTGGCTGCTGCAACTGCACTCCAGTTAACATCTGGCATATTCAGATCACCATCAGCAATATCTCCCCTTTATCTTCCATTCTAAGTATACTTTCTATCATTTCCTTGTCCATTTCCTCCCCTGAGAGAAGTCTGTGCTCTAACCTCTGTGCGGTTGTGGCGCCATTGCTTGCCTCCAAATTGACCCACAGTGCTTCTTCTCCTCCCTGTTTACCCTTTTGTTCTGTTGCTTTGATTTCTTCTCTTATGTAGAAGCTACTTCTCCTCCCTTTACCCTCCTGTCCCTCCTATAGATAGTGTATCCTGGTATGTTTACATCCCAGTCATGGTTCTGTGTGTACCATGTTTCTGTGACTGCCACGATATCCAGATCTTCCTCCTCCATCAAGGCCACTAATTCAGGAAGCTTGTTACCCAGACTATGGGCATTGGTACTCATTGCTCTCCATTTTTTGATGGCTTTACCTTCTGTAGTGGCATCTCACTGACCTTTCTACCTTGGTCTTTTCTCATTTAGTACCCTGTTTTGTAGGGGAGGCTGGGATTTTCCTGCTGCTTATCAGTGCCTCCCCTTGACTAGTTTAAAGACTTGCCAATGAAGCATTTAAACCGATTGCCCAAAAGACTTGTTCCTTCCTGGACAGATGCAGACCATCCTGACAGTATAGGCTGGTGTCCTCCAGGGTGGAACCCCAGTCCCCAATGAAGCCAAACCCTGTGCTCCACACCATTTTTCAACCATTTGTTAAACTGCATGGTGCAAAGTACCCTCGCCTCACCCATGCCACTGACAGGCAGTACCTCTGAGAAGGATACTGTGTGTGCTACTTGTCTTAAGCCCCTCCCAACTCTACAAAGTCCTTCTGCACTGCTCTAATCTCATGATGAGCTAAGTCATTTGTACCTAGGTGGACAATGGCGTCCAGCTCAGACTCCAGTGCAACTGTTCTCATGATCCTAAGGATCGCTTCCTGTCCCTCCAAGCCATGGCACCAGGTAGGCACCTTATTTCAGTTCTCCCTGCTTCCCCAGTTCTATCCCCTTGGAACAAAGGGGTTACATATATATTCTGTGCTTTTAATAATGCTAGCAGGACACATAGCACAGGCTATAGAAATGTGGAAAGTTGTCTTGTCCCTTTAAGCAAAACATGCGAATTGAGAAATGCTTATTTTATTTGCCTAGTGATAGTGAAAAATGGCTGTAAGCTGAAATATAAACCTTTTCAGGTTAGTTGGAGTTTGATTAAAGTATGATTCTTTGATGGATGGCTTTACTGAGAACCTTTTAGTTTTTAAATTAGAAAAATAAAATCCCATTCTGATACAGGTGCAGTTCATTTTTAACACATTTTTTACATATTCTTTTTTTTTTGCCACCAGCCATCCACCTTCAGTTCACCTACCACTCAGACCCCTTTCCCGAGACTTACCTGCCCTCGGGACTGACACTAGCTTACCTCAAGGTGAGGCCTTTGGGGTGCTCCCCTAATGAAGACTGTTTCATGATCTGGGGAATGCCTTGGTTAGCTGTATAGGGCCTGGCAGAAGTGGATGTCCTCGAGCTCAGCCGTGTTTTGTGAATGCTACGTGCAGTGAGGCATGGCATGCAGTGACATGGTGGCACAAAGCGCCGGACATCTGTCACACCTTGTGAAGCATTTGATCACTGGCTGTCAAACCCTCAGTCTCCACTGAGGGTCAGTCAAATGCTGGATGCTTCCCACCCTCTCTTCAGAAGAGAGAGCAGTCCTGAGGGCAGGATCCTCCTCTCCCCTGCTGGCACTCTGACCCCATGGCTCGCTTCTAAACCCGGGACATCAGCATCACAAATGGAGATTCAGCTGCTGTGCTGGCAGGTCAGCCTACATATTCTTTTTCAAGACAATGGTATTTTCCATTTTCAGGGGAAAAATCCATTTTCATGAAATAACATTTCTGTTGTCATGAGTCTTAGAAGTCATGAAAATGGGTAAATGAAAGGAACACTGTGCATCCCTAAAAAGATTGGGGCTTTGTCTGTAACTTGTGGGTCGACATAATGTAATACAAGATTAATTCTTCAGCTGCCACATATTTTTCAAAAGTAAAGAAAAATGCAAAATCTTCATTAATGCATCTATTAGGGTTACAGTGCTGAGAGTAAAACATAAGGAAATGAAAACAAGTAGGATTAAAGACCATGAAACCTTGGCAAATCCATAGTGTGGTGTTCCTCAGGGTTTAATGATTATTCAGCACAATGCAGAGTTACCACAATATCAGCACTTGTCAAGCGGAGTAAATGGCAACCATACTTGCATAGAGGTGCGGGTTATATTAGTGTAAAATCAGCACTGCATTACATGAATGTTCAAATCTTGAGGAACACCACACCTCATACTGTATTTGCCATGGTCAAGGGTCTTATAACCCTGAATGTGGAATATTCTTACCTTTTATGCTTTGTGTTGTAACTCTAATGCATTAATATAGTTGTTTGCAATTTATATAATATATGATTAGTGATTCCTTATAAAAAAAACTACTAGTTTACCACCTTGTAAATGAAACAAATAAATTATAACATAATCCATTAAAATCATTCCAAGCATAGGTTTCTCAAAAATACAATCATGCTGTTATCAAAATACCAATAAAGTATTATCACATCCTACAAATCAAACCATGACCTCACCAACAAACAACAGTTTGAAATTGACTGTGTGAACTTTCACAACTCACCCAATCTTCCAGTGCTCTAGTTCATTATGCCAAGGAAATGAGTAAAAGTAGTTTTCCTGATGCAATAAAATTTATCTCATGACAGGGAAGGGCATACTAAGCTGAAACTTGTTTCCAGGTGTGCTGCGGAGTTGGAGAGGAGTAGGAAAAAGGGTTTATGTAATAAGCATGATTAAGAAATGGGTGAGCAAAAGGGTGACTGCACATCAAAGAAATCTAAAATGGTGATGACACAATAGCAAGGAGCACAAACACTGATGGCTCCTTGCTATCTTCTATTCTTACCACTATATACAGTCTCTTTTTATGTGGGGCTGTGCCTCCTACACCCCTGACTTAAAATAACTGTTCCAGGGGTGCCTGACACCAAGGGACATTGCAGAATGGGACTTGCAAAATTTTAAATAAAATAAATATTTAAAAAACTTGTTCCCAGGGGCAGCCCTGAACCCAGATCCACCAGCACCAGAGGCAATGACTTTAACAGAGCACCAAATGGCCAGCTTGGACCTGGTCTGACCAACAGAGCCCCTTAGTGTCTCCCATGAAACCACTCTTACGTATGGAAAGCACTGTATCTGCAAAGACTATTAACAGCACATAGCCGACTTCACATTCACTCTTTTGCATCACCCATGTTGACTCACTAAACTTAACTCACTCTATTCACATGTTAGCAGAAAATAGCCTTTTCAGAAGAAGGCGTTGAAGAAAGGGAGAAGGAAGGAACACGAATCAGAGTTCCTGAAGGAGTAGATTGGAGGGGAGAGGGCAAATGGCAGAGAAAAATATGTAGTCCAGCCAGGCCAGGGAAGATTTGGGAGGCATTATTAATATTGTTCTTGACGGCAGATAAGGACGCTTGGCCCACATAGTCTGCCCATTTTCCTACCCTAGAGAATAAGCTGCAAATCCTATTTAACCAACAGCCAATTTCTTCCTACCCCCACAAAAATTGCTTTATGTCTGTCCCATGAATTCTTGAATTCTCCCGCAGTTTTAGACCCCACAACCTCCTCAGGAAGGCTGTTCCATGTGTACCACCCCTTCTCTGTGAAAAATACTTCCTGACATTGCCCTGAGCCATCCCCTCTATCTTCAAATTGTGTCCTCTTGTTCTTGCACATCTCTTTTTCTGAAAGATGCTATCCTCTTGAGACTTTGTTGATTCCCTTGAGGTATTTGAAAGTTTCTATCATGTTCCCCCCCTTCCTCGAGGCTATACATCTTTAGTTCCTACTCTTTCTTCATATGTCTTCTGATGCAGACCCTGCATCATTTTGGTTGCCTCCTCTGGGCAGCTCCACCCTGTCCATGTCTTTGTGGAGATGGAGTCTCCAGAACTGTACTCAGTACTCCAGATGTGGTCTTACCAACTGTCTGTACAAAGGCCCAATAACTTCCTGTTTTCTACTGGTGATGCATCTCCCTATGCATCCAAGTATCCCCCAGCCCTCCTTACTACCTTCTCACATTGCTGGCCCACTTTAGGTCATCTGATATGACTACCTCTAGGTCCCATTCCATTTTTGTTGTTGTCAGTATGTCAACCCCCATAGTGTACTCCTGGGCTTTTGTTTCCCAGGTGTTGGACGTTGTTGATTCCACTGAGGTACTTAAATGTTTCTATCATGTCCCCCCTCTCCTCCTTTCCTCAAAGGTATACATATCAAGCTTCTTTAGTCTCTCCTCATATGGCTTCTCTTGCAAACTGTGCACCATTTAGTTGCTCTCCTCTGACACTGCCATCCTGTCTATGTCCTTGCGAAGATGGGGTCTCCAGAACTGGATGCAGTACTCCAGATGGGGTCTCAACAACTGTCTGTACAGGGGATAACAACTTCTGTTTTCTGCTGGTGATACTTCTCCTATACATCCCAGTATCCCCAGCCCTCCCTACTGCCTTCTCACATTGCTTGCCAACCTTAAGTTCATCTTATATGAACCCCAGGTCCCTTTCCATTTTGTTGTTGTTACTACCCCCACTGTGTAATCTTCCCTGAGTTTTTATTTCCCAGGTGCATTACTTTGCACTTCTTGCTATTGAATCTAAGCTGCCATACTTGACCATTCTTCCAATCTTGCCAAGTCCTTTCTCATCCTTTCCACACCTCCTTGCATATCAACCC
Source organism: Neoceratodus forsteri (assembly GCA_016271365.2). Classification (NCBI taxonomy): domain Eukaryota; kingdom Metazoa; phylum Chordata; order Ceratodontiformes; family Ceratodontidae; genus Neoceratodus; species Neoceratodus forsteri. Next base: position 1,629,276,355 of record CM057456.1, on the reverse strand, counting down.
TTTTGCAAATCTTTGTGTCATCTGCAAAAAGGCATACTTTTCCTTCCAATCCTCTGCAATGTTACTATAAAGACATTAAAAGGACAGGACCCAGTACTGAACCCAGCAGTACCCCACTAGTAACACCTCTTTCCTCAGAGTGGACTCCATTTACAGTTACCTTCTGTGTCCTGTTGTTCAGCCAATGTTTTGCCCAGTCTACCACCCTGGGACCACTGCTAGACTGGTTAATTTGACTACTAATCTTTGTGTGGAACTGTGTCAAATGCCTTGCCATAGTCTAGTAGGCCATATCCACAGCCCCTCCCTAGTCTACTACTTTGGTCACCCAGACAAAGAAATCAATTAGTTCATCTGACATGATCTTCCTGCTGTGAACTCATGCTGCCTTGGTTCCTGTGCCCCACTGGCCTCTAGGTACTCAACAATTATTTCCTTCAGAAGTGATTCCATCACTTTCCCTACAACAGAGGTCAAACTGACAGGTCTATAGTTTCCTGCCTCTGTCTTGCTCCCACTTTTGTGAAGGAGAATCACATCAGCCTTCTTTCAGTCCTTAGGGTACCACACCATCTTCCCATGATTTGTTAAAAGGGTAATCAGTGATGTCACTAGTTCTCTGTTTAATTCTTTTAGAATTCTTGGGTGAATTCCATCTTGCCCCATTGCTTTGTCCACCTTCAGTTTTAGGGGTTCGTTCAGAACCCTTTCTTCTGTGAAAGGACTGGGATTGCCCCCCTCTCCAGAGTGTTTCTGTTAATTGGATTAGGCACCTCCCCACTTCCTCTTTGTGAATACTGAACAAGTATTCATTCATTATCCCTGGTTTTCATTGTCACTCTCTGCCCACCCACCTTCCATTCTATTCAGTCTCATTATCCCTCCTGTTGTCTTTCACGCTCCCTGATATACCTATAAAGGTTTTATCTCCCTTCTTAACTGAGTTAGTTATCTTTCCTCAGTTTGCGCCTTTCTATTCTGACTACTCTCTGCTTCCTTCTACCTTAACTGGTACAGTTCTCTGTCCTGATCCTTCTGTGTTTCCTTATACTTCCAAAATGTTATCTTTTTTCCCTAATCTTCACCTCTTTTGAGAACCAAAGTGGCTTTTCTTTTGTTTTGATTAGTTTATTTGCTTCATACAAAGGCGTGTTGCCTCTGTGATGGCAGTTTTGATATTTCCCCATTGTTGCTCCATCCCTCCTTCTAGCCTGTTTGCAGGTGCTTTTCAGCTCTCCATCTAGCCAAAAGTCAGCCCCTGAAGTCCAGAACCCTCACTTTTGTATGGCTTGACTCTGTAGCTGAGTTTATCATGAACCACACTGTTTGGTGGTCATTTGATCCCAAATGGCTGCCCACTTCTAGATCAGAGATCCTCTAACTGTCCCCATTTGAGAGTATGAGGTCCAGATTGCTCCCTCACGAGTAGGTTCCAAAACTAGCTGTCTGAGGCATGCCACCTGAAGGGCATCAAGAATGGCCCTGCTTTTGGATGTAGCTGCAGAAAAGGTGTTCCAGTTAACATCTGGCATATTAAGGTCCCCATCAATAGTATCTCCCTTTCTGTCATCCTAAGTATGCCTTCTATCATATCCTTTACCATTCCCTCCCTGACATGGGGGTCTGTATACAACCACTGTGCGAATTGTGGTGCCATTTACTGGCTCTGAGGTGATCCACAGTGCCTCCTCTCCTCCCTGTTTACTCTTCTGTTCAGTTGCTTTTATCCCTTCCCTTACATAGACAGCTACTTCCCCTTCTGCCCTCCCTGTCTCTCCTGAAGATTGTGTACCCTGGTATGTTAACATCCCAGTCATGGTTCTCTGTGTACCATGTTTTTGTGACTGCTACAATATCCAGGCATCCCTCTTCCATCAAGGCCAACAGTTTAGGAGCTTGTTGCCCAGACTATGGGCATTGATACTCAGTACCCTCCTTTTCTTGATAGCCCTCCCCTTTTGCCCCATCCCTGTCCTTATTGCGTTTGTCACTTTCTCCATTTACCCTGCACTTCTCCCTATTGACATCTCTATGTTGGTGTCTACCTCACTTAGTACCCTGATTTTTGGGGGCTAGGTTCCCTGCTCCATTCCAATGCCTCCCCTTGGCTAGTTTAAATGCTTGCAAAGTAGAGTATTTAAACCTATCCACCTAGATTCTGGTTCCCCTCCTGGACAGATGCAGACCATCACACCAGTATAGTCCTGCATCTCTCAGGTGGACCAACCCAATGAAGCCAAATCCTGAGCTCTGCACCAGTTTTCAACCACTGATTGAATCCATGGTGTGGAGCACCCTAGCCCTCACCCATGCCATAGACAGGCAGCACCTCCGACAAGGTTACCGTGTTTGCTATTTGTCTAAGGCCCTCCCCATCTCCACAAACACTTCTTGCACTGCTCCTGATCCTTTCTTAGCCAGGTCATTTGTCCCTGGATGGACAATGCCATCCAACTCCCTCCCTGTACAGCTGCTCCTGCGATCCTGAGGATTCGCTCCCTGTCCCTCAAGCCATGGCACCAGGCAGGCACCTACTATCTTCTCCCTTTCTCTCCCAGTTCTACCTTCCTAACAATGGAGACCCCATCAGGAGTTGTTTCCTTCCCTGTGGGGTCCCATACCACCGTCCTGTGGGTCTCCTTTGTGGAGGTTCCCAACTCATTTCTCCTATCTGTATCCAAGCTTCGGATACAAGATAATATTATCATAGTCATAAATGTGGGATCATTTTGAGAGTAAACTCATGACAAACAGTAGTGATGGTAGTGGTGGGAGGGGAGTTACAGGATGTGTTCCTGTACAGCACGACCATTTTGAGTAGTAGTTTGGAGTGAATGACATCAGTGTGTCTGAAGAAGGTAAGATGAGTATCCAACTAGACACTCACATATTTGAAGGACGGAACTACTTCCAGTACAGAGTCATTCAGTGTCTTGTATACAGGGTGAATGGAACCCTCACGAGCCTCTGACTTCTTCCAAAGGTCACTGAGTGAGACGGCTTTGTTAGCATTCAGGAAGAACTGATTAGATAAATAGTTACACAGGTAATCATCTTCCAGCTTCAGGGTAGAGGGACCACTGAGAAAGACCACTGTATCATCTGCGTACATGTGAATTTAAGCAGATGAGCAATCTGCAAGTGGGAACTTAAACAAATAGAGAACAGTGGGGTTCTAGAACACAACACTATGGAACCCTAGAAGCTATTGGGAAGGGTGGAATGAAGAAGATTCCTACAGTACACTAATTGGCTGGGTTCTGTCAGCTAAACAGTAGTGAAACACCTGACTTCAAGGCCAGAGGCCTGCACCAGCTAACCTGAACAGAAGTAAAGAAGTTTAAAGTGTCAAGGGCTTGGCTGGACTGACAAATATTGCAGAGGTCAGAAGTCTCTGATCCATGCCCTTCAGGATGTGCTTAGTGAGCCTGAGGAGGGAGAAAACAGTTAAGTGGGTTTTCCAGAAATCGACTTAAAGGAGGTAAGAAAGGAAGCAGAATTAAGGAAGAAGCTTAGTTATGAAAATACTATTTTCTTCGGTAGCTTGGATACAGATAGGAGAAATGAGATGGAGCATTAGTTGCCTGGAGATGTAGAACTACCACCCTTTATGGAGAGGAGGATTCTAACTAATTTTCTTGGTGGTGGGGCCCTGCCTGGGAGAAAGTTAGGTTTAGGAGGTTGAAGACAAGGTTTGTGATAGTGGGGCAGCCAGTTGGGAAGGTTGGGGCCCAGGCAATAATGGCTGTTACCTTTTGCAAAGTTGAGAGTGAGAAGAACAGCTTGTGTAGCAACTTATTAGATGGAAAGAAGGAAAAAAGGGTTGAAGAGAAGGGTTAGGGTGAGATGGGGAGAGGCTTGTAGAGTGGACAAAGAAAGTCACATGAAGAGACAAAATTTTTGAATGCAGAAGTAACTTCCAGTGATTTATAAATCAGGTAGCTGCCAACTTTGACAATTAGTGAACCAGACTGGGGTGGTGGTGGTAGCAAAATGAATAAAAAACCTTCTAGAACTTACTACATCAATAGAGTTCTTACTGTATGGTGAAGAAAAGACAACTGCTTCTATGAGTGTATGGCCTTGGTTAAGGCATTTTGAAGCTGCCTATACCTGCACATGGGTCCTCACATGAACCTGAGGTCTTTTGCAGATAAAAGGCAGCACTGTGAGTCTTGAGGTGGTCTAACAGATTTACTAAGACTAATGGAATGTGGGAGCCTTTCACTTGAACCCTCTCTAGTGGAGAAGTGTGTTCCAGACAGGAGGAATTTTGAGTTGTAATATGTGATGGCTTCATCCACATCAGCAGAAGATGAGATGGGTGATCAGCCATCAATGTTAAGGTCATCCAGGAGGGATTACATATTACAGAGTCAGAGGGAGAACCAGATGTTGACCTTGGGAGTGTTAGAGCAGTGAATTTTGCACACATGGTTAACCATACTGTGGACACTGAGTGCATCAGGATGAGGCCAGCTTCCACTATGTGGTGGCAGTGTGTGGGAGCACCCAGTCAATTTAGGAGTGATTTGCTGTTTTTTTTCATTGAGGCTGTTAGGTTCAGATATATTTTGGGTGGAGAAGGCAATAGATATCCTGTATTAGTTTTCTGGAGGAGGGTTGGCCCAATATGGATCAGGATTTCCTTATGTAACGCCTAGGTGGTGCTATCCCAAGGGCTACTACCCTGCCTGCTTGGTTAGTAGCAGGTTAAGGGCCTGAGTTCTGAAATGGGTGCCTCCACCCGGAGGTCAGGGTTAGTAGTTGTCAAGCTAACCTGGGCACAGCCCACTGGGACACTGTAACCTCCCTCTTTCCTTACTAATGGCTGGAAAAATACAATAATCACTTTCACAATACCCTGATACACCACACAAGTACCCACACTGTTTGTACTTACCACCAAGGCTTTCCTATGGCCTGGCCCTGAGGATCCCCTGTAAAACAAGGTTATACACAGCAAATAACAGCAGTACAGTACTCCTGCACATATTGGAGCCACAGTCAGGGTAAATGCAAAAAAGTTAGATCTGATTTATTTAAGGGGCTTGAACAAGTGAGGGGTGTAATCAGGTTAATTTACTTAAAGGCTCTATCAATCAAACATTTACGCATGCACTTCCAGGGTCCATAAACAGTCACACGTCTGAGTACCCAGATGGAAGAATGGTGGGATAGCCAGGAACACGTGCAGCTGGTTGGGGCCCTGTGATGGAAGAAAACAACATGCACAACAAACACTATTTGTAATCCAGAGCTGGAGGGCTCAGTTCATGAAAAGAAACAACAAGACAATCAGATGACACACTTTTAGATTAGGCTGTTGTTGCAGGGAGCTACCCTGATGATTACTCATGATACCCAAGACTGAACACAGGCTGGGTGAAATCAGACAGCAGGTGGTTAATCTGGACTGCCAGGAGAAGCAGAGCCCACGATTCGCCCGATACGTCATTCCTGTTCAAGCGTGGAGCAGGGGCTGATTCCTGGGCAGGTCTCTCATCAGTGGCTTTTGCTGTGCAGTAGGGTTGTCTGCAGGGCCAGTGTGGCATGGCCCAGGCTGAATGGAGATGAACACAGATTCTGTCCAATTAGGCTGGATAAAGCTTCCAGCAAGCAGAACACAGTTCACAGTGGGGACTCTTATCACGACCCACTTTCAATACACAGCACATTTACATGTAAGGAAATTCCATTGTACCAGGCAACCATTCTTCGTTACAATCGCAAAGTCTCTGCACAAACCAAGGATTCAAAAGCCGCTGGAAATGTTGACAGGCTGATCAGACTCAGGAAATCTTGGTCTTCTTCAAGTTAAAGCCTAGTCAAAGTCCAGTGGCTTAAATAGTCTTCACAACTTGGATTCAGTCCGAATAAACTCTATTTTTCCCTCTCAGGGACAGCAGGCAGACAGGCCGCAAAACAGCCCTTTCACAGTTCTCCCATGCAAAACTACACAGAACTGCTGCTCAAAATCACTTGAGCTGGTATTTCTTCACTTCTTAGCTCAAACCTGAAACTAGCAGCAGCAGCCTGAAAAATTTCCCAAGATCCAAATGTTCGGTTGGCTGATCCTCCTGTCAGTCACAACAAAGGCTCCCCTTCAGGTGCAAAAAGGGCAAAAGCCACAACCATAATTCCTACAGATTTTGACTGCAGATAACTCCTGTAGTCCAGATCCATTTTAGGTCCCACCAGGACTGATTGGTCCAATTCGCAGTCCAAGCCAAATGGTGGGGATAAACAAAACGGTCCTTGCTGCAAAGAAGGCAGGTTACACAAACTACATTATCATTATCTCTCTAAATGATTTTCAGCAAATAGTTACATCTTTCAACAGAGCCTCTCAGATTACTTATGACTGCAATCCAGGCAGATCTTAAAGAGACAGTTCACAGAGGCTATACAGGCACTCTCTGACAATCACATTTAAACTGCTAAAATGTAGGACACCAGCCTGGCAATGAGCATTTAGGCAAGCTTGAGGAAGACTTTAAGGAACCCTCATTTGTGGGGGTTACACTTAGATAATACCAACATCTAAATACACATATAAATAAATAAGGTAAGGAAAGGGAGGGAATAGAAAATGTCAGTTTGGGTGTTAGTTTCAGGTTAGGAAAGCAATATACCCACTTATGAGAATTGGGAGGGATTAGGGAAAGTGAGGTGACCAATGAGAGCTCATATGAGGAAGGGATAGATTAGCTCAAAATTGCTTCAAGCAACTATCTAGAACTGCAAACATAGCTACTCCATCTCCCTCTTAACCTAGTTTTGGTGGTGGGTGGCTTAGCCTGATGCAGCAGTTTTGGCACAAATGGTTTGGGATGTGAGCCACTTCTCAGTGACCACTAGTAATTTCCAGCCTTACATGCATTACCCACAGGCAGGATGGTCAATTTTGGGTAGTAAACCTTCGATCATTAAGGTAGAACTTGCAAGAGCCTTTGGGAGGGAAGGAAAGAGTGTTTGCTCCTGAATAACCTGCTATGAGTAGCACTAGTGATATAGTGATGTGACTATATGTTGCTACTGTGGTTATGATAGAGAAAGAGAGAATGAAGAAAAGGGGAAGAAGTGTCAAGGAGGTGACTAAAGGCTGGAAGGGACTTTGGACATTACAGAGGGCCATGTAGGGTGACAAAATGGAATGTTCAGCACACTTCAAAGCCACTAAAAAGTAAAATATGGCCCCAATACCACAGGGGATCAACCTTAACCTTTTTTGCACTAGCCAGCAGGGCAAGTTGATTCAAAATTGCACTAGCCCGCAGACGGTTGCACTAGCCCTCTAATTACAATGGTAGATTTTAGTCACTTATAGAGAAAAATGCAAGCAAAGCCAAGAAATACTCTGATTATTGACATTTATCCTGCTCCCATGTTGCTTCCGGCTCCACAGCAGAAAAAAAAGACTACAGTGCCATCACAGACATTGAGCCCCCATTGTTTTGTCCATGGCATCCTCTGCTTTCTTCCTCTTTCTGTCCCCCCAAACAGAAAGAGGACATCACAATAGCATATTTTCAATCAAACAGTCCTAGCTCTGTGCACACAATAGCTGACATCATCATGCACCTCACCACACTGTCACCACCACCACCACAGGGCAATGAACAGAGTCAGGTAGAGAAAGACACTCTCAGTCCCCACCCTATAGTCAGCTGGAGACCTGCACTTCTGAATGTTTTGTACAGTCTCAAGTGAGCAAAGAGCACATCTAAGGTTTCTTTGGGTGGGGCTAGACAACCCTAAGGGGCTTGGGAAATAGAAAACCATGATATTTTTATTTGTAAAAGCATTGATTTTAATATGCCTTTCTCCAACAATAACATATTTTTCTTTAACATTGTATTTCATCAGCCCAGAAACAGTACACAGGCATAATGCTGAACTATCTCTATCTCTGTACAGGATGATCTATGTACCCCAGGAATGCCTATTTCAAGGTTTAAAATTATGTATTTTATCAAGGTTTATTTGTGTACCATACATGATCCAAAGGCTTTGTTTTTAGGCTGAAAGGACATGCTGAGTGGGATACGGGTGGAATTGTGTGGATGGTGATGGCTGGCATGGTCCATTTAGAAGACCTGAGGACCCCCTACACTTGCCAGTAGTGGCAGCTATGGATCTATGGATGGTCACTTCAGAGTCTTGTCTGCAGTGGTGTCAAGGGAAAGAACAGAGTTAAGAAATTTGGAGGGAGAGGAAGTTATGGTGAGGCTAGAATAAAACCCATCATCTGCAGGACTGATCCTGTATACAACCTTTGCATTTTGTTACAGAAATTTTGGTAAAACACTCAAAATGTAGAGAAATGAGGGACATTGGTCTTAATAATATTGGACAAACTGTTAGACCTAGATGCATTCAGAAAACTGGAACCTAGTGACTTAACAGCACTCTACCCTTGATCATACCCTGGACACTAGCTGAAAGTCTAAGTAGTAGAATGATAATGACTCATATTGGAGTCTTTGTGGGATCCTCTCTTGAACTACCAGATAATTGCAGCTCTTAATGAGCTGTTAATCACACCTGGCCATCTGGAACATTGAGAGAGATTAGCACGAGGATTAGAGAATGCTAAAGTAGAGACTTTTTAATTTCATTAACAGTCATGAAAATCTGCACTAGTCAATATGGGCAAGTAGAGTTTGCTGCACTAGCCCTGGTCAATTGCACTAGTGCTTGGGCTAGTAAAATAATGTTAGGATTGACCCTGCAATACCAAATCAGGTCATTAGGGGCAGGGAAAAACAGCTGAGATAAAATAACTCCAACACCCCTCATGTCAATAGAGGCAAGGCAGAAATTAGATAAATAACCTGAAGCCTTTCTCTGGTGTATAAGGGAGAAAGAAATATGAATGACACGCTTGGTTAAAAAGCAGGGGAGGGGTTGGTCAGAGGGTAGTGAAGAAAAGCAGAGGTGCTAACATATACAGTAATTCTGTTCCAGTATTCATGAGGAGAATGATGAGCTGAGGGGAAGTCACAGATGGCACAATTCAAGCTGACAGGGTACTCAAGGGCCTAAGGGTCATAAGGTGGACCAATCACCAAGGACAGGTGGCATGCACCAGAGGTCTGGAAAGAACTGGTGGAGGTTGTGGTGGGTACCCTGGCAGATCTGTTTTATACCTCTCCAGAGTCTGGAAATGTGTCCCAGAACTAGAAAACGGTCCATGTTGTGCCACCTCATAGAAACATAAACGTAGACTTTGATGGCAGATAAGGACCACTTGGCCCACCCAGTCTTCCCATTCCCTACCTACTGGATAAGCTGCAGATTCTAGTTAACCAACAGCCTATTTCTGCAACCCCCACTATAATTGCCTTATGTCTGTCCCATGCATGTTTGAATTCCTCCACTGTTTTAGACCCCACAACCTCTCCAGGAAGGCGGTTCCATAGTCCACCACTCTTTCCATGAAAAATAATTCCTCACATTACCCTGAGCCGTCCCCACTCTAACTTTAAATTGTCCCCCTTGTTCTTACATATCTCTTTTCTGAAAGATGCTACCCCTGGACTTTGTTGATTCCTTGAGGTACTTAAAAGTTTCTATCATGTCCCCCTGTCCCTCCTTTCATCAAGGGGTATACATATTAAGCTCTCTCAGTCTCTCTTCATATGGTTTCTGATGTAGACCCTGCACCATTTAGTTGCCCTCCTCTGGACTGCTTCCATCCTGTCTATGTCCTTGCGTAGATGAGGTCTCGAAACTGCCGCAGTACTCCAGATGGGGTCTCACCAACTGTCTGTATAGAGGATAACCCTTCCTTTTTCTACTTGTGATGCCCCTCCTATGCATCCCAGTATCCCCTGGCTTTCCTACTGACTTCTCACATTATGTATCCACCTTTAGGTCATCTGATATGACTACACCAGATCCCTTTCCATTATTGTTGTTGTTAGTACCTGCCCTGCTATTGTGTACTCTTCTCCTGGATTTTTATTTCCCAGGTGCATTACTTTGCACTTCTTTGCATTGAATCTAAGTTGCCATATGTCTGCCATTCCTCCAACCTTGCCAAGTCCCTTCTCATCTTTCTTTCTTCCCTTGTGTATCAAACTCTGTTACAGATCTTGTGTCATCCGCAAAAAGGCATACCTTTCCTTCCAGACCTCTGCAATGTCACCTATAAAGGCGTTAAAGAGGACTGGACCCAGTACTGAGCCCTGTGGTACTCTACTAGTAACCCCCTTTCTTCAGAATGTGTTCCATTCACTATTACCTTCTGTGTCCTGTTGTGCAGCCAGTTTTCTACAGGCTACCACCCTGGGACCCACTCCAGGCTGGCTAACTTGATTATTAATCTTTTAAAGTAGACTGTGTCAAATGCTTTGCTAAAGTCTAGGTAGACCATATCCATAGCCCTCCCTGGTCTATTACTTTGGTCACCCAGTCAAAGAACTCGATTAGATTTGTCTGACATGACCTTCCTGCTGTGAATCCATGCTGCTTTGGGTCCAGTGCACCGCTGGCCTCTAGGTACTCAACAATTCTTTCTTTCAGAAGTGATTCCATCATTTTCCCCACCACTGAGGTCAAAATAACAGGTCTGTAGTTTCCTGCTTCTGCCTTGCTCCCACTTTTGTGAAGGGGAATCACTTGCCCTCCTCCAGTCCTCAGGTACCACCCCATCTTCCCATGATTTGTTAAAAGTGTGGTTAGTGGTGTCAATAGGTCCTCCTTAGCTCTGTTAGGATTCTAGGGTGAGTCCCGTCAGGCCCCATTGCTTTGTCCACCTTGAGTTTTAGAAATTCTTTTTAGTACTCTTTCTTCTTTAAATGGACTGGTATCAACCCCACTATCCTAAGTGCTTCTACTGTTTGGTTTAGGTAACTCCCCTCTTCTTCTTTTGTGAATACTGAGCAAAAGTATTCATTCATTATCTCTGCCTTTTCACTGTCTCCCTCTGCCACCTCCCCTCCTTTATTAATCTTCCCTATTCCTGGGTAAAACCTCATGAAAGTAGGTTGAGTGAAGAACAGGGAACTACAGGTCAGTCAGTCTGACCTCAATAGTGGATAAACTGATGGAGACCATTCTGAAAGAAAGAATAATCATCTTTCTGGAGAAAACAGGGTCCAGGACATGAGTCAGTGCGAGAGTTTGTGTTGGGAAATCCTGCCAAACTTATCTAATTGATTTCTTTGATTGGGTCACTAGGGTAGTAGGAAAGAAGTCAGGTTGTTGCTGTCTGGTATCTGGACTTCCAAAAGGCTTTCAACTCAGTGACACATAGGAGACTGCTTGGGAAGCTGGAGGACCTGAGGCTGAGGCTAGCTTGTGGGATTGGTCAAAAGCTGACTGCAGGACAGAAGCCAAAAGGTGGTAGCTGGGGGAGAATTCTCAGAGTGAGACCTATAATAGTGGGGTCTCCACAGGGGCTCAGTGCCTTGGTTTGGTGTTGTTTAGTATCTCTACACAGATGACATTGCATATGGGACCACAGGTAAAATTTACCTGTTCGTGGACAACACCAAGCTCTGTGAGAGGGTTAACACAGAGGAGGAGGAAGAAAGTAACTCAGGGAGAACCTGGCTAGAAAGCTAAACTGTTAATGAGGTAGCTAACTGAGAGAAAGGGTTGCAACATTTCAGCCATCCCCATCCGGGTCCTAGTAGATTAACAGGAAGGAAGGGTTGGTGCTTTAACAACCACCCTTATCCGGGTCCTGGAAAACAGCTTCATAAGGAAAGGGGATAGCTAAGTACATTATTACAGGGCTTAGGACAGTGGCAGAGGGTACCAAAAAGTATGTGTGTGTGGGGGTGCACAGTTGCTTAGAACACCTTAGTCCAGGGCACTGGAAAAACAATTGCCTTCTTGAATATACTTTAGTTAACTTACTTATCTTTTATAGTCTTAAATAATTCACATATCTTGATGAATAATCCATGGCTTATTAACAAAAATACATGGGTTGCTCATGTTATTCAGAACAGAACAGGTCAGGAATTTTAGCTTTTGAAAAGGTGTGAGAGGAGAAAGAAAGCCAAAAATAACTGAACAGTTTAAGTCATGCAAAAGTGAAACTAAATATTACATAGATTTTCCAAGAAGTATAATTTTGTTTGCCTGGATTTTAAATTTATGTTAAGTGCCAAAGGTTTAAAAGCAGCCTCTCTGCAGTCACTGAAAAAATTCCACGGTATCATTTTAATGCTGCTCCATTGATTGAAATGAGGGCCAAAATTCATTGTCTGGCAAGGTAAGGCAAAACTTATTTATATGGCACCATTCCTGGGGGCTCTGGGCACTCTCACATAGGAACAATTAGGAGAAGGACAATTGTATACATAACATATTAAAACAATCATAGAATAGATGAAATACTTCAAATAAATACATTCAGTAAATAAGTCATAATATCAGATTAAATAACTACATCTGAGAAGGTCAGAGAGAAGAGATGGGACTTAAGGCAGCTCTTAAAAACCTCAACTGAAAGGGTCTTCCTGATGGCAGGAAGAAGCAAATTCCACAGGATAGGGCGGCAACATTAAAATCATTGTTGCCAGCAGTTTTAATCTCATCCTGGGAATACCTGGAGGCCCTAGAGGAGGAGGAACAGGAACGGCGGACAGGGATGGCAGGTGTTAGGGAGATCAGCCAGATACTGTAACCAGGGCCTAGTCCATGTAGAACCTAGAGGTGAGCAAGCCCAGCTTGAAGATAACCCTCCATCCGACCAGCTGCCAATGCAGTTCATGCAGCACGGAGTACATGGCCGGAACTCGAAAGCCCATCAATAACCTGGCAGCTACAAAAGTGAGGTGTCTCCTGGCCCCTCTGACTCCTTGGCTACACCACCTATAACTTTAATATGTGGAGTGGGGGCAGGCAAGTTGTGGCAATTAGATTAGTAATGTACAGGGATGTGAGGCAGCAATGATTCTGGGAGCTCTGTGGAAGATAGTGGATGCCTGGTTTGTCAACATATTGCACAACTGAGGGCAGAGGTGCGGCAGGATAGGCAGCAGATAGGAGCACTGCTGGGGGGATTCATAGAGTAAAGATGGGAGGCAGATGGGCTGCAGGGCTTGAAGTCAGCCCTGGAAAGGGAAACATGAGAGGGCCATGCAGGGTGGAAAAAAATTAGGGAATTAGGCAGGTCCCCAAGGTCCCTCTCCCCAGCAGGAAAGAAGGCCCAGGGTGAGGTGGTATATAATGGAAAAGGGAACAGGTTAGGCAGGGTGGGAGGGTGTCCAGTGGGAGCATCTCCAGAAATGCCGGTGTGCAATAGGTTTCTCCACTGGATCATGTAGGAGGAGAACTTGGACGGGTGTGAAAGAACAGCAAGCTAGGGAGCAAAATAGGTAGAAGTGGGAGGGACTTCAAGGAAGGAAAGGAGAGGGAGGGGGAGGGAGGAAATAGTTTTTGCACAAGGGAGCAGAAGGGTAAAACAAGGAAGGGAAGAAGGAAGGGTAAGTGAGGGACAGTCTGGGAGTGTGAGCAAAAGGGAAAGGTAGGGTCAAGGGGTGCCATGCAGAGTGATGATCAAGAAGGGGGGACTGGGGATTGAGATAGCTGGGTGAAAGGTTGAGGGAAGTACAGGATGGGCAGGAAGGGGAAGCAGGGGAAAGCAGGAGTGGGCAGCAGTATGGGCAGAGGAGAAGGCCCAAGATGGTAATGGGAGGTGGTAATTTTGAAGGATTCAATAGTTAAGGAGGTGAGATGCATGGAAGGAGAACAAAGCAAATTTTAGGGCTAAATTGTGCTTATGCAACTGGATGAGATGTATGCTTGTGTGACTTTGATACATTGTGGCTGTTCGGCTCTCTATCCATAGGACATACCACCCTGAGGGAGTGCGACACAAGGAACCCTAGTGGAGGGTTCCCCATAGGTGCCATGGGAATAATTCCCTGGCTAAAGGTAGCTTATGAAGAAGCCCATGGAAAGAGATGAGCTGCTGGAGGAGTAGGGGTGGATGGTGGGGCAATGACAAGATCAATCCTGGAAAAAGTCCAGGAGGAGTGGCCTTTTACGGCCTGATGGAGGAGTGATGTAGTTGCTCCACCCATTGAACCTCAGGCTTAAAGCCTCCCATTCAATTGTGCTTGCACAACTGGATGAGATGTATGTTTGTGTGACTTTGATACATTGTGGCTGTTTGCCTCTCTATTCATGGGATATACCACCTGGTAGGGGTACAACACAAGGAACCATACAAGAGGTATCCTCCATAGGTGCCATGGGAATAATTCCCTTGGATAAAATTAGGATGAAGCCAAAAGAATACACAAAAAGGTGTTGAACATCGAAGGGGCAAGACATCAGAAGATATCTAGACCGGAAATAAATATGTCAGACATAGATAGGAAGGACAGGAGAAGAATAGATAAAAGTGAGGACAATTAATGAAAGAAAATCTGACTAGATGCAGAAGGGCAGACTTCCTAAGGAGAGAAGGAACAGCTGGGGCCACCATCTGATTCCATCCAACAGCAGAACCTAACTAAGGAACCTATGAAAGCACTAACCCTGACTAATATTATGACCATTGGCAGAGGAGAGGAAAAAACCCTTTATGGAGAAACTGCTGGGGATCCGTGGCCTAGGTTGCCTTCCCTCCAAGCTGAAGGACATTTTGATTAGGAATGGCTCTGCTACAGCAGTTAAAAGTCGAGATCGAGAAATGAGGAAAAGTCCAATTTTAGAGGAAGTTTTCACTTGGTCCTTCTAAATGGACAGCTGTCAAGGGATGCGACAATGTCTCTCCAACTAGGCGCTCAAAAGCATGAGAGGAAGTATGATGATGGAAAGAAGCCTTGAAGGCCTGAATGGTTTAAGGTGAGGTATGAAATGAATGATGTATGATGATGGAGAAGCCAGCCAGCCCTGAACAAGGGGCAATAGACATGAAGGTATGTCTCCAAGTGGAGAGCAGGCCGAGGTTGAGTAGCATAGGACCCAAGGGTTATGCTTGAGTAGTTGATGTGAAGGAGTAGACCCACATAGAGGCTGGATGAATGAGAGATACCCAGATGCAGTCATGAGAAGACCAATGGTGGTGGTGATAACTGCAGGAGTGCAGCAGTTCGATGGTAGCATAAGACCATTGAGAGGAATGCTCAATTAATCAGTGTGAATGAGTGGACCTGAAGTCAGACTGAGCAAAGAAGAACTGGACTCAGGCACCTGGACACCAGACTGACTAAGGTAAGAGGAGGATATGAATAAGGAAGGTGGTGGCAGGATAAGGAAAACCACACAAAGAAAGCAAAGGTCAGAGAAGGAGTGGAATGGTGGGCTGAGGGAATGGGAGGAGGAGGGCAACAAGTGGAGTCGACAGGGGCAGACACCCTGATACAGTGGACAGAGGTAGAGAAGGACTGAGTCAATCAACCAAGGCCGATGATGGAACAGGTTGTGCATCCACAAATAGCCCAAACAGCATGAGGGTGCCAATGAAAACCTACAACCATGAAGACACCACATTCAAAAGTACAACAATCTTGAAGAAATGCTAAAACTAAGAAAGTGCTATACATACAGGGAGATGCCTGCCATAGCACTGGGCTGCCTAGAATCAGGTGGCAGAGGCCTCCATGGTGAAGACAGAAATAGAAGACCCTGCAGGATGGATGAGAAGATGACAGTGAGAGTGGAAGTGCAGAAAGCCGAAAAAACAGAAAACCAAGGAAGCACTAAGGTCAGGAAAAGGAGCCAAAAGATTGGAATGGACATCCACATAACCGAGCAGAAAGCAGAATGAAGCAGCAGAAACTGACCAGGTGGTTGGAAATGAGGAGATGCAAACCCAGGAGGTCCAGCCGCTCACTGAGTGATTGTACCACTGCCAGAGGGACAAAGAGGAGGAAAGAGCAGAGAAATCAGAGCTGAAACATTGAACCCCAGGCTTAAAGTCTTCCATTCAATTGTGCTTACACAACTGGATGAGATGTATGCTTGTGTGACTTCAATATATTGTGTCTGTTAGCCTCTCTTTCTGTGGGATATACCACCCCTGTAGGTGTATGGCACAAGGAACCCTAGAGGAGGGTTTCCCTATAGGTGCTATGGGAATAATTCCCTAGCTAAAGTTAACTAAGGAAGAAGCCCTAAAAGAATACCCAGAAGGGTGTCAAGGTCAAGAGGTGAGAAATTAGAAGATATCTAGACCGGAAATAAATGTGAAAGACATAGATAGGAAGGACAGGAGAAGAACGATGAAAGGCAAAGAAATGAATGAAAGGAAATCTTACTAGATGCAGAAGGTCGGACTTCCTAAAGAGAGAGGAACAGCCAGGTCACCATCTGACTCCATCCAACAGCGAACCTAACTAAGGAACCTATAAAATCACTAACCCTGACTAATATTATGACCATTGGCATGGAGGAGAGGAAAAACCCTTTGAGGAGGAAACCTCTGGGGATCCAAGACCTAGGTTGCCTTCCTCCAGGCTGAAGGACATTCTAATTGAAGACGGCTCTGCTACAGCAGTTAAAAGTTGAGATCGAGAAAGGAGGAAAAGTCAAATTTTAGAAGAAGTTCTTGCTCAGTCCTTCTAAATGGACAGCTGTCAAGAGATGCGAGCAATGTCTCTGCAACTAGATGCTCAAAAGCAAGGGAGGAAGTACGATGATGGAAAGAAGATTTGAAGGCCTGAATGGTTTAAGGTGAGAATGAAATGAACTCTGTATGATGATGGAGTGATGCCTGCCAGCCCAGAGAAGGGCAATAGACACTAAGGCATTTCTCCGAGTGGAGGCAGGTCTAGTCGAGGGTAACATGGACCGAGAGGGTTATACTTGAGTAGTCAATGTGAAGGGTGAGACACACATAGAGGTGGGATGGCGAAGGATACAGAATGTTGTCATGAGAAGACTGAAGGTGATAATAACTGCAGGAGTGCAGCAGTTCGATGAGGTAGCATAAGACCCAATGAAGTATGCTCAGTTAATTGATGTGAATGAGTGGACCCTGAGGCCAGACTAAGCAAAGGAGAACGGACTCAGGCACCTGGACACCAGACAGACTAAGGTAAGAGGAGGATATGAATAAGGAAGGTGATGGCAGGATAGAAAAACCCAAAAGAAAGCAAATGTCAGAAAGGAGCAGAGAATGGAGGGAGGAGGGCAACAAGTGGAGTCGACAGGCACAGACACCCCGATACAGTGGACAGAGGTACAGAGAAGGACTGAGCCACTCAACCAAGGCTGATGATGGAACAGGTTGTGCTTCTCCAAAGCCTAAACAGCATGAGGGTGCCAATAGAAAACTGAACAACCATGAAGACACCACATTCAAAGCACAGCAATCCTGAAGAAATTATAAAACTAAGAAAGTGCTATACATACAGGAGGAGATGCCATCCATAGCACTGGGCCACTAGAGTCAGGCGGCACAAGCTTCACAGGTGGACAGGAACGGGAGTCCTGCAGGGCGGATGAGAATGCGATGGTGCAATTGGAAGTGCAGAAAGCCAAAAACAGCAAACCAAGGGAAGCACTAAGGTCAGGAAAGAAGAGCCAAAAGATCGTAATGGACATCTGCAGAACTGGAGCAGAAAGCAGAGCAGAAGCAGAAAAACTGACCAGGCAGTCAGGAATGAGGAGCTGCAAACCCAGAAGGTCCAGCCACTTGGAAAGATCATTGTACCACTGCCAGAAGGATGAGGAGGAGGAAAGCGGCAGAGAAATCGGGCGAAACAGAAGCTGTATGGCTGAGAAACTGCGTCATATGGCAAACCAGGAAAGAATGCAGCAGACTGGAGGAGAGACAGGAAGGAGACCCAGGGAGAAGTGAAAGAGCATGCCGAATGGCAATACATGGAGCAGCTGCAGTGGACCAGGCAGGGCAGTTTTGAGTGCACTACAGAATCACTGGCACAGCAACAGGAGCCCTGGGACAGCAGGAAAGGAGTGACAGGACCGGCGGAGAGAGAACGAGCAGGCAGGACTGGACCAACAGAGGAATGAGGTACCAGAGCAGGAGGAACCACAGGCAAACCTAAGGTAAGATGCAGCAGCCTGAGCTGCACAGTGGGGGGACAAGGAAAATGGAAGAACAGTGAGGAGGGAGAAGGTAGCGAGCAGCCTGGAGGTGCCACACTATATGGCAAACAGAGAGGAACATGGCAGTAGTGAGGAAGACTGGTGCCTGTGGCTGCAATGATGAGACAAATCCTGTAAAAGTCCAGGAGGAGTGGCCTTTTAAGACCTGATGAAGGAGTGACATAGTTGCTCTGCTCATTGGAACCGCCAGGCTTAAAATTTTCCAAAGTTAGAATGATTGCCAAGGATGGTGGCAGGGAAAGTGGGATCACTGATAGCCAATCACATGGGGCATATGAGAGAAACCTCTCATTATAGTGCAGCTGAGCATGAAGCACCTTGCAGGATGTTAGGTGGGGGTGATTCAAGAGAGATTCAGGAGGCAGTGAAAATCTGCAGTGTGGTAGGGAGATTGGTGGCTTTCTCAGTTGTGCTACCAGTTCCCAGGGCAAGCATCACAAGGAAAGTAACAGTAGAAGAATTTAATGTATGGTTTAGAGGGTGGTGTGATGCAGAGGGTATAGAATAGCTGGTGACTGGGAAGGGACCTGGGATAACAAAAACCTGTATGCACTAGACAGGATACATCTAGGTAAGAAGAGCACAAGAGTCCTGAAGGCAAACAGGAGGAATTCATGGGAAAAAACTCAGTTTAAACTGACAAAGGGCAGAATGGTGCTGAGCATCCTCAGTCACCTGGCAGATTTGTTTAACATCTCCCTAGATTTTTGGAGTGTGCCCCGAGGTGCTATTCGGGAGCGAATATAGAGAGCTAGTGGAAGGGGTTGAAGAAGGAAAGATGGACTGTGGGGAGCAGATGGCACATAAGGGGTAAGGAGGGGTCTAAGTCCCAGTGGAGGCTGGTATCTCTCTGAATGCCAAAAGCCAGGGAAACAAAATGGCTGAGCTGCAGACACTGGTGGCCATGGAAGAGGTGGACATAGTAGCCATGATAGAGACATGGCAATACCAAATTACAACTGAGACCTCTCCTTCCAGGGTATAAAATGTATAGAAAGGATATGAAGTCTGGAAAAGGTGGGTAGAGTAGTGCTGTAGGTGAAGGAGAGGATAACCTGTACAATGGTGGAAGAACAGAAGGAAAGGCAGAAGCTTTTGGGTACATTTGCAATTTAGTAAGAAGAAGAAATCACCTTCACAGGATGAGGAGCTGGGCAATGTATTGGGATCCCAAATCATGGAAATGGCAAGCAAGGGTGGTAGTAGTAATAATGATGGACTTGAATCTGCTTGGGGTAGATTGAAAATCCAGCTACCTCCAGCACCAGGAAACAGGTACTGCTGGATGCATTCCAAAATGGGTTCCTTGCAAACTGTCATGGAGCCCACAAGGAGAGGGCTATACTGGATCTGGTCCTGTCCAGCGATGTGCATGATCAGCATATAAAGGTGGAAGCACTACTTGCAAGACGTGACCATCACATGGTCTGATTCCACCTGGAAATGAGCAGAGGAATGGTCAGGATGTAGATGTGGATTTTGGACTTCAGGAAGGCTAACTTTAGTAAGGTGAGAGAAATTCTGGTAGGACACCTTGCGGGTTCAGAAAGGAGATGGACGTGGAACTTAAGTGGGCTATAATAAAGAAGAGACTGATAGACACCACTAGTGACTGTGCCAAGATAAAAGCAAAAATCCAAGGCCAAATATCCCAGCTGGTTTGGAAAGGAGGTGGCAAATGCAGTAAGGGACAAGAATGCAGCTTTCTGGAAGTACAAACTTACTCAGAAAGAGGAGGATATGGAAGTTATTGTGCTAAATCAAGGGTGGTGGCTAGAGCAGTTAGACAAGCAAAGGCTACAAAGGTAAGTATAAGCTAGCACAGAGAGTAAAATCAGGTAAGAAGGCCTTTTTCAAATATATAAGGGAGAAGGGACCTTAAAGATGAGACTGTCAGTCTAAAAAAGGACGGGGATGTGGAGAAGGAAGTGACGAGAAAGCAGAGGTACTTAACAAGTATTTCTGCTCTTTTCCACTAGAATGGACAGATCAGTGCCACAGGGGAGTGGAATGGGGATGTGTAAGGGCCTTGAAAGTGGATAAATCTCCAGTGTCAGACAGCGTGCACCCAAGGGTCCTAAAGGAATTGTCAAAGGTACTGGTAGGCTCCCAGCAGACCTGTATAACACCTCCCAGGAGTCTGAGAATGTGCATCAGGACTGAGAACTGCATATGGTGCCTCTGTAAAAGGGATCCATAAGGGATAAACCAGGGAACCACAGGTCAGTCAGTCTGACCTCAGTACTGGGGAAACTGATGGGGATGTTCCAGAAGGAAAGACTGGTGACCTTTCTGGAGGAAAAGGAGCCACAGGATGAGAGGCAGCATGGATTTGGGTCAGAAAGGTCCTGCCGGACTAACTTAACAGACTTTGTGGCTGGATGACTAGGACAGTGGACAAGAGCCAAGCAGTCAATGTCCTGTATCTGGACTCTAACAAAGACTTTGACTTGTGCCTCATAAGAGACTGATCAGGAAGCTGAAAGACCTGAGGTGGGGCTAAGCTTGATAGATGGGTGTAATGCCGGTTGCAGGATAGAAGTCAAAGGTGATGGTCAGCGGGGATTCTCAGAAGCTAGGCCAGTGATCAGTGGGGGTACCATAGGGCTTGGTGCTTGGTCTGGTGCTGTTTAACATATCGTAAGTGACATAGCTGATGGGATCAGTAGTAAGATCTGTCTGTTCATGGATAACACAAAGCTCTGTGAGAGGGTGGACATGGAGGAGGGACACAGCAACTCAAGGAAGACCTGGCTAAGTTAGAAGTGGTCTGGCATTTGGAAACTGGGTTCAATGCTAAAAGTATAAATCAAATAAAAAAAATCAAATCAAATCAAAATTTATTTATAAAGCGCTTTTCAAGAAGTCAAAGCGCTGATACAAAACAGAGGTAAAACATCAACAATAATAAATAAAAACATAAGAACAATAAAATAACCATAAAATAAACTAACCAAATGCCAGTGAAAATAGATAACTTTCAGGGATCTCTTAAATGCTTCCACGGACAGGCACTCTCTAATCTGGCGAGGTAGAAATTCCACAGGGTCGGGGCCATAAAGGAAAAGCCCTTGCCCCAGATGATTTAAAACAAACCCTGGGAATCTCTAGCAACCCCTCGCCAGTGGGCGGAGTGGGCAGAGAGACGATAGGGACAAAGGAGATCTTGCAGGTAGCCTGGTCCCTGGCCATGTAGGGTCTTATAGGTCAGCAATGTGACGCTTGAAGGTGATTCTCCATCGCACTGCAGCCAGTGCAGTTCGCGCAACACAGGTGTGACATGACAAGTTCTTGATAGCCCTGTCAACAACCTAGCTGCCGCGTCTGCACCAGCTGCAGGCGACGGAGATCTACCACGTAACCCTAGATATAAAGCATTACAGTAATCAAGGGGGAAGAAACAAAAGCGTGGGCCAGCACAGGAAGGTCGTCATGTGGAACAAGGTGTTTTATCCGGTGATATTCCTCAGATGGTAAAGGAAGATTTGACAGTGGCCGACACCTGCATCTTTAGTGTCAGTGCACTGTCAAAAATAACAGATTTCGCACCTGTTCAGAAGGTCTCAACTGGGTATCCCTAATAAGAGGCCAGAGGGACCCCAGGAGTCAACTTCTTTGCATAATGATCCGGGTCAATGACTAACACCTCAGTCTTATCCAGTTTAACCTCAACCAGTTCGCACTCATCTAATCCTGAATCTCAGCGAGGCAGTTGTTAAAACCGAGACAGCATCATTTTGTTCGGGTACAAAGGACATATAGAGGCTGAGTGTCATCTGCATAACAGTGAAAACTCAGCCTATAGCATGCATAATAATGTCTCCCAGCGGTAGCATGTACACCGTGAACAACATGGGGGAAAGCACAAACCCTGCACCCACAAGACAGAGCAAGGGGCAGAAGAAAACTCTCTGAAACTACCCTTTGACTTCTGCCTGTGAGGAAAGAATGGAACCATCTGAGGACTGTCCCTGACAGTCCACAAGAGCTCCGCAGATGATCCAGCAACATCCATATTGGTCCATGGTGTCGAGCAGCTGCAGAGAGATCAAGAAGAACCAAGATCGAGCGGCTCTTCTGATCTCTTGCTATTAGGAGATCATTAAGTACCCAAACTAATGCGGTCTCGGTACTATACTCTTTCTGAAACCAGACTGGAGAGGATCATAGACTTCATGAGTGGTAAGAAAGTCATCAAGCTATAGCGACTACTTTCTCAATAACCTTGCCCAAAAAGGGCAGGTTAGAGATCGGTCTGTAGTTAGCAAGGCAGTCGGGGTCAAGGGAAGTTTTTCAAAAGGGTGTCACGACAGCCTTTCAGGGACTCGAGAACCCCTTGATCCAAAGAACCCCAGACTATCCTCGCGAAGGATTGGTCCAATCGCATCCATGCATCCCACAAGGAGGCGGCGGACCAGGATCCAAACTACAGCAAGTCGGTCGCAGACCTTGGACAATCTTCATGATATCCATGATCGCTGGCTGGTAGAAATCCATCCAGACAGGCCGAGGGCATATAACCCCATGTTGGTCACTGCAATGCTCGTTTGAACACATACGCGAGATCTCCGATCTGATTGATGACACTGTATCATCAAAGAACCGAGCAAACTCATCACACTGTATTTGTGAAAAAAGCTCTCTGACCCTGCAGACAGGCTGGATTGCACAGTCTGTCGACGGTCCGAAAAGAGCTGAGCAGGTCGGTTTCTTGATGCAGTTATCTCCTGGACAGGAATTCTGCCTTCTTATGGGAGATTACTGATTGATAGTCCACATAATGGGCCATCAATCTAAGTTTGTCATCTTCAGGCTGGATTTCGCCAACAAGCACTCCAATCTTCACCCTTCCTCCTCAACTCCTCAAAATCCCATCAAACCAAAGGGATCGGGGCGGAGGAGAGGGGCAACGGACAGGAGCAATGGAATCCAGTGCCCTCAACACCAATATTATAGTGCACTACTAAGGCATCTGGTTCCATGCACTCCATCAGCCAACTCGATAGGTCCAGCACCGCCATCAGACCCTCAGGGGTAACTCCCTCAAAGGGCAGTACTGGACCATCTCCAAAGGTGGGTCTCATAAGGGGTCGCGAACTGAACCTTACAGAGTAATGGTCAGACCACCGACTGGTTCCACCACCAGTCCAGTGGTCTCCATACCCAAGGTGAACACTAAATCCAGAGAATGACCATGAATATGGGTAGCAGTGGTAACCACCTGTGTGAATGCGAGATTCATTAGTTGGAGAAAGTCTTGACCAAACTGAAATTCATCATCGACCAGGCATTAAAGTCCCCAGAACCAGCCACCTGGAGGCTCCAATACCAGATCGACAACAAAATCCCGACTTCTTGCAGAAAAACATTCTAAGCCACGGTGGATGGTAAATGGTAGAATTCTGCAGCCCACACCTGCTCATGATACATTCAAAGGATCTAGGGGACACCATTGGAACCTCTACAAGGCCCAATTCTGATTTAAAACAAATAGCGACCCCCCACCCCTACGATCCAACCTCGGCGATGTATCACAGTACCCAGCTGGGACGCTGACTCCAAAAGTGAAGACACTTGGGGTGAAGAACCCAGAGTCCAAATACTGCCTGTATGATGTGCAGGTAATCAAGTCAGAAGAGGAAAAAGACTTGGGAGGTAATCATCATGGGTGACCTAAGCACTCAGCTCACAGCAAAAGCAAATGAGATGCTGGGCTGCGTAGCCAGGAGGCTGACCAGCAGAAAGCTGTACAGGTTACCAGTGAGACTACACTTGGAGATACAGTGTTCAGGAGGAGGAAGAGTAAAAGGAGGAGGGTGGCTTTATATGTCAGGGAGGGTATAAAGGCAACAGAGGTGCAAGGAATGAAGGGGAGGCTGATCACTGTGAGCCACCCTGGAAGCAGGCAATGGCATAGCCATTCACACAGGAGTAATATACACCCCCAGCACAAAGAGAGGAAATGGACAGGATCTACTGAAGCCATCCATGTGATAGCTGCCAAGGGAAGGTGTTGCTGATGGGCGGCTTCATCTTACCAGATGTTGACTGGAGCACCAAGAGGCTGCAACAGTCAGGGCAAGACTTTCTGGACTCCATGCAGGAGCATGCCTCAAGCAGCTGATGCTGGAGCCGACCCAGAGAGAAAGCAATTTTGGACCTGGTACTAGCCAACAAGGACAGAATTACAGATATCAGGGTAGCGAACACCTGGGGTCCAGTGACCATCACACAGCATGGTTTGATGTGAAAACTTCAACAGGGACATGCCACATGAAAGCAAGGGTTCTAGACTGCAGAAGGGCAGACTTCAGTAGGGTGGGGTATGTCTTAGGAGGCCTTAGATGAGGGAGAGAAAAGGGAGAGTCAAAGGACAATGGACACATGTAAGAGGAGCCATAATGGAGGCAATGAACCTTTGTGTCCAACAAACTGACAAAGGCAAAAGGAAAAGAAAACCACTATGATTCTCACAGGAGGTGACAGGAAGAGTAAGGGCAAAAAGGTAGCCTTTAGGAAATATAAGGAGACACAAAGGAGAAGTACAGGGCAATGTATCTAGAGAAGCAGAGGGAGGCAGGAAGGCAGTCAGGGCTCTAAGACAAGGACAGAGAAAAATATAGCACATGAAGTTAAAAAGGGACAAGACCTTCTAGATATATTAGCAAGAAGAAAGGACAAGGGAGGGATTGTAAGACTGAAGAATGAGGAAGGAGAGGGGCGGAGGGGTCAGGAAAAACATTAATCCTGAACAAATATTTCTGTTCAGTTTTCACTATGGAAAAGGAAGGGAGGACTGCAACTAGAATTAGGAAGGAGGGCATGGACAGCAGCCCAGTCAAAGAGAGAGTCTTGAAGAACTTAAAAGACTGAGGGTGGACAAGGCAATGGGACAGAAGGATTCACCCTAGAATATTAAAGGAATTGGATGAGATACTGGCAGCACCAGTGGTGGCCCTTTTCAACAAGTCACTGGAAATGGGTGAGGTGCCAGAGGACTGAAAAGGGCTGACATGGTCCTTCTACACAAAACTGGGAGTAGGGAGGAAGCTGGAAACTAGTCTGACCTCAGTGGTGGGTAAAATTATGGAATCTCTGCTAAAAGAAAGGATAGTAGAAAACCTTGACTCAAGTGGAGCACAAGATCTGAGGCAACATGGATTCATGGCAGGAAAGTCATGTTAAACTAAACTGATTGATTTCTTTGACTGGTTCACTGAGAGGAGGATCGGGAGTGGTAGATGTGGCCTACCTTGACTTCAGCAAGGCATTCCACATTGTTCCACATAGGAGGCTTGTCAAGCTGGGCAGCCTGGGATTGGGACTCCAGGTGGTGATGTGGGTGGAAAACTGGTTGAAGGGTGGGACACAGAGGTGGTGGTAAATGGGGCTAACTCCAAAGTAGGGAGGGTGACCAGTGGGGTGCCACAGGTTTAAGTTCTTGGACCAGTGCTGTTTAATATCTGTATCAGCAACATTGCAGAGGACTAAATGGAAAGATGTACCTCTTTGCAGATGACACAAAGATCTGCAATAGGGTGGACAGTCCATGAGGGGTGGAGAGAATGAGGAGGGACCTGGCTAAGATGGAGGAGTGGTCCAGAGTGTGGCAGCTAAGATTCAATGTGAAGAAGTGAAAAATCATGCACTTGGGCGCAGGAACCCTGGGAGGACTACATGATGAAGAGGAGATATTAGTGGACAAAAGACAGGAAAGAGATCTGGGGGTCATCATATCTGAAGACCTAAAGGTAGCCAAAAGTGTGCCAAGGCAGTGGGGAGAGCCTGTGGGATGCTGGGTGCATAGGGAGAGGTATCACCTGCAGAAAAAGGAAGTCATAATGCCACTATACAGGTCATTGGTAATATCTCATCAGGAGTACTGTGTCCAGTTCTAGGGCCTCATCTCAAGAAGGACATAGACCAGGTGGAGACAGTCCAGAAGGGCAACAAAAATGGTACAGGGCCTGCAGCACATGTTATATGAGGGAGAGCTACAGGGACTCAGTATGTACACCCTAATGGAGAGGAGAGAGAGGGAGACATGATTGAGACCTTCAAGTACCTCAAAGAGATTAATAAGGTACAGGGTACAGCATCTTTCAGAGAGACCTGCCCTAAAACAACAAGAGGCATGACATGAGACTGGAATAGGGTAGACTAAGGGGCAACATGGAAGTACTTTTCTCACAGAAAGGGTTGTGAACGCTTGAAATGGCCTGCCCCTGGAGGTGGTGGTGCAAGCACAGTGGGGGGATTTAAACAGGCATGGGATAGACATAAGGGAACCCTGAAGGAGGAAGGAGAGCAGCATCAGTGGACCAGTAGGGTCAGCAGCAGCTAATTAAAGGTAGGGTATACTGGCAGACTGGATGGGCCTGGCAGTCTTTTCTGCTGTCAGTTTCTATGTTTCTGTGCAGTATTGGTGCCCCATTATTATAAGATGTCAACTTGCTGGAGACAGTGCTGAGAATGGCAACAAAAGATGATCCAGTGGTAATAAAAGATGATCCAGGGTCAACAGGGCAACACCTATGAAGAGAGACTCAAGGGCTCAACATACTCTCTTGAGGACAAAGGGGAGAATGGGGACATAATCGAGACCTTCAAATACCTTAAAGTATTAACAAGGTGAGTACAGAGGACCTCTTCAGCATTAGTGGGAACAAGTCCAATGGTCTAAAACTGGTAGGGGAAGATTCAGGAAGGAGATGAGGAGGCACTTTTTCACTGAGTGAATGGGGACAAGTGGAACAAGCTACCAGAGGAGGTGGTCTCCATGAAAATGGTGGATAGCTTCAAGAGAAGATGGGACAGTTGCTGGTGGCAGAAGGGAAGGTACTCAAGGGATGTCATGGGGGTGGGTAGGGTGTAGGGCCCTCTGTGAATACAGGTAGGGCTGCATACTCAGACTAGATAGGCCCTAAAGCCTTTATCTGCAACATATTCATGTTTGTGCTCACATCAGTTGCAGCCAGTAAGATTGAGCGGAAGTATCTTGTGGACAGATGAGGTTCGAACACCTGCATGCTAACCCTAATCATCAAGATACAGTCAAAGTGGTTGCCAGTGAGAGGGTCAAGGTTCCTTTCACTGCACAGCCCCAGAGAAGGACTCCAGAAAATTGGATACTATGGCCAAACAAGTTTATACATCAGCATCTCTACCATCAGGCAGGCAGCTTATTCCGCTCACATAGCTCAGTACCAGAAGGCACTGTGGAATACAATGCTGGCACTAGCTGATAAGACTGATGAAGAGCTGGCATGGGATCTGACTGCACACCAAAGTCAGCCCTGGATGCCACCAAATATCACATCCACATGGCTATGGACACTTATAATACTGATTTGAGGGTCTTAGCCAGGGCCCTAGTGCTCTGCAGCAGAATTTTCCGGTTTCTAGGCAGGACTCCCTTAACTTCTGTGGCAACATTTTCTAGTTTCTGTGGCATGATTTATTCATTTCTGTGGCAGAATGCAGCCCTGCTATTGGCTAAAATATGAAGTGATGTCATTGATGACCTTACCTACCAAGCGCAGAGGAGGGCTTCAGGATAAACGAGATGGGTGAGGGAGCAAGGCACTATAGAAAAACTGTATATCTGAATGAAAATTCACTAAAAACAATGAATTCTGCAGCACTATATAAATTCTGTGGCATGATGCAAATTCTGCAGAAAATTCTGCAACCGCAGAATCGCAAATTCAGGGGCCTTGGTCTTAGCTCATGCAGTGTAGTTGAGGCAGTTCTGCTGGCTAACAGCAACTATCCTCTCCCAGGACACACAGACCAAGGCCATGAATTTCCAATTTAAGAAATTTATTTTTATGACAAAACAGGCGTACATGAAATAAGTGGACTCAGGGGTAGGGCTACTTTCAGAGCCTACCCCATGCCTATGGTACCAGCCCCAAAGAGGTTACTTCAGGGGTAGAGGCAGGAGGCTCTCCAATTATAGTATGGCAGTGCCAGTCCCCAAGCCTCAGCCAAAACAAAATACCTGACAGTTCTGTCAGGTCACCCAACCATTGCCACTACTTCCAGGATTGCTATTCATTACCTCAAATAAGTGGGTCCTGGAAGAAATGGTCCAGGCATTGCCCTAGCAGTTCAAAAAATTCCCCAAATTGCAGATACACAAAGGTTTTATAGCTCACTCTCCACAGAAAGAATTCTGCTGGAACTGAAGTAACAAACTGTCACACATAAAAGCAGTGGAAAAAGGTCCTTGTTTCATGATGGGGCAGGGCTTGTTTCGAGTAATTTCTGACTTTCAAGAAAAATGGGGAATGCCAAACAGTTTCAGAGCTCATGTTTCTAAACAAGCACATCAAAAAGAAAGGTTCAAGATGGTCACACTGGGCACAGTGAAACCATTGTCATAGTCAGGAATTGGATACTGTAGTGTCACTGGATCTGAAAGATGCTATTTTCACATTCCATTCAGAAAAAAATATTAGGTTCAGGCTGAAACTGTCAGTGCCAGTTCATAGTCTTTCCCTTCAGCCTCACTTGACTAAGGTTTTTCACAAGTGTTTGGCAGTGGTGGCTTAGAGATACAGCGAAGTTTAACTTTGCTAGCATAGTACAGAGTGAAGTGGCCCACTCTGCCTTGATATATAGCTATATGAAGTGCCCATTGAAATGCAATACTTCGCCACTTCACGTCATAATGACTTCAGATTAAAATGATTCTGTGTTACTTTTGCTTTATTTTCTTTTAAAGTCGGGTGAGTGGCCATTGTATTGGCCCACAGATCACATGGCTCACAGTCTGCAGGTCACGTGCTTCAAGCAGGAAGTTAATCATGCAAGACAGTGAAAGACTTTCACTTTCACCTTACCTAGTATGGGAGAAAGAGCTGTGTTTGAGAGGAGACAGACAGACAAAAATTAAACCTCGCTTTGAGAGGAGACAGAGGATAGCAAAAATTTAAACCACGTCTGAATCGGAGCACCTTCCGGGCTAGTGGTCCCCTCCCAGAGGCAGGAGGTACTGGTGCCATGGAAGTATCACCTCCAGTTGCACCTACCAGTTCCCCCCACCAGTACCACCACCTGCCATGGCCCCTGAACCAACCGCTCAGCAGGGAAATGAGGGAAGAGCAGCAGCAGTCACAGCTGCAGCAGCAGCAGCATTCCACCCCGGCCCCAATTGAGCACCAACAACATTCTGGGGTCCCCCTGCCTGTGCTCGGTCCTCCCACTGCTCATTGTGTGGGAATTCTTCACCACCGGCCTGCAGACTACCAATATAGTGAAGTGCAATCTGTGTGGTGAGGTGGTGCTCCATGGCCCCAAGGGAAGCCATCTGGGCACAGGTGGTCAGCACACCAACCTATACAGCCACCACCATGCAGATTGGCAGGCCAGAGGCTTGCTAAGCAGGGCAGGAATGCACTTCTGGCCCTGCTGGGCAACAGGTGGCAACACGGCCTCCACCTGCACATGGTGTCAAGTGGGCGAGCCATGGAGCAAGTAACTGCTCCACAACCTGCAGGTGCGGTAACACTTGCATGAATATCTGGCACAATGCTGATTTGGGCCTGATGTGGATTGAGTTGGACCATGTGAACCACTGGATTGACAACATGGAGCAGCGGTTGGAGCACATGGAGGTGCACCAACTCTAAATAATGGGCATGTTTCAACTGCTGCTCTCACAACATAACATTGATCATTAGTTTTTGTTTGTCCTTGCACCCACCCACTCACCTTCTCCATAAAAAAATAGTTCCTGGCATTGACCTGATCCATCCTCCTCTATCTTCAAATTTTGCCCCCTCGTTCCTGCATCTCTTTTCTGAAAGATGTGACCCTCTTATACATTGTTGATTCCTTCGGCACTTGATAGTTTCTATCATGCCTCCCTCCTTTCCTCTTGGTTATATATATTAAGCTTTAGACTCCACAATATTTGGGAAACTGGTAAACTTGTTGTCATGGGTTGAACTTGTGGCAATACTCATGCCATCAGCAACTTCATTACTACCAGAGGGAACAACAGCATCTTCAACCATGATTGAAGCTACTGATTGTGCTGTGAAAAACAGAGAGAAATCCTTTACTAGCATCAGCTATGCACTTCTGCTGCATACTACCACACCTATGGCCATTCTTGCCACTGGCAGCAGTGCCATGGCCAGAAGCATCTTGCATGTTATGTACACTCAGGTGCGCATCTGGAAGCAGTGCTTTTCCCCTCAGTATGCTTATCTGGTAATTCTGTTAATAAATAAATGCATATCCACTTGCAGGCATTTTGGGGATTACACAGAAAACTCACAACAAATTGAGATTTCTGAAATTTGGGGTGGATGGTAAGCAAAAACAACAACTGAGTTTACAGATGCAGATTGGGCATTAAACAGATACAAATGCACAGACATAGATAGCACACTATAAAGAGATGCAGCCACATAGGCACAAAAACACCTTAACAAGTGGTCACACAAATCCTAAGTTGGAAAAATAAATTATACCTTTTGCAGGTTGGGGTGGGGTGCTGCAGTAGCAATCCACTGGCTGAACAGGAGGAAACAGTAAAAATACAGTAAACGGATAACTGATTCAGAGTGCAGTGATCACTGTGTAGCACAATAAAATGTGTTTGACTTGATGGCACACACACACACACACACATGCACACACACATACATACACTCACACACTAGAAGTAAAGTTCAGAAAATTTAACAGTGCAGTACACTATAACAAATCTTTTAAACAGAATGAAAATTTGCACTGCATCACAACAAACAAAATAATGATCAAAATGTCTTCAAGTATTACTGTGTTTACATAAACACACAAATACTAACACACACTACTAGTACAAAACAATTAGAAAGACTGCCTTTCTCATTTGAATCTTACTCCACCACAGATCGCCTCTCACCCCAAAGCACACTTCAACAGTGTCTGTCAATGCATGAGCTGAATGTTCTAAATTAACATTCAAAATGCACACAAAAACAATCAACACTCGATGATCTAAACACAAGAGGGTTTCCTACAGTCAATTCACTAAATCTAGAACAAAATAATTGGATCAAAGTGAATTTTAAAGCTTTTGATGGTTTGATTTTCAGAGCTCTGGTAGGGTTGCCACCTTTGAATAGGGCAAAACGGACCCTAAGCTCCGCCTCTAGTCCCACCTTTCATGACTCATCATGCATTGTTCCTTCTAGAAGGCCATTTGTTATATCTCTAAAGACAACACTTAAAGCAGTAGTTCAACAAAATGTTAAGATACTGTACAGTACCTGTTAAAGTTACTTTCCTAGGTTCTTCCTAGACATCCATTTACTACGTATTTATTTATTGACATTGGTTTACCAAATAAGCATACAGAGATAAAAGAAATATCATTTACAGATATGATCTGGGGAGACAAGGAAATACTGTAAATAGCATACAACCGTATACATGGTATAGAATAATACATAAGGAATTGTTTCCTGTAATGTGTACTTTATATCTTTTCTGGCTCTATTCCTGTTCATGTCCACAGTATTATTTCAAAACCAAAGAAGTGACCATTCTTTTTCTTGAGGAAAAAAAAATCATTTAAAACATTTAAAAATGCCTAAATTCTGTTAGAAATGAAAATGTTTACCAGCATATGAAAGTGGAAGACAGCTGGCTCTATCCTACTACTGTTACAAAAGGTGGGGGCAGCTGTGCTACTATATCCACTTTAAGATGTAGCGGAAAATACTAGGTTAAGTAACTACTAATGGTGTTAATGGCCATACGTTACACCTCCCAGGCGGACTGTTTTCACAAACAAAGGGCTATATTGACAACAGAGCTTGTTTGTAAGCTGAACATGCAGCTGAAGCAATGAATACTATGACAACATTTGTTTCAAAAGTATGTGAGCACTCAAAATGGTTCAAAACCTGACCAGCACACAGCAAAACCAGATTACCTGATAGGGACCCTGAAAACCTGATCACTAGGTAAAAACCTGACAGGTGGCAATCCTAGCTCTGAGATCAAACTGTCTCCAGCTTTCCTCTACATACACTATGCAGAACTGAGGCTGTGCAAGACAATATACAGCCCACGTGTCCTGACATCCAATGAATCAATGCAAAATTTGCCTCAAATAGCAATAAACAGGTGAAGCAAAGCAAATCCATTACAATTAATGACACTTCACGTTACAATTAAGGGAAGGCTGTAATATAAGGTGAAGTAGCGTGGGGTCCAGTAGGTAAATGCACTTCACATTCAAATTTTAGGCGGAGTAATTAGCTTTGTGTTGTGGAGCACTACTAGATTGAGGATAATACACAAAGTGCTCTGTGCAGCTAAGTGGGTGTACTTTGTCTGCCTC
This sequence comes from Neoceratodus forsteri, assembly GCA_016271365.2. Taxonomy (NCBI): domain Eukaryota; kingdom Metazoa; phylum Chordata; order Ceratodontiformes; family Ceratodontidae; genus Neoceratodus; species Neoceratodus forsteri. The sequence goes on along the minus strand of CM057456.1, from coordinate 1,629,243,963 downwards.
TAATAGTGGCAGCATACCTGGAGAAAGGAAAGGGTGGTTGTCTTTCCCTACCTGGACGACTGGCAAGTCTCAAGAAAACACAACCAGATGCAAAGTGCTTTATTCAGAAGGTAAAAAGAATCTTGGAAAAACTAGGGTTCCAGATAGATCTGCAGAAGTCTAAAACAGAATCTGTTCAGGTGCTGGACTTCATAGGGGCAGAACTGGATACCCTGTGGGGAGACACCTTCCTCCTCGGGGTGAGGTAGCAGCTCTGACTGCGATAGCAAAATCCTTCACAGTGGGCAGGTTAAGGCCTATAAAGGGATTTTCTGCAACTACTGGGTCACGTGGCTGCATCTACATCTGTGGTCCCATGGGCCAGTTTTCAGATGAGACATTCAGTAGATGGGACTCCCTCGAAAGTTAGCACCAGTAATAAAAGATTGGGAAGGTCACTAGAGTGATGGAAGGAAGAAAGCAATCTCAGAGAGGGCATGCCCTTCCTCCAGCAATCCCCAGCAAGTATCCTCACAACAGATAATTCACTCCTATGCTGGGGCATCTACCTGAGGGCGTCAAAGTAAGCAGGCACCTGGAGCCTTAAGGAGACCCAGGAACACATCAATCTCCTGGAACTCAGGGCAGTATTTCTGGCAATGCAAGCCTTCTCCTTTCAGCTAAAGGTCAATCTGTCCAGATCAGAACAGAAAAATGGACTACACAAACAAGCAGAAGGTAAAAGATCCTCAAGGCTGTGCACACTCCCCAGGTCCAAGATCTCTGCAATACAACTACTAGGCAAACACAATATTCTGTCTGACTCCTAAGTAGAATAGCCAGGGAAACCACAAATGGACCGTTAACCAGCAGGTTCTGCACAGTTTTCAGAAGATGAGAGTGCTCCAGAAAAAGACCTGTTTGCATCCTGAGAGAACAATTAGCTCCAAAAGTTTGGTTACAGGCCATCAGCCAAGGGCACAGTCCCAAAGATGCCTTAATTTTAAAGTGGATAGGGGTAAATAAGAAAGTAATTGTTTATTTATATGGCACCCATTCCCAGGGCTAAAAGCACTGTACATTAAAATCAACACATAAGCAAAAAATAACCCAGAAAATAATAAATAATCAATAAATGTGTGCAAAATGCATTTTTTGTTAAAATGACTAAATCCATGCGGCATCACACCAGTAGCTTATTAAGAATAGTTCAAAGCTTCCTAAAACAAGAAAAACTTTAGGCCTCTTTTAAAAGCCTCCACCAAGAGAACCTCAAAAGAGATCGAGGGACTTGTTCCACAGTGCAGGTCCCAGTACTGTAACTGCTCAGTTGCCTGAGGATTTAAATATTAGCTGGTAATGGCAAGGAAGCCCACTCTGAAGGAACCCGGGGGATGAAAGGTCTGGTAAGTAATCAGGAGATCTCAGGGAGCCAGGACCTAGTCCATATACAGGACCTTATAGGTCAGTAAACTGACTTTGAAGGTTAACCGCCACTTCACCAGCATCCAGTGCAGTTTATGCAAGACCAGGGTTATATGGCAAGATCTGAGATCACCTATCAATAGCAGAAGCAAAAACTCAGGCACTACTCACTGTTAAATCACAAATGCTGACCACAAGATAGTGTCATAAATAGCAGATTTATTGCAAATAGTGTGCAAAAAGCCTCTTACTAAAGGGTAGGATACCAGCAAGACTCCACAACCTCTGACTAGTTTCACCTATAGCATCATCAGGAGTATCCATCTCACAAAGACACCATCATTTATATATAAATGTAAAGTGATACATATATAAAACATCTGATAGAAAAGTTCAAATTCCAAACACTAGTGCTAAAAATAATAAAGTGTAAACCACACTTCCACACTGTCTAGAGGTGCCTGATTGTGCAGAAGGAGAAGGGGCCCAGACCACAAGTGCCATCCTGAAAAGTCCTATGGCAGATTCTCTTGAAAAATCTTTGATAGACAAACATGAAGGCACCCTACCTTTAGACATCTTCACCAAGCAGAATGCAGCTGAACCCCTGAATGCCAGCTTTCACCCCAGCAGGAGCACCACAATACCAAAACTGTTATTCTCATCTTCTACCCACTCCAGGACCAAGGGCCAAGGTGAAAATATAGACCAGAGTCCATCCATTAGATATATTGCAAAATAATATTTCATCAGTGAAACTAAGATGAAATAAACAAATTTGCCATGTGAAATATTTCTTAAAATTTGTATATTATGTGAAATATTTCACGGATCAAATGAAATTTGCTGTTAAAGAAGCAAAATTTTTCCAGAAAAAGGTGAATTTCATCTTCCATAGTAAAATCTCACCTTCCACAGGCAAAATTTTGTGTTCCACAGGTGAAAATTTGCCTCCTGCAGGTGAAATTTCACATTAATCAGGCAAAATTCTTCATTTCACTTTCACAAATAATTTTGCAAAGCGGGTGAATTTCTCAAAATATTTTGCATAACTAAATTTTCCAATTTTGCATATCTAGGAAAATTGCCCCAGGGGAGTGGTGCTTGGGGCGATGAGCAGCTTAGCCTCCATGGCTGCTCCCAAAGTAGTGACAAATTCCTCTCATTCCTTCCTTTTGCTGTTACCTGGTGCCTGAGATATCCAAAACTTCCACCTCCAGTTTCCCACCAGAGCTGGCGTCCCAAAACTAACAGTGCAGTGGCTCCCTTCATTGCCATACTGTTTCCTGAGGAATCTCAGCCCTTCACAACCTAAAGACCCTCCCCAGACATGGGCACAGTGGGTCCTGGGACCTGGCCCAGACACAGGCATGGCAGGACCCATCAACTCCCAGGCCACATTCCTCCTTCCAACCTTCTACCAGGGCCAAAGTGCCATCTGGGAAATGACATGCTAGTGCTGCCATCAACTGGCGATCCCTGCTGCAGTCCTGCCACCACTGCAACAGCCCCACTGACCCAGTGCACTTACCTTGAAAGTGGATCAGGGCCCTCATTCTCCTGCTGGCCTTTTGTCTTCTCTTACTGGCTTTGATGCTCCAACCTCCCCAGGACTGCTGATCCCAGGCTGTGTGGGCTGCCAAACTCCTACTGGAGGGGCGAGATTGGTGTAATAACCTTAAGAACTCCTGGAACCCCAATGACCCTAATGCCTGAACTTGCTCTCTCAGATGAAGTCTCAAGTGGACCAGCACACTGCCGCTGTAAGGCTGACCTGTGCAATCCTGAGGGGACCCCTCCAGAAACTGCCCTGCTTCCAAACCACTGACCCCATGCCTCTCCCCTTGCTCACACCCCTTACCCAGCCTTACATACTCCCACCGGTGCTGTCCCCTAATGGCAGAGCACCAAAATTTCTAAGGCACCAATATCCCTACCAGTGCCAGATGGGGTCACCAGGGCTAGCAAGCCCCTCAGGAGGAGGGTTACACTCTTCCCCAATTAGAAACCCATTTCCTTCTGGAAATGAGGGCAGAGACCAAGAGTAGATTCCACAGCCAGGCCAGATAATGCACACTCCGAGCCCCACCAGAATGTCCACCCAGCAGACTCACATGCCCACCCTACTCATCCCTTACCATTAACCCTTAAACATTTTAAATAGATGAAAACATTTTAAATGTGCAAGCTGTATAAAATGTAAATTAAACAAATTGAAAACACATCATCATAGCTTCAGCAACACATGAATCGTTCAGAATTTCAAAAATTTGACAATTAACCAACACACACACACAATTCTCACACCATTCCTCCAGCTCACTCCTTACACCCCACCAGAGCTAGAGCACACCTGGCTCTAGAATATTTTTCATCACTTAATTAAACATCTTGTAAAGTCCTTAACTGCAGAAAGCAAATCGCTGCCGACTGCAGAGTCACTTAGTGAAAGAAAAGAAAATGTCTCTTCCTCTTTTTTCTTTTCTTCGACCTCTCAGGGTTACTGGCCAAACATCTTCCTCAACCTCTTGCAACGCCACAGTCCCTGGGCACAAGTGCTTTGATGAGCCAGAACTTTCTCAAACTTCAACAGCATTACAAAGTAATTAAACACTGTCACAGAGGGCTACTTGCTATCCTGGCACAGTCCACAGCTTTACATGGAGGACTCTAGAGTGCAGGACGTCTGCCTGGAGGAAAATAATAGTCAGGATCAGGCATGGTGGTTGAATCTCCAAAAGAGTCCTTGTATGTGATGTTGAATTTCACTCAGCAGCCAAACACGTCATAAACCAAAGGCGAAGTGTTTAAAAAGTGAGACCTGCCCAAGGCCCAGTTTGGCACATACTATGCACCTTTTGAATGAGCTACTGCAGGTGTGGCCAGAGCCTCCAAGGCATGACTGCAGCTTGTTCAGTTGTTCCTGACTATCCAGTCACTACACATCTCCTCAATGACATCCCTCATCCTATCCAAAACATAGAGGTATTCCAGCTGGGGATACTCTGCACGCATGCTCCTCCTCACCAAGCATTCTGCCTGTAACCATTCAGGCAAGCCCCAGACACTGGTACACCTTACTATGCCTGGCTGTAGCCACATTTCCAGTTTGATAAACTGCATTTACAGGGTCACTGCTTAACAGTCCATCCATTCAGACCCTCAGGACCTTTGACTGCATCGCCAGGCATGGAGTTTTGTCAGGTAAAGTGATGGCAGGGTAGCGATAGGGCCTAGGGATGGTTTGCTGGATTTTGTGATCTTTAAATTGATACTGTTTAAGAGGTTCCTTAGTCACTTCTGGAGCAGGTTTGTCTTTGATTTCTTCATGCTCCTCCCATACTCTAGTGACTCCACCCAGATCACAGGGCGGAGTACGCACAGCCAGTAGGGCTTCTACTGCTTCTGGAGTAGCAGATACACTGTCACCGAGCAGGGACCCTGATGGAGATCCCTTGGACCCTGGGAATCCCTGGTGCCTTTTGCAGGCCCCTGCCCTTCCCTCTGCCATGGTGATAGAAGATAGTCATGAAGAAGAAGCTGGACAGATGGCTGGGCTCCCCATCTCTGCCCTCTATCACTTCCTCCACTGCTCCACCATAACCCGAGGACCCCTCTTTCTCTTCCTTTCCAGCCTCTTAATTTTCCTGCAGCTCTAAATGGGTTCCAGTACCAACCTCCACACTGCTTTGAGACAGAAAAGATGCAGTGCCAGTGGACACACTGGCAGGGTGCTCCCACAAGAAAGTAAATGGTGTATGTCCACAAATGCCTCCGGGGCAGTACTGGAGCATTGTGAGCATAATGGCAGCCTTACAGCTCCTTCCCCACAATATCCACATCTGATACAATGATCTTCAGCCTGCCCCTCCTGCAGAATTCCACAACCATGCAAACAGAGAAGCAGAAACCGTTGCTGAGGTTTCTCTTTCAGTGTAAACCCTTCTGCTAGGTCTCCTAAAACAGGCAACACTTCTGCTTTGCAAACTTTTCAATTGTTTGTTTTTCTTGTACCGCTGTCCAACTATAGCTTGTCTCAAAATGTCTGCTTGCGTCTCTCTCTCTCTCTCTCTCTCTTGATCTCACCACTCCCAGCTTCTGCCAGAGAACAGACAGAACACCAGGAGGAAGGAGCTACTGGTATAACTAAAACTCCTCTACTGGGACTAAGAACTAGAAATCTTGTACTGGGACCTTCAATTTAGGGTAAAAAAAGTTAGTGTGTTTGTCAGAGGTAGTTGAAGTTAATTGTTATCTGTTATTTGTGTTATCTGTGTACTCATCTTGGTGTTTGTCACAGGTGTCAGAAAGCAATTGTTATCTGTGAAATTAACTAAGTGTAGAAAGATTTGCAAAGTAGGGGAGTGGCTTAGCTAGAAGGAGACAGGCTAAAACCAGATTTAAGCACTGCCCTAGATAGCTTCAGCCAGAGAACAGACAGAACACCAGGAGGAAGGAGCTACTGGTATAACTAAAACTTCTCTACTGGGACTATATTGCCCTTTTCCCTCCCCTCCACCCAAAGGCAGTTCTACAGTTATAGGCACAGGATTTAACTGACAACAGAAACTTCCTGTTTGGGAGCAGGAAGTGAGTGATCACAGAGCCACCAAACATTCACCATCCTAGAAGGCAAGAGTAGCTCACGTCCCCAACTGCTGGAGGTCTGACTCTGAGCAAGTAAGGAGACTACTGAGAAATATAGGATCTTCTTGTCTTAGAACAGGAAGATCAGGAGCTAAAAGGGCACAGAGGCAGTAAGTAAGTCGGGAAGAAAAAAGAAAAAAAAGAAAGAAACAAACAGAGGAAAGAAGTAAAATTCCAAACAACAGTTAGGGGCCAGAAAAAAGACATGATGGGAGTGGTGCAGTGCAGTGCCTGTGGAGCAGCAGTCTTCCGGGAGATGTTCTGGAGGATGCAGTGTTGTCCCATCTGCAGAGCACTTCTATGGGCTGAGGAGGAGGTTGCTCATCTCCATGCTGAGTTGGCCAGGATTTGTGGGACCTCCTCTCCACCCAGGGACCACCAGTGTCACTGCCATTGCCTCAGAGGTTGCCAAGAAAGAAGAGCGGTTGGACCACAGTGGGCTCAGGAAGGGTGAGGGTGGTGGAACAGGCGCATCCCTCAGTTGTACCTCTCACAATTTCTATGCCATTCTGGAAAAGTGTGGTCCTCTATAGAGAGCATCCACAGTGGAGACCAAGGAGGATGCTGGGAACCTCCACAAGGAGGCCCACAGGAGGGTGTACCAGGACCCCACAGGGAAGGAAACAACTCCTGGTGGGGACTCCATTATTAGGAAGTTAGAACTGGGGAGGAAGGGAGAGAGAGGTAGGTGCCTGCCTGGCACCATGGCTAGAGGGACAGGAGTGAATCCTCAGGATCACAGAGCAGCTGCACAGGAGGGAACTAGATGTGCATTGTCCACCTAGGGACAAATGACCTGGCCAGAAAGGGATAAGGAACGCAGTGCAAGCGTTTGTGAGATAGGGAGGGCCTTAGACAAATAGCACCACGGTAACTTGTTGGAGGTGCTGCCTGTCTATGGCACAGATGAGACTAGGGTGCTCCACACCATGGGATTCAATCAGTGGTTGAAAAACTGGTGCAGAGCTCAGGGATTTAGCTTCATTGGGGACTGGGGTCCACCTGGACGGATGCAGGCCTATACTGGCATGATGGTCTGCATTTGTCCAGTAGGGGAACTCAGGATCCTAGGTGATAGGTTTAAATACTTCATTGACAATCATTTAAACTAGCCAAGGGAGACACTGGAAAGGAGAAGGAAATCCTAGCATCCCCAAAAATCAGGAAACTAAGAAAGGTAGGCACCAACATAGAGATGTCAACGAGGAGAAGCACAGGGGTAAATGGAGAAAGTGACAAATGCAATAAGGACAGGGATGGGGCAAAAGGGCAAGGCCATCAAGAAATAGAGGGTAATGAGTACCAACACTTGTAGTCTGGACAAAAAGCTCCCTGAACTGGTGGCCTTGATGGAAGAGGATGCCTGGGTATCGTAGCAGTAACAGAAACATGACACAGAGAACCATGACTGGGATGTTAACATACCAGGATACACAACCTACAGGAGAGACAGGGAGGGCAGAAGAGGTGGGAGTAGCTCTCTATGTAATGGAAGGATAAAAGCAACTGAACAAAAGAGTAAACAGGGAAGAGAGGAGGCACTGTGGGTCACCTTAGAGACTGGAAATGGCACCACAATCTGCAGAGGGGTTTTATACAGACCCCATGCCAGGGGAGGGAATGGACAAGGATATGATAGAAGGCATACTTAGGATGGCAGAGAAAGGGAGATACTGTTGATGGGGACCTTAATATGCCAGATGTTAAATGGAGCACCTTTGCGCAGCCACATCCAAAAGCAGGGCCATTCTTGATGCCCTTCAGGTGGCATGCCTCAGACAGCTAGTTTTGGAACCTACTCATAAGGGAGCAATTTTAGACCTAGTACTCTCAAATGGGGACAGTGGAGAGGATCTCAGATCTAGACGTAGGTAGCCATTTAGGAACAAGTGACCACAAAACAGTGTGGTTCACAATAAACTCAGCTACAGAGTCAAGCCATACAAAAGTGAGGGTTCTGGACTTCAGGAGGGCTGACTTTGGCAAGATAAGCGAGTGCCTTAGAAAAGCACTTGCAATCAGGCTAGAAGCAACAATGGGGAAATATCAAAACTGCCATCACAGAGGCAACAATCCTTTGTGTGAAGCAAATAAATCAAAACAAAAGAAAAAGCTACTATGATTCTCAAAAGAAGTGGCAGTGAAGGTTGGGAGAAGACAGCATTTAGGAAGCATAAGGAAATGCAGAAGAAGCAGGACGAGAACTGTACCAGTTAAGGCAGAAAAGAAGCAGGGAGGGTAGTCAGAATAGCAAAGACACAAACTGAGGAAAAGATAGCCAACTTGGTTAAGAAGGGGATTAAACCTTTTATAGGTATATCAGGGAGTGTAGAAAGACAAAGGGAGGGATAGTGAGGCTGAATAGAATGGATGGTGGGTGGGCAGAGAGTGACAGTGAAAAAGCAGGGATACTGAATGAATACTTCTGTTCAGTATTCACAAAAGAGGAAGTGAGGAGGTGCCTAATCTAATTAACAGAAGCACTCTGGAGGGGGGTTCAATCCCAGTCCTTTCTGAAGAAAGGGTTCTGAAAGAACTCCTAAAACTGAAGGTGGACAAATCAATGGGGCCAGATGGAATTCACCCCAGAATTCTAAACGATCTAGCAGAGAACTAGTGACACCTCTGACTACCCTTTATAACAAATCATGGGAGGATGGTATGGTACCTGAGAACTGGAAGAAGGCTGAGTGATTCCCTTCACAAAAGTGGAGCAAGACAGAGACAGGAAACTACAGACCTGTCAGTTTGACCTCTGTGGTAGGGAAAGTGATGGAATCACTTCTGAAGGAAAGAATTGTTGAGTACCTAGAGGCCAGTAGAGTACAGGACCCAAGGCAGCATGGGTTCACAGTGGGAAGGTCATGTCAGATGAGTCTAATTGATTTCTTTGACTGGGTGACCAAAGTAGTGGACCAGGAGGGGCTGTGGACATGGCCTACCTAGACTTTAGCAAGGCATTTGACACAGTCCCACACAAAAATTAATAGTCACATTAACCAGCCTTGCAGTGGGTCCCAGGGTGGTAGCCTGGGTAAAATATTGACTGAACAACAGGACACAGAGGGTAATTGTAAATGGAGTCCAATCTGAAGAAAGAGGGGTTACTAGTGGGGTACCATAGGGTTCAGTACTGGGTTCAGTCCTTTAAATGTATTTATAAGTGACATTGCAGAGGACTGGAAGGAAAGTCTGCCTCTTTGCAGATGACACAAAGATCTGCAACAGGGTTGATACCCAAGGAGGCGTGGAAAGGATGAGAAGGGACTTAGCAAGGTTGGTGGAATGGTCAGAAGTATGGCAGCTTGGATTAAATGCAAAGAAGTGCAACGTAATGCACCTGGGAAACAAAAACCCATGGAAGATTACACAATGGGGGATAGTAACAACAACAAAAATGGAAAAGGACCTGGGAGTAATTTTTCAGATGACCTCAAGGTTGGCAAACAATGTGAGAAGGCAGTAGAGGGGCTGGGGGATACTGGGATGTATAGGGAGAGGCATCACCAGCAGAAAACAGGAAGTTGTTATCCCCTGTGCAGACAATTGGTGAGACCCCATCTGAGTACTGCTTTCAGTTCTGAGACCCCATCTCGGAAGGACATAGACAGGATGGAGGCAGTTCAGAGGAGGTAACTAAAATGGTGCAGGGTCTGCAAGAGAAGCCATATGAGGAGAGGCTAAGGAGCTTAATATTTGTACCCTTGAGGAAAAGAGGAGAGGGGACATGATAGTAATGTTTAAGTACCTCAGCGGAATCAACAAAGTTCAAGAGGTAGCATCCTTCAGAAAAAGAGATGTGCAGAACAAAGGGACACAATTTGAAGATAGAGGACGGCTCAGGGGCAATGTGGTAAGTATTTTTTCACAGAAAGGGTGGTGGGCGCATGGAACAGCCTTCCTGAGGAGGTTGTGGGTCTAAATCTGTGGGAGAATTCAAGAATGCATGGGATAGACATAAGGCAATTTTTGTGGGGTAGGAAGAAATAGGCTATTGGTTAAATAGGATCTGCAGCTTATCCTCTAGGTAGGAAAATGGGCAGACTAGGTGGGCTAAGCAGTCCTTATCTGCCGTCAAAGTCTATGTTTCTATTTAAATGGCAACTCCACTCTAGCTCCCTTTCAGCACACTGGTGTTCAATGAATTAGAACTGTCCAGTCCATACATGTGATCATCTCTCCACCAGAAAGGCACCAGAGAGAGAGCAAGCAGGCCTAGAATCACCAAGCAGTCCTTGCCACCTCTGAAACTGCATTACATGTTCCAGGCCTGGGCCAGCCGATCCTACTTACCCTCCTAGGTCCACAATTGGAGGTTTACTCCTGCTGGGGCACAGAAAAGATCTCAGATGAGCCCCCACATCTGTAAGCCCACTTCCCCACTGTCCAGGGGTGCCTGATGGTTCAAAGAGAAGGGACCCAGTAGCAGATTCAGTAGCCTGCAGTAAATGTCAGAGTTTTTACAGGTTGTAATCTTCCGTTTGCTGATCTGCTGTTCTCCTGGGGCTAGGTGCAGTCACAGAGGACTGTACTAAGTGATGTGAGCACAGCAGGACCAGCAAACATCTGATTTTAGCTACAAAATCTTTAATATGTATACTGCGGTTTTTGAAAGTTATGGACTCTCCCAGCTCTGCAGCCCTCCTCTGATGTCAGCTGCAGGGGATTCTGGATGCCTGGTTACATGAAATGGCACTTTAGAAGTCAGGAAAATTAGCCAAATACATTCTACTATGCTGCAGTGAACAGTAAGTAAAAAAATAAATTTTGTACACAAAGTGCAAATTGGGATCAGCCTCCACTTCAATGTGAGGCTCTTACTCTGACATTTCCCCAAATCAATATGAATGATATATATCTTGAGTTTTCATGTGTCAATACATTGTACCATTATACTGTTTATAGTGTATTGATATATTTCAACACATATAGGCCCATATAGACACATGAATACTGTACCATTTTGATGTATTCATCTCAAACTGACTCAAGCTGCCTTTTAAAACAATAATGATCCAAAGATTGGCTATCAGAAGATAAGTGGCAGGATTTCCAAAAGATTTTGAGATCCTGATCTCACAAATTCAAAAGGAAGTTTGTCCAAACTGTTAGACCATCTTTCAGATGGTCTACCATGTTCAGATTTTGAATAAATCCTGTATAGGCTCGTAGGCCCCTAAAAAGAAATGATAAAAATGAGGCTACTGATTTATGTTGGCCATGTGGGGAATATAATATGATAGAAAGTATTCGATGAAGGTGTGGCGGGTTAAAGATTGTTCTCAGTCCACTGAGGTTCTTTGTGCAGATGTATTGGCCAGCAACACAAGTGTCCTTAATGTTCATCTGTATTCCAAAGTATTTCCTTAGTCAAGCAAAATTAAAATACCATCACAGGAACCAGACAGAGCTTGAAAAGAGTTTCCTGCTAAATAGTTAGTAGTCATACAACATATGTCATCTCCTCTGTCAAATAAATCACGTAAAACATGTTTCACCATACCTGGTTGAACAAATGTATTTACATTCTGATGATAGATTTATTTGTTACAGTGACAAAACAGAAAATAAATGTGTCTGTACTTTACTGAGTCCATCCTGTGTTAAGACTCCAGCAAACAACTTGGGAGCATGTGCTTGCAAGAATGTAACCAAAGAATGAAGGTTTGGGGCCTTCCGATGCCTCAGTAATCTTTCTGTTTGCTTTTTGTTTCTTTAGTTATCTTTTCATGTTAGTTTTGTTTTGCTGACTACAATACTAGTGAAAGGAATCCGACAGAGTCCTTGTATTTTAAGGTCAGAAAATCTATACTAGCAATACTAACAACCAGTTCAGTGGAAAATTGCAAATCTATTTTGATATTTTGTAGAGAATTAAAGATTTCTACCATTAAAATATAGATTTAACAGAAAAATGTTATTTTCAAAACCTGTGATCTTTTATTATGATTTAGCTAGTGATATTTTCTTCCTAACCAGATTTTACTTAGAAAGTAGAAAGGAGAAGTCACTTAACTGTTTAAAAATGGTAGCATTTTACCGATGGACAACAATAGTGCACAACAATAGTACACAGAAATAAAAGGCAAACTGTACTGCTGAAAGAAATATCTACCTATACTTCTTTTGAAAAACCAAGAACAATATCTTTAGTTTCTCATTTAAATATATTGGGTTCCTAGGTATACCATCTGATCGCGACAGAATAGATGTGCGGTCAAAACTGCACTGTCAAAACAGCCTGCACAGTTTGGAGTTAGTTTACTTAATCAGGCATGGTTTTTGACTGTTTGATTTCTGGGTTGTCTGTGCAGCACTCTTTTACACAGCGCAGGTTTCGACTGGATGATTAACATATGGAACCAAGTTACTATATAGCTGGCAGTTTTGACTTCACAGTACCAGAAGTCTACTGAATTCTTTTTACTAGCTGTGTGAAAAGCAGTAGTGAAAACCCATTTGTTTCATTGCACAAATATTTTATTATAAAAATAGAAAATAATTACCAACACAGTAAATAAAATAGACAGTTACCTATTTATTAGAAATGAACATGTGGGGTCGGATTTTAAAAGGTCAGGAGATGGCGGGGGGTGCCAGCGTCAGAACACATATGATGCAGGTGTATACTGTGTCAGAACTTGTGCCACTCCTGATTTTGCAATGCAGCCAACAGGAAACACAGGGCTGCCTCTGTGAGAGTGGCTTGAGCAGGGCTTGTGGCATAGAGCAGGCTGCACCATGATGGAAAGTGGGCATGTATCACTAAACTGCTGTACCACCTCTTTATGTGGGATTCTCCATGCAGGTAGATCCTGCCAGTGTTAAGACCAGCCTGGGCTGGTCTAATGAACTCATAGTGCATACTGTACACTGCAACCCACTGCATGCAGCCACCCTGCCTGTGGGACACTACAAGGCAGTGTGCTGCCAGGGACTTCAGTGTGGACCATGTGTTACTATCATGTCCTGGTGCTTGGCACCTATTGTTCCTGGAGACCAGCCCAAATAGTATGTGTCTGTACTGTCCTATGGGGCTATGACTGGGCTGCAGAGACCCTGCTGTAGTGGTGGGGTATGGTGGCATGGGTCCCCAGCAGGGACAGGTGAGGTGTCTCTGGTGCTTACAGTGCCACTGTCCCAGAATTACATCCCTGTTGGGTCTGCCATGGTGACTACAAATCCTGTTTCATGTGTTATTGTCTGACGAGTGGACTTCTTGTGTCTATGTTGGGGACATTGCACAGGGACTCCTCATGTTGCAGAATAGCATGCATGGGCTTGCCACACCTGGCTTGGATGCACCAAGTTGTTTGTCACTGCATGTGTTGTGGTATGGGCCCTTGGAAAATCTGGCCCATGACCTTTAACCTTCAGTATCAATCAGATTGCATCTGTCCCCCCATGATACAAAGCTGGAAACAATAAACAAATATAAGAATCTCTAATAAATTGTCTACTTCTATATCCCTTATTACACCATAAGTTATCAGTTTGCAGAATGCACAAAATATATTCATGGTCCATCTTTTTCTGTGACACAATCTTTTCAGCCTTTCCCAGTGTATATTCTATCATCTTTCCAATATAAGTAGCGTGCCTTTATAAAACTCTGCCCTCAACACCTCACTGCTTTGGGTCTTCACAGCACCTACTCCTGTTGAAACACTTTTCAGGTCCCCAGGTCCTTTAGTTTCTCCAGTACCTCTGCCATAAAAGGCTTACTTTCTATCATATGATATCTCACACATGACCAGTGTACTGTAAACTATAATGATGCCCAGTATCAAGTTTCCTGGTGCCTGCCAATCAGTATCTTAAGTCTATAGTCACCTGTGCTACTGCTAAATGGACAGAGTGAAGCTCGAGGATTTATTTAAGCATCCAACACCAAGTTGTGTGTGTAAAACTCAAGTTAAACACATCCCTGTGTTTTATTTGATATAACTGCTGGGAGCATTTCTTTGCCACAGCAATTATATAAAATAAAACTGCTCTAGTTGATGTGGTGGAAGCCAGTACGTGTGTGGAGGAAGTACAGTCAGTGCTCGAGTGGCTCCTGAAACTTTTTTTTTCAAAGTTTAACATGGGAGGCAAGTTTCTTTCTTTTTTAATTTACTTACTGCGAGTTATACTGGTGGTGTACATTCCAGGGTTTACAGTGCAGTGTTGAAGTCGTGTGACTGTCCAGTGCCATGGTTAGTGGAGAGGCGGAGGCAGGCGCATGCGTGGAGCGTTGGAAATCCAGCACGTGTTCACCATTATAACCCATGAGTTATAACGGCAAATTATAACCCTAGTTTCCAATGGGAGAAAATGCTCTCAGTTATTATATAGAAAATAATGGATGGGGAGTGAGTTATATGAGAATTTAATGCACACCAGCGGTGGGATGCTATATGTAAACTGAGGCGAAGCCTGAGGGGTTTGTGGCATCCACCCCAGTGTATTAATTCTCATTCACCTCCCAATCTTTATTTTTTATAATAAACTGAAGGAAATTTTTCCCACCAGTGCTCAGTGTCTTTTTTTTTTACTTTTTAGGTCGCAACATTTTTTTTTTTTTGACAAGACGAAGTGTGATGGGGTTACCTGCTCTTAGTGGTGGTTTGAGGTAAGCAAGATTTATGTCAGAGGTCCCGGGAAAGTGTTTTATTCTCAGTGGTAGCCGTTGTTCAAGTGGGTGAGAGAAGAGCAGCTGTGGGGCTCGTGCTGCACTCTGTTTAACTGAGCAGCGTGTTTGTTGTAAAAACAGCTGGTTGTTATGGCAAATATCAACCTTTTCTGCCCATAGAAAACTTTCGTTGCCAGTTATTATAAATAAATAATAAACACAGGGGACAGTTCTAGCCCTGCATTACTGGCTCAGCTGACTTCAAAGTTATTATCTTTGTAAAAAGTATTCTGCACATGAAGCTGCATAGTGCATTCTTCCTTACCTGTCCGTTTTAATTCTATTATTTTCATATCAGATTTGATAAATAGGATGTAGTTACAGTATAAAATTACCAGGGTTTACAGTGAAAATACAGTATATAAGCACAGAATGAGGATATATTGTTTAGAATTTTGGGGCTGGGAAAGGCACAATGAGCAAAATCATAGTGACTTCCTCAGGGTTACACAGTATATAAATGTCAGTCATGGGTTTCAGTTCCAGATCTGCTGGGCTTTAGAGTCACAGCTTGGTTCATTAACCCTCTAGAATATACAGTGCTCAATTATTTTGACTGTGCATGGTATTTTAAAGACTAAATATTAATTCATTCTAATGTACAGTCAATACTGGTGTTTGGTAGAGTAAATGTGAACCACGTGACCACTTGGGCGCGCTAACACAATCAGGACATATTAGCCTCAGTGGTGGTTTTAACCAAAAGAGGCAATATTGTTAAAATAAAAGCAGCCCCGCCGATCGAGTCTTGGCAGTGAAAAGTAAAAGTGAGGAAGTGCTCTGACTGAGGCTCCGCCTCTTTGTGTGATGTCACACGCATGTGCTCAGAGTGCCCTGCAAGCCATGTCATCTGGGCTTTTCTTCCTGTCCTGCAATACTTGACACAGTTATTTGAATGAAGATGGAGGAGCCAAAAGATTTCTGAATAAATATGAAGCTGGAAAGGAGGCTGCAGCTCAGCCCTAGGATGAGCACAGGGACAGCATTTTCATCTCCGAAGTCTGAACTGAAGACAAGCAGAGGACTTCATTAAGCAGAAGGGGCTAGGATGGGGGTGTCAGGAAGGCCAGGTGTGGACACACAACCACTGCCCTGATACGGCGCATACTCAATCCTTTCAGTTTCTGGATCACCTACTTCGTAACTTTTCCCCTGGCAGTCAGGACTTGAATCTTTTGGAGCCGGCAGCATGGACACACTGAAATCAGCAGGCTGAGCCATCATTAGGAGCCCCAGCATCTCCTGGTACACTCTGGGGGTAGCGGTCTCATCGACACATGAGAGTAAGTTCATAAGTATTTTTGGTTGTTGGGGTACTGTGGGGACAGCAGCACAAGCAAGTCTATCATTATTTCAGTTCTGTTTCATATTATTGAATAATTTTCTTGTATTTCCCTAGTCTGTCATTTCTTCTCCTGCCCTACCTGTTGCTGCTTTCTCTGTTGGAAACTTGGGACTCCAGCAGTGATTGAGAGAGGGCAGACCCAGTAGTCCTAATACAAGACATGTACCATCGATGATGCCCATCTTGCAATAGAACAGCTTAATGTAATTTTAGTTACTGATAGGCAGCAGAATGCATCGTACTTTTCACTATCCCACAGTAGAAGTGAGTAGAGGCCTATTTAATTTTACCAGGCACTCAGCGCAGCACCAAATGTAAGGTGCTACCTCATCTAGTACATACTTCTCCACTGTCCCTGATTATGAGGATGTCCCCATTTTACCCCTCAGCATTAGACTGTCCCTCATGGAAAAGGTGCTCCACACAGAGAATGTGCTGTAAATTCAGACTTCAAAGCAAAGCTTCATAAGATGTTAAATGTTGTACAAGTAAGCACAACAGTTTCCACAGTGTTCAGGGCTTGTATCTCAAGGTTTGAAGATGTGGCCCTCATTATGAGGGTCAGTGTCCCTGAGTGTCACTGTTCCTCATTTTAGTAACACAAGGTTGCACGATATGCTAACCTACCTGCACAGAGAAGGTGCTGTCTCTCACTGTGAACTCAGATTTTAAAACAGAAATTTGTCATCTGTGACACTAAATCAAACTTAAATGTTGTTCACAAAACACCTGTTTCTAACCATGTTTGATAGATGACTCCACATTTTGAGGGTCAGTAGTCCAAATGTTCTCACACAGTCAGTGTCATGTTGTCAACTCATAGTATCTTAATTTTTTTTGTTCAACAAATCTTTATTAGATTTTAATTAACACACGACATCCATTACAACTAAAAATAATAATAAAAAAAAGGGAGAAAACCTGGAAAACCAGGGTATACAGCCCCAAACTGGCTGTATGAACTATATACAATCCCATATATACATACCCAGCAGGAATCCATCCCTAAGCAGCATATTTATCAATAAAGACCCCTGTATAAACAACTACAATCCACATTGCCAAATAGTAACATATTATCCATAGATATAGTCTAAACAAATGAACCAAGAGCAGTTCCCCAATCGCATGTAGAAGAGAAAAAGAAAATAGAAAAAAAAAAAAACAGGAGTCAACTCTACCATGCTACCTCATGTAATATCTCAGGATACTAAACCAAAGGTGCAAATCAAGAAAACACCTTAGGTTAAATCAGAGGTGGAGTCCTGCTATATCCCGTAAGAGAGAGAGAGAGAGTCCCATCCTGTCTATCCTCTGGAAGGCTTACAGTCTAGTTCCCCAAAACCCTTACTAGGATCCCAGCTTATCTATATAATGACCGCTTTACTCAGTCATGTGAACAAAGTGCTGATCAACCAAATCCCTTACTAGAAAGAAGAGAAAACAAGCCCTTGCTACTCAGAGCATGACAGACGGACCTGAGGTAATCTCTGAGATGAATAATAAGCTTCTAAAGATGCCCATCTCTTAGCGTATAACCATTTATTCCCCTCACTCCAGAGCTGTCTCCTTATCCTGCCCAATATGACCATCAAGTCCCGCACCCACTGACCATAAGAATACTCCTGGTCGCCTTTCCAATGCTGAACTAGAAAAGACTTGATTAGTGCCGTCATCAAGGCCAAATGAAATTTAGCTAGGACTCCAGGAACTTTTGAAAAATCACCCAGAACACACACCTCTGGGGTTATAAATTCTGAGTAATTCATCAAGCGGGTCCATCGCTGCCTAATTTCCAGCCACAAGGGGAAATTTTACAGCACTCCCACATCACATGTAGCAAATCCGATTCCCATCCCACATCTGAAACAATGGTCCGTCTGCCTAAGCTTTCTATCACATAGTTTTACGGGATAAAATAAGATCAGGCATAATAAAATACTGCATGGTCCTAAACTTAGGAATTGTTATGTACCCATGGCCTTTCCAAATTGAATCCCACACAAGAATCTTGGGAGCCATTACCCTGTCCCAATCGCCACCTGCATGGGCAAGAGTGGACTAACAAACTCCAGCAGCTTCCTATAAATCTGAGAAAGGCGTTTGCCTTCGGCTCCACTGCCTCCAGAAGATCCCATGTAAATGACCCATCTGAAAACCCTCAATCTTTCTCACCACTGACTCCAGCAGCGAATCAGTTGCAGTTTTTTGAAAAGGGCATCCCTCCATGGAGGCTGGAATAACAACCCTTACACCTTGGACAAGATCCCTCACCTTAAGACCCCTCACCTGGTAGGCCCATCGATCGCTGTGCCCGCCCCCCAATTTGAATGTGGGATTACCCACTAGCAGATTGGTCCCAGTTTCAACTGTAATTTCCTTTGCGCCGGGAGAGAAAAGACCACCACGCCCTCAGTGACTTCCCAATCGGGTTCCCACCCTCTTTCCTGAAAGCCTTTACCAGGTTAACATATAATTAGCGCCTCGAGAAGCCTCGCTCTCTCAAGATTTGTCTCTCAGTCTGTAGCCATGTTGGGATATAAGCCTCCTTCAGTCTCCCTAACTAGAAGCATGAGCCCAATTGCCCTGCCACATAATATAATAGGAGATCAGGCAGTTTGATCCCACCCCTCAGCTGGGGCAAGCAAAGTGATTCATATTTCTTCCTAGGTAGCTTAGAATTCCATAGGAAATCGAAGAAAGCTTCCTAATAACCTTGAACCAAGTAGTGTGAATATCATACGAGGCGGGCAATATATAGTGGGTATAAAAGCCTGGGCAGCATATTCATTTTAATAAGGCCAAGTCTAGCCGTAAAATTCAAGGGAGCTTGTTCCATCTCAGTATATCTCCTCTTATTGCCGATATCACCCTCCATGTTTGTATCTGCCCTCTTTCGCTATTTGTCAGAACCGGATACCCAGGTACTTAATCTCATCTGCCCTCCACTGGAGGCAAAATTGAGTAAAATCCGCCCTGAACCATGTGGGGTCAAGGGAGAACCTGAGTTTTAGTTAAGTTCAGCTTATAATTTGACACCTTGACCCTAATCAAACCCGTGCTCTCTCAAAACTTCTAGTGGGTCCTCTAAATGCAGCAAAATATCATCCGCAAAAACTGTGAACTTAAGTTCCCTCCCCTACCCTTACCCCTTTATAAGTTTGTCCTCCTAAGGGCTCTTAACAAAGGCTCTAGATAGATATTAAATAGTATTGGCGACAGGGACATCCTGTCTGGTCCCTTTTCAACACTTCTTGTGAACTGTGCCATTGCACAAGACCCTAGCTGTGAGGTGGCATAGGGTGTTCAATACCCTTGAGCAAACCCTCGGAAAGCCCATCTTCCACATTGTGGCAAACAGAAAACCATGGAAACCCTATCAAGCGCCTTTTCGTCAATGTTATTAAAGCTAGAGGTGGTTGGAATCCGATGCATAGGCAATTATATGATGCAGCTTCCTATGGGCGTCCTGAGCTCCCTCCGCATAAATCCCACCTGCTCCTCACTAATCAGAGTGGCGCAATACTCAGTATTCTATTAGACAAAATTCTTGTTAAAATCTTAATATCCTGATTCATTAAAGCTATAGGTCTATAGCTGTCCACCCTATCCCTAGGTTTGTCTGGCTTGGGAATGAGAGAAATAAATGCCTGGTATAACGGGATGGGACAACCCTCTTGCATAATGGTATTATAAAATCTAGTAGAAGGGAGTACTGTCTTAATGTGCTTGGTAGAATCAGAAGACCATCCGTCCCGAGTCTCACCAACGGCAAAGACTGCACCACCCCAGTATCTCCGCCTCCATAATGGGAGCCGCAATCTTACTAGCCTGCACTTCATTCAAAACCGGAAGGGTATTCCCTCGAGAAAAGCATTCTTCCTCTTCTCCTACTATATTTCCCAATCCATATATGCTGGTAAAATAGGGCATAAAATGCCTCTGCTATTTTTGAGGTCTACTATCAATTCCCCTCATGCCAAATCAGTGATAGTTCTACTAGCTTCCTATTCCCTGATCCTAGCCGCTAGCAGGCGACCAGGACATCCCCTGGAGGAGATATTTAGTCTGCATCCTATCCAACCAATATTCCACCTTACCATATCTAATATCCACCATTCCCCGTGGGAATTTAAGTTCTCTATCAATTTCTCCTGAAGACCCCTCCAGGAGATAGCAAAGCTATTGCCCCCAAAATGAATTCCTCCTTTGCCTTTCTTAGTCTGTTCCTCCTAGCTGCCAGAGTCTAGACCCGCCTACATATAGTACCTACATGTCGGCCATGCCAGCTTTTGATTTTTGTAGGGATGGTAATTGAGACTGTATGAATCCTCTCAGATGCTCGTCTAGCTCCTCCTGGACCTTAGGTTCCACTAACAGCAAATCATTCAGTCTCCACCTAACTGGCCTGGGAGGAGCAAGACTTGGTTCCCACAGCAGCGAGATGGGGAATGATCGAGAGAACCCTAATCTCAGTCGTCAAACCCTTCACTTCCCTGAGAACTGTACTACTAACCAAAAGAAGTCAATGCTGACTGGGACTTATGAGCCCCAGAATAGAAGGTCATGGTGTTGCCCTTCTTGGAGTGGGTCCTACACAGGTCCACCAGAGCCATCGCCTCCACCATCTTATTCAAGGCAACCTGTGCTTTGGTTAGAGGTTTACCAGTTGAGGTATCCTATCCTCAAATTGCTGGCCTTTGCGTTCCAGTCCCCAGCCAAAATAAATAAATCTGTAGGCAAAGCTGCAATGTCCCTCTCAATGGAGGCAAAAAATCTGTGGGAGAGGGTGGGACCATAAATAGAGGCCAAGGAAATTGCCTTACCAGCTAAAACCCCAGACAGATATAGCCCCTACCATCCTCCCTTAACAACCCTGTTCCATCCTAAAGGCAATTGTTTCTTATTAGAATCGCCACCCCAAGCTTTTTCTTACCCTGCCCATACACCTGACCCACCCATAGTTTTTAAGACAGCTTAATTCCTCCGTTAGTAAATGTGTCTCCTGCAAAGCAGCTATATCGCCCCAAGTAATTAATATGCCTCAGAATGACCATTCTTTTACGTCTACCCTAAGCCCTTTGACATTCCAGGAAAGTATATTAATATGGACCATATCCATCCACTAAATCATAACATGAGATCCAATCCACCCAAACCTTACCATTCCGCCTTCCTCTCTACACAATCTAGATGCTCTCTCTCTCTCTTCCCAAACCCCCAATCCCACCCTCCCCTGCCCCGATCCTTGATTGCCCTCCCTAACGATTCCTCGGTCATGGATGAGCTTCCCTGTGGTTTCCTCCGCCTGTCCTCCCTAGCCCTATCTCAGCAGAAGACCGCCCATCTCCTGGTCCTGGCGTATCACCCCGTCTCCGCTAGTGCCTCCAGCTCACATATATTCCCCTAATATTTCAAGAGAAAACAGCGTGGTCCAGAACAATGCCCTGTTGTGAGTCCCAAGCCAGTCTCTTCACACTGGCAACTGGTCCTGCCCAGAACTGGTTCCACCATATAAAGAGGAATCTACCAATGCCCTCCTTACATGTTCCCTCAAATAAAAGGTGGGCGTCCACCGACCCTGGAGCTATACCCCCAGAACCAATACCCCAAACCAAACCCCCGATCCCCACTCTAAATCCCCCAAGCAAACCCAAGCAGGTCAAACCACCATAGTGCAATCCCGAGATGCCACCCAGAAAGAGAAAAGGAAGAAAGAAGAAGAGGCAGTACAGCCATGGCTAACTTAAGGTTAACGACCTAGAACAGCTGCATAAAGTCCTTGTCAAGCTGAAAGAAGGTCCACATAGCCCACTTCATCCGGGCAGTCCACCTCAGGTCAGAGGTTTAAATAGATTAGGAAGTTCCGTGCATGAACTTTCCAGCGCATCTCTACTGATCAGATACGCTTTTCCCCAGATTGCAGTCTCACCACTAGCGTTGCTGGATACTGCACGTGAAATTTAATTCGACTAAATACAGCTTTTTCTTAATCTCACATATTCCTTCTGCTTCTCTCTGATTAAAGGGTTTGATCCTGGAACATCAGAGGGTCGCGCCATTCCATTGAAGAGATTTAAGCTGTCTGGCCTTCCATAAAGCGTGCATCTTCTGTTTAAAATTAAGGAATCTCATGATGATCACTCTGGGCCTCGCTCCGATGGGGAACTTCCCTTAAGGCACGATGGGCCCTTTCAAATTATATGCTTCTCCATATGGTGTCTGGCCAAAAGCTTTAGTAGCAAATCCTGAATAAATGAGACACAGTCCACCCCTCAGCTCTTTTGGCAGCCCAGCCAGTACCAGGTTGCTTCTCCGGCTTCTTGCCTCCTGGTCATCAATCCGAGCTTCAATTTTTAATTTGCTTTTTGGCCACAATCAGCTCCTGCTCCATAGACATCACTTTCCTCTCTTGCGATGCAATCCTGGCCTCTGCATCCCCATACATTGAGCAAGAGATTGCAGTGCCGGTTTTACTGTAGCAAAGTCCACTACCAAACCCTGTAGCATCTTCTTAATTTCCTGCAGGTCCTCGTTTGACTGCCCCATCACCCCTCCTATCTATATCCTCCTCTGGTTCCACAAGGGTGGGGGACTGTGGCTTGGGTCTCTTGGTCACGGAGGATCTTGTGGCGAGGGGCTCAGTTGCTTTGGGCTCCATCCCAGCTACCAGCATGACCTGTGACTTCCGACTGCAGCATGCCCTGACAGAACCTCGCGCCGGTGTCCCAAGGCTTTTGGTGTTCAGCTGCCACTCGAACTCGTGATTGCTACGCTTACACCCTCCTGATCCGGCGACCGAAACAGGCGGACCCCAAAGCAAATAAACAGAAAATTTGTAGCTCGGGCCTAGGAGCGTGGAGGACATCCGACTCATCTCAGCACATCACGTGACCTCTCATAGTATCTTAAATTTTAGTGACAAAATGTTGAGATGTATGCTGCCTGGAATAAGGGATGATGACACACAAAATATGGAAGATGTGTGCACCAGTTCCTGTCCAAGGTCTAACAGTGGTGCTGGATCTCTCAGGTTGGATGAGTGTGTCGAGGAGCTGGGGAACTGGTGCTGACCTATAATAGGGTTGTCAGTGAGGCCTCAACTCTATCACACTTGTCCGTGCTTGACCCTCACCTTGCACCAGAAGTCCCCTGGTTTTATGAGACTGTCTGGGAGATGAGGAGGGCCGAAGGTTAGAGCAATGCTGGCGGAGGATTGGTCGAGATGGGGACAAATGTAGATTGATGACCCATTATAGGGACTATCAATAAGCAACCTCCTGTAAGAAGGCAGAGTTCCTGTCCAAGGAGATTGTTCTAACAGACCAGCTCAGATTTTTGCACTGTTGATAAGTTGTGCAATTCAGCCTGTCTTCAGTCCGGAGGAGACTTTTCACAATCTGGATGTGATGAGTTTGCACTGTTTTTGCCAATAAGATTGCCTTCATCAGATTAGAAATCCAGTCAGCACCCTCTAATGGGCTTTGCAGTGGTGGGCTTGAGATCGCAGGAAATCAGTCTGTCTGGTCCGACTTCCACCAGTTGGCTGTCATGAATGTTGTGAGGGTCGTCCAGGGGTTATGACCAACCTGCTGTAGATTGGTTCTGGGACCAACAGGCCTCCTAGTGGGGTG
This sequence comes from Neoceratodus forsteri, assembly GCA_016271365.2. Taxonomy (NCBI): domain Eukaryota; kingdom Metazoa; phylum Chordata; order Ceratodontiformes; family Ceratodontidae; genus Neoceratodus; species Neoceratodus forsteri. The sequence goes on along the minus strand of CM057456.1, from coordinate 1,629,220,259 downwards.
GGTTGATGTCATTGGTCCAGTCCTAGCAAGGATAGTCCAGGGTTCCTAGTGACAGGGTCTTTCCAGAACCCCTGAAGGAGGTGGTTGTAAGACCACTCCTAAAAAATCTTCACTGGACCCAGACTGCTTGGCAAACTACAAACCTGTCTCTAACTTACCCTTTTTGGTTTATTGAGAAGATGGTAGCCACTCAACTGGAGACCCATTTAACAGCTCACAACATCTACAGTCCTCTCCAGTCTGATTTCAGAAAGAGGCATAGCACCGAGACTGTTCTGCTTCGGGTGATGAATGATCTCCTGGTGGCTAGCAATCGGTGAGTCATAACCATCATGATTCTCCTTGATCTCTCGCAGCATTTGACACTATGGACCATGGGGTTCTGATCGAGTGCCCAGAGGTCTTTGTGGACTGGCAGATACATTCCTCAATTGGTTTAAATCTTTCCTCACTGGCGGATTGGAGAGGGTGGGTTGGGGCATTTTTCTCAGCACCCCTGCCCCGCCATGGGCAGTGCACCGCAGGGTTTGGTTCTGTCCCCCAGTTGTTTGTGAGTACATGCTATCATTAGGGACATTATAAGATGGCATGGACTGAGTTTTCACTGGTATGCAGGTGGTATTTAGCTATAACCGCTCTTCGCACCTGAACAGCAGGAGCCAGTTTCGTGTTTATCAGTTACCTTGCTGAGAATCAAGACTGGATGAGGGCCAACCAGTTGAAGTTGAATCCAGACAAAACCTAAGTACTGATACTGGAATCTGGTCACTAGGGGAAATCTGGTCAGGCCTGCAGGCTACAGCTCAGAGACTCCCAGTTGCTCACCTTGGATCGAGTAAAAATCTTGCTGTTATTTTGGACGGTGGGCTGATGCATAAATGGCAGGTGTTGGCTGTGGTCCAAACCTCATTTTACCATCTGAGGAACATTGCCAGGATCAAACATCTGATCCCCTGGTGATCTGCCAGCATTGGTTCATGCTTTCATGGCCTCTTACCTTGATTACTGCAATGACCTCTACCTAAGGCTGTCGGGGTAGCCTATCAAGGCCTTGTCATATTACACCTGTGCTCTGCTATCTGCATTGGCTGCCGGTTAGGTAACACATCTCCTTCAAGGTTGATTTCTGACCTACAAAGTCAAACATGTGCAGGGGCCTGGCTACCAGCAAGAACTCCTGCATCCCTACCACTACTACCACCCGCCTCCGCCTCCACCAACAAAGGATTGCTGGAGGTTCCAAGGGTCCATCTACAAACATCTTGTGTGCACTCTTTTGCTTATGCAGCCTTGACCCTATGGAACTCTACCTCATAATATAAGAGAAAGTTTGACCGTGGATCAGTTTAAAAGGGAGCTTAAAACCCATTTATTCAGACAGGCCTTCCCAGACTATGTTTAGTATTTATTACGTTAAAAGGATTTTATATGTACCCCTACCAAAATAGGGCTTACCTCTAGCCCAGCAGCTCCTGTTTCCAGCTGCTCTCCTGCCAGGTGCCTCCAGAAATGCCTGCATTTTTTAGTCCCTCCACTGTGGCACAAGTCCTTTTGTGCCCCTGTGCCCTGTCTTTGCCCCAGTGTAAGCTGCAGTCCTACAGGGCTCCAAAAGTAGAACCACGATTCCTTGCACAGCAAAGGCACTCCAGTGCTGGCAGGGATTGTGCATGTGACGGCGGCACCTTTATCTCTCAACTACTTGCTTTGTGGTCAATTGGGAAAGTAGTTTGGTGGTCCTGGTATCTCCACCTGATCAGTGGGACCCGATGACCTACAGGCAGGGCCCTGAGTGCCTATGCTTTACAAAAATTTAGGAGATCCATGAGGTGTCTGAGATCGGGCTCATGAATATTAATAAGCCCAGAGCCTCAATCTATGAATATTAATGAAGGTCTGTTCTGCCCTCAGGAAGCTGTATTTCAGCCACAGCCGACAGAGAAACAAATGTAAAATACATAATAATGTGTTTTATTTATTTATTTATTTATTGTTTGTTGACTGGGTAAGTGCACTAGACAAATCCTGCCTATTTTCAGGCACGACCGGGAGGGGATACAGATGAATGCCAACTGACCTTGAACCAGATTAACTGCTGTATGTTTGGGGACAAATGTAACATGGGAAAAAGTGTTTAAATAAATAAATGCTCAAATCCTGGCTGCACCAGTAAAATGTTGGGACTCAGAGAGATAGCCTATCTGCTGCTGTAAGGTGTTCTTAAGTAATGGCAGTAGCGACAGGAAAATGGACTGAGCAATTTTCTGGATTTGTGCAGCGACAGCAAGTACATAGCCAGGGCTATTGAACTGTGGGGCACTTGGGCAAATATTTAAATAACTCTGGCTGCACAAGGATTTGATTTGGGACTATATCTGATCTGTTTAAGGGACTGTGTTAAGCAGCCATTACAAAGAAGCACAGCCAATTGGAAAGCTAGAATATCAAAGCCAGGATTTGTGGGACATTAGCCAAAGCTCATGGGAACCTTCAAGTGCTCATGGGAACTGCAGGGACCTAATTCAGGCCCCAAAACAGTAAACCAACTGTGCATTGAGTGAGGTTCATGCATAATTCATTTTCTTGACTGACAGTTCCTCCAGCCAATCACACAATAGTTTCAGCCAATCAGGAGTCTCAGGAGAGCCCCATAAAAGATCGTGTGTTTCAGCATTTTCCAGGTTCGAAGGGAACCCCACAGGGGTGGAGGCTCAGGCCCCAGCTATGCAGCTGGGCCTGGTGATCCAGCTAATCCTTTCCTTCCAGGAGAGGGTGTTTGCCTTCTTTAGCAGTTAAATGTTTAAAGTAACTTAGTTTATTTAGTACCTGCAAGCTTGGGGGTTGCCAGAATGTCGCCCAGGTGCCGCCCTCCCTTCCACAGCGGAGAAAGATGCGAACCTGCAACATCATGACTTCAAGCCAGCTGTGAGACAGTCAATCGTATCTCAATTATGAGAGGACTGAAGATTTCAGGAACCTTGATAGTGGAGATTCTACCATGAGGAGCCTGAGTGTGTACTCTTATACCCCGGTGCAATAATGAAAGAGAACTTGCTTAATTGGGGCTGCCTGTACCCAAGTGACTGTGCTATGTAAGGTCGTTCTGTGTTCTGCACTCTGCAACTACTGCACCTAACCTTAACCCAATGTGAGTGGACCCTTCTTGTAAGTCTTTTGCTGATTGAGACTGCCTAATCCGTCCACACCCTGCAACTGCTGCACCTGTCTTGCCCAGTGTAGGATCCGACTGTTCTGGGGACCCAAGTGAGCCCAGAACATAGTACAGATGTGCTGATATATAATGTCTGCTATGGAGCCTACAGGACTGGAAGGGAGAACTCAGTACAGGGCTCATCCTGACTTTGCCTGGGTGGTCCAGTGTTGTCTAACAAACTTGGTCAAGATGTCCAGTGGAGCTGCAAGCCACAGCCATGTACCATGAATGGGACAAAAGCCCCCAAGTCTACTGATTTTGACAATTGTAACTTGGAAAAGGACTGTTCTATGCAAATGTGACTAGGGCGGCCACCCTTGCCCCTGGTTGAAGGCGTTATCCCTTATTGAATGTATTAGATGGGTCTGATATGTGAATGTACTGAGTGAGCCAAACATATAAATGTGATGAATGTTCAGAAGTATTATCGATTTTTCCAGCCGATTTAATCGGCTGGTTACCTCCCGACTCAGTTTACCAAATGCAGGGCAAGCCCTGTACACCCCAAAGAGGCTGTAAATAGTTTGTCTGCCTAATTGCCTTCAAGTCTAAGTACTAATTCTTTCTGATAATCGAGCCGCCAATGAACAGCTGAACCATCCAACAGGTCTGCAACTATCAAGGGACTTTGGTAACTGAGTGCCAGGTATAAATGTGTGGGATTGCAGGGTCCTACACTAAATTTTGGGGAACTGTACCAGTGTGGCAAGTGTAATACTTGTGTTCCATCTGATTCTATATAGTTTTAGATAGCCGGGCTCTGGGTATCCGTGTTGGTCAAATATGATTGCATTCTAATTAAAAACCCGTATCTATCCAGCTGGAGGGTTTTCACCAGCAACCAAAACCAACCCCATCATCTGTAAATATTGTAAATATTAATAATGATAGTAATTGCATAAACTGTACTCTTTGTTTCCCATTCCTGATCCCTATGCCCTTAAATAAATATTGTTGTTGTTTTGCAAATATGTTGTGGTGAGCATATTATTAAAGAGAGTCTTTAATTAAATGTAAAATGTTTGATATGTGGGAAATGCTTATTTGGGTCCTGTGTTGAGGTAGCAAATAGTTATGGTGGGTGTGTATGATGTCCAAGGGGTTGTACCAGGTAACAGCTAGCCCATTTAAAGCTAAACTCTGGGTAGAGGCACTACACAAAGGTAATATTAGGAAAAGAACCAGTTTAAAGTAAGTTTGGGAACCCAGGCCCTCAACCTTGTTTAGGCCTGCAAGGCAGGGGTAGTAACTCTAGGAGTAGCACCGCCTAGGGCTTACGTATATGTAGTTTGTTTATGTACTGCATTTTGAATATTTTAATATGATATAAAAACGAGTGAGTCACAATGAGAATTGCAGTATACAAATAAAGTTGAATTGAATTAATTGCAGCAGATTTTCAGAAATAACTTTGATTTTGCTATAAACATTTCCTCGGTGTCTCTTTAAGTTTGGTGTTTTTGTTACAGAAGAGTAGGTACAGTATGTGAAGTATGGTTGTAACCACAGCTAAAAAGTTAGGCAGTGGATATGGATCGTCCATGCCTATTGTACCAGTGCCAAAGTCATTGTCTATGTTGCAGGGCTTAAAATGTCAAGGGGACTGAGCCCCTCATCCCTCAGTGGTTGCATCCATAATGTGAAGCATAAAAATGCCAGACATACATTCTACTGTAGTTCTTCTGAAAATGTGTTGCACACTACACTAAATGTTGTACTGTAACACATTTTCCAGCCCGTTTTAGTAGTTGTTTTAAGGCAGTATCCCTGATTTTGGCAATTTGTCCTTGATTTGTTCTAAGCATTGGCATTCCTGATTTGTGAGGTAATGGTGGTTTCAGGAGAGTTACTGTATCTGGGTCACTGACCCTTTCATTGATTGCAAGTTCAGAACACTATGGAGACTACTGTGTTTTATTTGTGCAAACTGTACTCTTTATTGTCAGGCAAGTTCAGAACACTGTAGAAACTGTGTTTTATGTGTGTAGAGTGTAACAGGGAAGTAAGGCATCATAGATAATTATAAATTATAAAGTCCAAGTTTGTTGTGTGAGACAGCAGCACCTTAAGTGGGGAAAAAAGAGTAATTCTGCAAGGTAAAATGAAGGACATCCCTCAGAATGTGGGACATTTGGTAGGTATGTAGGACAATAGTGGAAGTAGAAACATAATAAGAGAATTTCTGGGGAATACAATTAAAATTGATTAAGAGGATCACTTTATACAGTCTTTCTCAGCCCCCAAAGCACTATTTGGTTGGGAACTTTTGACTGAGGTACAGTATATGCATCCAGTCTAGACCCTATGGGCATTATGGCCCTCAGAGGAAGAACAGGTTTGCTATCTATTTCCCTTCTCCTGATAGCATAAGCCCACTAACTGTTCAGTTTACAAAACCATTTCCATCTTACAAAAATATTAAAAATCTGTTTTTTTCCAGAATTGGTTATAACATGTGGCACAAATGGAGTCTTTTTGAAAATTTGCCAACACATGTGGTTGTAAATGTGGTACATTGCAAGCAGCCTTTTACATGAAAAGGAGAGTTAAAAATGCCAAATTCTATGTGGAATCCAGAGTTTCTATTTTTCATGGAAAAGGTTGTCCCTAATGGCCTTAGTTGTACTTTAGGGCCAAGTGAGGGTTAATGGAGCCTTTTATTAGATGAGCAAATACTGTAGGAGGGTGCAGTTGCCTTCCCTATCTCCTACACCCAGGTATTCCTTTCAATAGGAACAATCAGCATTAGAGCCCCACACCCAAGTGTGGGCAGGTTTAATTGGCACTTTTGTGCAAAACATTTTAATTACTGTTTAGCACAATATAGTAGACTGTCCCAGACTGATTCTGCTGACTTTGCAACTTTATTTTCTGATGTTTGCCTGTCCTGCTGTTCTCCGGGGCTCAGTACAGTCCTCTGGGATTGTACTTACCCCAGGAAGGCTAGCAGGACAGGCAAAACAAAAGATAAGAGTATATTAAAAAAACTCTAAAATGAACTGCAGGCCATTGAATCTCCCACTGCTGCAGCCTCCTAGGATGTCAGCTACAGGATTTGTAGTTACAGAAAATGTCAGCTTGCAAGTCAGCAGAATCATTTGGCAGAAAAAGGGACTTGCACACAAAAAGCTCTTCAAACATTTTAATAGCCACAGTTGTAGATATATGTAACCGTGCAGTGAATGCATACAAAAATCCTGCATCAAATCCTTGCGCATTTAGCTCACTTGTCTCCTTCATCCTGGAAGAAACAAGGAGTGCCATTCGCACTTGTGGCTATTAAATATGTTTGAAGTGCTTTTGTGTGCAAGTCCCTTTTTCTGTCAATTGTTTAAAGTAGTGGGACTGCACCTAAGATGAGAACTGGGCTTTTCAGGTTTTGTTCTTTGTCAGCAGAATCAGCCTGATACAATCTATGATACTGCAGTAAACAGTAAGTAAAAAATGTTTTTGCACACAAAGTACAAATTGGGACCAGCTGCACAAGTGAGTGTTGGGCTCTTAGAGACTATTCCACTTTAATATGCATCTTGTTAGCTGCAAATGTGATATTATGTTTTTTGCTGATGTAAAGATAGACCCAGGCATGCCTCCTGGATAGTGACTGTGTGATTTATTCATTGTTGTTTTAGTGGTTATACTGCAAACATGAACTGTGTCTGTGTTGGTCGTGGGTACCTGCCTATAACTATATATGGGAGGGTTCTGCTATGGGACTGTGGTGAGACACTCAAATTCATCTGTCTGGCCTGCACTAAGTAAAGTGATATACCATGGAATACAGTATTACTGTGTACAACATCTGTCATGCCTTCTGTAGCCAAAAATCCAGCACAACATTTTTGGAGTACAAAACAGCAGCACTTTTGCATTATTGCTTGCTTGTGTTTGCAGTTTTAAATATATAAAGTACCAATATAAAAAGGTGTAAATGTTTTACAGTACTCTAACAACTTTTGTGGTAGGAGTGGAAGTGAGCAGGACAAGGATGAATGAGTTGAGGGGGCAGGAGAGTGTGAGGGTGAAGAGTGCTACAGGTTTGTTCGCTTGATGTGTCATCAAGTCTAACACAGGCCCTGTGTACAGTGCTGGTGAAACTTAAAAATAAAATGGGCAGTAACGTCTCATGAGAACAAGAAAACCATAGCCTTTGGAGTTCCTCAGAGGTCAAGTACTGTTCATTATTAACCCAGAGAAACAATGAAAATATATCTCTGCTTACCAGAGAACTCTCTTCGTTTGTATTGGTGCAAAGTCAAAGTGGGAATGAATGTTGCCTGACTGCTGCAGAAGCTGAAATTGGGGTTTGTTTAGAGTATTATTTTAGTTCAGTGATGACAGCTCTTCCTGCTGATGTTTATAGAATGAGAGGCCTGTTTCTGTAATCATGTTCACAAACATCCCTGATTGACTTAATAGCAGAAATGGGAGGAAGCCAGTTGAGGATCGGAAAAACAAGGAAAATGCCTCCATTGATAATATCATGTGACACGACCTGATCAGTCAAGATATTAAAACAAACCCTTGACAGTGAAGTGTTTGGGTCTGGCAGTCCCCAAGGCCTGCAGGATGTGCTTGCTAAGTGTGAGAGCCTAGGAATCTGGTGACAAATTTAATCATCAGGAAATTCCGGCATTTGGATAACACCATTAGCATAGCCTACCATGAAGGATTCCGTTTATATATTTAGAGGACAAGACTGTGCAAGTGGAACATATTTTAACACACTGCCATTTAGAGATAGATGCAAGAATCAGACAGTCATTGATTGTGTAACAGCTTCAAAGTTTGAAAAATTCTAGCTGAGTTTTTCTTGTTAAAGCATGCCACTGTTGGAAATTACATATGTATGGTGTTAAAAGAAAACAGAAAAGCAGTTCAGCCTGCTGAAATGAAAGCAGAACCACTGTGTTTCACATGCAAGCAATAGCTAATGTTTAAAATTATTTCATAGTGGAGAATACAGTACAAGAGTTGAGTGGGCTGGGAAATACATTACCAAAATAACTTGTAGCAATATTTTGACAAGATCTCCTGACTCTTTGCACCACAAGTTGTCCTCTCCGATCCAGCGAGCGAGGGATTGCTGGAGATTCCAGGGTTCGTCTTAAAACATCTGGAGCATGTGCATTTTCATTTGCAGCACCAATCCTGTAGAATTCTCTACCTCGTTGGTTAAGAGAATGCCTGACCATCAGTAGTTTTAAACTTATGTTAAAAATGTATTTAGTTTTCTGGCCTTCCCAGACTGAATGATTTTTAAATAATTATACTGATCTCGGTTTTATATTTGTTGTTACAGTATATGCTGTGCCTTGATATTGAATGGCGCTATATAAATAAAAGTGATTGATTGATTTTGAAAAGCCCCACCACTGTCTGCTATAGTTTTAAATTAAATTGTTGATACCCAGCATTTTTGTGGTGGGGAGCAGGCTTAGTTTCAAAAGCATTTTTTTAAATTTCCTTAAAAGTAGTAGACTTAGTTTTGAAGTGAACTTGTTTCATTAAGCCAAATGCTCTAGAAAATGAAGTGTGTCGGTGGAAGCAGTGGGCAAAATTATTTGGCCTAAAAAAATCTGCCCAAATACACTTTACAATAATATTTTATACATTATAGATGAATTAGTGATACTATGGGTGATGTCACATTTGTGTTCTTGGTACTTAAGAGAGTATTTGTTTTGTTTTCCTAGAATGGAGTGCTAAGAAATAGTTTCATATTTTCATCCCTGAGTGGAAGTTGGAGAGGGTATAGGAACCTGATTTGGGAGCCCCATAGCAGTTTATTCATTATCTTTGTATCATCAGATATCACTACATTAGGATCTCATTAGCAATTTATTCATTATCATTGTATCATACAGATATAACTGCAGACATCTGACATTTGATTTTAGAGCTTAAAACTTAAATCTTGTTTTTCATATTTTGTAATATAATTTGAAATTTGGCAAGTATGAAGTTCACTTGAAATCCACAGCGTGCTATTTTATGTGTTCATTTTAAATTGTATTGTTTTTATGTATCAAGGGTGTCTTTTGATACTGCATTTTCTCCCCAACACCTATTGTGGTCATGTCCACTCTTTTGTGCATTAAATTATGTTTAAGGATACATTCAGTTTGTGTGTTTGGGCTGCATGATGTCAATGATTAAGTCAGTGTGAGGGTATTTAGGTCCTGCCATAGTATTTCAGACCTACATAAGCCTGGGTTTGATCCGCTATATTGCAATTTTTTTCTTTCCCAGTACAACGTTTGTTGCACAAAAGAAATTGTTAGATCTCATTGTTGATGTAGTGAAGGATTTCAGAAGAGCTAAACAGCAGACTTTCAGATAAATGAATTTAGTTTTATAGCTTGTTGTAGTCTATTAAATTAGTCCTTGCTGAGGCACATCTATGTTTGAATACAATCTGAGTCACCTGTTTTTCAGTCTGTGACATAATCTTTCCATCATATGAACTGCAACTCACTTACATGTAGCTCAGTGGCACTCTAAATGTGTGTTTGTTTAGCAGGCAAAGGATCAGTGGTTCAAATCATGACATAGATTCAAAATGTTCTTTCTAAATGGAGACTCACTTTAGTGGTGATTCATGGTGATGTGATGTGGAGTGGAACAGTAAATTATTTGAGAAGTAAATTTAGCTAAGAACAAAAAATTGTGAATGTAAATCGCATGTTGGGAATAGATTCCCAGTTGCCTGTTTTATGGATGTGACATAACTTCCACACCACAGAAATGAAACTCCCTTACCTGCATCTCGGTGGTACACTGAATGTGTATTTGCTTAGCAGTCAAAGGGTCAGAAGGCCAAATCCTGGCAAGGACTTAAACATTTAATTCAAATTTTTTGTATGATCTAAACTCAGTTTAATGGGTATTCATGGTGCTGTGAAGTGGAATACTAAATTATACGAGAAATATATTTAGGGAAGAACAACAATTTGTGCTCATAAATTACCTGCTGGGATTGGATCCCATTCACCGCTTTGCAGGTTGTGGCTTAACATCTACACTACAGGAACTGCAATCCCTTACCTGCAGCTCAGTGGCATGTTGAATGTGTGTTCATTAGGCAGGAAAATTATCAGTGGTTTGAATCCAGTTACACTACATTATATTTGAATACATAATATTTTACACTTTACAGACCTTATTTGACTCCTTCACTACCATATGCAGTTTGATTATAGTTGCATGCACACACGCAACAAAAATTTTGCTACAAGAATGTCATTTCAGAGGTATGTCACTGTCGGGTCCAGTGCAGTTCAGGCTGCAGTGGGCTTGACAGTGACAGGTCAATGATCAGTGATGCTGATCATGACACTGTTCAGAGTTTGCAGGGTTGAACCTTCTTGTAGTTGACAGTGACTTGATGCTTTTATCTGCATGATGTTGCCCAACAAGCAGCTGAGCCATATCGATATCAGTCACATTGATCACTGTACTGAGACCCGCCATGAGTGGGCATCTGCAATGTTATCACCCCTTCCATGTAATGTAACCCCACCCATTTCATGTGTGAGGACACCAGGGTGCCCACCCCAGTGCTGCCATACTGCATCTGTAATGTAATCATGCCCCCAGGTAGTGCAGCCCCACCCATTTCATGTATGTAGAGAGCAGGGTGCCCAGCTCTGATGCCATCATACATCTGTGACATTGGAGTGCCTTATTCCCAGTGTCACCCTTGCACCTGTTAAAAAACTTCCTTTGTAATCTTTTTTAGTATTGTAACCTAAAAAGCAGAAAACTATCTATCAATGTCTTTTAACACTGACCTCCCATCCACTCCACCCTGATCCTCCACTTAGCACCCACCACCCCACACCTTCATTCATCTAAAATGATCCCTGCTGCTCTGTAACAAATCACATCCTTCTCTAGTACCATCTTGTGGGTCTTGGCTGCCTCCCCAAGCTGCCACTAGGGGTCAGACATATGTTGGGTCCTGCATCCCCACCCTGTGAGGAGGAGGAGAGCAGTCATACAGATGCTCTAAACTCCTCCCTCAGCTGACCCTCTGATGCCCCAAGTTTTATTCTGAACCAGGTTTGTCAGCTGAAAGCTGTGGCACTACCTCTGTCTAGCGAGCTGGCAACTTTGGTCATTTTCAATATTTGACCACAGAGTCTCAGCATAGTCTTTTATGACCCCATCTCATCAACAGAGTAGGTGAACATTTTCAAATCTTTTCTGAAAGTGATTCTACAGTCACTCTGTGAAATTATCTTCTTGGTCAGATTTCAAAAATGTCACCTATCAGGTGAATGAAGAGCGGTCATAAAAAGAATAAGTTGAAAATTTGGGGTCAAAATTAAAAAAATGTGTTATGAATGTATGCTGAAAATGTTCAATGTTCACTCATAACTTTGGTAATTTTCAATGGCCCCTATGCACCAGTGAGTGCAAGTTATGTGCAAAACATGAGTAACTCCACCCACAGCACTGCACCTACAGACAGGTGTGCACTGGCCATTATTCACTAATGGCTGCCACCTGTCTGCAGCCCTGCCCTGGAATGCGGGACTCTGCAGGGCAGCCAGGTTTGGGGTCACAGACCCAGCCTGGCATCCAATCACATGCCCAGACCAGGACACAGAATTGATCCCTTGCATGGCAGGGCTCAGGTACAGGTATGTGAATAGCATGGGTGGCAACCTGGACCCTCATGCCCATGCCTGCCTGGTGGCTTCCCATATCACTGAGTCCCTGGAGCAGGGCTCCACCTGTCACACTGCCACACCTCTCGGCCAACTCATAGGGGTGGCAGGCTCTCCCACTTTCATTGCAGTCGCTGACTGCACTCTAACACCAGGTCCAGCAACCCCCACATCTGTAGGCGGTGGCAACCCCCAGCACTGAACACCCCACCACACACCTGCAGAGATGGTGCCATGGCCAGCAGCCCCAGCCTTGGTGCCATGGCCAGCAGCCCAAGCCCTGCCATCATCCTTGTGGGCTGGGGTGGCTCTAGTGTTCCTTTCCCAGGTCTGCATTGACAGGAGGGCTATGTTCAGAAGCATATAGTTTGTTATGGCAGGGTCTCCTTCTGTAGGTTGTGTCCTCCTCCACACCCCCAGGTCAGCAATATGCACTGTAGTGCATGGTGCATAGTGCAGCCTGCCCCACGCCGCCCACCCCCAGCGAGTTGCTCTTCATGCGGCGAGGGATTGGGCATGAAGGTGCTGTACCAACCTTGGCATCCCACATGGGAGAGATATGGTGTGGGGTGGCTACACACCCCAGATATGTGCACATAGCCACTCTGCTCCAATAGTGCATAGGGCCCAATATGTATTAAACAACTATGCAATATGCATGAATTCTGTGTGTGCCCCAAATGCAGCCTTTTAAGCAAGCAAACATTTGGCATCAACAATGCTTAGAAACATAGAAACATAGACTCTGCTTGGCCCACCTAGTCTTCCCATTTCCCTACCTATTTATATAAGCTGAAGATTCTAATTAACCAACAGCCTACTTCATTCAGCCTCCCACTGTAAATTGCCTTTATGTCAGTCCCATGCATTCTTGAATTCCTCCACTGTTTTTGACCCCACGACTTCCTCAGGTAGGCTGTTCCATGCATCCACGACTTCCTCAGGTAGGTTGTTCCATGCATCCACCACCCTCTCCATGAAAAAATACTTCCTGATGTTGCCCCTGAGCCACCCCCTCTGTCTTCAAATTGTGCCCCTTGTTATTGCACATCTTTTTCTGAAAGATGCCTCATCTTGAACTTTCTTTGATTCCCTGAGGTACTTGAAAGTTTCTATCATGTCCCCCTCCCTCCTTTCCTCAAGGGTACATATATTAAGATCTTTAAGTCTCTCTTCATATGGCTTCTTTTGTCATCTACAAACACATAGGTGGCATTCCTATAGTAAGTAGTGACTAATAGGGTTGTCTTACATGTGCTACTTGTGAGGGAAAGTGAGATCAGGCCACCTAGCTAATAAAATAAATAACTGCAGAACAATTTCCTGCACTCATTTTGGTTTTCAGTGATGAGAGGAAAGTGGAGTCTGACTGCTGTGTTCATCCTTGAAAAAAAACACAAAAAAAGCAAAAACCTGCTATACCTTCCCATGCCAGTCCCAGCTTGTGATGGTGTATGGAAAGTGCAGCTGATAGCCAACAGCCCAGCCAACAGTTCTCCCTCCATAGTCATGCCAGCTACATCCCCTAAACTAATGTGTTACTACCCGCTGGCATTGCAGGTAATCAGGATCCACTGCCGAGTAAGAGGAACATTAAAAACTGCTCACTGCAATGACAGACTATTCCAGTCCCTGCTGGAGCAGCAATCATACACACAGCTGCATGCTGCCATTGTGGGTCATCACACTTCCCAGCAGGAGTATCAGAGGCACATGCACAGTTGCCCAACTGTATTGTGGGTCATCATGATCCCCTGTAGCAGTGACAGTTTACCAAGAGGAGCAGTGGGAACACAAATGGCCTCCCACCTTAATAATCACAATAAGACACTCTAAGCCATCTGTTGGGTGGGATAATGTCCCTCTCAGGTGGTGGTAGCACTCGGCTTTGTCTCATGTTTCACCACCCAAGGTTGGCCATTATCATAGCACAATGCACCCCTTGCCATGCCTTATAGCTTAATTATAATCACTTGGGGATCAGAAATGGCAGCTAGCCTGACCAATAACTTGCAGGTAATGAGCAACCACAGCAGGATGACGATCTCCCTAATTGTTAATGTGGACATGGGAGACCTTCCCATCCACTATAAAACTGAACAAAAATGCCTGGTAGTCTAGTGGAAAAGAACACTAGAGTTTCCCACAAGATCTAATTCCTACAAAGATTTAAGTCCTCTGAGGATCCTTTCTGTGTAGCCCTGCCAGCTAAATTAAGTGAAGAAAATGATTCCCATCTTCAATGGCAAGTTGGTTGATGTTCAAGGAAGGAGAAACAGTGTTCACTAAACTTAGGTGGCAGTGCCAGACTGACAAAATCTGAAGGAGACCTGAATCTTCATGGGAATTAAAGCTTTGTGGGAAACTTTCAACTTTCTTCTTTGCTACATTACCAGGTATTTTTGTCCCCAGACTAAAAAGAGGAATGGTAATACTGTAGGATGGGACCTTTGAAACACTTGAGGAGTGGAGCTACAAATGTTTGATCTTGCATTATCAAAAGTCAGTAGCAACATAGTATATGAACATGTTTTGAGTCAGTTCATTACAAGAAAAATATTGCCAATCCCTAAACTACTGAATCTGGTGGTGCTTATGAGTGTAGAAATTAAACCAACTGAAATATTCACAGCATTAACATTCTCATAAGGTAACAGGCAATCCTCACCTGCTTTGTAAACAAAACGGGCACTCCCCAATGGTTAATATATGGGTGGGTTCTGGGATGCCACCCTCCTAATGGAGGGAACCATGGCTTTGTGGTGGAGGAGTGCCCCACCAGTGATATAGAACATAAACATCTTAGAAAAAGGATACTAACTTCTGGCCCATGATTCTCAAAGCCCTTAGATTGGTGCACAGCACCTACATCAAACATAAATGATGCAAGTGGCACTTTGTGTCAAAAAATGCATCCTAAACTATTTTCAAAAGTAGCCTGAAGCAAATACAGGCTGCATTCCCCAAAGGGGCTAGTGCCATCAATGCATCACAAAATGGGCTGCAGCATGGTGCTAGGGGCTTGTGACAGATGGAGGCTGCCATTTACCCTACTTTGGCATTCACAAAATCCTCCCAGAGGGCAACAGTCTAGTATCGTAGACCAGCCAAGGGCTGGTCTAACAGTACTTAGAACTCCTCAGGGAGGGTTGTGTACTGTGACAATGTGTGTGGCACCACCCCCACCCTGATCCCCAATCATAAATAAAATCAACCTGGCAGTCTGGAGCCCCCTGCCCTACTCCCTGATCACAAATAAAATTCACCTGATAGTCTGGGGAATCCCTAGCCCCGATCCCTTGTCAGAAATAAAATTGTCCTGGTAGTTTCAGGAACCCCTGCCTTGATTCCTGATTATAAAGAAACATTTTTCCTGGTAGTCTAGTGGTTACTCCTCCCCACTCCAGTTGGCACTGCCCCACCACTCTGCTCCCTCTCAAATCCCAATTCTTCATTCTGACATATTAAAAATGATTGGTGGGTGCTAGAGCATCAAGGAGTGAATACGTGGTCTCTTTAGCTCCTACTTCTACAATAATTAATCTACTTAAAATCTACAGCATCCTGTTAATAAATTGAGTAAAACTTACAAATTTGAGGAGTACAACAGCCATGGACTAGTTTTTGGTCAAAAATTCAGGGAAAGTACAACACTCTGCAGCTAAAAATCCAAAGAAACAACCAGCCACCAAGCAACCCGAGGCACTAGGCCCAGTTTAACTTTCTGCTGCTGAAATGTCCTCGCTGGGTCAGGAGGTCACGCACAAGTTATGGAGGTGTTAGACCAGAGACTGATTAAAATGGAACAAAAATTGGATGCCCACCTATAGGCTATAATAGATCAGACAGCAACCCAAGCAGTTAAAATTATGGAGGCTGAGGAAAATATCCAGCCTGGAAGAGACAGTTGATCCAGTGCCTGGGATAATTGCTATGCTAGAAAAAGAGTTAGCGGATTTTAAAGAGCTGTTTGATTACCAAGAGAATTATCACTGCCATCTTAATTTATGGCTCAGAGGGCTGCCGGAGGGTAAGAAGGGGCCAGATTTCCTAAACTCTGTTAGGCCAAACTCCCGGTTTTGCTCAGACTAAATCCAAAGAACGGCCACATCATGCTGGAATGGGCTCACAGAGCAGTGGCCCCAAAACCACTGGCAGATCAACCTCCTTGGCAAATAATTTTTCTATTCCACGGCTATCAGGACTGTGAAATGGTATTGAGGGCTTTTGCAGCATGAAAGAGTTGGTATTCGAGGGGCCCGGCTTTACATTTTTCAGGACTACTCAACCCACCTGCTAAAGAAACGACTTGCCTTCAACCCAGTACTAGCTCAGCTTTGGGAGATGAAAGTTGAGGGTTTTCTAACCTACCCTGCAGTCCTCAAGATAAAGCATGAGGGAGCTTCCTACTCCTTTTAGGACTCTGAGAGAGCAGCCCGCTTTGGCAGACTTAAAGAAGAAGGTGGGCTAAAGATCGGAAAGGCTGAGATTCTGCAGTGTGTAGGCTGTTTAGCCTGCTTAATGAGGAGGTTGGCAATGCCATTTGACTTTTTAACTCGGTTTTGCTCTGGAAACTGTGCTGAATCCCCCTTCCTGCTTGTGCCAGTGCACTCAACCCCTTCCTGTACTTTTAGTCAGTCCTCTGTCATGAAACAGACTTTATGGGAAATAATTAAGTGACAAACATGCAGGACCTGCTAGATTTTCACTCTTGGTTGTGGGCCTAATGAGGATTTTTATCTGGGACTGGGGCATTGACACCCTGGGATTTGTGACCCCTAAGTGGAGAGACTCCGGACAGGACTAACACAATCTTTAAACACTCTCTAGAAAATGGGAGAAAGTACAGCTCTGGTGTTACGTTCCTGTTGCCAAGGTAAAATGAAAGGGATGCGGTGGTAGGCAGGATGCATGGTATTTGAGTCATGCTGTCTCCTCCCACATTGGCCTCTTTGGCCTTTTTAGGGGTGGATTTGAATTACTGTGGTACTTCAGTGGGCTAACAGACACTGAGACCCCATTACTGCATGGCTCCTGAGGAGGTTTGAAGGAAGGCTTTGGGTGGGTATAGGAAAACACAGTAATCTTTTTGGGATGGATTGGTGGGCCTGATAACCACATATCTCAGGCCTAGGAAGTTTCAAATAGCTAATCACGGCACTGCCAAATGATAATTTGGGCTGCATTGTGTTTTCAGAGGGAGGTGGGTTGATGGGTTTTGTAACCCTTTCTGTGATAAGGTGCTTCCTTTACCAGGGCAGGTGAGGGGAGTTCCTGACATTCTTTATTGGGATGGATGTCAGCCCTGGGCTATCAATGAAGGATTTGGCACATGAGCAGACAGTTGGGGAGTACCCTAATCTCCATAGGGCAGAAGGGATGTTGATTGAAGGATGCAAAGTAAAATAGGTGTGGGAGTGAGGAGAAGGGCATCTACTATGAGGAGGGTAGACTATTCCTTTGAATGGCATGTAGAATATTACTGGGATTCTAAGACACAAGGGAGGGAGGAGGGAGGTGGGAGGGGTGCTTGTATATATGTTGGGGTTGTGTTGATAAAGTTGCAAAGTTACAAATGTTTATATTATGTCTATATGCCTTGTTGACTATATTACTAGTGATTTTCAGTGAGTGTTATGGCTCTATATAAGCTGACAAAATCTGCAGTTTAAGAATACACACACAGTCATTGCATATTGTTATGATGAAAGAAGGGGCAGATAGGTGTAACATAATGGACAGGCATTATGGCTACTAATAGAGACATAACTGTAGTCTCTTGGAATGTGAGGTGGGCATTTCTTCCCTGATAAAGAGGACCAGCTTACTTTCAGCCCTGCACAGGCAGGGATACAGGTTGCTGTGTTGCAGGAGACACACCTAGTCCCGAGGAACATCAAAAGTTGGTTGGGGATGGGTGGGGCATGCTACACCTCATCTTACAACTCACATAAGAGAGGCGTGGCTGTCTTAATAAGTACCTCCCACTTGTTGTTACCTGGGTGGTCTCAGATGCCACAGACAGTAGGTACATTTTGTGAAGGGCAGCCTTTTGGGAAACTGTCACCTTGGCAAGTGTATATGTGACTGCAGATTTTGATCCCATCTTTTAGCAAAAGATATTGGATGTCCTTGTCAGAGAGCAATTTGGAGGGTTAATCATGGGGGCATTCAGAGGCCAGGGGTTGGAATGTGGGGGGCTGAGACCCTGGCTGGAGGGAATGGTGGATCTAGACATGATTGACAGCTGGAGGTCTGCTAACCCCAATATGGAATTCGCATTTTTCCAACCCCTCAAAACATGGTCCAGATTGGACTACATCTATATACCCTGAGAGTGGTCTGATTGGATGCAGAAGGTCCATCATAGTCCAGTTTTTATATTAGACCATTCTATGGTTATACTGGCCTGTACACTAGGTGGGAGGACCCACCACCAGGAAATTTCCTAATTACTTGCTGGGTAACAGAAAATTTGTGGAACATACTGAAGCACAATATAAGCTGCATCAGGAGGTGAATGAGGGCTTGGTGAATTCCACCAGACTATATTGGGACACTGGCAGGGCATATATCAGGGGCCATCATCAGCTTTGTTGCAAATTATAAGAAAGAAACTGGCTTGAGAGAGGACTTGGGAGAACGAGTGAGACTCTTGGAGCGGTCTCTAGCACAGAGTTTTCTGAGGAACACTGAGAGTACTAACTGCTGCTAGAGAGCGCTAATGCCTTCTTCTTGGGAGGCCCGGTGACGCCTGTTTCTTGGCCAGAATACATTCTTTGAGTGGGGCAATAAGCCGGGACCACTTCTGGCCCACTTGGTGAAGGAAGGAGGACCCACACACACATTTCAGGGATCAAGAACAATCAAGGGATTCTAACTCAGGATAAAAATTAATAAAGGAACAGTTCAAACAGTTCTATCAACAGTTGTATCAGGCAGAATGCAAAGGTACATTGGGTAATGCTAGGGACTTCCTGGCTGGGATCATTTTGCTGCAGATCACGGAGCAGCAGAGGGAGCAGCTGGGGGATCACCAGAAATGAAATTAGACAAGCTATACAGAGTCTAAAGAAGGAAAGACAAGCTGGCTGGATGGGTTCCCTTGAAATTTTATAAGGTTATGCAAGATCAGGTGACTGACACTCTGTGGGGGTGTTCACAGAGGTTCGGGAGGAGGGCGTACTCCTGCCTCTTTAATGAGGTGGTCATATGCCTTGTGTCTAAGCGGGAAGGACCTGCAGAAATGCCCATCCTACAGACCACTATCGTTTTTGAACTGTGACACCAAGATCCTGGTGAAGGTGTTGCTGGGCGCCTAGACCGGCTCCTTCCAGAGTTCGTTCACCCGAACTAAATGGGATTTATACGTGGTCACCACTCCTACCACAACATGTGCAAATTTCTGAATGTTGTGTGGATGGTCTCTAGCAGGGGGATGGCACTGCAGTGCTGTCAATGGACGCCGAGAAGGCTTTCACCATATAGAAATGGGAATACCTTATGGAGGTGTTGCCAGTTTGGTCTGGGGGACAGCTTTGTGGGATTGATCAAGAAGATATATAGGGAGCCAGTGGCTAGGGTCTTGATGAATGGCTCCTCATGGAACAATTTCCCTTGTTTAGAGGTACAGGCAGGGTGCCCCTCTCCCTTGCTGGTCCTTGGTCATTGAGCCCTTGGTGGTGGGGAGTTGGGAACATCCAGGTATAAAAGAAATAATGGGTAAGTCAGGCAGGTCTCATAAGGTCATGGATGACATGCTCCTGTATGTGTCAGACCCACCCGGCTCTATCCTGATGTTGCTTGATCTGATAGAGACGTTTGCAGCCTTTCAGGTTATAAAATAAATCTTAGTAAGCCTGAGGTCATGCTGTGGTGGGGATTGGAGAGGGAAGAAGGAATGGGACCTGGGGTCTGAAACAGGTTACAACTTCCTTTAAACATCTGGGTATTCAAGTAGGTAGGGATCTGGGCACTTTATACTGCCTCAATTAACTTCCACTTATAAAGACTATAGAGGAGGAGCTATGATGCTGGAGGAACTCCCATGTCGTGGCTTGGCTGTATTAACCTGTTAAAGATGAATATATTGTATAAATTCATTACTCATGGCTCAGTCTCATGTAAGTGTTAAAACCTGTAATAAACTTTAAATTAAAAAAAAGGATGAATATATTGCCACGGGTACTGTATGTTATGCAGATGCTGCATATGGGTCTCACTAGGGCGGATCTCAAGAAGATAGAGAAAACTTTTCTGGTTTCTCTAGAGGGAGGGCACTCAAGGGCAAGTCTTCGGTGACTACAGGAGGATGGTTCTAGGACGGAGTTTAAATCTCTTGGACCTCCAGAATTATTTCCTGGCCATGCAATACAGATATATAAATGATTGGGTAAACAGACCTGAGGTGGGGATGGCTGGATCTAGAGAAAACTCTTGCCCAGGAAGACTCTCAGCCTATTTGGTGAAGGGGGTCATAAGACCTATAATAGAGTGGACAATGGAAATCCATTGGTGGTTGCTGTCCTGGATGGGTGGGCACAGATCTTAAAAATAATAGGAGTGGGGCAGGAGGAAACTTGTTGCTCCCTGTGGCTGGCAATCCGTACTTTTTGTCTGCAACAGAGGATAGGGATTCCAGCTATGGGAGACTAGGGGATTAAATGTCCAGTGATATATGTGGAAACAATCTGGTGTCCTTTGAAGACATTAGAATGAGATTTGAGCTGCTTGGGGAGCATTGCTTTTCATTTTTGCAAGTTAGAACCTATGTCAATGCTCTGGGTAGGGCAAAACCTGCAGACTCTCCCCTAATGCTAGTAGAACATTTGCTTCTAAGTGCCGGGTGGGCTCACGGGGACTGATTGGGCAAGCAGCTCATTTGGGAAGGCAGTCATTCCTAGATCACACATGGAAAATGAAGAGACAGTGGAGGCAGATTTGGGTAGAGACATTTTGGAAGAGAACTGGCTCACATTGCTATGGCTCCACAGGGGATTCTGATTTGTAATAAATATCAGGAGTCCTTCTATAAGTTTATTCACAGACTGTACTGTCCACCAGTAATGGTCCATAAATTTAACCCTGCGGTCTCTCCATTGTGTGAATGATGCAGGACTGAGTCGGTACCTATTTTCATTTTCATTGTTTTCGGACCTGTTCTGTCTTGCAGAGGTTTTGGGGTGAGGTTGTGCAGGAGGTAGGGAACATTTAGACAACTGCTGCTTGTCCCATTGAGTCTCTTATTTGGGGTTGAGGAGATGGGTCCTGAGGATGACTTTTCCCTGAGGTGAGTTTGGGTCTTGTTGGTGCTTTCTAGGCACTGTATTTTTAAATACCTGGGTGTCACCAACAATCCAGCAGTGGTGCACCCTTACCATACAGATTTTAGCACTGCAGCATCTTTCATATTCCATTAAAACAAGAAGGAGCAATTTCGAAATTCATGTGAACCCTACTTACCTCTTTATCACCAGGAGAGGCCACCGCTTTTGAGAGAGACTATAATGAAGTTGATTTGGGAGGAGTGTAGCCTCCTTTGTCAACTAACATGGCCTCATGTAGCAGCTGCTTTGAGTCCATATGGCTTATTAATTTATAATGGATTTAATGTGCATGTAAATTAAAAGATACCGTTTGTTGGTAGGATGATCTCTTTTTATTATCAGTTTATTCTTTGGCAGCTTAATGTTCCCTGAGTACAGGGAATTCAAGAGGAAATAGACTAGACCCATGTACAGGACATATATAATTTTTAGTTTCCTTGTTAAGTGTTGTTTTATTGTTTGTACCTCTGTTTTATCTACAAAATCATTTTAATAAAACATGTTATGCAAAAAAATCCTG
The DNA here is from genome assembly GCA_016271365.2 of Neoceratodus forsteri. Lineage (NCBI taxonomy): Eukaryota > Metazoa > Chordata > Ceratodontiformes > Ceratodontidae > Neoceratodus > Neoceratodus forsteri. The sequence goes on along the minus strand of CM057456.1, from coordinate 1,629,198,527 downwards.
ATGTCCCTACATGTATATGTATAGTCCCTGAAGTGATCTGGCAACTCCCTCAAGCCCGATCCTTCTTTATGAAATATTAAAAATCTTTGGTGGTCACAGTGGACCTGCACCCCAGCAGGCAGTGTCCCACCATCCCAGTTCCCTGTCTCAAACTGAGCCAGCGACTGGCGTATCCCTGCTCACCACCACAGCCAGCTGCCGATTGGGCTCTTAATGAGCACTGTACCATATACAGTACACATCCATTAATTAACAGAGCTGTTAATCAATGAGTGTGTACTGTATACAGTACAACACTCATTGAGAGCTCAGTTGGCAGCTGGCCGTGGGGAGAGCAATGGGCTGTGCCCATCGCGGCTCAGTTTGAGAAATGGGGAGGGCCAGGGACACTGCCTGCCAGGGTGGGGGGTTAGGGGGTCAACTAGACCACTGATAATTTTAAATATTTCAGAAGGAGGATTGGGGCTTGGTGGGGAGGAGGAGGCACTAGATCACCAGAGAATATACAATACGATTTCATAGGGACATCAGTGGGGAGGTCCACTATGTCACCAATGATTTTTAATATGTCATAACGGAGGATCGGGACTTTGGGTGAGCGGAGTGGTGGAGCACTGAAAACTGGGGTGGGGAGACCTCTAGACTATGAGAGAAAATGTTTCTTTATGATTGGGGATTGGGGAAGGAAGGGGTTTCTTGACTTCCAGGGAAAGTTTTTATTCTGATCGGGGAATGAGGCTGGGGGTTGCTAGCCACCAGGCACCTCTCCATGGTGCTATTGTCACATGGCCGACCCACGGCTTGTGGCAAACTGATGTGCCCTCTATTTGGTGCAAGGCCAAGTTTGTTGCAAGCCACAGGACTTTGATGCAAGGACCCTACCCGATAGAGAATCGGTCACATGGTCCCTGGTGCACTGGTAATAATCGCAAGTTGCCTTTGGCAGGGCTCGTGCTGACTTTTGAGAATCAGGCCCCTGTTATGATGTTTGAATTAAAATTGTCTATAAACTATAGTTGTTATACCTTTGTTTTAGATTTGGCCCTGTGGAACCCTAAAACGGATTCAATGAATGTTACTGCACATGTCCTTAAAGTATGGGAGAGCCAGTCCCAACAAGGGACAACACTTGCAAAGAAGGCAATACTCTATCTTGGGGTAATACCCACTCCTAGAAAAAAACAAAACAGACGTACTCTTAACATGCAGTTTTCAATAGAGACAGCATTAATTCCCTGTCAAGAAACAATAGATTATCATGGTGGGACAGGGTACTGAAGTTGTATCGTGGGAGGTTAAAGGATTCCAGGCCAGCATTAAATGGTGTAAAATTCTGATCATTTTAAGCAACTAGGAACAAGTAGGAGTTCTTTCGAGAAACTCACCTCCCAAAAGCAGACGGGGATTAACTTACTTTGGGATGGCACTACAGGTATATAGCTGCTCATATAACACCAAAAGTAGAAAGGTAACCATACTAATTTGAAAGGGCATAGCTTTAAAAAAGTAGAAACCATCTGAGATGCAGAGTGTACAGTATCTATATTCAGGTTAAAGGGGAATTGGCATGCAGAGAGCCAAACTTTGTAGTGTCCATACCCCAAACTACTGGTCTAGTCTTTTCTCATCCCTGACCTAGACACTGACAGAGAATGTATCAGGTCACCTCATTTGAGGGATATGAATACAGTATGGATTGAGTTCCTAGACAGGAGCAAGCCACCAGTCAGACCATACTCCTAGGCATCAGAAGCCTTACTGTGTCCTTTTCAGGAACTAGGACTATCAGTAGTTGATATTTGGTGGCTCACAAGCCCCACAGGGATGAGACTACCCAGTCTTCTCCCATCCACATCAGCTGAATTAGCCTAAGGCTGGTGCTTTCAAATTGGTCCTAGATATGGCAGACACCAAAATGGTCCTAATCATGATTTCAGTTTGTGCTTCGGTCACCATCACATAGCAACTGTCTGCTTTATGGGTGCAGGAAAAGGGTCAATGGTGTCTAAATATCTCCTTTCTGAAGAATGTAGACTTCAGAAAGCAGTTGTCAAGGAAATAAAAGAGTTCCTGGAGGTTTCCAGGACAAAGGACACATCATCAGCCATTCGCTAGATGCCATCACAGACTTCATAAGAGGCAGATGTATTAGTTTTGCATCATGCCTGAAGAGAGCCAGGAACAAAGATCTGGAAGCCAAGTAAGATAAAATCAAGGAGCTAGAAGAACAGTTTAGTGAGGGAGCTGGAAGGCATTTACTAATTGAGATCACAGGAACCAGATACTGTAAAAGATCAATCTGCATGTCCACTAAAAGCCACACTTCACTTTATTCAGGCTAATACAAGCCGTCTGTGAGGCAGGAGAGAAACTTGGTAGGCTCATAGGATGTCAACTGAAAAGGAGGTAGGAATGCTCGAGAATAGCAGGCATCAGAAGCAGAGATAGCACACTTTAGGGAGACACAGAAAGGTTTATCAAAGCCTTCCTGAGATTCTACACATATGTATACACAGGTGAAAAGACAACTGAAGAGAAGGCAGACTTTAGTGAAAGTCTCAATCTCCCATTGCTCACTAAAATCTAGAGAGACAACATTAAGCCTATCTTTTATTTGGCAGAGGTAACATTGCCTTACATAGCATGTGAAGAAGTAAAGCATCCAGGATGGATAAACTATTCTACAGAGTTTTACTCCACTTTCAAGCAGGAGGAATTGAAAACCTTGGCTGAAGTTTTGACAGACGCCAGAGTTGGTGGTCATCTCCAGGGCCCCACATTCAATGAGGCAAACTGAACCTAAATTCTGCGGCATGACCTCATGCTTGCTGTGGTCAAGATATGAGCAATTCTGTGGTGAATCTGTGGCAATTCTGTGATGGGCTTTACATTCTCTGGCAACTCAAATTAGCCTCTCCAAAAATCTAGTTACCCAGAAAGACTACTCAGGAAAAGGCAGCCAGAGGCAGTTTGACAAATGCATAGTCAAGGCAAGATCAGATCCAGAAGCAAATTATTTGATACCTTTTAATGGACCAACATAGATGTAACAACAAGAACAAAGTGCTCTAGCTTTGGACCAACCAGTCCTTCTTCAGAAGCCCATGGCAGTTGTTTAGAAAATACAATACTTATAACAGCTAGATAATGCAGAGAAAACAGAAAAATCCCCATTGGTTTAAAATACTCATTTAAAAAAAAAAAAAAAAAAACAGAAGATGCTGTCAGAGAAGTTTAACAGTACAATACTGCCTGCCTTCAGCCAGAAAGAACCTTGGGTCAGATGTACTTGGTGGAACACACATATAAAGAATCCTACTGCATATAAATTTAATTGACATAAGATAACACTGCTGAAGCAGATAACTCTAAATCAAGCTATGAGTGTCACAGTTAGTATAAGGATGTGATTACTGGAAAGGCAACCCCACCCAGATTAAAGACAAACTAAGATTGTTATAGGGCTCATGAAATTTCAATGTTAGCATTATAGACAGAATTTACCAGTAAAGTTGTCTTAAAAACATCAGCGCACACTGTGTGATGTAAAAACCTAGCTGGACCTGTCACCCAGCTGTATTCTCAAGCTAAATATAAGGCCCAAGAAATTTCAAAAACCTCAGGACTATATAAATGATAATTTAAATATAAATTGATAATATTAGTGTCAAACAAAAACTCTAGTCAAGGAACCTCAAGGAACTAAGACCATGTAGCCTGATATGTACTGATGTCAATATGTACTGAGAATGTAGCAACTTGATGTACCACAAGTGTCTAAGGAATCTGAAAAAGAGATACAAATGTAATTTCTCTCCTTCTCTTCATACAAACAATACAACCTAACCCACCCCACATCACAATAATGTGGGTGGGGGATACATAACAAAGGAGATGTTGTCTCTCTCTCTCTCTCTCTCTCTCTCCCTCCCCTTCCTTTCTCTCTCTCTCTCCCCCACAGACACACACACACACACACACACACTCTCTCTCCTAGTGAACCTATATTAACTACAGTCACTGCAATTGTTCCCCAAAGGATTCAACTAGTCATGAAATCCTGAGTAAAAGGGCTTATGTCTCTTAATATCTACAGAGTAAAATGTAACTATTTAACCATACTACTATCTGCAAAGTAACATTGCCAAGGATACTAGATAGAACTACCATGAAATAAACCTGCCACCCTCCCCAGGATAAGGTAACTAGAAGTAAATATAAAGTATATGTGTAAGACCAGAGGTCTAACATACCTACATATCCACAAATTACTACAATATAAGCCTAATGTAAAAGATCTGTGCAGGACCCCCATGCAAATGAGATCACACACCCCAATATGTACAGAGTTACAAAATTATATATAACAGTATATGATAACACTCCTGTATGTACACTAGCAGGCTGGGTAATCTGAATATGGTGCAATGGAATCAATCACCCCCTCAGGCAAAAGATAAAAAGTAAGGAGGAATTAATATTCATTATGTGTGTGAAATAAGAATAGTAACACATTATAACTCCATATATCTAGAGACTTACCTCAATGTGACAGCAAGCCCCACATCTGTTTTATCACATACCTCACAACACATACCCACACACATACATACACACATGCAGCCACATCCCACACATGCTGAAGTCCTATAATATGTCAGTTTGAAGAAGAAAAGGTCTGTGGATGTTAGTTTCTGTAGTGTCCTATAAAGCCAAGATCAATGTTCATCCCATCTGCTACCATATTGAGATGTAAAATAAGTTTAATCTCAAAAGCTCGTCTCTGTTGTGTGTTTTGAGATTTCCTTTTAAGACCATTACTGACATATCTGAGATTGAGTGGTCAGGCTGGGAGAAGTTGTGCCCCACTGGTTTTTCAGTCTTCTTTGCTGTAATAGTATGTCTGTGCGAGTTCATCCTAGTGCAGAGCTGTTGGCGTGTCTCTCAACATAACCTGTTTGTGGACATCTCTTGCACTGAATGAAATAAACAACATGTCGTGACATGCCTGTATAACTCCATGCACCTGGAATTGTCTGTTTTGTGATGTAACCACACAGTCCAAGGTAGAAATGAGCCCACAAGTCTTACAGGGGTGTTGATTGCAGGGTCGTGTGCCATTGTGTGACATGGTATTCTGTTCCGTGAAAGTTTGCTCCCAATAATTAGGCTAGATAAATTTGGTGGTTGTTTTAAAAATAGTAGTGGGAGTTCCTTAAAATACAATTAAGGGTTTCATCCTCACTAAATATTGGTGGAGATCTTTAATAATCTTACGCAGACGTTCAAGGTCTGGATGATATGTGACTACCAAGGGTATTCTGTCTGTAGCTGTCTTTTCTTTATATTGAAGTAGTTGTTGTCTTGGTACTTATGTTGCTCGTTCTGTTATCCTGTCAGTTTCCTGGAAGAGTGTCCCTGCTCAATAAAGGTGTTTTTCAACATTTCCAAATTGTATCTCTGTCATCCTCATTTGAACAAATACGGTGACAATGAAGTCGTGACTGTATATGACAGATTTTTTGTGTGGTTTGGGTGGTTACTTTTCTTGTGCAGGTATCTCTGTCTGTCTGTTGGCTTCCTGTAAATACATGTAGTAAGGTTCCATCCTTAATGATGACTGTGGTGTCCAGAAAGTTAACCTTGGTGGTAGAGTATTCCAGGGTAAGCTTTATGGTAGGGTGGAGATTATTAAGTTTGTGATGAAAATCTTTGAGTGCATCTGTGCTTCCATCCAGATGATAAACAAATCATCAATGTAATAGAAATAAGCTAGTGGTTTGTGGGGATACTGCCTTAAAAATCCTCCTCCAAGTCAGCCATAAAGAGGTTAGCATACTTTGGAGCCATTTTGGTGCCCATTGCTGTTCCCATAGTGTGAACATAATGTTTACCATTGAAGTTGAAGTTGTTATGTGTCAAAATGAATTCCATAAGTTCCCCAACCACTCCAGGGTTGATGTTCTGTTCGGTCCTTTCTCATGTATGTATTTAAGGCATGCTGCAATGCCATCTGTGTGTGGAATATTAGTGTAGAGGGATGTTACATCCATTGTCACTAAAATGGTATCAGGTGGTAAATCCTTATAACCAGAAAGTACACGAAAAGTGCGTAGTGTCCTGGATATAACTGTCTCTTTCCATAACCAGCGGTTTCAAATGGTCTCTATAAACCCTGAGATCGCCTCAGTCAAGGTACCATTACCAGAGACTATGGGTCTCCCTGGATTGCCAAGTTTTATGTATTTTAGGCAGCATGTAGAATGTCCTGGCCTGGGTTCATCAGGGATGAGGTGAGTTAGTTTCTCTCGGACATGGTCAGGAAAAGTTTTGATTAAGTCATGTAGTTCATCTTTATATCTTGTAGTGAGGTCACTCTCAGTTCTCTGTAGTATGTAAGATCTGTTAGCTGTCTATTAGCTTCAGTAATATAATCCTCTCTGTTTAAAATCACCACTGCAGAGCCTTTATCAGCTTTTTGATGACAATGTTGTGGTTTGATTTCAGTGTCCTATGGCTCTCCTTTCCAGTGGAGAAAGGTTATAATGGGTTTGTTTTGGGCTGGTAAGGATCTGACCACTGACTTGTTGGTCAAAACAATTAATGTAATTGTCTAGTTTTTTGTTACACCCACTTCAGGGGTAAAATCAGATTCCTTTTTCTTATCCATTACATTATTGCTGTTTGCACTGTCTTCACTACCAGTGATTTCTTCCTGCCATGAAATAATTCTTTAAGTCTCAATGTATGGAGTACTCCTCCAGTTCACCACAAAACAGTATGTTATCCAGTGGTTTTGTTGGGCAGAAAGTGAGGCACTTTGAAAGTACATTTAGTTCTCCAGTAGTCAGTGTGTGGTTGGACAAATTAACAACTGAAAGGTGCCCATCAGTATTGTGTTGTTCAGTGACTCCATTATGTTCTTCATGGTTGTTAGGAAGTATGGTATGTTGAAGGGCATCCAATTTCCTATTTTTCATAAGCATGGCTTTTCTTAAGGTGCTTTGGTAGTTAATGTGTATCTCTCTAAGATGTCTGAATAGGTTCCCCAGACACCCTTTCCAGAGACCGAACAGAACATCAACCCTGGAGTGGTGGGGAACTTACGGAATTCATTTTGACACATAACTTCAACTTCAATGGTAAACATTATGTTCAAACTATGGGAACAGCAATGGGCACCAAAATGGCTCCATAGTATGCTAACCTCTTTATGGCTGACTTGGAGGAGGATTTTCAAGGCAGTATCCCCACAAACCACTAGCTTATTTCCTTTACATTGATGATTTGTTTATCATCTGGACTGAAGGCACAGATGCACTCAAAGATTTTCATCACAAACTTAATAATCTCCATCCTACCATAAAGCTTACCCTGGAGTACTCTACCACCAAGGTTAACTTTCTGGATACCACAGTCATCATTAAGGATGGAACCTTACATACATGTATTTACAGGAAGCCAATCTGCACAAGAAAAGTAACCACCCAAACCATACAAAAAATCTGTCTTATAGAGTCAAGACTTCATTGTCACCGTATTTGTTCAAATAAGGATGACAGAGATACACATTTGGCAATGTTGAAAAACAACTTTATTGAGCAGGGACACTCTTCCAGGGAAATTGACAAGATAACAGGATGGGCAATGCAAGTACCAAGACAACAACTACTTCAATATAAAGAAAAGACAGCTACAGACAGAATACCCTTGGTAGTCACGTATCATCCAGACCTTGAACGCTCATGTAAGATTATTAAAGATCTCCACCCAATATTTAGTGAGGATGAAACCCTTAATTGTATTTTTAAGGAACTCCCACTACTATTTTTAAAACAAACCACCAAATTTATCTAACCTAATTATTAGAGCAAACTTTCACCGAACAGAATACCATGTCACACAATGGCACACGACCTTGCAATCAACACCCTGTAAGACTTGTGGGCTCATTTCTACCTTAGACTGTGTGGTTACATCACAAAACAGACAATTCCAGGTGCATAGGAGTTATACATGCATGTCACGACATGTTGTTTATTTCATTCAGTGCAAGAGATGTCCACAAACAGGTTATGTAGGAGAGACACACCAACAGCTCCACTAGGATGAACTCACACAGACATACTATTACAGCAAGGAAAACTGAAAAACCAGTGGGCACCACTTCTCCCAGCCTGACCATTCAGTCTCAGATATGTCAGTAATGGTCTTAAAAGGAAATCTCAAAAACACAACAGAGACCAGCGTTTGAGATTAAACTTATTTTACATCTCAATATGGTAGCAGATGGGATGAACATTGATCTTGGCTTTATGGGACACTACAGAAACTAACATCCACAGACCTTTTCTTCTTCAAACTGACATATTATAGGACTTCAGCATGTGGGATGTGGATGTGTGTGTGTATGTATGTGTGTGGGTATGGGTTGTGAGGTATATGATATAAGAGATATGGGGCTTTGCTGTCACATTGAGGTAAGTCTCTATTTAGATATATGGAGTTATAATGTGTTACTATTTTTATTTCACACACATAATGAATATTAATTCCTCCTTACTTTTTATCTTTGCCTGGGGGATTAATTCCATTACACCATATTCAGATTACCCAGCCTGCTAGTGTACATACAGAGTGTTATCATATACTGTTATATATAATTTTGTAACTCTGTACATATTGGGGTGTGTGATCTCATTTGCATGGGGTCCTGCACAGATCTTTTACATTAGGCTTATATTGTAGTAATTTATGGATATGTAGGTATGTTAGACCTCTGGTCTTACATATACTTTATATTTACTTCTAGTTACCTTATCCTGGGGAGGGTGGCAGGTTTATTTCATGGCAGTTCTATCTAGTATCCTTGGTAATGTTACTTTGCAGATAGTAGTACGGTTAAATAGTGTTACAGTTTTACTCTGTAGTTATTAAGAGACATAAGCTCTTTTACTCAGGATTTCATGACCAGTTGAATTCCATTGGGGAACAATTGCAGTGACTGTAGTTATTATAGGTTCACTAGGAGAGAGAGTGTGTGTGTGTGTGTCGTGGAGAGAGAGAGAGAGAGAGAGAGAGAGAGAGAGAGAGAGAGAGAAAGGAGGGGAGAGAGAGAGAGAGAGAGAGAGAGAGAGAGACAACATCTCCTTTAAGCTATAGATCTCCCCACCCACATTATTGTGATGTGGGGTGGTTAGGTTGTATTGTTTGTATGGAAGAGGAGGAGAGAAATTACATTTGTATCTCTTTTCAGATTCCTTAGACACTTGTGGTACATCAAGTTGCTACATTCTCAGTATATATTGACGTCAGTACATATCAGGCTACATGGTCTTAATTCCTTGAGGTTCCTCGACTAGAGTTTTTGTTTGACACTAATATTATCTATTTGTATTTAAATTATCATGTATGTAGTCCTGAGGTTTTTGAAATTTCTTTGGCCTTATATTTAGCTTGAGAATACAGCTGGTGACAGGTCCAGCTAGGTTTTACACATCACACAGTGTGCACTGATGTTTTAAGACAACTTTACTGGTAAATTCTTGTCTATAATGCTAACATTGAAATTTCATGAGCCCTATAACAATCTTAGTTTGTCTTTAATCTGGGTGGGGTTGCCTTTCAGTAATCACATCCTTATACTAACTGTGACACTCATAGCTTGATTTAGGAGTTATCTGCTTCAGCAGTGTTATCTTATGTCAATTAAATTTATATGCAGTAGGATTCTTTGTATGTGTGTTCCACCAAGTACATCTGACCCAAGGTTCTTTCTGGCTGAAGCAGTATTGTACTGTTAATCTTCTCTGACATCATCTTCTGTTTTTTTTAAATGAGTATTTTAAACCAATGGATTTTTTTCTGTTTTCTCTGCATTATCTAGCTGTTATAAGTATTGTATTTTCTAAACAATTGCCATGAGCTTCTGAAGAAGGACTGGTTGGTCCGAAGCTATAACACTTTGTTCTTGTTGTTACATCTATGTTGGTCCATTAAAAGGTATTAAATCATTTGCTTCTGGATCTATTCTTGCAAGAACCAATACGGCAACTATTAAATCTAGTAGTCAAGGCAAGGCAATGCCAATCAATTCTGGTATCATGATTTGGAATGGATTTAGGGCATGGGGAATTGAAGGATTATTAATATTATTTACTGCAGTCTCTTTTATTGTCTCTTGGCTCCTCCCACCTGCCCAGTGCTGCTTTACCTCTGCTATGCTCCTGAAATTTCTCCCTGCCTGCCCAGTTGCTTGAAGATCAGTATTGCCTTTTTGCAAAGCAGTGCTGCTCCAATGACTTCCTTCCACCACTTGTTTGAAGCCTGGTGGTGATGATTTATGCTGTAACACTACTCTTGTTTCTTCCTCCTGCTTGCCCAGTTCATCACCGTGATGTTTGTACTAATGCCATTTGCCTTCCATATCTTTCTTCTTGCCCACTCTGTAAGGATTTGATGTGAGGCTAGAGATTAGCTGGACCATTTTACATTAGGCAAAGGTCCAGAAAGCCTCTCATTTTTGCCTGCAATAATTACTAATACTTTTCATTCCACAGTTCTGCAATTAGCAAGTATAACCTCCATTCTTTCTCCTGAAATAGACTTCCTGGCATTCCCTCAGTGTTTGTAGAAGGCTATAAAGGTCATAAGCTTCAGGGCTGAATGCCAGTGGATTGTAAAGGGTGGCCCATTGACTACTGCAACCCAGGGTGGATGTATAATGGAATTGCCAACAACTCACACTAATACCATTTTAAGCTTGCTCACAATCATTTTAGCCATTTAGTTGGGGTTTTCAGTGGTAATGGGCATTTCTACAGCACCAAAAATGCTGTTTCTTGCGGCATAAGCTTGTTTCTGCAGCACGCCATGTTTTTGCATCAGTTGCTGCAACCGCAGAATTACAGAAAACATGGGTCCCTGGTCATCTCCCATCTTCCATGCACTAAGGCTTAGGCACCCTGTTTTCTGAACCAGGTAAAGACCCTACCAGCTGTGGCAGATACAAGCCAATTTCCTAATCACGCAGATTATAAACTCTATGCCAAGCTACTAGCACATAGTCTGAGAGAAGTAATCCCTTGCTAGTGGATACAGACCAAGAGGCATTTGTCCAAGGCCAACAGGGCACAGACAACTCTAGGAGATTACTAAACCTTCTATTGTCCTCTTCCCACTTCCAGAGATTAGCAGCCCTGGTCTCCCTTGATGCCAAGAAGGCATTCAGTTACATAGTGTGGAACTTTCTCTTCCACACTTTCAAATGGTTTGGGCTAAAAAACACTTCATTGACTGGATCCAAGCACTATACAATGGAGCCTCAGTGGTGGCTGTGACCAATGGGAAAGTATCCAAATGCCCTCTCTGCTTCTGCTTATATTGACTTAACATCCTCTTCTCCAGACAATCAGATCTTATCCACTGATAGTACATGGGTACAAGGGGAGGGAGCTAAGGCAGTTGCTGATATGGGTAACATATTGTGCATGTTAATATAGCCAGATGTTTAATTCCCAGCCCTCCTGGGCCTGACACAGAGCTTTGGCAAATTATCAGGATATAAGCTAAATGTTAAGGTCACTTATGCTCCCATTCAGCACAGAGTTAAAGAAAGTCCAAGATGCGCATGGGGGCTATCTACTAAAACAGACATCTAGTATCTAGCCATCAGTGTTTCCTAGGAACTGGGGAAAATAGCCTCTAAACGCTTCATCCCCTCCTCTCAAGGCTAGAGTGAGACATGATGAAACATAGCTGCTTTCACCTATCATACTGGGGAAGGACAGATGTCTTCAAGATTATGGCACCACCAAGATCCAGTACATTCTAGATAACACTTCCCCCATGGCTTTCTGAAGAAGAACGCCTCAAAGATAGGGAAATCACTCCCATCTATCACTAAGGAAAATAACCCTAGAGGCATAGCTTTGCTAAACTCTCCCAAGAGCTTAAAAAAGGGTTCATCTATGTCATGTCAACAAAAAAAGGGTGACTGTCATTAGGGTGCCAGCACAATGCTGACAGTGAACATTGCACCTGGCCATTGTGCCACCCAACCCACATCATGCCGAATGCCCCGGCACTTCCAGGCTGTTGTGGTGGGGGAGTTGTGCTGCCCGCACTCCCCCATACTTTATTATAATCACCTTCACATTGTAGTATGGGGCAAGGGTGCAACACCCCTGTGGCACCATCCATGCTGAGTGCAGTGAAATCCAGTTCGCCAGCATGACAGGCAAACTAGTTGCAGTGACCTAATGACGATGCGTAATGAAGTCACCCATCTACGGAATACCAAAAAAGGGGCCTAAAGCTGTCAGACTTTTGCTCTTGTATACAGGGCATACACCTTACTACAGCTGGAACAACAGTGGGGAACTACAGGCCAGTCAGCTTCACCTCAGTGGTGGGGAAGACCATGGAGACACTGCTGAATGAAAGGACAGTGGCATACCTAGAATCCATTGGTGCTCAGGATCTGAGGCAGCATGTATTCACATCAGGATGGTCTTGTCGTATGAATCTGATATTTTGTTTTGATTGAGTGACAGGGAGGTGAATCAGGGGCCGTAGACATCGCTTACCTTGATTTCAGCAAAGCCTTTGATATGTCCTACACAGAAGGCTGGTTAACAAGATGAGTGGTTTGGGCATGGGGTATAAGGTGATACAGTGGGTTAGAACTGGCTGACAGACAGAAGGCAGAGGGTGGTTGTGTAAATGGGATCCATTCTGGGGAGAGGGGTGATCAGTGGAGTGCCACAAGGATCAGTACTGGGACCAGTCCTGTTCAATGTCTTCCTTAGTGACATTGCAGAGGGGCTGGAAAGAAAGGTCTGCCTATTTGCAATGACACCAAGATCTGCAACAGGGTGGATACTCCAGAAGGGTGCAGATAATGAGGAGGGACCTGGAGAAGCTTGACAGATGATCAGAGGTGTGGCAACTGAGCTTCAATGCAAAAGAGAAGATAATGCACATGGGTAGGAGGAACCCTGGAGAGACCTACAGAATAGGGTGGAGGTGCTGACCATCACCAAAAGTATAAGGACCTAGGGGTTATCATATCTGATGACCTGAAGGTATCAAAGCAGTGTGCAAAGGCTGCAGGGAGGGCCAGTAGCATGCTTGGGTGCATAGGCAGAGTGTATTACTAGTAGGAGGCAGGAAGTGGTGATGCTATTGTATAAAATACTAGTAGGGCCTTCACCTGGAGTACTGTGTGCAGTACTGGAGACCACACATGCATAAGGACATAAACGTGGAGGCTGTCCAGAGAAGGGTGAGAAAGATGGTGCATGGTTTGCACCACAAAACATGAGGAGAGATTAAGAGACCTCAATATGTACTCACTGGAGGAGAGGAGAGAAAGGAGACATGATATAAACTTTTAAGTACCTCAAGGGCATAAACAAAGTGCAGTTGGGAGATCTTTTCTGGTGTAGAGAAGATATCAGAACAAGGGGCACAATATGAAATTGGAGGTGGGGGAAGATTAAGAGGTAATGTGAGTAAATATTTCTACATGGAGAGGGTGGTGAACGCTAATAGTCTGCCACAAGAGGTGGTAGGGGCAAGACAGTTGAGAGGTTTAAACATGCTTGGGACACGCACAGGAAACCTTGGGCAGGAAAGGAGTGATGAAAATTAATTAACCACTTAGCATGAGTGGATGCATACATGTATAGGGGCCTATAGGCAGACTGGATGGACCTAGCGGTCCTTATCTGCCGACAATTTCTATGTTTCTGTTACTAGAAGCTCCCTCCTCACAGATCATGAATGATGATGTCCTGCTACAGTAGCACCTAACTGGCCATGGACCAAAGATGAATGCAAGCTGTTGTGCCACAGGAACACGATTGACTCAGGCAGCTCTCACCCAATTGTATTTGTTACATTTTGTGGGTGCTATGGGGAGGAGGGAAGTTGGGGCTAATGGTTGTGTTAATTGGGGTCTTTAATTGAACTGTGTGTGTGATCATAACTTGTACCATGGTGAAGCAGGGGTTCGACTTTAAGGGGGAAACTACTGGCCATCGGGCCAGAGACTCCAACAATTTGGTGGCTCATGTACTCCTAATAGTGGCCTGCAAACTTATTTTGAAAATTTAAAGTATGACACAAGTGGTCGGCATGACCGTAAGTGGTCAATATTGCTCATTTATTCAAAATAACAAGAAAGACACTGGTAGATGGGCTAGAAACTGGTTGGAGGGACACTGCAGAGAGTTGTGTTTATTAAGTACAAAATCAAATCAGAGCAGAGGGGTCAGGGTGACACATTTCTGGTCAGTCATCAGAATTCAGTATTTTGGCACACTTCAACATCCTCAAGGGCTGTCACAGTGTCATCGGAGTCTATGATTGAATTAGAGCTGTCTACAGTTTCAGTAGCAGCTGCATCTGTTCTTCTCCTGTGAGATCCACTGCATGGTCTTCTGACTCGCTGCCCAGCAGCTAGCCACAAATTGACAACACCTGTTGCATCAAAATCCTCAAATGCCAGTGAATGAAGTTTAATTCTTAACAGATTAGTGAGTGTATCACTTCTGAGTTTACTCCTCCAGTCTGACTTCACAGATTTCATATGTGAAAATCTACTTCACACTCCACTGAAGTGTTTGGCAAGGATAAGAGGAAATCGATAAGGGACAAAATATTCTGGTGTCCATCTGAAAATCTTTTATTTATCTCTTCCCATGGAGTGACACTAGAGGTACAAGAACTCAGGAATTTTTAAAGAGGCCCATCCAATCTCCACTTTTTCCAGTTGTACACCATTTTTGTGAAGTACATCTCAATATTCATGAATAAGTTCTTCAATTTCACTATCACCAAAATCAGTGCTGTCTGTCAAATTGGGCCACATTTTGGGGTTTAAAAGTGTTACACCAGCTTTTCCTTACAACAGACAGGTTATTGTCTGAAACCTGCTGTTAATCTCTGTCAAAAGAGTTTCTATAAATCTTGTAAAGGAGTTGGCATCCTTTTTTCTCTGGTTATTTCCTTGAAGGAATACCCTTAACTGTCTCCTTTGTGAACATGTGAGCCATTGGTCCCAATTTAGTTTTCAGCTTGTCAAGGCTGTTATGAACAACTGTCAATCCCCTATCTCTTTGCTAATATTGACCCTTCTTCCTGCAACAACAGGGAAAGTCTTGCTATTACAACAATAACATCATTAAGCTCCAAGGCACTCTGCACAAGTGTTCTGATGTGAGCTTTTCAAAAATCTTGAGCTCTAGCATTGACCATTGAGTTTCATGATGCAACAGTATTTTCAAGATGTGAAATGATTGCAGGATAAATCTCCCAAAATTTTCAAAGGCACGTTTAGATGCAGGACCATCTGGTACATCCTACCCTAGTTGGTACCAAACATCGGACCCCTGTTGCCTGGCAAGTATTCCTCAGTTCTGTTCTGTTCTGAGGGCTGTTTTGGTGAATAAGTAAATCTGCAGCATCTCATCCTCTACCTTACTGTAACAGGGCATTGATTTTACAGCTTTTTAAAGGCCAATTCCAGCTGACAAAGCATACGGTGAGTAACAACTATCAAAGGCTGTACTTCACGAAGGCGTGCTGCGACTCGGTTCTGTCTTCCTGCAAGCACTGCCCGTCTGCTGTAAAGCCAACTAATTTTGTTAGAAACTCTTCACAAGCTATTTCAAGTACTGCAGAGCACTCACTTACAAGACTTTCATATATATTTTCAGCATTTGACCTCTCAAGTCTAACCATAATTAGAAAGGCTGTTTTATAACACCTTTGTATGCATGACAGATATAAATTATAAGTTGTTCTGCAATGGAGGTATCAGTTGCTTCATCACATAGAACAGAACAGAATGAGGAATTCTTGGCTTCATTCATAATTTTAAGTCGTTCATATTCTGCAGTGGCAGCACAAAATCTCCTGCAGTACTTGTCATTGACATAGGGGCTTCCTGTCTCCACACCCTTCATTTGGTCCAGTTTACTCAGCCAAACAAAATCTATGAATGGACGAGACTGTTGGCAATTGCATGACTGTTCTCATTAGAATAGTAAGCCTGTTAATCTGAGCATTGTTTAAACTCTGTAGAGCTCTACCAGCCTCACTACATGAGGGATCAGTAGCTGCAGCTTTAAGTTTGCTTGCAGCTCTCTCCATACCCTCTGCTTGTATGGTGTGATTTTAAAGAGTACACTTTAAATGTTCCACAACCGTGTACAAAAGGGAATCTTTATCTGCAGCATCACACCTTGACACATGGTACAGAACATAAGGTTTTTCTGCATCATACCTAACCCTGTGGAAAGTTAGTTTGCTAAACAGTCTTAAATGTCCTGCACCTGACATTTTTTCATAAGCTCGATCACTTTTCAACTTCTATTCATTTTTTTTTTGCAGGAGGGGCTCAACATTTGAAAGAAAACACCACATGATGTATTCCGCATGTGCAATAAAACCTTTTCAAAGCAAACTGGCTCTGTGTTTTATTTTCAGTGTCGTTTTTATTTTTATTTTTTCACAAGGTTGGATAGCTGCAAGGTCCCTAAATATGTGTGCCAGTCCTCGACTTTGACCACAGACTGCTACACTCCAGAGAGTATGACAGTAGAAATGGACTGATTTATTTATTTTTTCACAAGGGTTATGCAGCTGCCTGCAAAGCCCCTGAGCTGTGTGCCAGCCCCTGACTGCTAGACACTGACAGAGAGTATGGCAATATTAGGACTTTCAAACAAAGGGTCTTGTAATGTATGCTTTTATGTTTGCTTGCACACATGCAAGAAACATAGTGCCATCATCCGAGTTTTCGCGGTGTGGCAGCCCTCTTCCAATTCAGGCAGTGTGTTTGCAGGGTAGCGGCGCAGTTCTCCAATGCCTGCTCGAGGCTGTCTATGACAGCTCCAAAATGCAGTGGAGTACAGTTGAAGGGGAGCTACATCTCAGTGAGCAGTGATAAGGTATCGCCTGCTCATGCGCCCTCCCTTACGCACACGCACAGATGCATGCATACTGCCCCCACACACACACACTGTATAGCCAGGGTGCCCAATCCCCCATCAGCTGTCCTGGCTCCCCCACCTAAAGCCTTCCACATGCCACGCTGGGTGCCCACCTAGTGTGGCAACTCATTGTATAGCCGATGGTGTGCCCACCCTCGTCGGCTCCACTGCCCCCCCCAGAGTACAAGGTGCCACGCTGGGAGCCCACCCCAGCATGGCAACAGCAGCTATGGCCAACAGGGTGCCCAATCCTCGCCGGCTCCACGCCCCTAACCAGCCGCCCAGCCACGCTGGCAAACGTCCCGTGTCGTCATTTAAAAAAAATCTGCAAAGAAAACTTTCCCTCGGTGCTTCTCCCTGCCCCTCCCACAACTCGCACCCACCCACTGTGCACCCTGCCTCCCACACCCCTTCACCCCATACTTACCTTCGACCTCGGCGACGATCTTCGTGGACCGAGAACATGTTCAGACTCTTCAAAGCTGACCGCGAACTGAGGAAATGCCGTAAGCTGTTTAATGGGATAGATAGGGTTTTTTCAACTTTCTGCATATCTCAGGCTTTTTAGAATTTTTGTACCAAAGTTCAACATGGGGTTTGGGACCCTTCTCATGAATGCTGTCACTGTCATGGGCGTTATTCGGACGGAGGGTGATTTCGCAGTCACTGCATGAAATCACCTTTCAGGACTGAGTAACAAACAACACTGCAAGTGTTCATAAGGTGGGCTCTCAAGTAGCCTATTTTGAAAATTTGGTGAAAAAATTCTAAAAAATGACTGTTTTACTTAGCCGGTAGCGTAGTTCCCACACACGCCAGTAAGTTCACTAAATTTTCAATATTACTCCAGATTTTCAACATTGCCATTTTACCACACCTTCTTCTGAGTAGTACAGCTGTCATTTTTCACATCTCACCCAAAACGCAGTTTCCGCTTATGTAGCATAAATGGCGTAGTCGGTGTGAAATCAATGTATGAGACAATTAAGAAAATCACAGTGACACTGTTCATGAGCAGAGGTCTTAAAATGGCTATGTTGAAAATTTGGTGAAAAATTCCTAAAATGACTGTTTTATGTAGCGCGCATTGCGCAGTTGCTACGCACGCTCGTAACTCTCAATTTTCAATATTTTCATTCCAGATTTTCAACATTGCCATTTTATTACACTTCCTTATGAACAGTACAGCTGCCATTTTTCACATCTCACCCAAATGTGTTTTTGCACATGTAGCACACAATGGTGCAGTCGAGCAAAAGCAATGTTTGGGACAGATTAAGAAAATCACAGTTACACTGTTCATGATCAGAGGTCTTAAAATGGCTATGTTGAAAATTTGGTGACAAAAGTCCATAAAATGACTGTGTTACTGAGTGAGCATTGCGCAGTTTCCACACACACCGTAAGTTCATGACTTTGTAATATTTTCAGTCCAGATTTTCACCAGTGGCATTTTTCCACACTTCCTTATGAACAGTACAGCTGTCATTTTTACAACATGGCAGAAATGTGTTTCACACTTTCAGCGCAGAGATGCGTGGTTGCTGTGGGAAATCATTGTTTGGGACAGATAAAGAAAATCACAGTGACACTGTTCATGATTGGAGGTCCCAAAATGCCTGTGTTGACAATCTGCTGTAAAAATCCCCAAACTAATTACATTATGGGTGTGTGTTGCACAGTTTCTATGCCGCCCGTGGCTTCACCAGTTTTTTAATATTTACTGTAGATTTGCAACATTGCCATTTTTTACACCTCCTCATGGAGCAGTACAGCTGTCATTTTTACATCCTGTTCGGAATGTTTTACACCTGTGGTGCTAAATGCCGAGACACTGTGCATAAGCAGCTTTGCTAACAAACTGATATTGCCACTGTTCATGAGGTGGGGCACAAAAACCATGTTGAAAATTTGGAGTGAAAATACCAATGAATTCCTGAGGTATTAGGGTTTCCAACCATAACGCCCAACCTGTAGAGAATGACAGGCATCAGGGTGTGACTTGGGATTCTTGCCTGTAATGCTCATACCATTCCACACCCTGCAGCCAGTGAGAGGCATCGAGGTATGCCTTAGACTCTTTAGCCCCAAAGTTCACCCCATTCTCCTATACTGCACCCATCTCACCATATTTCCTGATGGAATGGGGTGCGCATAAGGGCCAAAGACCTCAGCACACCGTGACACTTGTCAGTGTCTTCGGGGGTGGGTGGTGAAATGGCGTGGCCATTATGCCTGACGCACCCAAAGGCACACCCCAATGCCTGTCACTCTCTGCAGGGTGGTGGTGGGATTGGCTTCAGTTCAATACTTCACTGCCATTCCACCACGCAGCTCTGTAACTTCTACACTACCACTGCCAATGCCAGCAAGCAAACATTTGGCATTGACAAATGCGTGTTTTTTAGGTCCAAAATAGCTCACTGCAAAAGCTCATTTTGTGCAAGCCCTTATCCCAGCATGAGCACCTTGTATTTGTTGTTTTTTCACAGAAAAGATCAGACCAGCTGCTGCACAAAGTAGATTGATAGCCCCTGCTCTCAGATTAACTACAGATCCTTCTTTCCTCTTCAATTTAAATTAGATAGTGAAAGGAAAAGCTTTTTTTGTTTTGTTTTACATGGATGGACAGACACAGCTGAAGCAGTAATTTGCCACTGCAATAGTTTACCACAGACTTATTTCTTTAGTGCTAAGACTTGACACTTTTGTTGATAGCAAAATGCAGTAGCTTCTACCCTCAGTTCAAACTGCAGTTTTATTTTCCCTCACTCAGAAATAATTTACACTCTGCTTGGCTTTTAGGTATCAACAGACATTCAACAGCAAGGGATTTAGATTAGAAGGCAGTCTGAAAAGTTTCACTCCCCCACAACGTCTGCTCCAACTGCTCTGTTGCACTTAAAATCAGACAACAGTATACACAATTTCTTCTTTTTTTTTATTGGTCAGACAACCAGACACGCAAAAGTATTTAAAAGGCTTTCCGATCGCAACCTTGACCTCTCCATCATAATCAATGGCACATGTGAGCTGGCAAAGGAAAGGGACAGTACTTACATGCTGCATATTCAATCACCTCCATTGGCTGTCCCACCATGCCCATCACAACTGTGCCCATCAATTGGCTCCTGCTGTTCCCGCCACGACTGTTGCCACCGTCCCAGCTTGTCATCACGTGATCTGTAGTGGGGCCCTTAAACTATCATGTGGTTTTGCGTGTCAAGTCCTGCAGGGCTCCCACTTACATGGTGCGCATTCCGCCCGTGCTCCCGAGTCCGTTCCTTGTGCATGAGCAGGCTCTACATGGACATGCAGCGCCTCAATCTTAAGGGTACACTGTACGAAAATCACATCAGCAACCTAAGATGTTTGCTTGTTAATCGGGCCAGCAGCCAACAATTACTCAATGGCCCAATTTGATTTTTGGTGGCTCAGGCCACCGGGCCACCGCTAAAGTTGACCCTGGTGAAGGAGGAGGCCTCCGATCTAATGTGTGTGGGTTTATAAGGTGCCTAAAGACACTTAATAGATAAGAATGTTATTTATTTACATTTAGTCTCACTTATGGCATGTGCTGTCAGGGTTTCTGAGGAAGAGGAGGTTTGAGCTTATGAGGTAGTTTAGCAGGGTTGTTTTTATAGTTGCAGAGTCAAGGAATGTAATTGAGGGGTTTAGGATAGTCAGATATTTGGATATCCAAGCTGACATCCGATGCCATTCGAGGTTAGAATCAAATGTCAGATTCAGATATGGATTATCCTAATATCTGACTATCTTAACTCATCAGATTTAAAGTATCCAAGCAACCCTTGTTAGGACTAGAAACATATTATTTTCTACTGAAATATTGCAAAATGGTATATAATTTAAATACGTCATTTTAGTACACTTATTCTGAATATTAAATATACTGCAACATTATTGTCAGAGAATGCTAGTGGTTGTTGCACTGAGGAACAAACACTTAATTTTCTGGTTCATAGGTGATCATAATCTCCAGTTCAATCACCCATGTAATCTCCTTTTCTTTTACATGATGTGTTACAAAGGCACTATGAACATTACCTTCTGCACAACTTCATTGCTCACAGACACTACAGCTTGCTTTTCTGCACCAGCTGAAAACATGCATTTGTCAATGCAAAATGTTTCCTTGCCTGGTTTACGTGGCAGGTGTGGATTGCATTAGTTGAACTTCTGGTGGGAGGAAAAGCCTGCCTGAACTATGTTTTGACAAGTTGTCATATTTTGGACAGTAGTAGAATACAGAAACTTGGATAATCTGAAGGCTCTATTGAAAATGTGGGTTGCATTACCGTGCCAGTGGTGCTGAGGGTTGAGGCACTGGATATAACATCTCACGTCATGCCAGCAACCTGTGTTCAGGAGTGGCGAGGCTGCTGAGGTCATCAGGGAGAAGGATCAAGCATCCAGGGATAGCTCTCCTTCTCTGGGGAAGGAGGAAGCAGTTGTTGATGCATGCCTGGCCTAGTGGCTGCTGGGGCTGGCACACTGATGCTGAAGACACCGGTCAGAGGCTAAGCAGATGCTTGATGGGGTGCATGCATGGGAGCATGCATAGCACTGCCACTGGTGTCCTTGCACATTCCATCCCAGAAGGAGAGAACCAGGAGGAAAAACTTATGGCAGATGATGGAGGGAGTTGGAGGTCCCACCCCAATAGTCACAGCACGATCCCTTTACTGGATCCAGTCTTAGTGGGGAGGGCCCCCCATCGATCTCACCAGGAGGTAAGCCCTGGGGTAGCTGGTTGGCTGTTGGATGTCAAGGGGTGGGGTCTGGCTCCCTATAGATAGAGAGGGCCATGTAGCAGGAGTACAAATAATAAAAAAAAAATGGATGCAAATATTTAAGATTTCAGAGGTTACTAGCATGCTACTGAAATTGCAACAAGTGGGCATAACTTTGTCTGGCGGGAGGAAAAGCCTGCTTGAACTATGTCTTGACAGCATTTGAATACAGAAGATCGTGTAATAAGAAGGCTATGTTGAAAATGTGGGTGCATCGCCAGCCCAGTGTCACTGAGGGTTGAGGTGCTGGATGCCACACCTCGTGCCATGCTGGCGACCCATGTTCAGGAGTGAGCACAGGCTGCTGGGGTCGGCAGGGAAGAAGAAGGATTGAGCATCCCAAGGACAGCTGTCCTTTCAGGGAGAGGGAGTCCAGTTGTTGGTGCATGCCTGGCCCCTAGTGGCAGCTGGGGCTGGCACACCTATGCTGCAGACATCGGGTCAGAGGTGGGGCAGATGCCTGATGGGTGCATGCACAGGAGCATGTGTGGCACCATCACTGTGTGTTTGTACACCCGACCTTGAAAAGGAGAAACCAGTAGGAAAAAGCTCATGGCAGATGATGAAGGGAGCTTGCAGGTCCCACCCCTGAAAAGTCATGGTGCCAACCCCTGTACTGGATCTGGTCTTGGTGGGGTGGGCCCCTGCTGACAACCAGGTGGGGAAGCCCTGGAGGGAGTAGCTCATCTGTATAGGCTAGTGAATGGGGTTGGGCTGGGGCTCCTCCAGATAGAGGGGCCATGCAGCAGGAGTACAAATAATTAAAAGATATTGGGGTACAAATATGTAAGATATCCTCAGTTACTAGCATGCATATCAAACCCGGACAGATGTCGCTGCCCTCAAGTTTAACCCAACTCATCACTGAGTCCACCCGCCTAAACCTTAAATCAGGTAACCACTCCCTTATCGACTGGGCTCTGACCTCCCATCCTCAAAAGTCATCCAAACAGGCCTGCTCCTGACTCTATTAGTGATCACCATGTCATCTACCTTGTTCGCAAAAATCCACCGACTCAAATCCCCCAAAGTTCTTAGTCCAATGGTCATTCAGATCCCTAAACCTCGCTCCTCCTAAATGACCTTTCCCTAGGTAACTGGCTCCTCCTCCAACCTGATAGATGACACCAATTCACTTCAAAACATGTTCCTTAAGATATGGAATTCCCATGCCCCGCTTATGATGTACTAGGGTATGCAGTACCCACCTGCCTTGGCTCTCCCAAGAGCCTGCTAGCTTGTATGAACGCCTGAGACTCAGCATGGCGAGCCTCTCAAAGCCTGGCCCCACCTCAGGAACTCTCCCACTACCGGTATCTGCACAACATGTGCACTAGAGCAACTTGGCTAGCAAAGCAGAGTACTTAGATCCTCCTCCAATCTAATCCAATAGCCTCTCCAAATTCTGGAAGGTCATACACTCTTCCACCCCAGTGGCCAAGCCCTCACCTCTCTTTAGTGTAAACAACTCCACATTCTCGGATCCTATCTCAGTCACTGCTGAGTTTAACTTGTATTTCTCTACCTGCGCTTCCTTGCTCCTTTCCTCTCTACCCCATGTCACCATCTCCACCACATACAGGGCAAAGCTACCTCAAAATACAGGTATTTTCTCCTTCAGGGAAATCTCTGGATGAAGCTCTGCTAACATTAAGCCCCTCAAATGGAATTCCCAGATGGACAAGACCCCAAACTTCTGTTCCTCTCAGCCTCTGCCATAGCCACCCTTTTGTCTACCTCCTAAATCTATCCTTCGCCACTGCATCTGTCCCTCTGTCCTGGAAGCACACCATTGTCATCCTCTCACAAAGGGCGCCTCCTCCTCCACCTCAAACTGTCAGCCAATCTCCTTCCTCCCTGCTCTGGTGAAGCTGCAAGAACACTTAGTGCTTAGCCAGCTAACTCCCTATCTTTCCAACTCTAATTTCTTCAAACACTACCAGTCAAGATTCAGGAAAGATCACTCCATTGCCTCCTCTTTACTAAGGCTCACTGACACCATCCAATCTGGAATGGATAGAGGTCTCATCACCTCTGCCATTTTCATTGATCTGCTAGGGCCTTTGCACAGTCTCTCACACTTCGTTACTATCTAGCTCTCTGACTCTGGCCTCTCCACATCTGCTACTACCTGGTGCAGTGCCTATCTTATAGACCGCACTCAATCTGTTAGGATTATGGATGCCATATCCACTCCCTCCCAATGTCCACCGTGTCCCCAAGGATCGAGCATTTGAGCCTATCCTATTCTCTATTTTCTAAACAACCTGCCCCAAACTTGTTCTCCCTCCTTGATCCACATGTATGCTGACGATACTGTCCTATTTTCTTCTGGCTCCTCCCCAGCCTCAGTTGCCTTTACCCTCCAGGAAGATTTTAACAAAGTCCAGCTCTGGTTCAGCTCTCACCAGCTGTCTCTTAATGCTAAAAGAACTGTAACTATGACCTTTGGTACATCCCAATGACTACCAGGCACCCTCCCTTCCTCTCACTTTTCCACACCCTTGATGGGTCAGAGCTGGAGGACGTCACCTCCTTCTGGTATCTTGGAGTTTGGCTTGACTGCCACCTTACCTTCACAGTCCATGCTGACTCTATACTAATAAAACTCTACCCCAAGCTCAGAGCTTTATATCGAACCATTCTAGCCTCCCTATCTGGTTCATCATGAGCTTATCCAGAAGATGATACTTCCCTTCTTTGAATATTGTGATATTGTTTACAGTGTGCCCACAAGTCAGTTTTATCCAAACTGGATACCCTTTTAATGCTTTCTGCTGGTTCGCTTGATGCTCCTCCTTGCTCCCACTGCAGCAAGCTACATTGCTCCCCTCTTCCCTCCCTTGAGAACTGCTGCCTGATACACTGTGCCAAGTTTATATGGAAGAACTGGTTTGGTACCCTCCCAGTGTATCTGACCTCTGTACTATTGCCCCTGTGGCACCCACCCTATGCTCTGAGGTCCCCAGACTTCCGGCTCTGTTAGTCCTCAGACGTCAGACCCAAGTTGGCCAGGCCACCTTCTCTCACTGCTTTCCTGAACTCTGAACTTTTCTCCTCTGAAATTCACCCTCTTCCTCTATCCACTCACATCCTATGCCCTTGCCAACCACAGCTCAGTAAACTGCTCCTGCAGCTAACTCTCAATCTATGCTACCTCAGACACTCCTATATTTCTTCTCCCAGTAGTACCAATGGTGCTACTTTGCTAACCACATCCAACTACTGCACTTGATCCCAACTTTGAGCTAGCTAACTTGCACTTACTCCCTATCTCATTATATACCACAACCCAATACCTTAGCAGGATTTCTTCATTGTACCTGTTACTCTTGACTATTGGGGTATATGTATTAATCCACAATCACCTCTTCCTGTCAAACATATGCAGCTATATTATCTAATTATATGTTTTCAAGGTATAAAGCATGACTTCCCCATGTAACTGCTACTATACTATAAGTAAGGGTAAATTGTCATCTATGCCCAACTATTTCTGTCAAATGTTTTCAACTGTATTGTAACTGTATGTATATATGTCAGGACCTGGACTACTCTGTCCTCTTCCCCACTGTACCCCTTCCCCCAAGTTGCACCAGAAGACAGCAGTTCTTGCACAGTGTACTTTTCCTGGTGAAACAATTTCAATAAATAAATAAAATTGTAACAAGTGGCCATAACTTTGTAATTTCTTCATATTTTGACCCAAAATGTTGAACATAGTCTTCTTATCACCCCATCTCATGAACCCTGTAGGTGAAAATGTTCAAATCCATGGCATTTCACACCACAGGTGTGAAAACACATTATGGGCAGGATGAAAATTACAACTGTACTGGTCATGAGGTGATGTGATAAAAGTCTATATTGAAAATTTGGAGGAAAATATCGAAAATTACCAGCTACATGTGTGTCATAGAACATTTTAAATGATCGGGTGTAACCAGGCCATTTTGGAGTTGCTTCACAAGTATTCAACATGGCCTTTGGGATCCCACCTCATGAAGATTACCACTGTCATTTCATTCACTTATCCCAAAGGTGATTTCACAGAGTGACTGTGCCATTCTGTGTAACAGTGGCACTGTCATTTTGAAATCAGTCCCAAAAGGTGATTCCGTACAGAAAACCTCTAAATAACCTTTGGGACAGAGTAATGAAATGACAGTAACAGTGTTCATGAGGTGGAGTCCCAAGAACCCAAAGTTGAAAATTTTAAATAAAATTCCAAAATGGTTGTGATATCAACCTAGTTGAAAACCTCATTGACTGCCATTATACGGCACTTAACTTTCTCTTCAGTTTCCTGGTTGGCTTTGAAGAGTGCAGATATCCTGCAGAGGTCCTCAGAGGATGGCAGTACTGACCTCGGGAGGTAGTATGGGTGGGAGTGTGTGGGGAGGTGGGTGCTCAGTGAGAGGGTGGGGATGGGGAAGGTGGGACTGGGGAGACGACAAGGGACCGTTTTCTTTTTACAGGTTAAAAAGAGGTTGGGATTTTTTTTATTAAAAGGTACAAAATTAAATAAATTTGGGCACACTGGTGGCCCCAGTGTGCCACATGAGTTGGTGGGGTACATGATGCTGATGTGGGGATTGGGCACCCGATGTTGGCACGGGAACTGGGAATGGAGGGCGAGGTGGACAGCATACATTGGGAGGGAAAGGAGGGTTTGATTAGAGCCTATGGCTGGATGGGAGCAGGGAGGACAGCTGCAGTGGGAGGAGTGGGAGGGTTTAATGAAAGATGCCAGGCTGGTGGGGGAATGAAGAGTGCGGGTGGACTGCAGCAGTAGGAGGAGCAGGAGGGTCTGCAGATTTGGAATGCTGGCTATGCAAATGAGAGGAATAGCACACCTCTCATTGGTGTGGTTCATTTCTCTCAAGTGCAGCCGACTCCCACTATGAAATTCAGATGGCCATCACACTCAGCTTCAGTGGTCATTGGTGTCAGGTTCAAGCCCACTGTACAGTGATCTGCATTGGAATCATCCCTGACACACATCTGAAATGCAATACTGTCCTTAAGGTATTCCTGTGCAAGCACAAGGAAACACAAAAAGAGAAAAAAACATGAGAACTTTTTATCCACATTTCTATACAGTTTAAAAATTGAAAGAATCCCTGACCATGGGTATGTGTATCAAATTGTAGGTCTAAAGCATTAAAGAGGGCTATGATATAGGCAGACAAACATTTTGCCAAAATTAAAATTTCAGCTATTTCTGTAATTTTAAAAGTACTCATTAAAATGTTACCAAGTTTGGCAGGTATACAGGTCCATGCCATGTGTCAAAGTTTACTGTGGTTCACATTCCATGTTTTAGCTGGGGTAAATTATAGGTGCCAAACATGTAATAAGAATTACATTTTCAGTTATTTTCATCTAATTTTAAAATTTCTTCTCAAATTTTTCCATAGTTTCAAAATTAAAAGAAACATGCAACATTGGTATGTATACTGATTTTATGTCTCAAGCTTTAAAGGGATTAAGGAAAAGGCATCCAAACATTTTGAAAACATTTTAATTTCAGTTATTTCCATCTAATTTTAAAATAGCCTGTCCAAATTATGACAAACTTGAAAGATTTAAATGGCAATACCACTTGGATATGTATGCCACATTTCACATTTCTAGCTGGAAATGGGACCACATTATAACAAACCAAAAGCAAATAACATACTTGAAACTATGACTATACAGCAGTGAACTCTAAACCACTGAAGAAAAGCAAAATCACTGCACAAAACAGAGACATAAGCAGGTACAATTTTATTAGCAAAAGGTGCATTCTGCTCCTGCTCTTTGGGATACACTACCCTTCCTCTGGAAGCTTTGAGCAAAGTGTATTGAATTACACAGAATGTATACAAAGGTAATGGTCACATAACAACAGAGGTGGTTACAATTTCAGATTCCAACAGTCATCATTAAAAAAACATTTATTATTGAGTAACTCAAATTAAAACATTTACTATGAATGCATATGATTTCATAGGTTTTGTCCTAAACGTGCTGCACAGGTCAGGCCCTCTACTCCAACATGCCAACCTTGAAGTGCAATAATGTGAACAGGAGACAAACAGGGTAGCCCACTTGTCTGTTTTGAGTCTGAATCACTTACCAGTCTTGAGTCCTGGGGGTCAAATGTGAACCTTTGCTAGTGCACTCAGTTAACAGGCTCAGATATATATTCTCTTCAGGGAAATGCAATACAGTCCTTCACCCAGTGGCACCCAGCGGCTCCCCAAATGTACCCTTATGACTCAATATGAGATCTAGGTATAGTCTTACCTTTAATAAGATTGTGACACTCCTTTTGAGCTCTTAACAGCTGTCAGAATTAAACACTGTTCCAGCATTCACATGCAAAAGAAACTGAGAAGCCACTGGCAGAATTTCAAGGGAAATAGTGTTTACTAAAATTTAAAATAGATAAAATACCAAACACAGAACATATAACATGAATACTCACAGTCAACAAAATAATTGAAAATTACAGAACAAACAATCCACCTGCAAAATACTTAAACATTCTAGCTGAATTATATCTTTCTAAAGTGCCTAGTTATCAGACAAGAGACTAAATGTGTCTTTGATTGTCAGAGGACTTCTGCACTAACTTCTCAGATGCAGGTGATATTCAAAAGTCAGTTTTCTCCACCTCCTGGTGATGTCACAGCATTCATGTCACTGTTAGATCCTGCCATAAACCCATATTCACAGTACAGACATCCAAAGGATATGGAAATCAGCAGTTAGCAGTTTTTAAAATATGAGTCTCTTTCATCAGTGCTTTTCCTTTGATGTTTCTGCTGTTTTCCTGTTTTGCAAGAATGATTTCAGTTTACCATTTTCACAAGAGTCTGCTAAAAGTTGTCTCTTCCCTCAGGATCATAAAATTTATATAAGGAATATTTTCCATGTCTTACACCTGGCATTTGGCAGGAAGCCTAAGTTAAGACAGAACAGGAAACCTTTAATTAGTGTTTTGCACTGGCCAATTTTATGACAGCCTGCTGCTTCAGCACACTGTCAC
Source organism: Neoceratodus forsteri (assembly GCA_016271365.2). NCBI lineage: Eukaryota > Metazoa > Chordata > Ceratodontiformes > Ceratodontidae > Neoceratodus > Neoceratodus forsteri. Next base: position 1,629,169,674 of record CM057456.1, on the reverse strand, counting down.
ATCTGGGGTCAAGGTCAAGCATCTTTACACTGGCTACCATCCTTAAGCATACAGTTACATACCATATATTTATATCACAATTTATAAATATAATAATAAGCAGGTGGTAGAGTGTCACAGGTTTACATAAACAAGTTCTGGCAGAGCCACTCACGACTGTGAATGCATTAACTAGATAAGGGTGTTTCATGGGCTTAAACATAAACATTTATTTAAAAATATCAGATTTACAAACCTTTGAGTCAGATACTCATTTTCACAGGCACTACATCAAGAAGACCAAAGCAGTTCAAACAATATACAATAGCTAAAGCAAATAGACATCAGGAGTCAAAGAGAAGCCCAGAGTGTTCACATGAAGGCTGTTGCATACACTAACTGAATCAAAGTACAGTACATTGAGAAAGGGCATATTTAAGCAGAGGAAGCTGAGTGCTTCCACCATCCCACGAGTGACGTTATTACATGATAACATACACCCTGGAGTGCCTTCTTATAACTGTATAATGGCTTGTTGATATATACAGAATTTAAAGGATGTTTTTGTTAGTGTGGAAAATATTTCTTAAGGGAAATTGCAAGGAATGATCCAAATCCAAAGTTACTATGTAATAACATCACTGTTTCAATGGGTCAATAGGCAATCAGCTTCTTACATTTTGCCTTACCATTGTATAATTAAAATAATGCCACCATCTGTATTATAGTTACCTATATGTTTTGCAATTTATTCTATGCACTGTTATAGCAATCAACTCAACAGAACCAGGTCATCATATACATGAAGGTACTGTACCCTAACTGAAAACACTGCTTGGACAACTATATGTTGTGACAACATGGAAGATAAACACAGTGCTGAGACAAGTTTTGAAGATATTCGATGTGTTTGATTGTTTTTTAGAGACTGATATACAGTTCACACACAAAATTCATATAATATAAAAGTGCATATGCCTAGATGCCACATTTCATTACAAGCTGTTCTCTTGAGGGAAGATATTACTATATAAGGCCTAAAATGGGCATCAGGTAAATATAAACTGGGGTTGGTGTGCTATTGAGGGTATTGCATAGTTTATCTTGTATTGCTGCTTCACGGATCAGCAATATTTATATAAACTGTGCCCAGTCCAGATTTTACAGATCTGGCCTGGGTCTGATGATCTGGATTTTACCCATACCCCACTGTATGTGGCTTGGTGATATACTGTACAGATAGCTACAAAGTCTAACCCATTGAAAGCTGAAGTTTTAGAAAATCAATATGTTTAAAATACCAAGACTGACCCTCTGTCACAATTAATCCTCTACCAAAGTCATGCTTAAATACTGATGCTTCTACATCCATACTGCTAAGCTTTTAATGCCAACATGCCACTTCTGCTGTTATGAGCTCCCCATCCGTGAAGTTCCATTCCACTTGTGGTACCCCCACCCCCAAACCAGGTAATTTTCCAGGGAGCAGCTCTTTAAACAGCTGCTAAATAGCTCTAATTCATTATTTGTGTTTTGATGTTAAAACACTCTTGCTAGCTAGACCTGATGCACAGAGAAAACAAAAGTAGTGAATCAGAGCTATTTAGTAGCTGTTGTCTTACAGAAACCCCAGTTAGTTTGATCTCAGGTATCTGCTAAACTAACTGTTGACATTTTGCTCCCTGGGTAAGAACAGTTACAAGGCTCTGCTGTTGCTAAACTAATTTTGAAGCAGTGACAATCTAAGGGGCATGGCTATGTCATTGCCACATGAAATGGGGCATTGTAGGAGAAAGAAAGCCAATAAAACTATTTGTTATGGAGATCTCCAGGGGTCATAAAACAACCATATAGCTAGCAAGCTAATTTAGGAAAAACTCCTAATAGCAGACAAAGGGAAGAACACACTAGGATTTAAAATACATATCAAAACACTCAACATAACATATGTTTTTGCACATTCTGGGTGGACTACTCCTTTAACTTTCTGTGGCCTCAATTAACTCCTCAAGCCAGAAGAAAATAGTGCTCTAAAGCTTCCTATATACTACAAACAAGCACATAAACTGGTATAACAGGTTCCAAGTAGTATAAACTCAGCAGGAATGTTAGGGATGGCAACTCTGATAGTTGTTCCAGTCTTTCTTTCCACTGATAGAAACTGAACCAGGAAAAAGTAAAATAGAAACTGAGCCAGGAAAAGTAAAATACATTTCATCACAGACTGTTTACACCTAAGTACATGAACCTGCATGATTTATCTGTTAAGACAATTAAAATGCATTTCTAAATGCATTACTAACCAGTGCTTTCAAGGTTTGAAACTACCAAAAGGCAAACTATATATATATATATATATATATATATATATATATATATATATAGAATATGATAAACAAATATTGTTAATCCCAAAAGCTGAACTTTGTTTTTAGTTTATAAATGTTTAAGAAATACCTGAAAGCTGAGTCTTTCCTTTTGAGACACCAGGTGTCTCTGATAATCATTTGTTCCAAGGGGTTTTAAGTCAGTTTGAATGCATTAAGTATTATCTGTTCTCCTAGTCCTTAACTAAATACAAGGACTCCACAGATTTGTTCTGTTCCTTGGCCAGATACTAAACTAGTGACTCTTCTTTCAGCATGATAGGATCTACCTCATTCCCTCCCACATGAATAAAATAAATGTGGGCTGGATTTTGGAGCTTCTTGGTGGAAGTGGGTTGGATCTTACGTCTCCCCAAAAATGTGCCTCCCACTACTCAGGTTCCAGTTCTTGTACCACCCATTTAAGAAAGAAAATAGTACCCTCCAACCATTGACTAATATGAAAGCATATTCATTTGAGGGCGGAAAACATTTATTGTAGGATGGTAAGGCTGGAGGAGACTATTTACACCTTCAGTCAGTTCCATGGACAGAAATCATGACATCTCTCCTTTGTACTTGCAATACTCCTGTTGGCTCCTCCCACAATCATAAAAGGTGGACAAAGACACAAAGATAGAGATACAAGCAAGATATTATATGGTTAAACCACATACCAATAATGTAATGGAGGGCGGAGAGAACAGTTCCAACATGAGACAGAAACACAGCAGATCAAGGAAAGATAAACATTGCACAACAAAATGATTACACAAAAGCAAACTCACAAAAACAGAGAAAATAATAAAAGAGAATAGCATAGGAAAAGAAGAGAATGGGGGCATTGGAACTGTACCTTCTAAGAAAATAGTAACACATAACAAAGAAAGACAATATGGAAACCCAGGAGATACTACAACAATAAGTTAAAAGATTTGAAAGATGTTTAGAAGTTAGTCACAAAGGTGATTCATCAAATATGGAATGATATAAACAAACACCATATACAGTATATTTAGATTTCCATACAATAAAACAAATGAATAAAAATGGAAAACACTCTCTGATAAAGTAACTTCATAAACTGTGTAATTATAAATGTATGACTTATCAGTGTGACCTGTTCATTTACATGAAAAGCACAATCTGATAAAGGGTCTGCTAAATAACCACCATCATCAACAAAGTGAAATCAAATTACATACTAGGTAATGTGCAAACAAATCCAAAGCATAGAATAAAAACAAGCTCTAGGAGAACACACTTATACATCTAGTAAACCAATTCAGCAGTTCTGCTGTGGATACTTAATACATTATATGGCTGCAGTTACAACACACAATATAATTTATGTCACCAAGAAAGACAAACTGCAATTAAAAGTATCATTATAGATGTCTAGAGCACTATTAATGAAGGACCTCAAATTATGAAACCATATCAAATAACTATTCAAAAGATGAAAGTCTGAGAATTCTCACAAAAGTTCAAGTGAGGTCAGCAAAAGACCAACTGGTATTCAGTCCAAGCTCATATAGTAACATATGTTTGTTTATCCCATTTGTGAACTTGCCATGTTTCTAACTGTAGAGTAATGCTAAACAGCACAAATAGGTCATTTTTCCAGACATTTATATCCTAGCAAAAAGAAACAATATAAAAATACTCAACTAACATTTCTGTTACCAACACTTTATTATAATGGCTAATTTGGAGAAGCACAGTTAGGTTCATTTGTTCATTCATTCCGAGGGGGCGTAGTGTTTTGAGGCACACTATCCAATTACTTACTCTATTTAGTAGTGTGAGTAGATGATTTCCTTCTTGGGTGGGGTATCCGATCCAAACCAAAATGTAATACCACTAGGGTCCTGACTGTGACATTCCTGAAAATGGGAACCAACAGAAAATTCAAGACTACCTTTCTATATTTTTGTATGTAGTCCTACACCTGTTTTTTTCCTGGCTTTTTATCATGCCCACATATAGTTTTTGGCCTTGACACACTAACATACAGAATATATATGTGAAAAACACAGCACAAAGTACTACAGGCATAGAGTAGTTTCCAAAGGAGGATGTTTGAAACCATCCCCCACTAGTGCAAGCATACATATTGATTATTAAAACAATTAGGGCATTTAGGTAGCCAGTTGAGTCTCAGAGTGGTTTGGGGCTGGTAGTGGTTACTTAGCAGGATACTGCTGAGATATTTTCTCTGAATAAAAGTTATTTATGGTCTTTCAGAAAAGATGTTAGTGGAACTAATACAGTGTTTAAACACTCCCAGTGCTTGAGCAGAAGCATTTTCACTTTTGGTGACAGCTTGTTGTATTAATACACAGTCGTTAAAGGGTAATATTAGTGTCATGCCTTTTAACATGTAACAACTCATCCCTCCATTGTTTCACAGCTCTTTCAAAGGCCTCAGACAGATTTTTTCTTCTTATAACCCCTAGGTAGCAGTCTCTGAGTGACTTCACTTGGCTGTATCTCAAAATCAAGTTCAGAGGCGCAGTTCCTGTGCAACATCAATTACTGCCTTTGGAAATGCTGTGTATTAACAAGGGAGATGGGCACTGAAAGCATGTAAGATGCTATTTCCCACCGTGGCTATCTATACCGTGAGACCCTGAATGTAATTTTCCTGAACATATAACTCCAGATCCAGAAACTGGATTGCATTCATCTCAATCATGGATAAAAATAAGAGATTAAGATTGTTTTGTGCCAAACGTAGTACTGTAAAATTTAATTTACAAATTTAATTTACAAGTTCTTCAGTTTCATCCCATATCATTAGTACATTGTCAATATACCTGTACCTGTACCAGTGCACAATGTTTTTCAAAATGGATTGTCTGAAAAATAAATCAATGTTCCCAGAAACCTAAAAATCAGTTTGCATACACATTAGCCATGGTTACCCCAATCACTGTACCCTTTATTTGTAAACAGATTTTCTGATTAAAGTAAAAGTAATTATGTGTTAAAATAAATTTTCAGAATATAACAAAACCAGGGTGATGGTGCACTGGTGCAGGTAGCTTTGTCAATGTAAAATGATAATGCCTCTAATCCTGCACTATGGGGACTACCAGTATACAGAGAATTTATATCTATTCCTACCAGCATGTAGGAAACTTTCCAGGTGACATCATTTAACATGCATGAAATGTCCATTGAGTCTTGAACACAAGTGCAGAAAAAATCAGATTTACACAAATTTTCAGTTAGTGATCATATTGGATGTCTAGGTGGTCTTTCTTATTTTATGGACCTTGGGCATGTAATAAAATGTTGCTATTTTGGATGTTTTATGTAAAAAACACTTTCTCTTGAGTCGTAATGTAATGTTGTTCTTGAGTGCTGAAAAATAAAAAATGGAAGTTTGTCACTAAATTGCTTTGTAGGATTTTTCATCAAGACCTGATAAGTGTTCACATCTCCCAAAAGTCTTTTTGCTTCATTTAAATAATCAATTCCATTCAAAACAAGTATGTTGTCACTTTTATCACCATTACACACAATTATGTTCATTTTATTAGTTCTTTAATTGCTTCACTTTCTTTAAGACTAATATTTTATCTGCGCAATTTCCAGTTCCCATTTAGAATCTTTTCTATATTTCTTCTGACCACTGCCTGGTAAGTAGATATGGCAAGTCTTGTGCATTAAGATAGTAGCTGGTTGTTTGTTTTCAATAAGTTCTTCCTTTGCTTCATGAGGTACTGCCCACTTCACAAGACCCCTACAGTACTAACAGTGCCATTTTGATGACTTTCCTCCCTCACAGTCATAGTGCTTAAGCTCCTGATGTTATTCAAATTTAATGCATCTATTGTGCCTTGTTCTGCAAAATTCCTGGAAACAGTCAGGATCAAAAGTACTCACCAGACTACTGATGCTTAGGTTTGAATGTTCTTCAGGTGGACTAGGTAGTTTGCAGATCATTGTTTCCTTCTTGTAAAGTTGCAGTGAGAAAGCTCAAATCTCCTTGGGTCAGGCAGGTGAATTTTTCATCTCTGATGCTCTTTTGGTTGCAAATACTGCACACATTTTGCTGTAAAATCAAAATCTGAGGTTACTTTTTGAGTATTTTGAAAATGCCAATTTCTAGTTAACAAATATAGATGGGAAGGGATAAAACTCAGGCCACGTTTTAGTACTGCCACTTGTTCTGTTGTTAAATGGACATCGTTAAAATTGATTACTTATTAATTTTGCCTTCCTCTCATGGACTTCCTGAGCATATTTCTTTTGCTGTTGCCCTCCTCATTCCCCTCTTGTCTTTCTTGTTGATTTGTTTTGATTTTTGAGTTTCCCTTTTGTATTTGTCTTTTGTGGCCCACTTCCAAAACAGCTACAAACTGAGCCACATTATTTGAAGTGTCTGGGCTGGTAATCAACTCATCTGAACTGCTGGTATCATTGTCTTCTTCTAAATTTACTGGCTTATTACTTTTCTTTGCATAGATCCTGAATATGGTCTAGACTGTGAGCAGTTTATCTTTTGCCCCACTCCATGATCTTGACATCTGTTCTCAGTTAAAGACCTGGCCCATTAGGTAATCTTTTCATCCATTTTCTAGTTGTTCTGGTTCATTTTAATGTCTCCAATTCATGTTTCTTTAAAGTGGAGTTCTTATCTTTTCCCTTATGGCAAATTCAGGTACATCCTTAAACTTAGGCGGTTCAGTCTGTGTGCTTTTAATTTCTTCCTGAACCTTATTGTAGTTGTGTTTGTATTCCTTTATTTGTATTTTAATAAAGGAATAATGTACAACAGGGTGTGTGTCATGCTGGGATAATGCCACATCTGGGGTGGTTGGGCGCGAGGCCACCGGTCAAATGCATCCAGTGCCTCAGGCATGGCATTATCCTAGCACACACACATCCTGGAGTGCATTATTCAGTTCCATGTGATAATGGCAAAGCCTAAAGGCAATCGCTTTACTGCAAAGTCGCAGTGCTGACATTTTTTTTTTGCCACTGTGATACACCAGGGCACAGAAAACGGTGCCGGACTTAGTTTTTAATGTTTTCTGTGGGGTTGCACCTCAACACCTAATTTCTATGAGGGGGGTCATTCCTTGCACCTCCATACTAAAGGATTTTCAAATCCGGGGGCATTGTGTGTGTGGGGGTGAAAACATTAAAATAAAAGGTTCGGGCTGGCACAACAAAGGCACAGGTGCCTGTCCCTGAACCCAGTACCCCACATCAACGCAAGCAACTGACCCACCAAGCCATAGGGTTGGCTCGGCAACACACTGTGGCACCACCCTGACATCCTCTGGCCTCCCGATTGTGCATGCCGCTCCCCGCGCGGCAGCCACCTATAAGACATCCTGTCACTATATTGCCCACCCCCCATCTGATCACCCTACCAGACCATGGCCTTCTCTGTAATGCACTAGGAAGGAGTCGTCATTATTGTATGTGCCTCTTTCCCAGCGCCATTATCACGGGCTACCCATTATTCCTGTTATACAATGGCTCATTTTTTAAAAGAAAGAAATGATAAAACCTTTATTAAAACTATACTTTTCTGTCATTTTCTGAATGTGTAGGAATACTTAGTGAAAAAATAGTGCTGTTTATGTTTTTCAAATAGGTGGAGCTGCTGTGTTGGTACTGTCAGTCTGTGGCTCTACTTTCGAGTCCCAGCTTCCTTACTGAAAACTTGCTGCCTGCCTCTTCTGTATTTTTTACTGTCTACACTAATAGAACAACAACTCATTAAATTAGCAGTTTTAAATTAACTGGCATGAAGCCATCAGTGCAATCGGGTCAGCTGTCCCCGCTCCGATCAGCATGCCCTAAAAGGCAGAGTGAGTGTTCAAAGCACAGACACTGTGCTTCAGTCACTGGTTTTCTTCAGTTAGTTTTGTTCTCCCATTGCAAAAGATATGCTAACTGTACTGGGAGAATATAAGTCAGATCCAAAGGGAATGTAAACAAGCAGTGGGGCTAGGAAGGGGTCTTATTTATTTATTTATTGAAATGTTTCACCAGGAAGGCACACTGAACAACAAGTTACTTGTCTCCTGGTGTGACGGGAGGGGATGGTACAGTTGGATGTAAAAATGTTGACATACATACTATGAACCTAACCCAGAACTGTGGAAAACACAGGCGATATTATGTAAAGGACATATGCATTATACAATTGGTACATACAATATACAATTTATACTGTAGAACTGACACATACATTATATACTTGACACATACATTATACAATTGAAGAATTGGCTTTACAGAATAGTAATTAAACCTGACTAAGGACTATAACATATTGTAATATGCTAAGCCCAGACTGGACTAGAAGTGCACTATTCAGGTATGAGTGAACTAATACCTGTTTAAGTGCTGAAAGTAAGGAATCAGGAGGAACAAAGTGGGGAAGTGGTCAGGGAGGGACAGGATGGGCTTTAGCTAGCCCCTCCTGATGCAGAAGAGCCAAGCCAGGGACTGGCTAAATGAAGCATGGGGATAGCAAGGGAGGGGTTGCCAGGGAAGTTTTGTGCCAGCCTACTTCTGGTTTTATGGACAGCGAACTTTTTCTTGCTGGTTTTACAGACAAGGAAGAAGTATTGGGTACTAACTGATGGCACATCAAAGAAAAAAGAGGAGAGTTACACGTTTATCTTTTTATTTCAAAGACTCACACCTAGCTCTCCAGGCTGCTCATTTTTTAAACTCAGCTTATTGTACACAAAGATACAGCACTGCATTACATTTTGAACAACACTCAGTGACAAAACCGTACCACTGAAATCAGTTAGTAATTCAATAACAAGCTTCTCTGACTGATGTTTCTCCAATAAGTGCCTATGCTAGCACACTGCTCATTTCTGTCATTTTTTATTCAGTTTGTAAGTCGTGTGGTCAGCTGCCCACCTCCTCCTGCTCGTTGTTCACAGCAGATTGTGTTGTGGTTGTCCCAGTACAGTTCTTGTTACCTGTCCTGTACTGGGAGATAACAATGGAACACCACAGATGGAAAACTGATTAATGAATTACTAACTACTAGGCAGATGTCCACATGGTGTTTACTGTGGGCAGGACCGATAGATTCCTAGTGCAGTGGGCAGCACTGAAGGCCATGATAGGGAGGGCTGAGGAGTGATTTTTCATAACATTTATCGAGGTCATAGTCTGATGGGACTAGATCTGTGATGTTATGCTGATAACATCTTGGTCCAGCACCAGACTGACCAATGAGAGCCCAGGATTATTTCTTGCCATTGTATAATTAATTTTAATGAGCATTTGATTAGAATATCTTCCACTCTTTTCTATAAAGGTAGTTTTCAAGGCCTGCTGGTGGTTGCTTAGCCACCCAGTAAGCCAGTAGGCACTCTTTCAACTGCCAGATAATTTTCAATACTTGTTATATTGTTCCATAGACTGATCTCCTGCAGCAAGGCTCTTCCAATCTAATAAAATGTTTAAACTCACAGTGGTTTAAGTTGAGGATGGATGGTCATGGCCTTCATGTTGCATGAGTAATTTCTTCTTTCAATCTCTGCCTCCAGGTTTTCCAAAGAGGACCTCTTTAATCTCTCAACCTTTGCATTTGTGCCTGAAGATATTACATTCTCATTCTTATTAGTCTGAGTGCTCAAGACTACAGCTTCTCCCAACCTGCTCTGAATCCAGTAGTACTGGAGTCTCAGATTAAGGTAGAGCTATATCCTACATGAAGTTTTAATTAAACATTCTGAAAAAATGTACCTGATGCCAAGCAAATGATAGCCGCTCAGTCAAACCATGCTAACAAACATGGGACATCTGTGTAAGCAAAACAATAAACCAAAAGCAAATAATGTGCTTGAAACTGTGCGAGTGCAGCAGTGAACCATCAAAGCTGCTGAAGAAAATCAGAAATCACTGAATAAAACAGAGACATACAGCAAGCAGGTGCAATTTTTTTTTTAGCAAATGGTGTGTGAGGCTCAATGCTTCAGAAGCTTGAAAGTAAAAGTGTTTTGAATCACACAGGATTTATATGATATTTACATTTTTTATGAGTATTAGCCAATGCTAAGCAACTTAAATTGCAAACTGTAGTGAGAAAGAAGTGAAGTGAACTACTGGAAATTGAACCCAGGCCCCAAAATACCATCCTGGTACTATTAACTGCAGATAGTGATCATGACAACACAGGTGGTTCTAATTTCAGATTCCATTCATCCATCATTAAAAAGCATGTAGTACTGTGTAAATCATGTAAATTAAAACATATTATGAATGTTCATGATTTCATAGGTTTCAGGACCACATTATAAGAAACCAAGCTTTCAGAAATTTTTAGGTTAATTTGCAGGTACAGTATGCAAACTGCAAAATTATAAGCCCTTGAAACTTTAAAACTAGAAACATAGAAGTTGTTGGCAGATAAGGACCTCTTTGCCCACCTAGTCTGCTATATTTTCATTACTTACAGTGCAACCTGAGACCCTAATTGGTTCTTGGTTTTGCCCTTGCTTGCTTTAATTCTACAGTCCCCTTATGCCTATCCCATGCATTCTTGAAATCCGTGACCATTTTAGCCTCTACTACCTCTGCTAGCAAGCTGTTCCAAACATCCACAAGTGCTACACCCTTTCTAGTGAAGAAGTACTCCTCACATTTCCTAAGCCTTCTCCCCAGTTTTACAGTGTGACCCTTGTCCTCGAGACATCGCTTCTATAGAAAATGCTCCATTCCTGTATCTTTTTATATCTGGGAGATATTTGAATATTTCTGTCATGTCCACCTTTCCTTCTTTCATCCTAGGAGTACATATTTAATTCCCTAAGCCTCTCTTTGTAGGACTTCTGATGCAGGCTCTGCAACATTTTGGTAGCCCTCATTTGTACTGCATCTACTCTGTCTATATCCTTTCAGAGGTGGGACCTCCAGAACTGTACGTAGTACTCAAGGTGGGGTCTCATAATGATCTATACAGGGTATTATTACCTCCTTTCTGCTGGTGATACCCCTGTCTATGCATCTGAGCATCCTGTTAACTTTTCTCACTGCCCTGCCACACTGTTTAGCCACCTTCAGGTCATCATAATGATTACCCCGGGTCCCTGTCTTGTTTCATGACTGCTAGCACTGCTTCTCCCAGTTGATACTCAGCCATTTGGTTTCTGTGCCTCAAGTGCATGATTTTGCATAAAAATCTGCCCCATCTGTGCCAAATTCGTGACTATTCATCCAGCTTTTTAGATCTTCCTCATCCTCCCCTGGAGAGTCTACTCTGTTGCAGATTTTGTGTCACCCTCAGACATTCCTTTCCTTCCAGTCCCTCTGCAGTGTCACTAATATAGACATTGAAGTGGACTGGGCCTAGCACTGATCCTTGTAGCACCCACTGGTCACTTTGCCTTCTCCAGAGTGGACACCATTTACCACCACCCTCTGGCTCCTATATTCTAGCCAGCTCTCTAGCCATCTTACTACTTTAGGACCTACTCCAAGGCTTCTCAGCTTGCTCACCAGCCATCTAGGTGGAATGGTGTTGAAGGTCTTATTAAAATCCAGGTATGCCACATCAACCGCTCCTCCCTGATCCACTACCTTGGTAACTCATTCAAAGAACCCAATCAAGTTTGTCTGGCTGGACCTTCCCCGTGAACCCATGTTGCCTCAAATCCTGCAGTCCATTGGTAACAAGGTATTAATTATACAATTCTTTCCTTCACATGATGGGTAGTTGGGATCCTTTTCTGCTTTCAGATTTCTGTGATTCAGTAGTGATTTCCTAACTTTGCCCACTACTGAAATTAGTCTGACAGGCCTATAAATTCCTACCTCCTCCCTGTTTCCACTTTTGTGGGAGGGACCACATCAGCCCTCCTCCAGTCCCCTGGTACCTCTCCTATTTCTAGTGACAGGTTAAACAAGGCTGTCAGAGGTGTAGCCAGCTCCTCCCTGTGCTCCCTCATCACCCTGGGGTGCACACTGTCTGGTCCTATTGCTGTATCCACTTTGACTGTGACAGTTCCCTTAAGGTCATTTTTACTGCAATAGGGCTAGTGTGCATCTTCCTTTCCTTGATGCCCTTGTCCTTCATCACTGGTCTGCTATCTGAACAGAAGTTTTTGTTCAGTAGGTCTCATGTTTGGTGGTCCTCTTCCACACAAACCCATCCTTCCTTTTTCAGCCTATCTATCCCTCCCTTGTCTTTCTTTTGTCACTTATGAATCTGAAAAATGTCTTGTCCCCTTTCTTCAGAATTTTTAAAACTTTTATTCATAGGTTTTATGACATTGCAATGCAATGCATAGAAAATCCATCAGTCATGCAATACATCATTCAGTGGACAGCATAGATTGATATACAGACTTTTGAGTCATGACTACCTTTGATACAAGATTATGGGAAAAGCAAGTTACAGTAATCCCAACTACCTTCGTTCCAATTTGACCATTACTGTCAAGACCTTAAGCATTTATTGCCTGATAAGTGAATTTTCCATAGTAAAAAAATGAAAATCCAGCAATCTTGCCTTTGTGTAGTTTACTTTCCAATTAAACTCTAACTCCCTTTCAGTTAACTCCCCTACCAGCTCCGGCAAATTAAAATACATGGAATTCAAATTAGTTTACATTGCCATGTATACAGAGACCCAGTATGCACCCCTTTAGTTGCAAAACATTCCCAGCAGATCCACAACTTTAAGTCCAGGGTAAGTGAGTTCAATTAGATCACCTGAAAAATACTGTATTAATGAGCCCTGACAAATAAATCCAAATATGAGTCCCACATTTAAGAAATCTGTATCAATTATCAAGTGACAGTCACATCTTGGAATCCACAATATCCAGATACAGTTTAATCCTGTTATTCGTAACTCTGGGTTATATGCAGCCATAATTTTGTTTTTCAAAGTTCAGAGAGAACCCTTTCTTCAGCATTTTGACAATATTTTCCTGTTTGTGCTTTTGCTCTTCTAACTACCCATCCTGCCTCTTTTTGTTTTTCCTGATAATTTTCCCTATCCTCTTTCTGTGTTTCTTTTTGTATCTCTCAAAAGCCAGTTTATTTGCTGTTACTTTTCTGCTACTCTCTAGAGAACCATATTGGCCTTTTATTCTTTTGCTCTTGCTAACCTGTCTGAAACAGAGATCTGTAGCCTTCACAATACCCTCATTTATTTTTGCCCACTGATCCTCTACTCCCCTAGTTTCTCTGCCCCTACCAGGGCAACCCTGAGGCATTCCTCATTTCTTAAAATCAGCCCTCCTCAAGTCCAGAACACTCACCCTTGTGTGGTTTGATTCTAATCCAGTCTTTATATTAAACCACAGTGTATGATGGTTGCTGGTACCTAGGTGGTCTCCACCATGATGTCAGTGAAACTGTCCCCATAAGTCAGGACCAGGTCCAGTATTGTCCCCTCATGGGTGAGCTCCATTACAAGCTGCCTGAGAAACAATCCCTGCATGGAGTTTAGGACAACTCTACTCTTGGTTTCTGCCATAGCAGGGGCTCAATCCATGTATGGTAGATTTAAATCTCCCACTAGTAACACCTATCCCTTTTGAGACATCCTTTGAATTGCTTTCACCATTTCCCCATCCACTTCTTCCCCTGCACTGGACAGCTGTAGATCACTCCTGCACGAACAATGGCCCTTCCTTATCTCCAGGGTGACTCACAGTACCCACTCCCCTTCTCTCCCTGTATTTTTGTAACCTTTATGTTACCTCTTACTCCACCTCCTTTTATCCACTCTGTCTCTTCTAAAGAAAGTATAACCTGGCAAGGTCAAATTCTAGGCCTGGATTTCACTGCCCCAGGTCTCTGTAATATCTACCAAGTCCAGGTCTGCTTCTGGCATCATGGCCTGTAGGTCTGCAATCCTGTTGCCTAGACTTAGAGCATTTGACACATGGCTTTACAGAAGGTGTTGCCACCCCACCCCTTTTATCTGATTGCCTTCCCTTAATTGGCCCTCCTTATCTCAGTTTCATTCCTATCTTCTTCTTCCTGGATTTCTTTACTTTTTGGTTCCTTTGTCGTTTTTCACCTTCCAGATTCATGTAGCTGACCTCATGAGGTTGGGGGACAGTTTGAGTCTCCTTGCTTTATTCCGCTTCCCTTGGCTAGTTTAAATGCTCGCCAATGTATCATTTAAACTGCTTGCTGATAGATGCAGGCTATCGCTATTGTACAGGCCTTTATACCTCCAGGTGGGGCCCCAGTGTCAAATTAAACTGAACCCCACCTCTGCACCAATTCTTCAACCATGTGTTGAAGTTCTTGTTATGGAGAATTCTGTCCTGGGACAGACATAAAACAATTCTAGTGGGGGTAGGAGGAAGTAAGCTGTTGGTTAACTAGAATCTACAGCTTATCTATCAGGTAAGGAAATGGGCAGACTAGGTTGGCCAAGTGGTCATATCTGCTGTCAAATTTTATGTTTGTATGTCCTTTCTCCTGTCATAGATGGGTAACACTTCTGAGAAGATCACCGATAGTACTACCCACCTAAGACCCCTCCCCAACTCCCTGAACTCTTTCTGCACTACTGCTGGCTCATCCCCAGCTAGGTCATTAGTCCCCAAGTGGATGATGATGCCTAGCTCTCCCTCCTGTCCTGCTGCCTAACAATCCATTGGATCCTCTCTCCATCTGTGCATGCCCGTGCATCGCCATGAGGTACAGACCTCCTCTCCTCATCTCTACCTTCTCCCAACTCTATTCCCTTTACTATAGAGTCCCCAGCAGGATTTGCTTCTTCCTTGGGGGTGGTAAGGACTTGAGGGGAGGTGGTGTGGGTTGGGATTTTGTGGGGAGGGTTGTTTTTGTTTTTCTTTGTTTTTATATATCAAAAATTGTACCCTGCTTTGACTATCTGTAATATCCCAAATGTGTGATTGTTCTGTTGTACTTTCTATAGATGGATATCATTGAACTTGAATATAGTACTGTATATTGAATAAAAAATAGGATTTGCTTCTTCCTCCTCCTCTTTAGGGTCTCTGTCACCCCCCCTTGGGTCTCTTCTGCAATGGGTCATAATGTGGCAAGACATTCTGCCCAGCAATATACCACACTGTCAATACAGTGTGATATATTGCCATTGGCAGATCTTCATGTTTTGTAGGGGAGAGGTCCACCCTGATACCCCCCATTATGGAGGTTTGTGCTCACTGAACCCCCATCTAAAAGAACAAACTTGGGGAGGGGGTTGGACACTTAATTCACATAAAGTGAAAATAAAAGAAAATTCCATGCATCTGGAACTGGGATTCGATACCGGTCTGCAGATGCACTGCCTCATTGCTGTCTGTGGCTCATCCTGTCTAGCCATGGCAGCTGCTCGGCAGAGCTTCCTCCCAGCAGAGAACTTATCCTCTGCTAAGGAACAGTGACAGTTTCCTAAGTCAGGTGGCCCTGCTTAGGTGCTACACCTTCCTGCCTGCAGCTATGTGGCTTTTTGCATACCTGTAGTTAATGGGTCAGAGTTTCTCCTGCTGGCTGCCTCCCACGGGCTGACCCCTCAGGCAGACTCCCAGGTCATTGTCCTTGTGCTGTGGTCCTTAATGCAGAGGTCCACTTGATGTTAACTTCCATATGTAGGAAGATGGCAGGAACTAGGCTCAATAGCCCTCTATCTGATTGGCCTTTCAAGGGCTGGGGCACGCCTTGTTTGTGATTGAAGCTTTGTTTCAAAACTCCTGATTGGCTCCTTTTCAAGCCCTTCCTAGGGCTGTTTAGCTCTTTTGCAGTCATTGAGCTCAAAGAAACAAAGCACTTACTGGTGAATGTGCTCAGAGAGGAGGATTCATCAGCAAGAGTGACGGATCCTCCCTCATGAGCATGCTGCAGTCTCTGCCAGAAAACTAGAGAATGCAATGCCATTAAATTTGGCAGACTCATAAACATTAAAGGGAGACTGCATGCGCTAGTTTTATTCATCTCTTACTTAAAGGGGCACTGTTAACCCCTTAGGCCTCAAACTGTCCCTAGTTTAAAAACACATTTTTATTATTGGCCATGTTTGAAGAGATTGCTGATGTAGCCAGTTGTTTGGTCCTGTTTCTTTTTTCTTTTTAAAAGTATAAAACTGACTGCCCACCAAAGTGGTGTTCCCATATAAAATGTGCTTGTTTACATTCCTTGTTCAAATTTCACTGCATGTTTCCTGGATTTGGGAACACCCATACAAAGTAGGGCTGGGGAAGATTTATATTCTGTCTGTGAAATTCTGGCAAAATGCTAATTTCAGTTCTGCAAAATTTCACAAAATGTCCGTAAAAATTTGCAAAGTTTTGCCAAACTGTGATTTCAGTTACTTCCATCTAGATTCAAATGTTTTAGTCCAAACTGCACCAATTTATGCATGCTGAATTTACTAAGGCCTGTACAGATGTGCTCTAGGTTTTAGATCTCTATCTTTCAGAAAACTGAGTTATAAGCCTCCAGATTTTCACATATTGTAAAACTACATTTCACAATAATATAAACTGCAGAATTTCAAAAGTATTAGTTCACATTACACCAAATCTGAGATACTGAATTTAACAAGGCCCATACTTACATGTACCAAGTTTCAGGCCTTTATCTTTAAAGGTGACTGAGTTAAAAGCCTCCAAACATCCATACATTTTAAAATTACATTTTGTATTTATGAATTTTGCAGAAGTTTGCCCCATAACTTTAAAACTAGAAAATGGAATATCACCCATTTTGTTAGGTTCATTGACCCTAAATATTAGGCTATCAGGACACCCTCATGGCCCAGCAGCAGAACATCATGCTGCCATGCTGATGACCAGGGTTTGGAAGCATCGAAAGCAGACCATGACTGAAACAGCTGCCGCTTGGCAGTGCATCTTGATCAGGGGGGTTGGCAGTGGGTTCCACTAACACAGCAACCCCGTGGTGGGGCTAGGAACTTTCTTCTGCCACAGGAAAGCTATGGCTGTGTGAAGCTAACAGAGGCATCAACCTCAACAGGGAGATGGGAGGGAAAATGTTGGAGAAAAACCTGGCAGCCACTGAATGATGCTTTGTTCAGCCTGATGATGGTATATCCTGTGAACAGGGTATATCCCTGAGAGACAAGCTGCCAGCTGGGAGAAAAAAATAATATGGAAAAAAAGAGTCTCTGTGTATCAACTCTCAAATTTCTTGCTTAAAGGCGGCCAAGTTATAAGCACCCACTTATTCCAAAGTAACATCAGTAGTTAATGTTGAATTTCATGAGCCTTGTGAAATTGTGGAATGTTGTAATACTTTTGTCAAAATCATGTCCATACATTTTGCCCAGTCATATACTTAGGTTGTCATTATAGAGGATGGTGAAGGCTCGGTAGAGTGTCAATTGGGGCAGCAATCATAGGAAGTTCCGAGTTAAAGTATAGTGATGCTAAGTATCACATCACATTCTTCAGAGACAAACCATGAAGAATAGTCATGGACATCACTCTACACTACCCTGAGTTCTTGCAATATGCCAGATAACCACTAGAGCTCACTGAGTTAATGACTTGTGGAAGCAAATGCACATACGGTATTGTTTCTGTACAGTGCCACCTGCCAACTCTTTAACAACCTTGTAGAGAACAACAATATTTTTATTGTTTGAAAACATTGGCTCCAGTGACTCCAAGCCTTACAACTAGTTGTAACTTAAGCCTTTTGGACACAATTATCTGGATGTCATTAGTCATGTTAGAGCATGTACTAGGTATCACTGTTGTAGGAGTGATGGAAGGTATTGCAGGCCATGATGCTAGTGCATGTAAGGTGATTCCATGGTGACAAATATTTTGTGAAAGTTAAATTTCACAAGTGGAATTCTAGTGGCACTATCTGCTATTCGTCCATGAATTTTGAGCACATTTTTGCCAGTTAGTAATCTGCAAAGTACCAATAATAATGTTTAACCTAGTAAACCACATTTATCCAACTTAATTAGATTCAATGACATAATTAGTTTGGTATCCATGCCAAATCTTATGATATACCTGCAATAGCAATGGAGCTATAAACATCCAAATATTTTGAACATTTTCACACAATTTTGACAAATAAATTGTGAAATGATGAATGAATGTAACTTACAGTTTACATAACCAATTACCTTCTATTTAACAGTTTCCTTGATTCTTCCAAGAAAGTATGCATATACATTTTCAATTGTCTAACTCAAAGGTGGCTAAGTTATAAGCATAGAAACATTTTCAAAAATCTTTACATGCTATGAACCCCTATAACTTCCTCTCCCTCATGCATATGTCATGAAACATGGCATCTGTTTAGGGTCTCTTCCAAACAATGGGCCCTATGCACAAATGGGGCAGAGTGGCTAAACACATGTTACCTCTGGCTGTAGCCACTCCGCCTCCATTGTGCCCCCTGCACGACATGCTCAAAGGTGGAGGCGGCAGACCCACTGCATCTGATCCCCATGTTTGCAGACAGCTCCATGCTGGGGAATTCTTTGGGCATGCCAGTGGTATTCACTAACCCTCATAGTGCTGGCTGCATGGGTGCAGAGGGTGGCATACGGTATGCCAGGGTAGACCCTGCCATAACCCACTGCATGCCCCCATGGACACAGGCCTTCAGTCACTGGGGGATGCCCACCCAGGACTATGACTCCTCCCCAGCCACCCTGCAGAGTCCTGCTCGCCGGGGAGGAGAAGCCACGGATAAATTGCCGGCGGAGTGAATGCCAGTATGGGCGCACCTGTCCGCAGGGCACAGGGTCGAGGGTGGGTACACAACTTTTCTTCATACCCTCTATCTGCTTAGTGCATAGCACCAAATATGCATACCACATTTCAGATATCTAGCTATAGAACTGACTGAGTTATATCCAATTAGAACATTTTGGAAAATTCTCACATTTGAGAAACTTCACAGAATTTCATTAAAATTCCACAAAATCAGAATTTGCTAACTTCACCAACCCCTACTATTCAGTCTAGCCACTCAAGAAGAGGAGACTATTGCATCTTGAGTGGCTGCACTGTTGAGGTGTTCATAATGTTCAGGAATTATAAAACAAAGGTGGGTATAATTACATCATTATCATGCCTTTCAGTCCTACTAAGAAAGGAAGTAGATAAAGCGGGTCTATGTGTTAATGGCGAATGCCTAAAGGCGATCACCGATATTGCACAGTTAAAGTGCAAAAATATTTTCGGGACTCTGACAACTAGCGCCAGGACAATGGTGCCAAAGAGTTTTTAATGCTTTCAGTCAGGGGCTGCACCCCACCACACACCCTTGTCACTGGGAGCTTCACCCCCACACACCCCTACTTAAGGATTCTCAACCCAGGGGGTATGTTGGGGGACGGAAAGCATTATAAAATAAAGGATCAGACCAGGTGCAATAAAATCACACCAGCACCCAGACCCAAACCCGATACCTCACCCACCCCAACCACTAGCTAACTCCTTACACCACGACACAGCACGGCCATCCACCACAGCACCACCACCTACAGCCCTTCCACCCCTCCCAGCCCACGCTTGCCATGTTCGCTCCCCTGCATGCGCACATACCGACATCCTGTCGCCCATTTTGCCCACCCTCATCCAGTCGCCTACCCTCCCATCGCTGTGAACGATCAGCCGGAAGAAGTCACCATTATGGATGGCGCTTCCTCATGCGCCCACCTCATGGGTTACCAGATAAAACAACAGGCAACAGCAATGCATTTTAGAGAAGGCATGCAATCATAAAATGGGTTTTAACTAGAAATAATGTGATACAAAAGGGTAGAGAGTCTCTTTAAAGTCTGTCCACATTATAAGCAGTTACAAATTACAAAAAATCAGTACTTAAAACTGAATTTCATGAGCCTTTGTGAAAATGATAGAATTTCATGACAGTTTTGTGGAAGCCACAACCATGAATATTTCCCAGCCATACACTTGCCTGCCATTGTGGAACAAGGGAAAGGCTGGTTACAGTAGTAATAAGGTTGGATTCATGGGGTACCCATTGCAAAAGTAGTAAGAGAGTTAGAGGAGCATTTTAGGATCATTTTGTGTCTGCTTGTAGTGCAGGTCAAGTGAGTGTGATCCATAGCTAAGCAATGCATGTAGAGGGAATAGCTTTTATGCACATTGTGATAGGAGTACAAATTCTGAGGACATGAAAAGGCCACTTATTGAATGAAAGATGTTTTTAAAGGAAAAGATGTCTCAAGTGATCTTCTCAAAGCTCCTCATGGTTCAGGGGCCTGTTAAGAATGACAGAGGCATTAATTAGACAAGCTAGGTTTTTCTAAGATTTTGTTGAAATAGGAAGGGTTTCTTTGTCTGGCAAATTAGGGACATTCTGGGGCAAGGAATGCCTGCATGCTCAGGATGTGCTGCAGTTATGCCGAGAGAGGAGATATTGATACTGTCAAGGAAATGAAGTCTGGGGATTCAAAGTAATGATAGGGATTTGAGAGGCAGCTAGTGGGGATCACAGATTCCAAGAGTTAGATGTGGATTCACCAAGAAAAGCTGAGCTAGGTATAACAAGAATAATAGATCCCCAGTTGGAGCAAGGAAGTACAGAGTGCCAACAATTCCAACTTTAATGCAGGTTATATAAGAAACATGCCTAGAGATGTGCAAAATTAGGAACATTTCATTCTGCAAAATATTTTATAAATTTATGCATTTCAAAACATTTTGCAGGTGCAAAATGCGAAATTCCAAGGGTAAAATATAATATTTTGCCCACAGAATCCTAAATTTCCCAAAACATGAAATTTCACCCGCAAAATGAGAAATTTTGCCTGTGAAATGGTGAACTTTGGGCAACATTTGGTGAAATTCTGGGAACATTTGCTGAAATTACACATTTTGTGGCAAAAATTCAAAATTTCGCACCCGCAAAAAATGTTGTGGAATGGTGGAATTTCACAAAATGTTCCATGTGGCTAAATTGCTGATTTTGCAGCAATTTCACTGGCAAATTTAATTACACAACTTCTTTAAACACGCCCTGTAAAATTGACTATCCTGAGATTCAGAAGTGCTTGCAAGTCTAGGACTTAGAGTTACTCAGAAAGGCGGTAGGAGGAAGAAAATGTCAGAGGTACCAAGAAGGATGAATGTTGGATAGGTCTGAAAGGACAAGTAGTAAGTGACTGACTTTTTTTTCAAAAGTCAGCTTTATTCATCAGGTTAATAGCCACAGATGTACAGTTAGAGTATCATGAATACAAATCATTTGATAAAAACAGAAAGTACAATTTACACACATAGTTTACCTAAAATACATAAATCGTCCATCTGATCTGTGGTGTCCAAGAATTTTTAATGGTTGACCTAAGACCCACTAAGGGTAGCATCAAGACCAATCCCATGATAAAAATGGATAATGTAAAGCTAATTTTAAAAACAGAACTATTAAAACAACCAAGGCCTCAACATAGGCCTTTACCTTTTAGGTTATGTGTCATAAACTCTCCCACCTCCAAAACCCCAACAAATATCTATGGAGAAGATCTGACAGTACTATGGCTAAGGTGTTTAAGGTATCCTTTCCCGACTGATATGAAGAAACAGGATCCCTAAGTCTTCCCAGAACTCTCACCCCTCTGCAGAAGCCAGGCCTCCCATTGCTGCCAACATGCACATGACGGTCATGTTGTAGCCTCAGTTTGGCTGTTAGGTATTCCATCAGCACAACATTCCAGACCCTATCGATCCAGTCATGAACACTTGGGGGGCCCCTATTAAGCCATTTTGAAGTAATGCACTTTCATCCTGCTGCTAACAGTGTAAGGGCCACCTTCAGAGAGTCACCTTTAGGCTCACTGCAGTAAGAGTTCTAAGAATCCAGTCCTCAAAGGTATGTGGATATCCACCCCAACACTTGTCTCACTGCCTCTCTAATTGTTCCCAAAAGTGGAAAACTTTGGGAAGCCCAATAGGATATGCCAATGATTGCCTTCCCACCATATTCCTCCAGCATGAGGCATTGCCTCCTGCATAGTGCTACGTGACCAGGGAACCTGAAAGTAATAGATAAGAATTTTCCAATAAACTCCTCATCATACCGGGAGGAAGTCACCTTCCAGCCCAGTTTCAATCTACGATTCCAGTTGGAATCTCTTAGAGTAATCCCTGCCTCCCTCTCCCAGATTGTCTTATGGTGTTCTAAAGACTCCCTCTGCCCTCCACCAGTAATTTGTATAAGTTTGTCACTGGTCTATCCTTAGTAGATATTGTTACCACCCCATACAAGAAGTGCTCCCAGCTGGAGTATGGTCTAGTTAATCTTGCCAGGTTATCTGAGGAGTGCATAAAATGCCTGGCCTGCAAATTTCTAAAAGCTCTCCATTGTCCCAACTCAACTTGTCCTTTGATCTCTGAAAGGAGATACAGTTGTCTCCCATATTAACTGTGTGAACCTAGTTATCCCTCGTGCTTCCCATCTTTCAAACCCTAAGTCCAACACAGGAGGGAAGAAGTCTGGCTTGTGTCAAATGAGAAAGGGGAACCACCCTTCAGGGTTTTGGTCAGCTTCCTGACCCTCTGAAGGTTGAATAATCCTGTCTCACCCACCTATTTCTGATGAGACAAATGTATTCTGGGGTGGTGAGGCCAACACCATGGTGTATAGTGGTCTGCCCTCTGGGAGCTCATTCAACAGCTCATACCACTGTGATTCAACCCTTGCCTAGCCCATGAGAGAACAGGGACCATCTGTGCTGCAAGGTAGTGCAGGTAGCAATTGGGTAAGGCCAGCTCCCTCCCTCCCTCCCGGAAGGAAAGAAGCGCCTGGCCACTTGAGGTTTCTTATGTTGCCAGACAAATCCTGAGTCTCTCTTGACAGTTGGTTCTAGAAAGAGTCCGCAACCTCAGTGGGAGACTCTGAAACAAAAACAAAATTGGGAGGGATGTCCATTTTGAGCACCAAAATTTGGCCCACCAGGAGTGAGAAAGGAGTCACCATTTGCCAAGTCTCTGCTCATCTCATCCCAGAGTTTCCTGTAATTAAATGGCAAAACATTTAGTAAGATCCATGGAAATTTGAATGCCCAGGTACCAAATTTGGCCACGAGGGGCCCATTCAAAGGAAATTTATCTCTGAACCCTTGAGGAGCTGTGCCACTCAGGGACGAGGCCCTTGGATTTCAAAGAGTTTATTTTATACCCTGAAATTTCTAAAAGACTGTAGTATATTACATAGGGTCATGATGATTTCTAGAGAGGACAAAAAGAATATAGAGTCATCCGCATATAAGGAGAGTTTGTGTTCCAAGCCACCCCATGACCCCTGATATCCCCAGATTTTGTCTAACTTTGCTGGTGAGAGGTTCCAGACACAGGGAAAAGGAGGGAGAAAGGAGCAACCCTGTCTGGTTTCCCTAGTGAAGGGAAAAAGAGGAGCTCACTCCATTCACCCTCACCAGTGCCTTCAGCCTGGAGTACAATTGGGAGATTGTGTGTACAAGATTTGGGGCTGAATTTCATTTTTCAATGGATGCTTTAAAAATTCCAATTAACCCTATCAAATGTTTTTTGGCATCCTTGGATATAGCTATTTGGAGCTGACTCTGCTTCCCTGAGAGGAGGTAATATTGAGAAGCCTCCTAATATTCTCAAATAGATACCTCCCTGAAATAAACCCATCTGGTCCTCACGCACCAGCGAGCTCACCTGAGCTTGGAGCCTCCCTGCCAACAAGCCTGTGAACAACTTTAAATCTACATTTAAAAGAGAAATAGGCATTTAACAGCCGCATTCAATGGGTCTTACCCTCCTTATGAATCACCAAATGAGGGCTAGCTGCCAGGAGTCAGGGGACTCCCCTCCATCCATGATCTCCTGATGGACCGGCAGCAAGGGCAAGAGAAGGTCTGCAAAAGTTTTAAAAACTCCAAAGGAAACCATCGGCCCTGGAGATTTACCAGTCTTCAAGTTGGTAATTTGTGTGAGAAGTTCCAGCCTGGAGACCAATCAATCAATCAATCTTTATTTAGCTAGGTGAAACTCCATTGAGCAAGCTCATTTCAGGAGGGCCTGGTAGGTACATAATAAATAATACAATAGCACAATAGAACATATAGCACAATTGGGCATAGTAATACAATACATAGCAATAAAACAAGGTACAAGGATAATCAATGAGGCCTGGTAATAAGGTGAAGCCTTATCCCAGTAAACAGAACAGTAGAGAGATAGAAGCTAAGTCAGCACCAATGTGCTGAACCAGTGATTTTAGATACTGATAGCTCTAGTAGAACAGAGTTAATGCTAGCGACAGTGTAAGCTGGAGGCTCAGCAGCAAGTAGAAAGCAAGATGAATCCAGGAACATGGCTTAGTGTAATTCTAATGAGAGGATAGAAAGTGCAGAGGGTTGACTGTAGGAATAGTAATGTATGGCTACAGTTTAGCGTGAGGAAGGACATTGACAAGGCTCCAAGAAGTATCTCGAATAGAGTGACTTGAATTCCATAAAACCAATAGGATGCACCAATTTTAAGATTTCTAGATGTTGTTCCACAGCTGGGAAGCACATAGCTGAAGAAGGCTCTGCCAAACGGGAAAAGACTTTAGGCATAGCTCGTGAGATGTATGAAAAGGCTTCTCAAGGCATAGTTTCATAAGGTGCAGGAGGGCAGACAGTCATAGAAACATAGAAACATAGAAGTTGGCGGCAGATAAGGACCGTAAGGCCCATCCAGTCTGCCCATTTCTTTTCTACCTTATAAATGTGCCATCGGCCTTTGCTCTGTCAGTGGCCTATCTATTCATAGTCATTTGTATTGCTCCCTTTGCCTATCCATGCCTGTTTGAAGCCCTGCACTGTATTCATAGCCACCACTTCTTGTGGTAAGCCATTCCATGCATCCACCACCTTTCTGTGAAAAAGAATTTCCTCACATTCCCCTTAATCGGCCTCCCTCTAATCTCATGCTGTGTCCTCTTGTCCTGCTATTTTTCTTATATTTAAACATGTTAGACTCTTTCACCTTGTTTATGCCCTTAAGGTGTTTGAATGCCTCGATCATATCACTCTCTCCCTCCTTTGCTCAAGGGTATACATATTGAGCTCCGTTAATCTGTCCTCATATGTCTTCTGATGCAGTCCCTGCACCATTTTGGTTGCCCTTCTCTGGACTGCCTCAATTTGGTTAATGTCCTTGTGAAGGTGTGGCCTCCAATACTGCACGCAGTACTCCAGATGGGGCCTAACCAGTGTCTTGTACAGAGGATTATTACCTCCCCTAACGACTTTGATACCCCTACTAATACACCCTAACACCCCTAGCCTTACCTACTGCTTTAGAGGTCTGCTTGGATGATTTTAGGTCATCAGTGATGATGATGCCCAAGTCTCTTTCTTCCTTTGTGACTGCTAGCAACTCCCTCCCAGCCTATAGGTGGCTTCAGGGTTCTCTTCCCTATATGCATGATTTTACACTTCTTTGCATTAAATCCCAGTTGCCACTCTTCTGACCATTCTGCTAGTTTATCCAGATCTCTTCTCATTCTGCCCACCCCATCTGGATCATCTACCCTGTTGCAGATCTTGGTGTCATCTGCAAACAGACAAGCCTTACCCTCTAGTCCATCTGCAAGGTCACTAATGAAGATGTTGAAGAGGACTGGCCCCAGGACTGATCCCTGAGGTACCCCACTTGTGACTTGCATCTCTTCTGACTTACCATTTACCACCACTCTCTGTTTTCTGCCCGTCAACCAGTTTGCCACCCAGTTGACCAACTTCTGACCCACCCCGAGCCTACCCAGCTTATTTATCAATCTTCTATGTGGAACAGTGTCAAAGCTTTGCTGAAGTCAAGGTAGGCGACATCAACTGCTCCCCTTGGTCCACCACTCTGGTTACCCAGTCAAAGAAATCTATGAGATTAGGTTGACAGGACCTTCCTTTGTAAACCCATGCTGTCTTGGATCCTGTGCCTCATGGATTCCAGGTGTTGCACTATCCTTTCCTTAAGGAGTGCCTCCATAATCTTGCCCACTACTGAGGTAAGACTGACCGTCTGTAGTTCCTGCCTCCTCCCTGCTACCACTCTTGTGGAGCGGGATCACATGAGCCCTTCTCCAGTCTTCTGGGACCTCTCCTGTGCTCAGAGACTCACTAAACAATTCTGCTGATGGCTCTGCTAGTTCCTCCTTTAGCTCCTTAAGTACCCTGGGATGTATGTGATCAGGTCCCATTGCCTTATCCACCCTGAGCTTAGCAAGCTCTTGTAGGACCCTTTCTTTTGTGAAGGGAGTAGTGCTCACCTCCCTCCCCTGTGTCCATGGTGCTGAGCTGTGGGCCCTGCCCTACCTTCTCTTCAGTAAATACTGAGCAAAAGTATCTATTTAGGATAGATGCCTTTACAGGATCCTCCTCCTCACATGCTCCCTTTTCTCCATTAAGCTTAGCACACCCCTCTGACTTTCTCCTTTCACTAATGTATCTATAGAAAGTCTTGTCACCTTCTTTACTGTTCGTGCTAGTGTTTCTCAGTTTGGGACTTTGCCTGCCTTACTGCCTTACCTGCTTCCCTTAGGGCAGTTTGGTATGCCTCCTATCTTCATTCCGCTGTGTTCCCTTATATTTCCAGAAGGCCAGCCTTTTGGCTCTGACCTTTTCTACTGTATTTGAGAACCAAAGTGGCTTCCTTCTTCTTTGCACTTCCTTTTCTGTCTAACACAATGGGATGTTGCTTCAAGTATTGCATCCTCACTGCTTGCCCACTTGCCTGTACCCTCTCACCTGTGTTTCTTTTGCCAGGGCTAGCTTAACTCTGTTGGCCATCTTATCAAAGTCAGCTCCTCTGAAGTCCCATATTTTGCCTTGGAATGGGATGATTTAGATGTAGTAGCCAAATTTTTCAGATATGTAGGAGGGTAGCGTCTTGGATATAGATCTACAGGTCCATAGTATAGCGTTCCTTTGTCTTCTGAATGTAAGTGAGGTCCATCCTACCATGGAATAGAGTACACAGTGATGGGTATTATATGCTGCACCGAGAGGAAATGTAAGACCCTATGATATAGGGTGTCAAGCTTAGATAGGGTGGTTTTGGGACTTGGCCATACAGGAAGTCTGCATAGTCCAAAATAACTAGGAACGTGGTTTGTACTAAGCTTTTTCTGGCCTCCTGGGTAAGCAGATGCTTGAGTCTAAAAAAGTCCAAGCCTCTGTCTAGTTTTTTGAGAGCTCATCTATATGATCAGCAGAAAGCCTGTTGTCAATCCACATACCTAGGTACTTGAACTTGGTCACATAGTCAAGTGACTCGCCAAGAGAGTGATAGTGGGAATATTGTCATGCTTAAGGGAGTTTATGAACTTGGTCATTGGGGATAACAGTAGTAGCCTTGTCTTTTGGCATTCAATAGGAACTTTTACTCAGGAGGTTTTGTTGCAGTGTAAGGAAATCTGCTTGCAAGTCCGAGCAGGCATTTTAGGAGTAGACCTGGCAGTGTAAAGGACCGTGTCATGTGCAAAGAGATGTACACTGGAAAGTTTGATTCTATGGTCGATGTTGTTGATATAAAGTGAGAAAAGTAAGTGCCCCAAGATGGAGCCTTGAGGTATGCCTCTGCTAATCTGCTTCAGAGTGAGAGATCTCCTACTGCTTTTACTTGCTGCATCCACTCTGCCAGGTAGCATGAGAACCATTTTAGGAAGGTGCATCCAGACCAATGTTGTGAGAGTAACTAAAAGCAATGGATAGTCGACGGTATCAAAGGCCTTGCTTAAGTCAAGGAATATCTCACATATGAGATTCTTTAAGTCAAGAGCTCTCTACCAGTTGTTTGTGACTTTAGCCAGAGCTATAATTGTGCTATGGCAAGGCCTAAAGCCTGATTGCACAGGGTTTAGCAGATATGAAGCATCAATGTAATTTCTAAGTTGCCAATTCACTAATTTCTCCAGCAGTTTTGATTAGGTTGGGAATAAGGAGATTGGCCTGCAGTTATTTTATCTCTGGGGTTTCCTGATTTGAAGAGTGGTAAAACTTGGGCAGTCTTCCAGACAGAAGGAGTTTTCCCAAGCTAAGGGACATATTAAAGAGGTGCTAAGGAGCTGCCAGCACGTGGTAACTGAGCTTTAGGAAAAAGAGCTAATGAGGTCCGCTCCTGCGCTTTTTCTGGCATCCAGCTGAAGGAGCAGGTCATCCACTTCCTTGTGAGTTACCGTTGGAAGTAAAACCTGTGACAGGAGTACTGTGGACAGGGGAGGGCTTGCTGGTCCTTATGATGAGAACTGGTAAGTAGGTTATTCGCAGGTTCCTCTAAGCTCTCACGGCATATTGGGAAAGGGTCCACAAAGTCAGACCTTCAAAGAAGGAGGTGACCTTCTCATCATAGTCTGGGATGGGCTCTTGAGAATACAGGGTACTTTAGAAATCTGCAAATCTCTTAGTGATTTCTGGATGACCGATTGTTTTATTTACATCTGATTGGTCCCTGAGCCTCAGGATCAACTGATTTATCTGTTGTTGCCAAAGAGTAGCTGCCAACAATTTCCTGCCCTGTTGCCACCTTCATAATAATTTTGATGAACCCTTCTATAGGAAGCCTCTATGTGAGCAGTGAGTAATTTTTCAAGGGCCAAATGTTTCTCTGCCAAGATCCTCTGTGTTTGCTTGTTCAAAGAGATTTTTGTTGAAACTCCAGGTCTGCCAACTCTGTTTCTAGCTCTACCCTCCTCTGCATTCTGTGCCATTTATCAGCTGAGGAATATCCTATAATAACCCGTGAAGGAAGGCCTTTGAGGCGTCACCTGACTGCATGTGATGTCACTCCCACAGGGTTCTTTCGCTCATAGGTATGAACCGTCATGGCTACTAGGTCCTTGATCTCTGGTTGTTCAGAAGACCCACCACAAGCTGCCAATGGGAATTTCAAATCTGGGGTGACAATCTGAGGATCAGCCTAACTGGGGCATGATTGGGAAGGGTGTGGGTCATTATTTGACAGGATGACACCATGTGCATCCCTCCTCTGTGAGGAACAGCAGGTCTATCCCGAATAACAGTTGTGTGTCTCTGTAAAATGTGAAAGTCCCTTGATTCTATTGACCCCTCCATGCATCCACCAGTCACAGGTTCAGTGAGAGGAAAGTAGGAGTGTCCCGCTGACCCCAATCTGGTTCTCAAGGAACTCCCTGTTTGTCCATGGATACAGACAGAATAGTATTGAAGTCCCCCCAAAAAATACAAAGTTGGTTGGTGATATGGAAGGTGTTTAAAATTTTATTTTAAAAAGAAGCCACTTCCCTGTCATCGTTTGGTGCATACTAACAAATAATTGTGTAGGGGTGTCCTCAACATGGCCTCAAAGTATGACATCACATCCCTCAGAATCAAACTGGGTAGAACTAACCTGAATCTAGCATGACTTATGGATGAGGATGGCCGGACTTTGCGTGTGAGGATGGGCTAAGTAAGGGAGGCATAGACCTGACCCACCCACCTATGGTGTAATTCTGGTGTTCACTGTCTTTAAGGTGGGTCTTGGAAAGTAGTGCTATGTCAGTTTCCATCGTGCTAAACTCCTGGAGTACTCTCATTCTTTTACCAGACTCTGACATTGTACATCGTTATGGTCAAATCACCCATGTTAGCCAAATATAAAAAGAAAATCCACAGGGACTGTCAGTGGACCCCCCACAGAGACAAGCCCTCAAAGAAGATGAGCAGGAGGAGACACGCAACCCAAGAACGAGATATTAACACAATACTCAGCATAACCTTCTAAAACTATTAAACTCACTTGGACCAAACTGATCCAATTGGCAACAAACAAAAATACTAAAGCAACATGCCGCTTCAATAGTGTCACACTGGTCCCCCATTCTGTGGATGTGAAGGGTGAGGGTGGATTAAATCTGGCACCATGTTGCCTGGCTCCACCTCTGGGGTCAAAAAGCAACTGGTGGTAGCACTCATGTCATAATGCTAGCACCAATACATTTCCCACAATTATGGTGCCTAAGTAGGAACAATGCGACGAGAAAAATAAACTCAATAAAGGTATCCGTTCCTCTGTATCTCATCCCCAAAGTAGCTGCACTTCCCATTGTGATCAATTCTGAAGGTCACCGGTGGATATGGAAGGGGGTAGATAGGGTCTCCCCAAGCATATTGAAAGCTTCGCTTGGAGGCCAAGCAGTGAGCTTGGCAGAAACCTGGTCTGTGGAGAAAGTGTAGGTAGACAAAAGAATGCCCTGAGCTCCCTCCCTCCCATCCAGCTCCCCAACAAACAAAGAAAAGAGAGAAAGAGAAAGAGAAAGAGAAAGAGAAAAAAATCCTACAAGTTAAGGTTGCCTGTTAGCTGATGTAGGAATAACATGTGTCGCTTATAACAAAAGTTCAATCTTTGGGAGAATTTGTAGTGTCCCTGCTGGAATTTGTAGCTTGCCTGTCCTCCCACTTCTCTTCCTCGCATTGGCAGCAGCTTGCAGAATAGACATGGTCCCAGGCTGGCATTTAAGGAGACTAGAGGGAATTTTTATTAGCTGGGAGCCATTGCTTGCAATCTATCTCCTTCATCAGACCTGGGTTAACAATTTCATCAACAGCGATGTCCAAGAATGCTAGGTATTTCCTCACTTCATCCCTCAGCTCAAAAGACTTTACCCTGCTGTTCATGGTGATTTTCAACTCGCTGGGAAATCCACATGCTATCTAGGCCCTTGGCTCTGAGCTCCTTATTGACTGGGAATCATAATGTTCTCTCGCCATGGTCATGGGGCGAATCTGGTTTGATATAGAGTCTCTTATCCCAAAAGTGATCTCTTTCTGTGACCAGGCTTTGTGTAGAACCATCTCTTTAGTGTGGTAGTCCAGAAGGTGAGCACCACAGAACGCAGCCTAGCTTTTGGATCTTTAGGAGGGGCCACCAGGGTGTGAGATTGGATGATGTTTAATTGCAGGTCCTTATCAAGATTTAGCAACTCCTTGAGCAAACTTTCAGTAAACTCTGTCATATTTCCAGATTCTGTATGTTCTGGTAATCCATGGATACGTGAATTCACTCCTCATGATCTATTTTCCAAGTCCTCTATTTTGTCTAAGAGGAATAGAGAATGATCATGCAGCTGTATTATGACTCCTTTGTGTAAGTCCAGGGTGTATGACTGGGTTGACAGAGATTCTTCGATTGCCTGGATTTGCTGGTCATGTTAGAGGAGCTTAGCCTTGTTCTCTGCTAGCTCCTCTCAAAACACCTCCACACAGTGAGTAAGATGGCATAGCTATCCATAAAGCTATTGGGAGGTAATTGTGATGTCCTCCTCCTCCTCCTCTTCTTCTGAGGAGCTACCCTCTGAGTCTGGCACCATGGTCTCCAGTGACCTGGTTTGCAGAGAGCACCTTTGTGTTGGTCCTGCAGGTGTAGGTCGAGCATTTGCTGTTTCCAGTCCGCCTGACTCCCCGTTCGACTTGATGACTTGTCATTCTCTCCTAGAATGCCAGGGATGAATCTGAAGAAGGTATTTACTGCTAAGGGAAGTAAATTTAAACTTTTAATCATGGGAGTACAGAGCTCCGTCTTTAGTGCAGCCAGTATACAGTGACATCATATATATTTCAGTAATATATATTATACAAGTGTTGTTGCACTTGTATATTAGGGTTGAGTAAACACTTTAATGTTAAATTCCATTTTCTGCACCTTAATAACTTTGCACCTGTTTAACTGACTTTACATGAAATTTGGGAAGCTTAGAGATAGTGCCAGGCTCTCTGGATCCTGAAACATTTGTGGTAATCTGTTGACTAGGCAAAAGTTACAGAGGAGCAAACACCCTAAAATCACCAAAATTAGATCTTTTATTTGCTGAACTATAACTAAAACAAATATGAGGATTTGAAACTTGAAACTTGCAGGCTTGGGTGAGTTTTAACCAAGGTGTGTGCTTTTGTGTTTTCTGTTTCCCAAAGTTAAGTATTTTTAAATTATTTAAGAAAATAAGTTCAATTTGGGAGCATGCACAGTTTAAAAAAATCAACATTCTAAAGATAACTGAATTTTGCAAGATGAACTCATGTTGTCTTCTTATAAGATGCTATCATTTGTCACCTGGCAGGGGCACACTTACTGTTGATGATTACTATTCCTGCTGTTTTCATTCAGCTGGGATGAAGTTACATGTGATTTGGGCTAGATTTACAGAATTTCAGTGCCCTTGCTCATGAGATGGGGTCCCTAGAAAGGCAATGTTGAAAATTTGGTCAAAAATATGCAAGAATGATCAAGCTATAAGCATACATTGACATTGTTCTATGCATGCTCATAACCTTAGTAATTCTTAGAATTATGACCCCAAATTTGCATCATAGCCATTTTTTTCACATTACCTCATGAACGTTACAGCTGTGGTTTTCATCCTGGCCGAAACATGTTTTTCTGTACCTGTGGTTTGAAATTATGTTTCAGTGGGGATTTGAACATTTTCTTCTTCTGAGTTACAGTAATGAAGTGGGTCTTACAAACACTATGTTGAAAGTTTTGAGGTATGTTTTAATTTTTCTATGCACATTCATAACATTAGTAATTCTCTATATTTAAACCCCACATGTTCAGTATAGCCATTTGTTACACCACCTCATGAGCATGACAACTTTTGTTTTCAAATCCTGGCCAGCATGTGATTTTGCACTGCTGGCATGAAATTACATTTTGTCAGTATGATTAGAGAAGCAGTTCAATAAAATTTCGCTGGTGAAATTGACGTAAATCCCGGCAATTTCTCTGGTGAAAGCTCGTGAAATTGTGGAAAAATTCCACAATTTCACCCATTGCCACTGACCACCACAAGTCCAATTGAACCCCCACCCCTTACACACATTAAATTATTTCCTCCACTTCGATTTGTTTTATTAGTATTACCTTCCATTTCTGGTGTCTAGTGGTCCCCCACATTGTCACTATGCATTATAATATTAAATAAGCACTCCTCCAAGTTTGCTCTGCCTCCATCTATTTTATAAAAAATAAAAATCACCCTCCACTCCCTGGTGTCTATGGACCTTCCCACCCTATCAATAGAAATCAGCACCCACCCACTGAGCACTTGAATGAATGAGAATGAATGAGCTCACATGCGCTCATTCATTATCATTCATTCAAGTGCTCAGTGGTGCTCAGTCAGGCTGCTGGTCATGAAGGTGAGTGGAGGGCTGTGCCAGTGGCCCAGTCAGGTTACTGGGGGAGCTGGGTGGGAGCTGAAATCTATTGAATGGGTGGGGGTCCACTAGATACCAGGGAGTGGAGGGTGATTTTATTTTATAAAACAGATAGAGGTGACAGGGTAACTTGGGGGTACTTATTCAATACTATAATGGCTGGTGATGGCCAGGAGGGACCACTAGACACCAGGGAGTGGAGGGTATTTTGTTTTTAATAAAACAAATTGGGGGTGCAGGATAAGTTTGGGAGAGAGTTCTTATACAATAATATTATGTCCAGTGATGGCTGGGGAGGTCACTGGACACCAGGGATCATTTCTGGCCAGTGGGCAGTGGCCACAACATTTCACCACGGGAGGTGAAATTACTTCTTTGTGGCTGGGTAATTCACCGGGAGGTGACATTTCACTAGTGGGTGCGGTAAATGTTGCCTAATGAGTGAAATTCTCACCAGTTTGGGATGAAATTTTACATCCAACCATGGGCGAAATTTCACATTTCATCCAGCAAAATATTTTATGAATGCGCTAATTATGTGAAATATTTCACTGGGTGAAATTTTCCAATTTCGTACATCCCTAAGTATGATATTAAAAGACACCTGTCATGTTCAGAAGGAGAGGTCATAAAAGACTCAGTTTAAATTTTAGGGTCAGAATGTTGCTGCAACAAAAAAATAATGAAGTAATGTTGATTGCAGGGATGTCTGTTGGCTCAATGGGGACCATGTTGCCTTCCCGCTCCAGTGGCCTGAGTTCAGGTGTGAATGTAGTGAGTCAGTTTAATGGGCCAAGGCTGGTGGGAAGGTGCAGCTGCCTGAAGCACCAGTCCTAGCCTGAGGAGGGATGAAGCAGTGTTTTGCCACACACACTCAGCACATTCTGGTGGGCAGGGGTGGCTTCTCTCTCAAGGTATTGACATCCGTGTTGAGGCCTGATGGGTCCATGCACTGGATCAGGACTGTCTACAGCACTGTATTTTCTTTCATTTTGCCCAGTCAGTCCTGAAGGGATCTGCACAAATGAAGATATGATTCCACTATCAGAAAAGAAGGAAATTAATTTCAAGAAACAAACAATGTTAATGCAGACATTAAATTTGAAGACTGCAAAGCGCACAAAGTAGGAAATGAAACCATTCTGGTTTTGAGTCTCCAGAGTATTGGTGAATCAGTGGTGGGATCTTCCTTGAGTTGTCAACCCTAAAGCCCACACCCTCTCCTGAGCAAACAAGGTCAGATGTGATCTGATTTCTTCACACAGTACCCTGGGTAAGAGTGGGGGAGCACCTGGGAACAGTGACCACCAGTCACTGTGGTTTGAAATCACAGAAAGAGCAGAACCAAACCACACAAAACACCTATCTTGGATTTTAGGGGCAAACTTTGGGAAAATGGGGAGATACTTGAAAGAGGCATTAAGGGAATGGGGCAGGAATCAGGGGTTGAGGAACAGTGGGAAGTATTTAAGATGGGGATTACAAGAGCAACAGAATTATGTATTAAGCAGGTTAGCAAGAGGAAAAGGAAGAGGAGACCATTATGGTTTTCCAAAGAGGTAGCAAAGAAAGTGAAAGCCAAAAAGATTGCATTCAGGAAATACAAAAAAAGACACAGGCAGAAGGGGATAGGGAGAAGTACCAGGAGAAGCAAAGGAGGCAGGGAGGTCAGCAAGGGAAGCCAAAGCTCAGACAGAAGAACACATTTCAAAATCAGTGGGTAGATGAGACAAAACCTTTTACAGGTACATAAGTGAAAAAGAAAGGCAAAGGGAGGGATAGTGAGACTGAAGGGGAGGATGGGGCTGTGTGGAGGATGACAACAGTAAAGCTGACATATTTAACAGGTATTTCTGCTCAGTCTTTACTGAGGAAGAGGAGGGTAATGGGTCTGAGCGGAGTACAAAGGGTGAGAATGGTGCAGAATGGACACAAGTCCCTTACACAGAAAGGTCCTGAAGGAACTGGAAGTAATAAGAGTTGATAAAGCAATGGGGCCAGATGGGTGCACCCCAGGTCCTTAAAGAACTAAGAGAGGTGGTGGCTGAACCTCTTGCTATCCTGTTTAGCTGATCACTAGAAACAGGGAGGTACCCAAAGACTGGAGGATAGCAGATGTAGTCCCTTATATAAAGTGGGAACAAAGAGGAAGCGGGAACTACAGATCAGTCAGCCTCACCTCGGTAGTGGGAAAATCATGGAAGCACTACTGGAGGAGAGATTGGTGGAACATCTGGTTGTCAATGGACCCATGACCCAAGGCAGCATGGTTTCACCAGGGAAGGTCATGTCAGACCAACCTCATTGAATTTTTGACTGGGTGACTAGGGAGGTGGATCAGGGAGGGCAGTGGACATGGCCCATCTGGACTTCAGCAAGGCCTTTGACACTGTGCCACATAGAAGACTATTGCACAAACTGGGGAATATGGGTGTGGGCAGGACAGTAGTGCAGTGAGTAGGTAACTGGCTGGGCAGCAGGACACAGAGGGTGGTGGTAAATGGCTGTCACTCCACAGAGGAAGAGTGACTAGTGGGGTACCACAGGGATCAGTGCTGGGACCGGTACTATTCAATATCTTCATCAGTGACATTGTGAAGGACCTAGAAGGCAGAATTTCACTGTTCGCTGATGACACAAAGCTCTGTAACAGAGTAGACACACCAGAGGGTGTAGACAGAATGAGAAGGACCTGCAGAAACTTGAAGAATGGTCAGGGGTTTGGCAGTTGAAATTCAATGCAAGGAAGTGCAAGATAATGCATATGGGGCACAAAAACCTGGCACAATATATCAGTTGGGGGTGAGGATATAGCATGCACCAAGCAGGAAAGGGATCTTGGGGTTATCATCTCTGATGACCTCAAGGCAGGGAAACGATGTGACAAGGCAGCAGGTAAAGCAAATAGGATGCTGGGAGGCATAGGCAGGGGCATCACCAGCAGGAAAAGGGAGGTCATAATTCCACCATACAAGACACTCAGTGAGGCCGAACCTGGAGCACACTGTGCAGTTCTGGAGACCTACCTCGTAAGGACATAGACAGGGTAGAGAAGGTTCAGAGGAGGGCAACAAAGATGGTGCATGGATTGCATCACAAGTCCTATGAGGACAGGTTGAAGGCACTGAACATGTACTCCCGGAGGAGAGGAGGGAGAGAGGGATATGATAGAGACATACAAGTATCTTACAGGGAGGAACAGGGTGCAGGAATGCACTATTTTAAGCAAAAAGATGTTCCAGGACTAGAGGGCATGGGATGAAGTTGAGGGAGGATGATTCAGAGGAAACGTGAAGAAGAATTTCTTCACAGAACGGGTGGTGGACAAGTGGAACACCCTGCCAGAGGAAGTGGTGGGGCTGAAACAATCATGGGATTTAAGAATGCATGGGATAGACATAAAGGAATTCTGGAGGTCAGGGTAAGGGCAACAGACTTCTGGAAACATAAACTGAACTTACAGACTTAAATGGGCAGACTGGGTGGGCCATGGCCCTTATCTGCCGACACTGTCTATGTATCTATGTGGGACCTGCATGAAGAAAGTTACTACAGATTATGTTTGACAACATGCACTCCCATCCCTCAATAGATGTGGATCCTCATTTGCCTGAGGGGCACAGGGACCACTGGGCCTTGCACTCCCATTTCTCCACAGATGTGGACATGTATGTTGTTGTGGAAATTCTGGGCCTAGAGGGCCCTGTGCTTGCATGTATAGCAAAACAGCAACCAGATTGTCAGAATAGCCTTCTTATTACCCCAACTCATGAATCTGGTAGGTTAAATGTTCAAATCTCCATCAAAATGTTATTCCACACCACCAGAAGATTGTTCCATGCCACAGGTGCAAAACACAGTTTTGGGGGATTTGATAAATGACAGCTGTCACATTCATGAGGTGGTATAAAAAATTGCTATGTTGCAAATTTGGGGTCAACATATTTTAATTACCAAAGTTACAAGTGAGTGTAGGAAAATTTGAACAGGTGTGCATAACTTTCTTTTTGCCTATTTTTACCCCAAATTTTCAACTTTTGCTTATTTCTATATCTAACTAATGAACAAGAGTGGTGGAAACTTTCATATCCTACTGGAAAGGTGATTTAGCCAAACAAATATGAAATCACCTTTAGGGCCAGATTTGAAGAATTCCAGTAACATTGTTCACGAGGTGGGTCCCCAAAAGGCCATGTTGAAAAGTTGGTGTCCAAATATGTAAAATGGCCAAGTTGTGCATGAAAGTTGAAACCCCACTGAAATACATTGATCCACATTTACCTTTTATTTATTTATTTAGTGTTTGTTTATCTGGTAAGTGCACTAGCCAGAAGAGACTATTTTCAGGCACTCACAGGAGAGTACAAAGATAAAACTTTCAAGTGAACACTAATGAATACAAAGCACATGTTACAGGCAGATAATGAAAGCATTACAGTGGTAATTAAGACAAGGAATTGTGGTAGCAAACAAAAATACACAGGGATGCAAAATTTAGGTAACATAAGGCAAATATAAACAGGCAAATTAAGGCATCCAGAAACCATGGTAAAGAGGGATAAAGTGCTATGATAGTGAATACAAGTTTGGTAGAAATCAGTGAAGGGGGAGCGAGAGAGAGGTGAGAGGGTAGAGAGACAGCAGTGCTAGAGGTAAAGGTGATGAGAAAGAAAGAGTTTGAGACAAGGAGTAGCTATGTTAATTGCAGGAAAGGGAACAATAGAGGATGGGAAAGTAGAGATAAGGGAGTGAGACTGGGAGGAAGAGCGTCAAGTGGGTGACTCCCATCCCCAAAGTAACCACTGAGGAGGGGATGAGTGGGAGTGAGTAAGCACCAGGGTGGTTGAAAACAGGAGCATGTATGGGAGGAGATGGGATAGTGCCTAAGTTCTCTTAAAGGAGATTTGGGAAGCAGATTGATGGAGTGTTGGAAGGAGAGTATTCCAGAGGAGGGGTCCATAACAGGCAAAAGCACAACTACCTTTTAGGGTACGGTGTCTCGAATAAGAACAGGGGCATTTTCAGCAGAGCGTAATGCATATTTGATTTCTGGTAGGCAGGAGACAGGCCAGAGGTTTGGGTGTTTGGGATCTGATAATGTTATCAGTGATTGATCCAGAGCATAGGACCTAAGTTCTTTAGGTGGGAGCCATCCAAGATCTGAGTAGGAAGGCAGTGATGTTTAAGCCGGGGGAGCTGGAGGTAAAATGACAGCTGTTATTGTAAGTAACATCCCACTTTTGAAGACATGAATTGCTGGCTGTCGGACAAGTAGCAACCCGTGAGGTGAGAGAGGAAGTAATATACCATGGGCAATTGCAAGTCTAACAGCAGGTGTGAGACATAGCTTGTCTGTAGGTTATCCCAAGCTTAGCATTAACTTGCTTGCAGGTAGATTGAATATGGAGGTCAAAATTCAGGGATGGGTCAAGAGTGACATCCAGATATTTAAAAGAGGTTACCACCCTAACAGATGTGCCATCAAAGGAGGAGACATTAAGTTGAGTTTGGGAGTGTTTGAGTTTGATACTGGAGCCAAATAGATAGCTTGTGTCTTAGATTTATTTAGAACAAGTTTGTGATTAGCTAGCCATAGTTGGATAAGCTGAAAATCACAGGACAGTTTTGAGTTTATGTCCTCCATACTATTTGAGCTGTAATACAGAATGATATCATCTGCATAAAGTAAACAGGAAGTACTAAGGAGATTGTTAGTGATGCTATTGATAAAGATGAAAAAAGTAGAGGACCCAAGATAGACCCTTGAGGTATCCCAATGTTGATGGAGACATTGTCTGAGTAAGTGGAGTTAAAGTTCATGTATTGGGACCTATCCATAAGATAGCTGTCAAACCATTTTATTACATTGGGAGAAACCCAGAGAGCTAAGGGTAGCAGCTAGAATGGAGTGGTCTACTAAACTGAAAGCTTTGGTCTTGTCAATAAAGACGCCTTAGTTTCTCATATTGCAGTTGCTGGTTCCACAGCAAGGAGAGTGTTCTGTGGGAGAACCGATTTTCACCCTGGGAATTGCTCAGATGGAGTGATGGTGTTTGTGGGATGGGGAGTCGGTGCTGAGTGGGTGGTGGAGAGTCAGATCATCAAGAGACCTTTTTTGTACAGGTTTTAAGTAGAAAAGAAGACATGAAAGGACAGTTTCTTTACTACGGGCACTATGGGACAGCTTTTTGTGTGTGTGTGGGGAGGGTGCCACTAGACACCAGGGAAATATATAAAATGAGTGGGTATGATGGAGGTGGGGGCATCATTAGACACTGGGGAAATACATGACACTAAAGGTGAAATTAATAAAATGTAGTGATATATATGTGATACTTGGGTTTTCCTGCTGCTTGGTATTTAAGTTTTATGACCAGCCAAAAGATAGTTTAAAAGTTTTTTTTTATTTTAAACATTTTCAATCATTTTCCATTCATGCTTTCATCTATGAGCAGAACCATCCTCCGTGCTGTACAAGGATTGATGGTGTCACCCCCGTGACATTTTTCAGTTTGAATTATTAGCAGGATGGCGCCAGGTGAGCCAAAAAGATAATAAAAGTTTGATAGGAAAAAGATCAATGCTCATGTTCAGGGTATTTATGGTTGACAGGCTAAGTATAAAGCTGGCTGACATAAGGAATATATATAGGGATATGACATGGCCTGACTGAAGATATCGGGCTGGATATTCAAACTGCGCTTATTTTGTGGTGCAAGCCCCGCGCTGCAAAAAAATAGTTAAGGCAGGTGGTCGGGCAATATTCAAGGAGCGAAGCGCTGAGCAACCCTTTGAATATCACCCCCGGCCATACAGCCACTGTGCATGGCGAGTGGAACCTGTGCCACCGCAAGTGGTCAGAGTGAAGCATTCATGGCGGTGGTGGCAACACATTGCGTTTACGCGAAAGTTCCCATATTCAAAAGGTGACATGCAAATGGGGCCATAATTCATGCAAGGTGCAGGGGGGCCATTTGCATCTATTTATGGCCCCATTTGCATGCCATTAGCATGCAGGTGCACTGATCCCAAGGACTTATGCGCTTCGGCGCCTGCCGGGCAGCAGCAGCTGTCGGGAACGACGCCTCTGCAACCTGATCACAGGCAAAAGTGTGAAACCCCTCGACTAGCCCGGACACGGGCATAAGGTTAAATAAACCCCCACCAGCCTGATCACAGGCATACTGTCGTTTCACCGCTCGATCGCTGGCAGCACAGAGTCTCACCTCGGCATCCCCGTGGTCCAGTGACCATGAAGCCCACCGCGGCGCAGCAAAGTGAGCTACCTCTCAAGATTACATTCCTGGTGATTCATCGTCCTCACCTCACTCACTAGAGCCTTGATTGCGCCCCCGCAGCTGGCGGGTTGCAGCATCTCACCCGCTGCCGCCCACCGCCGACTGATCTGCCCGGTAGGGCTGATAAAGTGTCAGGAGTAAGAGCCACATGAAGCATGTAGTTTACAGTCAGAGCAGTAGTCCAGATATGTGAATGAATTCATTCACATATCTGGACTGCTCAGGCGGTATGGGCTGCATGCCCATTGGCTCTTGCCTGCACCAGCGGGCGGTAGCCCTACTGGCAGTCAGTCAGTGGGGGCGGGTGGCAGGTGGTGAGATGCTGCCGCCCACTGGCTGCCAGGGGAGCGGGTGGTGGGGCTTCGTGGTGGTGAGGTGGGGACACTAGATCACCAGGGATATGGTCTTGGAGGAGGTTTAATTGCTTTGTTGACCACGATCGGGCTTAGCAGTCCACTGGACCACCAGGATATGTCCTTGGGGGTTTTACTCTTTGCCTGCCCACAATCGGGCTGGTGGGGGTGGGTGTTATTTGTCACTTTTGCCCACGAATGGGCCAGTCGGAGGAGGGGGTTACCATATGCCCGCGATTGGGCTGTAGGAGGGGCACAAGGAGTAGGTTGAGGGCCACCAAGTGGCAGCTGCTGTGTTGCGCCTGCACGCGCAGCTCACCTGTGGGTGGCCCTCGACTTACCTTTTTTTTGGCTCAAAGTTGTGCAGGCGCAGGTTGGGGTTGACCCTGCACAACCTGCACAGCTCACTGAATATCAGGCTGTCAGTTTATGCATGGTTCCTCCCTCCAGTTCAGCATGCATTCATTTGCATTGCGCTGTTGCTCAGCTTGCCTTTGGGTGCAGCTGCCTCCTGCTGAATATGGCAGAATGGCAACTTGGACTTCTGACAGGCGCAACCCTATTGCGCATGATGCAAACCCTTTGAATATTCAGTCATATTTATTCAGGTTAATGATATGAAATCTCACGAGTGGCGAAGTCCTAGTGAGATATCATGATATCATTGGCCTTGAGTGAAGATAAATATGATATCTTCAGTCAGGCCATGTCATGTTCTGTTTATACTATGTATGTTTTGGGCTGCATTCAACAAAAGCTCCAAAATGCACTTAATAATATTCCACTACACAGAGGTGTTGGTTGTTTCAACAAAATCTGCAGTATGTCTACCGCACAACAGATGCCATATGTTGTTTAAAA
Source organism: Neoceratodus forsteri (assembly GCA_016271365.2). Classification (NCBI taxonomy): domain Eukaryota; kingdom Metazoa; phylum Chordata; order Ceratodontiformes; family Ceratodontidae; genus Neoceratodus; species Neoceratodus forsteri. The sequence continues at coordinate 1,629,127,679 of CM057456.1, read as the reverse complement.
ATATATGTAGTTGTTCCTGCTGTTTTAAAATTATTATACAAAATGTGTCTGGATTCTGGCTGACCTGGCCATGACCACCCCAATGCAACTCTCCATAGCCTGTCCCTCAAAACAGCAGATTACATACATTCTTAAAAAAGTCTCAAGTTGCCACTCTAAACTCATTGAATAATACATATCTGGTTGATCCTGTTCGATCCTTAAACACATATGTGTTTAAAAACTTACATTATCTGGTTGATCCGCAGACTTTGTTTTATCCAGGTCCAACTTTAATGCAGCATGAGTGATTGATATGCAGTCAAATGTAACATGACCGAGCTAGGAGATTCAAATGTGAGGTACTGTTAGAAACTGTTAATTAGGCCCGTTGGTTGGATTTCCGCCTCGCGCCGCCGGCAATCCGGGTTTGGGAACGGACTCGGGTAGCTGGAGGGCTAGTCCTGGGGAGAAGGATGGAGCATCCGGGGACAGCTCTCCTTCCGGGGAGGGTGGGATGTGCACTGGCGCATGCTGACTACTGGAGGAGGCTGGGAGCACAGCAGTGGCGCCTGGTCCGAAAGCTCAAGGGGAGTGACAGACGTCATTCCCCATAGAAAACCAGGAAAAATGCTTCCTGGCTGGCTGGATGACGGTCTCTCTGTCCTCCCCACTGCCGACGATCCCATGACCGACATGCCTCAGCAGTACCCCGGGCCAATGGTAAAGTAGGCCACACCCCACTGGTGCCTTCCCCGGAGGAGGGGGACCCGCCTAGTGAAGGGTTACCCTGGGTTACCTGGGGGACTGCCATATGAGGTGATAGCCGGGTATGGGAGTTGGGGCAGGCAGTTGGGAGGGCATTAGAGACGAAGGAGTGGGCAGCCAGAGAGAGAGGAGGCGCAAAAAAAAAAAATTGGTAATTATGGAGCCTGTGCTGTAAGAGTGTAGAAAAGTTTTCCCCTTTGTTACTTTGCCTCTATTTCATGAAACTAAGCTGCCGACAGTACTGAGAGAAAAGCGAGTGAGTCGGCTACCTGAACACTCAGACTTAGTGCAAGCATGTGTTGCTATGGCAACTGACGCCGCGCTTTTGCCTGGTGTTCTGAAACTGCCGACTCGCCGCTTCTTCTCTAGTGCTGTCGGCAGCTTTTCTTAAAATAGAGGCAATATTAACAAAGGGTCACACTTTTCAACACTTTACAGCACAGGCCTCATATAAATAACAAATTATGACAGTACCTTCATTTGAATCTTGTTGGCGCTGGTCAGGCTACATTTGACGGCACCATTGGTCAAGAGTACATTACAGTTGGACGTGGATAAAACAAAGTGCAGGTTCAACCAGATATTTTAAAATTAATTATTTCTGTAAAGATGTGGCAGGATCAACCAGATGCAAAGAGGTGTGTGTGTTTGGTGGGGGAGGCTTGTTTGTACAGGGACAGAGGAAAGAGAGACAGGTGTATGATGAAAAGTGAAAACTTTCACTTTCATCACGATGATGTATAGGAACGTGAGATAAATGTATGATATAGGAACATGAAGATAACAATGTTATCTTCATTGGGCAGCCTAGATATCATTTTTATACTCTTATTTATCCAAAACATACATTGTTAAATATATATATATATATATATATATATATATATATATAGATAGAGGCAAACTATGTTTATGCTTGACGTTGATAGCGAAGCGTGAGGAAATTCGTGTTAGTTGAAAACCTTGATTTCATATTAGTGCACATTGGGATCATCAGCCCCAACCTCACCCTATGACATGTTAAAGCAGCAGAAGTATAGGAGAATGGTGAAAGTTAGGACCCATAATCCCAATGCGCACCCCAATGCCGGTTGGGGTATGGGTCCAAGGGTTCTTAACCCTAACACTGAATTTCCTCACTTTTATCACTGTGGAACAACCCTAACTAATGCATTAAATGGAGTTTTTTCCTCTAATTTCTTCTTTGAGAATGCTAATGAGAAATAGTGAATATAATGCAGTATGGAGCCCACCGGATAATGCGGCGAAGGGCCCCATGCTCCACCACATGATGTCTTGTGGCATAGTAACAGAAACAGCAACGCAAAACAGAAGTGCTAACAGTGGCGCACATGGTAACATAAGCTCGAATGAGAACAGAAAGGATAACGACATGGTGGCGTGGCCGGAACGGTCTGCCACGTGATCGTTGTCACATAATAACTTGGTGCCTGCAAATGGAAATGTCGTAATGGGCATGGTGATACAAAGTGAAACAGAAAGAGAAATAGTACTGTAGACACAAATGGCAAAAATAACAGAAACGCAAGCACAAATGAAAACGCCAAGGATAACGACATGTTGGCGCAGACATCAACGTAAGTGAAACAGGTACTGAACTGCAAGCCGAAAGGGCAACAGCAACAGTAACAGTAATGGAGTGCACAGGCTGGATTTCCCCAAAACCTGCATATAGAGAAAGACAGTGAGTACAAATAATGTATGCGTATAATGAGTATCGGAGCAGAAAATGAGAACTTGGAATACTAAATACGTTATATTTCAGGAACTGTACGACGTAGAAAATAATTTATTACTGTCCTGGCTAATTTTGTACTTAGCTCCATTAGGGGCTAAGCATTTTTCCGATGAAAGTCCAGTATTTCGCACCATTTCCCGAGATACGGGCCCTGAAAGGTGCGTGATACAGGCTCCTGGAAAGGCACGGCAATGCCGTAATGTTATCCTATGGAAAAAAGAGAAGTTTGGAGTGCCATAACTTTGCCTCCCTGTAATATTTTTTCACCAAACTACTGAAAGGCACATCTGTGGGCTGTTGGCTGTGTTCCTCCAAATTTCAGGAAAAGATTAAACCGTTATTTTGCAGCAGGTGCAAAGTATTCCCTGTAATCGTCCGGGCGCCGTAATGTTATCCTATGGGAAAAACCGTCAACTTTGGAGTGCCGTGAATTTTCCGCCGTGTAATATTTTTTTCAATACAACACTGAAAGGCACATCTGTGAGATGTCATCTGCGTTCCTTCAAATTTCAGCCCAAAACTCCCAACTGTTCTTTTGCAGCGAGTGCCGAAATTACTGTTATTTGGGCATAGTGTACATAAAAGTAGTTATGCGCAATTTGCAAAGTGTCACAAAAATTTATGACACTTTTGTGATTGCTGACACTACTTTTACAAAGTACTTTTTCCAGAAATTTGAAAACATATTTCTGGGGTGTTTTACCCCAAAATAAAGACATGGCTAGCATACTCAGGGCCCGACTAGGTGAATACAAAAAGAATTAGGTTGCTAGAGGGTCTCAATTTTAAATGCCAAGCATTTTTCGATCACTAACTGAAAACAAGATGGCAGATTTGCGCAAGTAACAGGCCATTTGCGACAGTAAAAGTGCATTGCGACTAATTGTCAAACTTTTTGTTAACTTTTCCCATTGACTTATAATGGAAATTGTTTTTGAATAACTTTTGAACCGTTTAATATTTTTCATGAAATCTTCGAAAGGCACATCAGGGACCCTGCCACACATTCCTGAAGATTTCGGGCCGGTCGTGCAAACCGCATTGACCTGTAGGCGCGACCGAGAATTCCAGAAAAGCATAAACGCAGGCGACCACACTTAATAACTCCCAGCTGTATATCCGACAGTACGAAACTCGGCAGATCCCAAGGCCTATGATTCTTGATAAAGTATTCCAAATTTCAGGCAAATCCATCAAATGGTTTCAAAGTTATTAAGGTGCAAAGTTTTGGGGTTTAACATAGAAATGGCTCCTCAACCCTAACTATAGTGGCACTACCGTACACTATAATATATATATATATATATATATATATATATATATATGGCACAGGTTCATGTTTGCATTGCATTCTTTTGCAATACTGGCTAAGATCTCTGTCTAAATTTCCACTGTCATGTTGAGTCTGCCCAGACAGACCCATCTGGTAATATGACAGCAAATTGAGTCACATATTCAGATCTTAATTATGTATGGAATCTGTGGTGTGCATTTCACATGACTAAAGTGGCAGCCTGTTTCTTTATAAATATTATTTGTGGTATATAATGTGGTATAACATTCAGATACTTGTAATGCAACTAGTCTCCTCGCATTAGCAGTTCACATTTGCAACGTTTGTGAGCTACAGATCTGTATGGAGTAAAATCTGTCAACATACACTGAATATTCCAATTTATAACCTTGTTGTAATGAATACCCTCATGATACATTGCCCATGATACTGTGCATATACTGTTGCCAATACAGTAAATTAAATCCTCAATAGATATTTCTGAATAATTCTAGCAACATGAATCTGTTTTAATTGATATACTCTGTGTTTGCTTTTAAATCGTGTTTATATATGCCATTTTCCAACTGAGCATTTAATCATTGCGCGATATGGAATCTGATTTATGATTGGCAATGACATTGGTATCCCCTCAAACAAAAATTTTCTTCCACATAAGAAACACATTGAGACACTGTTATTAAATACTACTTATGCATATGCAGTATCTACACAATGTATGTCTGAGGCTCATGTGAGAAAGCAGACACTACAGTACATTCGTGAATTCTGTGTGTTGCATTCTTAATTATTTATCTACAAGCATGCTGTTTGTTCTTTATATTGCTTACTATCTACTGACACTAATTATGTTTTATGTGACCAATATTTTTGTATACATCAGCAGTGGTAATATAAAATACAGTGCTATTACTATTTTGAGTACTGAATATTACTAATCCAAATACATATACATCACCTAAGCAGTATTGTTATTCATCTTGATGCCTTGAGTTTTCCTGATGCTTGGTATTCAAGTTTTTAAGTAATCAGTCATAAAAGATAGTTTAAAAGCATGTAATATATGGATTCTTAAAATAATACCCAAAAGCATATAAAAAATCCTTGTAATAGATTAGTTAGTCCTGTAATACTATACTTCCAGTCCTCGTAATACTATACTTCTGGCCAATAATACTATAGCTCCGTCCCGTAATACTATCGTTGAGATTACAGGACGCAATACTGTATGAACCATGTGGTTTTTTCCTGAAAAGAAGCAGGAAACTGATTGGGAGTTTGGGGTTGTCCAAATGGGAGAGCGAGGAACACTCGAGTCTGACAAACTCTGCAGACCACAGCAGCACAAGTAAGAACTGAAAATCTTCTTGCATCCATATATTACAAAAAATAATCCTGTTTGAGTAGCTATAGAATTATCTCGAAATTAGACACAAGAAACCTCTCAAGCTTCGCCTCAAGTTTCTTGTGTCCCCAGAACCTCTTGATGGAATTACTGCCTTGTATCTATTATTCTATTTCTATTTTTATTTTTAAAACTTTTCAATCATTGTTCATTCATACTTTCATCTGTGTGTAGAGCCATCCTCAAGTGCTATGCGGTAGTGATAACGTCACTCCCTGTGACATTTTAAGTTTAAACTAATAGCAGGATGGTGTCAGGTGGTGGGCCAAAAGATAAAAATAGTAAAAGGCCATGCATGAATAAATCAGAAACTGCTGCCAAAATTTAAACAATGTATGGAAGTGTATTCAGGTAAGCATCCAGGGAAAATGTTTATGCTGTTTGTTGTATTTTATTTTGTAGTTGCAGCACTTCTCTAACTGCAGGGTGCACGGAGTTTCTCTCTTTGTTTTAGCCAAAAGATCAATGCTGATGTTCAGGGTATTGATGCTTGACAGACAAAGTTTCAAGCCGACTGGCATAAGGCATATTTATAAGGCACGTGTTCATGTTAGTATGGTATTCTTTTTGCAATACTGGTCAAGATCTCTGTCTAAATTTCCACTGTCATGTTGAGTCTTCCCAGACAGATCAATCTGGTAATATGACAGCCAATTGAGTACGCATTCAGATCTTAATTATGCATGGAATCTGTGGTGTGCATATTCATATGACTGGAGTGGCAGCCTGTTTCTGTATAAATATTATTTGTGGGGTATAATGTGGTATAACATACATATACATGTAATGCAGCTTAGTCCCATGTGTCAGCAGTTCACATTTGCGATGTCTGCGAACTGCAGCTCTGTACTGAGTATACACTGACAAGCATGCATTTTTTTATTTCAGAATATAACCTTGGTGTAATAAATACCATTACAGTAAATTTCCATTATACTGTGCATTTATGGTTGCCAATACAATAAATCAAATCCACAATAGAATATTTCTGAATTATTCATAACATAAATCATTTTCATTGACTCTGTCCCAGCTTTGAAATCATTTTTATGTTTGCTTGCGCATGTGCAAAACATAGTGCCATCATTCGAGTTTTGAGGTGTGGCACCTGCCTTCCAATTCAGTCATTGCTTTTGCAGGCACGGCCACAGTTCTCTAATGAACGCTGCAGCTGTCTATGACAGCAGTTGAAAATGCAGTGCCGTACAGTTGAAAGGGAGAGCTCTGCTTCAGTGAGCAGTGCTCCCCCACACACATGCACACACGCATATTGCATGCTCATGTGCCTCCCCACGCCACACTGTGTGGCTGATGGGGTGCCCAATCCCCATCGGCTTTGCTGTACCCCCAAAAATCTTTCCAGGTGCCACACTGAGAGCCCACCCAGCGTGGCAACAATTGTTATGGCCAATGGGTTTAAATCCCCGTTGGGTCCAGGCCCCCAAACAGTTTTTCAGCTAGCATGCTGGGAGCCCACTTCTAGCATGGCAAACGTCCCGGCCACCTTCCTAAAAAAAAACAAACCTGTAAACAAAAAGTTCCCTCGGCAGTCTCTCTTCCCACCTGCTCCTACCTTCTGTGCACTCTGCTCCTCACACCCCACCTCATCCCATACTTACCTCCGGAGTACAGCGCCATGATCTTCGGGGACTGGGAACATGTCTGCACTCTTCAAAGCCAACTGCGAACTGAGGAAATGCCGGTAAGCTGTATAATGCCATAAATAGGGTTTTTTCAACTTTGATGCATATCTCAGGCATTTTGGAATTTAGGCACAAATTTTCAACATGGGTTTTTGGACCCCTCCTCATGAATTCTGAACTGTCATGGCGTTAATCAGGCCTGAAGGGTGATTTGCAGTCATGCACAAAATCACCTTTCAGAACCAATTAACAAAATGACAGTGCAAGTGTTCATAAGGTGTGCTCTCGAAAAGCCTATGTTGCAAATTTGGTGAAAAATTCCTAAAATGACTGTTTTAAGAGCATGCGCTATGCAGTTCCTACGCACGCTTGTAAGTTTGCAAATTTTTATATTTTCACCCAGATTTTCAACATTGCCATTTTACCACACCTCCTTATGAGTGGTACAGCTGTCATTTTTACCTCTCCCAAAACGTGGTTCACAAGTAGCGCACAATGGCGCAGCAGTCGGTGCACAATCAATTTCTGGGACACATTAAGAAAATCACAGTGACACTGTTCATGAGCAGAGGTCTTAAAATGGCTATGTTGAAAATTTGGTGAAAAATTCTAAAATGACTGTTTTAGACGTGCATTACGCAGTTCCTACACACGCTCACAAGTTTGCGAATTTTTAATATTTGCACTTCAGATTTTCAACATTGCCATTTTACCACACCTCCTTATGAGCAGTACAGCTGTCATTTTTCACATGTCTTCAAAGTGTGTTTCTGTGCATGAAGCGCATAATGGCGCAGTCGGTGTGCGCAATCAATGTTTGGGACAGATTAATAAAATCACAGTGACACTGTTCATGAGCAGAGGTCTTAAAATGGCTATGTTGAAAATTTAGTGACGAAGTCCATAAAATTACTGTGCTATGAGTGAGTTTCCTCGAAAGTTCATGAATTTGTAATATTTTCAGTCCAGATTTTCACCAGTGGCATTTTTCCACACTTCCTTATGAACAGCACAGCTGTCATTTTTCACAACATGGCTAAAATGTGTTTTCCCACTTTTAGCGCAAAAATGCATGGTCGCTTGGGAAATCATTGTTCAGGACAGATATAGAAAATCACAGTGACACTGTTCATGATTGGAGGTCCCAAAATGCCTGTGTTGTCAATCTGCTATAAAAATCCCCAAACTAATTACTTTACGGGTGTGCATTGCACAGTTTCTATGCACGCCTCGTGGCTTCACCATTTTTAAATATTTTCACTGCAGATTTTCAACATTGCCATTTTTACACCTACCCATGAACAGTACAGCTGTCATTTTTCACATCCTGCTCAGAATGTATTGTATTTTTGCACCTGTGGTGCCAAATGCCGTAGTCGCTGTGCAAAGCAGCTTTCAGCTGACAAACTGATATTGCCACTGTTCATGAGGTGGGGTCACAAAAAACATGTTGAAAATTTGAGTGAAAATACCTACAAATGCCTAAGGCGCTACGGTTTCCGACTACAACGCCCCACCCTGTAAAGAATGACAGGCATCAGGGTTGTGACTTGGGATTGTTGCCTGCAATGCTCATACCATTCCACCCCACCCACACCCTGCAGCCAGTGACAGGCATCAAGGTGTGCCTTGGACTCTTGACCCCAAAGTTCACCCCATTCTCCTATACTGCACCCATCTCACCATATTTCCTGATATGAATGGGTGCGCAAGGCCAAAGACCCCAAGGCACACCGTGACACTTGTCAGTGTCTGCAGTGTAGGGTGTGGAATGATGCTGTTATGCCTGATGACCCAAAGGCACACCCCAATGCCTGTCAATCTCTGCAGGTGGTGATGGGGTTGGCTTCAGTTCAATACTTCACTGCTATTCCTATTATGCAGCTCTGTAACTCCTACGCTACTAATGCCATGTCAGCAAGCAAACATTCGACATTGACAAATGCTTGTTTTATATATATATGCCATTTTCCAACTGAGCATTTAATCATTGTGTGGTGTAGAATCTGATTTATGATTGGCAATGACATTGGTATGCCCATCCCCAAAAACTCCTTCCACATAAGAAACACAGTGAGACACAGTTATTAAATACTAGTTTTGCATATGCAGTATCTAACACAGGCAGAGGAGCAGCTCAAAACTTGGGAGTCGGAGGAACTGGCAGCATAGCAAAAATAAAATAATAAATATGCTTTTTTTAAGTTAGCATGGCAGTTCACAATTTACATAAAAACAGGCATATCATTTCTGTTTTATTGCAATGAATGTTCTCATGTTTTCAATATGATGTAGTTACACTCAGCATTTATAAATGTTGCTTACATTTGACTAATGAAATGTGAGGTCAAATACTGCACATCAGTGGCTGGTATAAAACAATCTGATACACTGAAGGCTGAAGGGCATATTAAAGTAAATGATGTAACTGTTGCAATGTTATTGTCTGAGATGTTCTGGGAATCTTAGTGAGGAAACTGAAAATTGGTGTAGTGGTATTATTTGAGCTACTTCACTGTGTGTTGTAAGCCAGGCAAGAACTTTCTAATTCTTTAAAACATGTGGTTTACATTGTGCTTAATAAAGTTGTAACAACAGATTAGATCCATTTGCACTTTTATTGAGGACTAAGTGGCAAGTGTGTTGTAGATGTTTCTGACCTACAATACAAGCAGAGTGCAAAGGAAAGATGACTTGTTGTTTGGCAATCAGTTTCTGTTAATACTTCAGTTCCAAGAAGATCTCCAGAACTCTGAAGGACAAAAACGTTAGTCATGTATTATATCTACAGAACTAATATATTCTGTTAGATATGTAATACTTTCATACTTGCAGAGTGCGAGAATTTTGTATTGAAATTTAGGACATTTTCATTTAATGAGCTGGATAATACTGTAGGTTATTCTGGGATTACATAAAGTAACTAATGAAAAACACGCAAAGTATACAGGTAGTCCTTTAATTGTATTGTTCATTGTTTGGACCAGGTTAGAAGACCTCAGAGTCCATGGTGGGATGCAAAACATATGCTGCGTAGCCTTTCCTGCTGTTGTAGTCATTTTTATTGTCAGTACATCACATCAAATACTAAATAATGCTGGTTTACATACTGTGTAGGAAACCCTTCCTAGCTATAAGATAACTCATTATAACCCCAACCCATGGTACCAGAATACAGTATCCTGGGTGCCTACTTACATTATTTTTTTTGCAACTCTTTTTCTCACCTGCCAATCAGGGCATCTCTCAGGCTGTACTCTCTCAACCTGCAGCTCTAACTGCCCACCTGAACCACTTTATTGACAGTAACATCGGTATCAGGATCCCCATCTTCCTGATCCCTTGGAGAGGCTGAGGATCCCCAAGGGTAGAGTCAGAGTTGTGGTCTGTGATGGGCGTGTGGAGCCTTGGTCCCTGAAGGTCATGATCACCTCACCCAGCTGGCAGGGTTTTTCTGCTTTTGTGTCCCTCTCCTATGCTTGGATGTGCAATGTGACCAGCACAGGCACGCACACTCCCACGGGTGCCTACAGGAACACCACCACAGCCAATCCCTTGGTTGCTGGATCTTGGGCTTGCTGTGCCCCGACTGCCACCAGGAGCTACCAGAGCCCAAGATTGAGATCCCCTCCTCCCAGGACAGGAGAGTAGTCCTCTGGATGCTAAATCCTGTCCTTCCCCTGCTGACCGCCGATGGCCTGAGCTCACCCCCAACCTGGGTTGCAGGCATGACACAAGGTGTCGCATCCAGTGCCTCAACCCTCAGTGCCACCGAGCCAGCCTTACTTCTTTACATTATGATCTGTTATGATATGCCTGTTTGTAAGAGTCACCTCTATAACACACAGTGAATATTTGACTTTGTTCAGAAGCTGGGCTGTATAAACGTGTCATGCAGATACAGTTTTTGAAGCTTCTAATTGGAATGGGGGCTAAGCTGAACTTGTAAAATGAATGAGCAATGGAGTGCGTGTGCTAGTCATCTGTTACATTGGACATGATAGATGGGGCTTAATAAAAAAATACATGCTGAATTACAGTAACTTAAAACATATCAGAATGAAATTTTCAGAAGAGATTTTTACCATGGACATTTCATGTTCCTCACTCCATGCGAGCTATAGAAGAATAAACACACTAACTCCATCACACTCACAGCCAAGACTTGCTAGAAAGAACAAGCTGAATGGGCCTATTCAACCAGAGTAGTGTTATGCTTGTGCAACTGTGATGACTGTTTGGCCATTTGCAGTCACTATTCTACGGGAATTACCACCCTGTAGAGGTGCTTAAGGCAAGGAACCCTCAAGAGTGTTCTACTCCTAGAAATGCCATGCAAAGATTCCCTTGGCTAAAGGTACCTTAGCGCTTAGTCGCAAAAAATAATATTGAGCAGTAAATATTGACTATGAGGTTGAGAAGTAGATTGACAGCAATGAGACAGCTTAAAGAAACACACATGAGGTGCTTAGTTTGACAGACTTGCACTGATATGATGGATTGCACTGATGACATAAGGGGCTTCCTAAGTAGAGAGGAAATGGCAAGTAGGGCCACCATCCTTCTCCATCCAACAGTGCAAACCTACCCAAGGAAAGTAGAGAATATACTATTTTAACAACTAACTGGATATTAAGACCTTTGGCACAGAGGAGAGCAAAAAAAACTTTTAAAGGAGAAACCTCTGGGATCCATGGCCTGGTCACCTTCCCTCTAGGCTTGGGATATTTTATGTAGCGATGGCTCAGTTACTGCAATTTGGAGACCCAATTTCAGGAAGTTTTCAATTTGAAGGAAGGATCTTGGTCTATCACTCAATGGGAAATGACATAGTGCAGATGCGAAGACAGCTCTGCAGCAAAGGGAGACTTCTGTACAGGAAGCCTTCACTCCAAGGCAGGAAGAGGAGAGCAACAACCACTGGAAGGCACTCACTTTCCTCCACAAGGGAGACTGAAAGTAGAGGTAGACACCTGAGGGGCTTCTCTGAGGACCATCTGAGAGTTGAGCTTGGCAGGAAGGGAGATCAAGGAGACCAGATAAACTGTAGGTAGTCATAGGAGAATAACTTTTGATTGTGCCATGGCATTGCCATAGCCAATGGAAACCCTTTGGGCTCAAGGGCCCAACCCTTTGGCAGCTGAAGTTTTAAATTCTGCATTAAGAGGTGCACCATATGACTACATGCTAAAGCTTTGCTTGGGTGAAGACATTCCTGCAATGGGTGAGAGAAGAAGGACCCGCCCAGGGTTTACATGCTCAAGATGCAGACTTGGTGAGTTCAGAGCAAGACTGTCAGCTTACAGGCAAGCCCTGAACCAGAAAAGGCACTGGTCATGGTTGGCATGCTCCAATTTATGAATGACACCATGAATAAACTTCAAAGTGCTAGACAAGCAGAGGCTAGGTAAAACCAACAGCCATAGACTAGGTAGCAGGTTACTGATGAGAAGACTGGCAAAGAAAGTGGCTGTAGATTAGATAGCAGGTTAGAAATGAGGAGACTGGGCAACGCCATCGTACTGGGTGAGGTAGGAGGTTGCAGTGTGAGCAAGTTGTCAGTGATTTGATAGTAGTAGCAGCCAGCAAAAGCAAGCTAACCAATTGCATTAAGGAAGCCAAATTAATGGTGACATAGAAGTTAGGTGTTTAGGTAGTAAGAGGTTGTGATGCCAGTAATTGATTCAATGAGGTTTTGCATAATTGAATCAATGAGGTTTTGCAGTTGATTATATGATTTCAGCATGAATAGTGAATTGATATGCTTGCCATGAATACCTTAAATGACATTAAGGTTTAGTTAGGTTATTCAGTAAGGAACATTTGCGATGCAGTAACAGAATACAATGAGTATCTTGAAAGCCATGTGGTCTGCGAGGTTAATGTATTTTGTGCATGGATAATGGAAATGCCTTGTAGGCAAAGGAGCATGGCAAAATCATATAGCTTACATAAAAGCATGCTCTTGCTACTTGAGCAAAAATGCCCTGCTAGTCCCTCCATGGGAATAACAGGTAGTCAGCAAGCTGAACACCATGTGACCAAATGACAACTATAATTTTGATAAGGTTGGAACCCCAAAATAGGGGTGCTTTTACTGGCAAGGTCCTAGGTAAGGAAAGACCCATATGATAGCAAGCTACCAGAGTAATGTGAACAAGCTGAAGCAAATGAATGACTGAAAGTTTCAGAATAGTTAAAATCAGAAATGTACTGCTAAAATGCCTACAGCTATAAGCCATGACAGTATAGTAATAGAGCAACATATGAATATGGTAGAGCAGCACAAAGATTGAAAGTTGGCAGTAGTAACTGCCTGATTGAGCTAACCCTGAATGAACTGAGCAGAGTTTCTGAGAAACAAAAATAGCACAGCAGGGAGTGGCAGCTAGCTGGAGTAGGAGGAAGCCAGGATCAGGTTCTAACAAGTAAGGTGGATAAGCACTGGACACAGCAGAGGCAGGAAGCAGCAGCTTGAGCTGAAGCATACAGATAACAATTGCAGTTGAACTGAGGGTTTGTTAAAATCCAATGAGTAAATGGGAGCCTGATAGCACAAGCACAGGAATAGCACAATCAAACAAAGGGCAACAGGATGCTAGGAAAATTAGGAAGCCTCAAAAGAAAGAAAATGCAATATGAAAAATACAAACACAGGACAATAGTAAACAATCAACACAAAGAAGCACTCAGCAACTGGAGGCAAAGCAAATATTAACCAAAAGCAGGAGAAACACATGAACAGAAGTCCTGCGACAAACCAAGCCAGCCTCAGAACACAAGGGAAGCAGGAGGCAATGCTGAAGAAAGGTGGGGGTAGTAAAACCCAAGCAGGCCCCAGGAAAGAAGGCAGAGAATGACAGAGCCTCTAGCTGCAAAGAAAAGTGCCCCAGAAGGAGGCTGGGAGGAACTGCTTATATAGCTCAGGAAGGGTTGTGACTGGTTGCTTTATCCCATTGAACTGCAGGCAATAACCTTTCAAAAATGTGACACAATTAATCGTACTCTTTGCTATGTCCAGTAATGTCCAATAATACCAATGACAACCAAGTGGTGGGGTTATTATACTCCACAGTGGAGGGAGTGGATAGTCACAGGAGCTGCAAGGTGCAACTTCAAGGGGAGTTAGGAATGTGTGTGGAGGCACTGGCAGTAGCCTCTTTAATCAGTGATGGCCTCTCTGATGTCTACATGACATTTACCCAGTTTTTGAAATATCTCCGCCAGACCCCCTACCATAATCAAACATTCCTGCTTGGAGCAGGACAGATCTCTGCCCAGGAGGGCTTAAATTGCCAAGCGGTAATGGTAACCTGTAACCGGCTGAGCCCATGAGGGTTTTCAATATTTTAATAGACTCGCTCTGAGCGGATCTCAGTCAAATGCTAATTTTCCTTTCTTCTTTTGTTGCCATTAATTCACACTCATAGCAAGGCTGTTTAAGTCCAGAATGGGCTTAATTTCAAAGTGCAGTTCAGTGGGACATGCTCCAATCATAAGTCACCAACAGAAACATCTCTGTAGTGTGGGACATTAGCTAAATATTTAGAACTGCATCTTAGCTCCATGTAAATCTCTTCTTAGAGGTTCCCAGTGACAGATCAGTCACACCTGCAATACACAAGTCAGGAGTGATCTAGTCTGCTAGGGGCTCCAGGGTTGCAGGATCAGCCGGGGTGAGGATCAATTGGCACCATCTCGCCACAAGCAGCACTTTGGGTACAAACTTATTGAGATGGCAGACCAGACCGGAGGAAGAACTCGTCTTGCTGCAAACAGGAGGAATTAAATAATGAGAAACCCAAAGGAGGCAAGGGTGATCAATAGCACAAATAGCAATGAGCTCAACTTGTATCATTTACTAACAAACAAGCACCCAGGTGAAGACAAATCCATGGTGGGTGAGTCAATTATAAGCTGGTGGGAGACTCAATTATTGGGGATAGAACTGGGAAGCAGGAAAACTGAAGTAAGCAGGCCTGCCTGGTGCCATGGCTTGGAGGGACGGGAAGCATCCTTAGGATCACGAGAACAGCTGCACGGGAGTCTGAGCTGGATGTCATTGTCCACCTAGGGCCAAATGATTTAGCTCATCATGAGATTAGAGCAGTGCAGAAGGACTTTGTAGAGTTGGGGAGGGGCTTAAGGCAAGTAGCACACACAGTATCCTTCTCAGAGGTACTGCCTGTCAGTGGCATGGGTAAGGCAAGTGTACTTTGCACCATGCAGTTTAACAAATGGTTGAAAAAATGGTGTGGAGCACAGGGGTTTGGCTTCATTGGGGACTGGGGTTCCACCTGAGGGACACCAGCTTATACTGGCAGGATGGTCTGCATCTGTCCAGGAAGGGAACAAGTCTTTTGGGCAATCGGTTTAAATGCTTCATTGGCAAGCCTTTAAACAAGTCAAGGGGAGGCACTGATAAGCAGCAGGAAAATTCCAGCCTCCCTACAAAACAGGTTACTAAATGAGAAAAAGACCAAGGTAGAAAGGTCAGTGGGGATGCCACTACAGAAGGTGAAGCCATCAAAAATGGAGAGTAATGAGTACCAATGCCCGTAGTCTGGGTAACAAGCTTCCTGAATTAGTGGCCTTGATGGAGGAGGAAGATCTGGATATCGTGGCAGTCACAGAAACATGGTACACACAGAACCATGACTGGGATGTAAACATATCAGGATACGCTATCTATAGGAGGGACAGGGAGGGTAAAAGGAGGAGGAGTAGCTCTCACATAAGAGAAGAAATCAAAGCAACAGAACAAAAGGGTAAACAGGGAGGAGAAGAAGCACTGTGGGTCAATTTGAGGCAAGCAATGGCACCACAATCCGCACAGGGTTGTAAACAGACCCCCTCTCAGGGGAAGAAATGGACAAGGAAATGATAGAAAGTATACTTAGAATGGCAGATAAAGGGAGATATTGCTGATGGGTGATCTGAATATGCCAGATGTTAACTGGAGTGCAGTTGCAGCAGCCACTTCTAAGAGTGGGGTTATTCTAGATACCCTACAGGGGCATGCCTTAGACAACTAGTATTGGAGCCCACTCGACAGGGAGCAATCTTAGATCTGGTTCTCTCAAATGGAGATGAAGAGGATCACAGATGTAGAAGTGGGTAGCCATTTGGGAACTAACGACCATCGAACAATATGGTTCACAATAACACAGCAATAGAGTCAAGCCATACAAAGACAAGGTACTGGATTTTAGGAGGCTGACTTGCCAAAATGGGTGAGTGCCTAAGGAATGCACTAGCAAATGGGCAGGAAGGAGGGTGGAAGAACAATGGGGAATAATAAAACTGCCATCACAGAGGTAACAAGCCTTTGTGCAAAGCAAATAAACAGAATGAAATGAGGTAAGAAACCATTATGGTTCTCAAAGGAAGTGGCAGTGAAGGTTCAAGAGAAAAGAAAGCATTCAGGAAGTAAAGAATCACAGAAGGAACAGGACAGAGAACTGTATCAGTTAAAGCAAAAGGAAGCTGGAAAGGCAGTCAGAACAGCAAAGGCCCAAACCGAGGAAAAGAAAGCCAAATCAGTTAAGAAGGGGATAAAACCTTTATAGGTACATCAGGAGCGAAGGAAGACCAAGGAGGATAGTGAGGCTTAATAAAGGGAGGAGGGTGGGCAGAGGGTGACTGTGAAAAGGCAGAGATACTAAACAAATATTTTTGCTCAGTATTTACAAAGGAAGAGGGGAGGTACCTAAAACAAACAGTAGAAACACTCTGGATACCGAAGTTGATACCAGCCCATTTACAGAAGAAAGGGTTCTGAAAGAGCTCTTAAAACTGAAGGTGGACAAAGCAATGGGGCCTGATGGGATTCATCCCAGAATTCTAAAGAACTAAGGGTAGAACTAGTGACACCACTGACTACCCTCTTTAACAAATCATGGGAGGATGGGGTGGTACCTGAGGAATGGAGGAGGGCAGATGTGATTCCCTTCACAAAACTGGGAGCAAGTCAGAAGCAGGAAACTACAGACCTGTTAGTTTAACCTCAGTGGTAGGGAAAATGATGGAATCACTTCTGAAGGAAAGAATTGTTGAGTATCTAGAGGCCAGAGGGCACAGGACCCAAGGCAGCATGGATTCACAGCGGGAAGGTCATACCAGACAAATCTGATAGATTTCTTTGACTGGGTGACCAAAGTAGTTGATCAGGAGGGCTGTGGACATGGCCTACCTAGACTTTAGCAAGGCATTTGACACAGTCCCACACAAAAGATTAATAGACAAGTTAGCCAGCCTGGGAGTGGGTCCCAAGATGACAGCCTGGGTAAAGAATTGGCTGGAGAATAGGACACAGAGAGTAATAGTAAATGGAGTCCACTCTGAAAAAGGGGGTTAGTAGTGGGGTACCGCAGGGTTCAGTATTAGGACGGTCCTCTTCAATGTCTTTATAGCGACATTGCAGAGGGACTGGAAGGAAAAGTATGTCTCTTTGCAGATGGATTATCATGAACCAGTGGTAACCAGCATGTCTCAATAAGAATGCTTACCATCTCTCCTTTATTTACAACTTCGGATAGCATGCAGAGAACACAAAGATAGCTATGCAAGCTGTAGCAGATGAGGAGCAGTTTTGCACCTAGTAACTGGTGAGGCAGGAACAAACCTTCATATAGAGCCCTGTGACACTTGCAAGCCTGTGGGCTTCCCTTGTACAGATCTAAGCTTTAGCCCTTGCTCATCTCCAGAGCATCACCTCAGCATTCCAGTTCCTCACTGAAATCCCACTAACATGAACCAGCCTTCCACAGTTACAGATCCCGAGGAACCTGCCACTGAAAGAAACTGACAAGGCTCTACTTTCTATTTCAGTATTGTATGAATCCAGGATGCAGTGCTGCCACCTGTACACCTGAATGCCTCCCCAGCGAAGTCACAAATAAAGCAGATAAGGATTTTTTTGTTATTATTATTATGGTCTTCTCCTTAGCTGTCACTTTACTTCATCTCATTGTTGCAGTTGATTGGGTACTGCCCTGCAATTAATGTGCCTTTATCACAAAGCATTATGTTTCCAGAAATGTCTCAGCTGTCATTTTAGCCTTCACAGCTGATGTATACTTTGGAGAAAGCTCCCACCCCTGAATGGCCTGTTCTATAATTATAGCAGCAGGACATACAAATCACAAAGGAGAGTTTTACTATGTTAAATGATTTAAATTTACTAAGCAAACACTGTGATGTACAGTACACAGACCTTGCTCTTTGACAGGGACACTTTAAACTCTGTCCCGGAGGACTGTTCCATTTTCCTAGAGCATTCACCTGTCAGACTCTGAACTCCTCTGCACTTGTATCCTTTTATTTAGGTTTGCTCCCAAGGACTAATATATAAATGGGTCTTTCATCCTTCTGGGTCTGTGCAGACTAGTGTCTGTGGCAAAGTGCCTGTCACAGTTCATCTATAACAACAATCAGTACAACTGCATGAGGAGTGAGGTTTCTAATTAAAATATTCATTCTGCCCCTCCTTGGAGTACCTCTTTTCTTCATGCAACTGAGTGATAAAGCTCTTCCGTGGGTACTCCTGTCTCAGGCTCTAAGCTGGCAAAATGTTCTGAGCTCATATCACACAATCCTCCAAGGTAACCTATTAAATGGCAAAGGAGCAGACTGATAGCCGGAACAGCACTTAGGAATATTGCCTCAGTGGTTTTTCGGGGTGGTCCCATGATTCCATTGCACCATTACCCCCCCATACAGCATTTTCATTACCTCAGCATAGCTGAGGGACAGAAGTCATCGGTGGACTCCTATTGCCTTATAAATGAATTGATAGTATCCAACATCTCTCAATGATTATGCCTTTCCTTCATGAAAAAAAGATCTTTTTGTGACTCATGATACAAAAATGATTTTTTTTGTACCACATAGTCACAAAAAATATTTTTAATAAAAATAACATTTCAGGGTATTTCTACAACAGTGAAGTGCAAATTATGCCACTGGGGTCCAGATCATCCAGATAGATGTGTTGGACTCTCTCCAGGATTTCATTTTTGTGGATTTTGGAAATTTTGTTTAAAAAAACAACAAAACAAGATAGCATCAAACGAAAAGGATTTTTCCATTAAGAAACAAAATTCATTTTTTGTTTCATACAGCTATCTTGAACTGCTTACTTAGCATTCTCTGAACCTAATTGTTCAAAATGTACAAATTAAATAACTTTGAAATGGATTCATATTTCTACACCAAGCAAGCAAAAGGCATATATGAGGCCCATAGAAACATAAAATTGTCTGCAGATAAGAACCTCTTGACCCATCCAGTCTGCTCATAAGTCCTATACTTGATTATGGCCTCTGACCCTATCTAGTCAGTGGCTTTATCTCCCTCTGCCTACCTCTAAGGTTCCTTATGCCTGTCCCAGGCATGCTTAAATCCTCTCCACAGTGCTCACTCCCACCACTTCCTATGGCAGACTATTCCATGTGTCCACCACCCTCTCCATGAAGAAAAATGTTCTCACATTTCCTCTTAACCTACCACCTTCCAATTTCATATCATGCCCTCTCATTTTTGTACTCTTGCTATATTGCAAGATGTCTCCTCGCACCTTGTTAATGCCCTTAAGGTACTTGAATGTTTCCATAATGTCCCCCTCTCCCTCCTCTCCTCCAGCGAGTACATATTGAGGTCCTTTAACCTCTCCTCATAAGTTTTGTGGTGTAAGCCCTGTAACATCTTAGTCACCCTTCTCTGGACTGCCTCTACCCTGTAAATGTCCTTATGAATGCGTGACCTCCAAACCACAAAAGTGCTATAGGTGAGGCCTGACTAGTGTTTTATACAAAGGTATCACTACCTCCCACCTCTGCTAGTAATACCTCTGTCTATGCACCCCAGCATGCCACTGGCCCTCCCTGCAGTCTTGGTACTCTGCTTAGACATCTTCAGGTCATCTGAAATAATGACTCCTAGGTCTCTATCTTCCTTGGTGATTGTCAGCAACTCCCATACCCATCCTCTAGCTCTCCCTAGGGTTCCTTTGTCCCAGGTGCATAATTTTGCACTTCTTTGAATTAAACGTCAGTTGCCACATTTCAGACCATTTTCAAGCTTCCCAGCTCCCTCCTCATTGTCTCCACCCTGTCTATAGAATCTGCCATGTTGCAGGTCTTGGTGTCATCTGCAAACAGGCAGACCTTTCCTCCAGCCCTTCATAATGTCACTAATGATACATTGAACAGTAATGGCTAAGGACTGATCCTGGGGTAGCCACTGGTGACACCCTCTCCCCAGATTTTATCCCATTGACCACCTCCCACTGCCTCCTGTCCATTAGCCAGTTCTAACCCAGTTTACTGCCTTGTGCCCCATGCTCAGACTACCCATCTTATGTGGGACAGTGTCGAAGGCCTTGCTGAAATCCAGGTAGGTGACATCCACTGCCCCTCCAATTTACTTCCTTTGCCACCCAGTCAAAGAAATCAGTCAGATTTGTCTGACACAACCTACCACTGTGAATCCATGTTGTCTTGGATCCTGAGCACCATTAGATTCCAGATGTCCCATTATTCTTTCTTTAAGCAGTCCTTTCATGATCTTCCCACTACTGATGTGAGGCTGATCAGCCTATAGTTACCTGCCACCTCCCTACTGCAGGATTTGTGTAGAAGGACCACATGTACCCTCCTCCAGTCCTCTTGAACCACTCCTGTGTTGAGTGATTGAGTGAACAAGACTGTTAGAGGCATTGCTAGCTCTCTTTGTACTTCCTTTAATATCTTCAGGTGTATGCCATCTGGTCCCATTGCTTTGTCCTCCTTCACTTTTGTGAGCTCTTCCAGGACCCTTTCCACTGTAAATGGACTGGTGTCCACCTCTTCCCCACTTGGCATCTGTCACTCAGCTGTGTACTCTGACCCTCCCCTCTTCAGTAAGTACTGATCAGAAGTATTTATTCAGTATTTCCATCTTTTCAGGTCTCCCTCCTTACACTCCCCTCATCCCCATTAAGCCTACCAGTCTCCACCCTCCCAGTTTTTCTTCTTTATTGATGTACCTATAGAATGTCTTGTCCCTTTTTACCATCTGCGTAATCCCTCCTCAGTCTGTGCCTTTGCTCTCCTAACAGCCTTCTCAACTTCCTTAGACACTCTAAGTACTTCCCTCTCTTCCTCCTTTGGGTCTCCTTATATTTCCTGAAACCCACCATTTAGCCATTACTTTGTCTGCCACTCTTTTGAAAACCATAGTGGCTTAATCCTTCTCTTGCCTTTGGATACCAGCCTGATACATTGGTTTGCCACTTTCACAATTGCACCTTTTAGGTGCCCTCACTGCTCTTCCAACCCCCATCCTACCTCTCTTCTCCACAGCTATTCTGATACATCTCCCATTTCAGCAAAGTCTGCCTTCTTAAAATCCAAAACTCTCACCCTTGTGTGACTTGACCAAGTCCCTGTCCCCATGCTAAACCTTACTATATGGTGGTCACTGGATCGCAGTTGTCCTTCACCGGACATCTGCAATTCTGTCCCCGTTGGTCAGTACTAGGTTCAGAATCGCCCTGTCTCTGGTGGGATCAAGCACAAGCTGCCTGAAACATGCCCCTATAAAGAATCCAGGATGTCTCTGCTTCTGGCTGAAGCAGCTGCCTGGGTGGTCCAAACCACATCTAGCATATTGAAGTCACCCAGCAGCAGAACTTCAACTTTCATTGCCATCTTGTGTATTTCATCCACTAGCTTCCTGCCCACTAGCTCCCTGTCCACTTCCTCCCCTGTGCCAGAAGCCTGTTGATCACCCCTGTGCATATTGCCAGTTTCAAGGGTGGCCCACAGTGCCTCAGCCCAGACCTTTCAACCCTACAAATTTCAGACCGAGATTCCAGACAATCTGGGCTGTAGGTAAGTTCAAAGAAAAAACCCAGCAAAGTCAATGAGCAAAAACAAAATCACTTTTTCATCTCTCTGAACTCAGAAATTGACTGTAATGTAACCTGCATATCCAGAAACCTACCCTAAGCAACAGCACATACGCAAATTGTCATGCAAATCCATTGAACAGTTACAAAGTTATTAAAGTACAATAATTGTGGTTTAACATAGAAGTGAATACTCAACCCTAACTATATGGGCACAACTGCATCCCTACAATATGTGTGTATTATATCTATCTATATATCTATCTATCTATCTATCTATCTATCTATCTATCTATCTATCTATCTATCTATATATTCATTGCAAAAAAATCCAATAATGCATCATTTAGGGTTGTTTCCACAGTGACAAAAGTGTGGAAATTTGGCGATAGGTTAAAAACCCTCCACCCAACCCCCACGCCCCATCCTCCAAACCCTAACTCTGCATTTCCCTTAAACCCCCCTCACACACACACACACACATGCAAACAGTGAAGGACCAAGGCAACACAACCAAGCAGAGGCAATCAGCATCAGGTAACAGAAGTACCATATAACTCTCTAAACATAGAACAAGACACATCCATCATCATGGTCCAGCAACTGTATGAGTTCTGCGCCATCAGAGTGCCTTGGGGTACACATACATGCTGGGCAACCATGGGAGATGGGCCACAATAAGCATTTTTCTGTTACAAACATCAATAACAAGATTTAAGCAGATGCCTATATTTCAATTATTAAGAAATGATGAAACCTACAGTATGTTATCTATAGATAGCTATGTTGGAAATAAGAGTTTTGGTAACCCTAGCAACAGTCATTGGATGTTTGCATATTTTGTTCTGATCAGTGAGTCAGTCCTAATAAAAATGATAGTAATAATAAAACTAATGTTTTGTAGTATAGTTTACAAGCAACATGTGACAACAACAGTTGTAACATCCAAAGCTAACCATAACATGGCTGCTAATGAGTATTTCCAGGCAACGCAGCAGTATGACAACATGTGATGGTGCTATTTTCATACCTGAGCAGTATCTGAAAAGTACTACAGTATGTATGTGTCAGATCTATCTTTCCTGCTAGCACATGCCTATGTGGTATCAGTGATACTTGCAGAGACAATTGTTGACATATGACACATAAAAATCAATATTTAAAAATTTGTACAGACTAAGTTTCATTGTATGAAAAAGATATGACGGCTTTAATGTGTCATCATGCTGTGCATGCAGTATAGAGTTGATCATACTGTATTTGTTTTTTCATTACATAGTGTTATGTGAAATGAGTACTAGTGTAGTGATTATTGTGCTTACAGATGTGACTGACTTGTATAGTGTCTTGCAATCCTGGATGTGTCTTGCATGTTTGTGGGGGGTGGAATGTGGAGTTAGGGTTTGAGGATGGAGGTGTGGGGTGGAGTGGAGGGTGATAATTCTAATGTCAAATTTCCACACTTTTGTCACTGTGGAAACAACATTAACTGGTGCATTAACAGAGTTTTTTTGCAATGAATTTCCCTTCTTTTGAGAAAGTGTAATGTAAGTGGTATGTGTTGGTGGGAGTGTGAGCTCTCGGACCAGCGCTCCTTTACATTGTCCATTTTTGCATAATGGTATGTGTATGTGAGGCGTGGGCCCTCTGATCCTGTGCTCCAACTTACACATAAGTATGGAGCCATACAGCAGCCCTGTAAGACAAGGGACCCTTATAACCCTAATTTGCTCATATCTCGGGAACCATAGCAGCTAGAAAAAATTCAAGTGTGGTTGTAATCATGAGAGTGAGTACGTCATGCAGCATAAATCTAGCAAATCTCTGTCTTGCACTGTTTCCAAGATGTGGGCACCAAAAAGCACTGAGAAGTATCTTTTGAACCCTTGGGAATATGTTTTGCAAGTATCTCAGTAACCATAACAAATAGGAAATGAATTCCACTGCAGGTGTCATCTACTGTTTCCAAACTTGTTTCTGCAGGTTAGTTCACAAGAAGGAACCAAGCTGCCAGTTATGGAAAACTTCATCTCACTTGCTTTCGAGATAACAGCACTGAAAGCATGATGGACACTGCAGTGTTATCCTATGGGAAATTGCTCAACTTTGGAATGCTATAACTTTAGGCCCTTGAGTGTTTTGGCACCAAACCACTAAAAGACACATCTGGGACCAGGGCTTGCCAGCCTGCAAATTTCAGCCCAAAGTACCCACCATTTTGTTGCAGGAGGATGGCAAAGATTTGCAGTTATTTTAACAATACTTTCACAAAATACTTTTGCAAATCACGAAAGTTTCAAGAAAAATCGCAAAACTTTCACATTTGTGAAAGTATTTTGCAAAAGTACATATTCCTCAAACTTGGAAAAGGCATTTCTGGGGTTTTTACCCTTAAACAAAGATAGAGCTAATATCCTCAGGGACTCCACTTTGTAAACACAACAGTCAGTGTTTACCTAGAGGGTCCCAATTTTAAATGCCAGGCATTTTTCTGTGTCACTACTGAAAACAAGATGGCTGAATCACAAAAGTAAAAGGGCTATTTTAGAATGTAAAATGGCATTTGCGAAACTTTGTGATGCACAGCTAACATTCTCCATTGACTATAATGGGAAATTTGTTTTTGAATAACTTTTGAATGGTTTAATATCTTTTCAGCAAATCTTCAAAAGTCACATCGGTGACCAAGACTGCATCTTCCTGAATATTTCAGACTGAATGGACAAACCATGTGGGCTGTGGGCGAGCAAAGAGATGCACAAAAAGTCATTTTTGTGTGTTTTTGGCATTCTGTAGCTCCATAACTGTATATCTGACTACACGCAAATTTACTAGATCCAAAGATCTATGGTACCAGACCATACATGCACAATCTCAGGAAAATCCATTATACGATGACAAAGTTATCTAGGTGCAAAATTTGAGGTTTAACATTAAAGTGCTTACTCAACCCTAAATATAGTGGCACTACTGTTCCACCATAATATATATATATGTATATATATATACATTTTTCATTGAAAAACTCTGTTAATGCATCAGTTAGAGTTAAATTCACACCCAACAAAGTCTGGAAATTCGATGTTAGGTTACCAACTATACCCCAACACTCCACAGACCAACAGGTGCCAGGGTGTGCCTTGAGGTCATCGGTCCTAACTCTCACCCCATTCCATGTGTAAACAAGCTGAGATGGTACAGTATAGGAAAATGAGGTGTTAGGCCCGATGATCCCAAGGCACACCCCGTGCCTGTTGGTCTGGGAGGGTGGGGTGTGTTTGAGGTAGATTGGTAACCCTAACATCGAATTTCAGACTTTTATTGGTGTGAATTCACCCTAACTGATGCATTAATATAGTTTTTATAATGAATTCCTTCTTTTTGAGAAAGTGAAATGTTACTCATATGATATCCATAAGTGGGAGAAGCGGGCCCTCTGGGCCCTGAGCGCCCACTCACCCATAAGTGTAGAGGCATAGTGTAGGAGGGCCCTGTTCTCCCTTTTGCATAATGGGATACATATTTGGGAGAATGGGTCCTCTGGGCCCTGAGTTCCAACCCACCCATAAGTGTAGAGACATAGTGCAGGAGGCCCTGTGCTCCCAGTATTGCAAGATGGTTTCCATGGGTGGGAGCCCAGGCCCTCTGGGTCATGTGCTCCCACCTACCTATCAGTATAGAGACACAGTGCAGAGAGCTCTGTGCTTTTAGTTTTGCATAATGATATCCATTGGTGGGAATGTTGGCCCTCTAGGCCCTGTGCTCCCACCACCTATGAGTGTAGAGGCATATTGTAGGAGGGCTCAGTGCTCCCAGTTTAGCATATGGTGTGGAGAGGTGGGAATGTGGGCCCTCTGGGCCCTGTGATCCCACCTACCCATAAGTACAGACACATAATGCAGGCCTAGAGCCATTCCAAGTAACCCTTGTACTGCAAAGGTGGCAATATCTCAGTAACCATAGTAAAGTTGGAAAAATTTCTTTGCAGTTGTATTCATGACCTGGCCACTTCCATGCATGCTGTTCTTCACAAAAGATCTGTACCTAGAATCATTTTTGAGATATAGGCCAGAAAGGCACCCATCTGCCAAAAGTTATCCTATGGGAAAATTTGAACTTGAACTGCTATAACTCTGGAACTGGTGTAAATTTTTCACCAAACCAGCAAAGGCACATCTCTCTGGCAAGGACTTGCCGTGTAGCAAATTTCTGTCCAAAATCCCTAACCATTGTCTTACTAAGAAATGGCAAAGAAAGTGGTGTTTTGGGTCTGTTGAACTGTGGAATTTTCACAAAAGTTAAGGAAATTTAAAAAATCCATTGTTTTGCATGAGGGAGCTTTGT
This sequence comes from Neoceratodus forsteri, assembly GCA_016271365.2. Classification (NCBI taxonomy): domain Eukaryota; kingdom Metazoa; phylum Chordata; order Ceratodontiformes; family Ceratodontidae; genus Neoceratodus; species Neoceratodus forsteri. The sequence goes on along the minus strand of CM057456.1, from coordinate 1,629,101,597 downwards.
GAAAGTACTGTGGAACTTTTGCAAAAGTCTTGCCATTGTAGATGTGGGACTTTCCTGAAGTACTATAGACCATTCACAAAAGTCCGTGGAACTTTGTGAATGTTCTGTGAGCTAAGATGGTAGAAAAACTTTAAAAACATATTTCTGAGCATCCTGGCAAACACTAATGCCAGAGTTGTGTCCTTATGGTCCCAATTAGGTAAACCTAAGTGTTGGTGTTTACCTAGGGCCAGTATTTTTGAACTACAATGTATTTTCCACCTCGTTAACATAAACAAGATGGTGGATTTGCAAAAGTACCAAACCCATTAGCGAAAGTAAAAAGTATTTTTGTGAAAGCAAAAAGTGCTTTTGAGGGGAACGTATATTTTCCCATAGGGTATAATGAGAAACTTTAAACTTTTGAATGGATTAATATTTTTCACCAAACTTTCCAAAGATAGACAAACCATTGGGGCTGTAGAGACAAACAAAGAGTTTGCCAAAATGGCCAAAAAGTGTTGTTTTGCACTCCACCGCTCCACAGCTGCACATCCGATCGAATGCAACTTGCCAGATCTATAGAACTACGGTAACTGACAGGGCATGAAAAATTTCAGGAAAATCAGATAAACAGTTGCTAAGTTATTAAAGTGCAAAATGTGAGGCTTTGACATTAAAGTGCCTACTCAACCCTAACTATACCTGCACTACTGTGCAAGTAACAAACAAATTTTCAAAATACTAAAAAAAAATTTCAGGGTAATTTCTCCAACAATTACAACCACAATCTTCATAACAGAGTCCAGATGACCAAGATACATGTCTTGTTCTCTCTCTACAATACTGACCACACTCTGTGATGAGGATAAGATATTTTATTTAATGTCCACACTTATAAAAATAAGTCCAGCACATCATGCCATTGCAGCAGCATTTGAAACACACAGTTAATTGCCCTGACCGGTTTTAAGCTGACACTCCTCTTCAGAAAGGCAGGTCCTACATACAATCAACAATATTATTTAAAAAAAAGGCAGGTGATTCCTATTAACATAATGATCACATGGACATCCATGTAAAACAGACTTACACAGAGTTAAAACATCAGTGTTGTCAGACATTGCAGGTCCAATATTATTCATTTCTTTATGTTAACTATTATTCTTGGACCAAATTACTATGGACCATATATCCTAGTAAATATGGGTGGTTAATTAATTTAATAAAATATCTAATTCACAATTATTTGTGTAGGGAGGTCAAAAGATCAAGCAGAAAATATACAAATAATCCTCACAAAACTCATAAATATATAAAATTATTGTGATGTTTGTACCTTAATAAATTGTTAAGCATTAGACATTTACTGTTAACTGTCATATTTCAGTGGTAAGAATGTAAATATATAATATGCTCATATCCCCAGTTTAGTTCAATAATAAATTGTGTGCTAATGCTTACTGAACATCGATCTCATTTATAAAGCCCAATGCCAGTTAATTAAAACACAAACTGTCATTTAAATAAATACATGTTTCTTGAACATTTAAGCCTGCAATTTTAAAGCTAGCACAATTCTCTCTATAGCAAACACAGCAATTTTTCACTCTCAATCCCTCTTCCCTATTCATCTTCTATGAAATCGATTCTTTCTCCCAGTGACCTGCCCCTTCTTCTCTCTAGGTTTCTCTCTCTCTCTCTCTCTCTCTTCTCTTTTGTCTCTTTAAAGGGGTAGAACCCATTTCCTGAGGCATTTCTTTTCTGTTGATTGCACGCATGTGCAAGAAACATGTTATGCAGCTTGCTGCAGAAGCAGGTTGTGGATGCATAGCACTGTTGTGGCCAATGCCCCACTGCCTTTTGAGGTTTGGCTCACTGTCCTTTGGGGTGGCACACTGCTGCTCACACTAGTTCAGCCAGTATGCCACCACCTTGAAATGTTTTAGCCACTGCAATCAGGGGCCTTGTCATTGCAGCATCATCTGCCGCAATAAGGGAGTGACCTGTCATTGCAGGGCTTCCTTGCATTCCCAACCAGTTTGCCGATGGAAAGCCCAGTCCCCATCAGTTTGTATTGTTTGCCAGGGTGCCCAACTTCTTGGCAGCATGTCCCTTCCCTGGTTCTTACAACGGGGTGCCCTAATCCTGTGGGCATGTTTCCCAGTTCTTGTGTGCTGAGGAGGTGTCCAATCCCCATTGACTCCAGTCCCCCACCCCAAAACATGCAGGTGGCACCCTGGGAGCCCACCACAGCATGCCAAAACATAGAAACATAGAAACATAGACTTTGATAGCAGATAAGGACTGCTAGGCCCATCTAGTCTGCCCATTTCTACCTACAGGATAGGCCGCAGATCCTAGTTAACCAACAGCCTATTTCTTCCTACCCCCACAAGAATTGCTTTATGTCTGTCCCATGCATTCTTGAATTCTCCCACAGTTTTAGACCCCACAACCTCCTCAGGAAGGCTGTTCCATGCATCCACTACCCTCTCTGTGAAATAATACTTCCTCACATTGCCCCTGAACCGCCCTCCTTCGATCTTTAAATTGTGTCCCTGGTTCTTGCAAGTCTCTTTTTCTGAAAGATGCTACCCTCTTGGACTTTGTTGATTCCACTGAGGTACTTAAAAGTTTCTATCATGTCCCTCTCCCTTCTTTCCTCAAGGGTATACATATTAAGCTCTTTAGTCTCTCCTCATATGGCTTCTCTTGCAGACCCTGCACCATTTTAGTTGCCCTCCTCTGGACTGCCTCTATCCTGTCTATGTCCTTGGGAGATGGGGTCTCCAGAACTGGACACAGTACTCAGATGGGGTCTCACCAACTGTCTGTACAGAGGATAACAACTTCCTGTTTTCTGCTGCTGATGCCTCTCCTATACATCCCAGTATACCCCAGCCCTCCCTACTGCCTTCTCACATTGCTTGCTAACCTTAAGGTCATCTGATATGATTACCCCAGGTCCCTTTCCTTTTTGTTGTTGTTACTACCTCCTCATCCATTGTGTATTCTTCCCTGGGTTCTTGTTTCCCAGGTGCATTATTTTGCACTTCTTTGCATTGAATCCTAGCTGCCATACTTCTGACCATTCCTCCAACCTTGCCAATTCCCTTTTCATCCTTTCCACACCTCCTTGTGTATCAACCCTGTTGCAGATCTTTGTGTCATCTGCAAAAGGCATACTTTTCCTTCTAGTCCCTCTGCAATGTCTCTGATGAAGACATTAAAAAGGACTGGACCCAATACGAACCCTGCGTACCCCACTAGTAACCCCCTTCTTCAGAGTGGACTCCATTTACAATTACCTTCAGGTCCTGTTGTTCAGCCAATGTTTTACCCAGGCTACCACCCTGGGTCCCACTCCCAGGCTGGTTAATTTGACTATTAATCTTTTGTGTGGGACTGTGTCAAATGCCTTGCTAAAGTCTAGGTAGGCCATGTCCACAGCCCCTCCCTGGTCTACTACTTTGGTCACCCAGTCAAAGAAATCTATTAGATTCATCTGACATGACCTTCCGGTGAACCCATGCTGCCTTGGGTCCTGTGATCCACTGGCCTCTAGGTACTCAACTATTCTTTCCTTCAGAAGTGACTCCATCCTTTCTCCTACCACAGAGGTCAGACTGACAGGTCTGTAGTTTCCTGCCTCTGTCTTGGTCCCACTTTTGTGAAGGGGAATCACATCTGCCTTCCTCCAGTCCTTGGGTACCACACCATCCTCCATGATTTATTAAAAAGAGTAGCCAGTGGTTTCACTAGTTCCTACCTTAATTCTTTTAGAATTCTGGGTGAATTCCATCAGGACACATTGCTTTGTCCGCCTTCAGTTTTAGGGGTTCTTGCAGAACCCTTTCTTCTGTGATAGGACTGGAATCGACCCCTATCAAGAGTGCTTCTGTTAATTGGATTAGGCACTTCCCTCCTCTTTTGTGAATACTGAGCAGAAATATTCGTTCAGTATCCCTGCTTTTCACTGTCCTCCTCTGCCCACCCACGCTCATTCTATTCAGCCTTACTACCTCCCTTTGTCTTTCTACGCTCGCTGATGTACATATAAAAGGTTTTATCCCCTTTTAACTGAGTTGGCTATCTTTTCCTCAGTTTGGGCCTTTGCTATTCTGACTTCCTCCTGCTTCCTTCTGCCTTAACTGGTACAGCTCTCTGTCCTGCTCCTTCTGTGTTTCCTTATACTTCTGGAATGCTCTCTTTTTCTTCCTGACTTTCACAGCCACCTCTTTTGAGAACCACAGTGGCTTTTTCTTTCATTTAGATTTGTTTATTTGCTTCACAAAGGCTTTTTGCCTCTGTGATGGCAGTTTTGATTATTCCCATTGTTGCTCCACACCTCCTTCTAGCTAGTTTGCTAGTGCTTTTCTGTGGCACTCTCCCATCTTGCAAAGTCAGCCCTCCTAAAGTCCAGTACCCTCACTTTTGTATGGCTTGTCTCTGTAGCTGAGTTTAACATGAACCACACTGTTTGATGGTCACTTGTCCCCAGATGGCAACCCACTTCTAGATCTGAGATCCTCTCACTGCCCCCATTTGAGAGTACAAGGTCTAAGATTGCTCCCTCATGAGTGGGTTCCAAAACTAGCTGTCTAATGCCTGCCACCTGTAGGGCATCAAGAATGGCCCTGTCTTGGATGTGGCTGCAGCAAATGTGCTCCAGTTAACATCTGGCATATTCAGGTCTCCCATCAACAGTATCTCACCTTTCTACCATTCTAAGAATGCCTTCTATCATTATCTTGTCCATTTCTTCCCTGACATGGGGGTCTGTACACAACCCCTGTGCAGATTGTGGTGCCCTTTCCAGTCTCCAAGGTGACCCACAGTGCCTCCTCTCCTCCCTGTTTACTCTTTTGTTCAGTTGCTTTTATCCCTTCCTTTACATAGAGAGCTACTCCTCCCCTCTTCTCCCCTGCCTGTCTCTCCTGTAGGTTATATGCCCTGGTATGTTAACAGCCCAGTCATGGTTCTCTGTGTACCATGTTTCTGTGACTTCACTATATTCAGGCATCCCTCTTCCATCAAGGCCACTAGCTCAGGGAGCTTGTTGCCCAGACTATGGGCATTGGTACTCATTACCCTCCATTTCCTGATGGCCTTACTCCCTTTGCCTCACCCTGTCCTTCTTGTCCTTGTCACTTTCACATTTATCCCTGCTCTTCTCCCTATCGACACCTCTATGTTGGTGCTTGCTGCACTTACTACCATGATTATTTGGGGCTAGGATTTTCCTGCTCCTTTCCAGTGCCTCCCCTTGGCTAGTTTAAAAGCTCACAATGAAGCATTTAAACTTATCACCTAGGATCCTGGTTCCTCCTGGACAGATGCAGCCCATCATGCCAGTATAGGCTTGCATCACTCCAGGTGGACCCCAGTCCCCAATGAAGCTGAATCCCTGAGCTCCACACCAGTTTTTCAACCACTGATTGAATCTCATGGTGCGGAACACCCTAGCCTCTCCTATGCCATAGATGGGTAGCACCTCCGAGAAGGTTACCGTGCATGCTATTGACTAAGGCCCTCCCCAATTCCACAAACTCTTCCTGCACTTCTCTAATCCCTTTCTTAGCCAGGTCATTTGTCCCTAGGTGGACAATGACATCCACTCCTCCCTGTGCAGCTGCTCCGGCAATCCTGAGAAGTCGCTCCCTGTCCCTCCAAGCCATGGTGCCAGGCAGACACCTTACCTCCTCTCCCCTTCCTCCCCAGTTCTACCTTCTTAACAATGGGAGTCCCCACCAGGAGTTGTTTCCTCCCCAGGGTCCCCTGCCACCCTACTGTGGGTCTCCTTGTGGAGGTTCCCAGCATCCTCCTTGTTCTCCACTGTGGATGCCTCCATAGAGGAATCACACTTTGCCAGAATGGCATTGGAATTGTGGAGAGGACAACAGGAGGGATGTGCTTCTGTTCCACCACCTCACCCTCCCTGAGCCCACTGTGGTCCAACCACTCTCTCTTCTTGGCAACCTCTGAGGCAGCGGCAGTGGCACTGGTGGTCCCTGGATGGAAAAGGAGGTCCCACAAATCCTGGCCAACTCAGCCTGGAGATGAGCAACCTCCTCCCTCAGCCCAGAGAGGTGCCTGCAGATGGGACAACACCGCATCCTCCAGAACATCTCCCAGAAGACTGTTGCTCCACAGCCACTGCACTGCACCACTCCAATCATGTCTTATTTCTGGCCCTTAACTGTTTGCAATCTTTACTCTTTCCTCTGTTTTTTTCTCTCTCTCCTTACTTTCTGCCTATGTGCCTTTAAGCTCCAGATTGTCCTGTTCTGAGACAAGAATATCCTATATTGCAGTAGACCACTTACTTGCTCAGAGGCAGACCTCCAGCAGCTAGAGGGGCCGGAGAGCTACTCTTGCCCTTCTAGGATGGTGGGTCCTTGGTGGTTCTGTGATCACTCACTTCCTGCCTCTAAACAGGAAGTTCCTGTTGTCAGTCAAATCCTGTGCCTATAAAAATATAACTAGCTTTGGGTGGGGTGGAGGAGGGAAGAAGGCAATATAGTCCCAGCAGAGAAGTCCAGTCACACAGCAGTCCTTTCTCCTGGTGTCTTCTGCCAAGCTACTAGCAGAAACTTTCTAAGTGTCTTTAAATGTAGCTTCCTTCTAGCTAAGCCACTCCCCTACTTACCAGATCTTTCTCCATAAGTACCTGTACGTGGCATCTTTTTTTTTCTAACCCTGAAAAGAAGGAAACAGCCCCTCACTGTCTGCTCCCCTCCCCAGCTTGCACCCTCCCACTGTGTACCCCACCTCCCCACCCCATACTTACCTCTGTAGCTCGGTGAAACAATCTTTGGTGGCCCAGGAACCGTCTACACTTTTCAAAGCTGACCATGAACTGAAGAAATGCCGTAAGCTGTATAATGGCATAAATAGGATTTTTCAACTTTGGTGCATATCTCAGCATTGTTTTGAATTTTGGCACCAAATTTTCAATATGGTTTTAGGACCCTCCTCATGAATTCAGCCACTGTCATGGCGTTATTCAGTCCCAAAAGGTGATTTCGTGGTCACTGCGTGGAATCACCTTTTAGGACTGATTAATGAAACAACAGTGCCTATGTTCGTGAGGAGGGCTCCTCAAAAAACCTATATTGCAAATTTGGTGGAAAAATCCAAAAGATGACTGTTTTACGAGCATGCATTGCGAGTTGCTACAAATGCTCATAACTTCATGAATCTGTAATATTTTCTGGCCAGATTTTCAACATTGGCATTTTTCACCTCCTTATGAACAGTACAGCTGTAATTTTCCCCATCCTGGCTGAATGTGTTTTGCACTTCCAGTGCAGAATAGCACAGTCGCTGTGGGAAATCAATGTTTGGGACAGATTAAGAAAATGACAGTAACACTGTCCATGAGCTGAGGTCCTAAAATGCCTATGTTGAAAATTTGGTGATGATAGCCCATCACATGATTGTGTTAAGTGTGCATTGCTCAGTTTCTATGCACCCTTGTAACTTCACAGATTTGTAATAGTGTCACACCAGATTTTCAACACTGGCATTTTTCACATCCCGACCAAAACGTAGCTGACAAATGGCTCCAAAGCAGGAGCCCACTACAAAAGGCAGTTCGCAGCTACCGGAGAAATGGAATGAGCAACTGAGAGAGGTGAGGAGCTAACTCAACAGAGCTCTGTTGAGACTGCTGCAGATTTCTTTGTGGGCAGAAAAATGCACCAATGGAGGCAGCAGCCAGGTACAAAGGGCAGCCTGCAGTGCCAGGAGAAACAGAATGAGCGAGTGAGAGAAGGAGAGTGAGCAACCTCAGCGGAGCTCTTTCGGGACAGCTGGAACTTCTTTGTGGGCAGAAAAGGTGCCAACACAGGTAGGAGCCCAGTACAAAAGGGCAGCCTATGGTGTGGGAGAGACAGAATGAGCGAGTGAGAGGGGGAGGAGTGAGCTCAATGGAGCTATGTCAGGACTGCTGCGATTTCTTCATAGGTAGAAAAGGCACCAACACAAGCAGAGCCCAGTACACAAAGGGTAGCCTGCAGCATTGGGAGAAACAGAAGGAGCACATGAGAGAGGGGGGAGTGAGCGAGCTCAATTGAGCTGTGACGAACTTGAGAGTTGCTCACCCTCCCACCCAGGGTCCTCCATTGTCTTATATTACATCATGGTCTCTGGAGGAGACAAAACAATGACTGGATATGCCCATACTTCCTTATGAACAGTTCAACTGTCATTTTTCACATCCTGGCCAAATGCATTTTGCACTTCCGCACAAAATAGTGCAGTCACAGTGGGAAATCAGTGTTTGGGTCCCATTAAGAAAACCACAGTGACACTGTTCATGAGCAGAGGTCCTAAAATGCTTATGTTGAAAATTTTGTGATGAAAGTCCATAAAATTACTGTGTTACAAGTTTACATTGAACTGTTTCACCCACCCTTGTAACTTTGCAAATTTGTAATATTTTCACGCCACATTTTTCAACACTGGCATTTTTTCACACCTCCTTATGAACAGTACAGCTGTCATTTTTCACAACCTGGCTAAAATATGTTTTGCACCTTGCTGCAGAATAGCACGGTCACTGTGGGAAATCAGTGTTTGGGACAGATTAAGATCAAACGAGTAAAATGGGGAGTGACCTAGCTCATCTGAGCTCTGTCGGGACTGCTGTGGATTTCTTTGTGGGCAAAAAAGGCCCCAGCACAGGAGCCCAGTACAAAAGTGCAGCGCTGGGAGAAACAGAACCAGAGAGAGAGTCAATGGAGGTGGGAGTGAGCATACTCAATGGAGCTCTCGCAGTACTGCTGCTGATTTCTATGTGGGCAGAAAAGGGCATCAATTCAGGCAGGCCAGCACAAAAGGGCAGCCTGCAGCAGTGGGAGAAACAGTATGATCGAGTGAGAGGGGACTGGCAAGCTCAACGGAGCTCTCCAGGACTGCTGCAGATTTCTTGTGGGCAGAAAAGGTACCAATGCAGGCAGGAACCCAGTACAAAAGGGCAGCCTGCTGTGCTGTGAGAAATGGAACAGTGCATGGGAGAGGCGAAAAGCTCAATGGAGCTCTGTTGGGACTGCTGCAGGTTTCTTGTGGGCATAAAAGGGCGGCAACAGAGGAATGATCCCAGTACAAAAGGTCAGTCTGCAGCACCAGGAGAAACAGAATGAGTGAGTGGCGAGAGGGAGTGAGGACCTCAATGGAGCTCTGTCAGGACAGCTGTGAACTTTGTGGGCAGAAATGCTCCAACACAGGCAGGAGCCCTGTAAAGGGCAGCCTGCAGAGCAGGGAGAGACAGAATGGGCAAGTGGGGGAGGTGAGGGAGCTCAGCGGAGCTGTGTCGGACTGCTGCAGATTTCTTTGTGGACAGAAAAGACACCAGCATAAACCAGTAGCCCAGTACAAAGGCAGCTTGCAGCGAGGGAGAAATAGAATGAGCAAGTGAGGAGGAGGAGTGAGCTAGATCATTGAGCTGTGCTGGAACTTTACAGTTGCCCACCCTCCCGTTCAGTGTCTTCTGTGGTCCTGTTACAGCAGGATCTCAGGAATGAAGACAAAGCAATGGCTGGATACTTTTAGGATTGCTCTAATAATATAGATTAAGTTGTTCTGTTTACTTCTGCAACTGAGCTGAGTAATACATTTGGTAGAAAAATCAAAAATGACTTTTACGAGCGTGTATTGCACAGTTACACATGCTCATAACCCTCAAATTTGCAATATTTTCACTCCAGATTTTCAACATTGGCATTTTTCCATGCCTCCTTCTGAACAGTACAACTGTCATTTTCACATCCTGGACTAAATGAGTTTTCACACTTCTGGTGAAAATAGTACGGTCGCTGTGGGAAATCAAAGTTTGGAACACATTAAGAAACCACAGTGACACTGTTCATGAGTAGAGGTCCCAAATGCCTATGTTGAAAATTTTGTGATGAAAGTCCATAAAATTACTGTGTTAAAAGCGTGTAGTTGTGCAGTTTCCATGCAATCTTGTAACTTCTAAATCAGTAATATTTTCTCACCAGATTTTCAACACTGGCATTTTTTCACACCTCCTTATGAATAGTACAGCTGTCATTTTTCACATCCTGGCAAATGTTTGCAGCTCCAGCCCAGAATACCGCAGTTGCTTTGGGCAATCAGTGTTTGGGACAGATTAGGATTGAGCGAGTGAGAGGGAAGTGACTGAGCTCAACTGAACTCTGTCGGTAGTGGTGCAGATTTCTTGTGGGCAGAAGAAGGTGCCAACACAGGCAGAAGCCCAGTACAAAGGACAACCGGCTGTGCTGGGAGAAACAGGAAATAGTGAGTGAGGAGAGTCGCGAGGTCAATGGAGCTCTGTTTGGACTGCTGCAGATTTCTTTGTGGGTGGAAAAGGCATCAATGCAGGCAGGGGCCCAGTACAAAAGGGCAGCCTGCAGCTGCTGGAGAAACAGATTAAGTGAGTGAGAGGGGGAGAACAAGCTCAATAGGGCCTGCTGGGACTGCTGAGGATTTTCATGGGCAGAAAAGGCGTCAATGCAGAGGAGCCCAGCACAAATGGACAGCCTGCACCGCCAGAAGAAATGGAATGGAATGAGCGACTGAAAGAGAGGAGTGAGTGAGCTCAATAGAGTTCTGTTGGGACTGCTGCAGATTTCTTTGTGGGCAGAAAAAGGCAAAAAAAGGCAGGAGCCCATTACAAAATGGCAGCCTGCAGCGCCAGGAGAAACGGAATAAGCGAGTGAGAGAGGGTGAGGGAGTGACCTCAATGGAGCTCTGTCAGGATAGCTGTGAACTTCTTTGTGGGTAGAAAAAGGTGCCAATCCAGGCAGGAGCCCAGTACAAAGGGCAGCCTGCAGTGCAGGGAGAAACAGAATGAGTGAGTGAGAGGGGGTGTGGCGAGGCTCAAGCGGAGCCGAGAGGTCAGTACTGCTGCAGTTTTCTTTGTGGCAGAAAAGGTACCAACGACAGGGCCCAGTATAAAGGGCAGTAGCCTGCAGCATCGGGAGAAATAGAACAAGCGCGAAAGAGAGGGAGTGAACAACAATGGAGCTCTGCAGGGACTTTACACTTGCCCACCCTCCTGCCCAGTGTCATCTGTGGTCCTCATTACAGCAGGGTTTCTGGAGGGTTTCTGGAGAGGAGACAAAGCAATGATTGGATGCTTTAGGATTGCTGTAATAATACAAGTTCAGGTTTTCCACAGGAGGACAACTAAAATGGTTTAGAATTTTCACAGGAATCCTACAAGGAAAGGCTGAAGAATCTCAACATGTACACTCTGGAAGAGATGAGGCATAGAAGTGACATGATCAAGACCCACAAAGTACCTCACAGGGGTAAGAGAGGCACAGTTGGGGAGTTTCCTTCAAATAAGGATGAGCACCCAAACCAAGGGACATACAATGAAGCTGGGGGCATTCAGAATAGATGAGAAGAAATATTTCTTTACTGAAAGGGTGGTAGATGCCTTGGACAGACTGCCAGGAGAAGTGGTGGAAGTTAAATGGTAGGGGCATTAAGCATGCATGGATAAACATGGGGTATATTACAAAAGGAGAAGGAGGGGTCAACGAGATCAATAGGCCCATGGACGGAGTAGGTTCAAGTTCATTGCAGGAAAAATCCATTAACAAGCTCATTCACAAGGAGGT